>OU342738.1:196087059-198648736 GCA_910589765.1 Avena atlantica | reverse complement strand
CGGTTCATGATCATGTCAGACCGAGAATCCTAGTCCTTGTTATTCTTTCCCCATTCTTCATCCTTAGCATGTTCCTTCTCTCCATTATTAGAACGAGGCATATACAAAACCGAGGGCAAGTTCCCTTGGGCACATGTTGGTATTGACGCTCATGTATAAGAGTATGGAAAGGTCTCTTGTTACGTGGAGGAGATGATCGTGGATTGTAGAAATGACGTGGAGGTTTCCCTCCTGTAGACATCTGTGCTGTCCTCCTAAGGTTGATAGGGTCTGCCACCACTCCAATGCTCATGACGGTAGCGCGGGTGTCTGGATGCTTGTCCTCCTCCATGTCCTCTTTATCCCCAACAAAAATCTCATCCTCCTTGGGGACTTGAGGTTCTTCTTCCTCGGGCTTCTTGCCTTTATCGTTGGCGGAGACCATGGCACTCTAAACTTGAGAAGATTTCCTGACAGAAGCAGATCGAAATGAAAACACGACGAGAACACGATGCATGAACCTCGGGGGATCTGAGGGGTTATATATTATGAAGTTTCAAAGCATAAGGAAGGTTCTGATACGGAAACGAGGCGGAAACGGAGTTCGAGGGCGGCACACCCCCCTCAGGCGCGGCCAGCTGGGGCCCGCGCCTGGGGTGGGTTTGGCCACCCCGGCCTCCGGTTCCTCCTCGGTTCCTTCTTGTAGTCTTCCTTATGTATTAAAAACATCAAAAATATAAAAAGATTGGATTTTCACGAACCTTCTATTTTCACCACTTTTACCTATTCAAAGACGAACTATGCAGATTCCTTTTCTCCTTCTCCTGAAAATTTCCTTCATACAAAACCCTTGCACAAACTCAAAGATAACATTAGTGTAAGTAAAAACAATAACCTTTAGGTACACACCTCAACTGAAAACCCATCAACACAAAAGCTTCTATAAGAGGCAAATGCAAATGATGGCAAAAATCTGTCAAAACAGACTATTAGGTAAAGATTGATTTATTTCGAAAACCTTCTGTTGCTCAAATCAAAAAGTTCAAAACTAATGAAAGTTGTTTAACAACCTGGAGAACAAGCTCAGAAAAATGCAGCTCCATCCGAAGTACTGAGCTTCCTCACGATTTTTTACAATGCAGCACAAAAATCTGTCCCAGGACAGCCACTTTTCACAACTCCTCTACTTCACAAAAGTAGTTGAACTTGACACAAAAAACAAAACAAAAGGATAAGGAGAGGTTCTTACTGAGGTAATAACTTCCAAGGCTCAATAAAACTCTTGGGTTATCTCCCAATAAGTACTTTTCTTTAATGCCTTTAAGTTAGGCTTGAAACTTTCAAAGATGCTCACATAGGAGATATATATTTGAAGTGAAAGAGAGCATCAAGAAGCAAATAACTAACACATTTGAGTCTAACCCACTTCCTATGCATGGGAGTATCATGAGAAAACGAATTGTTGAAACAAAAAGCCACTAGCATAGTAAGACAAAACAGATGCAACTTCAAAGCTTTCAACATAAAACAGGGAAACTTAACATTATTGAGATGCATAAAACCATGTTTCCCCCTCTCATAATAACTTTCAGTAGCA
Organism: Avena atlantica; assembly: GCA_910589765.1. Taxonomy (NCBI): domain Eukaryota; kingdom Viridiplantae; phylum Streptophyta; class Magnoliopsida; order Poales; family Poaceae; genus Avena; species Avena atlantica. The sequence goes on along the minus strand of OU342738.1, from coordinate 198,647,160 downwards.
CCTTGAATAAAGTTGACAATATAACTGTCACTGGGAACAACTTTATCATCAGAATAAGCATACTTACAATCATCAAAAAGAGGTCCAAGGTCATAGACTGGATCATTAGAAGCAAGTTGTTCCATCCTGAAATCGTTATTAGGCAAACTATTTTCACAAGGAGCTTTAGCAAATTTGGAAAAGTTAAACTCATAAGAATATCCATCAAACTTAGTTAGAACTGTTTCCTTCTTACAATCAATAATATCTCCACACGTTTTCAAGAAAGGTCTACCAAAAATGATAGGACAAGTTTTGCGTAGCTACTGAGTTAAGCACTAGAAAATCAGCAGGATACTTAATCTTACCACAGAAAACCTCCACATCTCTTACAATGCCAATGGGGCAAATGGTTTCCTTATTAGCAAGGTGAATAACCACATCAATGTCCTCAAGCTCACAAGGACCAATCTCATGCATAATTTCCCTGTAAAGCTCATAAGTAATAGCACTAGAACTAGCACCAATATCACACAAACCATAATAGCAATGATCACCAATTTTAACAGAAAGCACAGGAACACTAGCTTTTCTAGCTTTACTAGGATGAGAGATAATATTAGAAGTGTATTCACAGAAGACAATGTGCTTATCCTCTATATTTCTAGTGACAGTGTCTTTCACAATAGCTACCACTGGTTCGTCATTCAGTTTCTCATCAGGCTCCACAGTTTTCATTGTACCTTTGTTATTTGCACTAATAATCATAGAATACTCATTTACCTTAGCTGGGAAAGGAACTTTCTTAACATGAGGTTCGGGCACAATATGATTAGTAGTACAAACTTGAGTACTTCTAACAGGAACATGACTAACAACATCTTTATAAGGTGCATGATAGTTATTCCATTTCTTCTTGGGAATTTATATGTAAGAGGCAAAGGCCTTAAAACAGTTGGCAATATTTTGGGAATCAAGACCAAACTCATTACTAATATCACGGAAGTCATCAATTCCCGTAAAAGATTTAATGCATTCATAATCATAGTTTATACCTGACTTCCTTCCTTTGTCATTCTCCCAAGCTTCAGTGTTATCTTGAATACGGTCTAGTAGTTCCCATTTAACTTCCTCCTTCATGCGTGTAAATGATCCAGCACAAGAAGCATCTAGTAAATCTTTATCATGAAGATAAAGCCTAGTATAAAAGTTATTGAGAATAATATTTTTAGGGAGTTCATGAATAGGACATTTAAGCATTAGTAACTTCAATCTCCTCCAAGCTTGAGTTGTACTCTCTCCATCAAGAGGACAAAAGTTATATATAAGATTTCTATCCTTGTGAATTTCACTGGGAGGATAAAATTTAGAGTAAAAGAGAGATGCCATCTCCTCCCATTTTTTAGCAGCTTATACCATTCTTCAGCTCTCCCTTTCAAGGATATGGAGAGTAACTTCTTCTTCAACTGTTCAGTTGTGATACATGCACACTTAAACAACCCGCATAATTCATGGATAAATAGCAAGTGATCACCAGGATGGAATATTCCATCCCCTAAATAATAATTATCCATAACACGATTAACAATACTTGTAGGTATCTTAAAAGGATCTATCTCAATAGGTGGTGGTTCATCTACTACCCTAGCAGTGGTAGTAGTTTTCCCAAACAAAAAACCAAGTGGGTTATCCATATTGGAAACAAGCAACAAGCAGTAACAAAAGCAATACTCACAGTAAAAGTTTCCCTTAACAGTTCCACTCTTCAATAGCTCTTCACTCCCCGGCAACAGCGCTAGAAAATATTTTTCATGACCCACAAGTATAGGGGGTGTATAGCAGTACTTTCGATAAATAGGAGTGTCGATCCCAACGAGGAGTAGAAGGTGCTGAATAGTGGTATCGAGCAGTAAATCCTTGTGAATACTTAGCAAACGGTTTTTAGTGGTTTTCTGATAAGGCAACAAAACAAAGAGCAAGTAATAAAGACAACGAACAAACGTAGCAAGTGGCCCAATCCTTTCTTAGCAAAGGACAAGACGGTGGAAATACTTATAAGGACCAAACGTTCTCGAGGACACATGGGAATTCTGTCAAGTGTTTTCGCTTCAAATAGCTGAGTACTCTTCTTTGGTGTTGTAAGTGTTGTGTGGGTGAACCTGTGCTAACATACCGACCTTACTTGGACTAATACATACTTGTGATTAAACCCCTGCAAACATCCGTAACTACAGGAAAGTAATTAAGATATAAATCTAACCACAACCTTAAACTCTGAGATCCTACACTCCCTTGTGCAAAGGTGTCCTAATGGGGGTTCAGGTTTCTGTCACTCCGGCAACCCCACAATTACTAGCCAAATACACAATGGATCCCCCTAGGCCCATAAATGGTGAAGTATCATGTAGTCGATGTTCACATGACACCACTAGAAGAATAGCACCACAACTTAAATACTAAACCATTGAATAATAACTCAACACAAATTCACTACTAACAACATGACTTCTCCCATGTCCTCAAGAACACAACGAACTACTCACAAGACATCATATGGATCAAGATCAAATATGATATGGTAATGGATAACAATCTGAACATAAACAATAATCCAATAGTTCCACTCACAAGCATTAACTACATTAGTAATTAACACCGGGAAAGTTTCCCCTAAGAACTAAAGCAATATCGAACACAATTGTTACAGTGGGACGGAGTGGTGATGATGGTGTTGGTGGAGATGATGGTGTGGATGATGATGATGATCCCGATGAAGCCTAGCTTGATGATGGTGTTGATGGCCACGATCTCCCCTCTCCGGGAAGGAATTCCCCCGGCAGAAATATGTCTACCGGAGAGATCTTTCTCTCTCGGTGTTTTCCGCCCCCAGAGGCGGCGTAAATCTATTTGTGGTTGCTCCCTTGGCCTTAGGGTTTCGTAGGGAAGATATAGACGAAGGGGCGGAGTCGGGAGCCGGGAAGGTGGGCCACACCTGCCCTAGGCGCGGCCTAGGGGGACCCGCTCCTAGGGGCTGTGTGGGCCCCTTACGGCCCCTCTTTGGTCCTCCTTCTGGCTTCCTCAATCGTCTGGAAAAATAATATTTACCCATATTTTTCTGGTATTTTTCTGATCTTCACGAAATTGCACCGAAACTCCTTCTTTTCCATCAGAATTCAGACTCCGGCATCTCATCCTCCAAGAATCATCCAACGTGCATAAACAGATGAAAATCCATAAGTAATACCTCATAATAAGACATATATCAATGAATCTAGGTAAATTATGATATAGAAAGGTGATGCAAATTGGGCGTATCAGGGCCCCTCGGAGCCCCACTCCGTCTCGTCTTCTGGGTCCGTGAGTCTTCTGGTGAAATAGGATTTTTGGCATATTTTGTGGGAATTTTCCTGATAGTTGATTTTCTGCACAAAAACTAGACACCAAGGTAATTCTGCTGAAAACAGCGTCAGTCCATGTTAGTTGTATCCAAATCACACAAGTTTAGAGGAGAAACAATAGCAAAAGTGTTCAGGAAAGTAGACACGTTTTGGACGTATCAACTCCCCGAAGCTTAGCTTATTGCTTGTCCTCAAGAAATTCAGTTGAAAACTTAGTGCGATAAAAGAACTTTCACGAACACATTTGCTTCACATGATATAAATATTCTCAGCACATGAGTAAATACTTAGACAATTCATAATAAGGAGTATGAAACTAAGTCTACTTAATAGTCATTGCAAGCTATGAAGATATTCTAACTCAATAATAATAAGTAGCATGAAACATAAACATAAGCAACATTGCAATGCTCATAAAAAGGTATGATAGAGTAGTATCTCGCTTGCCTTTGTTTGTAGAGCACAACATAAATGCCAAGGCACTCTAAAGTCCAAGTGAAGACTAGAAGTAAAGATATCAAAGATACAAGCATCAAAGTTATGACATAATTAACCAAGTTTTGAGACAAGCACATTACACTAAGAATGACAACTATGCTCTCAAGAAGGTTCTGATAGAATAAGTGGTGACTCAACAAGGAAGTGAAAAGGTTTTGAAAAGTTTGAAAGGCTTCCAAATGCTGAAAGTATGGTACTCATTAGCTTTTAGCTCTCATTGCCCCTGTCATAGCCATCTTTAGATGGTTAAGGTGAAAGTGAGGTCCAATATGAGTTATATGCTTGACAGACCATAAACTGGAAATCTCATGTCCCTTGAGTACGAGGGCCGCTCCTCATGCTACTCAACTTTAGTTACCGGTAAGTTCTTGTCATAGTAAATACATGCATATCATAGAGAACCGCCAACGGGGTACCCCTTGCACATAATACGGGAGCTATCCCATAATCAAAATGACAAGGCAAGTAGACGATGAGCATCTCAGCAATCTTCTTATTTGCCATGGGAAAATGGCGCTTTGTTCTCTATTTCCTCTTTTCATATGTCTCTCTCTTTTTTTATAAGAAGAAATCATCATAGATTTCTCACTATGGTTATGCTGCAAGTTTCCACCATGATTAGGCATGGCTTAGGCTAGCGGCCCAGGCGTTTCTCTAACACATATACATAACTCCATGGACTTACAACCTCCCCTTTTATTTCACACCGATGACATCCGCAAACAAAACATCATGATATCAACTAGGTATATTATTTACAGGTGTTGAAAGCGTTCCCCGTGATAGCATGTTTCTGCTAACTCCTAGCCTATAATTTGCAAGCATATAACTTTCATGGACAGTCACAATGGTTCAGGTTTATTAAGTGCAAGAAATAAAGTGTGTCGTTAAGTTCGTGAGAGCTTTACTAACTAACTGTAACATCCCAAAAATATTAATCAAGATTATGAAGTTCCAATCACCCAAGTTTAGGGTTAACAAAAACTTTTATTATTAAAATTAATATGAATGCATGTGTGTGTCATAATGCACGAATGCTTGCAATGCCATGTTCGATTGCTATGAATGGCAAGGATTGGTTTAAAGATGAAAACAATATCATCTAGATCATTTCCAAGAATAAACAAATGAAGATAAATTCAAAAATAAGATATATAAGCAAATGGTCATTTTGACCAAAGTTAACCACTAGACCACTTTGAGTGTTCCTAGTCCAAGATTTCTAACATAAGCAAATCCAATTATTTTCACCCCTTGCTAGACCAAGTAAAATGAACCCAAGCCCACCTTACAACCCAACAGAAAAAAATTCCAAATCTATTCAAATGACAATTCAAATTTGAATCCTTAATAGGTACTAAGATCACCATTTTTCAAAACCCAACCAAAACAGTTCACCTTGACAAACCCAAGCAACCTCAGACTACCAAGCATGTAACCAGAGCACTCACCAAAATTCAGCCAAAATTCAAATTCAAATCTCATGCGGTCATTTCATCAAACACATGGTGATCACAGATTAAACTGCCTAACTTCGCCATTTAATCCACCGTGTGACCAGTAGCCCCTATACGTTGTCTAAAATGCCGTCGGTGCCTCCTAGAGCATCGACCCGTTCCGATTTTTCTCGACCGCCCCATGCCACGCCATTAAGCCAATGACGATCGCCGGGATACACTGCACCGTCCTACGCCCTTCGCCATGTCGTTAGCTCATTGCATCGTCGTCACCGACGAGCTCTGACCATGCTGTGATGCCCCTATCGCCGGTGTATAAATAGAGGCCACCCCAGCCCTCATTCTCTACACCATCTAACTCCCAACTCACTCAGAACCACCCCTGACCCTTCCCCGGAGCAAGGCGAGCACCAGGCCGCCGGAATTTCACCGGAGTCCACCGCTGCAGAGGAGGAGCGGATCCGTTGATTGGAGCCACCGCAGGAGCCATCGCGACAACCATTCGAACCGCTGTCATTGACAACGTCGTTCGCCCCCATCGCCGACCCTAGATGGAGCCCTGGTAAGCCGTCGCGTACCCCCACCGTCGCTGTTAGGGTTCAGTCTTGTCGGAGCTGTTCGAAGGAGGCGACGAACATGAGCCATAGATCTTGTTCTAATGCGTAGGGCTCAGATTGAAACGTACCCCTTCGCTTACACTGAGCCACTGATGCCTGGACCCCCCTGTTAGTAGCCTGTTGCGCGCGCGCTGTGCAGCTGGTCCGGCCCAGTAACTTTCCCGTGCGTAGCCCAGAGATTTAAACAATATTTTTCCATTTAATTTAAACTCTAGTTCAGTCGGTAGATTCAAATATCAATTCACGGAGTTGTACTGAACAAAATTGTATGAAAACAATTTTGTTAGGAAGTTATTCAAATTATTAATCCAAGCCCATTGGATTCAAACAATTTGTAATTATATATCACCTATAGTAAAAATAACAAGACAGAGACTTCTACACATTCAAACATTTTTCAAAAATCAACCATAAATGCTTTTGAGTTGATTCCAACTCTCAAAACTCACATTGATAAGATCTTTCTGAATATGTAAAAATATTTAGGTTTACCTGCAGTAATCTTGGACAAGTATTAAAAGAATGCCCCATAGGCATTTATAGTCACTTTAATTATTTAAAATAATAGTGTTAAACCTTATTAAATTGTGACACCACTTTAAATCACATTCCCAAGTATCAAAATATATGGTGATGACATGTGTCAACATGATCCCATATATTAATTGGAGAATATTAAATCTTAAGTAGTTTTCAATGTGATGATTGTGATGATGCTAGATCATCTAGTGTGAACCTTTGTGTGCCAAATAGAAGTAGTTAAGTATTGTTTGGTGATTGTTTACCTCGTATTTATTTGTGGACGCTAGTACCGACCAAGGCTACGAGGAGGAGGAGTACTCCGAAGAAGAAGAAAACTTCAACCACTACGCTACTCAAGGCAAGCTAAGCTAAACCATGCAAGCCATCCTTGCAAGCCTAAACCTACCAGTTAACCTATGCAAGATGCATTAGGCATACTTTGGTTATGCCACCTTGATTATACCAAATCTTAGTTTTACTTGCAAGCTTTATTCTTTTATTTTTTTATCAAAGTTCTTTATTATTTTTAGTTAGTGTTTTATGAGTTTTGGAAGGATATTATAGGTAGCATAAATAGCATAAAACTTGACCTAAGTTAGTTAGAACTAGATGTCATATTGAGGCATGAGACTAGTTTTGGATAAGCCACACTTGATTAGCACCCCTCATTAGTGATTACCCTCAATTTTAGTGGCTAGTGCTAAGCATAAAAGTTGATCATTTTAGATGGGAATACTTGGTGAAAATGATTATGAAAACCTTGGAATGATGAATCATTATAATGAAATGTTTTGACATGTGTTATGAACACCAGATGATTTGATGATGAAAATGTTGAGGCATGAGCCTTATCCCTTTATAAAACTGATGGTTGGGTTCGGATGAGATACCATTCCAATTTTACCGTAAAACCACAATACCCGAATTTGGGTAGGTCTTGACTCGAAGTTTAAATATCTTAGTATGGGTTCCCTTACAGAAGAGGTTTGAGATGAGGCTACCTCATGATGAATCTCCACCTGTGCAGTTCCCAAGATGACAGATGGTCATGGTTGGGAGGCCAAACTCATAGGGGAGGTGCCTAAACTAGGGTGTGTAATTGAAAGGTTAGGATTGATTATCTGCATACTGAATATGGTGATTCAGGATTGTTCCTGACGGATGTATCGAATGTTGTGGTGAAAGTGTACCACCTCTGCAGAGTGTCAAACTATTCGAATAGCCGCGTCCGCGGTTATGGAAAGTTGGAGTGGCCATACTGCTCCGTCATCAGATGTTTTCAAAATGACTTATGAAATGAACTATGACTTTGACTTGACCAGAACAGGGTTGTGAACATGAAAACTATGTTCCCACTTAGGTGTTGTAAAACATTAAGTTAGTTTTATTTACTTCTAAACTCATTTAGAGATAAACCTGGCTTTTTTTGCAAATAAACCTAGAGCTTAGGATTCCTACTCGAACTACCTTATTTGATAGTATTAGTTTGTGAGTACTTAAAGAGTACTCACGGATTTGTCCCTAGCTATTCCTATGGCCAGACTATGAGTAGGACTATCATGATGATGGATAGCAGGAAGTCTATGACAACTAGGATCATTTCCCATCGTCAGCATTGCCTGTGACCCTGAAGATGGAGCTTCGACCATGCTACCCTTATTATTATTCCTCTTTGTTGATTGTATTAAGACTGGATCATGAGATCCTTTATTTGTAAGAACTTTATTATGGTTTGTAATGGATGATGAACTATGGTACTGATTTTTTATGTCTTGCAAAAATGGTAATCCTGGGATTGCGATGTATGGCATAACTGGCATCTGGGATTAAAAATCCGGGTGTTGACAAGTTGGTATCAGAGCCATCCTGACTTGAGACCCTAGTTAGAATGTACGCTTGAATCAAAAACTTAGTTTCAAAACCAAAATAAGTGAGTATTTATGAAAACCTATTCTCATTCTTAATTGTGAGATTCTTTCAAGAAAATTTATGTTCCTAAAAAATTCTTGCAAATCTTACATAAAATTTGACACATTTGATCACTCTACTAACTTACTTATCCTACATTCTTATAGATGGAGGTCAAGTATAGCAAGTTTTACTAGTTGGGCATGAAGGACAGCTCATCTTCGAGGACGATTTAGACCAACTTTCGGAACTTCTTGAGCACCCGCACCCCGAGTTCTTCGGAGCACAGCTCAATAATTAGCAAGGAGGAGAACTACAATGGTTGATAGTTGCAAACCTTAGAGGCAAGATGGAGGCACCCACCTCAGAGGGGATCCAATTTAGCTTAAGAGAGAACAACTGGCTAGACGGACTCGCTAGGGCTATGCAGGAAGCTCTTGCCCGTCTATCTGGGCAAAGAATCAACCAAATCAAGGGCACCCGCTTTGAGTACTACGCAAGGTGTGATGCTATGGGACAGCCATTGGAGGTGCGACACCACCCGGAGCTGAAGCATCAGGTGGATCGTCTTAGCTTCATGTTGTATGATAGGTAGAAGGAGTTGGACAACGCCCCCGCCTACGCCAACCACAACTATGCCATTGTAGTCAAGAAAGACTAGACCCTTGCCATCATTGCGAAGGAGCGCAAGTCACTTTGTCGTTTGCGTGACAAAAAGGATCACATCATTGCTCGCCTTCGTCACAAAGTGTCAGACTTGGAAAGACCATCCATGAGTGGGACATGCAGCTTGAGGAGAGGGAGAATGCAGGGGAAGATATCTGTAGAGATCCCTACTCCTACCTCAGTGATAATGATGACTACCTGGAGGACCAAGCCATGGACTTCCACACTAATGATGATGATTCTGCCTTCATTGATAATGAAGAAGCCACTGATTCTGATGAGTAGTAGCACTTGAGCACTATCATAGGTGTGAGTTGTATCCGGTCCCACTGTATCGTAGTTTCACATAATGGTTCTTAAAACCATCTGTTACCTTAGCGTGGTGTGTGTTTGTATTGGGTGCTATGGATGAATGAATGAAAAGCAAGTTGCTAGTTAGCAAAACCAGAGTCAAACTCAAAGTTTAAATCTTTTCAAAAACAAATCCACGAACCTTAGAAATTTCCCTCTTGTCTCATGATCTATCTCAATCTTCAGATGCCTCGCGGAGGAAGCAGCTTGTCTCAAGACCCAATGTTGCAAATCTTGCAAATGTTGGTTGCTGACCGTGAAGCTGGAAGAGCTGAACGTCAAGATAACTTATCCACCCTTCAACAGATAGCTCAGATGGCAAATAATAATCAAGGCCATGGAAACCAGGACAACCATGGATCCAAGCTTAAGAACTTTCAAAACACCAATCCACCCATTTTTTAGTACGTTTGAAGAACCATTAGATGCTGATGACTGGCTGCAAACCATGGAGAACAACTTAGAAGTCGCAAGAGTGGAGGCCAGTGAGAAAGTATTGTTTTCCACCCATTATCTGGCAGGTGATGCAAGAGCTTGGTGGAATAGCATTCACACCATGAATGGAGGACAGATGATGGCTTGGGATGAATCCAATCTCAAGTTAAGCCGAACCCATGTGCCACCGGGTTTGATTCTGTGGATGAGGGATGAATTCAAGGAGCTGAAGTGGGGAATAATGACTGTGGTAGAGTACCGTGACATGTTTCTATCTCTGTCTAGGTATGCCCCTGATGAGATTAGTACTGAAGCCCAGAAGAAGGAGAGATTCTTGAATGGTCTACATGATGAGATGCAGACAGTGCTGGTCAACATTACCTTCGCTGCCTTGAAGGCTTAGTGGATTCTGTAATCCAGATGGAAGGCAAGATCAACCAAGCCAATGAGAATCGCAAGCGTTGAATGATGCATCAACCAGGACCCCACCATACCCCAAAATATCGCCCCAACCAATCTGTAGGATATGCCTCGAGAAACAATAGACCCCCTATGACCCATCCGAACTATCCCAACCGTGGAGGAGGAAACCCAAGGCCCGGAGGAAACCAAAACAACAACCCCGACAACTCCAACAATTCAACCGTGCACCGCTGATGTCTATGCACTTCTATTTTTGTAGACAGTTGTTGGGCCTCCAAGTGCAGAGGTTTCTAGAACAGCAGCAAGTTTCCCTTAAGTGTATTAGCCAAGGTTTATCGAACTCAGGGAGGAAGTGGTCAAAGGTATTCCCTATCAAGCAATCCCGCAATCAAGATACAAGAAGTCTCTTGTGTCCCCAACACACCCAATACACTTGTCAGGTGTATAGGTGCACTAGTTCGGCGAAGATATAGTGAAATACGAGTGGTAACGGTGCCAGGAAATAGCTTGACGGTGAGGTAATGTAGAGGTCCCAACATTTAGTAAGGTAGAGATCCCTATGTTTACAATGCTAGTCTCTGGATCAATAGCTAGCATCCACAGTTAAGATGTAATATCAAGAAACAAAGGTCATAATACAACTTTATAACCAGGAATAAAATAATTCATTACATATTACATAGCTCATTTAGCTATCTCATTACAATGCAGCAGAAATAACTATAGCATGGATTCCTTCATCTTCAAGGTGCCACAGGCAATCATGTTGGTCATAGACTTGTAATCCTAATCAACACACTTCACTAACATCAAACAAACCTGCAACATAATAAGTTACAGCCACAATGGTCAATACATTTGAATTGTATTGGCAAGTGATACTATGATAGTATAGTGCAGTCTATCATCTATATGCAATTGGCTAGGTGGAGATTAGGCTTGCTTTGCTCAAAATAGTTTTTCCTTATCATTTGAAAACACCAAGTTTTTGCTTGTCAAAAACACCCAAGGAACCACCAATAGAAATTGGTGAACCTTCAACCCTTGTTCAACCACAAGATTTTAACTTAGAAATTGGGATGAGGAGATTCTTGATAGCTTCCATGTCTTGATGCTCAAATTGTCCTTTGCCAGGGACATGGCTAAGTACTTAGATTTTTCACTCTGCAGAGGTGGTGCACTTTCCCCACAAGACTTGGTTTCACCAAGACAAGATCTTTCAGAAGCCTTCCCTTAGACCAAAATGGACGCGCTCCAAACCTATCATTCCCCTACCACCAACTGTCCATTTGGCTAAGTTATTGCAACCTATATAATCTAGGGAGAGCCCATAATGCCAAGTGGCTGCACTTGAAGCTTCTCAACATTTGACATCTCAAATCTCTTTGTTCCTGGGTGGCATTCCACAAGTGAGATACACAAGGTAAACCATAGAAATGGGCCTTGTGTAACCATTCAACCAAAAACCACCAAGCAATTACCATTCCACCCAGGTGTTTCATTCACTTAGTTATTTTATTAAACAAAACACAAGTTCTTGACTTAGAAATATTCCATAGCATGAATATAATCCACCCTTGTTTTATACTAGCTAGGCTAAGCATGATAGTAGTAGGAATCTTAACTTAGGAAAATTCTACTAAGGTTTCATCTACTAGGACTTCCCATTGCATAGTTTATACTCAGCAAAAATTCCATGCAAGTCCTACTTAGAAATATCACTAATGCATAGTGAAAATAATGGGACAAAAGTATGAAGCATCACTTTCCTTTTTGGTAGAGAATTATAAGTTCACTCCTTGATCTTTCAATAGTCACACCCTTCAAATGTCACTACAATTCAATCAAGCAAGACACAATTTCAATCTACTAATCAAGCAATCATCACATAAAATAATAAAACCAAAGCAATGCATGCAAGTATGCCAAAGATTGTTTTATTTGGAAAAGTGGTTTCCAATAGTCTATAAACATTATAAAACACTTGTTGGTCATTTATAAAAGTGGTAAGGTCATTTAGTGGCAAAAAACCATTCTATATCAAGTTAGTGAAAATGGCCATTTTAAGTCATTTTTATTTTGCTAGAAATGGTTCAAACCAAAGTAATATTTTCTAGTGTTTGACAAATACATTTTTAAACGCAAATGTTGGTGTTTTATGGTCAAGTTTTTAATATTAAAACCATTTGCAAAAGGTTTCACCTATAAACCATTTTTACACTAAATCAATATTTTATGTTGTTGAAAATGCCTTTAGCAAAGTAATAATTTATAGGGTTCATAAAAATAAATTTTTAAATTCTAAAACTTGGTGTTTAGGGTCAGAGAGTTTAAATCAAAACTTTTCCCAAAGGGTTTCCTCCAAAAGCATTTTTAACATATAAACATTATTTTTATTTGACTAGAAATGTTCTAATTCAAGGATTTATTCTTTAACTTCACAAAATATATTTTTAAATCCATAAGTTGGTTTCTATGGTCAGTAGGTTCAAAACAATCCATTGGCCAAAGATTTTATCACAAAAATATTTTTAGAATGAATTTTATATTCAAATTATGCCTACACAAGTTTCTACAAAAACAACCATTTTACCAGAAGCAATTCATTAAACCATTTTACCAGAAGCAAGTTGGATAGTACTTGGTCTGCTGATTCCATTGATATAAAATTTGTAAAATTTGGACGTGTGGATCAAAAGTTATAGATTTTACAAAATCTAGCATCTAATAGATCAAAATTTCTAATTTAGAACAGACTCTGGCCACGTGGCTGTTTCTCATTGGGCCATACCGTTTCGTGTGGATCGACATATGCTGGCCGTTAGATCGAAAGTACATCGCACAGTACAGAAGCTAACTTACCCTTTCGCTTGACTTTCTATCGCATCCATCAAATCGAGATCCTACGGTTCATATCCACTAGCCATCGAGTGGCGACGCTGGCGGCGGCAAGTGGCGGCGGCGCGCTCTGCCAGTGGCGTTCCCGTGCAACCAGGAAGCAAGGGAGAAAGGGAAGGGGCTTACCGGGTTCGCCGTGGAGTGGGGATGCTGAAGGTGGTCGTGGGAGAGCAGGGGCGCACGGGGTCGTTGTCAATCCTTCGCTGGAGTTTGCATCGTCGTCGGGTACGCTCTGTCGTCGACGGAGACGAGGCTTGGAGGCACGCTAAGGAAAGAGGGAAGTACCGTTAGGTTCGCACGAGAATTGCGAGCATGTGAGCATCACAGAGAGGTGAAAGGGAGGTCTGGGCTTACCAGTAGATGCCGTCGGAGTTGGAGCGGGAGGTGCTGGCGTGTTGGTGTTGTTGGAGGCAACGTCCTGGGGCGCGCGCGAGCGAGCTACCACTACTGGAAGGCACGCCTGGTGCTATCGAGCACGCCCGTGTGCTCCAGGGGCAGTGGGATTGGCTGTCTTCGCCAGAATTCGAGCGGAACCTCGTCGGAGCCTGTGAGGTTGCAGCGAGTAATTAGGGTAGCCCTAGGGCGGAGAGGAGCTGGGAACAGAGGGGAATGGTAGAGGAGAGAGGGGCGAATAAGTTCACTCGGTCACGGCGAGGTTTAAGCGAGGCATTGAAGCGAGTTAAAACAAGCAGAAATGGCCGGCGAGGGAGGCGTGGTCGTCGCGGGGTGTGGAAGAAGACTGACTGGTGGGCTCTGCTTGACAGCGAGAGAGGGAGAGAGGCAGTGGGGTCCAGTAGTCAGTGACGCTGCGGGTTCATTCTGCGGTGAAAATGTTTCGCGCGAAGAGGGAGGGCGAGTAGGCTGGACTGGGCCAGTTGGACCTTGCTGGGCTGGGTTGGCTTTGTTTCATTTTTTTATACAGAAACTTTTTCTTTTTCCATTTCTATTATTCTGTTTTGATTTTGTTCAATCATTTCAAACACCCATTTGAATTCAAACTTCTACCAAACTTTGTGTATATTCAAATATTGTTTATTAATACATTCTAAAGTCAAATTTAGAATAATTCTTTAATTCTTTTAGGGTATATTAATTATTTCAAATAAGCCCTTGTCTTAATTCAAACAAGATTTTAAATATAATTTTCAACTCTTATTTGAATTCAAATTTTTACCAAACCTTTTTCATTAGGTTTTATTTATTTATTTGGGTGTCAAATAATTCACTTTGAATTATTTGGAATATTTTTAATATGACTTATTAATCATTTAAATTGGGTATTTGTCTTTATTCCAATGAAATCAAATATGGGTTTAATTCCATAAATTTTATTTAGTTGATTTCTTTAATCTCATTTAAGTTAATTAAATAACTTTTATTCCACTTGGGTAATTTCGAAATACTATTTTCCCATGATTTAATTAATCATTATTATTAGGGAATTTGTCTTAATCCAATGGAATAGAATTTGGTTAAGGCCATATTATTTTATTTCAATATTATTTATCCATTTATTCATTTGAACTTGGATCATATTCATTCCATTTATTTATGGATTTGGGCAATATTTAATTTGGCTTTTAAAATACTCCTTATTTATTATTTCTTTCTTCCATTAGGGTTTTAGGGTTTTGGTTTATTTTCCAAGTGTTTAAATTTCAAGATGCATTTATGAAGAATGCATTTCTCTTGATTTGAATTTAGTTGGATTCAAACATTACTAAAGTTTGTTCAAGATGGGATTTTAAGTTTCCATTTAGAAACAAAAAGTTTCTTTTCACCCTAAATTTCAACAATTATTTATTTTGTTTATTTATTTTTCACATCACAAAATTTGGAAAATTTTGGGAGGTGACAGGTAAAGACTAAAGCAAGCAAACATGCAACAGATCTAGATGCAAACGGTGTTTCAATATTTAGAAACAAGGATTAGGGATCATACTTTCACTAGTGAACACTCTCTCATATAAATATCCTCTCTTCATGATACTACTCTTAACTACTCTCTGGTTGGACACTCTAATCAAAGGTAGGGCTATAGCAGCACACCTCAAGGTCTGCCTTCCCAATCTAGATACCCCACACTATCACCTTGAGCACTAGATGGTTCCAACAAACACCACAATTTCATAGAGACATCCAACTCCAAATATAACTCATAAAAAACATTCAATCTAGCCAAAGTGCCACACACGGTATGCACGCTGTCACTTTCACACACGTGGGGAAAAGCATAGATCTATTAAAGCACAAAGAGTATTTATGTAGACTCAAACCTAAGTGCCACCATGGCGTGCACGCTGTCACTTTCACACACATGGAGAGAGTAGAGATCTATTAAAGCACTTGAGTACAAGGTAGATCTACTTGATTACGAAGCTCGTGACCACAACAAGATCATGCATAGAGAGAGAGATGAACACATATCTACCGGTAGATCCCTTAGCCCTGAGGAAGAACTAGTCCCTCCTCATCAAGGGAATCAGCAATGGTGATGAAGATGGCGATGGAGATCGATGGAGATGGCTCCGGGGGCACTTCCCCATCCCGGCAGGGTGCCAGAACAGAGACTTTCTGTAATATCCCAGCATTTAGGAACCAACGAAGGGTAGATTTCGTAATATGTGCAATTGCATGCATTCATCTATAAAGAAATGTGGGTAAATTTTTCGCCAAATAAAAACTTAAAGTGATCAAAGTTTCTTTCACTCTTTAAGTTTAGGAATAGCCTTGAAGGATGATTGTTATAAACTTTGACATGATCTTTCTGGATTAATGTGTTTTGGGGAAAGGAATTTGAATTCAAACTTGAGATTTGGATTTATATTTTTAAAAGGATTAGGATTATGTGTGAGAATATTATTTAATCAAGAAATAATATTTAGTAACTCAAACTCTAAATAATATAACATAATTGAGTAAATGAATATTCATTTCATATATTTATTCAATGAATAAGTTACAAAATGTAACTTATGAAGATAATAAAGAAACAATACATAAGTAACCAGAAACTTTATATCAGATTGACAATGAGATAAATGAATATACATTTCATTTATTCATCAATAAGTTACAAAATGAAAATTACAAAACTAATAAAGAATCTTTACAAGAGTAGAATTACATCTTTATTTATCTAATACATTTTATTTACAAAAAAAAATATTACAAGTGGACTATTCTATAAAGAAAAAGAAAACCTAATCTAAATCTTGAATCTCCAAGTCTAGTACCTGCAAAACAAAGAACAAACAAAAAAGAAAGAAAATAAAGGTTAAGATATTTCTTCTACTCTCAGTAGTGACAGTGAGGTGCACTGTTCCACTTTACATCATTGAGTAAATCTTTAAGGGCAAGTTTCACCAATATGAAAGAACTACATCTTTCATAATTAATAAGCCATAAGTCAAACAATTCCAACCAGTAAGAAGGGCAAGTTTCACCAGGCAGGTAAATGTAATCAGATAAAAAGGTAAATCACCCCTAAGCATATCCATAAGGATGCAGCAGGCACACACACAGCTTACACACCTAAATGCATGGTGTGTGCTGTCACCACAGCCACAACTATGTACACAATCAAAACAGCTCAACACAGTCATGGGCAAGCACCCCAGGACCAGTTCCTTTGCACATACACCACAGGCATCAACAGTTTAGCCATAGCAACCCAAGCCAAACCAAAGGACCACCAAAGATCAACCAAACATCACTAGATAGTGACATAAGGAGGGGGAAGGATCAGGTGGACAGCAAGGCCAAGTCCAGGAGCTAGGAGGAGTAGGCTAGCTCAAGGTCAAGCACAGGAGCTCAACAAAACAATAACAACAGCAGAGGTGAAGGACAGGATCCAATCAGCAAGATCAACATCACCACCCAACTTCATAATCATCAGTTTTTGTGGTGAGTATCATAAAACCATCACATGATCTAATCATATTATCTAGACAAAAGCATGTGTTGTTTTATGAAACAATCTCAATAATCACCCAAGTGAGGTGAATCTATCCTAGAGATTTTGAGTATAAAGATCAGAAATCAAACTAAGCCAAAAGCACCAATCTCTCAGACCAGCCTCACAGAGTTTGGTGTTAACACATGCAACTTAAATAATTCCTCATTTGTTCTTACCAGACCAGGGCACATCTCCCAGAGGGAGTAGAACCTCTAATCTTGCAAGTTAAAAACAAACCATTTACTTAACTGACTAGGACTTAAATCCTAGATCCTCTGACCAGCATCATATGCATAAACAGCAAGGGAGTTTTCACTTTATTAAGCATCTAACAAGTCTCAGGTACTGACTATAAGTAAAGCCAACAACCAGATCAACGTGTGTACCATTCTAGGATGGTTTCACAAGAAATGATCTTACAACTAAGCCAATTTGATAGCCTAGTTTACAGGTAGCAGACCAATATACATCATTTCCCTGAGACCAATCAGAGATCATTCAATATACCCATTCCTTCTCAAAGAATCATATGATTCTATTGAATAATTTTAGGCTATAGATAAACATACAAGCCAATAAACATTGGTGCAGTGAATCATTACTAACAGTGTTACTGTCAGAATCAAGATACCGATAGAACAAGAACATACCATATAACAACATCACCCAATCAGAGACAGAGCTATGAACCACTAGCATCAGATTACCACTAGCATCATATCAACCTCAGTATATCATAATCAGAGGTTAACAACCATCACTAAGGGTAGAAAACACAATCTTCACTAAGCATCAATATCAGACCATAGCATCATCTCACAAGCACCAGGGATGAACCCTAGACATCAGTGCAAATCCTAAATATAAATTGGTCACCGGATGCACATAGATGGACTCGAGGTAGCTAGAGGTACGAGTGATCACAGAAACATTACTCACCGGTGGTCCTCGCTGAAAGATTGAAGAGGAAGAAGAGGGTCCAGCGAGCTCGCGGAGGCACGGGGAGCACCCCAGAGGGCACCGCAACCCGCACCAGCCACGATGGCGGCCACAGCCGTGCACAAGCACCGCACATCACCACGGGAGGATCAACGGTGGAGGTAGCAGCACCATCCCTAAACCCTAGGGTTCGGGAAGAGGGCTAGCCTGGCCATAGAAGGGCCCCAGGATCAAATCGAATTGGACCAGATGGACGAGCGTGGTCGACAACCTCGCCCTGCACCACGGCAGCGGCCAGGGAGGACCACGGTGGCGAGCAGCGCACGGCGGCGGCGCCATCGACCACGGGGTCGAGGAGGAGAAGTGGAGAGGACAAGAGTGAGAGAGAGAGTGAGTGAGTGGGCCGAGAGGGCCAGAACCCCTTCGGGGAGCCCTTTTGGTCATAGCCACTTGGGCCAAAACGGCACAATAAGCCGAATAAGCTTGACAAAGCCAGCCCACCAACCTAAAGGAAGTATTAATAAATAGGAAAAGACCAAAATACCCCTAAATTTAAATAAAATCTAGGAAATCAAATAAAAATCCAAAAATTATAAATAAAATATTTTTGGATTCACAATAATTCAATCTATCTAAATAAATTAAGAAATAAAATTTTAGGCATATCATTTTTATCAAGAATTTTAGAATATATATATTTCTTATGGAATTTTATAAAATTAATGAAAGATGATAAAAATAATAAAAATCACTTTCATTATATATTAATATTATAGTATTTTAGAAAAATACTAAATAAATATTTAATATCATTTTTTGTATTTAAATGATAATTCTTAAAGGAATTATTAAATAAATAAAATCAAATAAAATAAAGGAATACAATATTCAATAAATATTAAAAATTAATATTATAAATTCTTGATTACTAAAAATAATTTTGGTAATTTAAATAATGCGGGAGAACATACAAAAATAAATAATGCATTACATTACTTTACATAATCATTTTGCCTCTTTAAATATTGTCCTTACCGGGCAATAATGATGTTTTGTAGACATAGAAGCTCAAGGTCCAGTGCAAGCATCCGACTTCACTACCTTGCAATCACAAGGCAAGTTCATCACTTGCTCATGTCCTTTGAAGAGTCCTTATCAAAGTATTTGCAAATTGTGTGTTATCATCTATATTCCAGAGAAAGAAAATATTATTTTCTCAAAATAAATGAATCTTAGGTATCATCCTAAGTGATGATATGATGGATAAATAGAACTTAGGTTTCTATTTGCAATAATGATGAACAATTAGGGATTAATAACCCATGACACCAGTGATTCTAGCGCCGTATATTACACGTTAACCATGAGATTTGGAATGGGACGGAGAAGTCAGTTGTATCCTTTTCCTTTCGAATGGAGGCAAGACTACCTTAACGTGACGTTGTGATTCCTTGTGTGGATCCAACATACGGGTGGGCACCCTTAGGCCCCGCATTTTTTGTGTCTAGATTATCTATGAGTGGCTGCCGGGGGTTTAGCCGGACCTATAAGGTACTTACCTAGGCATCACCAGCTCATAGTCTTCGGGACTCATCGGGGTTTTAGCCTGCCTGAAAGGGGGCTTAACGGAAGTGAGCCAGCCCCGAAGGATCGTGCAGACATATGGGGTTGCGGAGAGGGCAGTGATTGGCTTGGACCAACTACTGGGCCCCACATCATGGAATTGTGGACGGGAAAGTACGCCCGGTTGTGCAACAAGGAAGTTGATCTCTCATGGGTAAAGTAACGCACCTCTGTAGAGTGTAAGAACTGTAACTTGTTACTCCATGTTCCGGGAAGGAGCTACGAGCGTGGCAGGAAAGGAACTCCATGAAAGTTCTGGTCAACCTGTGAAGGCTGATGGTCATAGATTTTCATAATAAAATCAATCTTTGAAGAAAGATTTACAAAAATTGCATAGTGCCAAGGACTTATAGTCTGAGGTGGTAGATAGAGCATCAAACTTCCCACCTTGCATATAATCAATTTGCTGGGTAACGCTGTTACTCACCCTTTCCTTTGCATCCTTGCTTAGACTCTGAGGATCCCGAAGAGACTCCAATGTATGCAACTGAGAGCCAAGAGGAGGTCTTCTATGAAGAGCCCCATTTGTATGGAGCCGTAGAAGGGGTGGACTACGATATCATCTACAGAGGATAGTACCAAGAGTCAGAATAATTACTATAGTTCTAGGAGCCACTTGAGCCAAGCAACATGAACAATATATATCAATAAGTTGTTGAGCTCAATTTGGTGTTGACGTTATCACTTTGAAACTTCTGCTGAAACACTTATATTTTGGTTTGTAAGTTGAATCTTTTGGAAGTCTTGAACTTCTGGTATTGCAATAATAATAATGTGTATATGTTTGTAATATGGACCCGCAATGTTTCTGTTGTACCACTCTGAGGGATGTGATATTTACCGAACGGTGTTCTGTGGATGTCATATCAATGACTATAGTGTACTACACATGCAGTGGTATGCTGGGTCACCGTAGTTGGTATCAGAGAAAATTGCTTTGACCTTAGGGTGGAAACCTAGTAAAGGGTATTACCAATAGGAGTGTGTAGCAACGATAAACAATTCTCTAAAAGAAATATAATGGGTATTCGAATGATAATATTCCGTTATATGTTTTAGTTCGATAATTCTTTGTTATGATGCAATATATTATTGGTTACTAATAAAAATATGTTTCTCATATACAGAGCTACGGCACCAAAGTTTCCAAAACAGACTTTGGTAAGGAAAGAGGAGACTCTTGATGATTATCAAGGATCATTCACGGACCAACTTCGTTAACTCTTAAAGATTTTTAGTTGTCCAACTATAATTCCAGCGAACACCATAACCTATTATGATGGCCGGATGTTATCCAAGTATCGTGTGAGTATCCAACTTCCAGCGGAGCTTGGATTATATCACGATCTACCTATAGGTGAAGGTAGGAGTCACTTTGTAGCATATCATGTTGCTATTGTGGAGGCGATAGCTAATATCCGGGAGCATAAAGCCAAGGAGTTAGAAGGTAGCACATTCTCTGTGATTCCTCATGATTCTATAGACTCGGAGCCTGTACCGGATCATCTTACTTTGGTTAAGCATCCTAAGTTAGCTTCCAAGTTTATGGATAGATACCGAACACTTGTTGCGTCTTTTTATAAGACACGTCAAGTTATTGTCGAAGATAAAAATGACATGTTAGAGGATCTAACGGTTAGCATTCAAGTTGAATAAGGAAGCAAGTAGTAGTACAAGATCAATCTTTAAGGATATACCTATAGATCCTGAATCTTTTACACCATATCCTTATACACCAAGGCCTGAACCTATATATGATCCTACTTTAGATATGAGGTATGCAGTACCACATGGTTCAGAGGATGGTTCTGATTCAGAACTTCCTATTGAGAATTCTGATGGCTAGAGAATGGGATCATTTGAAGGATCCCAGGAACACCAGATGTCCATAGATAGTTCTGATAGAAATGTTGGACAATCTAGCTAGATGGGTGCAAGAATTAACCCTGGTAACAGTAGTAGAAATACCACATTCATAGTTAATCAGGATGAAGAAGAAGATCCTGAGGAGAGAGTGTTTGAATCATCAACACCTTCTCAAAACCCAGGTAATATAAATTATCCTGTGTTTAACTATCTTGCCAAACAGAGCACCTGGGGAGCAGGAGGATATGCGTATCCTATTGACGACTCAAGGAATGAAGCTCAAGAGATGAAAGTGGGAGATAATGTTGAATATGTTTTTGAAGACTTTTCAGCTGAGCTGGAGGGAGTCAATGCGCTCAAGTTGAGTAATGACTCAAGCCCTGACACTTCAGATACTGAGTATGTTCCTTCTGTAAGGCCATTTGTTCCACAAACTGTGCGACGAACGTCACGTCATCACGGTTGGACATCAGGCATGTATGATGAGCATAGTAGTTACTAGAAGCAGGCCTGCTATTTAGAAAGTATCGGGCACTGTGTATTGTATTCCGAGAGAATAAGGTAGTGTGATCAATAAGATAGTGTTGTGATTATCCCTATATGGTATATGTTGTAATGACTTTTTATTATTAAGATGTTGCAATGTATAATATGTGAAATGCATATTTGGATTTTCATTGTGTGACTAGTTCTGTGCGTAAAGTCGAGCTCAAAACACATGTGCATGATGTAATTATGAGTATTCGCTTTATGTTGCAGGACTAGGGGGTCATGGACATGGGTGTAGAAACCGAATCCGAGCAGCAGCGAATGGAACGTGAGGCCAAGGAGAAGGCCGATGCAGATGCAGGAAATCAGGGAACGTTACCACCACCACCACCAATGAGGCCGTTAATGGAGCAGAACTTTATGCAGTGTATGCAAATGATGCAAGAGACCCAGAACAAGTTCATGGAAGAGTTGCTGGGACGATATGGGAATCAGAGAGCACCTGAAGGTGGAGGAGTGAGTCTTTCTGACTTCCAGAATGCAAGGCAGCTACCTTTTGCATCAGCCCCTGAACCAATGGATGTAGAAGATTGGCTAGCAGATACAGAAAGAAAGCTGAAAACTGTAGGTTGTAATGATGAGGAGAAATTGAGGTATGCAACTCATCTTCTGATAGGACCTGCAGCATCATGGTGGGAAAATCAGTTAGCCATGCAACAGCCAGGAAGGGAGTACACTTGGTAAGAGTTTAAACAGATATTCCGTGAATATCATGTTCCGGAGTGTAGGGTTTGCAGCATAGAAAACAAAAAAATTCCTATGATGGGAACTATATACCAAGATCTATCTACTAGTTACAAACAACAGGTGGATGTATATCCATAGAGAACATACCCTTGAAGACTGACAAATCTTAACGAGTCAAACTCGTGGTTGATGTAGACGATCTCTTGCCGATCTCAAGATCGAGAGGAAGTCCTAGCGCCACAAAACAGCAGCGCATCCATGCTCGCACACACGTACAAGACACCGAGCAAACTCCGCCTCCTCGCTCCAGCGATGCAGCGGAATCACAACCCTTTCTTGCCGAATAGCCACCGGGAACATGTATCTCGCTAGTCTGAGACCATGGGGATAAATTCTAGAGGGGGAGAGAGATACTTCATGAGGGGGTGTGAGTGATAGAGAGGAGAGGGGGTGCCTTTTATAGGAGGAGGGGGGCACCCAAGGGGGTGGCCTCCAGCCATGGGGCTGCCCCCTCCCCTCCTTCATTCACATGGGTGGACACTCCACTCACAAAAATCTCTTCAATTCCCTCCACTCAAAATCCCACTCAAAATTGCTATTAAATTTCCACCAAATTTAATGCAAACTCTCATTAAATAAAACTCCTTTTATTTATTCAGAATTTTGAAAATTATTTTAATGACAAACATTCATATATAACCCCTTGCTAGTATTCCATTTCACATGCAAACACACTTTCTGCAATTTCACCTGAAAACCTGTTTTGTTATCTAGTGAAATAAATTCCTGCGCTTGTTATTCTTTCTGGCATGAAAATTTTGCTCCAATTGGATGTCAGTGTCCCTTAAGAGTGCCACCCTACGGTTCGCGAATAATGCGTACATGATCGAGACCCTTCTCTGATCAATAATCAGAAGCGGGACCTGGAGATCCATACTAACTCCCACACATTCAACGATGACTTTCCTGTGATCGTCGGAACCTTTTATGCTAGTATCTTAATCCCTTTGTTTCACGATATATTACATGTACGAGATTCGATCATCGGTATCTCCATACCTAGTTTGATCTCGTTACTGACATGCACTCTTTTCTCGTTCCCATGATATAACATTCTAGTGATCAAATCACTTGCTTGCAAGCTAATCAATGTGATATCACCGAGAGGGCCCAGAGTATATCTATCCGTCATCGGGATGAACAAATTCCACTCTCGATCCATGAGCCTCAACATAACACTTTAGTAGTTCTCAAGCCATCTTTATAATCAGCCAGTTACGGTGTGACGTTTGATGTCATCAAGAAACTCTTCCGGTGTTAGTGATTGACATGATCTCATGGTCTAAGGATTAGGATCACTTTGTAAGTTGTTATAGCAATATAAACTCAATGACTTTGATCGTAATGCTATACTTCGGATGAATGTTCATCACATCATTACACTAATGTTGGGATCTCGTTATTAACAACATCCAATGTCTATGATCAGGAAACTGTGATCATCTTGTTAATCAACGAGGTAGTTTATGAGAGAGGCATAACTAGGAACTCTATGTTTGTTTATTAAACACACATGTATTAACGTTTCCATATTAATACAATTATAGCATGCAAAATAAACATCTATCATATACTTGGAATACACATAATAAACACTTTATTATTGCCTCTCAAGGCATATTCCCTTCAGTCTCCCACTTGCACTAGAGACAATAATCTAGTTACATAGTGATGTATCTAACACCCATGGAGTTCTGGTGTAGATCATGTTTTTCTCTAGGGAGAGTTTTATTCAATGGATCTGCTACATTGAGATCTGTATGTACTTTACAAATATTTATATCTCCATCCTTGACATGCTCACGGATGGAGTGAAACCGGTGCTTAATATGCTTGGAATGCTTGTGAGACCTTGGTTCTTTAGTATTGGCAATGGCACCATTCTTGTCACAATAGATCACATTGGATCCAACGCGCTTGCAACCACACCTAGTTCGGATATGAACTCCTTCATCCAAACTTCTTCCTGAGCCACTTCCGAAGCAGCAACATATTCGGCCTCCGTTGTTGATACCGCCACCACAGGTTGTTTGGAGCTCCTCCAACTAACCGCTCTGCCATTCATGAGAAATACGTATCCGGATTGAGACTTAGAGTCATCTGGATCGGTGTCAAAGCTAGCGTCGACATAACACTTAGCGATGAGCTCTTCTTCACCTTCGTATACAAGAAACATATCCTTAGTTCTTCGCAAGTACTTAAGGATATTCTTGACCGCTTTCCAGTGTTCCGAACCTGGATCCGATTGGTACCTACTAGTCAAACTAATAGCATGGGCCACATCCGGTCTTGTACATAGCATGGCATACATTATAGAGCATATGGCTGAAGCATAGGGGACTTTTTCCATAATCTCTCTTTCTTTCGCCGTAGCCGGACTTTGAGTCTTACTCAATGTCGTGCCTTTCCACATAGGTAAGAACCCCTTCTTACTTTCGTCCATTTGAAACTTCTTTAAAATCTTATCAAGGTATGTACTTTGTGATATCCCTATTAGGTGCCTAGATCTATCTCTATAGATCTTTATGCCTAATATTTATGACGCTTCACCTAGGTCCTTCATTGAAAATTTGTTGTTTAGATAACTTTTAACAATGTTTAAAAGATCTATATCATTTCCGATCAATAATATGTCATCCACATATAGTATCAGAAATGCCACATTGCTCCCACTCACTTTCTTGTAAATACAAGCTTCTCCATAAGTTTGGACAATCCAAATTCTTTGATCAACTCATCAAAGTGGAGATTCCAACTTCGTGATGCTTGCTTCAATCCATAGATGGATCGCTGAAGCTTGCACACCTTGTTAGCATCCTTAGGATCGACAAAACCCTTTGGTTGTATCATATACAACTCTTCTTCAATATTACCATTGAGAAACGCAGTTTTGACATCCATCTGCCATATCTCATAATCGAAATATGCAGCAATTGCTAACATAATCCTAACTGATTTTAGCATCACTACGGGAGAGAATGTCTCATCATAGTCAACTCCTTGAATTTGTCGAAACCCCTTTGCGACAGGTCGATCTTTATAGACAGTCACATTACCATCAGCATCAGTTTTTCTTTTGAAAATCCATTTATTCTCCACGGCCTTACGGTCGTGAGGTAAGTCTACCAAGTTCCAAACTTTATTTTCATACATGGATTCCATCTCGGATTTCATGGCTTCTAACCATTTGTTGGAATCCGGGCTCATCATCGCTTCTTCATACGTCGCAGGGTCATCATTTTCATCAACCATGAAATTCATGACAGGATTTCCGTATAGCTCAGGAGCAGCACGCGTCCTGCTAGACCTACGAGGTTCGGTAGTACTCTCTTTTGGAGTTTCATGATAATTATCATTAGTTCCCTCTTCAACTAGTGAAGCCAACTTTGGAACGACTTCCGGCGCTGCACTACTCGCCATACTTTGAAGAGAAGGTTCAGTAACCTCTTCGAGTTCTACCTTCCGACTACTCACACATTTCGTGAGAAACTCTTTCTCTAGAAAGGATCCATTCTTGGCAACAAAAACCTTGCCCTCGGATCTGTGATAGAAGGAATACCCAAAAGTTTCCTTAGGGTATCCTATGAAGACGCATTTTTCCGCTTTGGGTTCGAGTTTATCCGGTTGAAGTTTCTTCACATAAACATCGCATCCCCAAACTTTATGAAATGACAGCTTAGGTTTGTTTCCAAACCATAATTCATACGGTGTCTTTTTAATGGATTTAGATGGTGCCCGATTTAAAGTGAATGCATCAGTTTCTAGTGCACAATCCCAAAATGACAACGGCAAGTCCGTCATAGACATCATAGATCGAACCATATCCAATAAAGTACGATTACGACGTTCCAACACACCATTTCGCTATGATGTTCCGGCAAGTGTGAGTTGTGAAACAATTCCACACTCTTTCATGTGAGTGCTAAACTCGTAACTTAGATACTTACCTCCACGGTCGGAACGTAGAAATTTGATCTTTCTATTATGATGATTTTCCACTTCATTCTGAAATTCCTTAAACTTTTCAAAGGTTTCAGACTTGTGTTTCATCAAGTAGATATAACCGTATCTACTCAAATCATCCATGAAAGTAACAAAATAACGATATCCACCTCGCGCCGACACACTCATTGGACCACATACATCAGAATGTATGATTTTCAATAAATCTGTCGCCCATTCCATTGAACCGGAAAACGGCGTTCTAGTCATCTTGCCCATAAGGCATGGATCACATGTATCAAATGATTCAAAATCAAGTGATTCCAAAAGTACATCCGAACGGAGCTTCTTCATGCGTTTAACGCCAATATGACCTAGACGGCAGTGCCACATATATGCAGATATATTGTAACTACCTCGGTGAATTACGCTCCTAGATACAAGCCTGGATGAGCGAAAATGGTTGAAATAGTACGGTGGGGCCCCAAAAGCTACTCACAGGTAGACCTTTCGGCCGTCCCAACCATTTCCAATCATCGGGACAAGTACGGGCGGCGTAATCGGCAGGCGAAGGGATCAACTACATACACAAATGAGTATGTATGCAAGCCACCATACAAGAGTACATCAGAGCCATTCCATCTAAAAATAAAGGAAATATAGCAACGCCATACGGCAAGATTCAAATGACCTAGATAGATATAATAATTTAGGATATTTCCTCATACATCACACATCAGAGTATGAGGCGGAAGCGGCAAACAAGATCCGAGTACGGATAAGAAGCAAATTGGCATAAGATGCCCAGAAATAAGCACATCCCGCCCACAGATCTCACGGATCCCCATTCCCGGAATCTCTACACCGAACGATCGTTGCCCACATCATCAGCCTCCTCCACCCAGTATCCGTCCTGCGAGTGTACCTGTTCATCTGAACCAATAATTTTATCGTGTGAGACCCTAAGGGTACTCAGCAAGTCTTTATGCCTCTAAAGGGGACACAACCTGGGGTAACGCAATTGCAGCGAAAGATAAACCCTAACAGTTCTATAGATACTCGCTAACCATCCGCCTAACCAAAGATAGACGGATGTCCGTGAATTAATGACAACAGTTATAACGGTAATACCATGAGATCCATCCTCCTCCTCGCTTACCAACGAGGAAGCGGACGAACAACCCCCCCATCCGTTGGCAGTTTTATTACCCATTCCATGAGTGTTGCACTATTTACTAGTCAGTTATTTAGTCAAGTTAAAAGCGGTACTTTAGTTATGATTGTCTATGGTCGAGAAACTGTGCTCCAAGTCGTCCATAACCGCGGACACGGCTTTCAGAAAGTTTTACCCGGCCGGGGTGCACAAATAGCAACACACACTCGATCAACCTCGGAAAAACCAAATCAAAACCCAACGAGGCCTTCACGACAAAGCAATCACAGGATTCAGAAATATTTCAGGGGGGCACCCCTTAAAGTAGACCCGCAACGAAGCCGGCCGGCTCCGAGACGGACTCAAGGTTGTGGGGACGGTTGTAAACAGCTGGGAACCCGAAAGTGTGACTGGGCTTGTCGATACCGCGGAATCATGCCACGATCCTAAACAGTACAGGTGCTCCTCGCACAATATTAAATAAAGCATTAAAGCATGGCATAAGTACAGGATAGTAAGTAAAACCTCAAACTAGTTTGTGGCCCCAAGAAGTAAGACGGAATCAAGCTCTGGCTCAGGGGGGTCCCATAAGCCTCCCGGATGTGGATAGCGCGAATAATCAAGGAACAGGAATCAAGTACTCGGGGTCCTACGGGACACAAGTGAGCAGGAAAAACCAAATAGCAGATACTGCCCACCGGTGCCGCTTTCATTAGTTATCCCATTACTACTCAGGTTAAGTTGTTTATGTACCTCGTTATCCGTCAGACACTCACATACCCTACACATGCTGTTCTACGACTCGCATGGCTCAAACAACTCCTATAGTAGTGTCTCATGGTATGGAGGAACAAGCTTGGTGGGGTTTACAAGTAAAGGCTATGCAATACTTGGGATTCAGTTTAATGCAATCGCGACTCAATGATGCAAGAATAAGATAGAGGCAATAGGTACTGTATGTATGCAAGCATGTGGTAGTGCTTGCCTGGCAACTCAGTTGAAGCGAGAGACGGATCTGGGTAGTGCTCCTGGTTCTCTTGATATATCCCCTGCTCAGTGTCTATTCGAAGAAGAACCAAACAAACAAGGCCAATATAAATAAAGTGCACAAGCATACGAATAACATGCGACAAGCAAACAATCATGCCATGATGAATGATGCACAATTTGCATGGCATTAAAGTAGCATGGCATGGGTGAGGTGTGGAATACAAGAATAAGTCATTTTATTGACTTTTGGTCACATTTTATTGTCATATTAGTTTTTGTATACTATATATTTATATGATGCATGCTGCAATTTAAGTCATGGATAGCATAAACAGAAAGGTCTCGTCGAGCTGATCATTTTAGACATATCATTTATTAAATTTGGAGTTATAAAACAAAAGTTATTAATTAATTAAGGTGAGGGGCATTTTGTTGTAATTTAATTCAACTTGAAATTTAAAGTGTTCAAATAATATTTTGAATGGCATATTTGAATTCCTCACATTTTTCTGATTCAAAAACATATATTATTTGTATTATTTGGAATTATGAATTTAAATTTATTTTATAGTCAAAATTATTAAATAGGGTCAAAGTCAAAGGTTGACTAATTAAATTAATTCAGAAATTATTTGATTAAAGATTTGAATTAACATTCAAAAACTAAACATTTTTCATATTAAGTTTGAATTCAAATTCTAAACCATTTGAAAGTTATGAATTCATTTATATTTAAACAGATTTGAATTTTTGAATTGAATTTGAATTAATTTTGAAAAGATTTGAATTTGAAACAGAAAGATTCTAGACTTTTGCTACTCAACCTGTTTCTACCCACAGTCCATGACAGATGGGGTCGCTGCTGACTGGGCAACAGGCGCTCAGGAAACACTTTTGTTACCCTGGCTCTGGCTAGCCCACGCGGATGACAAGCGGGCCCAGGGAGCCGGGAGGCCCACGGCGCGCACGAGCGACTCCGGCGATGACACGTGGGCGATCCGGGGGGTTGCGGCTGCGTGGTTCAGAATTGCGGGGGCTTATCTGCAAGAAGGGACGGGCGGCTGCCAGGTGGGGCTCGAGGGACCGCGGGTTTAGGCGGGAATTTCTGCGGGGGCCTAAGCACAAAAGCGTCATCGGCTGTCGCTGTCTGCTGACGGTCGCGGCGCTGCGGCGGCGGGTCTGGCCGGGGTTTTGAACGATGATGGCGACGCACCTAGCGATATCTAGACGATGATGACAAAACAAAAAGTGAAGGGGGCAGTCCGGACTACAATTCTTGTTCAGGGAGCTAGCACGGAGAAGGGCTGCAGCGCGCGGGGCACGGCGAGATACAGTGGCAGACGACAACCGCTACAGCTGCTGCTGCCAGAGCGCGACGTGCGGCGCGCGCGCAGAGCGCTCGACGGAAGGCGGCGGCGATGCAAGGCGAGAGGGGGAGGGAGACGATGTCTAGGGGGAAGAGGGGCTCACCAGCGACCGTCTGGTGCAGCTAGCGGGCTTGGGGTAGCGTCGATCGTCGGGGAAGCAGGGGGCCGGAGCACTCCTGCTGCTCGCGGGCACGGCGGCGGCGGGGCTTCTCCGGCGGGGTTCAGCGGTGCCTCGCGTCCTGGGCGGAGCAGAGGAAGTAGAGGGGGGTCCTGGTACTCCTGGCTTGCCTTGGCGTGCTCGGAAGCGAAGGAGAGCAGAGGGGGCCGTAGCTAGGGTTTTGGGGGCATGGTGGAGAGGTTGCCCGCTTGGGGAGGAAGAAGGGAGGAAGGGGAAGGAAGGTGGGGTGCCTGGGGCTCTTGGGTTGGATCTGAGAGATGCTGGGTAGGTTGGGGTGATAAGGGAGGAGAGGGGGATGACGTGGGGGAGGGGAAGGTGGCTTCGGCCACCTTTTTCCTTTTTACCCTCACGTGCTCGGCATGGCCAGGGGAGGGGTAGCTAGGCAGGGAGGAGGGCTGCTAGGTGGGGCCGTCGTGAGTGCAAAGAGGCAGGGCAGGCTCGGCTAGTGGGGCCCTTGTGGCATAGAGAGAAAAGAGAGATGGAGGAGAGGGCGTCGGGTTAGAGCTAGGGCTAGAGGGGAGAGAGGTATGGCTCGGCTAGGGTTTTGGTTTGGGTGGGTAGCTAGGTGGTATGGAGGGGGCCAGCTAGGAGAGAGAGAGAGAGAGAGAGAGAGAGAGAGAGAGAGAGAGAGAGAGAGGGGGGTTAGGGCTATGCATGCCCACATGATCACACATGGATGGGGATGGTTTAGAGAGGGGGGTGAGGTTGAGTGTTTGATAAGACAAAGCAAGATCAAGCAAAGGAAAAGAGATGATCCATGCAAAAGAAAACAAATAAAATTTAAATGACAAGCAAAAAGGTGGTACTTGCATGGCTCTAGCTAGATCAAGCAAAAGAAGGAGAGAGAGAGAGATGAGAGAATGACCTACTCCAAGAATTTCAAATAAAAACCAAATGACTTAGATGTGGTGGTTCTGCATGGCCCATGCAATAATAAATGCCATGTCTCCATATTGTGAAAACAACATAAAATCACATGGCATTATTCCATGCATTCCCAAAAGGTGGAATAAGGCCAAGCAAAAAGGGACTAGTATTGGATCCACCCAACCCACTTGAGCTAGGTAAACTCAAATAAATGCCAGCTCATATTACTTGGATGGTGGAATTATAAGGTGGTGAAGAAAAGGTGGTGGAGTCAATAAAGATATGCCCCCAACTCAACTTGGGCATTTCAACAATATATTAAGAACCAAATACAATATCAAGAGGCAATTACAATTAATAATGCATATGAGATAAGAACCAAAACACCAAAGGTTTTATATGATGCTCTAATGCAAGGTGGCATGATGACATGAGCATGGTAACATGATGAGGCAACAATTATATGTAGGAAGGGGCCATTTTATTACTAGACCAAGTAGCATTACAAATGTTAGACAATTGGGATGCTACAACTCTCCCCCACTAAACAGGAATCTCGCCCCGAGATTCTAGGAAGAAGAAGAAGACACAAAGAGGGTAGGATAGTTGGCACGGAGTTCATATTCACGCTCCCAAGTGGCTTCATCAACGGAATGGTGCGACCACTGCACCTTGCAGAACTTGATGGACTTGTTGCGAGTCCTTCTTTCTGCGACTTCGAGGATTTTTGTGGGGTGCTCTTGATAAGACAGGTCTTCTTGGAGATTGATTAGCTCATGATCCACGGTCCTGCCGGGATCTTTGAAGCACTTCTTGAGTTGAGAGATGTGGAAAACATCATGGACTTTGAGTTTTTCCGGGAGCTCAAGAGCATAAGCAACTTCTCCTCTTCTACCACGAATTTTGAATGGACCGATGTATCTAGGAGCCAGCTTTCCTTTGATATCAAAGCGGTGCGTGCCTCTCATGGGAGTGACACGAAGGTAAACGAGATCACCAGGGGCATACACCATGTCCGTGTGCTTCCTGTCATAATTGCTCTTCTGGCGACTTTGAGCAATCGTCAGATTTTCAAGAATGATATGCACCTTCTCCTCCGCTTGAGTTACAATGTCAGGGCCAAACCAAATTCTTTCTCCTGCACCTGACCAACCAATCGGAGTTCTGCACTTGCGACCATAGAGAGCCTCAAATGGTGCCATCTTCAGACTTTTCTAGAAGCTGTTGTTGTAAGAGAATTCCGCATAAGGAAGACATTCCTCCCACTTCATGCCAAAAGAGATGACACAAGCACGAAGCATATCCTCCAGAATCTGATTGATCCTTTCAACTTGTCCTTGCGACTGAGGGTGGTAAGCAGTGCTGAAGTTCAACTTTGTTCCCAAAGCATTTTGGAAACTTTCCCAGAACTTGGAAGTGAAGATGCTCCCACGGTCTGAACTGATATCAAGCGGAACCCCATACAGAGAGACAATTCTGTTGATATAGAGCTCAGCCAACTGAATTCCAGAAATTGTTTCCTTGACGGGGAAGAAATGAGCCACTTTTGAGAGCCCGTCGATGACAACAAAGATTGCATTGTTGCCCTTCTGCGACCTTGGAAAACCAGTGATGAAGTCCATCTCTACTTTCTCCCATTTCCATTCCGAGGGTTTCAATGGATGTAGAAGACCGAAGGGTTTCTAATGGACAGCTTTCACTCTGCGGCAGACATCACACTCCGAGACATACTTGGCACAATATCGTTTCAAACCCGGCCACCAATATTGTGTTTTCAAGTCCATGTACATCTTTGTGCTGCCAGGGTGGATAGAAAGAACGGAATCGTGCGCCTCCTTGAGAACTTGCTCTCTCAAACCCGGGTAGTTCGGAACAAACATCCGGTGTTCAAAGAAAAGCGTGCCTTGATCGTCGACGTGGAAGGACTCATACTTCGGAAGCTGAAGTTTGGAGATGATCTTTTTGGTGTGCGGATAACCAAGCTTACGAGAGCGAATCTTTTCTTCCAAGAGAGGAGTAGCCAGAAGGTTCATGAGATGCCCTTGTTCCACAATTTCAAGGTTGAGCTGACGGAATTCCTCGCACAAGAGAGGCTGTTGTTCTTCCATCATGAGGTTGTTGACATAAGCTTTGCGGCTGAGAGCATCGGCCATGACATTAGCTTTGCCAGGAGTGTAGTTGATGGTCAAATCAAAATCATTGATTGCTTCAATCCATCTCCTCTGCCGAAGGTTGAGATCATGCTGAGTGAAGATATACTTCAAACTCTTGTGGTCAGAAAAGATCTCACAACGGTTGCCAAGCAAGTAGTGCCTCCATAGCTTCAAAGCAAAGACAACTGCTGCGAGCTCGAGGTCATGTGTGGGATAGTTGATCTCATGCGTCTTCAATTGTCGAGAGGCATAAGCAACCACTTGTTTTTCTTGCATAAGGACCGCACCCAATCCTTGCAAAGAGGCGTCACAGAATATCTGGAAAGGCTTAGATGTATCCGGAGGAACCAAGACTGGTGTGGAAGTGAGCTTCTCTTTGAGTGTCTCAAAGCTTGCTTGACATGCAGGAGTCCAAAGGTATGTCTTGCCTTTCTTGAGGAGATCGGTAAGAGGCTTCGCTATCTTCAAAAAGTTTTGAACGAAGCGACGGCAATAACTAGCCAAACCGAGGAAACTCCGCACTTCTTTGACATTAACAGGAGGAAGCCATTCAACAATTGTCTTCACCGTTTCCGGGTTGACTGCAATGCCCTTGGCAGAGATGACATGACCAAGATAGGTTACTTGAGGCAGCCAAAACTCATACTTTGAGAACTTTGCATACAAGCGGTTCTCACGAAGCTTGTTTAGGACACACCGAAGGTGTTCTTCATGCTCTTCCTTTGACTTTGAATAGACTAGGATGTCATCCAGATAGACCACAACGAACCTATCAAGGTACTCCATGAAAACCGAGTTCATAAGCCTCGAGAAGGTAGCAGGTGCGTTGGTGAGACCGAAAGACATGACCGTGTACTCATACAGGCCATAGCGGGTGGTGAAAGCTGTTTTAGGCACATCTTCCTTGCGAATCTTGATTTGGTGATAACCACTTCTCAAGTCAAGCTTAGAGAACACCACAGCTCCAGCTAGCTGATCGAAGAGATCATTAATCCACGGAAGGGGATATTTGTTCTTGATGGTTTTAGCATTGAGAGCCCGATAGTCAACACAAAGTCTATCAGTCTTGTCTCGCTTCTTCACAAAGATTATTGGGCTACCCCAAGAAGAAGTACTGTGTTGAATGAAACCCAACTTCTCTTGTTCATTAAGCTGTCGTTTGAGTTCAGCCAACTCAGAAGGACCCATTTTATAAGGCCGCTTGGAGATAGGAGTCGTTCCAGGTTCAAGCTCAATTACAAACTCAACCTCACGATCCGGAGGCATACCCGGCAACTCTTCAGGAAAGACATCTGGGAACTCACAGACCACCGGTACACTCTGAATAGCTTCCATAGCATCATCATTCAGAGTGTAACACCCTCACAATCGGCCCTATGCAAGTTTCAGCGCTCCCCGCCAAACCCGCATAGAAACGATTCAAAGGTGCCCACCAGGCACTTGCGTGCGGGTGGAAAACGAAGTAATAACATTACACAACAGTCCTCGATGGGGCCCACAGAACAGATATATATACAACACGACTCCATGAGTCAAGAATACAGATATACAGAACAAAGATCCAAATCACCTTGAAAACAATAGAGCGTCCAGCTATGGACAAGATGCAAATGGGGCTAAGAGCCCTGAAGAATAACCAATGGCGTCCATAACCCTGCCCAGGCCAAGCCGGAAGGGTAACCCTGCTAACGACGTCGATCTCAAAACCTTCTTAAACAAAAGGGGTGCCGACAAAGGGCAAAGGAAAAAGAGGAGCGTCAGTACTGAGGCCAGTACACGGCGAGGCTAGAATTCGGCGGTCCTCGCCTACATAGGTATGGTGGACTGAAGCGGCAGCGGCAGCATGCACTAAACAACCTATAGAGACTCGATACAACTGGCGGCTATCAAAGAGGGATAAGAGAGACCTATTCGGAACCAACCTGATTATACCATCAGACAAACCCATCCTGGTGTTTCCCCCTCGAGACCAGACGAGGAAGTCAACCGAGGAACTCACACAGTTGGCAGTTTTATTTATTCAGTTATCGTGGCAGCAATTACTAGTCAGGTATAGACAATCATTCTGATAAAATAAGCAGTGGGCCGTTTTAGTTAATCATTCCGTTGTAGTTGCAAAACTTACTAGTCAGATACAAATAGCATGAGAGATCCCAAAACCCAGCAGTTGTTGGTACTTTTATTTAGCCATTCCGTTGTAGTGAAGCTGATTACTAGTCATATTGGGTACAAGTCAATTTATAACAGTAAACTTTAGTTATAGTTGTCTATGATCGAGACATGTGCTCCAAGTCGTCCATAACCACGGACACGGCTTCTCGAAAAGATTTAACCCTGCAGGGGTGCACCAAAGTATCCACAAGCACTTCGACCCTTTTTGCCAGATCAGTTAACATACACCCATCGGTATGTCGGCGGGGCCTAAGCCACGACGTTTCCAGAACCAAAGCAAGCACGGGAGGCCACCCCACTAAATCGAACCCGCAACGAAGTCGGCCGGTCTCCGAGACGGACTTAGGGTTTGGGTAGACGGCTGTGAACGACTGGGGACCCAAAACTGGGCTTGTCGACACCGCGAAAATGTGTCCTGATCCTAAACAGTACAGTGTGCTCCTCGCACAATCGTAAATAAAGCAGTAAAGCATGGCATAAGTACAGAATAGTAATAAAGCCCCAAACTACTTGTGGCCCCCAGTACAATACTTTGAAATCAGGTACTAATCGATGGGGGGCCCATATCTCCCCACCTGTGGTTAGCGCGCTCGATCTCGGAACAGGTGTCAAGAACTCGGGGTCCTACGGGACACAAGTGGGCGGTCGGAAACCAGATATTATCTATCACCCACCGGTGCCTCTGCTTGCCTACTTCAATTTTAGTTGTTAAACAGTAATTAAAGTGAACAATAATTAAAGCCATGATCATCTCCAACATCAACATACGGCAATACTCCAACAACTGCGATACTTGACGACACGCAACAGCACTTGAGCAAGCGACCATGGCGCGCAAGTCCAACTATCTACCAAACAACAGGTAATAGGATGTGTCCAAGGCAATACATGGCTGCAAGGGATATCACGGGTACGGAAACTAGAGCATCGCAACACAGATAGCAATAGATCAACATGAGGGAATAAATACTATAAAGTAAGATAGGTAGAAAGGGGGAGATGCTCGCCTGAAAACATGGTCGAAGGTTCATCCGAAGATCGGGGCGAAGCTCACCTCAACTCAACGGCCTTATCCGCGAAGAAGCAAAACACTAGAATAAACATCGGATGCAATATTTAATACTACGGTAAAAGATCGGCATGACGCAGGTATGATGTATGACATGGCAAGGGTGCAATGCAATTAGGCAAGATTAAGCGGAACCGGGGTCCCGACAATTAATTAAACGGTTCAAGTTATTTAGATACCCCGCAATTTAGATGTTGTTTTAACAAGGCAAAATATATCACCGGTTCGCTACACAAATTTAAATGAGGCCAATATAAGGCTAGATTTGCCCGCATATGGGCCCCATATTTGATTATATGGTGAAACGGCATAAGGCCCCCAAACCACAGACAAGGATGCATGCATGAACAATTTAATATGCAACAATTTATAAATATGGCATTTATTAAATAGGGCTCGAGAAAAGGGTCACACATTAGGGTTCGCAGATCTTGGGGTTCGAGGGGTTCGGGGTTCGGTCTCAGGGTTCGGATCTGGGGTTCGGTCTCGGCGGGATCGTTCTCGGATAACAGAGTAGATCTTGGCGCTTCCGGGAAGGAGGTCTTGGTTTGGTGTCGGGGGCGCATCGGATTCGTTCTGGTCGGTGTCGATCTTGTCGTTGCGAAGATCTTGTCGGGTCCGTGTATCGGGACGGTCTTGGCGTCCGGGATGTAGAACTTGGCGTTCCGCGGCGAAGTGCTTGTCGTACCGGTGGCGATCTTGGCGGTCTTCGGGTCCGGCCTTCGCCTCCGGGAACGGGGTATTGCATCCGT
This sequence comes from Avena atlantica, assembly GCA_910589765.1. Taxonomy (NCBI): domain Eukaryota; kingdom Viridiplantae; phylum Streptophyta; class Magnoliopsida; order Poales; family Poaceae; genus Avena; species Avena atlantica. The sequence goes on along the minus strand of OU342738.1, from coordinate 198,609,683 downwards.
GAAGGAGAGCGTGAAGCCAGTGTCAGGGTTTAGACTTCGAATCCGGGATCGGGTCTTCAATGTCTCGGCCATCGGGTTCACGACAGCATCCTCTCCGTGTCGAAGGCATCGGGGTTTCCGTGGCGAAGATTTTGCAGAGGGTTCGTCTAGAGCCACCGAGTACGGTACGGTCTTCGGAGCACGCGGGTTCTTGACGTGGTTCATCGGGCTCGGATACCTTGTAGATGAGACGGTCTTGAACAGAACCACCTCCACCGAACCACTGCGCAAGCACGGGCGACAAACGAGGGCGATGGAGGAGTCCACTGGGGTAGGTCCTGTGGCGCGGGGAGGCGCTAGCCGGCGAGGACGCGGCCGGACGGCGGGGAGAGGGAGGCCCGAGGCGGCGCCGGAGACGAGGCTCGCCGGCGGCGCGGCTGCAGGCGAGCGGTAGGCGCGGGGTTAGGCGAGGCGGCCGGACGCGAGAGAGGAGGCGAGGGAGGGGAGCTCGTCGGGGAAGGGCGACAGCGGCCTGGTGGTGACTCGGCTCGGCGCGCGGGGACACGCGGCCCGAGGACGCGCGGGAGGCCGACGGCGGGGGGGCGGAGGCGCTTGCAGAGGGCGGAAGGACCGGCAGCGCTCGGGGCAGAGAAGCTCGCGGCGGCAGGGGCGCAGAGGCGACGCGGGAGGAGGAGCCGGCGACGAGGCGAGGTCGGGGCCGGCGGAGCTCGGGAGGGGACGCCGGCGGCTGCGGAGCGCCGCAGGGAGGTTGCAGGGAAGGTGGGGAAGGGGAGAGAGGCAGGTGGGGGCGGCCAGGGGAGTGGGGCCAGGTGGGGCGGGATCCCGAGGCGGTCAGGTGGGCGGGAGAAAAATCGGCGCTGGCGCGGGTTGGGGTGTTGCGGGGGGGCAGGTGGTGGGGCCAGGTGGTGTGGGTCCGGCGGTGGAGGGAGAGGAGGTGAGGGAGGAGAGAGAGGGGGTGAAAGAGGAGGTGGGCCAGGTGGCGGCATGGGATTGGGTAGAGGGGAGGGAGAGGGTGAGGTGGCAGCCATAGATTGGTGGGGGTGAGGTGGCTGGTTGGGTGGGTAGTTTAGGTCTGGGTAGGTTAGGGATTTTGGGTGAACCGTTTTATTCTGGGGGTGGTCGACTGGGTCGAATCGGCCCGTTCGACTGCCCCCTAAAAATAATATAAACCATATATTTATTTCAAACAGGCTTTTGCAAACCGTTGGCCGACAAAAACAAAATATTCCGAAGACCCGGGTTTTGCGTTTGAACAAAGACGGGGCGTGTAGAAAACAAAAATATGTTTTTCCGAAAATAGTTTTATACAAGAAAATGCAAGATGATGACGATGCTCAAATGCAATGTGGCATGATGACATGAGCATGCGGTCATGATGATGCAATGCACAAAACAACGCGATTTTCTAGTAGTGGTTTTGCGGGGCGCCACACAGAGCCGCCAAAGAGAAAAGCTGGACAGCAGGAGTGAGATTTGGAGAAAAGACTATATGGCCTTCAGGAATCTTCAGAGAAACCGAGCGTTCAGCACAATCAATCACAGCTGCATTTGCTGTCAACCAATCCATGCCCAAGATGACATCAATGTCAGAATTGCCTAGAAGAATTAAGGACGCCGAGAACGAAGAGCCACCAATCTCAATTTGATTGCCATGGCTGATATAAGCAGCCCTCATGTTTCAACCCGGAGATAGGACCATTAACTTCTTAAGGAGAGGATCCAAAGCTAACACATTCTCATTTGCAAACTTGTGAGAAATGAAAGAATGTGATGTACCAGAATCAAACAAAACTCGTGCAGGGACGGAGTTAACGGGAAGCATACCCATCACAACTCCAGGTGCATGCTCAGCTTGAGCGGCGTTGACACAGTTGGCACGAGCAACAGTAGACCCGGGCTTGGTGTTGATGTTGAGAGCCCGAGGTGGTGGTGCACGAACCATAGGAGATTCACAGAAGCATGTGTGTCAAAAATAATTTTCAACTCACCCATTGTATCAAATGCATTGCCGTTTTCGAAACGCTTTCGAAGTTCCGGCTCTAGCCCATACAGTATGCCGCAATGAACTAAGTTGTGGTCCTCCTGTCGAGTCTGATAGATATTCTTCTCCTCGTCAGGGGAATCATCAAAAGGTGGGGGGACTAGCGGCGCTTCTAGCACATATTGCTTTTGTGCAGTAGAGAGGAGAATCCTCAAATTCATGGCCCATTCGGTAAAGTTCCTACCGTTTGTTGCAAGTTTCTCTTTCTCCATGAACACATTGAAATTAAAAGCAGGTGGTGCCATCTACAACAGAATTTGTAAAGTTTTGACTAAGTTTATGATAGATTGAGTTCAACTAATCCATATTACGAATGAACTCCCACTCAAAAACGACATCCCTCGTGCCTTTTTGGTGATTACATGAACCAAATCCACTACACCAAGTCTGATCATCACGTGAGTCGGTGTAGCTTCAAAGGCGAGCATCAAATGGGAATCATATCTACTATATGACTCATGCTTAACCTTTCGGTCCGTGTTCCGAGGCCATGTCTGTACATGCTAGGCTCGCCAAGTTAGAACCTTAGTATTCGCGTGTGTAACTGTCTTACACCCAAAATATGGTCGTGGATCCAAGAACACCCGATCATCACGTGATGTCTTGGAGCGACGAAAACATAATTGGTGCATACTAAAGGAAGAACACATTCTTATATTGATATTTAAATGAGGGATCATCTTATTATGCTAATAAAACGCCACACAAGCAATATAAGATGCTATCAAACATCACATGTTTATTAGTGAAATGATATGGTTCCCGCATATGATCTCTATCATGTGCACCGTGGTATGATCACTATCATACCTTTATGTGTAAGGCCAAGGTCTATGGAACTTACACGTTATGTATGTTGTAAGCATATCATCTCATACTTCTACTTACAACATCACCATATCATAATACTAGCCCAGCAACAATCTAAACTAGACGCCTCTAATTTATCCATTGCAAGTTTTACGTGGCCTAGGGATTTCGAAGATAGAACCATTCTTACCTACGAACATGAACCACAAAGAGGATAACAAAATTGTTGACAACTTGTTGCAAAATAGATATTGACTATACTAGGAGATATAGACACCCTCTAGCCACTTATGCAAACTAGTTGCATGTCAAGCGTGGAACAAGTCTCATGTGCGAGGACATGTAAAGTTTGTCCGGGCCGCTTCATCCCACTATGCCACCAATATCCAAAATTACAACTAAGAAGCAACAACATGATCATCATCGCCCACATACTCATATGTGTATTACCCGTGTAAAGCATCTACGCATAGATCCGGCTCTGATACCACTGTAGGGTTCGCAGCATAGAAAACAAAAAAATCCTACGATGGGAACTATGTACCAAGATCTATCTACTAGATACAAAAAACGGGCAGATATATATCCATAGAGAACATACCCTTGAAGACCGACAAAGCTTAACGAGTTAAACTCGTGGTTGATGTAGACGATCTCTTGCCGATCTCAAGATCGAGAGGAAGTCCTAGCGCCGCAAAACAGCAGCGCATCCGTTCTCGCGCACATGTACAAGACATCGAGCAACCTCCGCCTCCTCGCTCCAGCGATGCAGTGGAAGCACAACCCTTTCTTGCCGAATAGCCACCGGGAACATGTATCTCGCTAGTCCTTCACGAGGTTCAACGGCTGCCTCGCGTCCTGTGCGGAGCAGAGGAAGCAGAGGGGGGTCCTGGTACTCCTGGCTTGCCTTGGCGTGCTCGGAAGCGAAGGAGAGCAGAGGGGGCTGTAGCTAGGGTTTTGGGGGCATGGTGGAGAGGTTGCCCGCTTGGGGAGGAAGAAGGGACGAAGGGGAAGGAAGGTGGGTGCCTGGGGCTCTTGGGTTGGATCTGAGAGATGCTGGGGAGGTTGGGGTGATAAGGGAGGAGAGGGGGATGGCGTGGGGGAGGGGAAGGTGGCTTCGGCCACCTTTTTCCTTTTTACCCTCACGTGCTCGGCATGGCCAGGGGAGGGGTAGCTAGGCAGGGAGGAGGGCTGCCAGGTGGGGCCGTCGTGAGTGCAAAGAGGCAGGGCAGGCTCGGCTAGTGGGGCCCTTGTGGCATAGAGAGAAAAGAGAGAGGGAGGAGAGGGCGTCGGGTTAGAGCTAGAGCTAGAGGGGAGAGAGGTATGGCTCGGCTAGGGTTTTGGTTTGGGTGGGTAGCTAGGTGGTATGGAGGGGGCCAGCTAGGAGAGAGAGAGAGGCCGAGAGAGAGGGGGGTTAGGGCTATGCATGCCCACATGATCACACATGGATGGGGATGGTTTAGAGAGGGGGGTGAGGTTGAGTGTTTGATAAGACAAAGCAAGATCAAGCAAAGGAAAAGAGATGATCCATGCAAAAGAAAACAAATAAAATTTAAATGACAAGCAAAAAGGTGGTACTTGCATGGCTCTAGCTAGATCAAGCAAAAGAAGGAGAGAGAGAGATGAGAGAATGACCTACTCCAAGAATTTCAAATAAAAACCAAATGACTTAGATGTGGTGGTTCTGCATGGCCCATGCAATAATAAATGCCATGTCTCCATATTGTGAAAACAACATAAAATCACATGGCATTATTCCATGCATTCCCAAAAGGTGGAATAAGGCCAAGCAAAAAGGGACTAGTATTGGATCCACCCAACCCACATGAGCTAGGTAAACTCAAATAAATGCCAGCTCATATTACTTGGATGGTGGAATTATAAGGTGGTGAAGAAAAGGTGGTGGAGTCAATAAAGATATGCCCCCAACTCAACTTGGGCATTTCAACAATATATTAAGAACCAAATACAATATCAAGAGGCAATTACAATTAATAATGCATATGAGATAAGAACCAAAACACCAAAGGTTTTATATGATGCTCTAATGCAAGGTGGCATGATGACATGAGCATGGTAACATGATGAGGCAACAATTATATGTAGGAAGGGGCCATTTTATTACTAGACCAAGTAGCATTACAAATGTTAGACAATTGGGATGCTACATATATCATCATTAAGTTTAATCCTTTTAGCATCAACATTATGAATATGTGTAACACTATTATCGAGATCCAATAGAAATAAACCATTCATCATCGGTGCATGACCATAAAAGATTTCATTCATATAAATAGAACAACCATTGTTCTCGGATTTAAATGAATAACCACTTCGCATCAAACACGGTCCAGATACAATGTTCATGCTCAGTGCTGGAACCAGTTAACAATTATTCAAGTTTATTACTAATCCCGATGGCAAGTGGAGAGGAAGCGTTTAGACGGCGATCACATCAACGCTTGATCCATTGCCGACATGCATCTTGACCTCACCCCTTGCTAGCGGTTGCTTGTTCCGCAGCTCCTGATTCGAGTTACAAATATTAGTAACTGAACCAGTATCAAATACCCATGTGCTACTACGAGCACTAGTCAAGTACACATCAATAACATGTATATCATATATATCTTTGTTTGCCTTGCCGGCCTTCTTGTCTGCCAAATACTTGGGACAGTTGCGCTTCCAGTGGCCAGTCCCCTTACAATAGTAGCACTCGGTACCACACTTAGGTCCAACTTAGGGTTTATTTTCAGGCACGACAACTGACTTGCCTCCCTTACTTCCCTTCTGTTTTCCCTTCTTGTCTTTCTTGAAACCAGTGTTCTTATTGATCATCAACACTTGATGTTCCTTGTTGATCTCCACTTTTGTAGTTTTAAGCATTAATAGAAGCTCGGGGAGAGACTTCTTCATGCCTTGCATATTATAGTTCATCACGAAGCTCTTATAGCTAGGTGGCAGAGACTGCAGAACACGATGGATGCCTAAGTCAATGGGAATCATTATTCCCAAGGACACAAGCTTATCGGCGTAACCCGACATCTTGAGTACATGTCACTTACGGAGTCGTGCTCTTCCATCATGTAGCTAAAGAACTTTTCTGAAGCATTGTAGCTTTCCATAGAAGCATATGTGTCAAAAATAATTTTCAACTCACCCATTGTATCAAATTCATTGCCGTTTTCGAAACGCTTTCGAAGTTCCGGCTCTAGCCCATACAGTATGCCGCAATGAACTAAGTTGTGGTCCTCCTGTCGAGTCTGATAGATATTCATCTCCTCGTCAGGGGAATCATCAAAAGGTGGGGGGACTAGCGGCGCTTCTAGCACATATTGCTTTCGTGCAGCAGAGAGGAGAATCCTCAAATTCATGGCCCATTCGGTAAAGTTCCTACCGTTTGTTGCAAGTTTCTCTTTCTCCATGAACACATTGAAATTAAAAGCAGGTGGTGCCATCTACAACAGAATTTTTAAAGTTTTGACTAAGTTTATGATAGATTGAGTTCAACTAATCCATATTACGAATGAACTCCCACTCAAAAACGACATCCCTCGTGCCTTTTTGGTGATTACATGAACCAAATCCACTACACCAAGTCTGATCATCACGTGAGTCGGTGTAGCTTCAAAGGCGAGCATCAAATGGGAATCATATCTACTATATGACTCATGCTTAACCTTTCGGTCCGTGTTCCGAGGCCATGTCTGTACATGCTAGGCTCGCCAAGTTAGAACCTTAGTATTCGTGTGTGTAACTGTCTTACACCCAAAATATGGTCGTGGATCCAAGAACACCCGATCATCACGTGATGTCTTGGAGCGACGAAAACATAATTGGTGCATACTAAAGGAAGAACACATTCTTATATTGATATTTAAATGAGGGATCATCTTATTATGCTAATAAAACGCCACACAAGCAATATAAGATGCTATCAAACATCACATGTTTATTAGTGAAATGATATGGTTCCCGCATATGATCTCTATCATGTGCACCGTGGTATGATCACTATCATACCTTTATGTGTAAGGCCAAGGTCTATGGAACTTACACGTTATGTATGTTGTAAGCGTATCATCTCATACTTCTACTTACAACATCACCATATCATAATACTAGCCCAGCAACAATCTAAACTAGACGCCTCTAATTTATCCATTGCAAGTTTTACGTGGCCTAGGGCATTCGAAGATAGAACCATTCTTACCTACGAACATGAACCACAAAGAGGATAACAAAATTGTTGACAACTCGTTGCAAAATAGATATTGACTATAGTAGGAGATATAGACACCCTCTAGCCACTTATGCAAACTAGTTGCATGTCAAGCGTGGAACAAGTCTCATGTGCGAGGACATGTAAAGTTTGTCCGGGCCGCTTCATCCCACTATGCCACCAATATCCAAAATTACAACTAAGAAGCAACAACATGATCATCATCGCCCACATACTCATATGTGTATTACCCGTGTAAAGCATCTACGCATAGATCCGGCTCTGATACCACTGTAGGGTTCGCAGCATAGAAAACAAAAAAAATCCTACGATGGGAACTATGTACCAAGATCTATCTACTAGATACAAACAACGGGCAGATATATATCCATAGAGAACATACCCTTGAAGACCGACAAAGCTTAACGAGTTAAACTCGTGGTTGATGTAGACGATCTCTTGCCGATCTCAAGATCGAGAGGAAGTCCTAGCGCCGCAAAACAGCAGCGCATCCTTTCTCGCGCACATGTACAAGACATCGAGCAACCTCCGCCTCCTCGCTCCAGCGATGCAGTGGAAGCACAACCCTTTCTTGCCGAATAGCCACCGGGAACATGTATCTCGCTAGTCCTTCACGAGGTTCAACGGCTGCCTCGCGTCCTGTGCGGAGCAGAGGAAGCAGAAGGGGGTCCTGGTACTCCTGGCTTGCCTTGGCATGCTCGGAAGCGAAGGAGAGCAGAGGGGGCCGTAGCTAGGGTTTTGGGGGCATGGTGGAGAGGTTGCCCGCTTGGGGAGGAAGAAGGGAGGAAGGGGAAGGAAGGTGGGGTGCCTGGGGCTCTTGGGTTGGATCTGAGAGATGCTGGGGAGGTTGGGGTGATAAGGGAGGAGAGGGGGATGGCATGGGGGAGGGTAAGGTGGCTTCGGCCACCTTTTTCCTTTTTACCCTCACGTGCTCGGCATGGCCAGGGGAGGGGTAGCTAGGCAGGGAGGAGGGCTGCCAGGTGGGGCCGTCGTGAGTGCAAAGAGGCAGGGCAGGCTCGGCTAGTGGGGCCCTTGTGGCATAGAGAGAAAAGAGAGAGGGAGGAGAGGGCGTCGGGTTAGAGCTAGAGCTAGAGGGGAGAGAGGTATGGCTCGGCTAGGGTTTTGGTTTGGGTGGGTAGCTAGGTGGTATGGAGGGGGCCAGCTAGGAGAGAGAGAGAGAGAGGCCGAGAGAGAGGGGGGTTAGGGCTATGCATGCCCACATGATCACACATGGATGGGGATGGTTTAGAGAGGGGGGTGAGGTTGAGTGTTTGATAAGACAAAGCAAGATCAAGCAAAGGAAAAGAGATGATCCATGCAAAAGAAAACAAATAAAATTTAAATGACAAGCAAAAAGGTGGTACTTGCATGGCTCTAGCTAGATCAAGCAAAAGAAGGAGAGAGAGAGATGAGAGAATGACCTACTCCAAGAATTTCAAATAAAAACCAAATGACTTAGATGTGGTGGTTCTGCATGGCCCATGCAATAATAAATGCCATGTCTCCATATTGTGAAAACAACATAAAATCACATGGCATTATTCCATGCATTCCCAAAAGGTGGAATAAGGCCAAGCAAAAAGGGACTAGTATTGGATCCACCCAACCCACATGAGCTAGGTAAACTCAAATAAATGCCAGCTCATATTACTTGGATGGTGGAATTATAAGGTGGTGAAGAAAAGGTGGTGGAGTCAATAAAGATATGCCCCCAACTCAACTTGGGCATTTCAACAATATATTAAGAACCAAATACAATATCAAGAGGCAATTACAATTAATAATGCATATGAGATAAGAACCAAAATACCAAAGGTTTTATATGATGCTCTAATGCAAGGTGGCATGATGACATGAGCATGGTAACATGATGAGGCAACAATTATATGTAGGAAGGGGCCATTTTATTACTAGACCAAGTAGCATTACAAATGTTAGACAATTGGTATGCTACATATATCATCATTAAGTTTAATCCTTTTAGCATCAACATTATGAATATGTGTAACACTATTATCGAGATCCAATAGAAATAAACCATTCATCATCGGTGCATGACCATAAAAGATTTCATTCATATAAATAGAACAACCATTGTTCTCGGATTTAAATGAATAACCACTTCGCATCAAACACGATCCAGATACAATGTTCATGCTCAGTGCTGGAACCAGTTAACAATTATTCAAGTTTATTACTAATCCCGATGGCAAGTGGAGAGGAAGCGTTTCGACGGCGATCACATCAACGCTTGATCCATTGCCGACATGCATCTTGACCTCACCCCTTGCTAGCGGTTGCTTGTTCCGCAGCTCCTGATTCGAGTTACAAATATTAGTAACTGAACCAGTATCAAATACCCAGGTGCTACTACGAGCACTAGTCAAGTACACATCAATAACATGTATATCATATATATCTTTGTTTGCCTTGCCGGCCTTCTTGTCTGCCAAATACTTGGGACAGTTGCGCTTCCAGTGGCCAGTCCCCTTACAATAGTAGCACTCGGTACCAGACTTAGGTCCAACTTAGGGTTTATTTTTAGGCACGACAACCGACTTGCCTCCCTTACTTCCCTTCTGTTTTCCCTTCTTGTCTTTCTTGAAACCAGTGTTCTTATTGATCATCAACACTTGATGTTCCTTGTTGATCTCCACTTTTGTAGTTTTAAGCATTAATAGAAGCTCGGGGAGAGACTTCTTCATGCCTTGCATATTAGAGTTCATCACGAAGCTCTTATAGCTAGGTGGCAGAGACTGCAGAACACGATGGATGCCTAAGTCAATGGGAATCGTTATTCCCAAGGACACAAGCTTATCGGCGTAACCCGACATCTTGAGTACATGTCACTTACGGAGTCGTGCTCTTCCATCATGTAGCTAAAGAACTTTTCTGAAGCATTGTAGCTTTCCACAGAAGCATGTGTGTCAAAAATAATTTTCAACTCACCCATTGTATCAAATGCATTGCCGTTTTCGAAACGCTTTCGAAGTTCCGGCTCTAGCCCATACAGTATGCCACAATGAACTAAGTTGTGGTCCTCCTGTCGAGTCTGATAGATATTCTTCTCCTCGTCAGGGGAATCATCAAAAGGTGGGGGGACTAGCGGCGCTTCTAGCACATATTGCTTTTGTGCAGCAGAGAGGAGAATCCTCAAATTCATGTCCCATTCGGTAAAGTTCCTACCGTTTGTTGCAAGTTTCTCTTTCTCCATGAACACATTGAAATTAAAAGCAGGTGGTGCCATCTACAACAGAATTTGTAAAGTTTTGACTAAGTTTATGATAGATTGAGTTCAACTAATCCATATTACGAATGAACTCCCACTCAAAAACGACATCCCTCGTGCCTTTTTGGTGATTACATGAACCAAATCCACTACACCAAGTCTGATCATCACGTGAGTCGGTGTAGCTTCAAAGGCGAGCATCAAATGGGAATCATATCTACTATATGACTCATGCTTAACCTTTCGGTCCGTGTTCCGAGGCCATGTCTGTACATGCTAGGCTCGCCAAGTTAGAACCTTAGTATTCGTGTGTGTAACTGTCTTACACCCAAAATATGGTCGTGGATCCAAGAACACCCGATCATCACGTGATGTCTTGGAGCGACGAAAACATAATTGGTGCATACTAAAGGAAGAACACATTCTTATATTGATATTTAAATGAGGGATCATCTTATTATGCTAATAAAACGCCACACAAGCAATATAAGATGCTATCAAACATCACATGTTTATTAGTGAAATGATATGGTTCCCGCATATGATCTCTATCATGTGCACCGTGGTATGATCACTATCATACCTTTATGTGTAAGGCCAAGGTCTATGGAACTTACACGTTATGTATGTTGTAAGCGTATCATCTCATACTTCTACTTACAACATCACCATATCATAATACTAGCCCAGCAACAATCTAAACTAGACGCCTCTAATTTATCCATTGCAAGTTTTACGTGGCCTAGGGCATTCGAAGATAGAACCATTCTTACCTACGAACATGAACCACAAAGAGGATAACAAAATTGTTGACAACTCGTTGCAAAATAGATATTGACTATAGTAGGAGATATAGACACCCTCTAGCCACTTATGCAAACTAGTTGCATGTCAAGCGTGGAACAAGTCTCATGTGCGAGGACATGTAAAGTTTGTCCGGGCCGCTTCATCCCACTATGCCACCAATATCCAAAATTACAACTAAGAAGCAACAACATGATCATCATCGCCCACATACTCATATGTGTATTACCCGTGTAAAGCATCTACGCATAGATCCGGCTCTGATACCACTGTAGGGTTCGCAGCATAGAAAACAAAAAAAATCCTACGATGGGAACTATGTACCAAGATCTATCTACTAGATACAAACAACGGGCAGATATATATCCGTAGAGAACATACCCTTGAAGACCGACAAAGCTTAACGAGTTAAACTCGTGGTTGATGTAGACGATCTCTTGCCGATCTCAAGATCGAGAGGAAGTCCTAGCGCCGCAAAACAGCAGCGCATCCGTTCTCGCGCACATGTACAAGACATCGAGCAACCTCTGCCTCCTCGCTCCAGCGATGCAGTGGAAGCACAACCCTTTCTTGCTGAATAGCCACCGGGAACATGTATCTCGCTAGTCCTTCACGAGGTTCAACGGCTGCCTCGCGTCCTGTGCGGAGCAGAGGAAGCAGAGGGGGGTCCTGGTACTCCTGGCTTGCCTTGGCGTGCTCAGAAGCGAAGGAGAGCAGAGGGGGCCGTAGCTAGGGTTTTGGGGGCATGGTGGAGAGGTTGCCCGCTTGGGGAGGAAGAAGGGAGGAAGGGGAAGGAAGGTGGGGTGCCTGGGGCTCTTGGGTTGGATCTGAGAGATGCTGGGGAGGTTGGGGTGATAAGGGAGGAGAGGGGGATGGCGTGGGGGAGGGGAAGGTGGCTTCGGCCACTTTTTTCCTTTTTACCCTCACGTGCTCGGCATGGCCAGGGGAGGGGTAGCTAGGCAGGGAGGAGGGCTGCCAGGTGGGGCCGTCATGAGTGCAAAGAGGCAGGGCAGGCTCGGCTAGTGGGGCCCTTGTGGCATAGAGAGAAAAGAGAGAGGGAGGAGAGGGCGTCGGGTTAGAGCTAGGGCTAGAGGGGAGAGAGGTATGGCTCGGCTAGGGTTTTGGTTTGGGTGGGTAGCTAGGTGGTATGGAGGGGGCCAGCTAGGAGAGATAGAGAGGCCGAGAGAGAGGGGGGTTAGGGCTATGCATGCCCACATGATCACACATGGATGGGGATGGTTTAGAGAGGGGGGGTGAGGTTGAGTGTTTGATAAGACAAAGCAAGATCAAGCAAAGGAAAAGAGATGATCCATGCAAAAGAAAACAAATAAAATTTAAATGAGAAGCAAAAAGGTGGTACTTGCATGGCTCTAGCTAGATCAAGCAAAAGAAGAAGAGAGAGAGAGATGAGAGAATGACCTACTCCAAGAATTTCAAATAAAAACCAAATGACTTAGATGTGGTGGTTCTGCATGGCCCATGCAATAATAAATGCCATGTCTCCATATTGTGAAAACAACATAAAATCACATGGCATTATTCCATGCATTCCCAAAAGGTGGAATAAGGCCAAGCAAAAAGGGACTAGTATTGGATCCACCCAACCCACATGAGCTAGGTAAACTCAAATAAATGCCAGCTCATATTACTTGGATGGTGGAATTATAAGGTGGTGAAGAAAGGTGGTGGAGTCAATAAAGATATGCCCCCAACTCAACTTGGGCATTTCAACAATATATTAAGAACCAAATACAATATCAAGAGGCAATTACAATTAATAATGCATATGAGATAAGAACCAAAACACCAAAGGTTTTATATGATGCTCTAATGCAAGGTGGCATGATGACATGAGCCTGGTAACATGATGAGGCAACAATTATATGTAGGAAGGGGCCATTTTATTACTAGACCAAGTAGCATTACAAATGTTAGACAATTGGGATGCTACATATATCATCATTAAGTTTAATCCTTTTAGCATCAACATTATGAATATGTGTAACACTATTATCGAGATCCAATAGAAATAAACCATTCATCATCGGTGCATGACCATAAAAGATTTCATTCATATAAATAGAACAACCATTGTTCTCGGATTTAAATGAATAACCACTTCGCATCAAACACGATCCAGATACAATGTTCATGCTCAGTGCTGGAACCAGTTAACAATTATTCAAGTTTATTACTAATCCCGATGGCAAGTGGAGAGGAAGCGTTTAGACGGCGATCACATCAACGCTTGATCCATTGCCGACATGCATCTTGACCTCACCCCTTGCTAGCGGTCGCTTGTTCCGCAGCTCCTGATTCGAGTTACAAATATTAGTAACTGAACCAGTATCAAATACCCAGGTGCTACTACGAGCACTAGTCAAGTACACATCAATAACATGTATATCATATATATCTTTGTTTGCCTTGCCGGCCTTCTTGTCTGCCAAATACTTGGGACAGTTGCGCTTCCAGTGGCCAGTCCCCTTACAATAGTAGCACTCAGTACCAGACTTAGGTCCAACTTAGGGTTTATTTTTAGGCACGACAACCGACTTGCCTCCCTTACTTCCCTTATGTTTTCCCTTCTTGTCTTTCTTGAAACCAGTGTTCTTATTGATCATCAACACTTGATGTTCCTTGTTGATCTCCACTTTTGTAGTTTTAAGCATTAATAGAAGCTCGGGGAGAGACTTCTTCATGCCTTGCATATTATAGTTCATCACGAAGCTCTTATATCTAGGTGGCAGAGACTGCAGAACACGATGGATGCCTAAGTCAATGGGAATCGTTATTCCCAAGGACACAAGCTTATCGGCGTAACCCGACATCTTGAGTACATGTCACTTACGGAGTCGTGCTCTTCCATCATGTAGCTAAAGAACTTTTCTGAAGCATTGTAGCTTTCCACAGAAGCATGTGTGTCAAAAATAATTTTCAACTCACCCATTGTATCAAATGCATTGCCGTTTTCGAAACACTGTCGAAGTTCCGGCTCTAGCCCATATAGTATGCCGCAATGAACTAAGTTGTGGTCCTCCTGTCGAGTCTGATAGATATTCTTCTCCTCGTCAGGGGAATCATCAAAAGGTGGGGGGACTAGCGGCGCTTCTAGCACATATTGCTTTTGTGCAGCAGAGAGGAGAATCCTCAAATTCATGGCCCATTCGGTAAAGTTCCTACCGTTTGTTGCAAGTTTCTCTTTCTCCATGAACACATTGAAATTAAAAGCAGGTGGTGCCATCTACAACAGAATTTGTAAAGTTTTGACTAAGTTTATGATAGATTGAGTTCAACTAATCCATATTACGAATGAACTCCCACTCAAAAACGACATCCCTCGTGCCTTTTTGGTGATTACATGAACCAAATCCACTACACCAAGTCTGATCATCACGTGAGTCGGTGTAGCTTCAAAGGCGAGCATCAAATGGGAATCATATCTACTATATGACTCATGCTTAACCTTTCGGTCCGTGTTCCGAGGCCATGTCTGTACATGCTAGGCTCGCCAAGTTAGAACCTTAGTATTCGCGTGTGTAACTGTCTTACACCCAAAATATGGTCGTGGATCCAAGAACACCCGATCATCACGTGATGTCTTGGAGCGACGAAAACATAATTGGTGCATACTAAAGGAAGAACACATTCTTATATTGATATTTAAATGAGGGATCATCTTATTATGCTAATAGAATGCCACACAAGCAATATAAGATGCTATCAAACATCACATGTTTATTAGTGAAATGATATGGTTCCCGCATATGATCTCTATCATGTGCACCGTGGTATGATCACTATCATACCTTTATGTGTAAGGCCAAGGTCTATGGAACTTACACGTTATGTATGTTGTAAGCGTATCATCTCATACTTCTACTTACAACATCACCATATCATAATACTAGCCCAGCAACAATCTAAACTAGACGCCTCTAATTTATCCATTGCAAGTTTTACGTGGCCTAGGGCTTTCGAAGATAGAACCATTCTTACCTACGAACATGAACCACAAAGAGGATAACAAAATTGTTGACAACTCGTTGCAAAATAGATATTGACTATAGTAGGAGATATAGACACCCTCTAGCCACTTATGCAAACTAGTTGCATGTCAAGCGTGGAACAAGTCTCATGTGCGAGGACATGTAAAGTTTGTCCGGGCCGCTTCATCCCACTATGCCACCAATATCCAAAATTACAACTAAGAAGCAACAACATGATCATCATCGCCCACATACTCATATGTGTATTACCCGTGTAAAGCATCTACGCATAGATCCGGCTCTGATACCACTGTAGGGTTCGCAGCATAGAAAACAAAAAAATCCTACGATGGGAACTATGTACCAAGATCTATCTACTAGATACAAACAACGGGCAGATATATATCCGTAGAGAACATACCCTTGAAGACCGACAAAGCTTAACGAGTTAAACTCGTGGTTGATGTAGACGATCTCTTGCCGATCTCAAGATCGAGAGGAAGTCCTAGCGCCGCAAAACAGCAGCGCATCCGTTCTCGCGCACATGTACAAGACATCGAGCAACCTCCGCCTCCTCGCTCCAGCGATGCAGTGGAAGCACAACCCTTTCTTGCCGAATAGCCACCGGGAACATGTATCTCGCTAGTCATGGGGGATAAATTCTAGAGGGGGAGAGAGATCCTTCACGAGGAGGTGTGGGTGAGAGAGAGGAGAGGGGTGCCTTTTATACGAGGAGGAGCGGCACCCAAGGGGGTGGCCGCCGGCCATGGGGGCTTCCCCCTCTCCTCCTTCATTCATGTGGGTGGACACTCCACTCACAAAAATCTCTTCAATTCCCTCCACTCAAAATCCCACTCAAAATTGCTATTAAATTTCCACCAAATTTAATGCAAACTCTCATAAAATAAAACTCCTTTTATTTATTCAGAATTTTGTCAATTACTTTAATTACAAACATTCACATATAACCCCTTGCTAGTATTCCATTTCACATGGAAAAACACTTTCTGCAATTTCACCCGAAAACCTGTTTCGGTATCTAGTGAAAAAAATACCTGCGCTTGTTATTATTTCCGGCATGAAACTTTTGCTCCAATTGGATGTCAGTGTCCCTTAAGTGTGCCACCCTACGGTTCGCGAATAATGCGGACATGATCGAGACCCTTCTCCGATCAATAATCAGAAGCGGGACCTGGGGATCCATACTGACTCCCACACATTCAACGATGACTTTCATGTGATCGTCGGAACCTTTTATGCTAGTATCTTAATCCCTTTGTTTCACGATATATTACATGTTCGAGATTCGATCATCAGTATTCCATACCTAGTTTCATCTCGTTACTAACATGCACTCTTTTCTCGTTCCCATGATATAACATTCTAGTGATCAAATCACTTTCTTGCAAGCTAATCAATGTGATATCACCGAGAGGGCCCAGAGTATATCTATCCGTCATCGAGATGAACAAATTCCACTCTCGATCCATGAGCCTCAACATAACACTTTAGTAGTTCTGAAGCCATCTTTATAATCACCCAGTTACGGTGTGATGTTTGATGTCATCAAGAAACTCTTCCAGTGTTAGTGATTGACATGATCTCATGGTCTAAGGATTAGGATCACTTCGTAAGTTGTTATAGAAATATAAACTCAATGACTTTGATTGTAATGCTATACTTCGGATGAATGTTCATCACATCATTACACTAATGTTGTGATCTCGTTATTAACAACATCCAATGTCTATGATCAGGAAACTGTGATCATCTTGTTAATCAACGAGCTAGTTTACGAGAGAGGCATAACTAGGAACTTTCTGTTTGTTTATTAAACACATATGTATTAACGTTTCCGTATTAATACAATTATAGCATGCAAAATAAACATCTTTCATATACTTGGAATACACGTAATAAACACTTTATTATTGCCTCTCGGGGCATATTCCCTTCACGGAGAGTGTTATGGAGTTGAAGCGGAGAGAATTTGAGGAGCTTCAACAGGGATATACTAGTGTTATGAAGTATATTTGGGAGTTTAGTCAACTGTCTCGTTATGCGGAGGAAGAAGTTAATACGGAGGAAAAGAGGAAGAAGCGTTTCCTGCGAGGGTTAAATCCATTTGTGAGGATGCAGTTAAGGTTGGCTAATAAGCAAACTTATCAGCAGTTGCTGGATGCAGCTATCACTTTCGAACATGACTACAAGAATGTCCAAGAGGATAGAAGGAAGAGAGCTAAGAAGGAAACCAAGAGGATACATGAAAGTAAACCCAAGCCCAATCTAGAATTCAAACCAAGGAATAGACCATATAACAGCAACAATTCCAACCGGAGTGTAAATCCAAACATAAAGAATATCAGATGTCACAATTGCAAACTTCCAGGGCATATAACCAGGGATTGTCCGAAACCAGCAATTGTGTGCCATGCTTGTGGTCAGAGAGGTCACATAAAGCCAAATTGTCCAAGCAAACCACAAGGAGGTTGGCCGGTTAGAGATGGAAGGCAAGCTAGTGGAGGCTATGGGCAGCCAAATAATGGAGGGGATAATGTCAAGAAAAACAATGGCAAGAGGAACAGACCTACCGGGAAGCTGAATTGTGCAAACCTAGAGGAGGTGGATAACTCTGAGCATGCAGTGATAGGTACGCTCAATATCCTTACCAATCCCGGCAAAGTTCTGTTTGATACTGGTGCAACTACTTCATTCATTTCTGAAGAATTCGGTGATAAATTCGGGATTAGAAGGGCAACGTTAGAAAACCCTGTGACCGTAGTTACGGCAGGGGGAAATGTGAATGTACGCCACATTAAACAATATCATGTTATTTCGATCTGTGGTTGTACATACTTTGCGGACCTTTATGTGATTCCTTTGAAGGGAATTGTAGTAGTGTTGGGGATGGACTAGATGACTGAACATGGGGCTCAGATAAATTGTGAGGAGAAAACTGTCTCAATCAAAACTCCAAGTGGAGCAAGAATAGTTTATCAAGCAGATAGGCACAGTCACATCATGGTGGATCTTCAGTTGAACTCAATGAAGGAGGTCAAGTTGGAAGATATCCCTGTAGTAAATGAGTTTCAAGATGTTATTCCCGCAGAGCTACCTAGAATGCCACCAGATCGAGAAATAGAATTCACTATTGATCTAATTCCAGGTACTGCACCAATAGCTCAAGCACCATACAAGATGGGACCAAAAGAATTAAAAGAACTTAAAGAGAAAATTGATGAGTTACCCAGAAAAGGATTTATTCAGGAAAGTGTATCCCCATGGGGAACACAAGTGATCTTTATGGATAAAAGGGATGGTGGAAGAAGGATGTGTGGGGACTACAGAAATTTGAACAATGTTACCATAAAGAATAAGTATCCATTGCCGATAATTCAAGATCTGTTTGATCAAGTGAAGGGAGCTAGAGTATTTTCTAAGATCGATCTAAGATTTAGATACCATCAGATAAAAATTAAACCATAGTATGTTCCAAAGACAACATTCATCTCAAGATATGGACATCATGAGTATCTGGTAGTACCATTTGGTTTGACCAATGCACCAGCAATATTCATGAATCTGATGAACAAAATCTTCATGCCATATTTGGATAAGTTCGTCATAGTCTTCATTGATGATATTCTGATCTATTCTAAGGATAAATAAGAGCATGCAGATCATTTGAGAATAGCATTGCAGACCCTAAGGGAACATAAATTTATGCTAAGTTCAGTAAGTATGAATTCTGGTTAGATGAGGTAGAATTCCTCGGTCATGTGATCAGTAAAGATGGAATTGCTGTAAATCCATCCAAAGGTCAATCAGTACTAGAATGGACTGCACCAACCAATGTGAAACAAATTCGAGATTTCTTAGTTATGGCTGGTTATTATCAGAGATTCATTGAAGGTTTCTCCAAAATAGCTGGACCAATGACCAAATTGTTAAGAAAGAATACACCGTTCAATTGGGATGAGAAGTGTGAAGCAGGTTACCAGGAATTGAAGACCAGGTTAACTACCGCTCCAATTCTAGAAGTTCCAGAAACAGGGAAAGACTTTACAGTATATTGTGATGCATCTAAAGAAGGTCTAGGTTGTGTGGTAATGCAAGATCGGAAAGTGATTGCTTATGGATCAAGACAATTGAAACCACATGAAGTCAACTATCCAACTCATGATTTAGAGTTAGCGGCAGTAGTCTTTGCTCTGAAAGGATGGAGGCATTTTCTTTATGGAGCCAGATGTGAGTTATACACTAACCATAAAAGTCTTAAATATTTCTTCACCCAAAAGGAATTGAATATGAGACAGAAGCGTTGGTTGGAACTAATCAAAGATAATGATTTAACAATCAACTATACTCCAGGAAAAGCAAATGTTGTAGCAGATGCCTTAAGTCGTAAAAGTGCAGATATTCAGCCTAGCAATCGGGAGCTACCAAAAGAGTTACAGATGGACTTGGAAAGATTAGAGCTTAAATTCATTAGAACAAATATTCTTGGAGGATTAGCTACTATGCAGGTAGTTGCAGAGCAGGACAGTGATCTTAAGCACGAAATTTTTAGACATCAAGCAGAAGATCCTTTCATTGCTGAAGAAATTCAGAGGATATCTCAAGGGCAAACATCAGTTTTTCGCCTAGGAGATTATGAGTCCTTATGGTTTCAAGATCGTATTTGTGTTCTGGATGTGATTGAGATTCGTGAATTCATACTCCGAGAAGCACATGAAACACCATATTCTATACATCCAGGAAGTACTAAGATCTACATGGATCTGAAAGAATTATTCTGGTGGAATAACATGAAAACTGACATTGCTAAGTATGTATCAGAATGCCATACTTGCCAAAGGGTGAAGGCTGAACATCAAAGTACAGCAGGACCATTGCAACCTTTGGAAATTCCCGAATGGAAGTGGGAGGAATAGGTATGGATTTCATCACAGGATTGCCCATGACACCTAAACGGAAGGATATGATATGGGTGATTGTGGATAGACTCACTAAAAGTGCACATTTTATTCCGGTAAATCAGAAGGATAATGCTGAGAAGTTAGTAGAAGTTTACATCAAAGAAATAGTAAGTAAGCACGGAGTGCCCAAAAAGATCGTAACAGATAGGGGATCAGTGTTTACTTTAGCATTTTGGAAGAATTACATGAAGCACTTGGTTCAAAGTTAGATTTTAGCACAGGTTATCATCCAGAGACAGGGGGTCAAAAGAAAAGAACCAATCAGATACTGGAGGACATGTTAAGGAATTGTGCATTAGATTTTGGAGGTTCATGGGAAGATCATCTACCATTAGCAGAATTTTCCTACAATAATAGCAATCAGAGTAGTCTGAAGGCAGCTCCATATCAGGTTCTGTATGGAAGGAAATGTAGATCACCAATATGTTGGTATGAGCCTGGAAGTAGCAAAGAATTTGCGCCAGATTATATCAAGGAAAAACAAGATATCATTGATAAAATCAAAGACAGATTGAAAACAACTCAAAGTAGGCAGAAAAGTTATGCTGATCAAAGTCTAAGATCATGGCATCCTGAAGTAGGAGATATGGTATATTTGAAAGTAAGCCCAATGAAAGGAGTTAAAAGGTTCGGAGTTAAAGGAAAATTGAGTCCAAGATATATCGGGCCATTCAAGATACTGAGTCAGAACAGGACTATAGCTTATGCTTTAGAGTTACCCGCAAGATTGGCTCAAGTTCATAATGTTTTCCATGTGTCACAACTCCGGAAATGTCTTAAAGTTCCTGATGATGCAATCACACATCAAGAGATAGAATTACAAGCATACTTGACCAATGTTCAAAAATCCTGTAAAATTTTGGAAGTAAACTGGAAAAAGGTTGAGGAACAGGGCAATCAAGTATTGCAAGGTACAGTGGGAACATCACCCCGAAAGGGAAGACACCTGGGAAAAAGAAGATGATTTAAGAAAAGCCTATCCCGAACTGTTCAGGTACACTTCACCAAACTTCGGGATGAACTTTAATTTAAGGGGGGAAGTCTGTAATATCCCAGCATTTAGGAACCAGCGAAGGGTAGATTTAGGAATATGTGCAATTGCATGCATTCTTCTATAAAGAAATGTGGGTAAATTTTTTGCCAAATAAAAACTTAAAGTGATCAAAGTTTCTTTCACTCTCTAAGTTTAGGAATAGCCTTGAAGGATGATTGTTATAAAATTTGACATGATCTTTCTGGATTAATGTGTTTTGGGGAAAGGAATTTGAATTCAAACTTGAGATTTGGATTTATATTTTTAAAAGGATTAGGACTATGTGTGAGAATATTATTTAATCAAGAAATAATATTTAGTAACTCAAACTCTAAATAATATAGCATAATTGAGTAAATGAATATTCATTTCATATATTTATTCAATGAATAAGTTACAAAATGTAACTTATGAAGATAATAAAGAAACAATACATAAGTAACCAGAAAATTACAAAACTAATAAAGAATCTTTACAAGAGTAGAATTACATCTTTATTTATCTAATACATTTTATTTACAAAAGAATAAAATAAATATTACAAGTGGACTATTCTATAAAGAAAAAGAAAACCAAATCTAAATCTTGAATCTTCAAATCTTGTACCTGTAAAACAAAGAACAAACAAAAAAGAAAGAAAATAAAGGTTAAGATATTTGTTTTACTCTCAGTAGTGACAGTGAGGTGCACTGTTCCACTTTACATCATTGAGTAAATCTTTAAGGGAAAGTTTCACCAATATGAAAGAACTACATCTTTCATAATTAATAAGCCATAACTCAAACAATTCCAACCAGTAAGAGGGGCAAGTTTCACCAGGCAGGTAAATGTAATCAGATAAAAAGGTAAATCACCCCTGAGCATATCCATAAGGATGCAGCAGGCACACACACAGCTTACACACCTAAATTCATGGTGTGTGTTGTCACCACAGCCACAACTGTGTACACAATCAAAACAGCTCAACACAGCCATGGGCAAGCACCGTAGGACCAGTTCCTTTGCACATACACCACAAGCATCAGCAGTTTAGCCATATCAACCAAAGCCAAACCAAAGCACCACCAAAGATCAACCAAACATCACCAGATGGTGACATAAGGAGGGGGAAGGATCAGGTGGACAACAAGGCCAAGTCCAGGAGCTAGGAGGAGCAGGCTAGCTCAAGGTCAAGCACAGGAGCTCAGCAAAACAAGGACAACAACAGAGGTGAAGGACAGGAAGATCAACATCACCACCCAACTTCATAATCATCAGTTTTTGTGGTGAGTATCATAAAACCATCACATGATCTAATCATATTATCTAGAAAGAAGCATGTGTTGTTTTATGAAATAATCTCTCAATAATCAGCCAAGTGAGGTGAGTCTATCCTAGAGATTTTGAGTATAAAGATCAGAAATCAAACTAAGCCAAAAGCACCAATCTCTCAGACCAGCCTCACAGAGTTTGGTGTTAACACATGCAACTTAATAATTACTCATTTGTTCTTACCAGACCAGGGCACATCTCCTAGAGGGAGTAGCTATTGGAATTATGCCCTAGAGGCAATAATAAAGATGTTATTATTATAATTCTTGTTCATGATAAAGTTTATATTCCATGCTAGAATTGTATTAAGCGGAAACTTTAATACTTGTGTGGTTTGTGAACAACACTGTGTCCCTAGTACGCCTCTATGGATTAGCTCATTGATCAATCATGGTTAAGGTTTCCTAACCATAGACATGAGTTGTCAATTGATAATGAGATCATATCATTGGAGAATGATATGATGGACAGACCCAAACTAAGCAAAGCAATTAGATCGTGTCATCGTGTTCGTCTTTGCGAAGCTTTTCTTATGTCAAATATTGTATTCCTTAGACCATGAGATAATACAACTCCCTGGTATCGGAAGAAAGCTTTGAGGTCATCAAACGTCATCCTATGAGAGGGTGATCATAAAGGTGTCTCTCAGGTGATCGGAAAGTATCTGTTGGGTTGTATGTATCGAGATGGAATTTGTCCCTCCCAAGTCGGAGAGATATACTTCGGGCCCACTCGGTAATCGATATCAACACTGCTTGCAAGCATGTGGTTAAGGAGTTAATCACAAAGTGATATCGGATTACGGAACGAGTAAAGTACTTGCTGTGAACGAGATTGAACTAGGTATGACGGTACCGACGATCGAATCTCGGGCAAGTAAAATATCGCGAGACGAAGGGAATATATATATGGGATTGATTGAATCCTGGCATCGTGGTTCATCCGATATGATCATCGATGAATGTGTGGGAGTCAATATGGGTGCCCAGACCCCGCTGTTGATTATTGATAGAAGATCATGTCTGCATATTCTCGAACCCGCAGGGTCACACACTTAACGTGTCTTGACGCTAGGATAGATTGGATAATTGGTTTATGAATTTTTGTTTGGAGTCTCGGATGGGATCCGGGACATCACGAGAGGTTCCGGAATGGTCCGGAGAATAAGATTCATATAAGGCAGTGCAGTTTTTGGAGTTCGGAATTGTTTCGGGTTAATCGGTATTGTACCGGAAGCTTCTAGAACCTTCCGGAAGGGGACCAACGTGGCCCCACCTTCCGGGAGGGGGCATGGGCCTATGAGGGAGTGTCCTGGACGCATTGGGCCAGGGGCACAAGGCCCCATAGGGCCCAGCCGATCCTAGAGAGTTTAAATCGTTTAAACTAGAGATAGGGTTTCTAGAAGAGGGGAGAGTCCATGCCCCCCACTCCTTATCCTTTGGGCTTGGGGGAGGAGCTAGGGCTGCGCCCCTCCCCCCCCCTCTATATAAAGAGGGGTGGGGGCGCACCAACCCCACACACCTTCCCCTCCAACCCTAGCCGCCCTGATGCCCTTCCTCTCTCCCTCCCGACTGCTTGTAGGCGAAGCCCTGCTGCAGAAATTCTCCACCATATACACCACGCCGTCGTGTTGTAGATCCAATCCATCTCTCCACCATACTTTCTGGTCCGAGGAAGGAGGAGACGTCGAGGTGCTGCACATGTGCATCTCACGGAGGCACCGCCACTTGTGGTGCTAGATCGGATCGGATCGCGAGGAGGAGAAGCGAGTACGACTACATCACCCACGTTCCGACGAACGTTCCGCTGTGCGAATCTTCAAAGGTATGAAGATCTAATCCAATCTCTCTCGTTGATTGCATCTCCTAGATTAGATCTTGGCTTTCCCTCTGTTCGCATCCGTAGAAAATTTTGATTTACTATGTCGCGAAACCCTTCAGTGGTATCAGAGCTAGATCTATGCGTAGATGTGTTTCACGAGTAGAACGCAACATGGTTGTTGCGGGCGTTGATGTTTTCTGTTGCAAGACTCTTGTTTGTGTTCTTCTTATGACGCGGGATAGTGAGATTGAAGCGGTCCAGGCCAACCTTACGCGACATCGTTCGCGAGACCGGCTCCGCACTTGACGTGTGGCTTGTTCCACACATGCGGCTGGTGGATGTCAGTTTCTCTCACTATAGTTGTCATGGGATTAACACCGGAGTTTGGCAACCATAATATCACCGTTGTGGCTTTCCGTAGGTAAGAATCGTTCTTAGCATCTACTCCAATAAGCCACGTAAAACATGCAACAACAAAGTAGAGGCGTCTAACTTGTTTTTGCAGGGAGTGTTTTCTGTGATATGGTATGGCCCAAGATGTGATGTGTATATTGTATGCAATGATCATGTTTTGTAATGTTTCACGACTTGCATGTCGATGAGTACACAACCGGCAGGAGCCATATGGTTGTCTTTATAATTGTGTATGACCTATGTGTCAACTTGTTATACGCCATGTAATAGTTTCACTTTATCGCTAAGTAGTTAGCAATAGTTGTAGTTGCTATTCGTGGTGAAGGCAATCATGGTGGAGTGATGGAGATCATGCCGTAACGCACAAGATGGAGATCATTGCGCGAAGATTGGCTATACCATGTCACATAAAGTTATATGCATGTGATGTTTATCCTTTATGTATCTTATTATGCTTAGATCGCGACGGTAGCATTATAAGATGATTCCTCACTTAAAGATCAAGATAAAAATTGTGTTCTCCCCAAGTATGCACCGTTGCGAAAGTTCGTCGTGTCCAAGCATCACGTGATGATTGGGTGCTATAGACTCTACGCTCACATACAACGGGTGCAAGCCAGTTTTGCACACGCGGAAATACTTGGGTCTAGCTTGACGAGCCTAGCATGTACAGACATGGCCTCGGAACACAAGAACCGAAAGGTTAAGCATGAGTCATATGAATGATATGATCGACATTTGTTGTCCACCATTGAAACCACATCTCTTCTCGTGATGATCGGATTAGGTGTGGTGAATTTGGATCGTGTTCACTAAACAACTTGAGGGATGTTGAATTTAGTGGGAGTTCATCTAGTAATTTGATTAAGTTGAACTACTTATCATGAACATAGTCTAAATTGTACTTGCAAATACTGTAGATCACATGGCCAAATCCAACTTCAACTTCAACGTTTTTGCTGAGAAGGAAAAGCTTAGAAACAATGGGTCTAACTTCACCAATTGGTTCCGCAATCTAAGAATCATTCTGTCTGGCGGACAAAAGGACTATGTCCTTGGGAAAGCGTTAGGTGACCCCCCTGCTGCAACTGCGCCGGCTGATGAGAAAGCTGTCTATCAGTCGCGCAAATATGATTATGGTGTGATTAAGAGCACCATGTTGTTTGCTATGGAACCGGAACTTCAAAATCGTTTTGAAACCTATCCCGGGCCCTTTGAGATTCTCGAGGAGCTGAAAACCATGTTTCAGACTCAAGCCCGTTCTGAGAGATATGAGATCTCTGAGAAGTTCTTTAACTGCAAGATGGAGGAAGGGAGTTCCGTTAGTGAGCACGCCATAAAGATGTCGGGCTACACTCAACGCCTTGAGCAACTGGAATGCATGATTCCAGAGGAGCTCAAGATTTACAGGGTTCTGCAATCACTCCCTCCCAGCTACAAAAGTTTTGTAGTGACTCATAATCAGATTGGCTCCACTGATACGATCACCGAGCTCTTCGCATAGCTGAAGGCTGCGGAGGTGAACATCAAAAAGGATAATCATGTGTTAACGGTCAACAAGCCCTCCTTTAAGAAAGGTAAGGGAGCAAAGAAGCCCTTCAAGAAGGGCGGCGGCAAGCGCAATGCTCCTGCTGAGAAGAAGCTCAAGTCTGGTCCTAAGCCCGACACTGAGTGCTTCTATTGCAAGGACAAGGGTCACTGGAAGCGCAACTCTCCAAAGTACTTAGCGGACAAGAAGGCTGGCACCATCAAAGGTATATTTGATATACATGTTATTGATGTTTTCCTTACTAGCCCTCGTTGTAGTGCCTGGGTATTTGATACCGGTTCAGTTGCTAATATTTGTAACTCGAAACAGGAGCTACGAAATAAACGGCGGCTTGCGAGGGATGAGGTGACGATGCGCGTTGGCAACGGATCAAGAGTTGATGTGATGGCCGTCAGCACGCTCTCCTTAGTTTTACCTTTGGGATTAGTTTTAAACCTTAATAAGTGTTATTATGTGCCTGCGTTGAGCATGAACATTATTTCTGGATCGTGTTTATTGCAAGACGGTTATTCATTTAAATCGGAGAATAATGGTTGTTCTATTTATATGAGTAACATCTTTTATGGACATGCACCTCTTGTAAATGGTTTATTTCTTCTAAATCTCGAAAGGGATGAAACACACATCCATAACATTGAGGCTAAGAGATGCAAAGTAGATAGTGATAATACTACTTATTTGTGGCACTGTCGTCTAGGTCATATTGGTGTAAAGCGCATGAAGAAACTCCATTCCGATGGACTTTTGGAGTCTCTTGATTTTGAATCATTTGACACATGCGAACCATGCCTCATGGGCAAGATGATCAAAACCCCGTTCTCCGGTATGATGGAGCGAGCAACGGAATTGTTGGAAATCATACATACCGATGTATGCGGACCGATGAGTGTTTCGACGCGCGGTGGATATCGCTATTTCCTCACTTTTACCGATGACTTAAGTAGATATGGGTATATCTATTTAATGAAACATAAATCTGAAACATTTGAAAAGTTCAAGGAATTTTAGAATGAAGTGGAGAACCATCGTAACAGAAAGATTAAGTTTCTACGATCCGATCGTGGAGGTGAATATTTGAGTTATGATTTTCTCACGCATCTTAAAGCAAGTGGAATCGTTTCACAACTCACGCCACCCGGAACACCACAGCGCAATGGTGTGTCTGAACGCCGGAATCGAACCCTATTAGATATGGTCCGATCAATGATGTCTCTTACTGATTTGTCGTTATCATTTTGGGGTTATGCATTAGAAACCGCTGCATTCACTTTAAATAGGGCTCCATCTAAATCCGTTGAGACAACACCGTATGAACTGTGGTTTGGTGCTAAACCTAAGTTGTCGTTTCTTAAAGTTTGGGGATGCGAAGCTTACGTCAAGAAGTTGATGCCGGACAAGCTCGAACCCAAAGTGGAGAAATGCGTCTTCATAGGATACCCTAAGGAAACTATTGGGTATACCTTCTATCACAGAACCGAAGGCAAAGTGTTTGTCGCAAAGAACGGTTCCTTTCTTGAGAAGGAGTTTCTCTCGAAAGAAGTGAGTGGGAGGAAAGTAGAGCTAGACGAGGTTATTGAACCTTCTCTTGAATTGGAGAGTAGCGCAGCACCTGAAATTGTTCCAGTGCCGCCTGCACCAACAATAGAGGAAGCTAATGACAAGGATCATGAAGCTTCGGACGATGCTGCTACTGAACGTCGCAGGTCGACAAGGTCGCGTGCCCCTCCTGAGTGGTACGGCAACCCTGTCTTGACTGTCTTGTTAGTAGAAGACAGTGAACCTACGAACTATGAGGAAGCGATGATGAGCCCAGACTCTGAGAAATGGCTTGAAGCCATGAAATCCGAATTGGGATCCATGAGCGAAAACCAAGTATGGACTTTGGTGGACCCTCCTAGCGACCGAAAGGCCGTTGAGTGCAAATGGATCTTCAAGAAGAAAACGGACGCGGATGGTAATGTTACTGTCTATAAAGCACGGCTTGTCGCGAAAGGTTTTCGACAAGTTCAAGGTGTTGACTACGATGAGACTTTCTCTCCCGTAGCGATGTTTAAGTCCATTCGGATTTTATTAGAAATTGCTGCGTTTCATGATTATGAAATATGGCAGATGGATGTCAAGACTGCTTTCCTCAATGGCAACATTGATGAAGAGTTGTATATGATGCAACCCGAAGGTTTTGTCGATCCTAAGGATGCTGATAAAGTATGCAAACTTCACCGTTCCATTTATGGACTGAAGCAAGCATCTCGGAGTTGGAACCTTCGTTTTGATCAAGTGATCAAGATCTTTGGATTTGTTCCAAATTTCTACGAAGCTTGTATCTACAGGAAAGTGAGTGGGAGCTCGGTGACGTTTCTGGTACTATATGTGGATGACATATTGATTATCGGAAATGACATCAACATGCTTAACGATGTGAAGAGTTATTTGAACAAGTGTTTTTCAATGAAAGACCTAGGTGAAGCTGCTTATATATTGGGCATCAAGATCTATAGAGATAGACAAAGACGCCTGATAGCTTTAAGCCAGAGTACATACCTAGACAAAGTTCTGAAAAGGTTCAGAATGGATAAGGCAAAGAAAGGTTCAGTGCCTATGTTGTCAGGTAAGATATTGAGCAAGGCTCAGTGTCCAGCTACGGTAAATGATAGGGAAGCTATGAGCAAAGTGCCTTATGCCTCGGCCATAGGTTCTATCATGTATGCCATGCTGTGTACTAGACCGGATGTGTCCAATGCTCTTAGTTTGACGAGCAGATATCAAAGTGATCCAGGAGTGGAAAACTGGACAGCCGTGAAGAACATCCTAAAGTACCTAAATAGGACTAAAGAAATGTTCTTAGTCTATGGGGGTGATGAACAGCTTGTCGTAAAAGGTTACGTCGACGCTAGTTTTGACACCGACAAGGATGATTCCAAATCTCAGACAGGATACGTTTATATTTTGAATGGAGGAGCTGTGAGCTGGAGAAGCTGCAAGCAAAGCGTGATCGCGGGATCTACAGTGGAAGCGGAATACATGGCTGCTGCAGAAGCGTCAAGTGAAGGAGTTTGGATCAGAAACTTCATCATTGAGCTTGGCGTGGTTCCAAGTGCATTGGACCCACTGGAGATATTGTGTGACAACACTGGCGCCATAGCACTCGCTAAGGAACCAAGATATCATCCAAAGACCAAGCATATCAACCACAAGTTTCATATAATCCGAGATTATATTGCAGATGGAGATCTGAAGATTAGCAAAGTACATACAGATCTGAATGTCGCAGATCCATTGACTAAACCTCTTCCACGTGTAAAACATGATCAACACCTCAGTGCCATGGGTGTGAGATTGTTGCCAGATGTAAACTAGATTATTGACTCTAGTGCAAGTGGGAGACTGTTGGAATTATGCCCTAGAGGCAATAATAAAGATGTTATTATTATAATTCTTGTTCATGATAAAGTTTATATTCCATGCTAGAATTGTATTAAGCGGAAACTTTAATACTTGTGTGGTTTGTGAACAACACCGTGTCCCTAGTACGCCTCTATGGATTAGCTCATTGATCAATGATGGTTAAGGTTTCCTAACCATAGACATGAGTTGTCAATTGATAATGAGATCATATCATTGGAGAATGATATGATGCACATACCCAAACTAAGCAAAGCAATTAGATCGTGTCATCGTGTTCGTCTTTGCGAAGCTTTTCTTATGTCAAATATTGTATTCCTTAGACCATGAGATAATACAACTCCCTGGTATCGGAAGAAAGCTTTGAGGTCATCAAACGTCATCCTATGAGAGGGTGATCATAAAGGTGTCTCTCAGGTGATCGGAAAGTATCTGTTGGGTTGTATGTATCGAGATGGAATTTGTCCCTCCCAAGTCGGAGAGATATACTTCGGGCCCACTCGGTAATCGATATCAACACCGCTTGCAAGCATGTGGTTAAGGAGTTAATCACAAAGTGATATCGGATTACGGAACGAGTAAAGTACTTGCTGTGAACGAGATTGAACTAGGTATGACGGTACCGACGATCGAATCTCGGGCAAGTAAAATATCGCGAGACGAAGGGAATATATATATGGGATTGATTGAATCCTGGCATCGTGGTTCATCCGATATGATCATCGATGAATGTGTGGGAGTCAATATGGGTGCCCAGTCCCCGCTGTTGATTATTGATAGAAGATCATGTCTGCATATTCTCGAACCCGCAGGGTCACACACTTAACGTGTCTTGACGCTAGGATAGATTGGATAATTGGTTTATGAATTTTTGTTTGGAGTCTCGGATGGGATCCGGGACATCACGAGAGGTTCCGGAATGGTCCGGAGAATAAGATTCATATAAGGCAGTGCAGTTTTTGGAGTTCGGAATTCTTCCGGGTTAATCGGTATTGTACCGGAAGCTTCTAGAACCTTCTGGAAGGGGACCAACGTGGCCCCACCTTCCGGGAGGGGGCATGGGCCTATGAGGGAGTGTCCTGGCCGCATTGGGCCAGGGGCACAAGGCCCCATAGGGCCCAGCCGATCCTAGAGAGTTTAAATCGTTTAAACTAGAGATAGGGTTTCTAGAAGAGGGGAGAGTCCATGCCCCCCACTCCTTATCCTTTGGGCTTGGGGGAGGAGCTAGGGCTGCGCCCCCCCCCTCTATATAAAGAGGGGTGGGGGCGCACCAACCCCACACACCTTCCCCTCCAACCCTAGCCGCCCTGTTGCCCTTCCTCTCTCCCTCCCGACTGCTTGTAGGCGAAGCCCTGCTGCAGAAATTCTCCACCATATACACCACGCCGTCGTGTTGTAGATCCAATCCATCTCTCCACCATACTTGCTGGTCCGAGGAAGGAGGAGACGTCGAGGTGCTGCACATGTGCATCTCACGGAGGCACCGCCACTTGTGGTGCTAGATCGGATCGGATCGCGAGGAGGAGAAGCGAGTACGACTACATCACCCACGTTCCGACGAACGTTCCGCTGTGCGAATCTTCAAGGGTATGAAGATCTAATCCAATCTCTCTCGTTGATTGCATCTCCTAGATTAGATCTTGGCTTTCCCTCTGTTCGCATCCGTAGAAAATTTTGATTTACTATGTCGCGAAACCCTTCAGTAGCACCTCTAATCTTGCAAGTTACAAATAAACCATTTACTTAACTGACTAGGACTTAAATCCTAGTGCCTCAGACCAACATCATAGGCATAAACAGCAAGGGATTTTTCACTTTATTAAGCATCTAACAAGTCTCAGGAACTGAGTATAAGTAAAGCCAAGAACCAGATCAACTTGTGTACCATTATAGTTTGGTTTCACAAGAAATGATCTTACAACTAAGCCAATTTGATAGCCTAGTTTACAGGAATAAAATAGAAGATCTATATACATCATTTCCCTGAGACCAATCAGAGATCATTCAATATACCCATTCCTTCTCAAAGAATCATCTGATTCTATTGAATAATTTTAGGCTATATATAAACATACAAGCCAATAAACACTGGTGCAGTGAATCATTACTGACAGTGTTACTGTCAGAATCAAGATACTGACAGAAGATGAACATACCATATAACAACATCACCCAATTAGAGACAGAGCTATGAACCACTAGCATCAGATTACCACTAGCATCAGATCAACCTCAGTATCTCATAATCAGAGGTTAACAACCATCACTAAGGGCAGAAAACACAATCTTCACTAAGCATGAATATCAGACCAGAGAATCATCTCACAAGCACTAGGGATGAACCCTAGACATCAGTGCAAATCCTAAATATAAACTGGTCACCAGATGCACATAGAGGGACTTGAGGTAGCCAGAGGTACGAGTGATCACAGAAACATTACTCACTGGTGGTCCTCACTGAAAGATTGAAGAGGAAGCAGAGGGGTCGACGAGCTCGCAGCGGCACGGGGATCACCCCAGAGGGCGCTGCAACCCGCACCAGCCACGGCGGTGGCCACAGCAGCACACGACCACCGCACATCACCACGGGAGGATCAACAGCGGCGGTAGCAGCACCATCCCCAAACCCTAGGGTTCGGGAAGGGGGCTAGCTTGGCCATAGAAGGGCCCCGGGATCAAATCAAACTGGACCAGACGGATGAGCATGGTCGACAACCTCGTCCTGCACCATGATAGCGTCCAGGGAGGACCACGGCAGCGAGAAGCGCACGGCGGCGGCGCCATCGACCACGGGGTCAAGGAGGAGAAGTGGAGAGGACGAGAGAGAGAGAGAGATAGAGTGAGTGGGCCGATAGGGCCAGAACCCCTTCGGGGAGCCCTTTTGGTCATAGCCACTTGGGCCAAAACGGCCCAATAAGCTTGACAAAGCCAGCCCACCAACCTAAAGGAAGTATTAATAAATAGGAAAAGACAAAAAAACCTGAATTTAAATAAAATCTAAATAAAAATCCAAAAATTATAAATAAAATATTTTTTGATTCACAATAATTCAATCTATCTAAATAAATTAAGAAATAAAATTTTAGGCATATCATTTTTATCAAGAATTTTAGAATATATATTCCTTATGGAATTTTATAAAATTAATGAAAGATGATAAAAATAAATAAAAATCATTTTCATTATATATTAATATTATAGTATTTTAATAAAAATACTAAATAAATATTTAATATCATTTTTTGTATTTCAATGATAATTCTTAAAGGAATTATTAAATAAATAAAATTCAAATAAAATGAAATAAAATAAAGGAATACAATATTCAATAAATATTAAAAATTATTTTTAGTAATAAAGAATAAAAATTCTTTTTAGTAATATTATGATGGAGCATCAAACTTCTTTTTAGTAATATTATTAAAATATCTTTTTATTTATAGTAATAAAAATTCTTTCTTAATTTTTAAATTCTTTCTTAATTCTTTTTATTTATAGTAATTTTAAATTCTTAATAATATTAATAATATAGTAAAAAGAATTCTTAATAAATTCTTTTTATTTATAGTAATAAAATTTCTTTTTATTTATAGTAATAATTTTTTTAATATTTATAATTATAAAGAATAAAAATTCTTTTTAGTAATATTATTAAAAATTCTTTTAATAATAAAAATTATTTTTAGTAATATTATGATGGAGCAAGAGAACTTAGGTTTCTATTTGCAATAATGATGAACAATTAGGTATTAATAACCCATGACATCACTGATTCTAGCGCCGTATATTACACGTTAACCATGAGATTTGGAATGGGACGGAGAAGTCAGTTGTATCCTTTTCCTTTCGTATGGAGGCAAGACTACCTTAACGTAACGTTGTGATTCCTTGTGCGGATCCAACATACGGGTGGGCACCCTTAGGCCCCGCGTTTTTGGTGTTTAGATTATCTATGAGTGGCTGTCGGGGCTTTAGCCGGACCTATAAGGTACTTACCTGGGCATCACCAGCTCATAGAGTCTTTGGGACTCATCAAGGTTTTAGCCTGCCCGAAAGTGGGCTTAACGGAGGTGAGCCAGCCCCGAAGGATCATGCAGACATATGGGGTCGCGGAGAGGGCAGTGATTGGCTTGGACCAACTACTAGGCCCCACATCATGGAATTGTGACGGGAAAGTACGTCCGGTTATGCAACAAGGAAGTTGATATCTCATGGGTAAAGTAACGCACCTCTGCAGAGTGTAAGAACTATAACTTGTTACTCCCTGTTTCGGGAAGGAGCTATGAACGCGGCAGGAAAGGAACTCCATGAAAGTTCTGGTCAACCTGTGAAGGCTGATGGTCAAAGATTTTCATAATAAAATCAATCTTTGAAGAAATATTTACAAAAATTGCAAAGTGCCAAGGACTTATAGTCTGTGGTGGTAGATAGAGCATCAAACTTCCCACCTTGCATATAATGTTATTCGCTGGGTAACGCTCTTACTCACCCTTTCCTTTGAATCCTTGCTTAGACTCTGAGTATCTCGAAGAGACTCCAATGTATGCAACTGAGAGCCAAGAGGAGGTCTTCTATGAAGAGCCCAATTTGTATGGAGCCATATAAGGGGTGGACTACGATAACGTATACGGAGGAGAGTACCAAGAGTCAGAATAATTACTATAGTTCTAGGAGCCACTTGAGCTGAGCAACATGAAAAATATATAGCAATAAGTTGTTGAGCTCCATTTGGTGTTTACGTTATCACTTTGAAACTTCCGCTGAAACACTTATATTTTGGTTTGTAAGTTGAATCTTTTGGAATTCTTGAACTTCTGGTATTGTAATAGTAATAATGTGTGTATGTTTGTAATATGGACCCGCAATGTTTCTGTTGTACCACTCTGAGGGATGTGATATTTACGGAACGGTGTTCTGTGGATGTCATATCAACAACTATAGTGTACTACACATGCAGTGGTATGTTGGGTCACCGCAATTTTTGTCCCCCGAATCTCCCCTTCGATGGCTACGGCGCTACAGAGTTTTTCATTGATTTCTTCTGGATGCCCTAGGGTTTTTGGGTCGGAGGCTTCTTATAGGCGCAGGAATCAAGGTCGGTGGGGGTCCAGGGGGCCCACACCCCCTGTGGGCGCCTCCAGGGCTTGCCCGCGCCTAGGAGGGTGCAGCCACCCTATGGCCCCCCTCCGGCTCTGCTTCGTGGTTCCGTTTTGCTCTAGGAAAAATAATGACTTTGGCTTTTGTCCCGTCCAATTCCGAGAATATTGATTTTCTGCCTTTCTAGAACCAAAAACAGAAGCAAACAGGCAACTAGCACTGTGGCATCTTGTCAATAGGTTAGTTCTATAAAGTGTATAAAAATACCTCAAAGTGTAGATAAAACATAAGACAAATGATACAAAACAAGCATGGAGCATAAAAAATTATAGATACGTTTCCGACGTATCAACTGCCCAAGTCTAACAACAACAACAACAACAACCCCAACAGCAACAATACTACCCCACGGACTGGAAGCAATGTCGTGCCTGTTTCAGGAAAAGACAAGTCTCGGGTTACTTGTTTTGAATGCGGAGTCAAAGGTCACTATTCCAACGAGTGCCCCAAGAAGCTTGCAGCAGCCACCAATGTGAATTCCCCAGCTCAGCAGCAGCGTCGTGTTCAGCCTGGAAGAAGATTTGCCCCAGGGAACTCACTCAACTGCAACGGCTGTCTGTTTCACATGAATGCTGAAGAAGCTCAGGAAGTGCCAGATGTCATGCGGGGTATGTTTTTTGTTAACTTGGTACTTGCAAGAGTGTTGTTTGATTTTGGAGCATCGCACTCGTTTGTTACCAAAGAATTTGCATGCACTAGTAAGATTCAACCAACAAAATTGAAGCATATTATGATAGTTCAAATACGTGGTTCAACCACCAAAGCTAGGAAAATTTGCAAGGCCATACCTATCAGAATCCATCGAATAGATTTTTATGCTAATCTAATAGTACTTGGAACCAAAGGTTTGGAAGTAGTACTAGGAATGGATTGGATGTAGAAACATAAAGGATTAATCGACTGTGCCAAGAAATCCATAACCACGACTAGTACTGCTGGAGTATCAGTAGAGCATGTATCTGAAACCTTGCCCCGTCAATTCAAGTGCAATAAGAGTCTAGCCCAATCAACCATTGACCAAGTCAGAGTAGTCTATGAATACCCCGACATATTCCCAAATGTATTGCCCGTATGCCCCCAGATCGGGATATCGAGTTTATCATTGAACTAATCCCTGGAACTGGACCCATAGCTCAGAGACCTTATAGTATGAACCCGTCGGAATTAGTGGAGATAAAGAAGCAACTAGATGCTATGCTGGAGATAGGTCTAATTCAACCTAGTGCGTCGCCATGGAGCTCACATATTTTGTTTGTGGATAAGAAAGATGGAGGTAACCGTTTGTGCACGGATTATCGGAAGCTGAATGATGTCACCATTAAGAACAAGCACCCACTGCCGAAGATAGAAGATCTGTTTGACCGATTGACCGGTGCCAAAGTGTTTTATAAGATTGATCTTAGAACTGGTTATGATCAACTCAAGATTCGTGTAGAGGATATTCCAAAGACTGCCTTCACCACCATATATGGAATGTATGAGTACACTATCATGTCTTTTGGATTAACCAATGCCCCCGCTTATTTCATGAACCTCATGAATAAGATTTTTATGAACTTCCTAGATAAGTTTGTCGTTGTTTTCGTCGATGACATTCTGATCTATTCCAAATCAGAAGAAAAACATGAGCTACACCTAAGTACCATCCTGGAAACCCTTAGAGAGCATCAGTTGTATGCCAAGTTTAGCAAATGTGAGCTCTAGTTACAGGAAGTAGGATTCCTAGGACATATCGTGTCAGTAGGAGGAATTGCTGTCGACCCTGCCAAGGTTAAGGATGTGGAAGAATGGCAAGCCCCAACCACTCAAACCCAAGTTCGTGCATTTCTCGGATTACCTGGATATTACCGCAAGTTCGTAGAAGGATTCTCGAGCATCGCAAGACCCATGACCCAATTGTTGAAGAAAGATAAGAAGTTTGAATGGACGGACAAATGTGAAACAAGTTTTCAAGAGCTCAAGAAGAGATTGATCTCAGCCCCAATCTTGATTATGCCGGATATCAGGAAACCTTTTGATGTGTATTGTGATGCATCCAAGATTGGTCTCGGATGTGTGCTGATGCAAGAAGGCAAAGTCATATCCTATCTATCCCGAAAACTGAAGCAACATGAGCAGAATTACCTTACCCATGACCTTGAATTAGTAGCCGTAGTTTTAGCCTTGAAGACATGACGGTATTACCTCATGGGTAACCGATGTGAGATTTATTCGGAGCATAAGAGTCTGAAGTATATTTTCACCCAGAAGGAGAAAAATATGAGGCAAAGGAGATGGATAGAGTTAATCAAGGACTATGATATTTACATTCACTATCACCCCGACAAAGCCAATGTGGTAGCAGATGCTCTTAGCAAATTGTCGTGTCGATTGAACACCATGATAAAAGAAGCCCGTCCAAGTTTGCATGAGGAGATGGAAAATTTCAGAATGGAGCTAGTTAGTAAAGGATTTTGGTTAGCATAGAACTTCAACCCACTTTGATCAGTCAGATCAAGGAGGCGCAAAAAGGAAATGCTAGTATCGACGGAATCAAACGTCGTATCGGTGTAGGGAAGGTACCCGGATTTACCGAAGATGAAGAATGAGTTTTGTGGTACAAAGGCCGTATCTGTGTACCAGCAGATTCAGAGTTGAAACAAGCTATTCTGCAAGAAGCCCATGATACTATTTATTCTATCCACCCTAGAGGAACCAAGATGTACCAGGATTTAAAAATGCAATTTTGGTGGAACAACATGAAGAGAGAAATCGGAAGCTACATAGCCAAATGTGATATCTGTCAGAGAGTCAAAGCGGGACATCAGAGACCCGCAGGACTTTTGCAACCATTGAAGATTCCGAAATGGAAATGGGATTCAGTTAGAATAGATTTTATCATCGATTTGCCTACATCTAGTAGGGGAAATGACTCTATCTGGGTCATAGTGGATAGATTGTCCAAAGTGGCTCATTTCTTACCGGTCAAGAACACTTACCGGAGTTCGAAGCTAGCAGAGTTGTACATTGCTAGGATATTCAGTTTGCATGGAGTCCCCAAGAACATTGTGTCGGATCGAGGAACCCAGTTTACCTCAAGATTCCGGAAGAAAGTCCAAGAAGGATTGGGAACCAGACTGTATTTCAGCACATCTTATCACCCTCGGACTTATGGACAAACGGAGCGAGTAAACCAAATACTCAAAGATATGTTGAGAGCTTGTGTGTTGGAATATGGATCTAAATGGGAAGACTGTCTGCCTTTCGCAGAATTCTCATACAACAATAGTTACGAAGCCAGTTTGCAAATGGCCCCATTTG
This sequence comes from Avena atlantica, assembly GCA_910589765.1. NCBI lineage: Eukaryota > Viridiplantae > Streptophyta > Magnoliopsida > Poales > Poaceae > Avena > Avena atlantica. The sequence goes on along the minus strand of OU342738.1, from coordinate 198,571,598 downwards.
AGTTTATGTATGGAAGAAAGTGTCGTACCCCATTGAATTGGTCGAAAGTAGGAGAGAGTCAGATTTTTGGACCCGACGTCCTAAGAGAAGCCTAAGAGAAAGTTCACAAGATTCTTGAGCACCTTAAGACCGCCCAATCCAGACAGAAGATTTATGCCGACAAGATACGTTTTGAGATCTAGCCTTTGCTATCGGAGATTTTGTGTATCTGAAAGTATCACCCTTTAAAGGATTGCAACGTTTCCAACTCAAAGGAAAGCCTGCCCCTAGATATATCGGACCCTTCAAGATTTTGAATCACCGAGGAGAAGTATCATATCAACTGGAACTGCCAGAGGAGATGTCAGCCGTGCATGATGTGTTCCATATCTCGTTAATTCGCAAATGCCTAGAAGTCCCGGAGAAGACCGAAGTTTTCAAGAATATTGATCACAGGACCATAGAGCTCAATAATGACCTAACTTATCGCGAAGTACCCATTCGTATTTTGGAAGAATCCTTTAGAACCACCAAAACCCGGAGTATAAAGTTTCTCAAGATCTAGTGTAGTAACAATACAGAAGAAGCTACTTGGGAACAAGAAGATTACATTAGGACAGAGTTTCCAGATCTCTTTAGTTCCTAGTTTCTTTTTCTTAAATCTTGGGACGAGATTTTGTTTAAGGAGGGAAGGTTTGTAACATCCCAAAAATATTAATCAAGAGTATCAAGTTCCAATCACCCAAGTTTAGGGTTAACAAAAACTTTTATTATTAAAATTAATATGAATGCATGTGTGTGTGATGAATTCATGAATGCTTGCAATGCCATGTTTGATTGCTATGAATGGCAAGGATTGGTTTAAAGATGAAAACAATACCATCTAGATCATTTCCAAGCAGAATCAAATGAAGAGAAAATCAAAAATAAGATATATAAGCAAATGGTCATTTTGACCAAAGTTAACCACTAGACCACTTTGAGTGTTCCTAGTCCAAGATTTCTAACAGAAAAAATCCAATTCTTTTCACCCCTTGCTAGACCAAGTAAAAATGAACCCAAGCCCACCTTACAAACCAACATAATCAAATTCCAAATATATTAAAATGACAATTCAAAATTGAATCCTTAATAGGTACTAAGATCACCATTTCTCAAAACCCAACCAAACCAGTTCACCTTGACAAACCCAAGAAACCTCAGACTACCAAGCATGTAACCAGAGCACTCATGTCATGTTGGTGTCACGATAGATGCCATGGGTAGGATTAAGTTGGGGGCCGAATGGATGCTTGTGGTCACCGGGGAGGGAGTGCACGGCCTTGCCATGCACGAAGAACAAGATGAACTCTCCACACTTAGGAATTCTATTGATACTTGAGGTTTACATGTGCTCCTTGAGATATATCAACTAAGGTTCAGTGCACTAGTTCCCTACTAGGTCCCACCTCTTCTAACCCTAGCTATCCCCCTCCTTATATAGGCGATGGCTACCTAGGTTACACCCCTTTGGGTCCTAGGGTTACTGTTTGGATCTTGGTCCTTACTGTACGGGCCAGGTCATGGGCTTGTACCAAGCCCAATGGCCCATTCCATAAAGCTATACAAGTAACGGTCTTCACATATGTCGCCTCCAGTTCCTTTGGCGTCATGCAGTAACATTGTACGTCACCCGGCTCCTTTTGTGTCACTTTGCGTCGCCCTTCTCATTTGACCGTGCTTTACTATGGTCCCTCCTGAACCTCACTCGAAAAGTTGCCATGCGTCCTATCTGACTCGGCCCTTCCTCATGAGACTCGGCTCGTTGGTTCTTGCAAGGTTAACACATTTGTCCTATACGGGCCGACATAATTTCTATGTCGGCCGCACACGACTATCTTACCTGGCCGTCCTTACTCGGCCTGGTTCTTTCTTCACTCGGCGTAAGCCAAGCTGGGCAATGTTTTACCCCTCGTGACCCTACCAGGGGTTATCCCCCTGACATTAGTCCCCGAAGCTGGTGATGTCTAGCAGTTCTAGCTGTTAGGCGTCTCCAGGTTGCTTTAATGTGATTTGAACTTCTTATTTTGTATTTATTTACTGCTCATGGCGCACTGTTTGGCGCAATCTTGTACCTTGTCGAGTCTGTCTGATAGTTTTCGGGTTTATTCTTTGACTTTTTGTCTCATTTTTGCCTCGTGCCGAGTCATTTTGGCTTATTCCAAGTCATTTTCGGCGTGCTTCAGTCACTGACAGCTGGTAATCATGGTGACTTGCCTCAAATTTTGTTCCAAGATCTGACTGCACTGTGACGACCACGTAGTAATTCCCCGTCACTATGGAAGTCCAATCGCTCTGCACCTCCCGTCCTGCACTGCGTGACGTGGCAGTGAATTTTCCATGTATTGTATACACGTGGCGCTCGTTGACTGGCTCTCTCGGCCGAATACACGGCCACACGCTGGCCACACAACGCAGGGGGATCCCACGATTGGGGTTTTTACTCCCCTTAAGTAGGGGTGAGGGGAACATAACCTCCCTCGCCCGTTCAGTTTCCCCATAGCCTCTCCTTCTTCCTTGCGCCTCCAAAATCCCTACTGCCCCTTTGTGGTTCTTCTTCTTCATGGTTTTCCTCTGTGATTCTTCCTTTCCCCATCCTATTCTGCTACGGGTCCTTGTTCTTCCAAACCTCTTCCAACAGCGGAAGAGACTGAATCCAGGGAGGTCATGGACGCTCGCGATGCTGCCGAGGGAGCGGAGGAACAGGAGGTTCCCGCCGGCGAGCGCGGCGGCTGGGAGGGCTCTGAGGTCTCCGCGGAGGAGGTCGAATGGATGCACTCCACCAGGCGCATCCCTCTCAAGGTTGATTGCCGCCTCCCTGCTGTGAGATTTCCCCCAAACCTGAGGGCAATGAGAACGTGGTTTTCCTCTGCCACTTTGAGCGTGGTTTCGCCTTGCCCATGAGAAATTTCTTTGTTTCTTTCCTTTCCACTTTCCATCTTCAGACCCATCACATGCTCGCCAATGCCATCGGCTCCCTCTCTTGTTTTATTTCTATTTGTGCGGCCAACCTTGGCATTTGGCATATAGTTCTTCTGTGGGCCAAATATTTTAACTTTAGGATCCAAGTAGTTCCCCAGCCTGGCGCTCCCCGTGCCGAGAAGAGGCTGACTTGGTGCGGTGCCGCTAGCATCACACCCAAGAGAGACTCCATCTTTCCTCGGGTCACATGCTTAGACTATTGCAAGAAATGGCATAGGACTTTCTTCTATGTCAAAAATAGCGGAGCCACCGATTACATCTGGCTCCCCCCTTTCTTGGATGAGGTCCCCAACAAAGAGTCCTGGAAGCTTGACCCGCGCAACAAGAATGTGGCGGTGAACAAGGCCAGTGTAATTCTAGAGAGGTTGTTGTCATCGGATGAGAACTTCCATCTTGCCGACACAGATCTCATGTGTACTTTCATTGCACACCGGGTCAGCCCCATCCAAGCTAGGAGCCATAAGATGTGCTTCATGAGCGGCACACAGGACCCCACTCGGCATTCCACGAAAGATCTCACCCATGACTCTGTGGCTCGCCGAGTAAGCTCGATCTTCAAGCTGACTTTGGTGGAGGATTGGGCTTGGAGCTGCCCTCTATTTACCCGGGTTAGGCCTGTCCCCTGGGTAAGTTTCCTAATCACTTTCTATCCGACATATCTTTTCTTCCATTCATATGTCGTCCCATTCGTTCTCTGTTCTTATTCTGTTTATCTTTCGCAGAATCTTGTTCACCAGGTTGATGACAGTATTGTCCCTCCTAGTGCTTACAACGAGGACCGCTCCGACTCCGACGAAGTCGAGTATGATCTGGAGTGCTTCATGCCCATTCCGCATGCGGCCACCGCTTCAACTCCGGGTAAGAGCCACACTCGAAACCCCTTACGAGATTGGTCTCACGACGATGATGATGCTGATTGTGAGATTCTGGAGGTACTTGCCTTTAGACCTTAGCCCTCTAACTTATTCGAGTAAGCCTGTCATTTACTTATGCAGCTGGCCAGGTACATGACACTCCCCCTCTTGCTGTGGGCGGAGTTGGCAAAATCCCCGTTGCCAAGCTGGGTAAGCGGCATGGGGCCTCCTCCAGTGCTCAGCCGGCCAAGAAGCAGAAGGTTACTCCTGCTGCTCCTGCTGCTCCTGCTGCTACCACGCTGTCGGAGACTCGCAAAGCAGTTGGGTGCCGAGTCACACGTCGCCCACCGCGCGACCCGACCGTTTCCGGGTAAGCTTTGGAGATCTGCTTACTTTGCATTTTTTCCTTCTCATGTTTTGTAACTGTTTTCTTATGAGCATTCCTTGTTATTTTCAGCGTCGCGCCTTTGTCGGTCAGCCAGGCTGCTCCTAGCATCGCCTCACTGCTAAGGCCTGCTCCTCCTCCAGCTGATTCCACGGTGCAGAGCCCCGTCCAAGTCGATACTCCCACTGCTGAGTCTCACGCTTCTCAGTGTCAGTCAGACCCGGTGGTACACCCGTCGGGAGAGACTCGGCCCAGCACATCTTCTGCACCCCAGGAACAACTTCCCAATCTTGGTGCTAGCAACATTGGCATCAAGAAGATCTTCGCCACTACTTCCTCTGTCACCAGCCCACAATCTGGTGTTCATGAACAACTTCCTGATCTTGGTGCCAGCAACACTGCTGATCCTTCTCACTCGGCTCCCATCTTATCACCAACCAGACCTGTTCACTCTCCTCTTCTATCAAAGAACCAGACCCGGCCTGCTGCTTCAGGTCTGACTCGCACTTCTTCCAGCAAGCCCACATCTACCAAGCAAACGACCTTGGTTTGTGCCCCAGGCACCGCTCCTTAGATCCGTCCCAACACAACAACAATGATACTCGCTTCAGCGGGTAAGCCAGGCGTATCCGCGACTGCCGGGTCGGGCGGCAGTTCTAAGGCTGTTACCCTGCACACTAGCGCCGCTGCGACCCGTGCCAATGTGGGAACTTCCCTAAATAAGGGGCAAGTTCTCACTCGGATGCTTAGCGGGAATGGCCTCGGTGCCGCTGAGTGTTATGCTGTGGCATGGAACACAGCTGGCGAGCAAGAGGTCAGCTCCAGTGCTGGCAAGAAGATCAAGCTGGGCCCCAAGGTTGTTTCCGACATGACCCAACAAGCAATTACCCTAATGGCTCATGCAGATGAAGTGAACGAGGTACGCAATCTCCTTACTCTTTTGTGTATTGAGTATTTTTATTATACCTTATCCCCAGTCCCCGAGGTTACTGCCGAATGAGAAACTTATTCGGCCGTAAGCTCTAAGATAGGAGTCAACCCTTATCCGACCACAAGCTTGAATTCACAATTGCTCACTGTCTTCTTTCCTTGTGTAGCTTACACATAATGAGCGCACCAAGGTGCACCAGGCTCTCCTCTGGGAGTATCGCAAGCTCGAACTTGCTCATCAGAAGTTGCAAGCCGAGACTCAAGGCCAAGGTAATTTTCTTACTCGGCATATCTTTATTTGGCACAACTTTCCGTGTTTCACTTCCTTAATCTTTTCTCACTGTTTTCCCACAGCTTCTGCCCAGTCCACCATTGACGCGCTGCACTCACAGATCAGCGAGACGGAAAGTAAGCTCTTAGCAACTCTTTGGCTGCTTTGTGTTCATGCTCATCCCTTTGCCACTTTTATCCTGATGGATCGAGATAGCTTTGTTGTTGCTGATGAGTGATCTGTTCCGAATCAGCAGAGAAGCACCAAGCCGAACTCCAGAAGGAGCGAGGCGAGGTGATCCGGCTGAAAAAGCAGATGGCCAACAGGAGCAGAAGCACCAGTCTGAGGTGAAGGGACCATGGGAGGAGCTTGCCGCGAAAGACGGCCAGCATGCAGCCAGCGCCGAGAATACCAAGGATCTACTCAAGGAGGCCGAGTCGGCGGTTGAGTCAGCTCACCTGGATCTGGATGCCCTCCAAGCCAAGGCCAAGAACTGGCAAAGCAATCTCGGCTCCATCAATTCTTTCCTCGGTAGTGAGTCCTTACCCTTTTCGTTGTGCTTATTCCTTTGTCTGCTTTTTCCTTATTTTGCTAATGTTCTTTTGCTTTTGCAGAGAATTTTCCTAAGGCTGATATGTTTGCCATACGGGCCATGAAAAGAGTACGAGCCGAATTTGGCACTCGAGCTGATGGCGAGGTGACTACTGATGAGCATCTCGAAGCGCTGTCAGAGCGCGTCAAGACCCTCAAGTCATGTGGTGTATACTTGCTCAAATCAGTGATCCATGTGTTCCGAATGCTCTGGCTGATAGGATGCTTCTTACGGAAGAGAGGTTGGACCAATGGCGCGAGTCGGCCGGCCGAGCTGCAACGGACAAAGCCCTTTCCTTCATGCTTTCATGGTACGAGGACTTCAACCTTGATGTTCTTGAACGCATAAGGGCGGAAGGCAAGTGGCTCCATGAGCCTGAGCTGATCAAGAAACGCTAGGAGTGATCCTACACCATGATCGAGTATGCTCTGGTGCATGCTTGGTGCGACGGGCCCAGCTTCCTCGACCTCCGCGAACCACTTGCTGAGATTGCTGATGAGGAAGGTGCTGATAGCGAGGCCACCGAGTCAGACGACCAGGAAGACTCGGCGACCGATGCCCCTGACTCGGCATATGCTCCGGGTGATGCTCCTAGATCCAAGACCGCTCCTCCAAGCCCATCTGCTTCTTAGGCTGATTAGAAAAACACTTTAACTTTGATGAGATCCCCGGTATGCCGGGTATAGATGTAACATACATTATACTTGTTTTTCGGTGTGTGCCTTTTTATAAGGCTTAAGCTTTGATTTAGCTTTGAATGCGAATTATCTAGGGGCAAGTCCCCGAGCTTCATTTTGCCATTTCCCCTTTTTCCTTGAATTTGGCTCTTGTCTACCTTTTTTGGCATTTGACATTAGAGTCTCAAAGTTTTAAGGATTGGGTTAGCGGGTATGAAACTAGAGCACTTGACTTAGGATTATCCTACATAGAAAGCAACATAACCTGCAATGAGTTAGTAAAAAACATATATAGGGTCGACTCGCGTTTCTCCTTTTACTCATCCAGTGTTCATGTTTACCCGTCCTTCATCCTTTCCTCTTGCTTGCCATGAAGATGTGTTTTTGGGCAATAGCATAGTCGAAGAGTTGATTTTTTCCGAGTAAACATTACTTGTTCCGAGATAAGCTTTAAGTGTTATGCCAGCCGACATAGAATAGCTTAAAGGATAAACATAAGGGGCAGTCCCTGAGTCAGTTTTTGATTCATACCATTTTATTATCAGCACATAGCCGGCATAAGAGTCCGACATATGAGAGTTCGGGTGATACACACATTGCTTCTCCTAAGTATAGAAAGGGCGAAGTAGTGACACATTCCATGGTCTTTTGGTCTCATCACCTGACCTGTCTACCTTGTTCTTTTGTGCTTCGCGAGCATCTATTAGATAATATGAGTCATTGTGCAATGCTTTGCTTACAATGAATGGTCCTTCCCATGGGGGTGATAGCTTATGCATCCCAGCTGTGCGCTGCACTAGTCTGAGCACCCTATCCCCTTCTCAGAAAACACAAGGTTGAACTTTCCGTCTATGATAGCGTCGGAGATTTTGCTGGTATATATCGGATCTAGACAATGCCAATTCCCTTGCTTGTTCAAGTAAATCAACTCCATCCTCTCGGGCCTCTTTTACCTCGGCTTCCGAGTATTGCCTTACTCTTGGCGAGTCATACTCTATGTCGGCAGGCAAAACTGCTTCCACCCCATACATGAGGAAGAATGGCGTATAGCCTGTTGATCGATTCAGAGTTATCCTTAGACTCCATAGCACTGAGGGTAGTTCCTCTATCCAACAACCAGGTGATCTCTAGAGTGGCTCCATTAAACGGGGTTTTATCCTGGATAAAACTAAGCCATTAACTCGTTCAACTTGTCCATTTGATTCTAGATGAGCGACTGATGCTACGTCGAGTCTTATTCGGTTTTTCCCATAAAACCGAGCAAAGGATCCTTAGGTGAAGTTTGTGCCATTATCTGTGATTACACTATGCGGGTAACCATATCTCAAGATTATATCTTTCAGCAATGTGACAGTTGTTTTTACATCCAATTTCTTGATGGGCTTCACTTCTATCCATTTGGTAAATTTTGCAACCATTACTAGTATGTGGGTCATGCCGCCCCTTGCTAGTTTAAATGGTCCTACCATATCCAGGCACCATACTACGAATGGCCAAGTGATCGGTATGGTTTTCAATTCTGATGCTGGTAAGTGTGATTTTGACGCATAATGCTGGAAGCCACAACATTTTCTCACAAGTTCATGTGCTTCTGCCAGCGCACTTAGCCAATAAAATCCATGTCGGAATGCCTTGGCTACCAATGCTCTGGACGATGCATGGTGCCCACATTCTCCTTGGTGAATATCCAACAGTATTTCTTGACCTTTCTCTGGGCTTATGCAACGCTGCAGTACACTCGTCACACTTCTTTTGTAGAACTCCTTGTTGATTATTGTGTATGCTTTTACTCTTCTTTCCATTTGTGTTGCCAATATCTCATCGTCTGGCAAAGTTACATCTTTCAAGTAGTTCAATATTGGTTGCGCCCATGATGGTATCACCGGTGCCGGATCTGTTTCTTCATCAATTTCCATTGGAGCAGCCGACATATGTTCTGCCGAGATGACCTGAGGAGTCCCCGAGTGTGATTCGGAAACCCCCGAGGTGAGCGGATCGGTCCTCGAGTGACTCGAACCTTCCCCTGAGTCAATATCCATTGGCACAACGTCTGACTCCTGATTCGCTGGAGTAAGCCTGATTGACTCGGATTATGGTGACGGCTTGATCGATGGTTTCCTGAGATGTTCCTATGCTATTCCTGGTGGTATTGCTTGCCGAGATGATCCTAACTTGGATAGTACATCCGCTGCCTCATTCTCTGCTCTTGGTATGTGATGGAATCCACACCCGTCAAAGTATCCCGAAATTTGCTGCACATGAAAACGATACAGTGCCATGTTTACATCCAACGCGTCCCAATTCCCAGATACTTGCTGGATCACCAAGTCCGAGTCACCAAAACACATGATCCTTTTGATGCCAATCTCTTTGGCCACTTTTATGCCGTGGACAAGTGCTTCATACTCGGCAACGTTATTGGAAGCAGCAAAATGGATCTGTAACACATACTTGAGTTGATCCCTCTTTGGCGATGTGAGCACTATCCCGGCGCCCAGACCCACTTTCGTTTTGGATCCGTCAAAATGCATCTTCCAGTAATTCGGATCTGGCAGTGGTGTTTCATATTGCATTTCCATCCAATCCACGAAGAAATCCGCTATGGATTGAGATTTTATTGCATCTCGCCTATCATATTGTGGAGTATATGGTGCTAGCTCTATGGCCCATTTTGCGACTCGGCCACTGGCATCTTTGCTGCCCAATATATCCGAGATAGGTGCTTCACATATTACCCGGATTGGGTGTTCTTGAAAATAATATTTCAGCTTCTTTGCTGCCATATACACCCTATATGTCATTTTCTAGTAATGGGGATAATTTTGCTTTGATATGGAGAGCACTTCGCTCAAGTAATAAACTGGACTTTGGACTGATTTGCCCTCTTCTTCACGTTCAACCACTATTACTACACTCACAACTCTGTTAGTTCCAGCAATATAGAGCAACATTGGCTCTTTGGATAGTGGTGATGCTAATATTGGTGTCGTTGCCAAAATCTTTTTGAGTTCATGGGAAGTGCTATCAGCTTGTTGTGTCCATGTAAATTTGTCTGATTTTTTCATTAGTTGATATAGTGGTAGGGCTTTCTCACCTAGCCGACTAATAGATCTGCTCAATGAGGCCAGGCATCCAATGAACTTCTGGACATCGTTGAGGGTTTTTGGCAATTCCATTCCTTCAATGGCCCTGATCTTTGTCAGGTTAGCCTCAATTCCTCGGCTGGATATAATAAATCTGAGTAACTTTCCAGCCGGAACACCAAATGTGCATTTTTCCGGGTTAAGTTTCATCCGGAATCTTCTTAAGTTTGCGAATTTTTGACGCAAGTCCTCAATTAGAGTATGAATCTGCTTGGTTTTTATCACCACGTCATCGACGTATACTTGAACATTTTTGTCCAACTGATCTTGCAAGCATTTTTGCATGCATCTTTTATGTTGCACCTACATTTCTCAATCCAAATGGCATGGTACAATAACAACAAGCCCCATACAGGGTGATAAAAGCTGTCTTTATTTGATCATTCAGATTAAGTGGTATCTGGTGGAAACCATAATACGCGTCCACAAATGACAACAACTCACACCCAGTAGTAGAGTCTGTAACTTGATCGATCTGTGGCAGGGGAAATGGATCTTTTGGACACGCCTTATTGAGGTCCGTGTACTCAATACACATGCACCACACCACTGCCACGTTCGGGTCATACTTTTTCTTCTCGGCCAAGACTAGATTTGACAACCAATCCGGGTGCAGTACTTCCATGATAAATCCAGCGACTAAGATCCTGGCTATCTCGGTAGCTATCACTTTCCTCCTATCTTCGGCGAAGCGGCGGAGGGGTTGCTTCACCGGCTTGGCATCTGGCCTAACATGAAGAGAGTGCTCAGCCAGCTCCCTTGGAACTCCTTGCAGATCCTGTGTGGACCATGCAAAGATATCCCGATTCTCACGGAGGAAGCTGGTGAGCTCGCTTTCCTATTTGTCATTCAGCCCAGCCCCAATGGTAACTGTGCGCTCTGGGAAAGCCTCATCCACCTGTACCTTCTTGGTTTCCTTGGTAGCTTGGAATGACACACTTCCATGAGGGTTAGTAAGTGCCAGCATGGACATTTGTGCTGCTTTGGCCAATGCTGCCACTTCCATCATTTGATGCTTTTCCTGCGCTATGAACAGTGACTCGGCCAGCGAAGATCCAGCTGAGGCACAAGCAATAGATCTTTTGTAATCTCCCTCAACTGTGATAACTCCATATGGACCTGGCAGCTTCGTCCTCAAGTAAGCAATGTGAGGAGTAGCCATAAACTTCGCCATAGCCGGCCTGCCGAGTAAGGCATGATATGAGCTGACCAGGTCGACCACCTCGAACTCTATGGCTTCAGTGTGACAATTCTCTTTGTTTCCGAATAAGACGTTAACCTAGTTCTTGCCAATTGGCTCACAGGACAATCCCGGCACAATGCCATGGAAAGTTGTCTTAGTCGGCTCCAGCATGTTCATGGTAATGCCTAACTTGAGCATGGTATCCTTGTACATGATGTTGATGCTACTGCCATCATCGACCAGTACCTTGGAAAATTTCACGTTGATATCAGGGCCCATGAAAGTTGGATCCAATACTAGAGCATAACCACCTGGGGTTGGCATGATCTTGGGGTGATCCTTTATGCTCCAAGTTATTTCCTGCTCAGACCAATGCATGTACTTTGGGATTGCCAACATTGTGGAATTCACCTCCATCATCCGTCTCTGCTAACTCTTTTTGTCATTCGGCTCTATGACAAAGACGACATAGCTCTGGTGATGTTCTCTATACTCATTTCTGGTTACATGGCCGACATGGGTGTCGTCACCTCTTGGATTGTGCACCTGGTGCACAGCTTCTCTTCTTTCTTGATTATGATACCTTGGCTGCCTGTTCTTGTATCTATGATCAGCTCTAACAACCTGGGCATTTCCTCCTGTGAGTGGTGGAGGTGGAGGTGGTGGTAGTTGCTTACTCGACGAATCCACTCTATCTCCTTTCTGAAACCAAGTGCATTGCCTTGTTGTGGCTTACTCGGACTTGGCATATGAAACTTGCACGGTTGGTCCAACATCATCTCATAAGTATATTTCTGCCTGTTCTGATATGGCTTTCTTTGTTCGTATGGCCTTTTGCCATCATTCTTTGGCATCCACTGTTTTGGTCCACTTGTCCTTTGACGTTGTCTACTTCCAGCATCTGGATGATCCTGACTCACGGCCGCAACCTGAGTCGAACCATACTTGTAGTCTATCCTTTCATCTCTTCTTTTTCTTCTATTTTCATCTCTTTCCTGGCGCCTTTCCAATCCAGCAGCGTCATAGATCTGAGTCTCACTCATCCCGTCTGCCGACATGAGCAGAGGCTGATTTGGATCTCCTAACGCATATAAGTCAGCAGTCCTTATTGTTTCTACCAAGCTTGCCGGCATATCTCTCTGTAACCTTTGCCATAACACACTTCCATGTCTGCATCCTTGTGCAAACCAAGCAATAGCCTGAGACTCGATTACTCCTTCGCAAGAGTTACGCATTGTGCACCATCTTGTAAGGAATTCTCTGTCTGTCTCATTCGGCCTTTGCTTGCACATTGCTAGGTGTTGGGGGCAATTCGGTCTCTTGTAGGTGCTTGTGAAATTGCTCACAAAAGCATCCTGAAAATCGATCCAGCTGTTGATACTTCCGGGTGGCAAGTTGTTTAGCCACACCCATGCTGGTCCTTCTAGCATTTGCGGCACATATCGCACTGCCCATCTCAAATTTCCCTGCGCGATTTTCATAGCAGTTCCATAAAATATGAGCCAGTCTTCCGGCTTTGTGCTTCCATCGTAAGTTTTTGTTCCTCTGGCCAGCTAAAAATTTGGTACAGGTGGCTCCTTCATGATCCTCGGGCCAAAACATGGTGGACCCTGTGGACCTTGCGACTCGATCAGTTCTGCCATCTTTATTCGATCGAGATTTAGCCTTGCATCGTCCGGGTGAAGGTTTCTGTCTCCGAGTCTAGCTCCCATTGCTTGGTATGCGTGATCCGGCAACTCATATTCGTCATTTACCATTGCCGAGTAACCATCATTGTATCTGTTTGCGTTCGGGTCTACAGGTTGTTGTACTACTTTTCCCGCGATTTGATATCTTCTTTCGGGTTGAGCTGGAGCATTTTTTGGAGATGGATTTCCTCCTCCTGCCGAGTGAGCTCCATGCCTAGGTTGAGGCGCAAATTTTTTCCCTCCATTGTCATTCCTTTGTCCCGCTTGCCTTTCTCGGCCTGCATTCTCCTGGTCTTCATTTCCCTGAACGTTATTCCTTCTTGTTTCTTGTGCACGTGCTGGATTTCTCTGAGCCACTTCCGGGTCATAGGTGATCATTTACTTGTTCCTTCCTGAATCCACACTCTTTTCTTTTCTCTGTCTTGGCGCCACTCTGGGTGAGGAAGCTGTATGACCTGCTGATCTTGCCGGGATTGGAGTTGCCGAGTGAACCAGCTGTGACCTCCCTGCTATACCCGGATTTGCCCTATAGTATGCTTCGTTCAGCATCCCTGTTTCTCTTACCAGCTCGTTGACTCGCTCTTGTTGCCTTTTCTTTGCTTCACCTATCAAATGGTGGAGCTCTGCCATTGCTTCTTATGCGGCTCTCAGGTTAGCTGCTGCAGTATTGTATGTTGGCCGCATGGCTGTTTCTTTGCTATTTTCTGGTGTTAACTTCCTCGGCCGGTTGTCGTTGCCCCTGAAGCCTCCTGGTCAGAACCACATCCCCGCAGAACCAGGGAGTTACTCCAGTTTCCGCCCGTGTTCAGTGTTGGCCAGGCCGTTGTGGGCTTTCACAATTGTGACATGCTTCTGTCTTAAATTCCTGCGTTGGTGGTTTTGCGGGCATATGTGTTACCACGGCCACATCCTTACACGTCTTCTCGTCGGTGATCTATTCATGTCTCGCCAGAATGTCCGGTGCGTGTACCCGATGACCTCGACACAACATGTTTTGTGGACAAGCGAATCATTCCGGACCATTGTTCCACCAAGATCGACGCCCTGATGGCCGTTTGACGTCAAGTTCTACTTCTGGTTCCACCAAGATCTACCAAAGACTTTCGGCGAAATGAACCCCAAAGATCGTCGCCACAGACGCCAAGACCGAACCCGAACCCTCGACAGCCCAAGATCGTCGAACACCAATGTGTGACCTTTTCCGAGCCCCTATTTTATAAATTGCCAACTATATAAACTGTTGCATATTTAATTGTTCATACTCGCATACATATTGTGGGTATTTGGGGGTATTTTGTCGACTCATCTAATAACTAAATATGGAGGTCATATGCGGGCGAATCTAGTCTACTATTGGTCCCATTTAAATTTGTGTAGCGAACCGATGCTATGTTTTTCCATGTTAAGATAACATTTAAATTGCGGGGTACCTAAATAACATGAACCACCTAATTAATTGTCGGGACTCCGGTTCCACTTAATATTGCCTAATTCCATCGCACTTTCGCCATGTCATCCATCATACATGCATCATGCCCGATCTTTTGTCATAGTATTAAATAGTGCATCCGGTGTTTCTTCTAGTGTTTTGCTTCTTCACGGATTAGGCCGATGAGTTGATGCGAGTGTTGACCTGATCTTCGAATGAATCTTCGGCAATGTTTTCAGGCGAGCATTCCCCCCTTTCTACCTATTTTACATTTATAGTCTATATTTCCTCATGTTGATCTATTGCTATCTGTGTTGCGATGCTATAGATTCCATACCCCGTTATACTTCCCTGCAGCCCTTATATTGCCATGGACACATCCTATTACCTGTTGTTTGGTAGATAGTCGGCCTTGCAAGTCGTAGTTGCTTGCGAAGGTGATGTGTCGCGCCGTCGATCTTCCACAGTTGTTGGAGTAATGATGCATGATTAATGTTGGAGATGATCATGGCTTTAATTACCGTTTAATAACTAAAATTAAAGTAGGTAAATAATGCAGAGGCACATGTGGGCAATAGATGTTATTTGGTTTTTAACCGTCCACTTGTGTCCCGTAGGACCCCTACTACTTGATACCTGTTCTTTGAATATTCGCACTATCCGCATGTGGGACCATGAATCCCCCTAGCCAGAGCTTGAGTCATATATTATTTCTTGGGGCCACAAACTAGTTTGGGGCTATATTACTATCATGTACTTAAGCCATGCTTTACTGCTTTATTTACGATTGCGCGTGAAGCGCCTGTACTGTTTAGGTAAGCGGAGTGTTTTCGCGGTATCGACAAGCCCGGTCACACTTTCGGGTTCCCAGTCGTTTACAACCATTGACGCAAACCTCTGGGTCCGTTTCGGAGCCGACCAACTTCATCGCGGGTAGCTTGGTGGGGTGGCCCCCTGAAATATTATATGAATCTTGCAATTGCTCTGACGTGATGCCTCGTTGGGTTTTCATTTGGTTTTTTCCGAGGTTGATCGTGCGTGTGTTGCTATTTGTTCCCCCTGCAGGGTAAAACTTTCTGAAAGCCGTGTCCATGTTTATGGACGACTTGGAGTACAGTATATCGATCATAGACATCTATAACTAAAGTAGTGCTATAAATTTGACTTTATAATAACTAGTAATCAGCTTCACTACAACGGAATGGCTAAATAAAAGTACCAACAACTGCTAGTTTTGGGATGCCTCATGCTATATGTATCTGACTAGTAAGTATTGCAACTAAAACGGAATGGTTAACTAAAACTACACACTGCTTATAATATCAGGATGACTCATGCTATCTATATCTGACTAGTAATTGCCGCAACTATAACAAAATGAATAAAACTGCCAACTGTGTGAGTTTCTCGGTTGACTTCCTCGTTTGGTCTCGAGGGGGAAATACCTAGATGGGTATGCTTGGTGATAGTTTCAGGTTGGATCCGAATAGGTCTTTCTTATCCCTATCTGATAGCCGCCAGTTGTATTGAGTCTCTATAGGTTGTTTATGCATGTTGCGCTGCCGCTTCAGTCCACCATACCTATGTAGGTGAGGACCGCCGAATTCTAGTCTCGCCGTGTACTGGCCTCAGTACTGACCGCTCTTTTTTTTCCTTTGCCCTTTGTCGGCACCCCTTTTGTTTAAGCAGGTTTTGAGATCGACGTCGTTAGCAGGGTTACCCTTCCGGCTTGTCTTGGGAAGGGTTATGGACGCCATTGGTTATTCTTCAGGGCTCTTAGCCCCATTTGCATCTTGTTCATACTCGGACATTGTATCATTTTCAAGGTGATTTGGATCTTTGTACTGTATATTTGTATTCTTGACTCGATGAGCCGTTGTTGTATATATCTGTTTTGTGGGTTTCATCGAGGACTATTGTATAATGATATTACTTCGTTTTCCACCCGCACGCAAGTGCCTGGTGGGCACCTTTGAATCGTTTCTATGCGGGTTTGGCAGGAAACGCTAAGACTTGCATAGGGCCGATCCTGAGGGTGTTACAGAGTGGTATCAGAGCTCAGCAGTTACGATACCCCACTGGTCCAGCCTGTAGGATAACCTAGCTAACGGATGTCGTAGAGTTACATAACTATTTTGAAAAAAAATTGGTTGGATAGATATGATTAGGTCTGCTTTTACTTCTTACCCCTATGCTATTCTCCTCTTATCTCGACGTGTTTTGAATCTGCTCTCTTATCTTTTCTTTGAGTCCAGGATTTCTCGTGGTTGGGTTCCTGTAGTACCTTCAGGGTTTCGCTTCCATCTTCTTGTAACGGTGCTTTGACATCCGGTCTTCATGCTACCTGATGGACCTTTCATCTGTTGTATCTTTCGATGGATCAAAAATTCACTAAATTTTTTCTTTGTATATTCCGGTGTTCTCCTTCATGAGACATCATCTATGTCAGATCCGATGAACAGACTATATCGCTCCTTTGTTTTCCAAAACTCGATTAACAAGATCTTCAGTCTAACTCCGAGAGTTGGTTGCATAATTCTCCTATTCATGTGCAGAGTAATGCTTTGGGTGCGTGATGGACTAATCACCGTCTGACTACTCTTATCATTAGCTCTTGTATATTGAATGGTGGATCAATGCAATTATACTACTTCTATGGAAGTTGGAGGTGGCCTTACCTTTTGAGACCTTTACCTTCGTCCATTGTTCTCCGGAGTGTTCTCTCAACGAACGTGAGCATCGACCTTTGTTGGTGGTGTCGCCGATTTCAAGGTAGAACAAGAACCCTTGTTAGTGGTGTCGTGAGGATCTACACGAAGTGAGAAGATTCAGATCATCGGCCTTCTTCCTGGTACCATGAGACGGATCTCGAGGGTGAGATCCATTGTTAGTGGTGTCGAATTGTAGCACCCCGGGTAAATCAACTACTAGAAATCGCTGTGTTTTTGTTTGTTGCATCATCATGACATCATCATGTATGTTTGTTCAAAAAACTAATTTACGAAAACCCTATTTTCGTTTGTCATTACTCAATCTTGTATCTCAAATTAAACCGCAAACTTTTCTGTAATATTTACGTTTGTCTAAAACTGTTTGCAAAAGTCTATCAAAACATAATAATAAAAATAAAATGTTTTCGAGCGGAGTTGGACGGCCAGGCCAAAAGCCCAGTTAGCCAGACTACTACCCCAGTGGCCCAACCCACCTAACCAAACCCTAATACTAGTTGAAACCCTAGCCACCTACACCCCATCCCCACCCTGCCGTCGGATGCTCCCAGGTCACACACACCAAGGCGCGCACAAGCCACCACTCCACCAACCGATCACCCAACGCGCGTGTCTCCCCGATCAAACCCCCACAGCGGCAGGACTCGGCCCCACCTCCCTTGCCAGGATCCCCGCCTCACCGACCCGGTCAACACCCACGTCCCGTTGCCCGCCCCGCTCCTCGATCCCCTGGCCCCACCCCGATACTGTGATCCCCTCTTTCCTCTCCTTCCCCTCGACTCCCTCTCGTTCTGATCCCCGCCGCCAGGGCCGCAGCGCCGCCTCTAGCCTTCCTCTCTCTCCTCTGGACACCCTCACTCACCACCGCTCGTTGCCGCCAACGTCCTTCCTCGACCCCCGAGCCTCCCGCTCGCCTCTCTCATGTGGCCACCTTCCCGTCCCCACCTCCAGAGCTTCGCCCACCGGAGGGGCCTCGTCCATGGCGCTTCTTCTCCCTCTGTGTCGTCGATCCCCTCGTCGCCCGGGCCCTGTACAGTGGCGTCCGGCTCACCGGCGTCGTCCACGTGAGGCTCTGCTGCATCCCACCGCCCTCTAGCATGTGTGCTGACCAAGCCCCCTCTGCGCCTCTCGAGATCCTCCTTAAGCCTGCCTTCATGCGCCGTCCTCCCCGCTGTCTTATGCAAGCCGGCGCCGCGCCTTCCTCGGCGGTTGTCATCGCCCCTGAAGCCTCCTAGTCGGAACCACATCCTCGCAGAACTAGGGAGTTACTCCAGTTTCCGCCCATGTTCAGTGTTGGCCAGGCCGTTGTGGGCTTTCACAATCGTGGCATGCTTCTGTGTTAAATTCCTGCGTTGGTGTTGTTGCAGGAATATGTGTTACCACAGCCACATCCTTACACGTCTTCTCGTCGGTGATCTATTCATGTCTCGCCAGAATGTCCAGTGCGTGTACCCGATGACCTCGACACAACATGTTCTATGGACAAGCGAGTCATTCCGGACCATTGTTCCACCAAATCGTCGCCCTGATGGCCGTTTGACGTCAAGTTCTACTTCTGGTTCCACCAAGATCTACCAAAGACTTTCGGAGGCATGAACCCCAAAGATTGTCGCCACGGACGCCAAGACCGAACCCGAACCCTCGACACCCCAAGATCGTCGAACACCAATGTGTGACCTTTTCCGAGCCATTATTTTATAAATTGCCAACTATATAAACTGTTGCATATTTAATTGTTCATACTCGCATACATATTCTGGGTATTTGGGGGTATTTTATAGACTCATCTAATTACTAAATATGGAGGTCATATGCGGGCGAATCTAGTCTACTATTGGTCCCATTTAAATTTGTGTAGCGAATCGATGCTATGTTTTGCCATGTTAAGACAACATTTAAATTGCGGGGTACCTAAATAACATGAACCACCTAATTAATTGTCAGGACTCCATTTCCGCTTAATATTGCCTAATTCCATCGCACTTTGCCATGTCATCCATCATACATGCATCATGCCCAATATTTTGCCATAGTATTAAATAGTGCATCCGGTGTTTCTTCTAGTGTTTTGCTTTTTCATGGATTAGGCCGATGAGTTGATGTGAGTGTCGACCCGATCTTCGGATGAACCTTCGGCAATGTTTTCAGGCGAGCATTCCCCCCTTTCTACCTATTTTACATTTATAGTCTTTATTTCCTCCTGTTGATCTATTGCTATCTGTGTTGCGATGCTATAGATTTCGTACCCCGTTATACTTCCCTGCAGCCCTTATATTGCCACGGACACATCCTATTACCTGTTGTTTGGTAGATAGTCGGCCTTGCGAGTCGTAGTTGCTTGTGAAGGTGATGTGTCGCGCCATCGATCTTCCACAGTTGCTGGAGTAATGTCGCATGCTTAATGTTGGAGATGATCATGGCTTTAATTACCGTTTAATAACTAAAATTGAAGTAGGTAAATAATGCAGAGGCACAAGTGGGCAATAGATGTTATTTGATTTTTAATCGTCCACTTGTGTCCCATAGGACCCCGAGTACTTGATACCTGTTCTTTGAATATTCGCGCTATCTGCATGTGGGACCATGAATCCCTGCAAGCCAGAGTTTGAGTCATATATTATTTCTTGGGGCCACAAACTAGTTTCGGGCTTTATTACTATCATGTACTTAAGCCATGCTTTACTGCTTTATTTACGATTGCGCGTGGAGCGCCTATACTGTTTAGGTAAGCGGAGTGTTTTCGTGGTATCAACAAGCCCAGTCACACTTTCGGGTTCCCAGTCGTTTACAGCCATTGACGCAAACCTCTGGGTCCGTTCCGGAGCCGGCCAACTTCATCGCGGGTAGCTTGGTGGGGTGGCCCCCTAAAATATTATATGAATCTTGCAATTGATCTGTCGTGATGCCTCGTTGGGTTTTCATTTGGTTTTTTCCGAGGTTGATCGTGCGTGTGTTGCTATTTGTGCCCCCCTGCAGGGTAAAAGTTTCTGAAAGTCGTGTCCATGGTTATGGACGACTTGGAGCACAATATCTCGATCATAGACAACTATAACTAAAGTAGTGCTATAAATTTGACTTTATAATAACTAGTAATCAGCTTCACTACAACGGAATGGCTAAATAAAAGTACCAACAACTGCTGGTTTTGGGATGCCTCATGCTATATGTATCTGACTAGTAAGTATTGCAACTACAACGGAATGGTTAACTAAAACTGCCCACTGTTTATAATATCAGGATGACTCATGCTATCTATATCTGACTAGTAATTGCTGCAACTATAACGGAATGAATAAAATTGCCAACTGTGTGAGTTCCTCGGTTGACTTCCTCGTTTGGTCTCGAGGGGGAAATACAAAGATGGGTATGCTTGGTGATAGTTTCAGGTTGGATCCGAATAGGTCTTTTTTAACCCTATCTGATAGCCGCCAGTTGTATTGAGTCTCTATAGGTTGTTTAGTGCATGCTGCGATGTCGCTTCAGTCCACCATACCTATGTAGGTGAGGACCACCGAATTCTAGTCTCGCAGTGTACTGGCCTCAGTACTGACCGCTCTCTTTTTTTTCCTTTGCCCTTTGTCGGCACCCCTTTTGTTTAAGCAAGTTTTGAGATCAACGTCGTTAGCAGGGTTACCCTTCCGGCTTGGCTTGGGCAGGGTTATGGACGCCATTGGTTATTCTTCAGGGCTCTTAGCCCCATTTGCATCTTGTCCGTACTCGGACGTTGTATTATTTTCAAGGTGATTTGGATCTTTGTACTATATATTTGTATTCTTGACTCGATGATCCGCTGCTTTATATATCTGTTATGTGGGTTCCATCGAGGACTATCGTGTAATGATATTACTTTGTTTTCCACCCGCACGCAAGTGCCTGGTGGGCACCTTTGAATCGTTTCTATGCGGGTTTGGCGGGAAACGCTAAGACTTGCATAGGGCCGATCCTGAGGGTGTTACAAATACCTTTCTCCTTAAGACATTTCTTAGCTTCCTTCATCACTTCATCATTTAATGCAATCATTCCCCTCTTCTTTGGTGTTTGTGTTGGTGTTGGTTCAGGCATAATTGGTTCAGGAGTAACAGGCTTAGGTGTATTTAGCTCAGTTGAAGTCCAATCATCATAATTCTTGCTTATTTTAGCCATTAATTCTTCAGCATCTGTAGGAGTTATTTTCCTGAAAACACAATCAGCAAAACTATCTAGGTATGTCCTAGAATCATTAGTTAGTCCATTATAATAAATATCAAGAAGCTCATTTTTAGGTAATGGACATCCAGGATATGCATGAATCAAGACATAGAACCTTGTCCATGACTCAGGCAATTTCTCTTCTTCTCCCTGTTTAAAATAAAAAAATCTACAAAGCAGCATGTCTAGCACTAGGAGGAAAATATTTCTAGAATAAAGAAGCAATCAAACAATCAGGGCTATCAATGGATCCAGGAGGAAATCTATTAAACCAAGCTTTAGCTTCTCCTTTTAGTGAAAAAGGGAAGATCTTTGTAACAAAGTACTTGCACATCTTAAAATCATCAGATAATAAGGCACTCATAGTGGAAAGATCATTCATATGTGCCACAACACTCTCATTTTCAGTCCCGCAAAAAGGTTCTTTCTCAACAATGTTTATATGGGATAAATCAAGACAAAAATCATAATCTTCATCTTTAATATCTATGGGAGAAGTAGCAAACTTAGCACCAGGACACAATTTAGGAATAATGGTATGTCTCTTAAGGAGACTCCTAATAGCACTAGCACCATGTGTGTTTTGGTACTCTTCAATAAATTCATCAGTCATTTCAATGTAACCATCACTAATATCATATCTCTCTATAGACTCAGGTGAGCTAACGGGTGTAATAGTGTCTTCACTAGGAGTTTTAGTGTTTCACAAAATAGTTCTAGCAATAGTAACATCTAGGAAAGGACCTAAAGAACCACTTGCATCAAGCACAGTAGAAGTAACATCATGAGTATCAGAAGCAATTTCAGATTCAGTGGTAGTAGAAGTGTGTGTAGCATGTGTATGTGGTGGTGGTGTAACAAGCTTACTTATAACAGACGGTGAATCAAGAGCAGCAGAGGTGTTTAGAATTGTACCTCTTCTTGTAGTGGATGGTAAAATGGGGAACTTTCCATCATGATACTTCCCCATGATGAAAGGAATAGCAATGAACAATAATAGATCCAAGTGAACTTACAAATAAAGCTATGCTCCCCAGCTATGGTGCCAGAAAATAGTCTTGATGACCCAAAAGTATAGGGGATCACAACAGTCTTCGAGGGTAGTATTACCCAATTTATGGATTTGACACAAGGGGAGCCAAAGAATACTTATAAACCTTAACAACCGAGTTGTCAATTCAGCTGCACCAGGAAATAGTCTTGCTCATAGTAGTTTAGCAGTAGCAATAGTTTTGTAGTAACAATAGCAAAGTAACAGTAGCAGTAGAACAAAAGCAATAGTAACAATAGTAGCAAACAGTAGGATATGAGTGCGGTAGGCATAAGGACAGATGGACGGGCGTTGCATGGACAAGTCTTAACATGTAACTTCAAGATCTAGGGCATTTGCAGATAAATAAGATAAAGCATCCGAGTACTAAATAATCATAGGCATGTGTTCCATCTATAGTCATACGTGCTCGCAATGAGAACTTGCACAACATCTTTTGTCCAGCTAGCCCGTTGCAGCGGGGCCTCAAGGGAAACTACTGGCAATTAAGATGCTCATTTTAATAGAGCACCGGAGAAAAGCATTAACACTCCATGAACACATGTGATCCTCACATCACAACCATCCCCTTCCGGCTGCCCCAATTTCTATCACTTCGGGGCCTTTGGATCCGGATAATGATATGTGTACACAACTTGCAGATAAGATCACAAACAATACTATCATCATGAATCAATAATAAGTTTAGATCTGAGATCATGGCACCCGGGCCCTAGTGACAAGCATTAAGCATAACACGTTGCAACAAAGTCAAATAGCACTAAAAGAGATACTAGGCACCATGCCCTAACAATCTTATTCGATTACATGATAGAACACATCCAATCCCTACCATCCCCATAGCCTACAGTGGGGGATTACTCACTCATGGATGGGGGAAACATAGATGGTTAATGGAGAGGCGTCGGTGATGATGATGACGATGATCCTCTCCAAATTCCCTGTACCGAAAGGGTGCCAGAACCAAGTTTCTGGTTCCGAATCGCGGTTTCTGGTGGTCGCGGCGCAGCGGAACTCTTTCTGAAAAAACATCGAACCCTCCTGAGTTTTTAGGTCAAGAGGCAACTTATAGGCAAAGAGGGAGGCCGAGGCGGCCACACCCCTCCCAGGCGCGGCCAGGGGTGTGGGCCCCTCGGAGCCCCACTCCGTCTCGTCTTTTGGCTCCGTGAGTCTTTTGGTGAAATAGGATTTTTGGCATATTTTCCGGGATATTTCCTGATAGTTGATTTTCTGCACAAAAACTAGACACCAAGGTAATTCTGCTAAAAATAGCGTCAGTCCGTGTTAGTTGTATCCAAATCATACAAGTTTAGAGGAGAAACAATAGCAAAAGTGTTCGGGAAAATAGATACGTTTTGGACATATCACGTTTCAAGCCACACTAGTTCTGAAGACGGTCTTTGTTAGAATCCGACTCAGGTCGTCTCACTATTGGAGACGGTCCATAGTACAGGCTGTCTGAGGTTGAGGAGTTCTTGCAAGCGGTCAGAAATATTGGACGTCTCCAACTCGTACATGTTAGAGGTGTTTTCTTTTTCCACCGTCTGAGGTTAATGAATGCAAGTGCACATATCATTTGTAGCTAGTTTCGAAATAAAGATATCGATCCCATAGTGTTTTTGGGTTTTTGGTATAAGAGAACAAAGAGTAAAATAAATAAAAATGAATACAGAAAGTAAGTATCGCGTATGTAAAAAATATTTGAAACTTCAGTGGGGAAAATTATTCTCAGGGATTAGCGGATACACCACTAGAATTATGAAGGGATAAGGTAACGATTATTATCATGAACATTCTCAACTATGTATGTGTGGGAGGAACTTCGTATTTGGACAATTAGACAACAAACACTGCTCATATCATCCTCATAGCCACAGTAGACAACAATCAACATCAATTGAATTACTATGCTATTAAGGGATATAATCCCGCAGGACGTATCCCATGGCATGGACAATGTTAAGTAAGTTTCCGCGATTCCAAAGTTGATACGTAAGGGGTGCTAACAGCTTTATAGTCACTGTAAATTCTAGCACACCTCCTTTTATCAACAAGTAGTTCCCTCCATCAAGTCCCCACAAGAGGCAAATATTGAGAGGTTGACTTCTCCCAACATCAAGATGAAGACAATCCAATACATTGGTCATAGCGATGAATATCATAATAAACTTTATCTTATTTCAATCTCATGCTAGGGTTTCTCCATCTTCCCAAGAACTAATGATCTACTCAGACATGGAGGCAATCGACATCATGACAAAAGTAATGTAATCTATCACAAATGAATAATACTTGTATAAATCCACAACGAGTACGGAAATTACAACAAGATCTAGACAAGATGTAGATGGGATGGATGGAGATTGTAGTGATGCAGCGGTTGATGATGAAGATCGATGACTTAGCCTCCTGGATCTGTGTAGGACGAATATGGATCCCTGGTGGATGAGTTCCCCCTCCAGATGCCTTCCGAAGGTGAGGTTTCAGTGATTTCTGGGTGTTCTGTATGTCGTCTTCCCGATCCAGTTGCACGGGGTGAAACTATTTGAGGAGGCAGTGTCGGCGCCAACTATACGACGGGAACTATATGACCAAAATATTTCTTCCTGCCATATAGTTGATCATTAACCCTTCTGTATTCTCCAATTGCTTCGGGTTTTCTTCTGGTGTTATTAATATTTCCCAAATAAGCATTTTACGTTGTTTTTGGATCCTTTTCACTCCAATACAACTACTCCAATAATTGTGTCCACTTTGTCCATCATCCGTCCTGATCCTAATGAAAATGGACATAAAATATGCGCGTGAGCGCCATAAAATATCAAGATCCTACCACTATAATGTAAAATAATAATATAAAACATGATGCAAATATGCACTCATCAACCTCCCCAATCTTAGACTCTTGCTTGTCCCGAGCAAGTTTAGCTTAATGGATGTGATCCTCATATTCATGAAGCTAAGTCGATAAAATAAATAAGGAAGTTGCAACATGTGTTTATCATTTAGGATACGTAGAAATAAGTTCATGAATAGTACCTTACTTGAACCATCTGAATAATATTATCAGGCTTCCACACCTTAGCAATTAACAGTACACGAAATATTACTCTCAACATGATGTAAAAGTATTCGGTTTAATCGAATGAGTTAGTGAAGTAGTCCCAAGTGTTTTAGGATTAACATATTCACTTGGGATTCAAAATCTCAAACGTCTCTTTGTCTTACTACAATATAGTGGTATATGCCTATTTGTTCTTTGCACATTCACTCTTTATCTTTCTCTTTTTCTTTATATATATTTGTGATCACACTTTTGTTTAAGTGTTGTGCAAAGGAGCTAGCCATACATTCCACTTCATATAGGATTCCAAAGTTTAACGATCTCAATTACCAAATTCCAAATATATATGAAGCATCTTTATAACTTGAATATTCAATCTCAACTTGTTCTCACTCTATTTGATAGCACTTTTGATTTCTCCTTTGTTCAAGGTTTTTCTTTTTCAACTTAACTAATTATATAATTTCTCCTTTTTGTAAATTAAATCATTGAACTACAACCTATTGATGAAATTACCTTTGTATGTCCCGTTAATGCCAATGGTGTGGAAGGCTTCTATTGCTATCATCAAGTGCAAGTAAAATTATACTCAAGCCTTTCATATATCCAATAGGACAAACTCAAACTAAATAATGCTCCATATATTATAATAAACTTAGAATTTCATTAAATGGATCGACTATTCCTGAAGGGAAATTAATTGATGTAAACTTTATTTATGAGGTCGAACTAATGCAAAACTAGAATAGTAATAAAAACTTATTAGATAAAATACAAGGTCTTAAAGATCTCCTCATGCTTGGAATCAAGCTAGGGGGATCAAATACTCCCTCGCGATTATTCAATCCCATGATTTATTGCAGGTCACTCTGGCGCCATGGCACGTGGTATCTTTTCTGCACGAGCTAGCTTGAGACAGAGGGATTGATTGGCAGCTTCCAGTTCTTTAATACGCAACTTGTAGAAAATATTATTCCGCTCCCGCACTTTCACTTATTCTTTAATGAGATCATTGTTGCTTTGGAGGGTTTGTATCACCATAAGACTCATAGAAAATCCTGCTTCAGTGGTCTGCTTGATATCTTCATCGAGTTTATCAAGACAAAATCGCATCCACCGAAGACACCTGGGTGTCCCTGATGCCTCCTTCTCCATTACTGCGATCTTCAACTCGAGAGCTTTCAATTCCTTCTTCCGGTTGGTGTCAAAAATCTCCATAGGGACGCCCTTGATCTCCTTATCTTGCTTGCTATTGCTCCCAACCTCCATAGGGACTTCTCTCCTCAGCTCCCTAGCTCTCGCCTCACGTGAGAACAAGAGGTGGATTGGTTCCTGGTGATTGTGATTAGAGAGAGGCACAATGGAAGTATATAGGATGGGTCAGAGGTCGGTAAAACTCGCGAGAAACACCGAATTCACGCCCAATAAAAGAATCCGAACTGGTTAGGAAAATAAATCACGATTTTGAAGGAGTCTTGCCACGTAACAACCAACTATATGGTCGTGCCCGTATAGCTCCGGCCGTATAGTGGGTTTCAGGCAGATATTTCCAAATATCTCGAGTAAGAACCGAC
Source organism: Avena atlantica (assembly GCA_910589765.1). Classification (NCBI taxonomy): domain Eukaryota; kingdom Viridiplantae; phylum Streptophyta; class Magnoliopsida; order Poales; family Poaceae; genus Avena; species Avena atlantica. Next base: position 198,544,840 of record OU342738.1, on the reverse strand, counting down.
AAAAGTTTTTTTTAGATGAATATAAATAAAAACGAAAAAGGTCGATGGTACAGAAACTTTAACGACCAACTATACGGCGGGAGGTTTTTCTCCGGCCATATAGTTGCGACCCTATAGATATCGAACACCGAAAATTATTTTGCAAGGGGGATATAGTACCTTTAACGACCAACTATACGACGGGAGATTTTTCTTTGGCCATATAATTGTGCCCGTATAGTTACAAAAACCCCTAAAAACTTCAGAAAAACAAGAGGAATTCAAAGGCAAAATTTTAAAAAGTAGAAACTATGAAGATAAATCACTTATTAGAGTAAGAACATTACCTTTAACTTACCATTTATTTAGTTAGGAGTGACTAGCTCTTCCAACAACAATGGATTCTTCTTTTTGGGAGGAATTGACCTTAGTTCATATAATAATTCTTGAAAACAAAAATCACTAGTACTGAAGCCCCTCTCAATAAGATTGGTGTCTTGTTGGGCAAATATAGATGCTGCATCCACTATCTTTGCTTCTTGTCTCTGCATAATCTGCAACTCAAATCCTTGAAGTAAAATGATCCAACGAATCAGGCTTGGCTTATGAATCTTCCTCTCGAGGAGTTCTTTTAAACCATCACGATCCGTATGAACTCTTACTTTTGCATCAACTATATAAGAACAAAGTTTATCACAAGAGAAAAATACAGAAAGAGTTCCCTTTCTTCCTTAGGATAGTTCTTTTGAGCACTATTGGGAGTTCTACTAGCATGATGTATAATATTAAATCAGCGACCTATGTGTTGTCTCAGAGTTACTCCTACATCATCATCACTAGCCTCACATATTAAATCAAAAGTAATATCCCAAATAGGTGGCTTAATGATAGGAGCATGAGATAAAGCATATTTTAGTTTATCAAAGGCAATCAGACATTTATCATCAAAATTAAATCTTACTCCCTTTTGCAACAAAATATTTAAAGGTTTAGAGATTCCTGATAAATTCCGAATGAACCTTCAATAAAAACCCACATGACCAAGAAAACTTCTTATACCTTTTATGTCCCTTGGTTGTGGCATTCTCTCTATTGCTTCAACTTTAGCCCTGTCTACTTCAATACCCTTACCCGATACCTTATGTCCAAGGACTATGCCTTCTTTAACCATAAAATGGCACTTCTCCCAGTTTAGAACAAGATTGGTTTCTTTGCAACACTGCAAAATTCTTTTGAGATTATCCAAGCAACTGGTAAATGAAGTTTCATAGATAGAAAAATCATCCATAAATACTTCCATTATTAGTTCTATAAAATCTGCGAAAATAGCGGCCATGCATCTTTGAAAAGTAGATAGAGCATTACATAAACCAAAGGGCATGTGTCGGTAAGCATATAAACCATAAGGACTAATGAAAGTTGTTTTAAGTTGGTCATCATGATGAACAACTATTTGAGAAAAACCAGAGTATCTGTCCAAGTAGCAAAAATGAGTGTGGTTTGCTAACCTTTACAAAGTTTAATCTATGAACGGTAAATGATAGTGATCTTTCCTATTTTATTTATTCAATTTCCTGAAATCTATGCACATCCTATGTCCAACAACAGTTCTAGTAGGTACCAATTCATTGTTTTCATTAGGAACAACAGTAAAGCCGCCTTTCTTAGGAACACAATGAATAAGACTTACCCATTCACTTTATTTTACATGATAGATTATACCTGCATACAGTAGGCGTACTATTTATCTTCTTACCACTTCCTTCATTTCAGGCTTTAGCCTTCTATTAAATTCTGCAACTGTTTTAGCACCTTCCTCCATGAATATTCGATGGACGACTATCATGGGACTAATACCCTTTAAATCGTCCATTGAGTACCCAAAGGCCTTGCGATGCTCCTTAAGTACCTTCATGAGCTCTTCTTCTTCATCCCCTGAAAGTTTAGCACTAATAATAATAGGGAATTTATTAGTATTATCCAAGAATCTATATTTAAGATTATCTGGTAAAGTTTTTAATTCTGGGGGTGGTAATTCTTCACCCCCCCCCCTCTTTTCTGGCTCTTCAAAAGCTTCATCAGTTGGAGGTTCTAAGATGGGAAATGAATCAAATTCACTTTCTAATTCTTCTAGAGACCTGTCCTCCATAATTATTTCTTCACAATTTGAGTCTTCATTTATTTCTTCTTCTTGATAACTTAAGAAAGAGCTACCATCTCCTCAATAGTTTTCTCTTTCTCTTCTTCTTGTAATAGTAGAGGTTTGTTTTTAAATTTGGAAAAGTGGAATTCTTTTTCCGTTTTACCAAGCTTAAGGGATACAACCTCCTTTTTGAAGTCGACTGTGGCGCCTACATCACTCAAAAAGTTTCTTCCAAATATAATTGAGCAAAGAGTGTCAATTGGCATATCAACAACTACAAAATCGATGGAAATTTTTTATTGACAATTGTGACAGTTGCATCTTCAACTACTCCCATTGGAATTCTAAGATTTTTATTGGCTAACATGATTGTCATATCAGTATTTTCTATTGTAGCCGGTGTTATCTCTTCTTTTATTTCTAAATAAAAAATCATAAGATATAACATTAACTTCTGTGCCAAGATCACATAAACCGTAATGCGAGGTTTATTTAAATATGCAGGGAACAATAGGCTTACCCACATATTTTACCTTAGGTTTACCTTCAACCAATACGGAAGTCTCTTCATCAAGTTCAACTATGTTACAATGTGCATACATAGCCATAATTGCTTCGTTGGTTACCTCTTTATATTTGGTTTCATCCAAATGTTCTTCAACTATTGGATAACTTTCCTCTTCTATCTTCTCATGTACTTCTTTAACCTGTTCATATTCCAAAATATGCTTCTGTGCAGTGTTAGGAAAAGGTATCTCATACAATGGTTCTAGGGAGGCCAACGTTGCTTTAACTTCTCTTTTCTTCTCAGGTTCGGGTGGTGGATCATACTTGGTCGAACCCTCTTTTGGAGATTTAATGTGTTTTGTAAAAGCTTTAACAACTTGCAACACAAGATCTGAATCTAACTAAAGTTATTTATATAATTCATTAATATGGCATTTCTTATTATAATCATGAATACAATCATAATCTATTTATGTGCCTCCTTCACTTCCTAGACCAAAATTCCATGAAACTCTATGATCGCGAATTCTATTAAGTAAATCCCAAGCTTTAGTTATGGGTAAATCAATAAAAGCTCCTCTCATGCAAGATTCTAGTTCAATTTTATTAGGTTCAATTAAACCGCCATAAAATATATGCAATAAATACATTCAGGCAAATCATGACAAGGACATTGATTAAGTAAATATTTAAATCTTATATAAGCTCTTACTAGTCCTTCATTAGGACGGTTCCTCCAAGTCATTATAAGACACCTGATTCCAAAAGATTTTGATAATTGATAATATTTGGATAGAAGTTCAAAAGCTAAATTATCCCAGGTAGTAGTGGCTTCTGAGGATAAAGATCTATACCATTAGAGAGTTGTACTTGTCAAAGTTTGACTAAAAAGTTTAACCCTTAACTCATTGGCGGTATACCCTGGTAGTTGTAAAGTACCACATATATCTTTGAAACATGCAATATTCTCATATGGATCAGGATCTTCTTCATCTCCAGTAAATTGTTTCTTGTATAGAATACCAAGTAGTAGAGGATTTATTTCAAACCCCCTTGTCTTATTGTTGGAGTTGTCTCTTTTATAAATATCACAGGGCTTCCCAAAGTGGCTAAGTGGGTTAGCACTAGTCATATGCTAAACTCCATCATGTTAGTGGAAACCTGTAACTCAAAATAAAACTTAGAAAGACTAAAATAAATAAGCAAAAACTAAAAGACCTACAATGCTTAGCTCCTCGGCAATGGCTCCAGAAAATAGCTTGATGACTGCAAGTGCACAGATCATTTGTAGCTAGTTTCGAAATAAAGATATCGATCCCACAGGGAGCAGGAGTCTGAAGTCTAAAAATTCTTGAATTAAATACTAAAATAGAAATGCTTAAATAAAGTTCTAAGTAACAAGATAAAATGTGAGTGTTGTATAAAAAGGTGTTTTGGGGGTTTTGGTATAAGAGAACAGTGAGTAAAGTAAACAAAACTGAATACAGAAAGTAAGTATCGCGTATGTAAAAGAGATTTGAAACTTCAGTGGGGAAAAACGTTCTTAGGGATTAGCGAATACACCACTAGCATTATAAAGGGCTAATGTAAAGATTATTATCATGAACATTCTCAACTATGTATGTGTGGGAGGAACTTCGTATTTGGACAATTAGGTAGCAACCACTGCTCATATCATGCTCATAACCACAACAGACAACAATCAACATCAATTGAATTACTGCGCTATGTAACACCCTCAGAATCGGACCTATGCAAGTTTGAGCAAAATTCGCCAAACCCGCATAGAAACGATTCAAAGGTGCCCACCAGGCACTTTCGTGCGGGTGGAAAACGAAGTAATAACATTACACAACAGTCCTCGATGGGACCCACAGAACAGATATATATAACAGCGACTCAAAGAGTCAAGAGTACAGATATAATATACAAAGATTCAAATCACCTTGAAAACGATAGAGCGTCCAGCTACGGACAAGATGCAAATGGGGCTAAGAGCCCTGAAGAATAACCAATGGCGTCCATAACCCTGCCCAGGCCAAGCCGGAAGGGTAACCCTGCTAACGGCGTCGATCTCAAAACCTGCTTAACAAAAGGGGTGCCGACAAAGGGCAAAGCAGAAAACAACGAAGGAGCGTCAGTACTGAGGCCAGTACACGGCGAGGCTAGAATTCGGCGGTCCTCGCCTACATAGGTATGGTGGACTGAAGCGGCAGCGGCAGCATGCACTGAACAACCTATAGAGACTCGATACAACTGGCGTCAATCAGAGAGGGGTAAGAATGACCTACTCGGAACCAAGCTGATACTATCACCACTCAAACCCATCCTGGCGTTTCCCCCTCGACACCGATCGAGGAAGTCAACCGAGGAACTCACACAGTTGGCATTTTTATTTATTCAGTTATAGTTGCGGCTCCTTACTAGTCAGGTTTAAATAATCGTCCTGAATAAAGTAGGCAGTGGGCACTTTTAATTAACCATTCCGTTATAGTTGTAATTCTTACTAATCAGATACAGATAGCATGAGATTTACCCAAAACCCAGCAGTTATTGGTACTTTTATTCAGCCATTTCGTTGTAGTTGCAATACTTACTAGTCAGGTACAATGGCCGCAAGCGGCAATACAAACAAGCAATTGTGGGCAGTATTAATTAGCCATTCCATTATAGTGAAGCTGATTACTAGTCATTATAAGTCAAATTTATAACAATAAACTTTAGTTATGCTTGTCTATGATCGAGAAACTGTGCTCCAAGTCGTCCATATCCGCGGACACGGCTTTCAGAAAGTTTTACCCGGCCGGGGTGCACCAATAGCAACACACACTCGATCAACCTCGGAAAAACCAAATCAAAACCCAACGAGGCCTTCACGACAAAGCAATCACAAGATTCAGAAATATTTCAGGGGGCCACCCCTTAAGTAGATCCCGCAACGGAGTAAGCAAGCTCCGAGACGGCCTCAAGGTCTGTGGGGACGGCTGTGAACGACTGGGAACCCCAAACGGGGCTTGTCGACACCGCGGAATCGTGCCACTATCCTAAACAGTACAGTGTGCAGTACCTCGCACAATCGTAAATAAAGCAGTAAAGCATGGCATAAGTACAGGATAGTAATAAAACCTCAAACTAGTTTGTGGCCCCAAGAAATAAGACGGAATCAAGCTCTGGCTGAGGGGGGTCCCATATACCTCCCGGATGTGGATAGCGCGATAAATCAAGGAACAGGTATCAAGTACTCGGGGTCTTACGGGACACAAGTGGGCGTTCGGAAACCAAATATTATCTATCACCCACCGATGCCTCTGCTTATTTCAATTTTAGTTGTTAAACAGAAATTAAAGTGACGATACGTAAGACTAGAATCATCTCCAACAACAACATACGGCAATACATCAACAACTGTGGCACTTGACAACACGCGACAGCACTTGAGCAAGCGACTACGACGCGCAGGTCCAACTATCTACCAAACAACAGGTAATAGGATGTGTCCAAGGCAAATATAGGGCTGCAAGGGATATCACGGGTACGGAAACTAGAGCATCGCAACACAGATAGCAATAGATCAACAGGAGGGAATAAAGACTATGAAAGTAAGATAGGTAGAAAGGGGGAGATGCTCGCCTGGAAACATTGTCGAAGGGTTCAACCGAAGATCGGGGCGAAGCTCACATCAACTCAACGGCCTTATCCGCGAAGAAGCAAAACACTAGAATAAACACCGGATGCAATATTTAATAAAACGGCAGAAGGTCGGCATGATGCATGTATGATGTATGGCATGGCAAGGTGCGATGCAATTAGGTCAAGATTAAGCGGAACCGGGGTCCCGACAATTAATTAGATGGTTCAAGTTATTTAGAACCCCCGCAATTTAAATGTTGTTTATCATGGCCAGATATGGGAACGGTTCGATGCACAATTTTAAATGAGGCCAATATAAGGCTAGATTTGCCCGCATATGGGCCCCATATTTAATTATTAGGTGAATTGGCATAAGGCCCCCAAACCACAGATATGCATGCGAGATGAATGACAAAACAATATGCAACAAGTTGTTATTATGTTATGATATAGGGTTCGAGGAAAAGGGGTCACACATCAGAGGGGGCTCGACGATCTTGGGGTTCCGGGGTTCCGGGGTCGGTCTCAGGGTTTCGGGTCCGGGCTCGGGATCCAGGGTACGACGGAAGCGTGCTCGGTCACGGGGCAGATCTTGCGTTCCGGGAAGATGTACTTGGCGGTCTCCGGCTCTACCCAGGTCGGGGCCGATCTTGTCATCGCGAAGGTCTTGTCGGGCCGGCGTATCGGGTCGGTCTTGGCGTCCGGGAAGCGGTACTTGGTGTCCGGGTCGGAGCACTTGGTGTTCTGCGTCGATGTGCTTGGCGTATCCGGGTTCTCGGTCATCGGTAGATCTTGTCATTGCTTGGTGTTGGACTCGACACATGCGATGGAGATCTTGGGGTTCCCTCTGGATCATCGGAGGCGAACTTGGAGTCGACACCGGGATCTTCCGGGACCTTGAGGCGGTCTTGCGGTCGTCGGGTACGGGCTCGACATCCGGGGAAGGTGCACTTGTCGCACGGTTTCCGGTGTTCGCGGACCGTTTGGAGAACTTGGCGTTCCACGAAGGGGATCTCCAGGTTCGAGGAGGTGGCTTTGTGTGTTGTGGCGTCGCTGCACGGGGGCAAAGGTACCTCTTCGGCCCGGACAGCGGTGGCGACGGCCGGAGGACTCGCGTGGTACTGACGTTCTTGACGCGTTTCCACTAGCAGCACAGAGGTGGCCCATCTGCAGCACATGCAACTACGGCAGGAGCAGCCCACATGGCAGCAGCGATGGGGACGGCCGGCGACGCGGGTTGGCGAGGTGCGAGGCCGCGGACGCGGCTCAGGGCGGCTCCGGCGCAGAGGCGACGGCGGCCGGTGCGGGACTGGCGGCGGAGGTCTGCGGCGGAGGCGGGCCTGGCGAGGAGCGGCGGCGTCGGGGGCTTGGAGGCGGCGCGCGCGCGGCTGCCTGGGACCGGCGCGGCGGCGGCAGGGTGCGGCTGCAGGCGGAGCGACAGCGGCGGGGCGAGGCCGGAGCGCGGGCCTGGCGGGGGTCCGACGGGGGGGAGCGGCGGCGTCGCGCTCGTGTGGCGAGCCGGAGAGGGACGGAGCGACGCCGGTTGGCCGGAGCGTGGCCGGCGGGCTCGGGGGAGGACGGTCGCAGCGGGGACGGCGGGAGGCGGCCGGGGACGAGGCCGAGGAGGCCGGCGACGGTGGGCGGGGCTCGGGCGCGCGAGGGAGGCAGGCGCAGCGGCGGAGCAAGCTTGCTGGGAGGGTGCGGCCGCGCGAGGTGGGAGAAAGCGTCGGGGTCCGGGCGGTCATGGTGGGCCAGGGGGGCTCGGCCTGGGGGAGGGGGCATCTGGGGAGGGTGCCATCTGCCAGGGGGAGGTGGGGTTGACCGCGTGGGGTCGGGGTGGCACATGTGGCGTGGGGGTTGGGATTTGGTCCCAGGGTGGCTTCGCCTGGGCGGGAAACGACTGGCGGAGCGGGATCCGAGGCGGGGCTGTCGGCTGAGAGGAGCAGGGAAAAGAGGTGGGGCCAGGGGAAGTGGTAGGTGACGTGGCAGCTGCAGATTGGAGAGGGGGAGAAGAGAGATGAGGTGGCAACATACTACTGGTGGGGGTGAGGTGGAGGGATGGTTGGGTAGGTTAGCTGGGTGAGTTTAGGAAAAAGGGGTGGGACTGGTTGGACCGATTAGTTTTTCTGGGGGTGGTCGTTCGGGTCGAGCTGGCCCGTTCGACTGCCCCCGCTAAAATAATTTAACTTTTTATTTAATTTAATTGGACCATTGCAAACCGATAGCAACAAAACAAAATACTCCGGAGCCCCGGGGTTTGGCGTTTGAATAAAGATGGGGCGTTTTAGAAAAACAAAACGGGCTTTGCGAAAATAGTTTTGGCAAACAATGCATGATGATGACGATGCAATGCACAAATTCAACGCGATTTTCTAGTAGTGGTTTTGCGGGATGCCACACGCTATTAAGGGACATAATCCCGCATGACGTATCTCATGGCATGGACAATGTTTAGTGAGTTCCTCGATTCCCAAGTTGATATGTAAGGGGTGCCAACAACTTTATAGTCATTGTAAATGCTAGCATACCTCCGTCTACTAACAAGTAGTTCCCTCCATCAAGTCCCCACAAGAGGCAAATATTGAGAGGTCGACTTCTCCCAACATGAAGATGAAGACAATCTAACACATGGTCACAACGATGAATATCATAATAAACTTTATCTTATTTCAATCTCATGCTAGGGTTTCTCCATCTCCCCAAGAACTAATGATCTACTCGGACATGGAGGCAATCAACATCATGACAAAAGTAATGGAATCTATCATAGATGAATAGTACTTGTATAAATCCACAACGAGTATGGAAATTACAACAAGATCTAGACAAGATGTAGATGGGATGGATGGAGATGGTGCTGATCCAACGGTTGATGATGAAGATCTATGCCTTAGACTCCTGGATCTGTGTAGGGCAAAGATGGATCCCCGGTGGATGAGTTCCCCCTCCAGATGCCTTTCGGAGGTGATGTTTTGGTGATTTCTGGGTGTTCTGTATGTCGTCTTCCCGATCTAGTTGCACGGGTTGAAACTTTTGAGGAGGCGGTATCGGCGCCAACTATACAACGGGAACTATACGGCCGGAATATTTCTTCCCGCCGTATAGTTGGTCTTTAACCCTTCTTTATCCTCCAATTGCTTGGGTTTTTTTTCTGGTGTTATAAATATTTCCCAAATAAGCAATTTACGTTGTTTTTGTCTCCTTTTCACTCTAATACAACTGCTCCAAGAATTATGTCCATTGTGTCCATCATTTGTCCCGATGCTAATGAAAATAGACATAAAATATGCGCGTGAGCATCATAAAATACCAAGATCCTATCACTATAATGCAAAATAATAATATAAAACATGATGCAAATATGCACTCATTAGAGGTCACGTATCTAGCCGCAAAGAAAAACCAGCTCAGGTGGTGTGTTGTTAGAAGCTATGCGCTTGAGCCAGAACGAGAAACCATCTGAGGCCTATGGAAAATTGACGTCTCTAAGTAACGGGTTTGTACTAGTGAGTGAAGTCTGCTAGAGATGACGATGATGCACCGGATGACTTGTGGGATGCTTTGGTTGATGTCAAGGGATTTGGCGAGGGAACATTGCTCACTACTATTCTCATAGTGTGGACAATCCGAAGACACCAAAAGCATTCATGACGCTAACAACAAGTTGGTTGGGTGAGTGGGTACGTGGATAAGACATTTGAAGTGATGGTATGAACATCAACTAGGTGTTATATGACTACTATGCCTACTACACTTTTTGAACTTGATCATGGTTCAATGGACCGAAACAAACTTTATTATTCCACGAACTGTAATGGACTCTAACTAGTGCTTTTGGATCATTACTTGACATTAAATTCGACACAGTTAAATTTGTACTATTTCGATGACTACTATCGTTGTATGTTTGTATGTTTGCCACCATATTTGTGCTATGTGCTTGTGAGAATATATTTGTTATCTACTACTGAATTTTTTGTTAGTATTGTGTTACACGTGGGAGGTATGTTCACCATAACTATGAGAGTGGTGAGATGAACCGAATTCTAGCCATTGCATTCCATTTTTGTCTCACCGAGCAAAAAATGGAACCATTCCATTCCAGCTTTTTTTCCAAACCGAAACAAAAATGGATTAATTCAATTACACTGAAATGGAACCATGAAATTCCATTCTACTACATCCCATATCAAACACACCCTAACACATGAAATCACAAGCCTGCTAAAAGGCCAAGTACTCGTACACTAAAAAGAGAGGATATTTATATTTCCTCCGTCCTAAAAATAATGTCACAATTTTTTCTAAATTTGAATGAATCTATACTGAATACTCCCTTCGTCCTAAAAAGTATGTGACAGACTGTCATATCTTTTTTAGGACGAAGGAAGTACTAGTTTTTAAAGACGATTGTTTCTAATAGAACTATCAATATTGGATCTAATTTCGAAGATCTCAACAAAAAAAGCAACCGTGAAATACTGCTCGTAATTTGGACGCTTGATTAAAAATATTTCATTTTGATTTTTATTTCAACGAATACAAATATTCTACATATCTGCAGACAGTTCTAAAATCTTTCGGGCTTATAAGATTAGCTCGACACTTTTGAAACTTCCGAATGGTGGTGCCAAGGCTCGCAGAAGGCGGTGGCGCTGATCCGGTTGCGGCGGCAGCCGCCCCAATGAGCAGGGGAGGTGCTAATCATCGCTTCACTCGACGCTAGCCACGCGCGTCGCCTAAAGCAGACAACAACTGGGCCGTCCTAGTTTGACCGTGCCTCCTCTTTTTTTCTATATCTTATTCTAAACTATAACATTTTTATAAGTATGTTAAAAAGCAGTGTTCGCATATTTCTAAAGATTTTCAAAAATTATGAACAGAAAATCAAAATCCATGAACAAACTTTTAGAATCATGATTTTTTTGAAACATGAACATTTTTCAAAAACTCATGAACCAAAAATCAAAAATCATAAACCAAATTTCGAAAATCATGAACTTTTCTTAAAACCATGAACCAATTTCAAAAAATCATGAACCGGATTCAAAATCATGAACCAATTTCAAAAAATTGCAAACCAAATTCATAAACCATAAACCAATTTTAAAAAAAAAATCCAAAATACAATGATCATTTTTCGAGGAAAAGTAAAGTAAAAAAGAAAACAGAAAAAAAGGAAAAATAGAACAAAAATAAGAAAACAGAAAAAACCAAAAGTCATCACCACGCGGCGGAATGGACCGGCCCAACAAGCGAATGCCATGTGCGGCGCGAGCATTTCGGGGTGAGCAGAGACAAAAAGCGGTGAAAGCTCAGCAAAGCCACGCCTCCTCGGGTTGCTTTCTTCCTCGTCTTTGCCTTCTCCTTTCCCTTTCGTATAGTACCGAGCAAGACAAAGCATTCGCCGGACGCGCACAAAACCCCCAAACCCCAGGCGCCCCACACACACACGCATCCCACGCCACCCATCCAACCCATCCCCATCGCAGCCCACGCGCCCCTGACCCCGAGCAGCCATGGCGAAAGAAGGAGGAGCAGCAGCAGGAGGGGGCGCCGTGAAGACGGCCTTGGTCGTCGGCGGCGGCCTCTTCCTCGCCTGGCTCACCGTCGAGTCCGCCTTCAAGCCCTTCCTCGACCGCCTCCGCGGCGCCGTCTCCCGCTCCACCGACCCCGCCCACGACCCCGACGAGGACACCCCCGCCGCCGCCGTCCCCGAAGAGGACACCGCCGCCGTCGCCGCCGCTGTCGCCACCGCCGTCGCCGAGGAGAAGGAGCCCGCCGTCGCTGCTGCGGAGCCTTCCGCGCCGCCCCTTCCGGCTGAGGAGGAGATCGAGAAGAAGGGGGAGAATCCCGTGGCCGCCAAGGCCGAGTGATGGGGGGCGGTGCCCGTGCACGTCTCGCCTGGTTTCACTTCTGAAATAGTAGTATGCTGTGAATCTATTCTAGTACGCGTTGGGAGGTTGTGTTGGATGATGCAATGTTTGAACTCTGTTATCGTTATTTGCATCTTTGGTATCACAATTTATGGCTTACTCATGTTGCTTGGATTATCATCTAACATTTGCGTAGGAACTATCTGAACGCTATATATATCTCTGTGGATGCTTTCATTCCCCATTTGAAGTACTGGCTTATGCTATTGATAGGAAAAGTGTGATGACATAGTATGTTCTACCTCTGGAAACTGCAGGTGGTTTGGTCACTTTAATCATTTGTTATTGTTAGGCTAGTGAAATAATGTGGTGCATCATTCAATTATTTTGTGCCCTTTTTTTTTGTCCTTTGAGAACTTTCTCTGAGTGAAGAAGTTAATCCTATGTTGTTTCTGAATAGTGTTAGGTGGCCTGTAAATCTTATATCAATGCTTTCTTGCTGATGCTGCTGAGTTTGAATTCTAGTAATAATTCAATGTCTGCATCTTTTACTGCTCAACTCAACTCAACTTAGCATTTTGGTAACTATTTACAATTTTTAGGAGAGGTTGCTAGTTAAATTAGTATTTACTATATATAATTGATGTTCTTATGTGATTGTGCGGTGGATGGTTCTTCTCTGCCCTAGAATTTGTTTGCTTATAGTTTCTTGCCAGAAATATTAAGGTTTACATAGCGGTGCTCCAGGTATTTTGTGGCAACAAATGGTTTAGTAATTTCTACTTTGCATTCTCAATCAGTTGTTGAATCATTCAATATTCTCGTGTAACATGTTTGCCCAGTGCCGGTACTACTTTTTATATATAATTTCTTAGCTATTGTATCTATTTGGTGAGTAAGACAGTAGATCTTCTGAGGAGATATTGTCCCTTCCATCTTGAAGGGATGCAACATTGTTTTGTCCTTCTGTTTAATTATGTATTTTACTAATTGAACATCTGCATCTATTACTACTCAGCTCAATTTAGCACTGTGGCCACTAGTTAATTTTTTAGGGAGGTTACTAGTAACATTAGTATTTACTACAGTATATATCATTGATGTTCTTCTATGATTGTGCCGGATGATTTTTTCTGTCTAGAATTCTTTTTCTTTATACTCCCTCCAGAAATAACTGACTTGGGTTTGTCTAGATTCGAATGTATCTATACACTAAAATGCGTCTAGATACATTCGAATCTAGACAAACTCAAGTCAGTTATTTCTGGATGGAGGGAGTATTATTTTCTCGCCAGAAATATTCAGGTTTACATAGGGGTGCTCCTGGTATTTTGTGGCATCAGATGGTTTAGTAATTTTCATTTCTCAATCAGTTGCTGAATCACTCAATATGCTCATGTAACTCGTTTGCCCAGTGCCCTGTACTACTTTCTGTATATTATTTCCGAGCTACTATATCTATTTGGTTAGTAAGATAGTAGACCTTTTCTGAGTAAGTCTTTTCAGTTACATCTTGAAGGGACATGATATTGATTTGTCCTTCTGTTTATGTTGCAGCTACAGGGTAACAGTGTACAGTGTACTAATTAAGTTCTGAAGTACAGTTTATATTGCCTGCCACAAGGTAACGGTATACACGTAAGATTGAAACATTATTGTTTCATGCATGGCACGAAGTTCATTAGTAGCTTATCCGCTGTTAAAATATCAGCGATGTTTTCTGCATCTAGTCATCATTTGTAGATGTGCTGACAACGTCTTTATGCGGATGTTATGCAGCAGCTGCTAGGTGTTATTATGTGACATAGAAGTAGCTTTATTGTACTGGCATGAGATTTGATGCTGCATGCTCAACATGTACTCCCTCCTTTTCAAAATATAAGATGTTTTAGGTTTGTGAAGAAAATGAATCTAGACTTGTTTTAGTGTGTAAATTCATCCCAAAGTTGAGTGGATCTAATACTAAAACAAGTCTAGATTCATTTTCTTTACAAACCTAAAACATCTTATATTTTGAAACGGAGGGAGTAGTTTGTTAGTACTCCGGTAGCTTATCTGGTGTTAAAATATCTGAGCTATTATGCTTAGATAAACTAGTGATGCTTTCTGCATTTGGTTATCATTTGTAGATGTGGCGACAAGGCCGTGGATGTTAGATGATATTATGCAGCATATGCTGTCGGTTACAATTTGATCTGGAGGTGTCAATTACTTACTATGCTGACATTATATTATTGCTTGCTTCAGTACGTGTAGTCCATCAGTAGCTAATCTGGAGTTACAATATGTGATATATTATTCTCGGATGAACTACTGAGTATATATGCATTTAGTCATCTCTTACTGAGGTGAAGGCAAAGCTGTTGATGTTAGACATTGTCAAGGAAGTCTAAATGAAGTCTATGGTTGGTTACTAACATTATGCTGTGTTAGCATGATTACATAGGAGCTCTACGCTTAACAATATTTTGTTGGTGAAATGTCGCATATTAAATAATGCACTAATATGTTTTAGTGAAGTACCGATTGTTTCCTCATTTATTCAGTAGTCATACACGTGGCGACAAAATGGTTAATTATAGATCCTAGGTGTTAAGGTTCCGAACTGAAGTAGCGCTATTTTAGTAAACTAATAATTGCTCTAACAGATCTTCCTCTGATGCATATAGTGTCTCAATTCTGTGTGAAGATACAGGTATTATTATGTTAGCATGATTATTCATAGTTTCATGAACGATACATTAGTTACTGTCCACATAATTAAATCAACTTTCCTATTCAGTTCTGATAAAATGATTTTGACTTTTGCTCTACTATGCCTGTAGCGACATGGCAATTGATGCTAAATTCCTAGTGCTAGTGTTCATTAACTAATGCAACTCATTGTCTCAGCTGTTCTTCACTCGATAATGATGACATACTGTTCAAACTGCGACCACTATAAAGGATGTACTACTTGTTTGAAGGATCTAACCTAAAAAAATTTAAATCACAATGATAGATCAAAGCATAAGTTAGAAAAAAATGATAGAATCGCCAGTTTTCATATAATTTGTCCCATAGAAATGTTATACATGTGACATCAGAGCACAAGTCATGTTCAGTTGTTGCTTTTTAGCATGATTGCATCATATTAGCTTCATGAATGACGAAAAGTTCTATTTACCCCCCAGTTTAAAATTAAAATAGCCATGTTTCTAAAATTTCACAAACTTGTCCTGACTTCTGCAGTTAAACAGTCATATAATGATTATGTACTTGTTGCTAATGTCATTTTGTGGTAAACTAGGCAATCATTTTTATGTGACTAAAACTTTCTTTGGTTTGTATTGGTGACTAGTGACATGTGCTTCGTCAGTTCTTCATGCAATTACTTTCAGTTGATACATACTCGCTCTGTAGGGAATGAATACTTTGTTCTAACAAGAAAATAAGTACTCCCTCTGTCCCAAAATAAGTGACTTCACTTTGCCTAGATACCTGTGAATCTAGTCAGAAAACATGTCTAGATGCATATGTATCTAAACGAAGTTAAGTCATTTATTTGAGGATGGAGGGAGTAGATGTTCTGTGGCAATAAATATATGTACTTGCTATGTCGCTGATGTGAAAACTAATTAGTTCCTCTTTTTGTGGCGGGTTTACTGCTTGCATACGCTAATTGCCATAATGATGTCCTGCAGTTCATTTTTGTTGGACAAGAGACGTTACGCATGTTCATTGATTTGAGTACAACTAGTGATTTCAATGTAGCAAAACTAAACAGCATTTTGTTGGTTTATAACCAGAGTACTAAACACTAGAGCTTCATTAGCTTATCAGCTGCTGCATACGACAAAATGCTGAATACATTTGTTTGGTCCTTCATGCCTGTATTATTCATGTTTTATGCACTTATTACCAAAATAGTAAGATTCTGCTGAGAATGAAACCGATGTACTCCCTCCGTCCCAAATTAATTGACGCAACTTTGTCTAGATACATGCGTTTCAGTGTATAGATTCATGTGCATCTAGGCAAAGTTGGGACAACTAATTTAGGACTGAGGGAGTACTAATTTGTAGAGCTTTGCTTGCTAGGCAAGTTCTAGGCTTCTTGCTGAGCTCATCTGGGTATAGGATTGTGTCTATGCGATGGTTTTGCTGTTATCTGTTTCATGATTATAACATTGCCGCTAAACTGTTACACAAGTAAGCTGAATATTAGCAATCAGTTAGTGAAAACAAATCACTGGTACTCTATGAGCTATAAATAGAGTGGCTTGTTTGATTCTTGCTGTGCTGCGTTGGCTGATGACTATTGCATATTTATATTCATGACTTCTCTTGTATCACCTTTGTGAAGTCTAATGTGCACTTACTGACCAAAGGAGCTGATCGTACATTCCTTTGTTGCTGAGAATGTTTTATTCTTGCATGACTGTATAGAGTTATTATGTTGTTCATTGTGATGAATGTTTCCCTACTTCATTGACGACTAAAGTTTCAATAGTTTATTTCAGGTGATCCACTCCCCAGCAATAGTTTTTGATGTATGTAAAGTTGATGGCTTACTGAGTAGTTCCCTTATTGTTTCCAAAATATAGAGTGGGCACTGGAAGTATCTAGAATATCTTACACTTCTACGTGTTACTAGTTTTTTGGACTTCACTATATCCAAAATATCTAGTGGGTGGGAAACATTTTCTTAAAGTTCAACATGAGGCAAACATGCCAGATATCCAAAATATTCTGTGATACTATTTCATGGAAGGAGTAAAATCAATCTATTTAACTGAACTAATGGGTGCCACATAATTAATGAATCGTGCTAGCATATACAATATGTATTACACAAGCTATACTCCTATATACTGGTGGCCATGTTTGTCTTCATGACAAGTGAAAACATGCTAGAGAGGGGGTGTGTCCTTGGAGGAGACTCATGAGAGGTTGGCCATGGTGTGGTAACTGTTAGCGAGGGCCAAGGCTATTGCATGCTCTCGTGCAGAGGCCGTGATGGTTGGTTGTGGTCATTGTGACAAGATGATGAGGCAGTGGATGGTGGGGTCGATGGTGTTGTCGCTTTGAGGTCTTAGCACTGGCACTGTAGTTGCAGACTATGAACCCCTCTTGTCATATCCATGGTGGTGCTACTCGACATCGCCGCTCCATCCTATATCCATGGTACCCTACTTGATGCTGCCTCCTTACATTAGAGGTCCTTAGTAAACTAGGCTACGAAGACACTCAACCTTTACGCAGCATGTGGTGCCTCCTTGCCGTGTTGTGGTCCTTCCCTCAAGACCCAGCAGCTGAAGGTGACCCTCCATCTCTCTCCATGGGCATCTTTGATCACAACCTTAGCTAGAAACCTCTGTATTAGCGCTCTTTGGCCACATATAAGGAGGAGCGAGTGTTGGCAAGGAGAGGTGCGGGAGTAGCCGAGTAGCATTCCTCGCAAGGAGCGACACTACTTTCAGGAATCCAAATCTCATCTCCAATTTAGTACAAAATTTTGAACTAAGCAGAAACTGGTGAAACTATGACACAGTTTTGCCCACCCTTAGGTCCATACTTGTCTCGGATGTACTAGCTTGTTGAACAATCTTGGATTGCAATGTGCTAGTAGCCGTGATGACAACTCTGCCTGTAAGCCAACCTCTCATGGGCAATGCGCCAGTAGCCTTGGTGGCCATAAGCTTGTAAGTGACGTGCTTGTTCCCGCTCTCAACACCATGTCGGTCACGGTGGAGACATGAACTAGACATGGCCTCCCCTACCTAACCCTTGCATGCCTCACACGGGGGATCCAATATCTAGTCACACACTCGACCCCTTTCAACACTGTGCTAGGGGTAGGCACTTCATCACTGTATGCGCATGGAGGCACCCCGGGACTCACATGTGTGACATCTTATTGTATGTACAAACATTATTAAGTATATATGTTACCACCAAATATACAAGTGGAATGTTAACAACATCGTTTATTGTGCAACAAGTTTCACTTGGTTTTTTATCCCGATCCGTAAAGTCGCTGGAATTATACGGGCTTGGCCCCTTTTATGGGCTATGCTAGTCTTGCTTTAAGTTCATCTACTTGATTAACTCAAACCCTTCCCCTTCCCAGCTCTTCGCCCACATGCGATAGTACACATTTAGCGAGATGCCAAGATAATAAACATCTAGTTGCTCCTGTACATGTGGTTTTCATGGAATTCAAGTCTGAACTAATATACCCAGTTGAAGTAGAAGTGTGCCAAAGACTTCATTTTAAATGGTTCAGATATATTACATCATTGAAACATAACCTCTGCCTTGATAGCTTGATGTAAAAGTAGGACCATTAATCCAATTTCTAATATGAAAATATTTTGGCTCGTCCATTTGATTTTTTTACCAAATTAATTAATTAATTAATTAAACACCATTCAAGAAGGGTAAAATACCTTTTCATGTATGTGTACAAGTTTATCATCCAACATTGTACATAAATAAATACATGTATATATCGGCATACAATGTATTTTTATGTGCCATCTATAGATTTTTTTTTGCGGGTATGTGCCATCTATAGTTAGAAAGACTTAACTAGTTCGCTACTATTACCTGTAACCCACTCATCCTTTAAACGCCATCAATTAATGTAAAGAATCCAGTATAATTGAAGGGAGATTTCACCATCGATTAGAATGGTAAGTAATTAATTTTGGCCAGGTTTGAAAGATTGGAAAAAGGTATTAACGGTCACAAGATAAGAAACACAATCCAAGAAAACGTGTGCATGCGCTGGCAAATACGTTTTTTTTTCTCTATACTCATATTGCCCGTGAAAAAAAAAGTATCTGATCTTACTCTTACTACATAGAAAACCCCAGAAACGGATACCATCTTGTACATGAGACATCATAACATGAATGAATACGAGACAAACAAATTAAATATAAATAATTATAGGAAAATATTAAGAAAGAAACAGATGTAGTTAACAAACACAAAGCCTTGAATGGATAGACGATACATCATAGATCACATCTTCCCTTCAGATATATCCGAACAACGAAACTCATAATGAGAAAATAGACTAAATAGTGAACCAAAATGACAACCATGAATCTTTTTCTGCGAGAGACAAGCATGGATCTTAAGCAAACTTTTCCCTGGAGCTAGATCAATCCGACCAGCTAGCATGCACGCGCCAGTCGCCGCCATTTCATTCCTTGGAGCGGGTCACTCGTCCACCGACGGCTGCCCGGCGTTGCCGGACGACTCCGGCACGTCTCCGTTCACCACGACCGGCTGTGCCGGCGCTGCCGCCAGCTGCCCCACGAAATCTATCTCCCCCGGGGCGGGTCCCCCCCTGCGGTACTCCTCCCAAAACGCAGGGTTGTGAGCAAGCCGCGAAACCGTGTCCACTGCGGCTGCGGGAACCACGATCGGTGCAGGTGCCGCAACTGCGAGCGGCACTACGGCCAGAGGCACGGCAGGTGCTGGCGCCGCAGGTACGAGCTGATTCTGGAGGCGGCGGCGGTGCCACGCCAAATGGCTACCAAGGGCGTGGAACGAGAGGAGGTCATTCCTGCCGCATATATAGCAGACGAGCCCCGGAGGTGGCGGCGGGGGTGGTGGAGGCCCTCGGTTATTCCAGTTCCAGGACATCGGCAACAAAGGGTTTTTGCGAGGGCTGGAAGCTGTAGCTAGCACAGGATAGGTCGGCAAAATTGGGCCTGCCTTTGTGGTTGTCTGGGGTGGTTTATATAGGGCCAGAAGTCGCAGGTATAACGGTAAAAAAAACCGATCGATTGTCCATTTTGGCGGTGCTTCCTTTTTTGTGTGTGTGGAGAATCGGTGGTGCTTCCTTCGCGATCGGAAGCTCAGATTTCCGTATCAGTTCCGTATCACTTGTGTGCCTATTTTGTGTACAGTAAGTTGTACTCCTTTTCGACAAAGTTCACACAAAAGTATCTGCGCTACCATCTCCAAGTGAAAAAAAAAGCACGCTGAGTCTACAAACTAAACCTCATATCATTGTACTAATTCTTGGTTAAAGGCAAAATTTTGAAAATGCGTTTGCCTTATGCATAGGAGCGGGAGTCTGTATATAATTCTAGGTTACTATACAATAGACAAATAACTATTTTTATGAAATCATGAGGTTCTGTTTCTTATTACATTCAACAAGCCATGATCCACTAGTAGAAAACAGGCGCCATGAACCGAGACTAATGCTAGCACGCGTCTCGGTTCGAGCGGGCACGGGGCCCGGAGGCATGCATCCCGGTTGGTAAGGGGTCATGCGTGACTAAAGGTTGGGCGTCAGCCACGTGGCGTGGCACACACCTTTAGTCCCGGTTTGTGTTACAAACCGGGACGTATGCTCCTGCCCTCTATAAATGCAACGCCCTAGCCCTCTGCCTCCACTCTGTTTTTTCTTGGTGGAAGGTGTGAGGGGTGTGCTAGTTTTTTCCCCTATACATGCATTCAAGGTGTTTGATGAAATGTTTGAGTGAATGATCCCGTTCAATTTCTCATAGAACAAAAATATAGAAGGTGTCCGAGACGCACTTGAGCTTTCTTCTCTTTATTTTCCTCGATCGAGGTTAGCAATCTTATATTTTCTCTGTCATTGATACCATGCATGTGTCGATGTGAATTGGTCATTTCACTATTTATGATTTCCTGTTTTTTGATAAACTTACTTATATGATGCAGATGAACTGTCGGGAATGGATGTACGGCGACCGACGCGTAGCCGGGTATATGAAAGTCGTGGATAAATTTATCGATGTGGCTACGACAAACAAAGAGAATGGTTTTATACGTTGTCCATGTGTTCAATGTCGGAACAACAAGGAGTACTCTTCCTCGAAAATCATTCGCGGCCACCTGATTATGAAAGGTTTCATGCCCAACTATAATTGCTGGACCAAGCACGGGGAAAGAGGGGTTATGATGGAAGATGGTGAAGACGAAGATGATGATAACAACTATCATCATATGTTTCCTGAATACAGTGATACTGCAATGGAAGACAATGGAGAGGAAGGAGGTGAAGAACGGGCATCAGATGAGCCGGCTGATGAACTTGGTAGGGTCATTTCTGATGCAAAGCGAGACTGTGAAACAGAAAATGAGAAGTTGAAGTTAGAGGGCATGTTAGAAGATCACAAGAAATTGTTGTACCCAAATTGTGAAGATGGCAGCACAAAGCTCGGTACCACACTGAAATTGTTGCGATGGAAGGCAGAGTGTGGTCTAACTGACTCCTTATTTGAAAAGATGCTGAAAATAATGAAGCCGAAGTTTCCAAAACATAACGAACTTCCCGAGAGTACCTACGAAGCAAAGAAGACTCTCTGTCCTCTAGGATTAGATGTGCAAAAGATACATGCATGCATTAATGACTGCATCCTCTACCGCGGTAAGGAGTATGAGAATTTAGATAAATGCCCGGTATGCAATGCATTACGGTATAAAATCAGACGAGATGACCCTGGTGATGTTGAGGGAGAGCCCCTCCGGAAGAGGGTTCCTGCTAAGGTTATGTGGTATGCTCCTATAATACCAAGGTTGAAACGCATGTTCAGAAACAAAGAGCATGCCAGGTTGTTGAGATGGCACAAAGAAGACCGTAAGAAAGACGGGAAGTTGAGACACCCTGCTGATGGGTCACTGTGGAGAAAAATCGAGAGAGACTTCCCAGAATTTGCAGGTGACGCAAGGAACTTATGGTTTGGTCTAAGTACGGATGGCATGAATCCTTTTGGGGAGCAGAGCTGCAGCACAGCACCTGGCCCGTGACTATATATCTACAACCTGCCTCCTTGGTTGTGCATGAAGCGTAAGTTCATTATGATGCCAGTGCTCATCCAAGGCCCGAAGCAACCGGGCAACGACATTGATGCGTACCTTAGGCCATTAGTTGAAGAACTCTTACAGTTGTGGGGCAAATCAGGTGTACGTGCATGGGATGAGAACAAACAGGAGCCATTTGATCTACGAGGGTTGCTATTCATAACCATCAATGATTGGCCTGCTCTTAGTAACCTTTCAGGACAGACAAACAAGGGATATAAGGCATGCACACACTGTTTAGATAAGACTGAAGGTACATATTTTCATAAATGCAAGAAGGTTGTGTACCTGGCGAATCGGCGATTTCTTCCGACCAATCATCCCGTAAGAAAGAAAGGCAAGCATTTCAAAGGTGAGGCAGATCACCGGAAGAAGCCTGAACTCCCTGCTGGTGATGATGTATTTGGTATTTGGTATGGTCAATCCTGCCATTTTTTCCCGTAATTTCTCCCGCCATTTCTTCACGCTAGTTTTTCCCGCCAATTCTTCCCTCTAGTTATCTTCCTGCCATTTATCACTATATATATGTAGGGTTGACCCCCATTGTCATTGCACATCTCTAGACTCATATCTGCAACCTCATCACTCTTTCCCATGACTTTCACTGTAGCACTAACTCCCAGGGAGGCGGAGGCGCTTTGCGCCTCGAAATACCACTGCCCGCTGGGCTACTGTGTCCCCGTCGGCTGGATGCTGAGCGCCGGAGGCAGCCGGTTCCTCCTGTCCCTTTAGGTGTGGCGCGTCAAATGGCCATCACGAACCACTACTACTTCAATCTCACGCTGGAGCAGCGGAGGAATCCCAGATGGCATCCCGACTATTTCCCGACTTGGGAAGCCTTCTTCGTGGATCGGCGTGAGAGGGCACTCGCCAGGCACGAGGAGGACGGCCCACCTCCTCCGAACTTCAACGAGGCTGGCCGTCGGCTGTGGTGACGCGACCGGACTCTCCAGAGCGTCATGGCCTACGACACGACCGCCGACTCTAGCCCCCGCCTGCGCTACCCTCAACTCCAGCCCACTCGTACTCAGCCTTCAAGGTTCAACTACGGCGACCCCGACGACGAAAGCGACGACGGCCGCGGCGAGTACGACGACTACAGTGGCGAGTATTACAGGTCTAGGCAGGAGCATGACTGAATCACTCCAACATTGCAAAACAAGTTCGGCCGATTGTGGCTTAATCTGACCATGTATCTTAATTTTCAGTTCTTCTATGTAACTTTGTGTTAGTTGCGTTATGTACTTTAATTCCAGTTCTATCCTAATAAAATTTTCTTTCCGCCCATTATTTCCCGTTCTTTTTTCCGCCCATTAATATATAAAAAATATAAGTTAATTCAAATCCAAATTAAAAACAGAAAATGATTTTGAATTATTTATTCAAATCCAAACACTTTTTATGTTTAAAGTTTTTCTAAATACCAAATTAATATTAAAAAATATAAGTTAATTCATTTTTAATTGTAAATGGTTCACATTTTAAATGGTTACATTAATTATTTTTTAAAACAGAAAATGGTTTTGAATTATTTATTCAACTCCAAACACTTTTTATGTTTAAAGTTTTTCTAAATTCCAAATTAATATTAAAAAAATATAAGTTAATTCATTTTTAATTGTAAATGGTTCATATTTTAAATGGTTACATTAATTATTTTTTAAAACAGAAAATGGTTTTGAATTATTTATTCAAATCCAAACACTTTTTATGTTTAAAGTTTTTCTAAATTCCAAATTAATATTAAAAAATATAAGTTAATTCATTTTTAATTGTAAATGGTTACATTAATTATTTTTTAAAACAGAAAATGGTTTTGAATTATTTATTCAAATCCAAACACTTATATGTTTAAAGTTTTTCTAAATTCCAAATTAATATTCGAAAAATATAAGTTAATTCATTTTTAATTTTAAATGGTTACATTAATTATTTTTTAAAAACAGAAAATGGTTTTGAATTATTTATTCAAATGCAAATACTTTTTATGTTTAAAGTTTTTCTAAATTCCAAATTAATATTCAAAAAATATAAGTTAATTCATTTTTAATTTTAAATGGTTCATAGTTTAAATGGTTACATTAATTATTTTTAAAAACAGAAAATGGTTTTGAATTAGTTATTCAAATTCAATCACTTTTTATGTTTAAAGTTTTTCTAAATTCCAAAGTAATTATCATTTAGAAAACATTACAAATTTAAGCCCCAAATAAAAAATAAGGCGGGAATAGAGAGAAAATTCCTGAAAAAATTTAAAAACAGGGTCATATGTCCCGGTTGGAGCCACCAACACGGACTAAAGAGCCCTACGCGCGCCCCTTGGGCTGATGAAAAAAAAGTGAACTATACATCCCGGTTGGTGGCTTCAACCAGGACGTATGACCCTTTAGTCCCAGTTGGAGTCACCAACCGGGACAAAAGGTCCTTTGGTTATAACTATTCGCCCCTTCTCTTGCTCCTTCTTCCCCGTTCCTCTTCACTCACCCGCAACAGATCGCCGTCGCCGTGAGGACAAGCGCTCGGACGCCGTCAGGCTGCCCAACCGCCGCCCCGCTATCGGCCTCCACGCGCTGCCCCGCCGTCGGACTCCACTCGCTGCCCCGTCGTCGCGCCTCCACGCACTGCTTCTTTCTCGACCCCGACGAGCTCCGCCGCGCTCCTCGCCGGCGCTCCGAGCCTCGCCTTTCCTCACCGTCGTCCCCAATCGCTTCAGGGTGAGCCGCTGAACCTCCCTGACCCAGTATTTTCTTCCTGGCGTCGCGCGTAGCCGCTGCTCGCCGTTCACCCGAGATCTCTGCCACAGATGCTCGCCGTCGTGCTTGCTCCGGCGACCATTAGCTAGCGGCGCTAGGTTAGATAGGTTCCTCTCGCTCGCACGGTTTGAACAGACCCAACGACACTCCCTAGAATCGCCGGAAACATCGCCGGCGACCACCGCCTGCCGCTCCGGTCGCGTCGTCGCGAGTGACGTGGCCACCACGTGGCCTGGGGCCTGCTCGTCAGCCCCTCTGGCTAGATCCAGCCCCGGTGAGAAACGCCCTGACCCCCCCACTTTGCGTGTGGGGCTGCTGATGTGGCTCCGGCCCCACCAGTCAGTCTCTATGGGTAGGTTCAGTCGTGGTAACAAAAGTCTTGGGTTGTTTATGACGTCAGCCTGATGTAATAAATTGTTTTATAATTCCATAAAAAGATTAAATATTGTAAAATTCATATCTTACTATTTATAAGTCAGAAAAATACAAATAATATATCAAAATGTTCAAAAAAATGAGTTCTACCTTTTTAAGCTATAATCATGCATTTCTAATCAACTTTAATGACAATTTTAATTAGAGAACTAAATCAACCCCTCTCATGTGTTTCCGGAGTTTCCCGAGTTAGGGTTTTCAACCCTCGGAACCCCGTTTAAACTGCCGAGCAAGTTTTAGGGTTTCATTTCAATGCAATTCAAATTGTCATATTATCATCCTTGTCTGAGCATTCCGCCTATCCCTCCTCCCCGACCGCCACAGCGCCTCCGTCTCTGTCCATGGCCACGCGCTCCAGCCGCCCCTTCCCTTTTAGTGTGTATGTATATATTGTGTATGTATATATTGTGTGTATGTATATATTTTTATTATTGTGTATGTATATATTAGGGTTTCTCTGAATTAGGGTTTATCCGTTTTGACTTATCCGTTTTTCCACCTATGCAGAAAATATGGACCCACACGACAGAGACGAAGAAAAGGAAGAGTTGATCCAAGGTGTGATCCGCGGGGAAGAAAATTTAGATGTATCGATGTTTCTGAACAACTCCGGTGAGGGTGATCCTCTTTATGCTGGAATAGACGACTTGTTTGAGGTTGAAGGTGTTGCCTTCCGCGAGGGAGAAGGCGATGCCTTATATAATCGAGAAGACGACCGCTCTGGCGAGGTGCATGTAATATAATTAATTCATTAATTCATCATCTGCTATCTATATAGAAATAGTAATGACGATCTTTCTTCTTTTAGCCCTCCGGATCGAAGAAATCTACTGAAAAGAGCAGCCGAGGCCCAACCAAAAAGTTGGGAGACCATGAGAGGTTCAGGATCGAACATGTAGTTGAAGACGGCAAACCGACGGCTCCCGAAGTTGTCGCAAAAAAATTTGTGGCAGAATGCGGAGTAATCGTTAGGGACTTAATCCCAATCACCATTCGAAATTGGAATAGGCCTGTTGATGCGGAAGAAGAGGGAACATGTTTATTTGTCCCTAACAACGCCAAAGATTTACTATGGAAGAGGCTCATGGTTAATTTCAAACTACCGAAGATAGAGCTGGATCCAAATGCGGAGGATCCAGTTGAGGACGCCTTAGAACATGGGAGAGCCATGGAGGCTAAGGTCAGGGAGTGGGCTTTGAAGAAGATGGCCCAGTGTTTCACCAACTGGAAGAAAAGATTGCACCTTGACTATGTCGTGAAAGAGAAGACTCCCGATTTCAAGAATATTCAGTTTGAGAAGATAAAACCATTCTGGGCTAAGTTTGTGAAATACAAGACATCAGAAAAAGCTAAGAAAATGTTTGCAACGAATAAGTTGAATGCTGCTAACAAGAAGTATCACCATACTATGGGGCAAGGTGGCTACAGGGCTGGCATTCCTAAGTGGGAGAAACTCGAGAATGAACTGCGTGCTAAAAATATCACCCCAGAGACAGACGATTGGGTAGAACGTGCAAGGAATTGGTTTTACGAGCATGGGGGCACGTTGGACTCGGATGGGAAGTGTATATATAACATACGACATAAAAAAGACCCCTTGCCAATCGAGAATATGAGAAAAGCAGTAAAGGCTGTTAAAGATGGGGACTTCATTCCCGATAGAGAGAATGATGAGCTCACACTCGCCCTTGGAAATAAGGAACATGATGGACGA
Source organism: Avena atlantica (assembly GCA_910589765.1). Lineage (NCBI taxonomy): Eukaryota > Viridiplantae > Streptophyta > Magnoliopsida > Poales > Poaceae > Avena > Avena atlantica. Next base: position 198,517,967 of record OU342738.1, on the reverse strand, counting down.
ACACGAGGCACAAGCGGCTCCAAACAATGGAGGACTGGGTTTCCCGATGAGAGGAAGAAATATCCTGATAGAAGCCGTCAGAGGATAAAGGACATGGCGGAAGTTGAAGCAGATATTTAGAAAGAGTGAATGCGTATAATTGAAGAACGAATAAAGAAACAACAAGATGAAATTAACGAACTTAAAGAGCAAAGTACTACCGGCCCATCTCAGCAGCACACTTCATTCGATGCTACCGGCCTATCGAATAATCAAAAAAGCAGTGTGGCCTTCACCGAGGTCCCGAGTGATGACAATGGCGATGACGATGGTGCACCGATGATGGCTCTTGTTGGATACCCAGTGGATGATATCACAGAGATGACACACTGCGAGCTACATGTCAAAGTTGTGAACATATCAATGAAGGTGGCGGTCGGCTATGCCTTACCAATTGGACCCACACCAACTTACCATTGTCGTCCGGTTCCAGAGGGCTACGCTGTTGTCGGGGTGGATGAAATCATGCCCACCTTTTAAGTTTTGAAGCTTGACTACCCTGCAGGTGAAGGGGATGTGACTGAACTGGGAGACGCAACAAACGTCACCATTCTATGGCCAAAGGAATGTATCGTGCTTCGAAATCATACGCCAAGGCCATCTTCGCCGCCGCCTCACCCGTCTCCAGCAAGGTCGTCGCCGCCGCGGCAGCTGTCTTCGTCGCCTCACCCGGCTCCGTCGCCTCACCAATCTCCGGCGCAGCCATCGCCGCAGGAGCCATCGCCGACGCCTCAGGATAAAAAGCATAAGCGTACCGCTACTCTGCGTCGTGGTAAGCGATCGCCGAAACGTAAACAAGAGCCTCTTCCAAAAGTACCAAAGGATCCTCCCAAGAGAGCTTATGACTGTACTGAAGAGGAGACTGCGGCGATCGTTGATGCGGAAACGACAATGTTTTTCGCTAAGCTGAGGCGCCCGGAAGAGCCAGAGTTCCCCAGCACCAAAGAAGAAAAAGCCAAAGTGTTGAAAATTCTAAAGACTCTTCATCAACCCGAGCCAAAGCTGTCATCAGACTATGAGCGTTCTATTCTCAAGTCACACGCGGCACAATAAGCCTCGAAGAGCAGTACTGATGCAAGCGAGAAATCTGTTGCCCAGCTCGGAGAACAAGCAAAACAGTCTTGCGCCCCTCTCAAGGTGATTTCCCATACCAATGTGGGGTCGAGCAAATATGGGGCCGAAGAGCAGTATGATCCAGAGGTAGTTGCACAATACGGAGAAGCTGCCGCTGCTCAAGGTATGAGTATTGCCCAGTACTTATCCTAGTTAGAGTACTTCCCCGTGAGTGAAGTAGCATATAAATACCAGTACGGCAAACCTCTCGTCAAACCTGAGGAGGTAAATAATCTTCCAACAAAAATGCGAAGATTGCATAACTGATACATGCATGCCACAAAGGCCGGGGCTAACAGGATAGTGCTGAAGGTTACAAAAAAAGCATTATGGGAAAGAAATAGATGACATGATATCCATTGAATTTGATAAACTATTTCAATTATTCAATCAAGACGCCTTGGACAAATCGATCATCAGTGCCTATTGTCTGTAAGTACTAATTCTGTAATTAATTTAGTCTCCAGCTATCTCACCTTGTTTATTGCATGTATATAATCATACTGTAATATGCAGAATCAAGATTCTCGAATGCAGCAGAGGACAAATCTATGACATTGGCTTCATTGACCCATATTGGGTTCATCAAGCTAATCTCAAAACAAGCCCCCAGGATACGGAGGATAATATAGTACACACGTTAAGGTTTCAAGATACCAAAAGGGAAATACTTTTTCCTTACAACTTCGAGTGAGTGTTATTGTCTTGTATACACTTTCTATTTTGCTTACTCGATGTTAAGTATATAATTGATTAGTTATGCATTCGCAGCTACCACTATATTCTGTTAATCATTCAACTTGACAAAGGGCGTGTACTAGTCATGGACTCGAAACATAAACCCCTTGAGCAGTGGAAGGACATGCAGATGCTTCTCCAGCGGTAATTCTAATCATTACGACACTATATCGGCAATGTTCGTGAATTTTATGATATCAAGTAATTAATAACTTATTTTATTCGTTTTCTTCGTCGGGAAGCGCTTGGAAACGGTTCACCAACAAGGCTAGGGGTGTTTGGAAAGCAGAGATTACATTTCAAGCACTAGATGTAAGCACCACTAGCTATATCCGCGCATCTCTTTGATTCTAGTTTTGATACAGTTATTATCATGCTTGATTATTATTTTGATTGAATTATGTTCTCGTAAAGTGCCTGACGCAGGGACCAGGTAACAATCTATGTGGATACTATGTTTGCGAGTTCATCCGGCAGACGTGCGATGAGAAGGGCAGAAATTTAGAGCAACTCTACGTAAACAATTTCTATAGTTTTTAATTACAATCAAATTGTGTTTAGTTTCATTCATATAGGCTGACTCCTTTTTTTAAATCAGATCGAACGTCTACGGGATGGTCTTCTGCCAAAAGATCGCATACGAGCAATTCAGGAGAAATTGGCGGGATTCTTGGATGCAGAAGTCCTCAACCCAAAAGGGGAATGCTATTCGGCTGTGTATAGACAATAGGGATTGTACAAAGAGCAACTTTTGTAAACGGGTGCATGAACTCGATCCGTGTATCGAATATAATATTGTCATGATGATCTTGTGTAATATAATGGTTCCTTCATTGATGAGTGCAAAACATTAAATAAACAATAAAACAACATAAATGAATTCTCTTCCACGGCACAAAAAGTGGCCAAAATGCTGCCGCGGCAACAAAAGTTGCCAAAATGGATTCTCTGCCGCGGCAGAGAAATGTGTCAAATCTCTGCCGCGACAGAAGCTTATTTGTCCCGGTTCGTATTATGAACCGGGACGGTTGCTCCTCCCCCCTCACATGGAGCAGCGGCCATGTGTACGCTCTTTTGTCCCGGTTGGTGGGGCAACCGGGACTAAAGGTTCGAGCTTTAGTCCCGATTGCCCCGTCCCGGTTGGGTAACCGGGACTAAAGCCCCTTTCCAACCGGGACCAATGGGTCGTTCTGCACTAGTGATCATTTTAATCCCATGTTTTGATCTCCTTCATTCTGGACATCCCATGATAGACCCTGGCATGGTCTTAACATCCGGGTACCAGTACTTGCCGAGCAGATCTTTGATGCGGCCACAACCTCGGTACTCGGAGATGGCGCCGACACCTTCTTCTGGACAGACAAGTGGTTACCATGTGGAAGGCTCAGGGACGCGGCACCGCACCTTTTCACGATGGTGCCGGCGAGCGCGATCGCAACCCGCAGGGTCCGCGAGGGCCTTGCAGGGGCCTGGCTCCATGATGTCTCGCCCGAGCTCAGTGCGTCTGCCATCCGCGAGCTACTGGAAGTCGCCGATCGCCTGGAGGAGGTCACCCTATCAGTGGGTGATGAGGTTTCGACTCGTCAATGCCCATTGTTATGGACTTGGGTTTTGGAGAAGATGGGGATGCTGGAGATCGTGGAACGGTTAACAGACAAGCAACCAGGGGACACGAGATTTACCCAGGTTCAGGCCCCCGGAGGGAAAACCCTACTCCTGCTTGTCTGCTCTTGATTACGGCGGAACCGAAGATTACAGGGGTGCGCAGATTCGATCTGGCGTGGAGGTGTGTATGCGAAAGTATGAGTCGAGAGATCTAGGTCGTGCCCTCTTGGCCTTTATATAGACTTAGGCAGGTCCCGGGCATAGTCCTAGTCGGTTACAGGTTCTAGGGTTTTACCCCTTTGAATTTCCTATCTACTCTAGTCTTGTTCTCCAAGGATCCGAAGGCGTCATGGGCCTGGTCCACCCGAAAGTCTTCATGGGCCAACGTACTTTTGCCGTGGGCCTTCCTTGGGCTGGACTAGGTATGCTGTGACCACGTACCCGTAGGGTATAACCATGTCAGTAGCCCCCGAGTGATCAGTCGAATCGTAGATTCGGCTGAGGACTCTCAATCCTTCGGGTGCAACTATGTATTAACAATATGTGTGTAGGGATTGTTGATGCGTGTGCCTGACTCACCCGACGGTTCAGGGTCAGTTAACTGTCTTAGGACGAAACAACACGATCTTCCTCAGGTTCGAGTCCCTCAACTCGAACATGGAACATATGCTGGCGTAATTCGACTCAGGCCGTGGAGGACTTACAGGAGTGGAATTCCAGTGATTTTAATCGATGTACCCAATGCATCCGTCGGTATTTTTCATCGCACCTGTTAGCACGGGTTTTTACTAGCAGAGCGCAGTCGTGTGCGTTGCCAGGCCATCAGATGATATCTGTAGGTCTTATCTTTGTGTCACAGACACAACATCCGAATGTTTGTCACCGCGGAGGTGTTTCAGGTGGCCAAGGAGATCGTTTTCTCACTCAGCGTTTTGTTGGGGCAGAGTTGCCGAAAAGTTTTTGCATGCTGATCCGAAAGATCGTAGTCAAAGATTTCATAGGGTGCGCGACCAGCGCTCCCTATGGGAGTAGCCCCCGAGTGTCTGTTCGAGTCGTAGACTCGAGCGGAGACTTTAGTTCAAGTACTTTGTTTATTTTTAAGTCTGTAGGACAAAATAAAAATTCGGATGCTTAAATCCATCCTCCCTATGGGAGTAGCCCCCGAGTCCGTTAGTGGAGTCGTAGACTCGACGTAGGACTCGAAGAAATATTTTGTATTTATCCGTCTTTCGGGTGCGCGACCAGCGCTCCTGATAGGAGTAGCCCCCGAGTAGTTAGTCGAATCGAAGATTCGAGTGAGTACTCTTAGCTGTGGAGCCAAAGAATTGTAGTTGATGCTAGTATAGCTTTTGATGACATCAGTGCTGACGATCAATGACCTCAAGCGTCTGCTACGCCAGAGATGACTTGACTGGACGAACGTGGGTCCCACTTGCTGACCTTGAATTGACCGGTCACGCGCGGCGTGGAGATAATCACTGCGTCGCCTCGATTTCCGCGCATAGTGGACGACATGGTAACGATGGTTCGTTGTGATGCTGACACGTGTATGGTCAGATTTGCCGTTGGCGTTAGGTCTTCTAGATGGACGGCTGCCGTGCATCGTCTTCGTCGTTATAATCTTTGGGGAAAGCTGTAGTTTGTTTTCACCGCATCAGTTCTTGTTTTCACTGCCTCCTTGTGCTCTAGCGATTCGTGCTGCGCGCTGGGATTTCCTTCCACATTTCCATCTTCCCTTCTGCGCTTTCACCCCCGGCGCCGCCACAGCGCGATGGGGAAACCGAAGAAATCGTCATCTGCAGTTGGGACCAGCGCCGCCGGAGGAAATAAAGGCGCCACCACTACCCGTGTCACCGACGGTGGCTGGCGGCGATCAGAGACGCGGGAGAGCGATCTCCGCAAGCTTCGCGAGCGGGGTTTGATCCCGCAAGATAGGGAGGCCGTCAGACTCCCCGGCAATGAGGTAATCCCCCATCCCCCAGCTGGGTATCGGGTTATGTTTCTCGCCTTCGTTATGCGTGGGTTTTCCTTCCCAGTCCACGACTTCCTTCGTGGGCTGCTCTTTCTCTATGGCATCCAGCTGCATCATCTTTCGCCCAATTCTCTTCTTCACATTGCTTGTTTCATTACTTTTTGCGAGTGCTGGCTCGGCATCAAGCCGCATTTTGGCCTCTTCCGGAAACTCTATTCCGTGAAGAGGCAATCCGGTTCGGATGGTGTGTATCCCATTGGTGGTTGCATCATCTCCCTCAAAGCCAATATTCTCTTCTTTTCTTTCTCTATGTCCGAATCTGTCCAGTACTGGAGGAGGCGGTGATTTTACATTCGCAACTCTACAGTTGCTGGGCAGCATTTTGGTCTTGATCCTTTCGACCCTTCCCAGATAATCGAGCCGAAAAGATCCTGGAAAAACCAGATCTTGAATGGCGAGACAGAGGAGATAGAGGCCCTTTACCGTCGGGTGGAGGATCTCCAGTTGATTCCGGAGAAGGAAGTGAACGGCGTGGATATTATCCGCACGTTTCTCGAACGTCGGGTGCAGCCTCTCCAGGCGAGGGCGCACCCGATGTTTCTTTATGCTGGGCGCCGTGACCCGACGAGAGTTTCGGCTGAGAAAATCTCCGAGGGAGATCTTGACAGGGCCCTTCGCTTACTGCTGAAGTTCAAGGCCGGAGAAGAAATCCCGGGGAAATCGCTGACTCCTCCGTTTTCTGCAACGTTGGCCGTTCCGTAGGTGTAGATTCGTGCGCGTAGCGCTTTTTGTCGACTGCGTATTTATTTTCCTTTGTTTCCTAACAAGGTCCCTTTTGTTTTTGCAGAGCTTCAAAGTGCCTGGCATGGTTCCGCCATTGCCTGAAAAATATCCGAATGCCCCGGATAATGACGTGGTGGATTCCGTGTCCGAGCTGCCATCGGCGCGATCTCCGGCGGAAGATGCCGACGAGTCGAGTGAGGACCATACGCGCAAACGATCACGGAGCTCCAGCGAGTCTTCGGATGCCTCGACTCCTCCGACTCCCAGAAACCCTCTGGGCCTTGAGCGTCATAGTGATGGGCATGGAGGCTCTTCCTCTCCCATTCCTGCCATTCCTGTGCGGGCTGTAGCGCCACACCCGCCAGCGAAGCGGAAGAAGGAAGAAAAGAAGGAAGAGAAGAAGGAAGAGAAGAAGGTGGAGAAGAGAGCCCGAAGGACTCCTCCTGTCTTTGACCTGATCTCGCTGGACTCATAAGTTTCTTGTCTTACTGCTGTCCTTTTTCTTCCTTGATTGTGCACTCGCACTGATTGCTTCGTATGCAGGCATTCCTCCCATGACTCCTCCAGCGATGGTGCTCGGGAGATGATGGGGGAGTCGAAAGTTGCGTCTCCTCCTCCTCAAACGGTGGCAACGTCTGGGGGCGCCGCTCCGAATCCTCCTCTGCAGGAGGTACAGGTGGTTGCGCCTCAGAATTTCGCCAGCGGGCCTTCGGAGTCGCCATCAGAGCATGTAAGTACCTCTGCTTCGTACCACGGGGGGAGCCCCCGGGTGTCTGAAAAATTTCGTGTCTTATTCTTTTTTCGAATCTTCGGGGGAGGGGGGAGCCCCCGAGTGTCTTCGTTTTTGAGTTTTGCCTTTATTCCGTAATGTTGGGCGCAACCCCCAAGTCCTTTTTCCTTACTGGTGTTTCTTTTTCTTCAGCCTTTTGTGCAGGAGGCCAAGCGGCTGGTGCAGGAGCGCCTGGTGCTGGAGGCTAACCTCCGACAGCTGCAAGGTACCTATTTGCTTTTGGTACTTTTTCCGTTTATTCCGGTCCCTCTCTCTGATGCTTGCTTGTTTTGGATGCAGAGGAGCATAATACTTCTCTCCGTGAGGTCGACGCTCTCAAGAAGAGCCTTGGTCAATTGGAGAAGAAGGCCGAGGCCGCGTTGGTGCGAAGGAACGCCTCGAGCTAGAGCGGACCAAGGCAACCGAAGCGAAGGAGTGTCTGCAGCAGGAGGCCGCGGACCGTGAGGAGCAGCTGGACACTGTTGCGGCTGCGCGCGAGAGGGAGGTGGCAGGCAAGCTCATGGCTGCTGCCAAGGCTGTTTCGGGTGAGTGTTGTATTTGTGCTTCTTTCTTCTTGTTTTCTTGTCTTCTTCTGTTTTGCTTTTCTTCATGTCCCCTTTTTTTTGTCTCAGATGCCGCAGGCATCGAGTTTGACTGAGGCGCTCTAGAGCATGGGACTGCTCTAGATGATGCTACTGCAGCGGTCGAAGATCGTTGCAGCACCGTCGTCAGCTCCCTTGCCAAGGCGAAGGAGGTCCTTGGCCGCTTCTACAAGGAGCTTGTCCCTAAGGGCGCGACCCTTGATGATGTGGATGCCCTGGCGGAGGCTTTGTCAGCCGAAGCGCCTGCAGCGTACAAGCGCAAGCAGAAGGGCATCAGCGCGCCCGTCGGGCTGGAGATGGCTTTGGCGGCTGGAGCGGAGCTGGACCTGCCCCAGATCACCTCCCGGATGCCGAAGACCGCAGATGGATCCGAGGTAGCTTTTGCTGCCTACTCTGCTCGCTGCAAGCGATATGGGCCAAATCTCATTGATTTGCTGTCTGAGTATGCGCTGCGGCAGCAGGGGGAGGCCAAGGCTAGGCAGTCCGGCTCCGAGGCGACGCAGGGTGCCATGTCTTAGGCGTTGTAGATGTAGGATAGTTTATAGTCTGCTTTTGCTGTAAATATTTTGAGGAAGACAATCCTTGTGCCACGTAGTGGCCTTTATATGCTCAATGAATTCTTCTGATTTGTGCTCTACCACTGTCTGAATGTTTGTGTCCTTTGCTTTTCTGCTGTTCTAGGTTCCTTCGGGTGCTGACCCTGTTGACACCTCGCCTGCAGCGCAGCTGCGGCCATCTTTGGATGATTCCTCGCAACTCGCTTTTATTCGGGATCGTGTTCGTAGTCTTGAGAGGGAGTTGCTTGGGTTGCGAGGTCACGCCGATGTTTGGAAGTCCAAGGCGGATCGTGGTGCAGCCAGAGAGGAGTGCTTGATGGCGGAACTTCTTCGGCTGTCTGAGCAGCTTCAATGTAAGTTGTTCTTTGTTTCGAGCTGCAGCTCAGGTCTTCGAATGAGCCTGCTGGCCTTGCCTCTTATTTTGTGCAATTGTCGCAGGTGCGAACCTTGCTCCGAGGGAAGAGAAAGAGCGTGTCGCTGTTCGGGTCAATTGTTTGACTCAACAGGACATGGAGGCTGGCGGCTTCTTCTGAATGGATCGTGACCGTGCCATGGCTCTGGCGACGGTGCAGGATCATGTGCACCAGGTTTCGCGGGTGCTTCTCCAAGTGCAGACGTCGCTTGCCTCGGTGTTGCACGTCATGTTTCCTTTGGATGCCGTAGCGACGAGCCTTGCGGGTCTTCTGTCGAAGTTTCGGAGCGTGAGCAATGTCAAGGAGTTGGTGCGGCAACAGCTCATCGCAGGAGTGAAAGCTACTTTGTCTCTCGTGAGGCTACACCGGCCTAATGTAGATTTGACTGTTGTGGCAGCTGGGCCACCTCCTCGGCCGGATGGTGATGAGTGGGACATGCGTCCGCATTACGCAGCTGTAAGGTAGTATGCCGAATAGGTCGTAGATTTGTTTGAGCAGCGTGCTCAGGTTATCCTTCAGAATAGGTAGTACCTGTAAAAGAGATAGATGTAAAATTTGTATATTTCGACTGGGCGTGTTGTGCCCTTTGTTGTAAAGGTTTGTTTGTTGTAAGCACGCAGTGCTTTGTTTGAGTACGTGTCCTTTTCGTTTTCCTGACGTTGTCAGCTACTCAGGTGTACACGCATGATCCTCAGTCGATGAAATCGTGAGGTGGGGGGAGCCCCCGAGTGCGTTTGTAGCATAAAGTAAAGTTGCAAAATAGCGAACTGAAGTTTGGGGCGAGACACTTAGCTTTATTTATATCGTAACGGAGGAAATACATTGTTCGGCTGAATAGCCTTGGCTGAAAAGCCTTATTAAAAGTAAAGGGGTAGGTAGCTAGGGGTAGAATCATCGCAAGTGCGCGATGTTCCATGGGTTGGAGTATGCGATTCCAGACTCCACGTGCTTGAGGCGATAGGCGCCACCTGGGATGACTTCGGTGATGACGTAGGGTCCTTCCCATGGTGATTCGAATTTCTTCGGTCGCTCTTGCTTGAGTCGCAAGACGAGGTCTCCTTCGTCGAAGGACCTTGGGCGCAGCCAACAGCTGTGGTAGTTGCGGAGACTCTGCTGGTACACCGCTGATCGAGCTGCTGCTATGTCTCTTGCTTCGTCGAGTGTGTCGACGGCGTCTTCGAGTGCAGCCGTGGATTCGGCTTCGCTGTAAGCGACGACCCGGGGGACCTGGTGGCGTACTTCGGCTGGTAACACGGCCTCAGCTCCGTGCACCATGAAGAACGGTGTGTAGCCTGTGGAGCTGTTTGGCGTAGTTCGTAAGCTCCACAGGACGGATGGTAGCTCTTTCGTCCAGGCTCCTGCTTTTCGTTCGAGTGGACTCATGAGGCGCTTCTTGATGCCAAAGCCGATTAGGCCGTTGGCCTTTTCCACTTGCCCGTTCGTTTGCGGGTGTGCCACTGAGGAGTACGTGATGTTGATCTCAAGGCCTTCGCAGAAGTCCTGAAACTCCTTGGAGATAAAATTCGATCCATTGTCGGTGATGATGCTGTGCGGTACGCCGAACCTGTAGACAATGGACTCGAAGAACTTGACGGCAGTTTTGCCTTTCTGGTTGGTAACCGGCATGGCCTCGATCCACTTGGTGAATTTGTCGACTGCGACCAGGAGGTAAACGTGTCCCCCTTTCGAGGATTTTGGCAGTTTGCCAATCATGTCGAGGCCCCATTAAGCAAAGGGCCAGGCTATAGGTATGGGTCTGAGGTCCGACCCGGGTGCGTGCGGTTTTCGGCGAACCGTTGGCACCCGTTGCATCTTTGGACGATGTCCTTCGCGTCGCTCATGGCCGTTGGCCAGTAGAATCCGGCTCGCAGAGCTTTGGCGACAAGGGAGCGGCTGCCTGCGTGATGGCCGCAGATGCCCTCGTGGATGTCTTGGAGGATGGCTTTCCCGTCACCGATGGTGACGCACCTTTGTAGTACACCCGTAATACTGCGCTTGTACAACTCGCCATTGATGATGGTGAAGGCTTTTGACCGACGAGATATGCGCCGGGCATCTGTCGGGCTGTCAGGCAGTTCTCTGTTTATCAAGAACTGGAGGTATGGTCGCGTCCAAGTTTCTTCGACTGCCATGACCTGCATTAGGTTGACCATGGCTACCTCTGTGTCCAGTTTCTCGGGTCCTTCATGTCCTTCGGGAAGCGTAGCCCCCGAGTGTTCTGCTTCTTCGGGTGATCCCTTGGGGAATTTCCGCTTGATGGATGGCACGCAGATCTGTTCGAGGAACACACCTGGTGGCACCTTTGCGCAGGTGGAGCCGATGTTGGCGAGTCTATCGGCCTCCTCGTTGCTTTCTCTTCCGACGTGTCGAAGCTCGCAGCCATCGAATTCTCCTTCGAGTGCGTTGCAGAGAGCGCGGTACGCAATCATGTTTTCAGCGTGTGCGTCACACTCGTTCATCGTCTGCTGGACGACGAGGTTGGAGTCACCGTAGATGACCAGGCGCGTTGCGCCGCAGATTTTTTCCATCCTCATGCCGTGTATGAGGGCTTCGTATTCGGCCTCATTATTAGAAGCTCGGAATTTCATCCGAAGGACGTACTTCATCTTGTCGCCTTGCGGGGAGGTCAGTATGACCCCTGCTCCTGCTCCAGCTCCAGCTTCACGCTTGGAGCCGTCGAAGTGCATCGTCCATGACTGCGATATGTTTGGGGTGTCTGGCAGCTGCAGCTCCATCCAATGTACCAGGAAGTCCGGAAGGACTTGAGATTTGATTGCGAGTCGCTTCTTGTAGACGATGTCTAAGGGTGACAGTTCGATGCCCCACAGGGCCACGCGTCCTGTGGCCTCCGGATTATTCAGGATGCTGTTCAGGGGTGCCTCGTTGGCGACCATTACCTGGTGCTCCTGGAAGTAATGGCTCAGCCATCGAGCTGTCATGAACACGCCGTAGGCGAGCTTCTGGTAGTGAGGGTACCTCTGCTTTGTTGGTGTCAGTACCTCGCTGAGGTAGTATATTGGGCGCTAGACCCCGTGGGTCTTTCCTTCTTCGGGTCGTTCGACCACTAGTACGGTGCTGACCACCTGGTGTGTGGCTGCTATGTACAGCAGCAGAGGCTCACGCTCCTTTGGCGTGACCAAGACGGGCGAGGTGGAGAGAAGCCGCTTGAGGCTTTCGAATGCATCGTTGGCTTCCGGCGTCCACTCGAATTTATCTGATTTGCGTAGCAGCTGGTAGAATGGTAGGGCCTTCTCTTCCATACGGCTGATGAATCTGCTTAGCGCCGCTATTCGTCCTACGAGCTGTTGGACGCCTTTGAAGTTTTTCGGCTTCTCCATCGCCATGATGGCTCTGATTTTCTTCGGGTTCGCCTCGATCCCTCGCTGAGAGATGAAGTACCCAAGCAGCTGACCCGATGGGACGCCGAAGGCGCACTTTTCGGGGTTGATCTTGATCCTGTAGCGATCGAGGTTGTCGAACGTCTCGCGGAGATCATCGATAAGTGTTCTTGCCTCCTTGGTTTTTATCACTATGTCATCAACATAGACTTGGACGTTGCGACCGATCTGTTCCTTGAGGCAGGCCTGCATGCATCGCTGGTACGTAGCACCTGCGTTCTTTAGCCCGAAGGGCATTGTGTTGTAGCAGAATACTCCGAACGGCGTGATAAACGCCGTTTTCTCCTGATCTTCGACCTTGAGTCGAATCTGGTTATAGCCTGAGTAGGCGTCGAGGAAGCAGAGTTTCTCACAACCTGCAGTCGAATCGATGATCTGATTGATCCGAGGAAGAGGGAAGTGGTCCTTTGGGCAATGCTTGTTTAGTGACGTGAAATCCACGCACATCCGCAGGATGTCCGTGTCCTTCTTTGGGACGATCACTGTATTTGCAAGCCACTCGCTTTCCTTGATTTCCCTGATGAAGTCTGCAGCGAGTAGTCTATTGATTTCCTTGCCGATAGCTTCGGCTTGCGGCTCGGACAGTCTCCGGATGGACTGCTTGACTGGCTTGGTGTCTGGAAAGACGTTGAGTGCGTGCTCGGCGAATTCCCTGGGAACTCCTGGCATGTCCGCAGGACACCAGGCGAAGATTTCCCAGCGCTCACGGAGGAATTCGACGAGCGCGCCTTCCTATGCGGGGCTGAGGTCATTGGCGATCAGCGCCGTCTTGGAGGCATCCGTCGGATGGACCTGCACCTTTTTGGTGTTGACCGTGGAGTCGAAGGACATGTCAGGTGCGTTTTGCCTTGTGATTGGGGGTGCCCCATTGTCCGTCACCTCATGGAGCCTTACAAGCTCGTCTTGCATGCCGAAAGACTAGGAGATTTTGTTGAAATCCCTGTCGCATTGGTCCGATCGGGTGAAGCTCCCGTGGATTGTGATGACGCCCTTTGGCCCTGGCATCTTGAGTAGTAGGTATGCGTAGTATGGGACAGCAAGGAACCTTGCGAATGCTACACGCCCAAGGATGGCGTGATATTGTGACGGCCAGTCCACCACTTCAAATTCGAGTCGCTCCAGCCGGAAGTTGTCCGGCTTTCTGAAGATGACGTCGAGCCCTATTTTTCCCAAGGGGAATATGCCCTTCCCTGGAACAATGCCGTGGAACATTGTGTCTGACTGCTCCAGGATGCATTGCGGGATCCGCATTGCTGCTAGAGTGCTTGCGAACATTAGGTTGATGCCGCTGCCGCCGTCCATGAAGACGCGACTCATCTCGAAACCTCCGATCTGCGCCTCCAGCACCAGGGCAGCATGACCTGGGCGGGGGATCTAGCAAGGGTGATCCGCACGAGTGAATGTGATGCAGGACTCCGATCCGCTAAGGTACTCAGGGATGGCAGGTGGAGTTGCCACGGCCAGGTTGATTTGTCGGGTGATTTTCTTCTGCACCCTATTCGTGGGGCGTCCCTTCTGGATCATCATTAGTGCTCCTTTCGGTGGGGGGTACCCGTTCCCAGCGTTGTTCTGTGCTAGTGCGACTGGTTGGTTTGGGCCTCCGATAGGCGACAGTGGGGGAGCTCCATGCGCTATTTCACCTGGCGCAGGTGCATTTCCGAATGCAGGGATTGGGGCTTGTTGCCTCATCTGCACCATGCTTTCGCTGAGTTTCTGGAACTCGCGGCAGTCCTTGAGCATGTGGCTAGCTTTCTTTTTGCCGTCCTGCTTGTCGATGTAGAAGTGGATGGTGCATGGACCCGAAAGTTTGTCGTATGCTGAGGGTCCGTTGTCGCGGTCGCGGCGTTGCCACGATTGTGCTGGGCGTCCGCCGTCGCGGAAGTTTCCTCCGCGGTATCCTCCGCTGTTGCGGCTGTTGTCGTTGCAACGGTCGGCGTAGCCGGCCGCGACCATGTCGGGTCCGTCGCGATCGTCGTAGACACGCGATCTCCTCTTGCTGCGGCGTTCCCGTCTTCGGCCGTAGTCGTCCTCTTCATCCGATTGTGCTTGGTGAATGCAATCTTCGCCGTCGGCCCACCTGTTGGCGATGTCCATGAGGTGGTCGAGTGTTTTGGGATTGACGTGCCCAAGTTCCTCCTTGAAGTCTGGGCATTTGACGCCGTCCCTGAAGGCGTCGATGGCCCTCTCTTCGGAGATGTGTGCTGCGGAGTTCTTGGTGTTAGACCAGCGTAGTATGTACGAGCGAATATATTCGCCCGTTTTCTGAGTGCAGGCTCGCAACTCTTCGATTGAGGCGGGCCTTTTGCTGGTGCCCTTGAAATTTCGGATGAAGCTGTAAGCTAGATCCTCCCAACTTCGGATGGACCCTGATGATAAGCTGCTGATCCAGACCCGCACCACGCCTGTCAGCTGCAGCTGAAGGCATTGCATGGTGGTTTCTTTGTTACCACCGTGCAGCTTGACGGATGACAGATGGTCACTGAGCCAGGCTTTTGGATCTTGCGTGTCGTTGAACTTCGAAGTATCCGAAGGAAGCTTGAAATTGCATGGCATCTGTGTTCGCTGAACAGATCTGCTGAAGCATCGGGCTCCACAAAGTTCTCCTTCGTCTTCGTCCATCTCGGATTCAGACGAGCATGCACGTTTGGCTCGCGCTTTGTCGATTTTGCGCTGTGTAAGCGCGTCTCTGGCGTCGTAGTCGCGTTTATGGCGACGCGAGCTCTTCTTCCTTCGAGGAAGGTCGTGTTCCTCTTCCTCTTCGGATGAAGGGGTGGGGCTCCGATCGCGCCTGGCCGGAGCTTTCTTCTTCGGCTCCGCAGGAGCGTCTTGGTGGAGCGCAGCTCCGACAAGTCCGAGTATGGTGAGTGCGGACTTATGCATGGCTCTTTTCGGGTCCCCCTCCGGAGGTGGGTGGGCCGCGAGATACGCAGTGGCTGCCATGATCGCAGCTTGCGGTGTCTTCGGGATGATGTTGCCGTCGGCATCCATCTCCATGAACGATGTGTGGAGAGTTCGGGTCACATCACGACGCTCCTTGGGATCCATGTTCTCCACCCGAGAGCGGTGCTTGTTTCCTTGGTTTCCGTTCGTGCTAGAGCCGAGGGCCATGTCGGAGAGCGCAGCTCGTCGCGCGCTGGACTCAGAGGCTGCTTGCTTGCGTTGTCAAGTGTTTCCTGCATCTTGACTTGCTTCTTGTGCTCCTCGATGAGGAGGAAGTGGTATGCCATCAGTAGTTCACGTGAGGCGTCTGCAGGCAGGACTATGTCGCCTGCTACGACGCGGCGTGCCTGGACCCATCCTTCTTTGCTAAGTTGGATAACGTGGCCGTTGTTTTCCTCGTCGGGTGGGGGGGACTGGCTTCTTCTGTTCCCACCGTTTCCGCCGTTTCTGTCCTGCGGGTTGGGGTTCGGGTTGGGCGGCGGGTTAGGCGTTTGCTGTTCCTGGATGACTGCGGCGCATTGGTAGCGCTTGTAGATCGGTCCGCTGCTGCCGCAGCTTTCAGATCCGGAACCGTAGGTCCCTGCATTCGATGGCGGATCGCACAGATCGGAGTTGCAGCTGCTGCTGTCATAGGAATCATCTGCTGATGATGTTGTGCGTAGCACGGCGTGTGGGGCCCATGAAGCGGGCTTGATTGATGGTAGGGGCACCCGCTCAAGGAGGCGGAGGGTGCCAGTTTGCCCCACCTGGAAGCAGAAGCTCCCGAACAAGATTTCGAGTCCGTCGCCTATGGGCTCGAAGTCCTTCATGGTGGCCGGCGAGTGGGCGGTGAAGTCGAAAGCGCCGAAGAGGAGGTGACTCTCCGTCGCCGCAGAGCTGTAGATCGATCGGGTCGGGACCGTCACGACCGCACAATCAGCAGCCCCGATTCCCACAGACGGCGCCAATTGACGAGGTTTCGACTCTTCCATGCCCATTTTTATGGACTTGGGTTTTGGAGAAGATGGGGATGCTGGAGATCGTGGAACGGTTAATAGACAAGCAACCAGGGGACACGAGATTTACCCAGGTTCAGGCCCCCGAAGGGAAAACCCTACTCCTGCTTGTCTGCTCTTGATTACGGCGGAACCGAAGATTACAGGGGTGCGCAGATTCGATCTGGCGTGGAGGTGTGTATGTGAAAGTATGAGTCGAGAGATCTAGGTCGTTCCCTCCTGGCCTTTATATAGACTTAGGCAGGTCCCAGACATAGTCCTAGTCGGTTACAGGTTTTATGGTTTTAGCCCTTTGAATTTCCTATCTACTCTAGTCTTGTTCTCCAAGGATCCGAAGGCGTCATGGGCCTGGGCCACCCGAAAGTCTTCATGGGCCAACGTACTTTTGTCGTGGGCCTTCCTTGGGCTGGACTAAGTATGCTGTGACCACGTACCCGTAGGGTATAACCATGTCAGTGGGGACACAGGATGTCCTCAGATGGACCTGGGATCCGTCGGGATGCTACTCTGCGAAGTCTTGCTATAGGGATCTTTTCGCCGGCCAGACCTCGATGGCTGGGCCTCTACAGATCTGGCGCTCTCGAGCCCCCGCCAGCTGCAAAGTTTCCCTTTGGTTGGCTGTGAGAAACAGATGCTGGACCGCGGACAGGCTGAGCCGGCGTGGACTGCAGCACCCGGCGACCTGCCCTTTCTGTGACCAGTGTGGCGAATCCATCGACCACCTGCTCATGGGGTGTGTCCTAGCTCGAGAGGTGTGGAACGCTTGCCTTGGTTGGTGGGGCAAGAGGAAATGGTTGCCGGATCCTGACTCCAAGCTGGTTACCTGGCTTCAGGGGAAGCGTGGAGGGAGAGGCCATGAGCGAGATCTCTGGACAGGAGTCTCCCTGGTCTGCTGGACACTTTGGCGCCACCGGAACGACGTCGTCTTCGACAGAGGCCCCCCTCGGCCGCTGTGGTCATTCATAAGATTTCTGATGAAGCATGCCTGTGGATAGCCGCGGGACTCTTTCGAGATTGCCTGAGCCAGGTAGATAGGTGGAGGTGTCGCGAGTAGTTAACTAGTGTGTGAGTGCTGCCCTCGAGGCAGTGTGGTCTGCGTCTGGGGCGTCTATGCCGCGGCGTGTTGTAAGCTTTGGCCGCCTGGCCCCCCTTCTATGAAAAATATACGTCTTCCAGGACGTATCCTTGAAAAGATCTCCTTCATTCTTAAGAATCCCCTTTAGTGGTGAACTTGAAGTAATAAGGAATCTCCTTTTTGCCCCCGCCCCTTATGTACACATGTTTATTTGGAGAGAGAGAGAGAGAGAGAGAGAGAGAGAGAGCGCTCAAGGGCTCCATCATCGCTCTGTCGAGTAACTTTAGGAAGAACCCTAACACCTCAGAGTCGCTCCTCACCACCGCCTCCACTCATCGCCGATGTCGGTGTCGTCAGTGTTTGCTACGGTGGCGACATACATTGTCCCCTAAAGTCGGCAGGGTCATCTAGCAATGTCTCACGCTGGAGAGTTTGGAGATAGGACAAAGACCCTAGGCCGGGGGAGTTGACGACGTCGTGATGCGTTATTGCAGCCACGCTGTCGGCATCATTGTCGTGCTCTAGATGTCGGCAAGAGTTGCCTCGCGGCGGGACGGTTTGAGGCGCACTAAGGTGCATAGATTTGTTGCCGTTTAAGAGTTGCGCCATTTGGATAATGCTATGGAAACGACACAAGGAGGTGGCCTCGACATGGATTTGTCGCACCTAGCTGTTGATATGGTTCTGGGATATGTTTTTGTTGCTTCCTACTTGGAGTTGTTGGCTTGGATGCAAGACCGTCGCTACGAAACTGATGACCTAGTCCATACACAGTTCTATATCACCCACTCAAGTGGAGGATGTCAGCGCGACGGCCTCATACAGGTATCCAAAATGCGGTGAAGTGACATCGCTATGGAGATGGGATGTGGATACACACGACTTTGTGGGTTACCTTGGCTAGAAGTGGTGGGAAATTTGGCCGCATAGTTTGTCACGCGGCCTTAGGCATGTGTAGAAGTAGGAGTAATGTCTATAAAATTAACTCTTTAGTTTAGGTGTCGGCTTTGGATGAATGGATGGCAGATGATTACCTTGGCAAATGGAGACTTTCTCATAAAGCTTCGAAGAGTGAAGCTGTAAATGGAATCCGCTCCTGGAGTTATTTCAAGGTTATCTTTGAAGCCGGCGAGGAACTCCTAAGTGATCTCCTCCTATGTGTTGGTGCGTAGCTGCGTGTGCACACCCTTGTCCGCATTGTTGGCTATCAAGTCAAAATCAACAGTCAACCCATTGGTCACGAGGAATTGCTCGAACCTCCACCTTGTGGGGGCGGTCGTGCACTTGCTTAGCTTCGCATACACCTCATTGACCTTATCGTGGAGAGAAACCTCTTCCGTTGGATGCTTGGACTTGCGGGTGCGGCCCGATAAACCACCCACATCGGCAGCCTCTTGTCCTTGAAAATCTGCTAATCATATCTGAAAAACTGATGATTTTTCTAGAAATTTTCGTGGCATAAGTATTACACCATCACACAAAAGATTCGATGTAAGAACTTTGAATCATAAGGTCTAAATTAACATGAATATTAAAAATAGTGAATTTCATCTATATAAATAATATGATAAAAATACCCACCGATTGGACAAAATAAACCAAGTATCGGGAGAGAAGCTTACCAGATGAAGATTCCTCAACTGATGCAAAACAAATTTATGAAGAATCAAAAGTTATAGGACGATAGATTTGAGGTGCGTGTGAAAGAGAGAGACGTGGAGCAATGGCTGGTTTGAACCTCTGCCCCGCCGCCAACCATTTTAGGCAAAAATTGGAGCGGTAGGACCACGGGTACAAGCACGCCTGCTTGTTCCGCACATTGAATTGCATGTAAAAGTTAGATTAGGGTTTTTGGCTCGTACCTGATACGAGCACGGATACTTGTATCATTCCTTATTATCTTTTTCGTTTAATTTGAAGAGTCTTGGTCAAATATCAGTACAAGGACGAATACGACCATATGATCATATCCCACCTTGTTAAACTTTCTACCTATTTTATGTTCTCGAAGCTTGGATTAATGGATTCTAATACGACCACTGCATGATTTGCCATGTATGTACCGTCGGTCGTCATCTTAACAATGAATGAAAAATTCCTTATTCTCTCCTTCGATAAAACCCAGCATAATATCTTCTAAGGTTTTTTTCCAATCCTTCAATGCCAGGTCTAAACACCTTTTGTACTAAAACATAAAGTAGTTCGTGGTAATGAAATTTTTTAATTTAAAATGATGGACTGCATCCCGTAAAGCATCTCTGCTACTTATAAAAGAGCAAACATAATCTTTTCTAAACGTATCCCACAAACATACATGGACCCATTACCACCGCATGATTAGGCTCACTAAACTCAATCTAAGAGCTACCATTAATCTAATTCATTATCTGTGTACACTTAGCAATTTAGAATGGATGAACCTACTCCAACGGCAGAGGAAAATACTGAACTCCCCCGCGTACGCCTCCCCAGATCATGGTCAAACCGATAACACTGGTAGAAAAGGGCCCATGCGTCCCGGTTGGTAAGAGCCATTAGTCCCGGTTGCCCAACCGGGACGGGGCAATCGGGACTAAAGCTTTAACCTTTAGTCCCGGTTGCCCCACCAACCGGGACAAATGGGCACACGTGGCGGCATCAGAGCGCGAGGGGGGGGGGATCATTAGTCCCGGTTCGTAACACGAACCGGGACTAATAACCTGCTGCCGTGGCAGAGATTTGGCCCATTTCTCTGCCGCGGCAGAGAATTCATTTTTGGCACATTTTGTTGCCGCGGCAGCATTTTCGCCACTTTTTGTGCCGCAACAGAGAATTCATTTAGGTTATTTTATTGTTTATTTAGTGTTTTGCACTTATCAACGAAGGAACCTTATATTACACAAGATCATCATGACAACATTACATTCAATACACGGATCGAGTTCATGCACTACATACAAAAGTTGCTATTCGATGCTACCGGCCAATTTCTTGAAAGTTGCTATTTTTACAATTCCTATTGTCTATACACAGCCGAGTAGTATTCCCCTTGTGTGTTTAGGACTTCTGCATCCAAGAATCCCGCCAATTCCTCCTGAATTGCTCGTACGCGATCCTTTGGCAGAAGACCGTCCCGTAGACGTTCGATCTGATTTAAAAAAGGAGTCAGCCTATATGAATATGAAACTAAACACAATTTGATTGTAATTAAAAACTATAGAAATTGTTTACGTACGTGGAGTTGCTCTAAATTTCTGCCATTCTCATCGCACGTCTGCCGGATGAACTCGCATACATAGTATCCACATAGATTGTTACCTGGTCCGTGCGTCAGGCACTTTACGAGAACATAGTTCAATCAAAATAATAATCAAGCATGATAATAACTGTATCAAAACTAGAATCAAAGAGATGCGCGGATATAGCTAGTGGTGCTTACATTTAGTGGTGAAATGTAAGCTCCTCTTTCCAAACACCCCTAGCCTTCTTGGTGAACCGTTTCCAAGCGCTGTCCGGCTTAGAAAACGAATAAAATAAGTTATTAAGTACTTGATATCATAAAATTCACGAACGTTGCCGATATAGTGTCGTAATGATTAGAATTACCGCTGGAGAAGTATCTGCATGTCCTTCCACGTCTCAAGGGGTTTATGTTTCGAGTCCATGACTAGTACACGCCCTTTGTCAAGTTGAATGATTAACAGAATATAGTGGTACCTGCGAATGCAGAACTAATCAATTATATACTTAACATCGAGTAAGCGAAATAGAAAGTGTATACAAGACAATAACACTCACTGGAAGTTGTAAGGAAATAGTATTTCCCTTTTGGTTTCTTGAAACCTTAACGCGTGTACTATATTATCCTCCGTATCCTCGGGGCTTATTTTAAGATTAGCTTCATGAACCCAATATGGGTCAATGAAGCCAATGTCATAGATTTGTCCTCTGCTGCATTCGAGAATCTTCATTCTGCATATTACAGTATGATTATATACATGCAATAAACAAGGTGAGATAGCTGGAGACTAAATTAATTACAGAATTAGTACTTACAGACAATAGGCACTGATGATCGATTTGTCCAAGGCGTCTTGATTGAATAATTGAAATAGTTCATCAAATTCAATGGATATCATGTCATCCTTATCTTTCCCATGATGCTTTTTTGTAACCCTCAGCACTATCCAGTTAGCCCCGGCCCTTGTGGCATGCATGTACCAGTTATGCAATCTTCGCATTTTTGTTGGAAGATTGTTTACCTCCTCAGGTTAGGTTTTACGTACTGGTATTTGTATGCTACTTCACTCACGGGGAAGAACTCTAACTGGGATAAGTACTGGGCAATACTCATACCTTGAGCAGCGGCAGCTTCTCCGTATTGTGCAACTACCTCTGGATCATACTGCTCTTTGGCCCCATATTTGCTCGACCCCACATTGGTTTGAGAAATCACCTTGAGAGGGGCGCAAGTCTGTTTTGCTTGTTCTCCAAGCTGGGCAACAGATTTCCCTCTTGCATCCGTACTGCTCTTCTAGGCTTTTTGTGCCGCATGTGACTTGAGAATAGAACGCTCATAGTCTGATGACAGCTTTGGCTCGGGTTGATGAAGATTCTTTAGCATTTTCAACACTTTGACTTTTTCTTCTTTGGTGCTGGGGAACTCTGGCTCTTTCGGCCGCCTCAGCTTAGCGAAAAACGCTGTCGTTTCCGAATCAACGATCGCCGCAGTCTCCTCTTCAGTACAGTCCTAAGCTCTCTTGGGAGGAACCGTTGGTACTTTTGGAAGAGGCTCTTGTTTACGTTTCGGCGATCGCTTACGACGCACAGTAGCGGTACGCTTACGCTTTTTATCCTGAGGCGCCGGCGATGGCTCCCACGGCGATGGCTGCACCGGAGATTGGTGAGGCGACGGAGCCGGGTGAGGCGACGAAGACGGCTGCCGCGACGGCGACGACCTCGCTGGAGACGGGTGAGGCGGCGGCGAAGATGGCCTTGGCGTGTGATTTCGAAGCACGATACAATCCTTCGGCCATAGAATGGTGACGTTTTTTGCGTCACCCAACACAGTCACATCCCCTTCACCAGCAGGGTAGTGAAGATCCAAAACCTCAAAGGTGGGCATGATTTCATCCACGCCGACAACAGCGTAGCCCTCTAGAACCGGACGACAATGGTAAGTTGGTGTGGGTCCAATTGGTAAGGCATAGCCGACCGCCACCTTCATTGATATGTTCACAACTTTGACATGTAGCTCGCAGTGTGTCATCTCTGTGATATCATCCACTGGATAGACAACAGGAGCCATCGTCGGTGCATCATCGTCATCGCCATTGTCATCACCCGGGACCTCGGTGGAAGCCACACTGCTTTTTCGATTATTCGATAGGCCGGTAGCATCAAATGCAGTGTGCTGCTGAGATGGGCCGGTAGTACTTTGCTCTTTAAGTGAGTTAATTTCATCTTGTTGTTGCTTTAATCGTTCTTCAATTAAACGCATTCGCTCTTTCTGACTTTCTGCTTCAACTGCCGCCCTGTCCTTACTCCTCTGACGGCTTCTATCAGGATATTTCTTCCTCTCTTCGGGAAACCCAGTCGTCCATGATTGGGAGCCTATTGTGCCTCGTGTTCGTCCATCATGTTCCTTATTTCCAAGGGCGAGTGTGAGCTCATCATTCTCTCTATCGGGAATGAAGTCCCCATCTTTAATAGCCTTTACTGCTTTTCTGATCCTCTCGATTGGCAAGGGGTCTTCTTTATGTCGTATGTTATATATACACCTCCCTTCCGAGTCCAACGTGCCCCCATGCCCGTAAAACCAATTCCTTGCACGTTCTACCCAATCGTCTGTCTCTGGGGTGATCTTTTTATCACGCAGTTCCTGCTCAAGTTTCTCCCACTTAGGAATGCCAACCCTGTAGCCACCTTGCCCCATAGTATGGTGATACTTCTTCTTAGCAGCATTCAGCTTATTCGTTTCAGACATTTTCTTAGCCTTTTCTGATTTCTTGTATTCCACAAACTCAGCCCAGAATGGTTTTATCTTCTCAAACTGAATATTCTTGAAATTGGGAGTCTTCTTTTTCACGACATAGTCAAGGTGCAATCTTTTCTTCCAGTTAGTGAAACACTGGGCCATCTTCTTCAAAGCCCACTCCCTGACCTTAGCCTCCATGGCTCTCCCATGTTGTAAGGCGTCCTCAACTGGATCCTCCGCATTTGGATCTAGCTCTATCTTCGGTAGTTTGAAATTAACCATGAGCCTCTTCCACAGTAAATCTTTGGCGTGGTTAGGGACAAATAAACATGTTCCCTCTTCATCCGCATTAGCAGGCCTATTCCAATTTCTAATGGTGATCGGGATTAAGTCCCTAACGATTACTCCGCATTGTGCCACAAATTTGGTTCCGACAACTTCGCGAGCTGTCGGTTTGCCGTCTTTAGCGACATCTTCGATCCTGAACCTCTCATGGTCTTGCAACATTTTGGTTGGGCCTCGTCTGCTCTTTTCAGTAGATTCCTTCGATCCAGAGGGCTAAAAGAATAAAGATCGTCGTTACTATTTCTATATAGATAGCAGATGATTAATTAATGAATTGATTTATAGTAGATGCACCTCGCCGGAGCGGTCGTCTTCTCGATTACACAAGGCATCGCCTTCTCCCTCGCGGAAGGCAACACCTTCAACCTCAAACAAGTTGTCTATTCTGGTAAAAAGAGGATCACCCTCACCGGAGTTGTTCAGAAACGTTGATACGTCTAAATTATCTTCCCCACGGATCACACCTTGGATCAACTCTTCCTTTTCTTCGTCTCTGACGTGTGGGTCCATATTTTCTGCATAGGTGGAAAAACGAATAAGTCAAAGCGGCTCAAGGAGAAAGTTAAGGAGAAATCCTAATATATACATACACAATAATAAAAATGAAGAGAAACCCTAAACCCTAAACCTAGCTACAAAAAGGAAACCGTGTAGTAGATAGGTAACTCTAGCTAAAATCAACTAAAATCAATATTCCGGAGTTCCGAGGGGTGTAAAACCTAGTTCGGAGAAACCTCGGATGCATATGAGAGGGGAACATGAGTATAAGGCTACAAAAGGGAAACTATCCAGCAGATAGGTAACACTAGATACTAACAAAATACCATATTCGAATCGATTTAAGAGGGTTCAGAATGCCCTGGCGAAGGCACATCGTCGAACCCACATGCACCTAAGGGGTATTAATGATTCCTTATCTAACCACAGTGACTGACAATGTGAATCGGGTCTAGGGCTACCCACAGTGACTGACCAGTGGGGCCGAAGACCAATAATACCAAACTAATTAATAAACCTAATAATACCTAACTAATAATAAACCTAATAATCCAAACACCAAAAAGAAAGGGAAACAATCAACACATGGCATCGATGCAATGCTCAAGCAAGTATGATATGACAAGTTAATTTGCATTGGAATGTAACCCTAAGACATGCTCGACGATTTAATCAGGGTTCCGAGGGGTGAAAACCCTAACTCGGAGAAACTCCGGAACACATGAGAGGGGTGGATTTGTTCTTCTAATTAAACTTGTAATTTAAGTTGTTGAACAATACATGATTATATCTTAGATATATAGGTTTCGTTTTTCTGAACATTTTGATATATTATTCATATTTTTATGACTTATAGATTAAAAGTTATTGAATTTATAAGATTATAATTATTTCTGAAATTATTAAAAGATGGTTAAACTTTTTACACCGCAGGCATACCTAGCCACAGTGACTGACAGAGGGGCCCCATGGCCACCTCAGCAGACTTGCAAGCAAGAGGGATCGGGTGGGGGGGGGGGTTGGTTGGTTATTTCTCACCGAGGCGACATCTAGCCAGAGAGTCTGACGAGTGGGCCTGGGCCACGCAGGCAACACGTGGACGCCACACGAACGCCACATCGGCTCGCCGGCCAACGGGCCAGACGGCGGCGTGGGTCGGCGCTAGGAGGCGAGCGGGGCTGCATGGGCTAGCGCGCTGGACTCGCGCGGTTGCGTTGAGCCAAAAGGCAGCCGCACCGCTTCAGATTGGTCACCGGAGCATGGCGCATGGCGAGCAGCGGCAGCGGCGCTTGCAGTTCGTCGGCGAGAGGTGACTACAGAGCAAGGGAGAGAGGGAAAAAAGGTCGGCGAGATCCGCATGCTCACCCTGGTGCTCAAGGTAGTGACGGGGAAGCGCGGGGAGGTCCTGAACGGCGTGAATGGCGACGACGGCCGGCGTCGGTGACGGAGAGGACGTGCTCGATTCCGGCGGGAGAGGGCACCCCAGCAAGCAAGCTTCGGTGAGGAGGTTCCTGACGAGGAGGCGGAGCTCTAGAGGGGCAGCCGGCCCGTAGGGCGTGTAGGGCGGCGGGGCAGCCTGACGGCGTCGCTTCTGTCCCTGTGCGCGAGAAGAGATTGTGAGATGGGGAAGAAGAAGAGGAGGGGTACCCAGTCATACGTCCCGGTTGGAGCCACCAACCGGGACGTATACTCCAATATTTTCAGCAGACCAAGGGTTGGCGCGCAGGGGGTCTTTAGTCCCGGTTGGTGGCTCCAACCGGGACATATTCCCCTGTTTTCAAAAAAATTCAGGTATTTTCTCTCTGTTCCCGCCTTATTTTTTATTTTGGGGTTTAAATTTGTATTGTTTTTTAAATGATAATTAATTTGGAATTTAGAAAAACTTTAAACATAAAAAGTGTTTGGATTTGAATAAATAATTCAAAACCATTTTCTGTTTTAAAAAATAATTAATGTAACCATTTAAAATATGAACCATTTACAATTAAAAATGAATTAACTTATATTTTTTTAATAGCAATTTGGAATTTAGAAAAACTTTAAACATAAGAAGTGTATGGATTTGAATAAATAATTCAAAAACATATTCTATTTTTAAAAAATAATTAATGTAACCTTTTAAAATGAATTAACTTATATTTTTGAATATTAATTTGGAATTTAGAAAAACTTTAAACATAAAAAGTGTTTGGATTTAAATAAATAATTCAAAACCATTTTCTGTTTTAAAAAATAATTAACGTAACCATTTAAAATATGAACCATTTACAATTAAAAATGAATTAACTTATATTTTTTTAATATCAATTTGGAATTTAGAAAAACTTTAAACATAAGAAGTGTATGGATTTGAATAAATAATTCAAAAACATATTCTATTTTTAAAAAATAATTAATGTAACCTTTTAAAATGAATTAACTTATATTTTTGAATATTAATTTGGAATTTAGAAAAACTTTAAACATAAAAAGTGTTTGGATTTAAATAAATAATTCAAAACCATTTTCTGTTTTAAAAAATAATTAATGTAACCATTTAAAATATGAACCATTTACAATTAAAAATGAATTAACTTATATTTTTTTAATATCAATTTGGAATTTAGAAAAACTTTAAACATAAAAGTGTATGGATTTGAATAAATAATCTAAAACCATTTTCTATTTTTAAAAAATAATTAATGTAACCTTTTAAAATGAATTAACTTATTTTTTTGAATTTATTATGCCCGTTTTGAATTATCTGAATTTCTAACTATGGTCGAACCGGTGTGCATGAAGATAGGGGACGAGCATCGTTAGAACTTGCATTGGATCTTTGAAGAAACCACATATTGCGAGTCTAAAAATAATTTTTTCAAAAAATCACGGGCGATAGATCATGTACCTGTAGTACAAACCGGACCCACTTCCTACCGATTCGGCAGACAGTTGTCCTTTTTACCCGGGATGGACGAAAAGGTTTGAGATGTACCGGTTGGGAGATAGTCCATGTAAGGTGGTCTAGTATTTTAGGAAAATAGGACGGTAGCATTCTGAAACGGTATTTTGGTGGTTACTTCACAAAACGACCCGTTTTTGCGATCGGAAAATGGAAAAGGGCTTTTCCGTGCGACAAAAAGGAAAACTTCCTCCTGCAACATTGTTCTCCATACCAATGTCCACACACATGGATAATATGGCACAACATCACAAACGATGCCGTGATTCAGCACATAACATCGGTCATTTGGACCGAAAGCCATGAAACCTCGAACATGATAGGTCATTTTGTGAAGGTTTTTTCGAAACATGATCAATATACCAAGTCTGGTATTTTTCCTTTCAACTATGTAACATAATATGACACCACGCGAAGGATTTTCATTGTTCGGATTTTTTTTGAATTTATTATGCCCGTTTTGAATTATCTGAATTTCTAACTATGGTCGAACCGGTGTGCATGAAGATAGGGGACGAGCATCATTAGAACTTGCATTGGATATCTGAAGAAACCACATATTGCGAGTCTAAAAATGATTTTTTCAAAAAATCACGGGCGATAGATCATGTACCTGTAGTACAAACCGGACCCACTTCCTACCGATTCGGCAGACATTTGTCCTTTTTACCCGGGATGGACGAAAAGGTTTGAGATGTACCGGTTGGGAGATAGTCCATGTAAGGTGGTCTAGTATTTTAGGAAAATAGGACGGTAGAATTCTGAAACGGCATTTTGGTGGTTACTTCACAAAACGACCCTTTTTTGCGCTCGGAAAATGGAAAAGGGCTTTTCTGTGCGACAAAAAGGAAAACTTCCTCCTGCAACATTGTTCTCCATACCAATTTCCACACACATGCATAATATGGGCACAACATCACAAACTATGCCGTGATTCAGCACATAACATCGGTCATTTGGACCGAAAAAGCCATGAAACCTCGAACATGATAGGTCATTTTGTGAAGGTTTTTTCGAAACATGATCATTGTTAGGCACACATTTAGTCCCGGATGTAGTCACAAACCGGGACTAAAAATAGTTTCCGCCATTTCCCACCTCTTCCCGCCAAGTTTTCCCGCCCTTTCCTTTCTACTAGAGCTTTTAGTCCCGGATGTAGTCACTAACCGGGACTAAAGATATTTCCCGCCATTTCCCAAAGCTTCACGCCAAGTTTTCCCGCCCTTTCCCTCTATATTTAGGGTGATCGTGTCATGGCTATCCACACATCCACACCTTCCTCTCTTAGAACAATGGACAACGCCTACTGGGCCATTCTGACCCTCGAGGAGACCGAGGCCCTGTGCGCCTCCAACTACCCTTGTCCGCCGGGCTACCGGCCGCCCGCCGGCTGGATGCTGAGCGCAGGAGGGGTTCCTGTCCCCCCTGTCCCTCAAGGTTCCGCACGCCAGGCGGCCATCACAAACCACTTCTACCATGAGCTCACGCCGGAGCAGCGGATGGATCCCCAGTGGGATCCTGACAACTACGACACCTGGAATGCCTTCTTCGCTAATAGGCGGGAAAGGGAGCTCGCTAGGTACGAGGGTGATGGCCCGCCACCGGTGAACCACAACGAATCCGAGGCTGGAATGGCCCCTGGTATATGCCATGGATGGGCTGAGGATCCCCGGAGTGCCAGGTGACAATGACGATGATGATGACGACGACGATGAAGACCCTGAAGCTGCGTACTATAGGACTAGGCATGATTATGACTAAAGGGGGCGGCTTTAGTCCTGAGTGTTAGCTAGTCCCGGTTTGTCCCGGTTTTTAATATTAATAAATGTCTTGAGTGTTACCTAATAAATAGAGGGAAATGCCTATATAAAGAGAGGTTTCATATTTAGTCCCGGTTGGAGAAACCAACCGCGACTGAAGGGATTGCGGCAGAGTGGGCCAGGCAACACTAATAATAGGGGTGAGTGTCGACATTATGTCGTGCGGCTTGTACCTTGTCCCGGATGGTGTCACCAACCGGGACTAAAGATGAACCTTTAGTCCCGGTTGGAGACACCAACCGGGACTAAAGATGAGTCAGCACTAATAATAGGGGTGAGTGTCGACATTATCTCGTGAGTGTCGACATTATGCCGAGCTGCTTGTACTATAAATATGCATCCTTGTGAGTCCAGTCCTCCAGCCAGTTTGAGGCATCTCCAAGATGGTTTTAGAGAGCAGTACGAGCAGTTTCAGGGAGATGCCGACGGAGCCCAGTCCTCCGGCATCTCCGAGAAACTGGTCATAGAGGCACTCCCTAATATGTGAAATTAGTTAGCTCCGAGGCGTATTGATCTAGTTAGTGAAGTTACAAGCTGCAAGATGGTTTTCGAGAGCAGGGACACCACAGCGGCCAGTTTCAGGGAGATGCCGACGGAGCCCAGTCCTCCGGCATCTCCGAGAAACTGGTCATAGAGGCACTCCCTAATATGTGAAATTAGTTAGCTCCGAGGCGTATTGATCTAGTTAGTGAAGTTACAAGCTACAAGATGGTTTTCGAGAGCAGGGACACCACTGCGTCCAGTTTCAGGGAGATGCCGACGGAGCCCAGTCCTCCGGCATCTCCGAGAAACTGGTCATAGAGGCACTCCTTAATATGTGAAATTAGTTAGCTCCGAGGCGTATTGATTGTAACACCCTCAGAATCGATCCTATGCAAGTTTCAGCGATTCCCGCCAAACCCGCATAGAAACGATTCAAAGGTGCCCACCAGGCACTTTCGTGCGGGTGGAAAACGAAGTAATAACATTACACAACAGTCCTCGATGGGACCCACAGAACAGATATATATACAACACGACTCCATGAGTCAAGAATACAGATATACAAAACAAAGATCCAAATCACCTTTAAACGATAGAGCGTCCGACTACGAACAAGATGCAAAGGGGCTAAGAGCCCTGAAGAATAACCAATGGCGTCCATAACCCTGCCCAGGCCAAGCCGGAAGGGTAACCCTGCTAACGATGTCGATCTCAAAACCTGCTTAAACAAAAGGGGTGCCGGCAAAGGGCAAAGGAAAAAGATAGAGCGGTCAGTACTGAGGCCACTACACGGCGAGGCTAGAATTCGGCGGTCCTCGCCTACATAGGTATGGTGGACAGAAGCGGCAGCGGCAGCATGCACTAAACAACCTATAGAGACTCGATATAACTGTCGGCCATCAGAAAGGGATAAGAAAGACCTATCCGGAACCAACCTGATTCTAACACCAAACAAACCCATCCTGGTATTCCCCCCTCGAGACCAAACGAGGAAGTCAACCGAGGAAGTCACACAGTTGGCAGTTTTATTTATTCAGTTATCGTTGCAGCAATTACTAGTCAGGTATAGATAGTCATCCTGATATAATAAGCAGTGGGCAATTTTAGTTAACCATTCCGTTGTAGTTGCGGCACTTACTAGTCAGATACAAATAGCATGAGATATCCCAAAACCCAGCAGTTGTTGGTACTTTTATTTAGCCATTCCGTTATAGTTGCAATACTTACTAGTCAGGTACAATGGTAGCAAGCGTCAACCCAAACAAGCAATTGTTGGCAGTTTTATTTAGCCATTTCGTTATAGTGAAGCTGATTACTAGTCATTATAAAGTCAAATTTATAGCACTACTTTAGTTATAGTTGTCTATGATCAAGATATTGTGCTCCAAGTCGTCCATAACCGCGGACACGGCTTTCAGAAAGTTTTACCCTGCAGGGGTGCACAAATAGCAACACACACTCGATCAACCTCGGAAAAACCAAATCAAAACCCAACGAGGCCTTCACGACAAAGCAATCACAAGATTCAGAAATATTTCAGGGGGCCACCCCATTGAGTACACCCGCAACGAAGTTAGCTGACTCCGAGACGGACTCAAGGTTTGCGCCAGTGGCTGTAAACGACTGAGAACCCGAAAATGTGACTGGGCTTGTCGATACCGCGAAAACACTCCGCTTACCTAAATAGTACAGGTGATCCTCGCACAATCGTAATAAATCAGTAAAGCATGGCATAAGTACAGGATAGTAAATAAAACCTCAAACTAGTTTGTGGCCCCAAGAAATAAGAATGAATCAAGCTCTGGCTCAGGGGGGTCCCATAATCCTCCCGGATGTGGATAGCGCGAATATTCAAGGAACATGTATCAAGTACTCGGGGTCCTACGGGACACAAGTGGACGGTTAACAACCAACTAAAATCTATTGCCCACCTGTGCCTCTTCTTACCTACTTCAATTTTAGTTGTTAAACAATAATTAAAGTTATGATCATCTCCAACAATAAACACACGGCAATGATCCAACAACTGTGGTACTTGACGACACGCAACAACACTTGAGCAAGCGACTACGACGCGCAAGTCCAGCTATCTACCAAACAACAGGTAATAGGAGGTGTCCAAGGCAATATAAGGCTGCAAGGGATATCACGGGTACGAAAACTAGAGCATCGCAACACAGATAGCAATAGATCAACAGGAGGGAGTAAATACTATAAAAGTAAGATAGGTAGAAAGGGGGAGATGCTCGCCTGAAAACATTGCCGAAGGTTCAACCGAAGATCGGGTCGACACTCGCATCAACTCGACGGCCTTATCCGCGAAGAAGCAAAACACTAGAATAAACACCGGATGCACTATTTAATACAACGACAGAAGATCGGGCATGATGCATGAATGATGTATGACATGGCAAGATGCGATTCCATTAGGCCATATTAAGCGGTACTGGGGTCCCGACAATTTAACTAAATGGTTCATGTTGTTTAGCTACCCCACGATTTAAATGTTGTCTTGACATGGCAAAAGATAGCACCGGTTCGCTACACCAATTTAAATGGGACCAATATTAGACTAGATTTGCCCGCATATGGGCCCCATATTTAATTATGAGGTGAATCGGCATAATGCCCCCAACCCACATGACAAATGTGCATGCATGATCAATTTAATATGCAACAATTTATATAGTTGGCAATTTATAAAATAGGGGCTCGGAAAGGGGTCACACATGGGTTCGGGAGATCTTGGGGTTCCGGGGTTCGGGGTTCGGTCTCAGGGTTCAGGGTTCGACAGGAACAGGTGCGGATCAGGGATACTGGGTCCGAGATGAAGGGCTTGGCGTTCGGCGTCCTTCGGTTTCATGTCGACGTGCTCGGCGTCCACGATGGAGAACTCGGTGTATCCGTGTGGACGACCTTGGCGTCCGAGAGACGCTCTTGTCGCATCCGCGGCCTTCGGGTACGGGTTCTCCGGGCTCCCATGTAGGAGATCTTGTCGTCGTGTCGAAGAACTCGGGGTCGGGGTCGGGTGTCGGTGGACTACTTGATGTTCCCCTTAGAAGATCTTCGGGTTCGGGTAGCAGATCTCGGCGTTCTGTGACGAAGGTCTTGATGGTTCCGTCTTCGTTTGTCGATGTCGGACTTGGGCGGATCGGGTACCGGGGTCTCGAGGTCCGACGAGTTCGGTCTTGTCGGGGAGCATCCGTGTACCAGGCACTTGCGGGACCGGCGTGGACTGCAGGAAGCGGTGGTTGACGCGGGGCAAGACGGTCCAGGATGGAGGCGGCCAGGGGTCCTCTACGAGGCGGTGCGGGCTCGACTCGCGGAGCGGAGTCGGACGGAGGAGGCCAGGGCTTGAGGCGGCCGACGCTGCGGTCGAAGGGGGGGTTGAGGCAGGTGGCGGACGGCGGGGCTCCACGGGGCGGCGAGGCCAAGGGCCACGGGCGACGGGGACGGCCGGAGCTTGCACGCAGGGAGGCGCCAGCGACCGGAGAAGGCGAGGCCGACGCGGGGCGGCGCCGGGAGCGAACGGGGGAAGGAGCTTAGGGAGCTTGCGAGGGCACCGGCCGGAGGCGGGGATGAGGACGGCCCGACGGCGGCGGTACAGGGGAGCTCCTGGCGGCGAGGTTCGCCGGTGGCGCTCGAGGTGAAGGGCGGCTCCGGCGGGGCGAGCCCGAGCGGCGGGAGGAGGGGGCCCTGGGCGACGCGGAGAGGCGGCGGTGGAGCTTGGCAACAGAGGGCCGGCGAGGGGAGCGGCGCGGGGCCGAGGAGGGGATTCCGCGAGGTGGAGGAGGGCGGCCGGTCGACGGAGGCGAGGAGGCGGGGACCCGTGCAGGCGGGGCTTGAGGGCGGTGATGGAGGGGAGGGAGGAGGAGGAGGCGGCGAACGCTGAGGCCAGCGGTGGGTGCGCCTGGCGGCGAGGTGAGCAAAGGTGAGGGAGGGGTTGCGGGAGCGGGGGTCGCTGAGATGGGCGAGAGAGGAGGCGCGTCGGTGGAGGCGGTGAGGGCGCGGAGAAGAGGGGCGCAGGCGGCCGGAGGTGAGGGCGGCGGTCGGGCTGGCCGGAGCGGGGGAAGAAGGGAGGAGAGAGGGAGGCGTGAGCGTGAGGGAGAGGAGGGAGGAGACGAGGCGAGGGAAGGGGAGCGCGTGAGGAGGTGGGCCCGGGGTGGGTCCACGCGGGACGGACGGGGGCCAAGCGGGGGAGGTTCCAGGTGGGGGTGTGGTGTGCGGGGTGGGACCCAGGGGGAGTGGGGTCAGGTGGCGGTGGGTTGGTGGTTGGGGTGATGCAGGGGTGAGGGAGTGGTGGGCCGGCGCGGTGGGACCGGGGTGGAAGGGAGAGGGGGTGGAGTGGGTGCGGCTGGGTGTGTGTGGTGTGTGGGGTTGGGGTGGGGCCCAGGGAGAGAGGCAACAACTGCTGGGATTGGTGAGGTGGATGGGTGGAGTGCTGAGGTGGAGGGACGGTGAGGTGGCAAGCTATGGTTGGTGGGTAGACTAGGTTTAGGTAGAAAAGGGTTTGGTTTTAGGTTGATTTTGTACTGGGGGTGGCCGACTGGGTCGGATCGGCCCGGTTCGGCTGCCCCCTAAAAATATTTAAACATTTTATTTAATTAAAACGGGGCGTTTGAAATCTGTGGTTAGACAAAACAAAATATTCCGGAGACCCGGGTTTTGCGTTTGAACAAAGACGGGACGTTTAGAAAACAAAAATAGGTTTTTCCGAAAATAGTTTTATGCAAGCAAATGCAAGATGATGACGATGCTCAAATGCAATGTGGCATGATGACATGAGCATGCGGTCATGATGATGCAAGGCACAAAAACAACGCGATTTTCTAGTAGTGGTTTTTGCGGGATGCCACATTGATCTAGTTAGTGAAGTTACAAGCTGCAAGACATTTATTAATATTAAAAACTGAGACTACAAAACCGGGACTAAATGCCACAAACCGCGAAAGATATCCTTCGGTCAAGCCACAAACCGCGAAATACATGAACTAGAGTTACATAATATGAGCATGAACTTCTTGGCATATGTCATTCCTTATGACCGCTTCAGACGTAACCATGGAGCATCTTCTTTACTTAACGGAATGCTTGGGTCAGTTTTCACTGTGAAGGGCAGAATTTCATCAAACTTATTATAATCTTCTGACATGTCTGTCTTGTCCTCGATTCCCACGATGTTTCTTTTCCCTGAAAGAACTATGTGACGCTTTGGATCATCATATGATGTATTCGTTTGCATATTTTTTCTTTTTTTTGGTCTGGAGGACATGTCCTTCACATAGAAAACCTGAGACACATCATTGGCTAGGACGAATGGTTCATCTCTATAACCAAGATTGTTGAGATCCACTGTTGTCATTCCGTACAAATGGTCTATCTTTACCCCTTCCCCATTCAGGTTGACCCATTTGCAGCGAAACAAAGGGACCTTAAAAGAGACTCCATAGTCTAGTTCCCATATCTCCTCTATGTAACCATAATATGTGTCCTTTTGACCATTCTCGTCTATTGCATCAAAGCGGACACCACTATTTTGGTTGGTGCTCTTTTTATCTTGGGCGATCGTGTAGAATGTATTCCCATTTATTTCGTACCCTTGGAAATTCAATACAGTAGAAGATGGTGACGCAGCCAACAAGTATAGCTGATCTCCAACAGTGGTGTCATTCAAGAGATGTGTCCGCATCCAACCACCAAAAGACTTCATGTGTTCATCTGTAATCCATGATTCAGGCTTCCCCGGGTTTTTGGAGCGTACAATATTCTTGTGTTCCTCGATATACGGAGCTGCCAAGGTGGAATTATGTAGAACTGTGTAGTGTGCTTTAGTGAAAGAATCCCCGTCCCTGCATATCATTGCTTTCTTTCCCAGCGTGCCTTTTCCACTTAGTCTTCCCTCATGCCGCGAGTCAGAAACACCAATCGGCTTAAGGTCAGGAATAAAGTCAACACAAAACTCAATGACCTCCTCTGTTCCATATCCCTTGGAGATGCTTCCTTCTGGTCTAGCACGGTTATGAACATATTTATTTAAGACTCCCATGAACCTCTCAAAGGGGAACATATTGTGCAGAAATAACGGACCGAGAATGGCAATCTCTTCCACTAGATGAACCATGAGATGCGTCATAATATTGAAGAAGGATGGTGGGAACACCAATTCAAAACTAACAAGACATTGTACCACATCCTTCTGTAACCTTGGCGGAATATCTAGATTGATTACCTTCTGAGATATTGCATTGAGGAATGCACACAGCTTCACAATGGGTACTCGAACATTTTCCGGTAGAAGCCCCCTCAATGCA
Organism: Avena atlantica; assembly: GCA_910589765.1. Taxonomy (NCBI): domain Eukaryota; kingdom Viridiplantae; phylum Streptophyta; class Magnoliopsida; order Poales; family Poaceae; genus Avena; species Avena atlantica. Next base: position 198,482,614 of record OU342738.1, on the reverse strand, counting down.
ATCGGAAGCAACTGCGTCATAATCACGTGATAGTCATGAGACTTCAGGTTTTGGAACTTTTTCTCTGCCATATTTATTATCCCCTTTATATTAGATGAGAAGCCCGACGGCACCTTGATACTGTAAAGGATTTCAAAAAAGATTTCCTTCTCTGCTTTGGTAAGAGCATAGCTGGCACGACTTAAGTGACGCCCTTTATCCGTCTTGTTATCTGTATGCATGTTCTTTGGGTCTTTCATAATTTGTTGGTCCTCCCGTGCTTCAGGTGTATCTTTTGTCTTCCCATACACGCCTAGGAATCCTAGCAGGTTCACGCAGAGATTCTTCGTCACGTGCATCACGTCGATTGAAGAGCGGACACGCGGGACTTTCCAATATGGCAGCTCCCAAAATATAGATTTCTTCTTCCACATGGGTTCGTGTCCTGTAGCGACGTCGTTCGGAACTGATTGAACGCCGGGACCCTTTCCAAAGATTACTTCTATGTCCTTGACCATACCAAATACATCATCACCAGCAGGGAGTTCAGGCTTCTTCCGGTGATCTACCTCACCTTTGAAATGCTTGCCTTTCTTTCTTACGGGATGATTGGTCGGAAGAAATCGTCGATTCGCCAGGTACACAACCTTCTTGCATTTATGCAAATATGTACCTTCGGTCTTATCTAAACAGTGGGTGCATGCCTTATATCCTTTGTTTGTCTGTCCTGAAAGGTTACTAAGAGCAGGCCAATCATTGATGGTTACGAATAACAACCCTCGTAGATTAAATGGCTCCTGTTTGTTCTCATCCCACGCACGTACACCTGGTTTTCCCCACAACTGTAAGAGTTCTTCAACTAATGGCCTAAGGTACACATCAATGTCGTTGCCCGGTTGCTTCGGGCCTTGGATGAGCACTGGCATCATAATGAACTTACGCTTCATGCACAACCAAGGAGGCAGGTTGTAGATACATAGAGTCATGGGCCAGGTGCTGTGACTGCAGCTCTGCTCCCCAAAAGGATTCATGCCATCCGTACTTAGACCAAACCATAAGTTCCTTGAATCACCTACAAAGTCTGGGAAGTCTCTCTCGATTTTTCTCCACTGTGACCCATCAGCAGGGTGTCTCAACTTCCCGTCTTTCTTACGGTCTTCTTTGTGCCATCGCAACAACCTGGCATGCTCTTTGTTTCTGAACATGCGTTTCAACCTTGGTATTATAGGAGCATACCACATAACCTTAGCAGGAACCCTCTTCCGGAGGGGCTCTCCCTCAACATCACCAGGGTCATCTCGTCTGATCTTATACCGCAACGCGTTGCATACCGGGCATTTATCTAAATTCTCATACTCCTTACCGCGGTAGAGGATGCAGTCATACATGCATGCATGTATCTTTTGCACATCTAATCCCAGAGGACAGAGAGTCTTCTTTGCTTCGTAGGTACTCTCGGGAAGTTCGTTATGTTTTGGAAACTTCGGCTTCATTATTTTCAGCATCTTTTCAAATGAGGAGTCAGTTAGACCACACTCTGCCTTCCATCGCAACAATTTCAGTGTGGTACCGATCTTTGTGCTGCCATCTTCACAATTTGGGTACAACAATTTCTTTTGATCTTCTAACATGCCCTCTAACTTCAACTTCTCATTTTCTGTTTCACAGTCTCGCTTTGCATCAGAAATGACCCTACCAAGTTCATCAGCCGGCTCATCTGATGCCCGTTCTTCACCTCTTTCTTCTCCATTGTCTTCCATTGCAGTATCACTATATTCAGGAAACATATGATGATAGTTGTTATCATCATCTTCTTCTTCACCATCTTCCATCATAACCCCTCTTTCCCCGTGCTTGGTCCAGCAATTATAGTTGGGCATGAAACCTTCCATAATCAGGTGGCCGCGAATGATTTTCGAGGAAGAGTACTCCTTGTTGTTCCGACATTGAACACATGGACAACGTATAAATCCATTCTCTTTGTTTGCCGTAGCCACATCGATAAATTTATCCACGCCTTTGATATACCCGGCTACCCGCCGGTCACCATACATCCATTCCCGACCGTTCATCTGCATCATATAAGTAAGTTTATCAAAAAACAGGACATCATAAATAGTGAAATAACCAATTCACACCGACACATGAATTGTATCAATGACCTAGAAAAGATAAGATTGCTAACCTCGATCGAGGGAAATAAAGAGGAGAAAGCTCAAGTGCGTCTCGAACACCTTCTATATTTTTGTTCTATGAGAAATTCAACGGGATTTTTCACTCAAACATTTCAACAAACACCTTCAATGCATGCATGAGAAAAAACTAGCACACCCCCTCACACCTTCCACCATTCGAAAAAACAGAGTGGAGGCAGAGGGGGCTGGGGCGTTGCATTTATAGAGGGCAGGGGTCTTTAGTCCCGGTTGGAGCCAGCAACCGGGACTAAAGGTGCGTGCCACGCCACGTGGCTGTGGCCAAACCTTTACTCCCGGTTGGTGGCTCCAACCGGGACGCATGCCCCCTTACCAACCGGGACGCATGCCCCTGGCCCCGTGCCCGCTCCAACCGGGACGCGTGCCAACATTAGTCCCGGTTGGTGACGCAACCGGGACTAATGCTTCGAGGGGTCGCGAACGGATAGCCCTTTTTCCTCTAGTGTAATTTCTCTCTCTCTCTCTCTCTCTCTCTCTCTCTCTCTCTCTCTCTCTCTCTCGATTTGTCCTCTCACCCTCCTCGCGCCGCCCACCCTAACCCAAGCCATGCCATCCACGGCTGCCGCGGACACACTATCCCTCTCCATCTGTGCCTCTGCCCGCCTCCCCATGACAACTGCAGGTCCCCTCGCTACGCTTTCTTTCCGTAGATGTGTGTGTTGGGGTTCCGGTGTAAAAAATAAAAATTTCCTACGTCGGATCGCCCTGACTTTCCAAGATCTATCTATTAGTAATACAGTAATATCCGAAGGTTTCAGATACATAGCCTTGAAGTCCAAAAGCGATTAATGTTCTGAGGGGAACATGGTTGAAGTAGCCGTGCTCGTAGCCGACCTCAAGGTCACAAATCTCCTCGCAGGTCACCCCTTCCTCCCATCGTGCAGTAGTCCGGCTCACAACATCCAAGATGCCCCAAGTGTGGCTCCTCTTGGTTTCGTACATATACGGTGTACGATGATGACCTCCAACTCCTTGATCCCTGCTGGGAGTGCGGAAGTAGATCTCCGGCTTGAAATCCCCGCAGCACAACAGCGCTCCGCGGTGAAGAACTCCTCATTCGCACAACCCAAACAAGGGGCCACAGTCACAAGGGAGAGAGAGAGGCAACCAAGTGCCTTCTCTTGGTGTGTTTTATCCCGTCCATGGGCACCCCTTTATATAGGCGGAGGGAGGCGTGCCCTCTCCATTAGGTGCCCCATGTGGGACTAAACTTTAAAGGAAAAAAAGGCAAAAAGAGATGTGCCAGCCGGCTGGGCCAAATGGGGCAGCCTGGTAGGCCACCCTGCCGGTGGCCCAGCGCAGCTGGCAAGCAGCAGCAGCGGAGCAACAACAGCAGGTGCCGGGTGGGCCGGCGCGCCCACCGCAGCCTAGTCTGCCAGCGCTGACAGTAGTGCGTGGCCCGGGTGGACACCGTCGACCACTTCAGCCATTGCATCATCATCGGTGATGTCTCCTCCCGCGGCAGCCTGATCAAGCGGAGTAAGCTCTCTGAGCTTTCGCGAGCGACACCAGGGCTCCTGGAGGTGCTCCTCTTTTACTGCCCCCTTACCTACTTCCTGGCAGGAAGTATCTGGTCTTGCCGACTGTTTGAGAATGGGGATCGACCAGCCTATCTTTGGGACTGACTTCATGAAACTTAATTATGCTATCAAGTCAGACCAAGTATGATATTTGTATGGTGAGGATGCATTACTTTTTGGAAGTTTGATACATTTCAATCTTGAGCTGTACACTTATACTTGTAAATTCAATTTTTAATTATCAAATGTTATTTTAATTATGTTCAGCAACAATGAAATGCTAACTTGTTGAGGTGAAGACTAAAGTCACGTGCACTTCCCTGAAGAGAGGGAGATACTAGAGCTGTGTCGTCCTTTAGCAAGGGTTAGTACTATTCTCGAAGCATGGAGAGAAACAAAAAGATGCTACTTGTTGTGAGAATTCTTTTTTATTCCAATTCAACATCTCACAGAACCATGCACCATGTACGTTTATTCGGTTCACCACTGCAAAATCATATTCTACTTTAGATACTAAATATTGTTTTTATTTAGCTATTGGTCTATCCATGTTGCATGATGTCTGGTTCATGCATTCACGACCCATGAGATTTTTTTTGTAGCTTACTTGGTGTTATCTTATGTAGGTTTAGTCCTTCTAGGTGGTAACATACAACATCAAGTTATGTGTCGAAGCAGGATCTCTCATTCACCTTCCAATTATTTGATTATTGTTGAGAAAATAATAGAGCTTGTTTGTATGTTGGTATATTTTATGGGATTTAAACATGATGTGTCCCGTTCAGTGTCTTATTCTTTCATTTTCTGATTTTGTATAGTTCTATTTTTTCAGGCATTAAGCTGGTTGTAGGTAGCTTTGTTTGGAAAAAGAACGTCGTGCCATATATTAGAAGGCATGAAAAAAAATGGAGTCAGAGGTCCGCCAGGCACAGAGACAAGTACGGATGCGGCACTAAGCGCCGAGACAAAGCCGACTGTGGGGAATACAATTATCAGAAAACCGCCTTCTGTAAATGTGGCATAGTAAACATTATATAGGTAAATTTTGAGCAGATTTTACATAATTTTTTCAAAATGTTTTAATTTAAGATGCATTTTTTTTTCAAATTTGCATGGTTTATATGTTGACTTTATGCAAGCTTAGATATTTTAATTGGTGTGCACAACCAAAACATTCCCTTATGTCCTCAAAAAAGCATTCCCTTATGGATGGATCATAAGGTTCATTTGTTGTGTTGCGTGTACTATTAGAGGTCTTCTAAAGCATCTGTAGATGCCACTTATATGTGAATATGCTTTATTTGGGTATGCAAATTGTTTTCTAAACAAGAAGGTGAACCTACTGTTTCGTGTGGGCAGCAGATTGTATTGTTGCATGAAGATTTGTGATTAAGAGTTTGAGAATAGTTTATTGATCTTAAAGTTACAGATAATTAAGTACAATACTAATGTTGTATAGTTGATTTATATTTGATCTCTTTCTTGATCTCCAGACTTGTGGCATTAATAGACTTTTGACTGCCATTACTACATGCAACATGTCTACATGGCTGACTTTGAGGCTCGCATGATTCTACATATGGAGATGGTCGTTGCCAGGAGCATTGTGTACCAAAAAGGTTAGAAGAAAAGAAAGGGCCATTTTAGCTGAAGTCCATTAGTTCTTGATGTATCTCCAAGGTGAGAAGATAGCTCCATGTCACTGCTCATTATTTTGTTTGATGTATGTCCAAGGTGAGAAGATTCTGGTAGATGAGTAACTTAACTTGAGGACAAGCAAGGATGCAGGCATTTGTTTAACTGTTGACACCGTTTGGGGGTGATACGTTGGAAACGTATCTATAATTTTTGATGCTCCATGCTTGTTTAGTATCTACTTTGCTTTACTTGTCTACACTTTGAGGTGATTTTTACATGTTTTCTGGTACTAACTGAAGGGATACGGGTATGCTACACTAGCGCAAATCAAAATTTTCTACCGCATAAACCAGGATTACTGTTGTCATAGGTCACGGGATTACCACTAGACGCGCAGTTGCGGAACTTGATGAAGCGCGTCGAAGCAGTGAAGACGATCTACGTCTCCTCCTCGTTCTCATCCCACGAGCAGCTCCCCTTGCGTGGCTCGTCCAAGCGCTACATATGCGGCGCCTCCGAGGTATCCACACATATAGGGTGGAAGCGTCAGACGCCGGACTGCTAGGTCTGCGCGTGCAACACAGGTGTGAGGAGTGGCGGATGGGTGGAATGGTCTAACCCTGGTCAGCACGCCCCACCCTCTCTTATATAGGCGTCCCTAGTGGGCTTCTACATTAGCAGCCCATTAGTAGCCTAAGCCTGGTCTAATTCGGATCCAATCCTCATTAGGCTTCCAGCTCCTTAAGTGTGTGACCCTATAGGTTCATATACGCATAGTCATGACACGAATACACTTATTCTATCAATAGTTGGTAGCGGCCTCTAGCAAGATGTGCCAATTCCTAAATGCATACAAAGATCATATCGGACGAACCATCACAAGGTTTAGTACATGTCTTTTCCTTTGTCTCACGATATTTGGTCTAGATCCAAGCTGACCTCCCTTTCTCGATACTGTGATTCGGAATCCTTTACTAGGTTAACTCTTAACCATATGTAGCACGGCCATGCATTTCTGGATCCGATCACTCGAGGGGCCCAGAGATATCTCTCTCAAGTAGAGAGGGGAAAATCCCATCTTGATTGACCATGCCTTGCAGCATGCTTCAGGACAAACCCGAAAACTACCTTTATAACTACCCAGTTACGGAGTAGCGTCTGATAGCCCCAAAGTATGTCGATCCACATCTCAAGTACATGCGATAATCTCAGGTCTAAGGATAAAACGTACACGATGTGTAGAGATAGAGAGAGAGAGAGAGAGAGAGAGAGAGAGAGCTGCAACTAATTGCCAGTCTCAAGTTGGGTCAGTCCAACCCCATGTTTATAACATGTGTCCACATCATTGGTTTGAAATCTCCATATCTATGACTTGCAAAACATAGTCATCAACCAATCGATGTGCTAGTCTAATATTCACATGTGTCCTCACATGAACTCCGACTAGGGACAACTATTAAATAACCATACAAGTAAAGAGTTTCACAAACAAATCACATAATTGCCAATCAATACAAGTTGCCTGATATGGATATTCAAGGAACATTACAATAACTCATGGATACATAAGAAATATAATCACCTATTAACAAGTTGCAACAGTACCAGATGTCTATTTTCGGCTGTTTTTGGTTTCAGAAAAGTTAGTAAAGAAATATTCTCGGAATTGGACGGGATGAAGGACAAAGTCAATAACTTTCCATGGGGAACAAGAAGTCCAGAGGAGAGACGAGGAGGCCGGACAGGGGGGCCACACCCACCCTAGGTGCGGGTGGGCCCTACCCCACGCCTGGGTAGGGTTTGCCTGCCCTGGCGGCCGCCTCGGTCTCCCCCTTCGCCTATAAGAAGCCCTCGATACAGAAACCCTGAAAAACCGATCAGAAATCCACGAAACCATCTGTAACCGCCGCCACCATCGTCCCTAGATCGGGGGGAGGGGATCTGAAGCTCTTCCCGGCACCCTGCCGGAGGGGAGATCATCCCAGAGGCGTTCTCTCCGGTATGATTCGTGAGTAGTTCCACCTTGGACTATGGGTCCATGTAGTAGCTAGACGGTTTTATCTCCTCCTTTGTGCTTTCATGTATAGATCTTGTGAGCTCCGTTCATGATCAAGATCTAATCTATTTGTAATCATACATGTTGTGTTTGCGGGGATCCGATGGATATTGAGATTATTATGTTGGTTTGATTAATGGTTCTATCTTTATGATTCTATCATGTCTGTGTTATTTGTGATCTTGCATGCTATCCGTTGCTAGTGGTTATCTTGGCCAAATAGTTGCTAGTGACTTCAAGAGGGAGTATTTATGCTCGATAGTGGGTTCATGCCTCTAATTTCCAAGGGAAGTACCAATAATCTCTTCGGCTGTAGATGTGCTGTTGCTACTAGGGAGAAAACAATGGTCTCTTGTTCATGGAACATGTGGACTGTTTACCTTACATACTTTGCTTAAAGCAGTTGTCTGTTGCTTGCAACTTAATACTGAAGGGGGTTCGGATGATAACCTGAAGGTGAACTTCTAGTCATAGATGCAGTTGGATTATGGTCTATGTATATTGTTGTATTGCCCAATCAACTTCATAGGATCTTTCTGGCTAGTAATTGCATTGTTATGCCTTGCTCAGTTCCTGTCAATTGCCCCGCTGTAATTTGTTTACCCTTCATGCCATGTTATTTATCTAAGGAGAGCACCTCTAGTGAACTATGGAACCGGTCCAATCTTTACCATTGATACATCTTCCACTGTTACTTGTTTACTTGCTGCAAACCATTACCTTCCACACCATACGTTTAATCCTTTGTTATAGCAAACCGGTGATCTTGACAGCCTTACTGATTCGTTGGGGCAAAGTCTTGAGTTTGTGTTGTGCAGGTCTCCATGTTGTTTGCAACACGTGTGTGACGTTTCCTTCCTCCTTCTGGTTCGATAACCTCGGTCTCAACTGAGGAAAGACTTGCTGCTTTCTGCTTCACACCTTGCTCTTGGGGTTTCCAACGAAGCGCTTCCACGTCAAACACCAGGCACCATCAAGCTTTCTGGTGTCTTTACTGGGGAATCTACTTCAACCTCTTCCACCTCGTCAAGCGCTATCACAAGTTTTTTGGCGCCGTTGCCGGGGAGGCTAAGGACGTTTTCACTAGGGGAGTCCTTCACTTCCTTTATCTTTACTTTGTTTTTAGTTTGCTTTGTTTCTTCTTCTTGGTTTTGTTTGCCTCTTTTCAAAAAATCCAGAAAAATTTAGTCTAGTTTGGTTTGCTTGCTTTATTCAAAAAACACAAAAAAATTAGTTCCTACTCTAGTTATTGGTCTGTTGCCTTGCTTAATCATGCTTTCTATCAATGGATGGTTTCTTTGAAACTAGTTCTTATTGGCAAGGTGGGTTCACGGAAGAACAAAAGTATTATTATAAGGAACACTGTTTGTCACAAAAAGGGAAACACTTTTGGGAACAAATTGATAAGTTGAATACTATTGCTAGAGACGTGTGCTCTACTTATAATGTTACTTATTAGTTTGATAAGTCTTGTTGCTGTAGGAGGTATAAACACCTGCCTTTTCAATGTGAGTATAATGATAATGTTACCATATCCTCTTATGTTAAAGGAAATTATGACTTTTATGATGTGGACCAAATTGAAGAATTTATTGCTTTCAAGGGTGCATTTGAACTTGCTAGTTTGCTTGAAAATACTGATGATGCACCTTATGAATGTGAGGTTTATGAGATACTTCAATTTTTCTTTGATAATTACAAGGAAGACAATGGCTATATTCTTGAATATTTTAATAAGTGTTTCCACAAATGGAAGAGACTAATGCCTTGCAGGAGCCCATGGAAGAAGAAATTGTTGAAACTGGAAGCTCATTAGATAAAAAAGAGGAGGAGAGTGATGAAAAAAAGGAGGAAGAATGGATATACCCATGCCTACCTTCTAATGAGAGTAACTCTTTATCCCTTACATTATTTGATTGTCCCCCATGCTTACCAAAGGGGGATGAATGCTATGTTCCTGTGGATCCCTTTGAAATATCTACTTTGGGTAAAACCTGTGAAGGTTTTAATCCCACTATTTTTGAGCTTGATAGAAATTATGTGTTTGTAGCTCATGGAAAACCTGCTTTATGTGATAGTTATATTATTGAGTTTATTCATGAGGCTACTGAAAATTATTGTGAAAGAGGAAAATATGGTTGTAGAAGTTTTTATGGGACTAAAACACCCCTCTTTGTGCTGAAAGTTTTGAAGTTACTCTTGTTCTCTCTTTCTATGCATGTCACTTTGTTCTTAGTGAACTTATTTGTGTACAAGATTACTATGCATAGGAAGTGGGTTAGACTTAAAGGTGTTTTGAATTTGCTTCTTGATGCTCTCTTTTACTTCAACTCATAGTTCTTATGAGAGCATCTTCTCAAAGTCTCAAGCCTAACTTAAAGGCGTTAAAGAAAAGTACTTGTTGGGAGATAACCCAAGAGTTTCCTTGAGTCTTGGAAGTTATTACTTCAGTAATGAACTCTCCTTATCCTTTTTGTTTGCTTTTTGTGCCAAGAATGACCTCTAATGAGAGGGAAGTAAGATTTGGGGAGTTGCTTTCCTGAAACAGATTTCTGTCCTCCACCAAACAATTTCGTGAGGAGGCTCTGTAACTCGTATTGAGCTCAAAATTTAGGACTAAATCCCCCAGAATGTTGTATAACTTTTGTTAGTTCAACACTTTTTGCTTTGAGCAAAATAAGATGTTCGAAAAAATTCATTTCTACCTGCTGGTCTGTTTTGACAGATTTCTGCCATTATTTGCATTTGCTTCTTATTGATTCCTTTTTGAGCTCTCTTCAGGTAAAATTAGTTTCTTTGAAGGAGTTACTTCAGTATCTTATGTTTTTAGTGAAAATACTTGCTGTTCCAAAGCTTTTCCAGTGCTCTAATATCTTTTGAATAAGCTAATGTTGCTAATGAAGATTGTGTGAAGTTTTGTATGAAGGAAAAATTTCAGGTATAGAGAGAGAATGATGCAATGAGATGAAGAATGGACAAAAGCTCAAGCTTGGGGATGCCACCATGGTTTCACCCCAAGAAATATACAAGAAGTACAAGCGTCAAATCTTGGGGATGCCCAAGGCATCCCCTTCTTCATCAATAAAAAGCTCGGGTCTATCTAGACACTTCACTTTTATTGTTTCATGCACAGTTGTGTTGTTCTTGGAGCGTATTAGTTTTTGTTTGCTTTGCTTTGGTTGTTTAGTTTGCTTGAATAAATAAGTTTGGACCCCCGTTCTCGCTGTGTTGTTTTGCAAATAAGTTTGCTTGGTGTTTGGAAAGGAGTAGTAAGTTCTTGCTTGAAGTGCAAGAGGAGCTTACATTGACTGTGACTTAGACTTTAGCATGACATGCTAGGCGTTGTTTTTGCATTATGCTTAGTGACTATTTCTGTAGCATGTCTTGTTCCAAACAATTGGGATTGCTTAGTGTGCCTTGAAAAAATTATGCATTGTTTTAGCATGCAAAAGCATAGTATTGTGGTATTCTCCTTTGATGTTTTGCTTGGGTTGACTTGGCACATGCTCACACCATGTTATGACTATGAAAAGTCACCATTAGTCTCTATGATAATTTAGTCCTTGACTTGTAGTACCACTCTTTGCTTTGATTAGTTTGCTTTGTTGCATTGCATAATTTTTGCCATTATTGCTCTCTTAGTTGGTTGCTTCTAGTCTTTTGCTAGCCTCCACTTGTATGAGTAAGTTCTACTCATGCTTCCAACTCCTAAGAAACCAAGTTATTCCAAAGTGTCCACTATAAACTCCTATGCATGGTGTGTTACACCATTCCAAGTATATTCTTGTTTTCAACTATCTTCCAATTAAACACTATTTTGTTATGTGAAAACTTAGTGATTAAAGCGCTCACAAACTTGATGTCACATTTTATTCTTTGCCCCTAATAAACTTGAACCATTGAGGCAACTTTGTTGTATATGCTTGCACCTATAAGTTGGGATTAGCAGAACCGTGCTATCACGGGGAACGTTTTCAACATTGCACTTGTACTTTTTGTACTCCGTTGATATCATGCTCTTTTTTCTATGGATGTTACCGGTGTGAAATGAAGTGGGAACTTGTAAGTCCATGGATTTTGTATTCTGTGTTAGAGAAACGCCTGGGCCGCTAGCCTAAGCCATGCCTAATCATGGTGGAAACTTGCAGCATCACCATAGTGACATCTATGAAGCATTCTTCTTATAAAAAAAGAGAGACACATTGAGAAAAGAGGAATGAGAGAAAAAAGCACCATATTCCCATGGTACATAAGAAGAATTGCTGAGATGCTCATTGTCTGCTTGCCTTGTCATTTTGGTTATGGGAAAGCTCCTGTACCATGCGCAAGGGGTACCCCGTTGGCGGTTCTCAATGATATGCAAATACTTATAGTGACATGAACTTGCCTGGGCCCTAAGTTGAGTATCCATGAGGTGCAGCCCTCATAGTCAAGGGACTTGAGATTGCCAACTTATACTTTGTCAAGCATATACTCCAGCTTTGCCACTTTAACCTTAACCACTTCAAGATGCTTATGATAGGGGCAATGAGGGCTGAAAGCTAATAAGTACCATAATTTTTGGAAGCTCTTTTTGAAACTTGTAATCCCTACTTCCTTCACAAAAAGGCCTTTCTTCCATCATTATTGAGTCTCCACCTTCTACCTTTAGGCACCATTAAGAGAGCATAGTTGTCATTCTGTGTGCAATGTTCCAAAGCTTATTAATTGATGCATATTGTGTTATTACTTGCTTTTGTGCTATTTGTTTCTAGTCACCCTTGTGAACTTCACAGGTGTCCTATGCATTATATTGCTACTCTATGAGGGACAAGCTGATTGCCACTATGCTATGTTTTCTGCATGTGAAACAAACAAACATTTTTCAATGCATATTATTCATGATCTTTGTTTGTAGCTTGCCATGTTGCATGCATAATTACTATGTCCTACTGTTATAACTCCATCTTTCATGCACATGTTTATAGTTCTTTGATCCCAGCTTTCAATGTTTGCAAATGGTTGGATCTTTATTGTGAGGGTGCATGTCACCTAAAAAATTATTCTGTTTATCACTTATCTACTCGAGGACGAGCAGGAGTTAAGCTTGGGGATGCTGATATGTTGGAAACGTATCTATTATTTTTGATGCTCCATGCTTATTTAGTATCTACTTTGCTTTACTTGTCTACACTTTGAGGTGCTTTTTACATGTTTTCTGGTACTAACCTATTAACAAGTTGCAACAGTGCCAGATGCCTGTTTTCTGCTGTTTTTGGTTTCAGAAAAGTTAGTAAAGAAATATTCTCAGAATTGGAGGGGACGAAGGACAAAGTCAATAACTTTCCGTGGCAAACAAGAAGTCCAGAGGAGAGACGAGGAGGCCGGCCAGGGGGGCCAGACCCACCCTAGGCATGGGTGGGCCCTACCCCACGCTTGGGTAGGGTTTGCCTGCCTTGGCGGCTGCCTCGGTCTCCCCCTTCGCCTATAAGAAGCCCCCGATACAGAAACCCTGAAAACCGATCACAAATCCACGAAACCGTCTGTAGCCTCCGCCACCATCGTCCCTAGATCGGGGGGATCTGAAGCTCTTCCCGGCACCCTGCCAGAGGGGAGATCATCCCGGAGGCCTTCTCTCCGGTATGATTCGTGAGTAGTTCCACCTTGGACTATGGGTCCATGTAGTAGCTAGATGGTTGTATCTCCTCCTTTGTGCTGTCATGTATAGATCTTGTGAGCTCCGTTCATGATCAAGATCTAATCTATTTGTAATCATGCATGTTGTGTTTGCGGGGATCCGATGGATATTGAGATTATTATGTTGGTTTGATTAATGGTTCTATCTTTATGATTCTATCATGTCTGTGTTGTTTGTGATCTTGCATGCTCTCCGTTGCTAGTGGTTATCTTGGCCAAGTAGTTGCTAGTGACTCCAAGAGGGAGTATTTATGCTCGATAGTGGGTTCATGCCTCTAGTTTCCAAGGGAAGTGATAATAATCTCTTCGGTTGTAGATGTGCTGTTGCTACTAGGGAGAAAACAACGGTCTGTTGTTCATGAAACATGTGAACTATTTACCTTACACACTTTGCTTAAAGCAGTTGTCTGTTGCATGCAACTTAATACTGGAGGGGGTTCGGATGATAACCTGAAGGTGGACTTCTAGTCATAGATGCAGTTGGATTACGGTCTATGTATATTGTTGTATTGCCCAATCAACTTCATAGGATCTTTATGGCTAGTAATTGCATTGTTATGCCTTGCTCAGTTCCTGTCAATTGCCCCGCTGTAATTTGTTTACCCTTCATGCCATGTTGTTTATCTAAGGAGAGCACCTCTAGTGAACTATGGACCCCGGTCCAATCTTTACCATTAATACATCTTCCACCGTTACTTGTTTACTTGCTGCAAACCATTACCTTCCACACCATATGTTTAAACCTTTGTTACAGCAAACCGGTGAGCTTGACAACCTCACTGATTCGTTGGGGCAAAGTCTTGAGTTTGTGTTGTGCAGGTCTCCACGTTGTTTGCAACACCTGTGTGACGTTTCCTTCCTCCTTCTGGTTCGATAACCTCGGTCTCAACTGAGGGAAGACTTGCTGCTTGCTGCTTCATGTAGGGTTCGCAGCATAGAAAACAAAAAATTTCCTACGATGTGAACTATATACCAAGATCTATCTACTAGATACAAACAACGGGCGGATGTATATCCGTAGAGAACATACCCTTGAAAACCGACAAAGCTTAACGAGTTCAACTCGTGGTTGATGTAGATGATCTCTTGCCGATCTCAAGATCGAGAGGAAGTCCTAGCGCCGCAAATCAGCAGCGCATCCGTGCTCGCACACACGTTCGAGGCACCGAGCAACCTCCGCCTCCTCGCTCTAGCGATGCAGCGGAAGCACAACTCTTTCTTGCCGAATAGCCACCGGGAACATGTATCTCGCTAGTCCGAGACCATGGGGGATAAATTCTAGAGGGGGAGAGAGATCCTTCACGAGGAGGTGTGAGCGACAAGTGAGGAGGGGGGATCCTTTTATAGGAGGAGGGGGGGGGACCCCAAGGGGGTGGCCGGCGCATGGGGGCTGCCCCCTTGCCCTCCCCTCTTCATGTGGGTGGACACTCCACTCACAAATCTCCTTTAAATTCCCTCCACTCAAAAGTCCACTCAAATTCCCATTAAATTTCCACCAAATTTAATGCAAACTCTCATTAAATAAAACTCTTTTATTTTATTCAGAATTTTGTCAATTACTTTAATGACAAACATTCACAAATAACCCCTTGCTAGAATTCTATTTCACATGCATAACCACTTTATGCAATTTCACCCGAAAACCTGTTTCGGTATCTAGTGAAATAAATTCCCGCGCTTGTTCATTCAGTATCTTAATCCCTTTGTTTCACGATATATTACATGTCCGAGATTCGATCATCGGTATCTCCATACCTAGTTTGATCTCGTTACCGACATGCACTCTTTTCTTGTTCCTGTGATATAACATTCTAGTGATCAAATCACTTGCTTGCAAGCTAATCAATGTGATATCGCCGAGAGGGCCCAGAGTATATCTATCCGTCACCTGGATGAACAAATTCCACTCTCGATCCATGAGCCACAACATAACACTTTATTAGTTCTGAATCCATCTTTATAATCACCCTGTTACGGTGTGATGTTTGCTGTTATCAAGAAACTCTTCCGGTGTTAGTGATTGACATGATCTCATGGTCTAAGGATTAGGATCACTTCATAAGTTGTTATAGAAATATAAACTCAATGACTTTGATCGTAATGCTATACTTCGGATGAATGTTCATCACACCATTACACTAATGTTGTGATCCCGTTATTAACAACATCCAATGTCCATGATCAGGAAACCTTGATCATCTTGTTAATCAACGAGCTAGTTTATGAGAGAGGCATAACTAGGAACTTTCTGTTTGTTTATTAAACACACATGTATTAACGTTTCCGTATTAATACAATTATAGCATGCAAAATAAACATCTATCATATACTTGGAATACACATAATAAACACTTTATTATTGCCTCTCAGGGCATATTCCCTTCAGTCTCCCACTTGTACTAGAGACAATAATCTAGTTACATAGTGATAAATCTAACACCCATTGAGTTCTGGTGTTGATCATGTTTTGCTCTAGGGAGAGTTTTAGTCAACGGATCTGCTACATTGAGATCCGTATGTACTTTACAAATCTTTATATCTCCATCCTTGACATGCTCGCGGATGGAGTGAAACCGGCGCTTAATATGCTTGGAATGCTTGTGAGACCTTGGCTCTTTGGCATTGGCAATGGCACCATTGTTGTCACAATAGGTCACCATTGGGTCCAACGCGTTTTCCACCACTCCTAGTTCGGATATGAACTCATTCATCCAAACTGCTTCCTGAGCCGCTTCTAAAGCAGCAACATATTCGGCCTCCGTTGTTGATCCCGCTACCACAGGTTGTTTGGAGATCCTCCAACTAACAGCTCCGCCATTCATGAGAAATACGTATCCGGATTGAGACTTAGAGTCATCCGGATCGGTGTCAAAGCTAGCATCGACATAACACTTAGCGACGAGCTCTTCTTCACCTCCGTATACAAGAAACGTATCCTTAGTTCTTCGTAAGTACTTAAGGATATTCTTGACCGCTATCCAGTGTTCCGAACCTGAATCCGATTGGTACCTACTAGTCAAACTAATAGCATGTGCCACATCCGGTCTTGTACATAGCATGGCGTACATTATAGAGCCTGTGGCTGAAGCATAGGGGACTTTGTCCATTATCTCTCTTTCTTCCGCCGAAGCCGGACTTTGAGTCTTACTCAATGTCTTGCCTTGCAACATAGGTAAGAACCCCTTCTTACTTCCGTCCATTTTAAACTTCTTTAAAATCTTATCAAGGTATGTACTTTGCGATAGCCCTATTAGGCGCCTAGATCTATCTCTATAGATCTTTATGCCTAATATGTATGACGCTTCACCTAGGTCCTTCATTGAAAATTTGCTGTTTAGATAACTTTTAACACTGTTTAAAAGATCTATATCATTTCCGATCAATAATATGTCATCCACATATAATATCAGAAATGCCACATTGCTCCCACTCACTTTCTTGTAAATACAAGCTTCTCCATAAGTTTGGACAAATCCAAACTCTTTGATCACCTCATCAAAGCGGAGATTCCAACTTCGTGATGCTTGCTTCAATCCATAGATGGATCGCTGAAGCTTGCACACCTTGTTAGCATCCTTAGGATCGACAAAACCCTTTGGTTGTATCATATACAACTCTTCTTCAATATTACCATTGAGAAACGCGGTTTTGACATCCATCTGGCATCGCTACGGGAGAGAAAGTCTCATCGTAGTCAACTCCTTGAATTTGTCGAAACCCCTTTGCGACAAGTCGAGCTTTATAGACGATCACATTACCGTCAGCATCAGTTTTCCTTTTGAAAATCCATTTGTTCTCCACGACCTTTCGGTCGTGAAGTAATTCCACCAAGTTCCAAACTTGATTTTCATACATGGATTCCATCTCGGATTTCATGGCTTCTAACCATTTGTTGGAATCCGGGCTCATCATCGCTTCTTCATACGTCGCAGGGTCATCATTTTCATCAACCATGAAATTCATGACAGGATTTCCGTACAGCTCGGGAGCTGCACGCGTCCTGTTTGACCTGCGAGGTTCGATAGTACTCTCTTTCGGAGTTTCATGATCATTATCATTAGTTCCCTCTTTAACAGGTGGAGCCAACTCCGGAACAACTTCCGGCGCTGCGCTACTCTCCATACTTTGAAGAGAAGGTTCCACAACCTCTTCGAGTTCTACCTTCCGACTATTCACACCTTTCGCGAGAAACTCTTTATCTAGAAAGGATCCATTCTTGGCAACAAAAACCTTGCCCTCGGATCTGTGATAGAAGGAATACCCAATAGTTTCTTTAGGGTATCCTATGAAGACGCATTTTTCCGCTTTGGGTTTGAGTTTATCCGGTTGAAGTTTCTTCACATAAACATTGCATCCCCAAACTTTAAGAAATGACAGCTTAGGTTTGTTTCCAAACCACAATTCATACGGTGTCTTTTCAACGGATTTAGATGGTGCCCGATTTAAAGTGAATGCAGCAGTTTCTAGTGCATAACCCCAAAATGACAACGGCAAGTCCGTCAGAGACATCATAGATCGAACCATATCTAATAAAGTACGATTACGACGTTCCGACACACCATTTCGCTGTGGTGTTCCGGCAGGTGTGAGTTGTGAAACAATTCCACACTCTTTCATGTGAGTGCTAAACTCGTAACTTAGATACTCACCTCCACGGTCGGACCGTAGAAATTTGATCTTTCTATTACGATGATTTTCCACTTCATTCTGAAATTCCTTGAACTTTTCAAAGGTTTCAGACTTGTGTTTCATCAAGTAGATATAACCGTATCTACTCAAATCATCCGTGAAAGTAACAAAATAACGATATCCACCTCGCTCCGACACACTCATTGGGCCACATACATCAGAATGTATGATTTCCAATAAATCTGTCGCCCGTTCCATTGAACCGGAAAACGGCGTTCTAGTCATCTTGCCCATAAGGCATGGCTCACATGTATCAAATGATTCATAATCAAGTGATTCCAAAAGTCCATCCGAATGGAGCTTCTTCATGCGTTTAACGCCAATATGACCTAGACGGCAGTGCCACATATATGCAGATATATCATCATTAAGTTTAATCCTTTTAGCATCAACATATGAATATGTGTAACATTATCATCGAGATCTAATAGAAATAAACCATTCATCATCGGTGCATGACCATAAAAGATTTCATTCATATAAATGGAACAACCATTGTTCTCGGATTTAAATGAATAACCACTTCGCATCAAACACGATCCAGATACACTGTTCATGCTCAGTGCAGGCACCAGCTAACATTTATTCAAGTTTATAACTAATCCCGACGGCAAGTGGAGAGGCAGCGTTTCGACGGCAATCACATCAACGCTTGATCCATTGCCGACACGCATCTTGACCTAACCCCTTGCTAGCGGTCGCTTGTTCCGCAACCCCTGATTCGAGTTACAAATATTAGCAACTGAACCGGTATCAAATACCCAGGTGCTACTGCGAGCACTAGTCAAGTACACATCAATAACATGTATATCATATATACCTTTGTTTGCCTTGCCGGCCTTCTTGTCTGCCAGATACTTGGGGCAGTTGCGCTTCCAGTGGCCAGTCCCCTTACAATAGTAGCACTCGGAATCAGACTTAGGTCCAACTCGGGGTTTCTTTTCAGTCGCGGCAACAGTCTTGCCGCCCTTACTTCCCTTCCGTTTTCCCTTCTTGTCTTTCTTGAAACCAGTGTTCCTATTGATCATCAACACTTGATGTTCCTTTTTGATCTCCACTTCTGCAGTTTTAAGCATTGACAGAAGCTCGGGGAGAGACTTCTTCATGCCTTGAATATTATAGTTCATCATGAAGCTCTTATAGCTAGGTGGCAGAGACTGCAGAACACGATGGATGCCTAAGTCAATGGGAATCGATATTCCCAAGGACACAAGCTTATCGGCGTAACCCGACATCTTGAGTACATGCTCACTAACGGAGCTGTGCTCTTCCATCATGCAGCTAAAGAACTTTTCTGAAGCGTTGTAGCTCTCTACAGCAGCATGTGTGTCGTAAATCATTTTCAACTCACCCATTGTATCAAATGCATTGCCGTTTTCGAAACGCTTTCGAAGTTCCGGCTCTAGCCCATACAATATGCCGCAATGAACTAAGTTGTTGTCCTCCTGACGAGTCTGATAGACATTCTTCTCCTCGTCAGGGGCATCATCAAAAGGTGGGGGGCCTAACGACGCTTCTAGCACATATTGCTTTTGTGCAGCAGAGAGGAGAATCCTCAAATTCATGGCCCATTCGGTAAAGTTGCTACTGTTCATTGCTAGTTTCTCTTCCTCCATGAACACATTGAAATTAAAAGCAGGTGGTGCCATCTACAACAGAATTTGTAAAGTTTAGACTAAGTGTATGATAGATTGAGTTCAACTAATCTATATTACGAATGAACTCCCACTCAAAAATGACATCCCTCGTGCCTTTTTGGTGATTACATGAACCAAATCCACTACACCAAGTCCAATCATCACGTGAGTCGGTATAGCTTCAAAGGCGAGCATCAAATGGGCATCATATCAACTATATGACTCATGCTTAACCTTTCAGTCCGTGTTCCGAGGCCATGTCTGTACATGCTAGGCTCGCCAAGTTAGAACCTTTGTATTCGCGTGTGTAACTGTTTTACACCCAAAATATGGTCGTGGATCCAAGAACACCCGATCATCACATGATGTCTTGGAGCGACGAAAACATAATCGGTGCATACTAAAGGAAGAACACATTCTTATCTTGATATTTAAATGAGGGATCATATTATTATGCTAACAAAGTGCTAAATAAGCAATATAAGATGCTATCAAACATCATATGTTTATTAGTGAAATTATATGGTTCCCGCAGATGATCTCTATCATGTGCATCGTGGTATGATCACTATCATACCTATATGTGTAAATCCAAGGTCTATGGATTTTACACGCTATGTGTGTTGTAAGAGTATCATCTCATACTTCTACTTACAACACTACCATATCATAACACTAGCCCAGCAACAATCTAAACTAGACGCCTCTAATTTATCCATTGCAAGTTTTACGTGGCTTAGGGCTTTCGAGATAGAACCGTTCTTACCTACGAACATGAACCACAACGAGGATAATCAAATTGTTGACAACTCGCTTGCAAAATAGATATTGACTATAGTAGGAGAGACAGACACCCTCTAGCCACTTATGCAAACTAGTTGCATGTCAAGTGTGGAACAGGTCTCATGTGCGAGGACATGTAAAGTTTGTCCGGGCCGCTTCATCCCACTATGCCACCAATATCCAAAATTACAACAAAGGAGCAACAACATGATCATCATCGCCCACATACTCATATGTGTACTACCCGTGTAAAGTATCTACGCATAGATCCGGCTCTGATACCACTGTAGGGTTCGCAGCATAGAAAACAAAAAATTTCCTACGATGTGAACTATATACCAAGATCTATCTACTAGATACAAACAACGGGCGGATGTATATCCGTAGAGAACATACCCTTGAAGACCGATAAAGCTTAACGAGTTCAACTCGTGGTTGATGTAGACGATCTCTTGCCGATCTCAAGATCGAGAGGAAGTCCTAGCGCCGCAAATCAGCAGCGCATCCGTGCTCGCACACACGTTCGAGGCACCGAGCAACCTCCGCCTCCTCGCTCCAGCGATGCAGCGGAAGCACAACTCTTTCTTGCCGAATAGCCACCGGGAACATGTATCTCGCTAGTCCGAGACCATGGGGGATAAATTCTAGAGGGGGAGAGAGATCCTTCACGAGGAGGTGTGAGAGACAAGTGAGGAGGGGGGCTCCTTTTATAGGAGGAGGGGGGAACCCCAAGGGGGTGGCCGGCGCATGGGGGCTGCCCCTTGCCCTCCCCTCTTCATGTGGGTGGACACACCACTCACAAATCTCCTTTAAATTCCCTCCACTCAAAAGTCCACTCAAATTCCCATTAAATTTCCACCAAATTTAATGCAAACTCTCATTAAATAAAACTCTTTTATTTTATTCAGAATTTTGTCAATTACTTTAATGACAAACATTCACAAA
Source organism: Avena atlantica (assembly GCA_910589765.1). Taxonomy (NCBI): domain Eukaryota; kingdom Viridiplantae; phylum Streptophyta; class Magnoliopsida; order Poales; family Poaceae; genus Avena; species Avena atlantica. Next base: position 198,461,478 of record OU342738.1, on the reverse strand, counting down.
TAACCCCTTGCTAGAATTCTATTTCACATGCATAACCACTTTATGCAATTTCACCCGAAAACCTGTTTCGGTATCTAGTGAAATAAATTCCTGCGCTTGTTCATTCTTTCGGCATGAAACATTTGCTCCAATTGGATGTCAGTGTCTCTTAAGTGTGTCACCCTACGGTTCGTGAATAATGCGGACATGATCGAGACCCCTCTCGGATCAATAATCAGAAGCGGGATTTGGAGACCCATACTGACTCCCACACATTCAACGATGACTTTCTTGTGATCGTCGGAACCTTTTACGCTAGTATCTTAATCCCTTTGTTTCACGATATATTACATATCCGAGATTCGATCATCGGTATCTCCATACCTAGTTTGATCTCGTTACCGACATGCACTCTTTTCTCGTTCATGTGATATAACATTCTAGTGATCAAATCACTTGCTTGCAAGCTAATCAATGTGATATCACCGAGAGGGCCCAGAGTATATCTATCCGTCATATCGATGAACAAATTCCACTCTCGATCCATGATCCTCAACATAACACTTTATTAGTTCTGAATCCATCTTTATAATCACCCTGTTACGGTGTGACGTTTTATGTTATCAAGAAACTCTTCCGGTGTTAGTGATTGACATGATCTCATGGTCTAAGGATTAGGATCACTTCGTAAGTTGTTATAGCAATATAAACTCAATGAATTTGATCGTAATGCTATACTTCGTATGAATGTTCATCACACCATTACACTAATGTTGTGATCCCGTTATTAACAACATCCAATGTCCATGATCAGGAAACCTTGATCATCTTGTTAATCAACGAGCTAGTTTATGAGAGAGGCATAACTAGGAACTTTCTGTTTGTTTATTAAACACACATGTATTAACGTTTCCGTATTAATACAATTATAGCATGAAAAATAAACATCTATCATATACTTGGAATACACATAATAAACACTTTATTATTGCCTCTCAGGGCATATTCCCTTCAGTCTCCCACTTGCACTAGAGACAATAATCTAGTTACATAGTGATAAATCTAACACCCATTGAGTTCTGGTGTTGATCATGTTTTGCTCTAGGGAGAGTTTTAGTCAACGGATCTGCTACATTGAGATCCGTATGTACTTTACAAATCTTTATATCTCCATCCTTGACATGCTCGCGGATGGAGTGAAACCGGCGCTTAATATGCTTGGAATGCTTGTGAGACCTTGGCTCTTTGGCATTGGCAATGGCACCATTGTTGTCACAATAGATCACCATTGGGTCCAACGCGTTTGCCACCACTCCTAGTTCGGATATGAACTCCTTCATCCAAACTGCTTCCTGAGCCGCTTCTGAAGAAGCAACATATTCGGCCTCCGTTGTTGATCCCGCTACCACAGGTTGTTTGGAGATCCTCCAACTAACCGCTCCGCCATTCATGAGAAATACGTATCCGGATTGAGAGTTAGAGTCATCCGGATCGGTGTCAAAGCTAGCGTCGACATAACACTTAGCGACGAGCTCTTCTTCACCTCCGTATACAAGAAACATATCCTTAGTTCTTCGTAAGTACTTAAGGATATTCTTGACCGCTATCCAGTGTTCCGAACCTGGATCCGATTGATACCTACTAGTTAAACTAATAGCATGTGCCACATCCGGTCTTGTACATAGCATGGCATACATTATAGAGCCTATGGCTGAAGCATAGGGGACTTTGTCCATTATCTCTCTTTCTTCCGCCGAAGCCGGACTTTGAGTCTTACTCAATGTCTTGCCTTGCAACATAGGTAAGAACCCCTTCTTACTTCCGTCCATTTTAAACTTCTTTAAAATCTTATCAAGGTATGTACTTTGCGATAGCCCTATTAGGCGCCTAGATCTATCTCTATAGATCTTTATGCCTAATATGTATGACGCTTCACCTAGGTCCTTCATTGAAAATTTGCTGTTTAGATAACTTTTAACACTGTTTAAAAGATCTATATCATTTCGATCAATAATATGTCATCCACATATAATATCAGAAATGCCACATTGCTCCCACTCACTTTCTTGTAAATACAAGCTTCTCCATAAGTTTGGACAAATCCAAACTCTTTGATCACCTCATCAAAGCGGAGATTCCAACTTCATGATGCTTGCTTCAATCCATAGATGGATCGCTGAAGCTTGCACACCTTGTTAGCATCCTTAGGATCGACAAAACCCTTTGGTTGTATCATATACAACTCTTCTTCAATATTACCATTGAGAAACGCGGTTTTGACATCCATCTGGCATCGCTACGGGAGAGAAAGTCTCATCGTAGTCAACTCCTTGAATTTGTCGAAACCCCTTTGCGACAAGTCGAGCTTTATAGACGATCACATTACCGTCAGCATCAATTTTCCTTTTGAAAATCCATTTGTTCTCCACGGCCTTTCGGTCGTGAAGTAATTCCACCAAGTTCCAAACTTGATTTTCATACATGGATTCCATCTCGGATTTCATGGCTTCTAACCATTTGTTGGAATCCGGGCTCATCATCGCTTCTTCATACGTCGCAGGGTCATCATTTTCATCAACCATGAAATTCATGACAGGATTTCCGTACAGCTCGGGAGCTGCACGCGTCCTGTTTGACCTGCGAGGTTCGGTAGTACTCTCTTTCGGAGTTTCATGATCATTATCATTAGTTCCCTCTTCAACAGGTGGAGCCAACTCCGGAACAACTTCCGGCGCTGCGCTACTCGCCATACTTTGAAGAGAAGGTTCCACAACCTCTTCGAGTTCTACCTTCCGACTACTCACACCTTTCGCGAGAAACTCTTTCTCTAGAAAGGATCCATTCTTGGCAACAAAAACCTTGCCCTCGGATCTGTGATAGAAGGAATACCCAATAGTTTCTTTAGGGTATCCTATGAAGACACATTTTTCCGCTTTGGGTTCGAGTTTATCCGGTTGAAGTTTCTTCACATAAACATCGCATCCCCAAACTTTAAGAAATGACAGCTTAGGTTTGTTTCCAAACCACAATTCATACAGTGTCTTTTCAACGGATTTAGATGGTGACCGATTTAAAGTGAATGCAGCAGTTTCTAGTGCATAACCCCAAAATGACAACGACAAGTCCGTCAGAGACATCATAGATCGAACCATATCTAATAAAGTACGATTACGACGTTCCGACACACCATTTCGCTGTGGTGTTCCGGCAGGTGTGAGTTGTGAAACAATTCCACACTCTTTCATGTGAGTGCTAAACTCGTAATTTAGATACTCACCTCCACGGTCGGACCGTAGAAATTTGATCTTTCTATTACGATGATTTTCCACTTCATTCTGAAATTCCTTGAACTTTTCAAAGGTTTTAGACTTGTGTTTCATCAAGTAGATATAACTGTATCTACTCAAATCATCCGTGAAAGTAACAAAATAACGATATCCACCTCGCGCCGACACACTCATTGGACCACATACATCAGAATCCATGACAGTGAGTTCATTTTTTGGTTGGTATATATTTGTCAATCATTTTTTACTCATGTTGCCGATGGTGTTAAAGTAGATTATGTAGATTCCCTATGTACTTTTTGTAATGTTTCTACATTCTAATTTTTTATGTGATACAAACTGATCCCGAATTTTCCTTAAATTCATGCGGTTTCAATGTTATGTGAGTTATTTTTTAGTTTCCCCCCATACCATGTCCCTCTCACAGCCATCGCTATGATGTCCGGGTTGTTGTTATGCAAGAAGCTTTACTTCAACTTCTCTAGAAAAGAGAAGAGTCAGAAGTCAATTATGCACAAGTTGCAGCGCTTCCAGTTAGATTTTGTCTTTTCATGGACGAGGTTATCACCCATCATGATGAATGGTTTCAGAGTAAGAGTTCCTCTTCTAGAGAGAAGATTCCTCCATCTAAACAAGCTTGCGCCTCTTGGTGGTTTGGTTCTTTAATTTTTTCTCAACATTTTTCTTGTGGCGAATGGAATGGATGTGAGGTATATTTAGATTAATCACTTAACTTTATATTTTTTGGTGCATCTTGATGCTTTTAGAAGTATAATAGGAGAAAGTCTAGACGGGGATTTGAGAAATGGCAGAGGTGTTGGCGTGGACATGGGATGAGATACGAGGTAAATGTTCTTCTGTGTGTTTCCGGGTGCGATTATGTCTGATTGTGATTTTGAAGTAGATCAGCCCAAGGTGATGTACCATCATATACTATGGCTAGCCTGTGTTGTTCTTGATGGTATATGCTATCATCAATTACATATGAGCTCTTTGTGACCAGAGGAAATAAATCAAAATCATTGTGTGTGTGACTAGTGTGCTTTAAAATTCTTTGATATATGTTGTGCTTGGTGATGCATTTTTATTTAGTTTCAACTTGATATGTGCAAGAGTTGTTCATATCTATATGTCTCACCAATATTACACTATTTTGCCTAAATGAAGATTGCTCCCGCAGTTAAACTATTTTTCCTAAATGCAGACTTCTCCCCCTGATTTTAGGTGAATGATCAATTCTTTTGTTCTAAGATTTGTAGGACCAAATCGACTGGCATCACACACATGCATCTTGGTGTGGTTTATCCGAAGATATCATGGCTCACCTTAGATTTTGCAGCTGGATTGTCACACTTGGTAACTGCTATTGTGTTTCATACTATTGTAAAGCAGCATACCTGAAATGAGATAATCCTCACACTGCTAAATTGCAGACATGTGAATGCTAGATTTTTTTGCTTCATTTCTTGTAAGATTCTTGTTTTAATTGAGTTTGAAAGCTCAAACCAACGCTCCATGGCAGGTAAGTAGATTGATCTTTCTATAAGCATATATCTACTTTGTCATTTATTATTATTATTTTTCATGGCTTAAAATATAGTTTATACACTTATACCCATAACACCCATCTGGATACTAGCTACCTATCTTACATGTCTTGCACATGCAACAAATTGTCGAGTCAAGTAAGTAACCAGTAACTACTTTGAAGAGTGTTAGTTGACTAATCTCTTGTTTTTAATTGCAGGTTTACAGAAGAAGAATAAGTTTAGACAGAGATTGGACCGATTGGACCCAAGCGAGCACATACAATCTTTGGGATTCCTTAAATCTTTTCTTTGCAGATTGTGTCTCTTGTTTTTCCATCAGAAAATTGCGCCAATTTTTTATTTTATTTGACTCCAAAGTGAATGGGAGTGTACAAAGGAAATAACAGGAGTGTTAGGCATCCTCCTTTCAGCACAAAAACAACAAGGTGAGGCATCGTCTTTCATCTTTTATCAGAATACTTGCAGGATTTTTTTATTGTACAACTTTATGCATTCATTTGGCATTATATGATAATAATAATTATTGTCGCAAATCATCCTTTAAAGGTTTTGGATAGATATTCAGTTTGATTCAGAATGAGAAACGTTAATTTATCTAAACCATTTCTGATGTTAAATTTTATGTTATCAATGATACATACCTTGTCTCATGATCGGTAAACATAGCAAATTTCATACTTGGTGACAAATAAAATTTTGAAATATAGGTGCCTATTATTGCTTAAATGATTGTATATCAAATTTTGTGTTTGATGTTAAGAAATTTTTGTAAAAGGGAGGGATTTAAACAAGCAGTGTTGTGTTTTGTTATAACCATAGATGGGAGAGGGATAAGGATCCCGACATATGTCAATTTTCTGTTCAAATAGTTTATACATCCATTTGGTAGCAAAGAATTGATGATTTTCTGGCACAATAATACATGATGACTTCCTATTGTTATAATACATGGTGTTTTTTATTTTATTTACAAGATTGATTAAAATGACAAATGTACTGATGTTCTTATATCTAATACATTAGAGACCTTGTAATATATTTTGAGAATTTATGTCATTCAACACATGCATTCGACATGCCAAGTTTATTTGGTTTATGATTTGGATATTGCGTATAATATAAGTCGTGCTCCATATTTTTAAGCATTTCTGTTACTAAGTACAAAATTTTCCATTACATGTTGTTGATCTTTAGTTTATCATTCTAGAGGTATCATTCTTGGTTTACCATTGCAGTTGTTCCAAACAAAGCCAATATTTCCACTTGTGATTGAGGAGGAAGATTAAGATTGTACTCCTAGCATTTTTGACCCGTGAAATGGTTATCGTCTACATAATAATGCTCCCTTATTGAGAAATTGGACCATCCTATAGTTTTCAGGGTTGTATTCATCAATGGCCTTATTATTTATATAAGCATCATCAAGTTATAGCTTTAACATCTATTGTAATAACATCTCAAAGTCATGTTGATATGGATTGAACCATCTACCAAACAAACATGTTTTCCCTCTTGCGTAATGAAAGCGTGTAGTTTTTAGGATACAAAGGGCAGGCAATGATCTAATAAGAGCTATCTACTAAATTTTGACAAAAGTGTATTTTCAAGGTTTACATTGGGTTATTCTGCAGGATAATGCTTAGCTTGAAATTGTTTTTCCAAGATAAACTTAAGATACATGGCACACACTCACAAATTAAGACAAAGAGTTTTCAAATGGATACAATTTAACCTGAACGTAAAATACATTAGTTGATTTATTATGAGACATTGCACATGTAAACTTACTAGTTAGTTTTATGGTTGCTAAGTGTAACATCCCAAAAATACTAAACTTGGATCATCAAACTCTAATCATCAAATTTAGGGTTAACAAAAACTTTTCTAAATAAAAATATGAAAGCATGCATGTGTGTATGCATCCCATTTTGAATTCTTTTGAATTGTCTTGTTTATGTGTTTCTTTGCTTGTAAAATGTTTCTTAGGTGAAATAAACATCATCTAAAAAATCCCCACACTTTTTCCAAAGACAAACAAATCAAAACAAACCAAATTGGATGAATGGTCATTTTGACCAATTTAACTCCCATGCCTACTTTGACTGTCTCAAACTTTCAGAACCTAACAGAAACTTTTCTGGATCTTTGAACCCCTTGATTGTACTCATAACAAAGTATAAAGGCCCACTTTGTGATCATCCAGAAACTTTCAAATGCATAGTTTAAATGACAATTCAAAATTGAATCTTTATCATATGGGAAGATCCCACTTCTTCAAAAACCACTCAAACAAGCTCAACTTTCAAAACCCAAGCATCTGCAGACTCACCAGCACCAACCTAGCACACCCACCAATTTTTTTTTCCAAATTCAAAACTTAAGTTCTTGCGGCCATTTCATCAAACACTTGGTAGACACAAATCAAACAAAATCCAAACACTATTGTGAGCAGTGACTGAAGCCTAACTTGTTCCCTCTCTGGTTACAACTAGGTTTTAGTAGATCATCTAGCTCAATTGCACACCCTTAGCATCACTGTAAGCTTGGCATTGTCATCAATGGTGAGCAGGCCGAATACACCCTTGTCACCCCCATGTCGACAGCAAGCTAGGAGGAGAAACAATCCTAGCCAGCATGTCTGGGAGCAAGCCAACACCCCACCGCCACTCCCTGTCCAGCGCTTGAACGTTGCCAGCCACTGGACCACACACACGAACCATGCCAACCTCGCCAGCAACCATGCCGAGAGCACGCCCCGTGCGCCATGCTCGACCAACGCCCACACACCGCGTGCCGCCCTCGCCGCGTGCATACGTGATCACCACCGTCCCAGCAACCCCGCATACAAGCTCGTTCGCCGCCGCGCGGACCACGCGCGTTGTGCGCCATTAAATTCTCCGCCAGGCACGCGCAGAGCACCGTCGCGTTCCGACCAAGCCGCACCGCCCCACGTCTCGCCACCGTGTCATTGAGCATCGCCAGGGAGCACCACACCACCCCCTACCGTCGCCCATGCCGATAGTCGTCTGTACCATTGACCACGACGAGCTCACCGTGCGCCCCGCCGGTCCCCTCTCGCCACTATAAATAGAGGCCACCCCCAGCCGAACTGAGCACACCATCTCACTCCCCTCTCACTGATCATTCCACGCGGTTCCCGGAGCAAGGCGAGCAGCGCAGCGCCGGAATTTCACCGGAGCCCGCCGCTGCTGGAGAAGAAGGGAGCCAGCGATTGGAGCCGCCCCAGGAGAAGCTTCCGGTACCAGGAGGTTCGTCGTCGTCGACTTCGTCGTTCGCCCGCCTCGCCGACCCTCGCCTGAACCCCGGTGAGCCCCCAACGACCCCCACTGGCCGCGCTAGGTTTCTGTCTTGCCGACGTTGCCCAATGTCGACGATGACCCTCAACCGTTGGATTAGAACCAGATCGAACACACCACATCGCCCCATACCGCTTTGCACCCCCTGTCTCACTGACGTGTAGGGACAACCACTTACGCAGCCGCGGAAGCGCTGTGCTTAGCAGGCCGGCCCGTTAACCTTTCCCGCACGGCCCAGTTATTTGAATTAAACCTTTTCCATTTTATTTCAAACACACTTCTGTACCCAGTTTCAAAAATCAATCCAGATCGATTCAGTGCACCAAATTGAATGAAACTAATTTTGTTAGAAAGGTCTTGAAATGCTGAATCCAAGCCCGTTAGATGCAAGTCATTTGGATCTATAGATCATCCTTGGTAAAAATAACAAGGCAGAAGCTTTTCTGCATTCAAACTTTTTTCAAATTAAAACCATAATAGCTTTTGAGTTGTTTCCAACTCTCAAAAATCACATTTAACCATACCTTTCAGAATATATAAAAATATATAGGTTTACTTACAGAAATATTGACCAAGTAATAAAAGAATGCCACATAGGCATTTCTAGCCACTTTAATTAATTAAAATAAAAGGGTAAAACCTTATTAAATTGTGACACAACTTTAAATCACATTCCCATGGACTAAAGTATGTGGTGATGACATGTGTCAACATGATCCCATGTTTGGTTTGGAGAATATTAAATCGTAAGTAGTTTTTCAATGAGTAGAAATTACTTTTCTAAAAATAAAAAGGAATTAAACCAAGATTTAATCTTGTAATGTTAGTGATGATGCTTGATCATCTACATGACCCTTTTGGGTGATGGTTGCAAGTAGTTAAGTATTGTTTGGTGATTGTGTACATCGTATTTATTCATAGACGCTAGTACCGACCAAGGATACGAGGAGGAAGGAGGATACTATGAAGAGGAAGCCGAGGAGAACTTCAACCACAGCTCTGCACAAGGCAAGCCTAATACTACTAGTGAATGTGCAAGCTAACCCTTGCAAGATATTCTACTGATGCAAACAAACCCTTACTTATTACCATGCCAATCCTATTCCTTAAGCATATGTGATGATATCCACTTGTTACGCCCTCCTAGTTTTATTTGCAAGCTTTCCATTTTATTTTCCTTATCAAAGCTACTTCCTTAGAGAGTACTCAAGTGACTTGTAGATTCTAGAAAGATATAGTTGAAGGTTGCATAAAGAGCATAAAATTTGGTCTAAGCTAGAAAATCTTGATGTCATCCTAAGGCATGCGATTGAACTTAGTTGAAACTCCACTAGTTTACCACCCCTCATTAGTACCTATCCCCACTTATAGATGCTTGTGCTAAGCATAAAACTTGATCAACTTTAGATGGGAATACTTGGTGAAAATGGTTATGAAAACCTTAGAATGATGGATCATTCTACTGAGATGTTTTGACATGTGTTTCCGAACACCAGATGATTATGGTGATGAAAATGTTGAGGCATGAGCCTTAGCCCTTTATAAAACTGATGGTTGTCTGGATGCGATACCATTCCAATTTTTTTCGTACAACCACAATACCCGAAGATTGGGTAGGGCTTGACTGGAAACTTATATACCTTAGTATTAGTTCCCTCACGGCCAAGGTATGAGCTGAGGCTACCTTGTGAAGATTGTCCACCTGTGCAGTACCCAAGATGACAGTTGGTCATGGTTGGGAGGCCAAACTCACAGGAGAAGTGCTTATACTAGGGCGTGTAATTGAAAGGTTAGGATTGATTATCCGCATACTGAGTATGGTGAGTTCAGGATTTGTTCCTGACGGATGTATCGAATGTTGTGGTGAAAGTGTACAATCTTTGCAGAGTGTCAAACTATTCGAATAGCCGCGTCCGCGGTTATGGACAGTTGGAGTGGCCATACTGTTCCCCCGTCAGCTGTTTTCAAAATGACTTGTGAAATGAATTGAGACTTTGACTTGACCACAACAGGGTTGTGCTATGAAATACAAGTTCCCACTTAGGTGTTATAAACTTCAACTAGCTCTCTTGCTTATCAACTTAGTAGGGATAAATCTGGCCTTTGCAAAACAACCCTAGAGTCTAGTGTCCTATTATCCAAAAACCCTTTTACTTGTGAGTATTAGTTTGCGAGTACTTAAAGAGTACTCATGGCTTTGTCCCTGGCTATTCCCGTGGCCAGACTATGAAGAGGAGTACCTGGAGGATGGACCCCAGGAAGGTTACGACAACTAGGATCATCTCTCATCGTCAGCATTGCCTGTGACCCCGAAGATGGAGCTTCGCCTACGCTACCGTTATTATTACGTATTCCGCTGCTTGAAGTTGTATTAAGAACTGGATCATGAGATCCTTATTTGTGTAAGACCTTATGTATGGTTTGTAATGGATGATGTACTGTGGTATCCAATTTTTTTATGTCTCACAAAAATGGTAATCCTGTGATTGCGATGTATGGCATAACAGGCATCTGAGACTAAAAATCCGGATGTTGACACTAAGTTCAATATCAATTAAAAATTCTTGAGAATTACCTCATAAATAACTATAAGATTTTGAATGATTTTTTGGCGCATCAAACTCCCTCAAAGTCTTCTCAGATTTAGGCATGGTATACATCATATTAAAGAAAGTGTTGATCCACATCATATTAAATAAAGTGTTAAGCTGACTAACACTCAGTATATTATTAGTAGATGTTTATCTCTTTCTATCTTCTCTCCCTCTCCCATCTCTTCCTCTCCCCTCCCCTCCCCTCCCACCCTACCCCTCCGTATCTCTCTCAGCTACGACCTCCCATAATCACCAGCACCCTTTCTCACTGGCACCTACATACCCTAACTACTCTAGCAAGATCGCTCTATCAATAAATACAGTAAGCAAGTATCTCCATATTCATATATACACATGGACATCCATATTTTATCCATACATCAGCCTATTGGACTAACTTATACGCACGCTCCTCCTTGTATGGGTTTGCATACATCGGTATACACGTGTGTTACGTAAACTTATATAGTTATTATATCTAATTAATAATGAGAATTTATTGCAAGACATGTAACACACTAGTGGCTTTGTGAGTTGTGGTGTCACATTAGATGTAGGTATTGTAAGTAGTCGTACTAATTGTGATTCAAGTACAAAGTAATAGTTTTCACATGACAAAATCGAAACATTATTCAAGATAATTAATAACCAATAGAGAGTTTCCCAAATGAATTGATCTTTTGAAGTTGGATCAGTAAGAGGATTTTCATTATAAAGATACCATTAGTAGGTACATTTAGATCTCGAATTATCATTTCCAGTATTACTGACTTAGACTGTATAAGAAAAGTTAATCGGTCTAACATTGTACATAATGTTGATTTGGAGGTACACTTTATATCATGTATTGGTAGAAGAAAATAAAATACTCCTAATTTTACCAGTGTAAGACCAGCTCCACGAAGATATAATACACTTATCTTTCCTATGGAATAATCACGCAACTAGCTGATCTTGATATATGATTCAAAAAAATTCATGTAATTATCATTAAAAATTAGTAGGTAATAAGTGATTCCTCCTCTCCCCTACCTCTCTCTCTCCCTGCTATGGCCTCCCATAATCACCATACCCTTTCTTGAAGACACCTACATACAATAACTACTCTGAAAAGATCACTCTATCGATAAATACAGTAAGCAAGTCTCTCCATATCTATCTTCATATATACATGACACATGGGTATTCATATTTTAGCTAATATATCAACCTACTAAACTAACTTGCACGCACGCTCTCCCTATTATGGGTTTTCTTACAATGGTGTACATATTTTTGTACACTTATATGGTTATTATATCTAATTAGTAATAGGAATTTATTGCCAGACACGTAGCACACTATGCTTTGTAAGTTGTGGTGTCGTGGTAGATGTAAGTATTGCAAGTAGCTGTACTAATTATGATTCAAGTTCATAGTAATAGTTTTTACATGAGAAAATACCAAAATTATTCAAGATAATTAATAATCACAGAGAGTTGCCCAAATAAATATATCTTTTAAAGTTGGACCGTTAATCAAATTTACATTATAAAAATACTACTAGTAGGTACATTTTGATCTAGAATAACCATTTTAATAATACGACTCAGATTGTGGGAGAAAAGTTTATCGGTCTAACATTTTATATAATATTGATTTTACATGCACACTATATATCATGTATTGGTAGAATACAATAACATACTTAGAATGTTATGTATAATAATATCTCTATAAAGAAATAACCCACTCATCTTTCCTATGGAATAATCAGACGGCTAGCTGATCTGGATATACATTTCACCAAAAAATTCATCTAATTCCCACCTACAAAATGGTAAGGAGTGACTCCCCCCTATCCCCTCCCCACTCTCCCTATCTCTCCCCTCCCCCACTCTCCCTACTACTACCTACCATAATCACCAACCACGTATGTACTCTACGCGCCGTCTTTCATGTTTTATCAGAATACTTGTAGGATTTTTTTATTGTATAGATTTATGCATTCATTTGGCATTATATGAGAATAATAATTATCGTCGCAAACAATCCTTTAAAGGTTTTGGATAGATATTCAGTTTGATTCAGAATGAGAAACTTAATTTATCTAAACCATTGGTAATGTTAAATTTTATTTTATCAATGATACATACCTTGTCTCATGATCGGTAAGCATAGCAAATTTCATACTTGGTGACAAATAAAATTTTGTAATATAGGTGCCTATTATTTCTTAAATGATTGTCTATCAAATTTTGTGTTTGATGTTAATAAATTTTTGTAGAAGGGAGGGATTTAAACAAGCAGTGTTGTGTTTTGTTATAACCATAGATGGTAGAGGGATAAGGATCCCAACATATGTCAATTTTCTGTTCAAATAGTTCATACATCCATTTGGTAGCTAAGAATTATTGATTTTCTGGCAGAATAATACATGATGACTTCCTATTGTTATAATACATGATGTTTTTTATTTCATTTACAAGATTGAGTAAAATGACAAATGTACCGATGTTCTTATATCTAATACATTAGAGACCTTGTAATGTATTTTGAGAATTTATGTCATTCAACACATGCATTCGACATGCCAAGTTTATTTGGTTTATGATGGATATTGCGTATAATATCAGTCGTGCTCCATATTTTTAAGCATTTCTGTTACTAAGTACAAAATTTTCCAATACATGTTGTTGATCTTTAGTTTATTATTCGAGCGGTATCATTCTTGGTTTACCATTGCGGTTGTTCCAAACAAAGCCAATATTTTCACTTGTGATGGAGGAGGAAGATTAAGATTGTACTTATAGCATTTTTGAACCGTAAAAGGGTTATATTCTACATAATAATGCTTCCTTATTGAGAAATCGGACCATCATGTAGTTTTCAGGGTTGTATTATATATAAGCATCATCAAGTTATAGCTTTAACATCTGTTGTAATAACATTTCAAAATCATGTTTCAGTGAAAGATATGTTCTTGATATGGATTGAACCGTCTACCAAACCAACATGTTTTCCCTCTTGCGTAATGAAAGTGTGCTGTTTTCAGGATACAAAGAGCAGTCAATGATCTAATAAGAGTTATCTACTAAATTTTGACAAAAGTGTATTTTCAAGGTTTACCTTGGGTTATTCTGCAGGATAATGCTTAGCTTGAAATTGTTTTTTCAAGATACACTTAAGATACATGGCACACACTCACAAATTAAGACAAAGAGTTTTCAAATGGATACAATTTAACCTAAACGTAAAATACATTAGTTGATTTATTATGAGACATTGCACGTGTAAACTTACTAGTTAGTTTTAAGGTTGCTAAGTTCAATATCAATTAAAAATTCTTGAGCATTACCTCATAAATAATAATAAGATTTTGAATGATTTTTTTGGTGCATCAAACTCCCTCAAAGTCTTCTCAGATTTAGGCATATTATAAATCATATTAAACAAAGTGTTGGTCCACATCATATTAAGCAAAGTGTTACGCTGACTAACACTCATATATTATTAGTAGATGTTTATCTCTTTCTATCTTCCCTCCCTCTCCCATCTCCCCCTCTCCCCTCCCCTCCCACCCCTACCCCTCCGTATCTCTCTCAGCTACGGCCTCCCATAATCACCAGCACCCTTCCTCACTGACACCTACATAACCTAACTACTCTAGCAAGATCACTCTATCAATAAATACAGTAAGCAAGTATCTTCATATTCATATATACACATGAACATCCGTATTTTATCCATACATCAGGCTATTGGACTAACTTATACGCACGCTCCTCCTTGTATGGGTTTGCATACATCGGTGTACACGTGTGTTACCTAAACTTATATAGTTATTATATCTAATTAATAATGAGAATTTATTGCAAGGCATGTAACACACTAGTGGCTTTGTGAGTTGTGGTGTCACATTAGATGTAGGTATTGTTAGTAGTCGTACTAATTGTGATTCAAATACAAAGTAATAGTTTTCACATGAAAAAATATAAACATTATTCAAGATAATTAATAACCAATAGAGAGCTGTCCAAATGAATTGATCTTTTAAATTTGGATCATTAAGAGGATTTTCATTATAAAGATACCATTAGTAGGTACATTTAGATCTAGAATGATCATTTCCAGTATTACCGACTCAGATTGTATGAAAAAAGTTTATCGGTCTAACATTGTACATAATGTTGATTTGGAGGCACACTTTATATCATGTATTGGTAGAAGAAAATAAAATACTCCTAATGTTACCAGTGTAAGACAAGCTCCATGAAGATATAATACACTTATCTTTCCGATGGAATAATCACACAACTAGATGATCTCGATATATGATTCAAAAAATTCATGTAATTCTCATTAAAAAAAGGTAGGTAATGAGTGATTCCCCCTCTCCCCTCCCCTTCCCTACCTCTCTGTCTCTCCCTGCTACGGCCTCCCATAATCACCATACCCTTTCGTGAAGACACCTATATACCATAACTACTCTAAAAAGATCACTCTATCGATAAATACAGTAAGCAAGTCTCTTTATCTATCTTCATATATACATGACACATGGGTATTCATATTTTAGCTAATATATCAACCTACTAAACTAACTTGCACGAACGCTCTTCCTCTTATGGGTTTTCTTACAATGGTGTACATATTTATATACACTTATATAGTTATTTTATCTAATTAGTAATGGGAATTTATTGCCAGACACGTAGCACACTATGCTTTGTAAGTTGTGGTGTCGCGGTAGATGTAAGTATTGCAAGTAGCTGTACTAATTATGATTCAAGTTCATAGTAATAGTTTTTACATAAGAAAATACCAACATTATTCAAGATAATTAATAATCACAGAGAGTTGGCCAAATAAATATATCTTTTAAAGTTAGACCGTTAATCAAATTTACATTATAAAAATACTACTAGTAGGTACATTTTGATCTAGAATGACCATTTTAATAATACCGACTCAGATTGTGGGAAAAGTTTATCGGTCTAACATTTCATATAATATTGATTTTGCATGCACACCCTATATCATGTATTGGTAGAATAAAATAAGATACTTAGAATTTTATGTATAATAATATCTCTATAAAGAAATAACCCACTCATCTTTCCTATGGAATAATCACACGGCTAGCTGATCTGGATATACATTTCACCAAAAAATTCATCTAATTCCCACCTACAAAATGGTAAGGAGTGACTCCCTATCTCCCCTATCCCCTCCCCACTCTCCATATCTCTCCCCTCCCCCACTCTCCCTACTACTGCCTACCATAATAACCAACCACGTATGTACTCTAAATACTCTAGCGAGATCCCTCTATCAACAAATACAGTAAGCAATTCTCTAAATATCTGTCTGCATATATACATGACATATGTCCATTCATATTTTAGCTATATATCAGCCGACTAAACTAACTTGCATGCACACTCCCCCACATATGGGTTTGCTTACATCGGTGTATATGTGTTATGTACATTGAACACATCTTATTGCTCGTTCTCCTCCCCGAGTCTCTCCTCCTCCTGAGTGTCTCCGTATGTTCCCCACCCTCAAACCTTAGAAACCCTCCATCTGCCGCCCTTCTGGCCGTCGTTGCTGCTGCCACCGGCGGCGGTGGCAGCGCCCTTCCCATCAAATGACGGTGGGCGGGTAGGTGCTTCTTGGTGGCGTCTCACGGGAGGAGGTGTGAGGTCGGGTGGGGGCGTAGGGCAGGTGGCAGTTCCTAGCCGGTGCCTGAGTAACTCTAACGGTGAGGCATCAAGGAGGTGGTGGTGCGTCGTCCACGTGGTTGTGGCGGCGTTCTAGGTTGCGATATCTTGATGCGGGCTGAGGCCCGATCTAGCGAGGGGCCTAGGACGGTGATGTATTGCAGCAACACCGGCGGCGTTTCACTAGATCACCCCTTCTTCGGCTGATCCTGCATGGAGTTGACTAGCAATGTGTGGATCTGCTGGTCTTGTGAATAATGGTTGCGTTCCTAAATTCCTTTTCGCGCAAAGATGGAGAACTGTCGATGCCTGTCCCCATCGATGTGGCAGAAGTGTCATGTTCCGAAAGGCTTCTCCAGCGCTCCACTGGGCGATTCATGCTTGGATATTGCTGGATTGTATGGGATTCGGTCGTGCGCACCCGTGTTTTTCTCTGACCGGTTGGTTTCAGAGGGGCGCTTCGAAGCTCTGCTGGTTGTTTTATCATGGGGCATGTTCTCGTTCCATGGTGCTAGAGAATAATGTCATGAAAGCCGAGGTTTGGAGACTAGAAATGATGGTTTGATTCATGGTGTCATTGTGGTTTCGGATTGGCGATCCGTGACTTGGAGCAGTGACATCAGAAAGTGGGGGCGACAACACATGAGAAATTCAGAGTTCAATCTTGTAGGGCGAAAGTCCAAGGTCTAGCCTATATTGGTTGTGCCTGGAAATGTCCTTGTTGAAGACATTGTTTTATGAGTGTGGAATTTATTCGGGGTGAAAACCCATGATCTATGATCAGGGCAACGACGTCTCTTGTGCATTCCTTGTTGGAGGCGTCGCTTTTGGAGAAGCTGAATTTTTTGTGATGCCTTGGTGGTGTTAGGTTCGCTTCCACAAGGAATAGATCACTGTAGCTATATTTTTAATTTTGTAATTCTTCTTTTTTAGGTTATGTGCATCAAGACCGCTAGGGCTTTGCATTGTTGTAGAGGCTAGGTGTAATTGGAACTTTTGTGATATTAGTATATGCTCCTTATCAAAAAATGTGTTACATACACTTATGTAGTTATTATATCTAATTAGTAATGAGAATAGTGCACATTTAGTCCTTGCCATCCCACTTATATAGTTACATTGGTATATGAAAGAGTGTGAGTTTGGCAGAATATGATGGATGTATTATTGAACCTCATGAGCGAGTATATATAGGCGCACATGGGATAATCTTGGAGTACAAGTCAAGTTAGGATTTTATGTAAATAGATCCTAACGTAAACAGATCCTAACTCTATCTAAACTACCATAACAACTGTATATGCATATACTCTAACACTTCCCCGCAGTCATAGAGGTAGCATCGTGAACAACATGAATGTCGTGGACGGTTAGACTGGAGAGAAACCGAAGTAGAATCAGTAGGACGATATCCCCCCACAGTAGCAGAGGGAGTGTCGTAGACGGCGTGTCGTGGCACGAATGCTTGGATTGTAGAGGAAGCCGGTGAGATGCTCAAGCGAGGTGATAGCCCTTGTGCCGATGTCGAGGGAGCCGAGAGCTTAAGGCGGTGATGAGGTCAGGGTAGCCATTGCAAGGGGTCGCCATGGTCGATGTCGTGGTAGGGGATGTCTGTGTCAAGGTAGCCACACTGAAGCCGCATACACATAGTGCGCGAGGAGGGAGAATTTTAATATGCGGCCCAAAAGTTCAGACGCCAGGGCAACGCGAGGTCCAAGTTGCGTGTAATCTCGCAGAAGGGCTATAGTAACTTCACCAATTGTCGAGAGGGGGCAAATGGGGTTAAATACAAATCTAACGGCTAAATGATCATTTGAACCAGTCAAAAAATGGTTGAACTCAAATCCCGCTGTTAGGTCAACTCTTCTTGCCCCGCCCTGTCAGTATTTCCCGTTATCCTTTGCGGTCGTGGACTGGTTTACCCCTAGGAGGACTAGATCTTCTTCTCTGCTCTGCTCTTCTCCCTTATTATTCCCCTCTCCATTACCTTGCTTAGCCCCGGCTACTGGTCTCTAGATCGGAGCTTGCTGTTGCTCTCCTTGCGTCCCCGTCATGGCCGGTCAACCTCCCACACCCTTAATCGAACTCGCCACCGTCGCCCTCGCCTTGTTTTTCCTAGTCGGTGTGTCGGAGCTTCGTGTCCCCAGCCTAGCCTCTCGCCGTTGCCTAGACCTTTTCGCACGGAGGAACGTGTCCGGTCGGACAATTCGGACCGACGACCGGCCTCAGGCAGTTGCATGTTGTCGCGCACCCCAGGCATGGTAGCCCTGGCAGAGGAGTTTGACGAAAACACTCTCATGGCCACCGTGTTGGGCACGCGTTTCGCCGTGTCACCGGAAGACTTGCTGTCGGCTTTCAGGTCTCGTTTTGGGATCAGACGAGCATGTTCTGCATTCTTGCCATTCTTTCGAGTGTTGTGGGGGAGAAAATGAGCTTCATGCGTTGGCATCGCGCCTGTGGGTGGGACGATCGCTTGGCGCAGCTTCGTTTCTTCTCTAAACTCGGCTTTGATGACCTCCCTTTGCATGCTTGGGAACTGTGGGCCCTCAAGCAGGTCGTTAGTGGCCTTGGTGGCGAGCTGGTGGAGATTGTGCCACCGAGCGACATATGGATCATCGAGGTAAAGGCGTGGCTAAAAGATCTAGACACCATTCCTAAGATGTACGAGGTGGAGATTCCAAGCAGGGAAAGAGGACAACTTTGCTAGAAGCACCCAGTGATAATCCACCTGCAGGAGGTTCTGGATCCGGTACATGGCATTTACGACCTCGACGAGGCGACCAAAAAGCGTACTTGTCGCCTGCAGTGTTGGCCTGGAAGGATCGATGGCATAGGACCACCACCGTTCCGCGACGAAGCGCACAATTTCGCTGGGGGGACCGGTCGTGGATAGGCTGGTGGTTCTAATTTCCCTTGAGTGAAGACAGAGGTTTAGTGATTCTGAAAGATTGCTGATTTGAGAGTCAAGCACGTAGTACGACTTATGTAATAGTTTGAACTGTTGTAGTATGTGCGGGCTACTGAATTTGTAATGTGTGGCTACTAAATTCATAGTATGTGTGGCTAATGATTTGTAGTTTGTGTGACTACTAAATTCATAGTACGTGTGGCTAATGATTTGTAGTTTGTATGTCTAATGAATTTTTAGTATGTGTGGCTAATGAATTTGTGTAAATAACCAAGGTTAGTCTCCTGAAAAGAGGGTGGGCTAGCAATGATCAATGCCACCATTGCCGAGAAAATGTTGCTGGTGAGCGATCCGAAAGGCACGAAATGCTGCTGGTTTGTATGCCTCGAACAATTATTACATAGATTTTTCGAGATGGTGCGTGATTCTGTATAGAACTTGCATGAATAAACCACCCAAGATCAGTTCATAAAATGCTGTCTGAATATTCTCTACCTCGGATAAGTATGACAATAAACTGAATTCAACCTCCAGTAGTAATTGAATAAATAGATACATCTTGATAGTATTTGGTTACTTCCGAACTAATTCCATACTACAATATGGGATAGCTGCGCAAAAGGGGGCTATTGCCTCTACAAAATGCATTCTACAGAGTTAGTCTGAACTTAACTGTTCTACACTGAAGAAACTGCAGATCTCCACCATAAAAGTTGTCTAGCCAATTGCCTAGAGAGGATGTAAGTTCAGGGATTGTTCAACCGCAACTGATCTTTTTTCCTTCCTGCCAAACTTCAAGAGATCTGCGATGTTCATGCACTACTTAATGCGCTTGAACTATTCCTGGTTCAGTACGAACAACCGCGCCGCCGCAACGATTTCTTGAAAGGTGAACTATGACTTCTCGTGGCAGGGATCATAGGTCCCTGTGAATCTCAACCTGAATTCTGGTGCTGAGCTATTGCCCGTCATCGGATCTAGCTGTCGAACACTCCAACAAGCTAAGTGTAGATGGATGCACGCCGCCGCGGTGTGGCCACCGACAGTGCATAGGATGGTTCGTTTTTGCCACTGATGGCGTGCGCCCAGATTGCCCCACGGTAAGGTCGCCCGCGCCGAGGCATGGAGGCGATAGTTTGTTGACCTTGGCGCCACCCTGTTTGGAGGTATGTTTCCTCGACGACAAGCTCACAGGAACGCTTTGGAACATACCTTCTTTCTCATGCGCAGAGCACACAAAAATGTCACCGCTCGCATTCTCCATGACACTCGGTTGGCCCTTCTCGACGCCGCCGCGACCCTCTCCGTTGCCACCGCTGCCGCAGATGCAGCACATTCTGCGTAATCAACCGTCTCGGATGGAAATGGAAGACCGGCCTTATAGTATAGCCGCATGGCCTTCCTCAACGGGGCCAAATATCCAAGCTTCGGTGGCAGCCGCGGCGACCGCGGCCACCGCTGAGGCGGCGGCTTCTTCTTACGCGGGGCCATAGCTAAGCTTTCTAAGAGTTTATCTTATTTATTCGAAACTAGTTCCACTAACTTCTGAATCTTTATTTCATCTCTTATAATGAACGTCCCGTACATTCTCCCTGAAGGGTAGGAACTGCAATTCCATCTCTACATCTCCCAATTAGCGTTCCTAGTCCCGTGTTGATGGAGAGGATCTGTGTTGGTGACTGTAGGACATCTGCTTCATCCTGATTTCTTTTGAAGATTTGGCATGGGTGTCAGACTGAAACCTTGTCTGACAGTAGAATCGCAGTTACCAGTGGATTTGATTATCGGCTGACAGTAGACGCGGAGGACATAACTCTAAGTGACTTGCACATGCAATTTGACAAGTTGCCCATTGGCCAGCATGATGAATTCATAATCAGGTACTACGACACAAATTCACAGACTTTCTTCGATGTTAGAACTGTGGAGGCTATGGCCATGATATGGGGTAAACACCTCGGCACGAGGACTATGCTGATGTTTGTGCACATTGTTAACAAAGATACTGGGGAAGAGACTATCCTAAATGATACCGAGCCATGTGGAACACGAACATAGCGGTCTCTGTTTTCGATACTGAGAGTGACCGACCATCTTGTCATTGAGCATGAATACATCGAAATGTGTGGCGGCCAGGATAATTTTGTGCTCGAAGATGATGATGATGATGAGAAAGCATATCGAGATGTGGCTGCTGACCTTGATAGGATGGAGAGTAGGGAATATTTGGTTGATTCGAACTATGAGCCTAACTATGGGACTGATAAGGAAGAGGAATGTGAGATGGGAAAATGGGATACAAATACGATGACGAAGACGAGGACAGTCCAGTGATACACTTTGACAGGGACAACCCTACAATTGATGAGGGGACTGTCTTTGATACTGTGGAGGAATTCAGATATGCTGTTGCTACCTATCCAATAAGAGTTGGGTTTGAATTTATCGTTGAAAAGAGCGACCAAAAGAGATTTAGGGTGGATTGTAGGGAAAGTAAGGTGTGTAAATGGAGATTGCATGCATCTCCAATGCGGGGTGGACACCCATTTCAGGTTGCAATAGCTACATTTATTTTTGGTCTTTCTCATATTTGTTCTGCTGATGAGTCCTCTGTTTTATTTTTATTCCCATTGAATACAGATCAAGGTAAACACGAAGAGACACAACTACCCTAATACTTATTTAAGTAATAAAATTAGACCGGTGAAAACCAAGTGGATTGCTACTAAGGTACTTGACTAGGTGAGGCAGGATCGTAGCATTGGACCTGCTAAACTCAGAACTAAGCTTAGCGAAAAGTTTAACGTTCTGATTCCTTACCATAGAGTCTGGGAAGGATATGGATCTAGACTTCATTCAGGGCAAGTGGACTGATAGTTTTCACATGTTGTATAGTTTCAAAGCTAAGGTAGAAAAGAAATCACCTGGTAGTGTTGTTAACATTCATTACGAGGTTGTGAAAGAAAGAGAAAAGGTCTCAAGTGGGGTCAAGTATAAGAAGGCATATAATAAATGCTTCAGGAGATATTTTGTCTGCCTGAAGGCATGATGGAAGGGGTTCCTAAACGGCTGTAGGCCATACTTGGCAATAGAGGCAACTTATTTAACATAAAAGTTCAGGGGACAGCTTGCTACCGCTAGTGCTGTGGACACACATAATTGGCTTTTTCCCATAGCCTATGCTGTTCTTGAGGGTGAATCGACCGAAAGCTGGACATGGTTCATGCAGAGACTACGTGCAGTAATTGGTCACCCTGAAGGCTTGGTGATACACACTGGTACATGCAAGGGGCTTCAGAATGCTGTTGATGCTGTTTTTCCTGGGGTTGAGCATAGGGAATGCATGCGACACCTCGCTACTAGCTTCACGAAGAAGTTCAAAGGGAAGACCTTTGAAGACAACTTGTGGTGATCAGCATACACGTACACCCCAAGCATGCATGCTACTTACATGCATAACTTGTATACCGTGCCGAAGCTGAAAGAATACCTCGAAGAACATCATAACAAGTTATGGACCAGAAGCAAGTTTGGTGAGTTAAGCAAAGTGGATTTTGTTTGCAATAATCTAACAGAATGGTTCAATGCTAAGATTAGGAGCATGAATTCACTTGCAATTATTATTTTGTTAGATGCAATAAGATAGTGTATAATGGTGAAGATATATTTTAGGCAGAGAATTTGTGCGAGAAAATTTATAGGCCATAAAATAGTTTTAAAGGTGGTTTTATTATTGAATGCAAGAACCAGGGCAATAAGAATGATAAAGATGAGGATGGTCAGAAGTTCCAATACATTGGCTGAGGTTTATGCACAAGACAAGGATGGAACTGAATGGAGGTTTACTGTAGACATTGGTAACAAGACTTGTTCATGCAAGAAGTGGCATGTTACTAGTTTGCCATGCCACCATGCACTGCACTTCATCTTAAAGCTGAGAGGTAGAGGTGCTGAAATAGAGAACTATGTTCATAAATATTTCTTCATGGATAAGTTTGCTGCAACTTATGCAAAAAAACATACCACCTATTGCTGATGAAAATGATTAGGAGATAGTCGATCCAGTGTTCAAACTCGAACCACCAGTTCTTAGGAGGCTACCTGGGAGGCCTAGAAAGGAATGAATCGAAGCCTTAACCACAAAAGGTTCGAGACTAGGAGCAAGGAAGAGGAAGTGCAAACAGTGTGGAGGGTTGGTCCATATCAAGTGGCTATGCAAAAACCCAGTTCCATGCGATTTCGGAGATGCTGACCTTGTCCCCGTTCACATCACGAAAGCACAAGATGAGGCTTCTCAGGCAGAACTGGAGGAAGTGTAGCGAGATGACATGGAGGAAGTGTTGCATGTGAAGGAAAATGGTGATGCGCATGTGGAGGGAAACATCGGTAAGCAGCAATTGGTTGAGGACGTGGACGTGCCGGCGTGGATAGGGGCGGAAAGAAACAAAACGGTAAGCGGGAGCAGAAGGGAAATGATAATAATGGATTTGAGTTTGAATATGAAGAAGTTGCTGGGGTGATTGAGGATGTTTTTGAGGATCTTTGTGCTAACTGCGGGAGAAACAATAAATCCTTGTCAATTTAGTCTTTGTACGATTTTCCGGACGAAAGGTAAGCTTGAAACTAATTTAACTTGGCATTTTGGTCATTTTTGTTTCAGTCCCCATCAACAGTTGTTTAGTGCAGCGCGGGATTGAACAGTAATAAGAGGAGCAGAGACAAGGTGGCACAGTAACGTCGTTTCTTGAATTTCCATTGAAATTTATTTATATCTGGTACTTTTAACGGGTATGTGATGTGTGGTGTCGACCAGATTCTAGGTCGTTCGATAGTACATTAAATTTTAAACTGATTAACCATAAACAATAATCATGGATTTGTAACAGTTTAACGACAAAAATTATGGCCGTGCCATGGAGTTGGTGAGGCTCACCTCCCTTGTATTCCCATCTCAAACAACAGGACACGCGCGTCTCCTTCTCCTCTGACGCACTCCAAAATTATGACTGTGCCATCAAGTGCTGGGAGCAGAGACAACGTACTGTCCCATCAATCTCGTCTCGTCTTTGTCAGCGACGTCTGGTGCTCGCATCGGCTACGTCAGGGGCATTGATTCTCTAAGAGGAAAAAAAGCTTTGGCAAGAAAAAAGGATAAGAAAAGAGTCTTCATAAATAGGTTTTTTTATTCCAGTAGAGGGGCCTACCGGTCTGTCTAAACACTGGAGCATACTTGGTTTTGCTAGACTCGTGTCTAAGATTTTCTTTAGACTCAACCGACGATGTACAGGAAAATAGCTATGACAAGAAGAAAAGAATAGGAAAAGAGCCCTTTTAAATAGGTTTTTTATTCTAGGAGTGGGGCCAATCTGTGTGTCTAAACGCTGTAGAATATTTCCCTCTGCAAGACTCGTGTCTAAGATTTTTGGTTGACACAAACAACGCTGTACACGCTCTTGCAACTTGGAAATTCTATCCAAAGAGGTCATTAAAGCTACCATAGATTAAAATTAGGCTCAAATGACCCTAATCAACTATGCCACTCCCGATGTCTTCGTCGTGCACAACGTCCTCCGCGTCGTTGTCCGCCTCTTCTAAGTCTAAATCGATGAGGACGAACCTGACGACATTTCTCTTCACGGGTTCTGCATGGTGCGCAACATCGATAACGGTGAAGGGCATACGCCTAGGCACTACCCAGAAGCGTTGCCTCCCTTCGGGGTTGCGTAGATCCGGGTGGATCTCCGGACGATGAGATCTACAAAGCCAAAGGAACGCCTCCCGCTCCTTCTTGAAGCGCCTTGGCCAGTATGCGCCGGTGTACACGTATCGGTCCATTGCCCTCTTCCGCTCCGGTAGCTGGCGGCGGCACTCCTCGATCTGCCTCGATAACGCGATGCTGCCCAAGAGCGGTGCCACGGGCACCCCGATGTAGCTGAGCTCATAGTCGGCCGGTAGCCTCGCTAGCGGAGGTGCGAGTATGTTGTAGTGGGCGAACAACTCAGACTTGTGCAAGCTGAGACGAGTCCTCTCCATGGAGAGGTGCTGTTTCTTTAGGTAGGATTCGACGCTTGTGTTGAGCGGGTTGTAGGGAACAAACGGGGTTTGAGCTTCGGCCACACTGTCACGTTTATAAAGTCAAGGAGGTAGGACCACTGGTGGTTGCGAGGGCCAATAGGGACACATAAATGCCTACTCGCGGATTGCTATTGCAAAGGACGATCCATATCGTCCATTCTACCAGTCCAATGGTGCCTAACAATTGGGACACAGAATCACCCTCGCCCCATGGGCGGGCATCTAGAAGACCCTAACAATAGACATAGTTTCTGCAAGGTTAACGAGCTAGTTAACATGGTTTATCCTGGGATTGACCAGATTTCAAAACATCAAAAGTCTTTCATAAGCATGCGTGGAAATTGCCTCGGGCCCATGGGCGCGCCCTAATCTTGCACCTCCTTTGGGAAAACACCGTTTTTTTGGGTTCAGAAAATGGAAAGTCGCTTGCGATGCCGAGAGGGAGCTAGGTGCCAGGTTTGGGCTCAATCCATGGAGTGGTTCCATGTTCTGGGTAGCGAGGGGGGAGGGGAATCTAGGGTTGGAAGCCATGTTAACTCACACTCGATAGACATCCTGGTGGTGCCTTGGTTGCCAAAGGACCTGTTATGCCTTGTCTATGATTATATGATGGCAGTGGATCACATGCAAGGGCTCCAGGAGCTGTTTTCACATTTTTTTTAAGATTTTGTTTGGTGCTGCCAAAAAAATGGTGAAACCCGCCGGCGGCCGCGGCAACACGGTACCCCATGGGGCACCCTAGGCATGCATCCAGCCGAGGTACCCCATGGGGCACCCCAAACCATTTTTCCCCTAAAAATTGAGAGTGTATTATAGGTTACATACAGTTAGAAACCACATTTACCGGGCCATAACTCAAAAAAATACAGTATATGCTTGCACCACGAGATAAATACCCACCTCCCAGGAATGGCCATGCACCATGGTGTAGCATGCGTGGAAATTGCCTCACCCTAATCTTGCACCTCCTCTAGGAAAACACTGGTTTTTTGGATTCAGAAAATGGGAAGTCGAGATTTCTCCAAATGACCACGAAATCTCTAGTTGGAGAAGTCGCTTGCGATGCCGAGAGGGAGCTAGGTACTGGGTTTGGGCTCAATCCATGGAGTGGTTCCATGTTCTATGTAGCGAGGGGGAATCTAGGGTTGGAAGACATGTTAACTCATACTCGATAGACAGCCCGGTGGTGCTTGTAGGGGTTTGTAGCATGGAAAACAAAAAATTCTACCGCATGAACACACACAAGGCAAGATCTATCTATTAGATTGTAGCAATGAGTCGATTAGAGTACTCACCCTCGAATCCAAAGCGGTTAACGAGAGCAGATTCTCGTGGGTGATGTAGTCATACACTTGCCGATCTCAAGATCGCGTAGACGATCCTTCCGATGCTGCATTCCGACAGCGCTTCCACAGTAGTTCACATGTTCGGTACTCGATGAAGACCTTCCTCTCCCTTGTTCCAACAGGCAGCAGAGGTTGTAGTTCTCTCCTCGCGATTCCGGCAGCACGACGACGTGGTGTCAGAAGTAGAGGGAAGATACTGCAGGGCTTGTCCTAAGCCAGAACGGGTTATGGTGGAGTATTAGGGCCCGGCGATCTAGGGTTTAGAAGCCGGAGAGGACGAGGTGGATTCGGCGGCGTCTAGGGCGGCGACGATGAACCGGTGGCGGCGGGCGGCGGCGGTTTGGAGGGTGGTGGTCTTGTGTTGTTGGGGGGCACCCTCCCCTCTAATTATGAGAGGGACAGGAAGCTTGGGAGAGGGGAGTTTGAATACTTCCCCAACTCCTTCTCTTACTTGGCTTGTGGTGGAGGGAGAGAAGGATTCTTTCCTTCCTCCACCAGGATACATTGTCCCAGTTTTACTTTTCAAACTTGCCTTTTGACTCTCAATTTGGAGTTTAATTTCTTTCTTTCAAACGCCCAACCAAGTGACATAGGACATGACGCAATCATTCCACTTGGTCATGACACATTCATGCACCCTTCCCCTTCCGGTCCGGTGAACCTTCTATACCCTTCTAGATCATTCTGGTGAAAACACCGGAATCATTCCCGAACTCTGGAATGGGACTTTCCTTATATGAATCTTATTCTCCAGACCATTCCGGATCTCCTCGTGATATACCTGATCCCATCCGAGACTCCGAACAACATTCGGTCTCCCTACTTACATTCCATATCTACTAAACAACATCGAATCCTTAAATGTGTCTCCCTACGGTTCATGAATTATGCAGACATGACCGAGACTCTTCTCCGATCAATAACCAATAAAGGAATCTGGAAATTCATATAGCTCCCACATATTTCTACGATTACTTTGTGATCGAATGAACCACTTACATATGATTCCAATTTCCCTTTGTCTCGCGATATTTTACTTATCCGAGGTTTGATCGTCGGTATCTCTGCATACCTAGTTCAACCTCGTTACTGATAAGTACTCTTTTCTCGTTCCCATGATATGTGATCCCTTGTGATCCAGTCACATGCTTGCAAGCTAATCAGATGACATTCCACTGAGAGGGCCCAGAGTATATCTATCCATCATATGGATGGACAAATCCCATTCTTGATCCATGAGCCTTAACACATACTTTCCGAATACTCAATGCCACCTTTATAACCACCTAGTTATGGTGTGGTGTTTTATGTCATCAAAGTATCCATCCGGTGATGGTGATTAGCATAATATCATGGTCGAAGGAATTAGGTTACTACGTATCAGAAAGCTTATAGCAAACAAACTAAGGAAATGACTTGATCTTTATGCTACGCTTATCTATAGGAATATGTCCATCACACCATTCTCCTAATGATATGATCTTGTTGTTAATAACATCCCAATGTTCATGATCAGGAAACCATGATCATCTATCAACCAACAAGCTAGTATTATAAAGAGGCTTTCCTAGGGACTCTAATTAGTTTACAAATCACACAACTATTAATGTTTTCGGTTAATACTATTATACCATGAATGTAAAAAATTATCATAAACACAAAGATATAATAATAACCACTTTTATTATTGCCTCTAGGGCATATCTCCAACAGTCTCCCACTTAGACTTGAGTCAACTAAGCTAGATTACATGGTAATATACCGAACACCCATGGAGGTTTCGTTTTGGTCATGTTTTTTCCTCGGGAGAGGTTTAGTCAACGGATCCGTCACATTCAGATCTGTGTGTACTTTGCAAATCTTTATGTCACCATCTTGGACATGCTCTTGAAGCTTGTTATTGTCTTTGTCTGAGATGCCCTTATGATAGAGTTCAGTGGTCTTTCTTGGTAGAGGTAAGCGTGAAAATGCAGCTTGATATGCTCCAGCTTCTTGTGTGACCTTGGTTCTTGCGCATTGGCTATGGCACCCATGTTATCACAGTAGATAGAAATTGAGTCCAGTGCACTAGGAACCACACCGAGCTTTGTAATGAACTCCTTCATCCATATCGCCTCTTGTGAAGACTCCGAAGCAGCTATGTATTCCGATTCAGTTGAAGATCTCGCCACAACGCTTTGCTTTGCACCTGTAGCACCCCGGGTAAAGCCACTACTAGAAAATCGTCTGTTGTTTATACTTTGTGCATCATCATGACATCATGCATATATTTTTCATAAAACTATTTTCGTAAAAGCCTATGTTGGTTTCTAAGTAGCCCTCTCCTTTAATCTCAAACTAAAACATCGGTCTGTTCAGATCTTTTATTTATCTAAAAAGTATTTACCAAAAATATTTTAAAAATAAAACAAATAGTAAAATATTTTGTCCGGGGAGACCGCCACCGTCCAGGCCCGAAGGGCCCAGCTGGCAGCAGCCTACTACCCGGCCCAAACTAGACAAACCCTAGTCCACCCCAAACCCTAACCTACCCTTTCCACAAACCCTAACTCTATCTGCCCAAGCACCCTACCGCCGCCACCCATCCACCGCGGCACAACACACACACGTGCGTGCTTGTGATGAAACACCTACACACGCATAGCACTTGGCGCCACACACCATGCACGACCAAGTCCTTGCAGTGCACCCGACACGCTCCCGCTCGCGACCCACCCTCCTCGCAGCGATTCTCGCATCCACCCCGTAACCCTTGGTCCCACTTGGTCCCGCTCCTGGCCTACCTCGACGCGCCCCTGTCCTCTCTCTCGCTTGTGTCCTCCCTCTCGTCTCGGATCCCCGCCGCCAACAGCGACCGCCTCACCTCTGGCCCCATGCCGCGAGGCCCTCCCTAGGCCTGGCCCTCTCCGTCGTGCTGCCGGCCTCCCTCTCTCTCTGCCAGGACCCACCGCCTCCTCTTCATCACCGGCCGCCTCTCTGGCTCCATCGTCGGGTACCCGGCCCCTCCAGCGCCCCTCTGCACCCTGCGCCTCTCCTCCGACCGGCCGCCCTTCCCCTCTCACGGCTACCCCTGAGAACTACTCGCCGCGGGAGCCCCTCCGTCCTGCCGCGTCGCCCCTATCCCGTCTTCCTCTGCAACCACCCCGCCTCTGCAGGACCTAGCGACGCTCCGCCCACCTTCTTCCTGCGGCCTCGCCTCCCGAGCCCCGCAGTCGGGCTCGTTCGCTCGCCCCGTTGACCCCGCCTCCTCTGGCCTCTCCATGTCACCCCATGCGCGAACCACCCTAGCTCCTCCAGCGAGCACCTGACGTCGCGTCTTCTCTATCCCCGTCCCTGTGTGCCACCGGCGTCTTCCAGCGCCTATGCGATGCCCCGTCTCTCCTCATCGCCGTCCGCCTTGAGCTTTCCCGCCGCCACCGACCCGTTCTCTGGCGACCCGTTGCATTGCCCGTGCGCGTTCAAGGTGTTCTGGTTAATGCCTGGATGGGACACGACCGCCTCGCCCTGTTCTTTGTTCAGTTTCTTTTGATGTATGTCTGCTACTATGCACTTGTGTTGTGTCCCCGGTAAAAGACTAATTCAAGACCACCCGGTGCCGACATTTCTCATGATCGTCACCGACAATCGAAGACGACACCCCAAGATCTCCGTCTTGGAACCCAAGACCCTGAACCCCGCGACGACAAGATCTGCCACACGGTGACGAAGACGGCGGAATGTCGAGCTCTCCCTCCCGGAACATGAAGACCAAACCTCGATGTTTTGTTCCTCCTCTCCGATCCGAAGACCAAACCCCGTAGAACCCTAACAAGTTTGCCGAATCATACATGTGTGACCCCTTTCTAAGACCCTATTTTTATCATATGATATTTATCACTTGTTTCATCTTACAGTATTCATACTCGCATCCATGTTTGGTGGTTTGGGGGCATTATGCCGATTCACCTCATAATTAAATATGGAGACCATATGCGGGCGATTCTAGTCTTATTTTGGCCCCATTTAAATTTGTGTAGCGAACCGATGATATATTTTGCCATGTTAAGACAACATTTAAATTGTGGGGTATCTAAACAATATAAACTGTCTAAGTAATTGTCGGGACCCCGGTTCCGCTTAATATTGTCTAATTGCATCGCATTCTTGCCATGTCCCGCATCATACATGCATCATGCCCGATCTTCTGCTGTAGTATTTAATAGTGCATCCGGTGTTTCTTCTAGTGCTTTGCTTCTTCGCGGATTAGACCGATGAGTTGATGCGAGTGTCGACCCGATCTTCGGATGAACCTTCGGCAATGTTTTCAGGTGAGCATTCTCCCTCTTTCTACCTATATTACTTTTATAGTCTTTATTTCCTCCTGATGATCTATTGCTAACTGTGTTGTGATGCTTTAGTTTCCGTACCCGTGATATCCCTTGCAGCCATTATATTGTCTTGGACACCTCCTATTACCTTTTGTTTGGTAGATAGTTGGCCTTGCTAGTCATAGTTGCTTGCTCAGGTGTTGTTTCGATGTTCGCAAGTACCACCGTTATTGGAGAAATGCCGCATGTTTAATGTTGGAGATGATCATGGCTTTAATTACTGTTTAATAACTAAAATTGAAGTAGGTAAATAATGCAGAGGCACAGGTGGGAAATAGATGTTATTTGGTATTTAACCGCCCATTTGTGTCCCGTAGGACCCCGAGTTCTTGACACATGTTCCGAGATCGAGCGCGCTAACCACAGGTGGGGTGTGTGGGCACCCCCATCGATTTAGTACCTGATTTCAAAGTACTGTACCGAGGGCCACAAACTAGTTTGCGGCGTTATTACTATCCTATACTTATGCCATGTTTTACTGCTTTATTTACTATTGCACGTGGAGCGCCTGTATTGTTTTGGATCGCGGCACGATTTCGCGGTATCGACATGCCCAGTCACACTTTCGGGTTCCCAGTCGTTTACAGCCGTTCTCGCAAACCCTGGGTCCGTCTCGGAGACCGGCCGACTTCGTTACGGGTAGCTTAGTGGGGTGGCCCCCCATGTGCTTGCTTTGGGTCTGGGAAACGTCATGTCCGAAACCCCGTCGACATACCGTTGGGTGTATGTTTTGTGATCTTGTACCTACCTGATCTGACAACAAGGGTGTAGGTGCGTGTTGAAACTTTGGTGCACCCCTGCAGGGTTAAATCTTTTCGAGAAGCCGTGTCCGCGGTTATGGACGACTTGGAGCACAGTTCTCGATCATAGATAACTATAACTAAAGTTTACTGTTCTAACTTGACTTGTATCCGATATGACTAGTCATCAGCTTCACTACAATGGAATGGCTAAATAAAAGTACCAACAACTGCTGGGTTTGGGATATCTCATGCTAATTGTATCTGACTAGTAAGTGTCACAACTACAACGAAATGGTTAACTAAAAGTGCCCACTGCTTATTATATCAAGATGACTATCTATACCTGACTAGTAATTGCTGCAACAATAACTGAATAAATAAAACTGCCAACTGTGTGAGTTCCTCGGTTGACTTCCTCGTTTGGTCTCGAGGGGGAAATACCAGGATGGGTATGTTTGGTGGTAGTATCAGGTTGGCTCCGAATAGGTCTTTCTTATCCCACTCTGATAGCCGACAGTTATGTCGAGTCACTATAGGTTGTTTAGTGCATGTCGCGCTGCCGCTTCAGTCCACCATACCTATGTAGGTGAGGACCGCCGAATTCTAGTCTCGTCGTGTACTGGCCTCAGTATTGATCGCTCTCTTTTCCTTTGCCCTTTTTCGGCACCCCTTTTGTTTAAGCAGGTTTTGAGATCGACGTCGTTAGCAGGGTTACCCTTCCAGCTTGGCCTGGGCAGGGTTATGGACGCCATTGGTTATTCTTCAGGGCTCTTAGCTCAATTTGCATCTTGTCCGTACTCGGACGCTGTATCGTTTTCAAAGTGATTTGAATCTTTGTACTGTATATCTGTATTCTTGACTCATTGAGTCGCTGTTGTATATATGTTTTGTGGGTTCCATCGAGGACTATTGTGTAATGATATTACTTCGTTTTCCACCCGCACGCAAGTGCCTGGTGGGCACCTTTGAATCGTTTCTATGCGGGTTTGGAGGGAAGCGCTGAAACTTGCATAGGGTCGATTCCGAGGGTGTTACAGCACCCCTCCAGCTCATCGCTACACCATTCAAAGTAAATACGTATCCAGATTGAGATTTAGAATCATCCGGATCAGTGTTCAAACTAGCATCGGTGTAACCATTAACAATGAGTTGTTCATCACCTCCATAAGAAAGAACCATATCCTTCGTTCTTCTCAAGTACTTAAGGATGTTTTTGACCGCTATCCAATGATCCACTCCTAGATCACTTTGATATCTTCTAGTTAAACTAACATCATATGAAATGTCGGGTCTAGTACATAGCATGGCATACATGATAGATCCTATGGCTAAGGCATAGGGAGTCTTACTCATTCTTTCTCTATCTTCCGTCGTAGCAGGACTTTGAGTTTTACTCAAGGTCGTATTGGGCAACATGGCAAAGAACCCTTTCTTTCTATCTTCCATTCCAAACCTCTTTAGAACTTTGTCCAAATATGTACTTTGTGACAATGATATTAGGTGTCTCGATCTATCTCTATAAATATTTATGCCTAATATGTAAGCTACTTCGCCAAGATCTTTCATTGAAAAACTATTATTCAAATAATCCTTGACACTATTAAGAAGGTCTACATCATTCACAATCAACAATATGTTGTCCACATATAGTACTAGTAATGCTACAGAGCTCCCACTCACTTTCTTGTAAATACAAGCTTCTCCATAAGTTTGTATGCAACCAAAACTTTTGATTACCTTATCAAAATGTTGATTCTAACTTCAGGATGCTTGCTTCAATCCATAAATGGACCGTTGAAGTTTTCATACATTGTTAGCATATCTATGATCGACAAAACCTTTGGGTTGTACCATATACAACTCTTCATCAATGTCTCCATTGAGGAACGCTGTTTTGACATCCATCTGCCATATCTCATAATCATAATATGAAGCGATTGCTAACAAAATCCTCATAGACTTTAGCTTCGCTACCGGTGAGAAAGTCTCGTCGTAGTTAACTCCTTGAATTTGTTGAAACCCTTTTGCGACAAGTCGAGCTTTATAGACAGTAACATTACCATCAGCATCTGTTTTCTTCTTGAAAATTCATTTG
Organism: Avena atlantica; assembly: GCA_910589765.1. NCBI lineage: Eukaryota > Viridiplantae > Streptophyta > Magnoliopsida > Poales > Poaceae > Avena > Avena atlantica. Next base: position 198,427,512 of record OU342738.1, on the reverse strand, counting down.
TTCTCGACAGCCTTTCGGCCATCCGGTAAGTCCACCAAAGTCCATACTTGGTTTTCGTACATGGATCCAATCTCGGATTTCATGGCTTCTTGCCATTTATTGGAATCTAGGATCATCATTGCTTCCTAATATGTCGCAGGGTCGTTGGTGTTGTCCACCAACATGACACTCATAACGGGATCATACCAATCGGGAGTGGAATGAGTTCTCATTGACCTGCGAGGTTCCGTAGTAACTTAAACCGAAGTTTCATGATCAACATCATTAGCTTCCTCTCTTATTGGTGTAGGCGCCATAGGAACTTCTTCCGGTTGTGCGCTATTCTCAAATCCGAGAGAAGGTTCGACAAACTCGTCGAGTTCTACTTTCCTTCTAGTCACTTCTTTCGAGAGAAAATCCTTCTCTATAAAGGATCCATTCTTGGCAACGAAGATTTTGCCTTCGGATATATGATAGAAGGTATACCCAATAGTTTCCTTCGGGTATCCTATGAAGACACATTTTTCCGCTTTGGGTTCAAGGTTGTCGGGCTGTAACTTCTTTACATAAGCTTCGCAACCCCAAACTTTAAGGAACGACAATTGAGGTTTCTTCCCAAACCATAATTCATACAATGTCGTTGCAACAGATTTAGATGGTGCCCTATTTAAAGTGAATGCGACTGTTTCTAATGCATAACCCCAAAACGATAGCGGTAAATCTGTAAGTGACATCATAGAAGGAACCATATCTAAGAAAGTTTGATTACGATGTTCGGACACACCATTACGTTTTGGTGTTCCCGACGGTGTCAATTGTGAAAATATTCCACATTTCTTTAAATGCTTGCCAAACTCGTAACTTAGATATTCACATCCACGATCATATCGTAGAAACTTAATCTTCTTGGTACGTTGATTCTCCACTTCACTTTGAAATTCCTTAAACTTCTTGAAATTTTTGGACTTATGTTTCATTAAAGAGATATACCCATATCTACTCAAGTCATCTGTGAAAGTAAGAACATAACGATAACCACCGCGTGATGCTACACTCAGTGGGCCACACATATCGGTATGTATGATTTCCAATAAGTCCGTAGCTCGCTCCATCATACCAGAATATGGAGTCTTAGTCATTTTACCCATCAGACATGCTTCACATCTTTCAAGTGATTCAAAATCAAGTGATTTAAGAAGTCCATCGGAATGGAGTTTCTTCATACGCTTCACTCCAATGTGACTAAGACAACAGTGCCTCATATTGGTTGTGTTATCGCTCAATTTCAAATGTTTAGCTTCAATGTTATTAATATGTGTATTACTAGAATCGAGATTCAACAATAATAGACCATCTATCAAAGGTGAATGTGCATAAAACATATTACTCATATAAATCGTACAACCATTATTCTCAAACTTAAACAAGTAACCGTCTTGCAATAAACATGATCCGGATATAATGTGCATGCTCAACGCAGGCACCAACTAAGAATTATTTAAGTATAAAACTAATCCCGATGGTAGATGAAGAGGTAGCGTGTCGACCGCGATCACATCAACCTTTGATCCATTTCCAACGCGCATCGTCACCTCGTTCTTCGCTAGTTTCCCTCTATTCTATAGCACTTGTTTCAAGTTACAAATATGAGCAACCGAACCAGTATCAAATACCTAGGCACTACTACGACTACTAGTGAGATACACATCAATAACATGTATATCAGATATACCTGTCTTCTTGATGTTGCCATTCTTTAAATCCGCCAAGTACTTAGGGAAATTATGCTTATAGTGACCTTCTCCCTTGCAGTAAAAGCATTCAGTATCAGGCTTAGGCTCAGCCTTAGTATTCTTTGCCGGCGCAGTAACTTTCTTACCTCCCGTCTGGAAGTTTCCCTTTTTCTTAGACTTGCCTTGCCTTTTGAATTTGGTGGTCTTATTGACCATCAACACTTGGTGCTCTTTCTTGATCTCCACTTCCGCATATTTTAACATGGAGAAGAGTTCACGCAACGACTTGTCCATGTTTTGCATATTGTAGTTCATCAGAAAGTTCTTGTAACTTGCTGGTAGTGATTGGAGGACACAATGAATACCCAAAGCATTAGGAATCACTATACCCAAGCTTTGGAGCTTACTTGCGTGCCCAGACATCTTAAGCACATGCTCACTGACAGATCTGCCCTCTTCCATCTTGCAGTTAAAGAACTTTTCAGAAGCCTCATAACTCTCAACTGCCGCATGAGCATCAAATATTATTTTGAGTTCATGGACAATATCATGTGGGTCAAAGTTCTAAAAACCTTTTTTGAAGCTCCAATTCCAAACCATACAAGATAGCACACTGAACTGTGGAGTACTGATTCTTCCGAGTGAGGAAAACATTCTTCACCTCATCGGTAGTATCAACTGCAGGTGGGTCACCTAGCGGTGCATCCGGCACATATGTCAAATTACCAGCATTGAGGACAATCCTCAAGTTGCAGAACCAATCGCGAAGTTGCTTCCATTGTTTTTCAACTTTTCTTTCTCTAAGAATGCATTAAAATTGATGGTAGGGGTTGCCATTGATCTACACCATATTTGGAATAGTTTAGACTAAGTTTATGACAAATTGAGTTCTAATTAATATTTAACTTAATCTAGGTGAACTCCCACTCAAAACAACATCCCTCACATTGTTTTAGTGATCACACGAACCAAATCCACCACATCAAAATCGATCATCACGAGAGATGATGTAGCTTCAAAGGCGAACAATCGACATGTTCATCATATCTACTATATGACTCATGCTTTTAACTTTCGGTGATCCGTGTTCCGAGACCATGTCTGTACATTTTAGGCTCATCAATATCAAACCTTAGCTTCCACATGAGCAAGTTTGGATTGCTCCCATTGTATACACTCGCAGAATCTAACACACCCGGTCATCACGTGGTGCTTCGAAACAATGAGCTTTCGCAACGGTGCCTACTAAGGATGAACACTTTATAACTTGATATTTTGTGAGAGGGATCATCTTATAATTCTACCGTCGAGAACTACGCAATACAAGATGCATAAAAGGATTAACATCACATGCAATTCAAAATATGTGATATGATATGGCCTTTCTTCTTGTGCCTTCGATCTCCATCTTCAAGCACGAACATGATCTCCATCATCACCGGCGTGGCGTCAAGGTCAATGGAACCACTCCATGGTTGTCGTCCACCAACATCAACTATTACAACTACTTTGAATAATAGAAACGCAGGTCTTAACGAAATTAAAATACAACCATAAGGCTCCTGCCGGTTGCCGACTTACAATGGCCCCCTTCTTTTCAGCTTCTTGGCCAGCTTCTCCCAGAAGCTACCCTCGACCAGCTTCTCTCAGAATCACATCTGCCAAAATCGTTTATACTTTTAAATTGACATTGAAACTACAAGTTAAGAAGTTTGAACGAATTTTGAAAATGAGATTCTGGGAGAAGCTGGTCGAGGGTAGCTTCTGGGAGAAGCTGTCCAACAAGCTGAAAAGAAGGGGGCCAATAAGGAACATTGCATACAATATATATATATTCACAATCATGGCCATGTCACATCACAGCACACACCTGCAAAACAAAGTTAAACGCCTCTAATTTTCTTTGCATGTTTTATGTGGTTTGGGGCTTTCAATAAGTGTAGTTCTAACTTATGAACAATAACCACAACGTTGATGTTTGAACTATCAAGTGCCCATTGTAAATTGAATCTTTACTATGATGGGAGAGACAGACACCCGCAAATCCACTTATGCAATACAAGTTGCATGTTGAGCGTGGAGCAAGTCTCATGAACGATGTCATGTAAGGTTACCTTGGGCTGCTTCATCCCACCATACCGCAAGATGCAAAGTACACAAAAGCAATTGATAATAAAAGCACCACCGCTCACAATGACCATTGTGTTCTACTCATGCAACAGATCAACATATAGACCTGACTCTGATACCACTATAGGGGTTCATAGCATGGAAAACAAAAAATTTCTACCGCATGAACACACACAAGCCAAGATCTATCTATTAGATTGTATCAACGAGTCGATTAGAGTACTCACCCTTGAAGATTCCAAAGAGGTTAACGAGAGAAAATTCTCGTGGGTGATGTAGTCATACACTTGCCGATCTCAAGATCGCGTAGACGATCCTTTCGGCGTTGTGTTTCGGCAGCACTTCCGCAGTCGGTCACATGTTCGGTACTCGATGAATACCTTCCTCTCCCTTGTTCTAGCAGCTAGCGGAGGTTGTAGTTCTCTCCTCGTGATTCCGGCAGCACGACGACGTGGTGTCAGAAGTAGAGGGAAGATCCCGAAGGGCTTCGCCTAAGCCAGAGCGGGTTATGGTGGAGTATTAGGGTTTCCCCGATGATCTAGAGTTTAGAAGCCGGAGAGGAGGAGGTGGAGTCGGCCGAGGCTAGGGCGGCAGCAACGAATCGGCGGCGGCGCGACGGCGGCAGCAGGCGCGGAGGCGGCGGCTTGTAAGGTGGTGGTCTTGTGTTGTTGGGGGCAACCCCCTCCCCTCTATTTATGAGAGGGAGGGGCAGCTTGGGAGAGGGGAGTTTGAAACCTTCCCCAACTCCTTCTCCTACTTGGCTTGTGGTGGAGGGAGAGAAGGATTCTTACCTTCCTCCACTAGGATACATTGTCCCAGTTTGACTTTTCAAACTTGCCTTTTGACTCTCAATTTGGAGTTTAATTTCTTTCTTTCAAACGCCCAACCAAGTGACCTAGGACATGACACAATCATTCCACTTAGTCATGAAACATTCATGCACCCTTCCCCTTATGGTCCGGTGAACCTTCTAGACCCTTCTAGATCATTCTGGTGAAAACACCGGAATCATTCCCGAACTCCAGAATGGGACTTTCCTTATATGAATCTTATTCTCCGAACCATTCCGGATCTCCTCGTGATATCACGATCCCATCCAAGACTCCGAAAAACATTCGGTCTCCCCACTTACATTTTATATCTACTAAACAACATCGAATCCTTAAGTGTGTCTCCCTACGGTTTGTGAATTATGCAGACATGACCGTGACTCTTCTCCGATCAATAACCAATAAAGTAATCTGGAAATTCATATGGCTCCCACATATTTTTACGATTACTTTGCGATCGAATGAACCACTTACATATGATTCCAATTTCCTTTTGTCTCGCGATATTTTACTTATCCGAGGTCTGATCGTCGGTCTATCTGCATACCTAGTTCAACCTCGTTACTGATAAGCACTCTTTTCTCGTTCCCGTGATATGTGATCTGTAACAACCCTAGTTTTATTAAATAGTAATTAGGAATTGATTGTGCATTCATGAGCATCAGTTTATTAAATTGCATGCAAGAAAATAATCACAAAACCCTAACCCTAGTTTCCCCCTCTCTATTTGAAACACATTCAAATGGCTTTTGAGTTTTGAAAAAACCTCAAAATAATTGGAGCCCAAATAGTATAAAGGGCCCCATAGTGTTTTTAGATGTTTTATAAAAGTATCTTGTATTTTGAATGTATTCAAAAACAAAAAAGAAATTGAAATAGAAAGAGAAAAGGGAAAATAGAAAAAGAAAATATTTCTGGAAATAAAAACTACTCCTAATTCTCTCTGGGCCAAGCCCATCTCTCCCTCTCCCTATCTAGTGCCCAGTGCAGTAGCCCCTGCTTCCTTTGCTGCGGCCTGCTTGCAGCCCAACCACGGCCCGTCTGCAGCCCGAGCAGGCCCGGTACCGCTTCGGCCTTGTTTCCGTTCGTCGTCTTCCTCGACGACGAGGAAGCAGGTCGCTGGCGCGCCGTCCACCGCCCGATGCCGCTGGCCGCTCCACGATGCCCTCCGCCGCCCTGGTGATTGATAAGATCACGCTGAAGCCCTCCTCTCGTCCTCATCCTCCCACTCATCCCCAGTGCTCTCCCTTGCTCTGTCTCCCATGCGCCCAAAACCCTAGCCGCCGCAGAACCGCTCCTCGCTGCTGTTCCGAACCTCCCCGAGCCAAGCTGAGATGGCTAGGACCACCGTCGTGATGGACTCCATCTCCCTGTCGAAGGTATTTGGCCGAGGCGCCCTATATCGCCGCCGACGACCTCGCATACCCGAGCTCCGGCCGCCACCCTCACCATTGATTCCGGCGCCTGCTGACCTCACTTTGCCTCCCCGACCCCTTCGCTGCAACCACGGTGAGCCAGTGGTCCTTGCAGACCCCTCTATCTCCTTTCTCTCGCTCTCTGGCGTCTTCCCCACGAGGATCTTCCACCGTCGCCGCTCGCCGTCGTCGGGCAGCCGTCTCCGGTGACCAAATAGCAGCGTTGCCGCTACTGCTAGGTTCGCCTCTGCCTCCTCTCTCTAACTCGCAACCACACGCGCCCTCGCTCGTGCTCCTACGCTGTCGCCGGCCGTCGTCTGCACGTGCTCACCGGCGAGCAAACGTGGAGCGGACGTGGCATCCACGTGGACCTGACCCCACCCATCAGCCTCTCAGGCTAGATCTCACCCCGGTGTAAATTTTTTGAAACCCCCTAGTGACATCAGCAATGCATCATGCTGTAGTATCCCTTTTTCTTTTATTTAAATGTTTTGTAAAATGTTTTCTTTAATTAATAAATACCTGATAGGTGGGTCCACCTTGTAAGTGAGATAAATATTTTCAGAAATGTTTCTGATTAAATAAAAATGTTAAAGTAATTTCAAAATATAAATTATTTTGTAATATTCTAAAAATAATTTAAAATGAATTTAAAATGGGGAAAATCATAACTAATTCATTTTAAATCAGAAAAATACAAGTAACATATCAAAATGTTCACAAAAATGAGCTCTATCTATTTGAACTATAATAACGCACTATTCAGTAACTTTCATAACAAGTTTAATTAGAGGAACATAGTAACCCCTTATAGGTGATTCCGGGGTTTCTCCGAATTAGGGTTTTATACCCTCGGGACCCCGATTAAATCGTCAAGCATGCCTTAGGGGTTTATTTTAATGCAATTTAACTTTTCATATCATCATCCTTGTTTGAGCATTGCATAGATGCCATGTGTTTATTGTATCCTTTATTTCCGGTATTTGGTTCTTCTCCGGTAGAATACGATAACGAGATCAAGATCGAAGATCAAGGTTAACACGATCGAAGGTCGAGATCAACACCGTCGAAGCTCGAACAAATACATGATCAACTATAATCAAGTCAAGTACCAGGTCTCCGAAGCTCTGCTTCTGGATATCAACAGGCAAAGGCAAGCGAAGCCTCACACATATATATGAATCCTATGCTTTGAAAGTATTACATTCTTGCCATGTGCATACGATTCTAAACTCTTTTATCGATAGATAGAGTAATCCTATCCGATGCATGTTTCCTTTGAATCCTATACTCCCTGATCCACTGCTCCTAGCATAACGAGGGTTTGAGATTGTGAAGCGTTGCTAGAGCAATTTTATCTGCTGTGCTTAGCCATGCTTAGCTGTTACCACTGGTCCATCCGGTTGATGAATCAGAGCTGAGAATGAACCTAGTTTGACAGGATGACGTGGTAAGATCAGAGATGAAAGTTAAACATGCTAAGGCTTGTATGGGAGGCCATGGTGGGTTGTGGTTTTTGCAGTCCCATACTTGCCACTACTAGGACCTGAGTTCTTGCCTATGGACCAAGACGAGCGTACAGCCACACGGGGGCCTGGAAACTCCCTCAACCAACTAACTTGCCTAGTAGATTCCATGAGTCACATAGTTCGGGCGTTCCATTCGACATATGCATTCTGGCTCTTCTCGAAGGAGGTGAATTCATACAGGTAGGTAAGCGTGGCAGGGAATGGGAGATGCCCGACATCCGAAATCTCAAACCCTATTCACATCATTAGGGACCGACTTCGGGACTCGGCCCGTTACGGAGGCATCTCCCAAGTGCGTGACTCATGGTCTCGGCGAAAGCGATGTACTGGTCAACCACTCTCTGTCGGCCTTCCAAGGAAGAGGTCTAATGTACTAGCATTAAGAATCGGTTGGTGCGTGTGGGTAAAGTTGTACACCCCTGTTGGGTTAAATATTTTCGAAAAGCCATGTCCACGGTTATGGACGACTTGGAAACCAGATTCAAATATCATAGAGAACATGAACCTAATCGTAAAACTTGGCAAGTTAATCAACGTGTGTTTAAGGATGCTTCCTCATTGGTACCAGGGGGTGATCCTAGGTAGGTTCAGCTGATGATGATTCAGTGGATATCAAGAGATGATCAAATCTAGTGATACCACTCTCTTATCCCCTTTTAAAATATTCTGATAAGTCGAGATTCTTCTCCTTCTTGTTTTACAAGAAAAAATAGATTTATGGAAAACAACTCCACCAGCCATAAGTCTTGCGGAATACACCCTGTACTCACCATTGCTTCGTTGATACTTTTGCAGCAGAGTAAGCGTGCGTTTGGTTCCAGACCAAAGGAGGGATGGGATGGGATCAACCCATTTTTCATTGTGTTTGGTTAAAATTCAGGTGGATGGGATGGCTCACCATGGAGGAATATTCCTTGAAAAAGTGGGATCAGCTCGTTCGCCAAAATCGGCCGAACCGTCGATCCCTGTTTTTCCTAATAGCATGGATCACCGATTAGTGTTCTAATTCTCTCCCCTTCCTCGCTAATCCTGGATCCTTATCATGTTCATCATCCTTGTTGCATGCGGCCAGGACACGCTGCCTTCCACCCGTCCGCCCTTGCTCCTAGAGCTCTCTGCCCGCGCGGCCGGCAAGCATGCCCGCCCACACGAAGCCTCTCGTGTTGCCGCTCGCTCGCACTAGGGCAGGAAGAAATGTCGCCGGCGACGCCCGAGGCTAGGACCACAGCGAAGCATGACGCCAGCTTGCCACATAACATGATGGAGGATGGAGAGAGGTCCAGAAAGGATCGGAATCGGTTGCCGGTGTGGAGGAAGACAAAAACTGTGGCAGCAAACAGAGGTACTGCTTTGATTCACTTGAAACAAAAGAAGGAGAAACGGCGGAGCTCCGACACGGACGAGCTGGATGAGAGGGCCGCTGTGGCAGCGGCACGACACGACGTTGGTGACGACGGCTCGAGCGCGTAGGGAGTACACAGGATAGGAGGAAAATTGTGTGGTGTTCTAGGATCGATTGGAGCACCGACACACCGGCCAGATTTAGGACTACTGTCGCTGCCGCCCTACCGAGTCCAGTCGCCGGACTACTATCGTTCAATATGTTTTGGTTAAGCTAATTACAGTTTAATTTGGTTAACCAGCTGCTAATAAAATTATAAGCTAAACATATTTTCATCCCATCCCTTAAATCCTTAGAACCAAACAAAAAATGGAATCATCCAATCTGGATCATCCCATCCACAAAAATTTGGACGATCCCATCCCATACATATTTGTCCATCAAGCAAACGCACGCTAAGTGTTACCATAGAAGATGTGTTCTTCACGGCATCGACATCGACGAGTAGTTTGGAGTTCCCAGTCGGCAGTCTGGGATCTATGGATTGGACGTCATCGTTATGCTTCAGGCCTCTTAGGCCATTTGTTAAGTTTGCTATACTTAATAGCATAATTTGCCTTCCGTTGTTTGATGCTTGTGGTCAGTGATCTCTGCTTGTAATATTTTTGGTTCTCTACTCAATTATGAGCTTGCTGTAATATTTTTTGTGACGTAGGGTCACTGTTGTGTTACCGATTTTCTTTCTGTATGCTTTCGAGATTAGGTTAGGCTTATGTTCAGACGAAGATCTGGAATTTGTCTAGCCTTAATCCTAGGGGTGTCACAGGTTTTGGTATCAGAGCAGTACCGACTGCAGGAAACCTTTCTATTGGTTGATGTTGAGTCTAGTACCTGTGAAAACTACTTCAAAGACGAAAATTAAGTGCGAAAACTCTAGTATGCTTCTTTTCTCCTTATACAGTTTCGCTCTAAACTCTGGGTCATCTTATCTTGTGTTGATTTGACAAGTTCTGCTATCTTGTCTCTTCCTTCAAAGCTTAGGTGCCTCTTCAGGCATGCCGGTTCTCAACCATTTGACCAAGTGTTGAGTTCTCTAGAGTCAGTTGTGTGTGTTCCTTGTTTCCCTTTGTTCTGTTTCTTATGGGAGATTCCTTTATATTATAATCTCTCTATTTGTGGGTCCATAACATCCTGTTGATGGTTCCACAGTGTTCTGTTCTAGGCTTCGAGGTTTCCTTTTTCCTCGTGTGCTGTGGCATCCCGCAAAACCACTGCTAGAAAATCGCGTTGAATTTGTGCATTGCATCGTCATCATCAGGTGTTGTTTGTCAAAAACTATTTTTCGCAAATCCCGATTTGTTTTCCAAACGCCCCATCTTAATTCAAATGCAAAGCCCGGTTCTCCGGATTAATTATTTTGGCCGCTATCAGTTTGCACACGGCCCGTTTAAAACAAATAAAACTTCTAATTATTTTAAGTGGGGGCAGTCGAACGGGCCAACTCGACCCGAACGACCACCCCCAAGAATTTAAATCGGTCCAACCTAAATCCTATTCCTACCCAATCTACCTACCCACACCCAGCCTCCACCTCACCCTGGCCAATCGCCATGCGCCACCTCACCTCTCCTCTCTTCCTCACCCTATCCCACACAGCCACCTCACCCTACCCCACTTTCCACTCCCTCCACCTGGACCCTGCCGACCCAACCACCCCCACATGCACACACACACACAGACACACCGACACCACACTCTCCCTGCCCCGCGCCCCACCCCGTGCCTGACACCCGGGCCCCACCTACCTTCCTGGCCCACCCACACCCGCCTGTCCCCGCGCCTGGGCCCCACCCCCGCACCCCACGCGCGCCCCTGTTCCTCTTCCTCCTCCCCCGCTCCCTTCCTCCCCCACGACGCTCCACCAACCACCTCCTCTCCCTCCCGCGTTCTTCCCTCCATCGTCCGTCGCCGCCTCCTTCCCCGGAGCTCCGCCGGCCATCCGCGCTCGCCCCGACCCCCGTGCGCCTCCGCCCGCGGCCTCCAAGCACGTCGCCGTCTCTGGCCGGAGTCCGCCGCCCAACCATCTCCCTCCTTGGCCACGGTCCCCGCGCCCCTCCGCCCAGACCCCCGCTCCGGCGACGCCTCTCTGCCGCCGTCTCGCCCCACCGCCTCCGCTCCTCCGGCCACGAGCCACCGCGCGCCGCCCCGCTCGAGCGCCCTCCTCTCCCTGCAAGCTTCCCTTCGCCCCGCTCCCGTTCGAGCCCGGCGCCGGCCGCCGCGCGCCACCACCTCCGGCTGTCGCCTCTCCTCCGTGCAGCGCCGCCGGCCTCAGGCCTCCCGCCGCCAGCGCGCCCCAGCGGCGCCTCCCCGTCGTGGTTCCCTGCTCCTGGCCGCCCTCCTCGTCGCTCTGCAAGCCGTCGTCCCCGCGTTCAACCCTTCCCCGTCGCGTGCTTCCTCGGTGTTCGTCAGGTGGAGACTGCTGGCACCCAGAGCCCAAGGCGCAGGGGCCCCTGTAGCGTACTACCTCGTTGTATGAAGAAGTACTGGGTGCCTCTCGGTGGACGGCAAGATCATGTCGACGTGTGGAGAGGTACCCGATGTTGCACCTGTGGTGGCCAAGTCGACTCGTGCGAAGCCACCAGAAGATGATCGGAACTAGACGACGAGATCCGGGTTTGTGCTGTCAAGATCAGTGCCGACAATCGAAGCCCTAAACCCCAAGATCTCCATCGTATGTGTCATGTCCAAGACCAAAGCGACGACAAGATCTACCGATGACTGAGAACCCGGATGCCAAGATCCATGGCTCGGAGATGCCGGAACACCAAGTTCGTCGAGTCCCTGAAGACCCGTTCCTAGAAGGGAAGTCCGGACCCGATGAACGCCAAGGTCGCCTACACGGAACGCCAAGTTCTCCATCCTAGGACGCCATGTCCTCCTGCGAGGATCCGGTGCCGCCGGTATGACAAGATCTCCTCGGGACATCGAGTTCGCCATCACGGAGTACAAGCACGCCTTCAGGGAACCGAAGACCGATCCGAAGCGCCAAGACCTCCGACAGGGAACCGATCAGTTCGCCGAGAACCGCACCCGAACCTGAAGCACGACAAGATCTGCCCCGTTGCTCGAGAACGATCCCGCCGAAACGATCCCGTCGAACCCCAGATCCGAACCCCGAGACCGACCCCGAACCCCGGAACCCAAGACCGTCGAGACCCTAATGTGTGAACCTCTTCCCGAAAAACCCTATTTTACAACATAATACAACTTATCGCATAATAATTGTCTTGCATGCATACATTTATGTGGTTTGGGGGCCTTATGCCGTTTCACCTCTAATTAAATATGGGGCCCATATGCGGGCAAATCTAGCCTTATATTGGCCTCATTTAAATTTGTGCATCGAACCGTTGTCATATTTTGCCTTGTTAAACAACATTTAAATTGCGGGGTTCTAAATAACTCGAACCATCTAATTAAATGTCGGGACCCCGGTTCCGCTTAATATGATCTAATTGCATCGCACCTTGCCCTGTCATCCACCATGCATGCATCATGCCGAGCTTCTGCCATTGTATTAAATATCGCATCCGGTGATTCTTCTAGTGTTTTGGTTCTTCGCGGATAAGGCTGTTGAGTTGATGTGAGCTTCGCCCCGATCTTCGGATGAACCCTTCAACAATGTTTTCAGGCGAGCATCTCCCCCCTTTCTACCTATCTTACTTTTATAGTATTTATTTCCCTCCTGTTGATCTTTGCTATCTGTGTTGCGATGCTCTAGTTTTTCGTACCCATGATATCCCTTGCAGCCATATATAGCCTTGGACACATCCTATTACCTGTTGTTTGGTAGATAGTTGGACCCGCGAGTCGTAGTCGCTAGCTCAAGTGTTTTGCTTGTCGTCAAGTACCACCATTGTTGGAGGATTGCCGCATGTTGATGTTGGAGATGTTTACTTATTGTTCACTTTAATTCCTGTTTAACAACAAAAATTGAATTAAGCAGAGGCATCGGTGGGTGATAGGTAAGATTTGGTTTCCGACCGCCCACTTGTGTCCCGTAGGATCCGAGTTCTTGACACCTGTTCCGAGATCGAGCGCGCTAACCACAGGTGGGGAGATATGGGCCCCCCATTGATTATTACCTGATTTCAAAGTATTGTACTGGGGGCCACAAACTAGTTTGAGGTTTTATTTACTATCCTGTACTTATGCCATGCTTTACTGCTTTATTTACGATTGTGCGAGGTACTGCACACTGTACTGTTTTGGAAGCGGAATGTTTTCGCGGTATCGACAGTCCCCGTTTGGGGATCTGCTGTCGTTTACAGCCATTGTCGCAAACCCTGAGTCTGTCTCGGAGACCGGCCGACTTCGTTGCGGGTGTACTTAGTGGGGTGGCCCCCCGTGCTTGCTTTGGGTCTGGGAACGTCGTGACTTAGGCCCCGCCGACATACCGATGGGTGTATGTTAACTGATCTGGCAAAAAGGGTCGAAGTGCCTGTGGATACTTTGGTGCACCCCTGCAGGGTTTAATCTTTTCGAGAAGCCGTGTCCGCGGTTATGGACGACTTGGAGCACAGTGCTTGATCATAGACAACTATAACTAAAGTTTACTGTTTTAATTTGACTTGTATCCGATATGACTAGTAATCAGCTTCACTACAACGGAATGGCCAAATAAAAGTACCAACAATTGATGGGTTTCGGGTTATCTCATGCTATTTGTATCTGACTAGTAAGTGTTGCAACTACAACGGAATGGTTAACTAAAACAGCCCACTGCTTATTTTATCAGGATGATTATCTATACCTGACTAGTAATTGCGGCAACTATAACTGAATAAGTAAAACTGCCAACTGTGTGAGTTCCTCGGTTGACTTCCTCGAAGGTCTCGAGGGGGAAACGCCAGGATGGGTTTGTTTGATGCTAGTATCAGGTTGGATCCGAATAGGTTTTTCTTACCCCTCTCTGTTAGTCGCCAGTGGTGTCGAGTCTCTATAGGTTGTGAGTGCATGCTGCCGCTGCCGCTTCAGTCCACCATACCTATGTAGGCGAGGACCGCCGAATTCTAGCCTCGCCGTGTACTGGCCTCAGTACTGACGCTCCTTCTTTTTCCTTTGCCCTTTGTCGGCACCCCTTTTGTTTAAGCAGGTCTTGAGATCGACGTCGTTAGCAAGGTTACCCTTCCGGCTTGGCCTGGGCAGGGTTATGGACGCCATTGGTTATTCTTCAGGGCTCTTAGCCCCATTTGCATCTTGTCCGTAGTCGGACGCCCCATCGTTTTCAAGGTGATTTGGATCTTTGTACCGTATATTTGTATTCTTGACTCTTTGAGACGCTGTTGTATATATATCTGTTCTGTGGGTCCCATCGAGGACTGTTGTGTAATGTTATTACTTTGTGTTCCACCCGCACGAAAGTGCCTGGTGGGCACCTTCGAATCGTTTCTATGCGGGTTTGGCGGGTTTCGCTAAAACTTGCATAGGGCCGATTCTGAGGGTGTTACAGAGTGGTATCAGAGCTCAGCAGTTGCGATACCCCACAAGTCCAGCCTTTAGGATAACCTAGCTAACGGCCGAAGTAGAGTGTCAAAACTATTTTGCAAAATCGGTTGGATAGTTCTGATTAGGTCTGATTTTACCCCTTACCCCTCTGCTGCTCTCCTCTCACCTCAGCGTGTTTTGAATTCACCTCTTATCTTTTCTGCGAGTCCAGGATTTCTCGTGGTTGGGTTTCCGTCGTACCTTCAGGGTTTCGCTTCCTCCTTTGATAACGGTGTTGCTACATCCGGTCTTCATGCTATCCGAGGAATCCGTCCACGGTGTTACCATTCTTTGTTCCTTGTTTGTGCCTTCCGGTGTTTTCCGACGCGACGACATCCTCTACGCTAGATCCGATGCAGAGTCTGCATCGCTCCTTGGATTCCGAACCTCGCTTGTCGAGATCTTCAGTCTGAATCTTGAGGGTTGGTTGCATAATCTATCTGTTCGTGTACAGAGTAATGCTTTGAGTGCGGGATGGAGTCGCGACCATACCACTACTCTTATCATTTGCTTTGTATATAGACTGGTGGATCGATGCAATTCTTACTCCTTCCATGAAAGTTAGAGGTGGCCTTGCCTTTGACTTCGTCCGTTGTTTATCCGGAGTGCTCTCTCGACGATCAGGGACAACGACCCCTTGTTAGTGGTGTCGCGAGGATCTACACGAAGCGAGAAGACGCAGATCGCCGACCTTCCTTCCGGTACCATGAGGCGGATCTCGAGGGCGAGATCCATTGTTAGTGGTGTCGAATTGTGGCATCCCGCAAAACCACTGCTAGAAAATCGCGTTGAATTTGTGCATTGCATCGTCATCATCAGGTGTTGTTTGTCAAAAACTATTTTTCGCAAAGCCCGATTTGTTTTCCAAACGCCCCATCTTAATTCAAATGCAAAGCCCGGTTCTCCGGATTAATTATTTTGGCCGCTATCGGTTTGCACACGGCCCGTTTAAAACAAATAAAACTTTTAATTATTTTAAGTGGGGGCAGTCGAACGGGCCAACTCGACCCGAACGACCACCCCCAAGAATTTAAATCGGTCCAACCTAAATCCTATTCCTACCCAATCTACCTACCCACACCCAGCCTCCACCTCACCCTGGCCAATCGCCATGCGCCACCTCACCTCTCCTCTCTTCCTCACCCTATCCCACACAGCCACCTCACCCTACCCCACTTTCCACTCCCTCCACCTGGACCCTGCCGACCCAACCACCCCCACATGCACACACACACAGACACACCGACACCACACTCTCCCTGCCCCGCGCCCCACCCCGTGCCTGACACCCGGGCCCCACCTACCTTCCTGGCCCACCCACACCCGCCTGTCCCCGCGCCTGGGCCCCACCCCCGCACCCCACGCGCGCCCCTGTTCCTCTTCCTCCTCCCCCGCTCCCTTCCTCCCCCACGACGCTCCACCAACCACCTCCTCTCCCTCCCGCGTTCTTCCCTCCATCGTCCGTCGCCGCCTCCTTCCCCGGAGCTCCGCCGGCCATCCGCGCTCGCCCCGACCCCCGTGCGCCTCCGCCCGCGGCCTCCAAGCACGTCGCCGTCTCTGGCCGGAGTCCGCCGCCCAACCATCTCCCTCCTTGGCCACGGTCCCCGCGCCCCTCCGCCCAGACCCCCGCTCCGGCGACGCCTCTCTGCCGCCGTCTCGCCCCACCGCCTCTGCTCCTCCGGCCACGAGCCACCGCGCGCCGCCCCGCTCGAGCGCCCTCCTCTCCCTGCAAGCTTCCCTTCGCCCCGCTCCCGTCCGAGCCTGGCGCCGGCCGCCGCGCGCCACCACCTCCGGCCGTCGCCTCTCCTCCGCGCAGCGCCGCCGGCCTTAAGCCTCCCGCCGCCAGCGCGCCCCAGCGGCGCCTCCCCGTCGCGGTTCCCTGCTCCTGGCCGCCCTCCTCGTCGCTCTGCAAGCCGTCATCCCCGCGTTCAACCCTTCCCCGTCGCGTGCTTCCTCGGGTGTTCGTCAGGTGGAGACTGCTGGCACCCAGAGCCCAAGGCGCAGGGGCCCCTGTAGCGTACTACCTCGTTGTATGAAGAAGTACTGGGTGCCTCTCGGTGGACGGCAAGATCATGTCGACGTGTGGAGAGGTACCCGATGTTGCACCTGTGGTGGCCAAGTCGACTCGTGCGAAGCCACCAGAAGATGATCGGAACTAGACGACGAGATCGGGGTTTGTGCTGTCAAGATCAGTGCCGACAATCGAAGCCCTAAACCCCAAGATCTCCATCGTATGTGTCATGTCCAAGACCAAAGCGACGACAAGATCTACCGATGACTGAGAACCCGGATGCCAAGATCCATGGCTCGGAGATGCTGGAACACCAAGTTCGTCGAGTCCCTGAAGACCCGTTCCTAGAAGGGAAGTCCGGACCCGATGAACGCCAAGGTCGCCTACACGGAACGCCAAGTTCTCCATCCTAGGACGCCATGTCCTCCTGCGAGGATCCGGTGCCGCCGGTATGACAAGATCTCCTCGGGACATCGAGTTCGCCATCACGGAGTACAAGCACGCCTTCAGGGAACCGAAGACCGATCCGAAGCGCCAAGACCTCCGACAGGGAACCGATCAGTTCGCCGAGAACCGCACCCGAACCTGAAGCACGACAAGATCTGCCCCGTTGCTCGAGAACGATCCCGCCGAAACGATCCCGTCGAACCCCAGATCCGAACCCCGAGACCGACCCCGAACCCCGGAACCCAAGACCGTCGAGACCCTAATGTGTGAACCTCTTCCCGAAAAACCCTATTTTACAACATAATACAACTTGTCGCATAATAATTGTCTTGCATGCATACATTTATGTGGTTTGGGGGCCTTATGCCGTTTCACCTCTAATTAAATATGGGGCCCATATGCGGGCAAATCTATCCTTATATTGGCCTCATTTAAATTTGTGCATCGAACCGTTGTCATATTTTGCCTTGTTAAACAACATTTAAATTGCAGGGTTCTAAATAACTCAAACCATCTAATTAAATGTCGGGACCCCGGTTCCGCTTAATATGATCTAATTGCATCGCACCTTGCCCTGTCATCCATCATGCATGCATCATGCCGAGCTTCTGCCATTGTATTAAATATCGCATCCGGTGATTCTTCTAGTGTTTTGGTTCTTCGCGGATAAGGCCGTTGAGTTGATGTGAGCTTCGCCCCGATCTTCGGATGAACCCTTCAACAATGTTTTCAGGCGAGCATCTCCCCCCTTTCTACCTATCTTACTTTTATAGTATTTATTTCCCTCCTGTTGATCTTTGCTATCTGTGTTGCGATGCTCTAGTTTTTCGTACCCGTGATATCCCTTGCAGCCATATATAGCCTTGGACACATCCTATTACATGTTGTTTGGTAGATAGTTGGACCCGCGAGTCGTAGTCGCTAGCTCAAGTGTTTTGCTTGTCGTCAAGTACCACCATTGTTGGAGGATTGCCGCATGTTGATGTTGGAGATGTTCATGGCTTTACTTATTGTTCACTTTAATTCCTGTTTAACAACAAAAATTGAATTAAGCAGAGGCATCGGTGGGTGATAGGTAAGATTTGGTTTCCGACCGCCCACTTGTGTCCCGTAGGATCCGAGTTCTTGACACCTGTTCCGAGATCGAGCGCGCTAACCACAGGTGGGGAGATATGGGCCCCCCATTGATTATTACCTGATTTCAAAGTATTGTACTGGGGGCCACAAACTAGTTTGAGGTTTTATTTACTATCCTGTACTTATGCCATGCTTTACTGCTTTATTTACGATTGTGCGAGGTACTGCACACTGTACTGTTTTGGAAGCGGAATGTTTTCGCGGTATCGACAGTCCCCGTTTGGGGATCTGCTGTCGTTTACAGCCATTGTCGCAAACCCTGAGTCCGTCTCGGAGACCGGCCGACTTTGTTGCGGGTGTACTTAGTGGGGTGGCCCCCCGTGCTTGCTTTGGGTCTGGGAACGTCGTGACTTAGGCCCCGCCGACATACCGATGGGTGTATGTTAACTGATCTGGCAAAAAGGGTCGAAGTGCCTGTGGATACTTTGGTGCACCCCTGCAGGGTTTAATCTTTTCGAGAAGCCGTGTCCGCGGTTATGGACGACTTGGAGCACAGTGCTTGATCATAGACAACTATAACTAAAGTTTACTGTTTTAATTTGACTTGTATCCTATATGACTAGTAATCAGCTTCACTACAACGGAATGGCCAAATAAAAGTACCAACAACTGATGGGTTTCGGGTTATCTCATGCTATTTGTATCTGACTAGTAAGTGTTGCAACTACAACGGAATGGTTAACTAAAACGGCCCACTGCTTATTTTATCAGGATGATTATCTATACCTGACTAGTAATTGCGGCAACTATAACTGAATAAGTAAAACTGCCAACTGTGTGAGTTCCTCGGTTGACTTCCTCGAAGGTCTCGAGGGGGAAACGCCAGGATGGGTTTGTTTGATGCTAGTATCAGGTTGGATCCGAATAGGTTTTTCTTACCCCTCTCTGTTAGTCGCCAGTGGTGTCGAGTCTCTATAGGTTGTGAGTGCATGCTGCCGCTGCCGCTTCAGTCCACCATACCTATGTAGGCGAGGACCGCCGAATTCTAGCCTCGCCGTGTACTGGCCTCAGTACTGACGCTCCTTCTTTTTCCTTTGCCCTTTGTCGGCACCCCTTTTGTTTAAGCAGGTCTTGAGATCGACGTCGTTAGCAAGGTTACCCTTCCGGCTTGGCCTGGGCAGGGTTATGGACGCCATTGGTTATTCTTCAGGGCTCTTAGCCCCATTTGCATCTTGTCCGTAGTCGGACGCCCCATCGTTTTCAAGGTGATTTGGATCTTTGTACCGTATATTTGTATTCTTGACTCTTTGAGACGCTGTTGTATATATATCTGTTCTGTGGGTCCCATCGAGGACTGTTGTGTAATGTTATTACTTTGTGTTCCACCCGCACGAAAGTGCCTGGTGGGCACCTTCGAATCGTTTCTATGCGGGTTTGGCGGGTTTCGCTAAAACTTGCATAGGGCCGATTCTGAGGGTGTTACATGTGCCTCCTTTTCATTTGTTTGGTTACTTCAGAAGTCGTTTCTTCTCTTGGAAGTTACCTCGTGATTGCTTTCTTGTAGTGTACGCTTTGTCACTCAAGTAGTAGTTACTCCTTTCTTTGGGTTTTAACCCTCAGACTTGAACCTAAGATCCCCGATTGTGCTGGATTCCGGTGTTGTGAATCTTGTACATGAAGCTGACCTTTAACCCAAGATCCATTTTGTTGACCCCTATGGTTAATGTTTACACATTACCTCAGAATGGCTAGTACCTTCTAGTATAGCCTTCAAGCTTGTGGATATTGTCGCTATTAAACAGTGACGATAAAGGACTTCCCCTACCACATGCTTCGGCAGATGTTTTTTTTGGAACCAAATAGATCACGACAAGAGTACTCCTCGTGAGTCTCGCTTCTATACTCGTGACTCTGCAAAACCTTCCTTTTCTATGCATCGGTTTTTGGAAGATTGTTGACTTATGCATCCACATCTCGGGATTCTATCCTGAGCATGTTCCTTTTTCCTTGTTGCTTTCCGACCTTTGTCTACCAGTTGGTAGCCAAGCAGTAAATATGCATTGGTGTCTTCCAATGCTCTTCCAATGCAAGATACTCTTGTGGCCCGTCATGACAAACCATTTCGGGATGTCAGGAGAAAAAAACTCCAGTACCTCGACATTTCTAAGACCAGGTCAAAGTGTTGTAATCCGCAGATCAATAAGCATTGATTAGCTTATGTTTTGTTCTACCCTAAAGTATCACACCCTTTCTATACTAAGAGGTCATGCTTAGATTGATGACCCTCTTAATGAAGTGATGCTCTTACACATATTACCCGCCCTTACTTTGAGTTTTTGCGCTCAGGAATGATGCGTGTGCGTAATGATGTGGCCATCTAAGATTCTTAGCAATTATTATTGTTTTAAACTCTAAGGACATTTGTAGCATTCTTAGCGTGATTGGTTAACCCTATCACTAAGCAAAGGATGATTGTGCTACCAAGTCCGCTATTCTTGTGTGCTCTCTTCGGTCAAAGAGTTAGGCTTGTGCCAAAGCTTTGAGACTACGTCTTCTTGCTTTACCAAGCAAGTTTCCCTCTTGAGCTCTGTGACATATCAGTGGTTCATGATATTCTAGACGTCTTTCTAGAAGTATCACCATGTTGCCACATGACCGTGTTGTCAAGTTCTTGAGTAAGCTATTTCTTTAAACCACTACTTTCTCCAAGGATTCGTACTGGATACCCTGAACAAGTTGGTTGAGCTTAAACAACAACTTGGAGAGTTGTAAGACAAAAGTTCTATCCAACTCTGTTCCTCTTTCAAGGGATGTCTAGTTTTGTTCGTGTTGAGTAAGATATTATGTCCTTTGTGGATATGTTATCTTCCCTCCTTTAATTTGAGTTGGGAAATCATCAAATCAAACTCAGTTCTAAGGACTATCCTGATGGTGTATCTACTTGTGATGTTTCACTTAAGTACATCTTCATGTTCTTTGGACTGACCAGTATTTCTGCCTCGTTCATACAACATATGATCCCTTGTTCTTGGAGTGTATAGATAAGTTTGTTATTGAGCCCATTGATGACATTCTTAACTTCTCCATGTTATATCAGGTTCATATGGAACATTTGGCATTAATGTTGGAAACTTTTGAGAACCATCTTCAGATTATCTCGAAGAATGTGTTCTGGAATGTTAGAAGTAACCTTCTCCGATTCATGCGCAAAATGTTGAAAGAAGTCGCCGTGGATCTGAGTAGAGTTATCTTTGTTTCCTCAGGAATCATTTCAAATTAGTCAAGTATGTGCGAAGTATTCTTGATATGGTAGGTTGATACCTTCACATCTCGAGATGATCCTCCAAGCACACCAAACCACTGATTGATTCATCATGGAAGATAAGAAGTCCAACAAAACTTCTATATCCTCCTAAATGTTTACTAAACAGGATTCAGTTGTGTTCCGTTGCAAAAAATTCATGTATACACAATTATCTTTTGATAACTTGTTACTACATGGGTTTTTCAATCTAGATCATCTTTTGGAGCTTGACACTGAAGTCCGTGTCTTGAGAATCCAGTGAATTTACCTCTATGTAAATGTTGCACCCTTTCTATTCAGACATGATGAGTCTGAATTATCGTTCCACCTAACCAAAGCTGAATCACAAGGAGCAGTAATGGTTGGTGTTCCTCAAGGTTTTGACATAGGTTTCTTTGTGAATCCGGCAAGATCTGTGTAATGGTTGGCACAATCAGTCGGAAGACCTATTGTCATACTTCCTTGAATTAGCAATAACAACCACTCTTCATGAGGCTTCCTCTATATTTTATTATAGGAGTTGCACTTATGGTTTCCTTTGTAAACGAAGTCCAACCTTTACTTGATGACTGGTTAAAGGCTTGTTAGTAGCCTGCTATCGGTGTTTCAAACATCAAGGAGAAAATTTAAAGTAGTGTTGCTAAATTTCTCTCGGTCGACCCTCCAGACCCTTTTTTACTATGGCAAACATCTTGTTATGCCAAGTACTTGGAGTCTGAGAATGAAGTTCCTTTCTTATCGTGTCATCAGGAATCTACTAAACTGTTCATCTTGGTGGTGTAAAGTCATATCATGATCTTTGGCAAGGATCTTGCTAAACCTGGATGAATAAAGAGTTTTTTCTTGCTTTATTAAAACCTGTTCGAAGAGTGACCATGATTTTGGTAATCAATAGTTTCTCTTGTTACATGTTCCTTGTGACTCTTACGAGTCCTCCCCACCAAAACACATTTCTATCTTGGCCTTCTGTTGAATGAAAGAGTGACCCTTCTGTGTCAAAAGTAGTTCAACACCCTGGTTTTGTTGGTATCTATCTCTTCCACCTGTAAAGCTCTATTAAGTTGTTTAATAGGGGTTTACCTCTCAAAGTATGTGGTCATGTTCTTTCTGTTAGAAGCTTACTTCTTCAGAAGCTTCAAAAAACCCTGTAAGCTCCATGGTCTCAATCCTTATGAATACCAATTATCTGTCACCTTGAAAACCATCTCCTCTTGTTTCCTCCGTTACCTTGACGTGTTTCATGTTTGTTGGCTTTAGAGATGTTTGTGGAACATCTATCCATGAGTTAAACATGAGATACTCAGTTTGTGATTCTGTGCCATTCCCTCTCTTCTTTAGTGTGAGCAGCCACCTCGAAGATTACAAAGCGCTTCGTCCATTCGTCATGGTGGCATGGATCAACCTCTTCGAGAAGACCGTCGAAGTTTAGTGTAACCCTGTTCCTTCTATCTTCCTACCTAGGAATCTCGGGTCGAGATTCTTTTAAGGGGGATAGAATTGTAACAACACTAGTTTTATTAAATAGTAATTAGGAATTGATTGTGCATTCATGAGCATCAGTTTATTAAATTGCATGCAAGAAAATAATCACAAAACCCTAACCCTACTTTCCCCCTCTCTATTTGAGACACATTGGCTTTTGAGTTTTGAAAAAACCTCAAAATAATTGGAGCCCAAATAGTATAAAGGGTCCCTTAGTGTTTTCAAATGTTTTATAAAAGTATCTTGTATTTTGAATCTATTCAAAAACAGAAAAGAAATTGAAATACAAAGAGAAAAGGAAAAACAGAAAAAGAAAATATTTCTGGAAATAAAAACTACTCCTAATTCTCTCTGGGCCGAGCCCATCTCTCCCTCTCCCTATCTAGTGCCCAGCGCAGCAGCCCCTTCTTCCTTTGCTGTGGCCTGCTTGCAACCCAACCTCGCCCCTTCTGCAGCCCGAGCAGGCCCGGTACCGCTTCGGCCTTGTTTCCGTTCGTCGTCTTCCTCGACGACGAGGAAGCAGGTCGCTGGAGCGCCGTCCGCCGCCCGATGCCGGTGGCCGCTCTGTGATGCCCGCCGCCGCTCTGGTGATGGATAAGATCACGCCGAAGCCCTCCTCTCGTCCTCATCCTCCCACTCATCCCCAGTGCTCTCCCTTGCTCTGTCTCCCATGCGCCCAAAACCCTAGTCTCCGCAGAACCGCTCCTCGCCGTCGTTCCGACCCTCCCCGAGCCAAGATGAGATTCCTAGGAGCACCTCCATGCTGGACTGCATCTCCCTGTCGAAGGGATTTGGCCGAGGCGCCCTATATCGCCGCCGATGACCTCTCCTACCCGAGCTCGGACCGCCACCCTTACCATTGATTTCGGCGCCTGCTGACCTCGCTTCGCCTCCCCGACCCCTTTGCTACAACCACGGTGAGCCAGTGGTCCTTGCAGACCCCTCTATCTCCTTTCTCTCGCTCTCTGGCGTCTTCCCCACGAGGATCTGCCACCACCGCCGCTCACCGTCGTCGGGCAGCCGTCTCCGGTGACCAAATAGCAGCGGCGCCGCTACTGCTAGGTTCGCCTCTGCCTCCTCTCTCTAACTCGCAACCGTACGCGCCCTCGCTCGCGCTCCTGCGCTGTTGCCGGCCGTCGTCTGCACGTGCTCACCGGCGAGCAGACGTGGCGCGGACATGGCATCCACGTGGACCTGACCCCACCCATCAGCCTCTGAGGCTATATCTCACCCCGGTGTAAAAAGTTTGAAACCCCCTAGTGACATCAGCAATGCATCATGCTGATGCAGTATCCCTTTTTCTTTTATTTAAATGTTTTGTAAATTGTTTTCTGTAATTAATAAATACCTGACAGGTGGGTCCACATTGTAAGTGAGATAAATATTTTCAGAAATGTTTCTGATTAAATAAAAATGTTAAAGTAATTTCAAAATGTAAATTATTTTGTAATATTCTAAAAATGATTTAAAATGAATTAAAATTGGGGAAGATCATAACTAATTCATTTTAAATCAGAAAAATAGAAATAACATATCAAAATGTTCAGAAAAATGAGCTCTATCTATTTGAACTATAATCATGCATTGTTCAGTAACTTTCATAACAAGTTTAATTACAGGAACATAGTAACCCCATATAGGTGATTCCGGGGTTTCTCCGAATTAGGGTTTTATACCCTCGGGACCCCGATTAAATCGTCAAGCATACCTTAGGGGTTTATTTCAATGCAATTTAACTTGTCATATCATCATCCCTGTTTGAGCATTGCATCGATGCCATGTGTTGATTGTTTCCTTTATTTCTGGTATTTGGTTCTTCTTCGGTAGAATACGATAACGAGATCAAGGTCAACACCATCGAAGGTCGAGATCAACACCGTCGAAGCTCGAACAAATACATGATCAACTATAATCAAGTCAAGTACCAGGTGTCTGAAGCTCTGCTTCTGGATATCAACAGGCAAAGGCAAGCGAAGCCTAACACATATATATGAATCCTATGCTTTGAAAGTATTACATTCTTGCCATGTGCATACAATTTTAAACTCTTTTATCGATATATAGAGTAATCCTATCCGATGCATGTTTCCTTTGAAGCCTATACTCCCTGATCCACTGCTCCTAGCATAACTAGGGTTTGAGATTATGAAGCATTGCTAGAGCTATTTTATCTGATGTGCTTAGCAATGCTTAGCTGTTACCACCGGTCCATCCCGGTTGATGAATCAGAGCTGAGAATGAACCTAGTTTGACAGGATGACGTGGTAAGATCAGAGATGAAAGTTAAACATGCTAAGTCTTGTATGGGAGGCCACGGTGGGTTGTGGTTTTTGCAGTGCCATACTTGCCACTACTAGGACCTGAGTTCTTGCCTGGACCAAGACGAGCGTACATCCACACGGGGGCCGGGAAACCCCCTCGACCAACTAACTTGCCTAGTAGATTCCATGAGTCACATATTTCGGGCGTTCCATTCGACATATGCATTCTAGCTCTTCTCGAAGGAGGTGAAGGAGGTGCATTCATACAGGTAGGTAAGCATGGCAGGGAATGGGAGATGCCCGGCATCCGTAATCTCAAACCCTGTTCACATCATTAGGGACCGAATTCGGGACTCGACCCGTTACGGTGGCATATCCCTGGTGCGTGACTCATGGTCTCGGCGAAATCAATGTAAAGGTCGTGGTCAACCACTCTCTGCCGGCCTTCTAAGGAAGAGGGCTAATGTACTGACATTAAGAACTGGTTGGCGCGTGTGGGTAAAGTTGTACACCCCTGCAGGGTTAAATCTTTTCAAAAATCCGTGTCCACGGTTATGGACGACTTGGAAACTAGATTCAAAGATCATAGAGAACATGAACCTAATCGTAAAACTTGGAAAGTTGATCAACGTGTGTTTAAGGATGCTTCCTCATAGGTACGAGGTGGTGATCCTAGGTAGGTCCGGCTGATGATGATTCGGTGGATATCAAGAGATGATCAAAGCTAGTGATACCGCTCTCTTATCCCCTTTTAAAATATTCTGATTAGTCGAGATTCGTCTCCTTCTTGTTTTACAAACAAAAATGGTTTATGCAAAAAAAACTCCACTAGCCATAAGTATTGCGGAGTACACCCTGTAATCACCCTTGCTTCATTGATACTTTTGCAGCAGAGTAAGTGTTACCATAGAAGATGTGTTCTTCACGACATCGACATCGACGAGTAGTTTGGAGTTCCCAGTTGATAGTCTGGGATCTATGGATTGGACGTCATCGTTATGCTTCAGGCCTCTTAGGCCATTTGTTAAGTTTGCTATACTTAATAGCATAATTTGCCTTCCGTTGTTTGATGCTTGTGGTCAGTGACCTCTGCTTGTAATATTTTTGGTTCTCTGCTCAATTATGAGCTTGCTGTAATATTTTTTTGTCGTAGGGGCACTGTTGTGTTACCGATTTTCTTTCTGTACGCTTTCGTGATTAGGTTAGGCTTATGTTCAGACAAAGGTCTAGAATTTGTCTAGCCTTAATCCCGGGGGTGTCACATGATCCCTGGTGAGCTAGTCACATGCTTGCAAGCTAATCGGATGACATTCCATGGAGAGGGCCTAGAGTATATCTATCCGTCATATGGATGGACAAAACACACTCTTGATCCATGTGCCTCAACACATACTTTCTGAATACTCAATGCCACCTTTATAACCACCCAGTTATGATGGGGTGTTTGATGTCATCAAAGTATCCATTCGGTGATGGTGATTATCATGATATCATGGTCGAAGGAATTAGGTTACTATGTATCGGAAATCTTATAGCAAACGAAGTAATGAAATGACTTGATCTTTATGATACGCTTATCTATAGGAATATGTCCATCACAACATTCTTGGGTGCCAAAGGACCTAGTATGCCTTGCCGATGATTTTATGAGGGCAGTGGGCCACATGCAAGGGCTCTAGGAGCTGTTTTCACAATTTTTTTTTTAGATTTTGTTTGGTGCTGCCCAAAAAAATGGCAAAACCCGTCGGTGGCCGCGGTAATGCGACGGTCGGTGCAATCTTGGACCTAGGCATGCATCCAGCTTAGGTACCCCATGGGGCACCCCAAACCATTTTTCCCTGAAAATTGAGAGTGTCTTATAGGGTACATACAGTTAGAAACCACATTTACCAGGCTGTAACTAAAAAAATACAGTATATGCTTGTATCACGAGATAAATACCCACCTCCCGGGAATGGCCATGCAGAATGGTGCAACATGCGTGGAAATTGCCTCGGGCCCATGGGCGGGCCCTAATCTTGCACCTCCTTTGGGAAAACACCTTTTTTGGGTTCAAAAAATGGAAAGTCGTTCCAAATGACCACGAAATATCTAGTTGGAGAAGTCGCTTGCGATGCCGAGAGGGAGCTAGGTGCCGGGTTTGGGCTCAGTCCATGGAGTGGTTCCATGTTTTGGGCATCGAGGGGGGGGGAATCTAGGGTTGGAAGCCATGTTAACTCACACTCGATAGACATCCTGGTGGTGCCTTGGGTGCCAAAGGACCTGCTTTGACTTGCCCATGATTTTATGATGGCAGTGGGTCACACGCAAGGGATCCAGGAGCAGTTTTCACATTTTATATATTTTTTAGATTTTGTTTAGTGTTGCCCAAAAAAACGGCGAAACCCGCCGGCGGCCATGGCAACGCGACGGTCGGTGCAATCTTGGACCCAAGCATGCATCCAGCCTAGGTACCCCATGGGGAACCCCAAACCATTTTTCCCTGAAAATTGAGAGTGTCTTATAGGGTACATACAGTTATAAACCACATTTACCGAGCCGTAACCAAAAAAATATAGTATATGCTTGCACCACGAGATAAATACGCACCTCCCGGTAATGGACATGAACCATGGTGTAGCATGCGTGGAAATTTCCTCGGGCCCATGGGTGCGCGCTAATCTTTCACCTCCTTTGGGAAAACACCGGTTTTTCGAGTTCAGAAAAAGGAAAGTCGAGATTTCTCCAAATGACCATGAAATCTCTAGTTGGACGAGTCACTTGCGATCCGGAGAGGGAGCTAGGTGCCGGGTTTGGGCTCAATCCATGGAGTTTATCCATGCTCTGGGCAGCGAAGGGGGGATCTAGGGTTGTAAGCCATGTTAACTCACACTCGATAGACATCCTGGTGGTTCCTTGGGTGCCAAAGGACCTAGTATGCATTGCCTATGATTTTATGAGGGCAGTGGGTCACATGCAAGGGCTCCAAGAGCTGTTTTCACATTTTTTTATTCTTTAAGATTTTGTTTGGTGCTGCCCAAAAAACGGCGAAACCCGCCGACGGCCGCGGCAACGTGACGGCCGGTGCAATCTTGGACCCAGGCATGCATCCAGCCTAGGTACCCCATGGGGAACCCCAAACCATTTTTCCAGAAAATTGAGAGTGTCTTATAGGGTACATACAGTTAGAAACCGCATTTACCGGGCTCTAACTCAAAAAAATACAGTATATGCTTGCACCACGAGATAAATACCCACCTTCCGGGAATTGCCATGCACCATGGTGTAGCATGCGTGGAAATTGCCTCGGGCCCATGGGCGTGCCCTAATCTTGTACCTCCTTTGGGAAACACCGGTTTTTCGGGTTCAAAAATTGGCAAGTCGAGATTTCTCCAAATGACCACGAAATCTCTAGTTGGAGAAGTCGCTTGCGATGCCGAGAGGGAGCTAGGTGCTAGGTTTGGGCTCAATCCATGGAGTGGTTCCATGTTCTGGGCAGCGAGGGGGGGGGATCTAGGGTTAGAAGTCATGTTAACTCAGATTTTCCCTCTATGCTAGTCACGAATACTTAGAAAGCCCTTACTATAGCTCACCCATAAACCAGCATGTCCTGATTGGTCAGACAGTTGTCACGCGGATCATGCCAGCCAACCGTTGATCCTGTTTGATCTAACGGCCACACGAAATTGTTATAGTAGCAACATCCCAATATTATTATACACGACATGGTAGTTACAACAATCACAATGCAGGACGTGGCACTTAAATATGTAATAACAATACTAACAACAGAACATTATGCGTCATCGTCATTGTCCTCGTCCTCGCCGTCGGTGGCAGCGGTGGTGTCCTCCGATGACTCGACGACAACTCCGTCCTCGTATATACGCACCCTCTCCTCGTCGGAGTCCTCCTCCTCCTCATAGTCCCACGGGTCGACATCACTCTCCTCCACTTCTGCCTCCAACTGCTCTATGAACGCCTCCTAGTTTCCCGAGTCGGAGTCCTCCTTTTCGCTGGCTCCTCTATTCCTCCTTCCCTTCTTCATGGTGGTATCGCATGCTTTCCTTCGGCGGTCCTCCGTCTTGGCTGCTGCTTGGCGCTCCTCCGTCTCTGCCGATGCAACACGCTTCTCGGGTGTGGCGGGTACGACAAGTTTCGATGGTGCGGTGTCCTCGAGCGCCGATGTCGATGGATCTAGGTGCGGTTGGACACGTCGTGGTGCCTCAGATAGCTGTCGGCGGGCACGAACAATGCCGCGACGAGCAGGTGATGCAGGACGGTCAGCCACCGGCAAGAATCTACCATGACATGGTTCCATCATGCGCGAGGAAGTTGTTCAGAAATGCGCGATGGTGGGTACGCAGAGTTGGGTGCCGATTTTATCAGGGGCGCCAGGAGCATCTCATAGTCTAGTCACGTAAAAATTGTGCTACATCGTAAAATATCTACATACTGGGAGTGTTGTCACGTAAAAAATCACAAAATGTGTTGTGTGGCGGCGTCGGGAAGTGTCCAGTGTGTGCCTGTCGAAGTGGAGTTGAACGTTTCAGCATGTTGTGTCTGTGCAGCAGCTGCGCGCGTCATGAAAACCACTTGAGCACACACACGCTGGATGTGCAGTCCGTAATCACTTCCACCCTAATAGTCCCACCCGGCCCCTTTATCCATGGGATACTAGGCGGCGCGCCCCCAAGCCGCCCCTGAACCATCCATCTCATTAAAGTCAGTCCAATCAAGTTCCATTGTGTGGACTGTGGGGTTTTATTCCCTGGTTCTGCCAGTCACGCTTCTTTGAGAAGGAAGCAACATAGGCCATCGATTAACAAATGAACGGTGGATGTAGGTTGAGATAGCACCAGAGTAAATGGTGGTCTTGTATAAGACTATACCACAGACTGGACTCTTGGACCATTCTCCCCCGCCCATCACTTTCTTCTTCCTCCTGCCCCCACCTTCATCCATCTGCATTAGCCATGGCACCCCGGAGGAGAGGCGGATCGCCGTGCGCACGGAGAGAAAGGAGAGTGATGTCTACGCACTCCTATTCATGTAGACAGTTGTTGGGCCTCCAAGTGGAGATGTTTGTAGAACAACAGCAAGTTTCCCTTAAGTGGATTACCCAAGGTTTATCGAACTCAGGGAGGAAGTGGTCAAAGGTATCCCTCTCAAGAAACCCTGCAATCAAGATACAAGAAGTCTCTTGTGTCCCCAACACACCCAATACACTTGTCAGGTGTATAGGTGCATGATGGGTAACGTGCAGCCTGTTGGGAACCCCAAGAGGAAGGTGTGAAGCAGCACAGCAGCAAGTTTTCCCTCAGTACGAAACCGAGGTTATCGAACAAGTAGGAGGAAGGAAACGTCACACAGGTGTTCAAGCAACGCGGAGACCTGCCCAACACAAACTCAAGACTTTGCCCCAACGAATCAGTGAGGTTGTCGAGCTCACCGGTTTGCTGTAACAAAGGATTAAACATATGGCGTGGAAGGTAATGGTTTGCAGCAAGTAAACAAGTAACAGTGGAACATGTATCAATGGTAAAGATTGGGCCGGGGTCCATAGTTCACTAGAGGTGCTCTCCTTAGATAAACAACATGGCATGAAGGTAAACAAATTACAACAGGGAAATTGACAGGAACTGAGCAAAGCATACCAATGCAATACTAGACAAAAAGATCCTATGAGATTCGATTGGGCACAACAAGATACATAGACCGCCATCCAACTGCATCTATGACTAGAAGTCCACCTTCAGGTTATCATCCAAACCCCCTCCAGTATTAAGTTGCAAGCAACAGACAACTGCTTTAGAAAAAGTGTGTAAGGTAAACAATCCACTTGTTCCATGAACAAGAGACCGTTGTTTTCTCCCTAGTAGCAACATCACATCTACAACCGAAGAGATTTCTGTCACTTCCCTTGGAAACTAGAGGAATGAACCCACTATCGAGCATAAATACCCCCTCTTGGAGTCACTAGCAACTACTCGGACAAGATAGCTACTAACAACGGAGAGCATGCAAGATCACAAACAACACAGACATGATAGAATCATAAAGACAAAACCATTAATCAATCTGGCATAGTAATCTCAATATCCATCGGATCCCCGCAAACACAACATGCATGATTACAAATAGATTAGATCTTGATCATGAACGGAGCTCACAAGATCTATACATGAAAGCACAAGGAGGAGATACAACCATCTATCTATTACATGGACCCATATTCCAAGGTGTAACTACTCACACATCATACCGGAGAGAAGGCCTCCGGGATGATCTCCCCTACGACAAGGTGCCAGGAAGAACTTCAGATCCCCCCAATCTAGGGACGATGGTGGCGGCTGCTACAGAAGGTTTCGTGGAATATTGATCAGGTACTTAGTGTTTCTGCATTGGGGGCTTCTTATAGGCGAAGATGCGAGGCTGGGAGGCGGTTAGGGGGCCCACACCCTACCCAGGTGCGGGCAGGGCCCACCCACACCTAGGGGGGTGGCCGCCCTATTTCGCGTCTTCGTCTTGTCTTCTAGATTCTTGTCCCTCACGGTAAAATATTGACTTTGGATTTTGTCCCGTCCAATTCCAAGAATATTGATTTTCTGCCTTTCTGGAACCAAAAACTAAAGAAAACAGGCAACTGGCACTGTGGCAACTTGTTAATAGGTTAGTTCTAGAAAAGATATAAACACACCTCAAAGTGTAGACAAAGAAAGCAAAGTAGATACTAAACAAGCATGGAGCATCAAAAATTATAGATACGTTTCCGAAGTATCAAGCATCCCCAAGCTTAACTCCTGCTCGTCCTCGAGTAGGTAAGTGATAAAAGAATAATTTTTGAGGTGACATGCACCATCAAAACCAAGATCAAACCAGTTGCAAGCATTGAAAGCTGGGAACAAAGAACTCTAAACATGTGCATGAAAGATGGAGTTCTAACAATAGGACATAGTAAATATGCACGCAACATGAAAGGCTATAAACAAAGATCATGAATAACATGCATTGAAAAACGTTTTTTTATTTCACATACATAAAACATAGCATAGTGGCATTCAGCTTGTCCCTCATAGAGTAGCAAATAAATGCATAGGACACCTTCAAAGTTCACAAGGGTGACTACAAACAAGTAGCACAATAACAAGTAATATCATAATATGCATCAATCAATAAGCTTTGGGACACTGCCCACAGAATGACAACTATGCTCTCTTAATGGTGCCTAAAGGTAGAATGTGGAGACTCAATAATGGTGGAAGAAAGGAATTTCATAAAGGAAGCAGGGATTTCAAGTTTCAAAAAGAGCTTCCAAAAATTATGGTACTTGTTAGCTTTCAGCCCTCATTGCCCCTATCATAAGCATCTTGAAGTGATTAAGGTTAAAGTGAACAAACTATGGAGTATATGCTTGACAAAGTATAAGTTGGCAATCTCAAGTCCCTTGAATACAAGGGCCACATCTCATGCTACTCAACTTCAGTCACCTGTAAGTTCTTGTCGTTGTAAGTACATGCATATCATAGAGAACCGTCAACGTGGTACCCCTTGCACATGGTACATGAGCTATCCCATAACCAAAA
Source organism: Avena atlantica (assembly GCA_910589765.1). Lineage (NCBI taxonomy): Eukaryota > Viridiplantae > Streptophyta > Magnoliopsida > Poales > Poaceae > Avena > Avena atlantica. Next base: position 198,394,860 of record OU342738.1, on the reverse strand, counting down.
TGACAAGGCAAGCAGATAATGAGCATCTCAGCGATCTTTTTATTTACTATATGCATAGATTTTTATTGAGGATGCTTCATAGATAGCTCACTATGGTGATGCTGCAAGTTTCCACCATGATTAGGCATGGCTTAGGCTAGCGGCCCAGGCGTTTCTCTAACACAAAATACATACTCCATGGACTTACAAGCTCCCTCTTTATTTCACACCGGTGACATACATAGCCAAAAGAGCATGATATCAACTAAGGACAAAGTACAAGTGCAATGTTGAAAACGTTCCCCATGACAGCACGGTTCTGCTAATTCCAACGTATAAGTGCAATCATATACAACATAGACAACACAATGGTTCAAGTTTATTAGCAGCAAAGAATATAAAGTGTGCCATCCAGTTTGTGAGGGCCTTAAACACTAAGTTTTCACATAACAAAATAGTTTTTAATTAGAAGATAGCTGAAAACAAGAATATACTTGGAATGGTGTAACACACCATGCATAGGAATTTATAGTGGACACTTTGTAATAACTTGGTTTCTTGGGAGTTGAAAGCATGAGTAGAACTTACTCATACTAGTGGAGGCTAGCAAAAGACTGGGAGCAACCAACTAAGAGAGCAATAATGGCCATAATCATGCAGAGCAACAAAGCATTACTAATCAAAGCATACAGTGGTACTACAAGTCAAGTACTAAATGATCATAGAGGCTATGGTGACTTGTCATAGTCATAACATGGTGTGAGCATGTGCCAAGCCAACCCAAACAAAGCATCAAAGGAGAATACCACAATACTATGCTTTTGCATGCTAAAACAACGCATAATTTCTTCAAGGCACACTAAGCAATCCCAATTGTTTGGAACAAGACATTCTACAACAATAATCACTAAGCATAATGCCAAAACAACACCTAGCATGTCATGCTAAAGTCTAAGTCATAGTCAATGCAAGCTCCTCTTGCACTCATCAAGCAAGAACTTCCTACTCCTTTCCAACACCAAGCAACTTATTTGCAAAACAACACAGCGAGAACGGTGGTCCAAACTACTTTATTCAAGGAAACTAAACAACCTAAGCAAAGCAAATGAAAACTAAGACGCTCCAAAAACAACACAATTGTGCATGAAACAATAAAAACGAAGTGTCTAGACAGACCTAATCTTTTTATTAATCAAGAAGGGAATGCCTTGGGCATCCCCAAGATTTGACGCTTGTACCTATTGGATATTTCTTGGGGTGGCATCAGGGTGTAATCCCCAAGCTTGAGCTTTTGTCCATTGTTCATCTCATTACATCATTCTCTCTCTACACCTAAATTTTTTCCTTCATACAAAAGTTCACACAATCTTCATTAGCAACATTAGTTTATTCAAAAGATATTAGACCTCTGGCAAAGCTTTGGAAGTAAGTCTTTTCACTAAAAACACAAGCTACTGTAACAAATCCTTCAAAAAGCTCAATTCACCTAAAGAGAACTAAAAAGGAATCAATAAGAAGCAAATGCAAATAATGGCAGAAATCTCTTAAAACATACCATTAGGTAGAAACCGATTTTTTCAAACGCCTTATGTTGCTCAAATAAAAAAGTGTTAAACTAACGAAAGTTAGATAACATACTGGGGGATTTATACGTAAATTTTTAGCTCAATCCGAGTTACATAGACTCCTCACGAATGTTTTTGGTAGAGGACATAAATCTGTTTCGGGACAACAACTCACCAAATCTTACTTCCCTCTCATTAGAGGTCATTCATGGCACAAAAAAGCAAACAAAAAGGATAAGGAGAGTTCATTACTGAAATAATAACTTCCAAGACTCAAGGAAACTCTTGGGTTATCTCCCAACAAGTACTTTTCTTTAACGACTTTAAGTTAGGCACAAGAAGCAAGAAGAATCAACTATTTTCAAATGAAGAAGCATTAACATAAATACTTGCAAAATCTTCAACTATGAAAGGTATCTCATCTAAATGGGGTTTGGAGGATCCCTTCTCATCTCTCTTTGGTCTACTACTTTCATCAAAAAGATTTTCAGGAGCAATCCAATAAAAATTCTTTTCAAAGGCTTCATGCATTCCAACAAGCTTAAAGGGTATGGGTATCTTAAATTCTTCTCTAGGCTTAATTTTATCAGAAATACCCACAACATCTACACTTGAGCCTAGAATATTGAAACGCTCAAAGAACTTTTTGGCTTCCTTAGCGACATCATTGAATTCCTTTAATAAAGTTTCAAGGATGAATTTTCTCTTTTCAGCATTCTTTTCTTCTTTTAGTTGTAGGAACAAGAATTGTATGAAGGGGTTAAGGCTAACAAACCTAGCCTCCAACATATGAACTAAAGAAGCTGCAACAATCTCATAATTAGGAGCAAGCTCTGCCATAGATTTATCCTTAATATCCTCATGCTTGCTAACATGATTAAATAATTCTTCAATATTATCTTTCCCAATTATGGAGCCACTACCTATCACAAGATCTTTCAGGGCGAACTTGGGGAACAACATGGTGAGCTAGAGCAAGGTGGAAACTAGAGTAGGAACTAATATTTTTATGTTTTTGAATAAAGTAAGCAAACCAAACTAGACTATTTGTTGAAAAGAGGCAAACAAAACCAAGCAAAAGAAACAAAGAAAACTAAAAACAAAGTAAAGAGAAAGGAAGTGAAGGACTCCCCTAGTGAAGACATCCTTAGCCTCCCCAACAACGACGCCAGAAAAAGATTGATGCAGCAAGTAAACAAGTAACAGTGGAAGATGTATCAATGGTAAAGATTGGACCGGTGTCCATAGTTCACTAGAGGTGCTCTCCTTAGATAAACAACATGGCATGAAGGGTAAACAAATTACAGCGGGGCAATTGACAGGAACTGAGCAAGGCATAACAATGCAATAACTAGTCAGAAAGATCCTATGAGGTTGATTGGGCAATAGAACAAGATACATAGACTGCCATCCCACTGCATCAATGACTAGAAGTCCACCTTCAGCTTATCATCCGAACCCCCTCCAGTATTAAGTTGCAAGCAACAGACAACTGCTTTAGGCAAAGTGTGTAATGTAAACAATCCACTTGTTCCATGAACAAGAGACCGTTGTTTTCTCCCTAGTAGCAATATCACATCTACAACCGAAGAGATTTCTGTCACTTCCCTTGGAAACTAGAGGCATGAACCCACTATCGAGCATAAATACCCCCTCTTCGAGTCACTAGCAACTACTCGGCCAAGATAGCTAGCTAATAACAACATAGAGCATGCAAGATCACAAATAACATAGATATGATAGAATCATAAAGACAAAACCATTAATCAATCTGACATAGTAATCTCAATATCCATCGGATCCCCGCAAAACATGCATGATTACAGATAGATTAGATCTTGATCAAGAATGGAGCTCACAAGATCTATACATGAAAGCACAAGGAGGAGATACAACCATCTAGCTACTACATGGACCCATAGTCCAAGGTGGAACTACTCACGCATCATACCGGAGAGAAGGCCTCCAGGATGATCTCCCCTCCGGCAGGGTGCCAAGTAGAACTTCAGATCCCCCCGATCTAGGGACGACAGTGGCGGTGGCTACAGAAGGTTTCGTGGAATATTGACCGGTACTTAGGGTTTCTGCATCAGGGGCTTCTTATAGGCAAAGAGGCGAGGCTGGGAGGCGGCCAGGGGGGCCACACCCTACCTAGGAGTAGGGCAGGGCCCACCCGCGCATAGGGGGTCTGGTCGCCCTGGTTCACGTCTCCGTCTCGTCTTCTGGATTCTTGTCCCTCACGGTAAAATATTGACTTTGGCTTTTGTCCCGTCCAATTCCGAGAATATTGATTTTCTGCCTTTCTGGAACCAAAAACAGAAGAAAATAGGCAACTTGTTAATAGGTTAGTTCTAGAAAAGATATAAAAAACACCTCAAAGTGTATACAAAGAAAACCAAAGTAGATACTCAACAAGCATGGAGCATCAAAAATTATAGATACATTTCCGACGTATCAGTGCACTAGTTTGTCGAAGAGATAGTAAAATACAAGTGGTAACGGTGCCAGAAAATAGCTTGACGGTGAGGTAAGGACTAAAGGCAAAAAGATGGAAGCAAGCAAACATGCAACAATCTAGGTGAACACTCTCCCATAAATAGAAACAAGGCCTAGGGACCATACTTTCACTAGTGAAAACTCTCCCATAAATATATTCTCTTCATGATACTACTCTTAACTACTCTCCGATTGGACACACTAATCAATGGTAGGGCTATAACAGCACTCCTCAAAGTCCGCCTTTCCCAATCTAGATAACCCCACACTGTCACCTTGAGCGCTAGATAGTTTCATCAAACACCACAATTTCATAGAGACAACCAACTCAAAATATACTCATGATAAATATATATGTAACCTAGCTTAAGTGCCACACACGGTGTGCACGCTGTCACTTTCACACACATGGGGAAAAGCATAGATCTATTAAAGCACGATGAGTATTTATGTAGACTCTAGCGTAAGTGCCACCATGGCGTGCATGCTGTCACTTTCACACACATGGTGAGAGCTAGAGATCTATTAAAGCACTTGAGTAGCAGAGTAGATCTACTTGATTACAAAGCTCATGACCACAATATGATCATGCATAGAGAGAGATGAACACATAGCTACCGGTAGAGCCCTTAGCCTCGAGGAAGAACTACTCCCTCCTCATCATGGGAATTAGCAACGGCGATGGAGATGGTGGTGGAGATCGAAGGAGATGGCTCCGGAGATCGAAGGAGATGGCTCCGAGGGCACTTCCCTGTCCCTGCAGGGTGCCGGAACAGAGACTTTCTGTCCCCCGAATCTCCCCTTCGGTGGCGGTGGTGCCGCCGAACTTTTCGTGGCTTTTTGGTCAATGATTTAGGGTTTCTGAGTTAGGAGCTTCTTATAGGCGAAGGAGGCAAGGTCGATGGAGGGCTAGGGGCCACATCCCCTGTGGGCGCCACCAGGGCTAGCCCACGCCCACCTAGCGTGTGGCTACCCTAGTGTCCTCTTCCATATCTGCTTCGTGGTTCCGTGTTTCTCTGGGTAAAATAATGACTTTGGCTTTTGTCCCGTTCAATTCCGAGAATATTCATTTTCTGCCTTTTCTGGAACCAAAAACAGAAGAAAACAGGAAAATGGCACTATGGCATCTTGTTAATAGTTTAGTGCTAGAAAACATATAAAAATACCTCAAAGTGTAGACAAAACATAAGATAGTTGGCACAAAACAAGCATGGAGCATAAAAAATTATAGATACGTTTACGACGTACCAGAGAGAGCTCGCCGCCTTAGACTTCCTGCTCAACCAGCTGCTCATTCCCCCTCCCTTGCATAGAGACCCAATCTCTCCTAGAAATGGTGCTGAATGTTCTAGTAAGCTGGGGCTCCTCCCGCTCCCGGTACAGTCTTCTTCTTCTTATTATTCTTCTATGGTTTTTTCTTCTTCTACGTATACTTCTTATTCTTCTTATTATTACAATGCTACATATTCTAGGGCGGCCATGGACCCTGAAAGCAGCATGATGGCGGCTGCGCGCGGAATGTTCCAGCAGGCCAGGCCTCCCGGTACAGTGTTCTTATTCTTCTATGTCTACTTCGTATTCTTCTTCTTATTACTATGCTACATATTCTAGGGCGGCCATGGACCCTAAAAGCAGCACGATGGGGGCGGCGGCGCTGAATGTTCCAGCAGGCCAGGGCTCCTCCCGGTACAGTCTTCTTCTTCTTCTATGTCTACTTATTATTATTATTATTATTATTATTATTATTATTATTATTACTATGCTACATATTCCAGGGAGGCTGTGGACCCTGAAAGCAGCACAATGGCGACAGTGGCGCTGAATGTTCCAGCAAGCCAAGGCTCCTCCTGGTACAGTATTCTTCTCTTTCTTCTTCTTCTTCTTCTTCTTCTTCTTCTTCTTCTTCTTATTCGTCTATGTCTACTTCTTATTCTTCTTGTTACTCTGCTACATATTCCATGGTGGCCGTGGACGCTAAAACAAGCATGATTGTGGTGGCGGCGTTGAGTGTTCTAGCAGGCACGGGCTCCTCTCGATACAGTCTTCTTCTTCTCTATTTTCTTCTCTGCTACTATGTATACTTCTTCTTCTTACTCTCCTACATATTCCAGGGCGGTTGTGGATCCTGAAACCAGCACGATGGCGGCGGCATCACAGGACCCGTTCGGCCCTGTTCTCCGGCTCAACGAGGTAGGAAATTCCGACATGCATTTGGTTTTATTATTGAGATTCTAAATGTGGAAATATTAGATCGTGTCTGCCCGCAAGTAGCCTCCAAGTAGGGAACACACTCAATCTTCGTAGACACATTTGGGAGTTTTGTGACTTAAATATTGTGCTTCCCTAGAACATGCAGTACAATTATAGAGTACCTATTTTAAATAACATGAACGATGCAACAAGCGAAGGCTGATTTCAGTGACAAGGTGTCCATGATCAATGCCAAGATAGACAACCAACTGCAGGGTGCACGCTCCCTAACCCAGGATAATGATCGCCTTCGAAGGCGTTTGTCTCTATAGAAGGAGATCACACTTGATTTTTCACTTAACATCACTAGGATTGAAGCGAAGTGCGACGAGCTGCAAAGGGTGATCGACGAGCTGTAGAAGTTGATCGCACACAACTTGTCCAAGCAAGACCTGGCCATCAAGTTAATTACGAAGCTCTCGTGTTACAAGAAGAATCTCCATAATAGATGCGTCCTCCTACTGGACGAAGCCACCGAGACACACAGAGAACGTATCATCGAAGCAAGGCTACCATCAAAGCCTACAATGACATGGACCGTTGCCTGGATGCATTGAGACGGATGAAGGAGGACATGGGCCGATGACTCACCGTGCCCACGAGTCCAACCAAGGAGAACATGGAGCTAACGGCAATGCCCAATTCAGATTCCGAGTAGAGGGGGACATGTATCTCAGTTCTTGCTCCGCTGCTTTTGTAATTTATATATGTCGTGCAGTTAAGGAATATTGGAGCAACTCCTTATTTCTCTGTTTATCTTACTTCCTGTCAACTGAATTATGGTTTTGTGTTCTCATGAATGGTCATCATCCTTTCTTTCCATTATGTATCTGAGCTTGGAATTAGATTATGACTATACCACTACTATTTGGTTACATTTGAAAAACCCACAACACCCTAGTCACACGTTGCTTTGAAATTGAAATTAGGACTATGCCACTACTTTATCCTGTTGAATTGGGACAAAAGGCTATATTGCTCTGAAATTGAAATTAGGACTATGCCACTACTTTATCCTGTTGAATTGGAAAAAGGCTATATTGCTTTGTCATAGAAATTAGAAATACGCCACTAGTTTATCATGTTGAATTGGGAAAAAGACTATATTTCTCTGACATTATCTCTAGAATTAGGATTGTGACACTAGTTGATTATGTTAAATTTTGAACAATCCTTGATTGCTCTGTCCTTCAAATTATGACTTTGACACTAGTTAATTATTTAAATTATGGAAACTAACCACATATTTTTTTTGCAGCAGAAGAGGCGAAAGCTCAACCCAGAACTGTCGACCTGGCTAAACGAAAAGATGGCTATCCAAATGGAGAAGATTTTTTTTTAGAAAGTGTCCCATGACCGCGTGAGAGAAGAAACCAACATCCTTTATGACAAGTGCCACAATATGAAGGTGGACATCGCCGGCTGGAAGGAACTTCACGAAAAAAGTATCGCCTCGGCGCGTGTGAAGGAGGAGATCATCAAGGATCTCATGGTGGATAATCTTAAGCTTACTGATATGCTTGTCGCTTCCCAAACGGAGCGCTTGAACCAGCGAGAGGCGCACGTCCAAGTACTGAGGGAGCGGGTAAAAACCAAAGCGGACCTGATCGAACGAACCCTCGAACTGGAGCTTCTCAGGAAGGAAAATGAGCATCTCCGTACTAGACTCAGTGCAAACTGTAAGGTCCTCTGAAATTAGTTTGCAAACTATGTTTTCTAACGGACCAAATCGTGTTTTATCCATGTAGTAGTGATTTTGTAAACGTGGACCTCTCTCTATGAAAACTATGCTTTCTTTTGAAAGGTTATTTTGCTCAAGAATGTGTTTGGATTAGTGAAGATATTACAATTGCAAGTCTTACAGTTAACTAGTTTCAGATATTTTCACGACACAAATTATTCATCTAAAATTTCCTTGATCGTCTATAGCTTGTCCTTGTTCACCTCGCGCTCCTTCTTCAGATCCTTCAATAGATCCGCAATGCAGTACTCTAGCTTCTTATTCTCTTCCATGAGCTGACCCCTCTCCTTTTCTAGCTTCTGAATCTTCCGTGCAGTTCCCACCACCAAGCTCCCATTGATTGTGTCATTTAGTTATGACCGCAAATGCTTGATTTCCTATTCCATCTCCTTATTTCCTACCAAGACCTTGTAATTTTTTGCAGTTGCATCACGGGCATCTGTAAATCTACCCGACCTTTCGAGATCATACATATCCCACAACTAGGCCAAACATTTCTTAAGTGCGTCTGGCCACTCAAGATCCACCCAATCTACTGCTTTACACACCGAGTCAACCTAAAAAAACACGGGACCTAATTATCAACATAACACTATAGAATTTTCTTCATGTCTCCATTGTACATAACGAAAGCAAACCTGATTTGTATAGCCCAAAAACTTCTTCCAGTGTCACTGCCTTCAAATGCAACAGATTTCCTTAGTTTTAGCCCATGCTCACATGGTACTTCCCAATCGAGATCTAGTCCCTCCCAATTGGGGTCGTAGATCGTGAGTGGTACTTATAAGGGAACGAAAAGCTAGAAATAAACACGATTACATGCACATTTCAAGTCTTTGGTCTAGGTACTTACCAATTCCTAACCATTGCCGAGAAAACAGAGGAACTCACATCGGGGAGGGAAGACTCGATATCGCAGAGAAAGTTGTCGCTTCTTGACTCGTCGTCCTCGTCGTTCCAGGGTGGCATGGCGAATGTGGCCGCGGCGATGCGTCGGCGACGGTGAGGAGAGAGATGAGGGTAGTTAGTGGAGAGAGGAGTGGGGAAAGTGAAGTGCGTCAACATTGCAACATTGAGTAAATTGGCATGCTACAATGGTTTAATTAATACAATGTCCTATGGCTGGATTACTATCTCATATCTAATAGTTTTTATTTTTCTTCATTTTAATTTTTAATATTAATCATGTACTTCCTCCTTCCCAATTTGTTTGAATTATAGCAACATACAAAATCTTATGTACCGAACTATATAGGATTATGGTTTTATGGTTTAGGGTCTAATGAATTATTTATTGTACTAATCCCTTAACCCTTATTCCTAAATCCTAGACCTGTCCGTTCAATAAATCACGTCTCCTACTTAGTAAGTTTTTTCCTAAACCCTACGCTAGTTCATCCATGATATTACTTCCTTCTAAGTAACAGATAGTTATCCAGCGATTAGTCAAATTATTGATCCCACGGAGCATTATATTACATCATAATCATGTCAACTACAAGGTACTTATATATCACCTTATTAAGTGATGGTATCAATGAATGATATGTCCCAATATCCCAACTGCTCACAACATATTATATTACAATCTCTCAACAATTAGAATCTCGGAAACAAATATATCATATCATCTCAGCAAACATAATCATGTCAACTACAATGTACTTGTGTCTTATTACAACAACGATGCTTTCATCGAGTGATATATCCGAAAATCTCAACAGCTCACAGAACATCGGATTGAAATCTCTGAACAAACACGACATCAACACAGTTTCAAAGCAACAACAATCTTTGTTACAAATACAGGCAGGTCTCATCAGATATGATCAACGTCTATCGCCTCGTTTTGTTCAGCCACAACAGGGGCCTCTGCATCCACTACAACATGTCCAACAACATCAGAAATGGCAGCCAGGAAAAACACCTTCCTGGTTTGCTTCTTTCGTCGCATAATCTGCATCAGATCATCGGTATCCAAAACCTCTATGAACTCCTGCTTCTTATGGTGCCACCACCGGAGTCGTGCCATCTTCTTAGGGCCAATAATGATTTCCTTACCAATCATCTCTCTGAGTTCAATATGAGTTATGTTTTTGGAATCGACGACTATCTCCACAGTACATGACGAAATTGTCTTATTAACTCCGCCATCAAGTTTTGTTGTGTATGAATCCATCTTTAGGTGCATATTTAACTTAGCTTGATCAGCATCTGGTGGTCCGTAAACTCGAGCAGCAGAAGCTCTGGCAGGAAGATCTCCAGTATCTACATACATATCATCAATCATCGCTTCAACTTTCACCTGACGATCAGCTGCACAACACTCCCAAAGCATCTGAAGCTCATGGGAGTGATCAATTTGCACATAGGTATCACTCATGTTATGCCACACCAATTTTTCCCTCTGCCTGGATCCCAAGGAATTATAGAATGAAGCATATCTATCAATTGTGAAACAGACACAACCTCTTTGTAGATAACAAGCAGACGCACATCCTGCCCGAACACAACCCTCTCGCAACCAAAATCTAGTTTTGCAGTATACTGGTGAACATGAACCGTGAACTCATATAGGTATGCTGCATCGAAGTTGTTCCTAATTTGATTAAAAAGGGGACCTTTCATTTCATTCGTCACTATTTTGCAGTAACTAATCTAGTTGCAAGACAAGGCACAGAAAAGAAAATTCACCTCTCGCTCTTCTCCCGGGTGGTTTTCTTCGAGATCTGGGTTGCACGACCCCGCATTGCAGCCGAACACTCTGCCGCCGGCCTAGATTTTCTCTTCAACCTGCTGCTCGTTGGTACCATGTTAGCATACTTCTGGCTGACCTCCTCGCTAACCTGGGCTGCAGACCCTGTCGCTGCTTCGCTTGTCTGGCATTGTGCCCGAGACGCTGGCTCCGACGAAGCCGAATCAGTCGCCGATGTAGCTACCACCTTGGCCTCGCTTGACATGCCGCTGCCGGATTCAGTGTGTGTGTGTGGGGGGGGAGGGGGCGGGGAGAAAAACAACCGTCACCGCCGCCGAACCGGAATTCAGTGTAGGGAGAGGGAGAAAAAGGACCACCACCGCCGGATTCAATGTCGGTGGTTAGGAAAGTACGGAAATGGATTTGCCCGTGCGGCACGTGGACGGTGACTGAGAAGGGGCACAACAGGGGCACGGCAGGTACTAATGTAACGGAATATCCTGACATAACGGTTAAGATTTGAAAATATTTGGTTTGGCCACCATTCACTCGAAATGCCCCTCTCGTTAATTACCCCTTCAGCTTTTCGAATCGCGGTGATTACACGCAACTCATACCCCGTTATGCCTTCGCGTGCGAAACTTTGGGCCACAAAGTAGTATCCCCGCGAGGAGGATGACGGAGATGCGTAAAGGGTCTGCGGAGGCTTGCCAAGGGTCCGCGGAGGCGTGCCGAGGGACCACGGAGGCTTGCCAAGGATGCTTTCCAAGGGTCCACGAAGGCTTTTCGAGGGTCGATGCAGTCCGAGTCGTCAAGGACAAGGTGTAGCCATAGTTTTGCCAGAACTAGGCGCATGTCAGGGACGAATGCACACTCCATTTTTGCCGGAACCGAGTATGCAGAGAAGAACTTGTCGGTGACACGGTCGAGATAGTCATAGAGGAAGGTGTCGTTGCCGAAGAAGACTTTGTCGAGTCCGACGAAGATGAAGGGCCGATCCGAGATTTCCAGGATCGGCGATGCGTCGGGGATGAAGGCATGCACCGGTGTTGCCAATACCGGGCACGCAAGGGCAGGGACGAAGACGTAGAAGGCGGCGAAACCAACGACGGCCTAGATTGGCGCGACGGCGGTACTCGAATTTGGCGAAGAAGAATCTAGCGTGACGAAGACCATGCGCGGACATAGGCGACCCGCACCATGGGTGGTATCGTGGAGATATCCTGGGGCGTCGGTGCGTGGAGACAGCGATGTAGACTGCGTTCAGTGATGCCATGACGAGATGGGGCGACATAGTTACATGGAACGAGTCGATGCATCGGCTGGGAGACCACTAGTGGTGTACACGCTTGTGAGGCGTGTTTGCAAGCCGGTAGCATGGACCAAAGGTGGCGGCGCTGCGGCCCGAAGGGGCGACGCAACGGCAGCCCGTAGCTCGAACAGTGGTAGGTGCGTGTTCGGGGATGTGCTTGGCGTAGACAGGCGTGAGATCGATTGATCAGACTGATGGTACACCATGGCATGGACGACACGTAAATCAGAGTCGATGGCGCCGTTATCGGTGAAGTCTCGGACGATGACGACGAAGACGATTCGAGGGGGCGGTTGTGGCAGCCTACCGAGCAAGGCGTAGCAGCCGGCCGAGATAGATCGTCGATGCCGATGATCGGAGTAGAGGCGTGGCGATGACAACGGCGGTGGGTGACTCAATCCGATCTATGATCGTTAAACCAAAAAAGAAGATCGGCCAAGCGACCGATAGAGAGAAAAACTGATCTAGAGATTGGAAAAGACTTACCAGGGCAGCCGATCACTACGACGGATCGTGCGGCCCCCGGCGGAGATCATGGAGATTGATCCGCTGGGGACGGCGCGGCGGAAGTGCGTCGGTGGCTAGGGTTTGGACCGGTTAGGCTGATACCATGAAAGAGTATGAGTTTTGCGGAATATGATGGATGTATTACTGAGCCTCATGGATGAGTATATATAGATGTACAGGGGATCATTTTGGAATACAAGTCAAGTTAAAATTATACGTAAATAGATACTAACTCTATCTAAACTATCATAACAACTGTATATGCCTAATACTCTAACAATGTACATGTATTATGTACACTTATATATGTTATGATTAATCTCAAACGCCTTGCCCTCCCACCTCTTCGCCTGCATGCGATAGTGCATATTTAGCGAGATGTCAGGATAATAAATATCTAGTTTCTCATGTACATGTGGTTCTCATAGAATTCAAGTTTGAACTAATATACCCAATTGAAGTAGAAGTGTGCCAAGGACTTCATTTAAAATGGCTCAGATAAATTACATCATTGAAACATAACCTTTGCCTTAATAGCTTGGTGTAAAAGTAGGACCATTAATCCAATTTCCAGTATGAAAATATTTTGGCTCGTCCATTTGATTTTTTTGACCAAATTAGTTAAACACCATTCAAGAAGGGTAAAATACCTTTTCATGTATGTGTACAAGTTTATCATCCAACATTGTACATAAGTAAATACATGTATGTATCTTTTCGCAAATAAAATACATGTATGTATCTGCATACTATGTACCACGCAAACAAAATACTATGTGCTTTTATGTGCCGTCTATAGTTGGAAAAACTTAACTAGTTCGCTAGCTACTATTACCTGTATCCCATTCATCCTTTAAACGCCATCAATTAATGTAATGAATCCAAGTATAATTGAAGGGAGATTTCACCATCGACTAGAATGGTAAGTAATCAACTTTGGCCAGGTTTGGAAGATTGGAAAAAGGTATTAACGGTCACAAGATAAGAAACACAATCCAAGAAAACGTGTGCATGCGCTGGCAAACACGTTTTTTTTTTTTTTTGCTCTATACTCATATTGCCCGTGAAAAAAAAGTATCCGATCTTACTCTTACTACATAGAAAACCCCAGAAACGGATACCATCTTGTACATGAGACATCATAACATGAATGAATACGAGACAAACAAATTAAATATAAATAATTATAGGAAAATATTAAGAAAGAAACAGATGTAGTTAACAAACACACAGCCTTGAATCGATAGACGATACATCATAGATCACATCTTCCCTTCAGATCTATCCGAACAACAAAACTCATAATGAGAAAATAGACTAAATAATGAACCAAAACGACAACCATGAATCTTTTTCTGCGAGAGACAAGCATGGATCTTAAGCAAACTTTTCCCTGGAGCTAGATCAATCCGACCAGCTAGCATGCACGCGCCAGTCGCCACCATTTCATTCCTTGGAGCGGGTCACTCGTCCACCGGCGGCTGCCCGGCGTTGCCGGACGACTCCGGCACGTCTCCATTCACCACGACCGGCTGTGCCGGCCCCGCCGCCAGCTGCCCCACGAAATCTATCTCCGCCGGGGTGGGTCCCCCCCCTGCGGTACTCCTCCCAAAACGCAGGGTTGTGAGCAAGCGGCGAAACCGTGTCCACTGCGGCTGCGGGAACCACGATGGGTGCAGGCGCCGCAACTGCGAGCGGCACTACGGCCAGAGGCGCGGCAGGTGCTGGCGCCGCAGGTACGAGCTGATTCTGGAGGCGGCGGCGGTGCCACGCCAAATGGCTACCAAGGGCGTGGAACGAGAGGAGGTCATTCCTGCCGCATATATAGCACACGAGCCCCGGAGGTGGCGGCGGGGGTGGTGGAGGCCCTCGGTTATTCCAGTTCCAGGACATCGGGTTTTTGCGAGGGTTGGAAGCTGTAGCTAGCACAGATAGATCGGCAAAATTGGGCCTGCCTTATGTGGTGGTCTGGGGTGGTTTATATAGAGCCAGAAGTCGCAGGTACTCACAACGGTAAAAAAAACCGATCGACAAGTTGTAAGGCTTTTCGACAGAGTTCACACAGAAGAGTCTGTGCTACCATCTCCAAGTGAAAGGACGCTGAGTCTACAAATTAATCCTCATATCATTGTACCAAGAGCACCTCCACTCGTTTAGCGTTTCGGCCCAATTCCAGCGCTATCTAGTGTCGGACGGATATAACTTTTGGCCTCCGTACTCCTAGTTTTTTATTCATGTTTTCAGATCGAGTTCCCGGTTATGGATGAATTTTAGGGAAACTCAGGAAATATGGATGAATATAGGCGATTTCATTAATACTTAGGTGAGTTCGTACATATTATATCAAATTCGGACAAACACCCGAATTTTGACTACATTAGACTAAAGAAAAAAATTAAAAGAACTTAGAAAATACTACTAGGCCTAGCCGGTGCCGATTCCCCGGGCACGCCGATCACATGCCGAAGTTACGGTAGAAAGCGGTGTAGTTGACATCCTGGGTGCCGTCATCACCGCCATCATCGTCGCTCGACGGCTGGGGGGACGCAAGCTGCCCTGGCCAGTGTCGTCGCATTGCCACGGCTGAGACGAGGGACCGGCCTCGTCGTCGTCGAGGACGATGAGCGGCGCGCCCTAGTAGGCACGCTTCCAGCCAGCGCTTCGAGCGGCCTCGCGCCCGGCCTCCTCCTGATGGTGCCGAACGCTGTTGGCCTCCTCGCGCCCCTAGTCGGCCATGGACCAGGCGCATGCTTCGGGGCCATGTATGGGCGGCACATCGTTAAGAGAACGCTTCAGCGCCATATTCAGGACAAAGGCGTCCTCGTCGACGGGAACCGCCCAGTCTGCCGGCTCGGGCTTCGGCGTGTGCAGACAAAGCCGGCCGGTCAGCGGTGATGGAGCGCGAGCTTCGTTGATGATGATGCCACGTGACCTCGTCCTCGGCAGCGAGCGGACCAATGACTCCACCTCCCGCTTCACCGGTCGAAGCGGGGGCGTGGCGACTATGCCAGCGCAAGGTGACTGCGCTGGTGCCAAACCAAACGACCGCGACGCCGAGGAAGAGGAGCTGGTACCTCCCATCCTCCTCGGCAGCCAGTTCGCTGCCAAACGGCGCTGGGCTGCCGACCGAGGAGGGTAGCCCATCTTGGGGTGGTCTCCGCCGGCGATGTTCTCGAGGACTGCTTGGAGCGCTCCACCACCGACGGCGTTTCGGTGCGTCGTCCGCCACCAACTACTCATTCTGGCGTTTGACAAAGAAGTTTCCACAAGTTGCCTGGGTCTTCGGCGAGCTCGGGGTCCTCCATGGCCGCGATGGCGGCCTGGATCTCCTCCACCACGTCGGAGCCCTCGGCGGCACCGACACGTCGCCGACGCCGAGCCTCCAGGTCGGCGGGCACCGTAAATTCGGCTGCGCAATGTAGCCAGCGCCGTGCAACATCTGCGATTGCCATGGCTGTAGAGACCGCCGCCGAAGCCGTTCTCCGCCGCAGGGTCGCTGGGATACCTCTCCGCCATGGCTGCCACCGAACTCTTCTTCTAATCGCCGAAGGAGGAGTGTGTGGTTGGGGAATGGATGTGTGAGATTGTGTGCTCTAAACCGACGAGGGCGCCGACATTTATAGCCGAAATAGGAAAGAGTGGCGAAGGTGGGAGGGGTGCAGTGCCGTGGGCGGGAAAAGGGGAAACAGCAGGAAGGCGAGCCGGCGGTGGCGCACCATTACGGTGACGCATGGTCGACACGACGGGTGATCATTGACCGGCGGTCCTTCACGGGAGCCGAGGAGACGGGATAAGGACGACTCAACATCACATGCTGACGGGGCGGGGCCATAGACGGGTTCTTTTTTCCCGCCAATTCCATTGCGTTCGGTGTTCCCAGTCTGTTCCCAACGTCCCGGGATTGGCCTGGGAACGCCGGATGAAAGTTGGTCAAATCCGGCGCTATTCGGCGTCCTGAGAATGTGTCTGGACGAAATTTTACCGTTTGGATGAAAAATGTGATTGGGAACGCCTTCCTAGGAAACACAGGTGGAAATGCTCTAATTCTTGGTCGGAGGCAATTTTTTGAAAATACGAGTGCCTTATCCATAGGAACGGGCAGGGAGTCTGTATATAATTCTAGGTTACTATGAAATCATTAGGTTCTGTTTTTTATTACATTCAACAAGCCATGATCATTTTAATCCCATGCTTTTAATCTCCTTCATTCTTAAGAACACCCTTATAGTGGTGAAATCGAAGTAATAACTAATCACTTCTTTGGTCCCCGACCCTTAAGTACACATGTTTATTTTTTTTCGAAATGGGGTCCCCGGCCTCTGCATCAATTAATGCACACAACTTTTTTATTGCAAGTTTCAGAAGTCTCTCATAAAAGAGGGCAAAGCGTTAATTATTACAAAATTCAGGGATCACTCAAAGTAGCTAAAAAATAAGCCACTTGAAATAGAAAATCAAAGGTCGCTTAAGCAACATCTAGCTTATTAGAATGCCGCCACCCAACTTGGTTGTAGATATCCCGTGCGACCGTCTCCAGACGTATGCACCCAAAATCCATAGGGCCCCGCTGGTCCTCTGGGAGTAGATAGGACCATAAATGGATCCAGTATGTAGCTCTGCAAATAACCTGCATAAAGTTGATTGTTTCAGATTTGTTAAAGACCAAATCATTCCTAGAATTCCAAATAGACCATAACATAGCACATACTCCAACATGGATTCTATCTTTGTCACATTTTGCAAATCCGCTTAGCCAATTTCTAAACATATTTGTTATATTGGTTGGAGGTGCAAGATTAAAAGTGAACTCAAAAATTCTCCAAACAAGACGAATAAAAGGACAAGCAAAAAACAAATGGTGTATAGATTCCGGTGAATCACAGAAACAACATTTATTACAACCATTCTAATTACGCTTAGCTAAGTTGTATTTTGTCATCAACACTTTTTGATAAAAAAAACCACATAAAAATCTTAATTTTTAGTGACAGTTTCATTTTCCAAATATAACGTCGAAGAAACTTTGTGTGACCATTCAAGAAATCCACATACATTGATTTGACTGTAAATAATCCCGAAGTTGTTAACTTCCATATGAACGAATTAGATTCAGATGTAAGGCGTACTCCCATCAAATGTTGTACTAATTATAGCCACCTATTCCATCTATTTCCAATTAGAATTCTTCTAAATTCGATATTGAGAGGTGCGTTTGCTAACACTTGTGCAACCGTAACGTTTTTACGACGCACAATGTTGTAAAGGGACGTATATTGATTAGCTAGAGGTTTATTCCCTAACCAAGTATTCTCCCAAAATCGGTTCTTTAAGCCATCCCCAACGATGAAAGAGCCTCTCTCAAAGAATTCATCCTTATCTCCCATAAGCCCTTTTCAAAAAGGAGAATCAGTGGGTTTAACAGTAACTTGGGAAAGAGTTTTATTCCTAAGATACTTATTATGTAGTAATTCTTGCCACATACCCTCTTCATTCATCATCTTAAACAACCATTTGCTTAACAAATATTTGTTTTTAAGCTCCAATACTTCTACCCCCAAACCACCTTGATCTTTAGGAAGACAAATAATATTCCATCTAGTTAACCGATATTTCTTTTTTAGTTCGTCGCTCTGCCAAAAAAAGCGAGAGTGATAATAATCTAATCTTTTCCTAACCCCTTTTGGTATCTCTAGAAAAGATAACATAAACATCGGTAGACTAGTGAGAACGGAATTAATAAGAGTAAGTCTATCCCTGTATGAGAGAAACTTTCCTTGCCAACATCCGAGCTTCCCTTCAAAGCGATCTTCTACTGGCTTCCATTCACTATTCAACAATCTTCTATAATGGATGGGGATACCGAGGTATTTGAAAGGAAGAAAACCACTCTCACAACCGAAGATCTGTTTATAATGGTTCTCCTCCTCTTTCGCCTTTTCAAAACAGAAGATTTCACTCTTATGAAAATTAATCTTTAGGCCAGACAATTGTTAAAATATGCATAAAATCAGTTTCATGTTGACCGCTTTGTCAAAGTCATGTTCTATGAATAAGATTGTGTAGTCCGCGTATTGTAACATGGATACTCCTCCCTCAACTAGATGAGGTACGAGTCCACCAATCTGACCATCTCCTTTTTCCCTAGCAATGAGAATGGCCAACATGTCAGCCACAATGTTAAAAAGGACAAGAGACAGAGGATCGCCTTGTCTCAAACCCTTTCTAGTTTGAAAGTAATGGCCAATATCGTCATTAATCCTTATTCCAACACATCCACCTTGCACAAAACGTGTAATCAACTCACACCAGTCTTGATCAAACCCTTTCATTCACATAGCTTGTTGCAAAAAGGGCCATTTCACCTTATCATATGCCTTCTCAAAATTGATTTTAAAAAGTACTCCATCCAATTTCTTCCGATGAAGTTCATGGATGGTCTCATGAAGTATGACAACACCTTCTAAAATATTGCGTCCATGCATAAAGGCTGTTTGAGTAGGTTTTATTACTTTTGAGCAATAATAGTAACCCTGTTTGTACCAACTTTAGTGAATATTTTAAAACTCACATTAAGCAGACAAATTGCTCTATATTGTTAGATTTGTATTGCATTTTTTTTGGGTGAAGCGTTATTACCCCAAAGTTCAGTTTGTACAAAGGGAGATCTCCCCCTCTTAGTTGCACAAACAAGGCCATAAGATCATTTTTAATCACTTTCCAAAAAGTTTGATAAAACTTCGCAGGAAACCCGTCTGGTCCTAGAGCCTTATTAAGTTCCATTTGAACAATAGCATCATGCACCTCTTGCTCGGTAAAATCTACTATTAGAATACCATTCTCCTCCGATGATAGTTGAGGTACATCATGTATTCGAGTCTCGTCCAAAGCCAAATTGTTTTGAGACGGTTCTCCAAACAATTTCTTGTAATACTCCTTTATATATACTTTTAAATTCTCATCCCCCACAATTGTCCCCTCGTCTTGTTCTAGTTGGAAAATTTTCTTCTTACGGTTCTTACCGTTCGCTATAAGATAGAAATATTTGGTATTGTTACCCCCTTCTTGTACATGTTTCACCTTAGCGCGCTGAGCCCATTTAGACTCCTCATCACGCCTTAGTTTAGAAAGTTCATCGTTAGCATTCCTTAAGGCTTGCCTTTCAGAATCACTTAACGGAATAGTTTCAGCTTTTATATCAAGTTCATCAATAATATTTCCGAGCCTCTCCTTTTCTTTTCTATAAACTCCACTACGGTGTCGGGCCCATCCTCTCAAAAAATTCCTTGAGGTGTCTAATTTTATTTTGCCAACGCTCAATGTTGCTCCCACCTTTAGTAACAACGTTCCATTCTCTCTTGATAATATCGTAAAAACCATCTAGTCTTAACCATGATAGTTCAAACGAGAAGTTCACTTTATTATCCATATGAGCCTGATCTCCAGAATCAATGAGCAAAGGAGTGTGGTCCGACCCCGATCTAGTTAGATCCCTAACCGTGACAAGAGGGAATTTTTGTTCCCGATCAGCAGTAGTTAGCACCCTATCAAGCTTTTCATACGTGGGTATATCACGGCGACTGGCCCAAGTAAATTGTCTACCCGAGAGAACGATTTCTCTAAGGTTGATACTTTCAATAATCGCATTAAACATAAAAGGCCAACTCATATCAAGCTTATCGTTTCTTTTATCTTCAGGTCATCTTAAAATATTAAAGTCTCCCCCACTAACATTGGTAAAGCCTCATTCTCACACATACGTACTAGCTAAGCCAAGAAATCCGGTTTCTTATCATTTTGGGCAGCGCCGTATGCTGCCACAAACACCCATTCAAAGCCATTCAATTTTAAACGCAAGTGAACCTTAACCGAAAAGTCTCCTGTGTTAACTTTTTTAACTACAAGTACAGTAGTACTAATGCCAATTAAAATACCTCCCGATCTTCCATGTGGAGGGAGGCAAAACCACGTGTAATTTATGCCTCCAGAAAGGTTTTTTAGGTGTGGTAAAATTTGATCTACCGGTTTCAAGCAACGCAATAAAATCTAATTTTTGTTCACGGATAGATTCTTGAATAAATCAAATTTTACAGGGGTCCCCAAGACCCTCACTATTCCAAATCATAGCTCTCATTTTAAACGTATCTTTTCTGAACTTTAAACCGAGCACTTCGTCTAACAACAACAGTATCATAAACCTTCTTTCTTCGGGTCCGTGTGTCTTTCACACCTTGGATACATGGATCCGCATGATCCTCCAAGTCCAGAAAGGAAGCCGTTAACTCTTCGTCGTTTAAATCCTCACACTGACCAGAAACCTTAGACACAAAAAGTGCTTGGGGATTGTCTTCCACGGTACTAGTATTTTTATGTAGCATCGTGATATACCTTTTAATTAAATTAACTGAAGATGCAATCTGCCTAGATGAATTTCCAAACGACACTCCTAGCTTATTTGCTCTAGCAACTATAACATCATTGGGCAAAGAAAGAATGGAATGCTTCGGTTTTGGCGCCATACCTGAAAAAATCGGAGTATCTCGGCGTTGCGCCAGCCGAATCGCGCGCGATCCAGCTGAGTGTCATCGGCATATGGTTGAGACCGAATGCGTTCACTCGATTTGAGTCCTTCTAGAGAAACCTCCAGGATGCCAACAAAAGCAATGATATCCTCCCTCGATGGCGTACCTTTGTTGTCTCCAGTACCAACCTGCCCACTTGTGAGCTGTGTCGTTGGAGATGAAGGAGGGGTAGACGGCTCGCTCAGTGCATTCTGAATATGAGCCATAGAAAAGGGATAGAACATGTAGCATCAGTCAGCGGGCTCCTAGGTGAAGATGCGTCCACCATCCCAGTAGACGCGGCAATAAAATTCGTATTAGGAGACTCTGAAAGCACTACCGCTGCAGTGTCCACAGCAGATTCTTCCATGTTAGAAATTTTATTCGGCTGTCCAACCTGATTCAGCTCGTCCCGCTTGGTAGTTGAGGACAACGTACTGGCCATACACACAGTAGTCTCCTGCTCATCCACAACCTCCAGCTTAATGGGAAAAGTTAAAGCACCAATAGAAATAGAACCTTCCAAAGCAAACAACCGAGCACCTGGAGTGTTAATTATCACACCTGTTTGCTTAGGTGTAGATTTATCTTTTGTCTGATCCTTCTTGGACTTATCCATTGAGCTATCATTTCCTTCCCTCTTCTCATTATTTTTGTCCCCCCTTATCATCTTCATCATTCTTTGCATCAGGCATATCATAATCGCCATCACTAAAATCCTGATTATCCTCAATCTCAATGGTCATCGTGTAGCCCTCATCCTCATGAAAAATAATTTTTTTTTGAGGGGTCTACGGCGGGCGTAACGCCGGCCTGGACCATTTCCATTAAAAGAACCAAAGGATAACCAGGTTACAAAACTTGAGAAAGAAAAATAAATTTCTGATAGGGTATACAAGCAACATCCACAACTTTAACAAGAATTCTAGCCACACCATGCCTTCGGGTGTAGCCCATATCTACCTTTTTTGTTTTCCCTACTAAACCACCAAGTGCCCAAACTTTGAGATAGTTACGCAATATCCCATCCGGTACTCCACTGATCAGCAACCAAATTTTCTCAAGATGAAATCAATAATTATTCTTCATTTACTAAAAGTCTACAAATGATGGTAGCCCTTCTGCTCATATATATATATATAGAAACCCTATTCAACACCCAGAGTGCAGAATTGCTATTCTGCACCCAACATATTTTTATGTTGTTAGATTAAAAAATTATGTTTTGTATATGAATAATTATGTTCATATATTTACCATAACAAAAAGTTTCAACACAAAAATAAATTTTATGAGTCATTATAGTGTAAAAACACAAAAAAATACGAATTTTACATCGTAATTTTATATGGCAAGAAAATAAAAAAATTATATCATTTCTAAATTTTATTATGTTCTTCTTAACTTATAGAGTAAGAAAAAATTTACGTGATGTAAAAATAATATACAGTTCTAAAGATAAAGGATGGGTGTAGAATAACTATTCTACACCCTGGGTGTCAAATAGCGCGACCCTATATAGATATAGATATATATATATATATATATATATATATATATATATATATATATATATATATATATATATATATATATATATACGGAAAATCTACTTAACGACCGGTCTGAGAAATTACAAAGTCGACGGACGTATAGATAGTGCACGGCCATGCATGGCACTAAATGGCAAAAGAAATCAAAGCCAGCTAACGTTTAGATTGAAATTCAAAATGTTTTATAGATCAAACCATATAGTGGGTTCAACATCCATCTTCCATTCCTTGAATTCAATGAAACAATCAGTCCCTTTTACTTGCACCACTCCAAACCGAACAGCACGGGCTAACTCCTTTTTGTTTGGAAACTGTGTCTTGTACACATTGTTATCCTGTGGCTGAACGTCCCACTGGAAACTGTCGTCAATGAGCCACTGCAACCTCTCCACAATTTTCTCCAAAGTTAGTGTACCTCCAGTAACCGTAATCCTATACATCCTCCCATTTTCTGATTTTGGACGATACGATGGAGTTGATGGCACCTCAAAGATTACCAATTCCTGTTGTCCAAATCCAAAAATTTGTAAATTCGTTTTAGGAACTAAATGAAGAGGACAATTAACTTCGGTATGATCTACAGCCTCACAAATGTCACAAATCTCTGCAGTACAGTCAATCGAGAAGTGACCTTTCTCGTCACAGCAGAAACACTTGACCTTGTCCTCAACCTCCTATTTTTTCTTGTACCTGATTGTACCTGCAGCCGTTGCCTGAACTGTCGCTTCAGGCTGGGCGGGAGGAGATGCAACACGAGCAGAAGGCTGTTGCGGCTGTGGCTGTGGAGGGGGAGCAGCCAGTCCAGTTGACACCGTTTGTGCCATTGCTGCATCGCCCCCCAAAGTCCGCGTCTCCGCCCGTGGCGGGTTTGCCAATGGGTACCGGCCACGTCCTCGGTCAGCCGCAGCAATATTATCTCCCCGAGTTGCCCTGAATTTGTAGCGGCGACGATTGTAGTATCCATTGTTTCCTTGCCCATTTCGAGAACTATAGCGATCGTCACCACCATAGCCTGGATGAAAATTGCCAAAGAATTGTCCATTCTGGTTTTCTTGGCCATTGAACCCATTGAAATTTCCCTGAAAACGATTGCCACCATGATTCCCTCCATTAAAACCACCTCTTCCTTCGAAGTTACCTCTATTGATCCGATCAAAATTATGCCCAACTCCACGGTAGCCTCCATTGCCATGGTTGAAATTGCCATCCCGCTGACCACCGTACCGCTCGAACCAGCACTGGGGTCATTCTGGAAAGTTCGCTGACCCCTTCCAGACCCATCGCCTCTTCCACCTCGATTCGACATGTCAACGACAACGCGCCGTCGCCAGTCTCCCTCTGACGTGAGTCTAGGAACCCTAGTCGCGAGCTGCTTTGATCGCTCCCAGTCGAGTCCAAAGATTCCAACAAGACCGGCGCCCGCAGCAGTTCCATTTAGGCCCGTATGGCCCATTGATGAAAAAGAACGAGGTTTGCGTTGGCCCGTTTGGCCTGCAGAGCCTCCAAAAATTGAAAAATATGATCCTGAAACCCGCTGTTGACTGTTGCCGATGGATCCCTCCACCTCCTACGCCGTCGCCGCTGAACTACAATCTAGGCGGCCGCCTCCAGCTCGTTGTCCAGGGTGAAAATGGAAGTTTCAAAGATCGGCCTCTTTTCCACTCTCCGCACCCTTCGATCACCTGCAACACAAGGAAACGGTGAAGAAAACCTTACCGGTGAAACATGCAGTGTCAACGCCGCCCTCCGCTGTTCCTCTTGTCACTGCAGCCGCTTGGCCACGCGCGAAGGAAACTCTTGTAGATCAGACGCCACCTCGTCTGAGGCACTGCGGTACCGATCCTCTTCCGCCAGGCCCTCGGAAAGACCACCTCCGTCCTCCTCATCCTCATCGCCGGAGTCCGACGATGCAAGCGCCCAGAAACGCCCTCTAGATCGCCCTAACGGCTCTCCGGGAATTTCGGACATTGCATGCTACTGCTTGTCGCTCTAGTACACATGTTTATTTAGAGAGAGAGGCTGCTCAAGGACTCTATCATCACTCTATCGAGTAACTTTAGGGCAAATCCTAACTCAGCCTTTGCTGCGGTGGCGACGTATCGTGTACCCCAAAATCGGCGGGTCATCTAGCAATGTCTCTAGCTGGAGAGTTTGGAGATAGGGCGAAGGCCCTAGTACGCAGGAGTAGATGACGTCGCAATGCGTTATTGTAGCCACAACACACTTGCGACATGGTTCTCGTGCTCCAGATGTCGGCAAGAGTTTCCTCACGGCGGGAAGGTTTGAGGCACACTAAGGTGTACAGATTTGTCGCCACGTAAGAGCTATGCTACTTGGATAGAGCTACAGAAATGACACAGGGAGGTGGCCTCCACATGGATTTGGCGCACCTAGTTGTTAATTGTTCTAGGGTTGTGTTTTCATCGCTTCCTACTTGGAGGTGTTGGCATGGATGCATGATCATCGCCACGAAAATGATGCCCTGGTTCATACACAATTTTATATCACCCACTCAAGTGGAGGATGTCGACATGACGACCTCATATAGGTACCTAGAATGCGGTGAAAGTGACATTGCATGGAGATGGGATGTGGCTACACGCGACTTGGGGGCGATCTTGGCTGGCAGTGGAGGGAAATTTGGCCACATGGTTTGTCGCGTGGTCTTGGGCATGTGTGAAAGTAGGAGTAATGGCTATATAATTAACTCCTTAGTTTAGGGCGTCGGCTTTGGATGCTTGAATGGCAGATGATTACATTGGCAAAGGGAGACTTGATCATAATGCCCCGAAGAGTGAATCTATAAATGGGGTCTGCTCCTAGTCTCAAGGTTGTCTCCGAAGCTGGCGAGGAACTCCTAAGTGAGCTCCTCGTATGTGTTGGTGTGCAGCTAGGTGCACACACCCTTGCCACATTATTGGCAATCCGGTCAAAATCAGCAGTCAACTCATCGGCCACCAGGAATTGCTCGGACCTCCACCTTGTGGGGGCGATCGTGCACTTTCTTAGCTTCACATACTCCTAATTGACCATATCATGGAGAGAAACCCCTTCCCTTGGCTGCTTGGACTTGTGGGAGTGGCCCGATGAACCACCCACACTGACAACCCCCTTGTCCTGAAAATCTGCTCATCAGCTCTAAAAAAACCGACGACTTTTCTAGAAATTTTTGTGGGTGAAGTGTTACACCATCACACAAAATATCCGATGTAGGAACTTTGAATCATAAGGTCTAAAATTAACATGAATATTAAAAAGAATGAATTCCTCTATATGAATAATGTGAGAGAATACCCACCAGTTAGACCAAATAAACAAAGTATTGGGAGAGAAGCTCACCGAGATGAAGATTCCCTAACTGATGGGAAAGAAATTATGAATAATCAAACACTATAGGAATGGAAAGATGCACCGACGGCCGACGATTTTTAGCCCTCGACATACAGCGTGCTTCCTGTAGTAAAAAGTTGTAGGAGGATAGGTTTGAGGTGTGTGTGAGAGAGACATATATGTAGAGAGCTAGGCAATGGCTGCTTTGAACCTCCGCCCCACCGCCAACCATTTTAGGGAAAAATTGGAGCAGTATGACCGTGGGTACAAGAAAGCCCGCTCGTTTCGCACATTGACTTGCATGTAAAAAATTAGATTAGTGTTTTTGAGTACCTGGTATGAGCACGGGCACCTGTATCGTGCCTTGTTATCTTTAATTTGAAGAGTCTTGGTCTACGAGGGCGAATATAACTTCTACCTATTTTATGTTCTCGAAGCTTGGATTGATGGATTCTAGTACGACCGCTAAATGATCGTCCATGTATGTACCGCCGGTCGTCTTGTTAAATCACAATGAAAATTTTATTCTTCTCTCATCTGATAAAACCCTGCATAACATCTTCTAAGGTTTCCTATGGATCCTTCAATACGAGGTCTAAACACCTTTTGTACTAAAACACAAAGTAATTCATGGTAATGAATATTTTTAATTTAAAATGATGGGTTGCTTCTCGTGAAGCACTAGTTTTAAGGTTGCTAAGTTCAATATCAATTGAAAATTCTTGAGCATTACCTCATAAATAACTATAGGATTTTGAATGAAATTTTTTGATAGTGAATCAAACTCCCTCAAAGTCTTCTTAGATTTAGGCGTGGTACTCATCCTATTAAACAAAGTGTTAAGGTAGACTAACATTCGTATACTACTAGTAGACATTCCTCTCTTTCTATCTCTCCCTCCCTCTCCAACCTCTCCCCATCTCCCCCTCCCCCTCCCCTCCCCCTCCCTATCTCTACCTACTACGACCTTCCATAATCTAGATCTAGATCTATTCCTCAGGTGTTGTGGTTTCTGATGGCAGGGGGTGGAAGAGAGAGTCGAGGGCCTAATTTTTTGTTGGCCGAGGCCTCTTTATATAGGGGTCCCTTCATGAAAGTTATTCTGTTTGACCTAGCGGTGTCGGTGACAACTATACGGCCGGAGTTTTATTTTCGCCGTATAGTTGGTCGCTAAAGGTACTGCCTCCACTTCACGACTCTTAGTTTCTTTGAGTTGTTGGAAATCTCGTATATTTGACTTTAATATTGTGATTTTCATCATCAAATGTCATTATCTGCGCAGGGAAAAATAGAAAGATATGATTGCATACCCCTTTAATGATTAGGCATTAGTGATAAAATTTAGGAAGACATTTTATCATAAATATGAATAATATCTAATTTAAATATGGACGTGTATGTATATATTTCACATCCATCACTTGGTGATGTATTTTTATTTAGTTTCAACTTGATATGTGCGAGATTCGTTCATATCTAGATGTCTCACCAATATTAAACTATTTTTCCTAAATGAAGACTGCTCCCGCAGTTAAACTATTTTTCCTAAATGCAGACCGCTTCCACTGATTTTAGGTGAATGATCGATTCTTTTGTTCTAAGATTTGTACGACCATGTCAAAAAAAAAGATTTGTATGACCAAATCGACCGGCATCACGCACATGCATCTTGGTGTGGTTTATCCAAAGATATCATGGCTCACCTCGGAGTTCGCGGCTACATTGTCACACCTGGTAACTGTTATTGTGTTTCATATTGTTGTAAAGCAGCGTACATGAAATGAGATAATCCTCACACTGCTAAATTGCAGATATGTGAATGCTAGATTTTTTTTGCTTCATTTCTTTTAAGATTCTTGTTTTCATTGAGTTTGAAAGCTCAAACCAACTCTCCATGACAGGTAAGTAGATTGATCTTTCTATAAACATATATATGCTTTGTCATTTATTATTATTATTTTGCATGGCTTAAAATATAGTTTATACACTTATACCGATAACACCCATCTGGATACTAGCTACCTATCTTACATGTCGTGCACATGCAACACATTGTCGAGTCAAGTAAGTAAATAGTAACTACTTCGAAGAGTGTTAGTTGACTAATCTCCTATTTTCAATTGCAGGGTTACAGAAGAAGAATACATTTAGACAAAGATTGGCCCCAAGCGAGCACATACGATCGTTGGGATTCCTTAAATATTTTCTTTGCAGATTGTGTCTCTTGTTTTTTCCATCAAAAAAATTGCGCCAACACTTTTTATATTATTTGACTCCAAAGTGGATGGGAGTATACAAAGGAAATAACAGGAGTGTCAGGCATCCTCCTTTCAGCACAAAAACAACAAGGTGAAGCGTGGTCTTTCATCTTTAATCAGAATACTTGTAGAATTTTATTATTGTATAGCTTTATGCATTCATTTGGAATTATATGATAATAATAATTATCGTCGCAAATCATACTTTAAAGGTTTTGGCTAGAGATTCAGTTTGGTTCAGAATGACAAACATTAAATTATATAAACCATTCGTAATGTTAAATTTTATGTTATCAATGATACATACCTTGTATCATGATCGATAAACATAGCAAATTTCAGACTTGGTGACAAATAAAATTTTGTAATATAGGTGCCTATGATTTTTTAAATGATTGTCTATCAAATTTTGTGTTTGATGTTAAGAAATTTTTGTATAAGAAAGGGATTTAAACAACCAGTGTTGTGTTTTATTATAACCATAGATGGGAGAGGGATAAAGATCCCGAAATATTTCAATTTTCTATTCAAATAGTTCATACATCCATTTGGTAGCAAAGAATTGATGATTTTCTGGCACAATAATACATGATGACTTCCTATCTTTATATAATACATGATGTTTTTTCTTTCATTTACAAGATTGATTAAAATGACAAATGTACTGATGTTCTTATATCTAATACATTAGAGACCTTGTAATGTATTTTGAGAATTTATGTCATTCAACATGTGCATTCGACATGCAAAGTTTTTTTGGTTTCTGATTTGGATATTGCGTATAATATCAGTCGTGCTCCATAGTTTTAAGCATTTCAGTTACTAAGTACAAAATTTTCCAATACATGTTGTTGATCTTTAGTTTATCATTCCAGCGGTATCATTCTTGATTTATAATTACAGTTGTGCCAAACAAAGCCAATATTACCACTTGTGATGGAGGAGGAAGATTAAGATTGTACTCCTAGCATTTTATACCCGTAAAATGGTTATCGTCTACATACTAATGCTCCCTTATTGAGAAATCGGACCCATCATATAGTTTTCAGGGTTGTATTCATCAATGGCCTTATTATTTATGTAAGCATCATCAAATTATAGCTTTAACATCTGTTGTAATAACATTTCGAAGTTATGTTTTAATGGATGATATGTTCCTGGTATGGATTGAACCATCTACCAAACCAATATGTTTTCCCTCTTGCGTAATGAAAGTGTGCAACTTTCAGGATATAAAGGGCAGCCAATGATTTAATAAGAGATATCTACTAATTTTTGACAAAAGTGTATTTTCAAGGTTTACATTGGGTTATTCTGGAGGATAATGCTTAGCTTGAAATTGTTATTTCCAAGATACACTTAAGATACATGGAAGACACTCACAAATTAAGACAAAGAGTTTTCAGATGGGTACAATTTAACCTGAACGTAAAATACATTAGTTGATTTATTATGCGACATGCATTGTACGTGCAAACTTAGTTAGTTTTAACGTTGCTAAATTCAATATCAATTAAAAATTCTTGAGCATTGCCTCATAAATAACTATAAGATTTTGAATGATTTTTCTGCGCATCAAACTCTCTCAAAGTCTTCTCAGATTTAGCCATGGTACACATCATATTAAACAAAGTGTTGGTCCATATTATATTAAACAAAGTGTCAAGCCGACTAACACTCGTATATTATTAGTAGATGTTTCTCTCTTTATATCTCCTCTCCCTCTCCCACTTCTCCCATCTACCCCTCTCCCCTTCTCCCCTCCCCTCCTACCCCTACCCCTCTGTATCTCTCTCAGCTACGGCCTCCCATAATCACCGGCACCCTTTCTCGTTGGCACCTACATACCCTAACTACTCTGGCAAAATCACTCTATCAATACATATCAATACATATAGTAAGCAAGTATCTCCATATCCTTCTTCATATATACGCATGGACATCCGTATTTTATCCATACATCAGCCTATTGGACTAACTTGTACGCACACTCCTCCTTGTATGGGTTTGAATACATCGGGTGTACATGTGTGTTACGTAAACTTATATAGTTATTATATCTAATTAATAATGATAATTTATTGCAAGACATGTAACACACTAGTGGCTTTGTGAGTTGTGGTGTCACATTAGATGTTGGTATTGTAAGTAGTCGTACTAATTGTAATTCAAAGTAATGGTTTTCACATGACAAAATCTAAACATTATTCAAGATAATTAATAACCAATAGAGAGATGCCCAAATGAATTGATCTTTTAAAGTTGGATCATTAAGAGGATTTTATTATAAAGATACTATTAGTAGGTACATTTAGATCTAGAATGATCATTTCCAGTATTACCGACTCAGATTGTGTGAGAAAATTTTACCGGTCTAACATTGTACATAATGTTGATTTGGAGGAACACTTTATATCATTTATTGGTAGAAGAAAATAAAATACTCCTAATGTTACCAGTGTAAGATCAGCTCCACGAAGATATAATACAATTATCTTTCCTATGGAATAATCACACAACTAGCTGATCTCGATATATGATTCAAAAAATTTCATGTAATTCTCATTAAAAAGAAATGATAGGTAATGAGTGACTCCCCCTTACCTACATACTATAACTACTCTGAAAAGATCACTCTATCGATAAATACAGTAAGCAAGTCTCTCCATATCTATCTTCATATATACATGACACATGGGTATTCATATTTTAGCTAACATATCAACCTACTAAACTAATTTGCACGCACGCTCTCCCTCATGGGTTTTCTTACAATGGTGTACATATTTTATGTACACTTATATAGTTGTTATATGTAATTACTAATGGGAATTTATTGCCAGACATGTAACACACTATGCTTTGTAAGTTGTGGTGTCACATTAGATGTAGGTATTGCAAGTAGCTGTACTAATTATGATTCAAGTACAAATTAATGGTTTTCATATGAGAAAATACCAACATTATTCAAGATAATTAATAATCATAGAGAGTTGCCCAAATAAATATATCTTTTAAAGTCGGATCGTTAATCAAATTTCCATTATAAAAATACTACTAGTAGGTACATTTTGATCTAGAATGACCATTTTAATAATACCGACTTAGATTGTGGGAGAAAAGTTTATCGGTCTAACATTTTATATAATATTGATTTTGCATGCACACTCTATATCATGTATTGATAGAATAAAATAAGATACTTAGAATGTTATGTATAATAACATCTCTATAAAGAAATAACCCACTCATCTTTCCTATGGAATAATCACACGGCTAGCTGATCTGGATATACATTTCACCAAAACATTCATCTAATTCCCACCTACAAAATGGTACGGAGTGACTCCCCATCTCCCCCTCTCCCCTCCCCACTCTCCCTATCTCTCCCCTCCCCACTCTCCCTACTACTACCTACCATAATCACCAACCACTTTTATTCCTGACACGTATGTACTCTAACCACTCTAGTAAGACCCCTTTATCAATAAATACAGTAAGCAAGTCTCTAAATATCTATCTTCATATATACATGACATATGTCCATTCATATTTTAGCTATAGCCGACTAAACTAACTTGCACGCACACTCCCCCACATCTGGGTTTGCTTACATCGGTGTATATGTGTTATGTACACTAAACACATCTTATTGCTTGTTCGCCTCCCGAGTGTCTCCGTATGTTCCCCACCCACAAACCTTAGAAACCCTCCATCTGCCGCCCTTCTGGCCATCGTTGTTGCTGCCACCGGCGGTGGTGGCAGCGCCCTTCCCGTCGAATGATGGTGGGCGGGTAGGTTCTTCTTTATGGCGTCTCACGGGAGGAGGTGTGAGGTCGGGTGGGGCGTAGGACAGCGTGGCAGTTCCTAGCCGGTGCCTGAGTAAATCTGATTGCGAAGCATCAAGGAGGTGGTGGTGTGTCATCCACGCGGTTGTGGCGGCGTTCTAGGTTGCGATATCTTGATGCGGGCTGAGGCCCGATCTAGCGAGGGGCCTAGGCCGGTGCTGTATTGCAGCAACACCGGCGGCGTTGCACTAGATCACCCCTTCTTTGGCTTATCCTGCATGGAGTTGACTAGCGATGTGGGGATCTGCTGGTCTTGTGAATAATGGTTGCGTTCCTAAAATTCCTTCTCGCGCAAAGATGGCGAATTGTCGGTGCCTGTCCCCATCGACGTGGCGGAAGTGTCATGTTCTGGAAGGCTTCTCCGGCGCTCCACTGGGCGATACATGCTTGGATATTGCTGGATTGTATGGGATTTGGTCGTGCGCACCTGTGTTTTTCTCCGACCGTTTGGTTTCAGAGGGGGCGCTTGAAAGCTCTGCTGGTTATTTTATCATGGGGCATGTTCTCGTTCCATGGTGCTAGAGAATAATGTCATGAAAGCCGAGGTTTGGAGACTAGAAATGATGGTTTGGTTCATGGTGTCATTGTGGTTTTGGATTGGCGATCCGTGACTTGGAGCAGTGACATCCGAAAGTGGGGACGACAACACAGAATAAATTCAGAGTTCAATCTTGCAGGGCGAAAGTCCAAGGTCTGGCCTATATTGGTTGTGTGTGGCAATGTCCTTGTTGAAGGCATTGTTTTATGAGTGTGAATTTCTTCGGGGTGAAAACCCATGATCTATGATCAGGGCAACGATGACGCTTGTGCATTGTTCCCTTGTTGGAGGTGTCGCTTTTGGAGAAGCTAAATTTTTTGTGATGTCTTGGTGGTGTTAGGTTTGCTACCACAAGGAATAGATCACTGGAGCTATATTTTTCTTTTTGTAATTCTTCATTTTAGGCTATGTGCATCAAGACCGCTAGGGATTTGCATTGTTGCTGAGGCTAGGTGTAATTGGAACTTTTGTGATATTAGTATATGCTCCTTATCAAAAAATGTGTTACATACACTTGTGTAGTTATTATATCTAATTAGTAATGAGAATAGTGCACATTTATCCTTGCCATCCCACTTATATAGTTACATTGGTGTATGAAAGAGTGTGAGTTTGGCGAAATATGATGGATGTATTATTGAGCCTCATGGGCGAGTATATATAGGCGTACATGGGATAATCTTGGAGTACAAGTCAAGTTAGGATTATACGTAAAAAGATCCTAACGTAAACAGATTCAAACTCTATCTAAACTACCATAACAACCGTATATGCCTAACACTTCCCCGCAGTCATAGCATTAGCATCGTGAACAACATGAATGTCGTGGACAGTCAGACTGGAGAGAAACCGAAGTAGAATCCAGTAGGATGATATCCCCCCATAGTAGCAGCAGGAGTGTCGTAGATGGCGTGTCACGGCACGAATGCTTGGATTGTAGAGGAAGCTGGTGAGATGCTCAAGCGAGGTGATAGTCCTTGTGCCGATGTCGAGGGAGCCGAGAGCTTAAGGCAGTGATGAGGTCGGGGTAGCCGTTGCAAGGGGTCGGCGTGGTCAATGTCATGGTAGGGAATGCCTATGTCGAGGTAGCCACACTGAAGCCGCATGCACATAGTGCGCGAGGAGGGAGAATTTTAATATGCGGCCGAAAGTTCAGACGCCAAGGCAACGCGGGGTCCGAGTTGCGTGTAATCTCGCGGAAGGGGTATAGTAACTTCGCCAATTAGGGGTCCGTAGCATGGAAAACAAATATTTTCTACCACATACAAACAAACAAGCCAAGATCTATCTACTAGATTGTAGCAACGAGTCGATAGAATAACTCACCCTCTAAGATTCCAAAGTGTTTAACGAGAGCAGATTCTCGTGGGTGATGTAGTCGTACTCTTGCCGATCTCAAGATCGCGTACACGATCCTTCCGGCGCTGCGTTCCGGCAGCGCTTCCACAGTCGGTCACACGTTCGGTACTCGACGAAGACCTTCCTCTCCCTTGTTCCAGCAGGCAGCGGAGGTTGTAGCACTCTCCTCGCGATTCCGGCAGCACATCGGCGTGGTACCGGAAGTAGAGGGGAGATCTCGCAGGGCTTCGCCTTAAGCCGGAGCGAGTATGGTGGACTATGGGAGAGAGCCTCAGCGATCTAGGTTTAGACGCACCAAGGAGGAGCAAGGCCGGCGGCTAGGGTTTGCCTAGGCGGCGGCAGCAGGAGGTGGCGGCGCCGGTGGCTAGGATTAGGGTTTGCGGGGCGTGGTGTTGAGTTCTTGGAGGGGCAGCCCTGTCCCTCCTTATATAGGTGGAGGGGGCGCGCCAAGGGGAGGGGAGTCCCTCCCCAACTCGGTATCCAAGTGGGCCGGCGATGGAGGGAGGGAACTCCTCCCCAAGTAGGTTTCCTACTCTCCCTCCACCTCACAAAATAGTCGTTTGACTTTTCAAATTGGCGTTTGACTTTTCAAACTAGGATTTGATTTAACCCTTTATTTTGTTCAGCGATGACACCTAGTACATGATGCAATCATTCCAACTTTGTTATGACACATTCATGTACCCTTCCCCTCCGGAGTGCCGGACATTCCGGAACCTTCTAGAACATTCCTGATGAAAACACCGGAACCATTCTCCAACCCCGAAACAGGACTTTCCTTATATGAATCTTATTCTCCGGACCATTCCGGATCTCCTCGTGATATACCGGATCCCATCCGAGACTCCGAACAACATTCGGTCTCTTACTCATCATTCCAAAACTACTCAACAACGTCGAATCCTTAAGTGTGTCTCCCTACGGTTCGTGAATTATGCAGACATGTTCGAGACACTTCTCTGGACAATAACTAATAGAGGAATCTGGAAATTCATATGGCTCCCACATATATCCACCCAGGTTATGGAATGAACCACTTACATACGATACCAATTTCCCTTTGTCTCACGATAGTTTACTTATCCGAGGTTATGATCGTCGGTATCTCTGCATACCTAGTTCAACCTCGTTACTGATAAGTACTCTTTTCTCGTTCCCGTGATATGTGATCCCTTGTGAGCCAGTCACATGCTTGCAAGCTAATTGGATGACATTCCACCGAGAGGGCCCAGAGTATATCTATCCGTCATATGGATGGACAAATCTCACTCTTGATCCATGTGTCTCAACCAATACTTTCCGAACACTCAATGCTACCTTTATAGCCACCCAGTTACGGTGTGGTGTTTGATGTCATCAAAGAATCCTTCCGGTGAAGGTGATATGCATGATCTCATGGTCGAAGGAATTAGGTTACTATGTATCAGAAAGCATATAGCAATTGAACTATTAAAATGACTTGATCTTTATGCTACGCTTATCTATAGGAGTATGTCCATCATATCATTCTCCTAACGATATGATCTTGTTGTTAATAACATCTCAATGTTCATGATAGGGAAACCACAATCATTTATTAAGCAACAAGCTAGTATTATGAAGAGGCTTTACTAGGGACTTCAATTTAAGTTTACAAATCACACAAGTATTAATGTTTCCTTGCTAATACTATTATAGCATGAATGTAAACATTTATCATAAACACAAAGATATAATAATAACTACATTTATTATTGCCTCTAGGGCATATCTCCAACAGTCGAGGGGGGGGGGCAAATGGGGTAAATACAAATCTAACGGCCAAATGATCGTTTGAACTAGTCAAAAAATGGTTGAACTCAAATCCTGCCGTTAGGGAAACTCTTCTTGCCCCGCCCTGTCAGTATTTCCTGTTATCATTTGCGGTCGTGGACTGGTTTACCCCTACAAGGACTAGATCTTCTTCTCTGCTCTGCTCTTCTCCCTATTATTCCCCTATCCATTACCTTGCTTAGCTCCAGCTACTAGTCTCCAGATCGGAGCTTTCCGTTGCTCTATTTGCGTCCCGCCATGGCCGGTCAACCTCCCATGCCCTTAATCGAAGCTCGTCACTGTTGCCCTCACCTTGTTTTTCCTAGTAGGCGTGTCGGAGCTTCGTGTCCCCAGCCTAGCCTCTCGCCGCTGCCTAGACCTTCTCACACGGCGGAGCGCGTCCGGTCGGGCAATCCGGACCGATGACCAGCCTAGGGCGGTTGCATGATGTCGCGCACCCCAGGCATGGTAGCCCTGGCAGAGGAGTTTGACGACAACACTCTCATGGCCACCATGCTGGGTACGCGTCCCGCCGTGTCACCGGCAGACTTGATGTCGGCTTTTAGGTCTTGTTTTGGGATCATACGAGCATGTTCTGCATTCTTCCTGTTATTTCGAGTGTTGTGGGGAGAAAATGAGGTTCATGCATTGGCATCACGCCTGTGGGTGGGACGATCGCTTGGGGCAGCTTTGTTTCTTCTCTAAACTTGGCTTTGATGGCTTCCGTTTGCATGCTTGGGAACTGCATGCCCTCAAGCAGGTCGTTAGTAGCCTTGGTGGCGAGCTGGTGGAGATTGTGCCACTGAGCGACAGATGGATCATCGAGGTAAAGGTGTGGCTGAAAGATCCAGACGCCGTTCCTAAGATGTACGAGGTGGAGATTCCAAGCAGGGAAAGAGGACAAATTTGCTGGAAGCACCCAGTGATCATCCACCTGCAGGAGGTTCTGGATCCGGTACATGGCATTCAGGACCCCGACGAGGCAACCAGAAAGCGTCCTCGTTGCCTGTAGTGTTGGCCTGGAAGGATCGATGGCACAGGACCACCACCGTTCCGCGACAGAGCGCACGGTTTCGGTGGGGGGGGACTTGGCGTGGACAGGCTGGTGGTTCTGATTTCCCTCGAGTGAAGATAGAGGTTTTGTGAATCTGAAAGATTGCTGACTTGAGAGTCGAGCACGTAGTACGCCTTATGTAATAGTTTGAACTGCTGTAGTATGTGTGGGCTACTGAATTTGTAATGTGTGGCTACTGAATTCGTAGTATGTATGGCTAATGATTTGTAGTTTGTGTGACTACTGAATTCGTAGTACGTGTGGCTTATGATTTGTAGTTTGTGTGGCTAATGAATTTGTAGTATGTGTGGATAATGAATTTGTATGAATAACCAAGGTTAGCCTCCTGAAAAGAGGGTGGACTAGCAATAATCAATGTCACCATTGCCAGGAAAATGCTTCTAGTGAGCGATCCGAAAGGCACGAAATGCTGCTGGTTTGTATGCCTCGAACAATTTTTACATAAATTTGTTCGAGCTGGTGTGTGATTCTGTATGGAACTTGCATGAATAAATCACCCAAGATCAGTTCATAAAATGATGTCTGAATCTTGTCTGCCTCAGATAAGTATAACAGTAAACTGAATTCAACTGCTAGTAGTAATTGAATAAATAGATATATCTTGATAGTTTATGGTTACTTCCGAACTAATTCCATACTATAGTATGGGATAGCTGTACAAAAGGGGATATTGCCTCTACAAAATGCATTATACAGAGTTAGTCTGAACTTAACTGTTGTACACTAAAGAAACTGCAGATCTCCACCATAAAAATTGGCTAGCCAATTGCCTAGAGAGGACATAAGTTCATGGATCGTTCAACCGCAATTGATCTTTTTACTTCCCGCCAAACTTCAAAGAGATCTGTGATGTTCATGAACTAGTTGATGCGCTTGAACCAGTCCCGGTTCAGTACGAACAGCCGCGCCGCCGCAACGATTTCTTCGAAGGTGAACTCCAACTTCTCGTGGCAGGGATCGTAGGTCCCTGTAAATCTGAACCTGAATTCTGGCGCTGAGCTATTTCCCGTCGTCGGCTCTAGCTGTCGAACACTCCAACAAGCTGAGTGTATATGGATGCATGCCGCCGCGGTGTGGCCGCCAACGGTGCGTAGGATGGATCGTTTTTTCTGTTGACGGCTTGCGCCTAGATTGCCCCATGGCAAGGTCGCCCGCGCCAAGGCATGGAGGCGAGAGATTGTTGACCTTGGCGCCGCCCTGTTCGGGGGTTTGTTTCCTCGACGGCAAGCTCGCATGAACGCTTTGGAACATACCTTCTTTCTCGTGCGCAGAGCACATGAAAATGTCGCCGCACGCATTCTCCACGACACTCGGTTGGCCCTTCTCGATGCCACCGCGGCCTTCGTCGTTGCCACCGCTGCCGCAGATGTAGCACATTCTGCAAAATCAACCGTCTCGGATGGCAATGGAAGACCGTCCTTGTAGTACAGCTGCATGGCCTGCCTCAGAGGGGCCAAATAGCCAAGCTTCAGTGGCGGCCGCGGCCGCCGCCGGGCCGGCGGCTTCTTCTTAGGCGGGGCCATAGCTAAGATTTCTAAGAGTGTATATTATTTATTCAAAACTAGTTCGACTAACTGCTGAATCTTTATTTCCCTTCTCAGCATAAGAGTGCTAAGATATTAAAAATACAGGTCGTGGCTAGCAACCGGATCGGGCAATGTACCAGGTCAGGGTTCCATTTTAAGTATAATTACGAGTGTGTCCTTAGTTGTGTTGAAATTTTTCCGGTGCCACTACGATCGTAGAATTGTAGCAACACCATCAGAAACAGGAGAAGAGGACGTGGTGTTTTACTGACTGGTGGGCCCCGCAACCTCGACCGTCGACGGCACGCATCCCAGGTTCGAGGATTAGTGCTCCCCATTATTCTGTGATTTTCCATATCCTGTCGCTCGCTCACAGCTCTGCTTCGCTCCACTGCTCTGGTCTTGCACACCGCCACTCCGTCACCTCCGGCAACACTCTCATCCTCCCCCTGGACTATCTTCCTCCCGTGATCCCCTACGCCTAGGCACACTGACTTTCCCCTTGCCCTATCTCCTTGCCTCCGTCGTTGCCCAGGCGCGTCTGGGAACGAAAATCGTTTGATGGGTGCTAGGTTCTCGCGCAACGATAGTGGCTTTGATCTGGATACCGCATGGAAATGGATCTTACGTGGTCAGAGAACATGGATATGGGTCCTTACTGGACGGAGTGCAAGTAGATGGACCCTTCAAGGCTGGAGAACATGGAGGAGCACGAAACAGGGGAAAAGGACGTGGAGTGCAAATCTTTGGTGCTCTGGAGCCCATTGAACGTGTCGTACATCCTCCATGAAGGGTAAGAACTGCAATTTCATCTCTGCATCTCCCAATTAGCATTTCTAGTCCCGTGTTGATGGAGAGGATCTATGTTGGTGACCGTAGGACGCCTGCTTCATCCAGATTTCTTTTGAAGATTTGGCATGGGTGTCAGACTGAAACCTTGTTCGATAGTAGAATCACAGTTACCAGTGGATTTGATTATCGGATGACAGTAGACACGGAGGACATAACTCTAAGTGACTTGCACACGCAATTTGGCAAGTTTCCCATTGGCCAGCATGATGAATTCGTAATCAGGTACTACGACACAAATTCGCAGACTTTCTGCGACGTTAGAACTG
Organism: Avena atlantica; assembly: GCA_910589765.1. Lineage (NCBI taxonomy): Eukaryota > Viridiplantae > Streptophyta > Magnoliopsida > Poales > Poaceae > Avena > Avena atlantica. The sequence continues at coordinate 198,355,361 of OU342738.1, read as the reverse complement.
AGGAGGCTCTGGCCATGATGTGGGGTAAACACCTCGGCACGAGAACTGTGATGATGTTTGTGCACATTGTTAACAAAGATACTGGGGAAGAGACTGCCCTGAATGATACCGGCCCATGTGGAACGCGAGCAGAGCAGTCTCTATTTTCGATACTAAGAGCGACCGACCAGTCTGTCATTGAGCATGAAGACATCGAAATGTGTGGCGGTTAGGGTGATTTTGTTCTCGAAGATGATGATGATGATGATGATGATGATGATGATGAGAAAGCATATCCAGATGTGGCTGCTGACCCTAATAGGATGGAGAGTAGGGAATATTTGGTTGATTCAAACTATGAACCTGACTATGGGACTGATGAGGAAGAGGAATGTGAGGATGGGGAAATGGGATGCAGATACAATGACGAAGACGAGGATAGACCAGCGATACACTCTGATACGGAGAACCCTACAATTGATAAGAGGACTGTCTTTGATACTGTGGAGGAACGTAGATATGCCGTTGCTACCTATGCAATAAGAGTTGGGTTTGAATTTATCATTGAAAAGAGCGACCAAAAGAGATTTAGGGTGCATTGTAGGGAAAGTAAGGAGTGTAAATGGAGATTGCATGCATCTCCAATGGGGGGTGGACACCCATTTTAGGTTGCAATAGCACATTTAGTTTTGGTCTTTCTCATATTTGTTCTGCTGATGAGTCCTATGATTTATTTTTATTCCCATCGAATGCAGATCAAGGTAAACTCGAAGAAACACAACTACCCTAATACTTCTTTAGGTGATAAAATTAGACCAGCGACAACCAAGTGGATTGCTACTAAGGTACTTGACTAGGTGAGGCAGGATCGTAGTTGTAGGGCTTCGTAGCATGGAAAACAAAAAAATTCTACCGCATGAACACACAATCAAGATCTAATCTATGATCAAGCCAAGATCTATCTACTAGATTGTAGCAACGAGTCGATAGAATACTAACACTCGAAGATCCAAAGCGGTTAACGAGAGCAGATTCTCGTGGGTGATGTAGTCGTACACTTCCGATCTCAAGATCGCGTAGACGATCCTTCCGGCGCTGCATTCCGGCAGCGCTTCCGCAGTCGGTCACACGTTCGGTACTCGATGAAGACCTTCCTCTCCCTTGTTCCAGAAGGCATCGGAGGTTGTAGCACTCTCCTCGCGATTCCGGCAGCATGACGGCGTGGTACCGGAAGTAGAGGGGAGATCTCGCAGGGCTTCGCCTTAAGCCGGAGCGAGTATGGTGGACTATGAGAGAGGCCTTGGTGATCTAGGGTTTAGAGGCACCAAGGGAGGAGGCTTGGCCGGCGGCTAGGGATTGTGGAAAGCTCCAACTCGGCGGCTAGGAGGAAACCCTAGGGCGGCGGCGACTGAAGGAGGCCGGCGGCTAGGGTTAGGGTTTTGGGTGTGAGAGGTGTAGGATAGAGGGGCACCCCTTCCCCTCCTTATATAGGAGGGAGGGCGCCGGCCAAGGGGAGGCAGTCCTCCCCCAAGTCGGCCTCCTTGGCCGGCGGGTGGAGGGAGAGGAACTCCTCCCCAAGTAGGTTTCCTACTCTCCCTCCACCAAGCAAACTTGCCGTTTGACTTTTCAAATTGGCGTTTGACTTTTCAAACTAGGATTTGATTTCTCTCTTTATTTTGCCCAGCCATGATACCAAGTACATGATGCAATCATTCCATATTGTCATGAAACATTCATGTACCCTTCCCCTCCAGAGTGCCGGACCTTCCGGAACCTTCTAGAACATTCCCGATGAAAACACCGGAATCATTCCCAACTCCGAAACATGACTTTCCTTATATGAATCTTATTCTCTGGACCATTCCGGATCTCCTCGTGATATCCCGAATCTCATCCGAGACTCCGAACAACATTCGGTCTCTTACTCATCATTCAATAACTACTCAACAACATCGAATCCTTAAGTGTGTCTCCCTACGGTTCGTGAATTATGCAGACATGACCGAGACACTTCTCCAATCAATAACCAATAGAGGAATCTGGAAATTCATATGGCTCCCACATATTTCTACGATTACTTTGCGATCGAATGAACCACTTACATACGATACCAATTTCCTTTTGTCTCACGATAGTTTACTTATCCGAGGTTTTGATCGTCGGTATCTCTGCATACCTAGTTCAACCTCGTTACCGATAAGTACTATTTTCTCGTTCCCGTGATATGTGATCCCTTGTGAGCCAGTCACATGCTTGCAAGCTAATTGGATGACATTCCACCGAGAGGGCTTAGAGTATATCTATCCGTCATATGGATGGACAAATCCCACTCTTGATCCATGTGCCTCAACCCATACTTTCCGAACACTCAATGCCACCTTTATAGCCACCCAGTTACGGTGTGGTGTTTGATGTCATCAAAGCATCCTTCTGGTGATGGTGATTAACATGATCTCATGGTCGAAGGAATTAGGTTACTATGTATCAGAAAGCTTATAGCAAATGAACTATATTAAATGACTTGATCTTTATGCTATGCTTAACTATAGGAGTATGTCCATCACATCATTCTCCTAATGATATGACCCTGTTGTTAATAACATCTCTATGTTCATGATCAGGAAACCATGATCATATATTAACCAACAAGCTAGTTTAACAAGAGGCTTTACTAGGGACTCTTTTATGTTTACAAATCACACAAGTATTAATGTTTCCTGTTAATACAATTATAGCATGGTATGTAAACATTTATCATAAGTATGAAGATATGATAATAACCACTTCATTATTGCCTCTTAGGCATATCTCCAACAGTCTCCCACTTGCACTAGAGTCAATAATCTAGTTTCAAACCTTTGTGTATTCAACACCTATGGCTTTCCGGTGTTGTATGTACACGATTTCTAGTGGTCAACTGATCTCCAGATCTGACACTTCCAGGTCCGTGTGTAATTGCATGTCTTTGCATCTTTACGCATCACTCATTCTCTAATGAGATGGCTTTGTATAAATTTGGTCCTTTGGTGAGACCTTTAGTTCTTTGGGGTTAAAACATGTTGATAATATTGTCGTACAATATATCTTCATAGTATTATCCCGCTGTGAACTACACCTATTTTGATAACAAACTACTTGACACAAATGCCCTCTTTAGTTGCTATAAGAGAAGTCATATACTTAGCCTTTTGTTGTAGTATCTGTCACAATGTCTTAACTTTGGAACTCATCCAAATCCATTATGGAACTTACTTTCCATTATATTGTGCCACCCTTAGTTTAGATTGAGATAAACTTAATTTGTACTTTGTGACAAAACTAGTATCAATGTAGTACTTTTACAATGAACTAACCATCTATTTGTCACTTCTACAAAACAATATATTCTTAGTTCTTCCAAAAGATCATAAGAATATCCTTACTATCGTCAAATGATCATCTTATGAATCATTCTGGTATATGCTCACATCATTTAGAGCATAGGACATATCTGGATTTGTACATATCACAGTATGATTGATATAAATACTCTTTTTGATTTCATACATCAAGTATCAATCTATACTTGAATCTTTGTTTCACTTACCAAATGTCAATACACTTGAATATATCATCAATATTGAACTCATTCAATCCTTTCTATGCGACAAGAACCTTTCTTGTAGTTTCTATATTGAACTCATTCAATATATCATCTATGTACTTTCGGCATAACCATATTAGTGTCTCAATCTATCTATATAGATATTGATGCCAAATATTTGGGTTTTGCCTAAATCTTTCATCGGGATGAAATTCTTAACATGTGTTAATAAAAGATACATCATTTCCAATCAACAATATGTCTTCCACATAATGTATTAGAAACATGTCTTAGCGCTCCCACTTAATTTCTTGGAAATCTAAGCATCTTCATCGTCTCCGACGAATTTAAACTCCTTTAACAGTTTCATCATAGTGAAGATTCCAACTCCGCAATGCTTATTTCAACAATTGAAGTTTGCATATGCTTTTAGCATCCTTTGAATTAACAAAACCCTATGGACCGTGTTGTGCACATGTCCTAGGTAACAATTCTATTAGAAGAACTTGTTTTGCTTATTCAACTACCACATAACAAAATTATATGTAGTGGTTGCTACATTAATCCGTCTAGATTAAATATCGCTATGAAAGATCAAATCTTGTCATAGTCAACCTTTGAATATTGTTGTGAACTCTTTCCCAATATGTCGACTATTTCATAGATGTGCAACATCCATGTCTATTTCTTTATAGATCCAAACACAACTGTAAGGTCTTACACCTTTCTCGAGGGTCCTTCAAGTTGAAAACTTGATTTCTCGTGTATGGAACTATCACGAATTTTATGGCTTCAAGCCATTTTACGGAGTTAGGGCCCATCATCGCTTCTTTGCATGTAGTCCGTTCATTATTCTCAAATAATGATTCAACCCTCAAATCTTGGTATTTGATTGTTTCCCGACCTACTTGGTTCAATAGAAACTTTGACCTTCGTAACCACAACCTTTGAGGCATGTGAGCCATGAGCATTTTTGCTGCCTCCGGAACACTTTTCGGTGCTGCGCAACTTTGCAAATATAGCTAAGGTTCTTTTAACCTTATCAAAGTTCTATTGTCCCCCCACTTATCTTTTCACGAAAAATTCCTTCTCAAAGAAACTTGACGTTCTAAGCGACAAACACTTTTGTCTCCGGTGTTATGGAGGAATACTTAACAGTTATTCGAAATAACATACAAAGACAGGTTCATCCGACTTTGGTTGCAAACATCTTTCTTATGCATAGCTTACCAATGTTTAATAAAGGACAACTTGGGTTTAGTCCCAAACCATAACTTTATATGGTGTCATTTCAACGGATTATGATGGAGCTCTTTTCAGTGGAAAAACGGTAGTCTCTAAAGCTTTTAATCTTTAAAATATAATGGCAGTTTTATGAATTACACCTTTGATCTTACCATGTCAAACAAGGTTTAATTACATATCTCGAACGCTCCATACTCTTATGGTGTTTCGGGAAATGTAAATCCACGAAACGATTCCTTAAATCTTAGGTATTATGATAAACTTGTAACTCAAATATCTTCCTTTATGATCTTTATCATAAACTATTTATATTCTTGTTACAATGATTTTGCACTTCATCTTGAAAGTCTTTGAACTTTTCAAATGTTTCATACTTCATCCTTATTAAGTAAATATTCATATATTCACTCAAATTTTCGGAGAAAACATATGAAGTTGAAATCCATCGCTTTTGACTACACACAATGGACTTCATACAACAATATGTACAAGTTCCAATAAGCCAGTCATTCGTTCCCTTTTGGCCTATGAACGAAGTTTTAATTATCTCTAGGAAAGTTTCACAAGCGTCATTTGATCAAATTCAAAAAGACTCCAAAATTCCATCCACATGGAGTTTCTTCATATAATTTAAACGGCGATGTCACTTCCTAAGTGATCTTTCAATCAATTTGTCTTTCAACATTTTTAGCACTAGTTTTATGGATGTGATTTCTCCAACGAGATTTGTAAATCATCCATCTTTTATGGATTCCGGCAATTACTTGAACAACCCTTTTGTTCTCATAATACCTGATAAAACAAATCTTGAAGGCAAGCTTTGATGTTTAACGAGCAACATAATAACCCTTTATTTGTTCTCGATGAACATCATCACATATTCTTTTGCTAGTTACTTAGGCCATTGTAGTTCATGAATTCTGTTGTTTCGTATGACGATTCATACCAACAAATTCAGTATCCAATACTTAAGAACCACATTGTTTAATAAGCAAAGAATATAGGCATAACATGTATATCATCTATATACTTAAGCTGAACAATTTTAGTCTTTTCTTTTCTACCATATATTTATGAGATTCTCTTTCAGTATTTCCTTTTCTGTTTGAAAGAATCTATCAACATCAATAGTGGAGCCATATACATGACACATAGTCCAAAGCATGTATAGTTAAATACCAATGTCTTTGGACTTGCACTTTGAAGTAGATCACCATCATCAAATGTTTGGTGTTCTTTCAAATTCCTTTCTTTAGTAATCTCTTGGTGTAGTAAACATTTTACCTACATCAAATATTCACCCTTATCATGGAATTATCCATGATCAAGCTACTTTTAGCTTATAATGATGAATCGCGAGTATAATGTTGCTCTCCAAAACCTTTTGGTGGATTAGGACAACTAGTGTCTCCAACCTTTTGCAAATTCTCGTCAAATATGAGAACATGACCTTTTCCATATTATACTCTATCATGTTGCAACCAAAACTTCGTTTCGGATATCACAATATCTTCCACACATCATGGTTTCTGAAACAACTCTTTCAGATCCTAGATAACCTTGATATTAAGACAATCCTTTGAATATCAAGAATCATGGAGACAAACATGATACTCATACACTAACACTTGGAATTGTCACTCTTGATTTAATACCAATTATTAAACTTCATGGAGTAACCAGAACTTACTGAAAGTTTGCAATAGGACTTTTAAACTTTAGATTAACACTTCAAAAACAATACGATACCAATTCGTAAAGTAACTAACCAGATTTCTATAGTTCTATCATCTCAATTAAAACTAAGCGCAAGGTGGTAAACGGATGCCAATGACTACAACAACTATGCAAATTCACTTTGATTTAATTTATGATAAATAGTGTTCAACTTTTAATCATATTGCTGTTGAACTCCCACTCAAAACAATATCCCTCACATTGTTTTAGTGATCACACGAACCAAATTCACTACACCAAGTCCGATCATCACGTGACATGATATAGTTTCAAAGGCGAACAATCATCATGTTCATCATATCATCTATATGACTCATGCTATACCTTTCGGTGATCCGTGTTCCGAGACCATGTCTGTACATGCTAGGCTCGTCAAGATCAACCTTAGCTTCCGCATGAGCAAATCTGGCTTGCTCACGTTGTATACACTCGCAGAATCTAACACACCCGATCATCACGTGGTGCTTTGAAACAACGAGCTTTAGCAACGGTGCTTACTAAGGATGAACACTTTAACACTTGATATTGTGTGCTTGAGGGATCATCTTAGAATGCTACCGTCGTGAACTAAGCAATACAAGATGCATAAAAGGATTAACATCACATGCAATTCATAATATGTGATATGATATGGCCTTTCTTCTTGTGCTTCCGATCTCCATCTTCAAGCACGAACATGATCCCCATCATCACCGGTGTTGCGTCAAGGTCAATGGCGCCGCTTCATGGTTGTCTTCCACCAGCATCAACTATTACAACTATCTTGAATAATAGTCATACAGGACTTTACGGATTTAAAAGATAACCATATGGCTCCTGCCGGTTGCCGACTTACAATAAGGAACATTTCGTACATCATATATAATCACAATCATGGCCATATCACATCACATCACACCCCTGCAAAACAAAGTTAGACGCCTCTAATTTTCTTTGCATGTTTTACGTGGTTTGTGGCTTTCAATAAGTGTCGTTCTAACTTACGAACAAGAACCACAACATTGATACTAGTATTGTCAATCACCCGCTGTAAATTGAATCTTAACTATGTTGGGAGAAACATGCACCCGCAAAGCCACTTATGCAATACAAGTTGCATGTCAAGCGTGGAGCAAGTCTCATGAACGATGTCATGTAAGGTTAGCCCGGGCCGCTTCATCCCACCATCCCGCAAGATGCAAAGTACACAAGAAGCAATCGACAACAAAAGCATCAACGTCCACAATGACCATTGTGTTCTACTCGTGCAACAGATCTACATATAGACACGGCTCTGATACCACTGTAGGGGTTCGTAGCATGGAAAACAAAAAATTTCTACCGCATGAACACACAATCAAGATCTAATCTATGATCAAGCCAAGATCTATCTACTAGATTGTAGCAACGAGTCAATAGAATACTAACCCTCGAAGATCTAAAGAGGTTAACGAGAGAAGATTCTCGTGGGTGATGTAGTCATACACTTCCGATCTCAAGATCGCGTAGACGATCCTTCCGGCGCTCCGTTCCGGCAGCGCTTCCGCAGTCGGTCACACGTTCAGTACTTGATGAAGACCTTCCTCTCCCTTGTTCTAGCAGGCAGCGGAGGTTGTAGCACTCTCCTCGCGATTCCAGTCGCATGAAGGCGTGGTACCGGAAGTAGAGGGGAGATCTCGCAGGGCTTCGCCTTAAGCCGGAGCGAGTATGGTGGACTATGAGAGAGGCCTTGGCGATCTAGGGTTTAGAGGCACCAAGGGAGGAGGCTTGGCCGGTGGCTAGGGCTTGGGGAAAGCCCCAACTCGGCGGCTAGGAGGAAACCCTAGGGCGGCGGCGACTGCAGGAGGCCGACGGCTAGGGTTAGGGTTTTGGGTGTGAGAGGTGTAGGCTAGAGGGGCACCCCTGCCCCTCCTTATATAGGAGGGAGGGCGCCGGCCAAGGGGAGGGAGTCCTCCCCCAAGTCGGCCTCCTTGGCCGGCGGGTGGAGGGAGAGGAATTCCTCCCCAAGTAGGTTTCCTACTCTCCCTCCACCAAGCAAACTTGTCATTTGACTTTTCAAATTGGCGTTTGACTTTTCAAACTAGGATTTGAATTCTCCCTTTATTTTGCCCAGCCATGATACCTAGTACATGATGCAATCATTCCATATTGTCATGACACATTCATGTACCCTTCCCTTCCGGAGTGCCGGACCTTCCGTAACCTTCTAGAACATTTCCGATGAAAACAACGGAATCATTCCCCAACTCCGAAAAAGGACTTTCCTTATATTAATCTTATTCTCCGGACCATTCCGGATCTCCTCGTGATATCCCGGATCCCATCCGAGACTCCGAACAACATTCGGTCTCTTACTCATCATTCCATAACTACTCAACAACATCGAATCCTTAAGTGTGTCTCCCTACGGTTCATGAATTATGCGGACATGAACGAGACACTTCTCCAATCAATAACCAATAGAGGAATCTGGAAATTCATATGGCTCCCACATATTTCTACGATTACTTTGCGATCGAATGAACCACTTACATACGATACCAATTTCCTTTTGTCTCACGATAGTTTACTTATCCGAGGTTTTGATCGTCGGTATCTCTGCATACCTAGTTCAACCTCGTTACCGATAAGTACTATTTTCTCGTTCCCGTGATATGTGATCCCTTGTGAGCCAGTCACATGCTTGCAAGCTAATTGGATGACATTCCACCGAGAGGGCCCAGAGTATAACTATCCGCCATATGGATGGACAAATCCCACTCTTGATCCATGTGCCTCAACCCATACTTTCCGAACACTCAATGCCACCTTTATAGCCACCCAGTTACGGTGTGGTGTTTGATGTCATCAAAGCATCCTTCTGGTGATGGTGATTAACATGATCTCATGGTCAAAGGAATTAGGTTACTATGTATCAGAAAGCTTATAGCAAATGAACTATATTAAATGACTTGATCTTTATGCTATGCTTAACTATAGGAGTATGTCCATCACATCATTCTCCTAATGATATGAACCTGTTGCTCATAACATCTCTATGTTCATGATCAGGAAACCATGATCATATATTAACCAACAAGCTAGTTTAACAAGAGGCTTTACTAGGGACTCTTTTATGTTTACAAATCACACAAGTATTAATGTTTCCTGCTAATACAATTATAGCATGGTATGTAAAAATTTATCATAAGTATGAAGGTATGATAATAACCACTTTATTATTGCCTCTTGGGCATATCTCCAACATTAGCATTGTACCTGCTGAACTCAGAACTAAGCTTAGCGAAAAGTTTAACGTTCTGATTCCTTAACATAGAGTCTTTGATGGGAAGGAGATGGCTCTAGACTTCATTCAGGGCAAGTGGACTGACAGTTTTCACATGTTGTATAGTTTCAAAGCTGAGGTAGAGAAGAAATCACCTGGTAGTGCTGTTGACATTCATTACGAGGTTGTGAAAGGAAGAGAAAAGGTCTCAAGGGGAGTCAAGTATAAGCAAGCATATAAGAAATGCTTCAGGAGATGTTTTGTCTGCCTGAAGGCATGCTGGAAGGGGTTCCTAAACGGGTGGAGGCCATACTTGGCAATAGAGGCAACTTCTTTAACATGAAAGTTCAGGGGACATCTTGCTACCGCTTGTGCTGTGGACGCGCATAATTGGCTTTTTCCCAAAGCCTATGTTGTTCTTGAGGGTGAATTGACTGAAAGCTGGACATGGTTCATGCAGAGACTACGTGTAGTAATTGGTCACCCTGTAGGCTCGGTGATACACTAGTGCATGCAAGGGGATTCAGAATGCTATTGATGTTGTTTTTCCTAGGGTTAAGCATAGGGAATGCATGCAACACCTCGCTACTGGCTTCATGAAGAAGTTCAAAGGAAAGACCTTTGAAGACAACTTGTGGTGATCAGCATACACGTACACCCCAAGAACGCATGCTACTTACATGCATAACTTGTATACCGTGCCGAAGCTGAAAGAATACCTCGAAGAACATCATAACAAGTTATGGGCCAGAAGCAAGTTTTGTGAGTTAAGGAAAGTGGATTTTGTTTGCAATAATCTAAAAGAAAGGTTCAATGCTAAGATTAGGAGCATGAAGTCACTTGCAATTGTTATTTTGTTAGATGCAATAAGACAAAGTATGATGATGAAGATAGATTTTAGGCATAGAATTTGTGCGAGAAAATTTGTAGGCCATAAAACAGTTCCAAAGGTGGTTTTATTACTGAATGCAAGAACCAAGGCAATGAGAATGATAAAGATGAGGATGATCAGAAGTTCCAATACATTGGCTGAGGTTTATGCACAAGACAAGCATGGAATTAAATGGAGTTTTACTGTAGACATTAATAACAAGACTTGTTCATGCAGGAAGTGGCAGGTTACTGATCTGCCATGCCACCATGCACTACACTTCATCTTAAAGTTGAGAGGTAGAGGTGCTGAAATAGAGAACTATGTTCATAACTATTTCTCCATGGACAAGTTTGCTACAACTTATGCAGAAAATGTACCACCTATTGCTGATGAAAATGATTAGGAGACAGTCGATCCCGGGTTCAAACTCGAACCACCAGTTCTTAGGAGGCCACCTGGGAGGCCTAGAAAGGAAAGGACCAAAGCATTCACCGCAAAAGGTTTGAGACTAGGAGCAGGGAAGTGGAAGTGATAACGGTGTGGAGGGTTGGGCCATATCAAGAGGCTACGCAAAAACCCAGTTCCACGTGATTTCGGAGATGCTGGCCTTGTCCCCGTTCACATCACGAAGGCACAAGATGAGGATTCTCGGGCGTAACTGGAGGAAGCGCAGCGAGATGACATGGAGGAAGTGCTGCATGTGAAGGAAAATAGTGATGCGCATGTGGAGGGAAATGTTGGTAAGCAGCAATTGGTTGAGGACGTGAACGTGTCGGCGGGGATAGGGGCAAAAAGAAACAAAAGGGTAAGCGGGAGCGGAAGGGAAATGATAATAATGAACTTGAGTTTGAATATGAAGAGGTTGCTAGGGTGATTGAGGATGTTCTTGAGGATATTTTGGCTAACTGCAAGAGAAACAATAAATCCTTGTCAATTTTGTCTTTGTACGATTCTCTGGACGAAAGGTAAGCTTGAAACTAGTTTTACTTGGCATTTTGATCATTTTTGTTTTAGTCCTCATCAACTGTTATTTAGTGCAGCGCGGGATTGAATAGTAATAAGAGGAGCAGACAGAAGGTGGCACGGTAACGTCGTTTCTTGAATTTTCATTGAAATTTATTTATATCTGGTACTTGTAACGGGTATGTGATGTGTGGTGTCGACCAGATTCCAGGTTGTTAGATAATACATTAATTTTTAAACTGATTATCCATAAACAATAATCATGGATTTGTAACAGTTTAACGACCAAAATTATGGCCGTGCCATGGAGTTGGTAAGGCTCACCTCCTTTGTATTCCCATCTCAAACAACAGGACATGAGCGTCTCCTTCTCCTCTAACACACTCCAAAATTATGACTGTGCCATCAAGTGCTGGGAGCAGAGACAACATACCATCCCATCAGTCTCGCCTCGTCTTTGTTAGCGACGTCTGTTGCACGCATCGACTCCGTCAGGGGCATTGATGCTCTAAGAGGAAAAAAGCTTTGGAAGGGAAAAAAGATAAGAAAAGAGTCTTCATAAATAGGTTTTTTATTCCAGTAGAGGGGCCTACCGGTGTGTCTAAACGCTAGAGCATACTTGGTTTTTCTAGACTCGTGTCTAAGATTTTCTTTAGAATCAACCGACAATGTACAAGAAAAGAGCTTTGGCAAGAAGAAAAGAATAGGAAAAGAGCCCTTTTAAATAGGTTTTTTATTCTAGCAGTGGGGCCAATCAGTGTGTCTAAACGCTGTAGCATATTTCCCTCTGCTAGACTCGTGTTTAAGATTTTTGCTAGACTCAAACAACGTTGTACACGCTCTTACAACTTGGCCATTCTATTCAAAGAGGTCATTAAAGCTACCGTACATAGATTAAATTTAGGCTCAAGTGAACCTAATCGACTATGCCGCTCCCGCTGTCTTCGTCGTGCACGACGTCCTCCGCGTCGCCGTCCGCCTCTTCTGAGTCTGAATCGATGAGGACGAGCCCGGCGACGTTTCTCGGGTTCTTCACGGCGCGACATCGATAACGGTGGAGGGCGTACGCCCAGGCACTACCCAAAAGCGCTGCCTCCCTTCGGGGTTGCGCAGATCCTGGTGGATCTCTGGACAGTGAGCTCTACAAAGCCAAAGCAACGCCTCCAGCTCCTTCTTGAAGCGCCTTGGCCAGTACGCGTTGGTGTGCGCGTATTGGTCCATTGCCCTCTTTCGCTCCGGCAGCTGGCAGCAGCGCTCCTCGATTTTCCTCGGCAGTTCGATGCTGCGCAAGAGAGGTGCCACGGGCACCCCGACGTAGATGATCTCATAGCCGGTTGGTAGCCTCACTAGAGGCGGCACTCATATGTCATAGTAGGCGAATAACTCGGCCTTGTGTAAGCTGAGACGAGGCCTCTCCATGAGAGGCGCTATTTCTTCAGGTAGGATTCGACGCTTGTGCTGACGCGGGTTGTAGGGAACGAATGGGGTTTGAGCTTCGGCCACACACTCGCGTTTATAAAGTCAAGGAGGTAGGCCCACTGGTGGTTGCGAGGGCCAATAGGGACACAGAAATGCCTACTCGCGGATTGCTATTACAAAGGACGATCGTTATCGTCCATTCTTCCCAATCCAATGGTGCCTAACAATTGGGACGCGGAATCAACCTGGCCCCATGGGGGGATTCGAGAAGACCCTAACAATAGGCATAGTTAACGTGGTTTATCCTGGGGTTGACCAGATTTCAAAACATCATAAGTCTTTCACAAGCATGCGTGAAAATTGCCTCGGGCCCATGGGCGCGCCCTAATCTTGCACCTCCTTTGGGAAAACACCGTTTTTTCGGGTTCAGAAAATGGAAAGTCGAGATTTCTCCAAATGACCACGAAATCTCTAGTTGGAGAAGTCTCTTGCGATGCCGAGAGGGAGCCAGGTGCTGGGTTTGGGCTCAATCCATGGAGTGGTTCCATGTTCTGGGCAGCGAGGGGGGGGATCTAGGGTTGGAAGCCATGCTAACTCACACTCGATAGACATCCTGGTGGTGCCATCGGTGCCAAAGGACCTGGTATGCCTTGCCTATGATTTTATGAGGGTAGTGGGTCACATGCAAGGGCTCTAGGAGTTGTTTTCACATTTTTTATTTAGATTTTGTTTGGTGCTGCCCAAAAAAATGGCGAAACCCGCCAGCAGCCACGACAACGCGACGGTCGGTGCAATCTTGGACCTAGGCATGCATCCAGCCTAGGTATCCCATGGGGAACTCCAAACCATTTTCCCCTGAAAACTGAGAGTGTATTATAGGGTACATATAGTTAGAAACAACATTGACTAGGCTGTAACTCAAAAAATACAGTATATGCTTGCACCACGAGATAAATACCCACCTCAAAGGAATGGCCATGCACCATGGTGTAGCATGCGCGGAAATTGCCTCGGGCCCATGGGCGCACCCTAATCTTGCACCTCCTCTAGGAAAATACCGGTTTTTCGGGTTCAGAAATGGAAAGTCGAGATTTTTCCAAATGACCATGAAATCTCTAGTTGGAGAAGTCTCTTGCGATGCCGAGAGGGAGCTAGGTGCCAGGTTTGGGCTCAATCCATGGAGTGGTTCCGTGTTCTGTGCAGGAGGGGGGGAATCTAGGGTTGGAAGCCATGTTAACTCACACTCGATAGACATCCTGGTGGTTCCTATAGGGGTTCGTAGCATAGAAAACAAAAAAATTCTACCGCATGAACGCACACAAGCCAAGATCTATCTATTATATTTTAGCAACGAGTCGATTAGAGTACTCACCCTCAAAGATTCCAAAGCGGTTAACGAGAGAAGATTCTCGTGGGTGATGTAGTCGTACACTTGCCGATCTCAAGATAACATAGACGATCCTTCCGGCTGTGTTCTGGCAGCTCTTCCGCAGTCGGTCACACGTTCGGTACTCGATGAAGACCTTCCTCTCCCTTGTTCCAGCAGGCAGCGGAGGTTGTAGTTCTCTCCTCGCAATTTCGGCAACACGATGGCATGACGTCGGAAGTAGAGGGAAGATCCCATAGGGCTTCGCCTAAGCCAGAGCGGGTTATGGTGGAGTATTAGGGTTTTCCCGATGACCTAGGGTTTAGAAGTCAGAGAGGAGGAGGTGAAGTCAGCGGTAGCGCGGCAGCGACGAACCGGCGGTGGCGCGGCGGCAGCTGCAGCAGGCGCGGCGACGGCGGATTGGAGGGTGGTGGTTTTGTGTTGTTGGGGGGCACCCCCTCCCCTCTATTTATGAGAGGGAGGGGCAGCTTGGGAGAGGGGAGATTGAATCCTTCCCCATTTCCTTCTCCTACTTGGCTTGTGGTGGAGGGAGAGAAGGATTCTTTCCATCCTCCACCAAGATACATTGTCCCAGTTTGAATTTTCAAACTTGCCTTTTGACTCTCAATTTGGAGTTTAATTTATTTCTTTCAAATGCCCAACCAAGTGACCTAGGACATAATGCAATCATTCCACTTAGTCATGACACATTCATGCACCCTTCCCCTTCCGGTCCGGTGAACTTTCTAGACCCTTCTAGATCATTCCGGTGAAAACACCGGAATCATTCCCGAACTCCGGAATGGGACTTTCCTTATATGAATCTTATTCTCTACACCATTGCAGATATCCTCGTGATATCCCGGATCCCATCCGAGACTCCAAACAACATTCAGTCTCCCTACTTACATTCCATATCTACTAAACAACAACGAATCCTTAAGTGTGTCTCCCTACGGTTCATGAATTATGCACACATGACCGAGACTCTTCTCCGATAGATAACCAATCGAGGAATCTGGAAATTCATATGGCTCCCACATATTTATACGATTACTTTGCGATCAAATGAACCACTTACATATGATTCCAATTTCCCTTTGTCTCGCGATATTTTACTTATCTGAGGTCTGATCGTCGACATCTCTGCATACCTAGTTCAACCTCGTTATTGATAAATACTCTTTTCTCGTTCCCGTGACATGTGATCCCTTGTGATCCAGTCACATGCTTGCAAACTAATCAGATGACATTCCACCGAGAGGGCCCAGAGTATATCTATCCGTCGTATGGATGGACAAATCCCACTCTTGATCCATATGCCTCAACACATACTTTCCGAATACTCAATGCCACCTTTATAACCACCCAATTACGGTGTGGTGTTTGATGTCATCAAAGTATAGATCCGGTGATGGTGATTAGCATGATCTCATGGTCGAATGAATTAGGTTACTATGTATCAGAAATCTTATAGCAAACAAAGTAATGAAATGATTTGATCTTTATGCTATGCTTACCTATAGGAATATGTCCATCACACCATTCTCCTAATGATATGATCTTGTTGTTAATAACATCCCAATGTTCATGATCAGGAAACCATGATCATCTATCAACCAACAAGCTAGTATTATAAAGAGGCTTTACTAGGGACTCTAATTAGTTTACAAATCACACAAGTATTAATGTTTTCGGTTAATACTGTTATAGCATGAATGTAAAAATTTATCATAAACACAAAGATAAAATAATAACTACTTTTATTATTGCCTCTAGGGCATATCTCCATCAGTCTCCCACTTGCACTAGAGTCAACTAATCTAGATTACATGGTAATATACCAAACACCCATGGCGGTTTGGTGCTGGTCATGTTTTGCCCTTGGGAGAGGTTTAGTCAACGGATCCGGCACATTCAGATCTGTGTGTACTTTGCAAATATTTATGTCACCATCTTGCACATGCTCTCGAATAGCGTAAAATGCAGCTTGATATGCTTCAGCTTCTTGTGTTACCTCGTTTCTTGCGCATTGGCTATGGCACCCATGTTATCACAGTAGATAGACATTGGGTCCAGTGCACTAGGAACCACAACGAGCTTTGTAATGCACTCATTCATCCATATCGCCTCTTGTGAAGCCTCCGAAGCAGCTATGTATTCTGATTCAGTTGAAGATCTCACCACAACGCTTTTCTTTGCACTCCTCCAGCTCACTGCTACACCATTCAAATTAAATACATATCGAGATTGACATTTAGAATCATCCGAATCGGTGTTCCAACTAGAATCGGTGTAACCATTAACAACGAGTTGTTCATCATCTCCATTAGAAAGAACCATATACTTAGTTCTTCTCAAGTACTTAAGGATGTTTTTTACCGCTGTCCAATGATCCACTCCTGGATCACTTTGATATCTGCTAGTTAAACTAACATCATATGCAATGTCGGGTCTAGTACATAGCATGGCATACATGATAGATCCTATGGTTGAGGCATAGGGAGTCTTATTCATTCTTTCTCTATCTTCCTCCATAGCAGTACTTTGAGTTCTACTCAAGGTCGTATTGGGCAACATGGGCAAGAACCCTTTCTTGCTATCTTCCATTCCAAACCTCTTTACAACTTTGTCCAAATATGTACTTTGTGACAATGATATTAGGCGTCTTGATCTATCTCTATAAATCTTTATGCCTAATATGTAAGTTGCTTCGCCAAGATCTTTCATTGAAAAACTATTATTCAAATAATCCTTGACACTATTAAGAAGTTCTACATCATTCCGAATCAACAATATGTCGTCCACATATAGTACTAGGAATGCTACAGAGCTCCCACTCACTTTCTTGTAAATACAAGCTTCTCCATAAGTTTGTATAAAACCAAAACTTTTGATTACCTTATCAAAACGTTGATCCCAACTTCAGGATGCTTGCTTCAATCCATAAATGGACCATTGAAATTTGCATACCTTGTTAGCATCTTTATGATCGACAAAAACTTTTGGTTGTACCATATACAACTCTTCATCAATGTCTCCATTGAGGAACGCCGTTTTGACATCCATCTGCCATATCTCATAATCATAACATACAGCGATTGCTAACAAAATCCTCATATACTTTAGCTTCGCTACCGGTGAGAAAGTCTCATCGTAGTCAACTCCTTGAATTTGTCGAAACCCTTTTGCGAAAACTCGAGCTTTATAGACAGTAACATTACCATCAGCATATATTTTCTTCTTGAAAATCCATTTGTTCTCGATAGCCTTCCGGCCATCCGGTAAGTCCACCAAAGTCCATACTTGGTTTTTGTACATGGATCCAATCTCGGATTTCATGGATTCTTTCCATTTATTGGAATCCGGGCTCATCATTTCTTCCTCATATGTCGCAGGGTTGTCGGTTTTGTCCACCAACATGACACTCATAACGAGATCATCCCAATCAGGAGTGGTACGAGTTCTCGTTGACCTGCGATGTTCCGTAGTAACTTCAAACAAAGTTTCATGATCAACATCATTAGCTTCCTCTCTTATTGGTGTAGGCGCCACAGGAACTTCTTCCCGTGACGCGCTACTCTTCAAATCCGAGAGAAGGTTCGATAACCTCGTCGAGTTCTACTTTCCTTCCAGTCACTTCTTTCGAGAGAAACTCCTTCTCTAGAAAGGATCCGTTCTTGGCAACGAAGATTTTGCCCTCGGATCTATGATAGAAGGTATATCCAATAGTTTCCTTTGGGTATCCTATGAAGACGCATTTTTCCGCTTTGGGTTCAAGCTTGTCGGGCTGTAACTTCTTTACATAAGCTTCGCAACCCCAAACTTTAAGGAATGACAATTTAGGTTTCTTCCCAAACCATAATTCATATGGTGTCATTTCAACGGATTTAGATGGTGCCCTATTTAAAGTGAATGAAGTTGTTTCTAATGCATAACCCCAAAACGATAGCGGTGAATCTATAAGTGACATCATAGAACGAACCATATCTAAGAGAGTTCGATTACGATGTTCGGACACACCATTACGTCGTGGTGTTCCCGGCGGTGTCAATTGTGAAGTATTCTGCATTTCTTTAAATACTCACCAAACTCTTAACCTCGATATTCACCTCCACGATTAGATCGTAGAAACTTAATCTTCTTTTTACATTGATTCTCCACTTCACTTTGAAATTCCTTAAACTTGTCAAAACTTTCGGACTTATGTTTCATGAAATAGATATACCCATATCTAGTCAAGTCATCCTAGAAATTAAGAACATAACGATAACCACCGCGCGATGCTACACTAATATGGCCACACACATCGGTATTTATCATTTCAAATAAGTCCGTAGCTCACTCCATCATACCAGAAAATGGAGTCTTAGTCATTTTACCCATCAGACATGCTTCACATCTTTCAAGTGATTCGATATCAAGTGATTCAAGAAGTCCATTGGAATGGATTTTCTTCATACGCTTCACTCCAATGTGACCAAGACGACAGTGCCACATATAGGTCGAGTTATCGCTCAATTTCAAACGTTTATCTTCAATGTTATTAATATGCGTATTACTAAAATCGAGATTCAACAATAATAGACCATCTATCAAAGGTGCATGTGCATAAAACATATTACTCATATAAATCGAACAACCATTATTCTCGGACTTAAACAAGTAACCGTCTCGCAATAAATATGATTCGGATATAATGTTCATGCTCAACACAGGCACCAAATAACAATTATTTAAGTATAAAACTAACCCCGATGGTAGATGAAGAGGTAGTGTGCCGACCGCGATCACATCAACCTTTGATCCATTTCCAACGCCCATCGTCACCTTGTTATTCGCTAGTTTCCATCTATTCTGCAGCACCTGTTTCGAGTTACAAATATGAGCAATCAAACCAGTATCAAATACACAAGCACTACTACGACTACTAGTGAGATACACATCAATAACATGTATATCGGATATACCTTTCTTCTTGATGTTGCCGTTCTTCAAATCCGGTAAGTACTTAGGGAAATTTCGCTTCCAGTGACCTTCTCCCTTGTAGTAAAAGCATTCAGTATCAGGCTTAGGCCCAGCCTTGGTCTTCTTCCCCAGCACGGTAACTTTCTTACCGCTCTTCTTGAAGTTTCCCTTTTTCTTAGACTTGCCTCGCCTTTTGAATTTGGTGGTCTTATTGACCATCAACATTTGGTGCTCTTTCTTGATCTCCACTTCCACAGATTTTAACATGGAGAAGAGTCCAGGCAACGAATTGTCCATTTTTTGACTATTGTAGTTGATGTACACGCACTTCTATTCTTGTAGACAGTTGTTGGGCCTCCAAGTGCCGAGGTTTGTAGAACAGCATCAAGTTTCCCTGAAGTGGATTACCCAAGGTTTATCGAACTCAGGGAGGAAGTGGTCAAAGGTATCCCTCTCAAGCAACCCTGCAATCAAGATACAAGAAGTCTCGTGTGTCCCCAACACACCCAATACACTTGTCAGGTGTATAGGTGCACTAGTTCGGCGAAGAGATAGTAAAATACAGGTGGTATGGATATAAGACAATGGTGCCAGAAAAGAGCTTTTGACGGGGAGGAAAAGACTAAAGGCAAACTTAAATAAAGATGGAAGCAAGCAAGCATGCAACATATCTAGAAGCAAATTGTGTTTCAATGCTTAGAAACAAGGCCTATGGATCATACTTTCACTAATGAACACTCTCATATAAATATCTTCTCTTCATGATACTACCCTGAACTACTCTCCGGTTGGACACTCTAATCCATGGTAGGGCTATAACAGCACTCCTCAAAGTCCACCTTCCCCATCTATATAACCCCACACTGTCACCTTGAGCGCTAGATGGTTCCAACAAACACCACAATTTCATAAAGACATCCAAATCAAAATATACTCATGATAAATATTTATGAACTCTAGCCTAATTGCCACCACGGTGTGCACACTGTCACTTTCACACACGTGGGGAGAGCAGAGATCTATTGAAGCACTTGAGCATTTATGTAGACTCTAGCCTAAGTGCCACCACGGTATGCATGCTATCACTTTCATACACGTGGGGAGAGCCGGAGATCTATTAAAGCACTTGAGTAGCAGGGTAGATCTACTTTATTACAAAGCTCATGATCACAATATGATCATGCATAGAGAGAGAGATGAACACATAGCTACCGGTAGAGCCCTTAGCCTCGAGGAAGAACTACTCCCTCCTCATCATGGGAATCAGCAACGGCGATGGAGATGGTTGTGAAGATTGATGGAGATGGCTCCGGGGGCAACTCCCCGTCCAGGCAGGGTGTCGAAATAGAGACTTTTCGTCCCCCAAATCTCCCCTTCGGTGGCGGTGGCGTTGCGGAACTTTTCGTGGCTTTAAGATTGACGATTTAGGGTTTCTGAGTCGGGGGCTTCTTATAGGCGAAGGAGGCAAGGTCAGTGGAGGCCTAGGGGGCCCACACCCCCTGGTGGCATGGCCAGGGTGGGCCCGCGCCACCCTGGCCCTACTTCGTCTCTGCTTCGATTTTTCGTATCGATCAGGGAAAAATAGTAACTTTGGCTTTTGTCCCGTCCAATTCCGAGAATATTAGTTTTTTAGCTTTTCTAAAACCAAAAACAGCAGAAAACAGGAACTGGCACTATGGCATCTTGTCAATAGGTTAGTTCTAGAAAAGTGTATAAAAATACCTCAAAGTGTAGACAAAACATAGTTCAAATGATATAAAACAAGCATGGAGCATCAAAAATTATAGATACGTTTACAATGTATCATTAGTTCATCACAAAGTTCTTGTAACTTGGTGGTAGTGATTGGAGGACACGGTGAATCCCCAAAGCATTAGGAATCACTATACCCAAGCTTTGGAGCTTACTTGCGTGCCCAGACATCTTAAGCACATGCTCACAGACGGAGCTGCCCTCTTCCATCTTGCAGTTAAAGAACTTTTCAAAAGCCTCATAACTCTCAACTACCGCGTGAGCCTCAAATATTATTTTGAGTTCACGGACAATATCATGTGGGTCAAAGTTCTCAAACCTTTTCTGAAGCTCCGATTCCAAACCATACCAAATAGCACACTGAAATGTGGAGTACTGATTCTTCCGAGTGAGGAAAACATTCTTCACCTCATCGGTAGCGTCAGCTGCAGGTGGGTCACCTAGCGGTGAATCCAGCACATAGGTCAAATTACCAGCATTGAGGACAATCCTCAAGTGGCGGAACCAATCCGCGAAGTTGCTTCCATTGTTATTCAACTTTTCTTTCTCTAAGAATGCATTAAAATTGATGGTAGGGGTCGCCATTGATCTACAACATATTTGCAATAGTTTAGACTAAGTTTATGACAAATTGAGTTCTAATTAATAGTTAAATTAATCTAGGTGAACTCCCACTCAAAAAAACACCCCTCACATTGTTTTAGTGATCACGCGAACTAAATCCACCACATCAAAACCGATCATCATGAGAGTTGATGTAGCTTCATAGGCGAATAATCAACATGTTCATCATATCTATTATATGAGTCATGCTTTACCTTTCGGTGATCCGTGTTCTGAGACCATGTCTATACATGCTAGGCTCGTCAAGATCAAACCTTAGCTTCCGCATGAGCAAATCTAGCTTGCTCCCATTGTATACAGTCACAGAATCTAACACACCTGATCATCACGTGGTGCTTCGAAACAACGAGCTTTGGCAACGGTTCCTAGTAAGGACGAGCAATTTATAGCTTGACATTTTGTGAGAGGGATCATCTTATAATGCTACCATCGAGAACTAAGCAATACAAGATGCATAAAATTATTAACATCACATGCAATTCAAAATATGTGATATGATATGGCCTTTCTTCTTGTGCCTTCGATCTCCATCTTCAAGCACGAACATGATCTCCATCATCACTGGCGTGGAGTCAAGGTCAATGGCACGACTCCATGGTTATCGTCCACTAGCATTAACTATTACAAATACTTTGAATAATAGAGACACATGTCTTAACAAAATTAAAAGACAACCATAAGGCTCCTGCCGGTTGCGGACTTACAATAAGGAACATTGCATACATCATATATATATTCCCAATCATGGCCATATCACATCATAGCACACCCCTGCAAAAAAAGTTAGACACCTCTATTTTTTTACATGTTTTACGTGGTTTGGGGCTTTCAATAAGTGTCGTTCTAACTTAAGAACAAGAACCACAATGTTGATATTTGAACTATCAAGTGCCTATTGTAAATTGAATCTTTACTATGATGGCAGAGACAGACACCCGCAAAGCCACTTATGCAATATAAATTGCATGTTGAGCATGGAGCAAGTCTTATGAATGATGTCATGTAAGGTTAGCCCGGGTCGTTTCATCCCACCATACCGCAAGATGCAAAGTACACAAAAAGCAATTGATAATAAAAGAACCACCGCCCACAATGACCATTGTGTTCTACTCGTGCAACCGATCTACATATAGACATGGCTCTGATACCACTATAGGGGTTCGTAGCATGGAAAACAAAAATTTTCTACCGCATGAACACACACAAGACAAGATCTATCTATTAGATTGTAGCAACGAGTCAATTAGAGTACTCACCCTCGAAGATTCAAAAGCGGTTAACGAGAGCAGATTCTCGTGGGTGATGTAGTCATACACTTGCCG
The DNA here is from genome assembly GCA_910589765.1 of Avena atlantica. Lineage (NCBI taxonomy): Eukaryota > Viridiplantae > Streptophyta > Magnoliopsida > Poales > Poaceae > Avena > Avena atlantica. Next base: position 198,332,285 of record OU342738.1, on the reverse strand, counting down.
ATCTCAAGATTGCGTAGACGATCCTTCCGGCGCTGTCTTCCGGCAGCGCTTCCGCAGTCGGTCACACGTTCGGTACTCTATGAAGACCTTCCTCTCCCTTGTTCCAGCAGGCAATGGAGGTTGTAGTTCTCTCCTCGCGATTCCGGCAGCACGACGGAGTAGTGTCGGAAGTAGAGGGAAGATCCCGCAGGGCTTCACCTAAGCCAGACTGGGTTATGGTGGAGTCGGCAGCGATCTAGGGTTTAGAAGCCGGAGAGCGGGAGGTGGAGTCGGCAGCGGCTAGGGCGGAAGCGACGAACCGGCGGCAGCACGAGGCGGCAGTGGTTTGGATGGTGGCGGTCTTGTGTTGTTGGGGGGCACCCCCTCCCCTCTATTTATAAGAGGTAGGGGCAGCTTGGGAGAGGGGAGTTTCAATCCTTCCCCAACTCCTTCTCCTACTTGGCTTGTGGTGGAGGGAGAGAAGGATTCTTTCCTTCCTCCACCAGGATACATTGTCCCAGTTTGACTCTCAATTTGGAGTTTAATTTCTTTCTTTCAAACACCCAACCAAGTGACCTAGGACACGAAGCAATCATTCCACTTAGTAATGACACATTCATGCACCCTTCCCCTTCCGGTCCAATGAACCTTCTAGATCATTCCGGTGAAAACACCAGAATCATTCCCGAACTCCAGAATGGGACTTTCCTTATATGAATCTTATTCTTCGGACCATTCCGGATCTCCTCATGATATCCCGGATCCCATCCGAGACTCCGAACAACATTCGGTCTCCCTACTTACATTCCATATCTACTAAACAACATCGAATCCATAAGTGTGTCTCCCTACGGTTCGTGAATTATGCAGACATGACCGAGACTCTTCTCCGATCAATAACCAATAGAGGAATCTAGAAATGCATATGGCTCCCACATATTTATACGATTACTTTGGGATCGAATGAACCACTTACATACGATTCCAATTTCCCTTTGTCTCGCGATATTTTAATTATCCGAGGTCTGATTGTCGGTATCTCTGCATACCTAGTTCAACCTCGTTATTGATAAGTACTCTTTTCTCGTTCCCGTGATATGTGATCCCTTGTGAGCCAGTCACATGCTTGCAAGCTAATCGGATGACATTCCACTGAGAGGGCCCAGAGTATATCTATCCATCATATGGATGGACAAATCCTACTCGTGATCCATGTGCCTCAACACATACTTTCCGAATACTCAATACCACCTTTATAACCACCCAGTTACGGTGTGGTGTTTGATCTCATCAAAGTATCCATCCGGTGATGGTGATTAGTATGATCTCATGGTCGAAGGAATTAGGTTACTATGTATCAGAAATCTTATAGGAAACAAACTAATGAAATGAATTGATCTTTATGCTAGGCTTATCTATAGGAATATGTCCATCACACCATTCTCCTAATGATATGATCTTGTTGTTAATAACATCCCAATGTTCATGATCAGGAAACCATGATCATCTATCAACCAACAAGCTAGTATTATAAAGAGGATTTACTAGGGACTCTAATTAGTTTACAAATCACACAAGTATTAATGTTTTCGGTTAATACTGTTATAGCATGAATGTAAAAATTTATCATCAACACAAAGATATAATAATAATTACTTTTATTATTGCCTCTAGGGCATATCTCCAATAGTGCCTTGTGTGCCAAAGGACCTGGTATGCCTTGCCTATGATTTTATGAGGGCAGTGGGTCACATGCAAGGGCTCCAGGAGCTGTTTTCACATTTTTTTTATATTTTGTTTGGTGCTGCCCAAAATAATGGCAAAACCCGCTGGCAGGCACGGTAATGCGACGGTCAGTGCAATCTTGGACCCAGGCATGCATCCAGCCCAGGTACCCTATGGGGCACCCCAAACCATTTTCCCCTGAATATTGAGAGTCTCTTATAGGGTACATACAGTTAGAAACCACATTTACTAGGTTGTAACTCAAAAAATACAGTATATGCTTGCATCACGAGATAAATACCCACCTCTCAGGAATGGCCATGCAGCATGGTGTAGCATGCATGGAAATTGCCTCGGGCCCATGGTTGTGCCCTAATCTTGCACCTCCTTTGGGATAACACCATTTTTTTGGGTTCGGAAAATGGAAAGTCAAGATTTTTCCAAATGACCACGAAATCTCTAGTTAGTGAAGTCACTTGCAATGCCGAGAGGGAGCTAGGTGACGGGTTTGGGCTCAATCCATGGAGTGGTTCCATGTTCTGGGCAGCGAGGAGGGAATCTAGGGTTGGATGCCATGTTAACTCACACTCGATAGACATCCTGGTGGTGCCTTGGGTGCCAAAGGACCTTCTTTGCCTTGCCTATGATTTTAGGATGTCAGTGGTCACATGCAAGGGCTCTAGGAGCATTTTTCACATTTTTTTAGATTTTGTTTGGTGTTGCCCAAAAAAAGGCGAAAACCGCCAGCGGCCGCGGCAATGCGACAGGTCGGTGCAATCTTGGACCCAGACATGCATCCAGCCTAGGTACCCCATGGGGCAATTCAAACCATTTATCCCTAAAAATTGAGTGTCTTATAGGGTACATATAGTTAGAAACCGCATTTACCGGGTCGTAACTCAAAAAAATATAGTATATGCTTTCACCACGAGATAAATACCCACCTCCCGGTAATGGCCATGCACCATGGTGTAGCATGCATGGAAATTGCCTCGGGCCCATGGGAGCGCTCTAATCTTGCACCTCCTTTGGGAAAACACCGGTTTTTTGGGTTCAGAAAATGGAAAGTCGAGATTTCTCTAAATGACCATGAAATCTCTAGTTGGAGAAGTCGCTTGCGATGCCGAGAGGGATCTAGGTGCTGGGTTTGGGCTCAATCCATGGAGTGGTTCCATGCTCTAGGCAGCGAAGGGGGGAGAATCTAGGGTTGGAAGCCATGTTAACTCACACTCGATAGACATCCTGGTGGTGCCTTGGGTGCCAAAGGACCTGGTATGCCTTGCCTATGATTTTATGAGGGCAGTGGGTGACATGCAAGGGCTCTCGGAGCTGTTTTCACATTTTATTTATATTTTTTTAAGATTTTGTTTAGTGCTACCCAAAAAATGGCGAAACCCGCCGACGGCCGCGACAACACGACAGTTGGTGCAATCTTGGACCCAGGCATGCATCAAGCCTAGGTACCCCATGGGTAACCCCAAACCATTTTTCCTGGAAATTGAGAGTGTCTTATACGGTACATACAGCTAGAAACTTCATTTACCGGGCTATAACTCAAAAAATATAGTATATACTTGCACCACGAGATAAATACCCACCTCCCAAGAATGGCCATGCAGCATGGTGTAGCATGCATGGAAATTGCCTCGGGCCCATGGGCGTGCCCTAATCTTGTATCTCCTTTGGGAAAACACCTATTTTTTGGGTTCAGAAAATGGAAAGTGGAGATTTCTCCAAGTGACCACGAAATCTCTAGTTGGAGAAGTTGCTTGCGATGCCGAGAGGGAGCTAGGTGCCGAGTTTGGGCTCAATCCTTGGAGTGGTTCCATGTTCTGGGCAGCGAGGGGGGAATCTAGGGTTGGAATCCATGTTAAATCAGATTTGCCCTCTATGCTAGTCACGGATACTCAGAAAAGCCCTTACTATAGCTCACCCAGAAACCAGCACGCCCTGATTGGTCAGACAGTTGTCACACGGATCGTGCCAGCCAATCGTTGATCCTCTTTGATCTAACGGCCACGCGAAATTTTTATAGTAGCAACATCCCAATATTATTACACATGACATGGTAGTTACAACAATCACAATGCAGGACGTGGTAGTTAAATATGTAATAACAATACTAACAACAGAACATTACGCATCATCGTCCTCGTCGTCATCGTCAGTGGCAGCGGTGTCCTCCGATGAATCGACGACAACTCCATCCTCATATATACGCGCCCTCTACTCGTCGGAGTCCTCCTCCTCCTCATAGTCCCGCAGGTCGAAGTCACTCTCCTCCGCTTCTGCCTCCAACTGCTCTATGAACGCCTCCTTGTTGCCCAAGTCGGAGTCCTCCTCGTCGTTGGCTCCTCTATTACTCCTGCCCTTCTTCATGGTGGTCTCGCATGCTTTCCTCCGGCGCTCTGTCGTCTTGGCTTCTGCTTGGCGCTCCTCCGTCTCTGTTGGTGCAACACGCTTCTTGGGTGCGGCGGGTACGACAAGCTTTGACGTCTTGGTGTCCTCGAGCGCCGATGTCGATGGATCCTGGCGCGGTTGGACACGTCGTGGTGCCTCGGATAGCTTCCGGCGGGCACAAACGATGCCGCAACAAGCAGGTGATGCAAGACGGTCAGCCACCGGCAAGGATCTGCCACGACACGGTTCCATCCTGCACGACGAAGTTGTTCGGAAATTCGAGATGGCGGGTACACAGAGTTGGGTGCCGATCCTATCAGGGGCGCCAGGAGCATCTCATAGTCTAGTCACATAAAAATTGTGCTACATCATAAAATATCTACATACTAGGAGTATTGTCACGTAACAAATCACAAAATGCGCCATGTGGCAGCGTCGGGAAGTGTCCAGTGTGTGCTTGTCAATGTGGAGTTGAACGTTTCAGCATGTTGTGTTTGTGCAGCAGCTGCGCGCGTCATGACAACCCCTTGAGCACACACGCATGATGGATGTGCAACCCGTAATTACTTCCTCCCTCGTAGTCCCACCCTGGCCCCTGTATCCACGGTATACTAGGCGGCACGCGCCAAAGCCCCCGCTGAACCGTCCATCTCATTAAAGCCAGTCCAATCGAGTCCCCATCGTGTGGACTGTGGGGTTTTATTCCCTGGTTCTGCCAGTCACACTTCTTTAAGAAGGAAGCAACATAGGCCATCGATTAACAAATGAACAGTGGATGTAGGTTGAGAGAGTACCAGAGTAAACGGTGGTCTTGTATAAGACTGTACCACAGACTAGACTCTTTGACCATGTGAGACCCTGGCGCATGGCTCAATAGGATTGATAGGAAACCCATACCAACAAGTTGCAACTTCTTTTCCGGAAGCTCATCTGAAAAGAACTCTAAGGTTAACCGTGATTGGCCTAGAGCAATTCTAGGATGGGTGACCGACCGGGAAGTGGGTACCGGGTGCGCACGAGTGAGGACAAAGTGCGCAGAAAATACTAGTGTTGGTCTGTGGGGTTAGTCTAGAGATCCTATTGAGCTGCCAGAAGTGACAGCCATCGGTCCGGAGTGACCGGGAGTGTTACAAGTGGTATCAGAACCGACCCTCACGGTTACATGTGCATGTGCGGGTCAGTGTCGGACATGTGTAGCATGGCGTGTGTGGCCCGAAGTGGACACGACATGGCAATGTGCCGGCACTGGACGCACAGACGTGTGCCAAGAGGGGACGTTCCTGGCTTGTGGTTGATCGACGAGGATGTCGATCTTCTAAGGGTGGGTGCATGGGAGACCCTGGCGCATGGCTCAATAGGATTGATAGGAAACCCATACCAACAAGTTGCAACTTCTTTTTCGAAAGCTCATCTGAAAAGAACTCTAAGGTTAAGCGTGCTTGTCCTAGAGCAATTCTAGGATGGGTGACCAACCGGAAAGTGGGTACCAGGTGCGCACGAGTGAGGAAAAAGTGCGCATAAAAGACTAGTGTTGGTCTGTGGGGGTTAGTCTAGAGATCCTATTGAGCTGCCAAAAGTGACAGCCGTCGGTCTGGAGTGACCGAGGGTGTTACAGACCATTCTCCCCGTCCATCACTTTCTTCTTCCTCCTGCCCCCACCTTCCTCCATCTACATTAGCCATGGCTCCCCAGAGGAGAGGCGGATCAACCGTGCGCACAGAGAGAAAGGAGAGAGCTCACCGCCTTGGACTTCTTGCTCATTCCCCCGCCCTCGCATAGAGACCCAATCTCTCCTAGGAATGGCGCTGAATGTTCCAGCAGGCTGGGGCTCCTCCCGCTCCCGGTACAGTCTTCTTCTTCTTTGTTTTCTTCTTCTTCTATGTCTACTTCTTATTCTTCTTATTATTACTATGCTACATATTCCAGGGCGGCCGTGGACCCTGAAAGCAGCATGATGGCAGCGGCGGCGCTGAATGTTCCAATAGGCCAGGCCTCCCGGTACAGTGTTCTTCTTCTTCTATGTCCACTTCTTATTCTTCTTCTTATTACTATGCTACATATTCCAGGGTGGCCGTGGACCCTGTAAGCAGCACGATGGCGGCGTCGGCGCTGAATGTTCCAGCAAGCCAGGGCTCCTCCTGGTATAGTCTTCTTCTCTTTTTTTCCTCTTCTTCGCTTTTTCTTCTTATTCTTCTTCTATGTCTACTTCTTATTCTTATTGTTACTCTGCTACATATTCCTAGGCGGCCGTGGACACTAAAACAAGCATGATGGCGGTGGCGGCGCTGAGTGTTCTAGAAGGCCAGGGCTCCTCCCGATACAGTCTTCTTCTTCTTCTCTGTTTTCTTCTGCTGCTGATATGTCTACTTCTTCTTATTTTTCTTATTCTTACTCTGCTACATATTCCAGGGCGATCGTGGATCCTAAAACCAGCACGATGGCGGCGGCATTGCAGGACCCGTTCGGCCCTATTCTCCGGCTCAGCGAGATAGGAAATCCCGACATGCATTTGGTTTTATTTTTGAGAGTCTAAATGTGGAAATATTACACTGTGTCTTCCCGCAAATAGCCTCCAAGTAGGGACCACGCTCAATCTACGTAGACACATTTGGGGTTTTTGTGACTTAAATATTGTGCTTCCCTGGAACATGTAGTATAATTATAGAGTACCTATTTTAAATAACATAAATGATGCAGCAAGCGAAGGACGATTGCCGTGACAAGGTGGCCACGATCAATGCCAAGATAGACAACCAACTGCAGGGTGGACGCTCCCTAACCCAGGCTAATGATCGCCTTCGAAGGAGTTTGTCTCTGCAGAAGGAGATCATGCTTGATTTTTCACTTAACATCAAGAGGCTCGAAGCAAAGCGCGACGAGCTGCAGAGGGTAACCGACAAGCTGCAGAAGTTGATCGCACACAACTTGTCCAAACAAGACCTGGCCATCAATGATAGGGAACGTTGCATGGATGTATTAAGGCGGATGAAGGAGGACATGGGCCGAGGACTCACCATGCCCAATAGTCCAAACAAGGAGAACGGGGAGCTAACGTCAATGCCCAATTCAGATTACGAGTAGAGGGGCAGGTATCTCAGTTCATGCTCCGCTGCTTTTGTAATTTATATATGTTGTGCAATTAAGGAATCTTGGAGAAACTCATTATATCTTTGTTTATCTTACTTGCCTGTCAACTGAATTTTGGGTTTGTGTTCTCATGAATGGTCATCATCCTTTCTTTCCATTATGTATCTGAGCTTGGAATTAGATTATGACTATACCACTACTATTTGGTTACATTGGAAAAGCCCACAGCACCCTAGTCTCACGTTGCTTTGAAATTGAAATTAGGACTATGCCACTACTTTATCCCGTTGAATTGGGAAAAAAGGCTATATTGCTCTGAAATTTAAATTAGTACTATGCCACTACTTTATCCTATAGAATTGGGAAAGTCTATATTGCTCTATCATATAAATTATAAATATGCCACTAGTTTATCGTGTTGAATTGGGAAAAAGCCTATATTGCTTTGACATTATCTCTGGAATTAGGACTGTGCCACTAGTTGATTATGTTAAATTTTGAAAAATCCTTGATTGCTCTGTCCTTCAAATTATGAATTTGACACTAGTTAATTGTTTAAATTATGAAAACTAACCACATATTTTTGTTGCAGCAGAAGAGGCGAAAGCTCAATCCAGAACTGCCGACCTGGCTAAAGAAAAATATGGATATCCAAATGGAGAAGCAGAATTTTCAGAAAGTGTCCCACGACCGCCTGAGAGAAGAAGTCACCATCCTTTATGACAAGTGCCACAATCTGAAGGTGGACATCACCGACTGGAAGGAACTTCACGAGAAAAGTATCGCCTCGGCTCGTGTGAAGGAGGAGATCATCAAGGATCTCATGGTGGATAATCTTAAGCTTACTGATAAGCTTGTCGCTTCCCAAACGGAGCACTTGAACCTACTGAGGGAGCAGGTAAAAACCAAAGCGGACCTAATCGAATGAACCCTCGAACTGGAGCTTCTCAGGAAGGAAAATGAGCATCTCCGTGCCTGACTCAATGCAAACTATAAGTTCCTCTGAACTTAGTTTGCAAACTATGTGTTCTAACGGACCAAATCGTGTTTTATCCATGTAGTAGTGATTTTGTAAATGTGGACCTCTCTCTATGCAAACTATGCTTTCTTCTGAAAGGTTATTTTGCTCAAGGATTGAGTTTGGATTAGTGAAGATGTCACAATTGCAAGTCTTATAGTTAACTAGTTTCAGATATTTCCACGACACAAATTATTCATCTAAAATTTCCTTGATCGTCTATATCTTGTCCTTGTTCACCTCGCGCTCCTTCTTCAGATCCTTCAACAGATCCGCAATGCAGTACTCTAGCTTCTTGTAATCTTCCACGAGCTTATCCCTCTCCTTTTCGACCTTCTGAATCTTCCGTGCAGTTCCCACCACCAAGCTCCTATTGATTGTGTCATTTAGTTCTGACCGCAAATTCTTGATTTCCTGTTCTATCTCCTTATTTCCTACCAAGAGCTTGTAATTTTTTGCAGCTGCATCACAGGCATCTGTAAATCTCCCCAACCTTTCGAGCTCATACATATCCCACAACTGGGCCAAACATTTCTTAAGTGCGTTTGGCCACTCAAGATCCACCCACTCTACTGCTTTACACACCGGGCCAACCTAAAAAACACGGGACCTAATTATCAACATAACACTACACAATTTTCTTCATGTCGCCATTGTACATAACGAAAGCAAACCGGATTTTTACATCCCAAAAACCTTCTTCCAGTTTCACTGCCTTCAAATGCAACATATTTCCTCAGTTTTAGCCCATGGTTACATGGTACTTCCCAATCGAGATCTAGTCCCTCCCAATCGGGGTCGTAGATTGTGAGTGGTACCTATAAGGAAAAAAAGCTAGAAATAAACATGATTGCATGCACATTTCAAGTCTTGGGTCAAGGTAATTACCAATGCCTAATCATTGCCGAGAAAACATAGGAACTCACATTTGGGAGGGAAGACTCGATATCAGACAGAAAGCTGTCGCTGCTTGACTGGTCGTCCTCATCGTTCCAGGGCGGCATGGCGAATGCGGCCTCGGTGACATGTCAGCGGCGGTGAGGCGAGAGATGAGGGTAGTGAGTGGAGAGAGAAGGAGAGGGGAAAGTGAAGTGCGTCAACATTGTAACATTGAGTAAATTGACACGCTACAATGGTTTAATTGATACAATGTCCCATGGTTGGATTACTATCTCATATCAAATAGTTTTTCTCTTCCTTGTTTTTAATTTGTAATATTAATCTTGTACTTCCTCCTTCCCAATTTGTTTGACTTATATCAACATACAAAATCTTATGTATCGAACAATATAGGATTATGGTCAGGTCTAATGAATTGTTTATTGTACTAACCCCTTAACCCTTATTCCTAAATCCTAGACATGTCCGTTCAATATATCACTGTCTCCTACTTAGTAAGTTTTTTCCTAAGCCCTACGCTCGTTCATCCATGATATTACTTCCTTCTAAGTAATAGTTAGTTATCCATTGATTAGTCAAATTACTGATCCCACAGAGCATTATATTACATCATAATCATGTCAACTACAAGGTACTTATATATCACCTTGTTCAGTGATGGTTTCAATGAATGATATGTCCGAAAATCCCAACTGCTCATAGCACATTATATTACAATCTCTCAATAATCAGAATCTCAGAAACAAATATATCACATCATCTTAGCAAACATAATCATGTCAACTACAATGTACTTCTGTCTTATTACAACAACAATGATTTCATCGAGTGATATGTCCGAAAATCTCAACATCTCACAGAACATCGGATTGCAATCTCTGAACAAACACGACCACATCAACACAGTTTCAAAGCAACAACAATGTTTGTTACAAATACAGGCAGAGAAACCTTGCGGTCTATCTAACAAGCCCTGGGTAGCAGCTCTCATCAGATCTGATCAACGTCTATCGCCCCGTTCTGTTCAGCCACAACAAGGGCCTCTGCATCCACTATAACCTGTCTAACAACATCAGAAATGGCAGTCAGGAAGAACACCTTCCTGGTTTTCTTCTTTCGTTGCATAATCTGCATCAGATCATCGGTATCCAAAACATCTATGAACTCTTGCTTCTTATGATGCCGCCACCGGAGTCGTGCCATCTTCTTAGGTCCAATAATGATTTCCTTACCAATCATCTCTCTCAGTTCAACAGGAGTTATGTTTTTGGAATCGATGGCTATCTCCACAGTAAATGACGAAATTGTCTTATTAACTCCGCCATCAATTTTTGCTATGTATGAATCCACCTTTAGGTGTATATTTAACTTAGCTTGATCAGCATCTGGTGGTCCATAAACTCAAGCAGCAGAAGCTCTGGCAGCAAGATCTCCAGTATCTACATACATATCATCAATCAACGCTTCAACTTTCACCCGACGATCAGCTGCACAGCACTCCCAAAGCATTTGAAGCTGATGGGAGTGCTCAATTTGCACATAGGTATCACTCATTTTATGTCACACAAATTTTGCCCTTTGTCTAGATCCCCAAGGAATTCTAGAATGAAGCATATCTATCAGATGCAAAATAGACACAACCTCTTTGTAGTTGACAAGCAGACGCACATCCTGCCCGAACACAATCCTCTCGCAACCAAAATCTAGTTTTGCAGTGTACTGGCGGGCATGCACCGTGAACTCATATAGGTCTGCTACATCGAAGTTGTTCCTAATTTGATTAAAAAGGGGACCTTTCAGTTCATTCGACACTACTTTGTAGTAACTAATCTACTTGCAAGACAAGGCACAGAAAAGAAAAATTCACCTCTCGCTCTTCTCCTGGGTGGTTTTCTTCGAGATCTGGGTTGCACGACCCCGCACTACAGCCGAACACTCTGCCGCCAGCCAAGATTTTCTCTTCAACCCGTTGCTCGTAGGTACCCTGTTAGCAGACTTCTAGCTGTCCTCCTCGCTACCCTGGGCTGCAGACCCTGCCGATGCTTCGCTTGTCTGGCGTTGTGCCCGAGATGCTGGCTCCGACACAGCCGGATCAGTCACCGACATAGCTACCACCTTGGCCTCGCTTGACATGCCGCCGCCGGATTCAGTGTGTGTGGGGGGGGAGGTGGGGAGGGGGTGGGGAGAAAAACGAACGTTGCCACCAAACCGGATTCAGTGTAGGGCAAGGGAGAAAAAGGACCGCCTCCGTCGGATTCAGTGTCGGGGGTTAGGAAAGTACAGAAATGGATTTTCCCATGCGGCACGTGGACGGTGACTTAGAAGGGGCATAGCATGGGCACGATAGGTACTAATGTAACGGAATATCCTGACATAACGGCTAAGATTTGAAAATATTTGGTTTGGCCACCATTCACTCGAAATGCCCCTCTCGGTAATTACCCCTCCAACTTTTCAAATCGCGGTGATTAGACGCAACTTGGACCCCGCGATGCCTTCGCCTGCGACCTTTCGGGACGCAAAGTAGTATCCCCGCGAGGAGGATGACGGAGATGCGTAAAGGGTCTGCGGAGGCGTGCCGAGGGACCACGGAGGCTTGCCGAGGATGCTTGTCGAGGGTCCACAGAGGCTTTACAAGGTTCATGCAGTCCGAGTCATCGAGGACGAGGTGTAGCCCTAGTTTTGCCAGAACTAGGCGCACGTCAGGATGAATGCACACTCCGGTTTTGCCGGAACCAAGTATGCAGAGAAGAACTTGTCGGTGACGTGGTCGAGATAGTCATAGAGGAAGGTGTCGTTGCCGAAGAAGACTTTGTCGATTCCGACGAATATGAAGCGCCGATCCAAGATTGCCAGGATCGGGGACGCGTCGAGGATGAAGGCATGCACCGGTGTTGCCAATACCAGGCACGCAAGGGCAGCGACAAAGACGTAGAAGGCGGCGAAACCAACGGCGGCCTGGATTGGCGCAGGGCGGTACTCGAATCTAGCATGACGAAGACCATGCGAGGACGTAGGCGACCCGCACCATGGGAGGTGGCGTGGAGATATCCTGGGGAGTCGGTGCACGGAGACGGGGATGTAGACTGCGTGTAGTGACGCCATGACTAGATGGGGTGGCATAGTTACATGGCACGAGTCCATGCATCAGCTGGGAGACCACCAGTGGTGTACACGCTTGTGAGGCGTGTTTGCAAGCCGGTAGCATGGACCAAAGGTGGCGGCGCTGTGGCCCGAAGGGGCGGCGCAATGGCAGCCCGTAGCTCGAACGGTGGTAGGCGCGTGCTCGGGGACATGCTTGGCGTAGACAGGCGCGAGATCGATTGATCAGACCGATGGTACGCCATGGCGTGGACGACACATAGATCAGAGTCGATGATGCCGTTGTTGGTGAACTCCCGGACAATGGCGACGAAGACGATTCGAGGGGGGGTTGTGGCAGCCTACCGAGGATGGCGTAGCAGTCGACCGAGGTAGATCGTCGATACCGATGGTCGGAGTAGAGGCGTGGCGATGACAACGGCAGTGGGTGACTCAATCCGATCTATGATCGGTAAACAAAAAAGAAGACCGGCCAAGCGACCGGCAGAGAAAAAAACCAATCTAGAGATTGGAAAAGACTCACCAGGGCAACCAGTCATAGATCGGTGGACGAACCCTGCGACGGATCGTGCGGCCCCCAGCGGATATCATGGAGATCAATCCGTCGGGAGTGGCGCGGCGGAAGTGCGTCGGTGGCTAGGGTTTGGACCAGTTAGGCTGATACCATAAAAGAGTATGAGTTTTGCGGAATATGATGGATGTATTACTGAGCCTCATGGGTGAGTATATATAGGCATAAAGGGGATCAAGTTAAAATTATACGTAAATAGATATTAACTCTATATAAACTATCATAACAACTGTATATGTCTAATACTCTAACAGTGTACATGTATTATGTACACTTATATGTGTTAGATTGGTGTACATGTTTTATGTACACTTATATGTGTTATGATTAATCTCAAATGCCTTGTCCTCCCACCTCTTCGCCTACATGCGATAGTGCACATTTAGCGAGATGTTGGGATAATAAATATCTAGTTTCTCGTGTACATGTGGTTCTCGTGGAATTCAAGTTTGAACTAATATACCTATTTGAAGTAGAAGTGTGCCAAGGACTTCATTTAAAATGGCTCAGATAAATTACATCACTGAAACATAACCTTTGTCTTGATAGCTTGGTGTAAAAGTAGGACCATTAATCCAATTTCCAATATGAAAATATTTTGGCTCGTCCATTTGATTTTTTTGACCAAATTAGATAAACACCATTCAAGAAGGGTAAAATACCTTTTCATGTGTGTGTACAAGTTTATCATCCAACATTGTACATAAATAAATACATGTATGTATCATTTCGCAAATAAAATACATGTATGTATCTGCATACTATGTACCACGCAAACAAAATACTCCCTCCGATCCATATTACTTGTCATAGAAGTGGATGTATCTACACATGTTTTAGTGCTAGATACATCCGTTTCTACGACAAGTAATATGGATCGGAGGGAGTACTATGTATTTTTATGTGCCATCTATAGTTAGAAAAACTTAACTAGTTCGCTACTATTACCTGTAACCCATTCATCCTTTAAACGCCATCAATTAATGTAATGAATCCAGGTATAATTGAAGGGAGATTTCACCATCGACTAGAATGGTAAGTAATCAACTTTGGCCAGGTTTGGAAGATTGGAAAAAGGTATTAACGGTCACGGATAAGAAACACAATCCAAGAAAACGTGTGATGCGCTGGCAAACACGTTTTTTTCTTTTCAAATCCGCTCTATATACTCATATTGCCTGAGAAAAGGTATTTTATTCTAGCAAACTAGTGGCTTTGTGAATTGTGATTCAAGTAGAAAATAGTATTCACATGACAAAATCTAAATATTATTCAAGATAATTAATAATGAATAGAGAGTTTCCCACATAAATAGATCTTTTAAAGTTGGGTCATTAAGCAGATTTTCATTATAAACATACTATTAGTAGGTACATTTAGATCTAGAATGATCATTTCCAATAATACCAACTCAGATTGTGTGAGAAAAGTTTATCGGTCTAACGTTGTACATAATATTTATTTGGAGGCACACTCTATATCATGTATTGGTAGAAGAAAATAAAATACTTCTAATGTTACCAGTGTAAGACCAGCTCCATAAAGATATAATCCACTCATCTTTCCTACGGAATAATCACACAACTAGCTGATCTCGATATATGATTCAAAAAATTCATATAACTCTCATGAAACAGAAATGGTAGGTAATGAGTGACTCCCCCTCTCCCGTCCCCGACCCCCCCCCCCCCCTCCCTCTCTCTCCCTGCTACGGCCTCCCATGATCACCATCCCGTTTCTCTAAGACAGTTGCATACCCTAACTACTTTGAAAAGATCACTTTATCGATAAGTACAATAAGAAAGTCTCTCCATATCTATCTTCATATATACATGACACATGGGTATTCATATTTTTAGCTATATATCAACCTACTAAACTAACTTGCACACATGCTCTCGTGCTTATGGGTTTTCTAACAATGGTGTACATATGTTATGTACACTTACATAATTATTATATATAATTAGTAATGAGAATTTATTGCCAGGCATGTAAAACACTATGCTTTGTAAGTTGTGGTGTCGCGGTAGATGTAGGTATTGCAAGTAGTTGTACTAATTATGATTCGAGTACATAGTAATAGTTTTCGAATGAGAAAATACCAACATTATTCAAGATAACTAATAATCACATAGAGTTGTCCAAATAAATATATCTTTTAAAGTTGGATTGTTAATCAAATTTCCATTATAAAACTACTACTAGTAAGTACATTTTGATCTAGAATGACTATTTTAATAATACCGACTCAGATTGTAGGAGAAAAGTTTATCGGTCTAACATTGTATATACTATTGATTTTGCATGCACACTCTATATCATGTATTGGTAGAATAAAATAATATACTTCGAATGTTATCAGTGTAATAACATTTCCATGAAGACATAATCCACTTATCTTTCCTACGAAATAATCACACGACTAGCTGATCTGGATATACAATTGACCAAAAAATTCATCTAATTCTCACCAATGAAATTGGTAAGTAATGAGTGACTCCCCATCTCTCGTCCACTACTCTCCCTATCTCACCCTACTACGACCTTTCATAATCACCAAACTCTTCTATTGCTGACACCTATGTACTCTAGCCACTCTGGCAAGATCCCTCTATATATAAATATAGTAAGCGAATCTCTATAAATATATGTCTTCATATATACATGACACATGTACTTTCATATTTTAGCTATATATCAGCCAACTAAACTAACTTGCACGCACACTCCCCCGCGTATGGGTTTGCTTACATTGGTGTACATGTGTTATGTACGCTTAAGGTATATCATTGCTCGTTCTCCTCCTGAGTCCCTCCTCCTCCCGAGAGGCTCCGGATGTTAGCCACACTCAAACCCTAGAAACTCCCCATCCGCCGCCTTTCTGGCCGCCGATGCTGCTGCCACCGGCAGCGGTGGCGGTGCCCTTCTCGTTGAATGACGATGCGCAGGGAGGTTCTTCCTGGTGGCATCTCACAGGGGGAGGTGGGAGGTCGGCTGGGGGCGTAGGGCAGCACGGCAGTTCCCGGCCGACGCCTAAGGCCCTCTGTCTGTGCGGCGTCGAGGAGGTGGTGGTGCTTCATCCGCACGGTTGCGGCGGCATTCTAAGCCACAAAATCTAGATGAGGGCTGAGGCCCGATCTGGCAAGCGGCCTAGGCCAATGCTGTATTGAGGTAACGCAGCAGCCTTGCACTGGATCAACCCTTGTTCTTTGGCTGATCCTGCATGGAGTTGAATAGCGATGTGGGGATCTGCTGGCCTTGCGGATGATGGTTGTGGTCCTAAGATTCCTTCTCGCGGAAAGATGGAGATATGTTGATGCCTATACCCATCGATGTGGCGAAAGTGTCGTGTTCTGGAAGGCTCCACCGGTGCTCCACTAGGCGATTCATGTCTGGATATTGCTAGATCGGGTGGGATTTCATTGTGCGCACCCACATTTTTCTCTAACCGTTTGGTTTCAGAGGGGGCGTTTTGAAGCTCTGATGGCTATTTTATTATGGGACACGTTCTCGTTTCATGGTGCTCGCGAAGAATGTCATGAAAGCCGAGCTCTGGAGACTAGCAATGATGGTTTGATTCCTGGTGGCGATGTGGTTTCGTCTTGGTGATCCGTGACTTGGAGCAGTGACATTGGAAAGTGATGGCGATAACAAAGGATAAATTCAGAGTTCAAACTTGTAGGGAGAAAGTCCCAGGTCTGGCCTTAATTGGTTGTGTCTGGCAATGTCCTTGTTAAAGGCATTATTTTGTTAGTACGGACTTTCTCCGGGGTGAAAACCCATGATCCATAATCAGGACGACGACGGCGTTTGTGCACTTTTCCCTTGTTGGAGGCGTCGCTTTTGGAGAAGCTGGATTTTTGGTGTTGTCTTGGTGGTGTTAGGTTCGCTACCACAATAAATAGATCACTGTAGTGAGGCTCTTTCTTGTAACTCTTCTTCTTTTTTGGGATGTATTCATCCGTAAAGCCGCTAGGGCTTTGTGTTGTTGTAAAGGTTGGGTGTTATTGGTATATTTGCGATATTAATATAAGCTTCTTATAAAAAAAATGTGTTATGTACACTTATATAGTTATTATATCTAATTAGTAATGAGAATAGTGCACATTTAGCCCTTGCCCCTCCCACTTATATGTGTTACATGGGTGTACATGTGCTATGTACACTTATATGTGTTATGATTAATCTCAAACCCCTTGCCCCTCCCACCTCTTCTATCGAGATAATAAACATCTAGTTTCTCGTGCACACGTGGTTCTCATGTAATTCAAGTCTGAACTAATATATCCCTTTGAAGTAGAAGTGTGCCAAGGACTTCATTTGAAATGGTTCAGATAAATTACATCATTGAAACATAACCTTTTTCTTGATAGCTTGATGTAAAAGTAGGACCACTAATCCAATTTCCAATATGAAAATATTTTGGCTCGTCCATTTGATTTTTTTGACCAAATTAATTAATTAATTAAACATGATTCAAGAAGGGTAAAATACCTTTTCATGTATGTGTACAAGTTTATCATTCAACATTGTACATAAATAAATACATGTATGTATCTTTTAATTTTGCAAAAAAATACATGTATGTATCCGCATACTATGTACCACGCAAAAAAATACTATATACTTTTATGTGCCATCTTATAGTTAGAAAAACTTAACTAGTTCAGGACTATTACTTGTAACCCACTCATCCTTTAAAGGCCATCAATTAATGCAATGAATCCAGATATAATTGAAGGGAGATTTCACCATCGATTAGAATGGTAAGTAATCAACTTTGGCCAGGTTTGGAAGATTGGAAAAAGGTACATTAATGGTCACGAGATAAGAAACAGAATCCAAGAAAACGGCGATTTTTTTTAAATAATACGAATTAATTAATTAATTTGAGTTCTATTATACGTTTTTTTTAATTCACAGATCTAGCACTTTGTCGGCCTGGGGCAAGCCGACTGGGCCAATCGGCCTGGAGCAAGCCGACTGGGCGTCGGCGCGTGGGGCCGCTGGGCTGCGTCGGCCATTCGGCCTGGGGCAGGCCGACTGCCCCAATCGACATGGGGCAGGCCGACTGGCTCAAGCATGCATGGCCAACACATGCATGCAGAGTAGGGGCAGTCGGCTTGGCCCAGGCCGATTGGGCAGTCGGCCTGCTCCAGGCCGATTGGCCAACGCGGGCCCCAGCTGTCTCACGCGGCGACGCTCAGTCGGTTTGCTCCAGGCCGAGTGGCCCAATCGGCCTCCTCCAGGCCGACAAAGTACTATTTTTGTAAAATGTTTAAAACGTGTAATAGATCTAGAAAATATTAAAAAAATGTATTATTTAAAAAAAATCGCAAAAAAACGTGTGCATGCGCTGGCAAACACGTTTTTTATTTTAAAAATTTGCTCTATTCTTATATTGCCCGTGAAAAAAGATTGTTTTTTATTCTATGCTTTTTTAGAGCTAATAATTATTCGATCTTACTCTTATTACTCCAGAAACGGATACCATCTTGTACAAGAGACATCCCACATCATGAATGAATACGAGGCAAACAAATTAAATTTAAATTATGGGAAAACATTATTAAGAAAGAAACAGACGTAATTAACAAACTCACAGCCTTGAATTAGACGATACATCATAGATCACATCTTCCCTTCAGATCTATCCGAACAACAAAACTCATAATGAGAAAATAGAGTAAATGAACCAAAACGAGAACCATGAATCTTTTTCTGCGAAGAGACAAGCATGGATCTTAAGCAAACTTTTCCCTGTAGCTAGATCAATCCGACCATCTAGCATGCACGCGCCAGTCGCCGCCACTTCATTCCTTGGAGCGGGTCACTCGTCCACCGGCGGCTGCCCATGCAGCGTTGCCGGACGACTCGGCCACGTCTTCGTTCACCACGAGCGGCTGTGCCGGCGCCGCCGCCAGCTGCCCCACGAAATCTATCTCCGCCGGGGCGGGTCCTCCCCTCCGGTACTCCTCCCAAAAAGCAGGGTTGTGAGCAAGCGGCGAAACCGTGTCCACTGCGGCTGCGGGAACCACGATCGGTGCAGGCGCCGCAACTGCGAGCGGCACTACGGCTAGAGGGGCGGCAGGTGCTGGCGCCGCAGGCACGAGCTGATTCTGGAGGCGGCGGCGGTGCCGCGCCAAGTGGCAACCAAGGGCGTGGAACGAGAGGAGGTCGTCCTTGCCGCATATATGGCACACGAACCCCTTTGGCACCGGAGGTGGCGGCGGGGGTGGTGGAGGCCCTCCGGTATTCCAGTTCCACGACATCGGCGAGAGAAAGGGTTTTTGCGAGGGTTGGAAGCTGTAGCTAGCACAGGTAGATCGACAAAATTGGGCCTGCCTTATGTGGTGGTCTGGGGTGGTTTATATAGGGCCAGAAGTCGCAGGTACTCACAACGGTAAAAAAAAAAACCGATCGATTGTCCATTTCGGCGGTGCTTCCTTGAGAAGCTCAGATTTCCGTATCAGTCCCGTATCACTCGTGCCTATTTTGTGTACAGTAAGTTGTAAGGCTTTTCGACAGAGTTCACACAGAAGAGTCTGTGCTGCTACCATCTCCAAGTGAAAGCACGCTGAGTCTACAAATTAATCCTCATATCATTGTACTAAGAGAACCTCCGCTTCTGGCCCAATTTGCCGGACAGATATAACTTTTGGCATGGATATGTCCAGTTTTCCACTCGTATTCCCAGACCGAGTTCCCAGTTTTGGACGAGTTATAGGCAAACTCAGGAAATATGGATGAATATAGGCAATTTCATTAATACTTACGTCAGTTCGTACATATTATATCAAATTCTGACAAACACCCAAATTTTGACTACATTAGACTAAAGAAAAAAATTAAAAGAACTTAGAAAATACTACTACGCCTAGCCGATGCCGATTCTCCGGGCGGGCCGATCACATGCCGAAGTTGCGGTAGAAAACAGTGTAGTCGACGTCCTGGGTACCGTCATCATCACCGCCATCATCATCGCTCGGCGGCTGGGGGGACGCAAGCTGCCCTGGCCGGTGTCGTCGCACTGCCACGGCTGAGACGAGGGACCGGCCTCGTCGTCATCGAGGATGATGAGCGGCGCGCCCTAGTAGGCGCGCTCCCGGCTAGCGCTTCGAGCGGCCTCGCGCCCGGCCTTCTCCTGATGGCGCCGAACACGGTTGGCCTCCTCGTGCTCCTAGTTGGCCATGGACCAGGCGCATGCTTCGAGGCCATGCATGGGCAGCACGTTGTTAAGAGAACGCTTCAGCGCCATCTTCAGGACAAAGGTGTCCTCGTCGACGGGAACCGCCCAGTCTACCGGCTCGGGCTTCGGCGTGCACAGACAAAGCCGGCCGGTCAGCGGTGATGGAGCGCGAGCTTCGTTGATGATGATGCTGCGTGACCTTGTCCTCGGCGGCGAGAGCACCGACGACTCCACCTCCCGCTTCACCGGCCAAAGCGGGGGCATGGCGACTATACCTGCACGAGGTGACTACGCTGGTGCCGAACCAGACGACCGTGACGCCGAGGCCGAGGACGAGGAGCTGATGCCTCCCATCCTCCTGGGAAGCCAGTTTGCTGCCAAACGGCACCGGGATGCCGACGGTGGCGACCGTGGAGGGTAGCCCGGCTTGGGTCGGTCTCCAACGGCTATGTGCTCGAGGACTGCCTGGAGCGCTCCACCACCGACGGCGTACCGGCGCCGTCATGCACCGCCAACTGCTCGTTCCGGCGTTCGACAAAGAAGTTTCCCCAATACGGCTAGTTGCCTGGGTCTTCGGCGAGCTCGGGGTCCTCCATGGCCGCGATGGCGGCCTGGATCTCCTCCACCATGTTTGAGCCCTCAGCGGCACCGACACGTCGCTAGCGCTGAGCCTCCAGGTCGGCGGGCACCGGAAATTCGGCGGCGCCATGTAGCCAGCGCCGTGCAGCATCTGCGGCTGCCACGGCCGTAGAGACCGCCGCCAAAGCCATTCGCCACCGCAGGGTCGCCGGTCTACCTCTTCGCCATGGCTTCCGCCGAACTCTTCTTCTCGTCGCCGAAGGAGGAGTGTGTGGTTGGGGAATGGGAGGTGTGAGAGTGTGTGCTCTAAACCGACGAGAGCGCCGACATTTATAGCCGAAATAGGAAAGAGCGGCGAAGGCGGGAGGGGTGCAGTGCCGTGAGCGGGAAAAGGGGAAATGGCAGGGAGGCAAGCCGGCGGTGGCACACCATTACGGCGACGCGTGGCCGACACGAAGGGTGGTCATTGACTGACGTTCCTTTGCGGGAGCCGAGGAGACGAGATGAGGACGACTCGACATCACATGCTGACGGGGCAGGGCCATGGGCGTTTTTTCCGCCAATTCCGCTGCGTTCGGTGTTCTCAGGCCGTTCCCAGCGTTCCGGGTTCGTTCTGGGAACGCCGGATGAAAGTTGGCCAAATCCGGCGCTATTCGACGTTCTGGGAATACGACTGGGCGAAATTTCACCGTTCGGATAAAAAATGAGACTGGGAACGCCTTTCTAGGAAACGCGGGTGGAGATGCTCTAATTCTTGGTCGGAGGCAAATTTGTGAAAATGCGCGTGCCTTATCCATAGGAGCGGGCAGGGAGTCTGTATATTATTCTAGGTTACTACTATGAAATCATGAGGTCCTGTTTCTTATTACATTCAACAAGCCACGATCATTTTAATCCCATGTTTTTAATCTCCTTCATTCTTAAGAACCCCCTTATAGTGGTGAAATTGAAGTAATAAGGAATAGGAATCACCTTTTTGGTTCCCCCTAGGTACACATGTTTATTTAGAGAGAGAAGCCGCACAAGGGCTCTATCATCGCTCTGTCAAGTAACTTTGGGGCAAATCCTAACGCTGCAGAGTCGCTCCTCATCACCGCCTCCACTCGTCGTTGATGTTGATGCCATCAACCTTTGCTGCGGTGGCGACATATCGTGTACCCCAAAATCAACGGGTCATCAAGCAATGTCTCGAGCTGGAGAGTTTGGAGATAGGGCGAAGGCCCTAGTACGCGGGAGTAGATGTCGTCGCAATGTGTTATTGCAGCGACACTTGAGACATGGTTCTCGTGCTCTAGATGTCGGCAAGAGTTGCCTCACGGTAGGAAGGTTTGAGGCCCACTAAGGTGTACAGATTTGTCGCCACGTAAGAGCTGCGCTACTTGGATAGCGCTACAGAAATGACACAAGGAGGTGGCCTCGACAGGGATTTGGCGCACCTAGCTGTTAATCTGGTTCTAGGGCTGTGTTTTCATCGCTTCCTAAGTGGAGGTGTTGGCTTGGATGCACAATCACCGCCATGAAACTGATGCCCTGGTTCATACACAATTCTATATCACCCACTCAAGTGGAGGATGTCGACGTGACGGCCTCATACATGTACCCAGAATGCGGTGAAAGTGACATGCTATGGAGATGGGATGTGGCTCTGCACGCGACTTGGGGGCTATCTTGGCTGGCAGTGGAGGGAAATTTGGCCACACGGTTTATCGCGCGGTCTTGGGCATGTGTGGAAGTAGGAGTAATGGCTATATAATTAACTCCTTAGTTTAGGGTGTCGGCTTTGGATGCTTGGATGGCAGATGATTACATTGGGAAAGAGAGACTTGATCATAATGCCCCAAAGAGTGAAGCTATAAATGGGGTCTGCTCCTAGAGTCTAAAGGTTGTCTCCGAAGCTCCTTAGTGAGCTCCTCATATGTGTTGGTGCGCAGCTGGGTGCACACACCCTTGCCCACATTATTGGCAATCCAGTCAAAATCAGCAGTCAACTCATTTGACCACAAGGAATTTCTCAGACCTCCGCCTTGGGGGGGGGGGGGGGGGGGGGCATTGATAATAACTCCCCCTATTCACGTGATGGGACAACATAAGCCCCCTTCTTTGCTGTCCTCCCTTTTAACCCCTCCGTCGCTACCTAATGTACCTTATACCCCCTTTTTTCTTGTCTAACAATTTTTTAACACATGACTAACAAATGTGTACATGAATAGACCAAAATACCCTTCGTACACCTGTGCAAACATATAATATCAAAACCTGACAGGTTTCAAACATCAAAACTGCTATAATTTCCCTGAAATAGGAAACATTCACACACAAGTTTAGAAAATGACAGAAAATATATAAAGTTTCACAACATCACAAACTCACAAGTTGACAGCCATATAACAACCACATAGCAGTAGTTCATAGTAGCAAAATAATAGTGAGTTTTACACCTCACGTACACATAACAGTGAGTTTCCCTCTCATCTGTCTCTATTTTTACACCTAACAGAGCAAACATTGTTGTCTCATCCATCCACCGGCTTTTCATGCGGGATCCCATCGCCATCTTCTCTAGTTCTACCACAAGAGTAGACCAATCGATAATGGTGCTATCATTTTCTACTTCATTCGATGAGATCACCCCCGGATTCAGGTCTGTAACACTGGACTGACTAGAACCGTGCACAGAGATTGGATCGATCCTAGTCAACATAGGCAGAAAAAATCAGAAATTTCCATACCTAAAATCATGCATAAATCGAATAAAACAGGGGTATGATGTTACCTATTAAGATCCATTACACCCCTTCGTCAATCTAATCCCTCCAACTCAAATCTCCATGCCAATCTCTACCAAGGGTTTGTAGGATTCAGAGCATGAGGAAGCAAGCGAAATCAAAGAAAGAGGAAGGGGAGAAGCCGGAATTACGTTGGGACAGCAGTGGAGGGCGGCAGACTGGGCAGAGCGGCCTGTTCCGGCGGCGAGGAGAGGAGCAGCGGTCGGCCGCCTGGGTCAACGCGGGCGAGAAGAGCAGTTGGGGTCCCGAACAGGCGAGGAGCAGAGCTCCCAGTACGACTCGTGCGTGTTAAAAAAATAGACAAGGGCAGTCTTGGTATTTATGAAAATAATTAATCTAATGGGCTGGATTAATAGCTAAATAATGAAATAACAGTGAAAAGGGGTTAGAAGAGAGGACGGCAAAGAAGAGGGCCTATGTTGCCCCAGCGCGTGAAAGGGGGTTATTATCAATTCTCCCCTTGTGAGGGCGATCGTGCACTTTTTTAGCATATACCTAATTGAAAGGAAAAGGATACGATTCCCCCGGGGGATCGATCCTCCGGGTCTCTCTCTCGTTTGCGTGCGTGAGTTGAAACCGCCGCAACCTTCCGTTCGTTTTTAGCTATCCTTATCCTTTTCCGTACGACATCTCGCGTGCGCCTGCCGCCGCTGCATCTCGCGTGCGCCCGCGCCGCTGCAGCTTGCGCCATCGCGCCGCCGTGCTCCTCTCGCAGGAGATGGCGGCCATGGACGTCGAGCCACAGCTGGGGAGGATCTGCTATAATAGGTTGTGCTACTAGCTTGGCCGGAGTTGGTGCAGCGAGCGGTGCTCCTACTGCGAGAACCTGGAGGCGTGGTCTGCTACCATGGTGGACTGCGGATGGTATCGTGGTTGGCAGCAGATGCTACCATGGTCATCGGTGGATGCTACTACTGCGAGAGTCTTCTGCTACGAGGGTGCACCTGGCCGCCATGGTGTGGCCATGGTTTGACTCCGCCACCGCTGCCACACGGGTCTCCACCGTCGTCCTGTGCCACACGCCCAGACGCCCGGACGCCATGGCCGCTGCCCGCTGCTCCGCCTCCGCATCCCACACCAGTGGCCGTCCGTCGTCGTCACTGGAGACAGCGTCCTATTTTGCGCCCACGCTGCTCCGCCATGGCTAGCCCCGCCGTGACCAAATGAGCTATCCCCGCGGCGATGCTACACACCATGACCAAATATGCTACATATAACTTCTGGTGTTGCTACATATGGCGACAGTCGTTGCTACCCTGCGGTGAGCGGTGGTGCTACCTTCGGCGAGAGGCTCTGCTACACATGGCGACAGGTCCTGCTACATACGGGTTCTGGTGTTGCTACCTGCGGCGAGTGGCGCTGCTACATTGAATTTTTTTCTTACAAGTTTTTGCTTCGGCGAAGTCGATTTTTGCTACATTAACATAATTATATTGCTACATATGTTTTATGATTTTGCTACAATAGCACAAACTTCTTGCTACGAGGTATCCGGCGAGGTCTCCGGCGATTCTCCGGCGAAGTCGATTTTGCTATATTAGTTAAAAAAATTTGCTACATGTCTCCGGCGAGGTCTCCGGCGAACTCTCCGACGAGGTCCAATCTGTTTTTCTATTTCTGGGTCAAACCGTTTTCTGCTACAGTGTAGCAAAAGCGGAGCGTATGTAGCAAATGTTGGTCTGAGTGTAGCAAACAGGGGATTTAGGTGGACACGCGTTAGCAAGAGGACCCGGGGGATCAGAAATTTTTATCCCCCGGGGGACGCGTAGTACTGCCCGAAATTGAAAGTATCGTGGAGAGAAACCGCTTCTCTTGGCTCCTTGGACTTGCGGGTGTGGCCCGATGAACCACCCACACCGACAACCCCCTTGTCCTGAAAATCTGCTCATCATCTCTAAAAAAACCGACGACTTTTCTAGAAATTTTTGTGGGTAAAGTGTTACACCATCACACAAAAGATCCGATGTAGGAACTTTGAATCATAAGGTCTAAAATTAACATGAATATTAAAAAGAGTGAATTCGTCTATATGAATAATGTGAGAGAATACCCACCAGTTAGACGAAATAAACAAAGTATCGGAAGAGAAGCTCACCGAGATGAAGATTTCCTAACTGATGCGAAAGAAATTATAAAGAATCAAACACTACATAAATGGCGAGATGCCCGACCGGTTTTTAGCCCTGGGCATACCGCATGCTTCCTGTAGTGAAAAGTTGTAGGAGGATAGGTTTGAGGTGCGTGTGAAAGAGACATATATAGAGAGAGACGGGCAATGGCTCGTTTCAACCTCCGCCCCGCCGCCAACCATTTTAGGCAAAAATTGGAGCAGTACGACCGTGGGTACAAGCAAGCCCGCTCGTTCTGCACATTGAATTGCATGTAAAATATTGGATTAGAGTTTTTGTACCTGGGTACGAGCTTTTTTGCTTAATTTGAAGAGTCTTGGTCTATAATCGTATCCGCCTTGTTAAAATTTCTACCTATTTTATGTTCTCGAAGCTTAGATTGATGGATTCTAGTACGACCGCTATACGATCGTCCATGTATATACCGCCAGTCGTCTTGTTAAATCAGAATAAAAATTTTATTCTTCTCTCATTTGATAAAACCCTGCATAATATCTTCTAAGGTTTTCAATGGATCCTTCAATACGAGGTCTAAACACCTTTTGTACTAAAACACAAAGTAATTCATGGTAATGAATATTTTTAATTTAAAATGATGGGTTGCTTCTCGTGAAGCACTAGTTTTAAGGTTGCTAGTTCAATATCAATTGCAAATTTTTGAGCATTACCTCATAAATAACTATAGGATTTTGAATGAAATTTTTTGATAGTGAAACAAACTCCCTCAAAGTCTTCTTAGATTTAGGCGGGGTACTCATCCTATTAAACAAAGTGTTAAGGTAGACTAACACTACGTATACCACTAGTAGACATTCCTCTCTTTCTCTCTCTCCCTCCCTCTCCAACCTCTCCCCATCTCCCCCTCCCCTCCCTATCTCTCCCTACTACGACCTCCCATAACCCTTCCTCGATGACGCCTACATACCGTAACTACAAGATCCCTATTAATAAATACAATAAACAAGTCTCTTCATATCTATCGCCGTATATACACATGTGCATCCATATTTTAGTTATATATCAGCCTAATGAACTAACTTACACACACGCTCTCCCACGTATGGGTTTGATTACATTGGTGTACACATGTTATGCACATTTATATAGTTATTGTATCTAATTAATAGTTAGAATCTACTGCAAGACATGTTACACACTAGTGGCTTTATGATTTGTGGTGCCGCGTTAGATGTAGGTATTACAAGTAGTCATATTAATTGTGAGTCAAGTACAAAATAATAGTTTTTACATGAAAAAATATAAAAATTATTATTCAAGATAATGTTTAATCATAGAGAGTTTCCCAAATGAATAGATCTTTTACGGTTGGATTATCAATCAGATTTTCATTATAAAAATACTATTAGTAGGTGCATTTTGACCTATAATGATTATTTGCAATAATACCAATTCAGATTGTGTGAGAGAAGTTTCTCGGTCTAGCAGTGTACACAATCTTGATTTTGTAGGTACACTCTGTATCTTGTATTGGTAGAAGAAAATAAAATACTTCCAATATTATCAGTGTAAGACAACTCCATGAAGACATAACCCACTCATCTTTTCTATAGAATAATCACACAATAATCACACAGCTAGCTGATCTGGATATATGTTTCAAAAAATTCATCTAATTCTCATCAAAGAGAAATGGTAAGTACTAAGTGACTCCCCATGTTCCCTCCCCCTCCCCTCCTCTCTCTCTCTCTCTCTCTCTCTCTCTCTCTCTCTCTCTCGCCTCTACGGCCTCCCGTATTCACCACCCCCTTTCTCACTGACACCTACACACCCTAACAACTATGACAAGATTACTCTATTAATCAATATAGTAAGCAAGTCTCTCCATATCTGTCTTCATATATACATGGCATCTGGGCATTCATATAAAAAATAGTAAAACTCACCTAGATAGGGCCTCTCTTAGCAATTTGGTGTCCTAAACCATCGGATCTGCCGAATGAACGCTCCAGCTGAATTTGCTTAGTTCGAACGGTCATTAACTCGTCTTTTATCTCATCCGATCGAGCTAAGCGGCCCACCACCATGTTTTAGGTCTTCTACTCCACGAGCCGAGCTAGGCCACTCCTAATTCGTTGGGTCGTGGAACGCTCATATGGGCCAACTGTTTCGGCCTTTTATTATTTTCTTCCAAGCACCCTGAGGGCCCCTCGTTCTTTCTTCTCTGTCTCCCCTGTTTTCTCAGTCGCATGCCGGCGTTCCTCCTCCGCCCGTTGACATGGTTATACCCTACGGGTATACAACATTGGACTACCTAGTCCAGCCCAAGGAAGGCCCACGACAAAAATACGCGGCCTGCTGAGATTTCGGGTGGCCCAAGCCCATGACGCCTTCGGATCCTTGGAGAACAAGACTAGAGTAGATAGAATTTCAAAGGGGTAAACCCTAATCTGTAAACGACACGACCTACGCCCGGGACCTGCCTATCTATATAAAGGCTAGGAGGGCACGACGAGAAGGGCGTCAACTCACCTCATACGCACCTGACGCCAGATTGCATCTGCGCACCCCTGTAACCTTCGGTTCTGCCATAATCAAGAGCAGACAAGCAGGAGTAGGGTTTTCCCTCCAGGGGCCTGAACCTGGGTAAACCTCGTGTCCCCGTGTTGCTTGTTTGCTAACCGTTCTGCAATCTCTGGCATCTCCATCTTCTCCAAAACCCAAGTCTGTAACAATGGGCATTGGTGAGTCGAAACCTCGTCAATTAGCGCCGTCTGTGGGAACTGGGGGTGTTGAGTGTGCGATCGTGACGGTCCCATCCAGAGCGATCTACAATTCATTGGTGATGGAGAGTCATCTCCTCTTAGGCACCTTCGACTTTACTGCCCACTTGCCAGCCACCATGAGGAATTTCGAGACCGTAGGCGACGGGCTCGAGATTATGTTCGGGAGCTTCTGCTTCCAGGTGGGGCAGACTGGCACCCTCCGCCTCCCAGAGCGGCTGCCGCCACCATCCATCAGGCCCGCTTTGTGGGTCCCACCCATCGGCATGTTACGCACGACGACGCTGACAGATGAATCATACGACAGCAATAGCTGCAACTCAGATCTGTGCGGCCCTCCCCCAGACGAAGGAACCTACGGTTCTAGATCCGAAAGCTGCGGCAGCATCAATCCAACCCGCGGACACTACCAATGCGCCGTGGTCATCCAGGGCGAATCGGAACTGCCACCAGGTTCAAGTGCCCCCAACCCACCACCCAATCTACCGCCCAACCCGCAGGCTGGGAACGGAGGAAATGGGGGAGATCCACCCCTCCAGCCCAACGAGGGCGATGCCAACGCCTACCAAAAGATCAACCTCAACGAGGACGGATGGTGCCAGGCACGCGAAGCCATGGCGGGCAACATCATCCTACCTGTGAATGCTTCACGGGATCTGCTCATGGCATACCACCTCCTCCTCATCGGCGAGCATAACTGGCAGGTGAAGCTGATGGAGGATCTCGAAAAATGCAAGAAGGCAGCCTTAGAGTCTAGAGTGCGGCGAGCTGCGCTCTCCACCGCTGGTGGCTCCAGCTCACACGGCAACAGCGCCAACAAACATCGCTCCCGTATGGAGCACATGGACCCCGCTGCACGCCACGACATCACAAGGACCCTCAACACGTCCTTCATGTCGATAGACGTGAACGACAAACGTCATACCGAAGATGCCGTAGGCTGCGATCATGGCATCCACCACGTACCTCGCGTCCCATCCACCTCTGGTGGTTTACCCGAAGAGTGCCATGCACAAGTCCGTGCTAGCTGGACTCGGACTCGTCGGAGCTGCACTCCACAACGAAGCTCCTGTGGAGCTGAAGAAAAAAGTTGCGGTCAAGTTCACCCGTAGCCCTACACCCTCATCTGACGAGGATGAACATGACCTGCCACGACGTCGCAAGAGCCCATAGTGCCGCAGCCACGACTACGACGCGCGAAACGACCTCGCCCAGTGCAAGGTCAACAAGGCACGCGCCAAAATCGCGTGTTCAACCAAATCCAACGAGGATGATGATGGAGAGTTGTGCGGAGCCAGATGCTTCAGCAGATCCGTTCGTCGAATGAGTATGCCGAAAAATTTCAAGCTCCCTTCGGACACTCCGAAGTTCGATGGCACGCAGGACCCGTAGGCCTAGCTCAGCGATCACCTCTCGCCCGTCAAGCTGTATGGCGGTAACAGAAACACCGCGCTACAATGCCTTCAGCTGCAGCTGACGGGCGCAACTCGAATCTGGCTCAGCAGCCTATCCCCAGGCTCCATTCGAAGCTGGGAGGAGATGGCATACAGTTTCATCCGAAACTTCAAGGGTACTAGCAAGAGACCAGCATCGATCGAGGAACTGTGGGCCTGCACCCAACGTACTTGCGAATCCATTCGCTCGTACATCCTACGCTGGTCCCACATCAAGAACTCCGCCGCACACATCTCCGAGGAAAGGACGATTGTTGCCTTCAAGGACGGTGTCAATCACCTGGACTTCAAGGAAGAGCTTGGGTGCGTCAAGCCCAAGACGCTCGACCATC
Organism: Avena atlantica; assembly: GCA_910589765.1. Taxonomy (NCBI): domain Eukaryota; kingdom Viridiplantae; phylum Streptophyta; class Magnoliopsida; order Poales; family Poaceae; genus Avena; species Avena atlantica. The sequence continues at coordinate 198,302,290 of OU342738.1, read as the reverse complement.
TCACGGACATCGCCAGTAGGTGGGCAGATGGTGAAGATTCCCTCCACCAAATGCATTCGGATGACGAGGATGACTACGGCTGCAGGTGCAAACGCCACAGCAAACGAAGATCGTGCGTCTACAAAAATTGCGACGAAGTCGACATGGTTGCGGCTGCCTGCGCCGACCGACGCAACAATGGCAACTGTAGCAGCGGATACCGCGGAGGAAACTCCCGCGATGGAGGGCGCCCTACACAAACATGGCAGCGCCGCAGCCGCGGCGACGATCCCTAGGCATACGACAAGTTGTCAGGTCCTTGCACCATCCACTTCTAAATCGACAAGCAAGATCGCAAAAAGAAGGCCAGCCACATGTTAAAGGACTGCCACGAGTTCCAGAAGCTCAGCGAGAGTCTCATCCAAATGCGACGCCAAATCGTGAACCCTGGGTTTGGGCCCGCACCTGCACCAGGTGATATCGCCCATAGAGCTCCTCCACCTCCACCCCTTGAACCGTCGAATCCAGCGATCGCACCTGCACCAAACAATGGCACAGGAGGATACCCACCGCCAAAAGGGGCCCTGATGATCCAGAAGGGACGCCCTACCAACAGGGTGCAAAACAAGATCACCCGACAGGTCAGCCTGGCCGTGACTGCTCCACCTGCCATCCCTGAGTACCTAAGCGGTTCGGGGTCCTGCATCACGTTCGATCGTTCGGATCACCCTCGCCAGATTCCTCGCCCAGGTCATGCTGCCTTGGTGCTCGAGGCACAGATCGGAGGATTTGAGATGAGCCGCGTCTTCATGGACGGCGGCAGCGACATTAAACTGATGTTCGCCAGCACCCTCGCAGCGATGCAGATCCCGCTGTGCAGCCTGGAACAATCCGACACGACATTCCACGACATAGTCCCAAGGAAGGGCATATATCCCCTGGGAAAGATATGGCTCGACGTCATCTTCGGCGAGCCCGAAAACTTCAGGCGTGAGCGGCTGGAGTTCGAAGTGGTGGACTGGCCATCACAGTACCACGCCATCCTCGGTCGCGTGGAACTCGCAAGATTCTTGGTAGTACCTCACTACTCGTACCTGCTACTCAAGATGCCAGGACCCAGGGGCGTCATTACCATCTAGGGAAGCTTCACCCGGTCCGATCACTGTGACAGAGACTTCAATAGAATCTCCTAGTCGTTCGGCATGTAGGAGGAACTCATGAGGCTCTGAGAGGTGACGGACAATGGGGCACCCCCAGTCTCTAGGCAAAACTCACCTGACATGTCGTTTGACTCCACAGTTAACACGAAAAAGGTGCAAGTCCACCCAATGAATGCCTCCAAGACGGCGCTGATCGCCAACGACCTCAGTCCCGCATAGGAAAGCGTGCTCATCAAATTCCTCTGTGAATACTGGGAAATCTTCACCTGGTGTCCTGCGAACATGCCAGGAGTTCCCAGGGAATTCACCGAGCACGCATGCAATGTGTTCCTCGATGCAAAGCCAGTCAAGAAATCGATCTGACGACTGTCCGAACCAAGAGCTGAAGTCGTTGGAATCGAAGTAAATAGACTGCTCGATGCCAACTTCATCCGTGAAATAAAGGAGAGTGAATGGCTGGCCAACACCGAGCTGGTCCCCAAAAAGGACACGTATATCCTACGGATGTGCATGAACTTCACATCGCTCAACAAGTACTGTCCCAAGGACCACTTCCCTGTACCGCAGATCGATCGGATCATCGATTCGACTGCAGGATGCGAGAAGCTCTCCTTCCTCGAAGCCTACTCAGGCTACAACCAGATTCGGCTGAAGGTCGAATATTAGGAGAAAACGGCGTTCATCACGCCGTTCGGAGTGTTCTGCTACAACACCATGCCCTTCGGGCTGAAGAACGCAGGCGCCACATAGCAGAGGTGCATGCAGGCGTGTCTGAAAAACCAGATCGGTCGCAACATCCAGGTCTATGTCAAAAACATAGTCATTAAGACCAGGGAAGCCAAGACACTAATCGACGATCTCCGCGAGACGTTTGATAACCTTGATCACTATAAGATCAAGCTGAACCCAGAAAAGTGCGCCTTCGGCGTCCCATCTGGCCAATTACTTGGCTATTTCATCTCCTAGTGGGGGATCGATGCGAATCCATAGAAAATCAGGGCCATACTAACCATGGAAAAACCGAAGAACCTCAGAGGAGTCCAGAAGCCAGCTGGACGAATTGCAGCGCTGAGCAGATTCATCAGTCGCATGGGCGAGAAGGCCTTGCCCTTTTACCAGCTAATGCGCAAGGCAGACAAGTTCGAGTGAACACCCGAAGCAGACGATGCATTCGAAGACCTCAAGCGGCTGCTCTCCACCTCGCCTGTTCTGGTCACGCCAAAGGAGCAAGAGCCACTGCTGCTGTACATCCCAGCTACGCACCAGGTGGTAAGCACCGCACTCATGGTGGAATGACCCAAAGATGGAAAGACCCACGGGGTCCAACGCCCAATCTACTACCTCAGCAAGGTCCTAACACCAACAAAGAAGAGGTACCCTCACTACCATAAGCTCGCCTATGGCTTATTCATTTGATGGCTCATCGGCTGAGCCACTACTTCCAGGAGCACCAGGTAATGGTCGTCAACAAGGCGCCATAGTCCAACATCCTGAACAACCCCGAAACCATAGGACGCATAGCCCTGTGGGGCATCGAGCTATCCCCTCTAGACATAGTCTATGAGCGGCGCAAGGCCATCAAATATCAGGTCCTCCCTGACTTCCGCGTCTACTGGATGGATCTCCACCTGCCGGACACTCCGGACATGACGCAACCATGGACGATGGACTTCGAAGGATCCAAGTGTGAGGCCGGAGTAGGAGCTGGTGTCATACTGACGTCCCCTCAAGGCGACAAGATGAAATACGTCCTTCAGATGAAATTTCGCGCCTCCAACAACGAAGCCGAATACGAGGCCTTCATCCACGGCATGAGGATGGACAAGATCTACGGCGCAATGTACCTGGTCATCTACGGTGACTCGAACCTTGTCGTCTAGCAGACGATGAACGAGTGGAATGCTCACGACGCCAACATGATCGTGTACCGTGCGCTCTACAACTCACTCAAAGGAGACTTCGACGGCTGCGAGCTTCCGCACGTTAGAAGAGAAAGCAACGAGGAAGCCGATAGACTCGCCAACATCGGCTGCACCTATGCACGGGTGCCACCAGGCGTGTTCCTCGAACAAATCTGCGTACCCTCCATCAAAAGGAAGTTCCCCAAGGGATCACTGGAAGAAGCAGAGCACTTGGGGGTTGCGCCACCCAAAGGACATGAAGGACCCAAAAAGCTCGACACCGAGTCCGAGCTGGTCAGCCTGATGCAGGTCATGGCGACCAAAAATACGTGTACACAGTCGTACCTTCAGTACCTGATAAACAAAGAACTTCTTGATGACCCTACAGATGTCCGACGCATATCTCGCCTGTCCAAGGCCTTCACCATCATCAATGGCGAGTTGTCCAAGCACACCATTTCGGGTGTACTCCAACGGTGCGTCACCATTGGCGACGGCAAAACCATCCTTCAAGACATCCACAAGGGCATCTGTGCCCATCATGCAGGCAGCCGCGCCCTAGTCGCAAAGGCTCTGCGAGCTGGATTCTACTGGCCAACAGCCATGAACGATGCTAAGGACATCGTCCGAAGGTGCAACGCCTGCCAGAGGTACGCTGACAAGCCGCACGCACCAGGATCAGAGCTAAGGCCCATACCACTGGCCTAGCCCTTCTCCCAATGGGGCCTCGACATGATCAGCAAACTGCCCAAATCTTCAAAAGGAAGCCACGTCTACCTCCTGGTCGCAGTCGACAAGTTCACCAAGTGGATCGACGCCATGCCCGTCACCAACCAAAGCGGCCAAACAGCTGTCAAGTTCTTCGAGTCCATAGTCTATAGGTTCGGTGTGCTACATAGCATCATCACAGACAACGGCTCTAACTTCATCTCGAAGGAATTCCAAGACTTCTGCAAGGGCCTTGGAATCAACATATCATACGCCTCCGTGGCGCACCCTTAGACCAATGGACAGGTCAGAAAGGCCAACGGCCTCATCGAGAGCGGCATCAAGAAATGCCTGCTATGCCCACTCGAAAGGCTCGTGGGAGCCTGGGTGCAGGAGCTACCCTCTGTACTCTGGAGCCTGCGTACAACGCCGAACAGTTCAACTGGCTACACACCTTTCTTCATGGTGCACGGACATAAGCCGTGTTGCCTACAGAGGTACGCCACAAGGCCCCACGGGTCGTCGCCTACGCGAAGCCGAATCAACGGCCTCACTCAAAGACGGTGTCGACACACTCGACGAAGCACGCGACATCGCCGCAGCTCGCTCAACGGTCTACCAGCAGAGCCTCCGCAACTACCACAGCCGTCAGCTGCGCCCAAGGTCCTTCGTCGAAGGAGACCTCATCCTACGACTCAAGCAAGAGCGGCCGAAAAATCTCGAGTCACTCTGGGAAGGTCCATACATCGTCACCGAAGTCATCCTAGGTGGCGCCTACCGTCTCAAGGACGTCAAGTCAGGAGTCGAATACTCCAACCCACGGAACGTCGCACAACTGCAACGCTTCTACCCCTAGCTACCTCTTTACTTTCAATAAGGCTACTCAGCCGAACAATGTATCCCCTCGTTATACTATGAATAAAAGCTAAGTCCCTCGGCCAAAATTTCTTTTCCCTTGCATTACTTTTCATAACACGCTCGGGGGCTACGCCTCACCTCACGACTTCGTCGACTAAGAACAACGCATCCAACCTGAGTAGCTGACCACGTCAGGCTAAATAAAAGGACATGCACATAACTAGGAACAACGTGCTAATACAAATAAACTTTACAAAGGGCACAACAAGCCCACTCGAATACATACAAATTTTACATCAATTTGTTTTCTTCATAGGACCTACCTATTCTGGAGTATCACACTCGCCCGTTGCTCGAACAGATCAACAATCTCTTCGGCATACTGCCTTACAGCCGCATAATGCGGACGCATATCCCAAAGACTACCATCTGGCCGAAGGGGTGGCCCAGTCACCACCGCCGCGAGATCAACATCACGGTGATGCAGCCGAACAAGTGAAACATCGGCCTTCACCCCAGCGACTAGCTGACGTCGCACCAACTCGTTGATGTGGCCCACGTCCCGAAACTTCGCCAGCAGACCCCAAAGGTTGGAAGGCGCCTCATCCAGGGGAAACATGACAGCCCAAGTGGACGCCAGGGAAATCCTTGCCTGCCTCAGCACCCGAGAAACCTGGTGCGCACGATCTTGCACCGTCGCAAGGATGATGGCCCGATCACGGTCCATCCAGAAGAAGCCGCCAGCCTCTAAGTCCTGTTGGGTCAGGCAATTCATCTGAACAGCAACGCGCTCCTTCTACCCCTTCGGAACGAGATTGACGCCTGCACCAAACACAAGAACAAGATGACACACAAGAAAAGTGCATCCGAAAATAACGACAGTTTGTGAAGACTCACATTGCAGTTGCTCGCTCATCTGCCGCAGCTCCCCCATCAAATATTCCTCCCTAGCAGTGGCTCGCTCAGCTTTCGACTTCCACACACCCGCACGGCCTTGAACGCCAAGGATATCCTTCTCCAAGCTGCGGAAGCGGTCGTGAAGAAAAACAAGCTGCGACGCATCATCCAGAGATGGTCGCGGCTGAGGGACAGTCGAAGTATCAACGGGAGTCTCACCCGAAGGACCCTAAAGGCAAACAAGTAAGGACATGAACATCACAAACATCTCTGGCGATAGCTCAAAACATAATTTATATATACATGAAAGGCCATCGCGTGGCATACGGAGAGATTGTTCATCAACAAAAGCTTACACTAAAAAAGGAAAAGGATAAACTATCCTAACTACAACACTAGATCCTAGGCACCAGCATCCGGAGTGGCCTCAGAGCTAGACTGCCTTCTCTTGGCCTCCTCCTGCTGCTTCGCCGCATACTCGCCAACATATCAATAAGTTTTGGCCTGTAACACTTACAGCGTGAGGCAAAGAGGGCGAAGGCTACCTCTGAGCCGTCTGCAGCAGTCGGCATCTAGGAGGTGATGTGCGGAAGATCCAGGTCGGCTCCGGATGCCATGGCCATGGACAACCCCATGGAGGCACCGATGCCCTTCTTCTTGCTCCTGTAGGCTACCGGTAGCATCCTCCAATAGAGCATCCGCCAGAGCGTTGACATCCTCAAGAGTAGCGCCCTTGGGAACGACCTCCCTGTAGAAGCGCCAGAGCACTTCCTTAGAATTCGCCAAGGAGCCAGCAACAGTACCGCAGCGATCTTCGACCGCCGCGGTGGCATCATCCAGAGCATCTCCATGCTCCAGCGCACCATGATCAAACGCGATGCCGGACGCATCTGAGACAAAGAAGAAAATACCCAAAAAGTTTGAAGACAAGAAGCAGCCGAAAAAATACAAGACCAAAGCAAGTGAAAGACACTCACCAGAGAAAGCCTTGGCCGCATCCATCAGCCTATCAGCCATCTCCTTCTTGCGAGTCGCAGCCGCAGCAGCAAGCTGCTCCTCGTGATCAGCAGACTCCTTCTGCAGGCGCTCCTGATCTTCGACAGCGTCAGCTACCTCCTTCTGCATGCCCTCTTTCGCCTCCGCAATATCTCTAGCTTTCTTCTCCACTCTACCAAGGCTCCTCTCAAGAGAGTCTAGCCGATGGAGAGCTGCATTATTTACATCTGCAAACATCAAGAACAAAAGGATCAACAGAAGCAAAACATGATAGGGACAGCCGAACCACAGAAGGATGATCAAACTACGCACCCTGCAGCTTCCGCATGTTGGCCTCCAGCGCGAGATGCTGCTGGATAAGGAGATTAGCGCTATGCACGAAGGGCTGCAAAACAAAACACAAACAAAAACAAACATCAGAAAGGGCTCGGGGGCTACACCCCACAAGAGTAAAATCGACCAACAGGTCATCCGAAAAAGGGCTCAGGGGCTCCCCCTACAAGACAAAGGTGCAGACTACTTACATGTTCAGGCATGGACTCCGAAGTTCCGCGAGCGGTCTTCTGAGTCACAATTACCCGAGCCTCTTGCTTGGAGAGGTTTGTCTCATCGTCCTCAGAGTTGGCCACCACCAGAGAGGGAGGAGCCATCGGTTTCGACTCCCCTACGGCCTCTTGAGTGCCCTCACTAAGAGAACCCTTCGAGGAGTGGCTGCAAGAAAAATACTGATCAAGACAAAAAGCTACATTACACAAACACAAGTGATAGAACAAAGCACGTACGAAGCAACTTACGAGTCAATATCTGACAAGTTGAAGACAAGCGATGTATTCTCCTTCTTCTTCTTCTTGGTCGGCGGCTGCGGCGCCACCTCCCAAAGCGGCACAACAAGGAAAGGTGTAGAAGATGCACCTTCATCCTTACCATGCTGCTCCAAGAAGGAAGGGACCTAGGGAGTTGGCGGTGTCGACGCATCCAAAGACTCACTCCGGGAGCGCTTTCGGGTCTGCCCCTCGCTCAACTCGAGGGCTTCCTGGGTTGGAGATTGCGCCGGCGGAAGATCGGACTCAGAGTCCACAACTTCTTCGCCCAGTGCAATCGGAAATTTCTCAGGGAGCGGAGGCATCATGCCGGCTACCTTGAGATCCTTCACACCAAAGAAGACAAAAATCATGGTTAGCAACAATATTCATAAGTAAACATCTCGAAAATAGGCGGAACATGCATGACACAATTCTACACTTGAGGAACTGCATTCGAAGAACTGAAGGGGGTGGTCAAGGACTTCCCCGGGAGGTCCTCATTGGCCTTGAACTTCAGCAGCAACCGAAGAGCTCTATCAAGATCACCCTTTGACAACTCCTCGGGTGCAACCCTTGTCGGGTCATTGCGGCCGATGTAGAGAAACATTGGATGCACCCTAGCTTGGAGTGGCTACACCCGACGTTTGAGGAAGGTGCGGATGATATCCACACCATTGACCTCTTTCTAAGCAACCATCTGGAGCGCCTCCACCCGACGGTAGAGCTCCCCCACTTCCGCTACCTCGCCCTCCAAAATGTGGTTCTTCTAGGATCTATTCGGAACAATTTCCTGGGAGGATTCGAAGGGAGTGAGGCCGAAATATTCTCCGTCCACCATGGCGTCGCGGATGTAAAACCACTTCTTCCGCCAGTACTGGACGGACTCGCACATGGAAAAAGAAAAGAAAAGAACGGAAGATCGAAGGGAGGTAATGCAGCCACCGAGCGGATAGACCCCGTCGGTGCTAGACTGCCTCTTCACGGAATAAAGCTTCCGGAAGAGGCAAAAGTGCGACTCGATGCCGAGCCAACGCTCGTAGACAGTGATAAAACAAGCGACGTGGAGGAGAGAATTGGGAGAGAGATGATGAAGCTGGATTCTGTAAAATAAAAGAAGTCCACAAAGAAAATCGTGGACAGGAAGCGAAAGCCCACGAAGAACGGAGGCAACGAACATCACTCAAAACCCTGCAGGTGGACGGGGGATTACCTCATCGCTAGGAAGCTTCACGTCCTCCTTGTTCTGTGGGATCAACCCCACTTCACGCAGCATGCACATATCAGTATCGCGCGCCTCCGTGCGACTCCTTCCGCCATCGGTGATGCGAGCGGCCGTGGCAACCTTTTTGCCGCCAGCGGCGACGCTCGAGCCAGCTCCAGCAGCACCCTTCCTTGATTTTCCCATCGTGCGGCGGCGAGTGCGGTGATGAGCGCGGAGAAATGAAGAAGGAAATGACCGGAGAACTTCCAGTGCGCGCAAGAGGGGCAGTGCTCGTGAAAATGGAGGCAATGGCGGAAGAAAATGGCAAGGGGTGAAATAGAATCATTGTTTCCCCACGGTTATAAAAGACGAGGACGATAAACAAGGACCGTCGATCCAGAAGCCCTAACGCGCAAGCAAAATCTGACCCTACACGTGTCAGCACAGCAATGAATCGTCGCCCGCACGCCGTCCACTACACACAGAAACCGAGAATATGCCATAATTCTCGCCACGTCGCGCATGACTAGTCAACTCCAAATTAGGAAGTGGGACCCACGTTCGTCCTGTCGCGTAATCTCTAGCGCCGCAGACGGTTGAGATCACCGATCGTCAGCACTGACGTCATCAAGACCAATCTAGCAACAGCTAGAAATCTTCGGCTGACAAATCAAGTACTTACTCGAATCTACGATTCGAACAACTACTCGGGGGCTACTATTATCAGGAGTGCTGGCCGCGCACCTAAGACAGGATCAGAGTACTACACTTCTCACCAATCTTTAAGTCCCACGGCGAGTCTACGACTCCACTAAAGACTCGGGGGCTACTCCCATAGGGAGGATTGATCATGCATCAGAAAAAAATTGTGTCCTTCGGACCTTAAGCTAAAAACAACTGAACTAAAGTCTCTGCTCGAGTCTACGAATCGAACAGACACTCGGGGGCTACTCTCATAGGGAGCATTTTCCGCACACCTATGATTTCTTCGAATGTGATCCTTCGGATCAAAATACGAACTTTTTTGGAAACTTTGCCCAAATAAACGCTAAGTGAGAAACATTCTCTTTAGCCACCCAAAAAACCTCCGTGGTGATAACATTTCAGATGTTGTGCCTACGATGCAAGGATAAGACCTACAGATATCATCTGATGGCCTGGTAACGCACCTGACTGTGCTCTGCCAGTAAAATACCGTGTCAACAGGAACAATGAAAAATCCCGATGGACGCGTTGGGTACATCACTTGAAAACCACTAGGATTCAGCTCCTGTAGGACCTCAACGGCCTGAGTCGAATTACGCCAGCATCTGTTCGGATTAGAGTCCAGGGACTCGAGTCTGAAGAAGATCGTATTGTTTTTTCCTATGACAGTTAACTGACCCTGATTCGTCAGGAGAGTCAGTCACGCGCATCAACAATCCCTACAAACTAAAATTGTTTTCTCTTATAAACAGGCCCAAACTGCACCCGAAATATTGAAGAGTCCTCAGCCGAATCTGCGATTTTACTAAGCACTCGGGGGCTATTGACATGGTTATACCCTACGGGTACACAACATTGGCCTACCTAGTCCAGCCCAAGGAAGGCCCACGACAAAATACGCGGCCTGCTGAGATTTTGGGTGGCCCAAGCCCATGAAGCTTTCGGATCCTTGGAGAACAAGACTAGAGTAGATAGAATTTTAAAGGGGTAAACCCTAATCTGTAAACTCATATGGACCTCATGCCAGATTGCATCGGCGTACCCCTGTAACCTTCGGTTCCGCTGTAATCAAGAGCAGACAAGTAGGAGTAGGGTTTTCCCTCCGGGGGCCTGGACCTAGGTAAACCTCGTGTCCCTGTGTTGCTTGTTTGCTAACTATTCCGCGATCTCCAGCATCCCCATCTTCTCCAAAACCCAAGTCCGTAACAATGGGCATTGACGAGTCGAAACCTCGTCACCCACGCCTTCACCCCATTGCTGTTTTGTAGCGCAAGCAAATCGACGCGAAACAGAGGCTATCAAAGCGTTTATTCCTTGCCATTCTCGTCCTATTTCGTGCCTCTTTAGAAGAGTCGTCCAGATTGGTAGCTCTGCCCTCCTTCTCTGCAATTTCATCTGTGGCAACATTAGGTTGTTTCAGGTATTGTTGTTGTAGTTCCAAGTAATTTTATCCAGGGCGACTGAAAGTGGTAAGATGGGGTTGGACAAGCTTTATGTTCTCCTTATTGCGTAGGTTTAAGTAGAAGTGCTAGATATAGCAAATATCTAATACAGGTGTATGAACACCAGTACTAAGTGCAACTCAAAAAGATGTGAATTATATTCTGTTTGCATCCCCAATAAAAAGATATCTAAAAATCGACCACCTCAACGAGGCTGACGTGGAACTGATGGCTATGATGAAATTCTCAGAGGATGTAGAATCAGAAGAATATACATAGGGTGCAGGAGTGTATACTTCTGTTACGAAGCACCATCCATTTGTACGTGGCACTCAGAGATCAATTTCCATTTACTTTTTATATTTACAAAGTAGTGGATTATGCTTAGTATGTTTATCTCAGTTAATCAAATAGCATGATGCAGTAATGTGACTTAGAAAGTTTCTTTTGAATGTAAATGAATACAAATTCAAGGAAATAATAATTTTATGTCTATTTTAAGTGCATTCCTGCCTAAACTTCTAGCTCTTTTTCCATTCTTGCTTGGCATTAAACCTGCAATTTGAGATAAATCTTTTGACTTCTTCTGCTGCATTCATATTATAGAAGAGAGCTTGTGGGAGTAAGAGATTGTTGTCTTAAGAGAAAAACTCTCAAGCACCTGACACTGATAAGGCATGACAATTACTATTGAAGAATAAAGGTTGGTCTACCAAACTATGGTATCAAATGTGCTGAATTCGCTTCTACCCCATCATATAGGCAATATATGGTGCATTCTCACATTCCTCTATTTCCATCATTTAGGAGTTCCTCTTTTAGAGATAAAAGATTTGTAAATAATTGATATTTGAAATTTCTAATAGTGTTGCAGTTCCACAGTTGGAGCAGAGTATATGGTATAACCTCACACGGATGGTGGAACTTGATTACTTCTGTTTCTAAACTATGTACCTCATAGTTTAGAATATTATGAAAAATTCCAATAAGTTAGTTTTTTTCTTTTCATGTTTTGAGATCATAAGAAAAGTTTACAATTATCTTCGACAGAAAGTTTTTTCTTTTAGTAGAAAATCTTGAAGGACTATTTTGGAAAATTTTACATTAGTCATGCAGGCTTACTATATGTGTAGTACAATTTGTAGTGTCAAAATAAATAATTTGCTTACCGGACTCCATGATAGCTAACAATTGTTACATAATCTAGAATATCTTTTCTAGGCACTCCTTAGATAGTCACAATAATGAAATAAGATGAATGCAAACTTAGTTTGACAATCTATAAACAGAAGGAATAATGAATGAAAGTAATAGTAATGTTAATTTTTAATCTAGCAATGTTAATTTTTAATCTTGGTCAGCTGCATTTCACATGTATGAAATTTCAATTATTCTTGATTGTCTACTCTCTATTATCTTAATTTCTTGCACTTCCGTAGCACATGTACAATCCTCAGCCGCCACTTGGAACAGTGGGAGCAGGATAAACTTATGGTCACACAAGCACTCCGTGTTGGTCCTTGTGTAAATGCTTCTCTTTACTGGAGTTGTTCTGTTGGATCTTATTGTACAACCAAGTTTAATTGTCAAGAAAACACTACGTATATGTATTTGATGTATTTATTTTAATTGCATCCACAATTATATATTTCTATCCTATGAATGACAACAAACTGTCTCAATCTATGTCATTGTTTAATTGTATTTCACTACCCAATTTACTCATAGATTGTAGTACTACTTGTATTTGTACTTAACTGTTGGGTCATGCTTATAATCACATGCTACATATTTTTAATTCACCTCACTATCTTTATATAGATTCTAAAAAATAGACGGATGTGGCAACCGCGCGCTATCATGGTCTAGTTTTAGTTATATATCAACATACTAAACTAACTTGCACACACGCTCTCCACATATGAGTTTTCTTACATCGGTGTACACGTGTAGTTATTATATGTAATTAGTAACGAGAATTTATTGCGAGGCACATAACACATCGCGTTACATTTACGTATTGCAAGCAGTCATACTAATTGTGGTTTAAGTACACAGTAATAGTTTTTACACGACAAAATCTCAACATTATTCAAGATAATTAATAATCACAAAGAGTTTCCCAAATAAATAGATTTTTTAAAGTTGGATCATTAATCAGATTTCCATTATAAAAATACTACTAGTAGGTACATTTTGATCTAGAATGATCATTTCCAATAATACTAACTTATATTGTGGGAGAAAAGTTTGTCGATATAACATTGTACATAATCTTGATTTTGCATATGCACTTTGTATCATGTATTGGTAGAATAAATTAAAATACTTCCAATGTTATCGGTGTAAGACCATCTCCCAAGACATAATCCACTTATGTTTCCTACGAAATAATCACACAGCTAGATGATTTGGATATATGATTCACCAAAAAATTCATCTAATTCTCACCGACAAGAATGGTAAGTAATGAGTGACTCCCCCTCTCCCCTCCCCTCACCCGCCCTATCTCTACCTTCTACGACATCCCATATGATCACTAACCCCCCCTTTCTCGATGACACCTACATACCCTAACCACTCCGCCAAGATCACTCTATCAATAAATAGAGTAAGCAAGTCTCTCCATATATGTGTTCGTATATACATGACACATGGTCATCCATATTTTAGTTATATATATCAGCCTACTAAACTAACTTGCACACACACTCTCATACATATGGTTTTTCTTACATTGGTGTACACATCTTATGTACACTTATATATTATTATATCTAATTAGTAATGAGAATTTATTGCGGGCACGTAACACACTAGTGGCTTTGTGAGTTGTGGTGTCGTGCTAGATGTAGGTATTGCAAGTAGCCGTACCAATTGTGATTCAAGTACAAAGTACTAGTTTTAACATGACAAAATCTCAACATTATTCAAGATAATTAATAATCATAGAGAGTTTCCCCAATGAATAGATCTTTTAAATTTGGATCATTAATCATATTTCCATTATAAAAATACTATCAGTAGGTACATTTTGATCTAGAATGATCATTTCCAATAATACCGACTCAAATTGTGTGAGAAAAGTTTATCGGTCTAATATTGTACATAATATTGATTTTGCAGTCACATTATGTATCATGTATTGGTATAAGAAAATAAAATGCTTCCAATGTTATTGGTGTAAGACCAGCTCCATTGCAATGACCCAAAGAAATATGGAAGGGCTAAGGGTTGATATTGAAATTGTGCATTTCATTTTAGGACATGAAATTGAGGGGGGGATTTGAAATTTTTATGTTTTGAATGCTAACGCTTGAGGATTTGAGCTAGAGTTGAGTTTGACTCAAGTCAACCCTAGGAATTGAATTCAAATTTAAATATGAATTGTTTGAGAGTTAGTTGAGTGAAGATTTTCTTCAAACGTAAACACATATTCATAAACCACGCTCACTTATTATCAAGGAAGTAAATGAATTAAAACATATATACACTTGGAATTCAAAATTGAGGTTTGAATAGTCAAACTTGAGTTATCAAGTTAATGTTATTACAATAAAAGAAACAATTAATACAAGTATAATGTCATCAAACTCAAGTAAGTTGAACTTTATTCATAAACCAAATGGATACAAGTTTGAGAATTACAAGTTTGATAAAAGGAAAATAAATTACAAAGAAAGGAAGAAAAACCCTAAACAATAAACCTATCTATCTTCTTATTGCATTCTACTCTTCATCTCATCTTGATCTTGCTAAACCTACACTACCTATCTAAGCTTCTCATCCTTGCTATCACTTGAGCACCTTTAACCTGCAAAACATTAACAGACAAAAACCATATATTAAGATTAAAATGTAGGTTTTCCTTAGGGAAAAACCAAATCAATGTTGAATCCAAAACCAGGATCTAGGAACAAGTCCTGAATCCTAGTGGCTTGGGTTAAGAAAATAAAACCCCCACAAACAATAGCCAGAATGAATAGTAGTGAATAACAGGAACCGAAACCCAGTTAGGGTGAAGAATTGCTTATAGTAGGAAGTAGCTAACCAACAGTATAACTCTAGGTTAGAACCTGAAGCAATCAACCAGTAGTAACTAGGAATCCATCCAGAACAAGTAAGACAACTATATGAACACTAGAACAAATGGAAACACTTCAACCAAATCATTTACCCAAGCCTTGGATTCATACAAAAACATCAAACATTGGAGGATGAACACTTAAAAGTTCATCACTCCAAATAATAAGGGGCCATGATAAATCTAAAAATCATCCAAAACCCAACTAGATCATTACCAGATAGGATCCTAGAAGACGTATGCATCCTAGTAACCCAACATAATTCCATTGTAGTCCAAAACACTAAAATTAACAACTATCCTAGAATTTATCAACACAACAAGTACAAATTCTAAACCTATAGAAATCACAACAACCATAATACAAGACTACTAACAAAAGGAAATCACCAGGCTTAGAATACTACCAAGAACATGTATATCTCAAGAATTTATATCGTGAACAATGAAACATGTAAACCAATAGAAGTGATAGTAACCACAATACATGATCAATGACCAAAGGATATACCCAGGCTTTAGAATCTGCCAAGAAACTAAGAACAGTTGGAATTTAAAACATGACACCTAAGAAAAGTAAACCAATCAAATTCATAGTAACCCTAACTAAGAACAATCATCCAATTGGAATTGCAAGGACTCATGGATAAGGAAACCACTAATGTTAATAATAAAAATACACTTGTCATGATCCAAGTCAGAACATGATAAAAGATAAACCAACATGATGATAACCCCCAAGTGCAGGGGATCACTGTAGTACTTCTCAATGTGGAAGTAGGGTATCGATCCACGGGAGCAAGAAGGAAAAGCTATATATTCTCTACAACTAAAGTGTCACAAGTTTTAGTTGATTATGCACTAAACAAGTTTAAGGAACAAGGTGGTTGATTTAAGGCTTGGAAGTGTAATGTAATAAAGAAGAAAATGTAAAAGTGTCCCAATCCTCTTCAATGCAAGAGGACAAGACAGAGCTTTTATCTTATAGGAACCATGGACATGGGTTCATGGGGTCACTCAATCCTGTCTCTCCATCTATGGTGATGATAATGTTATAGATAATAAAAGTACACACAATTGCCATGTTTTAATGGTAAATTTATGGTCTCTACATGTCTTAAAACACATAGTTGAAAGAAATACTCCTTTGTGCTGCTAGGCCACCCCTGTAATAAGGCTATCATTTGCTTATAGTCACACCGCACATCATACTTCCCTCTTTTACCCCTAGATAAAGGATGTTTGGTTGCATCGTGTCACTCAATACATATGTTGCTGTCACTTGGCCACCCATTACATACATACATCATACTTAGTAATGGAAAACATTCCAAACACTAGTGCAATGATTCATATATGTTGTGTGCATTACCACATCTCTCTCATCTACCTCCACTTGGTGGTGTCAATCACCTCATGACATGGATAAACAAGGCATTTTTATAGATCAAACCATTACATCCATCATAGAATATTTCCAAAATATGACAAACAATAAAAGATCTAACACAACGGTAAATGCATAGAAAGTATTAGCTCATACCACAATATCCACCATAGGAATTACATAGATAGATCCATACTCATGCAAGGCATATCATATGACTTCAATAATGATCATACATAGAGAAATTAGATCAAGTTACCACCATAAACCCATAGTCCAGGGGGTGGACTACTCCCCTCTCATCATGGAGAGTGATGAGGAGACGTTGCTGAAGGAGGAGAGGCGGTCGGATGCAATTCCGGCAGTGGTTCCCCCTCCAATCTTCCTTCGGGCGGCGGCCTACTGGCTCTATGTTACTTGGTTTTCGATCTCCGCCTCTGTTCGTCTCGGTAAAGACCGCCAGGGGGTATATATAGATGGTTTTAGGTCAAAACAAAGCGAATGGCGGTGGAATCAGAGACATCAGAGTTTCGACGGCTGAGATAGCCTAATGGCTCTCCCTAAATTAAATGGGCTTCCATTTTAAGATCATTGGCCCCCTTGGGCCCTACTTTAGCTTGTTGGATTCATATGGAAATTATATAATAGTTCCTGTTGACCTAGCTCTGTTTTGAATTTTGTAGCTCCTAGAATGTCAAAACCACTAACAAAAGGTTTTTCTGCTAGATAGAGTTAAAACCAAAAGAGAGGGGATTGTTTGGAAAATTCCAAAAATCATTAAGATCATTGGTAATAACTAATAATATGATGCAAATATGTGAGAATTCATATCAACAAACTACAAAGTTCATGTATGAATTTTACATGCATCAATATCCCCAAGCTTAACCTATGTTCGTCTTCAAGCATGATGTAGGGGTCCCAATCTTTAATAAGATAGAGCCTCCTGTGTTTACAATGCTAGTCCCTGGATCAATAGCTAGCATCCACAGTTAAGATGTAATATCAAGAAACAAAGGTCATAATATAACTTTATAACCAGGAATAACATAATTTTATTACATCAAACATAGCTCATTAGGCTATTACATTACATTGCAGCGGAATAACTATAGTCATGGGGTCCTTCATCTTCAAAGTGCCACAGGCAGATGTTGGTTGTAGACTTTGTAATCCTAAACAATCAATCTTCACTAAAATCAATCAAACCTGCAACATACAAGTTACATCCACAAAGGGTCAATACATTTGAATTGTATTGGCAAGTGATACTATGGTAGTATAGTGGAGTCTATTATCTATATGCATTTGGCTAAGTGGAGTTGAGGCTTGCATTGCTCAAAATAGATTTTTCCTTAACATTTGAAAGTACTAAGTTTTTACTTGACAAAATCATTTTCTCAATCAAAGATTGAAGATCCTTTCCAAGGCATCTATCAATCAAAGATTTAAGATTGCAAACAACCCTTGTTCAACCACAAGATTTTAAATTAGAAATTTGAATGATGAGATTCTTGATTTCTTCCATGGCTTGATGCTCAAATTGTCCTTTTCAGGGACATGGCTAAGTACTTAGGTTTTACACTCTGCAGAGGTGGTGCACTTTCCCCACAAGACTTGGTTTCCCAAGACAAGATCTTTCAGAAGCCTTCCCTTAGACCAAAATGGACGCGCTCCAACCTATCAAACACTACCACCCACTGTCCATATGGCTAAGTTCTTGCAACCTATATGATCATGGCAGAGCCCATATTGCCAAGTGGTTGCACTTGAAGCTTCTCAACATTTGACATCTCAAATCCCTTTGTTCCTGGGTGGCCATCCACAAGTGAGATACACAAGCCAAGTCCATGGCCTTGTGAACCACTCAACATAACCCAATCCTTCCATTTCCACCCAGGTGATTCATTAACTTAGTTGTTTTATTAAACAAAACACAAGTCCTCGGACTTAGAGATTTTTCCATAGTGTGAATATATTTTCCACCCATGTTTTCTACTAGCAAAATCCATGCAAGTTTTACTTAGCAAAATCACTAATGCATAGTGAAAGTAATGGGACAAAAAGTATGAAGCATCACTTGACTTTTTGGTAGGGAATGGTGGTTCACTCCTTGATCTTGCTAGTCTCACACTTCACTACAAGTCAATCAAGCAAACACAATTTCAATTCACATTCCAAACCAAAGTCAAACAAACAATTTTTCACACACACAAGGTAATGGAATCTAAGTCATGCATAAGTATGCAAAGGTTGGTTCTATTGCAAGGATGGTCTCCACTAGGCTTCTAAACCTTGTAAGTTCCAAATTGGTCATTTACCAAAATGGCAAAGTCATTAGCAAGAGGCTTTAGTCCATAAACCATTTTTAAAATCCAATCATCATTTCATGTGGTGAAAATATTTTTATCAAAGCAAAACTTTATGTTTTTCACCAAGTGAGTTGCCATTTGCAAAGCTTGGTGTTTTGGGTCAGTAGGTTTAGTCAAAAACATTTTCCCAAAGTTTTTCTTTGCAAAAACATTTCCATAATAAAATCAATAATTTTATTTAGCTAGAAAATGGCTAAGCCAAATAATCTAACCTAAACTTTACCAAATTCATTTTCAACACTAAGGGTTGGTTCCTAGGGTCAGTAAGGTCACATCAAACCATTTTGCAAAAGTTTTAACCCTAAATTCAATTTTAAACAATTTTTATACTCTAAACAAGCTCACAAAAGAATCTGCAAAATCAAGCAAACTAACATATACTATTTTCTAAACTAAGGCCACCGTTGGCTAGGGCTTGTTCTCCTGAATCCAACGACATAAAATTTGTAATTTTTGGACGTGTGGATCCAAAGTTATAAGGGTTTGAAATTCACAAAATATTCTGTTTTCAAATCAGTTTTTAAACAGAACAGTGACACGCGGCGCTTTGCTATTCGCGGGTACCGATTCGGTTGGATCGCGTCTGTAGGGCGTTGGATCTGATCGATCGCACGGTCCTGGGTGCGTAACCCTTCGCGGTTAAGTTAAACTATCGTGAGCGTCAGATTAGGATCCTACGGTCTGCAGTACTCGTCCAAAGCTTGGCGGCGCTCGGCGACTGCGCGCGGCGGCGACGGCCAGGCAGAGGCGTTCCGGCTATTCTAGGAAGAGAGGGAGAGGGAGGAGGGGCTCACCGGGTTCAGGAGGTCACGGCGATGCTCAACGTGCCGATGGTTCGATGAGGGGCGCTCTGGTCCGATGTGGATTGCTCGCCGGAGTAGGTGGCGGCGTCGGGCGCGTCAGGTGGTCGTCGTGTGCTGTGCTGTGGTTCACCCCAAGGCATAGCGAAAACGCAGTTAGATGCGCAGAACCAAGGCAGGGTTGTGTGAGTGAACGAGAGATGAAGGGGTGGTCTGGTTCACCTGGAAGTCATCGTCGGAGAAGAACTAGTCGCGGCGGCGTTCAGAAGCTTGTCATTGCCGAAGCTCCGGTGCGCCCGCGGTCGAATGGGTGGTACGGGGGAATGCGTCTGGGAGTGGGAAAACTGCCAGGGTGCTCAGGGGGGCTCGGGGTGGTGTGTGCTGGCCGGATTTTGGGAAGAAAGCTCGTCGGAGTAGTGTGCTTGCCACGAACAATCCGAGCAGCCTGGTGGCGAAGAGAGGTTGGCGTCTGAGGGGAACGGAGGAGAAGGCGCTGGCGTTTTATCGAGCATGGTTAAAGCGAGGTAAAGGCGCGGCGTTATGGCGAATTGAACGCGTGGATTGAAAGCAGCAACGGCAGCGAGGTTTGGGAGAGGAAGGTCGCGGGGTGAGGACGATGAACAGAGGAAAGTGGGGCAGTTGCGTCAGTGGGAAAAGGATAGAGGGGGAGGTCCACCGGTCAGTGACTTAACGGGTTGCTTCTGTGGTGAGGAAAAAACGGTTCGGGGGAGAGGGCAGATGGGCTGGACTGGGCTGGGGTGGGCTTTAGCTGGGCTGGTCGTTTTACTCTTATTTTTTTATGTTTGCTTTGTTTTATCTTTTCTATTTTCTATTTTCTGATTTGAATTTCATCCAACTATTCAAGCATTCAAATAATTCAAACAATTCAACAATTGTAATGAGATTTTGGTTCTGTTTATCAATATAACCAATCTCAAAAATAAAATAATATTTTTATTCATTTTTAGGATCTATTTAATAATTAAATAAAATAGACCATAGTCATTTAATCAAATATGGTTTGATTTATTTAATAAAATCTTCATTTGAAATCCAAATATTTTCAAAACCAAATCAGTAGGTTTTATTTGAAAATATTGAATACTTGGAAACTTGTTTAAAACAAATTAACCTTTTATTTAAGGGTCCATTATTAATTAAATACAATAGACCTTCATTATTAAATCAAATAGGATTTGTTTTATTAGAAACTTTATTTTGAAACTAATATAGTGCCAAAACCATTCAGTAGGTTTTATTTGTGAATATCAAATATTTAGAAAACTTATTTAAATTAATTTAATAAGTTTTGATGTTTTATTCAAAATGGCAAAACCTTTTATTTAAATAAAATTTGGATATTAATTCCTTATTATTTTATTTAAATAAACCTTTACTATTTTTATTCAAAACAAAATATTTTAATTCCAAAGTTTGGTCAAGGTTTAATTTGGCTTTATAAAATATTCTTTATTTATAAGTTTCTATTTCATTTGGAAACAAATCTTTTCATTTAATTGTTTCAAAATTGTTTTTCCAAATGTTTTTATTTTTTTCTTTTATTAAATGTTTTATCTTTTTAAATCCCTTTAGGTTTTATTTAGTTCAAATGGGTTTGTAGTTCCAATTGAATTCAATAAGTTTCTTCTGGCTCTGAAAATCAAACAAAGTTTTATTTTATTCATTTATTTTCACATTACAAGATTTGGAAAATCTTGGGATGTGACACATGAATGTGATAAAACTAACATGGAATTTGGAGTTTGGTGCTTCTTTTCACTAGAAAGTATCACAAAAGTTAAACGGTTCATTTTTTAGAGAATAAGAACAAGTAATCATAGTATATGTGAGAATAACAACAAAAAAGCAAGCATAAGGTGATACTTCTTATAATATCATATTTGACAACATTTATGTTGACTAACACAAATGCATATAGTACTATGAGGCAATAGCGCATTCTTCGCATTGAGAAAAAAATATATGTAGTGGCGGTCCTATGGTCAGAATATTTGGAAAATGAGGTTGGAAATAGTGTATGGCTGACAAGTAGGTAATATCATATGTGAGACACAATCTATCTTCCAAACACTATCAATTAAGTTTATGGTTGAAGCATAGTTCACCATTAGTGTTTGGTTCCATTGCCCCTCATTGTCGATCTTTTTGGCATTCTTGTTTTGGCACTTTTTGTGTTGGAGATTTGCCCAAGAGGCAATAATAGAATGGCCATTATTATATATTTATGTTTATGATAAATGTTTACATCCCATGCTATAATTGTATTAACCGAAAACATTAATACTTGTGTGTTTTGTAAACATAAAAGTAGTCCCTAGTAAGCCTCTTGTTGAAACTAGCTTGTTAATTAATAGATGATCATGGTTTCCTGATCATGGACATTAGATGTTATTAATAACAAGATCATGTCATTCGAATAATGATATGATGGACACACTCCTATAGTAAGCGTAGTGTAAGATCAAGTCATTTAGAGTTCGTTTCCTACAAGCTTTAAAATACATAGTAACCTAATCCTTTGACCATGAGATCATGTTAATCACCATCACCAAATGAGTGCTTTGATGACATCAAACACCACTTCTGTAACTAGGTGGTTATAAAGGTGGCATTAGGTATTCTGAAAGTATGTGTTGAGGCACATGGATCAAGAGTGGGATTTGTCCATCCATATGACACATAGATATACTATGGGCCCTCTCAGTGGATGTCATCCAATTGGCTTGCAAGCATGTGACTAGGTCACGAGGGATGTCATATCACGGAACGAGTAAAGAGTACTTCTCAGTAAGGAGGTTGAACTAGGTATAGAGATACCGATGATCAAACCTCGGATAAGTAAAGTATCACGCGACAAAGTGAATCGGCATCGTATGTAAATGGTTCATTCGATCACGAAGTAATTGTAGAAATATGTGGGAACCATATGAGTTTCCAGATTCCTCTATTGGTTATTGATCAGAGAAGTGTCTCAATCATGTCTGCATAATTCACGAACCCTAGGGAGACATACTTAAGGATTTGATGTTGTTTAGTAGATATGGAATGTGAGTTGGAGACCGAATGTTGTTTGGAGTCTCGGATTGGATCCAGGACATCACGAGGAGATCCAGAATGGTCTGGAGAATATGACTCATATAAAGAAAGTCCAATTCTGGGTTTTGGAAAAGTTTTCGGTGTTTTCACCGGAATCTGCTAAAAGGTTCTGGAAGGTCCACCACCCTAGAGGGGGGGCACATGGATGATCCATGCACTAGTGGGGTATGCGGCATGGTGCCCTATGTCAAGTCGGCCAAGGCTAGGAAGTGGGAATCAAACTCTAGTTTGAAAAGTCAAATCCCAAATTTGGAAAGTCTAAATCCTAGTGGAGGAAGGAGAGGAAACCTAGAGAGGTTTCCCTCTCCCTCCCCAAGCCGCCGGCCACCAAGAGGGAGTTGGGGGAGGACTCGGCCTCCCCTTGCCGCCTCTCCCACCCATAAAAGGAGGGGATGGGGCGCCACACCCCTCCATCCCAAAAAACCTAGGACACCGCCCCTTGCTTCCAAGTCGTCAGCGTCCTAGCCCTCTCCAAGCCGCCGCCTAGCCCTAGATGCTGACACCCTCCTCCCCTTGGTGTCTAAACCCTAGCCACCGAGGCCCTCTCTACTCCACCATACTAGCTTCGGCTTAGGCAAAGCCCTACAAGATCTACTCCTCCACCTCCACCACCACACTGTCGTGCTTCTGGAATCACGAGGAGATCTACAACATCTGTTGCCTGCTAGAACAAGGGATAAGAAGGGCTTCATCGAGTACCGAACGTGTGATCGACTTCAGAAGTGCTGCCGGAACGTGGCGCCGGAAGGATCATCTTCGCGGTCTTGAGATCGACAAGTGAACGACTACATCAACCACGAGAATCCGATCTTGTTAAATTCTTTGGATCTATGAGGGTTAGTACTATATAAACTCGTTGCACTGATCTCGTAGATTAGATCTTGGATTTTGTGTGTTCATGCGATAGAATTTTGTTTGTTTTCCATGCTACGAACCCCTACATTGGTATCAGAGCCGTGTCTATGCGTAGATCTGTTGCACGAGTAGAACACAAAGTTTTTGTGGGCATTGATGCTTTTGTTTTCAATTGCTTTTTGTGTACTTTGCATCTTGCGAGATGGTGGGACGAAGCGGCCCGGGCTAACCTTACATGTCATTGTACATGAGACTTGCTCCACGCTCAACGTGCAACTTGCATTGCACAAGTGGCTTTATGGGTGTCTGTCTCTCACACCGTAGTGAAGATTCAATTTACAACAGGCACTTTAAAATACGTGTATCAACGTTGTGGTTCATGTTCGTAAGTTAGAACGGTTCTTATGCGAAAGGTCTAGCCACGTAAAACATGCAAAGAAAATTAGAAGCGTCTAACTTGTTTTTGCAGGGCTTGTGTTGTGATGTGATATGGCCATGATTGTGATTATATATGATGTATGCAATGATCCTTATTGTAAGTTGGCAACCGGTAGGAGCCTTATGGTTGTCTTTAAATTTCGTTTAAGACCTGCGTGTCTATTCATCAAACTAGTTGTAATAGTTGTTGTTGGTGGAGGACAACCATGAAGCGTCGCCATTGACCTTGACGCTACGCCGATGATGATGGAGATCATGTTCGTTCTTGGACATGGAGATCGAAGGAACAAGAAGAAAGGACATGATTGTGATTGTCATATCACATATTATGAATTGCATGTGATGTTAATCCTTTTTATGCATCTTGTATTGCTTAGATTGTGACGATAGCATCATAAGATGATACCTCTCACTAAATATCAAGGAATAAAGTGTTCGTCCTTAGTAGGCACCGTTGCTAAGACTCGTCGTTTTAAAGAACCACATGATGATCGGGTGTGATAGATTCTACATGTGCATACAACGGGTGCAAGATAGATTTGCACAAGCGGATACTAAGGTTAAACTTGACGAGCCTATCATGTACAGACATGGTCTCGGAACACGGAATACTGAAAGGTACAACATGAGTCCTATGATTGATATGATGAACATGTTGATTGTTCGCCTTTGAAACTACATCATCTCTTGTGATGATCGGACTTGGTGTAGTGGATTTGGTTCGTGTGATCACTAAAACAATGTGATGGATGTTGTTTTGAGTGGGAGTTCACCTAGTTAATCTAATTAATAAATATGAACTCAATTTGTCATAAACTTAGTCTAAAATCTTTGTAAATATGTTGTATATCATGGCGGCCCCTAACATCAATTTTAATGTGTTTCTAGAGAAAGAAAAGTTGAAAAACAATGGAAGCAGCTTGACGGATTGGTTTCTCAACTTGAGGATTGTCCTCAATGCTGGTCAGTTGACCTATGTGCTAGATGCACCGCTGGGTGACCCACCTGGGGATACTACTTTGCGGCCCAAAAGTTCGCAGGCAAAGGCAACACGGGGCCCGAGTTGCGTGTAATCACCGTGATTCGAAAAGTTCGAGGGGTAATTACCAAGAGGGGCATTTTGAGTGAATGGTGGCCAAACCAAATATTTTCAAATCTTAGCCATTATGTCAGGATATTTCACTACATTAGTACCTGTCGTGCCCCTGATGTGCCCCTTCTAAGTCACCGTCCACATGCCGCACGGGCAAATCCATTTATGTACTTTCCTAACCCCCGACACTGAATCCGGCAGCGGTGGTCCTTTTTCTCCCTCCCCCTACACTGAATCTAGTTCGGCGGCGGCGACGGTCGTTTTTCTCCCCGTCCCCTCCCCCTCCCACCCACCCACCCACCCCCCCCACACACACACTGAATCCAGAGGCAGCATGTCAAGCGAGGCCAAGGTGGTAGCTACGTCGGCGACTGATTTGGCTTCGTCAGAGCCAGTGTCTCGGCACAATGCCAGACAAGCGAAGTAGCAGCGGGGTCTGCAGCCCAGGTTAGCAAGGAGGTCAGCAAAAAGTCTGATAACAGGGTACCTACAAGCAGTGGGATGAAGAGAAAAGCTAGGCTGGCGGTAGAGTGTTCCGCTGCAATGCGGGGTCGTGCAACCCAGATCTCAAAGCAAACCACCTGGGAGAAGAGCGAGAGGTGAATTTTTCTTATCTGTGCCTTTTCTTGCAAATAGATTAGTTACTACAAAGTAGTGTCGAATGAACTAAAAGGTCCCCTTTTTAGTCAAATTAGGAACAACTTCGATGCAACAGACCTATATGAGTTCGCGGTTCATGTCCGCCAGTACACTGCAAAACGAGATTTTGGTTGCGAGAGGGTTGTGTTCGGGCAGGATGTGCATCTTCTTGTCAACTACAAAGAGGTTGTGTCTGTTTCGCAGATGATAGATATGCTTCATTCTAGAATTCCTTGGGGATCCAGATAGAGGGCAAAATTGGTGTGGTGTAACATGAGTGATACCTATGTGCAAATTGAGCACTCCCATGAGCTTCATATGCTTTGGGAGTGTTGTGCAGCTGATCGTCAGGTGAAATTTGAAGCGATGATTGATGATATGTATGCAGATAATGGAGATCTTGCTGCCAGAGCTTCTGCTGCTCGAGTTTACGGACCACCAGATGCTGATCAAGCTAATTTCAATATACACCTGGAGGTGGATTCATACACAGCAAAACTTGATGGCGGAGTTAGTAAGCAAATTTCGTCATGTACTCTGGAGGTAGCCGTCGATTCCAAGAACATAACTCTTGTTGAACTGAGAGAGATGATTGGTAAGGAAATCATTATTGCCCCTAAGCATATGGCATGACTCCGGTGGTGGCATCATAAGAAGCAGGAGTTCATAGAGGTTTTGGATACCGATGATCTAATGCAGATTATGCGACAAAAGAAGCAAACCAGGAAGGTGTTCTTCCTGGCTGCCATTTGTGATGTTGCTAGACAGGTTGTAGTGGATGTAGAGGCCCCTGCTAAGGCTGAACAGAATGAGGCGATAGACGTTGATCAGATCTGATGAGATCTGCTACCCAGGGCTTATCAGATAGACCACAGGGCCCCATACTTGTATTTGTAACAAAGATTGTTGTTACTTTGAAACTGTGTTGATGTGGTCGTTTTTGTTCAGAGATTGCAATCTGATGTTCTGTGAGTTGTTGAGATTTTCGGACATATCACTCGATGAAAGCATTGTTGTTGTAATAAGACACAAGTACATTGTAGTTGACATGATTGTGTTTGCTGAGATGATGTGATAAATTTGTTTCCGAGATTATGATTGTTGAGAGATTGTAATATAATGTGTTATGAGATATTGGGATTTTGGGACATATCATTCATTGAAACCATCACTAAACAAGGTGATATATAAGTACCTTGTAGTTGACATGATTATGATGTAATATAATGCTCTATGGGATCACTAATTTGACTAATCGCTGGATAACTATCTGTTATTTAGAAGGAAGAACTATCATGGATGAATGAGCGTAGGGTTTAGGAAAAAAACTTACTAAGTAGGAGAAAGTGATCTATTGGACGCACATGTCTAGGATTTAGGAATAAGGGTTAAGGGGTTAGTACAATAAATAGTTCATTAGACTCTAAACCATAAACCATAATCCTATATTGTTCGCTACATAAGATTTTGTATGTTGCTATAAGTAAAACAAATTGGGAAGGAGGAACTAGGAAGTACATGATTGAAATGAAGGAAGATAAAAACTATTAGATATGAGATAGTAATCCAGCCACGGGACATTTTATCCCCAATTAAACCATTGTAGCTTAGTCAATGTTGTATCGTTGACGCACTTCACATTCCCCACTCCTTCTCTCTCCACTCACTACCCTCCTCTCTCTCTCTCCTCCCTGTCGCCTATGCGTCGCCGCAGCCGCATTTGCCATGTCGCCCTGGAACGACGAGGACGACCAGTCGAGCGGTGACAACTTTCTCTCTGACATCGAGTCTTCCCTCCCCGATGTGAGTTCCTCTATTTTCTCGGCAATGGTTAGGCATTGGTAATTACCTCGACCCAAGACTTGAAATGTGCATGCAATCGTGTTTATTTCTAGCTTTTCGTTCCCTTATAGGTACCACTCACGATCTACGACCCCGATTGGGAGGGCCTAGATGTCGATTGGGAAGTACCATGTGACCATGGGCTAAAACTGAGGAAATATGTAGCATTTGAATGCAGTAACACTGGAAGAAGGGTTTTGGGCTGTACAAATCAGGTTTGCTTTCGTTATGTACAATGGCGACATGAAGAAAATTGTGTAGTGTTATGTTGATAATTAGGTACCGTATTTTTTTAGGTTGGCCCGGTGTGTAAAGCAGTAGAGTGGGTGGATCTTGAGTGGCCAGACGCACAAGAAATGTTTGGCCCAGTTGTGGGATATGTATGAGCTCGTAAGGTCGGGGAGAGTTACAGATGCCCATGATGCAGCTGCAGAAAATTACAAGATCTTGGTAGGAAATAAGGAGCCGAAACAGGAAATCAAGCATTTGCGGTCAGAACTAAATGACACAATCAATGGTAGCTTGGTGGTGGGAACTGCACGGAAGATTCAGAAGGCGGAAAAGGAGAGGGATAAGCTCATGAAAAGGAGAGCGAACAAGGACAAGCTACAGATGATCAAGGAAATTTTAGATGAATAATTTGTGCCATGGCAATATCTGAAACTAGTTAACTGTAAGACTTGTAGTTGTATTATCTTGACTAATCCAAACTAAATCCTTGAGCAAAATAACATTTCAGAAGAAAGCATAGTTTACATAGAGAGAGGTCCATGTTTACAAAATCACTACTACACATGGATAAAACACGATTTGGTCCGTCAGAATACATAGTTTGCAAACTAACTTCAGAGGAACTTATAGTTTGCACTGAGCCTAGCGCAGAGATGGTCGTGTTCCTTTCTGAGAAGCTCCAGTTCGAGGGTTCGTTCGATCAGGTCTGCTTTGGTTTTTACCTGCTCCCTCAGTACTTCGACGTGCTCCTCCTGCTGGTTCAAGCGCCCCGTCTGGGAAGCGACAAGCTTATCAGTAAGCTTAATATTATCCACCATGAGATCCTTGATGATGTCCTCCTTTGCACGCGCCGAGGCGATACTTTTCTCGTGAAGTTCCTTCCAGCCGGCGATGTCCATCTTCACACTGTGGCACTTGTCATAAAGGATGGTGATTTCTTCTCTCAGGCGGTCATGGGACACTTTCTAAAAATTCTGCTTCTCCAGTTGGATAGCCATCTTGTCCTTTAGCCAGGTCACAGTTCTGGGTTGAGCTTTCGCCTCTTCTGCTGCAACAAAAATACGTGGTTAGTTTCCACAATTTAAACAATTAACTAGTGTTGAAGTCATAATTTGAAGGACAGAGAAATCAAGGATTGTTCAAATTTAACAGAATCAACTAGTGGCACAGTCCTAATTCTATAGATAATGTCAGAGCAATATAGGCTTTTTCCCAATTCAACAAGATAAACTAGTGGCATACTTCTAATTTATATGACGGAGCAATATACCCTTTTTTCCAATTCAACAGTATAAAGTAGTGGCATAGTGCTAATTTCAATTTCAGAGAAATATAGCCTTTTTTCCCAATTCAATAGGATAAGGTAGTGGCACAGTCCTAATTTCCATTTTAGAGAAATATAGCCTTTTTCCCCAATTCAACATGATAAAGTAGTGGCACAGTCCTAATTTCAATTTCAGAACAATAAAGACTATTTTCCCAGTTCAACAGGATAAAGTAGTGGCATGATCCTAATTTCAATTTCAAAACAACGTGGGACTATATCCTACTAAGGGTGCTGTGGGTTTTTCCAATGTAACCAAAAAGTAGTGGCATAGTCATAATCTAATTCCAAGCTCAGATACATAATGGAAAGAAAGGATGATGACCATTCATGAGAACACAAACCCATAATTAAGTTGATAGGCAAGTAAGATAAATATAGAAACAAGGAGTTGCTCCAAGATTTCTTAATTGCACGACATGTATAAATTACAAAAGCAGCGGAGCATGAACTGAGATTCCTGTCCCCCTACTCTGAATCTGAATTGGGCATTGCTGTTGGCTCCCCGTTCTCCTTGTTTGGACTCTTGGGCACGGTGAGACCTCGACCCATGTCCTCCTTCGTCTTTCTCAATGCATCCAGGAAACGGTCACTATCATTGTAGGCTTTGATGGCAGCCTTTGCTTCAATGATGCGTTCTCTGCGTGTCTTAGTGGCTTCGTCCAGCAGGAGGATCCATCTATCCTGGAGATTCTTCTTGTCACGCAAGAGCTTTGTAATTACGTTGATGGCCAGGTCTTGTTTGGACAAGCCGTGTGCGATCAACTTCTGCAGCTCGTCGATCACCCTATGCAGCTCGTCGCGCTCTGCTTCGAGCCTCTTGCTGTTAAGTGAAAAATCAAGCGGGATCTCCTTCTGTAGAGACAAACGCCTTCAAAGGCGATCATTAGCCTGGGTTAGGGAGCATACTCCCTACAGTTGGTTGTCTATCTTGGCATTGATCGCAGACACCTTGTCACGGCAATCGGCCTTTGCTTGCTGCATCGTTCATGTTTTTTAAAATAAGCACTCTATAATTGTACTACATGTTCCAGGGAAGCATAATATTCAAGTCACAAAAACCCCAAATGTGTCTACGAAGATTGAGCGTGGTCACTACTTGGAGGCTACTTACGGGAATACATGATAATATTTCCACATTTAGAATCTCAAAAATAAAACCAAATGCATGTAGGGATTTCCTACCTCGCTAAGCCGGGGAACAGGGCCGAACGGGTCCTGCGACGCCGCCGCCATCATGCTGGTTTCAGGAGCCACGACCGTCCTGGAATATGTAGCAAAGTAAGAAGAAGAAGAAGACTGTACCTGGAGGATCCCTGGCCTGCTGCAACATGCAGCGCTGCCGCCGCCATCGTGCTACTTTCAGGGTCCACAACCACCATGGAATATGTAGCATAGTAATAAGAAGAAGAATAAGAAGTAGACATATAAGAAGAAGAAGAATAAGACTGTACCGGTAGGAGCCCTGGCCTTCTGCAACATGCAGCGCCGCCGCCGCCATCGTGTTGCTTTCAGGGTCCACGCCGCCCTAGATAATGTAGCATAGAAATAATAATAATAATAATAAGAAGAAGAAGAATAAGAAGTAGACATAGAATAAGAATAAGACTATACCGGGAGGAGCCCTGGCCTACTACAACATGCAGCGCTGGCGCCGCCATCATGCTGCTTTCATCGTCCATGACCACCCTGGAATATGTAGCAGCGTAATAAGAAGAAGTAGTAGTAGACATAGAAGAAGAAGAAAGAGAAGAAGAAGAAGACTGTACCGGGAGCGGCAGGAGCCCCAGCCCGCTGGAACATTTAGCGCCATTGCTAGGAGAGATTGGGTCTCTATGCGAGGGGGGGACTGAGCAGCTGGTTGAGCAGCAAGTCCAAGGCGATGATTTTTCTCCATTCTCTCCGCGCGCACGATCGATCTGCCTCTCCTTTGGGGAGCCATGGCTAATGCAGATGGAGGAAGGTGGGGGCAGGAGGAAGAAGAAAGTTATTGGCGGGGGAGAATGGTCAAAGAGTCCAGTCCGTGGGACAGTCTTATACAAGACCACTGTTTACTCCTGTGCTATCTCAACCTACATCCACCGTTCACTTGTTAATCGATGGCCTATGTCGCTTCCTTCTCAAAGAAGCGTGACTGGCAGAACCAAGGAATAAAACCCCAAAGTCCACACGATGGGACTCGATTGGAATGGCTTTAATGAGATGGACGGTTCAGCGGGGGCTTCGGCGTGCCGCCTAGTATCCCGTGGATAGGGGTGGGACTACGAGGGAGGAAGTAATTACAGGCTGCACGTCCAGCGTGCGTGCATGCTCAAGGGGTTGCCACGACGCGCGCAACTGCTGCACGGACAGAACATGCTGGAACGTTAAACTCCACGTCAACAGGCACGCACTAGACATTTCCCGACGCTACCACACAGCGCATTTTGTGGTTTGTTATGTGACAACACTCCCAGTACATAGATATTTTACGATGTAGCACAATTTTTATGTGACTAGACTATGAGATGCTCCTGGCATCCACCCAACTCTGCGTACCCGCCATCGCGCATTTCCGAACAACTTCCTCGTGTAGCATGGAACCGTGTCGTGGTAGTGGCAGATCCTTCCCGGTGGCTGACCGTCCCGCGTCACCTGCTCGTCGCGGCATCGTTCGTGCCCACCGACACCCATCTGAGGCACCACGAAGTGTCCAGCCGTGCCTAGATCCATCGACATTGGTGCTCGAGGACACCGCGACGTCGAAGCTTGTTGTACCCGCCGCACCCGAGAAGAGCGTTGCACCGGCAGAGATGGAGGAGCACCAAGAAGCAGCCAAGACAAAGGAGCTCCGAAGGAAAGCATGTGAGACCACCATGAAGAAGTGCAGGAGGAATAGAGGAGCCAACGACGAGGAAGACTCTGACTCGGGCAACGAGGAGGCGTTCATGGAGTAGATGGAGGCAGCAGCGGAGGAGAGTGACGTCGACCCGTGGCACTACGAGGAGGATGAGGAGGACTCCGACGAGGAAAGGGCGCATATATACGAGGAGGGAGTTGCCAACGAGTCATCGAAGGACACCGCTGCCATCACCGACGACGACAAAGACTACGACGAGTAATGTTCTGTTGTTAGTATTGTTATTACATATTTAATTGCGACATCCTGCATTCTAATTGTTGTAACTATCATGTCGTGTGTAATAATACTGGTATGTCGCTACTATAACAATTTTGTCTGGTCGTTGGATCAAAGAGGATCAGTAGTTGGCTGGCACGATCCGCGTGAAAACTGTCTGACCAATCATGGTGTGCTGGTTTCTGCGTGAGCTATAGTAAGGGCTTTTCTGAGTATTTGTGACTAGCATAGAGGGAAAATCTAAGTAAACATGGCTTCCAACCCTAGATCCCCCCTCACTGCCTAGAACATGGAACCACTCCATGGATTGAGCCCAAACCCGACACCTAGCTCGCTCTCGGCATCGCAAGCGACTTCTCCAACTAGAGATTTCGTGGTGCTTTGGAGAAATCTCGACTTTCAATTTGCTGAACCTGAAAAACCGGTGTTTTCCCAAAGGAGGTGCAAGATAAGGGAGCACCCATGGCCCCGAGGCAATTTCCACGCATGCTACAATATGGTGCATGGACATTCCCGGGAGGTGGGTATTTATCTCGTGGTGCATGCATGTACTGTATTTTCCGAGTTACGACCTGGTAAATGCGGTTTCTAACTATATGTACCCTATAAGACACTCTCAATTTTCGGGGAAAAATGGTTTGGGGTGCCCCATGGGGTACCTAGGCTGGATGCATGCCTGGGTCCAAGGTTTCACCGACCTTCGCGTTGTCGCGGCCGCCGCCGGGTTTTGCCATTTTCTTGGGCACCACCAAACGAAATCTAAAAAAATAGAAAAAAAACGTGAAAACGTCTCCTGGAGCCCTTGCATGTGATCCACTGCCCTCATAAAATCATAGGCGGGGCAAACCAGGTCATTTGGCACCCAAGGCACCACCAGGATGTGTATCGAGTGTGAGTTAACATGGCTTCCAACCCTAGATCCCCCCTCGCTTCCCAGAACATGGAACCACTCCATGGATTGAGCCCAAACCCAGCACCTAGCTCCCTCTCGGCATCGCAAACGACTTCTCCAACTAGAGATTTCATGGTGCTTTGGATAAATCTCGACTTTCCATTTTCTAAACTTGAAAAACCGGCGTTTTCCCAGAGGAGGTGCAAGATTAGGGCGCGCCCATGGGCCCGAGACAATTTCCATACATGCTACACCATGCTGCATGTCCATTACTGGGAGGTGGGTATTTATCTCGTGGTGCATGCATGTACTGTATTTTTTCGAGTTACGGCCCGGTAAATGCGGTTTCTAACTGTATGTACCCTATAAGACACTCTCAATTTTCATGGAAAAATGGTTTGGGGTGCCCCATGGGGTACCTAGGCTAGATGCATGCCTAGGTCCAAGATTGCACCGACCGTCGCATTGCCTCGGTCACCGGCGGGTTTCACCGTTTTCTTGGGCAGCACCAAAAAAATCTAAAAAATAAAAAAAATGTGAAAACGGCTCCTGGATCCCTTGCATGTGACCCACTACCCTCATAAAATCATAGGAAGGGCATACCAGGTCATTTGGCACCCAAGGCACCACCAGGATGTCTATCAAGTGTGAGTTAACATGGCTTCCAACCCTAGACCCCCCCTCGCTGCCCAGAACATGGAACCACTCCATGGATTGATCCCAAACCCGGCACCTAGCTCCCTCTCGGCATCGCAAGCAACTTCTCCAACTAGAGATTTCATGGTGCTTTGCAGAAATCTCGACTTTCCATTTTCTGAACCCGAACAACCGGCTTTTTCCCACAGGAGGTGCAAGATTAGGGCCTTCTAGAAGCCCCCCACGGGGCTAGGTTGATTCTGCATCCCAATTGTTAGACACCGTTGGATTGGGGAGAATGGACGATAAGGATCGCCCTTTGCAATAACGATCTGCGAGTAGGCATTTCTGCGTCCCTATTGGCCCCGACACCCACCAGTGGGCCTACCTCCTTGATTTTATAAACGCGACTATGTGGCCGAAGCTCAAACCCCGTTCGTTCCCTGCAACTCGCAACAGCACAAGCGTCGAATCCTACCTGAAGAAACGACACCTCTCCATGGAGAGGCCCCGTCTCAGCTTGCAAAAGGCCGAGTTGTTCGCCCAGTACGACATACTCGCTCCCCGCTTGCGAGGCTACCGGCCAGCTACGAGCTCAGCTACGCCGGGGTGCCCGTGGCGCCGCTCCTGCGTGGCATCGTTGTCGACGCAGATCGAGGAGCATCGCCGCCAGCTGTCAGAGCGGAAGAGGGCAATGGACCGATACACACGCACCAGCGCGTACTGGCCAAGGTGCTTCAAGAAGGAGCGAGAGGCATTGATTTGGATTTGCAAATCTCACCATTCGGAGATCCACCTGGATCTGCGCAACCCCGAAGGTAGGCATCGCTTATGAGCAGTGCCTAGGCGTACGCCCTCCACCGTTATCGATGCTACGCGCCGTGCAACACTCGTGAAGAGGAACTCCGCTGGGCTCGTCCTCATCGATTCAGACTCGAAAGAGGAGGACGGCGGCACGGAGGACGTCATGCACGAATAAGACAACGGGAGCGGCATAGTCGATTAGGGTCACTTGAGCCTTAATTTAAGCTATGTATGGTAGCTTTAGTGACCTATTTGGAAAGAATGGCCAAGTTGTAAGAGCGTGTACAACGTTGTTTAAGTCTATCAAAAATCTTAGACACGAGTCTAACAGAGGGAAATATGCTACAGCGTTTCGACGCACTGATTGGCCCCACTGTTAGAATAAAATACCTATTTAAAATGTCTCTTTTCCTATTCTTTTCTTCATGTCAAAGCTCTTTTGTTGTACAACTGTCGTGGTATTGCCGACGAGTACGCCATGGAGGGGTCCTCACAGTGCGTGTTTAGATACGTGGGGTAAGGCGGACGGTTGACGGGTATGATGTAACACAGCTTACCCAGGTTCAGATCCCACAACGGTGGCGGAATCCTACTCCTGCTATAAATCACTATAATGGCAATACACCGAGTTACAGAGATATGTTCGCTGTGCGAGGTGTGTGTAAAACGATGCCCTAAAGGCTCCCATAGGCCCGACTTATATAGTCGCCAGGTCCTAGGGTTACAGGGAAAAGTCCTAGCCGGACAGGTTACAGAGTTCTACACCGTCTATTACTAGTCTTGTGTATCTTGCACTCCAAGGCTCCAGGTACACTGGTGACTCTACCATAGCCTTCCTTTATCCGACATGGGCCTCCCTTCTGGATCCATCTAACTGGGCCGCCCAGCAGGCCACAGGCCATGCTACCGACTATGGGACACCCAGGTTAGTCGGATAAGAGACATGCTATGAGGATACCCATATAGCATATCCCCAACAGTAGCCCCTAGAGAACTCCAAGATCTTGCGCCGTCTTGCCTCTTCTCATGGAATGCTCCGTCTAGGTGGATGTCGGCAAATCGTCAAGCAATATCTTGTATTCCTCGCAAAGAACCCTGCAAAGGTGTCCCCGTCTTCTATAAGTAAGTCGGAGAAATGCTGAATCTTCCATCGTACACTTCCGTTGTCGGATTAAATCCGTCCATGCCAGAATCTTCGATGGGACAGCTCATCTACCATGTCAGTTATGATGACGTAGGCTGTAGGTCAGCGATGCCTCGTAACTCACACATGCAGAGAACGTAATCATATCCGATTTTCCCGCGCGAGCGATACGAACCGTTGGCGGCGGCGGTTGGAGACGTGGCAAAATTACCTCGCACGTTCACGAACACGTCGTCTACGCGGCAACCGTCCGATTAGCTGCACGAATCTTGACGCAGAGTAAGATAAATAGTGACCGTGGGACACTTGCCACTTTTTCACCCCATTCTCTCGCGTCATCTTCTTCTTCCTCCAGCCGCACGCCTCCTCGAGCTCTCCACAGAAAACCTCGAGAAACCCTAGCCTCTCTCTGCACCAGTCGCTTCCTTCCATTCCTTCCATGGCTAGCAGCAGCTCCTCCCCGTCGATAGCGGCGTCGAGCGAAGCCACGGCGAAGCCGGCGAGCTCCTTCGTCGTTCCCCCAGAGGATCTAGACTCGCACAAAGGCGACTAGGGCGGCTCGGACATCACCGGCCGCGACATCCAAGAGATGGTCGCTGAGGGTTACCTCCCCGCGACGGAGGGGCTCGCCTGGCGGGCGGCGCCGGCCGGCGAGGTGACCCCTTCTCCCCAAGCCGGAGAGAAAGTGTACCTCAAGGCGCAATTGGTACGCGGTGTTTCTCTGCCCATCTCTCACTTCTTTCTGTCCGTCTTGAATCACTTCAAGGTCCAACCCCATAACCTCTCCCCCAATAGTATCTTAGTGCTTAGCAACTTCGCGGCACTTTGTGAGGGTTACCTAGGGATTAGGCCTAGGTTAGACTTGTTTGTATACTTCTTCACCGTCAAACGTGAAGCCGGACACAGTAGAGAGGAGCTTAGGAACTGCGGCACCATAAGCTTCAAGATCCGTCCTGGCCGACGGTTCCCCGACATCGTCGGCCACGAGTCGTGTAAAAACTGGCAGCAGACGTACTTCTACGGCCCCGACATTCCTTTGGCGGGCCGAGAAGTAACGTACCCGGACTTCGTGGATGGAGCCGCCGCTGAAGTCTCCACATGGCGGTCCCATGCCTCCCTTCCCTCCGACCTCGATGCTTCTCGCGCAATAAGGCGGATCGAATGGTTCGTAGAGACGGGTCTAATCGGCTTGGACCTAGCCATGTGCTGGTTCATCAGGAAGATCCAACCTCTGCAGCACCGCACGAAGGTTATGCACGAGTACACCAGCGACCGAAGGGATACCCTCCGGATCTCTGAGGACAACTTCTCGAGCGACTCGTCAAGTTCCGCCTTAAGTACATCGTCAAGGTGAAGGATAAGAAGCGTGGCTTCACCCTCACCTACGACATGTTCGTAGACGGCAAGTGCCCAAAGGTAGATATTTATTTTCCGTGTATGACATTGCTCCAGTTTTTCCGTTTTGCCAATACCATCTTGTCTAACACGATGATTTCTCACTTAACAGCTTAGCGATCTAGAGGAGGGCAACCTGGCTGCCCAAATCTATGATCCCAAGATGAAGGAAGTCACGGTCGTGTCCGACGACGATGCCCGGCCTGTTGGCGTGAAAGTGGAAGAGCTCCACCTCTGACGCTGCCGACGGAGGCAAGAAGAAGAAGATGGAGGGTGGAGCCTCCAAAAAGAGTATTGCCGCCCTGGAGGCGGAAAAGAAGAAAGCCACCGGGATGTTTGCCAAAGCGCCCCCCCTAGTGTAAGCCTCTCATTCTCCAACATTGTCTTATTTTATCTGTCTTATTCCTGTACTTATGTATTTTGCACGTTTCAGGAAGAAAGCCACAACCAGCCTCAAGAAGTCCTCCAAGACTCTTGGGGCTTCTAGAAATATCAAAGGTATGCTGCATCGCGACTCCTCTCCCGCCATCGCCCCTGCTACTCCTGTCGTCAAGCCCTTCTCTGCTCCGACTAGCTCCCAAGTCCAGGAGGCACCAAGCCCTTCCGCCATGGAAGTGGACTCTGGCGCCTCTACTGAACTAGCTGTTGTCGGCGAGCAGGCGACGCAGGAGAGTGCTGCTCTTCAAATGGATGAAGCACCGGCTAAGGATGCCATCGGTAGCGGCAAGGCTGTGGTGGGAGCTGGTACTTCTGCCGAAGGCGGCGCCTCTGCTCCCCAGAAACCCTTCGAGTTCCCGAAGATTGTTTACCCGGCGCTCATGCCGAGTAACACATCTATGGTTTCTGGAGGAGTGTCGTCATCTCCGACGTGCGGTCTTGAGGAGCTACTCCGACAAGCAGACATCTTGCGAGGAAACAGCATTGCCTTTGGCAAGCTGTTGGCCGAGAGCGCTACAAGCCTCAAGATCATCACACTTGTAAGTTTTACTTTACCTTTTGCATTTTGTGCGAGTATCCCACTGTAGCCCCCGAGGATGTAGACGGAAAACCATAGGTTTTGCATCTATATGCTCTAAGAGTGACTAAGTTAGAAAAAGCTCTCACTGTAGCCCCCAAGCATTTAGATGGAATGAATTATTCCGACTAGATACTTTAAGAGTAGCACAAGCAGTGTTCATGATTTTCAATGCTGTAGCCCCCAAGCCTCTAGTTGTAACTGAATTTAGCTCCGGCTAGATGCTTTAAAGAAAAGCTAAGCATTTTCTGAGTTAAAAACTTTATACTGTAGCCCCCAAGCCTCTAGTTGAGAACTGAATTAGCTTCGACTAGATGCTTAAAGAAAATCTAAGCATATTGCTAAGTTAAAAACTCTCGCTGTAGCCCCTGAGCATCTAGGTGAAAAATCTCCGACTAGAAGCTCCAAGTAGACTAAACAACGATTGACTTTGTATTTGTTTCCACAGAACGAGAATGCTCGGAGGGGCATGGCCAACGAAAAGTACCAGAAGATGCGCGCAGACCTTGAAGCTGAAAAGGGTAAAACTGCCATCTTGAAGGAACAGATCATCAAAAACAAGAGTCTGTTTTCTTTTTGCGCATTTCCGTCTTACTTTTGTGCCCATAATCTCCGAGTACTCAATGTGTACTTTGTTTTCTCCGACTTGCAAAGCATGTCGCCAAGGCCAAGGATATTGTCGAGCAGTCCAAGCACATCCAGCAGCTGGACAGCGAGAACAAGATCCTTAAGAAGGAGAGGGAAGAAATGCTGAAGATGCACGAGGATTCCATGAAAGCCCTGCAGGACTCCGCCTCCGCAGAGATCAATCGCTTGAAGGAGGCGCTTGCGATCCTAAAGGATCAGAAGCAAGCTGCTGATGAGCAAAACCTTCGCCATAGAGAGGCGTTTAAGCTCCTCCAACAAGAGAAGGAATCCTTGGCGGACGTCGTCTGGCAGGCTAAGGACAGCATCTTCAGTAAGTGTCCTCCGCCTTGTAGTTCTGTAGTCTGGATACTTAGAATTTATTGAACTCATGCAATTCTTGTCGGAATTTTCAGCGCCTATGGGTTTAACCCGCTCGCCTCCTTCGAACAAGGAATGCATGATTCTTGCCGGCAACTTCATCAAGACCGCCATCGCCCAAGCCAAGGAAATTGCTAAGCCCCTCCAGATTTGTATCAAGGCCTCGGACTCCGTGGTGAAGTACTCGGAGATTTTGCGCCGAGCCCCCGAGCGTGTCGCGAGCTGGAAAGCCTCATGCGCACAGGCTGGCGCAAGGATGTCATTGTCTATGGTGAAGGCACACTATGAAAATGCCGACATCGACACGGTGACATCTGGCATCCCCGACGTGGATGATGACGACAAGGAGATCGATCACGAAGCCATCTTGTCATCACTCGTGGGGTATGATACCAGGGTTGCCGAGTTGGTAGATGTTGACGTCTTCGTTCCTAGGAACTTTCTCGACAACGCCAACCCGGATTCCTCCGAATCTCACCACAGCGCCGATGCTGAGGGTGATTCTTCGACTGGTGATGATGCGGCCTCCAAGTCTCCTGCACCCAAAGAGTGAAAAACACTTTGTAATTTCTGCTTCACCTCTAGAGTGTGAGCGGGAAAAAACTTTGTTGATGTAATATTTAAGGCGGAAAACAATGGTTATCGTATCCTGCTACTTAAGAATTAAGTTTCAGCATGTATATTTTTTAAGCAAGTGCTGGCTTATCCATTACTCTGGTTCTTATGCTTGACTTTTCGTGAGTCGGAAGACTCGTTGTCGGAACCATGCACTTAGGTGATGATGCCCAATGGCACCATCAATAACCCGAGCACAAAATCGCCGACAATAAGTGCCGAAAGTCACTACTCCAGAATCCACATAAAAACAACAAAGAATGTGTAGACCAGAAAACTTAAGCTAACACCCGTAGGCGGAATTTCACAAGTGCAATCGCAAGGCTTGTGCATAAAGGTTTATATGATCCAAAAATGAACACTAAAGGAGGTAAAAGACTCAGAAATATGAGTGAACCAAAGAGCTTTATTTCATTGATCATATAAGAGGTACACGATTAGATAAAAAGTGCTAAGTGTAGAAAGGACGTAGCTGTGCTATGTTCCATGGACGATCAAGCTCCGGGTAGTCATCATCCGGGTCACGCCGCTTACGCTTATGATCCTCGTTGGGTCTGTCCTTGAGTTCACGATTGTCGACAAGGTAGTAAGACCCATTGAGCAGCGCCTTGCTTATGATGAACGGTCCTTCCAATGGCGGGGATAATTTGTGTGACTTCTTCTTCTTAAGTCGGAGTACTAAATCCCCCTCTTCAAACGATCGATGCCAGACGCAGCGACTATGGTAGTTGCGTAGCTTCTGCTGGTAGATGGCGGATCTTTGGCATGCCAAAACACGCTCCTCCTCGAGAAGGTCCACATCCAGGCGTCTGGATTCTTCGGCGTCATCTTCGTTGAAGGCGTCAACTCTTGGTGCATCGTGGAGGATGTCGGAAGGTAGGATGGCTTCTGCTCCATATACCATGAAGTAAGGGGTGTAGCTGGTGGATCTGTTGGTTGTAGTTCGTAAACTCCACAACACAGATGGTAATTCTTCCGCCCAGGCTCCAGCTGCTCTATGTAGCGGTGCCTCAAGACGTGGCTTGATTCCCTGCAGAATTAATCCATTGGCTCGCTCGACTTGACCATTGGATTGTGGGTGTGCCACAGATGCAAGGTCAAGTCGGATGCCTTTGTCCCAGCAATAGGCCTCCACTTCTCCGAGTGACAAGTTGCTTCCGTTGTAGGTGATGATGCTATGTGGGAGACCAAATCTCACCACTAGATGCCGGACAAACCTGAGGGCGGTTGCCCCATCAAGATTTCTAATGGGTTTAGCTTCTATCTATTTGGTGAATTTGTCAACTGCTACAAGCAGATGCGTAAATCCACACGGTGCCGTTTGTAATGACCCCACCATGTCTAGCCCCCAGACTGCAAATGGCCACATTATTGGTATTGTTCGCAATTCTTCAGCAGGAACATGTGGTTGTCGGGCATAATACTGGCATCCTGTGCATGTCTCAACCAGCTTGTCGGCGTCCGCCTTCGCGGTCAGCTAGTAGAATCCTTGCCGGAAGGCTTTCGCGACCAACGATCGAGGAGCGGCGTGATGCCCGCAATCTCCGAGATGGATTTCGCGTAGGATTTCCATACCTTCTAGCTGGGAAACACATTTTAGGTATACACCAGTAGTTCTCCTCTTGTAGAGTTGCCCATTGATTATGGTATAAACCTTTGCTCGTCGTACTATTTGCCGTCTTTCGACCTCGTCGTCGGGCAAAGTTCCGTGTTCGAGATATTCCATGAACGGTTTTGTCCAAGCAGGAGGGATCTTTGTCACCATGTTGACGAAAGAGTCAACTCTATCTGGGTTGTCGATGTCGGCGCCCTTCACGGATGGTGTGCGTAGATTCTCTAGGAAAACTCCTGGCGGAATTCGCTTGCGTCCTGATCCAACTTTAGACAGTAGATCAGCCGCCTCGTTTTGCTCCCTATGCACATACTTGACTTCGTAACCCAAGAAGCTTTTGGCTCTCTCGTCCACTTCGTCGCGATATGCCTCCATCATAGTGTTCCGTGCATTCTAGGTTCCAGCCACCTACTGGGCAACCAAGTTGGAATCTCCACAACAAACTATGCGCTTGATGCCAATATCCTTGGCTACACGCAGTCCGTGAATGAGTGCTTCATACTCCGCCATGTTGTTTGTATCCTCGAAGTGGATCTGCAGAACGTAGTGCAGTTTGTCTCCTTTTGGTGACTGTACTAGTACACCAGCCCCCAAGCCATTGAGCAACTTTGATCCGTCAAAGTGCATCACCCAATACTCTGGTTTTGGCAGTGGAGTAGCATCCGGCATCTCCGTCCAATCTGCAATAAAATCCTCCAAGGCTTGTGACTTGATAGCATCGCGTCTCTTGTAGGTGATCTCGAAGGCGGCAAGTTCAATGCCCCACTTCGTGACCCTTCCTGTAGCGTCGCTGTTGTTGATAATGTCGGACACTGGAGTCTTGCTCACTACTGTGATTGGGTGCTCCTGAAAGTAATGCCTCAGCTTCCGAGAAGCAAGGAATACTCCATAAGCTATTTTTTGGTAGTGCGGGTAACGCTACTTGGACTCCGTCAAGACCTCGCTTACATAGTAAACTGGTCGTTGAACTCCGTGCTCGTAGCCTGGTTCCTTCCGCTCTACCACGACGATGATGCTAATAACCCGGTTGGTTGCCGCCATGTAAATTAACAGGGGTTCCCCAGGCTCGGGTGCTGCAAGGATAGGCGCTGAGGAAAGAATCTCCTTGAGCTGCTTCAATGCTGCATCTGCTTCGTCCGTCCATGTGAATTTGTCCGCCTTCTTCAACAACTTGTACAGCGGCAAAGCCTTCTCTCCAAGTCGGCTGACGGACCGACTAACTGCTGCAACACAACCTGTTAGTCGTTGGATGTCCTTTAGGCATGTCGGACGGTTTATGTTTAAGATGGCCTTGATTTTCTCCGGGTTGACCTCGATTCCGCGCTGGGAAACGATGAAGCCCAACAGTTTGCCGGCTGGAACCCCAAAGACGCACTTCTTAGGGTTGAGCATCATGTTGTATTTCCGGAGATTATCAAAGGTTTCTTTTAAGTCGAAGATTAAGTCGTTTGACTTTTTAGACATCACCGCGACCACGTAGGCGTGAATGTTCCGACCAATTTGGTCGTGAAGGCAATGTTGCATTGTCCGCTGGTAGATAGCACCTGCATTTTTAGCCCAAAGGGCATCGTGACATAGCAAAACGTGCCGTATGGGGTAGTGAACGAAGTGGCCAATTGGTCCGACTTCCTCATCTTGATCTGGTGGTATCCTGAGTATGCATCGAGAAAACACAAAAGTTCCGAGCCAGCCGTCGAGTCAATGACTTGGTCAATGCGAGGCAAAGCAAACAGATCTTTGGGACACGCTTTGTTCAAGCCGATGTAATCAACGCACATTCTTAATTCAGTAGTTCCCTTTTTGGGGAAAAGTACAGGATTGGCCACCCATCGGGTGTGAAGGACTTCTCGGATAAAACCAGCCTTAAGTAACCTAGCTATATCTTTGCCAATGGCGCGTCTCTTCTCATCTCCGAAGCGTCGTAGAGGTTGTTTCACTGGTTTACATTTTGGATCTATGTTTAAGATGTGCTCGGCAAGTTCCCTAGGTACACCTTTCATGTCGGCAGGTTGCCAGGCAAAGATGTCCCTATTCTCACGGAGGAACTCGACGAGCGCGCTTTCCTATTTGGGATCCAGGTTCGTCCCAATGGCGACGGTCTTGGAGGCATCGCCTACCACAGTTCCACCGGCTTGGTCTCGATGGCGGCCTTGAACGTAGGAGCGGAGTCGGAGATCTGC
Source organism: Avena atlantica (assembly GCA_910589765.1). Lineage (NCBI taxonomy): Eukaryota > Viridiplantae > Streptophyta > Magnoliopsida > Poales > Poaceae > Avena > Avena atlantica. Next base: position 198,259,042 of record OU342738.1, on the reverse strand, counting down.
TTCTTCGACGCGGGCATCTCTGAGTCATTGACCTTGCTCTGGATCTCCTTGAATTCTTCGTTGTAGAGGACAGCTTCTGCGACGGCTGCTTCATTGATCTCGCAGTCCCTTGCATTGGTAAAGCTTCCGGATACGGTGATGACACCGTTTGGTCCGGGTATCTTGAGTTTGTTGTAGACGAAGCATGGCTTGGCCATGAACGTGTGGAATATGTCGTGGCCGAATATGATGTGGTACACGCTCTTGAAGGGGACCACCTCAAAGGTCATGCGCTCTTGGCAGTAATTATTGACATCGCCAAAGGCTACCTGAAGTGTGATGCACCCAAGGGACCGAGCTTCCCGGCCAGGAACTACGCCATGGAACACGGTGTTGGTCCGCCTTAGGTTTGCCTCCGTCAAGTTCATCTTCTGCAGTGTATCCAGGTACATGATGTTGATGATGCTTCCACTATCCACCATGCACTTGGTGAACTCCACGCCATCAATCGATGGGTTGATGACCATGGCATACTGGTTCTTCGTGGGCACAAGGTTTGGGTGGTCCGTCCTGTCCCAAGTGATTGGAACCTCCGACCAGTGCAGGTACTGGGGAACTGGGGGGAGAGTGGCCATCAGGATCCTTAGAGAGGTCTTCTGTTGTCGGACAGTGGGGGTGCCAAGGAAAGTGTGGTAGACTGGAGCCTTCTTTGCGAATGGGTTATTGCCCTTGTCGTCGCTCTTGGCGGCGTGCTTGGGGTCAACGTCCTCGTCCATGTCACTTGAATCCTTGGACTCCTCCTCCTTCTTCTTCCCCTTGCCCTTGCCTCGGGGTCTTCCTTGAGGTCGTTGGCGAACTTGTAGTGTCGATTGGTATGGGTGGCCTTGCCGTTGACATTGAGGTGTACGAGGCATGGCATATCGCTCTACTCCTCGTATGTTTGGGGAACGCAGAGTGGCGCCGAGTTGGTTTCACTTCCTGCTACTTATGTATTTTATCTACAGAGTGCTACTTCATGCTGGAAATAGTTGTTATTTTATCTGTCTTATTCCTGTACTTATGTATTTTGCACGTTTCAGGAAGAAAGCCACAACCAGCCTCAAGAAGTCCTCCAAGACTCTTGGGGCTTCTAGAAATATCAAAGGTATGCTGCATCGCGACTCCTCTCCCGCCATCGCCCCTGCTACTCCTGTCGTCAAGCCCTTCTCTGCTCCGACTAGCTCCCAAGTCCAGGAGGCACCAAGCCCTTCCGCCATGGAAGTGGACTCTGGCGCCTCTACTGAACTAGCTGTTGTCGGCGAGCAGGCGACGCAGGAGAGTGCTGCTCTTCAAATGGATGAAGCACCGGCTAAGGATGCCATCGGTAGCGGCAAGGCTGTGGTGGGAGCTGGTACTTCTGCCGAAGGCGGCGCCTCTGCTCCCCAGAAACCCTTCGAGTTCCCGAAGATTGTTTACCCGGCGCTCATGCCGAGTAACACATCTATGGTTTCTGGAGGAGTGTCGTCATCTCCGACGTGCGGTCTTGAGGAGCTACTCCGACAAGCAGACATCTTGCGAGGAAACAGCATTGCCTTTGGCAAGCTGTTGGCCGAGAGCGCTACAAGCCTCAAGATCATCACACTTGTAAGTTTTACTTTACCTTTTGCATTTTGTGCGAGTATCCCACTGTAGCCCCCGAGGATGTAGACGGAAAACCATAGGTTTTGCATCTATATGCTCTAAGAGTGACTAAGTTAGAAAAAGCTCTCACTGTAGCCCCCAAGCATTTAGATGGAATGAATTATTCCGACTAGATACTTTAAGAGTAGCACAAGCAGTGTTCATGATTTTCAATGCTGTAGCCCCCAAGCCTCTAGTTGTAACTGAATTTAGCTCCGGCTAGATGCTTTAAAGAAAAGCTAAGCATTTTCTGAGTTAAAAACTTTATACTGTAGCCCCCAAGCCTCTAGTTGAGAACTGAATTAGCTTCGACTAGATGCTTAAAGAAAATCTAAGCATATTGCTAAGTTAAAAACTCTCGCTGTAGCCCCTGAGCATCTAGGTGAAAAATCTCCGACTAGAAGCTCCAAGTAGACTAAACAACGATTGACTTTGTATTTGTTTCCACAGAACGAGAATGCTCGGAGGGGCATGGCCAACGAAAAGTACCAGAAGATGCGCGCAGACCTTGAAGCTGAAAAGGGTAAAACTGCCATCTTGAAGGAACAGATCATCAAAAACAAGAGTCTGTTTTCTTTTTGCGCATTTCCGTCTTACTTTTGTGCCCATAATCTCCGAGTACTCAATGTGTACTTTGTTTTCTCCGACTTGCAAAGCATGTCGCCAAGGCCAAGGATATTGTCGAGCAGTCCAAGCACATCCAGCAGCTGGACAGCGAGAACAAGATCCTTAAGAAGGAGAGGGAAGAAATGCTGAAGATGCACGAGGATTCCATGAAAGCCCTGCAGGACTCCGCCTCCGCAGAGATCAATCGCTTGAAGGAGGCGCTTGCGATCCTAAAGGATCAGAAGCAAGCTGCTGATGAGCAAAACCTTCGCCATAGAGAGGCGTTTAAGCTCCTCCAACAAGAGAAGGAATCCTTGGCGGACGTCGTCTGGCAGGCTAAGGACAGCATCTTCAGTAAGTGTCCTCCGCCTTGTAGTTCTGTAGTCTGGATACTTAGAATTTATTGAACTCATGCAATTCTTGTCGGAATTTTCAGCGCCTATGGGTTTAACCCGCTCGCCTCCTTCGAACAAGGAATGCATGATTCTTGCCGGCAACTTCATCAAGACCGCCATCGCCCAAGCCAAGGAAATTGCTAAGCCCCTCCAGATTTGTATCAAGGCCTCGGACTCCGTGGTGAAGTACTCGGAGATTTTGCGCCGAGCCCCCGAGCGTGTCGCGAGCTGGAAAGCCTCATGCGCACAGGCTGGCGCAAGGATGTCATTGTCTATGGTGAAGGCACACTATGAAAATGCCGACATCGACACGGTGACATCTGGCATCCCCGACGTGGATGATGACGACAAGGAGATCGATCACGAAGCCATCTTGTCATCACTCGTGGGGTATGATACCAGGGTTGCCGAGTTGGTAGATGTTGACGTCTTCGTTCCTAGGAACTTTCTCGACAACGCCAACCCGGATTCCTCCGAATCTCACCACAGCGCCGATGCTGAGGGTGATTCTTCGACTGGTGATGATGCGGCCTCCAAGTCTCCTGCACCCAAAGAGTGAAAAACACTTTGTAATTTCTGCTTCACCTCTAGAGTGTGAGCGGGAAAAAACTTTGTTGATGTAATATTTAAGGCGGAAAACAATGGTTATCGTATCCTGCTACTTAAGAATTAAGTTTCAGCATGTATATTTTTTAAGCAAGTGCTGGCTTATCCATTACTCTGGTTCTTATGCTTGACTTTTCGTGAGTCGGAAGACTCGTTGTCGGAACCATGCACTTAGGTGATGATGCCCAATGGCACCATCAATAACCCGAGCACAAAATCGCCGACAATAAGTGCCGAAAGTCACTACTCCAGAATCCACATAAAAACAACAAAGAATGTGTAGACCAGAAAACTTAAGCTAACACCCGTAGGCGGAATTTCACAAGTGCAATCGCAAGGCTTGTGCATAAAGGTTTATATGATCCAAAAATGAACACTAAAGGAGGTAAAAGACTCAGAAATATGAGTGAACCAAAGAGCTTTATTTCATTGATCATATAAGAGGTACACGATTAGATAAAAAGTGCTAAGTGTAGAAAGGACGTAGCTGTGCTATGTTCCATGGACGATCAAGCTCCGGGTAGTCATCATCCGGGTCACGCCGCTTACGCTTATGATCCTCGTTGGGTCTGTCCTTGAGTTCACGATTGTCGACAAGGTAGTAAGACCCATTGAGCAGCGCCTTGCTTATGATGAACGGTCCTTCCAATGGCGGGGATAATTTGTGTGACTTCTTCTTCTTAAGTCGGAGTACTAAATCCCCCTCTTCAAACGATCGATGCCAGACGCAGCGACTATGGTAGTTGCGTAGCTTCTGCTGGTAGATGGCGGATCTTTGGCATGCCAAAACACGCTCCTCCTCGAGAAGGTCCACATCCAGGCGTCTGGATTCTTCGGCGTCATCTTCGTTGAAGGCGTCAACTCTTGGTGCATCGTGGAGGATGTCGGAAGGTAGGATGGCTTCTGCTCCATATACCATGAAGTAAGGGGTGTAGCTGGTGGATCTGTTGGTTGTAGTTCGTAAACTCCACAACACAGATGGTAATTCTTCCGCCCAGGCTCCAGCTGCTCTATGTAGCGGTGCCTCAAGACGTGGCTTGATTCCCTGCAGAATTAATCCATTGGCTCGCTCGACTTGACCATTGGATTGTGGGTGTGCCACAGATGCAAGGTCAAGTCGGATGCCTTTGTCCCAGCAATAGGCCTCCACTTCTCCGAGTGACAAGTTGCTTCCGTTGTAGGTGATGATGCTATGTGGGAGACCAAATCTCACCACTAGATGCCGGACAAACCTGAGGGCGGTTGCCCCATCAAGATTTCTAATGGGTTTAGCTTCTATCTATTTGGTGAATTTGTCAACTGCTACAAGCAGATGCGTAAATCCACACGGTGCCGTTTGTAATGACCCCACCATGTCTAGCCCCCAGACTGCAAATGGCCACATTATTGGTATTGTTCGCAATTCTTCAGCAGGAACATGTGGTTGTCGGGCATAATACTGGCATCCTGTGCATGTCTCAACCAGCTTGTCGGCGTCCGCCTTCGCGGTCAGCTAGTAGAATCCTTGCCGGAAGGCTTTCGCGACCAACGATCGAGGAGCGGCGTGATGCCCGCAATCTCCGAGATGGATTTCGCGTAGGATTTCCATACCTTCTAGCTGGGAAACACATTTTAGGTATACACCAGTAGTTCTCCTCTTGTAGAGTTGCCCATTGATTATGGTATAAACCTTTGCTCGTCGTACTATTTGCCGTCTTTCGACCTCGTCGTCGGGCAAAGTTCCGTGTTCGAGATATTCCATGAACGGTTTTGTCCAAGCAGGAGGGATCTTTGTCACCATGTTGACGAAAGAGTCAACTCTATCTGGGTTGTCGATGTCGGCGCCCTTCACGGATGGTGTGCGTAGATTCTCTAGGAAAACTCCTGGCGGAATTCGCTTGCGTCCTGATCCAACTTTAGACAGTAGATCAGCCGCCTCGTTTTGCTCCCTATGCACATACTTGACTTCGTAACCCAAGAAGCTTTTGGCTCTCTCGTCCACTTCGTCGCGATATGCCTCCATCATAGTGTTCCGTGCATTCTAGGTTCCAGCCACCTACTGGGCAACCAAGTTGGAATCTCCACAACAAACTATGCGCTTGATGCCAATATCCTTGGCTACACGCAGTCCGTGAATGAGTGCTTCATACTCCGCCATGTTGTTTGTATCCTCGAAGTGGATCTGCAGAACGTAGTGCAGTTTGTCTCCTTTTGGTGACTGTACTAGTACACCAGCCCCCAAGCCATTGAGCAACTTTGATCCGTCAAAGTGCATCACCCAATACTCTGGTTTTGGCAGTGGAGTAGCATCCGGCATCTCCGTCCAATCTGCAATAAAATCCTCCAAGGCTTGTGACTTGATAGCATCGCGTCTCTTGTAGGTGATCTCGAAGGCGGCAAGTTCAATGCCCCACTTCGTGACCCTTCCTGTAGCGTCGCTGTTGTTGATAATGTCGGACACTGGAGTCTTGCTCACTACTGTGATTGGGTGCTCCTGAAAGTAATGCCTCAGCTTCCGAGAAGCAAGGAATACTCCATAAGCTATTTTTTGGTAGTGCGGGTAACGCTACTTGGACTCCGTCAAGACCTCGCTTACATAGTAAACTGGTCGTTGAACTCCGTGCTCGTAGCCTGGTTCCTTCCGCTCTACCACGACGATGATGCTAATAACCCGGTTGGTTGCCGCCATGTAAATTAACAGGGGTTCCCCAGGCTCGGGTGCTGCAAGGATAGGCGCTGAGGAAAGAATCTCCTTGAGCTGCTTCAATGCTGCATCTGCTTCGTCCGTCCATGTGAATTTGTCCGCCTTCTTCAACAACTTGTACAGCGGCAAAGCCTTCTCTCCAAGTCGGCTGACGGACCGACTAACTGCTGCAACACAACCTGTTAGTCGTTGGATGTCCTTTAGGCATGTCGGACGGTTTATGTTTAAGATGGCCTTGATTTTCTCCGGGTTGACCTCGATTCCGCGCTGGGAAACGATGAAGCCCAACAGTTTGCCGGCTGGAACCCCAAAGACGCACTTCTTAGGGTTGAGCATCATGTTGTATTTCCGGAGATTATCAAAGGTTTCTTTTAAGTCGAAGATTAAGTCGTTTGACTTTTTAGACATCACCGCGACCACGTAGGCGTGAATGTTCCGACCAATTTGGTCGTGAAGGCAATGTTGCATTGTCCGCTGGTAGATAGCACCTGCATTTTTAGCCCAAAGGGCATCGTGACATAGCAAAACGTGCCGTATGGGGTAGTGAACGAAGTGGCCAATTGGTCCGACTTCCTCATCTTGATCTGGTGGTATCCTGAGTATGCATCGAGAAAACACAAAAGTTCCGAGCCAGCCGTCGAGTCAATGACTTGGTCAATGCGAGGCAAAGCAAACAGATCTTTGGGACACGCTTTGTTCAAGCCGATGTAATCAACGCACATTCTTAATTCAGTAGTTCCCTTTTTGGGGAAAAGTACAGGATTGGCCACCCATCGGGTGTGAAGGACTTCTCGGATAAAACCAGCCTTAAGTAACCTAGCTATATCTTTGCCAATGGCGCGTCTCTTCTCATCTCCGAAGCGTCGTAGAGGTTGTTTCACTGGTTTACATTTTGGATCTATGTTTAAGATGTGCTCGGCAAGTTCCCTAGGTACACCTTTCATGTCGGCAGGTTGCCAGGCAAAGATGTCCCTATTCTCACGGAGGAACTCGACGAGCGCGCTTTCCTATTTGGGATCCAGGTTCGTCCCAATGGCGACGGTCTTGGAGGCATCGCCTACCACAGTTCCACCGGCTTGGTCTCGATGGCGGCCTTGAACGTAGGAGCGGAGTCGGAGATCTGCTTCTTCGACGCGGGCATCTCTGAGTCATTGACCTTGCTCTGGATCTCCTTGAATTCTTCGTTGTAGAGGACAGCTTCTGCGGCGGCTGCTTCATTGATCTCGCAGTCCCTTGCATTGGTAAAGCTTCCGGATACGGTGATGACACCGTTTGGTCCGGGTATCTTGAGTTTGTTGTAGACGAAGCATGGCTTGGCCATGAACGTGTGGAATATGTCGTGGCCGAATATGATGTGGTACACGCTCTTGAAGGGGACCACCTCAAAGGTCATGCGCTCTTGGCAGTAATTATTGACATCGCCAAAGGCTACCTGAAGTGTGATGCACCCAAGGGACCGAGCTTCCCGGCCAGGAACTACGCCATGGAACACGGTGTTGGTCCGCCTTAGGTTTGCCTCCGTCAAGTTCATCTTCTGCAGTGTATCCAGGTACATGATGTTGATGATGCTTCCACTATCCACCATGCACTTGGTGAACTCCACGCCATCAATCGATGGGTTGATGACCATGGCATACTGGTTCTTCGTGGGCACAAGGTTTGGGTGGTCCGTCCTGTCCCAAGTGATTGGAACCTCCGACCAGTGCAGGTACTGGGGAACTGGGGGGAGAGTGGCCATCAGGATCCTTAGAGAGGTCTTCTGTTGTCGGACAGTGGGGGTGCCAAGGAAAGTGTGGTAGACTGGAGCCTTCTTTGCGAATGGGTTATTGCCCTTGTCGTCGCTCTTGGCGGCGTGCTTGGGGTCAACGTCCTCGTCCATGTCACTTGAATCCTTGGACTCCTCCTCCTTCTTCTTCCCCTTGCCCTTGCCTCGGGGTCTTCCTTGAGGTCGTTGGCGAACTTGTAGTGTCGATTGGTATGGGTGGCCTTGCCGTTGACATTGAGGTGTACGAGGCATGGCATATCGCTCTACTCCTCGTATGTTTGGGGAACGCAGAGTGGCGCCGAGTTGGTTTCACTTCCTCGTTGCTTCCCGCGGCCTGCTCCCCTTCCTCGGCCATGTTGTCCGCCTTCTCCTCATCCTGCAAAAGTCATAGCGACCATGTCGGTAGATTGCTTTTCTTCTGGAGCGGTTTTCAGCTTTGTGTTGTTGTTCCTTCGAGCATGAGTTGGAACAGCCGTTGGCGGAAAGATCCACGAGCATCATCGTCGACAGCGGCGAACTCACTGGCTAACTGAATCATCTGATTCAAGTCAAGCTGATGATTGTCCTGCAAGCGCTTCAGCTTATGTCGGAGCAACGTGCCCCTTTCCAACCCATCGATGAAGGCGGCCATGGTGGTCTGGGCGTGCACTCCTGCGCAGAAATTCTTCATATCCAGCCATCGGGAGAGGTAGGCGCGAGATGTCTCGTCTTTCTCCTGCACGCACCGCTGTAGATCGCCCACAGTGTAGGGACGCTTATATGTACCCTCAAAGTTCTTGGTGAATGCTTCTTGCATGTCCATCCAGTTGTAGATAGATCTCTCTAGCAAGTCGTCGATCCATTGACGGGCCATGCCCGCCAACATTAACGGGAGGTACTTGACGGCGACGTTGGGGTTGCCTCCGGCAATCTCCACCATGTTGCCGTAGTCCTGCAACCATGTGGTGGGCTTGGCAGTGCCATCATAGGGCTTGATGGTTTTGTCTATCCAGAAACCTTTGGGGTAAGTTGCGGACCGTATTGCAGGTCCAAAGCAACGTGGTCCCAGGTATGGTCCTTCTCGGGCCTCGTGGATCTTATCGATCCGTGAACGTGCGTCGTACGACTCCGGGTTCTTCTTATTGTTGTCAACAGGGGACGGGCTGCATGAATGACGCGGGCCTCTTCCGCCATGGTGACTGCTTGGCGGTGATGAAGGCGGAGGTGGCGGTGGTGTAGCCTTCTTGCTGTTACCCTCCTGCGACGCCGCACGCCTGTCACGGTTGCTTGTCAGACGCACGGGGTCGTGGTGTGACCTACTCTTATGTCCTTGGTGGCGCTCTTCATCATGACGGGTCTGTGACGCGTTGTCGCGGATGACGATGCCGTACTGCTTTGGAGGGGGCATATCCGTACGATGGTGAGCCTTGTAATCTTCCTGACGTCGGGGGGATCAGGGCAGTGGCGATGGGCAACGAGGTCGGGCTTTTTCTCCGTGGTCGGAGGATATGGGGATAGCATCCTTCCTGTTGCGCACACCCCTCCGTCTTCGTTCTGATGAACCCTTCTGTGATCCGACATCCTGAGGAGATCCGTCCCTTGGCGATTTGTACTGGCTAGATTGGCAGAGCGCTGGGTCACACTCAAGCCTCTGGGAGGTGGCCTTTTCCTGCTGCTTTACCGCCTTGGCCACTAGGTCATAGACCTGTTCTACTGCCTCAGACGATCTATCTTGCTCCAGAAGGGTCTTGGCGACTGCGAGGTTAAGGAGTGGGGTGGGCATCACTGTCAATGTATGGCTTGGACTGTGCCGGCTTCGAGGGAGCCCATCCTAGGTTGCGCCGTACACCAGGATCATTGATGACGCGAGCTGGAGCCTTCTTAGCCTTCTGCTGCTGTAGCAGAGTCTTGTACTCGGACTCCATTGCTCTAGCTTTTTCTATGGACTTCTGCGCGTTGACCAGGTCTCGATCTAGTTTAGCGCCTTGCTCCGCGATGGCTTGCGCTTCCTCCAGCAGCTGCTGGCGCTTCTCGTCAAGCTGAGTCACGTTCCAGATATGATCAACAGTTAGTGGCTCAACGAGGAGATTTCCGTACATCACTCTATCAGCTGGAGTAACATGGGCTGCTGCCGACGTGGATGCCGGAGGCAGCAAGTTTGCGGTGTTGTTATTGCTCGGACCGGTGCCGAGTTCCTGCGGCTACTGCACTGGGTTAGGCGGAGGAGGCATGACTTTTGCGCGATCATCGTCAGCAGCAATAAGTGGCCCCTTCCCCTTATCCAGCACCGTAGGTGGAGCTTGCCCAAGCCGGTCTTCATCCATCGCTTTCCCAATGGTGACGAACACCCCTCTAGTCATGACGGTGTTATTAGCTTGTTCGTCACGCGAGTACTCCTCCTCCATCTCCTGCATAGCGGAGTCTAGCTCTTCTGGACTGAAGTCTATTTCCTTTGAATTTGCACTGAAATCAGCATAAAGCGCGCCAATGACAGAGTCGGAGGGTGCCAGGACTTCCTCAATGACAGGCGGTGGAGGTGCAACGGCCTCGACGATGACTGGAGGTGGTGCTGCTGCTACGACGATGGCGGCCGGAGGCGGTGGTGGTGGCTGAATCGGAGGGGCTCCATCAATGAGCGCAAGCGCTGTCTGAGCTGCCGCTTCAGCCTCCGCGTAGTTGTTGCCGGTGTTCACCATGCCTTCGAAGGTAAGGCGTCCTGACACCTGTTGTCGTCTTAGAGAATGTCGAAGAAGCGTGCCATGGTCCAGTCCTTCCACAAAGTGATAGATAGCATCATCATTGGGGTAGTGGGCCAGATCGGCTCGTATACGGAGCCACCTGGCCAGGTAATCGCGGGGGTTTTCGCCCTCTCTCTGAACGCAGTGCGCTAGATCGAAGATGGTAACCACGCCGACGAACTTGGATCTCTGCTGTCCAGACGCACGGACAAAGCCAGCAGATTTGCAGTGATCTTCCACCTTTATATCCTGCACAGGGGCGGTTTGGGTGGGTCTTGATTTTTTCCGATCTTTGCCGGCAAACTCCGAGGAGATATCTGACATCGATACTTCCTCGAACGTATCCTGCCCGTAGGCGGTCCGTGCGGGTCTTGACGCTCCTCCGACTCCCAGGGAACTAGTGCCCGAGTCGGTTTCGTCGATGAAGAGGTGGATGTCTCCGATAGGAACGATTGAACACCGCGTAGGGTTCGTCTTTGACTGGATCCAGAACTCGTCGGGGGGGGGGGACGATCGGAACGTTGCCGGAGAAGAGAATGCGACCGATGGCTACGGTTTTGCCGATTCCCGCGAAGATCTTGGTCCTCGCCCGCTGAAGAGCCTGAAGCACCTCTTGTCCCACGGTGGGCGCCAACTGTCGTGGTATTGCCGACGAGTACGCCATGGAGGGGTCCTCACAGTGCGTGTTTAGAGACGTGGGGTAAGGCAGACGGTTGACGGGTACGAGGTAACACAGCTTACCCAGGTTCAGATCCCACAACGGTGGCGGAATCCTACTCCTGCTATAAATCACTATAATGGCAATACACCGAGTTACAGAGATAGGTTCGCTGTGTGAGGTGTGTGTAAAACGATGCCATAAAGGCTCCCATAGGCCCGACTTATATAGTCGCCAGGTCCTAGGGTTACAGGGAAAAGTCCTAGCCGGACAGGTTACAGAGTTCTACACCGTCTATTACTAGTCTTGTGTATCTTGCACTCCAAGGCTCCGGGTACGCTGGTGACTCTACCGTAGCCTTCCTTTATCCGGCATGGGCCTCCCTTCTGCATCCATCTAACTGGGCCGCCCAGCAGGCCACAGGCCATGCTACCGACTATGGGCCACCCGGGTTAGTCAGATAAGAGACATGCTATGAGGATACCCATATAGCATATCCCCAACAACAACGTCGGTTGAGTCTAAAGTAAATCTTAGACACGAGGCTAGGAAAACCAAGTATGCTCCAATGTTTAGACACACCGGTAGGCCCCTCTACTGGAATAAAAAACCTATTTGTGAAGATTCGTTTCTTATCCTTTTTCTTGCCAAAGCTTTTTTCCTCTTAATAGAGCATCAATGCCCCTAACGTTGCCGATGTGACGTCGCTAACAAAGACGAGGCGAGGCTGATGGGACAGTTGATGCAGCGCTGAGTTGATGTAGGAGCACTTTATTGGGAACCCCAAGAGCAAGGTGTGAAGCAGCACAGTAGCAAGTTTCCCCGCAGTAAGAAACCGAGGTTATCGAACCATTAGGAGGAATGAAACATCACACAGGTGTTGCAAGCAACTCGGAGACCTACACAACACAAACTCAAGACTTTACCCCAACGAATCAGTGAGGTTGTCAAGCTCACCTGTTTGCTGTAACAAAGGATTAAACGTATGGTGTGGAAGGTAATGGTTTGCAGCAAGTAAACAAGTAAAAGTGGAAGATGTATCAATGGTAAAGATTGGGCCAGAGTCCATAGTTCACTAGAAATGCTCTCCTTGTGTAAACAACATGGCATGAAGGGTAAACAAATTACAGCAGGGCAATTGACAGGAACTGAGCAAGGCATAATAATGCAATACCATAGAAAAAGATCCTATGCGATTCGATTGGCCAATAAAACAATATACATAGACCGCCATCCAACTGCATCTATGACTAGAAGTCCACCTTCAGGTTATCATCTGAACCCCCTCCAGTATTAAGTTGCAAGCAACAAACAACTTCTTGAAGCAAAGTGTGTAAGGTAAACAATCCACTTGTTCCATGAACAAGAGACTGTTGTTTTCTCCCTAGTAGCAACAACACATCTACAACCGAAGAGATTTCTGTCACTTCCCTTGGAAACTAGAGGCATGAACCCACCGTCGAGCATAAATACCCCCTCTTAGAGTCACTAGCAACTACTCGGCCAAGATAGCTATTAACAACGGAGAGCATGCAAGATCACAAACAACACAGACATGATAGAATCATAAAGAAAAAACAATTAATCAATCTGTACATAGTAATCTCAATATCCATCGGATCCCCACAAACACAACATGCATGATTACAAATAGATTAGACCTTGATCATGAATGGAGCTCACAAGATCTATACATGAAAGCACAAGGAGGAGATACAACCATCTAGCTACTACATGGACCCATAGTCCAAGGTGGAACTACTCACGCTTCATACCGGAGAGAAGATCTCCGGGATGATTTCCCCTCTGGTAGGGTGCCGAGAAGAACTTCAGATCCCCCCGATCTAGGGACGACGGTGACAACGGCTACAGAAGGTTTCGTGGAGTTTTGATCGGGTCCTTAGGGTTTTTGCATCAGGGGCTTCTTATAGGCGAAGAGGCGAGACCGGGAGGCTACCAAGGGGCCACACCCTGCCTAGGCACGGGCCCACCCCTGGCCGCGCCTAAGGGGGGGTTTGGCCGCCCTGGTTTGCTTCTCCGTCTCGTATTCTGGATTCGTGCCCCCCATGGTAAAATATTGACTTTGGCTTTTGTCCCGTCCAATTCCGAGAATATTGATTTTCTGCCTTTCTGGAACCAAAAACAGAAGAAAACAGGCAACTAGCACTGTGGCAACTTGTTAATAGATTAGTTCTAGAAAAGATATAAAAACACCTCAAAGTGTAGACAAAGCAAAGTAGATACTATACAAGCATGGGGCATAAATATTATAGATATGTTTCTGACGTATCAAGCATCCCCAAGCTTAACTCCTGCTCGTCCTCGAGTAGGTCAGTGATAAAAAGAATAATTTTTGAGGTGACATGCACCATAAAAACCAAGATCAAAACATTTTCAAGCATTGAAAGTTGGGATCAAAGAACTCTAAACATGTGCATGAAAGATGTTGTTCTAACAATAGGACATAGTAACTACGCATGCAACATGAAAGGCTACAAACAAAGATCATGAATAACATGCATTAAAAAACGTGTGTTTGTTTCACATACATAAAACATGGCATAGTGGCATTCAGTTTTTCCCTCATGGAGTAGCAAATAGATGCATAGGACACGTTCAAAGTTCACAAGGGTGACTAGAAATAAGTAGCACAAGAACAAGTAATATCACAATATGAATCAATTAATAAGCTTTGGGACACTGCACACAGAATGACAACTATGATCTCTTAATGTTGCCTAAAGGTAGAAAGTGGAGACTCAAATAATGGTGGAAGAAAGGCCCTTCACAAAGGGAAGCAGGGATTTCAAGTTTCAAAAAGAGGATCCAAAAATTATGGTGCTTGTTAGCTTTCAGCCCTCATTGCCCCTATCATAAGCATCTTGAAGTGGTTAAGGTTAAAGTGAACAAAGATGGAGTATATGCTTGACAAAGTATAAGTTGGCAATCTCAAGTCCCTTGAATAAGAGGGCCACACCTCATGCTACTCAACTTTAGTCACCTGTAAGTTCTTGTTATTGTAAGTACATGCATATCATAGAGAACCACCAACGGGGTATCCCTTGCACATGGTACAGGAGCTATCCCATAACCAAAATGACAAGGCAAGCAGACAATGAGCATCTCAGTGATCTTTTTATTTACTATATGCATAGCTTTTTATTGAGGATGCTTCATATATAGCTCACTATGGTGATGCTGCAAGTTTCCACCATGATTAGGCATGGCTTAGGCTAGCGGCCCAGGCGTTTCTCTAACACAAAATACATACTCCATGGACTTACAAGTTCCCTCTTTATTTCACACCGGTGACATCCATAGACAAAAGAGCATAATATCAACTGAGTACAAGTGCAATGTTGAAAACGTTCCCCGTGACAGCACGGTTCTGCTAATTCCAACGTATAAGTGCAAGCATATACAACATAGATGACACAATGGTTCAAATTTATTAGGGGCAAGGAATATAAAGTGTGTCATCAAGTTTGTGAGGTCTTTAATCACTAAGTTTTCACATAACAAAATACTTTTTTAATTGGAAGATAGCTGAAAACAAGAATATACATGGAATGGTGTAACACACCATGCATAGGAGTTTATAGTGGACACTTTGGAATAACTTGGTTTCTTGGCAGTTGGAAGCATGAGTAGAGCTTACTCATACAAGTGGAGGCTAGCAAAAGACTAGGAGCAACCAACTAAGAGAGAAATAATGGCCAGAATCACGCAGAGCAACAAAGCATTACTAATCAAAGCATAGAGTGGTACTACAAGTCAAGGACTAAATGATCATAGAGGCTATAGTGACTTGTCATAGTCATAACATGGTGTGAGCATGTGCAAAGTCAACCCAAACAAAGCATCAAAGGAGAACACCACAACACTATGCTTTTGCATGCTAAAACAACGCATAACTTCTTCAAGGCACACTAAGCAATCCCAATTGTTTGGAACAAGACATGCTACAGAAATAATCACTAAGAATAAGGTCAAAACAACACCTAGCATGTCATGCTAAAGTCTAAGTCACAGTCAATGCAAAATCCTCTTGCACTTTCAAGCAAGAACTTACTACTCCTTTCCAACACCAAGCAACTTATTTGCAAAACAACACAGCGAGAACGGGGGTCCAAAATACTTTATTCAAGAAAACTAAACAAACTAAGCAAAGAAAATGAAAACTAAGACGCTCCAAGAACAACACAACAGTGCATGAAACAATAAAACCGAAGTGTCTAGATAGACCTGAGCTTTTTATTGATGAAGAAGGGGATGCCTTGGGCATCCCCAAGCTTGGACGCTTGTACCTCTTGAATATTTCTTGGGGTGACACCGGGGTGGCATCCCCAATATTGAGCTTTTTTCCATTCTTCATCTCATTACATCATTCTTTCTCTACACCTGAAATGTTTCCTTCATACAAAACTTCACACAATCTTCATTAGCAACATTAGTGTATTCAAAAGATATTAGACCTTAGGGAAAGCTTTGTAATAGCAAAACTTTTCACTAAAAACACAAGCTACTGTAGCAAATCCGTCAAAAAGCTCAATTCCCTAAAAGATAACTCAAAAGGAATCAATAAGAAGCAAATGCAAGTAATGCCAGAAATCTGTCAAAACAGACCAGCAGGTAGAAACTGATTTTTTATAACATATTGTGTTCCTCAAATAAAAAAGTGTTGAACTAAAGAAAGTTAGCTAACATACTGGGGGATTTATTAGTAAAGTTTCATCTCAATCCGAGTTACAGAGACTCCTCACGAATTATTTTGGTGGAGTACAGAAATCTGTTTCGGGACAGCAACTCCCCAAATCTTACTTTCCTCTCATTAGAGGTCATTCTTGGCAAAAAAAAGCAAACAAAAAGGATAAGGAGACGTCATTACTGAAGTAATAAATTCCAAGACTCAAGGAAACTCTTGGGTTATCTCCCAACAAGTACTTTTCTTTAACGCCTTTAAGTTAGGCACAAGAAGCAAGAAGAATCAAGTAATTTCAAATGAAGAAGTGACATCAATACTTGCAAAGTCTTCAACTATGAGAGGTATCTCATCCAAATGAGTTTTGGAGGATCCCTTATCATTTCTCTTTGGTTTACTAATTTCATCAAAAGGATTTTCAGGAACAATCCAATCAAAATTCTTTTCAAAGGCCTCATGCATTCCAACAAGCTTAAAGGGTATGGGTATCTTAAATTCCTCTCTAGGATTAGTTTTGCGAGAAGTACCCAAAAAATCTACACATGAGCCTAGAATATTAAAATGCTCAAAGACCTTGTTGGCTTCCTTAGCAACATCATGGAATTCTTTGAGTAAAGTTTCAAGAATAAACTCTCTCTTTTTGGCATTCTTTTCTTCTTTTAGGAACAAAATTTGCATCATGGGGTTAAGGCTAACAAACCTAGCATCCAACATATGAACTAAAGAAGCTGCAACAATTTCATAATTAGGAGCAAGTTCTGCTATATATTTATCCTCAATATCCTCATGCTTGCTAACATGATTAACAAATTCTTCAATATTATCTTTCCCAATAATGGAGCCACTACCTATAGAAAGGTCCTTCAGGGTGAACTTGGGGAGCAACATGGTGAGCTAGAACAAGGTGGCAACTAGAGTAGGAACTAATTTTTTTGTGTTTTTGAATAAAGAAAGCAAACCACACAGGACTAATTTTGTTGGTTTTTTTGAAAAGAGGAAACAAAACCAAGAAAAACAAACTAAGCAAACTAAAAAGAAAGGAAGTGAAGGACTCCCCTAGTAAAGACGTCCTTAGCCTCCCCGGCAACGGCGCCAGAAAAAGCTTGATGCAGCGTTGAGTTGATGTAGCAGCGCTTCGTTGGAAACCACAAGAGCAAGGTGTGAAGAAGCACAACAACAAGTTTTCCCTTAGTAAGAAACCGAGGTTATCGAACCAGTAGGAGGAAGGAAACATCACACAGGTGTTGCAAGCAACACGGAGACCAGCACAACACAAACTCAAGACTTTGACCCAACGAATCAGTGAGGTTGTCAAGCTCACCGGTTTGCTGTAACAAAGGATTAAACATATGGTGTGGAAGGTAATGGTTTGCAGCAAGTAAACAAGTAACAGTGGAAGATGTATCAATGGTAAAGATTGGACCGGGGTCCATAGTTCACTGGAGGTTCCTTAGATAAACAACATGGCATGAAGGGTAAACAAATTACAGCAAGGCAATTGGCAGGAACTGAGCAAGGCATAATAATGCAATACCAGACAAAAATATCCTATGAGATTCGATTGGGCAATACAACAATATACATAGACCGCCATCCAACTGCATCTATGACTAGAAGTCCACCTTCAGGTTATCATCTGAACCCCCTCCAGTATTAAGTTGCAAGCAACAGACAACTGCTTTAAGCAAAGTGTGTAAGGTAAACAATCAACTTGTTCCATGAACAAGAGACCGTTGTTTTCTCCCTAGTAGCAACAACACATCTACAATCGAAGAGATTTCTGTCACTTCCCTTGGAAACTAGAGGCATGAACCCACTATTGAGCATAAATACCCCCTCTTGGAGTCACTAGCATCTACTCGGCCAAGATAGCTACTAACAACTAAGAGCATGCAAGATCACAAACAACAGAAACATGATAGAATCATAACGACAAAACCATTAATCAATCTGACATAGTAACCTCAATATCCATCAGATCCCCGCAAACACAACATGCATGCTTACAAATGTAACATCCCAGCATTAGATCTTAGAAATAAGCTGAGCACAGATGTATGCATTGCATTCATGCATAGAAAATCCGAATAATTTTCGCGCTTTTGAATAAAACTTGCCAAAGTGATTGAAGCGTATCTCAACTTGATGGAATTGAAGTAGATCATCAAGTTGCCAGCGATAAGTTTCAATATGACCTTTGTTAAAACCTTATTTTGGGTGAAAGAGATTTGATCTAAGGGTAGATAAAATGTAGTAGAAGTTAAACCCTAATTCATTATTTAATGATTTATATTTGATCCTTAAGTAATCATATCCTAGTATTCATTACAATCACCCATGAATACCAAGCTATGAATATAACTCAATTAATATGAATCCAATAACCAATATTGATCTAGTTTATTCTTATCCATTCCTACCATGAGCATCATGGTAGTTCTTTAACACTAACTCCTTATCAATGTTGAGTAATCAACTATTGATGAACCAATTCTTAACCTATCAATTCTTGATATATCAACTCTTGCTCTTACTATAACAATCAATTTAAACCTATAAAGAAGGAAGTAAGAAGAGGTAAGTGGTAATGATAGTTTTAGATATCATCTATAGAATGGGAGTGATTGAAGGGAATCAAATCAGTGTGACAATTGATGGAGTTAACCCACTCCTGAAATGATAGAAGATTACAAGGATGAATATTGAAGATAGTTACCAATGGGGTAATCCTATTGGATTAAGTAGGCATAGCCAATGAATAATATCTCTTACTCAGATAGATACACTGAGAAGATAATTATAATACAACTAAAATGTTGTATTGATGAAGGTCTTGATTAGCCAACTGGAAACCTAAGCCATACATGATCAAAGGATTGTAATGATCATGCTCAGGTCAAAGAGTGAATGATTATATCAGGTATAAGTGACATTGGTGGATATAACATGATTAAACCCTAGTATAGATATGTTATCTTAGGTTATCCATGATAAGTCACCAGGATATGATGTGAAGTTTGAATATAAGATACTAGAGTAAAGTATATATAAGATAGTATGGCTAAGCAGAAGCTAGAGTAGCATGGAGTTATTGAAGTAGTGTTATTTCTCTTAAAAGATAGTAAGCTTTTAAGGAGAGAAAAATTAGATATATGAATCTATTAGAGTAATGTTGGTGATGGATGATAAAGGAAGAGTATGAATGGAGTTAACTGTAACCATCTGTTGGATTGGAGATTATTAGTAGTAGAATAGTTTGATAACCAAGTGTAGATATGAGAAGATTATGAAGAGATTTAGTGTCAAGCTCATTGGATTTACAAATGGATTTAGAAGAAGGAAGTATTGATAAGAATATTCTTGTGAAGTAAAGCTCATCGTGATAACACATGATGATGGATAGGAAGAAGTAGAATATCTAGGAAAGGAATTCCTTAATTACAAGTCAAGAATTATGAAGTATTGAAGATAGGAATTCTTGGTAAACACTAAACCTTAAATCTAAAATCAAACTAATGTCTATTCCATCTATATGATCAATCATCCTACTTCCATAATGCCTTGTAGGAATATTTTCCTATAGCATATCACTTAAGCATATCTTTGTCACTTCCAAATTTTAAAATCATATGTGCCTAGAAACTCTAATTATCAATTCCATCTCTAAGTCATCCTAGAAAACAACCCCACTATTTTACCTTTGACGGTGATATCATTCATCATTAGAAACATAAAGACAATATGACTTAACCATTAATCTCTACCCATGCTTATAAAAGAATATGAGAATATTAAATCTCCTAAGAACTTATGGTAAGCATTTTCAATTCAAAACTTAACTCCTATATTAGTTATAATAAAATATATATATCTTGTTATTCCCTAGATTCATGGGAGTAATATTCACCATATTAATTCCTTTGTATATCATACATCAAATAATGATATATGAACATTATATATAAAAGTTTCCCTCCAAACTATAAGTTAACTAGAATTAAGTTTTATAATTAAATAAGGAAATATCAAATAATAAATCCATGGTTTGTTATGGAAAGAAAATTAACAACAAAGGCCCTTAAAAAATATTAGAAGGATATACATAAGGAAAGTAAAGAAATATAAAATTATATAAAAGTTCACAAAATGGTTCTAAATAACTTTATTATGGATGCTAGTATTCAGCAAAGAAATTCCCTAAAGAAAATTTAACACAATTGTTTAAATACAAAAGCTAGAAAACAGAAAACAGAAAGAATAAAGAAAAGGAAAGAAATGTAGTCCAGAAACTGGCCCGAGGCCCACTCCCTCACTGGCTTAACCGTCACTCGCATGCAGTAGAAGCCGTCGTCCGCTCACCTGGCTACAGCCCACTTCGGCCCAACACCAGCCCACCAGGATCCCGTACCGCTTCGGCCTTCTGTTCCTCGTCGTCTTCCTCGCTGGCAGAAGCAGCTGCATGGTCTCGTGGCCGTCGTCGATCTTTGTCACGCTACGATGCGCGCCGCCGCTGTTGGGGGGTAGGTTAAGAACGCCCGCGATCTCCTCTATCCGCTCGTACCTCTATCACTCTCTCTCGTGCCCTCTCCGAAAATTCCTCGACCATGCCAAAACCCTAGCTCGTCGGTGTTAGTCCTTCCGTCCATCTCCGACCACCCCGTGACTCGCTGAAGCCACCGTTAGAAGCTCCATCATGAACTCGTTCGTTTAGGACCAAGAACAGGAGCTGGCGTGCCAGGAATCGAGCGTTCCCTTTTGTCGGCCACCGTCGTCGATTCATTGTCTGCATGCCTCCTCTCACTTTCCCAAGCATTCCATCATAATTAGGGTGAGCCCCTCTATCTTCTAGTAGTCTTCGTTGATTCGATTGCGTCCCGTATCGAGGTCTCGCCGTGCGCCGTCATGCACCGCCTCCAGTCACCGCCGTGCACAGCTCTCCGGTGACCATTTAGGGCGGCGCGACCACCACTAGACTCCCCGTGCTTTGCTCTCTACAAATAACACAACCACAGCCGCGCGCGTATATGGGATTCACCGATCGATCTTCAACCTGAGAGGATCAATCTCGAGTGACGTCAGCGTGACATCATGATGATGTCATATTAACTTTTATTGAATTGTTTTACTGTTGTAGAAATGACATGTCACAGGACCCACTAGTCAGTGACTGGGGTAGGATTAGCTCTGTTGAGAAAAACCCCTCACCTCATGCTGACATCAGCATTACCTCATAAACACATTTAATTATTAAATTAACAATTCACAAAATGATTAAACGTTATAAAATCAATAACTTTTATTTTATAATTCTGAAAAATATGTTTAATATATAAATTTTTTCAGAAAAATAACATCTATAACATTAAACTATTATCAAACATTATTATGTTAACAATTTAAATAATTATTATTTAATAAGCATTTATAAGTTTTAATACCTTGAAAATTCATATTTTAATCTTGGTAAAAACTACAAATATAAATAAAATACCAAAAATCTTAGAAAAATAAGAACTATAATTTAAAACTATAATCATGGATTATTATTTCACTTAATTAAACATTTATTATTTATTAGGTGTTTATTAAGTAGTAAATCTTATAAAAATCATATATTAATATTAATAAATCACAAAAATAAATGTAATATACCAAAATGATCACAAAAATAATATCTGCATGTTAAAAATATAACATACCCTAATAACTTGAATTTAAACCTAATTTCCTTAATTAATAATTCATATAAGGGTAAATAAAATTTGATGATATTTCTAAAATTAACCAATTGAGTCTAATAAATAGTATTAGTCTTAAATATTGATAATATGAAGTCAAAATGGTTCAACACATTTTCAAAACAATATTATTGAATTATTATTCAATCATAAGTGTGGATCATTTTCTAAAAATGTCCTTATCAATTATAAAATTTTCAAGAATGATATTTTCAACCAAATAGATCTTTTTACCATTGTTTCAACTACAAGTTTATCAATATACCAAAACACTATAGTGAATTCATAAGTAGTTAAGTAATATTATTTCCTTGTGTACAAACTATAACCACTCATTTATAGAAAGGTAAAGGATTCTATTCCATTATAATATTGGAAAAACCACTACTCAAATAAAAGTAATACCATTCTTAGTTAGCTTTAAAGAAACCATATGAAGTGAACAAAGTACAATTGTCATAACCATTACACCTTAAATCCATATATGTTCTTAAAGTTAACTTTAAGTCTACAAGCCTTTAAATATAATTCTAAAACCTTGTTATGTGTTTTATAGTTAACTTTGGTCTGTTATAATTAAGTCGTAAAGCTTCTCAAGTCCAAACTATTTAAGCAAGCACAGACAACATCGACCACATTTGATTAACCACCAAGATTGTTTAAACCATTGAAAAGAAATCTTTTCTTCAAATGTTATTCTTTTTACCACTTCAAATAACAAGTTTTATAATATCTCCAACACTTAACAACTAAACTCAAAGACTTTCATCATAGTCAATAGATGGCAATTAATCGTAATAACATTGTTTTAAACTTTACTTGTATATCAGGATTGTTAATACTTAAGTTCCTTATAAATGCCTATACTTGTAAAGTAAGATTCGATGATAAGGCAATTCTTATATAAGTATTCTTTGAGTACCATTCCAGATTTGTGTATATTATTGTTGTATGGTATTATAATTACATGTTGTTTCACACACACTCACAAGCCTTAATAAGAAGCACAAGTGTGAAGCTTAGCTACAAGTATAACACATTCTAAAAGAACCACTTCTAGTATCAAACCCTAGATCAACGCTTATTTCGGGGATTCGAGTTTACCAAATTGCATTACATTACTTATGCATAATGGCATCTTGCTTCTTTAAACATTAGTCCTTACCGGACCAATGATGCTATTTTCAGATATTGGATTTTATATTGTCTCGAAGACCGTGAGTGCATAATCTTGCAATCACAAAAGGCAAGTTCACACTTGCTCATGTCCTTTTATTATTTTCTGTAAAGTATTTTACAAATTCAGTGTTGTCATCACCTGCATTTAAAAAAAGGTCAGAAAACACTATTTTGATAATAATGTGAACTATTGGTTACTGGTCCAGGGTGATCAGCTAATCAATTAAATCTGGCAGTTGGAATACCACTGCTCAGGACTATATCACCTACGACTTAACAACAAATGTCGCCAGTGATTCTTGCGCCGTATATTACGCGTTGACCATGAGATTTGGAATGTGATGGAGAAATCATCTATATCTTTTCCCACTCGCATGGAGCCGGATGTGCAGGTTGTGGTTGTTATCACTCATAGCATGCATTAATTGGTAATTTGTATAGGATATGCACCATATGGGTGGGAACCCGCAACGTCCACGATAGTTCCGGCATCTGAATGGTTTGTATTGCCTATTGTCGTAATTAAATAGGTGTGCATGGCATACACTAAGGAGACATGCAGGGTCACGGAGAAGGATGTGATTGGCTTGGATGTTAGGTTGGGCCTCAAACCCAGGAAGTTTGAACGGGAACATACTCACGGTCGTGCAACAAAGCCTAAGGTTTCTCATGGGTAAAGTGACGCACCTCTAAAGAGTGTAAGAACTGTAACTTGTTACTCCCTGTTCCGAGAAGGAGGTACGAACACGGAAGGAAAGGAACTCCATGAAAGTTCTAGTAAACCTGTGAAGGCTGACGGACATAGCTTTTCAGAATAAAAGCAATCTTTGAAGAAATGTTTACGAAAACCTGCATCGCCTACGACCTATGGTTTGTGGCTGTAGATATAGTGCATCAAACACTCCTTTTCTAGTGAACTTGCTAAGTATGCTCGTACTCAACGTATCTTCTTAACCCTTGCTAGATTTTGAAGCCATTAAGACGATGTCTACATCAAGTTATGCTCCAGGAATCATCATCAGAAGCTAAAGATCTGCAATGCAGTCAAGAAAGTCAACATATACATCAACTCAAGTGAAGACGAAGTTGCTGATTAGATAGGAATAAATTCTCTAGCCATAGCACCTACACCTGTAGAGTATTGCAATAGCAGCAATGCAAGTCTCAATAGTTTAGATACTAGTCTATTAGTATATTAGATTTGAGTTGATTATTTATGATTCTTCTTTGTAAGAAGTTTCTTTCTGTCTTTAACCTAGAGTGTTCTCTGGATCTTTTATAAAGAGTCGAGTTGTAACCTATTGTCATGTCTTGGACCTGCTGTGTTTCTGTTGTACCACTCTGAGGGATGTAATACTAGTGAATGGTGTTTCATTGGTGTTATGTCAACGACTATAGTGTACTACATCATGCAGTGGTATGTTGGGTCACCGCAGCTGGTATCAGAGCATATGCTTTGACCTTAGGATTAAAACCCTTTTAGGCATATCTGTAGGTTGGATAGTGACTATAGGAGCCATCTTATCTAAACCAAATATTCTTATGGCTAGTGATGAATATCCACTTTAGGATAACCTTGTCACACTTAAGTTGGATGCTTTGGTCATCTTTCTTAAAAGTCGTTATCCCTATTTTCTCGGTATAGTGCTAGTCCTAAGAAGGTGGAACACCATTAAGATATCTTAAGAAAGCTAAAACATCAAAGTAGATTATGACTAGGTGTCATATATCTTATGTTGTAGTTTAAATGGTGTAGACTAACCCTAGAATTCATGTAAGACAGTGGAATCTTGGTTAGATTAACTCTTAAATCATGATGTATAGGTAAAATATAAAAAGGGCATGGTGAGATTAGCTCCGAAACCATGATATAGGTGTAAATATGACAAGTAATTAGTAAATTATCTTGAGGTAGAAGTAAGAAAATAACATGGTGGAACTATGATAGAAGTCATAGGTGTCATAATTTTTTAATAATTTGTGGTTTAAGAATCTGGTTAGTTCTTTGGAGAGATTTTGTGAGGTTAGATTACTAAAAAAATGACAGGTTGGTTATATTATCCATTCCAAAAGTGAGACTAAAGTTTAGTCAAAACCAAATTGAGACCACTTTGCTTAAATTTATCTTATTGTAATTGAGAAATTAGGGTAAATATTGAGGCAAAGTATAGTTTGACCCTATGTGCTAAGTATCACGATGTAAACCTATACGAGGAGGTGTCATATACTACACGACTAAGCCTGAATTCTAGAGATATTATACTCAACTACTATATTCCGGGCTTAGAATCTTGTGTGTTATATGTACCACATTTGGATTTCTTGATTTTTTTTGGATCTTCTTGATTGACTAGATCTGTACATGAAGTTTGACTTGGTGTGCAAATGCATGTTGCAACATCCAGTTATTACTTGATGTTATAGACCTAGATAGGATTGGGAATTCGTGTAAGGGAGTGACGAGTTCCAAGGACCAAGATGAAGATCTACATGAAGAATGAAGCAAGTATAAGAAGTATCAACACAATTTGAAGGATGGATCAAGTTATATCATTGTTAGTCCACAATAAGAAGGAAGATTAGTGTAGGAAATATATGGAGCAACAAAAAGGGATGAACTTAAGTTCGCACAAAGTAGGTGATGTTGCTAAGAAGTAATGAAGTAGTTGTACCAAGTTCATGGAAGTATCATGAATTATTACAAAGAACAAGCTTTGGAACAAAATGGTATTCAAGCTCTAACAATTCAGAGAGAATAGCAATGGTACGTCAGAAAAACCGTAGGGTAATACATACAACCTAGGATGGTCCACAGCTGGTATTTGATCCGCAGCCGATATATGGTTGACTTAGTTAACCAGATCATCTTAAGTGTTCCATAAAGAGTATAAAACTTGGCCTAAGCTAAGTAAGACATAAAGGAGTATAAAAATTAAAGTGAACGTCTTTCGAGACTTTTCGCGAAAATTAACCTACCAAAGAGAGAATGTCCAAACAGCTAGTAATACAGATAATGTTGGAAGATTTAATACGGAGTTCCACAATTGTGTGGGTATACCGTAAGCTCTTTCATGAAACCTTGTAGAGGTAAAGTATAAGCTGGATAGAGATCAATATCCTAGTTGCAGAGCCAATGGTTACTATACACACAGTTTAGAGACCATTAGTAAACCCTAAGGGGGAGAGTAAACAACAAAACGAAAGTATTGTTATATGACTCTTAGAGTAAGGTTGGAGAAGAAGTACTGACCTATAATAGTATTAAGCCTTATTTTCATAAGGTCAAAAGAAGTCATCATTATGAAAGTACCTTCAGAAGTATGCTAGGATGAAGAATCAAAGTTAATTCAAGATAGTAGTGCTTAGACCTTAAGGTAAATATTAAATGGAAGTTGAAGAAGTACTTAAGGTGATAATAAAAGATTGTCTAAGGCTTGATAAGGTGAAAGCTTAAAGGTGATAAAATAGAATAGTCATAACAGACTAATTATAAAAGAAACAACTCTCAAATCATCATTAAGAATAAATAAAGCACATTCAATTAGACATGTGTTGAGAAACAAGAAATTCCGATGGGTATGTACTAAATGTGTTCAACACCAATCTTCGGAAGGACTACTAGTACAACTCATATAATGATAAATCAAAGATTAGTCTGTTGGCCTCAGCTATTGACTAAACTAAAACCCTATTTTAGTAAGACTTCCTAAACCTTACAATGTATAATAAGGAAATTCGATGATCAAGTAAATGAGTTGGATTAGGATACCTAATTAGGATAAGGAACTAAAGAAGAGACCCCAAATTAAGGTGTAACATCCCTAAAAATCATGTTTCAAAACTCATGCATATCATCCATGCATCCATGATCATTTAGGGTTCCATTTCAAAACCATTTCAAAAACAGGAGAATATGTTGCTCATTATTTTATGTGAGTATGCTCTAGACTTAGTGCTACCTTCTTTTGAGAAAGGTACTTATTGTATTCAGTGATGTTTTGAGTTCAAACTTAAGTGATTTCCAAAGCTTGGGCAGAGTTTTTAAAACAAAGTATGAATATAAAACCAATTTTATGCCTATTATTTATATCTCATTAAGGCTTGGTTTTATTTTATTTTTCAAATGATCAAAGTGAGTTTGGGTAAACAGAAGTATTTGACACACACTTGAGTACAAAGTTCACTGTATAAAAATCTAGAGAAGATTTGAAATCAAACTTGTTTGAATTAGGGTTTGAAAATCATTTCTAAAAATCAAACAGAAAAAGAAAAGCAAAAAGGAAAAAAATAAAACCGGCGCCAGCCTTTCGGCCCAACCTAACCACTCAGCCCATCTAGCCCAGCAACTCTCTCCCGCGAAGAAAACAATTCGCACTCAGAAACCTACCCCCCTCGCTGACGCCCTGGACCCACCTCCACGTCACTCCGTCGTCCCCAAATCTCGCCCGCAGACCATGTCGTCGCTGCTGTTGATGCCGATAATGGCGCGGCATAATTAGCCTTGATTCTACGAGCGTTTCCTGTTGCACTGCTGCCTACTTACACCACACCCCGCCGCGGTCATTTCCCCCCACACTGCACACTCTTCTCGCCACCAGGCTGCCTCTATTTCGTATTACACCGCCGCAGTCAGAGCCAACTCCGGCGAGGTATTCCGGTAAGCCTAGTGCTCGCGCCTACTCCTTGTTCACTCTGGAATGATCCTCTGATCCTTGCGCACCTCCTGATCCCCTTTGTCCGTCTGCTTGTGATCCAGAGCGTCGACTTCGACGAGCACCGTGGGCATCCCACGCCGTCTCCAACTCCGGCGAGAGATTGAGGTAAAAGCCGACCGCCCCACGCCTTCTACTTGACCCTGTCAGGTTCGTCTGAGCATTGTACACACGCTGATACCCTCGGTTTGTGCTAGGGTGGCCAGTAACGTCGCCTTCGTCGCCGTCCGAGAAAACCTGACGCTGCTTCCAACTCCGACGAGCCCCAGCAGCCTCTGCAGCACACCCCCGCCCACACCAGCAACACCTTGAGATTCGTCGTGGTCCCGCGAGTCTGGTAAGCCACTTCTTGACCCTTAAGCTCCCTCTGGAATCACCGGTGCATCGCCGGCAGAAGCGCCTCCGCCGCCAGCGACCATTCGCGCCGCCACGGTTTGGTCAGAGCAGCACCCGCCGTTAGATCTATATCATAGGGTTTAGATTCGATCTGGAGCGAACCGTTTTCTTTAGATCTGGCATGTTGGATCTAACTTGATCCGAAGGCGCGGAAGCGTGATCCTGAGAGAAGCGGTACCCTCCAATCAGGAAGCGCCGCGTGGCATGTGTTTCGTTTTAAAAATTTGAATTAGATCTAATAGATCTTTAAACTTGTTTAATTCATAACTTTTGATTCCCACGTCCAAATTTGACAAATTTTATATCAATGGAATCAGGAGAGAAAATCCTTCCCATTTATGCAATGTGTTTAATGTTTTGCCTCTATTAAATTTTTTGTTTATGTAGAAACATTTGTAGGCATAATTTGAGTATAGTAATTATTTGAAAAATGTTCTATTACTCAAACAAAGTTTATTTGGCAAGTTTTGAACTTGTTTAAGATTCAGTACTATGCACTTGTCTTGTTTGGTGTAGGAAATCATCACATGGCATTATGCATGCATCCATATATTTTTTCTTGTATATATTTTGTATGTGATTTTGGTGCTATTATTATATGTGTAGATTTTGGTGCAAATAGTGATTGTGATTGTGAGGATTGTAGCTTCTCTCCAAACTACCAAGGAAAGTGGCGCTTCATGATTTATTCCTATGTTTTTCAACTATGCATTAGAAATATTTTGCTAGACTTGCATGGATATTTTGATCTATATGCTATGCTTGGGAAATCCTAGTAGTTGTAGAATTTCTAGAAATATTTCTAAGTCTTATCAATGCCATTCTTAGCCTAGATAGTAGCAACCAAGGGTGGTTATATATTCATGCTATGAGAAAATATTTCTAAGTCTTTGGACTTGAGTTTTGTTTAATAAAACAACTAAGTGAATGAAACACCTGGGTGGAATGGAAGGAATGGTTTATGTTGAGTGGTTACACAAGGCCCATTTCTATGGTTTACCTTGTGTATCTCACTTGTGGAAAGCCACCCAGGAACAAAGGGATTTGAGATGCCATATGTTAAGAAGCTTCTAGTGCAGCCACTTGGCAATATGGGCTCTGCCTGGATCACATATGTTGCAATAACTTATCCATTTGGACAGTTGGTGGTAGTGGGATGATAGGTTGGAACGCGTCCATTTGGTCTAAGGGAAGGCTTCTGAAAGGTCCTGTCTTGGTGAAAATCAAGTCTTGTGGGGAAGTGCACAACCTCTGTAGATGGAAGAATCTAAGTACTTAGCCATGTCCCTGGTATTGGACAACTTGAGCATCAAGACATGGAAGCTATCAAGAATCTCCTCATCCCAATTTCTAAGTAAAAACTTGTGGTTGAACAAGGGTGAAGGTTCACCAACTTCTATTGGTGATTCCTTGGGAAAGATTTTGACAAAGAAAAACTTAGTGTTTTTAACTAATAGGTAAACCTATTTTGAGAAAAGCAAGCCTAAGCTACACTTAGCCAAAATGCATATAGTATTTAGTCTACCAATATTCTACTAAGGTATCACTTGCCAATACTATTCCAATGTATTGACCCACTGTGGCCGTAACTTGTGATGTTGCAGGTTATTCTGATGATGATTAGGGGTTATGAGTCTACACTCAACATGCTTGCATGTGGCACATGAAGATGAAGACTTACTTATCTTATTATATATTTGAACTCTTGTATTAGGCCTGTGGCCATGGAGTTTGTAAAAGACTATGTTTGTCTCTGGAATGATATGTAATAATGACCTTTGTTTCTGTGTACTTCATCTTAAACTGTGGATGCTAGCATTGATCCAGGGACTAGCATTGCAATCACAGGGGTCCTTACCTTTGTAAAGGGAGGGATCTTACAGATGGTATCAGAGCACTGTGTTGCCTGTAGGATTATGACCCTAGGATTGGAAACCACTAAGGAAAAAAATTCAACAACTTCCACACTTGTCTTTTCTTCTCGTAAACTTTTCTAATCTTCTTTCTCATCTCTATTTGTAGATGAACTCCATCAACGAATCCGTGAAGAAGGGACCACTCATGACTATGACTTTAGAATGTGAGACAGAATTCCCCAAGGCTCTCAAGGACCTCATGGTTTCCATGGGAATACATGGTGCAACTGTGTACAAAGGTTTTCCTGTGATGGATGAAGGAGTTGAGTACTGGTGGGTGCAACTTCACTTGTATAAAAACAAGGAAGACAACCACAAGGACTCAGGATTCTGCATGGTCACCAACTCAGTGATGCACACCACATTCTTTGATTCAGCAAGGGATGCAGCTTGGAAGGCCATCAAAGAACTTGGTGATAGAATCAAGTGCAGAATGCTCAACACCCAAAATGACCTTAGGGAAGAAAAGAAGCATACCCAAGAGTTAGAGGCTACCAACCAAAGTTTAAGGAAGGACATCATAGACTTAGCAATGGAGTCATGTGATCTAGATAGACAGATTGCCTCTAGGGATGCCCTGTTAGCCAACTTGGCAAGTGAGATGGGATTGTAAACGTACTCCGTTAGTTGGACCACCACACTTATCATTTTATTTCCCAAATGTTGTTTAAAATAAGTTGAACCTTGGTTGTTTGTAATGAATCCATGTATGCCATGACTTGTGTGTTTTGATTTCCAAAGTTATGCATGTGATGCCTTGTCTTGTGATTTGTCTTAAATTGTGTTGAATCTAACTTTTTCTATCTTATTAAATAGATGCCTAATGTTACTATCAGCACGGCTGAAGAGTTCAAGGGAACTCGTTTTGGCACTCGTATTATTGAGCTCACTAGTTTGCTCAATCTCCCACTTCCTACTATCATGATGCTTCCCCTCACCAAGTTTGAGAGGAAAGACCTTTGGGGCTTCAAGGTCAATCAGCCAGGACGCCAGACTGAGCCTACCACGGAGGCAATCATCTTCAAGCTCAAGCATGATGACAAGGAGAGAGGCCTAGAGGTCGTCATGCAGGATTTGCTTGGACGTTTACTAGGGAGACACTCTCGAGAGATTAGAGGTACTCACTTCCACAACTTCGGTAGACATGACGAGGATGGTGAGGCCAGGACTTAGAGGTTCTTCTTAGGCACCTAGATACTGATAGGACCAACGTCATGCTCAGCAATGACAAACTCCAGGTGCAACTTCATGAGAAGGACAAGCTCTTCGCGCAGCAAGATGAGATAGTCAAGGAGATGGAGGCCAAGTTTGAGAGTCAGGATAGAAAGTTCAAGAGTCAGGAGAAGAGAGTCCAAGATAGGAACAAGAGGATTCGAGACATGACTATAGAACTAGAGGCCAAGGACTTCGAGATCGAGCATCAGCAAGGTGTGATTGAGAGGCTTCGTGCACAGAAGAGGGCTCTCAAATCCAAAGTAGAGACCTTGACCACCAATGTCGAGGAATACAAGACCGCTATGGAGAATGCAGGTCTTACACTTGTTGATGAGGAGGTTGATGCAGAGGAGTAGTGATGGCTACTCATTTACCATTTATTTACCATGCTTTTGATTATTGAGTCGCAATGACCATCCAACATGTGGATGGCTTGCTATTTGTGTGTTTACTTATTCAAAAACTTGTTGTCTATGTTGTTGAACTTTTATTATTATGATGCATGTTTGGTGATTGTTTATGTGATGTATTGTGCATGTTAGCATCTATGGGTATCTCATTCTTATCTCCATTGAACAACCACAGATGCCTCCCCGACGTGCAAACCCCAACCCCAACAACAACAACATCACCTCTGAGATGCAGCAGATGATGACAACTCCGACTCAGTTGATGCAAATGATGACCACATTCATCCAGAATCAGAACAATAATAACAACAATAATAATAACAACAATAATAATAACAACAACAACAATCAGAATAACCCGCCGGGTTTTGATATGCTTACCAGGTTCTTAAGACTGAGGCCAGCAAAGTTTTCAGGAACTACTGATCCTATGGTGGCCAATGATTGGCTACGCTCTGTGAACAAGGACTTGGTAACTGTTGGTTGTACTGATGAAGAGAAAGTCAGATTTGCAGCACACTTGTTGGAAGGACCAGAAGCCACTTGGTGGGATAACTTCCAGATCACCACTCCCATTGAGGATGTGACATGGGCTATCTTTGAAGATGGTTTCCGTACTGCTCACATCTCATCCGGAGTGATGAGTTTGAAGAAGAAAGAGTTCCATAACTTGAAGCAGCGCCACCGCAGCGTGGCTGAATATATTGAGGAGTTCAACAATCTGGCTCGATATGCACCGGATGAAGTTGACACTGATGCTAAGAGGAAGGAAAAGTTCCTTGAAGGATTGAATGAGCAATTGAACCTGTAGTTAGCCGTGGCCTATGTTCCCACATACCAGTCTCTTTGTGACAAGGCTGCTATTTTGGAGAGCAAAATGAAACAAGTTGAAAGCAGGAAGAGGAAGCACTCTGATAAGCACAGCTCGGGATCGTCTCACAAGCGTTCCCATTATGATGATAGTGGGAGTTCTGGATCCCACAAGCATGGGAAGTTCAACAAGCACCACAACCACAACCGTTATCATGACAACAAGCACCACCGTAGTCATGACAACGATAAGTACAAGAATCACAAGGGTGGATATAAGAGCCACCACAATGGAAGTGGAAATGGCAGTGGAAGCCAGCCTGTCAAGAAGGATCTTAGTCAGGTTGAATGTTTCAAGTGCAAGAAGGTGGGGCATTATGCAAATGAATGCCCAGAAAAGAAAGTTGAAGGACCCAACAAGCCCAACCCTTTTCAAAAGGGACAAGTGAACCACATCAATGTGGAAGAAATCTATGAGGAACCTGATGCTGTTGCTGGTAAGTTCAAACTCAATTATGTTCCAGCATTTGTTCTCTTTGATACTGGTGCATCTCATTCATTCATATCAAGAGCATTTGTTGAAAGAAATGAACTACCGGTAGAAACTATTGGGTGTCCTATAAAAGTAAGTTCTCCTGGCGGAGAAATGATAGTGAATTCAGGATGTCATGATCTAGTCATAGAGTTTGGGAAGTATAAGTTTCCCGTTAACCTGATAATCCTAAACTCCCAAGGATTGGATGTTATTTTTGGAATGGACTGGATGGCTAAGCACAAGGGAGTTATAGATTGTACCAACCATACTGTCTCACTCACAACTCCAAAAAACAAAAGGATCAGATTCAAGACCAACTTTGAAGCAAAAAGGAGTAAGCTAAATTCTCTTAAGGGGGTTAGCATAGACAGTGTGCCTATTGTGTGTGAATATCCAGATGTATTTATGGAAGAATTGCCGGGAATGCCACCAGATAGAGATGTAGAGTTTCTCATCGATTTGCTACCAGGATCTGGACCTATAGCAAAAAGACCGTACAAGATGTCAGTTGATGAGTTGAAAGAACTCAAGAAGCAACTTGGAGAACAGTTGCAGAAAGGATTTATCCAACCAAGTTCTTCATCTTGGGGAGCACCAGTTTTGTTTGTGGAAAATAAAGATAGAAGTCAAAGGTTATGCATAGATTAACGTTCACTCAATGAGGTGACTATCAAGAACAAATACCCTTTGCCAAGAATCAATGACTTGTTTGATCAGTTAGAAGGAGCTTGTGTGTTCTCAAAGATTGATCTCCGGTCAGGTTATTTCCAGCTTAAGATAAGGGAACAAGACATACCTAAGACAACTTTCACCACCAGGTATGGATTGTATGAGTATACCGTGATGCCATTTGGTTTGACCAATGCACCAGCATACTTCATGAATATGATGAACAAGGTGTTCATGGAATTCCTTGATAAGTTTGTTGTCGTTTTCATTGATGACATTTTGATCTACTCCAAGAGCAAAGAAGAGCATGAAGGACATTTACGTTTGATACTTGAGAAGCTTAGAGAGCATAAGTTGTATGCCAAATTCAGTAAGTGTGAATTTGGTTAAATGAAGTTGGTTTTCTTGGACACGTTGTGTCAGGAGATGGTGTAGCAGTTGATCCTGCTAAAGGTTGTCAGCTGTAACTGAATGGGAATCTCCCAAATCAGTGAAAGAGGTTCGTAGTTTGCTTGGCTTGGCAGGATACTACAGAAGGTTCATTGAGAATTTCTCCAAGATAGCTAAGCCAATGACAAAATTGCTAAAGAAAGACAAGAAATTTGCTTGGTTTGAAGGATGTGAACTCAGTTTCCAAGAGTTGAAGAAGAGGCTAGTGTCAGCACCAGTATTATGTATGCCAGATTTGGAGAAGGATTTCCAAGTGTATTGTGATGCATCTCATCATGGATTAGGTGCAGTACTTATGCAAGAAGGGAATGTTGTGGCTTATGCATCGAGACAACTCAAAACTCATGAGGTAAATTACCCTACTCATGATTTAGAGTTAGCCTCTGTTGTCCATGCACTCAAAACATGGAGACATTATCTTTTGGGAAAGCGATGTGAAGTGTTCACAAATCACAAGAGTTTGAAGTATATCTTCACCCAGAAATAAATTAACATGAGACAAAGAATATGGCTAGAACTCATCAAAGACTATGACTTGAGTCTGCAATACCACCCCGGTAAAGAAAATGTTGTAGCAGATGCTCTAAGCCGTAAAGTTTTTGTGAATGGTCTTACTAAGGGAGAATTGCCAGATGATCTATGTACCCAATTCAGAAATCTCAGATTGGAGATTGTGCCTGAGGGACATCTCATGTCTTTGGATGTTCAACCCACTTTGTTGGACAAGATCAAAGAAGCCCAAAAGACAGATATGGAAATTGAAGAGATTAAGGAAAATATTGGCAAGGGAAAAGACAAAGGATTCCATGAAGATAAACAGGGTACTTTATGGTATGGAAAACGTATCTGTGTTCCACAAGATCCGGAGCTTCGGAAACTGATTTTACAAGAAGCCCACAACTCATCGTACTCCATTCATCCGGGTAACACCAAAATGTACATGGATATGAAAGAAATATTTTGGTGGAATAATCTCAAGAAGGACATCGCCGAACATATTGATTTGTGTGATGTATGTAGTAGAGTGAAAGCGGAACATCAGAAACCAGCAGGATTGTTACAACCACTACCTATTCCTAATTTGAAATGGGAGAAGATTGGTATGGATTTCATTACTGGATTGCCAAGGACCAGGTCAGGATATGATTCTATTTGGGTAGTAGTGGATCGCCTACCTAAAGTGGCTCATTTCATACCCGTGAAGACAACCTATACAAGTGCTAAGTTAGCCAAGATATATATGAGTAGGATTGTATGTCTACATGGAGTACCCAAAAGTATTGTGTCTGATAGGGGAACACAATTCACTTCTCATTTTTGGAGGCAACTACATGAGTCATTGGGAACGAGGTTGGAATTCAGCACTGCTTTTCACCCTCAAACTGATGGACAAACAGAAAGGACCAATCAGATTCTTGAAGACATGTTGAGAGCATGTGCTCTAGACTATGGAGCCAGTTGGGACGAAAGTCTGCCTTACGCAGAATTCTCTTACAATAACAGCTATCAAGCCAGTATTGAGATGGCACCATTTGAGTTTCTCTATGGGAGAAAGTGTACCACCCCATTGCTATGGAATGGTGTGGGAGAAAGAAGTTTGTTCGGACCAGAACTAATCAAAGAGGCTAAAGAGAAAGTCAAGCTAGTTAAGGACAGATTGAAGATAGCACAGTCCCGACAAAAGAGCTACGCAGATCCTAAGCGTAGAGAAGTCATCTATGAAGTGGGTGATAGAGCTTATCTTAGAGTGTCACCACTTCGTGGAGTAAAGAGATTTGGTGTCAAAGGTAAATTGGCCCCAAGATATGTTGGACCATTCAAGATTCTGAGTCGTAAAGGAGAAGTAGCTTATGAGGTTGAATTGCCAGAATCTTTGTCAGTTGTTCATAATGTGTTTCATGTGTGTTAGATTAAGAAATGCCATCCAGAAATGGAAGAGACTTCTTTGAAGGATACAATACCTTTGGAAGAGGTCCAATTGGAAAGTGATCTCAATTATGAGGAGAACCTATCAATATTCTTGAGACTGCAGAAAGAGTTACTCGGACTAAGACTATCAAATTCTGCAAAGTTCAATGGAACCATCATTCCGAAGAAGAAGCAACATGGGAAAGAGAAGATGATCTTCGGAAAGACCACCCTCACCTATTTGCTAGCCAATCCGAATCTCGAGGGAGAGAGATTCACCTTAAGGGGGTTAGATTTGTAACATCCCTAAAAATCATGTTTCAAAACTCATGCATATCATCCATGCATCCATGATCATTTAGGGTTCCATTTCAAAACCATTTCAAAAACAGGAGAATATGTTGCTCATTATATTATGCGAGTATGCTCTCGCCTTAGTGCTACCTTCTTTTGAGAAAGGTACTTATTGTATTCAGTGATGTTTTGAGTTCAAACTTAAGTGATTTCCAAAGCTTGGGCAGAGTTTTCAAAACAAAGTATGAATATAAAACCAATTTTATGCCTATTATTTATATCTCATTAAGGCTTGGTTTTATTTTATTTTTCAAATGATCAAAGTGAGTTTGGGTAAACAGAAGTATTTGACACACACTTGAGTACAAAGTTCACTGTATAAAAATCTAGAGAAGATTTGAAATCAAACTTGTTTGAATTAGGGTTTGAAAATCATTTCTAAAAATCAAACATAAAAAGAAAAGCAAAAAGGAAAAAAATAAAACCGGCGCCAGCCTTTCGGCCCAACCTGACCACTCAGCCCATCTAGCCCAGCAACTCTCTCCCACGAAGTAAACGCACACTCAGAAACCTACCCCCCTCTCGCTGACGCCCCGGACCAACCTCCACGTCACTCCGTCGTCCCCAAATCTCGCCCGCAGACCACGTCGTCGCTGCCGTTGATGCCGATAATGGCACGGTGTAATTAGCCTTGATTCTGCGAGTGTTTCCTGTCGCACTGCTGCCTACTTAAACCACACCCCGCCGCGGTCATTTCCCCCCACACTGCACACTCTTCTCGCCACCAGGCTGCCTCTATTTCGTATTACACCGCCGCAGTCAGAGCCAACTCCGGCGAGGTATTCCGGTAAGCCTAGTGCTCGCGCCTACTCCTTGTTCACCCTAGAATGATCCTCTGATCCTTGCACACCTCCTGATCCCCTTTGTCCGTCTGCTTGTGATCCAGAGCGTCGACTTCGACGAGCACCGTGGGCATCCGACACCGTCTCCAACTCTGGCGAGAGATTGAGGTAAAAGCCGACCGCCCCACGCCTTCTACTTGACCCTGTCAGGTTCGCCTGAGCGTTGTGCACACGCTGATACCCTCGGTTTGTGCTAGGGTGGCCAGTAACGTCGCATTCGTTGCCGTCCGAGGAAACCCGACGCTGCCTCCAAACTCCGACGAGCCCCAACAGCCTCTGCAGCACGCCCCCGCCCACGCCAGCAACACCTTGAGCTTCGTCGTGTTCCCGCGAGTCTTGTAAGCCACTGATTGACCCTTAGCTCCCTCTGGAATCACCGATGCGTCACCGGCAGAAGCGCCGCCGCCGCCAGCGACCATTCGCGCCGCCACGCTTTAGTCAGAGCAGCACCCGCCGTCAGATCTGTATCGTAGGGTTTAGATTAGATCTGGAGCGAACCGTTTTCTTTAGATCTGGCGCATTGGATCTAACTTGATCCGACGGCGCGGAAGCGTGATCCTGAGCGAAGCGGTACCCTCCAATCAGGAAGCGCCGCGTGGCATGTGTTTCGTTTTAAAAATTTGAATTAGATCTAATAGATGTTTAAATTTGTTTAATTCATAACTTTTGATTCCCACGTCCAAATTTGACAAATTTTATATCAATGGAATCAGGAGAGAAAATCCTTCCCATTTATGAAATGTGTTTAATGTTTTGCCTCTGTTAAAATGTTTGTTTATGCAGAAACATTTGTAGGCATAATTTGAGTATAGTAATTATTTGAAAAATGTTCTATTACTCAAACAAAGTTTATTTAGCAAGTTTTGAACTTGTTTAAGATTCAGTACTATGCACTTGTCTTGTTTGGTGTAGGAAATCATCACATGGAATTATGCATGCATCCATATATTTTTGCTTGTATATATTTTGCATGTGATTTTGGTGCTATTATTTTATGTGTAGATTTTGGTGCAAATAGTGATTGTGATTGTGAGGATTGTAGCTACTCTCCAAACTACCAAGGAAAGTGGTTCTTCATGATTTATTCCTATGTTTTTCAACTATGCATTAGAAATATTTTGCTAGACTTGCATGGATATTTTGATCTATATGCTATGCTTGGGAAATCCTAGTAGTTGTAGAATTGCTAGAAATATTTCTAAGTCTTATCAATGCCATGCTTAGCCTAGCTAGTACCAACCAAGGGTGGTTATATATTCATGCTATGAGAAAATATTTCTAAGTCTTTGGACTTGAGTTTTGTTTAATAAAACAACTAAGTGAATGAAACACCTGGGTGGAATGGAAGGAATGGTTTATGTTGAGTGGTTACACAAGGCCCATTTCTATGGTTTACCTTGTGTATCTCACTTGTGGAAAGCCACCCAGGAACAAAGGGATTTGAGATGCCATATGTTAAGAAGCTTCTAGTGCAGCCACTTGGCAATATGGGCTCTGCCTGGATCACATAGGTTGCAATAACTTAACCATTTGGACAGTTGGTGGTAGTGGGATGATAGGTTGGAAAGCGTCCATTTGGTCTAAGGGAAGGCTTCTGAAAGGTCCTGTCTTGGTGAAAATCAAGTCTTGTGGGGAAAGTGCACAACCTCTGCAGATGGAAGAATCTAAGTACTTAGCCATGTCCCTGGTATTGGACAACTTGAGAATCAAGACATGGAAGCTATCAAGAATCTCCTCATCCCAATATCTAAGTAAGAACTTGTGGTTGAACAAGGGTGAAGGTTCACCAATTTCTATTGGTGATTCCTTGGGAAAGATTTTGACAAAGAAATACTTAGTGTTTTCAACTAATAGGTAAACCTATTTTGAGCAAAGCAAGCCTAAGCTACACTTAGCCAAAATGCATATAGTATTTAGTCTACCAATATTCTACTAAGGTATCACTTTCCAATACTATTCCAATGTATTGACCCACTGTGGCTGTAACTTGTGATGTTGCAGGTTATTCTGATGATGATTAGGGGTTATGAGTCTACAATCAACATGCTTGCCTGTGGCACATGAAGATGAAGACTTAATTATCTTATTATATATTTGAACTCTTGTATTAGGCATGTCGCCATGGAGTTTGTAAAAGACTATGGTTGTCTCTGGAATGATATGTAATAATGACCTTTGTTTCTGTGTACTTCATCTTAAACTGTGGATGCTAGCATTGATCCCGGGACTAGCATTGCAATCACAGGGGTCCTTACCTTTATAAAGGGAGGGATCTTACATAAGGAGTTTATAATAAGGACATATCCTTGAAGGAGGATGGTAAAAGGAACTTTGGAGTATTGGAGGAAACAAGTTGAAGATTGTTGAGTATGATGAGAATTCAAAAAAAGATCTAGATATGGGATACTACAATTCTT
Source organism: Avena atlantica (assembly GCA_910589765.1). Taxonomy (NCBI): domain Eukaryota; kingdom Viridiplantae; phylum Streptophyta; class Magnoliopsida; order Poales; family Poaceae; genus Avena; species Avena atlantica. The sequence goes on along the minus strand of OU342738.1, from coordinate 198,219,721 downwards.
CTCATTTGACTTTACCATGGAGTTGAGAAATGTCGTAACCAATACAGGACAATTCCTCATTTCGAAAAGTGAGAGTATACGAACTTCGAGGACGAAGTTTATTTTAAGGGGGAGATTCTGTAACATCCCAGCATTAGAGCTTATAAATAAGTTGAACACAGATGTGTGCATTGCATTCATACATAGAAAATCCAAATAATTTTCGCGCTTTTGAATAAAACTTTCCAAAGTGATTGAAGCTTCTCTCAACTTGATGGAATTGAAGTAGATCATCAATTTGACTATGATAAGTTTCAATATGACCTTTGTTAAAACCTTATTTTGGGTAAAGGAGATTTGATCTAAGGGTAGATCAAATGTATTTGAAGTTAAACCCAAATTCATTACTTAATGAGTTATATTTGATCCTTAAGTAATCATATCCTAGTATTCATTACAATCTGATACGTTGGAAACGTATCTATAATTTTTGATGCTCCATGCTTGTTTAGTATCTACTTTGCTTTACTTGTCCACACTTTGAGGTGCTTTTTTACATTTTTTCTAGTACTAACCTATTAACAAGTTGCAACAGTGCCAGATGCCTGTTTTCTGCTGTTTTTGGTTTCAGAAAAGTTTGTAAAGAAATATTCTCGGAATTGGATGGGACAAATGTCAAAGTCAATTACTTTTCGTGGGGAACAAGAAGTCCAGAGAAGAGCCAGATGGGCCAGCCAGGGGGGCAGACCAACCCCAGGCGTGGGTGGGCCCCACCCCGCGCCTGGCTAGGTTTGGTGGCCCTGGCCACCGCCTCGGTCTCCCCCTTCGCCTATAAGAAGCCCCCGATGCAGAAACCCTAGGTACCCGATCAAAAATCCACGAAACCGTCTGTAGCCGCCGCCACCATTGTCCCTAGATCGAGGGGATCTGAATTTCTTCCCGGCACCCTACTAGAGGGGAGATCATCCCGGAGGCCTTCTCCCCGGTATTTTGCGTGAGTAGTTCCACCTTGGACTATGAGTCCATGTAGTAGCTAGATGGTTGTATCTCCTCCTTTGAGCTTTCATGTATAGATCTTGTGAGCTCCGTTCATGATCAAGATCTAATTTATTTGTAATCATGCATGTTGTGTTTGCGGGGATCCAATGGATATTGAGATTATTATGTTGGTTTGATTAATGTTTTTGTCTTTATGATTCTATCATGTTTGTGTTGTTTTTGATCTTGCATGCTCTCTGTTGTTAGTAGCTATCTTGGCCAAGTAGTTGCTAGTGACTCCAAGAGGGGGTATTTATGCTCGATAGTGGGTTCATGCCTCTAGTTTCCAAGGGAAGTGACAGAAATCTCTTCGGTTGTAGATGTGTTGTTGCTACTAGGGAGAAAACAACGGTCTCTTGTTCATGGAACACGTGGAATGTTTACCTTACACACTTTGCTTAAAGAAGTTGTCTGTTGCTTGCAACTTAATACTGGAGGGGGTTCAGACGATAACCTGAAGGTGGACTTCTAGTCATAGATGCACTTGGATGGCTGTCTATGTATATTGTTGTATTGCCCAATTAACCTCATAGGATCTTTCTGACTAGTAATTGCATTGTTATGCCCTGCTCAGTTCCTGTCAATTGCCCTGCTGTAATTTATTTACCCTTCATGCCATGTTGTTTATCTAAGGAGAGCACCTCTAGTGAACTATGGACCCCGGTCCAATCTTTACCATTGATACATCTTCCACTTTTACTTGTTTACTTGCTGCAAACCATTGCCTTCCACACCATACGTTTAATCCTTTGTTACAGAAAACTGGTGAGCTTGACAACCTCACTGTTCATTGGGGCAAAGTCTTGAGTTTGTGTTGTCTAGGTCTCCACATTGCTTGCAACACCTGTGTGACGTTTCCTTCCTCCTTCTGGTTCGATAACCTTAGTCTCAACTGAGGGAAAACTTGTTGCTTGCTCTTCACACCGTGCGCTTGGGGTTACAAACAAAGTGCCACGTCGAGCACCATCAAGTCTTTCTGGCGTCGTTGCCACGGAGGCTAAGGACGTCTTCACTAGGGGAGTCCTTCACTTCCTTTGTCTTTACTTTGTTTTTAGTTTTCTTTGTTTCTTTTGCTTGGTATTGTTTTCCTCTTTTCAGAAAACCCAAAAAAATAGTCTAGTTTGGTTTGCTTGCTTTATTCAAAAACACAAAAAAATTAGTTTCTACCCTAGTTGCCACCTTGCTCTAGATCACCATGTTGCTCCCAAAGTTCGCCCTGAAATATCTTGCAATAGGTAGTGGCTCCATAATTGGGAAAGAAAATATTGAAGAATTCTTTAATTATGTTAGAAAGCATGAGGATATTGAGGATAAATCTATAGCAGAGCTTGCTCCTAATTATGAGATTGCCGCAGCTTCTTTAGTTCATATGTTGGAGGCTAGGTTTGTTAGCCTTAACCCCTTCATACAGTTCTTGTTTCTAAAACAAAAGAAGAGAAGAAAGCTGAAAAGAGGGAATTCATCCTTGAAACTTTATCAAAAGAATTCCATGATGTTGCTAGGGAAGCGAAAAAGGTTTTGGAGTGTCTCAATATGCTAGGCTAAACTGTAGATGTTGTGGGTATTTTTGATAAAACTAAGCCTATATAGGAATTCAATATACCCATACCCTTCAAGCTTGTTGGAATGCATGAAGCCTTTGAAAAGAACTTTGATTGGATTGCTCCTGAAAATAATTTTGATGAAAGTAGTAGACCAAAGAGAGATGTTAAGGGATCCTCCAAAACCCATTTGGATGAGATACCTTTCATAGTTGAAGACTTTGCAAGTATGGATGTTAATGCTTCTTTATTTGAAAATACTTGATTCTTCTTGCTTCTTGTGCCTAACTTAAAGACGTTAAAGAGAAGTACTTGTTGGGAGATAACCCAAGAGTTTCCTTGAGTCTTGGAAGTTATTACTTCAGTAATGACCTCTCCTTATCCTTTTTGTTTGCTTTTTGTGCCAAGAATGACCTCTAATGAGAGGGCAGTAAGATTTGGGGAGTTGCTGTCCCGAAAAGATTTCTGTCCTCCACCAAAAAACATTCGTGAGGAGTCTCTGTAACTCGGAATGAGCTCAAAATTTATGAATAAATCACCCATTATGTTAGCTAACTTACGTTAGTTCAACACTTTTTGATTTGAGCAACAGAAGATGTTCGACAAAATCGGTTTCTACCTGCTGGTCTGTTTTGACAGATTTCTGCCATTATTTGCATTTGCTTCTTATTGATTCCTTTTGAGTTCTCTTCAGGTCAATTGATATTTCTAAAGGAGTTACTACAGTATCTTGTGTTTTTAGTGAAAAGACTTCCTGTTCCAAAGCTTTTCCAAGCGGTCTAATATCTTTTGAATACAATAATGTTGCTAATGAAGATTGTGTGAAGTTTTGTATGAAGGAAAAATTTCAGGTGTAGAGAGAGAATGATGCAATGAGATGAAGAATGGACAAAAGCTCAAGCTTGGGGATGCCACCATGGTGTCACCCTAAGAAATATCCAAGAGGTACAAGCGTCAAAGCTTGGGGATTCCCAAGGCATCCCCTTCTTCATCAATAAAAAGCTCAGGTATGTCTAGACACTTCGTTTTTATTGTTTCATGCATAGTTGTGTTGTTCTTGGAGCGTCTTAGTCTTTGTTTGCTTTGCTTAGTTTGTTTAGTTTTCTTGAATAAAGTGGTTTGGACCCCCGTTCTCGCTGTGTTGTTTTGCAAGTAAGGTTGCTTGGTGTTTGGAAGGAGTAGTAAGTTCTTGCTTGAAGTGCAAGAGGAGCTTGCATTGATTGTGACTTAGACTTTAGCATGGCATTCTAGGTGTTGTTTTAGCATTATTCTTAGTGATTATTGCTTTAGCATGTCTTGTTCCAAACAATTGGGATTGCTTAGTGTGCCTCGCAGAAATTATGCGTTGTTTTAGCATGCAAAAGCATAGTAGACTTGGCACATGCTCACACCATGTTATGACTATGACAAGTCACCATTAGCCTCTATGATCATTTAGTCCTTGACTTGTAGTACCACTCTTTGCTTTGATTAGCTTGCTTTGTTACACTGCATGATTTTGTCCATTATTGCTCTCTTAGTTGGTTGCTCCCAGTCTTTTGCTAGACTCCACTTGTATGAGTAAGTTATACTCATGCCTCCAACTCCCAAGAAACCAAGTTATCCCAAAGTGTCCACTATAAATTCCTATGCATGGTGTGTTACACCATTCCAAGTATATTCTTGTCTTCAACTATCTTCCAATTAAAAACTATTTTGTTATGTGAAAGCTTAGGGATTAAAGCCCTCACGAACTTGATGGCACACTTTATTTGTTGCCCCTAATAAACTTGAACCATTGTGATAACTTTGTTGTATATGGTTGCACTTATAAGTTGGAATTAGCAGAACCATGCTGTCACGGGGAACGTTTTCAACATTGCACTTGTACCTTGTTGTACTCAGTTGATATCATGTTCTTTTGTCTATGGATGTCACCGGTGTGAAATAAATAGGGAACTTGTAAGTTCATGGAGTTTGTATTCTGTGTTAGAGAAACGCCTAGGCCGCTAGCCTAAGCCATGCCTAATCATGGTGGAAACTTGCAGCATCACCATAGTGATCTATCTATGAAGCATCCTCAATAAAAAGCTATGCATATGGTAAATAAAAAGATTGCTGAGATGCTCATTGTCTGCTTGCCTTGTCATTTTGTTTATGGGAAAGCTCTTATACCATGTGCAAGGGGTACCCCGTTGGCGGTTCTCAATGATATGAAAATACTTATAGTCACAAGAACTTACCTGGACCCAAAGTTGAGTATCCATGAGGTGTGGCCCTCGTATTCAAGGGACTTGAGATTGCCAACTTATACTTCGTCAAGCATATACTCCACCTTTGCCACTTTAACCTTAACCACTTCAAGATGCTTATGATAGGGGCAATGAGGGCTGAAAGCTAACAGGTACCATAATTTTTGGAATATCTTTTTGAAACTTGATATCCCTGCTTCCTTTACAAAAAGTCCATTCTTCCACCACTATTGAGTCTCCACCTTCTACCTTTAGGCACCATTAAGAGAGCATAGTTGTCATTTTGTGTGCAGTGTTCCAAAGCTTATTAATTGATGCATATTGTGATATTACTTGCTCTTGTGCTACTTGTTTCTAGTCACCCTTGTGAACTTTGCAGATGTCCTATGCATTTTATTGCTACTCTATGAGGGACAAGCTGATTGTCACTGTGCTATGTTTTCCGCATGTCAAACAAACAAACGTTTTTCAATGCATGTTATTCATGATCTTTGTTTGTTGATTTTCATGTTGCATGCATAGTTACTATGTCCTATTGTTAGAACTCCATCTTTCATGCACATGTTTAGAGTTCTTTGATCCCAGCTTTCAATGCTTGCAAATGGTTGGATCTTTATTGTGAGGGTGCATGTCACCTAAAAAATTATTCTGTTTATCACTTACCTACTCGAGGACGAGCAGGAGTTAAGCTTGGGGATGTTGATACGTTGGAAACGTATCTATAATTTTTGATGATCCATGCTTGTTTAGTATCTACTTTTCTTTACTTGTCCACACTTTGAGGTGCTTTTTACATGTTTTCTGGTACTAACCTATTAACAAGTTGCAACAGTGCCAGATGACTGTTTTCTGCTGTTTTTTGTTTCAGAAAAGTTAGTAAAGAAATATTCTCGGAATTGGATGGAACAAATGTCATAGTCAAGTACTTTCCGTGGGGAACAAGAAGTCCAGAGGAGAGCCGGAGGGTCCAGCCAAGGGGGCCAGACCCACCCCAGGCGCGGGTGGGCCCCACCCCACGCCTGGGTAGGGTTTGGTGTCCCTGGCCACCGCCTCGGTCTCCCCCTTCCCCTATAAGAAGCCCTCGATGCAGAAACTGTTGGAGCTATGCCCTAGAGGCAATAATAAAAGTGGTTATTATTATATCTTTATGTTTATGATAAATATTTACATTCATGCTATAATAGTATTAACCGGAAACATTAATACTTGTGTGATTTTTAAACTAAATTAGAGTCCCTAGTAAAGCCTCTTTATAATGCTAGCTTGTTGGTTAATAGATGATCGTGGTTTCTCGATCATGAACATTGAGATGTTATTAACAACAAGATAATATCATTAGGATAATGGTATGATGGACATACTCCTATAGATAAGCATAGCATTAAGATCAAGTCATTTCAATATTTCGTTTGCTATAAGCTTTCTGATACATAGTAACCTAATTCCTTCAACCATGAGATCATGTTAATCACCATCACCGGAAGGATGCTTTGCTGACATCAAACACCACACCATAATTGGGTGGCTATAAAGGTGGCATTGAGTGTTCAGAAAGTATGGGTTGAGGCACATGGATCAAGAGTGGGATTTGTCCATCCATATGATCGATAGATATACTCTGGGCCCTCTCGGTGGAATGTCATCCAATTAGCTTGCAAGCATGTGACTGGCTCACAAGGGATCACATATCACAGGAACGAGAAAAGAGTACTTATCGGTAACGAGGTTGAACTAGGTATGCAGAGATACCGACGATCAAAACCTCGGATAAGTAAACTATCGCGAGACAAAGGGAAATTGGTATCGTATGTAAGTGGTTCATTTGATTGCAAAGTAATCATATAAATATGTGGGAGCCATATGAATTTCCAGATTCCTGTATTGGTTATTGATCGGAGAAATGTCTCGGTCATGTCCGCATAATTCACGAACCGTGGAGAGACACACTTAAGGATTCGATGTTGTTTAGTAGATATGGAATGTTAGTAGGGATACCGAATGTTGTTCGGAGTCTCGGATGGGATCCGTGATATCACGAGGAGATCCGGAATAGTCCGGAGAATAAGATTCATATAAGGAAAGTCTGATTCCGGAGTTTGGGAAAGATTCCGATGTTTTCATCGGAGAGGTTCTAGAAGGTTATAAAAGGTTCACCAAACCGGAAGGGAAATGGACCATGAATGTGTCATGGGTAAGTATAATGATTGGATCATATCCTAGGTCACTTGGTGTGGGCATTTGCAAGAGAGAATTAAAGCTCTAAATTGAAAGTCAAACGGGAAGTTTGAAAAGTCAAACTGGAATAATGGTTTCCTAGTGGGAGAAGAAACAAGTCCTTCTCTCAATCCAACTTGGGTTTGGGTTTGGATTCAAACCCACCCCTCCCAAGGCTACCCCCCCTCTCATAAATAGAGGGGGAGGGCTTCCACAACACCACAAGAGCCAAGCCCTCCCCACACCCGCGCCGCCGCTGCCGCCGCTCGCCGCCTCGTCGCCGCCTCCCTAGCCGCTGCCAACACCTCCTCCTCCTCCTCCCGGTCTTCTAAACCCTAGATCACCGGGAAACCCTAATCCACCATAACTCGCATAGGCTTAGGAGAAGCCCTGCGGGATCTTCCCTCTACTTCTGACACCACGCCGTCATGCTGCCGGAATTGCGAGGAGAGAACTACAACCTCCGCTGCCTGTTGGAACAAGGGAGAGGAAGGTCTTCATCGAGTACCGAACGTGTGACCGACTGCGGAAGCACTGCCAGAACGCAGTGCCGGAAGGATCGTCTACGCGATCTTGAGATCGGCAAGTGTATGACTACATCACCCACGAGAATCTGCTCTCGTTAACCGCTTTGGAATCTTCGAGGGTGAGTGCTTCTATCGACTCGTTGCTACAATCTAGTAGATAGATCTTGTCTTATTTTTGTGCATGCGGTAGAATTTTTTGTTTTCCATGCTACGAACCCCTACAGTAGTATTAGAGCCGTGTCTATATGTAGATCTGTGGGCGGTGGTGCTTTTATTATCAATTGCTTTTTGTGTACTTTGCATCTTGCGGTATGATGGTATGAAGCGGCCCGGGCTAACCTTACATGACATCGTTCATGAGACTTGCTCCACGCTCAACATGCAACTTTGTATTGCATAAGTGGCTTTGCGGGTGTCTGTCTCTCCCATCATAGTATAGATTCAATTTACAACGGGCACTTGATAGTTCAAACATCAATGTTGTGGTCCTTGTTCGTAAGTTAGAACGACACTTATTGAAAGCCCCAAACCACGTAAAATATGCAAAGAAAATTAGAGGCGTCTAACTTTGTTTTGCAGGGGTGTGCTGTGATGTGATATGGCCATGATTGTGATTATATATGATGTATGCAATGTTCCTTATTGTAAGTTGGCAACCAGCAGGAGCCATATGGTTGTCTTTTAAATTCCGTTAAGACCTGCGTGTCTATTCAAAGTAGTTGTAATAGTTGATGCTGTTGGACGACAACCATGAAGCGGTGCCATTGACCTTGACGCCATGCCGGTGATGATGGAGATCATGTTCGTGCTTGAAGATGGAGATCGGAAGCACAAGTAGAAAGGCCATATCATATCACATATTATGAATTGCATGTGATGTTAATCCTTTTATGCATCTTGTATTGCTTAATTCCCGATGGTAGCATTATAAGATGATCCCTCAAGCACAAAAATTTCAAGTTTTAAAGTGTTCATCCTTAGTAAGAGCCATTGCTAAAGCTCGTTGTTTCGAAGCACCACGTGATGATCGGGTGTGTTAGATTCTGCGAGTATATACAATGTGAGCAAGCCAGATTTGCTCATGTGGAAGATAAGGTTTGATCTTGACGAGCCTAGCATGTACAGACATGGTCTCGGAACACGGATCACCGAAAGGTAAAGCATGAGTCATATAGTAGATATGATGAACATGTTGATTGTTCGCCATTGAAGCTACATCAACTCTCGTGATGATCGGTTTTGATGTGGTGGATTTGGTTCGTGTGATCACTAAAACAATTTGAGGGATATTGTTTTGAGTGGGAGTTCACCTAAATTAATTTAACTATTAATTAGAACTCAATTTGTCATAAACTTAGTCTAAACTATTGAAAATATGTTGTAGATCAATGGCGGCCCCTACCATCAATTTTAATGCGTTCCTAGAGAAAGAAAAGTTGAAAAACAATGGAAGAAACTTCGCGGATTGGTTCCGCAATTTGAGGATTGTCCTCAATGCTGGTAATTTGACCTTTGTGCTGGATGCACCGCTGGGTGACCCGCCTGCAGCTAATGCTACCGATGAGGTGAAGAATGTGTTCCTCGCTCGGAAGAATCAGTACTCCATAGTTCAGTGTGCTATCTTGTATGGTTTGGAAGCAGAGCTTCAGAAAAGGTTTGAGAACCATGACCCACATGATATTGTCCATGAACTGAAAATGATATTTGAGGCTCACGCGGCAGTTGATAGTTATGAGGCTTCTGAAAAGTTCTTTAACTGCAAGATGGAAGAGGGCAGCTCCATCAGTAAGCACGTGCTTAAGATGTCTGGACACGCAAGTAAACTCCAAAGCTTGGGTATAGTGATTCCTAATGCTTTGGGGATTCACCGTATCCTCCAATCACTACCACCAAGTTACAAGAACTTTGTGATGAACTACAATATGCAAAACATGGACAAGTCGTTACCTGAACTCTTCTCCATGTTAAAATCTGTAGAAGTGGAGATCAAGAAAGAGCACCAAGTGTTGTTGGTCAATAAGACCACCAAATTCAAGAAGCAAGGCAAGTCTAAGAAAAAGGGAAACTTCAAGAAGGGCGGTAAGAAAGTTACCGCGCCGGCGAAGAAGACCAAGGTTGGGCCTAAGCCTAATATTGAGTGCTTTTACTGCAAGGGAGAAGGTCACTAGAAGTGGAATTGCCCAAAGTACTTGGCGGATTTGAAGAACGAGAACATCAAGAAGAAAGGTTTATCCGATATACATGTTCTTGATGTGTATCTCACTAGTACTCGTAGTAGTGCGTGGGTATTTGATACTGGTTCGGTTGCTCATATTTGTAACTCGAAACAGGTACTGCAGAATAAACGGAAGCTAGCGAAGAATGAGGTGACGATGCGCGTGGGAAATGGATAAAAGGTTGATGTGATCGCGGTCGGCACGCTACCTCTTCATCTACCATCGGGATTAGTTTTATACTTAAATAATTGTTATTTGGTGCCTGCGTTGAGCATGAACATTATATCCGGATCATGTTTATTGCGAGACGGTTACTTGTTTAAGTCCGAGAATAATAGTTGTTCGATTTATATGAGTAATATGTTTTATGCACATGCATGTTTGATAGATGGTATATTCTTATTGAATCTCGATTGTGGCAATACACACATTAATAACATTGAAGCTAAACGTTGGAAATTGATCGATAACTCAAACTATATGTGGCACTGTCGTCTTGGTCATATTGGAGTGAAACGTATGAAGAAACTCCATTCTGATGGACTTCTTGAATCACTTGATTTCGAATCACTTGAAAGATGCGAAGCATGTCTGATGGGTAAAATGACTAAGACTCCATTTTCTGGTATGCTGGAGCGAGCTACGAACTTATTGGAAATCATACATACCGATGTGTGTGGCCTAATGAGTGTAGCATCACGCGGTGGTTATCGTTATGTTCTTACCTTCACGGATGACTTGAGTAGATATGGGTATATCTATTTCATGAAATATAAGTCCGAAACTTTTGAGAAGCTTAAGGAATTTCAAAGTGAGGTAGAGAATCAACATAATAAGAAGATTAAATTTCTACGATCTGATCGTGGAGGTGAATATCTAAGTTACGAGTTTGGCGAGAATTTGAAGAAATGCGGAATACTTTCACAATTGACACCGCCGGGAACACCACAGCGTAATGGTGTGTCCTAACGTCGTAATCAAACTCACTTAGATATGGTTCGTTCTATGATGTCACTTATAGATTTACCGCTATCGTTTTGGGGTTATGCATTAGAAACAGCCGCATTCACTTTAAATAGGGCACCATCTAAATTGGTTGAAAGGACACTGTATGAATTATGGTTTGGGAAGAAACCGAAATTTTCGTTCCTTAAAGTTTGGGGTTGCGAAGCTTATGTAAAGAATTTACAGCCGGAGAAGCTTGAACCCAAAGTGGAAAAATGCGTCTTCATAGGATACCCGAAGGAAACTTTTGGGTATACCTTCTATCATAGATCCCAGGGCAAAATCTTCGTTGCCAAGAATGGATCCTTTCTAGAGAAGGAGTTTCTCACGAAAGAAGTGACTGGAAGGAAAGTAAAACTCGACGAGGTTGTTGAACCTTCTCTCGAACTTGCGAGTAGCGCAACACCAGAAGTAGTTCCTGTGGCGCCTGCACCAATAAGATAGGAAGCTAATGATGTTGATCATGAAACTTCGGTTGAAGTTACTACAGAACCTCACAGGTCAACGAGAACTCGTACCACTCCAGATTGGTATGATCCCGTTATGAGTGTCATGTTGGTGGACAACACCGATGACCCTGCGACATATGAGGAAGCGATGATGATCCCAGATTCCAATAAATGGCAAGAAGCCATGAAATCCGAGATTGGATCCATGTACGAAAACTAAGTATGGACTTTGGTGGACTTACCGGATGGCCGGAAGGCTGTCGAGAACAAATGGATTTTCAAGAAGAAAACAAATGCTGATGGTAATGTTACTGTCTATAAAGCTCGACTTGTCACAAAAGGGTTTATACAAATTCAAGGTGTTGACTACGATGAGACTTTCTCACCAGTAGCGAAGCTAAAGTCTGTAAGGATTATGTTAGCAATCACTGCATATTATGATTATGAGATATGGCAGATGGATGTCAAAACGGCGTTCCTCAATGGAGACATTGATGAAGAGTTGTATATGATGCAAACCAAAAGTTTTGTCGATCCTAAAGATGCTAACAAGGTATGCAAACTTCAACGGTCCATATATGGATTGAAGCAAGCATCCCGAAGTTGGAATCAATGTTTTGATAAAGTAATCAAAATCTTTGGTTTTATACAAACTTATGGAGAAGCTTGTATTTACAAGAAAGTGAGTGGGAGCTCTGTGGCATTCTTAATATTATATGTAGATGACATATTGTTGATTGGGAATGATGTAGACCTTCTTAATAGTGTCAAGGATTATTTGAATAATAGTTTTTCAATGAAAGATCTTGGCGAAGCAGCTTATATATTAGGCATAAAGATTTATAGAGATAGATCGTGGAGCCTAATATCATTGTCACAAAGTACATATTTGGACCAAGTTCTAAAGAGGTTTGGAATGGAAGATAGCAAGAAAGGGTTCTTGCCCATGTTGCCCAATACGACCTTGAGTAAAACTCAAAGTACTACAATGGCAGAAGATAGAGAAAGGATGAGTAAGACTCCCTATGCATCAGCCATAAGATCTCTTATGTATGCCATGCTATGTACTAGACCCGACATTGCATATGTTGTTAGTTTGACTAGCAGATATCAAAGTGATCCAGGAGTGGATCATTGGACAGAGGTCAAAAACATCCTTAAGTACTTGACAAGAACTAAGGATATGGTTCTTTCTTATGGAGGTGATGAACAACTCGTTGTTAATGGTTACACCGATGCTAGTTGGAACACCGATCCGGATGATTCTAAATCTCAATCTGGATACGTATTTACTTTGAATGGCGCATCAGTTAGCTGGAGGAGTGCAAAGCAAAGCGTTGTGGCAAGATCTTCAACTGAATCGGAATACATAGCTGTTTCAGAGGCTTCACAAGAGGCGATATGGATGAAGGAGTTAATTACAGAGCTCGGTGTGGTTCCAAGTGCGCTGGACCCAATGTCTATCTACTGTGATAACATGGGTGCCATAGCCAATGCGCAAGAACCAAGAATCTTAAGCACATCAAGCTACGTTTTCATGCTATTCGAGAGCACGTCCAAGATGGTGACATAAAGATTTTCAAAGTACACACAAATCTGAATGTGGCGGATCCGTTGACTAATCCTCTCCTGAGGACAAAACATGACCAGCACCAAACCGCCATGGGTCTTCGGTATATTACCATGTAATCTAGATTAGTTGACTCTAGTGCAAGTGGGAGACTGTTGGAGATATGCCCTAGAGGCAATAATAAAAGTGGTTATTATTATATCTTTGTGTTTATGATAAATATTTACATTCATGATATAATAGTATTAACCGGAAACATTAATACTTGTGTGATTTGTAAACTAAATTAGATTCCCTAGTAAAGCCTCTTTATAATACTAGCTTGTTTGTTAATAGATGATCATGGTTTCTCCATCATGAACATTGAGATGTTATTAACAACAAAATCATATCATTAGGAGAATGGTATGATGGACATACTCCTATAGATAAGCGTAGCATTAAGATCAAGTCATTTCAATATTTTGTTTGCTATAAGATTTCTGATACATAGTAACCTAATTCCTTCAACCATGAGATCATGTTAATCACCATCACCGGAAGGATTCTTTGATGACATCAAACACCACACGGTAACTGGGTGGCTATAAAGGTGGCATTGAGTGTTCGGAAAGTATGGGTTGAGGCACATGGATCAAGAGTGGGATTTGTCCATCCATATGACAGATAGATATACTCTGGGCCCTCTCGGTGGAATGTCATCCAATTAGCTTGCAAGCATGTGACTGGCTCACAAGGGATCACATATCACGAGAATGAGAAAAGATTACTTATCGGTAACGAGGTTGAACTAGGTATGCAGAGATACCGACGATCAAAACCTCGGATAAGTAAACTATCGCGAGGCAAAGGGAAATTGGTATCGTATGTAAATGGTTCATTCGATGGCAAAGTAATCATATAAATATGTGGGAGCCATATGAATTTCCAGATTCCTCTATTGGTTATTGATCGGAGAAGTGTCTCGGTCATGTCCGCATAATTCACGAACTATAGGGATACACACTTAAGGATTCGATGTTGTTTAGTAGATATGGAATGTTAGTAGGGATACCGAATGTTGTTCGGAGTCTAGGATGGGATCCGGGATATCACGAGGAGATCCAGAATAGTCCGTAGAATAAGATTCATATAAGGAAAGTCTGATTCCGGAGTTCGGGAAAGATTCCGATGTTTTCATCGGAGAGGTTCTAGAAGGTTCACCGAACCGGAAGGGGAATGGACCATGAATGTGTCGTGGGTAAGTGGAATAATTGGATCATATCCTAGGTCACTTGGTGTGGGTATTTGCAAGAGATAATTAAAGCTCTAAATTGAAAGTCAAACGGGAAGTTTGAAAAGTCAAACTGGAACAATGGTTTCCTAGTGGGAGATGAAACAAGTCCTTCTCTTAATCCAACTTGGGTTTGGGTTTGGATTCAAACCCACCCCTTCCAAGGCTGCCCCTCTCATAAATAGAGGGGGAGGGCTGCCCCAACACCACAAGAGCCAAGCCCTCCCCACACCCGCGTCGCCGCCGCGCCCAAGCCGCCGCCTCGCGCCCAAGCCGCCGCCCTAGCCTCCGCCGACACCTCCTCCTCCTCCCGGTCTTCTAAACCCTAGATCACCGGGAAACTCTAATCCACCATAACTCGCACCGGCTTAGGAGAAGCCCTGAGGGATCTTCCCTCTACTTCCAACACCACGCCATCGTGCTGCTGGAATCGTGAGGAGAGAACTACAACCTCCGCTGCCTGCTGGAACAAGGGAGAGGAAGGTCTTCATCGAGTACCGAACGTGTGACCGACTGCGGAAGCGCTGCCGGAACACAACGCCGGAAGGATCTTGTATGCAACCTTGAGATCGGCAAGTGTATGACTACATCACCCACGAGAATCTGCTCTCGTTAACCGCTTTGGAATCTTCGAGGGTGTGTGCTTCTATTGACTCATTGCTACAATCTAGGAGATAGATCTTGGCTTGTTTGTGTGCATGCGGTAGAAATTTTTTGTTTTCCATGCTACGAACCCCTACAGAAACCCTGGGTACCCAATCAAAAATTCACGAAACCGTTTGTAGCCGTCGCCACCATCGTCCCTAGATCAGGGGGGATCTGAAGTTCTTCCCGGCACCCTGCCGGAGGGGAGATCATCCCGAAGGCCTTCTATCCGGTATGATGCGTGAGTAGTTCCACCTTGGACTATGGGTCCATGTAGTAGCTAGATGGTTGTATCTCCTCCTTTGTGCTTTCATTTATATATCTTGTGAGCTCTGTTCATGATCAAGATCTAATCCATTTGTAATCATGCATGTTGTGTTTGTGGGGATCAGATGGATATTGAGATTATTATGTTGGTTTGATTAATGTTTTTGTCTTTATGATTCTATCATGTTTGTGTTGTTTTTGATCTTGCATGCTCTCTGTTGTTAGTAGCTATCTTGGCCAAGTAGTTACTAGTGACTCCAAGAGGGGGTATTTATGCTCGATAGTGGGTTCATGCCTCTAGTTTCCAAGGGAAGTGACAGAAATCTCTTCGGTTGTAGATGTGCTATTGATACTAGGGAGAAAACAACAGTCTCTTGTTCATGGAACACGTGGAATGTTTACCTTACACACTTTTCTTAAAGAAGTTGTCTGTTGCTTGCAACTTAATACTGGAGGGGGTTCAGACGATAACCTGAAGGTGGACTTCTAGTCATAGATGCAGTTGGATGGCGGTCTATGTATATTGTTGTATTGCCCAATCAACCTCATAGGATCTTTCTGACTAGTAATTGCATTTTTATGCCTTGCTCAGTTCCTGTCAATTGCCCTGCTGTAATTTGTTTACCCTTCATGCCATGTTGTTTATCTAAGGAGAGCACCTCTAGTGAACTATGGACCCCAGTACAATCTTTACCATTGATACATCTTCCACTTTTACTTGTTTACTTGCTGCAAACCATTGCCTTCCACACCATACGTTTAATCCTTTGTTACAGCAAACCGGTGAGCTTGATAACCTCACTGTTCGTTGGGGCAAAGTCTTGAGTTTGTGTTGTGCAGGTCTCCACGTTGCTTGCTACACCTGTGTGACTTCTCCTTCCTCCTTCTGGTTCGATAACCTCGGTCTCAACTGAGGGAAAACTTGGTGCTTGCTCTTCACACCCTGCGCTTGGGGTTACCAACAAAGTGCCACGCCTAGCACCATCACAATCACCCATGAATACCAAGCTATGAATATAACTCAAGTAATATGAATCCAATAACCAATCTTGATCTAGTTTATTCTTATCCATTCCTACCATGAGCATCATGGTAGTTCTTTAACACTAACTCCTTATCAATGTTGAGTAATCAACTATTGATGCACCAATTCTTAACCTATAAATTGTTGATATATCAACTCTTGCTCTTACCATAACAATCAATTTAAACCTATAAAGAAGGAAGTAAGAAGAGGTAAGTGGTAATGATAGTTTTAGATATCATCTATAGAATGGGAGTGATTGAAGGGAATCAAATAAATGTGACAATTGATGGAGTTAACCCACTCCTGAAATGATAGAAGATTACAAGGATGAATATTGAAGATAGTTACCAAGGGGGTAATCCTATTGGATTAAGTAGGCATAGCCAATGAATATAGATACACCGAGAAGATAATTATAATATAACTGAAATGATGTATTGATGAAGGCCTTGATTAGCCAACTGGAAATCTAAGCCATACATGATCAAAGGATTGTAATGATCATGCTCAGGTCACTAAGAGTGAATGATTATATCAGGTATAAGTGACATTGGTGGATATAACATGATTAAACCCTAGTATAGATATGTTAGCCTAGGTTAGCCATGATAAGTCACCATGATATGATGTGAAGTTTGAATATAAGATACTGGAGTAAAGTACATATAAGATAGTATGGCTAAGCTGAAGCTAGAGTAGCATGGGGTTATTGAAGTAGTTTTATTTCTCTTAAAAGATAGTAAGCTTTTAAGGAGAGAAAAATTAGATATATGAATCAATTAGAGTAATGTTGGTGATGGATGATAAAGGAAGAGTATGAATGGAGTTAACTGTAACCATCTGTTGGATTGGAGATTATTAGTAGTAGAATAGTTTGATAACCAAGTGTAGATATGAGAAGATTATGAAGAGCTTTAGTGTTAAGCTCATTGGATTTAAAAATGGATTTAGAAGAAGAAAGTATTGATAATAATATTCTTGTGAAGTAAAGCTCATCATGATAACACATTATGATGGATAGGAAGAAGTACAATATCTAGGAAAGGAATTCCTTAATTAGAAGTCAAGAATTATGAAGTATGGAAGATAAGATTTCTTGGTAAACACTAAACCTTAAATCTATAATCAAACTAATGTCTATTCCATCTATATGATCAATCATCCTACTTCCACAATGCCTTGTAGGAATATTTTCCTATAGAAAATCACTTAAGCATATCTTTGTCACTTCCAAATTTTAAAATCATATGTGCCTAGAAACTCTAATTATCAATTCCATCTCTAAGCCATCCTAGAAAACAACCCCACTATTTTACCTTAGATGGTGATATCATTCATGATCATAAACATAAAGACAATATGACTTAACCATTAATCTCTACCCATGCTTATAAAAGAATATGAGAATATTAAATCTCCTAAGAACTTATGGTAAGCATTTTCAATTCAAAAATTAACTCCTATATTAGTTATACTAAAAAATATATATATCTTGTTATTCCCTAGAATCATGGGAGTAATATTAATTCCTTTGTATATCATACATCAAATAATGATATACGACCATTAGATATTAAATTTTCCCTCAAAACTATAAGTTAACTAGAATTAAGTTTTATAATTAAATAAGGAAATATCAAATAATAAATCCATGGTTTGTTATGGAAAGAAAATTAATAACAAAGTCCCTTACCAAATATTAGAAGGATCTATATAAGGAAAGTAAAGAAATAGAAAATTATAATAAAAGTTCACAAAATGGTTTTAAATAACTTTATTATGGCTGCTAGTATTCAGCAAAGAAATTCCCTAAAGAAAATTCAAAACAATTGTTTAAATACAAAAGCTAGAAATCAGAAAACGGAAAGAATAAAGAAAAGGAAACAAATGCAGTCCAGAAACTGGCCCGAGGCCCACTCCCTCACTGGCTTAACCGTCGCTCGCATGCAGCAGCAGCCGTCGTCTGCTCACCTGGCTACATCCCACTTCGGCCCAGCACCAGCCCACCAGGAGGCCGTATCGCTTTGGCCTTCTGTTCCTCGTCGTCTTCCTCGCCGGTAGAAGCAGCTGCGTGGCGTCACGGCCATCGTCGATCTTCGTCGCGCTACGATGCGCGTCGCCGCTGTTGGGCGGTAGGATAAGAACGCCCGTGATCTCCTCTATCCATTCGTACCCGTATCACTCTCTCTCGTTCCCTCTCCCAAAATTCCCCAACCATGCTGAAACCCTAGATCGTCGGTGTTAGTCGTTCCGGCCATATCCGACCACCCCGTGACTCGCCGAAGCCACCGTTGGAAGCTCCATCATGGACTCGTTCGTTTAGGACCAAGAACAAGAGTTGGCACGCCGGGAATCAGGCGGAATCAAGCGTTCCCTTTTGTCGTCCACCGTGGCCATCACTGTCGATTCATCGTCTGCACGCCTCCTCTCACTTCCCCAAGAATTCCATCACAATAAGGGTGAGCCCCTCTATCTTCCAGTAGTCTTCGTTGATTCGATTGCATCCCGTATCGAGGTCTCGCCGTGCGCCGTCGTGCACTGTCGTCAGTCACCGTCGTGCACAGCTCTCCGGTGACCATTTAGGGGCGGCGTGACCACCACTAGACTCCCCGTGCTTTTCTATCTCCAAATAACACAACCACAGCCGCGTGCGCATACGGGATTCACTAATCAATCTTCAACCTGAGAGGATCAATCTCGAGTGACGTCAGCGTGACATCATGATGATGTCATATTACCTTTTATTGAATTGTTTTACTGTTCTAGAAATGACATGGCACAGGACCCACTGGTAAGTGACTGGGGTAGGATTAGCTCTGGTGAGAAAAACCCCTCACCTCATGCTGACATCAACATTACCTCATAAACACATTTAATTATTAAATTAAAAATTCACAAAATGATTAAACCTTATAAAATAAATAACTTTTATTTTATAATTCAGAAAAATATGTTTATATAAAAAATTCAGAAAAATAACATCTATAACATTAAACTATTGTCAAACATTATTATAAGTTTTAATACCTTGAAAATTCATATTTTAATCTTGGTAAAAATTAAAAATATAAATAAAATACCAAAAATCTTAGAAAAATAAGAATTATAGTTTAAAACTATAATCAAGGATTATTATTTCACTTAATTAAACACTTATTATTTGTAAAGTGTTTATAAAGTAGTAAATCTTCTAAAAATCATATCTTAATATTTATAAATCACAAAAATAAATGTAATATACCAAAATAATCACAAAAATAAAATCTACATGTTAAAAATATAACATTAAAAACTTAATACCCTAATAACTTGAATTTAAACCTAATTTCCTTAATTAATAATTCATATAAGGGTAAATAAAATTTGCTAATATTTCTAAAATTAACCAATTGAGTCTAATAAATAGTATTAGTCTTAAATATTGATAATATGAAGTCAAAATGGTTCAACACATTTTAAAAACAATTTTATTGAATTATCATTCAATCATAAGTGTAGATCATTTTCTAAAAAGGTCCTTATCAATTATAAAATTTTCAAGAATGATATTTTCAACCAAATAGAACTTTTTACCATTGTTTCAACTACAAGTTTATCAATATACCAAAACACTATAGTGAATTCATAAGTAGGTAAGTAATATTATTTCCTTGTTTACAAACTATAACCACTCATTTGTAAAAAGGTAAAGGATTCTATTCCATTATAATATTAGAAAAGCCACTACTCAAATAAAAGTAATACCATTATTAGTTAGCTTTAAAGAAACCTTATGAAGTGAACAAAGTACAATTGTCATAAGAATTACACCTTCAATCCATATATGTTCTTAAAGTTAACTTTAAGTCTACAAGCCTTTAAATATATGACAACACCTTGTTATGTGTTTTATAGTTAACTTTGGTCTGTTATAATTAAGTCGTAAAGCATCTCAAGTCCAAAATATTTAAGCAAGCACAGACAACATCGACCACATTTGATTAACCACCAAGATTGTTTAAACCATATAAAAGAAATCTTTTCTTCAAATGTTATTCTTTTTGCCACTTCAAACAACAAGTTTTACGATAATATCTCCAACACTTAACAACTAAACTCAAAGACTTTCATCATAGTCAACAGATGACAATTAATCGTAATAACATTGTTTTAAACTTTACTTGTATATCAGGATTGTTAATACTTAAGTTCCTTATAAATGCCTATACTTGTAAAGTTAGATTCGAAGATAAGGCAATTCTTATATAAGTAGTCTTTGAGTACCATTCCACATTTTTGTATATTATTGTTGTATGGTATTATAATTACATGTTGTTTCACACACACTCACAAGCCTTAATAAGAAGCACAAGGGTGAAGCTTAGCTACAAGTATAACACATTCTAAAAGAACCACTTCTAGTATCAAACCCTAGATCAACGCTTATTTCGGGGATTCGAGTTTACCAAATTGCATTACATTACTTATGCATAATGGCATCTTGCTTCTTTAAACATTAGTCCTTACCGGACCAATGATGCTGTTTTCAGACATTGGATTTTATATTGTCTCGAAGACCATGAGTGCATAATCTTGCAATCACAAAAGGCAAGTTCACACTTGCTCATGTCCTTTTATTATTTTCTGTAAAGTATTTTACAAATTTAGTGTTGTCATCACCTGCATTTAAAAAAGGTCAAAAAACACTATTTTTGATAATAATGTGAACTATTGGTTATTGGTCCACGGTGATCAGCTAATCTATTAAATCTGGAAGTTGGAATACCACTGCTCAGGACTATATCACCTACGACTTAACAACCAATGTTGCCAGTGATTCTTGCGCCGTATATTACGCATTGACCATGAGATTTGGAATGGGATGGAGAAGTCAGCTATATCTTTTCCCTCTCGCAAGGAGCCGAATGTGTGGGTCATGGCTATTATCACTCATAGCATGCATTAATTGGTAATTCGTAGAGGATATGCTGCATATGGGTGGGAACCGTCAACATCCCACGATTGTTCCAGCATCTGAACGGTATGTATTGAATATTGTCATAATTCAATAGGTGGGCATGGCATACACCAAGGAGACATGCGGGGTCACGGAGAAGGCAGTGATTGGCTTGGATCTTAGGTTGGGCTTCAAACCAAGGAAGTTTGAATGGGAATATACTACCGGCCGTGCAACAAAGTCTAAGGTATCTCATGGGTAAGGTGACACGCCTCTATAGAGTGTAAGAACTGTAACTTGTTACTCCCTGTTCCGGGAAGGAGCTACGAATGCGGCCAGAAAGGATCTCCATGAAAGTTCTGGTAAACCTGTGAAGGCTGACGGACATAGCTTTTAAGAATAAAAGCAATCTTTGAAGAAATGTTTATGAAAACCTGCATCGCCTATGACCTATGGTCTGTAGCTATAGATATAATGCATCAAACACTCTTTTTCTAGTGAACTTGCTGAGTACGCTCGTACTCAACGTATCTTTTTAACCCTTGCTAGATTCTAAAGGCATTAAGATGATGTCTACATCAAGTTATGCTCCAGGAATCATCATTAGAAGCTAAAGCTCTGCAATGCAGTCAAGAAAGTCAACATATACATCAACTCAAGTGAAGATGAAGTTGTTGATTAGATAGGAATAAATTCTCTAGCCATAGCACCTTCTCCTGTAGAGTATTGCAATAGCAGCAATGCAAGTCTCAACAGTATAGATACTAGTCTATTAGTATATTAGATTTGAGTTGATTATTTATGATTCTTCTTTGTAAGAAGTTTCTTTCTCTCTTTAACCTAGAGTGTTCTCTGTATCTTTTGTAAAAAGTCGAGTTGTAACGTATAGTCATGTCTTGGACCTGCTGTGTGTCACATCCCAAGATTTTCCAAATCTTGTAATGTGAAAAATAAATAAACCAAATAAATAATTGTTGAAAATTAGGGTGAAAAGAAACTTTTGTTTCTAAATGGAAACCTAAAATTTCATCTTGAACAAACTTTGGTTAACATTTAAATCCAACTAAATTCAAATCAAGTGGAATGCATTCTTCATAAATGCATCTGGAAATTTAAACACTTGAGAAATAAACCAAAACCCCAAAACCCTAAGGGAAGAAAAACATTTCCAAGTTATCTCTAAGACCATGGATTTGATCCAAATAGAAATTTGTCAAACAAACATTTCAAAATGATCAAGAATGACAAATGGATATATTATAAAACCATATAATTGATTTCATTCAATTTGGAGCCATAGATAAAATCTTATGAATTTAATAAGATAAGTATATTTAATTCCCAAAGCTTATAAAGCATCTATCTATAAATCCATACCAAATGGTGAGCAAATAATCCTAAAGGGATTTAAAAGGATAAACAAATATCAAATAAGATTTTACAAATTGGAATCACCAAGTTTGGATTTATAAATAAAAATATATGGATTTTATAAAATGAAGAAAGAAATATTAAATAGGGATTAATTAAAGACTAAATTAAATCTTGGCATAATCCATTAAGGAAATGGAATGAATAGAATCCAAAATCCAAATAAAATAGAAGGATAAGGAATTTCCAAAATAAAATAAAATTGCATTAACCATTCTATCCCTATTTTAATAAAGACAAATCTCTAATAAACATAATTATATAATTCATGAGAAAATAGTATTTTGGAATTTACCCAAGTGGAATAAAAGTTGTTTAATTAACTTAAATAAAATAAATCTTCCAAATAAAATTTAGGGAATTAAAACTATATTTAATTCCATTAGAAATAAAACAAATACCCAATTCAAATGATTTATGAATCATATTAAATACTTTCCAAATAATTCAAGATGAATTATTTGACACCCTATTAAACAAATAAAAACCTACTGGAAAGATTTGGAAGGTTTAAGAATTCAAATGGTGTTTTGAAGATATTATTGAATCTTATTTGAATTAAAACAAAGGCCTAATTAAATAATTAAAAGACCCCAAAGAAAATAAAGTTTTATTCCCAAAAAATTGACTTTAGAATATACTATTAATCAGTATTTGAGTCTTCACAAAATTTGGCAAAGATTTGAATTCAAATGAATGTTTAAATTGTTTAAACAAAATCAAAACAGAATATTAGAAACAGAAAAAGAAAAACAAAAGAGTATAAAAAAACAAGGTCGACCGAACCCATCTGGCAGCCCACTAAGCCCAACCCCAGCCCACTCCTTCTTCCCCGCGGAAAAACGCTTCGCACCAGATATTCTACCCGCGCAGTCACTGACGTTCGGACCCCACCTCCCCTGTCTCTCCTTCGCTGACGAAACGACCCCACTGCTACCTCATCGTCGTTTCCACCTGCGCCAACGTCGCTGCCGTTTCTGGCCGGGAATCAAACCCGTTAAATTCGCCTCTAAATGCTGGACTAAACCCCGCCCCAATCACGCACACTTAAACCCCTGCTCCTCCTCTCCGTTCCCCCCCAGAAACCACCTACTCCCTGCCCCCAGGCCGTCCCCATTTTTGTTTGTACCGTCGCAGCCTCGGTCGGACTCTGACGTCAATTCCGGCCAGTCGACGTCGCCCCTCGCCCCCTCGACCACACACGCGTCCTCCACATACCCTGGCACACCTCCCAGTGGCCTCGGCTCGCTCGCGCGTGCCCCCCAGCGTCGGCAACGACGACGACTAGCAGCGCCGCCGTCTGCTTTTTCTCCGACGAAGCCTCCAGGTAGTCTCTGACCGCTCCGCCCCCTCTCTTTGATGCTCCCACACTCCCTAATCTCTTACGCGTCTAACGCACCCTTTGTTTTGGATTGGCGCGCCCTGTAGCCTCATACCCGACAACGGCCGAGCGAACCCGTCCCCAGGAGCAACTCCGGCGAGGAATTGCCGTCACCACCGTGCGCCCCTCAACGAGCTATCACCACGTTGAGCTGCAGCGTCACTCCGCGAACCTGGTGAGACACTCCCTTTCCTCCCTCGCCTCCTGCATCGCCAGCATCGCCACCGTCTGACCGCTCCGCCGCCACCAGCCGCCGCTAGCGCCGCCCATCTCTGGCAAGCACGCTGTGCACCGTCCGATCTTGATCATGTGGCCACGATAGATTGACTAAGCGAAGAGGTATCGAGTGATATGATCCGCGCGATTAAACTTAAATCCAACGCTCCACAGCGATCGAACCAACTGAAGCGGTACCGACGAAAAAACACGCCACGTGGCCCTGTCCGTTTGAAATAAAAACAGAAATGTCTATTAGATGTTCCAATTTGAAAAATTCATAACTTTCAAACCATCCATCCAAATTTTGCAAATTTTATATCAATGGATTCAGCAAAACAAGTACTTTCTGACCATGCCCTTTGTTTAGTAAATTGCTTCTGTTAAATTGTTTGTTTTTGCAGAAACTTGTGTATGCATGTTTAGAATATAAAAATTGTTCTAAAATGATTTTTGAGATAAAACCTTTGGCAAATGGATTGTTTTGAACCTATTGACCATAGAAATCAATTTTTGGTTTCAAAAATATATTTTGTGATGCAAAAGAGTAAACCTTTGATTTGAACCATTTCTACTCAAATAAAAATATGGTTATTTGTTAAAAATGCTTTTTGGAGAAAACCTTTGGGAAATATTTCGGAATAAACTCTCTGACCCCAATCACCAAGTTTTATGATTTAAAAATGTATTTGCTAAACCCTATAAAGATTGCTACTTTGATAAAGGCATTTTTCAACCACATGAAATAATGATTTGGTTAAAAATGGTTTATTGGAAGAATCTTTTGCAAATAGTTTTGCCACTTTATAAAATGACCAATAAAGTGTTTTAGAATGTTTATAACCAATTATAAACCACTTTTGTAAATAAAACAAAGTTTGGCATGTGTAGCATCCCAGTTGTCTAACACCTGTAATGCTACTTGATCTAGTAATAAAATGGCCACTTCCTACAAATAATTGTTGCATCATCATCATGTCATGTTCATGTCATCATGCCACCTTGCATTTGAGCATCATATAAAAACCCTTTTGTTTTGGTTCTTGATATATTGTTAAATGCCCAAGTTGATTTGGGGGAATATCTCTTATTGACTCCACCACCTTTTCTTCACCACCTTATAATTCCACCATCCAACTAATATGAGCTTGGCATTTTAATTGAGTTTATCTCTAGCTCATGTGGGTTGGGTGGATTCCACTCCTAATCTTATGCTTGGCTTTTTCCACCTTTTGGAAATGCATGGAATAATGCCACATGATCTTATGTTGTTTTCACAATATGAATACATGGCATTTATTATTTGCATGGGCCATGCAAGAACCACCTCATATCTCTACCTCTGTTTTGTTTTTGACAAGCCTTAGATCCATGTGAAGGTTCCCTAAGTTTACAAATGTTTCCATCTAAATTGCAAAAGCCCCTTATCTTCATATGCTTGCAAAATGCCCCACTTGGCTCATTCCTAAATTATGTATGTATGCATCAATCATCTCCACTTCTTTTGTTCCCCTTTTCTATCCTTGGCCTCCCCTTTTCTCTGTTCAAAATTACCTGCTAGGTTCAAAAGGTTTTGACATATAAAGGTTGTTGGGTTTGAAACAAACAAACAAATAGGAATAAAAAGAAGAATAAATAAAGAAGAGGAAAAACAGTGAGAGAGGAGAGCAGCAGCCAACCTGGGCCTTACCTCCCGCAGCAGCCCAAGTCGAGCAGCAGCAACCAGCCCACCCTGGCCCAATACCCCTTCGCTCCCGACGCCGTTTCCTGTTCTTCTTCTTCCGTCGCGTCTCCCTCTCTGCAGCGATCACGGCAGCGAGCAGGTGCCCGTCTCCTCCGTCAGCCGCGTCATCCACCTGCCCCTTCTTATCCCCAAGCCGCGGAGGCTTCCCCCCCTCGAACCCTAGCCTCCCTCTCCCCTCCTTTCCGCCGCCCTTCCCTTTTCCCCTGTCCTCCGCCCTCCTGCATGCAGCAGCAAGCCGAGCGACGCCGCGCCGACGCCTTGATCCCCTACTGGAGCCGTAGGGCGTGCAGGCCGCCTCCGTCGACCACCTCGCGAGCTCGAGCAGGAGCTGGACGTGACGCCGCTGTTCCCTCTTCTTCCTGGTCAAGCGCAGGACCACGCCAACGTCGCCGACATCACCTCCGACCGCTCCCCTCCTTGATTCCGGCGGGAATCGGCCGAGGTGAGCACCCCCTCCTGTTCCCCTTCCCTTTTTCCCCTCCGTTCTGCATCTTGTCGCCTGGAATCAACTGCCGCCCGCCCGCGCAGCCTCGCCGTGCCGCTCGCCGCGCGCATCAGAGAGCCCGCAGCAACAGCAGCAACGATCGACAGCAGCGGCCGCAGTTTTCCGCCTCTGTTCGTCATCGTGCCCCGCCCGCTGCAGCCAAGATCCGGCGTTGACCCCTTAATGAAAGTTGTAGCCCGTTCATCCCTTGTCATCTTTTGTTTTTGTGGCATGTCGAAATTCTCGAGGGATTTGTCGCCATCGTCTTCCGAAAATCAAGCAAGCTTCTGTTTTTCGCGTTGGCTTCAGTTTCGTCAGAGAGTAGAGCAGCCGCGTTTTTGCATTTAGGCCCCTGCACCTTTGCCTTCCTCACCCGTAGACCTCCCAGCCGACATTTTTTTTATAAAAAGGCACCTCGTTTTTATGGAAACAAACCCGCAGTCCTTGGCTTGCCACGTGTCGCGTTCGGTCTGGGCGCGCACGCAGGTGGCCCCGCTCCTGACTCTGGCCCACATGTCAGTGACGGAGGGTAGGATATCCCTGAGTGAGAAAAGTCGCCTGAATCTCTGGAATCTAATAAAATTCAGGAAATGTTTAAATCTAATTAAATTCATAGCTTTTGAAATAATTCGAATTTGTAAAAACTTTCAAAACGAAAAGTAAATGTTTTCCAAATATGAATTCAACCATGTTTTCGAATTTGACCAAGTTTGACTCTATCTAGTCAAACCTTTGACCTTGACCCCTTTTAATTATTTTGACTTAAAATAAATTTAAATTCATAATTTCAAATAATACAAATAATATATGATTTTGAATCAGAAAAATGTGAGGAATTCAAATATGCCATTCAAAATATTATTTGAACACTTTAATTTCCAAGTTGAGTAAATTACAACAAAATGCCACTAGGACTTAATAAATTAATAACTTTTGTTTTATAACTCCGAAATTAACAAATGATATGTCCAAAATGATCAGCTCGACGAGACCTTTCTGTTTATGCTATCCATGACTTCAATTGCAGCATGCATCATATAAATATAAAGTATACAGCAACTATTATGATAATAAAATGGGACCAAAACCCCATAAAAATGTTACTTCTTGTGTTCTACACCTCACCCATGCCATGCTACTTTATTGCCATGCAACTTGTGCATCATTCATCATGGCATGATTGTTTGCTTGTCGCATTTTATTCATATGCTTGCGTTCTTTATTTATGTTGGCCCTTGTTTGTTTGGTTCTTCTTCGAATAGACGCTGAGCAGGGGATATATCAAGAGAACCAGGAGCACTACCCAGATCCGTCTCTCGCTTCAACTGAGTTGCCAGGCAAGCACTACCACATGCTTGCATACATACAGTACCTATTGCCTCTATCTTATTCTTGCATCATTGAGTCGCGATTGCATTAAACTGAATCCCAAGTATTGCATAGCCTTTACTTTTAAACCCCACCAAGCCTGTTCCTCCATCCCATGAGCCATTACTACAGGAGTTGATTGAGCCATGCGAGTCGTAGAACAGCATGTGTAGGGTTTGTGAGTGTCTGATGGATAACGAGGTACCTAAACAACTTAACCTGAGTAGTAATGGGATAACTAATGAAAGTGGCACCGGTGAGCAATATCTGTTATTTGGTTTTTCCTGCTCACTTGTGTCCCGTAGGACCCCGAGTACTTGATTCCTGTTCCTTGATTTATCGCGCTATCCACATCCGGGAGGCTTATGGGACCCCCCTGAGCCAGAGCTTGATTCCGTCTTATTTCTTGGGGCCACAAACTAGTTTGAGGTCTTATTTACTATCCTATACTTATGCCATGTTTACTGCTTTATTTAAGATTGTGCGAGGAGCACACTGTACTGTTTAGGTAAGCGGAATGTTTTCGCGGTATCGACAAGCCCAGTCACATTTTCGGGTTCCCAGTCGTTTACAGCCATTGACGCAAACCTTGAGTCCGTCTCGGAGTCAGCTAGCTTCGTTGCGGGTCTACTCAATGGGGTGGCCCCCTGAAATATTTCTGAATCTTGTGATTGCTTTGTCGTGAAGGCCTCGTTGGGTTTTGATTTGGTTTTTCCGAGGTTGATCGAGTGTGTGTTGCTATTTGTGCACCCCTGCAGGGTAAAACTTTCTGAAAGCCGTGTCCGCGGTTATGGACGACTTGGAGCACAGTTTCTCGACCATAGACAAGCATAACTAAAGTACTGCTTTAATCTGACTAAGTAACTGACTAGTAAATAGTGCAACACTCATGGAATGGTTAATAAAATTGCCAACGGATGGGGGGTTGTTCGTCCGCTTCCTCGTCGGTAAGCGAGGAGGAGGATGAATCTGTGAATATTACTGTTATAACTGTTGTCATTAATTCACGGACATCCGTCTATCTTTGGTTAGGCGGATGGTTAGCGTTTATCCATAGAACTGTTAGGGTTTATCTTTCCCTGCAATTGCGTCACCCCAGGTTGTGTCCCCTTTAGAGGCATAAAGACTTGCTGAGTACCCTTAGGGTCTCACACGATAAATTATTGGTTCAGATGAACAGGTATCCTCGCAGGACGGATACTGGGTGGAAGAGGCTGATGATGTGGGCAACGATCGTTCGGTGTAGAGATTCCGGGCACGGGGATCCGTGAGATCTGTGGGCGGGATGTGCTTATTTCTATGGCATCTTATGCCGATTTGCTTCTTATCCGTACTCGGACTTTGTTTTGCCGCTTCCGCTTGATACTCTGATGTGTGTTGTATGAGGAATTATCCTAAAATATTATATCTATCTAGGTCATTTGAATCTTGCCGTATGGCGTTGCTATATTTCCTTTCTTTTTAGATGGAATGGCTCTGATGTACTTTTCTATGGTGGCTTGCATACATACCCATTTGTGTATGTAGTTGATCCCTTCGCCTGCCGATTACGCCGCCCGTACAGGTCCCGATGAATTGGAAGTGGTTGGGACGGCCGAAAGGTCTACCCGTGAGTGGCTTTTGGGGCCCCACCGTACTATTTCAACCACTACCGTTCATCCAGGCTTGTATCTAGGAGCGTAATTCACCGAGGTAGTTACAATTGGTATCAGAGCCATCCGGACCTTCAGGGTCTCAGCCAAACGGTCGTTGTCAGTCTAGCAAATATTTTGGTAGTTATGTATACTAGGGAAAAACAAAACGCGAGAGTAGGACTACTTCCACTTTTCTTCTTACCCACCCACCCACCCTTTTCTGGTAAGGAAGTGTAACATTTTCAATCCTCTTCTTAAAATTCAAACTAGGATTCACGTGTTCTGGGTTTCCGTAGTACCATAGGTTGTGTGTGTGTGTGTGTGTGTGTGTGTGTGTGTGTAATCCCTTGTATATCTGTTGCATCCAAGTTGTTATCTAATCGGCCTTTTGGTTATCAACTGTTGGTACATTCCATACCGACAGGTTTTTGCAAACCGACGCGATCTATCTGATTCGTTGTTTACCGACGCGATCTGTCTTACTCTTTGTTATCCGACGTTATCTTGTTTGGGGTGTTCGTTTCCGTAGTGCTAATCTTAGGTTCAACGTGAGAAGAAGGGGTTAGGATATGTGTTCCACTTATTCATGTGCGGAGTAATGATTTGAGTGCGGGATGGAGTCGCGACCATACCACTACTTTTATCATTCGCTTTGGTATATTGAATTGGTAGAGTCACTAATCTTGATTCGTTAAGTAATTTTGCGCATCTATTGGTATTTTAATGCCGAAATTTGTGGAAAATTTTTCTTGATATATCTGTGTACCACACTCCTTTTTAGTCGTGTGCGATATGCTTAATATCTTCTAGGTGCTTTGAACTTTGTTGATATTTTAATATCATCTTAGTAAATTGTATCCTTTAATCTTGATTAATTCCATCTTGGTACTATTTTGGATTATTATCATTCTCCATAATAGTACTGACTTGTGTCTTATATCAATCTCAGGATGGCTCCACCACGCCGTTCAGATGAGGACATACCACCGGAACTTGGGGCCGCATTGTCAAACATAGCCAATGCCTTGGCAGCAATGCAGCAGAACCAGCAGCGCTTGGAAGAAAGTGTCAGGAGAAATGAGTTTGCTCCACTCCCTCCACCTCCCAAGCGGGGTGACATCAAAAGCTTCCTGAAGTTCAACCCTCGCCAATTTGATGTTTCTGATCAACCACTAGATGCGGATGATTGGTTGCGTGAGATGTCAAGGCTACTCTAGACTGCTGAGGTTCCTGAGCAAGAGTGGGTAAAGTGTGCTACTCACCTTCTGAAGGGGGATGCAGCTCTCTGGTGGGAAAATTACCTGAAGGCAAGCTACACTGGTTTTCAGCCTACTTGGGAACAGTTCTCTGGAGCTTTCAAAGAGCAATTCCTGTCAGAGATTGTCATGGAAAGGATGAAGGAAATCTTTCTCAACCTCAAGCAGGGAAGTGATAATGTCAACACCTACATCAGGAACTTCATGAAACTCTCTCGTTATGGTGGTGATGAGATCTCGGATGACAAACAAAAGAGGTTCAGGCAAGGGCTCAATGCATCGATCAAATATGCAATCACACATGCAAGGCCGGCATCTTTCCTGGAACTACAGCACACAGCTCTGCAAGAGGAAGCAAGCAGGCAAGTGTTCGAGGAGTCCAGGAAACACAACCGGGATGCATCAAGCTCTTCAGTTATGGCAGCTCCTTCTAAGCGGCGTGTCTGGGTTCCTAACACCCCACCGTCGCTCCCGGCTTCACCAAGACCTTCAAGCTACACGGCAAGGCCATCAAACTTCATCACTGCTGCTCCCAGGGGCTACAACTACCACTACCCTGGAGCGCCTGGCAGAGTCCCTGGCGACATTGCTCCACGTCCACCTGGTGCTTGTTTCACATGTGGAGATCCTGGACATCTGAACTGAAACTGTCCGTTGAAGAACAGAGCTCTTCCTCCACCCCCTCCAAGATCTGCGGCAAGCTCTCCTATGGTTCGTGCACCACCACCTCGGGCTCTCAACATCAACACTAAGCCCGGGTCTACCGTTGCTCGTGCCAACTGTGTCAACGCCGCTCAAGCTGAGCATGCACCTGGGGTTGTGATGGGTATGCTTTCCGTTAACTCAGTCCCTGCACGAGTTTTGTTTGATTCTGGTGCATCGCATTCTTTTGTTTCTCACAAGTTTGCAAATGAGAATGAGTTAGCAATGGATCCTCTCCTTAAGAAGTTAATGGTCCTTTCTCCTGGAACAAATATGGTAGCTTCTAAAGTCAGCCATGGCAATCAAGTTGAGATTGGTGGCTCTTCGTTCTCGGCGTCCTTAATTGTTCTGGGTAATTCTGACATTGATGTCATCTTGGGCATGGATTGGTTGACATCAAATGCAGCTGTGATTGATTGTGCTGAACGCTCAGTTTCTCTGAAGATTCCTGAAGGCCATATAGTCTTTTCTCCAAGTCTGACTCCTGCTGTCCAGCTTTTCTCTTTGGCGGCTCTGAATGATGATGCTATGGAAGCTATTCAGAGTGTACCGGTGGTCTGTGAGTTCCCAGATGTCTTTCCTGAAGAGTTGCCGGGTATGCCTCCGGATCGCGAGGTTGAGTTTGTAATTGAGCTTGAACCTGGAACGGCTCCTATCTCCAAGCAGCCTTATAAAATGGGTCCTTCTGAGTTGGCTGAACTCAAACGACAGCTTGATGAACAAGAGAAGTTGGGTTTCATTCAACACAGTACTTCTTCTTGGGGTAGCCCAACAATCTTTGTGAAGAAGCGTGACAGGACTGATAGACTTTGTGTTGACTATCGGGCTCTCAATGCTAAAACCATCAAGAACAAATATCCCCTTCCGCGGATTAATGATCTCTTCGATCAGCTAGCTGGAGCTGTGGTGTTCTCTAAGCTTGATTTGAGGAGCGGTTATCACCAAATCAAGATTCGCAAGGAAGATGTGCCTAAAACAGCTTTCACCACCCGCTATGGCCTGTATGAGTACACGGTCATGTCTTTCGGTCTCACCAACGCACCTGCTACCTTCTCGAGGCTTATGAACTCGGTCTTCATGGAGTACCTGGATAAGTTCGTTGTGGTCTATCTAGATGACATCCTGGTCTATTCTAAGTCCAAGGAAGAGCATGAAGAACACCTTCGTTGTGTCCTAAACAAGCTTCGTGAGAACCGCTTGTATGCAAAGTTCTCAAAGTGTGAGTTTTGGCTGCCTGAAGTAACCTATCTTGGTCATGTCATCTCTGCCAAGGGTATTGCAGTCAACCCGGAAACTGTGAAGACAATTGTTGAATGGCTTCCTCCTGTTAATGTCAAAGAAGTGCGGAGTTTCCTCGGTTTGGCTAGTTATTGCCGTTGCTTTGTTCAGAATTTCTCGAAGATAGCGAAGCCTCTTACCGATCTCCTCAAGAAAGGCAAGAAATATCTTTGGACTCCTGCCTGTCAAGCAAGCTTTGAGACACTCAAAGAGAAGCTCACTTCCACACCAGTCTTGGTTCCTCCGGATACATCTAAGCCTTTCCAGATATTCTGTGACGTCTCTTTGCAAGGATTGGGTGCGGTCCTTATGCAAGAAAAACAAGTGGTTGCTTATGCCTCTCGACAGTTGAAGACGCATGAGATCAACTATCCCACACATGACCTCGAGCTGGCAGCAGTTGTCTTTTCTTTGAAGCTATGGAGGCACTACTTGCTTGGCAACCGATGTGAGATCTTTTCTGACCACAAAAGTTTGAAGTATATCTTCACTCAGCCTGATCTCAACCTTCGGCAGAGGAGATGGATTGAAGCAATCAATGATTTTGATTTGACCATCAACTACACACCGGGCAAAGCTAATGTCATGGCCGATGCTCTCAGCCGCAAAGCTTCTGTCAACAACCTCATGATAGAAGAGCAGCAACCTCTCTTGTGCGAGGAATTCCGTCAGCTCAACCTTGAAGTTGTGGAACAAGGGCATCTCCTGAACCTTCTGGCTACTCCTCTCTTGGAAGAAAAGATTCGCTCTCGTCAGCTGGGTGATCCGCACACCAGAAAAATCATCTCTAAACTCGAGCTTCCGAAGTATGAGTCCTTCCACGTCGATGATCAAGGCACGCTTTTCTTTGAACACCGGATGTTTGTTCCGAACTACCCGGATTTGAGAGAGCAAGTTCTCAAGGAGTCGCATGATTCTGTTCTATCTATCCACCCTGGCAGCACAAAGATGTACATGGACTTGAAAACACAATATTGGTGGCCTGGTCTGAAACGGTATTGTGCCAAGTATGTCTCGGAGTGTGATGTCTGCCGCAGAGTGAAAGTTGTCCATCAGAAACCTTTCGGTCTTCTACAGCCGTTGAAACCCCCGGAATGGAAATGGGAGAAAGTAGAGATGGACTTCATCACTAGTTTTCCAAGGTCGCAGAAGGGCAACAATGCAATCTTTGTTGTCATCGACAGGCTTTCTAAAGTGGCTCATTTCTTCCCCGTCAAGGAAACAATTTCTGGAATTCAGTTGGCTGAGCTCTATATCAACAGAATTGTCTCTCTGTATGGGGTTCCGCTTGAGATCAGTTCAGACCGTGGTAGCATCTTCACTTCCAAGTTCTGGGAGAGCTTCCAAAATGTTTTGGGAACAAAGTTAAACTTCAGCACTGCTTACCATCCTCAGTCGCAAGGACAAGTTGAAAGGATCAATCAGATTCTGGAGGATATGCTTCGTGCTTGCGTTATCTCTTTTGGCATGAAGTGGGAGAAATGTCTTCCTTATGCTGAATTCTCCTACAACAACAGCTTCCAGAAGAGTCTGAAGATGGCACCATTTGAGGCTCTCTATGGTCGCAAGTGCAGAACTCCGATTGGTTGGTCAGGTGCAGGAGAAAGAATCTGGTTTGGCCCTGACATTGTAACTCAAGCGGAGGAGAAGGTGCATATCATTCTTGAGAACCTGAAGATTGCTCAAAGTCGTCAGAAGAGCAACTATGACAGGAAGCACACGGACATGGTGTATGCCCCGGGTGATCTCGTTTACCTTCGTGTCACTCCTATGAGAGGCACACACCGCTTTGGAATCAAAGGAAAGCTGGATCCTAGATACATCGGTCCTTTCAAGATTCGTGGTAGAAGAGGAGAAGTTGCTTATGCCCTTGAGATCCCGGAAAAACTCAAAGTCCATGATGTTTTCCACATCTCTCAGCTCAAGAAGTGCTTCAAAGATCCCGGCAGGACCGTGGATCATGAGCTAATCGATCTCCAAGAAGACCTGTCTTATCAAGAACACCCCACCAAAATCCTTGAGACCGCAGAAAGAAGGACTCGCAACAAGTCCATCAAGTTCTGCAAGGTGCAGTGGTCACACCATTCTGTTGAGGAAGCCACTTGGGAACGTGAAGATGAACTCCGTGCCAACTATCCTACCCTCTTTGTGTCTTCTTCTTCTTCTTCCTAGAATCTCGGGGCGAGATTCCTGTTTAGTGGGGGAGAGTTGTAGCATCCCAGTTGTCTAACACCTGTAATGCTACTTGATCTAGTAATAAAATGGCCACTTCCTACAAATAATTGTTGCATCATCATCATGTCATGTTCATGTCATCATGCCACCTTGCATTTGAGCATCATATAAAAACCCTTTTGTTTTGGTTCTTGATATATTGTTAAATGCCCAAGTTGATTTGGGGGCATATCTCTTATTGACTCCACCACCTTTTCTTCACCACCTTATAATTCCACCAACCAACTAATATGAGCTTGGAATTTTAATTGAGTTTATCTCTAGCTCATGTGGGTTGGGTGGATTCCACTCCTAATCTTATGCTTGGCTTTTTCCACCTTTTGGAAATGCATGGAATAATGCCACATGATCTTATGTTGTTTTCACAATATGAATACATGGCATTTATTATTTGCATGGGCCATGCAAGAACCATCTCATATCTCTACCTCTGTTTTGTTTTTGACAAGCCTTAGATCCATGTGAAGGTTCCCTAAGTTTACAAATGTTTCCATCTAAATTGCAAAAGCCCCATATCTTCATATGCTTGCAAAATGCCCCACTTGGCTCATTCATAAATTATGTATGTATGCATCAATCATCTCCACTTCTTTTGTTCCCCTTTTCTATCCTTGGCGTCCCCTTTTCTCTGTTCAAAATTACCTGCTAGGTTCAAAAGGTTTTGACATATAAAGGTTGTTGGGTTTGAAACAAACAAACAAATAGGAATAAAAAGAAGAATAAATAAAGAAGAGGAAAAACAGTGAGAGAGGAGAGCAGCAGCCAACCTGGGCCTTACCTCCCGCAGCAGCCCAAGTCGAGCAGCAGCAACCAGCCCACCCTGGCCCAATACCCCTTCGCTCCCGACGCTGTTTCGTGTTCTTCTTCTTCCGTCGCGTCTCCCTCTCTGCAGCGATCACGGCAGCGAGAAGGTGGCCGTCTCCTCCGTCAGCCGCGTCATCCACCTGCCCCTTCTTATCCCCAAGCCGCGGAGGCTTCCCCCCCTCGAACCCTAGCCTCCCTCTCCCCTCCTCTCCGCCGCCCTTCCCTTTTCCCCTGTCCTCCGCCCTCCCGCGTGCAGCAGCAAGCCGAGCGACGTCGCGCCGACGCCTTGATCCCCTACTGGAGCCGTAGGGCGTGCAGGCCGCCTCCGTCGACCACCTCGCGAGCTCGAGCAGGAGCTGGACGTGACGCTGCTGTTCCCTCTTCTTCCTGGTCAAGCGCAGGACCACGCCAACGTCGCCGACATCACCTCCGACCGCTCCCCTCCTCGATTCCGGCGGGAATCGGCCGAGGTGAGCACCCCCTCCTGTTCCCCTTCCCTTTTTCCCCTCCGTTCTGCATCTTGTCGCCTCGAATCAACCGCCGCCCGCCCGCGCAGCCTCGCCGTGCCGCTCGCCGCGCACATCAGAGAGCCCGCAGCAACAGCAGCAACGATCGACAGCAGCGGCTGCAGTTTTCCGCCTCTGTTCGTCATCGTGCCCTGCCCGCTGCAGCCAAGATCCGGCGTTGACCCCTTAATGAAAGTTGTAGCCCGTTCATCCCTTGTCATCTTTTGTTTTTGTGGCATGTCGAAATTCTCGAGGGATTTGTCGCCATCGTCTTCTGAAAATCAAGCAAGCTTCTATTTTTCGCGTTGGCTTCAGTTTCGTCAGAGAGTAGAGCAGCCGCGTTTTTGCATTTAGGCCCCTGCACCTTTGCCTTCCTCACCCGCAGACCTCCCAGCCGGCATTTTTTTTATAAAAAGGCACCTCGTTTTTATGGAAACAAACCCGCAGTCCTTGGCTTGCCACGTGTCGCGTTCGGTCTGGGCGCGCACGCAGGTGGCCCCGCTCCTGACTCTGGCCCACATGTCAGTGACGGAGGGTAGGATATCCCTGAGTGAGAAAAGTCGCCCGAATCTCTAGAATCTAATAAAATTCAGGAAATGTTTAAATCTAATTAAATTCATAGCTTTTGAAATAATTCGAATTTGTAAAACTTTCAAAATGAAAAGTAAATGTTTTCCAAATATGAATTCAACCATGTTTTCGAATTTGACCAAGTTTGACTCTATCTAGTCAAACCTTTGACCTTGACCCCTTTTAATTATTTTGACTTAAAATAAATTTAAATTCATAATTTCAAATAATACAAATAATATATGATTTTGAATCAGAAAAATGTGAGGAATTCAAATATGCCATTCAAAATATTATTTGAACACTTTAAATTCCAAGTTGAGTAAATTACAACAAAATGCCACTAGGACTTAATAAATTAATAACTTTTGTTTTATAACTCCGAAATTAACAAATGATATGTCCAAAATGATCAGCTCGACGAGACCTTTCTGTTTATGCTATCCATGACTTCAATTGCAGCATGCATCATATAAATATAAAGTATACAACAACTATTATGACAATAAAATGGGACCAAAACCCCATAAAAATGTTACTTCTTGTGTTCTACACCTCACCCATGCCATGCTACTTTATTGCCATGCAACTTGTGCATCATTCATCATGGCATGATTGTTTGCTTGTCGCATTTTATTCATATGCTTGCGTTCTTTATTTCTGTTGGCCCTTGTTTGTTTGGTTCTTCTTCGAATAGACGCTGAGCAGGGGATATATCAAGAGAACCAGGAGCACTACCCAGATCCGTCTCTCGCTTCAAATGAGTTGCCAGGCAAGCACTACCACATGCTTGCATACATACAGTACCTATTGCCTCTATCTTATTCTTGCATCATTGAGTCGCGATTGCATTAAACTAAATCCCAAGTATTGCATAGCCTTTACTTTTAAACCCCACCAAGCCTGTTCCTCCATCCCATGAGCCATTACTACAGGAGTTGATTGAGCCATGTGAGTCGTAGAACAGCATGTGTAGGGTTTGTGAGTGTCTGATGGATAACGAGGTACCTAAACAACTTAACCTGAGTAGTAATGGGATAACTAATGAAAGTGGCACCGGTGAGCAATATCTGTTATTTGGTTTTTCCTGCTCACTTGTGTCCCGTAGGACCCCGAGTACTTGATTCCTGTTCCTTGATTTATCGCGCTATCCACATCCGGGAGGCTTATGGGACCCCCCTGAGCCAGAGCTTGATTCCGTCTTATTTCTTGGGGCCACAAACTAGTTTGAGGTCTTATTTACTATCCTATACTTATGCCATGTTTACTGCTTTATTTAAGATTGTGCGAGGAGCACACTGTACTGTTTAGGTAAGCGGAATGTTTTCGCGGTATCGACAAGCCCAGTCACATTTTCGGGTTCCCAGTCGTTTACAGCCATTGACGCAAACCTTGAGTCCGTCTCGGAGTCAGCTAGCTTCGTTGCGGGTCTACTCAATGGGGTGGCCCCCTGAAATATTTCTGAATCTTGTGATTGCTTTGTCGTGAAGGCCTCGTTGGGTTTTGATTTGGTTTTTCTGAGGTTGATCGAGTGTGTGTTGCTATTTGTGCACCCCTGCAGGGTAAAACTTTCTGAAAGCCGTGTCCGCGGTTATGGACGACTTGGAGCACAGTTTCTCGACCATAGACAAGCATAACTAAAGTACCGCTTTAATCTGACTAAGTAACTGACTAGTAAATAGTGCAACACTCATGGAATGGTTAATAAAATTGCCAACGGATGGGGGGTTGTTCGTCCGCTTCCTCGTCGGTAAGCGAGGAGGAGGATGGATCTGTGAATATTACTGTTATAACTGTTGTCATTAATTCACGGACATCCGTCTATCTTTGGTTAGGCGGATGGTTAGCGTTTATCCATAGAACTGTTAGGGTTTATCTTTCGCTGCAATTGCGTCACCCCAGGTTGTGTCCCCTTTAGAGGCATAAAGACTTGCTGAGTACCCTTAGGGTCTCACACGATAAATTATTGGTTCAGATGAACAGGTACCCTCGCAGGACGGATACTGGGTGGAAGAGGCTGATGATGTGGGCAACGATCGTTCGGTGTAGAGATTCCGGGCACGGGGATCCGTGAGATCTGTGGGCGGGATGTGCTTATTTCTATGGCATCTTATGCCGATTTGCTTCTTATCCGTACTCGGACTTTGTTTTGCCGCTTCCGCTTGATACTCTGATGTGTGTTGTATGAGGAATTATCCTAAAATATTATATCTATCTAGGTCATTTGAATCTTGCCGTATGGCGTTGCTATATTTCCTTTCTTTTTAGATGGAATGGCTCTGATGTACTTTTGTATGGTGGCTTGCATACATACCCATTTGTGTATGTAGTTGATCCCTTCGCCTGCCGATTACGCCGCCCGTACAGGTCCCGATGAATTGGAAGTGGTTGGGACGGCCGAAAGGTCTACCCGTGAGTGGCTTTTGGGGCCCCACCGTACTATTTCAACCACTACCGTTCATCCAGGCTTGTATCTAGGAGCGTAATTCACCGAGGTAGTTACAGCATGCTTGCATGCATTGTTTTGTTTCTATCATTTTATGTGATGTTTTGCTTGAATGGTAGATTGAAATATTGCTTGCTTGATTGAAATGTAGTGATTTGAAGAGTGTGATCATTGCAAAGACAAGGAGTGAACTTACATTCTCTACCAAAAAGGCAAGTGATGCTTCATACTTTTGTCCCATTATTTTCACTATGCATTAGTGATATTTCTAAATAGGACTTGCATGGAATTTTTGCTAAGTATAAACTATCCTATGGGAAATCCTAGTAGATGAAACCTTAGTATAATTTCCTAAGTTAAGATTCCTACTACTATCATGCTTAGCTTAGCTAGTAGAAAACAAGGGTGGAATATATATTCGTGCTATGGAATATTTCTAAGTCTGTGGACTTGTATTTTGTTTAATAAAACAACTAAGTGAATGAATCACCTGGGTGGAATGGAAGGAATGGTTTGTGTTGAGTGGTTTACAAGGCCCATTTCTATGGTTTACCTTGTGTATCTCACTTGTGGATGGCCACCCAGGAACAAAGATATTTGAGATGTCAAATGTTGAGAAGCTTCAAGTGCAGCCACTTGGCATTATGGGCTCTGCCTGGATCACATAGGTTGCAATAACTTAGCCAAATGGACAGTTGGTGGTAGGGGAATGATAGGTTGGAACGCTTCCATTCTGGTCTAAGGGAAGACTTTTGAAAGTTCTTGTCTTGGTGAAACCAAGTCTTGTGGGAAAAGTGCACCACCTCTGCAGAGTGTAAAATCTAAGTACTTAGCCATGTCCCTGGTAAAGGAAAATTTGAGCATCAAGACATGGAAGCTATCAAGAATCTCCTCATCCCAATTTCTAAGTTAAAAGCTTGTGGTTGAACAAGGGTTGAAGGATCACCAATTTCTATTGGGAGATGCCTTGGGAAAGATTTTGTCAAGCAAAAACTTAGTGTTTTCAAATGATAAGGAAAATCTATTTTGAGCAAAGCAAGCCTAACGTCCACTTAGCCAAATGCATATAGATGATAGACTCCACTATAATAGCATAGTATCACTTGCCAATACAATTCAAATGTATTGACCCTTGTGGCTGTAATTTGTTATGTTGCAGGTTTGTTTGATATTAGTGAAGTTTAATGATTAGGATTACAAGTCTACAACCAACATGTCTTCCTGTGGCACTTTGAAGATGAAGGACCCCATGCTATTGTTATATTCTGCTGCATTGTAATGAGATAGCCAAATGAGCTATGTAAGATGTAATAAATTATTTTATTCCTGGTTATAAAGTTGTATTAAGCACAAGGATCTCTACCTTATTAAAGGTTGGGAACCTTACAAATGGTATCAGAGCATTGTGTTGCCTGTAGAATTGTAACCCTAGGATTGGACAAAACCCCTTAGAAAATAGGAGTTGTATTTGTTCCAAAACTTATTTACAAACAATCTTGTAAACTCTTTCCTCAACCAATTTAGTTTTGATTCTACATCTCTTCTATTTCAAACTTGATGGACAAAGCCTACCCCATGGCCAAAGACTTCACCATGAGCAAAGGACTTCATCAACTCTAATGACTTCAACATCTTAAAATGATTTCAACCTTATTCTCAATAAGGACTTCAACCTTGGATATCACTAAGGACTACGAGTGAGAAAAGAAAACTTACTCAAGACTTAAGGACTAAGGAAACACAA
Organism: Avena atlantica; assembly: GCA_910589765.1. Lineage (NCBI taxonomy): Eukaryota > Viridiplantae > Streptophyta > Magnoliopsida > Poales > Poaceae > Avena > Avena atlantica. Next base: position 198,179,004 of record OU342738.1, on the reverse strand, counting down.
CTTAGAAGGAATCATCATCACCTTTGAAGCTTTGTGACCAAGACACAAGAAATTCCCAAGGAAACCATGATCTCATGCAAGAAGAATCAACCAAGAAGGAGGGAAAGATCTCAAGTGAACCATATAGTTGGACCACCATGTTTAGTTTAAATTAAGCCGACCAACTTATGTGGTGTAACAAAGATATTTTTGGATGCCTAAAAATATGCTTGAAACTTGTTGTTTGAGTGGAATGTTTGTTTGTGATTGCTTGCACTTTGCTTTTGTGAATTGTAATGTGTGTGATTATAATTATTCCCTTAGAAAATTTTTGGCCTATTCTAATCCCAATCCAACCCAAACAGATGACTACTCCAGGAAACTCCAACATCAAGGATGGTGACAACAACAACAAACAAGAGACCAACATGAGAGAACTCATAGTAACCCAAACCCAGTTGAACCAAATGACAGCTCAATTTTTAGCCAACACCAGTGAGCTAGATCCAACCATGCAAAGGTTTTTGGAAACCCAAACCCAATTGTTGCACAAGGTGACAGATCAAATGATCAACATGGGAAACAACTATTCTCAAGGATATTATGGCAAACAAGATGTCAATGATGATATTCTAGAAGGAACCCTAGCTTGCAATATTTGTGGAGACAAGGATCACACTTCCAAAGAGCATGAAGATCAATGCCCCAATTGTGAAGAGAAACATCCAACTAATCAATGCCCCACATCTCAAGCTACTTGTTACCTATGTGAAGGAAATAATCATGTCCCTATCCAATGCCCCATCTATTCCATAGTTCAACAAAGGAAACAAGGTGGAGTGCAACAACTGATTGCAGATTACCATGAGAGATCAAAGTCTACCAAGAAGTATGAAGACAAAGGAAAATATCAGCTTGCACCTCCATGCAATATGACCCAATTTAAAGGACCAAAGAGGATACATATGTATTATCCAAGGAAAAGGTCAAGGAGACCAGGAAACTTTCCCACCTTTGAGATAAAATATGAAGAGCATGAACTAGAAGCACTCCTAGCTTTGGAGAAACCCAAGAAGAAGAAGGAGAAAAGCCAAGTGCAATGTTGCCATTGCAAAGAAATGGGACACTATGCCAATGAATGTCTAGAGAAGAAGAAAAAGTATAAGGAGATTAGCCAAGTATGGTGCAACAACTGCAAAGATTTAGGCCATTATGTGTCAACTTGTCCATAGAAGATACGTGAAGAACTCAATCTTATCACATGTTACAATTGTGGTAACCAAGGACATTATGCAAGCAATTGTCCAGAAAAGATGAAGCACAAGATAAAGCCTATGATGGATCTCAGCCTTGTCACATGTTTCAAGTGTGGAAACAAAGGACACTATGCAGATGTTTGCCCAGAGAGATTTCAACAAGATCCCAAGCAAGCCAAGAAGTAATCTAGTTGGAAAATTTTAAGGGTGGTAGTACCCTAGTTGCTTTTGAGCCAACTTGTAACCCCTAGCCTCCCCAAATCTCGGGACGAGATTTATTTTAAGGGTGGTAGCCTGTCACATCCCAAGATTTTCCAAATCTTGTAATGTGAAAAAATAAATAAACCAAATAAATAATTGTTAAAAATTAGGGTGAAAAGAAACTTTTGTTTCTAAATGGAAACCTAAAATTTCATCTTGAACAAACTTTGGTTAACATTTGAATCCAACTAAATTCAAATCAAGTGGAATGCATTCTTCATAAATGCATCTGGAAATTTAAACACTTGAGAAATAAACCAAAACCCCAAAACCCTAATGGAAGAAAAACATTTCCAAGTTATCTCTAAGACCATGGATTTGATCCAAATAGAAATTTGTCAAACAAACATTTCAAAATGATCAAGAATGACAAATGGATATATTATAAAACCATATAATTGATTTCATTCAATTTAGAGCCATAGATAAAATCTTATGAATTTAATAAGATAAGTATATTTAATTCCCAAAGCTAATAAAGCATCTATCTATAAATCCATACCAAATGGTGAGCAAATAATCCTAAAGGGATTTAAAAGGATAAACAAATATCAAATAAGATTTTACAAATTGGAATCACCAAGTTTGGATTTATAAATAAAAAGATATGGATTTTATAAAATGAAGAAAGAAATATTAAATAGGGATTAATTAAAGACTAAATTAAATCTTGGCCTAATCCATTAAGGAAATGGAATGAATAGAATCCAAAATCCAAATAAAATAAAAGGATAAAGAATTTCCAAAATAAAATAAAATTGCATTAACCATTCTATCCCTATTTTAATAAAGACCAATCTCTAATAAAAATAATTATATAATTCATGAGAAAATAGTATTTTGGAATTTACCCAAGTGGAATAAAAGTTGTTTAATTAACTTAAATAAAATAAATCTTCCAAATAAAATTTAGGGAATTAAAACTATATTTAATTCCATTGGAAATAAAACAAATACCCAATTCAAATGATTTATGAATCATATTAAATACTTTCCAAATAATTCAAGATGAATTATTTGAAACCCTATTAAACAAATAAAAACCTACTGGAAAGATTTGGAAGGTTTTAAGAATTCAAATGGTGTTTTGAAGATATTATTGAATCTTATTTGAATTAAAACAAAGGCCTAATTAAATAATTAAAAGACCCCAAAGAAAATAAAGTTTTATTCCCAAAAAATTGACTTCAGAATATACTATTAATCAGTGTTTGAGTCTTCACAAAATTTGGCAAAGATTTGAATTCAAATGAATGTTTAAATTGTTTAAACAAAATCAAAACAGAATATTAGAAACAGAAAAAGAAAAACAAAGCAGTATAAAAAAACAAGGTCGACACAACCCATCTAGCAGCCCACTAAGCCCAACCCCAGCCCACTCCTTCTTCCCCATGGAAAAACGCTTCGCACCAGAGATTCTACCCGCGCATTCACTAACGTTTGGACCCCACCTCCCCTGTCTCTCCTTCGCTGACGAAACGACCCCACCGCCACCTCATCGTCGTTTCCACCCGCGCCAACCTCGCTGCCGTTCCTGGCCGGGAATCAAACCCGTTAAATTCGCCTCTAAATGCTGGAGTAAACCCCGCCCCGATCACGCACACTTAAACCCTTGCTCCTCCTCTCTGTTTCCCCCAGAAACACCCTACTCCCTGCCCCCAGGCCGTCCCCCGCAGCCTCCGTCGGACTCCGACGTCAATTCCGGCTAGTCGACATCGCCCCTCGCCCCCTCGAACACACACGCTTGCTCCACGTACCCTGGCGCACCTCCCAGTGGCCTCAGCTCGCTCGCGCGTGCCCTCCAGCGTCGGCAACGACGATGACCTGCAGCGTCGCCGTCTGCTTTTTCTCCGACGAAGCCTCCAGGTAGTGTCTGACCGTGCCGCCCCCTATCTTTGATGCTCCGACACTCCCTACTCTCTTACGCATCTAACGCACCCTTTGTTTTGCATTGGCGCGCCCTGTATCCTCATTCCCGACAACGGCCGAGCGAACCTGTCGCCAGGAGCAACTCCGGCGAGGAATTGCCGTCACCACCGTGCGCCCCTCGACGAGCTATCACCACGTTGAGCTTCGGCATCACTCCGCGAACCTGGTGAGACACTCCCCTTCCTCCCTCGCCTCCTGCATCGCCAGCACCGCCACCGTCTGACCGCTCCGTTGCCACCAGCCGCCGCCAGCGCCGCCCATCTCTGGCAAGCACGCTGTGCACCGTCCGATCTTGATCGTGTGGCCACGATAGATTTACTAAGCGAAGAGGTATCGAGTGATATGAGTCACGCAATTAAACTTAGATCCAACGCTCCATAGCGATCGATCCAACCGAAGCGGTACCGACGAATAAAAACACGCCACGTGGCCCTGTCCATTTGAAATAAAAACAGAAATGTCTATTAGATGTTCCAATTTGAAAAATTCATAACTTTCAAACCACACGTCCAAATTTTGCAAATTTTATATCAATGGATTCAGCAAAACAAGTACTGTCTGACCATGCCCTTTGTTTAGTAAATTGCTTCTGTTAAATTGTTTGTTTTTGCAAAAACTTGTGTATGCATGTTTAGAACATAAAAATTGTTCTAAAATGATTTTTGAGATAAAACCTTTGGAAAATGGATTTTTTTGAACCTACTGACCATAGAAATCAATTTGTGGTTTCAAAAATATAATTGGTGAAGCAAAAGAGTAAACCTTTGATTTGAACCATTTCTAGTCAAATAAAAATATGGTTATTTGTTAAAAAATGCTTTTTGGAGAAAACCTTTGGGAAATGTTTTGGAATAAACTCTCTGACCCCAAGCACCAAGTTTTATGATTTAAAAATGTATTTGGTAAACCCTATAAAGATTTCTACTTTGATAAAGTCATTTTTCAACCACATGAAATAATGATTTGGTTTAAAAATGGTTTATAGGAAGAATATTTTTCAAATAGTTTTGCCACTTGATAAAATGACCAATAAAGTGTTTTAGAATGTTTATAACCAATTATAAACAACTTTTCTAAATAAAACAAAGTTTTGCATGCTTGCATGCATTGTTTTGTTTCTATCATTTTATGTGATGTTTTGCTTGAATGGTAGATTGAAATATTGCTTGCTTGATTGAAATGTAGTGATTTGAAGAGTGTGATCATTGCAAAGATAAGGAGTGAACTTATATTCTCTACCAAAAAGGCAAGTGATGCTTCATACTTTTGTCCCATTATTTTCACTATGCATTAGTGATATTTCTAAATAGGACTTGCATGGAATTTTTGCTAAGTATAAACTATGCTATGGGAAATCCTAGTAGATGAAACCTTAGTAGAATTTCCTAAGTTAAGATTCCTACTACTATCATGCTTATCTTAGCTAGTAGAAAACAAGGGTGGAATATATATTGAATATTTCTAAGTCTGTGGACTTGTGTTTTGTTTAATAAAACAACTAAGTGAATGAATCACCTGGGTGGAATGGAAGGAATGGTTTGTGTTGAGTGGTTCACAAGGCCCATTTCTATGGTTTAACTTGTGTATCTCACTTGTGGATGGCCACCCAGGAACAAAGAGATTTGAGATGTCAAATGTTGAGAAGCTTCAAGTGCAGCCACTTGGCATTATGGGCTCTGCCTGGATCACATAGGTTGTAATAACTTAGCCAAATGGACAGTTGGTGGTAGGGGAATGATAGGTTGGAACGCGTCCATTCTGGTCTAAGGGAAGGCTTCTAAAAGATCTTGTCTTGGTGAAACCAAGTCTTGTGGGAAAAGTGCACCACCTCTGCAGAGTGTAAAATCTAAGTACTTAGCCATGTCCCTGGTAAAGGACAATTTAAGCATCAAGACATGGAAGCTATCAAGAATCTCCTCATCCCAATTTCTAAGTTAAAAGCTTGTGGTTGAACAAGGGTTGAAGGATCACCAATTTCTATTGGGAGATGCCTTGGGAAAGATTTTGTCAAGCAAAAACTTAGTGTTTTCAAATGATAAGGAAAATCTATTTTGAGCAAAGCAAGCCTAAGATCCACTTAGCCAAATGCATATAGATGATAGACTCCACTATACTACCATAGTATCAGTTGCCAATACAATTCAAATGTATTGACCCTTGTGGCTATAACTTGTTATGTTGCAGGTTTGTTTGATATTAGTGAAGTTTAATGATTAGGATTACAAGTCTACAACCAACATGTCTGCCTGTGGCACTGTAAGGTTCCCAACCTTTAATAAGGTAGAGATCCCTGTGTTTACAATGCTAGTCCCTGGATCAATAGCTAGCATCCACAGTTAATATGTAATATCAAGAAACAAAGGTCATAATACAACTTTATAACCAGGAATAAAATAATTCATTACATCTTACATAGCTCATTTGGCTATCTCATTACATTGCAGCAGAATATCAATAAGCATGGAGTCCTTCATCTTCAAAGTGCCACATGCAAACATGTTGGTTGTAGACTTGTAATCCTAATCAACACACTTCACTAACATCAAACAAACCTGCAACATAATAAGTTGCAGCCACAAGGGTCAATACATTTGAATTGTATTGGCAATTTTCACTACTATGTAAAATGTAGTGGATCCTATCATTACATGCATATTTGGCTAAGTGGGGTTTAGGCTCTTTTGTAGAAAGCAATATAGTTTTATCCTATATTTTCAAAATAGTTTTTGATCTTTGTCAAATCTTTTTGAACTTCTTGGTAAACTCCAATTGCTTCTAATCCCTTGTTGTCACCATCAAGTTTTACTTTGAGAAATTGGAATGTCGAGATCTTCCATAGCTTCAGGCCTTAGTTGCTCAGAGTTGTCCATAACCGGGGACACGGCTAAGTACTCAGAATTTTGATCTTCTGCAGATGTTGTACACTTTACCCACATGACACAATCTCATCTTGATGCCACCAGTGGCCGCTAGATAAGTACTCACCAAGATGGAGTATTGGCAGATTGAGAATGTGACAAAGTCTTTCCATAGAAGTCCTCCCAATACACAATGCTAGCTTGTCATCCAGGCACCAATGTAGGGTTTCAAGTTCCCTTACACAATTCTAGTTAACCTGAAGATGCCAATGCATGGGTCTTCCACTACGTAGTTGACTAAGCCAGAGCCCATTTAGCATGTGGCTGTACACGGAAGCCACTGTACAAGAAACATGTTCAATCTCTAAGTCCCTGGGTGGTTTTCTTCTAGTGCACATACAAAAAGAGATAGCCATATAAACATGGTTCCTTTTGTTGCCACCTTGTCCAATCTTGAGTATCCTTGTCCACCCAGGTGGTTCATTGAGTACTTGTGTTATTATATAAAACATATGTCTTTTCAACTCTTCATATAATCATATCATGTATCCCATCCCAATATATAGCAGGGCTAAGCATACTACAACTACAATTTTTCCACTAAGGAATATATAAAGGTATCCTATTAGGATTTAGCATAGCATAAAATATAGTAAACCTTTCCATGCATGTTACAAAATCCACTAATTGTAAATGAAAATAGTAGGACATGGATGATAGTGTCACTTGCCTTTTTAGTAGAGAATGATGGTTCACTTCATGATCTTGCAAATATCACACTCTTCTAATTCCACTACAATTCAATCAAGCAAACATAGATTCAACTAGCATTCCAACCAATTTATCACACATAAAATAATAGAAACAAGGTCATGCATGCAAGCATGCAAAAGATAGTTTTATTTGCAAAAGGGGTTTCGACTAGGCTCTGAAATGTTATAAATTTCAAAAGTGGTCATTTACTAAAGTGGTAAAACCATTTGCAAAAGGTTTTATCTATAAACCATTTTTAAATCAAATCAATATTTTATGTGGTTGAAAAATGCTTTTAGCAAAGCAATATTGTTAAAAGGGTTCACCAAATATATTTTAATTCTCAAAACTTGGTGTTTAGGGTCAGAAGGTTTGAATCAAATCATTTCCCAAAGGTTTTACTCAAAAATTATTTCTAAATCATAATCAATATTTTTATTTGACTAGAAATGTGCTAACTCAAATATTTACTCCTTAACTTCACAAAATACATTTTTAAATCCATAAGATGGTTCCTATGGTCAGTAGGTTCACAACAATCCATTTTGCAAAGATTTCACATTAAAATTATATCTAGAACAATTTTTATATTCATAATAAGCCTACACAAGTTTCTGCAATTTCAACCAATTTTCCAGAAGCAAAACATTAAACAAAATGCATGGTTGCAAAGTAATTGTTCTACTGATTCCATTGATATAAAATTTTCAAAATTTGGACGTGTAGAACTAAAGTTATGAATTTTATAAAATTTCATATCTAATAGAACATTTTCTGTTTTTAGAACAGAGTCAGTGCCACGCGTCTTAACCTCATTGGGCGATACCGTTTCGTTCGGATTGAGCAATACTGGTCGTCAGATCTATCTAACAATGCACGGCACAGATTGAGCATACCGGTTCGTTTAAGTCATTCTATCGCGTACACACAATCTAAATCCAACGGCTCACAACCACTGGACATAAACTGGCGGCGCTGCGCGGCGGCGACTGGCGGCGCACGCTAAGGCGGTGTGCTTGCCGACGTTGCAGGAAGCGAGGGAGAGGGGGAATTCGCTTACAACGTTCGCATGGTTGAGGTGAAGCTCGAGGTGTTGTCGGCTTGGCGAGGAGCGCACCGAAGAGGCGACGATTGCTCGCCGGAGTATGCAGCGGCGTCGGGCGGCTCTGTTTGCTGTCGGAGGTGAGGCTGCAGGTCGCCCTAAGGCAAACAGATTGGGGAATTAGATGCGTACGAGCATGGGGATGATGGGAGCATCAACAGGAGGTGCTGGGGCGAACGGATCTTACCGGGGAAACACGACGGAGGCGGGACAGACGGCGGTGGCGAGTTGAGGTCGTCCTTGCCGACGCTCTAGGGCAAGCGCGGGCGAACGAGTGGCACATGGAGATGCGCCAGGAAGTGGGGAGCAAGATCGTGTGCAGTGGGAGGCGAGAGGCGGCTGGATGGCACCGGAATTGCTCGCGAAGCTCGTCGGAGTCCGCGGCGGTGCAAGAGGAAATCGGGGCAGCCCTGGGGCAGAGAAGGAGGGGCGAGTGAGGGGAAAGAGAGAGGAGACGTGGGCGCTTATCTACGCGTGGTCACCGGAGGATTTAAGGCCGCCGTCAACGCGAATTCAATGCCGGAGTTAATCGGCAGCAACGGTAGGGCGACGTGGTCGTGGTGTTGAAGATGATTGCATGGCAGTGGGGCCATGCTGACAGCGAGAGAGGGAGAGAAAGAATGGGACCTCTGCGTCAGTGACTGGGTGGGTACGAGATTGAGTGAAAAACGATTCACTGAGGGGGAAGAAAGTTGGGCTGCGAGTGTGCTGGACTGGGCCTATTAGCTGGGCTGAGTTTGCTTCATTTTTTTATACAGAAAGATTTTTCTTTTTCTATTTGAATTTCTGTTTTGATTTTCAAACAAATAATTCAAACACCAATTCGCATCAAACCACCACCAAACTTTGTATTTATTTTAGTTCTGTTTAATAACATAATCCAAAGTCCAAAACAAAATAATTTTTTATTCTTTTTAGGATCCATTAAAAATTAAATAAATAGACCTTAGTCATTAATTCAAATAGGATTTTATTTATTTAAAAACTCTATTTGAAATCTAAATAATACCAAAATCATTTCAGTAGGTTTTATTTGAAAATATAAAACACTTGGAAATCTTATTTAAAATAAATTGACAAGTTTTAGTGTTTATTTAAAATGGAAAAGCCTTTACTTTAATAAAATTGGATATTAATAAATCCTCATTATTTTATTTAAATAAACCCTTACTCTTTTTATCAAATATAAATATTTTATTTCAAAGCTTAGGCAAGATTTAATTTGTCTCTATAAAATAATCCTTAATTATATTTCTACCTTTTCTTATAAAAACCATATCTTTTTATTTAAAGATCCAAAAATAGTGTTTCCAACTAATAAAACTTTCTTTATTAATTGTTTATCTTTTTAAATCCCTTTAGGATTTATTTGATCAGAATAGGTTTGGATGTTTCCAATTGGAATCAAAAGTTTTCTTCTCACCCTAAATTTCAACAAAATTTTTATTTTATTTATTTATTTTTCACATTTCAAGATTTGGAAAATTTTGGGATGTGACAGGCACTTTGAAGATGAAGGACCCCATGCTATTGTTATATCCTGCTGCATTGTAATGAGATAGCCAAATGAGCTATGTAAGATGTAATAAATTATTTTATTCCTGGTTATAAAGTTATATTATGACCTTTGTTTCTTGATATTACATCTTAACTGTGGATGCTAGCTATTGATCCAGGGACTAGCATTGTAAGCACAGGGATCTCTACCTTATTAAAGGTTGGGAACCTTACACTGTGTTTCTGTTGTACCACTCTGAGGGATGTAGTACTAGTGAATGGTGTTTCATTGGTGTTATGTCAACGACTATAGTGTACTACATCATGCAGTGGTATGGTGGGTCACTGCAACAAATATATTAGATCTTGATCATGAACGGAGCTCACAAGATCTATACATGAAAGAACAAGGAGGATATACAACCATCTTGCTACTACATGGACCCGTAGTACATGGCGGAACTACACATGCTTCATACTGGAGAGAAGATATCTGGGATGATTTCCCCTCCGGAAGGGTGCCGGGAAGAACTTCAGACCCCCCCCGATCTAGGGACGACGGAGACGGCGGATACAGAAGGTTTCGTGGAGTTTTGATCGGGTCCTTAGGATTTCTGCATCGGGGGCTTCTTATAGGCGAAGAGGTGAGACCGGGAGGCGACCAGGGGGTCCACACCCTGCCTAGGCGCGGGCCCACCCTTGTCCACGCCTAGGGGGGTTTGGCCGCCCTGGTTTGCTTCTCCGTCTTGTCTTGTAGATTCGTGTCCCCCACGGTAAAATATTTACTTTGGCTTTTGTCCCGTCCAATCCGAGAATATTGATTTTCTACCTTTCTGGAACCAAAAACAGAAGAAAACAGGAAACTGGCACTATGGCAACTTGTTAATAGGTTAGTTCCAGAAAAGATATAAAAACACCTCAAAGTGTAGACAAAGCAAAGCAAAGTAGATACTAAACAAGCATGGAGCATCAAAAATTATAGATACGTTTACGACATATCAACGGTACGCTGTCTCTGCTCCCAGCACTTGATGGCTCAGTCATAATTTTGGTGTGTGTCAGAGGAGAAGGAGACACACGTATCCGCAAAAGATCTTCTCCCCGCTTGCTAGTCCATTCGGCATCCTCGATACAGCTGCGCACTGTAGAAGACCAACAAGGCAACACGCAAACACCCCTCGATCAAAGAGCATCCCATTTTGTCCATCTACTGCGCACTTCATTCTCGCCCGCAGAATCGTTTCTTGCAGGACGCCATAACTCTCCTCCAAGAAACACCAACAATAATGAATCCGCCCTTGCCCCCAATTCATCCGGACTCAATAGCGGATTCGATGCACAAGATTCGGTACGGTGGCTGGAGCAAGTTCGGGGACGACGCCTTCGGAGAAATTGCTATGTGTATGGACACTACCAGCACCGTAAGGCTGGCCACATGCTCCAAGGAGTTGCGCCGCCAACTCGCTAGCGGAAAAGGTAGCAGATGCCCCCATGATGGCTGCGGGACATTGGTCGCCTTCCATGACTTCCTCAACCACAAGATGGCGTGCCCGCACGGCCCGTGCTACTGCCCTGATCCTGGCTGCGAGTTCGCCACCCCGCCCACAGCGCTCCTCGCCCACCTCAAAAAATCCCACTCGATGGAAGTGCACAGTTTCCACTGCGGTGTGGAACACATGTACATCTCTCTTCCTTTGCTGGCACCTGGCTCATGGAGAATAGAGACTGTCGGATCCGGGGACGATGGTACAATGTTCATCGTGCGATTTGACATGCTCCACTCTGGCCTCGCCATATCCATCGAGTGCGTCAGGTCGCGGCATGCAAGTTTCCGTGGTACATGGTGGAGTTGCACTTATAAAAACCTTCAATGATGGGAGGGGACCAGGAAGAGTTCGCTGAATATAGCCTATTTTTCGAGCCGAAGAGCAGCGCATCGCCGGCTGCCGCCAGGATGACTAAAGATTTACATAATTTTTTGATTAATAAACATGATAGATTTATCCAGGATTACTCATTCTACATCCACAAGGTGGTAGATGACAGATATGACGGTCTTGATTCTGTTGATCTGCCGTTCAAATTTGGGATTAGGTATTCATGTTGATTCTAGTCGACCAAGGTTTTCAGAGATGAAACAAGAACTGGTTCTATCTATACTGCTATTGTGTTTCAATGTCTGTATTGCTAAATCACTCACTTAAAATCCATCATACACATGTTTCTTCTAATGAGAGGATGACATGTGGGTCCAGATGCATGATTAAACGGCAACACAATCAAGTTCGAAACAGGGTAGCGGGGGCGAAGGAAAAAATTCCATCATGCTGGTCCTGTGGCATTGATCCTTCCAGGCCAACACTGCAGGCGACGAGGGAACTCCATGGCACGGCCATAATTTTGGTCGTTGAATTGTTACAAATCCAAGATTATTGTTTATGGGTAATCAGATTAAAACTTAATTTACAATCTAACGACCTCAAATCAGGTCGACACCACACATCACATACCCGTTACAAGTACCAGATATAAATAAATTTCAATGAAAATTCAAGAAACGATGTTACTATGCCACCTTCTCTATTCTCCTCTTATTACTGTTCAATCCCGCGCTACACTAAACAAAAGTTGATGAGGACAGAAACAAAAATGATCAAAATGCCAAGTAAAACTAGTTTCAAGCTTACCTTTTGTCCGGAGAATCGTACAGAGACGAAATTGACAGGGATTTATTGTTTCTCCTATAGTTAGCCAAAGATCCTCAAGAACATCCTCAATCACCCCTACAACTTCTTCATATTCAAACTCAACTCCATTATTATTGTTTCCCTTTCGCTCCTGCTTACCCTTTTGTTTCTTTTCTCCCCCTATCCCCGCCGGCACGTCCACGTCCTTAGACAATTTATTCTTACCAACGTTTCCCTCCACATGTGCATCACTGTTTTCCTTCACATGCAGCACTTCCTCCACGTCATCTCGTTGCGCTTCCTCCAGTCCTGCCTGAGAAGCCTCATCTTGTTCCTCTGTGATGTGAACGGGGACAAGGTCAGCATCACCGAAATCATGTGGAACTGGGTTTTGCATAGCCTCTTGACATGTCCCAACCCTCCACACTGTTTGCACTTCTGCTTCCTTGCTCCTAGTCTCGAACCTTTTGCGGTTAAGGCTTTGGTCCTTTCCTTTCTAGGCCTCCCAGGTGGCCTCCGAAGAACTGGTGGTTCAAGTTTGAACCCTGGATCGACTATCTCACAATCATTTTCAGCAGCAATAGGTGGTACATTTTCTGCATAAGTTGCAGCAAAATTGTCCACGGAGAAATAGTTATGAACATAGTTCTCTATTTCAGCACCTCTACCTCTCAGCTTTAAGATGAAGTGCAGTGCATGGTGGCATGGCAGACCAGTAACCTGCCACTTCCTGCATGAACAAGTCTTGTTACCAATGTCTACAGTAAACCTCCGTTCAGTTACGTGTTTGTCTTGTGCATAAACCTCATCCAACATATTGGAACTTCTGACCATCCTCGTCTTTATCGTTCCCATTGCCCTGTTTCTTGCATTCAGTAATAAAACCACCTTTGGAATTATTTTATGGCGTACAAATTTTCTCGCACAAATTCTCTGCCTAAAATATATCTTCACCATTATGCACTGTCTTATTGCATCTAACAAAATAACAATTGCAAGAGACTTCATGCTCCTAATCTTAGCATTGAACCTTTCTGTCAGATTATTGCAAACAAAATCCACTTTACTTACTGGCCCATAACTTGTTCTGATGTTCTTCGAGGTATTCTTTCAGCTTCGGCACGGTAAGTTCTGCATGTAAGTAACATGCGTTCTTGGAGGTACGTGCATGCTGATCTCCACAAGTTGTCTTCAAAGGTCTTTTCTTTGAACTTCTTCGTGAAGCTAGTAGCGAGGTGCCTCATGCATTCCCTATGCTCAACCCTAGGAAACACAACATCAACAGCATTCTGAAGCCCCTTGCATGCACTGGTGTGTATCACCAAGCCTTCAGGGTGACCAATTACTTCATGTAGTATCTGCATGAACCATGTACAGCTTTCAGTTGATTCACCCTCAAGAATAGCATAGGCTATGGGAAAAGCCAATTATGCGCGTCCACAACACAAGTGGTAGAAAGCTATCCCCTGAGCTTTCCTGTTAAAGAAGTTGCATCTGTTGCCAAGTATGGCCTGCAGCCGTCTAGGAACCCCTTCCAGCCTGCCTTCAGGTAGACAAAACATCTCCTGAAGCATTTCTTATCTGCCTGCTTATACTTGACCCCCCTTGTGACCTTTTCTCTTTCTTTCACAACCTCGTAATCAATGTCAACAACACTACCAGGTGATTTCTTCTCTACCTCAGCTTTGAAACTATACAACATGTGAAAACTGTCAGTCCACTTGCCCTGAATGAAGTCTAGAGCCATCTCATTCCCATCAAAGACTCTATGGTAAGTAGTCAGAACAATAAACTTTTCGCTAAGCTTAGTTCTAAGTTCAGTAGGTCCAATGCTACGATCCTGCCTCACCCAGTCAAGTACCTTAGCAGCAATCCACTTGGTTATCGCTGATCTAACTTTATCACTTAAGGAAGTATTAGGGCAGTTGTGTTTCTTCGTGTTTACCTTGATCTGCATTCAATGGGAATAAAAATAAATCAGAGGACTCATCAGCAGAACAAATATGAGAAATACCAAAACTAAATGTAGCTATTGCAACCTGAAATGGGTGTCCACCCCACATTGGATATGCATGCAATCTCCATTTACACACCTTACTTTCCCTATAATGCACCCTAAATCTCTTTTGGTTGCTCTTTTCAATGATAAATTCAAACCCAACTCTTATTGCATAGGTAGCAATGGCATATCTTCATTCCTCCACAGTATCAAAGACAGTCCCCTCATCAATTGTAGGGTTGTCCTATCAAAGTGTATCACTATCCTGTTCGCATCTTCGTCATCGTATCTGCATCCCATTTCCGAATCCTCACATTCCTCTTCCTCATCAATCCCATAGCCAGGCTCATAGTTCGAATCAACCAAATATTCCCTACTCTCCATCTTATCAGGGTTAGCAGCCACATCTGGATATGCTTTCTCATCATCATCATCATCATCATCATCATCGAGCACAAAATCACCCTGACCGCCACACATTTTGATGTCTTCATGCTCAACAAAAGGCTGGTCGGTCGCGCTCGGTATCAAAAACAAAGCCTGTTCTGTTCGCGTTCCACACGGCCCAGTATCCTTCAGGACAGTCTGTTCCCCAATATCTTTGTTAACGATGTGCAGAAACATCAGCATAGTCCCTATGCCGAGGTCTTTACTCCACATCATGGCCAGAGCCTCCTCAGCTCTAACATTGCAGAAAGTCTGAAAGTTTGTGTCGTAGTACCTGATTACGAATTCATCATGCTGGCCAATGGGAAACTTGCTAAATTGCATGTGCAAGTTGTTGGGAATATGCCCTAGAGGCAATCATATATGATGATATTTCCCATTGTATTCATAAAGATATTAAGTTGTCCTTGTATAAACATCTGATGTGTATCATTGAATATGTGATTCGGTTGTGGAACTATACGTTCATGTTGTTTGTACTAAATGTCCTTGGTCATTGAGGTTGTGATAGACACATAACTTAGAGCAAAGTGAAAGTCGGCTTGATGACTCGGTTCCACTTGTCATGGGCATGGTGATGCTATTTCGACTTACACAGATTCGGCTAAAGAGTTTAGCGAGTCGGATTGACCCATATTGAGGTACAACGAACAAGTTGTCATTTGTATATCGCAATCAATGTAATCCTTAGACCTAAGGTTATTGCATAGTCCGAGTTGAGGATCACCAACTTAGGTTCTGTCAAACGTTGATCCGTAACTAGGCAGTTATAAAGTCAGAGTTCGGTCGACTGAGAATCAAGCTGCGTGATGTGAATAACCAAGATGGGATTTTGCCACTCCACTTGGAGAGATATTCTCTAGGCCCTCTCAGATGATATGATTCGGAAAGCATGGCCATGCATGACTCGGTTAAGTGTTAACCGAGGTGATCGACTAAGAGTTAGTCGGGTGAATCACTTATCTTGGATCGAGAAGAGAGTCGGACTATTTAAGGGATGAAAAATATTTGCATATAGTCTGACACGGTATATCGTGAGGCAAAAGGGACTCGCACGTAAGTCGCATTGGAAAGGCAAGTCGTTATGACTCATTGGTACTTGGGAGTCATTACCGATTGAGAGTCGGACTCCAATCATGTCCAAGTAGCCATGAGCCTGCGGGGTCACACACTTAAGAGCGGGAGCAAGTTCGGATTGGATCTGAACCGGAAATCTGGTTGGGTAGGACCCGAGCCGGATTTGGACTGAGTCAGTGAGTCAGGCTCATGATGACTAATATTATATGGGCTTTAGTGAATGTGCCACGTGAGTGGAGCCCACGTTCATTCCCTATATATACTGGAGCACAGTAACCCAGAAGGGTTAATGGTTGGGTTAATGGTTGACCGGTTAGGTCATTCCATGTGTTGGAAACCCTAGCTCCACAGCAGTCTTGCCGTTGTAACGAACCTAGCAGTTCGCCGCCGGTGCTCCTCCTTGTACGTGAGGATACCAGCAGAGGTGATGTACGATCAGCACCAGGACGATCAGATCTCAAAGGACTGCACTGCATCAATTGACGCGCAACATCAGTAATCTGCAACTGTGCGTGTAGTGGTAAACGTTGTGGCCTTCTACCTCAGCTAGATCGTGGGATCACCATGTTAGAGGAAAAGTTTTGTTTTATATCTACGTGGCCCAATAGTGGTATCAGAGCGATAGCTTCTGGTTTTAGGCTCGAGATCTCGCATATGTGATATGTGGTTGGCTGTAGATGAGATATATATGCTGTTTTGGTGGTCGATTGTCACATCCCAAGATTTTCCAAATCTTGTTATGTGAAAAATAAATGAATAAAATAAAACTTTGTTGATTTTCAGGGTGAGAAGAAACTTTTTGATTCCAATTGGAAACCTTCAAACCTATTTGATCAAACAAATCCTAAAGGGATTTGAAAAGATAAACAATTAATAAATATAATATTAAATATGTGAAATTACTATTTTTGGATCTTTTAATAAAAAGATTTGGTTTTCAAATGAAAAGGTAGAAATATAAATAAGGACTATTTTTATATAGCCAAAATAAACCTTGGCCAAGTTTTTGAAGTGAAATATTTTGTTTTGATTAAAGGAGTAAAGGGTTATTTACAAAATAATGAGGATTTACTAATATCCAATTTTATTAAAATAAAGGGTTTTACCATTTTAATTAAACATCAAAACTTGTTAAATTATTTTAAACAATTTTTCCAAGTATTTTATATTTTCAAATAAAACCTACTGATTTGGTTTTGATAATATTTAGATTTCAAATGGAGATTTTAAATAAAACAAATCCTATTTGAATTAATGATTAATGTCTATTTTATTTAATTATTAAATAGATCCTAAAAAAATAAAAATATTATTTTATTTTGGGACTTGGAATATTGTTGTTAAACAGAACTAAACTCAATACAAAGTGTGGTGGAAGTTTGATTGATTTGAATGTTTGATTGGATTTCAAAACAGAAAATCAAATGGAAAAAGGAAAAAGATTCAGTACAAAAAAAAGTGAAACAAACAGCCCAACCCACCTAGCCCATCTAGCCCAGCAGGACCATTTCCCCTCTTTCCCCCGAATCGTTTTCTCTCACTCACAGACACACCCACCCAGTCACTGAGCTGCGGACCCCACCCATTTTCTCCATCTCTAGCTGACAGACGGACCCCACTGCCACGCGGTCATCTTCAACCCCGCGCCGGCCGTTTCCTCCTCCCTCAACGTCGCTCTGCCGCGATTGAATTCGATTAAATTCGCGTTGATGACATGCTTAATTCTCCTAGAGACCACGCACCCATAAACACCTCCCTCTTCCCTCCATTTCCCCTCAGAAACCACTGCAAAGAGCGCCCCTGGGCTGTCGTTGTTTTCGTTTGCACCGCCGCTGCTCCGGCGACCTTCTCCGAGCAATTTCGGCGTTGTCCAGCCTCCCCTCCCCTCCCTCTGCACATGAGCGTGCTCGCCATCCCCTCACGAACCTGCCGGTGCCTCCCACTCGCCCGCGCGTGACCCAGGAGCTCGCCTCGGTCTGCCTTTGAGCATCGCCGTCCTCTGCCGAATCTCCGGTGAGTCGTAGACCTCAACCTCATGCGCGCCTCGAGTTGTGACTTACGCCATTTGGTTCGCCTGTTTCCTGTGCATCTCCAGGTTTCTTCCAATAACCCGCGCGTGGCCAACAAGCTCATCTCCGACTACAACAGAGAGCACCCGTCGTCAGGAGCTACTCCGGCGAGCAATCCCTGACATCACCGTGTGCCCCTTGGATTATTACGACCACGTCGAGCTTCTCTGCACCCTTGCGAACCCTGTGAGCATCTCCTCTCCCTCCCTTCCTTCCTGATTCGCCAGAACCACCACGAGCAGAGCCGCGCCGCCAGTCGCTGCCGCGCAGCGCCGCCAGTTACTGGTTAAGCTACTATGCGCTGTTGGATCGTCATCCAGTGGCTACGATATAACAACTTAATGAAGGGGTATGGTTGCCTATGCGCCACATGATCACACTTAGATCCAACGATCCAGAGAGGCCGATCCGTGCGAACCGGTACCGGCCAGTAGAAACACGCCACGTGGACTGGTTTTGATTTAAAACAAAATTTTGAATCTGATTAATATGCAAACTTGTAACTTGCATAACTTTTGATCCACACGTCCAAAATTTTCAAATTTTATATCAATGGATTCAGAAAAACAAGCCCTAGCCAACCATGCACTTTTTTTAGTAAAAAGCTTCTGGTAAAATATTTGTTTTTGCAGAAACTTGTGTATGCTTGTTTAGGATATAAAATTTATTCCAAAATGATTTTGGGGTTGAAATCTTTGCAAAATGGTTTGTTGTGAACCTACTAACCTTAGGAACCAACTTATAGATTTAAAAATTTATTTTGTGAAGATTTGGATTGAATAATTGAATTAGCTCATTTCTAGTCAAATAAAAAAACATTGATTTTGATATGGAAATGATTTTTGAGCAAAACCTTTGGAAAATGTTTTGATTCAAACCTACTGACCCTAAAACACCAAGTTTTGTGAATTAACAACTTATTTGGTGAACAATATCAAAATTATTGCTTCACCAAAAGAATTTTCACCACATGAAATAATGATTTGATTTAAAAATGGATTATAGATAAAACCCTTTTGCATTAGAAAATGACCACTTTGAACCTTACAATGTTTAGAGCCTAGTAGAAACCACCTTTGCAAATAAAACTATCTTTTGCATGCTTGCATGCATGACCTTGTTTCTATTATTTTATGTGTGTTAAATTATTTGAATATTGGTTGGAATGCTAGTTGAATCTATGTTTGCTTGATTGATTTGTAGTGAAGTAAGAGGAGTGTGATATTAGCAAGATCAAGAATTGAGCCAACATCCTCTACCAAAAAGGCAAGTGACACTATCATCCATGTCCTACTATTTTCATTACACTTAGTGGATTTTGAAACATGCATGATAAGGACTACTATATTTTTCTATGCTAAATCCTAATAGGATACCCCTATATATTCCTTAGTGAAAACAATGTAGTTGTAATATGCTTAGCCCTGCTATATATATTAAGATGAGATACATGTTGAGATTATATGAAGTTGGGAAAAGACTTGTGTTTTATATAATAAAACAAGTACTCAATGAACCACCTGGGTGGACAAGAATACTCAAGTTTTGGACAAGGTGGCAACAAAAGGAACCATGTTTATATGGCAATCTCTGTTTTGTTGTGCACTGGAAGAAAACCACCCAGAGACTTAGAGATTGAACATGTTTCTCGTACAGTGGCTTCCGTGTACAGCCACATGCTAAATGGGCACTGGCTTAGTCAACTACATAGTGGAAGACCCATGCATTGGCCTCTTCAGGTTAACTAAATGAGGGAACTCGAAACCCTACATTGGTGCCTGGTAGACAAGCTAGAATTGTGTATTGGGAGGACCCTATGGAAAGACTTCGTCACATTCTCAATCTGCCAGTACTCCATCTTGGTGAGTACTTATCCAGCGGGCACTGGTGGCAACAAGATGATAGTGTGTCATGTGGGTAAAGTGTACAACTTCTGCAGAAGATAAAAATCTAAGTACTTAGCCGTGTCCCCGGTTATGGACAATATTGAGCAACTAAGGCCTGAAGCTATGGGAAATCTCGACATTCCAATTTCTCAAAGAAAAACTTGATGGTGACAACAAGGGATTTTGAAGCACTTGGAGTTTTCCAAGGAGTTTAGAAAGATTTGACAAAAGATCAAAACCATTTTGAAAAGATAGTATAAATTATACCGCTTTTTGCAAATGAGCCTAAAACCCTACTTAGCCAAATATGCATGTAATGTTAGGATCCACTTATTTCTACATAGTAGTGAAACTTGCCAATACAATTAAAATGTATTGACCCTTGTGGCTATAACTTGTTATGTTGCAGGTTTTGTTTGATATTAGTGAAGTTGTTAATTAGGATTACAAAGTCTACAACCAACATGTCTGCCTGTGGCACTTTGAAGATGAAGGACCCCATGCTTATAGATATTCTGCTGCAATGTAATGTAATAGCCAAATAAGCTATGTAAGATGTAATAAATTATGTTATTCCTGGTTATAAAGTTGTATTATGACCTTTGTTTCTTGATATTACATCTTAACTGTGGATGCTAGCTATTGATCCAGGGACTAGCATTGTAAACACAGGGATCTCTACCTTATTAAAGGTTGGGAACCTTACAGATGGTATCAGAGCATTGTGTTGCCTGTAGGATTTGTAAACCTAGGATTGGACAAAACCCCTTAGAAAAATAGGAGTTGTATTTGTTCCAAAACTTATTTACAAACAATCTTGTAAACTCTTTGCTCAACCACTTTGGTTTAGATTCTACATCTCTTCTATTTCAAACTTGATGGACAAGCCTACCCCATGGCCAAAGACTTCACCATGTGCAAAGGACTTCATCAACTCTAATGACTTCAACATCTTCAACTCTAATGACTTCAACATCTTCAGCATTTTCACCAAGGACTTCAACCTTGGATATCACTAAGGACTACTATTGAGACAGGAAATGTTGCACAACACTTGAAGAATAAGGAAACACAACTTAGAAGAAACCATGAATCACCTTTGAAGTTTTATGACCAAGTGTTTTCCCAAGGAAACCATGATCTCATGCAAGAAAAATCAACCAAGAAGGATGGAAAGATCATAAAAGAACCATATATATAGACCACCATAGTTTGTTTAAGTCAAACACACCAACTTATGTGGTGTAACAAAAATGTTTTGTTGCCTAAAAATGTGCTTCAACTTTGTTGTTTGAGTGAAATGTTTGTTTGTGATTGCTTGCACATTGCTTGTGTGAATTGTGAAGTGTGTGATTAGAATTATTCCCTTAGAGATATTTTGCCTATTCTAATCTCAATTCAACCCAAACAGATGACTACTCCAAGAGACTCCAACATCAAGGTTGATGGCACCAACAACAACCAAGAGGACAACATGAGAGAACTCATAGCAACCCAAAACTGGTTGAACCAAATGACAGCTCAATTCATAGCCAACACCAGTGGGGAAGATCCAACCCTGCAAAGATTTTTGGAAACCAAAGCCCAAATGCTGCATAAGGTGACAGATCAAATGATCAACATGGAAGGCAACTCTTCCAAAGGAGTTTGTGACAACAAAGATGACAAAGATGTTATTCTAGAAGGAACCAAAGCTTGCAATATTTGTGGAGACAAGGATCACACTTCCAAGGAGCACGGAGATCAATGCCCCAACTGTGAAGAGAAACATCCAGTTGGCCAATGTCCCACCTCTCAAGCTACTTGTTACCTATGTGAAGGAAATAATCATGTCTCTATCCAATGCCCATCTATTCCATAGTTGAACAAAGGTAACAAGGTGGAGTGCAACAAATTGCAGACTATCAAGAGGGAGCTAAGTCTACCAAGAAGGATGAGGACAAAGGAAAATCTCCACTTGTACCTCCATGCAATACAACCCAATTTAAAGGACCAAAGAAGAGGCATATGAATTATCCAAGGAGCAATAGAAGGTCAAAGAAACCAGTAGACATTCCTACCTATGAGATAACATATGAAGAACATGAACTAGAAGCACTCCTAGCTTTGGAGAAACCCAAGAAAAAGAAGGACAAGAGCCATGTGCAATGTAATCATTGTAAAGAAATGGGACACTATTCCAGTGAATGTCCAGAGAAACAGAAGTATAAGGAGATTGGCCAAGTATGGTGCAACAACTGCAAAGAGCTAGGCCATTATGCAGCAACCTGTCCACAAGAGATACGTGAAGAACTCAAACTTATCACATGTTACAATTGTGGTAACCAAGGACATTATGCAAGCAACTGTCCAGAAAAGATGAAGCACAAGATAAACAAGACTATGAAGGATCTCAGCCTTGTCACATGTTTCAAGTGTGGAAACAAAGGACACTATGCAGATGTTTGCCCAGAGAAGTTTCCCCAAGATCCCAAGCAAGCCAATATGTAATTCAGTTGGAATTTTTTTAAAGGTGGTAGTACTCTAGTTGCCTTGAAGAAAAATTGTAACCTCTAGCCTTCCCAAATCTCGGGACGAGATTTATTTTAAGGGTGATAGCCTGTCACATCCCAAGATTTTCCAAATCTTGTTATGTGAAAAATAAATGAATAAAATAAAACTTTGTTGATTTTCAGGGTGAGAAGAAACTTTTTGATTCCAATTGGAAACCTTCAAACCTATTTGATCAACCAAATCCTAAAGGGATTTGAAAAGACAAACAATTAATAAAGAAAATATTAAATATGTGAAATTACTATTTTTGGATCTTTTAATAAAAAGATTTGGTTTTCAAATGAAAAGGTAGAAATATAAATAAGGACTATTTTTATAGAGCCAAAATAAACCTTGGCCAAGTTTTTGAAGTGAAATATTTTGTTTTGATTAAAGGAGTAAAGGGTTATTTAAACAAAATAATGAGGATTTACTAATATCCAATTTTATTAAAATAAAGGGTTTTACCTTTTTAATTAAACATCAAAACTTGTTAAATTATTTTAAACAAGGTTTCCAAGTATTTTATATTTTCAAACAAAACCTACTGATTTGGTTTTGATAGTATTTAGATATCAAATGGAGATTTTAAATAAAACAAATCCTATTTGAATTAATGATTAAGGTCTATTTTATTTAATTATTAAATAGATCCTAAAAAAATAAAAATATTATTTTATTTCGGGACTTGGAATATTGTTGTTAAACAGAACTAAACTCAATACAAAGTGTGCTGGAAGTTTGATTGATTTGAATGTTTGAATTGTTTGATTGGATTTCAAAACAGAAAATCAAATGGAAAAAGGAAAAAGATTCAATACAAAAAAGTGAAACAAACAGCCCAACCCACCTAGCCCATCTAGCCCAGCAGGCCCATTTCCCCTATTTCCCCCGAATCGTTTTCTCTCACTCACAGACACACCCACCCAGTCACTGAGCTGCGGACCCCACCCGTTTTCTCCCTCTCTAGCTGACAGACGGACCCCACTGCCACGCAGTCATCTTCAACCCCGCGCCGACCGTTTCCTCCTCCCTCAACGTCGCTCTGCCGCGATTGAATTCGATTAAATTCTCGTTGATGACAGGCTTAATTCTCCCAGAGACCACGCGCCCATAAACACCTCCCTCTTCCCTCCATTTCCCATCAGAAACCACTGCAAAGAGCGCCCCCGGGCTGTCGTTGTTTTCGTTTGCACCGCCGCTGCTCCGGCGACTTTCTCCGAGCAATTCCGGTGCTGTCCAGCCTCCCCTCCCCTCCCTCTGCACACGAGCGTCCTCGCCATCCCCTCACGAACCTGCCGGTGCCTCCCACTCGCTCGCGCGTCGCCTCGGTCTGCCTCTGAGCATCGCCGTCCTCTGCCGAATCTCCGGTGAGTCGTAGCCCTCAACCTATGCGCGCCTCGAGTTGTGACTTAAGCCATTTGGTTCGCCTGTTTCCTGTGCATCTCCAGGTGTCTTCCAATAACCCGCGCGTGGCCTACAAGCTCGTCTCCGACTACAACAGAGAGCACCCGTCGTCAGGAGCTACTCCGGCGAGCAATCCCTGACATCACCGTGCGCCCCTTGGATTATTACGACCACGTCGAGCTTCTCTGCACCCTTGCAAACCCTGTGAGCATCGCCTCTCCCTCCCGTCCTTCCTGCTTCGCCAGAACCACCGCGAGCAGAGCCGTGCCGCCAGTCGCCGCCGCACAGTGCCGCCAGTTACTGGTCAAGCTACTATGCGCTGTTGGATCGTCATCTAGTGGCTACGATATAACAACTTAACAAAGGGGTATGGTTTCCTCTGCACCACACGATCACACTTAGATCCAACAATCCAGATAGGTCGATCCGTGCGAACCGGTACCGGCCAGTAGAAACACGCCACGTGGACTGGTTTTCATTTAAAACAAAATTCTGAATCTGATTTATATGCAAACTTGTAACTTGCATAACTTTTGATCCACACGTCCAAAATTTGCAAATTTTATATCAATGGATTCATAAAAACAATCCCTAGCCAACCATGCACTTTGTTTAGTAAAAAGCTTCTGGTAAAATGTTTGTTTTTGCAGAAACTTGTGTATGCTTGTTTAGGATATAAAATTTATTCCAAAATGATGTTGGGGTTGAAATCTTTGCAAAATGGTTTGTTGTGAACCTACTAACCTTAGGAACCAACTTATAGATTTAAAAATGTATTTTGTGAAGATTAGGATTGAATAATTGAATTATCTCATTTCTAGTCAAATAAAAAAACATTGATTTTGATATGGAAATGATTTTTGAGAAAAACCTTTGGAAAATGTTTTTATTCAAACCTACTGACCCTAAAGCACCAAGTTTTGTGAATTAACAACTTAGTTGGTGAACAATATCAAAATTATTGCTTCACCAAAAGCATTTTCACCACATGAAATAATGATTTGATTTAAAAATGGATTATAGATAAAACCCTTTTGCAAATGGTTTTGACACTTTAGAAAATGACCACTTTGAACATTACAATGTTTAGAGCCTACTAGAAACCACCTTTGCAAATAAAACTATCCTTTGCATGCTTGCATGCATGACCTTGTTTCTATTATTTTATGTGTGTTAAATTGTTTGAATATTGGTTGGAATGCAAGTTGAATCTATGTTTGCTTGATTGATTTGTAGTGAAGTAAGAGGAGTGTGATATTAGCAAGATCAAGAATTGAACCAACATCCTCTACCAAAAAGGCAAGTGACAGTATCATCCATGTCCTACTATTTTCATTACGCTTAGTGGATTTTGAAACATGCATGATAAGGACTACTATATTTTTCTATGCTAAATCCTAATAGGATACCCCTATATATTCCTTAGTGAAAACAATGTAGTTGTAATATGCTTAGCCCTGCTATATATATTAAGATGAGATACATGTTGAGATTATATGAAGTTGGGAAAAGACTTGTGTTTTATATAATAAAACAAGTACTCAATGAACCACCTGGGTGGACAAGGATACTCAAGTTTTGGACAAGGTGGCAACAAAAGGAACCATGTTTATATGGCAATCTCTGTTTTGTTGTGCATTGGAAGAAAACCACCCAGGGACTTAGAGATTGAACATGTTTCTCGTACAGTGGCTTCCGTGTACAGCCACATGCTAAATGGGCACTGGCTTAGTCAACTACATAGTGGAAGACCCATGCATTGGCCTCTTCAGGATAACTAAATGAGGGAACTCGAAACCCTACATTGGTGCCTGGTAGACAAGATAACATTGTGTATTGGGAGGACCCTATGGAAAGACTTCGTCACATTCTCAATCTGCCAGTACTCCATCTTGGTGAGTACTTATCCAGCGGCCACTAGTGGTAACAAGATGAGAGTGTGTCATGTGGGTAAAGTGTACAACTTCTGCAAAAGATAAAAATCTAAGTACTTAGCCGTGTCCCCGGTTATGGACAATACTGAGCAACTAAGGCCTGAAGCTATGGTAAATCTCGACATTCCAATTTCTCAAAGTAAAACTTGATGGTGACAACAAGGGATTTTGAAGCACTTGGAGTTTTACAAGTAGTTTAGAAAGATTTGACAAAAGATCAAAACCATTTTGAAAAGATAGGATAAATTATACTGCTTTCTGCAAATGAGCCTAAAACCCTACTTAGCCAAATATGCATGTAATATTAGGATCCACTTATTTCTACATAGTAGTGAAACTTGCCAATACAATTAAAATATATTGACCCTTGTGGTTGTAACTTGTAATGTTGCAGGTTGGTTTGGTGTTAGTGAAGTTTATTGATTAGGATTACAAGTCTACAACCAACATGTTTGCCTGTGGCACTTTGAAGATGAAGGACCCATGCTTATAGATATTCTACTGCAATGTAATGTAATAGCCAAATGAGCTATGTAAGATGTAATAAAATTATGTTATTCCTAGTTATAAAGTTGTATTATGACCTTTGTTTCTTGATATTACATCTTAACTGTGGATGCTAGCTATTGATCCAGGGACTAGCATTGTAAGCACAGGGATATCTACCTTATTAAAGGTTGGGACCTCTACATCGAGCTATGAGATAGATCAGTTTTGTACGAGGTTGATTGGATCAACTATACTCGGGGAATGGTAGATCTGATTTCCGTGATCATGCTGCTGAGGTTGTGAAACAACATACCCCTACCAGTCGGTTTCCGCCATCAGGGTAGACTATGACACGTAAATCCAGAAGCGGTGATCGAAGATCAAAGAGTTTGATCGAGTTGGAATAATGGTCGAAATGTAGATGAGATCTACGTTTTCGGAATCCATGTTCGGAATCCCTGTCATAGCACGTTAGACGTCGTTGTGAGTTTCACAACGCCGGTAGATAGTGTATCTATGCATAACTTGTTTTTGCAGGAAGTTGTGAGTGGTATGGTTCATGTGCATGTGATGTATGTGTGTAATCTATACGTGATCTGTGAATCACGGCTTTTGTCAGCCGGCTGGAGCCTAGGTCCTATCATTTCATTGTATAACGACCTGCGTGTCGGATTCTCTATGTAATTTACTTTTCTAAGCTAGTGTAGCCGTTTGGAGAACCCGGATGGCATGTAAGGCGATGTACATGTCGGCGACATGGAGTAATACGGCAAGTGACAAGAGTTGGCACGAGTCGGATTACAAGCTTTGTGGAGATGGGGATCGCCGTGAAGAGAGCCATACCATCTCACATTATAATTGTTTTATTGTGTGTTGTTGATATGTCTCCGTTTTACCTCTATTAGATAGTCGATAAAATTTAATCCCTCAAAGAAGGTCTAGTCGGTTTCCCCCTAGTGTTTGCACCATCACAAGTCGGACATTTTTGGTAGTGGGCTCATAAAATTGAGGTGCTGCCAATTCTTTTCGACTAGGTGGGTTCGAGTCGGACTCTAACAGCGGAAACACTCGGTAAGCTAGACGTATCTATCACAATGGTTGTGGGGCTCGGGGAATAGTCGGATGGGAGTGGGGGCATGTGATGCCACCCGTCCAACAAGAGTCGTATGAGATGTGATTTACAAGGAGTTGTCTACCTAGATCACTTGGCAGCTAGCGGTGATGCTAAAGCTCACTAGCCGACTTGCTTATTTAGGATCCTGAATCACTAAGTAACCATCAGAGGGGTGTTGGTTCTAGTGGGAGCATAAAATATTAAAGTGTTTAATATGCTTGCTCTTTTATGAATACATGTCTTAAGTGTTTTGCATATTTTCTGTTGTAGATCATGGCACCAAGTAGCAGTCACTCTCAGATATCCGGTTTGAGAACCATTCTTGAGAAATATAAACTGAACGACACTAATTTTACCAACTGGTATTGAATGGTTCTCAAACAAGAAAAGAAGGACCATGTCCTAGACAACCCACTTACGGATGAGCCGAATGGGAATGCGACTGTCGCTGCCACCAATGCCTACCGTCGGGCTAAGGATGAGTCCATGGACATTAGCTGTCTTATGCTTGCTCACATGGAACCAGACTTGCAAAAGCAGTTCGAGAATGTTGAGGCCTACGATATTATCAAAATCCTCAAAAGTATGTTCCAGGCTCAGACGAAGACTGAGAGGTATCAAGTCTCTCAGGCTTTGCTGAGTTGTAAGCTTAAGGATGGCGATCCACTGAGTCCACATGTGATCAAAATGGTTGGTTACGTGTAGTCTTTGGAGAGGCTTGGCTACCCCATTAGCGAAGAGTTCGCTATGGATATAATTCCGAACTCTCCTCCTAGTGCATATGGGCAGTTCATTTCGAAGTACCACATGCATGGTCTGGATAAGAAGCTCACTGAATTGCATGGGATGCTCAAGCAGGCAGAGGCGGATCTCAAGAAGGGCGCCAGTCAAGTGTTGATGGTGCAGAATAAGGCTAAGTTCAAGAAGATTTCTTGGACTAAGAAGAAGGCTAAGTCGGAGGAAAGCAGGCTCAGGACCCGGTCCCAAGCGCTTCCTCAGGGACTAAGTCATCTCCTTCAGCCGGATCCACTTGTTTCTACTGCAAGGCGGATGGCCACTGGAAGAGGAACTGCAACAAGTATTTGGATGATAAAGCCAAGAGTGGAGGTATGACTTCCAACTCAGGAACACTTGTGTGCAATGTTATAGACATCTATCTTGCTGATGCACCTAATAGTTCTTGGGTATATGATATCGGATCAGTTATTCACATCTGCAACTCATTGCAGGAACTGGTAAGAACTAGGAGCGTAGCAAGAGGCGAGGTTGATATTCGAGTCGGCAACAAAGCAAGAGTTGCTGCGTTGGAAGTCGGCACGATGCAACTTCATTTACCTTCCAGATTCATTATGGAACTGAATAATTGTTATTATGTTCCAGTGCTCAGTCGAAACATTATTTCTGCTTCATGTTTGATGAGGCAAGGCTATGAGTCGAATATCAAGAATAATGGCTGTTCTTTGCATTTGAATGATATGTTTCACGGCTTTGCACCCGTCCAGGATGGGTTATTTATTTTGAATCTTGATGGTGAGTCGGTTTATAACATAAATGTTACAAGGTTGAAACCAAATGATCTGAATATGACTTACTTTTGGCTTTGTCGGCTTGGTCATATAAGTTGGAAATGCATGAAGAAGCTCCATGATGATGGACTCCTAACATCGTTCGACTTGGATTCGTTCGAGACATGCGAATCTTGCCTACTCGGCAAAATGACCAAGACACATTTTGCAAAGAGTTGCGAGAGGGCGTCCAACTTGTTGGGACTAGTACATAGTGATGTATGTGGACCAATGAGCACGACAGCCAGAGGTGGTTATGAGTACTTCATTACCTTCACTGATGATTTGAGTAGGTATGGATATATCTACTTGATGAAACATAAGTCGAAAGCCTTTGAAAAGTTCAAAGAATTCCAGAAAGAAGCATAGAATCAACTCGGCAAGAAAATAAAGTTTCTTCGGTCGGACCGAGGAGGCGAGTACATGAGCCATGAGTTTGATGACCATCTGAAAAGTTGCAGAATAGTTCCTCAACTTACTCCGCCAGGAACGCCGCAAAGGAGTGGTGTTTTAGAAACGCGGAATCGGACCTTGTTGGACATGGTACGATCAATGATGAGTCAGACAGATCTGCCTTTATCATTTTGGGGTTATTGTCTAGAAATAGCGGGTTCACACTAAACAGAGTACCATCAAAGTCGGTAGAGAAGACACCACATGATATATGGATAGGCAAAAAGCCGAGTTCGTCTTTTCTTAAGATTTGGGGTTGTGAAGCTTTTGTCAAGCGACTTCAGTCAGACAAGCTCACGGCCAAATCAGATAAGTGTATTTTCTTAGGGTATCCGAGGAAAACTGGCACTACCCGGGATCAGGGCTAGACAAATACCAGATCCTTATCCGATATAAGCCTTATCTAAATTCCGAAGCGCGCAGGGAAAGATCGGTAACATTACAGAACATACAAACCATACATTAATAAGGTAAACTCTTAAGATAGTTACAAACCAGTCATACAAGCCAGGGGCCATAGACCCATCATTACAACAAACAACAGAAGCAAACAAGTTGTTCTAAACAACAAACTTTAGCAAAGGGCCTAAGAGGCCATAAACAAAAGTAGCGACCCTTCCATAGATCCTAGGATGCTGCTCGGGAACCCCGACTACTCGTCGACTTTGACGTAGAAACCACCTTCAGTTGGAGTAACCTCATCTATCGAAAAACATCAACGAAGCAAGGCTGAGTACAGGGTGTACTCCGCAAGACTTATGGCTAGTGGAGTTATTTTGCATAAAGCCATCTTTTGTTTTCAAAACAAGAGGGAGAAGAAACTCGTCTAGTCAGATCATTTTCAAAAGGGGATAAGAAGACTACAACTCTAGCTCTTCGAATCATCTTTGATATCCACCAAGTATCATCATCAACCGAACCTCTCTTCCTAGACTACCCCCTCAAACAACCTCGAGGAAGTATTCTAGATCTCACTTTAGTTGACAAGTTTTAGCATTCAGTTATAGTTCTCTATGATCTTCACGTCTGTTCCCAAGTCGTCCATAACCGTGGACACGACTTTTCTAAAAGATTATTAACCCTGCAGGGGTGCACAACTTTACTCACACGTACCAACCGATTCTTAATGCCAAATTATTAGCCCTCTTCCTTGGAAGGCCGGTAGGGAGTGGTTGACCACGACCTTTACCTTGCTTTCGCCGAGACCATGAGTCACGCACTAGGGAGATGCCGCCATAACGGGTCAAGTCCCGAAGCCGGTCCCTAATGATGTGCACAGGGTTCAAGATTACGGATGTCGGGCATCTCTTGTTCCCGGCCACGCTTACCTACCTGTTATGAATGCACCTCCTTCACCTCCATTCAAGAACAACCCATATGCGTATGTCAAATGGAAAGCCCGAACTATGCGACTCATGGAATCTACTAGGCAAGTTAGGTTGTCGTGGGGGTTTCCAGGCCCCCGTGTGGTTGGACGCTCGTCTTGGTTCAAGAGGCAAGAACATCAGGTCCTAAGGGTGGCAAGTATGGGACTACAAAAACCACAACCCACGTGGCCTCCCATACAAGCCTTAGCATGTTTATCATTCATCTCTGATCACATCACCACCTCCTACCATACTATATTCATCTGCATCTCCGGTGTATCACCTGAACGGTCAGCATCGAACCACTAAGCATGGATAAGCTTGACTAAACTGTGGCGCTAGCGACGCTCATAAGCCAACCCCTATTTATGCTAGGAGGAGTGGATCGGGTATTTAGTTCACAAGGGAAAACATGCACCAGATAGGATTACTCTATCTACTGATAAAAGACTGTTGAACCGATTGCATATGATGAGAATGAAATACTTTGTAAACATAGGATTCATATGTATGAGTGGGGCTTCGCTTTCCTTGTCCGTTGTTGGACCGGTACTGCTCTTCGGTGGCGTTGACTTCAGCCTCGGGTTCGGTTCCTATTCACGAAGAACCAATCACCGGAAAAGAGAAAGCAACATTCAACACATGGCATGTGCAATGCTCATACAACATGAATGATATGAAAAGTTAAATGGGGTTGAAATGAACCGTAGAACATGCTTGATCATTTTAAACGGGGTTCGAGAGGTCCAACCCTAAAACAGGGGGATCATCGGAATCAACTGTGGGGTTCAATTGGTTCTTCTAATTAAACTTGCCATCAAAGTTGTTTAACAATGTATTTTTATAGCTTAGTTAGTTACGTTTCATTTTTCGGAACATTTAGGTATATTATTTGAATTTTTCTGATTTAAAATGAATTAGTTATGAATTTCTCAAATTTTAATCCATTTATTAATCATTTTTGGAATATTTAAATATTTTCCAAGATGGGCCCACATGTCAGACTTTTATTAATTTCAGAAAACATTTACAGAAAAGATTAAAAGTCTTACAAGTATGGCCCACCTATCACGGATTTATTATTGATAGAAAGTATTTACAGAAATGATTAAAAGAAAAGGGAAAATGGTTTACTGCATCAGCATGACACAATGCTGACGTCAACAAGGACTTGATCATCAGATCGATGATCGATCTGTTGATCGAGCGCGCGTGGGGATGCGGGGCTAGCTGCGCTGGACTCAGCGCATCGCACTAAGCCAGAAAGTGGCGGCGATGCGTGCAGGGGGGTCATCGGAGATAGTGGAGCGACGATGAATAGCGGCGGCGACGTTGGGCTCTTGCGAGGAGGAAGATACAGAGGGAGAGGGAAGCAACGGAGGGGTGCTTGAGCACCATAATCTCACCACGAGTGTGATGGAGGTGTTGGCGAGGCATGGGGTGGTCGGAGGAGCAGGAATCGATGGCGGCGGTGGCGACGGACGATGGAAGGAAAGCTCGATTCCGATAGGGTGGGGCCTTCCCGGCTTGATTCCTTTGGTGAGGATGATCCTCACGGTGAGGCAGAGCTCCTAGGCACCTCAGCTGGGCTAGGGGAGGCCGGAGACGGTAGGGCTCGACGGTGGTCGAAGCTAGGGTTCTGGGCCGAAGAGGAGAAATGGATAGAGGGGGCTAGACGAAGCGAAACTGGTACTGGGAGGTAGAGAGGGTCGAGGCGGGTCTTATCCACGGCTCCAGGGGCAGCGGCGCGCATCGCAACACCGGCGAGGATGGACGGTGGGCGCTGCGGCACAGAGCTGCTTCGCTCGGGGAGGAAGATGACGAGGACTCGCAGCCGAAGGGGTACGGGCCAGAGGTGGGCCAGCTTGGGCCCCGGGTGGGCTGGCTGTTGGCTGCACTGGCGGCAGAGAGAGGGGAGGAGATATGGGATCGGCCCAGTAGGATTAGGAGTAGTTTTTATTTGCAGATTTCTTTTTCTATTTCTGTTTTTCTTATTTCTTTTGCATATTTCATTTGTAATTTGTTTATATATTTCCAAAATACAAGAGGATTTGTAAAATATCTGTAAACACTAAGGAGCCCTTATAACCATTTGGGCACCAAATATTTTGAGGTTTTCAAAATTCAAAAGCCATTTGAATTGATTTCAAATAGAGAGAGGGAAACTATTAGGGTTTTATTTGTTCTTATTTGGTTAAATCAAAGTGCAAGTATAATGCATGCATGCAATGCTCAAACATGTCTTTATTAATATTACAAAAAGGTGGTATGTTACAGCTCTACCCCACTTACAAGAATTTCGACCCGAGATTCCTAGGTTTTAGAAAAGAAGGCAGGGTACTCAGATCGAAGACGATCTTCGTGTTCCCAGGTTGCTTCTGACTCAGAGTGATGAGACCATTGAACTTTCAGGAACTTGATGGTTTGACGACAAGTCTTGCGCTCGGTTTCATCAATAATACGAACAGGGTCTTCTCGGTAAGTTAGATCATCTTGGAGATCCAAAGTTTCATGGTCCACACCATGAATGGGATCTTTGAAGCAACGCTTTAGTTGAGACACATGAAAGACATCATGTACCTCTGGAAAAGTTGAAGGTAGATCCAATTTGTAGGCAAGCTCACCCCGCTTGGATAAAATGCGAAAGGGACCAACGTAGTGAGGAGCCAATTTGCCCTTGATACCGAATCGATGGACACCCTTCAGAGGAGTGACCCAGAGGTAGACTTGATCACCAACTTCATAATGAACATCAAGATGATGATGATCGTAGTTGGTCTTCTGACGAGATTAAGTGGCCTTCAAACGCTCTTGAATTATGCAAACTTGATCTTCAGCTTCTTGGATCATGTCCGGACCAAAGAATTGTCTTTCGCCGGTTTCTGTCCAGTTCAGCGGTGTTCGACATGTTCTCCCATACAGGAATTGGAAAGGTGCCATGCCCAAACTGGATTGAAAACTGTTGTTATAGGAGAACTCCGCAAAAGGAAGAAATTTCTCCCAGTTCTTTCCAAAGGATATGACACACGCTCTGAGCATGTCTTCAAGAATTTGGTTTACTCTTTCGGTTTGACCACCGGTTTTAGGATGATAGGCTGTGCTGAAGGAGACATGAGTTCCCATTGCTTCTTGGAAACTTTGCCATAATTTGGAAGTAAACAAACTTCCATGATCAGAGATGATCTTCTTGGGAACACCATGAAGAACAACAATCCGAGAGATGTATAGGTCAGCCATTTTACTAGCACAGATAGTTTCTCGAACCGGAAGGAAATGAGCAACTTTGGATAGCCGATCGACTATTACCCATATAGCATCATTTCCTGCTTGTGTCCTTGGGAGTCCAGTAATGAAATCCATACCAATTTCATCCCATTTCCACTTAGGAATTTTCATCGGTTGCAGAAATCCAGCAGGCCTTTCGTGTTCAGCCTTCACACGACGGCAAACGTCGCACTCTGCAATAAAGCGAGCGATTTCTGGTTTAATTCCACTCCACCAGAATCTTTGACGGAGATCTCGGTACATCTTGGTACCACCAGGATGAATAGACAGAGGGGATTCATGAGCTTCCAATAGGATTAGATCTTTGATTTTCTGACTGTTTGGAACTACTAGCCGGTTACCAAAACAGAGAGTACCTCGATCATTGATGGAGAAACATTTAGCTTCACCACTTGCAACACGTTCTTTGATCTCGGTGATCTCACCATTTTGTTTTTGAGCTTCCTTGATTTGGTCCTCCAGAGAATATTTTATTTCAAGGTTAGCGTGGAATCCACAAGGAACTACTTCAAGGTTAAGACGCTTGATTTCCTCATAGAGAGGAGGTTGGGCTTGTGAGATCATTAGATTATGGCAATAAAACTTCCGACTTAGCGCATCAGCTACGACATTGGCTTTGCCGGGTTGATAGTTGAGACCCAAATCATAATCTTTGATGTGTTCCAACCATCGTCTTTGCCTGAGATTCAAATCTGGCTGGGTAAAAAGATACTTCAGACTTTGATGATCCGAATAAAGTTCACCACGGTTACCGATGAGATAATGTCGCCATTGCTTAAGAGCATGAACAACAGCAGCGAGTTCGAGATCATGGGTTGGATAATTTTTCTCATGTGGCTTCAACTGCCGAGAATCATAGGCCACTACATGACCATCTTGCACCAACACACAACCGAGCCCCTGGAGAGAAGCATCACAATAGATGACGAAGTCCTTTCTTGTGTCCGGAAGGACAAGCACAGAAGTGGTGGTTAGCTTAGTTTCAAGGCTTGGAATCTTGCTTCTGCCTTTTCTGACCATTCAAACTTCTTATCTTTCTTAAGAAGATCAGTCATAGGCTTGGCTATCTTGGAGAAGTTCTCGATGAATCAGCGATAATATCCAGCCATTCCAAGGAAACTTTGGACTTCCTTGACTGAAGTAGGTGACTTCCATTCCAGAATGGTCTAAACCTTATCCGGTATGACAGCAACACCACTTGCAGACAGAACATGGCCAAGGAATATGAGCTCTTGTAAACAGAACTCACATTTAGAAAACTTGGCGTAGAGGCGATGTTCACGAAGTTTAGTCAACGCCAAACGTAGATGTTCGGCATGCTCTTCTTCGGTCTTGGAATAGATTAGAATGTCATCAATGTATACCATGACGAACTTGTCAAGATATTCCATGAGACGGAGTTCATGAGCCTCATGAATGTGGCAGGGGCATTGGTTAACCCGAAGGACATCACTGTATACTCGTAAATACCATAACGAGTTGTGAATGCTGTCTTTGGGATATCCTCCCTTCTGATCTTGATTTGATGATACCCTGATCTTAAGTACATTATGGAGAAGACAGTGGTACCACTTAATTGATCAAAGAGGTCATTAATCCGGGGAAGTGGGTACTTATTATTGATTGTCACCGCGTTGAGTGGACGGTAATCAACCACCAGTCTTGGAATATTTGTATCCCGCTTCTTGACAAAGCTGGTAGGGAAACCCCAAGAGGATGTGCTAGGTTGGTTGTATCCTAGACCCTCCAACTCTTCAAGTTGCTTCTTCAACTCAACCAACTCATGAGGAGTCATGTGATAAGGTCTTTTGGAGATAGGTGAAGTTCCAGGAACTAGCCCTATGACAAACTCCACACTTCGATCAGGTGGCATGCCAGGCAAATCTTCAGGAAAGACATCCGGGAAATCACAGACTACATGGACATCTTGGACCTCAATAATAGGTAGGACATCCATGGCATACAACTCCGAGAAAGGTTTAAGAACTGCTGACGGAGACTTTGAACCATCAGTCCAATACTTGACAGTTATGCCAGCAGGAGAGGTCACAATAACTATTCTGCGTGCACAGTCAATGACGGCTTGATACTTGGTTAACCAGTCCATGCACAGAATGACATCTATGTCAGTTGACTTGAGTGCAATGAGGGAAGTGGGAAACTTCTGATATGCTATTTCTATCTCAACACCATGAGTAACCTAGATGGTCTGCCAACGAGACCCAGGAGTACTTATCTCTTTAGGGGAAGACATTGCTTCAAAAGGTATGTTATGCTCCCGTGCAAACTCTTGTGATATGAATGTATGTGATGCTCCATAATCAAATAAGACTGTTGCGAGAATTGAATTGACATGGAGCGTACACAAAATGACGCGTGGATCTTCCCGAGCTTCCTCAGTAGTGACATGGGTCAGACAACCACGTCCAGCACCTTGAGATTTATCATTCTTCTTTGCTTACTAATGATTGCGTCCGACAGCCCTTTGGGAGCACTCCCTTGAGTAGTGACTAGGCTGACCACAGGAGTAATAGGTAACTCCAGTGTGAGAACCAGCAGGAGAACAAGAATTTGCTCCAGCAGTATTTGACTGTGGCTGACGAGAAGCATTGCCAGAGGAATTGGGTGCATAAGGAGAATGAGGCACATCACTGAATGGAACAAAGACACGACGCTTCTTGTTACCAGAGGAAGAAGCACGAGAATTTCCTTCTTCACACTTCTGAGAGACTTCCATATCCTTCCTTCCATGCTCTAGAGTAAGAGCCTGGTTGTGCAAGTCCTGGAAAGTCTGGAACTTAAAGTGCAGCAACTCATAGAGAAGTGCAGGGTTAAGTCCCTTACAGAACAGCTCTTGCTTATCTTCATCATTGGTAACATCCTTGGTTGCATAACGAGCCAGGCGAGTAAACTCACGCCCATAAGTTTCAATATC
Organism: Avena atlantica; assembly: GCA_910589765.1. Lineage (NCBI taxonomy): Eukaryota > Viridiplantae > Streptophyta > Magnoliopsida > Poales > Poaceae > Avena > Avena atlantica. Next base: position 198,142,123 of record OU342738.1, on the reverse strand, counting down.
CTTGCGCCCTTGAGTCAGATCCAAAAACTCCCTCCTTTTGAGATCCATGACGGGCTTAGGGATATAAGAGGCACAGAATGCTGCAACAGTTCCTCCCAAGTAACAACATGTCCCTGAGCTTGCAGATTCAGAAAACCTTCCCACCAAACACCAGCCTCACCTTCCAGTTGATAGGTGGAGAAGTTGACACGATCAACTGGACGGACTCGAAGAGCACTGAACTTGCGCTCTATGGTGCGAAGCCAATCATCAGCTTCAAGGGGATCCTTGGTGTGGGTGAACATTAGAGAAAAGAGCGGATGGAATCTCCAAGTGTGACACAATCGTCAGGACGACGTTCAGTGTTCTGCGCCACACGCTCCAGAAGGCATTCATTCCTCAGACGGTTGGTCTCAATGTTGGTGAGAACCTCGTCCATTGTGGGAGGTGGCGGAAGTTCCTATTCAGCATTGTTGTTTCCTCGGAGGCCAACAGAACCACGAGTACCAGACGACATCCTGAGGAGAAAACAGAAACCATGAGAGTGGATTCACCAAAAAGGGTACAACAAAGAATGACGAGAAACATATCAAAATATCATGGTAGAGATGAACATGTGGATGAAGATTATATCAATGCATTAAGTATGCAGTAGAAGAAGCATACGAAACGTATACGCTACCAACTTAGATACAAACCATAATAATGGAATGCGAGCATGATATGATACCGACAAGTCACGAAAGAATAGACAACGAGATTATAGGCATCCTTAGCAGAGTTGAAAAACAATGCTCAGGTGCACAGATTTATCTTGGAAACTCTGAGCCTTGCAACCAAATATGGAGTACTAGGGAAAACAATCCAAACCCGTATATCCTAGAAGTTTGAAATGATAGACGAGAGGTGAAAACTTTGCAAATCAAACGAGATAAGATAATTCAGCAATAAACCAACCTTGGGTAAGGAGTAAAAAAAGTCGTATTCAGGGTTTTGCAAATAGTTTTTAGCTTTCAAATAGTTTTCTCAAACTCTATACTCAACATCGACCGACTAGAAGGGTTTCATATAGGCAGTCCTGCTCTGATACCAAAATCTTTCATGACCCGGGATCAGGGCTAGACAAATACCAGATCCTTATCCGATATAAGCCTAACATAAATTCTAAAGCGCGTAGGGAAAGATCGGTAACATTACAGAACATACAAACCATACATTAATAAGGTAAACTCTTAAGAGAGTTACAAACTAGTCATACAAGCCAGGGGTCACAGGCCCATCATTACAACAAACAACGGAAGCAAACAAGTTTTTCTAAACAACAAACTTTAGCAAAGGGCCTAAGAGGCCATAAACAGAAGTAGCAACCCTTCCATAGATCCTAGGCTGCTGCCCGGGAACCCCGACTACTCGTCGACTTCGACGTAGAAACCACCTTCAGTTGGAGTAACCTCATCTGTAGAAAAACATCAATGAAGCAAGGCTAAGTATAGGGTGTACTCCGCAAGACTTATGGCTAGTGGAGTTATTTTGCATATAGCCATCTTTTGTTTTCAAAACAAGAGGGAGAAGAAACTTGTCTAGTCAGATCATTTTCAAAAGGTGATAAGAAAACTACAACTCTAGCTCTTCGAATCATCTTTGATATCCACCAAGTATCATCATCAACTGAACCTCTGTTTCTGGACTACCCCCTCAAACAACCCCGAGGAAGTATTCCAGATCTCACTTTAGTTGACAAGTTTTAGCATTCGGTTATAGTTCTCTATGATCTTCACGTTCGTTCCCAAGTCGTCCATAACAGTGGAAACGGCTTTTAGAAAAGATTATTAACCCTGCAGGGGTGCACAACTTTACCCACGCGTACCAACCGATTCTTAATGCCAAATTATTAGCCCTCTTCCTTGGAAGGCCGGCAGGGAGTGGTTGACCACGACCTTTACCTTGCTTTCGCCGAGACCATGAGTCACGCACTAGGGAGATGCCGCCATAACGGGTCAAGTCCCAAATCCAGTCCCTAATGATGTGCGCAGGGTTCAAGATTACGGATGCCAGGCATCTCTTTTTCCAGGCCACGCTTACCTACCTGTTATGAATGCACCTCCTTCACCTCCATTCAAGAACAACCCATATGCGTATGTCGAATGGAAAGCCCGAACTATGTGACTCATGGAATCTACTAGGCAAGTTAGTTGGTCAAGGGGGTTTCCAGACCCCCGTGTGGTTGTTTGCTCGTCTTGGTTCAAGCGGCAAGAACATCAGGTCCTAAGGGTGTCAAGTATGGTACTACAAAATCCAAAACCCACGTGGCCTCCCATATAAGCCTTAGCATGTTTATCATTCATCTCTGATCACATCACCACCTCCTACCATACTATATTCATCCGCGTCTCCAGTGCATCACTAGAACGGTCAGCATCGAACCACTAAGCATGGCTAAGCTTGACTGAACTGTGGCGCTAGCGACGCTCATAAGCCAAACCCTAGTTATGCTAGGAGCAGTGGATCAGGTATTTAGTTCACAAGGGAAAACATGCATCAGATCGGATTACTCTATCTACTGATAAAAGACTATTGATCCGATTGCATATGATGAGAATGAAATACTTTGTAAACATAGGATTCATATGTATGAGTGGGCTTCACTTGCCTTGTCCGTTGTTGGACTAATACTGCTCTTCAGTGGCGTTGAATTCAGCCTCGGGTTTGGTTCCTATTCGCGAAGAACCAATCATCAGAAAAGAGAAAGCAACATTCAACACATGGCATGTGCAATGCTCATACAATATGAATGATATGAAAAGTTAAATGGGGTTGAAATGAACCCTAGAACATGCTTGATCATTTTAAACGGAGTCCGAGAGGTCCAAACCCTAAAATAGGGGGATCATCGGAATCACCTATGGGGTTCAATTGGTTCTTCTAATTAAACTTTCCATCAAAGTTGTTTAACAATGTATGGTTATAGCTTAGTTAGATAGGTTTCATTTTTCTGAACATTTTGGTATATTATTTGTATTTTTCTAATTTTAAATGAATTAGTTATGAATTTCTCAAATTTTAATCTATTTATAAATCATTTTTTGAATATTTAAAATATTTTCCAAGTTGGGCCCACATGTCAGACTTTTATTAATTTCAGAAAAGATTAAAACTCTTACAGGTATGGCCCACCTATCAGGGATTTATTATTTACAGAAATTATTTACAAAAATGATTAAAAGAAAAAGGAAAATGGTTTACTACATCAGCATGACACAATGCTGACGTCAACAAGGACTTGATCATCAGATCGATCTATTGATCGAGCGCGCACGGGGATGTGGGGCTTGTTGCGCTGGACTCACCGGAGAAGGCGACGCGACGATGAACAACGATGGCGGCTTCGGGCTCTTGCGAGGTGGAAGATACAGAGGGAGAGGGAAGCAACGGATGGGTGCTTGAGCACCAAAAGCTCACCACGAGCGTGATGGAGGTGTCAGCGAGGCACGGGGTGGTCGGAGGAGCAGGAATCGACGGCGGCGGTGGCGACGGCTGACAGAAGGCAAGCTCGATTCCGATAGGGTGGGGCCTTCCCGGCTTGATTCCTTTGGTGAGGATGATCCTCACGACAAGGCAGAGCTCCTGGGCACCTCAGCTGGGCTAGGGGAGGCCGGAGACGGCGGGGCTCGACGGTGGCCAAAGCTAGGGTTTGGGGCCAAAGAGGAGAAATGGATAGAGGGGGCTAGAGGAAGCGAAACTGGGACTAGGAGGTAAAGCGGGTCGAGGCGGGTCTTATCCACGGCTCCAGGGGTGGCGGCGCGCATGGCAACGCCGACGAGGATCGACGGCGGGCGCTGCGGCACGCAGCTGCTTCGCTCGGGGAGGAAGACGACGAGGACTCGCAGCCGAAGGGGTATGGGCCAGAGGTGGGCTGGTCTCAACACCCGGATTTTTCAATCCTAGATGCCTGTTATGCCATACATCGCAATCCCAGGATTACCATTTTTGCGAGACATAACAGAATTGGATACCATAGTACTTCATCCATTACAACGATACATAAGTTCTTACACAAATAGGGATCTCATGATCCAGTCCTTAATGCAACATCAAGCAGCGGAATACGTAATAATAACGGTAGCGCAGGCGAGGCTCCATCTTCGGGGTCACAGGCAATGCTGACGATGGGAGATGATCCTAGTTGTCGTAACCTTCCTGGGGTTCATCCTCCAGGTACTCCTCTTCATAGTCTGGCCATGGGAATAGCCAGGGACAAAGCCATGAGTACTCTTTAAGTACTCGCAAACTAATACTAACAAAAAAAGGGGTTTTTGGATAATAGGACACTAGGCTCTAGGGTTGTTTTGCAAAAAGCCAGGTTTATAACTACTAAGTTCCAAAGCTAGTCCAAAATTTTATAACTCCTAAGTGGGATCTTGTATTTCCGGTCACAACTCTGTTGTGGTCAAGTCAAAGTCTCAAGTCGTTTCACGAGTCATTTTGAAAAGTCTGACGGGGGAACAGTATGGCCACTCCAACTGTCCATAACCGCGGACGCGGCTATTCGAATAGTTTGACACTCTGCAGAGATTGTACACTTTCACCACAACATTCGATACATCCGTCAGGAACAAATCCTGAATCTAACATACTCAGTATGCGGATAATCAATCCTAACCTTTCAATTACACTCCCTAGTATAAGCACCTCTCCTGTGAGTTTGGCCTCCCAACCATGACCACTGTCATCTTGGGTACTGCACAGGTGGACAATCTTCACAAGGTAGCCTCAGCTCAGACCTTGGCCGTGAGGGAACTAATACTAGGGTATATAAGTTTCCAGTCAAGCCCTACCCAATATCCGGGTATTGTGGTTGTACGATAAAGTTGGAATGGTATCGCATCCAGATAACCATCAGTTTTATAAAGGGCTAAGGCTCATGCCTCAACATTTTTATCACCAGAATCATCAAGTGTTTGGAAACACATGTCCAAAACATTTCAATAGAATGATCCATCATTCCAAGGTTTTCGTAACCATTTTTCCACCAAGTATTCCCATCTAAAGTTGATCAAGTTTTATGCTTAGCACTAGCATCTACAGGTGGGGGTAGTACTAATGGAGGGGTGGTAGCTAGTGGGATTTTAACTAAGTCCAACCTTATATCTTAGGCTGATATCAAGGTTTCTAGCTTAGGCCAAATTTTATGCTCTTTATGCAACCTTCAGCACAACTGTCTAGTATCTACCAAACTCTTAGGTAGCCTCCAAGTAAGCTTTGATAAAGAAGTAAAGTAAGAAGCTTGCCATAAAACTAGGATTGGTTTAGCAAGTGGGTATGGTCACATATGCTTAAGGCATAAAGTAATCATATCACAAGCATGGGTTTGTGGCAACAATAGGATATCTGGCAAGTGTTAGCTTGCACAATCACTAGTGGTATTAGGCTTGCAATCAATGTCAATATAAGCTTGCATAGGTATAGTATCTTGCAAGTGTTAGCTTGCCTTGTGCAGAGCAGTGGTTGAAGTTCTCCTCGGCTTACTCTTCGTAGTATCCTCCTTCCTCCTCGTATCCTTGGTCGGTACTAGCGTCTACGAATAAATACGAGGTACACAATCACCAAACAATACTTAACTACTTGCAATCATCACACACAAGGGTCCTATAGATGATCTAGTATCATCTCTAATATTACAAGGTTAAGGATTGGTTTAAGTCTTTTTATTTTAGAAAAGTAATTTCTACTCATTGAAGAACTACTTAAGATTTAATATTCTCCAAAACTAAACATGGGATCATGTTGACACATGTCATCACCACATATTGTAGTCCATGGGAATGTGATTTAAAGTGGTGTCACAATTTAATAAGGTTTTACCCTTTTATTTTAACTAATTAAAGTGGCTAGAAATGCTTATGAGGCATTCTTTTATTGCTTGAACAAGATTTCTGCAAGTAAACCTATATATTTTTATATATTCTGAAAGGTATGGTTAAATATGATTTTTGAGAGTTGGAATCAACTCAAAAGCTTTTATGGTTTAAATTTGAAAAAATGTTTGAATGCAGAAAAGCTTCTGTCTTGTTATTTTTGCTATGGGTGATCTCCAGATCCAAATGACTTGAATCCAACGGGCTTGGATTAAGCATTCACAGACCTTTCCAAAAAAATTGGTTACATCTAATTTGGTGCACTGAATCGATCTGGGTTGATTTTTGAAGTTCGGTACAGAAGTGTGTTTGAAATTAAAAAGAAAAGGTTTAATTTGAATTGCTGGGCTGCGCGGGAAATTCTAACGGGCCGGCCTGCTAAGTGTAGTGCTCCCGCGGGCTGCTTAAGTGGGTGTCCCCACTCGTCAGTGACACGGGGCTGGGCGAAGCGGTATGGGGCAACATGGATCGTTCGATCTAGTTCTAATCTAACGGCTAAGGGTCATCCTCGACGCGAGACAGCTCTGGCGAGAACGAAACCTAGCGCGGCCAGTGAGGGGTGCTGGGGGCTCACCGGGGTACTGGCGAGGGTCGGCGAGGCGGGCGAACGACGAAGTCGACGACGGCGAACCTCCTGGTACCGGTGGCTTCTCCTAGGGCGGCTCCAATCGCTGGCTCCCTTCTTCTCCGGCAGCGGCAGGCTCCAGTGAAATTCCGGCGAGGTGGTGCTTGCCTTGCTCTGAGAATGGTGTGGCACGATCAGTGAGGAGAGGGTAGTGAGATGGTGTGAAGAAATCATGCGGGGGTGGCCTCTATTTATAGTCAAGCGAGGGGACCGTCAGGGCGCAAGGTGAGCTCGTCGGGGGCGACGTTACAGGCAGCTAATGGCATGGGCAAGGGTAGGGGACGGTGCTGTGTCTCCTGGCGATGCTCAACGACATGGTCGCGAGGCATGGGGCGGTGTGGTTTGGTCTGGAACGAACGGCGCTCTGCACGGCAGAGGCGGCGTCTTCGATGGCGGGCGGTGGCTATATGGCGCGGGGCGGCAAACGGGGATGTCTGGCGGTCTCCTGGGTCGGTGGTGATCGTGTGTGCGCGCGGTGAGGGCGGCGCGCGGTCTGTGGGTGATGGTCGAGGGTGGCGCTCTGGCGCACGCTCGGCATGGTCTGGGCGTGCCTTGTGCGCGTGGTCCAGGGCTTGGCAACGCTCGCGGCTGGGACAGGCAGTGGCGGTGGACGGTGGGCTGCCTCCCAGACATGCTGGCTAGGCTTGCTGCTGCTCCTAGCTTGCTGTCCACATTGGGGTGACATGGGGTTGCTCGGCTGTTCACCATTAATGGCAATGGCAAGATCACAGGGGTTCTAGTGTTGGTCTCACCTTTCTAGATGATCTACTGGATTGTGTGAGAGCTAACTAGGGAACAAGTTAGGCTCAAAACACTGCACACTATAGTGTTTGTGGTTTTGTTTGATTTGTGTCTGCAACCTGTTTGATGAAATGGCCGCATGAAATCAAGTTTTGAATTTTGAAATTATTTTTGGTGGGTTTGCTAGATTGGTTCTGGTGAGTCTGCAGATGCTTGGGTTTTGAAAGTTGAGCTTGTTTGAGTGGGTTTTGAAAAAGTGGGATCTTCCCATATGAGGAAGATTCAATTTTGAGTTGTCATTTAAACTATGCATTTGAAAGTTTCTGGATGATCACAAAGTGGGCCTTGATACCTTGTTATGAGTACATTCAAGGGGTGCAAAGATCCAGAATAGTTTCTGTTAGGTTTTGAAAGTTTGAGACAACCAAAGTAGGCATGTGAGTTAAATTGGTCAAAATGACCATTCACTTAATATATTTGTTTTGACTTATTTGTTTTTAGGAAAAGTGTGGGGAATGTTTTAGATGATGTTTATTTCACCTAAGAAACATTTTACAAGCAATGGGTCACACAAACAAGGTGGTTTTTAAAGAAATTCAAAATCCATGCATACACATATACATGCATTCATGAATTGATTTAGAAAAGTTTTTGTTAACCCTAAACTTTAGGATTAGTGTTTTGATGATCTAAGTTTGATATTTTTGGGATGTTACAAACCTTCCCCCCTTAAACAAAATCTCGTCCCGAGATTTGAAAAAGGACGAAAAGATTACCTAGGATTTGAAGAGATCTGGAAACTCCGTCCTGATGTGATCTTCCCGTTCCCAGGTAGCTTCCTCTTCTGTGTGGTTGCTCCACTGAATCTTGAGAAACTTGATGCTTCGGGTTCTGGTAGTTCGAAAGGCTTCTTCCAATATACGAATGGGTACTTCGGGATAGGTCAGGTCAGCATTGATCTCTATGGTCCTATGATCGATATTCTTGAACACTTCGGTCTTCTCGGGGACTTCGAGACATTTGCGAAGTAACAAGATATGGAACACATTGTGCACAGCTGACATCTCTTCTGGTAGCTCGAGCTGATACGATACTTCTCCTTGACGGTTCAGGATTTTGAAAGGTCCGATATATCTGGGGGCTAATTTTCCTTTGAGTTGGAAACGCTGCATTCCCTTCAATGGCGACACTTTCAGATAAACAAAATCTCCAATGTTGAAGGCGAGGTCTCGACGTCTCTTGTTGGTGTAACTCTTTTGTCGGGATTGGGCTGTCTTGAGGTGCTCACGAATCTTGTGAACCTTCTCTTCTGCTTCTTGTAGGATGTCGGGTCCGAAAATTTGACTCTCTCCTACTTCCGACCAGTTTAAAGGGGTGCGGAACTTTCTTCCGTACATGAATTCAAATGGGGCCATTTGCAAACTGGCTTGGTAACTATTGTTGTAGGAAAATTCTGCAAATGGCAGACAGTCTTCCCACTTGGATCCATATTCTAACACACATGCTCTAAGCATATCTTCGAGTATTTGGTTTACTCGCTCCGTTTGTCCATCGGTCTGAGGGTGATACGCGGTACTGAAATCTAGGAGGGTTCCTAAACCTTCTTGGACCTTCTTCCAGAATCTCGAGGTAAACTGAGTTCCTCGATCCAATACGATATTCTTGGGGACTCCGTGCAAACTAATGATTCTAGCAATGTATAACTCCGCTAGCTTCGAACTCTGATAGGTGGTTTTGACGGGCAAGAAATGGGCTACTTTGGACAATCTGTCCACTATGACCCAAATAGAGTCATTTCCCCTACTAGAAGTAGGTAGTCCAGTGATAAAGTCCATTCCTACAGAATCCCATTTCCATTCCGGAATTTGCAAAGGTTGCAACAATCCAGCGGGTCTTTGATGTCCTGCCTTGACTCGCTGACATATATCACACTTGGCGATATAGCTTCCAATTTCTCTCTTCATCTTATGCCACCAAAATTGCTCTTTCAAATCTTGATACATCTTAGTTCCTCCGGGATGGATAGAATAAAGAGTATCATGAGCCTCCTTCAAGATAACTTCATTTAACTCAGAATCTGCTAGTACACAAAGGCGTCCTTTGTACCACAAAACTCCTTCGTCCTCGGTGAATCCGGGTACTTTGCCTGTACCGATACGACGTCTAGCATTTCCTTTCTGCGCCTCCTTAATCTGACTGATCAAAGTGGGCTGAAGTTCTATGCTAGCCAAAAATCCTTCACTTACTAATTCCATTCGAAAATCTTCCATCTCTTTGTGCAAACTTGGTGGCTCCTTCAAAATCATGGAGTTCAAGCGGCACGGCAATCTGCTAAGGGCATCGGCTACTACGTTGGCTTTTCCAGGGTGATAGTGAATGTCCAGGTCGTAATCCTTGATTAGCTCAATCCATCTTCTCTGCCTCATATTCATCTCCTTCTGAGTGAATATATACTTTAGGCTCTTGTGATCCAAATAAATCTCACAACGATTTCCCATAAGGTAATGTCTCCAGGTATTTAGGGCTAGAACTACGGCTGCGAGTTCGAGGTCATGGGTTGGGTAATTTTGCTCATGTTGCTTCAATTGTCGCGATAGATAAGATATAACTTTGCCTTCTTTCATTAGCACACATCCGAGACCAATCTTGGATGCGTCACAATACACATCGAAGGGCTTCGTGATATCCGGCATGATCAAGATTGGGGCTGAAATCAATCTCCTTTTGAGTTCTTGAAAACTCGCTTCACACTTGTCTGTCCATTCAAACTTCTTGTCCTTCTTCAGCAATTGGGTCATGGGTCGGGCGATACTAGAGAATCCTTCTACAAATTTGCGGTAATATCCCTCCAATCCGAGAAAAGCACGAACTTGGGTTTGAGTGGTTGGGGCTTGCCAATCTTCCACATCTTTCACTTTGGCAGGGTCAACGGCAATCCCTCCGGCTGATACAATGTGACCGAGGAATCCTACTTCCTGTAACCAGAATTCACATTTGCTAAATTTTGCATACAGCTGATGCTCTCTAAGGGTTCCAAGAATGGTCCTTAGGTGTAGCTCATGTTCTTCTTCCGATTTGGAATAAATCAGAATGTCATCGATGAAAACAACGACAAACTTATCCAGGAAGTCCATAAAAATCTTATTCATGAGGTTCATGAAATAAGCGGGGGCATTGGTTAATCCAAAAGACATGACTGTATACTCATACAATCCATATCTGGTGGTAAAGGCAGTCTTTGGAATATCCTCTGCACGAATTTTGAGTTGATGATAGCCAGTTCTAAGATCAATCTTAGAAAACACCTGGGCATCGGTCAACTGATCAAACAAATCTTCTATCTTAGGCAAGGGGTACTTGTTCTTGATGGTGACATCATTCAACTTTCGATAATCCGTACACAAACGGTTACCTCCATCCTTCTTGTCCACAAACAAGACAGGTGACCTCCATGGGGATGCACTGGTTGAATCAATCCGATTTCTAACATGGAATCCAACTGCTTCTTCAGTTCTTCTAGTTCTGACGGGTTCATACTATTGGGTCTCTAGGCTATAGGTCCTGTTCCAGGGATTAGTTCGATGATAAACTCGATATCCCTATCTGGGGGCATACCGGGCAAAACACCTGGAAATACATCGGGGTATTCACAGACTATCCGAACTTGGTCAATGGTAGGTTGGGCGAGACTCTTGTTACACTTGAATTGGCGAGGTAAGGTTTCAGATATATGCTCGACTGATATTCCGGTGGTACTGGTCATGGTAATGGCTTTCTTGGCACAGTCAATCAATCCTTTATGTTTCGACATCCAATCCATTCCTAGTACTACGTCCAAACCTTTAGTTCCGAGTACTATTAGGTTAGCATAAAAATCTATGCCATGGATTCGGATAGGGACGGCTTTGCAAATTTTCCTAGCCTTGGTGGTTGATCCGGGAATTTGTACAATCATCACATGCTTCAGTTTGGTTGGTTGAATTTTACTAGTGTAGGCAAATTCTTCGGTGACAAATGAATGCGATGCACCAGAATCAAACAACACTCTTGCAAGTACTGAATTAACAGAAAACATACCCAGCACGACGCCTGGCGCTTCCTGGGCTTCTTCAGCATGCATGAGAAAAAGACGGCCATTGCGGTTGAGTGAATTTCCTGGGGCAAATCTTCTCCCTGGCTGGACGCGACGCTGCTGCTGAGCTAGGACATTGGTATTAGGGGATGTAGCGTTCTTCTTGTTGGGGCACTTGTTGGAATAGTGGCCTTTATTTCCACAGTCATAACAGGTCACTTGTGACTTGTCCTTGGCTGCGACAGGCACCGCATTGCTTCCAGTCCTCGGGGCAGTATTGGGGTTGGCGGTAGCATTGTTGTTGTTGAACTTGGGTGGGGCACGGGTGAAATTGCTAGAATTGCCGGGGTTGTTGTGAATTCCTCCGGGTCTAGGGTTTCCACGGTTGGGATAGGTTGGACGGGTCATAGGGGGTCTGTTGGTTCTTGGGGCAAATCCTGGAGATGGGTTGGGGCGATACTTTGGGGTCTGATGGGTTCCTGGTTGATGCATTATGCGACGCTTGCGGTTCTCATTGGCCTGGTTGATCTTTCCTTCCATCTGGATAGCAGAGTCGACAAGGGCTTCAATATCAGCAAAGGGGATATTGACTAACACTGTCTGCATCTCGTCATGCAGACCATTCAGGAATCTTTCTTTCTTCTTGGCTTCGGTGTCTATCTCGTCCGGGGCATACCTAGCTAATGACAAAAATTTGTCACGGTATTCCACTACAGTCATCCTTCCTTGTTTCAACTCTCTGAACTCGTCTCTCATTCTCTTGATCAAACCTGGCGGCACATGGGTTCTGCTAAACAAGACCTTGAATTCCTCCCAGGTCATCATTTGGCCTCCGGTCATTGCACGAACACTGTTCCACCATGCCCTGGCATCTCCGGCTAGATAATGGGTGGCGAACAAGACTTTCTTGTTGGCTTCTACTCCGGCTACTTCTAAGTTATTCTCCATGGTTTGCAGCCAATCATCGGCGTCTAGGGGTTCTTCCGACTTGGTGAAAACGGGTGGGTTGGTATTCTGGAAATTCTTGAGCTTAGATCCGTGGTTGTCCTGATTTCCATGTCCTTGGTTGTTGTGGACTAGCTGGGCTATCTGTTGCAGAGTGGCTAGGTTGGCTTGACGTTCCGCTCTTTCAGCTTCGCGGTCAGAAGTCAACATTTGCAGGATCTGCAACATCGGGTCCGGGGCTGAACCACTTCCTCCACGTGGCATATGAAGATTGATATAGATCATGAGAAAAGAGGGAAATTTCTAAGGTTTTGGGTATTTGAAAAGTTTTTAGTGTTTGACTCAAGTTTTCTAGCAACTTGTCTTTTCATTCATTCACTCATAGCACACAGTACAACACACACCACAACAGAGAAAAACAGATGGTTTTAAGAACCATTCTGGGAACTACGATACAGTGGGACTGACTACTACTCACTACGCTAGTGCTCAGTGCTACTACTGCTCGGAGTCTGTGGCTTCATCATCTTCTGCATCATCGATGAAGGCGAAATCATCCTCATCGGTGAAGAAGTCCATGGCCTGATCCTCTAGAAAATCATTGTCATCGCTGAGATAGGAGTAAGGGTCTCCACGAAGATCTTCTCCGGCATTCTCCCTTTCCTCTAACTGCATGTCTCTCTCATGGATGGTCTCTTCCAGAGAGGAGATACGATGGCAAAGACGGGCAATAATGCGCTCCTTCTTGTCGAGCTGACGGCGGCGAGACTTGCAATCCTTTGCTAGCATGGCGATGGTCTGATCCTTCGTCTTGATGATGGCAGACTTGTGGTTGCAATAGTCACGGCAGTTGTCCAGTTCCTGCTGACGATCATACATCATGAAGCTAAGGTGGTCCAATTGAGTTTTCAGCTCAGGGTGGTATGGGGCTTCCAGTGGTTGACCATTTGCATCACGTCTTGGGCAAAACTCAAAGCGAGTACCCTTGATCTGATTGATGCTCTGCCCACACAGATGGGAAAGAGCTTCCTGCATTGCTCTGGCAAGTCCATCGAGCCATTTGTTTTCCCTCAAGGTAAACTGAATTCCCTCTGCAGTGGGAGGTTCAATCTTTCCTCGGAGACTTGCAACAATTAGCCACTGCAGATATTCTCCCCCTTGATCATTGAGGTGAGCTCCGAAGAACTCGGGGTGCGGACGCTCCAGAAGTTCCGAAAGCTGATCCAGATCCCTCTCAAAGATAAGGTCTCCTCCATTCCCGAGTTGGTAAAACTTGCTGTGCTTCACGTCCATCTATAAAAATAGAGGATGAGTAGATTAGCAAAGTGATCAAGTGTGTCAAAATTTTATCTATTTTGCAAGAGTTTTTGAGGAACATGAAGTTTTATTAAAGAATTAAAGAGGTAAGAATGAGAATAAGTTTTCGTAAATATTTTTGTTCTTGGGTTTTGAAACTAAGTTTTTGGTTCAACGTCCAACCTAACTAGGGTCTCCTATGGTCAGGATGGCTCTGATACCAACTTGTCAACACCCGGATTTTTCAATCCTAGATGCCTGTTATGCCATACATCGCAATCCCAGGATTACCATTTTTGCGAGACATAACAGAATTGGATACCATAGTATTTCATCCATTACAACGATACATAAGTTCTTACACAAATAGGGATCTCATGATCCAGTCCTTAATACAACATCAAGCAGCGGAATACGTAATAATAACGGTAGCGCAGGCGAGGCTCCATCTTCGGGGTCACAGGCAATGTTGACGATGGGAGATGATCCTAGTTGTCGTAACCTTCCTGGGGTCCATCCTCCAGGTACTCCTCTTCATAGTCTGGCCATGGGAATAGCCAGGGACAAAGCCATGAGTACTCTTTAAGTACTCGCAAACTAATACTAACAAGAAAAAGGGGGTTTTGGATAATAGGACACTAGGCTCTAGGGTTGTTTTGCAAAAAGCCAGGTTTATAACTACTAAGTTCCAAAGCTAGTCCAAAATTTTATAACTCCTAAGTGGGATCTTGTATTTCCGGTCACAACTCTATTGTGGTCAAGTCAAAGTCTCAAGTCGTTTCACAAGTCATTTTGAAAAGTCTGACGGGGGAACAGTATGGCCACTCCAACTGTCCATAACCGCGGACGCGGCTATTCGAATAGTTTGACACTCTGCAGAGATTGTACACTTTCACCACAACATTCGATACATCCGTCAGGAACAAATCCTGAATCTAACATACTCAGTATGCGGATAATCAATCCTAACCTTTCAATTACACTCCCTAGTATAAGCACCTCTCCTGTGAGTTTGGCCTCCCAACCATGACCACTGTCATCTTGGGTACTGCACAGGTGGACAATCTTCACAAGGTAGCCTCAGCTCAGACCTTGGCCGTGAGGGAACTAATACTAGGGTATATAAGTTTCCAGTCAAGCCCTACCCAATATTCTGGTATTGTGGTTGTACGATAAAATTGGAATGGTATCGCATCCAGACAACCATCAGTTTTATAAAGGGCTAAGGCTCATGCCTCAACATTTTTATCACCAGAATCATCAAGTGTTTGGAAACACATGTCCAAAACATTTCAATAGAATGATCCATCATTCCAAGGTTTTCGTAACCATTTTTCCACCAAGTAGTCCCATCTAAAGTTGATCAAGTTTTATGCTTAGCACTAGCATCTACAGGTGGGGGTAGTACTAATGGAGGGGTGGTAGCTAGTGGGATTTTAACTAAGTCCAACCTTATATCTTAGGCTGATATCAAGGTTTCTAGCTTAGGCCAAATTTTATGCTCTTTATGCAACCTTCAGCACAACTGTCTAGTATCTACCAAACTCTTAGGTAGCCTCCAAGTAAGCTTTGATAAAGAAGTAAAGTAAGAAGCTTGCCATAAAACTAGGATTGGTTTAGCAAGTGGGTATGGTCACATATGCTTAAGGCATAAAGTAATCATATCACAAGCATGGGTTTGTGGCAACAATAGGATATCTGGCAAGTGTTAGCTTGCACAATCACTAATGGTATTAGGCTTGCAATCAATGTCAATATAAGCTTGCATAGGTATAGTATCTTGCAAGTGTTAGCTTGCCTTGTGCAGAGCAGTGGTTGAATTTCTCCTCGGCTTCCTCTTCGTAGTATCCTCCTTCCTCCTCGTATCCTTTGTCGGTACTAGCGTCTACGAATAAATACGAGGTACGCAATCACCAAACAATACTTAACTACTTGCAATCATCACACACAAGGGTCCTATATATGATCTAGTATCATCTCTAATATTACAAGGTTAAGGATTGGTTTAAGTCTTTTTATTTTAGAAAAGTAATTTCTACTCATTGAAGAAGTACTTAAGATTTAATATTCTCCAAAACTAAACATGGGATCATGTTGACACATGTCATCACCACATATTGTAGTCCATGGGAATGTGATTTAAAGTGGTGTCACAATTTAATAAGGTTTTACCCTTTTATTTTAACTAATTAAAGTGGCTAGAAATGCTTATGAGGCATTCTTTTATTGCTTGAACAAGATTTCTGCAAGTAAACCTATATATTTTTATATATTCTGAAAGGTATGGTTAAATATGATTTTTGAGAGTTGGAATCAACTCAAAATCTTTTATGGTTTAAATTTGAAAAAATGTTTGAATGCAGAAAAGCTTCTGCCTTGTTATTTTTGCTATGGGTGATCTACAGATCCAAATGACTTGAATCCAACGGGCTTGGATTAAGCATTCACAGACCTTTCCAACAAAATTGGTTTCATCTAATTTGGTGCAATGAATCGATCTGGGTTGATTTTTGAAGATGGGTACAGAAGTGTGTTTGAAATTAAAAAGAAAAGGTTTAATTTGAATTGCTGGGCTGCGCGGGAAATTCTAACGGGCCGGCCTGCTAAGTGCTGTGCTCCTGCGGGCTGCTTAAGTGGGTGTCCCCACTCGTTAGTGACACGGGGCTGGGCGAAGCGGTATGGGGAAACATGGATCGTTCGATCTAGTTCTAATCTAACGGCTGAGGGTCATCGTCGACGCGAGACAGCTCTGGCGAGAACGAAACCTAGCGCGGACAGTGAGGGGTGCTGGGGGCTCACCGGGGTACTGGCGAGGGTCGGCGAGGCGGGCGAACGACGAATTCGACGACGGCGAACCTCCTGGTACCGGTGGCTTCTCCTAGGGCGGCTCTAATCGCTGGCTCCCTTCTTCTCCGGCAGCGGCAGGCTCCAGTGAAATTCCGGCGAGGTGGTGCTCGCCTTGCTCTGAGAATGGTGTGGCACGATCAGTGAGGAGAGGGTAGTGAGATGGTGTGAAGAAATCGTGCGGGGGTGGCCTCTATTTATAGTCGAGCGAGGGGACCGTCGGGGCGCAAGGTGAGCTCGTCGAGGGCGACGTTACAGGCAGCTAATGGCATGGGCAAGGGTAGGGGACGGTGTTGTGTCTCCTGGCGATGCTCAACGACATGGTCGCGGGGCATGGGGCAGTGTGGTTTGGTCTGGAACGGACGGCGCTCTGTGCGGCAGAGGCGGCGTCTTCGACGGTGGGCAGTGGCTGTATGGCGCGGGGCGGCAAACGGGGATGTCTGGCGGTCTCCTGGGTCGGTGGTGATCGTGTGTGCGCGCGGTGAGGGCGGCGCGCGGTCTGTGGGTGATGGTCGAGGGTGGCGCTCTGGCGCACGCTCGGCATGGTCTGGGCGTGCCTTGTGCGCGTGGTCTAGGGCTTGGCAACGCTCGCGGCTGGGACACGCAGTGGCGGTTGACGGTGGGCTGCCTCCCAGACATGCTGGCTAGGCTTGCTGCTGCTCCTAGCTTGCTGTCCACATTGGGGTGACATGGGGTTGCTCGGCTGTTCACCATTAATGGCAATGGCAAGATCACAGGGGTGCTAGTGTTGGTCTCACCTTTCTAGATGATCTACTGGATTGTGTGAGAGCTAACTAGGGAACAAGTTAGGCTCAAAACACTGCACACTATAGTGTTTGTGGTTTTGTTTGATTTGTGTCTGCAACCTGTTTGATGAAATGGCCGCATGAAATCAAGTTTTGAATTTTGAAATGATTTTTGGTGGGTTTGCTAAATTGGTTCTGGTGAGTCTGCAGATGCTTCGGTTTTGAAAGTTGAGCTTGTTTGAGTGGGTTTTGAAAAATTGGGATCTTCCCATATGAGGAAGATTCAATTTTGAGTTGTCATTTAAACTATGCATTTGAAAGTTTCTGGATGATCACAAAGTGGGCCTTGATACCTTGTTATGAGTACATTCAAGGGGTGCAAAGATCCAGAAAAGTTTCTGTTAGGTTTTGAAAGTTTGAGACAGCCAAAGTAGGCATGTGAGTTAAATTGGTCAAAATGACCATTCACTTAATATATTTGTTTTGACTTATTTGTTTTTAGGAAAAGTGTGGGGAATGTTTTAGATGATGTTTATTTCACCTAAGAAACATTTTACAAGCAATGGGTCACACAAACAAGGTGGATTTTAAAGAAATTCAAAATCCATGCATACACATATACATGCATTCATGAATTGATTTAGAAAAGTTTTTGTTAACCCTAAACTTTAGGATTAGTGTTTTGATGATCTAAGTTTGATATTTTTGGGATGTTACAGCTGGCTTGGGCCCCGGGTGGGCTAGCTGCTGGCTGCGCTGGTGGTAGAGAGAGAGGGGAGGAGAGATGGGCTCGGCCCAGTAGGATTAGGAGTAGTTTTGATTTGCAGATTTCTTTTTCTATTTCTATTTTTCTAATTTCTTTTGCATATTTCATTTGTAATCTGTTTTAAATATTTCCAAAATACAAGAGGATTTGTAAAATATCTGTAAACACTAAGGAACCCTTATAACCATTTGGGCTCCAAATATTTTGAGGTTTTCAAAATTCAAAAACCATTTGAATTGATTTCAAATAGAGAGAGGGAAACTATTAGGGTTTTATTTGTTCTTGTTTTGTTAAATCAAAGTGCAAGTATAATGCATGCATGCAATGCTCAAACATGTATTTATTAATATTACACAAAAGGTGGTATGTTACAGAAACCTTGGGTTACTACTTCTACAACCGAGAAGAGGGCAAAGTGTTTGTCGCTCGGAACGGTGTCTTCCTTGAGAAAGAGTTTCTCAGTCGGGGAGTGAGTGGGAGCACAGTGCAGCTCGAAGAAATTCAAGAGGAACCGGCTAGTAGCGAGTCGGCAAAAACCTTGGAGGTTGAGCCGGTCGTGGTAACTGAGCCGGCAGAAGCACCTGTACTACGAAGATCGGCAAGATTACGAAGTGTTCGTGATGTATTACTATTAGAAAGTGATGAGCCGGCAAATTATTCGGAAGCGATGGTGGGATCTGATTCCGAGTCATGGCTTGGATCCATGAGATCCGAGTTAAAGTCCATGGATGAAAATCAAGTTTGGAATTTGACTGCCAGATGGTGCAAGACCCGTCAAGTGCAAATGGGCCTTTAAGAAGAAAACTGATATGGATGGAAATGTTTCCGTATATAAAGCACGTCTTGTCGCGAAGGGGTTCCGACAAGTTCAAGGAGTTGATTACGACGAGACTTTCTCGCCCGTAGCGATGCTTAAATCAGTTCGGATCATGTTAGCGATGGCAGCCTATTTTGACTATGAGATATGGCAGATGGATGTCAAAACAACTTTCCTTAACAGAAATTGAACCGAGGACGTGTATATGATATAGCCCGAGGGTTTTGTTGATCTGGATAATGGTAACAGGGTGTGCAAACTTCAGAAATCCATTTATGGGTTGAAGCAAGCATCTCAGACTTGGAATATTCGCTTTGATGAGGTAGTCAAATCGTTTGGCTTCATCAAGAGTGATCATGATTCTTGTTTATACAAGAAGTTTAGTGGGAGCAAAGTAAACTTTCTAATCTTATATGTGGATGACATATTACTGATTGGAAATGATGTTCAGATGTTGCAAGAGACCAAGGAATCATTGGAAAGGAGTTTCTCAATGAAAGACTTGGGTGAGGCAACATACATCCTCGGAATCCGGATCTATATAGATAGATCAAGGAGGCTCATTGGATTGAGTCAGAGTACTTATTTGGACAAAGTGTTGAAGAAGTTCAACATGAAATCGTCTAAGAAGGGGTTATTACCAATGTCCCATGCTGTAAAACTTAGCAAGACTCAGTGTCCTTCGACAACTGATGAGCGAAGTCGGATGAGTGCGATTATTTATGCTTCTGGAGTTGGATCCATCATGTATGCCATGATTTGTACTAGGCCAGATGTTTCGTATGCTCTAAGTGTTGTGAGTAGATACCAGGCTGATCTTGGAGAGATCCACTAGACAGTGGCTAAAATTATCCTAAAGTTCTTGAGAAGGACTAAGGATATGTTTTTGGTTTATGGTGGTGAAGATGAACTCAGTGTAAAGGGTTACACGGATGCGAGTTATCTTACCGACTATGATGATTCTCGTTTGCAATCCGGATACGTGTTTATTATAAACGGAGGTGCTGTGAGCTGGAAAAGTTCCAAGCAAGAGACTGTGTGTGCCTCTACAACAGAGGCTGAGTATATTGCCACCTCGGAGGCAGCAAAGAAAGCTGTTTGGATGAGGAATTTCCTCATGGATCTTCGTGTGGTTCAGGGCTCGTCCAATCCGTTAGACGTGTATTGTGAAAACAATGGTGCTATTGCACAAGCCAAGAAACCTAGACAACACCAGAAGAACAAGCACATACTCATGCGGTACCACCTGATTCGCCAGTTCGTGGATCAGGGTGATATCAAGTTATGCAAGGTACACATGGATGCAAATATTGCGGATCCATTGACAAATCCGTTACCACAGCCGAAGCATGAGGCGCACATGAGAGCCATGGGCATTAGATGCCTAGACATGTGATGTCGGAAGATTGACTCTAGTGCAAGTGGGAGACTGTTGGGAATATGCCCTAGAGGCAATCAAATATGATGATATTTCCCATCGTATTCATAAAGATATTAAGTTGTCCTTGTATAAACATCTAATGTGTATCATTGAATATGCGATTCGGTTGTGGAACTATACATTCATGTTGTTTGTACTAAATTTCCTTGGTCATTGAGGTTGTGCTGGAGACACAACTTAGAGCAATGTGAAAGTCGGCTTGATGACTCAGTTCCACTTGTCATGGGCATGGTGATGCTATTCCGACTTACACAGGTTCGGCTAAAGATTTTAGCGAGTCGGATTGACCCATATTGAGGTACAACGAACAAGTTGTCATTTGTATATCTCAATCAATGTAATCCTTAGACCTGAGGTTATTGTATAGTCCGAGTTGAGGATCACCGACTTAGGTTCTGTTAAACGCTGATCCGTAACTGGGCAGTTATAAAGGCAGAGTTCGGGTCGACTGAGAATCAAGTTGTGTGATGTGAATAACCAAGATGGGATTTTTCCCCTCGATCCACTTGGAGATATATTCTCCGGGCCCTCTCAGATGATATGATTCGGAAAGCAGGGCCATGCATGACTCGGTTAAGTGTTAACCGAGGCGATCGACTAAGAGTTAGTCGGGTGAATCACTTATCTCAGATCGAGAAGAGAGTCAGACTATTTAAGGGATGACAAATATTCGCCTATAGTCTGACAAGGTATATCATGAGGCAAAAGGGACTCGGACTTAAGTCGCATTGGAAGTGCAAGTCGTCATGACTCATTGGTACTTGGGAGTCGGCACGTTCTTCTAGGAGCCGCTACCGACTAATCGATTGAGAGTCAAACTCCAATCGTGTCCAAGTAGCCATGAGCCTGCGGGGTCACACACTTAAGAGCGAGAGCAAGTTCGGATTGGATCTGAACCGGATATCTGGTTGGGTTGGACCCGAGCTGGATTTGGACTGAGTCAGTGAGTCGGACTCACGGTGACTAATATTATATGGGATTTAGTGAATGGGCCATGTGAGTGGAGCCCACGTTCATTCCCTATATATACTGGAGCACAGTAACCTAGAAGGGTTAATGGTTGGGTTAATGGTTGATCGGTTAGGTCATTCCATGTGTTGGAAACCCTTGCTCCATAGCAGTCCTACCATCGTAACAAACCTAGCAGTTCGCCGCCGGTGCTCCTCCTTGTACCTGTGGATACCAACAGAGGTGATGTACGATCAGCACCAGGAAGATCGGATTGCAAAGGACCGCACTGCATCAACTGACGCGCTACATCAGTAATCTGCAATTGCGCGTCTAGTGGTAAACCTCGTGGCCTTCTACCTTAGCTAGATCTTGGGATCACCATGTTAGGGGAAAAGTTTTGTTTTATCTCTACGTGTCCCAACACAAGTAACTTAGAGTTATGTCCTCCGCGTCTACTGTCATCCGATAATCAAATCCACGGGTAACTATGATTCTACCGCCGGATAAGGTTTTAGTCCGACACCCATGCCGAATCTTCAAAAGAAATCTGGATGAAGCAGACGTTCTATGCTCTCCAACACAGATCCTCTCCATCAACACGAGACTAGAAACGCTAATTGGGAGATGCATAGATGGAATTGCAGTTCTTACTCTTCAGGGAGGATGTACGACATGTTCAATGGGCTCCAGAGAACCAAAGCTTTTCACTCCGCGTCCTCTTCCCCTGTTTTGTTCTCCTCCATGTTCTCCAGCCTTGAAGGGTCCATCTCCTCGCTCTCCGTCTGGGAAGGACCCATCTCCGTGTTCTCCGGCCACGCAGGATCCATTTCCGTGCGGGATCCAGATCAAAGCCACCGTAGTTGCGCGAGAACCTAGCGCCCACCAAACGATTTTCGTTCCCAGACGCGCCTGGGCGGCGACGGAGGCAAGGAGATAGGGAAGGGGCAAGGTAGGGCGGGTAGGGCGGATAGGGGATGACGTGTGGATGATAGTCCAGGGGGAGGGCGAGAGTGTTGCCGGAGGGGATGGAGTAGCGGCGTGCAAGACCAGAGTGGAGGAGCGGAGCAGAGCGGAGCTACGAGCGAGCGACCGAATATGGAAAATCATAGAATAATGGGGATCGGTAATCCTCGAACTTAGGATGCGCGTCGTCGACGATCGAGGTTGTGGGTCCCACCAGTCAGTAAAACACCATGTCCTCTTCCCCTGTTTCTGATGGTGTTGTCAAAATTCTACGATCGTAGTGGCACAGACAAAATTTTTGGACACAACTAAGGACACACTCGTAAATTTCCCGATCCGGTTGCTAGCCATGACCTATATTTTTAATATCTTAGAACTCTTATGAGGATAAAGTGTCATGGTGGTTTCACGGTAGATGCCATGGGTAGGCTTAAGTTGGGGGCCGAATGGACGCTTGTGGTAACCGGGGAGGGAGTGCACGGTCTAGCCGCGCACGAAGAACACGGAGAACTCTCCACACTTCGGATTTTCATTCCTCCAAGAAGTTCATAAGTGCTCCTAGAGTTGATTGGGCAAAGCCTTAGGGCACTAGTTTCCTACTTGGTCCAACCTCCCCTAAACCCTAGTTATGCCCCTCCTTATATAGGCGATGGCTAGCAAGGTTACAACTTTGGGTCCTAGGGTTACTGTTTGGATCTTACTTTGCGGGCCGGTAATGGGCTAGCCTTGAGACCTTGACCCAGTCCACAAAGCTATACAGCCAATAGTCTTCCCATACGTAGGTGCTAGCTCTTGGGCGTCATGCAGTGCTTTTGTACGTCAGACCTTGCTTTTGGCGTCATTCGGCTCCTTTTATGTCACCCGGCGTCGCCCTTCTCTTTTTACCATGCTTTACCATGGTCCCTCCCAAATCTCACTCGGAAAGCTTCCACGCATCCTTTCTGAATCGGGCTTCCCTCGGGAGACCCGGCTCGTTGCTTCCTGCAAGGTAAACATATTTGTCTTATGTGGGCCGACATAGTTCTTATGTCGGCCACGCATAAGCTTCGTATCCCGGCCGCTAAGACCCGGCCAGAGATTTCTTTAACTCTGCATAAGCCAAGCTAGGTAATGTTTTACCCCTTATGACCCTACCGGGGGTTATCCCCCCCGACATTAGTCCCCGAAGCTGGCGAGGCCTAGCAGTTTTTGTTGTTAGGCGTCTCCAGGCAAGGCCTCACAGTTCAGTTTCCCCCATTTTCCTTCTTCTTCCTTGTGCCTCCCAATCTACAACTACCCCCTTTCTGTTCCTATTTCTCGCTTCACCACTCTAGTGATTCTCTCCTCCTTCTTCCAATTCCCTGACGAGTCCGTGCCTTTCCGGGCCTCTTCCAATGGTAGAAGAGTGCGAGCCGCGCGAGGTCATGGACACACGTGACGGCAGCGAGGAGGTGGAGGAGCACGAGACCGCCGGCAAGCACGGCGGTTGGGAAGGCTCTGAGGTCACCACGGAGGAACTCGAGTGGTTGCGCTCCACCAGGCACATTCCACTTGAGGCTGATTGTCGCCTCCCCGTTGGTGAGATTGCTCCTAAACACGAGCCCAATGAGCGGGTGGTCTTCCTTTCGCATTTTGAGAGCGGCTTTTCTCTTCCCGTTAGCAATTTTTTCAAGTCTTTTCTTTCCACTTTTCACCTACAAACCCATCATCTTCCTACCAATGCTATTAGCTCTCTTTCGTGTTTCATCTCCCCCTGCGAAGGATATCTCGGTATTTGGCCCACTATCCTTCTTTGGTCCAAGTATTTCAATTTCCAAATCCAAGTCGTCTGTGACCCCGGCGTTCCTCATTCTGAGAAGAGGCCTACTTGGTGCGGTGCTGCAAGCATCACGCCCAGGAGGGATTCCGTCTTTCCCCGGGTCATCGACATCGATTCTTGCAAGAAGTGGCATAGAACCTTTTTCTATGTAAAAAATAGCGGGTCCAACGACTACATTCGGCTTCCCACCTTCAAGGAAGAGGTTCCCAGCAAGGAGCTTTGGAAACTTGACCCACGAGACAAGAACAAAGCTGTGAATGAGGCTCATAAAATCCTTGAGAGGTTGCTTGACCTAGAGGAGGACTTCCATTTGACTGAAGAAGACCTCATGTGCACCTTCATTTCCCGCCAAGTCAGTTCCGTTCAGTATAGGAGCCACAAAATGTGTTTCATGAGCGGCTCCCGTGACCCTACTCATCACTCCACCCTCGAGCTCTCCAACGATTCCATGGGCCGCCGAGTTAGCTCCATTTTCAAGACGAACTTGGCGGAGGACTGGGCATGGAGTTGTCCTCCTTTCAGCCGAGATAGGCTTGTCTCGTGGGTAAGCATCCGAGTAACTGAGCGCTCCCGACATACTTCATCCGGCGCCTATTCGCCGTTCTGTTCTTTTATGGATTTCATTCTCTTCGTCCTTTGTAGAATCTTGTGCATCATGTCGATGATAGCACTGTCCCTCCTGGCGGTTATTTTGATGATCGATCAGATGAAGATGAGGTCGAGTATGACTTGGAGTGTTTTATGTCGATCCCACACGCTGCCGCTTCTCCTGCTTCGGGTAAGAACTTTACTCGAAATCCTTTGCGGGATTGGTCAGAGGATGACGATGACGATTGTGAGGTCCTGGAGGTACTTGTTCTTTCTCCTAATCTTTTGGCTTGTCCCATTGAGCTTTGCATTTACTGATGTAGCTGGCCAGGTACACGAGGATCCTCCTCTTGCTACGGTGGTTATGGAAAGATTCCTGCTGCCAAGCCGAATAAGTGAAGTGGGACCTCCTCCAGTACTCAGCCTTCCAAGAAGCGTCGGGTCGATCCTGCTACTGCTCCTAAAGCCACATCTTCCCAGCCTTGCAATACTACTACACGCCGGGTTGTTCGTCATGCTCCGCGTGACCCTACCATCTCCGGGTAACTTCTTCTGCCTGTTCCCTTATGTTTTTCTCTTCCATGGTTGTTTCATTACAAACTTCTGTTTTTATTTTCAGCGCTGTTATGTCTGCTAACCAAGCAGCTCCTAGCATGACCTCTTGTAACACCCCGCGGGATTAGGGTTAAACTAACCTCAGATCACATCTAAGATAAGCTCAACTCCAATCACAGAAGATCACAGTACGATTCAGTAACATTAAGAACTCAGGGATTCAACAACATAAGTTTAAACTCTTATCAGAGTAAGATATTAGAGTTATTATAAACCACATGTCATAGACCCAACATTACATCACATAGCGAAAGCAAATATGTTGTTCTACACAATAACTTAGCAAAAGACCGAAGAGGCCATAAACAGAAGAGACGTCCATCCCATAGTCCTCAGGCTGCTACCTAGGACCCCCAACTACTCGTCGATTTCGCAACTAGATCATCTGTAGAAAAACAACAATCGCGCAAGGCTGAGTACGAGAAAGTACTCCGCAAGACTTAGATAACCTAGTATCTACATGCTCTGGCTAGAAAGATTTTCTTTGGATTAACTTTTGCGGAAAGCAATCTTTATTTGTAAACAAGAGAGAGAAGAGGCTCGTCTACTCAGAATCTTTTAAAAGGGATAAGATAACGACTTATTCATCTTGTTCATCACATCTTGATAACCACCAGCTTCATCAGAATCTCCTATCTAGGATCACCCACACAACCCAGAGGAAGCATACTTAAGCACATATGGATCAGCAAGTTTTACTTAGGTTATAGTTTTCTATAATCATCACGTCCATTCTCAAGTCGTTCATAACCGTGAACACGGCTTTTCGAAAAGATTAATACCCTGCAGGGTTGTACAACTTTACCCACACGTACCAACCGACTCTTAATGCCAAATTATTAGCCCTCTTCCTTGGAAGGCCGGCAGAGGGTGTTTGACCACGACCTTTAGCTTGCTTTCACCGAGACCATGAGTCACACAATAAGTATGGTTCCGCCGTAACGGGTCAAATCCCGAAGCCGGTACTTAAAGATGTGAGGCGAGGTTGGTTTACCAGGGGCGCTTTCTACCCCAAGCAACCCGGTCCATGCTTCCCTACCTGTTATGATGCACCTCCATCACCTCCTCTTTTGAAAATGTTTTCAATGCGTATGCCAAATGGAAAGCCCGAACTATGTGACTCATGGAATCTACTAGGCAAGTTAGTTGCTCGTGGGGTTTTCCAGGCCCCGTGTGGGTGTACGCTCGTCTTGGTTCAAGAGGCAAGAACTCAGTTCCTAATGGTGGCGAGCATGGGACTACAAAAACCACACCCAACGTGGCCTCCCATACAAGCCTTAGCATGTTTAATTAACTCCTTCGATGATGTCACCATCTCCTACCTTTCTAGATTCTTCGGCATCTCTGATTCATCATTTGGATAGATCAGACGTTGTTACTATGCATGGCTAAGCTGTCGGTCACAGAAGCTCTATCAACGCTCAAATGCCAGACCTAGGTATGCTAGGAGCAGTGGATCAGGAGTATAAGGCTACAAAAGGGAAACGCTGCAGCAGATAGGTAACACTAGCTACTGACAAAAGACTATATTGGAATCATGTGCATCATAGCGAGAAAGTAATATTTGTAGAAGTAGGTTCAGAATGAGAGGCTACGCTTGCCTTGTCCTTCAGTAGACATATATGGATCTTCGGTGTCATTGACTTCAGCCTCGGGCTCGGATCCTATCGCGAAGAACCAATACCAAAAAGAAAGGCGACAATCAAGACATGGAATCGATGCAATGCTCAGGCATGAATGATGATATGACAAGTTAAATTGCATTGAAATGAAACCCGAAGGCATGCTTGACAGTTTAAACGGGGTTCCGAGGGGTGAAAACCCTAACTCGGGGAAACTCCGGAATCACCTATGAGGGGTTACTAGGTTGTTCTAATTAAAATTATATGGAAGTTGATTAGCAACGCATGATTATAGTGTAATTAGATATATCTCATTTTTCTGAACATTTTGATATATTATACATATTTTTCTGACTTATAAATAATTAGTTGTTGATTTTACAATATTTATTCAATTTCTGGAATTATTTAATCAATTAAAACATTTATTGCATCATGCTGATATCATCAAACGCATCAGATACCTATTTACACCGATGCATAACCTAGCCGCAGTGACTGACGTGTGGGGCCAAAGCCACATCCATAGCCACGTAGGAAAAGTGGGACATGGGGGGCAGTCTGACCAGTATGACCGCGTGCTGGCGTCACGATGACGTCAGCACGACGTCACACCAGCGGTGACCCTCCCAGACGGCAACGGGGGTGGCACTAGGGGGAAAACTAGCTAGCAAGGACGCTCGTGTTCGACTCAGCTCGTCGCGGCCTACCTAACTACGGTGGCGCCGCCCAAAAATGATAGCCGAAGCAACCTCCACGACGAGTAACAACAGCGTCCCATGGAGGCGCTCGGAGGCGAGGCGAACAAGAGGGAGAGGGGAAGCGCGAGGTGGTGCTGGAGCACCGCATGCTCACCCTGAGCGCGACAGTGGCGACGGTGAGGCCGGAGGAGCTTCGGGACGACGGCGATTTGACGACGACGGTGGCGGCCGAACCTCGGGGAGTCGATCTCGTTGGGGCCAGCTAGGGATGCGCGGCTCGATTCCTCTTGCTAGGAGACGGAGGGATTCACGGCGGAGCTCCTAGGCTACTCGGCCGGGCTCAGGGTGAAGGGTAACGAGCTCTAGATCGTCGCCATGGCGGCTAGGGTTCAGTGGGGAGGGGAGAGAACACGCGCGAGAGAGGGTGCGAGGGAGAGTGAGAGGATAGGTTTGACGGGATGACGCAGCGGCGGTCTTATCCTTGCATCTGGGGCGGAAGAGCATCGCAGCGGTTGGCGGCGATTAACAGTGGCGGCGCGGGCACGCAGGTGCTTGTCGTCGTCGTCGAAGACGACGAGACAAAGCGGCACGCGGGCTGGGCCTCTGCTGGGCTTCGGGTGGGCGGCGGTTGCTGCTAGGTGCTACGCGCGTGCAGACAGGATAGAGAGGAGGAGATGGGCCACGGCCTAGTTAGCTGCTGCTCTATTTTATTTTCCAGAAATGGTTTTATTTTTCTGATTTTGTTTCTCTCTTTCTAATTCATTTTCCAATCTGTTTTTGATCATTTCAAAAATACCAGAACCCTTGTAAAATATGTAAAACAAATATTGTGGAACCCTTTTATTCATTTTGGGCTCCAATAATTTTGTAGTTTCAAAGGGAGGGGGAAGAAGGACTAGGGTTTAGGGTTTTGTGCTTGTATTTGGTTCACACACTTGATCACATGCAAATATTTTATTGAGTTTAACACATGCATGCAATGCTTAAGTACTAGTTACATATATCACAAACTTGGGCTATTACACCTCTTCCATTTCTAAGCATGTTTCTCCACCACGTGAAGATCCATCTAGCCCCATTCCGGTCACTGCCCCCATAGTTGAGGATCCCAAATCTCAGAGTCAGGTTGATCCGACGGCACGTCCTTTCGAGGAAAATCGGCCTCCTTCTCCTGTCGCCCTTTCCGATCCAAACTTGGGACCCGGCGCTAGCAGTATCGGTGCCGAGTCCACCCAGAACACCCCTATTGTACCTCCTCCTGTTGTTGATCCACCAGTTGACCGAGCTATTGCTCCCCATCCTATAATCGAGCCTGCTCATTCGGCTCCCTCGTCTTCACAACGCAGCACCAGATCTGCTCCCTTTGCTTTTATGGTCAAGGATAAGACCTGGACTGCTCTTCAAGGCCAGACTCGCTCTGCGCCCATCAAGCCATCAGCTTCCAAGCAACTGACTTTGGTCTACTCCCCTGGCTCAGCTCCGCAGATCAGGCCCACACTATCAACAAAGACACCTGCTCCGGCGGGTCCGTTGGGCAAATCTGTCGCTGCCGGGTCTGGCAGCGTTCCCAGAATGAGCACCTTGCATGCCAGTGCCGCCGTTACCCATGCCGGAGTGGGGGCTAACCCGAAAAGTGGGAAAGTCCTTACTCGGACACTCAGCGAGCAGGGCCTTGGCTCCACAGAGTGTTATGCCTTATCTTGGAATGCCACAGGCGACCAAGAGGCAAACTCGGGCTCTGGCCATCAACTGCAATTGGGTCCCAAGACCGTCTCCGAGATGACCCAGCACGCCATCGCACTGATGGCCCGAGAAGATCAGGTGAACGAGGTATGTGATAGCATTACTCTTTTGTGTACTGAGTATTTTTATATTCATATATGTTCCCTAGTCCCCGTGGTTACTACCGAGTAAGGGACTTACTCGGCTGTAAGCTCTTAGGTAAAACACATCTTTTCTTTTTATTTGCCAAGACCTTATGCCGAAATTTCGATCCTTAGCCCATGAGGTTGCTGTCGAGTAATGGAGTTACACAGCCGCAAGTTCAAAAATTTGCATGCATCTTTTCAACTTTCTGCCAGGGTTAGAATCACTTGATCTACTAAATATTCTTTGATTAAATATCTTTCGTCTAGCTTACGCATAATGAGCATACCAAGGTACATTAGGCTCTTCTTCTGGAGTATCGAAAGCTTGAGGTTGCTCACCAGGATCTGAAGGCTGAGGTTCAGGGCCAAGGTATTGTTCATCCCTCTTACTCAGCTTGTTTTTTACTTAGCAGATCTTTTTTGTTCCATCCTCTTGACTTTTTCTTGATGTTCTTTCCACAACTTCTGCCCAATCCACCATTGACATGCTGCACAAGCAGATCGGCAACGCTGAAAGTAGGGCGTCTTTCCTTAGGAATCTTGTAATTGCCTAGCATTTGTGTTTCCTCATTTTCCATTTTTATCTCGGCAAGGCCGAGATACTTTGTTGTTATTGACGAAACACACGTTCTGAATAAGCAGGTCAGCACTAGGCCAAGCTTCAGAAGGGGCGAGATGAGGTGACTCGGCTGAAGCAGCAAATGGCGGACATGGAGCAGAAGCACAAGTCTGAGTTGGAGGGCCTACGCCTGGAGCTCACTGAGAAATATGGGCAGTATGCCGCTAGAGCAGAGAATACAAACCAATTGCTCAAGGATGCTGAGTTAGCGGTGGAGTCAACTCATCAAGATCTGGATGATCTTCAGGCCAAGGCAAAGACCTGTCAAACCAAGCTCGGCATGATCAACTCTTTCATCGGTAGTGAGTTCTTACCCTTTCTCATTGTGCTCTTTTTCTTACTCTTTATCTTTTTTGGTGTTTCTGATGGCCCTTCTCTTTTTCGCAGAGAACTTTCCTGAGGCCGACATGTTCTCCTTAAGAGCCATGAAGAAGGTGCGAGCCGAGTCTGGGGCCTCAACAGATGACGAGGTCACCATCGACAAGCATCTTGCTGCCCTCCCAGAGCGTGTCACTACGTTGAAGTCATGCAACGTCGACTTACTCAAGTCGGCTATCCATGCATTCAGGATGCTCTGGCCGGATGAAGATGCGCCTACGCTCGTTGAGCCTCTTGCTGCTAAGTTGTTACTCACCAAGGAAAGACTTGATCAATGGTGTGAGTCGGCTGGCCGTGTCGTGGTGGACAAGGCCCTTGCCTTCGTGCTCTCATGGTATGAGTATATCAATCTTGATGTTCTCCAGCATATGAGGGCCGAAGGCAAGTGGATCCATGATCCTGATCTCATCAAGAAGCACCAAGAAAGAGCCTATGCAATGGTGGAGTATGCTTTGGTGCATGCCTGGTGCGACGAGCCCAGCTTCCTTGATCTCGCTGAGCCCCTTGCCGAGATTTCCGATGATGATGGTCCTGACAGCAAGGCCACCGAGTCAGGTCCACACCATTGGAGCAGAAGCACAAGTCTGAGTTGGAGGGCCTCGGACGATGCGCGTGACTCGGCAGACGCTGATGATGCTCCTAGCTCTAACCACGTCGATGCTGCTTCGAGTATAGCTACCTCTTAGGCTGGTTTAGGAAAAAACACTTAATTCTCATGAGATCCCCGGTATGCTGGGTGCAGATGTAAGAAATACTTCCGTTCTTTTGGGTGCGTGCCTTTGTGAAGGCTTAAACTTTATTTTACTTAAATGCAAATCATCCAGGGGCAAGTCCTCGAGTTTCATTTACCGTTTTCCTTATCCTTGAATTTGGCTCTTGTCTACCTTTTTTGGTGTTCGACATTAGAGTCTCAAAATTCTAAGGATTAAGTTAGCAGATATGAAACTAGACAACTTGACCTAGGGTCATTCGACATACAAGCCGATATGTTCTGCAATGGGTTAGTTATAAGCATACATAGGGCCGTCTCGCATTTCTTCCCTTACTTATCCGATGTTCATGTTTACCCGTTCTTGGTCTTTTTCTCTTGCTTGCCATGAAGCCGTGTTTTCAGACAACATCATAGTCGAAGAGTTGTCCTCATACGAGCATACATTACTTATTTCGAGATAAGTTTAGGTGTCAACGCCAGCCGATAGAAAATATGTAAGAGTAAGCATGAGGGGGAGTCCTCGAGTCAGTTTTTCGAGTCATACCATTTTATTATCAACACATAGCCAGCATAAGTGTTTGACATATGAGAGTTTGAGAGATACATACATTGCTTCCCTTAAGTGTAGAAAGGACGGAGCAATGCCACATTCCATGTCCTTTTGGTTTCATCACCCGACATGTCCGCCTTATTCTTTTGTGCTTCACGTGCGTCTATCAGATAGTATGAATCATTGTGCAACGCTTTTCTTACAATGAATGTTCCTTCCCATGGGGGTGATAATTTGTGCATCTGTTGGGGGGATGGCCCCAGATAGAGTAAAGTTAGTAGAAAGAGGGAAAGAATCTTTCTTACCATGGGCCGGGTCATAAGCTGATTCGGCCGAGTTATAAAAGGGTCGGCCGAATAAGGCATGGCTTAACTAGAGTCGAGCGATTAATACTTAACTCGGCCGAGATATGAGCTAGGTCGGCCGAATAAGTTTGATCAGCTCATGCACAGGTAAAGGTTGAGCTGAGTTATGCGAGGCGAGGCCGAGGTACGAGAAGCTTGCGGAAGAAGGAGATGGTTCCCAAATTCAAACCCTAGATATCATCTAGGTGGAATCTACTCAGGGCCAAGCGCTAGAGACAAGGAATAGAGCCATAGAGGGGCAGACCAGCGTCACGGAGGTGACAGTGGGTAGGCCCGAGGCTCACATGTGGGAAGCTCTAGGTCTTTGTCGTCGATAGAAGGGGGACACAGAAAGAGGTCTGTCAAGTTACCACTCTGGGACAAGCATATTCCAAGAATATGCTTTTCCACGTCAGCCCTAGAGTGAACCAAGAGAGTCCTTTATAAGGAGAGGCACAACTTCCTGAAGAGGGGATCGATTCATTTGAGGCGAGAAGGCTCGTGTTCTAACTTTCTTCCTCCTCTCTCTGGTACAGCTCAAGGAGAACTTGTAGCTTGATTGAGGAGAAATAAAGATCGGTGTTCCAACTTGTGTGTAGAAATCACTACATCTTCCCTCCCTAGCCTACCCATGGCATCTTTAGCCTACCCATGGCATCTGCTGTGCCACCACCACGACAGTTGGTGTCCACCATGGGGCCAGCAGCGGTGCTAGCTGGAGTCAAGATCCGGACGGGAAACTTCATCGGCACTGGTGAGCGGGTGGTTTCTGGCTTAGTCCAGAGATTCGACATCTAGGACTATGTCAGCGACAACGCTGGCAGTTTCAGAAGGAAGGTACCCCCGCGCAATGGCGTCTTCGTCAACCTGGGCACTCACAAGATCTACGTCAGCATCGACACCTCCTGCGTCTATCCATGCTAAGTCGTCATCGCAGGAGATCCTCCCCTCAGCGCTGCCAGCGGTCAGCGTAGCGCTTGCCCAGTGGGTAACATTGAGGTGATGATGACAGCTCCCGCGCCAACTGCAGGGGCAGGATCCGGGCCAAGCAAGGACCCCGCGGTAGCAGGACAGGTGGCGGCAAAGCAAGCATCCCCAAAGCCAACAGCAGCAGAACCTCTGGTAACCAGGCCAGCCGAGGTGCAAGAGGTAACTCCAAAAGCCACAAGGGTAAGGTGGCCACCTCTAGAGAGGCTAGAGAATATCCTGCAGGCAGCGATAGATAACTTAACTACACCTGTAGCACCGATAGTTGACCTAGCAAATGCACATGTAGAGTTAGAAGAAACTAGATTGAAAATGTTAGAGCAGGCAAAAAAGGTGTCGGTCTTGCAGGAGTCCTTTAGCAGGACTTTGCGAGAATATGCCAAGGAAAACAAGATAGATATGGCCCCTGGCCGAGTAGATGATCTGAGATTAAGAGGAAAGAACCTCATGAATGATATCAACAAAGAGCATGAGGCTCATCTAGATGATTCTGTTGACCCAGGTTTGCCGAGGTATAGTACCTCTGCAAATAACCACAGAGCAGCAAATGCGGCAGCCCTGGAACTGGAAGGACTAACCGGGGAAGCCCGGCAAAAGCAGCAAGAAAGGGTAAACAAGCTGGTACGCATCGCAAACTAGCAGAATGAGGAGATTCTTAGGGCTAACCTGGCAAATCCGGGAGCTTCACGCATGGTTCATTCGGCAGGGGTTGCCCCCGCATTATCCGCGGCGGCGGCATCGTCACCCGGAAACAATGCACGGAAAGACAAAGCAATAACTTTGGGAAAGAGAAACGAGCAGATTGTCCCGTATGACCCGGCAGTGTCCGGGAAGATCAATGAAAATAGGGGCAATGGAAGCCGATGTAATAGCGGTGATAGAAACCCTGGCCGCGTGAACAGAGAGCATGGGAATCTCGGAAGGGGAAACCCCGAGAACAATAACCCGGCGGAAGGAAGGAGGTACCTTCCGCAAGATCATCAGTCGAGACACGAACCTCGGCAAGAGTGAGAAGCAATATAAGCTCCGCATAATCAAGAGAATGACATATATAATGATGGATACTCAGAGATGGAAAATGCAGAGCATGGTGGGCAAAACCGTTATGGAATGAGGGAAAGGATTATCAATAGAAATTTGCCGTCAACAGACGCAAGATTGAAGCTGGACAGGCTGTATCGGTCCGAGCTGTTGGAAGAACAAGGTCCGCCTGGCCCGGCATGTTTTGGACCTCGGATTATGGGCGAACCGCCCATGCCGAACTTCTAGTTAGCAAGAGGCACCAAAACGTACAATGGAAGTACGAAACCACAAGATTGGATAATTTATTATGCCACGGCAGTAAAAATAGCCGGGGGAAATTTGAGATGGGCTGTGAGATATGTGCCCCAGATGTTGGAAGGGCCGGCCAGAGTTTGGCTGAATAACTTGCCCATGGGCAGTATCAACTGTTGGTTGGATTTTGAGGAAATGTTTGTCAGGAACTTCACCATTACATATAAGAGGCCAAACAGGCCACAACAGCTCACAATGTGTAAGCAGAAACCGAATGAAACTAACAGAGAATTCTTAACTCGGTGGTGCAACCTCATAAATCCATGTGAAGGAGTTATAGAATCTCAAGCAATTGCTTGGTTCGCTCAGGGGTGCAGGTATGGAAGTGTATTGTGGCAGAGGTTGCAAAGAGATATGCCAACCACATTGGCAGAAACAATCAGAGTAGCAGATTCATATGCCGTAGG
Source organism: Avena atlantica (assembly GCA_910589765.1). Lineage (NCBI taxonomy): Eukaryota > Viridiplantae > Streptophyta > Magnoliopsida > Poales > Poaceae > Avena > Avena atlantica. The sequence continues at coordinate 198,107,498 of OU342738.1, read as the reverse complement.
TGATCTGACTCAACCAGAGCTTATGTCGGCTAAACATCGTGAGCAGCAGGATCTTTATGTCCGAGATGGTGCCGGATCATCACGGCGCAATGAATGCCGAGGTAGAAGGAGGTATGAAAGGCCGGATTACAGATATAGTTTGAATAAAGTGGCGGTAGTTGTGCAGGATCAGCCGAGTCTTGGAAGCAATCAACGACAGAAGAATGGTCCTTAGCAGTGGACGCCGAGGAATGACGGGAAGAAACGGCGCACCTGAGCAGAAAAAACAATGGCGAGAGAGGCCGAAGTACACGTTTGAATCCATGCTGGATCAGTCGTGTAAGTTTCACACGCCTAAACCGGCCAAGCCAGCCAACCGCACCACTCGCCAGTGTTCTTGGATGAAGAGCGCAATGGGAAACCCAGCAGCTGTACAAGCACCACAACATCAAACACATCACCATCAGCATCCACAACTGACAGGGGGAATGCACAGCAACTGATGTTACCTCCACCACCTCCGAGGTATGAGAATTAGGATCAGAGAGATACAGTTCATCAAGTGGTGAACCAAAACCAAGATGGAAGGGGAAATAATGGACACAATGATTACAGGGAGCATCCCCAATCATACTGCATGTTCACAACAGAACAACAAGATAGATAGAGCATACAGCGCCGTCATATGGAGGTAAATGCAGTTATTCCAGTAGTTCCGAGATATGTGCCATGGTCTGATCAGGAGATTACCTGGAGCATAAGATATCACCCGAAAATCATGCCGAACCCAGGATCATATGCTTTAGTGCTAGATCCGACATTTGTTGGGCCCAGTATTAATGTGAAGTTCTCAAAGGTCCTAATAGATAACAGGAGCAGCATCAATATTATGTACAAAGACACAATGCACAAACTTGGAATAACTCCGAAATGCTACAGTCAACAAGAACAACGTTCCATGGGATAGTGCCAGGACTATCATGTGAACCCATTGGAAAGGCCCGAGTAGATGTATTATTTGGCACAAGAGAGAATTGTAGAGATAAAAATCTGGAGTTTGAGGTGGTGGATCTAGAAAGTTGCTATCACACTTTACTCGGACGGCCGGCATTGGCCAAATTTATGAGCAGTTGTCACATCAATTACTTGAAAATGAATATGCCAGGACCTCAGGGGGTGATAACAATAGCAGGAGACTATAGGAAATCAATGGAATGTGCTTCAGTCGGATCAAACCTGGCCAAGTCTTTGGTAATCGCAAGAGAGAAGAGAAGAATTCAGGAAGTGGCAGCTTTAGCTCAGTTGGCACATCTTAACATGCCGGCACTTGCCAACCCGCACGAAAGTGTGTCATTCCAGCCGACTAAGGAAACAAAGAAGATCCAGATTGACGATCAATTCCTAGAGCGCACCATCGCAATTAGTGCTAGCCTGAATGACAAATAGGAATGTGAGCTCACCAACTTCCTCCTTGAGAATTGGGATATCTTTGCATGGTCCACACAAGATCTGCAAGGAGTACCGAGGGAGTTGGCTGAGCACTCTTTGCATGTAAGGCCAGGAGCAAGGCCGGTGAAGCAACCTCTCTGCCTCTTCGCCGAAGATAGGAGAAAGATAATAGGGGATGAGATAGCTCGTCTCCTGGCGGCTGGGTTTACCATGGAAGTACTTCATCCAAATTGGTTATCAAACCCGGTGTTGGCAGAAAAGAAAAAGGATGACCCGAATGTAGCGGTCGTTTGGCGAATGTGCATCGATTACATGAACCTTAACAAGGCATGTCCCAAAGATCCTTTTCCTTTACCTAGGATAGACCAAGTCATTGATTCAACCGCAGGTTGCGAGCTGTTATCATTTGTAGATGCGTACTCTGGTTTCCACCAAATACCGTTAAACCCGGCTGATCAAATAAAGACTGCGTTTATCACCCCGTATGGGGCTTATTGCTATCGCACCATGCCATTCGGCCTGCATAACGCATGAGCCACTTACCAAAGATACATGCAAAAATGTTTGCACGACCAGATCAGAAAAAATGTGCAAGTGTATGTTGATGATGTGGTTATAAAAACCAAAGAGAGCAACACGCACCTAGAAGATATTCGGCAGACATTCGCGAACTTAAGAAGGTTCCGAATGAATCTTAACCTAGAAAAATGTACCTTTGGTGTACCACCTAGAAAATTACTCAGTTTCCTCGTATCCAGACGAGGTATAGAGGAAAATCCGTGCGGTTGAAAGAATGGAACTACCAAAATGCCTAAATGACGTTCAAAAATTTACAGGGTGCCTGGCATCCCTGAGTCGGTTCGCGATTCGGCTAGGCGAAAAGGCATTGCATTTGTATCAATTAATGAAAAAATCTGACAAGTTCACCTGGACACCTCAGGCCGATAATGCTTTTCATGAGTTAAAAAATATGCTGGCCACAGCGCCTATCTTGGCTTCCCATTATCAAAAGAGCCTATGCTACTCTATGTGGCAGCAACAAACAGGGTAGTGAGTGTAGTAGTAATTGTGGAAAGAAACGAAGAAGGTAAGTCGGTGCAAAGGCCGGTCTATTACCTGAGTAAGGTATTGTCGGTATCCAAGCAAAACTACCCACATTACCAGAAAATGGCTTACGGAGTGTACATGTCGGCAAAGAAGCTCAAACATTATTTGGAAGAACACCCCATAAAGGTGATTTGTGAGGCACCAATAGCCGAGATACTGAGCAACAAAGATGCCAGTGGCCTAATAGCAAAATGGGAAATCGAGTTATCACCTTATGCCTCACAGTTTGATAAGCGAGATGCAATTAAATATCAGGCAGTGGCCGAATTTTTTGTAGACTGGGCCGAGGTACAGTACGAACCCCCATTGCCATATTCGAATTATTGGACAATGCACTTTGATGGATCCAAGTTAATAAATGGGTTAGGAGTAGGGATAGTATTAACCTCTCCAAAAAAGTATCAGCTGAGATATGTACTACATATACATTTCGCTGCATCAAACAATGTAGCCGGAAATGAGGAACTTGTCCATGGCCTAAAAATGGAAAAAGAGATCGGTATACGTAGGATTCTCTGTTACGGAAATTCGTACCTTGTAGTCCAGCAAGTATCAGGAAATTGGGACGCATTGGATGTGAATATGGCTCTATATCGGTTTCATGTGCAGAAAATTAGTGGCTATTTTGATGGATGTGAATTCCATCATATACCACGGGAAGAAAATGATGCTGCAGATACATTATCAAAGCTCGGATCAACCAGACAGTCCATCCCGCCTGGTATCGCCCTAGAACACCTAAGAAAACCATCAATTATACGTTCACCAGAATCCGAGTCAATTCGCATCTCGTCAGGTCAAATAACCGGGTGCGTCCCAATGGAAATTGACAAAGTACATGAGCCAAACTACTCGGAGATTGATTCGCTTAACCCAAAGATGGATTGGGAAAAGCCGGCAGATGTTATGTTGGCAGAAATAATGGAACTTGACAACACAATTTTCTCGGAAAGAGTCATGCCGAAATGGTCACAACCCATATACTCATTCCTCAACGAAAAGGTCTTGCTGGATAATGAGGTTATGGCTAGGCAAATAGTGAGAAGGGGAAAGGATTACACAATCATAAATAATGAGCTTTATAAGAGAAGCGTGACAAATGTGGTGCAGCGTTGCGTTGACTCGGCAGAAGGGCAAGAGATCCTCTTGGATATACATCAAGGAGAATGCGGGCACGATGCCTCGTCCAGAGCCCTAGTGGCCAAAGCATTCAGGCATGGATTTTATTGGCCAAGTGTGCTGAAGGAAGCAAAAGAATTTGTAACGAAGTGTAATGGCTGCCAGAGATATGCCAGCAAAATACATATGCCTTCATCCGAGTTAAAAACAATACCAATCACTTGACCATTCTCCGTATGGTGTTTAGATATGGTAGGACCATTTAAGCCGGCTCGCGGCGGCATGACTCACATTTTGGTCATGGTAGACAAATTCACAAAGTGGATAGAAGTAAGACCAATAAGAAAGTGTGACGGTCCCACAACGGTGAAATTCCTCAAAGATATCATTCTGAGATATGGTTACCCAGACAGTATCATCACAGATAATGGCACAAACTTCCCTAAAGGAGCTTTTGCTCGATTCTATCAAGAGAAACACATAAGACTCGATGTTTCTTTGGTGGCTCATCCGACACCAAATGGGAAAGTAGAAAGATCAAATGGACTAGTACTATCAGGAATAAAACCTCGGCTGATAGAGCCTCTGCAGAGGTCGGCAGGATGCTAGATTGAGGAACTCCCAGCGGTGATGTGGAGCCTAAGGACTACCCCGAATAGATCGATGGGATATACCCCGTTCTTCCTCGTATATGGGGCAGAAGTTGTACTTCCGGCCGACATATAATGCATGACTCGCCACGAGTCACCCAATACACGAGCGCCGAAATAAATGAAATATCTCGGCAAGATGATGTGGACCTACTAGAAGAAGCAAGAGAATTGGCACTATCAGGATCAGCTATTTATCAACAAGACCTCAGGTGGTATCATAGAAAGAAAGTGAGTCCAAAAGTTTTCAAGGAAGGATATCTAGTTCTTCAGCTGGTGCAACACACGGCCGGCATGCATAAACTCTCACCTCCATGGGAAGGCCCGTTCATCGTAGGCAGAGAATTACACAATGATGCATACTACCTGATCAACGCTCAAACGCCAGAAAAGAACAAGGCGGATAAGTCCGGAGACGAGTCAAAAATACCATGGAATGTGGCTTTACTTCGTCCATTTTACACTTAGAGGAAGTGTATTGTATCTAGCAATATTATGTATCAAAATGATGTATTAGACATGAACTAACGAAACTTCGGTAGCCCGAGCAATGACTCGGGGACTACCCCATGTTGTTTGTCATTTTTGGTTATGTATGAAACTTCGATAGCCCGAGCAATGACTCGGGGACTACCCCATGTTGTTTGTCATTTTTGGTTATGTATGAAACTTTGGTAGCCCGAGCAATGACTCGGGAACTACCACATGTTGTTTGTCATTTTTTGGTTATGTATGAAACCTCGATAGCTCGAGCAGTAACTCAGGGACTGCCCCATAATGTCTTCTATTTAGGTTATGTATGAAACCTCGGTGGCCCAAGCAGTGACTCGGGTACTACCCTGTATTGTCTATCATCACTCACTAGCATAATATGAATGATCACTTCGGCAACCCAAGCAATAACTCGGGGACTATCCCATGAATTTGTACTATTACAATCATACGAGTAATAACCTCGGCAATTCGAAATATATCGTGGAAAGTGTCCAATTTATATTATCTTAGTAACAGATAATTCGGAGAGGTAGTAAATTTATCAGACTAAATTACATAATGGCACGATGGTCATAGCTCTTGAAACAAGATTATCAAACCAAAGTTTTGCAACTAGGAATAGATGAAAGACACAAGATGGATGTCGAGCGAAAATCAGACACGTGGATATATGATTTGAACTTATGAAGTTAAAAAATTTCAAACAAGGCTATGAGTCACATAAATTCAACTAGAGGAGTAACAATACTTCTATAGCATATGACACCGAAGTTAAACGGACCACATAGTACCAAAAGAGGAAGAATGTTTTAAGAAAGCATACACCCGGCATACCGGGGACTTGAACAAGTAAGAATTTTTAAGCTCAAGCATCGACAGTTGCCAAATCACTCGCAGCAGGAACAATAGCAGCAGCAGGAGTTTCCGACGTTGGTATCTCGGACGCAGCCGAGGCTACCTCGGCCTCGCTAGAAGGAACGACCTTAGGAGCAGGGTCCTCAGAGGTTGCTTGAGCCTCTACAGATGTTACTTCGGCGTCGACAAAGGTCGCAGGAACATCTTGGGCAGGCTTTGTCTGTTGAGAGACTCCACCTTGGGCTTGAGAAGCTTCAGTTCCCTTGGAGGAGGATCGAGCCTCGGCATCCCCTCCCGAGCTATCACTAGACTCATCAAGATTATCAGAATCTTCATCCAATCCACCCGCATCACCGGAATCTCCATCAGATTCATCTTCATCCACAGCCTCAGCATCATCTTCAGCGTCCTCAGGGAGAAAGCTCGGCCCTTCATTCTAGTGATGAACATCGGAATACTCAATAAGATGATAGGCACGGGCTTGGCGGAGGGCAACATACTCTATATTTCCGACCCAAGGAGAGCCAGTGCGCAAATTTCATCAAGGTATCGAGGGAGATATCCTCGTACCATGAAAAAATAGCAGTAAGCGCCATGTCAGCTCCGGCTCATCCGGCAGATTCTTGCCAAAGATTCACTCGAGTTTGAGACTCCATCAGCCTTGCCACGAGCACTTCAACTTTCTTAATCTTTGGCTCATTCGGCTAGAGCACATGATAGGCCCGAATAGCCGCTTGCACTAGATATTTTCCCATGACTTTCATTGGATCGATAGTAGCTGCAACGGAAACCAGGAAATACTCAATGGAATATTCTTGATTCGAAACAATGGGAACATCTCGGCGGCCGCGAGCAGCAACACAGCCTTTGAACTCACGGACTCGGCTTTTGGAAAATGGTCTGTAAGCAAAAACGTCACTTAAGTCAAGAAAAGCTACAAGCAAAGAATGACTCGGCTAGAAACAAAAACTTACGGTGGATGTAACACAACATTTTCTGGAGATCCAGGGCCCAATTAGCTCTATTCTTCTCAAAACGAGTCATTTCTTTGGTCATCGCCTGGTTCTTTAGCTCGGCGACATCAAGAAGCTCCTTGTCCTTCTGAAGCTGCAGACTTACTCGGTTCTACTCCTCGGAAAACTCCTAATCAACTTTCCCTAACTCGGACTTCTAGGAAAGTTTAAGAGATTCAACCTCGGCGCGGAGCCGGGCTATCTCGTCGTCCTTTTCCTTAAGTTGCGCCGAGTGAGTGTCAGCTAGCTCTAAAAAATGCAGCATCATATCAGGCATAGGTATGCATTCTTGATGCGACACTGCAAATGTTTGTAACTCGGCTATGCCGAAGCCATAATACCGTAAGATACTCAAGATTTACTTCGAACAAAAATGGATAAATAAAAGGGAAAAGGGGTAACTAACCTTCAAGGGTGGCAACCTTGTTCGTAAGCCGGGCATTTAGATTGTTGACATTAACTGCACAACAACACATCCGAAATTAGTACAAAAATGGAGTTTTCTACAACGGTAGAGGGCACTAAAAGCCGAGTAGTTTACCAGTATTCTTCACAACGGGGACCATTTTGTCGAATTTATCTTGAAGCTTCTTATGCGAGAAGAGTAACCTTTGGAATTCGGCCGTTCGCCGATCGTAAGCAACCTGAAATAACAAGTTATACAAATAAAACCACAAAGCAGATCCGAATCAAGAAAAAACTTGACTCGGATCTAGATGGCTGGATATTCAAAACTAAAGCAGATCCGAATCAAGAAAAAACTTGACTCGGATCTAGATGGTTGGATATTCAAAACTAAAGCAGATCCGAATCACGAAGAAATTTGACTCGGCTCTAGGTGGTTAGATGTATTTTAATATACACAGCAAACATTATCTATTGCACATGCAAGTTGCTATATTTGGAACAAGGAAAGCTTCCAAACGAATAACAAGTCATTCGGTTGCAAGCTCGGGGACTAGTGCGTATATAATATCGTATAAATGAAAGATGGAGTGTAAATTGAGGCGTGTACCTTGTTCATCTTGTCACTTTCAAGGACAATCTTGGCAGCCATGTGCAAACGGCTGATGATGTCGGATAGCTGGAACGATTGGTTACTTGGATTGCCTTCAAGTTGATCAGTAGCATTCCAATTATTGGCATACTCTACCAACGAGCCGAGGCTATTCCCACTCTCAGTACGTGTCAACACCTTACCTCTGGCCTGTTGCGTAACTGCCGCGGCCGCCGGACTCTTGTGAAGACGGGTTGCGTCTCAGCGGCAAGGGCAACATTAGGCTTAGCGGTAGAGGCCCCCTTGCGAATCATATCAGCAACACTGGGATGAGAGGAACCTGTTTGCCCTTTTTGAGGTGGCAAGGGCTTGGCAGCGACACTCTTCTTGCTTTTGGCGCGAACCTTGGGAGGGGCAATAACTTCGGCGCTGGGAACAACACCCTTTGCAGTAGAAGGGGTAACAGTTTCTAAAGGAGCCGAGGTAGCAGCAACCTCGGCGGACGTCTGAGCAGAAGCTGGAACTGCGATATACGAAGGATCAGTGGGAGTGACTTCAGGAATCTTGAGGGAAGCAGCCGAATCAATCGGGCGATCCGGCATTGGGTATCATCAGAAACAACAGGGGGAGCAATGGGCTCATCTCGCCGAGGAGAGCCATTAGTCGGCCCAGGAGGAGAATCATCGCGAGGAGGACTAGGAACCCGGACATCTTCCGGAGGCGATGGTGAAGGCGGCCGAGTTACATGAGATGTCATACTCGGACCGCTAGGTTTATCAGAAAGAGGAGCATTGCAAAGAAATGAAAATTAGTTCAGAAATAATAAGAGAGAAACAAGAAATACGAGTGAAAATATAGGGCGAAACTTATCCAGTAACTCCAGGAATAACTTTGCGCCTCAGAATATGCTGGGAGGATTTCTTGGTTCGTTTCTTGGGGGCAGCATCCGAAGGATCCTTCGAAGCGGCACGCTTCTTAGAAGCAGCAGTGGCTTCTGAAGCGAGAGGTTCGACCTCGTGCACCTGGCCAACCGGATTAGCTGGGAAAGAAGGAGCCGGAAATGCGTAAGCGATAGGCACCACGGCAACTACCTCGACATTTGGACGTCATCCGAGTCACCTTCATCAGCTTGAGCCGAGGCTTTACTCCGGGTGCGAGCAGGAGCAGCCTCCAGCTTAGGAATGAATTCCTCCGAGTCAGGTTCTCCGTTGTCCGGGGTATTGCGGTCGGCGGTCCAGGGAAGAGCTAAAACCTCAGCATCTTCCGTGGTCTTCTCTACAAATCTCTGCAAGAAAAGCAAACAATAATTAGCGAAACAATTGAGGAAAAATAATTCAGATAGAACTGCTCATGTTCAATTTACATGAGGAGGAGGATTCTCGCGAGAGAATGGATTCATTTCCCACTTCCATTTCTCGGGCATCTCAGTCTTGAAGATAGCCCGGACATGTTTATAAATTTGGAAGTCATCAAGCTCAACCGTAGAAACTCGGTCATCAGATCTTCGCCCCGAAGCCCAGCACGAGTCAACTATTTAAGACGAAGCTTGAATACCTCGACGAGAGCATGGGATTTCTTTGGATTATAGAGCTAGTTCTTCTTTGAAGGAGGACCGATGGAGAAAGAAGGAAGCCGAATCTTATCCTCTACTCCGGTATTCTTAACATATAAAAATGATATGTGCCATTTCTTATAAGACTCTAGACCCGCAACTCGGGGGAACACAGAGTTTTTCCGAGGTGTAATGGAGGCGGCCCCACACTGGGTTAAAGTTTCTCGGAAGGATGAAAAGATTTATCCGGCACCACGTTGGATCAGATTTGGAAGAACTTCGACCATACATCTACTGAAGGCCAAAGGCCGAAGTATCCTTCAGAAGCTGAGATAAAGGCCGAGAGAGAGGCTACAACATTAGCCGGCAGATGATGCGGCTGAAGGCCGAAGTAATCTATAAAGTTCCTAGCAAAATCGCTAAGAGGGAGTCCAAATCCTCTGGCAAAGTGCGACATGAAAACTATGTACTCGCCATCATCGAGTACAGGGGAAGATTCTTTGCTGGGTAAGTGACAATTTACCTCGGCGCGAATTCGGCGGGTCTTGCGCAGCCACTCGATCTCTCGGCGAGTGACCGTAGAACCTTGCCATGATCCCCGTTCTGGTCCCGCCATAAGTTCTTCTTCCCCAACAACGGCGCCGCTGACGGAGCTAGACATGGGCTCGTCAGAGGAGTCGACAGAGGAAGAACTAGTGGAGGGGAGAGGCCTCGAAACCCAAGGCCTCGTCGCGATGGCGACAAACGCTGTGGCGGAGCGGAAAGAGAACCGCCATAGGAGATTGAGAAAAAAGAAGAACGCCTAAGGCTAGGACCTAGCAGAGGCGGTGAGTTGCACAGCGGAGAAGCCTAGCAGCAGTGAGCCAAGGACAGGGGCACGGCAGTGAGCTTGCGAGCGCAGAAGAGTAGTGGCGGGGTCTTCGGGGAGAAGGAGCGGCGGCGTAGACGCTGGAGCGCGAGAACTACAGCAGCACTCGAAGGAAGACAAACGGAGTGGGGAAGGGGAAAAGTGAATTGACCCATCCCCACTCCCCTACTTATAACCGCGTAGGGTGAGCGGTAGTGGGATCGCGGGTGTGCCGTGGTAACCGCGTGAACGCGTGTATCGCGCATCCACAAACAAGGAGTGGAGCCACAACAAGGGCCACACGGATCAAGAGGAGATCAAGCTATGTGACCGCTGTGTTTATTGAAGCGTCACGGTGCTGACGCGATAGGCGCAGTAATTACTGTAGCGTGTCAGCATACACTGCAGCAGTACAAAAAACGATACAACATTAATGATTGGTACACGTAGGATGAGGCTTACTCAAGAAGCCAAGGGGATACCCCGGAAGAAAGAGAATGACTCAGAAAACAACTCGGACCTCGTAAAGAGAGGGTCAACAAAAGTGAGATAGCTGAAGAGGAGCACTGGCTAAGGAATACGTCGGACAGAAGATTAGAAAGATTGAATATCTAGAAACTGATGTGGTTTGGCCAAAGTATCCGGCAGAACCGCACCAGCTTGGGGGACTAATGTTGGGGGGATGGCCCCAGGTAGGGTCAAGTTAGTAGAAAGAGGGAAAGAACCTTTCTTACCATGGGCCGGGTCGTAAGATGATTCGGCCGAGTTATACAAGGGTTGGCCGAATAATGCATGTCTTAACCAGAGTCGAGCGATTGATACTTAACTCAGCCAACATATGAGCTAGGTTGGCCGAATAAGTTTGATCAGCTCATGCGCAGGTAAAGGTTGAGCCGAGTTATGCGAGGCGAGGCCGAGGTATGAGAAGCTTGCGGAAGAAGGAGATGGTTCCCAAAGTCAAACCCTAGCTATCATCTAGGTGGAATCTACTCAGGGCCAAGCGCTAGAGATAAGGAACAGAGCCGCAGAGGGGCATACCAGTATCACAGAGGTGACAGTGTGTAGGCCCGAGGCTCACATGTGGGAATCTCTGGGTCTTTGCCATCGATAGAAGGGGGACACAGAAAGAGGTCCACAAAGTTACCACTTTGGGACAAGCATATTCCAAGAATATGCTTGTCCACATCATCCCTAGAGTGAACCAAGGGAGTCCTTTATAAGGAGAGCCACAACTTCCTAAAGAGGGGATCAATTCATTTGAGGCGAGAAGGCTCGTGTTGTAACTTTCTTCCTCCTCTCTTAGCTGCAGCTCAAGGAGAACTTGTAGCTTGATTGAGGAGAAATAAAGATCGGTGTTCCAACTTGTGTGTAGAAATCACTACATCTTCCCTCCCCAGATCTCACTAGCATCCATTGGCCCCAATCTTTAGCCTACCCATGGAATCTATCGTGCCACCACCACGACAGCATCCCAGTTGTGCGTTGCACTAATCTGAGCACCAAATCTCCTTCTCGGAAAACTCGAGGTTGGACTTTCTGGCTATGATAGCGTCGGAGATTTTGTTGGTGTATGGCGGATGTGGACAATGCCAATTCTCTTGATTCTTCGAGTAAATCAACTCCATCTTCTCGGGCCTCTTTTACCTCGACTTTCGAGTATTGCCTTACTCTTGGCGAGTCATGTTCTATGTCGACAAGCAAAACTGCTTCTGCCCCATACAGAAGGAAGAATGGCGTATAGTCTGTTGATCTATTCGGAGTTGTCCTTAAGCTCCATAGCACTGAGGGTAGTTCCTCTATCCAGCAATCAAGTGATATCTGGAGTGGTTCCATTAGGCGGGGTTTTATCCCGGACAGAACTAAGCCGTTGGATCATTCAACTTGTCCATTTGATTCTGGGTGGGCAACTAACGCTACGTCGAGTCTTATTCAACTTTCCCTAAAAAATCGAGCAAAGGCTCCTTCGGCAAAGTTTGTGCCATTATCCGTAATCACGCTATGCGGGTGACCGTATCTTAAGATTATATCCTTTAGGAATGTGACAACTGTTTTTCCATCAAGTTTTTTGATGGGCTTCACCTCTATCCACTTGGTAAACTTGTCAACCAGCACTAGTATGTGAGTCATGCCACCTCGTGTTGGTTTGAATGGTCCTACCATATCCAAGCACCATACCGCAAATGGCCAAGTGATTATTATAGTTTTTAATTCGGATGTAGGTAAGTGTGACTTTTATGCGTAGCATTGGCACCCGTTGCATTTTCTCACCAGGTCTTGTGCTTACATCAGTGCACTTGGCCAATAGAATCCATGTCGGAATGCTTTGGCTACCAATGCTCTTGACGAGGCATGATGCCCACATTCTCCTTGGTGAATATCCAATAGTATCTCTTGGCCTTGCTCTGACTTATGCAACGTTGCAACACACTTGTCACACTCCTCTTGTACAGCTCCTTGTTCATTATTGTGTATGCTTTTTCTCTTATTTCTGTTTGTCTTGCCAATATCTCATCATTAGGCAAAGTTCCATCTCTTAAATAATTGAATATTGGTTGTGCCCAGGCTGGTATTATTGGTGCTGGATTTGTTTCTCCATCAATTTCCATTGGCTCAGCCGACAAAGTTTCTGCCGACATGACCTGAGGAGTCCCCGAGAGTGATTCGGCAACCCCTGGGTTAGGCGGAACAGTCCCCGAGTTACTCGAACCTGCCCCTGCATCAATGTCCAATTTGGTATAGCATCCAACTCCTGGCTTGTCGGGATAAGCCTAATTGACTCGGATTCGGGTGACGGCTTGATTGCTGGTTTCTGAGATGTTCCAATGCTACTCCTGGCGGAATTGCTTGGCGAGATGAGCCTAACTTGGATAACACGTCAGCTGCCTCATTTTCTGCTCTTGGTATGTGATGAAATCCACAGCCATCGAAATATCCTGAAATCTGCTGCACATGGAAACGATAGAGTGCCATATTTGCATCGAGTGCATCCTAATGCCTAGACACTTGCTGAATAACCAAATCCGAGTCACCGAAACACATGATCCTTTTGATGCCAATTTCTTTGGACACCTTTATCCCATGTACAAGTGCTTCATAATCGGCAACATTATTGGATGCAGCGAAGTGGATTTGCAACAAATATTTGAGCTGGTCCTTCTTAGGTGAAGTAAGAACTATCCCGGCACCCAGGCCCATCTTCGTCTTGGACCCGTCGAAGTGCAATCTCCAGTAATTCGGGTCTGGCAATGGTGGTTCATATTGCATTTCCATCCAGTCCACGAAAAAATCTGCCACAGCTTGAGATTTAATTGCATGTCGCCTATCGTATTGTGGAGTATATGGTGCTATCTCTATGGACCATTTTTCCACTCGGCCGCTGGCATATTTACTGCGCAATATGTTCAAGATAGGTGCCTCGCATATTACCCGGATTGGGTGTTCTTGAAAATAATGCTTTAGCTTCTTTGCTTCCATATACACCTCATATGTCATTTTTTGATAGTGAGGGTAGTTTTGTTTTGATGTAGAGAGGACTTCTCTCAGGTAATAGACTGGTCTTTGGACTGATTTACCCTCTTCTTCATGCTCTACCACTATTACCGCACTGACAACTCTATTGGTTGCTGCGACATAGAGCAGCATTGGCTCTTTGGATAGTGGTGAGGCTAGTATTGGTGCCGTTGCCAACATCTTTTTAGTTCATGGAAAGTGCTATCTGCTTGCTATGTCCACGTAAATTTGTCTGATTTTTTCATCAGTTGATATAATGGTAAGGATTTTTCGCCTAGCCTACTTACAAACCTACTCAACGAGGCCAGGCATCCTGTAAACTTCTAGACATCGTTGAGGGTTTTTGGCAATTCCATTCTTTCAATGGCTCTAATCTTTGTTGGGTTAGCTTCAATTCCTCGGCTAGATACAAGGAATCCGAATAACTTTCCAGCCAGGACACCAAAGGTGCATTTTTCCTGGATGAGTTTCATCCGGAATTTAATTAAGATTGCGAATGTTTGACGCAATTCCTCGATTAGAGTATGACCTTGCTTGGTTTTTATTACCACGTCATCGACGTATACTTGAACATTTTTGTCAAGTTGATCTTGCAAGAATTTTTGCATGCATCTTTGGTATGTTGCTCCTGCGTTTCTCAACCCGAACGGCATAGTACGATAGAAATAAGCCCCATACGGGGTGATAAAAGCTGTATTTATTTGATCATCCGGATTCAGTGGTATCTGGTGGAAACCAGAGTACGCATCCACACATGACAACAACTCACACCCGGCGGTAGATTCAATGACTTGATCGATCCGTTGTAGTGGAAATGGATCTTTTGTACATGCCTTATTGAGGTTCGTGTAGTCGATACACATGTGCCACACCACTGCTGTCGTTGGAATGACCACGGCAGATGTTGTGATCGGCAGCGAGTAGTAGAACATGGGGCAAGGGCAGCCAGCCATCTGCAGTGCGAGATGAGGGCGGAGACACAAGGATTTACCCAGGTTCTGCCCCCCAGAGGGTAAAGACCTACTCCTGCTAGATTGTATTATGGTGAGAGTACAATGGGGCGAGCTCGACGACTAGGCGGCGAGTCGCTTGGGTGTATGATGGAACGTATCCTCTATGTGTCCCCTAGGAGGTTTATATAGACTCACCTCGCTAGGGTTTACAGATCACAACCGAATTAGTTAAGGATTCAGAGATTCTATGACCTAGTCCGACTGGTCCTAGCTACGCTTCTGGGCCTTTAGCTTCCAGTCGCCTGAGTCCACGCCAAGTCTTGATCTAGTCGCCTTCCTACAGGACCACTCACTGACGGCTTGGGCCAGTAGGAAACGTCCTTTGGGTATACCCCGGTAGGCATATCCCCATCAGTAGTCCCTGAGGACGTCGTTGATTTGTCGCAGGTGTTTGCTGGCAGTCGGAGTATGCGGGTCCAATGCGGACACCTAGTCGAATCGGCGGCGGACTCCTAAACAAAGGAAAGAACTAGTCATTTAGTCACAATAACGACGACCAATCGTGCCGCAGCTCGGCGAACGGGTCGGCGAATACTTAGTCACTATTATAGTGATCGGGTCGGCGAGTCGTCGAGTCGCTGGGAGCAACGAGTCGAATGGATGAAGTTGGACCGTCAATTGGGGTCAAACTAGCCTTTGGGTAATCCAACGGTAACTTCGGCGTAATTACCGCGCAGTAACGGCTCCCGAAAATGGCGGGTAGCAACCGCTATATAAGGAGGACGAAAGGCAAATGGGAAAACGCTTCTTCCACTTCCTCCGATCTCGCATACCTCCGTTTCCCCATTCTGTGCAGCGATCCGAACAATCCAGAGAGCCTCGACCTCCACGAACTTCCAACCGATGGCCCCCTCCACCGAGCCATGGGGCAGATCCAAATGTACTAAGGCGCTACTAGCATCCTTCGAGGAGGCAGGGATCCTCCGCGCCGGTAGATGGCACTTCCCCGCGGCCGGAAAAGTGATTCCGGATCCGCGCGAGGGGGAGTTCATCTTCTTAACCAGCCACCTAGAGCGGGGGCTGGGCTTCCCAACTTCCCTCTTCTTCCAGCGTTGATGTGCCTACTACGGAATCCAACCATCGGATCTGGGTCCACATAGTATCGAGTAGCTCGCCATTTTCGTGGCGTTCTGCGAGTGCTATCTGGGCTGCAGGCCCTACTTTCCCCTGTGGCAAGACCTGTTTCACGGGAGAATCAGCCACGATGAGATAGGCAGCCCGATGCTAGCCACGGGCGGTCTGATGTTCCAGCTGAAGTCGAAGGCATCGTTCTTCGATCTGATGCTGCCCGCCAAGGCGGCGAACGAGTGGAAAAAGTACTAGTTCTACATCACCGAGTCAACTCTAGGCGATGAAGTGGCGCTTCTGAGGTGCTCCGCCGACCGGACCGAACCGCGTCGGCTCCAGGTCGTCAAACTCCCGCTAGATCAGTGGATGGTTGTCGACGAAATGTTACAAACCATCCGCGGCCTGAAGAAGAAAGGCCTCGAGACCATCAACCTCTACAACTACTGGCTCGGGTGGCGGCTCGTGCCCCTGGCCAGCCGCGACCACTACATGTATGAGTATACGGGTAAGGACGACCCGACGAAGTCCTGCCTCGTTGAGTGGAGGCTCAATGATTATATGCAGGCCTTGAAGAAGATTACCTAGGCCGTGTACCTCGACGCAAAGGCCGGGGTCGCCCCTTATACTGCAAGGCGCCCAGCTCCAACGGTAAGCTGTCATTCTGTTAACACTCGAAGTCGTAGCTTGTGCATTCGCGGTCGTGCTAACATTGTTCATTCTTGTTGCAGTTGTTCCAAGTGGTGGAAGGGTGGCTTCCACCCGCAGATGACGAAAACTCGAGCTCGTCCGTCCAAAACAGAAGCGAGTCATCGCCCGCCAAAGGTAACACCGAGAGCGACGGAGACAACAATGACGATGACGAAGACGACGAGCCCGTGGAGGTTGCTGCCCCCACGGTTCGCAAAACTCGCGGGCAACACTAGCGCAAGCTCAAAGCGAGCAAGAGCCTCGAGCCCCACGACGATGATGACGACGAGCTTCCCGAGCACACCTCACATCGCGAGGCCACGCCGTCGAAGAAGAAGAAAGCTCCGCCGAAGAAGAAGACGAAGCCAGCAAAACCGATATCTCCGCCCCGATCTGAGAATAGCTCCGACGCCACCATCTCGGCTGTGGGCGCAACGGCACACGCGACCGCGGAAACAGGCGATGCCGCCCCCAGGGACGAGGCGCCACTCGTGTCCTTACCACCGCCATTCGCCCCAGTCGTTAGCTTGGGGGCCGCTCCAGCCGCAGGGGCCTCGTCGTCAAGGGGGGGTTCCTGCATCAAATACCACGGAGGCTCCTGCGGCGGCTTCATCTTCGAAGAAGCCGTCAGTGTCTTGGGCACACGATGTGTTCGATACGGGCCTCACTCGGAAGTTGGGGCCCGAACTGGAGAAGCCGACTAGCATCCAAACCGGTGGTTCCTACTAGTCGCCAAGTGAGTGCTGCTCTGTCCTTTACTCATCTTCTTATTTTTCATTTTAATCGGACAGTCTTATTCATAAAACTCTTTCACATAACTGGTGTTAAAAAGATTGGCCATCCTTCTATGGCCAAGGTTCCGCCAGTCGTCACCGAGGTGTCAGCAGATTCCTCGTGGAAGAGGAAAGACGACGAGGTCGCTGCTCCCGCCGAAGGCGTCAAGAGGATGAAAGGCGATGAAGTCATCATGGTCTCTGATGACCCGGTGATTGCTCCGAGCGATCCTCCGACTGCAGCGGAAGTGGCCTCGAAGACCAAGGAGGGTGTTGGGTTGCAGCACATGGTGATTGCAGACTCACCCGATGTGGCCGAGCCGACTCCGAGTGGCGCAGCAGCGTCTGCAGCGACCTTCCCTCGCTTCATGGCGAAGGCGGCCACAGCGAGTGCCTCGGCAACGGCGAGCCGGATGCTTGGGCTCGCGGAGGCGGAAATTGAGCAGCGTTGCGGCCATACTCCGGTCGTGCTTGCGTCGGTGGATGCGCCGGAGCTTCACGGCATGCTAGGCGCTGCCATCCAGGTATGTCCAGTCCCTGAGGATCGGGCCACTGAATTTCAGTGGTCGGATTCTTAATGTTTTTATATCATCCAGTCCCCGAGTGCCTAGTCGCTGAATCTCAGAGGTTGGGCACTGAGGAATTTCATTATCTAGTCCCCGAGTGCCTAGTCATTGAATTTCAGCGGGTGGGCACTTAGGAATTTCATTGTCCAGTCCCCGAGTGCTTAGTCGCTGAATTTTAGCGGGTGGGCACTTATGAAGTATTTGTTGTTGATGTTGTAGTTTGTGCGCAGGGTCTGCAGTGCGAATCAGCCAAACGGCTTGCTGCCAAGTGTCGCTTGGAGAAGGAGCTTGTTGTTGTCCAGGAGGCGAACAAGGAGCTTCAAGAAGCTGTAGCCGAGGTGAAGGAAGCCCGCCAAGGCCTCGTCCCGGTGGGTGACTTGACGGCGGCTCAATCCACTCTAAGCACGGCCGAGCAGCGAGTCGCCGCCCTGGAACATGAGCTCAAGGAGGCGAAGGCGGAAGCGAGCTCAGCGGAGGGGCGAGCGAAAGCTGCTGTTACTTCTGCCGCTGAAGAGCGGAAAGTATCTGATGCGCTCATTGCTGGGCTGCAGAACGACTTTTCTTCTCTTCAAAGCTTCATCACGGACCTCTGCCGACCGCTAATTGGTAAACCTTCCTTCTTCTTCCCTCCAACTGCAATAACTATATTGTGATGTCGATGGTTTTCTCACTGCTTGCTTCGGTGCCGCAGGTCGGATCATTGATGACGCGGAGGAAGTGCGGTCCTACGACGCGCGGCAATGTGTGACCACCCTGGTCGACTCAGCCGCGTTGTCAGTGACTTGCCTTCGAGCGTATCTCCAGGAGATATTGCCCACAGAGGTGATCCCCAGCGACCTTGTCAAATTATGGCGCTACCTGGAGAAGGCTCCGTCGGTCATCGAGTTCATGACACGGTCGGCCTTCTAGCGCGGGGCAGCGACGACACTCAGCCTTGGGCTTGCCCACTTCCTGGAGGATTTCGACCTCGACGATGTCACGAGCGGCTACCCCTCTTCAATAGGCTCGGTGGAGATTGGCGAGGTGCTGAAGCTGACGGACCGGGCCGCGGTGTACTCCGATCGCGTTTGGGCGATGGGTGACCTCATCGGGACGATTGTCGCTCCCAATGATCCTGAACCGAAGCATCGGGACTTCAAGGTCGAGCAACCGTTCCGTGCGGCGATGGCGGGCAAGTTGACGACGTACCCGTCGAACCCGTACGTGCCTTTCATCCGCAGCCGCAGGGATGGTGGCGTGTCAGCATCAAAACCTGCGGAGTATAAGTGTTGTGCCCTTGGGCATTAGTACGGAATAACTATGTAACTTTCCTTGTATGTGGAACAATTTGTGCTGCCAGAAAGGAAAATCGTGTTATTTTGTCATTCGTTTTGCGATTTTGGATGTTGATTAAGAGAGTCTCCGAGCGCGTCCGCCCTTTTTATGGGGTTTACCTCGTTGTTATATGTTTGTTAACTTGTAATGAGTTAAGGTCGACTCGCCGTAGCTCGGAGAGCCAGTCGCATGGAGACTCCCAGGGGTGCTCTTTACTTGACCGTTTTCCCGGGCGCGAACAAGGTCGGGTTGCCGAGTCCCCGAGCGTGGTACTTGGTGGTTCTAGTCGCAGACCCAAGGTAGGTGAGGACTAAGCGCGTCATTGTAAGCGCGTCGCTCCTACCTGATCCGGAGGATCAGTCGCATGGCGAGTCCTAGGCGCGCTCTCATACTTGGCGTTTTTCCCTAGTCGCCTGTATCTGACCGAGTGTCAGTCCCCGAGCGTGGTACTTGGTCGTTCGAGTCGCTGCGCCAAGGATGCGGAGGACTTGGTCGCTGTGGGGAGCGAGTGTAGTTGTCTTGGCTCGGGGAGCCAGTCGAGCTAGGCGACTCCAATGGGGCTCCGGGTTGGTGTTTTTCGTGGACATTAAGAGGCCTGAGGTTTCCCAGTGCCCTCGTACCGCACTACTTGGCCGTGCCGGTCGCTTTTCCAAAGGTTGACTTCTGCGAATAGCGTAGCGCTGTTATTACAAGTGCGAGTGGCACAAGGCACGGAGAGTAGACACAATTTTTGGTAACCAATCTGTTTTTATTCCATAGCGGCTGGGGAGTTCATGTATGGAGTTCTAGGAGTAGAACTTCCGTAGGAGGTTTACATTCCATGGACGCTTGACGTCGAGTTTTCTGTCTCCTCGGACGTCGGTGAGGTAGTAGGCGTCGTTGCCCAGGACTCGCCCGATGGCGAAAGGTCCCTCCCAAGGGGGGGAGAGCTTTTGCATGCCTTTATTGTCCTGGATTAGGCGCAGTACTAGGTCGCCTTCCTAGAAAGTGCGAGTCCTTACTCGCCGGCTATGGTAGCGGCGGAGCCCTTGCTGGTAGATGGCGGTGCGGGAGCGAGCTAGGTCGCGTGCCTCGTCGAGCTGATCGACTCTGTCTTGGCGTGCGAGTTCGTTTTGCGGCCTCCGTATAGTTGACCACCCTTGGTGAGTCGTGCTCGAGGTCGGTTGGCATGACTGCCTCGGCGCCGTAAACCATGAAGAAGGAGGTGAATCCTGTCGACCTATTGACGGAGGTGTGGATGCCCCAGATGACGGAGGGTAGCTCCTCGACCCAGCACCCGGCGGTGCGCTCGAGTGGGACTTGTAGCCGTGGCTTCAGTCCATGGAGGATGCTCTGATTGGCACGTTCCGCCTGGAAGTTGGACTCTAGGTGAGCGACTGAAGCGAGGTTGAGTCGAATGTGGTGTTCTTCACAGAACTCGGCCATGGATCCTTTGGTGAAGTTGGTTCCGTTGTCCGTGATGATGCTGTTTGGGAACCCGTAGCGATAGATGAGCTCACGTAGGAACTTGGTGGTGGTCTTCCCGTCGCATTTGCGGACTGTCTTGGCCTCCACCCATTTTGTGAATTTGACGACTCCGACTAGGAGGTGGGTGAAGCCGGAGGGGGCCTTCTTGAAAGGGCCTACCATGTCCATGCCCCATACGGCGAACGGACAGGTGATGGGGATTGTCTTGAGCGCCGAGCTCGGCACGTGGGTCTGGTTGGCGTATTTCTGGCATCCGACGCACCGCTGGACAATGTTGACAGCGTCTGCGTGTGCGGTGAGCCAGTAGAAGCCATGTTGCATAGCCTTTGCGACCAGAGAGCGGGCGCCGGCGTGGTGGCCGCAGTCGCCAGAGTGGATGTCTTGGAGGATTTTGCGTCCTTCAGCGGGTTGAACGCAGCGTTGAAACACGTCGGTCACGCTGCGCTTGTGGAGCTCGCCGTTGATGATGACGAAGGATTTGCATCGGCGTGTTATCATCCGGGCCTCCGTTTCATCCGCGGGCAGGGTGCCTCCCTCCAGGTAGGCGAGTATGGTGCGGTCCAGTCACTTGGCTCGGCGATTAGTGCGACCAGGGCTGCTACCCGGATTCCGATGTCGATCTCCCTTGTGGGGAGAGACGGAAGGTTTGGTGATGGTGTCGAGGAAGACGCTGGTGGGTGGTGCGAGTCGAGCCGAGCCGATGCGAGAGAGTGCGTCGGCCTCCTCGTTCTTCCGCCTGTCGATCCACTCGACGGAGTAGCCTGCGAAGTGTCCACCCAGCTGGTCCACTACTTGGCGGTATGCCGCAATGGTGGGGAAGACGGCGTCGCAGGTGCTGGCGACTTTCCCGGCGACGTGGTCGGAGTCTCCGTAGCAGCGCAGGCGATTGACGTTCATCTCCTTGGCGGCTCGCATGCCGTGGAGTAGCGCCTCGTACGGCCATGTTGTTGGTGCAGGGGGTGAAGTCGAGGTAGAGGACGTAGCGGAGCTTGTCGCCCTTCGGAGATGTTAGCACGATCCCCGCCCTACGCCGTCCGTGCTCTTGGAGCCGTTGAAGTGTAGGTTCCAGTAGTGGAGGTATGGCAGCTTTTCCGGCTGCTGGGCCTCCTCCCAATCGGCGAGGAAGTCTGCGAGAGCCTGCGATTTGATCGCCTTGCGTGGCTCGTACTTGATGTTGTGGACGCCGGTCTCGACGGCCCACTTGGCGACTCGCCCGGTCGCCTCGCGGTTGCGGATGATGTCCTGCAACGGTGCTGAGGAGACGACCGTTATTGGGTGCTCCTGGAAGTAGTGCGGCAGTCGCCCCTGTGCTCTGAAGACCGCGTATACCAATTTCTGGTATTGCGGGTAGCGCTGGCGCGAGTCGGTGAGGACTTCGCTGATGTAGTACACTGGTCGCTGCACCGGGCGCTCCTTTCATTCCTCTGGCCGTTCGACGACCATGACAGCGCTGACGACACGTTCGGAAGCCGCGACGTAGACCAGCATGGGTTCCTTGTCGACGAGGGCGGCGAGTAGCAGTGCTGCGAGTAGCACCTCCTTGAGGGCGTGGAGCGCGTCGTCTGCCTCCTTGTCCCACTGGAAGGTGCGGTTCTTGCGCATTAGGCGGTAAAGGGGCATCGCCTTTTCGCCTAACCGGGGGATGAAGCGACTGAGAGCCGCGACTCGCCCGGCCAGCTTCTGGACGTCGCGCGGGCACTCGGGTGTAACACCCTCAGAATCGGCCCTATGCAAGTTTCAGCGATTCCCGCCAAACCCGCATAGAAACGATTCAAAGGTGCCCACCAGGCACTTTCGTGCGGGTGGAAAACGAAGTAATAACATTACACAAAAGTCCTCGATGGGACCCACAGAACAGATATATATACAACAGCGACTCGATGAGTCAAGAATACAGATATAATATACAAAGATCCAAATCACCTTGAAAACGATAGAGCGTCCGACTACGGACAAGATGCAACTGGGGCTAAGAGCCCTGAAGAATAACCAATGGCGTCCATAACCCTGCCCAGGCCAAGCCGGAAGGGTAACCCTGCTAACGACGTCGATCTCAAAACCTGCTTGAACAAAAGGGGTGCCGGCAAAGGGCAAAGGAAAAAGAGAGAGCGGTCAGTACTGAGGCCAGTACACGGCGAGGCTAGAATTCGGCGGTCCTCGCCTACATAGGTATGGTGGACTGAGCGGCAGCGCAACATGCACTAAACAATCTATAGAGACTCGATACAACTGGCGGCTATCGGAGAGGGATAAGAAAGACCTATTCGGAACCAACCTGATTCTAACACCAAACAAACCCATCCTGGTATTTCCCCCTCGAGACCAAACGAGGAAGTCAACCGAGGAACTCACACAGTTGGCAGTTTTATTTATTCAGTTATCGTTGCAGCAATTACTAGTCAGGTACAGATAATCATCCTGATAAAATAAGCAGTGGGCACTTTTAGTTAACCATTCCGTTGTAGTTGCGACACTTACTAGTCAAATACAATTAGCATGAGATATCCCAAACCCAGCAGTTGTTGGTACTTTTATTTAGCCATTCCGTTGTAGTTGCAATACTTACAAGTCAGATACAATGGTCACAAGCGACAACCCAAACAAGCAATTGTGGGCAGTTTTATTTAGCCATTCCATTATAGTGGAGCTGATTACTAGTCATTATAAAGTCAAATTTATAGCACTACTTTAGTTATAGTTGTCTATGATCGAGATACTGTGCTCCAAGTCGTCCATAACCGCGGACACGGCTTTCAGAAAGTTTTACCCTGCAGGGGTGCACAAATAGCAACACACACTCGATCAACCTCGGAAAAACCAAATCAAAACCCAACGAGGCCTTCACGACAAAGCAATCACAAGATTCAGAAATATTTCCGGGGGACACCCCGTTGAGTACACCCGCAACGAAGCTAGCTGACTCCGAGACGGACTCAAGGTTTGTGGGGTCGGCTGTAAGCGACTGGGAACCCAAAACTGGGCTTGTCGATACCGCGTAAACGGGTCACGATCCTAAACAGTACAGTGTGCTCCTCGCACAATCGTAGATAAAGCGGTAAAGCATGGCATAGGTACAGGATAGTAAATAAAACCTCAAACTAGTTTGTGGCCCCAAGAAATAAGAATGAATCAAGCTCTGGCTCAGGGGGGTCCCATAATCCTCCCGGATGTGGATAGCGCGAATATTCAAGGAACAGGTATCAAGTACTCGGGGTCCTACGGGACACAAGTGGACGGTTAACAACCAAATAACATCTATTGCCCACCTGTGCCTCTACTTACTTACTTCAATTTTTAGTTGTTAAACAGTAATTAAGGTCTTGATCATCTCCAACAATAAACATGCGGCAATACTCCAACAACTGTGGTACTTGACGACACGCAACAGCACTTGAGCAAGCGACTACGACGCGCAGGTCCAACTATCTACCAAACAACAGGTAATAGGATGTGTCCAAGGCAATATAAGGCTGCAAGGGATATCGCGGTTACGAAAACTAGAGCATCGCAACACAGATAGCAATAGATCAACAGGAGGGAATAAATACTATAAAAGTAAGATAGGTAGAAAGGGGAAGATGCTCGCCTGAAAACATTGCCGAAGGTTCATCCGAAGATCGGGTCGACACTCGCATCAACTCAACGGCCTTATCCGCGAAGAACCAAAACACTAGAATAAACACCGGATGCACTATTTAATACTACGGCAAAAGATCGGGCATGATGCAGGTATGATGCATGACATGGCAAAGATGCGATGCAATTAGGTAATATTAAGCGGTACCGGGGGTCCCGACAATTAAATATATGGTTCTATTTGTGTAGACACCCCGCATTTTAAATGTTGTATTAACCAGGCAAAACATAGCACCGGTTCGCTACACAAGTTTAAATGAGACCAATATAAGACTAGATTTGCCCGCATATGGGCCCCATATTTAATTATGCAGTGAATCGGCCTAATGCCCCAACCCACATGATATGCATGCGAGATGAACAATTAATATGCAACAAGTTTTATATATAGCATTTATAAAAAATAGGGGCTCGGATCAGGGTCACACATTGAGGGTCGGAGATCTTGGGGTTCCGGGGTTCGGGGTCGGTCTCAGGGTTCAGGGTTCGACGGGATCGTTCTCGGATAACGGAGTAGGTCTTGGCACATCCGTGGTCTTCGGGTCATGTCGACGGTCATGGCGTTCGGGATGAAGTACTTGTCGTATTCGCATCGGCGACCTTGGTGTCCGGGTTCTCGACTTCGCATCCTCGAGGGAGTACTTGTCGTATCCGTGAAGTAGAGCATGTCGGTCCACGGGGTTCGGGCTTCGGGATTCGATGAGGGATCGGTCTCGGGCGTCTGGAACGGGACTTGTCATCTCCGGGTCCGCGAGGAGAGCTTGGTTTCCTTGACGAGGTTCCTAGCGAGAAGTGTAGAGGTCATGATGGTCGTCTCTTCATCCGTGGCGAACTTGTCCGATGGCATTCGGTTCACATCAACCTAGGGCCAAACTTGTCCAGTACCCATGCAGAGATCTTGGCGGCGTTCCGAACTGGCTTAACGACGAGCAGGGGCAACGGACGCGACGAGCTCGGCAAGGTGCGGAGGTGACGGAGGCACGTTCTCGCGTGCGGGACCTTGATGGGGCCGAGCGGCGGGGTCGCACGGGACCAGGGACGAGGCGGGCCGCGAGAGCCGCGCCAAGGCAGGTCTCGGCGGGGTCGGCTCGAGGATGTGGAGGCGCACGACGAGGGGAGAGGGAGCGCCGGGGAAGGGCGAGCTCGGCGACGATGGAGGTTTGCCGTGACGGAGAGGGCGGGGCTCGCGGGGAGGGCGGGGGTGTGACATGGGCGCCGGCCGAGGCGGACGGAGACGGGAGGTTGAGGGGCGGCGGCGGCGGCCGGACGGAGAGAGGAAGAAGGGGGCGGGCGAGGAGCTTGCAGAGGGGGGCGCGCGCCAAGCGGAGGAGGGGGGCCAGCTGCTGCGGCCGGTGGCGCTCGGCGAGACAGAGGACGCCGGGCGGTGGCGGAGGGGGAGCTCGAGCGGCGGGGCGGGGAGGCCGGTGGAGCGGAGCCCGGCGGACGGAGGGAGGAGGAGAGGCGGGCTCGGCGGGGTCGGCTGGGGCGGGGCGGCTGCAGAGGGGCGCCGACGGAGCTCGGGAGGGGACGCCGGCGTGTGGGGTGGTGGAGACGAGGAGGCGGATATGCTGGCCGGAGGCGGCTCGCCGGCGGCGGCAGCTTGCTGCAGAGGGGGGAGCGAGAGGCAGAGCGGCGCGCTGGGCTCGGGCGGAGGCGATGGGGAGGGAGCGCGGCGAGGGGGCGACGCGGGAGGAGGAGCCGGCTCCATGGGGAGAAGCAGAGGGAGGGAGGAACACGCGGGGGAGACGAGGTGGGGTCGGGGAGAGGAGCGGTGGGGAGTGGCCAGGGGGTGGGGCTGGCAGGTGGGCCAGGCGCGGGGTGGGGAGGGTCGGCCCAGGTGGTGGGGCCAGGGTGTAAGGGAGAGGGAGAGAGAGGGGTGAGAAAGAGCTGTGTGAGCGCATGGGGGAGGGAAAAAGGGAGTGGGGCCAGAAGGTGTTGACCAGGGGGTGATTGGTGAGGTGGCGGTGGGTGTGATGAGGTGGAGGGAAAAGTGAGGTGGCGAGCTGTGGTTGGAGGGGGTGAGTTGGAGGGGGCTGGGTAGACTAGGTTTAGGTTGAAAACATTTAGGACTAGATAGTTTTGGCTAGGGTTTTCCTAATTTATTTTAAAAGCCTTTTATAAATTGCTTTTAGACAAACTGAGATATCCGGAAGCACCGGTGTTTGATTTAAAGTAAATAGGGAGGAATTAATAAAGAAAACAAAATAGGGCTTTTAGCAAAATAGTTTTAGACAGATAGATGTATGATGATGTCATGATGATGCAATGCACAAAATCAACGCGATTTTCTAGTAGTGGTTTTGCGGGATGCCACATCGGGTTTGCCGAGTCGAGCGATCGTGTTGATCTTGGCGGGGTTCGCCTTGATCCCGCGCTTGGAGACGACGTATTCCAGTAGCTGTCCAGTTGGCACACCGAAGGTGCACTTTCCTGGGTTTAGCTTTATCTTGTACTTCCGCTGGTTGGCGAATGTTTCTGCCAGGTCAGCAAGTAAATCGTCCTTGCGAGCGGACTTCACTACCATGTCGTCGATGTAGACATGGATATTGCGGCCAATCTGGCTCGCAAGGCACTCCTGCATGCACCTCTGGTAGGTCGCCCCGGCGTTTTTGAGGCCGAAGGTCATGGCAGTGTAGCACAAGGCTCCGAATGGCGTGATGAACGTCGTCTTCCCTTCGTCCTCGATGGCCATTTTGATCTGGTTGTACCCAGAGTAGGCGTCGAGGAAGCATAACGCCTCCGAGCCCGCGGTGGAATCGATGATTTGGTCGATCCGCGAGAGGACAAATTGCTCCTTCGAGCAGGCGCTGTTTAAGTTTGTGTAGTCGATACAGATTCTCCAGGTCCCGTTTTTCTTCTCGACCAGGATTGGGTTTGCCAGCCACTTGGAGTACTTGATTGGCCAGATGAAGCCTGCAGCGAGTAGACGCTGCACCTCCTCGGCGATGGCTCGGCGGCTCTCTTCATTGAAGGGCCGCAGGGACTGCTTGATAGGTCGCACTTTGGGGTCGGCGTTGAGTTTGTGCACAGCGAGTTCCCCCGGGACACCAGGCATGTCGGATGGCTCCCATGCGAAGATGTCCCTGTTCTCACGGAGGAACTCCATGAGCGCGCCTTCCTATGCTCGGCTCATGCCCGTCCCGATTGTCACCGTCTGGCTGGAGTCGCCTGGGACCAGCTCGACGGTGCGGGTATGCATCGTTGCCTCGAAGGTGGTGGAGTTGCTGCCCTCCGAATTGGGCTTCTTGAGTATGGTGGGGTTGTCGCTGTTGACCCCGCTCGCGTACTTGGTGAGCTCCTCGGCGTGGTTGGCCTCTGTCGCGATGACGGCGTCAGCGAGTTCGGCCCCTTTGGCCTCGCATTCTGCGGCCATGTCAGGGTCGCCATGGATGGTGATGATGCCGCACGACCCGGGTAGCTTCATCGCGTTGTACGTGTAGTGGGGTGCCGCCATGAACTTGGCGAACGCCTGGCGCCCCAGGACGCAGTGTTAGGGTCTGTCGAAGGGCACCAGCTCGAAGACGATCCGCTTAGTGCGGAAGTTTGCTGGTGTGCCGAAGGTGACTGGAAGCGTCACCTTACCGATCGGGTACGCCTTCCGACCGGGGACGATGTCGTGGAAGGTGGTGTAGGTCGTCTCGATCATCGACTGCGGGAGCCGCAGTCGCCTGAAGGTGTCCAGGTACAGGATGTTGATGGATCTGCCGCCGTCCATCAGCGTTTTGGGGAGCCAGTAGTCTCCCACCTTTGGCTTGACCACTAGGGCGACTCGGCCCGGATACTCGATCTGTGGCAAGTGGTCCTCGCGGCTCCAGATGATTGGTTGCTCAGACCAGTTGAGGAACTGGGGGATGTCTATCTGGGCCACCGCGTTAACAGCGACGGCGCGGGCGATGACCTTCTTCTCATGCTTCGTGTTGAAGCCTACAAAGGTGTGGAGCGAGCCGGCGACGCTGCCGAATTTTCTGCCGTTTGGAGGGTTGTTGTCGGGGTCTTCCCACGCGCGCCGTGCCTTTTTGATCTCATTGAGAGAGTGGCAGTCGGCGGTCATGTGCGTGGCAGGCTTTCCTTCCCTGCTGTGAAACACACAAGGTTTGTTAAGAAGGGCTGCGGTATCGAACCTCGGCTTTGCCTTGTAGTTGCCGCTGTCGCGGCGCTGTCCTCCGTTGCGGCGGAAGCTCTTGGGCTCGCGCTGCATGTATCCGCCGTTGGCGACGAAGTCGACTCGCCCGTCACTGTGGCGTTTGCCGGTAAGGAGAGTGTTGCTGTAGCGTAACTCGGGTCGCCTCCCGTTGTCGTGGCCGCTCGTGCGGCGGTGCCCTCCCGACTCGTCGTCGGTTTCTTGGTTTAGATCCTCCTCCGCGTACTTCTTTGTGTTCACTAGGAGGTCCGGTATGATGTCGAGTGTTCGGTACACTCGCTTGAGCTTGGCGACCAAGGGCTCATAGCGGCACGAGGTCTTGAAACAGTGGATCGCGGTGTCCGGGTGGATTCCGCCTGCGTTGTACCACAAATATTGCCATCGTTGGACCCAACTGTGGGTCGACTCGCGGGGTCCCTGGACGCATCACTCCAGGTCTTCGATGGTGGTGGCGCGGGTGTATGAGCCCTCGAAGTGCCTGACGAAGGCGTCGCACATTTCCTCCCAGGAATCGATGCTATCCACTGGGAGGGTGTTAATCCACTGCCTGCACGCTCCCTCCATCATCAGGGGGAGGTAGCGGGCGGCGAGTAGATCGGTGTGGCCGGTGATCCCCATTGCCATGAGGTAGGTGTCCAGCCACACGGATGGATCGTACGAGGGATCGTACTTTTCTATTTCCTTCGGCGCTTTGAAGTTCACCGGGTATCTTTCGCCTCGGATCATCGGTCCGAAGCATGGGGGCCCCACTCGACTCAGCATCCCCTTGGTTCGCCGTCGCGGCCGTTGGTGAGGGTGTGCCGCAGATCATCAGGCTGACGTGCGCGCCAGCTCTGGTTGTTGATGATGTGGGTGCGGGCGTCGACGGGGTGTCCGTTGGCAGCGACGAAGTTGTTCGCCGGCCAAGGGTCGTTGGTGGAGAGTGCCGTGTTCGTCGGTCGGTGTTGGAGCTGCAGGGGTTCGGGTGGCGGGCAGTTGTGATTATTCGCCGCCATGGGGCGGTCGCTCGAGGCCGCTCTGCTTCCTGATGAATGCGAGTACATCCGACCCTGTGAGTCGATGCCTGCATTTTGTTGCTCGATCGATTTGGCGAGCACAGCCCTAGCGTACTGGATCTGCAGGGCGCCTTCCCCGGTGGCTTCGAAGTTGTCAACTGCTGCTCGGCCCGCGACGAGGTTGTCCATTGGGGTGGAGAACAGCAGGAGGCCGTTCGTGTCTCGCTCTCGTGAGGAGACCATGATCCTTGGCTAGTCCCTGGGGGTGCGCGGTTGGGTGGTGGTGGGGCACCATTGGCTGTTTCCCCTGGTGGGGGCCGAGTGCTTCCTCCTGGCGGCACATTCTCGCAGATCGCGCGCTCGGCCGCGCGTGCCGGGTCATTTTCGTCGTCGAATTCAGGGTGCGCCCCTGAAAGCTAGGGTTCAGGCGCGACCTGATTCGGAGTTGGTGGTAGCGCGACAGCTCCTGTGCTGTCACCTGCTCGAGGCGAAATTTTTCGCGCTCGGACTGTTCCTTGCGGACTGCCTCCGCCATCTTCAGGCGGAGTTCCTCGACCTCCGTTGTCGTCGCATTTGGTGGAATCGGCATGGAGAAGGGGTCTTCCGGCGGGTCGGCGCATGTCGCCATGTAGGTCGCGGCGTGGCGACCGGTTCCGTCGTGGAGGTCGGTTGAGTTCTCCGACCCGGAGTCGAAGTCGAAGATCCCGAGGATGGAGGGATCCTTGAAGTCTCCGATGTTGGAGACCTGGGTGATGGAACCCGCCGGCGATGCGGTGATGATGGATCCGTCGAGTGACGCCGGGGTCGCCGAATCGGCATCGTCGTTGAGGGCTGTGTCATCCGTGACCACGGAGGTTTCGGCCACGTTGCTGTGGGCCGAGTCGTACTCGGAGGCGAGGTGGTGAATCGTGCGGACCTAGCTCTTAGAGAGCCGGTCGCGTGGCGGTGACTCGCGGATGCGATCCGAGTCCTCCGAGACGATGATGTCGGTGAGGCCGACGAAGAGGCTGATCGTGCCGACCGGCAGGATCATGCTATGTGTAACGGGCCGCGCCGCCAGGACGTAGCTGCTCGCGATCATGTGGCCGGTGGTGATCGACTCGTTGATGGGCAGATTAGATCTCGCCGCAGAACACCGGCCTGACCGGCCAGGCCCCACGGTGGGCACCACTGTCGTGGGAATGACCACGGCAGATGCTGCGATTGGCAGCGAGTAGTAGAACATGGGGCAAGGGCGGCCAGCCATCTGCGGTGCGAGATGAGGGCGGAGACACAAGGATTTACCCAGGTTCGCCCCCCCAGAGGGTAAAGACCTACTCCTGCTAGATTGTATTATGGTGAGATTACAATGGGGCGAGCTCGATGACTAGGCGGCGAGTCGCTTGGGTGTATGATGGAACGTATCCTCTATGTGTCCCCTAGGGAGGTTTATATAGACTCACCTCGCTAGGGTTTACAGATCACAACCAAATTAGGTAAGGATTCGGAGATTCTATGACCTAGTCCGACTAGGCCTAGCTACGCTTCTGGGCCTTCAGCTTCCAGCTGCCTGAGTCCACGCCAAGTCTTGATCTAGTCGCCGTCCTGCAGGCCCACTCGCTGACGGCTTGGGCCAGTAGGAAACGTCATGTTGGGTATACCCCGGTAGGCATATCCCCATCAACTGCCACGTTCAGGTCATCCTTTATTTTCGACCAGGACTGGATTCGACAACCAATCTGGATGCAGTACTTCCATGATAAACCCGGCAGCCAAGAGGCTGGCTATCTCGGCGGCTAGCACTTTCCTCCTATATTCGGCAAAGCGGCGGAGGGGTTGCTTCACCGGCTTGGTATCTGGCCTTACATGAAGAGAGTGCACAACCAGCTCCCTCGGAACTCCGTGCAAGTCTTGTGTAGACCATGCAAAGATATCCGGATTCTCACGGAGGAAGCTGGTGAGCTCGCTTTCCTATTTGTCAGATAATCCGACACCAATAGTCACTGTGCGCTCTGGGAAAGCCTCATCAACCTGTATCTTCTTTGTTTCCTTGGTGGCTTGGAAATACATGCTGCCATGCGGGTTAGTGAGCGCCGGCATGGACATCTGTGCCGCCTTGGATAATGTTACAACTTCCATCATTTGCTATTTTTCCTGCGCTATAACCAGTGACTCGACCAACGAAGATCCGGTTGAGGCGCATGCGATAGATCACTTGTAGTCACCCTCAACTGTGATAACTCCACATGGACCTGGTAGATTCATCTTTAAGTAGGCAATGTGAGGAGTGGCCATGATTGATGGCCTGCTGAGTAAAGCATGGTACGAGCTGACGAGGTCCACCACCTCGAACTCTATGGCTTCAGTGTGATAGCTCTCCCTGCTGCTGAATAAGACGTCAACCTAGATCTTTCCAATTGGCTCACATGACAATCCCGGCACAATACCATGGAAGGTCGTCTTAGTCGGCTCCAACATGTTCATGGTGATGCCTAACTTGAGCATGGTATCCTTTTACATGATGTTGATGCTGCTACCATCGTCTATCAGTACCTTGGAAAACTTCACATTGATATCTGGGCCCATGAAAGTTGGATCCAATACAAGAGTGTACCCTCTTGGTGTCGGCATGATCTTGGGGTGATCTTTTATGCTCCAAGTTATGTAAGGTTCCCAACCTTTCATAAGGTAGAGATCCCTGTGTTTACAATGTTAGTCCCTGGATCAATAGCTAGCATCCACAGTTAAGATGTAATATCAAGAAACAAAGGTCATAATACAACTTTATAACCAGGAATAACATAATTTATTACATCTTACATAGCTTATTTGGCTATTACATTACATTGCAGCAGAATATCTATAAGCATGGGGTCCTTCATCTTCAAAGTGCCACAGGCAGACATGTTGGTTGTAGACTTTGTAATCCTAATTAACAACTTCACTAATATCAAACAAAACCTACAACATAACAAGTTACAGCCACAAGGGTCAATACATTTGAATTGTATTGGCAAGTGATACTATGGTAGTATAGTGGAATCTATCATCTATATGCATTTGGCAAAGTGGAGTTGAGGCTTGCATTGCTCAAAAATAGATTTTTCCTTATCATTTGAAAACACTAAGTTTTTGCTTGACAAAAATCACCCAAGGCATCTACCAATCAAAGATTGAAGATCCTTTAACCCTTGTTCAACCACAAGTTTTTAACTTAGAAATTTGGATGATGAGATTCTTGATAGCTTCCATGTCTTGATGCTCAAATTGTCCTTTACCAGGGACATGGCTAAGTACTTAGATTTTACACTCTGCAGAGGTGGTGCACTTTCCCCGCAAGACTTGGTTTCCCAAGACAAGATCTTTCAGAAGCCTTCCCTTAGACCAACATGGACGCGCTCCAACCTATCAAACCCCTACCACCAACTGTCCATTTGGCTAAGTTATTGCAACCTATATGATCCAGGCAGAGCCCATAATGCCAAGTGGCTGCACTTGAAGCTTCTCAACATTTGACATCTCAAATCTCTTTGTTCCTGGGTGGCCATCCACAAGTGAGATACACAAGGTAAACCAAAAAAATGGGCCTTGTGAACCACTCAACACAAACCATTCCTTCCATTCCACCCAGGTGATTCATTCTCTTAGTTGTTTTATTAAACAAAACACAAGTCCTCAGACTTAGAAATTTTTCCATAGTGTGAATATATATTCCACCCTTGTTTTCTACTAGCTAAGCTAAGCATGATAGTAGTAGGGATCTTAACTTAGGAAATTTCTACTAAGGTTTCATCTACTAGTATTTCCCATAGCAAGGTTTATACTTAGCAAAATTCCATGCAAGTCTTACTTAGAAATATCACTAATGCATAGTGAAAGTAATGGGACAAAAGTATGTAGCATCACTTGCCTTTTTGGTAGAGGGTATAAGTTCACTCCTTGATCTTTGCAATGTTCACACACTTCAAGACACTACAATTCAATCAAGCAAACAATATTTCAATCTACCATTCAAGCATTTCATCACATAAAATAATAAACAAAACAATACATGCAAGCATGCAAAAGGGTTGTTTTATTTGTAGAAGTGGTTTCTAATGGGTTATAATCATTTTAAAACACCTAATGGTCATTTTATAAAGTGGAAAAGTCATTTGCAAAAGATTTCACTTCATAAACCATTTTCAAAACAAGGTATCATTTTATGTGGTGTAGAAATGTTTTTAATAAGGCATTAATCTATAGGGTTCACAAAATATGTTTTCAAACCATAAAACTTTGTGTTTAGGGTCAGAGAGTTTAAAACAAAACATTTCCCAAAGGTTTTCCTTCAAAACCATTTTTAATAAATAAACCATATTTTTATTTGACTAGAATTGGTTTTAAATCAAAGAATCATTCTTTTTCTTCACCAAATACATTTTTGAAACCAAAAAGTGATTCCTATGATCAGTAGGTTCAAAACAATCCATTTTCCAAAGATTTTATCCCCAAAATCATTTTAGAATAATTTTTATAACCTAAACAAGCATACACAAGTTTCTGCAAAAACAAACAATTTAACAGAAACTTTTTACTAAAAAAAGTGCATGGTTGGCTAGGGCTTGTTTTTCTGAATCCATTGATATAAAGTTTGCAAAATTTGGACGTGTATATTTAAAGTTATGGAATTTACAAAATTGAATCTCTAATAGAACATAATTTCTGTTTTAATTCAACTCTGGCCACGTGGTGAGTTCTGATTCGTCCATACCGTTTCGCTCGGATTGGCTACGGGGTGCGTTGGATCTAAGTGAGACTGAACGGTGCAGATTAGCTCGTACCTCTTCGCTTAAGTTGTTCTGTCTACGCCACAGGATGAGGATCCAACGGCCCACGTGTGTTTGACCAAAGGTTGGCGGCGCAGCGACGGTGGCTGGCGGCGGCGCGGTCAGATGGTGGCGGTGCTGGTGAAGCAGGAAGCAAGAGAGGCTGGGGATATGCTCACCGGGTTCGCAGGGCTGCGCTGATTCTCGATGTGGTCTCCACAAGGTCAGGGGCGCACGGGGGTGAGGACAATGGCTCGCCGGAGTTGCTCCTAGCGACGGGTACGCTCGGGCGTCGTCGACGGTGATGCTACAAGGAGTGTCAAAGCAAGGTAAAGGTCGCGTTAGATGCGCACGAGAGAGGGGAGTATGCGAGCCTCAATGAGAGGGGGAGACACGGTCAGGGGTTACCAGTAGTGTTCGCCGGAGTCGGGGCAAATAGCGGCGACGCTCAGACGTGGACAGAGCCGAGGACGTGGGGCGTGCGCGGGCAGGGGAAGACCACCGATAGATGCGCCTTAGGCTGGGGAGTGAGCTCGAGTGGTCTAGGGGGCAAGGCGCGGCGAGGAATGGCCGGAATCGCTCGCGAAGCTCGTCGGAGGTCACGGTGGCGCAAAAGGAAATTGGGGCAGCCCGGTGGCTCTCTGGTGGCGTTGGTTGGGGGGAAATGGAGATGGGAGGCAGGCTATTAATCAAGCGTGGTCGAGGGCGGGATTAACTGCTGCGTTACGGCGAATTTAATCGGAGGAATCAACGGCAGGAGCGGGGGAAGAACTGGTCGCGGGTTGACGACGAGGTGAGCTGGCGGTGGGGCCTGCTTGGCAGCGTGAGAGAGAGAGGAAATAGGGTCCACCGGTCAGTGAGGGTGCGGGTTCCTCCTTTGGTGCGAACCATTTTCTTGCGGGGAGAGAGGGAGTGGGCTAACTGGGCTTAGTTGGGGCAGGCTTTGTTGGGTCGAGTCCGTTTCATATTTTTTTTTGGCTCAGATACTTTTTCCTTTTTCCATTTCTTATTTCTGTTTCGAAATTCAATCAAACAATTCAAACAACAAATCAAATCAAACTTCCACCAAACTTTGTATTGAGTTTTAGTTCTGTTTAACAACACAAAACAAAGTCAAAAATAAAATAATATTTTTATTCTTTTAGGATCTATTTAATAATTAAATAAAATAGTCCTTAGTTATTAATTCAAATAGGATTTGTTTTATTAAAAACTCTATTTGAAATCTAAATATTATCAAAACCAAATCAGTAGGTTTTATTTGAAAATATAAAATACTTGGAAAACTTGTTTAAAATAATTTAACAAGTTTTAATGTTTAATTAAAATGGCAAAGCCTTTAATTTAATAAATTTGGATATTAATAAATCCTCATTATTTTATTTAAATAAACCTTTACTCTTTTTATCAAATAGGAATATTTTAATTCAAAAGCTTAGCCAAGATTTAATTATGCTCTATAAAATAATCCTTATTTATATTTCTACCTTTTTATTTGAAAACCAAATCTTTTCATTAAAGATCCAAAAATAGTAATTCCAATTATTTTTAACTTTATTGTTTATTTATCTTTTTAAATCCCTTTAGGATTTTATTTGATCCAAATAGGTTTTTGAAAGTTTCCAATTGGATTCAAAAGTTTCTTCTCACCCTGAAAATCAACAAAGTTTTATTTTGTTTATTTTATTTTTCACATTACAAGATTTGGAAAATCTTGGGATGTGACAGGCTACCACCCTTAAAATAAATCTCGTCCCGAGATTTGGGAAGGCTAGGGTTACAAGTAGGCTCAAAGCATCTAGGGTACTACCACCCTTAAAATATTTTCCAACTAGATTACATTTTGGATTGCTTGGGATCTTGTTGTAACTTTCCTGGACAGAGTTTTGCATGGTGGCCTAGCTCCTTGCATTTGAAACATGTGATAAGGTTGAGGTCTTGAGGTGGCTTCTCTGGACAATATCATGCATAATGTCCTAACTTTTTGCAGTGGTTGCACATCACTTGGCTAATATCTTTCCTCATCTTGGGTTTCACTAGCTTTTGTTTTTCTTCTTGGCTCTTCTTCTTTTCTGGACATTCACTGGCATAGTGTCCCATCTCTTTGCAATTGTAACATTGCAACTGGCTTTTGTCCTTCTTTTTCTTTTTGGGTCTCTCCAAAGCTAGGAGTTCTTCTAGTTCATGCTCTTTATATATCACCTCAAAGGTGGGAAATCTTTCTCTCTTCTTGGGGTAGTTACTAGAGATATGACTTTCTTCTTCACAATTAGGGCATTGATCTTCATGCTCCTTGGATGTATGATCCTTGTCTCCACAAATATTGCAAGCTTTGGTTCCTTCTAAAATAACATCTTTGTCATCCTTGTTGTCATTATCTCTTTGGGAAAAGTTTTCTCCCATGTTGATCATTTGAGTAACCAATCCTTGGAACAATTGGGATTGAAGTTTCAAAATCCTTTGTATGGCTGGGTCTAGTCCATTGTTGTTGGTTAAAAGCTGAGTTGTCACTTGGCTCAACTGGGTTTGGGTTACTATGAGTTCTCTCATGTTGTCCTCTTGGATGTTGTTGTTGTCACCATCCTTGATGTTCGAGTTTCTTGGAGAAGTCATCTGCTTGGGTTGGATTGGGATTAGAATAGGCAAAAATATTTCTAAGGAACTAGTTCTAATCACACACATCACAATTCACACAAGCAATGTGCAAGCAATCACAAACAAACATTCCACTCAAACAATAAGTTTCAAGCATATTTTTAGGCAACCAAAAATATTTTTGTTACACCACATAAGTTGGTGGGTTTGACTTAAACTAAATATGGTGGTCCATCTATATGGTTCATTTGAATTCTTTCCATCCTTCTTAGTTGATTCTTCATGAACAAGATCTTTGTATCCTTAGAGAGAATTCTTGGTCACAAAATCTTCAAAGGTGATGATGGTTCCTTCTAAGTTGTGTTTCCTTAGTCTTCAAGTCTAGAGTACTATTCCTTATCTCACTTGTGGTCCTTAGTAATATCTAAGGTTGAAGTCCTTGGTGAGAATGCTGAAGATGTTGAAGTCATTAGAGTTGAAGATGTTGAAGTCATTAGAGTTGAAGATGTTGAAGTCATTAGAGTTGAAGATGTTGAAGTCATTAGAGTTGATGAAGTCCTTTGCACATGGTGAAGTCTTTGGCCATGGGGTAGGTTTGTCCATCAAGTTTGAAATAGAAGAGATGTAGAATCTAAACCAAAGTGGTTGAGGAAAGAGTTTACAAGATTGTTCGTAAATAAGTTTTGGAACAAATACAACTCCTATTTTTCTAAGGGGTTTTGTCCAATCCTAGGTTTACAAATCCTACAGGCAACACAATGCTCTGATACCATCTATAAGGTTCCCAACCTTTAATAAGGTAGAGATCCCTGTGTTTACAATGCTAGTCCCTGGATCAATAGCTAGCATCCACAGTTAAGATGTAATATCAAGAAACAAAGGTCATAATACAACTTTATAACCAGGAATAACATAATTTATTACATCTTACATAGCTTATTTGGCTATTACATTACATTGCAGCAGAATATCTATAAGCATGGGGTCCTTCATCTTCAAAGTGCCACAGGCAGACATGTTGGTTGTAGACTTTGTAATCCTAATTAACAACTTCACTAATATCAAACAAAACCTGCAACATAACAAGTTATAGCCACAAGGGTCAATACATTTGAATTGTATTGGCAAGTGATACTATGGTAGTATAGTGGAGTCTATCATCTATCTGCATTTGGCAAAGTGGATTTGAGGCTTGCATTGCTCAAAAATAGATTTTTCCTTATCATTTGAAAACACTAAGTTTTTGCTTGACAAAAATCACCCAAGGCATCTACCAATCAAAGATTGAAGATCCTTTAACCCTTGTTCAACCACAAGTTTTTAACTTAGAAATTTGGATGATGAGGTTCTTGATAGCTTCCATGTCTTGATGCTCAAATTGTCCTTTACCAGGGACATGGCTAAGTACTTAGATTTTACACTCTGCAGAGGTGGTGCACTTTCCCCACAAGACTTGGTTTCCCAAGACAAGATCTTTCAGAAGCCTTCCCTTAGACCAACATGGACGCGCTCCAACCTATCAAACCCCTACCACCAACTGTCCATTTGGCTAAGTTATTGCAACCTATATGATCCAGGCAGAGCCCATAATGCCAAGTGGCTGCACTTGAAGCTTCTCAACATTTGACATCTCAAATCTCTTTGTTCCTGGGTGGCCATCCACAAGTGAGATACACAAGATAAACCATAAAAATGGGCCTTGTGAACCACTCAACACAAACCATTCCTTCCATTCCACCCAGGTGATTCATTCTCTTAGTTGTTTTATTAAACAAAACACAAGTCCTCAGACTTAGAAATTTTTCCATAGTGTGAATATACATTCCACCCTTGTTTTCTACTAGCTAAGCTAAGCATGATAGTAGTAGGGATCTTAACTTAGGAAATTTCTACTAAGGTTTCATCTACTAGTATTTCCCATAGCAAGGTTTATACTTAGCAAAATTCCATGCAAGTCTTACTTAGAAATATCACTAATGCATAGTGAAACTAATGGGACAAAATTATGTAGCATCACTTGCCTTTTTGGTAGAGGGTATAAGTTCACTCCTTGATCTTTGCAATGTTCACACACTTCAAGTCACTACAATTCAATCAAGCAAACAATATTTCAATCTACCATTCAAGCATTTCATCACATAAAATAATAAACAAAACAATACATGCAAGCATGCAAAAGGGTTGTTTTATTTGTAGAAGTGGTTTCTAATGGGTCATAATCATTTGAAAACACCTAATGGTCATTTTATAAAGTGGCAAAGTCATTTGCAAAAGATTTCACTTCATAAACCATTTTCAAAACAAGGTATCATTTTATGTGGTGTAGAAATGTTTTTACTAAGGCATTAATCTATAGGATTCACAAAATATGTTTTCAAACCATAAAACTTTGTGTTTAGGGTCAGAGAGTTTAAAACAAAACATTTCCCAAAGGTTTTCCTTCAAAACCATTTTTAATAAATAAACCATATTTTTATTTGACTAGAATTAGTTTTAAATCAAAGAATCATTCTTTTTCTTCACCAAATACATTTTTGAAACCAAAAAGTGATTCCTATGGTCAGTAGGTTCAAAATAATCCATTTGCCAAAGATTTATCCCCAAAATCATTTTAGAATAATTTTTATAACCTAAACAAGCATACATAAGTTTCTGCAAAAACAAACAATTTAACAGAAACTTTTTACTAAACAAAGTGCATGGTTGGCTAGGGCTTGTTTTTCTGAATCCATTGATATAAAGTTTGCAAAATTGGGACGTGTAGATTTAAAGTTATGGAATTTACAAAATTGAATCTCTAATAGAACGTAATTTCTGTTTTAATTCAACTCTGGCCACGTGGTGAGTTCTGATTCGTCCATACCGTTTCGCTCAGATTGGCTACGGGGTGCGTTGGATCTAAGTGAGACTGAACGGTGCAGATTAGCTCGTACCTCTTCGCTTAAGTTGTTCTGTCTACGCTACAGGATGAGGATCCAACAGCCCACGTGTGTTTGACCAAAGGTTGGCGGCGCAGCGACGGTGGCTCGCGGCGGCGCGGTCAGATGGTGGCGGTGCTGGTGAAGCAGGAAGCGAGAGAGGCTGGGGATATCCTCACCGGGTTCGCAGGGCTGCGCTGATTCTTGACGTGGTCTCCACAAGGTCAGGGGCGCATGGGGCTGAGGACAATGGCTCGTCGGACTTGCTCCTGGCGACGGGTACGCTCGGGCGTCGTCGACGGTGATGCTACAAGGAGTGTCAAAGCAAGGTAAAGGTCGCATTAGATGCGCACGAGAGAGGGGAGTATGCGAGCCTCAATGAGAGGGGGAGACACGGTGAGGGGTTACCAGTAGTGTTCGCCGGAGTCGGGGCAGATAGCGGCGACGCTCAGACGTGGACAGAGCCGAGGACGTGGGGCGTGCGCGGGCAGGGGAAGACCACCGATAGATGCGCCTTAGGCTGGGGAGTGAGCTCGAGTGGTCTAGGGGGCAAGGTGCGGCGAGGAGTGGCCAGAATCGCTCGCGAAGCTCATCGGAGGTCGCGGCAGCGCAAAAGGAAATTGGGGCAGCCCGGTGGCTCTCTGGTGGCGTTGGTTGGGGGGAAATGGAGAGGGGAGGCAGGCTATTAATCAAGCGTGGTCGAGGGCGGGATTAACTGCTGCGTTACAGCGAATTTAATCGGAGGAATCAACGGCAGGAGCAGGGGAAGAACTGGTCGCGGGTTGACGACGAGGTGAGCTGGCGGTGGGGCCTGCTTGGCAGCGTGAGAGAGAGAGAGAGGAAATAGGGTCCACCGGTCAGTGAGGGTGCGGGTTCCTCCTTTGGTGCGAACCGTTTTCTTGCGGGGAGAGAGGGAGTGGGCTAACTGGGCTT
Organism: Avena atlantica; assembly: GCA_910589765.1. Taxonomy (NCBI): domain Eukaryota; kingdom Viridiplantae; phylum Streptophyta; class Magnoliopsida; order Poales; family Poaceae; genus Avena; species Avena atlantica. The sequence continues at coordinate 198,067,032 of OU342738.1, read as the reverse complement.
AGTTGGGCCAGGCTTAGTTGGGTCGAGTCCGTTTCATATTTTTTTTTGGTTCAGATACTTTTTCCTTTTTCCATTTCTTATTTATGTTTTGAAATTCAATTCAAACAACAAATCAAATCAAACTTCCACCAAACTTTGTATTGAGTTTTAGTTCTGTTTAATAACACAAAACAAAGTCAAAAATAAAATAATATTTTTATTCTTTTAGGATCTATTTAATAATTAAATAAAATAGTCCTTAGTTATTAATTCAAATAGGATTTGTTTTATTAAAAACTCTATTTGAAATCTAAATATTATGAAAACCAAATCAGTAGGTTTTATTTGAAAATATAAAATACTTGGAAAACTTGTTTAAAATAATTTAACAAGTTTTAATGTTTAATTAAAATGGCAAAGCCTTTACTTTAATTAATTTGGATATCAATAAATCCTCATTATTTTATTTAAATAAACCTTTACTCTTTTTATCAAATAGGAATATTTTAATTCAAAAGCTTGGCCAAGATTTAATTTGGCTCTATAAAATAATCCTTATTTATATTTCTACCTTTTTATTTGAAAACCAAATCTTTTCATTAAAGATCCAAAAATAGTAATTCCAATTATTTTTAACTTTATTGTTTATTTATCTTTTTAAATCCCTTTAGGATTTTATTTGATCCAAATAGGTTTTTGAAAGTTTCCAATTGGATTCAAAAGTTTCTTCTCACCCTGAAAATCAACAAAGTTTTATTTTGTTTATTTTATTTTTCACATTACAAGATTTGGAAAATCTTGGGATGTGACAAGTTATCTCCTACTCAGATCAGTGCATGTATTTTGGTATTCCTGGCATTGTGGCATTTACTTCCATCATCCTTCTTTGTTGAATTTTCTTGTCAGTTCGCTCTGTGACAAACATGACATAACTCTGGTGATGCTCTATGTACTCGTTTCTAGTCCCATGGTCGATATGAGCACCATCACTTCTTGGGTCATGCACTTGATGTACAACCTCTCTTCTTTCTTGGTTATGATATCTCGGCTGTCGGCTCTCATATCTATGCTCAGATCCAACAACCTAAGAATTTCCACCTGTGAGCGGTGGGGGGGGAGGTGGTGGTAGCTGCTGCGTTGGCGAGTCTACTCTGTCACCTTTCTAGAACCAAGTGCATTGTCTAGTTGTGTGATTTGTCGGCTTACTTGGACTCAGTGTGTGAAACTTTCACAGCTGATCCAGCATCATTTCATAAGTGTACTTTTTCCTCTCTTGATATGGCTTTCTTTGCTCATATGGCTTTTTGCCGTCATTCTTTGGTATCCATTGTTGTTGCCCACTTGTCCTTTGACGCTGGCTGCTTCCAGCATCGGGATGATCTTGACTTACGGGTGCGACTTGACTTGAACCGTACCTATAATCTGGCCTCTCATCTCGTCTTTTGCTTCTATATTCGGCCCTTTCCTGGTGCCTTTGCGACCCGGCTACATCGTATATCTGAGTCTCAGTCATCCCGTCTACCGACATGAGCAGAGGCCGAGTCGGATCTCCTAACACATATGAGTTGGAAATTCTTATCGTTTCGGCTAAGCTTGCCGGCATATCTCTCTGTAACCTTTGCCATAACACACTTCCGTGCCTGCATCCATGTTCAAACCATGCAATGGCCTGAGATTCGATTACCCCTTCACAAGAGTTATGCATAGTGCACCATCTAGTGAGAAATTCTTTGTCTGTCTCATTTTCTCTCTATTTGCACATGGCCAATTGCCGTGGGCGATTCGGCATCTTATAGGTGCTTGTGAAGTTGCTCACAAAAGATTCTTGGAAATCAATCCAGTTGTTGATGCTTCCGGGTGGCAAATTATTCAACCATACCCTCGCTGGTCCTTCTAGCATTTGCGGTACATACTGCACTGTCCATATCAGATTTCCCTGTGCAATTTTTACTGTTGTTCCATAATCAATGCACCAATCCTCTGGTTTTGTGCTTCCATCATAGGTCTTTGTTCCTCTTGCCAGCTGAAAATTTGGCACTGGCGGCTCTCTCATGATCCTTGGACCAAAGCATGGTGGACCCTGTGGACCTTGTGATTCGATAAGCTCTGCCATCTTTATTTGGTCAAGCTTTAGACTTGCATTATCCGGCTGGAGATTTGTGCCTTCGAGTATGGATCCCATAGCTTGATACACGTGATCTGGCAATTCATACCCGTCATTTACCATTGTCGGGTAACCATCATTGTACCTATTGGCATTTGGGTCTGCGGGTTGCTGCACTGCTTTTCCCGCACTTTGCTGTCTTTTTTCGGGTTGGGCCTGCGGAGGATTCGGAGCTGGGTTTCCTCCTCCTGCCGAGTGAGTCCCATGCCTAGGCTAAGGTGCAAAATTATGCCCTTCGTTGTCATTTCTTTGTCCTGCTTTCCTTTCTCGGCCAACATTTTCTTGGTTCTCATTTCCTTGAGCGGCATTTCTTCTTTTACCCTAGGCATGAGTCGGGTTTTTCCTGAACCACTGCCAGGTCATAGGTAACCATCTGCTTGTTTTTCCTGAGTCCAAACTTTTTTCTTTTCTTTGTCCTGGCGCTGCTCCTGGCGAGGAGGTCGTATGCCCTGCTGACCTTGCGGGGATTGGAGTTGCCGAATGAACGTGTTGTGACCTTCCATCTATACCCGGATTTGCCCTGTAGTATGCTTCATTGAGCATTCCTGCTGCTCTTACCAACTCGTTTACTTGTTCCTATTGCTTTTTCTTTGCCTCACCCGCCAGATGGGGTAACTCGGACATTGCCGCCTCTACGGCTCTCAAGTTTGCTGCTTCCGTGTTGTATATCAGCCACATGGATATTTCATTGCTGCACTCTAGTGTTATTTTGGATGTAGCTTCTGCCAGCTCTTCATTGAGGTCCTTCCTCTCCTCCTTGTTGCATCAAGTTGGGTCTTAACGCCTTTGACTCGATTTGCAGTTCTTGTTTCCCTTGGTGTTGCATCTAGGTTTTCTCCCTCTGCATTCTCTCTACACGAGCTACTAGAGGAACTGGGGGACCGACAAATCTAGTGTTGTCATCATTACCTCGGCGGAGACGAGCTGATGAAGCTTTACCGCGGCACGAACTCCACGCGGACCACGACGTAGACCTGGTGCTCGCCGAACTTAATGAAACGACCGCCCCTTGGGAACGGCTTGGTCCCAAATCAGCCCGTGTTGTCGCTAACGAAGTTGAGTGCCCCAAACTTCTGGATGAGGCCAGAGTAGACGCGCTCGCCTGTTGTGGCGATGATGTTGCCCGTCCGGATGAAAACTCCAGCAAGCGCCTACTTCTGCCCCATGGTGGGCGCCAACTGTCGTGGTGGTGTCATGGCAGATGCCATGGGTAGGCTTAAGTTGGGGGGCCCAATGGACGGTTGTGGTAACCAGGGAGGGAGTGCACGGTCTAGCCACGCACAAAGAACACGAAGAACTCTCCACACTTAGGATTCCTATTCCTCCAAGAAGTTCATAAGTGCTCCTAGAGTTGATTGGGAAAAGCTTCGGGGCACTTTTTTCCTACTTGGTCCAACCTCCCCTAAACCCTAGCTATGCCCCTCCTAATATACGCGATGGCCAACTAGGTTACAACTTTAGGTCCTAGGGTTACAGTTTGGATCTTTGTCCTTACTGTGCGGGCCGGGTCACGGTCTAGCCTTGAGACCTTGACCCAGTCCACAAAGCTATATAGCCAACGGTCTTCCCATACGTAGGTGCCAGCTCTTGGGCGTCATGCGGTGCTTTTGTACGTCAGACCTTTCCTTTGGCGCCACACGGCTCCTTTTATGTCACCCGGCGTCACCCTTCTCGTTTGACCATGCTTTACCATGGTCCCTCCTGAATCTCACTCAAAAAGCTGCCACGCGTCCTTTCTCACTCGGCCTTCCCTCGTGAGACCTTTCTCGTTGCTTCCTGCAAGGTAAACAGATTTGTCTTATGCGGGCCGACATAGTTCTTATGTCGGCCACGCATAAGCTTCATATCCTGGCCGCTAAGACCCAGCCAGAGATTTCTTTGACTCGGCATAAGCCAATCTGGGTAATGTTTTACCCCTTATGACCCTACCGGGGGTTATCCCCCCGACATTAGTCCTCGAAGCTGGCGAGGCCTAGCAGTGTTTGTTGTTAGGCGTCTCCAGGCGAGGCCTAGAAGTTTAGTTTCCCCCCTTTGCCTTCTTGTTCCTTGCGCCTCCCAATCTACAACTTCCCCCCTTGTTGTTCCACTTTCCCGCTTCATCGCTCCAGTGATTCTCTCCTCCTTCTTCCAATTCCCTGACGGGTCCGCGCCTTTCCAGGCCTCTTCCAACGGCGGAAGAGCGCGAGCTGCGCGAGGTCACGGACGCACACGACGGCGGCGAGGAGGTGGAGGAGCACGAGACTGCCGGCAAGCGCGGCGGTTGGAAAGGCTCTGAGGTCACCGTCGGTCTTCCATTGCCATCCAGACGGTTGATTTCGCTGGATGTGCTACATCTGTGGAGGCGGCGGTGGCAATGGCGAAGGCCACCGTGGCGTTGGTAAGGGCCAACCGAGCATCGTGGAGAATGCGCGCGGGGGCATTTTTGTGTGCTCTGTGCACGATAAAGAAGGTACGTTCTAAAGCGTTCCTGCGAGCTTGCCGACGAGGAAACAAACCCCCAAACAGGGCGGCGCCAAGGTCAACAAACTCTCGCCTCCATGCCTCGACGCGGGCGAACTTACGGTGGGTCAATCTGGGCGCACGCCGTTAGCGGCCAAGACGATCCATCCTATGCACCGTCGGCGGCCACACCAAGGCGGTGTGCATCCATCTACACTCAGCTTGCTAGAGTGTTCGACATCTAGAGCCGATGACAGGAAATAGCTCAGCGCCAGAATTCAGGTTCAATTCACAGGGACCTACGATCCCTGCCACGAGAAGCCGGAGTTCACCTTTGAAGAAATCATTGGGGCGGCACGGTTGTTCGTACTGAACCAGGATTGGTTCAAGCGCGTCAACTAGTGCATGAACATTGCAGATCTCTTGAAGTTCGACGGGAAGGAAAAAGATCTGTTGTGGTTGAATGATCGCTGAACTTACGTCCTCTCAAGGCAATTGGATAGACAACTTTTATGGTAGAGATCAGTAGTTTCTTCAGCATAGAACAGTTAAGGTCAGATACTAACTCTGTAGAATGCTTTTTTAGAGGCAATAGCCCCCTTTTGCGCAGATATCCCATATACTGTAGTATGGAATTAGTTTGGAAGAAACCAAATACTATCAAGATGTATATATTTATTGAATTACTACTAGCGGTTGAATTCAGTTTACTGTCATACTTATCCGAGGAAAACAAAATTCAGACAACATTTTATGAACTGATCTTGGGTGGTTTATTCATGAAAATTCCATGCAGAATCACGCACCAGCTCGAACAAATATATGTAAAAATTGTTCAAGGCATACAAACTAGCAGCATTTCGTGCCTTTCGGATCGCTCACCAACAGCATTTTCCCGGCAATGGTGACATTGATCATTGCTATCCCACCCTCTTTTCAGGAGGCTAGCCTTGGTTATGCACACAAATTCATTAGCCACACATACTACAAATTCATTAGCCACACAAACTACAAATCATTAGCCACACGTACTACGAAATCATTAGCCACACAAACTACAAATCATTATCCACACATACTACGAATTCAGTAACCAAACATTACAAATTCAGTAGCCACACATACTAAAGAAGTTCAAACTATTACATAAGGCATACTACGTGCTCGACTCTCAAGTCAGCAATCTTTCAGATTCACTAAACCTCTTCTTCACTTGAGGGAAATCATAACCACCAGCATGTCCACGCCCAGTCTCCCCACCAAAACCGTGTGCTCCATCGTGCAACAGTGGTGGTCCTCTGCCATCGATCCTTCCAGGCCAACACTGCAGGCGACGAGGACACTTTCTGGCCGCCTCGCCGGGGTCCTGAATGCCATGTACCAGATCCAGAACCTCCTGCAGGTGGATGATCACCGGGTGCTTCCGGCAAAGCTGTCCTCTTGCCCTACTTGGAATCTCCACATTTTACATCTTAGGAATGGTGTCTGGATTTTTCAGCCACTCCTTTACCTCGATGATCCATCTATCGCTCGGTGGCACAATCTCCACCAGCTCGCCGCCAAGGCTACTGACGACCTGCTTGAGGGCTTCCGGTTCCCAAGCATGCAAAGGGAGGTCGTCAAAGCCGAGTTTAGATAAGAAACGAAGCTACCCCAAGCTATCGTCCCACCCATAGGCGCGATGCCAACGAAGGAAGCTCATTTTCTCCTCATAACACTCGAAAGAACATAAAGAATGCAGAACATGCTCACTGTCTGAGCTGTGGGCGAACAGGATGAACAAATTGAATGGCGGCGCGCATACCTCAATATTGACCATTTTTTGTCTGATCCCAAAAAGAGACCAGAAAGCCGACAACAAGTCTGTCGGCGACACGACGGGACGCGCAGCACGATGGCCATGAGAGCATTTTCATTGAACTCTTATGCCAAGGCTACCATGCCTGGGGTGCGCGACAGCATGCAACTGCCCGAGGATGGTCGCCAGTTCGGATTGCCCGGCCAGACGTGCTCCGCCGTGCGAGAAGGTCTAGGCAGCGGTGAGAGGCTAGGCTAGGGACGCGAAGCTCCGACACGCCGACTAGGAATAATGAGGCGAGGGCGACGGCAACGAGCTTCGATTAAGGGCGTGGGAGGTTGACCGGCCATGGCGGGGATGCTGGAGATCGCGAGACGTTTAATAGACACACAGCAAGGAGGCCATGGCGGGGACGCAAGGAGAGCAACGACGAGCTCCGATCTGGAGACCAGTAGCCGGAGCTAAGCAAGGTAATGGAGATGGGAATAATAGGGGAGAAGAGAAGAAGATCTAGCCTCGCAGGGTTAAACCAGTCCATGATCGCAAAAGATAATGGGAAATACTGACGAGTCAATGCAAGAAGAGTTGACCTAACGGCGGGATTTGAGTTCAACCATTTTTTGACTGGTTCAAACAATCGTTTGGCCGTTAGATTTGTATATACCCCCATTTGTCCCCTCTCGACAATTGGTGAAGCTACTATAACCCTTCCGCGAGATTACACACAACTTGGACCCCGTGTTGCCTTAGCGTCTGAACTTTCGGGCCGCATGTTAATTTTTTTGACCCACCTATAGCTGATGATACCGATGAGGTGAAGAATTTTTTCCTCACTCGGAAGAATCAATACTCCACAGTTCAGTGTGCTATCTTGTACGGTTTGGAATCGGAGCTTCAGAAGCGGTTTGAGAACCGTGAGCCTTATGATATTATCTGTGAGCTCAAAATGATATTTGAGAATCATGCGACAATTGAAAGCTATGAAGCCTCCGAGAAGTTATTTAAGTGCAAGATGGAAGAGGTCAGCTCCATTAGCGAGCATGTGCTTAAGATATCTGGGCACGCAAATAAACTCGCAAATCTAGGAATAACGATTCCTAATGCGTTCAGTATTCATCGTGTCCTCCAATCACTACTGCCTAGTTACAAGAACTTCATGATGAACTACAACATGCAGCGCATGGATAAGTTGTTACCAAGACTCTTCTCCATGTTGAAGTCTGCGGAAGTGGAGATCAAGAAAGAGCATAAAGTGTTGGTGGTCAATAATACCACCAATTTTAAGAAGAAAGTCAAGCCTAACAAGAAGGGTAACTTCAAGAAGGGAGGCAAGAAAGTTGCTGTGCCTGCAAAGAAACCAAAGGCTGGTTCTAAGCCTGATACTGAGTGCTTTTACTGCAAGGGAGAAGGGTCACTGGAAGCGGAATTGCCCCAAGTACCTGGCAGATCTGAAGAACGGAAACATTAATAAGAAAGGTATATTTGATATACATGTTATTGATGTGTATATTACTAGTAGTCGTAGTAGTGCCTGGGTATTTGATACTAGTTCAGTTGCTCATATTTGTAACTCGAAACAGGTGCTGCAGAATAAGCGAAGACTAGCGAGAGACGAGGTGACAATGCACATTGGAAATGGCTCCAAGGTCGATGTGATCGCTGTCGGCACACTCCCTCTTCATTTACCATCAGGATTAATTTTATACGTAAGTAATTGATATTTGGTGCCTGCGTTAAGCATGAATATTATATCTGGATCTTTTTTATTGCGAGATGATTACTTGTTTAATTCCGAGAATAATGGTTGTTTGATTTATATGAGTAATATCTTTTATGGTCATGCACCTATGATAGATGGTCTATTCTTATTGAATCTCGATAGTAGTTATAGACATGTTCATAATATAGATGCTAAACGATTAAAATTGAATGCTAATTCTACATACATGTGGCACTGTCGTCTTGGTAACATTGGAGTAAAGCGTATGAAGAAACTCCATTCCGATGGACTTCTTGAATCATTTGATTTTGAATCACTTGAAAGATGAGAAGCATGTCTGATGGGAAAAATGACTAAGACTCCATTCTCTGGCATAATGGAGTGAGCTACGAACTTATTGGTAATCATACATACCGATGTGTGTGTCCCGATGAGTGTGGCATCGCGTGGTGGTTATCGTTATGTTCTTACTTTTATGGATGACTTGAGTAGATATGGGTATATTTATTTCATGAAACATAAGTCTGAAACTTTCGAGAAGTTTAAGGAAGTTCAAAGTGAAGTAGAGAATCAATGTAACAAGAAGATTAAATTTCTATGATCCGATTGTGGAGGTGAGTATCTAAGTTGCGAGTTTAGCGAGCATTTGAACAAATGTGGAATACTTTCACAATTGACACCTCCGGGAAAACCACAACATAATGGTGTGTCTAAACATTGTAATCGAACTCTCTTAGATATGGTTCGTTCTATGATGTCTCTTACAGATTTACTGTTATGATTTTGGGGTTATGCATTAGAAAAAGCCGGCCACCATATAAATCCGTTAAAGCGGCACCGTATGAATTCTGGTTTGGGAAGAAACCTAAGTTGTCGTTCCTTAAAGTGTGGGGATGCGAAGCTTATGTAAAGAAGTTACAGCCCGACAAGATTGAACCCAAAGCGGAAAAATGTGTCTTCATAGGATACCCTAAAGAAACAATTGGGTATACCTTCTATCATAGATCCGAAGGAAAAGTTTTTGTTGCCAAGAATGGATCCTTTCTGGAGAAGGAATTTCTCTCGAAAGAAGTGACTGGAAGGAAAGTAGAACTCGACGAGGTTGTCGAACCTTCTCTCGGATTTGAGAGTAGCGCAGCACCGAAAGATGTTCATGTGCCACCTGCACCAATAAGTGGGGAAGCTAATGATAAAGATCATGAAACTTCTAACGAAGTTCCTATGGAACCTCATAGGTCGACGAGGACTCGTACCACTCCTCATTGGTATGATCCTGGTATGAATGTCATGTTGGTGGATAACACCGATGACCCTGCGACGTATGTGTAGGGATTCGTAGCATGGAAAACAAAAAATTTCTATCGCATACAAACAAACAAGCCAAGATCTATCTACTAGATTGTAGCAACGAGTTGATGGAATAAATCACCCTCGAAGATTCCAAAGTGTTTAACGAGAGCGGATTCTCGTGGGTGATGTAGTCGTACTCTTCCCGATCTCAAGATCGTGTAGACGATCCTTCCGGCGCTGCGTTCCGGCAGCGCTCCCGCAGTCGGTCACACGTTCGGTACTCGACGAAGACCTTCCTATCCCTTGTTCCAGCAGGCAGCGGAGGTTGTAGCACTCTCCTCATGATTCCGGCAGCACAACGGCGTGGTACCGGAAGTAGAGGGGAGATCTCGCAGGGCTTCGCCTTAAGCCGGAGCGAGTATGGTGGAGTATGAGAGAGTCCCTCGACGATCTAGGGTTTAGACACACCGAGGATGGGGCAAGCCGGCAGCTAGGGTTTAGCTAGGTGGCGGCGGTTTGCCCTAGGGCCGGCGGCGGCTATGGAGGCGGCGGCGGCTTGGGGCTAGGGTTTAGAGGTGTAGGAACTTGTGTCTAGGAGGGGAGCCCTGCCCCTCCTTTTATAGGTGGAGGGGGCCGGCCAAGGGGAGGGAGTCCCTCCCCAACTCGGCTTGGTGGTGCGCCGGCGGTGGGAGGAGGAACTCCTCCCCCAAGTCGGTTTCCACCTTCCTCTCCACTTCCCAAAAATAGCCGTTTGACTTTCAAACTTGGCGTTTGACTTTTCAAACTAGGATTTGAATAAACCCTCTATTTTGGTCAGCGTTGACACCGAGTACATGATGCAATCATACCAACTTGATATAACACATTCATGTACCCTTCCCCTCCAGAGTGCCGGACATTCCGGAACCTTCTAGAACATTCCCGATGAAAACACCGGAACCATTTTCCAACTCCGAAACGAGACTTTCCTTATATGAATCTTATTCTCCGGACCATTCCGGATCTCTTCGTGATATCCCGAATCCCATTCGAGACTCCGAACAACATTCGGTCTCTTTCTCATCATTCCATAACTACTCAAACAACGTCGAATCCTTAAGTGTGTCTCCCTACGGTTCGTGAATTATGCGGACATGATCGAGACACTTCTCCGAACAATAACCAATAGAGGAATCTGGAAATTCATATGGCTCCCACATATTTCTACGATTACTTTGCGATCGTATCTCTGCATACATAGTTCAACCTCGTTACCGATAAGTACTCTTTTCTCGTTCCCGTGATATGTGATCCCTTGTGAACTAGTCACATGCTTGCAAGCTAATTGGATGACATTTCACCGAGAGGGCCCAGAGTATATCTATCCATCATATGGATGGACAAATCCCACTCTTGATCCATGTGTTTCAACCAATACTTTCCGAACACTCAATGCCACCTTTATAGCCACCCAGTTACGGTGTGGTGTTTGATGTCATCAAAGCATCCATCCGGTAAAGGTGATATGCATGATCTCATGGTCGAAGGAATTAGGTTACTATGTATCAGAAAGCATATAGCAATTGAACTATTAAAATGACTTGATCTTTATGCTACGCTTATCAATAGTAGTATGTCCACCATATCATTCTCATAACGATATGATCTTGTTGTTAATAACATCTCAATGTTCATGATAGGGAAACCACAATCATCTATTAACCAACAAGCTAGTATTATAAAGAGGCTTTACTAGGGACTTCAATTTAAGTTTACAAACCACACAAGTATTAATGTTTCCTTGTTAATACTATTATAGCATGAATGTAAACATTTATCATAAACAGAAAGATATAATAATAACTACATTTATTATTGCCTCTAGGGCATATCTCCAACAGTATGAGGAAGTAATGATGAGCCCAGATTCAACCAAATAGCATGAAGCCATGAAATCCGAGATTGGATCCATGTACCAGAACCAAGTGTGGACTTTGGTGGACTTACCGGCCACAAGGCTGTCGAGAACAAATGGATTTTCAAGAATAAAACAGATGGTGATGGTAATGTAACCGTCTATAAAGATCGACTTGTCGTGAAAGGGTTCCGATAAATTCAAGGAGTTGACTACGATGAGATTGTCTCACCGGTAGCGAAGCTAAAGTCTATGAGGATTTTGTTAGCAATCGCTGCATATTACAATTATGAGATATGGTAGATGGATGTCAAAACGGCGTTCCTCAATGGTGACATTGATGAAGAGTTGTATATGGTACAGCCCAAAGGTTTTGTCGATCCTAAAGATGCTAACAAGGTATGCAAACTTCAACGGTCCATTTATGGATTGAAGCAAGCATCCCGGAGCTAGAATCAACATTTTGATAAGGTGATCAAAAGCTCTGGATTTATACAAACTTATGGAGAAGCTTGTATTTACAAAAAAGTGAGTGGGAGCTCTGTAGCATTCCTGGTACTATATTTGGAGGACATATTATTGATTAGGAATGATATATAACTTCTTAAAAAGTGCAAAGACTTTGAATAATAGTTTTTCAATGAAGGATCTTGGCGAAGCTGCATACATTTTAGTCATCAAGATTTATAGAAATATATCAAGACGCTTAATCGTGCTTTCACAAAGTACATATTTGGACAAGGTTCTAAAGAGGTTTGGAATGGAAGATAGCAAGAAAGGGTTCTTGCCCATGTTGCCCAATACGACCTTGAGTAAAACTCAAAGTCCAGCTACGGCAGAAGATAGAGAGAGGATGATCAAAACTCCCTATGCCTCAGCCATAGGATCTATCATGTATGCCATGATGTGTACAAGACCAGATATTGCATATGTTGTTAGTTTGACTAGCAGATATCAAAGTGATCCAGGAGTAGATCACTGGATCACGGTCAAAAATATCCTAAAGTACTTAAGAAGGACAATGATATGGTTCTTTCTTATGGAGGTGATGACCAGCTCGTTGTAAACGGTTACACCGATGCTAGTTGGAACACTGATCCGGATGACTCTAAGTCGGAATCTGGATACGTATTTACTTTGAATGGTGCATCAGTGAACTGGAGGAGTTCTAAGCAAAACGTTGTGGCAAGATCTTCAACTTAATCGGAATACATAGCTGCTTCAAAGGCTTCACAAGAGGTGATATGGATGAAGGAGTTAATTATAGAGCTTGGTGTGGTTCCTAGTGCGTTGGAGCCAATGGCCATCTACTGCGACAACATGGGTGCCATAGCCAATGCACAAGAGCCAAGGTCACACAAGAAGCTGAAGCATATCAAGCTACGTTTTCATGCTATTCACGAGCATGTCCAAGATGGTGACATAAGGATTTGCAAAGTACACACATATCTGAATGTGGCAGATTCGTTGACTAAACCTCTCCCTAGGGAAAAACATGAACAACACCAGAAAGCTGTGGGTGTTAGGTACATCACAATATAATCTAGATTATTTACTCTAGTGCAAGTGGGAGACTGTTGGACATATGCCCAAGAGTCAATAATAAAATGGTTTTATTACATCTTTGTGTTTATGATAAATGTTTACATCCCATGCTACAATTGTATTAACTGAAAACATTAATACTTGTGTGTTTTGTAAACATAAAAGTAGTCCCTAGTAAGCCTCTTGTCTAAACTAGCTTGTTGATTTATAGATGATCATGGTTTCCTGATCATGGACATTGGATGTTATTAATGACAAGATCATGTCATTAGGAGAATGATATGATGGAAACACTCCTATAGTTAGCGTAGCGTAAGATCAAGTCACTTAGAGTTCGTTTGCTACAAGCTTTCAAATACATAGTAACCTAATCCTTAGACCATGAGATCATGTTAATCACCATCACCGGATGAATGCTTTGATGACATCAAACACCACTTCCATAACTGGGTGCTTATAAAGGTATTCTGAAAGTATGTGTTGAGACACATGGATCAAGAGTGAGATTTGTCCATCCATATGACTAATAGATATACTCTGGGTCCTCTCAGTGGAATGTCCTCTAATTGTCTTGCAAGAATTAGGTCACGAGGGATGTCATATCACGGAACGACTAAAGAGTACTTATTGGTAACAAGGTTGAACTAGGTATAGAGATACCAAAGATCAAACCTCTGATAAGTAAAGTATCGCACGACAAAGGGAATCAGCATCAAATGTAAATGGTTCATTCGATCATGAAGTAATTGTAGAAATATGTGGGAACCATATGAATTTCTAGATTCCTCTATTGGTTATTGATCGGAGAAGTGTATCAATCATGTCTGCATAATTCATGAACCGTAGGGAGACACACTTAAGTATTCGATGTTGTTTAGTAGATATGAAATGTGAGTTGGAGACCGAATGTTGTTCGGAGTCTCGAATTGGATCCAGGACATCAATAGGAGATCCGGAATGGTCCAGAGAATATTATTCATATAAGGACAGTCCAATTCCAGGGTTTGGAAATGTTTTTGGTGTTCTTACCGGAATCTTCTAGAAGGTTCTAGAAGTTCCACCACCCTGGAGGGAGGGGCACATGGATGCGCCATGCCCTAGTGGGGTATGCGGCATGGTTCCCTAGGTCAACTCGGACAAGGCTAGGAAGTTGGAATCAAACTCTAGTTTGAATAGTCAAACTCTAGTTTGAAAAGTCAAATCCCAAATTTGGAAAGTCTAAATCCTAGTGGTGGAGGAAGGAGAGGAAACCTAGAGAGCTTTCCCTCTCCCTCCCGAAGCCGCGGCCACCAAGAGGGAGTTGGGGAAGGACTCGGCCTCCCCCTTGCTGCCTCTACCACCCATAAACGGAGGGGAGCGGGCGCCACACCGATCCACCACAAAAACCCTAGGCCACAGCCCCTTGCTCCCAAGTCGCCGGTGCCCTAGCCATCTCCAAGCCGCCGCCTAGACCTAGCTATCGGCACCCTCCTCCCCTTGGCATATAAACCCTAGCCACCGAGGCCCTCTCTACTCCACCATACCTGCTCTCGCTTAGGCTAAAGCCCTATAGGATCTAGTCCTCCACCTCCACCACCACACCGTCGTGTTGCTGGAATCACGAGGATATCTACAACCTCCACTGCCTGCTGGAACAAGGGAGAGGAATGTCTTCATCGAGTACCGAACGTGTGACCGACCGCGGAAGCGCTGCCAAAATGCGACGCCGAAAGGATCGTCTTCGCGATCTTGAGATCGGCAAGTGAATGACTGCATCAACCACGAGAATCCGATCTCGTTAAACACTTTGGATCTACGAGGGTTAGTACTCTATAAAATCGTTGCACCAATCTAGTAGATTAGATCTTGGCTTTTGTGTGTTTAGGCGATAGAATATTTTTTATTTTCCATGCTATGAACCCCTACATTTTGCTTCTTTCCTCCCTTTGATTTTTTTTATATTTCTATGTCACTTTTTGCTTGTTTTGATTTTTGGGAAGTCCTAGCCTATGAATACTCACTCTTCTCACCTTTTGACATCATATAAATATTTGGAGGGTATTTTCCCTCATCATAATGGTGGTACCCCTTCTATCACTACAAGAAAGGTTTCCTTCCTCAATGATTGGGCCCGTCAGTTATCATAGAAGGTACATCTTGCCCGACGAAATTCTCGGCTCGACCGTGGCCGATACAAAACTTTTTTTCCGGTTTTGCGTCCCTCTACTATGACGAAACCTCTAAAAACATGGACGAAGCTCGACGAGCGCATGGCAGAAGTAAGATTTCCGCTTCCTCGCGAGATGTTGACTCGCCGAAGTATTTCTGCGTGTGGGTCCCGCATGTCAGTGACTCTAGCGGACCAAACTTTACGGTCGCGCCTCCCTAATTTGAACTCGATAACGTTGTTCGATGCTTCTTCCATTTAGTCAGGATTCTGAGTCCCCCATGTCTTCCTCACATTAGAGGAATCGTGTGTATGATGGAATTTTTTTCTTCCCTGTTCCGAACTTGATAGCGTCGCTCGATGCATCTGTCGTTTAATCAGACTGTTGGGTCCCACGTGTCATCCTCACACTAGAAGAAACGTGTGCATAATGGATTTTTTCCTTGGCTCATGCCTCCCTGATATGAACTCGATAATGTTGCTTGATCTATCTGTCGTTAATCACGATATTGGGTCCCACATGCCAGCCTCTCATCAGAAGAATCATGTGTATGATGGAATTTTTTCCTTCGCTTTCGCTACCATGTTTCAAACTTGATAGTGTTGCTAGATGCATCTGCAGTTTAATCACACAGATGGACTCCACATATAATCCTCACATTCGAAGAAACATGTGCATGATGAATTTTTTTCCTTGGCTCATGCCTCCCTGATTTGAACTCGATAACGTTGCTTGATCTATCTGTCGTTAATCATGATACTGGGTCCCACATTCCAGTCTCTAATTAGAAGAATCGTGTGTATGATGGAGTTTTTTCCTTTGCTCCCGCTACCCTGTTCTGAACATGATTGCGATGCCATTTAATCACGCATCTGATCCCACATGCCATCCTCTCATTAGAAAAAAATGTGTGTATGATGGATTTTTTCCCTCGGTCGCTCTACCCTGTTCCGAACTTGATAGCACTGCCATATGCATAATCACGCAGCTAGGCCCCACATGTCATACTATCATTATAGAAGAAACGTGTATATGATGGAATTTTTTCCCTCGGTCGTGCCTCTGTGTTAACTTCATAGCATTGCTCGTTGTATCAGCCGTTTATTCAGGTTGGTGGGTCCCATATTCCAGCCTCACATTAGAAGAATCGTGTGTATATAATTGAATTTTTCCTTCTCTAGCGCTACCCTGTTCTAACTAGATAGCCTTGCTCGACGAATCTGCCATTTATACAGGCTGGTGGGACCCCATGTTAGCCTCTCATTAGAAGAAATGTGTGCATGTTGGACTTTTTTCACGCTTGCTCCTTCCTGTTTCAAACTTGCAATGTTGCTCGATGCATCAACCGTTTATATAGGCTAATGGGTCCCCCATGTCAGCCTCTCATTGGAAGAAACGTGTGCATGCTGGACTTTTTTCTCGCTCGCGCCTCCCTCTTTGGAACTTGGAAACTTTGCTCGATGTGACACCACGTGTATAAGGTCTCGCTGGTGGGTCTCACATGTCAATATATTTTTTTTAAATGACATGTCAATATCTCTATAATTGAAACATGTGTATGATGGACTTTTTTTTGCCGCGTCTGCTGTTTTGACCTTGGAAACATAGCTAGATATGGCAGTCTTATATGGTCTTGCTATTGGAGCCCACATTTCAGCCTCTTTGGTATGTCCTGGTTAGTGGGTCCCTGATGCCAGCCTCTCTGTACAAGTATTTAACTTCTTTTTTCAAACCCGCGCATTAAGAGGGATGTTGTAGGCTGGTGGGTCCGCCATGTCAACCTCTCCATAAAGAAATACTTGCTAGAATAAAATTAACAGGGACGCTGCAAGCTGGTGGATCCGTCATGTTAGCCTCTCCGTAAAGCAATATTGCTAGAAGAAAATTAAGAGGGACGTCGTAGGTTGGTGGGTCCGCCATCTCGGCCTCTCCGTAAAGAAATATTGTTAGAATAAAATTAAGAGGTACATTGCAGGCTGGTGGGTCCGCCATGTCAGAGTCTCCGTAAAACAATATTGCTAGAATAAAATTAAGAGGGACGATGCAGGCTGGTGGGTCCTCCATGTCAGCCTCTCCGGAAAGAAATATGGCTAGAAGAAAATTAAGGGGACGCTGCAGGCTGGTGGGTCCGTCATGTCAGCCTCTCCATAAAGCAATATTGCTAGAAGAAAATTAAGAGCGACACTACAGGATGGTGGGTCCGTCGTGTCAACCTCTCCATAAAGCACTATTGCTAGAAGAAAATAATATAAACCCCAAAAAAATATTTGTCAAGTAGAGAGGATTCAAACTCAAGAAATCACACATATAACCGTGTGCGTTGCCACTACAATAAAGAAATCAAAAGATACTAGCTTTCATATCCGCGTTAGTAAACTCTATATTCTGCTATGGTTCTGCCAGATTCATAACAAACACCTTACTGACGGAGGGGGAAAAGAGATAATTCTTTTGACATATATATTCATGTAAAAATATCAAAAGAACAAGAGACACACCGCTTGCGCCAGAACTGATATCCAATGACTTCACTTGGTGAAATCACACTCAGCACTATCCAAAACACAACCAACGGTTCTGATGAAACACATGCAAAAGCTCTAGTGCAAATAATCCAACACAACAACAGAACTTTTCACAAATTCAGTAGCATTTAAATGATTCAACATTATAGAATAAGACCGAGAAAATAGACAGATTCCTAGTTCATTTTAGTAGCACTTGACCAATTCAGCAGCATTTCAAAATGACTGATTCGGCAAGACAGACACTGAAATTCAATAGCAGTACAGAGGGAACCAGACCTCATCGACAGAGTGGGAAAAGGCGATAATTCTTTTGTTTTGACAGATATATTCATGTAAAAATATCTAAAGTATCAGAGACACACATTGCATGCGCCAAAACTGCACTGGTATCCAATGACTTCACTTGGTGAAATCACAATGTATCTTTATCCTCTCTGCCTCTCATCACTACCCAAAACAAAACCAACAGTTTCGAGCAAACACATGCAAAAGCTCTAGTGCAAGCAGCCTAGTAGTAGCAACAAAAATTTTCACAAATTAAGTAGCATTTGAATGATTCAGTAGTACAGAACTATACAGAGAAAATATCAACATATTCCTAGTTCATATTCAGCATCACTTGACCAATTCAGTAGCATTTCAAAATGACTCATTCAGCAATACAGA
This sequence comes from Avena atlantica, assembly GCA_910589765.1. Taxonomy (NCBI): domain Eukaryota; kingdom Viridiplantae; phylum Streptophyta; class Magnoliopsida; order Poales; family Poaceae; genus Avena; species Avena atlantica. The sequence continues at coordinate 198,048,862 of OU342738.1, read as the reverse complement.
CACTGAAATTCAATAGCAGTACAGAGGGAACCAGTTTTTGCTTCAGCTCTAAAAACCATGCCAACGATCAGTTTTCCCTTTTCTCCAAACACGTCAAATCTTGGAGCAAGCAAAACTGGCGATCAATTCTGCTTTTGTGTGCAACCTCCTCCTCACATATTAAGATGGAACGCAATCATTATCATAATAGTTGGTCTTGGTCATATAGGGAACCGTCATATAGATACAAACATGCCATACCAGTATGTACTAGTCATTGCTCTAATCCAGCAAAGGGTTATCACATTTTTACCACCCATATATGATCAGTGGTGATAAGACAACTACATAATTAATTATGATAGCATGCGACCAAAGAGTTATACAGCTAGGAAATGCATGACCAGACTGTTGCATTCCGGGCAGTGAGATACATCGACCTTGACCATTCTTCCAATGGTAAGTTTCACTCCTTTCCGGAACTTGGTCCAACTAAAAGTAGCTGCCAAGTGCCCATCGGTCTAGTTAATGGCGTAGCGTCCCTCGACTTGCACTCTTTTGCTCTGCATCATGAAGAATATTGTGCCCTTTAGTCTGGCCTCGAGTTGCTTTGTGTCACTCTTAGGAAATTTCTGAGTCAAAGCAAGAGATAGATGCATAATTAATAAGAGCAATAAACTGAATCATGTGAAACTTGAGAAGACATTGAGAGCATTTTATCTGCCGCCACTCACAAACATAATCCGGTGCGACCTTGATATGACACATGTGTAGGATACGATCTGACAAGGAGCTTGCGCCGGTACCTGGGCTGGGGATGGTGCAGTAGATGTTGCTGGTGCAAGAACAGGTGGTGCAGGAGATGGTTCCACTGCCTGTGCTAGTATAGGAGTTGGTGCCGATGTAGATAATTGAATAGGGGATGGTGCAAGAGGTGCAAGAGCCAGAACCGGTGCCGGCGCCAGCAACTTGATGCTAGATTTCTTCTGATGGGTAGGTAAGCTGACTGCAGGGATGGTAGAGGCATATGATATGTGTGCAAGCAAAATGGTCTTATACTCCAATAGTTACTCACAAGAAAGTGATCAGAGGATGTTATGAGTATAAAAGCAAATTAAGTTACTACTACCTCCAATCTTTCTCCTTCAATTAACAGGTGTCGGAACAGGAACTAGGTCTAGTGTGGCTGTGGGTGCCAGTGCCGGTGCCACCAGATTAACGCTAGTTACCTTTTGGGAGGAGGTAAGGGGACTGCAGGAGTGGTTAGAGAGGTATATGAGATGTGTACAAGCAAAATGTGTTCTTAAACTCCTAGATAGTGATCAGAGTATACAAGAAAATTAAGTTACTGCCTCTATTATTTCTCCTACTTAGGTCAACACGTGCTGTTGCAGGAATTGGGGCTGGTGTCGGTGCCACCAGCTTGATGTTGGCATCCTTCTAGAAGCGGACTATACAAGTGGTAAGAGTCATACGATTAGTAAATACAATGGTGTAGAATAGTTAGTCGCAAGAAAGTCATTATAGGTTGTGATGAGTATAGAAGAAAATTAATTAGTAATACCTCTGTTCTTGCCCCTTTGGTCAACAATTGTACGATGGCTTGCAAGTATCTCCCTAGACTTGCTAAAATTGAGTGCTACCTCGTCCCCCCTGCTTCAGACCATTATCATGGACATACTTGGACACACCTCGGCCACCCAAATAGGTGGTGGACATTGATGAGTGGGTTCTTGCACCAACATCAGGGTTCTTGCAATACTTGTAGCAGCAAATATTTAAGATTTCGTCCCGATGAGAGCTCGACAAACAGAAACAACACGACCCCACAGCCATTTGTCAATGCGGCCACGTTTCACACCCAAACCGTGGTTCGTAAATAGCCTATTCTATAAGTTACTAGAACAACGATAATTGAGAGAGGTTTAAAGTATCTAATAACAAAGAACTTTTAACAAGAACAAAATAAACTAAGACAGAAAGTAAACAAGAATATGAACTGAATTAAAGACATTGTAGTTGTAGGATTGAATGGAATGAAAGAGGGCTTCTAGGGTTCGGTCTCACTAGTAATAGATGGGCAAATATATGTGTGATCTATAAGATATTACTCAGACAAAAAAACGTTCCCCAATTGATTACCGGGCTGTCACTCTATGTGCACTATGCATGATTCTTGCGCATCACCACAAGGAAAAAGGCACTTCTGGACCAAAGAATCACATAAACTCATCTTAGATCACAATAAATTCTAACTTGGCGCCACTATATCATACCTCAATCTAGAATTGAATCAATCACTCACACATGGATGAACGACAAAACATATAAATATATAATGATGTCACAACCGTGTTCAATCTTACAATTACTAAACACAAGAGAGAGAGAGAGAGAGAGAGAGAGAGAGAGAGAGAGAGAGAGAGAGAGAGAGAGAGATGGAGATGATGATGGAGATGGAGAACGATGCGTGGTGGTGATGTCTTCCTTCCTCTCCTCTTCTTCTTGCTTGGATGCCTTGATGGTGATGGTGTTGAGGGAGATCTAGATCTTGGAGGTGTGGTTGAGGCAAAGCTCCGCCGCCATGGAGATCGGATGTGTGGCGGCGGCGGCAGAGCCCCGCCCCTGGAGGGCTATGGTGTTGTTGTGGCTTCCTTTGGCTCCTCCCCTCTTTATATTGGCCTTGGGGGTGCCCTAGGGTACCCCTAATACCTTCATATGACTTTGGGAAGCTTCTGGAGCCTTTCTGGGGTGAAATCCCGTCGTTCCTAACTTTTTGGCAACTATACGGCCGGATCTATACGGGCTCCCGCTGTATAGTTGCTCGTTAAACCTTCTGCCTCCTTTCGTATTTTGGTCGCCATTTCTTCATACGAACTCTGTTTTGGGTGTTCTTCGGCTCATTAGATTCATATCGACGAGGGCTACAACCCCATGGTCTTGGATATTTTTTTGAGAAGTTGGAAAATTGACTTTTCCAACCTCTCAAATGGCTAAGTCTAGTCCCTGGAGCTCCTCCTACTGTGCTCTCTTTGTTCCTTTTGCCTTTGTTTTGTCCATGATCATCATCAACACCTACACACATGTCAAAGACAAGGAAGAGTGGTAAAATTCTACCTGAACTACTAAATGTGCAAAGCTCATATTGAATATAATGAAAACAAGTAATCATGCATAGCAATAGTTATATGGAGCATGATATGATATGCAAATTACACAATTTATATAGCTAAAAGTTTTATATTATAACAACGATCAACTTCCCCAAGCTAGATCCTGCTCGTCCTCGAGCAAAAGGGATCGATAACTTAATGGATGTGATCTTGCTTATCATTGAAAATCAATGCATCGTATTCTTGTTTTCCTACAAGCTCAAAGCAAGAGAGCACATAATCATACAAGGCAATATAAGCTCAGTTATATTATTCCAAACCACTATAGATTAGTCAAAACTTCTATGATCCATGTCAAAGTTAAAGCTAGCTTGCAAGTAAACTTGTGATCCTTCTATACGTATTTTATTGTATTTTTATTTGTATAAGGCAAAGCTGAACAAGGTTAGTTGTCAATCATAAATAGAGATAGAGTTTTCCAATCTGCCCACTCATGCCATCTATTAAAGTCTCTTAAGTGCAAACTTCGATTGTTGAGCTCATAGAAAATCTATTTCTTAGTAACGAGACCATGCCAAAAGAGTGGTATATGTTTAATCAAGACTGTGTAGGCTAGGAAGGACACTCGTGACCATTACCAAGGTTTCCCTTTTAGGTATAATGATTTCTCATCACGGTCAGAGGAGTATTCCAACTTTCTCTTGCAACGCAGACCCATGAGGGAGCCAAAACTCTTACCCATCATAAGATTGTTGTTATAGATGTTTAATCAACTCATAACCAAAATCTGAGATTTCACTCTTGGTAGATCATTTATAGGCCAGCGGAGTTGTTAGCCCCCCATGGAGTGCGACAGTGATGCAAGACACGCTTAAAGCAATATCTCACTTTGATTTTCAAGAAAAAGTTTTGTCATATGTAATCTTGAAACTTTGAACCATCATTTATTATTTGCCAACTCACTTAGTAAGCATCTATTCAGACCATCATTTCCAACACTATGGGGTCGTGCTACTCCATAACCATTCACTTAAGACAATTCTTAACAGTGACAACTAGCAAGTTTCAAAGAACTTCTTTATTATAATATTTTTTTCAAAATGTAGAGAACATGGCAATGTATATTTAGAGGATCATGATATTTTCACAAGCTAGATAAAAGTTGGACAAGGTGCATCAAAGCTATGGCTTGTCTCCTATGGGGCGTAACATGAGCAAGTATATCCCTTATATAAATATGAACAAAAAATCACCTAAGCAAGCATTCAAAAATAGAGTGATACACCATAGCATGAAAAAAATTTAAGATAAAAAACATTGCACAAGACTCTATGCATGCAAAATAACCGCCCTAAGCTAAGAACTTTTCAAATACCAACTTGAGAAGATCATGAAAACAAAAGCGAAAATGCAGTTATCAAAAGAGGGTATAATAAGTGGTTACCTCCCCAAGCTTAAGTTAAAGCAAGGGTGACACATTTTACCATTGAAGTACTAGTAACCTCTCTTTCAATAGACAAAGAACCTTTGCTTCAACATGTGTTTCTTGATATGGTCCGGTGTGCCTTCCTTGAGAACCTGCTTAGAAACTAAAAATAAAATGAAATATGTTTGTGTTTTTGAAGACATGGGTTTAGCTCACAAGTGATAAAAATACAAGTCCCACTGAGTCGGTTCATCAACCTAAGCACCACGCTTAAGTCAACAAACTAGTCCTAGAAGATGCCTCTCCTAGATTGTGATGAGGTGCAAGTGAAACAAAATATAAAACACGAGTGTGCAGCCCCTATGTGCTTATTAAAAGAGATTCGAGTTAGAAAGTTTTACCAGACACTACTAGGTAGGCATGTTGAATTAAAGCAACCAAGTGGCTCATGCGAGTGTTTGCACGGTTGACACTACCGTACATGTTGTCACACAAGGTTCAAGTCTCTGTGAAAATAACACATAAAATAAAAGACATCATTTTGGTGTATGAATGAAGTTCGTTCACCCAACCGACAAAAATAAAGTAAAAAGAAAATATGAACTTCTATAGAGAATTATAGTTTATGAAGTTTCTGAGGTAGAACTTTATTGTTTACAAATGCTCGGCTTCTCTAGAACATGGGAGAAGCTCCTAAGTGGTGTTTCGAGGTTTTAGAGGAAGAAAAAATAAAAATAGAAGAATATCTAGCCTTTAGTTACCTTACCCAGACCTTGGAATTGTGTTCGTAGCAACTATACATCCGGAACTATACGGCCGAAAAAATATTTACCGCCATATAGTTGGTCGTCAAACGTGCAGTAAACTAAAATAAAGAAAATCGAAGATGGTGTCGATATCTATACGGAGGCAACTATACGGCCGGACCAAAACGGTCCCGTTGTATAGTTGTTTGTTAAACCTTCTATACCTAGGAAAGAAATTTTGATGATGGCATCGATAACTATACGACCGCAACTATATGACTGGAATTTTTATTCCTATCATATAGTTGGTCGTTAAACCTTTTGTAATCGCCAAAAAAAAATTGTTTCTTCAAGAATTCTTTCTTAAACTGAAACTTAGTGAAATACTATGTTTTTGACAGAAAAATTACAGCTTAAATTTTCGACCAATATTAGCATGTATAAAACAGGATTTAAGTACAACCGAGTTATGCAACACATAATATAGTGACAATAAATTCTACCTTTTGAAAACTTCAATAAGATAACTCTAATAGCAAGAAATGCAAAGAATAAAAGTGCCAATGCAACATGAATGGAAATAGATTCAAGACACAAAACTAAGAAAGATGCCTAATAACTTCCGGGTTGCCTCCCGGGAAGCGCTCTCTTCAAAGCCATAAAACCAGTCTAGGATGCTCCATACATTACCCACCTGGATCCCAAGGGATATCAAATCGAAGTGAGTTTGTACATACCAGTTTGGAGCATCTTGGAGTAGAGTTCGGTCGGAGTCGTACCCGCTATGGTGCATCAGCATCACGTAGATGAAAAATTTCTCGCTTTCAAGCGAGTGTTCATGCACCAAGCTTGGTGAACATGCCTCCATGTATAGCTGCAATGGGAGGATTGAAGATTCATCTATAATTCTTAAATCTTTACCTTGGTTACCTGTGTAGGGGAATACTTCATAGTACTCTTCCTTCATGGCAGGGAGTTCAGGACCATGCATGTTAGTATAGCAAGGTTCTATCTCTAATTTATTATTATTAATTCTCTCCATATGATTGTCTATGCACAAGGCCTCCGCAGAACAATTATGAACAGTTTTAGCATCATAAAAATCACTACTAGAGTGAGAGGCATCACAAAGAAAAGTTGTAGTGTGACCCTCTTTGTCAACCTCACCTTTTTGTTCCTCCTTTTCATCGACTAGTGTTTTAATAGCAATGATAGAATCAAAAGTAGGAGTTAAAGGTGTGAGCGGGTGATCAATCCGTTCTTCCTCCTCTTCCTTGTGCTCCTTTTCCTCTCTGCGCTTTAGTGAATCCTGCAAAAGGTTATCTTTTTCCATGGCGGTTTTAGACCTCTTCAAATAATATAATACCAATGCATTATTACTTAAATTATTATCACAAAAGAGGAATATGAGGTATACTAAATTAAAAATCCATCAAGTGCTTCACTTTCAACATCAATACTTTCTAGTCTAAATACCATTTCAGATGCACCTTTGAAAAGAACGTATTCTAATATTTCCAAACTAGCATAGGATTTATCTCTATTATAATTTGCTAGAGTAGGAATGTTGCAACACTAACATTGAAAATTAAGGTGGTCATCTGTTATAGAAATTGTGCAATAAGATCCATCATTAGCACGCAACCATAATGAATGCCCTTCCAATAGGTGAAGCATTTTCTTTATCAGCTCATGTCTAGCAACCAGGCTTGATAAATTTGAATCCTGTATCTCCTCCAATTCTTGTATTATCTGTTGAACAAAATTTATCTCGGAAGACATGATTAGTAGCAATAGATTTTATAAATTTTTGGTTTTCTATTTTTTTATTGTTTTCAATATAAAAGAAAGAATTAAAATAATAGCAACAAACGGAAATAAACTATGTGCGAGTAGATAGGTAATAACCGAACGCTTTTCTCCCTGGCAGCGGTGCCATTTTGATGAGTGGGTTCCTGCACCAACAACAGGGTTATTGCAGTACTTGTAGCAGAAAATATTTAAGAGTTTGTCCCGATGGGAGCTTGACAAATGGAAACAACACGACCCCGCAGCCATGTTGTCAATGCGGCCACTTCGCACCCAAACCGTGATTTGGAAATATCCTATTCGATAAGTTACTATAACAACGATAATTGAGAGAGGTTCAAAGTATCTAATAACAAAGAACTTTTAACAAGAACAAAATAAACTAAAACGGAAAGTAAACAAGAATATGAACTGAATTAAAGAGATTGTAGTTGTAGGACTGAATGGAATGAGAGAGGGATTCTAGGCTTCGGCCTCACTGGTACTAGATGGGCAAATATATGTGTGATTTATAAGATATTACTCAGACAAATAAATGTTCCTCAATTGATTACTGGTCTGTCACTCTATGTGCACTATGCATGATTCTCGCGCGTCACCGCAAGGCAAAAGGTAATTCCTGACCAAAGAATCATATAAACTCATCTTAGATCACAATAAATTCTAACTTGGCTCCACTATATCATACCTCAACCTAGAACTGAATCAATCACTCACACATGGATGAACGGCAAAACATATAAATATATAATGATGTCACAACCGTGTTCAATCTTGCAATTATTAAGCACAAGAGAGAGAGGATGGAGATGATAATGGAGATGGAGAACGATGCGTGGTGGTGATGTCTTCATTCTCCTCCTCTTCTTCTTGCGTGGATGCCTTCATGGTGATGGTGTTGAGGGAAATCTAGATCTTAGAGGTGTGGTTGAGGAAGAGCTTCGCCGCCATGGAGATCGGATGTATGGCGGCGACGGCAGAGCCCCGACCCTGGAGGGCTATGGTGTTGTCGTGGCTTCCTTTGGCTCCTCCCCTCTTTATATTGGCCTTGGGGTGCCCTAGGGTACCCCTAATACCGTCAGATGACTTTGCGAAGATTCTGGAGCCTTTCTGGTGCGAAATCCTATCGTTTCCGACGTTTTTGGCAATTATACGGCTAGAGATATACGGGCTCCCGCCAAAAGTTGCTAGTTAAACCTTGTGCCTCCTTTCGTATTTTGGCTGACATTTCTTCATACGAACTCCGTTTTGGGTGTTCTCGAGCTCATTGGATTCTTATCGACGGGGGATACAACCCCATTGTCTTGGATATTTATTTTGAGAAGTTGGAAAAATTGACTTTTCCAACCTCTCAAATGGCTAAGTCTGGTCCCTGCAGCTCCTCCATACTATGCTCTCTTTATTCCTTTTGCCTTTGTTTTGTCAATGATCATCATCAACACCTACATACATGTAAAAGACAAGGAAGAGTGGTAAAATTCTACATAAACTATTAATGTGCATAGCTCGTATTGAATGTAATGAAAACAAGTAATCATGCATATCAGGCATATCAATAGTTAGATGGAGCATGATATGATATGCAAATGATACAATTTATATAGCTAAAAAGTGTTGTATTATCACAGCCATCAGTCATCGTCAAGGAGACATCCACATCATATAGTTGCCGCAGGCCTTTTGGGTCCTCGGTATACAGAGTTAGAAACTTGTCATTTCCAAACAGCTTGCTTATAATGGAGCGAGCGACACAAGGTACAACTTTCATGAGAAAATTGATAGACAAGTAAGACAACAACAACAAAAATGAGATACAAGATATTACATCGAGTTGTTCTAAACCACTTGGAATCCATACCTGATACCATGGGTACCCTTCGCGAAGGGTGGCCATGTACCATTTTTCTTCCTTCTACCTTTGGAAGGGCATATAGGGCCCCCCTTTCAATCCACAAGCTTGACAAGAGGACGGTATAAGAAAGGGTTGAGCAGCTAGTGCTTGGTACTGACTGAAATTAAGTGGAAATATTAATTTATGTAAATATCATGTAAATCTAATAGCATCAGACAAAATCATTGCCTAAAAATCAAAAAAAACTTTGATGTTTGTGAACTTCTTGTCACATCCCAAAAATTTCCAAATTTTGAAATGTGAAACAATAAATAAACAAAATAAAATTTTGTTGAAATTTAGGGTGAGAAGAAACTTTTTGAATCCAATTGGAAACATCAAAACCTATCTTGATCAAATAAAATCCTAAAGGGATTTAAAAATATAAACAAATAATAAAGAAAGTTAAAATAGTTGGAATCACTATTTTTAGATCTTTTAATAAAAAGATTTGGTTTTCAAAAGCAAAGGTAGAATTATAAATAAAGATTATTTTATAGAGCCAAATTAAATCTTGGTCAAGCTTTGGAAATAAAATATTTCTATTTGATAAAAATGATAAAGGCTTATTTAAATAAAATAATGAGGATTTATTAATATCCAATTTTATTAAAGTAAAGGCTTTTCCATTTTAAATAAACTCTAAAACTTGTTAATTTATTTTAAATAAGTTTTCCAAGTGTTTTATATTTTCAAATAAAACCTACTGAAATGGTTTTGATATTATTTAGATTTCAAATAGAGTTTTTAAATAAATTAATCCTATTTGAATTAAAGACTAAGGTCTATTTATTTAATTATTAATAGATCCTAAAAATAATAAAATTTATTTTGTTTTGGACCTTGATTTGTGTTGTTAAACAGAATTAAAATAAACACAAAGTTTGGCAAAGGTTTGAATTCATTTGGGTGTTTGAATTGTTTGAATAAAATCAAAACAGAAATTCCAAATGGAAAAAGAAAAAGCTTCCTGTATAAAAAAGTGAATCAAACCCAGCCCAGCAAACAAGCCCAGCAAGGCCCAGTCGCAGCCCAACTTTTTCCCCCACAGCGAAATGTTTTCTCACGCGCAGACTCACCCACACAGACGCTGACGAATGGACCCCACTCCCCTCTCTCTCTCCCTCACTGCCAGACGAACCCCACTGCCACGCAATCATCGTCTCCACCACGACCTCGTCACCTCGCCGTTGCTGCTTTGAATCCGCGGCGTAAATTCGAGTTATTGCGCGAGTAATTCTGGCCAGTGATCATGCATACATAACCGCCCATGCCTCTTCTCTTTTCCCCCCAAACAGCGCCTCCCCTCTACCCCTAGGCTGCTCCGATTTTGAGCTCAACCACCGCCGTCTCCGACGAGCTTCGCAACCAATTCCGGCGCCGTCCAGCCGCCCCTCTCCTCCATCTGAACGTGAGCTTGCTCCCCACCTCCTGGCGCATCTACCCGTGCCACTCGTTCGCCCAGAGCGTCGGCAAGGATGACCTCAACTCGCCACCGCTGTCTGTCCCGCCTCTGGCGAACTCCCCAGGTAACCTCCGTTCGCCCCAGCACCTCCTTTTGATGCTCTCAGCTTCTCTAGATCAGCACGCATCTAACCGTACCATCTATTTGCCTTGGGGTGAACTGCAGCCTCGCCCCCGTCGTCATACAGAGCCGCCCGACGCCGCAGCAACTCCGGTGAGCGATTCCTATCGTCCCCGTGCGCCCCCTGCCCAACGACGAGCACCTTGAGCATCGTAGTGTCTCTGTGATCACAATAAGCCTCTCCTCCTCTTCTCTCGCTTCCTAGAACGGCCGGACCACCTCGGACAGAGCGTGCGCTGCCAGTCGCCGCCGCGCAGCGCCGCCAGTTCCTGGTCATAGCATCGTGTCCGTTAAATCTCGATCGTCTGGCTGAAATTAGATCTAGACGAAGGGGTACGAGTTGATTTGCGCCGTATGTTTTAAGTTAAATCCTACAGTCCAGAGAGGCTAATCCACACGAAGCGGTACCGGCCAATAAGAACGAGCCACGTGGACATGATTGGTTTAAAAAAAGAAATTAGAATCTGATTGATATGCAAACTTGTAAAATTCATAACTTTAATTCTACAAATCCAAATTATGCAAATTTTATACCAATGGATTCAGCAGAACAAGTACTTTGCAACCATGCACTTTGTTTAATGATTTGCTTCTGGAAAAATGGTTGAAATTATAGAAACATGTGTAGGCTTATTTTGAATATAAAAATTGTTCTAGATATATTTTTAATGTGAAATCTTTGCAAAATGATTTGTTGTGAACCTACTGACCATGGGGACCAACTTATGGAATTAAAAATGAATTTTGTGAAGATAAGGAATAAATATTTGAATTAGCTTATTTCTAGTCAAATAAAAATATTGATTATGATTTAGAAATGATTTTTGAGTAAAACCTTTGGGAAATGATTTGATTCAAACCCTATGACCCTAAACACCAAGTTTTGAGAATTAAAATATATTTGGTGAACTCTTTAAAGAATATTGCTTTGCTAAAAGCATTTTCAACAACATAAAATATTGATTTGATTTAAAAATGGTTTATATATATAAAACCTTTTGCAAATGGTTTTACCACTTTAGTAAATGACCACTTTGAACTTTATAAGGTTTAGATCCTAGTAGAAACCACTTTTGCAAATAAAACTATCTTTTGCATGCTTGTATGCATGACCTTGTTTCTATTATTTTATGTGTGAGAAATTGTTGGAATGCTAGTTGAATATATGTTTGCTTGATTGAATTGTAGTGAAGTTAGAAGAGTGTGATATTTGCAAGATCAAGAAGTGAACCAACATTCTCTACTAAAAAGGCAAGTGACACTATCATCCATGTCCTACTATTTTCATTACACTTAGTGGATTCTGAAACATGCATGATAAGGATTACTATATTTTATGCTATGCTAAAATCCTATTAAGATACCCTTATATATCCCTTAGTGGAAACATTGTAGTTGTAGTATGCTTAGCCCAGCTATATATTTGGGATGGGATACATGATATGATTATATGAAGTATTGAAAAGATATATGTTTTATATAATAAAACAAGTACTCAATGAACCACCTGGGTGGACAAGGATACTCAAGGTTGGACAAGGTGGCAACAAAAGGAACCATGTTTATATGGCTATCTCTTTTTGTATGTGCACTAGAAGAAAACCACCCAAGGACTTAGAGATTGAACATGTTTCTCGTACAGTGGCTTCCGTGTACAGCCACATGCTAAATGGGCTCTGGCTTAGGCAACTACATAGTGGAAGAACCATGCATTGGCATCTTCAGGTTAACTAGAATTGTGTAAGGGAACTTGAAACCCTACATTGGTGCCTGGATGACAAGCTAGCATTGTGTATTGGGAGGACTTCTATGGAAAGACTTTGTCACATTCTCAAACTGCCAGTACTCCATCTTGGTGAGTACTTATCCAGCGGCCACTGGTGGCATCAAGATGAAATTGTGTCATGTGGGTAAAGTGTACAACTTCTGCAGAAGATCAAAATTCTAAGTACTTAGCCATGTCCCCGGTTATGGACAATACTGAGCAACTAAGGCCTGAAGCTATGGAAGATCTCGACATTCCAATTTCTCAAAGTAAAACTTGATGGTGACAACAAGGGATTAGAAGCACTTGGAGTTTTCCAAGAAGTTCAGAAAGATTTGACAAAAGATCAAAAACTATTTTGAAAAGATAGGAAAAAACTATATTGCTTTCTGCAAAAAGAGCCTAAATCCCACTTAGCCAAATATGCATGTAATGATAGGATCCACTTAATTTTACATAGTAGTGAAACTTGCCAATACAATTCAAATGTATTGACCCTTGTGGCTGCAACTTATTATGTTGCAGGTTTGTTTGATGTTAGTGAAGTTTGTTGAATAGGATTACAAGTCTACAACCAACATGACTGCCTGTGGCACTTTGAAGATGAAGGACTCCATGCTTTATAGATTTCTGCTGCAATGTAATGTGATAGCTAAATAAGCTATGTAAGATGTAATAAATTATTTTATTCCTGGTTATAAAGTTGTATTATGACCTTTGTTTCTTGATATTACATCTTAACTGTGGATGCTAGCTATTGATCCAGGGACTAGCATTGTAAACTCATGGATCTCTACCTTATTAAAGGTTGGGAACCTTACACTTCTGATGAGCGTAAAGATAAGTATAGCTGATAACTATAACACGGAAAATCTTAACATGTGAAATAATAGATTTCCAAATTATACCCACTTCCTAGAGAGGTCAGTGCCAACCTAGGTACTGTGTTTGCGCTTCCTCGTCGTGTATACAATGTCCGCTTTTGGTGGGGGCATGAGAAATCTACTAGCCTTTATAGCATCCTCGGCCTTCGCGGTAGCATCTTCAATATGAGTAAATAGCAACATATCTTAACAGTTCAATGCGGTACATAATAGTCATATATATGACTGTGTATGAGACAGTCAGACAGATCCAGATCTAGATTCACATAAACACAGTCCCAAACTTAATAAAATCACACATGTTTCTGAACATCTGATACGCATGCACACCAAACGGATAATAATTAAATCATACCGCACCATGGTAAGTGGACTAAGAAAAAATACCCTTCTCTTTAAGCTGGGACCTCCTAACTGGGCAGTGGCCTTGCGCTTGTTTGGTGAGTAGTGGTACTGGTCGGATCGTCCAGCATGTGGGGGTATCATGCTATTTTTCGCACCTGGAGCACCGCAAGTTCAGGTATGTACCACCGTGCTACAGTAAATAAAGAACAAGATGGTGTCACAGCACAGAAACAAGATGCCAACAGAGACAAATTTGAGCACAGGTATACATCCAGGTTGCAGACAACCACTTTCAGCATGAGAAAGAATGAAAGAACACAACGAATATGTTGCTCCATTACATTTTTAGGCAACTTTTAAGAGAATTGACGGGACCACCATTGTCCATAGTGGTTGTGCGCACCAGTGACCCATAGTTCTCCATATATAATCGGACGCAAAATCCATTGCACGTTAGTAGAAATTAAAGGTTACAAAGTGAAGAACACCGACTTGGAACCCGACCAAATGCACCAATTGGAACAACGGTGACTATGCCCCGGTCCCGAATCCAAAGGAAATCAGTCAGCCCCGCCCCCACCCCACCTACCCCCACCTCCACCCCCACCCCAATGGCCCAATCAATTAGAGCAGAGGAGGGAAAATAACTTGATTAGGTGAACTGATCCCTATTAGGTGACACTTGATTACTTGCGTGATGATGGGATGTTGCTTGTCGGAAGAGAAAAGGATGGGCAGCGGGAGTAGTTATACTACTACCAGTAGTAGGGCGGTAGTACTACACTTTTTCTACAGTGTCAAGGGAGCGATGGGAAGATATTCTCAGGTTTTTTGCAAAATTTTCAACACGTCGTGGCATTGGATAATAAATTATGCGGGACCCATATCCAACCTCCTCTTTTCTACCTTGGTGTCCCGTGTTCCTCTCCCAGGACAGAGAAAATCGCCTAGTATCGAATCAAACTGATTCGGCTTACGGAGATTTTTTTTGAACAGAAGAGCTAATATATTAATATTAGAAACAAAGTACATTATAGCTCAGACAACATATACTTTGAAGATCAGCACTTGATGGAGGGGAAGTTATGGCAGAGGAAAAGATGTTGTTTGTTCCAACATAGGGCACCAGCTCGATGCCTTGAAAGCCGATTGGGAAGCCTGAAAAGAAGGAAACACACACACACACATATATATATACTACTCTGCTAATGTACATAATAGTTTCTAGTTATAGATATTCTAACAAAGGCCTAAAAATCATAAGGTAGGTCCATATTACACTACTATGACAGTAGCGGACCAATCATGGGATTGCTCTACATATATTTAGAGCAATCTTAGGTGCACCCCAAGAGTTTTGCAGCTAGGCTAGTGGTCATGAGACTGCACATACGACACCAAAAGTACACCCCTTATGAATAGCAGCCCTGCATCGACTCCATCCAGAAACAGAACAGGTCATCGTCATTACCATAAATGTCATCTTCGGTAGATTAACAAATACATTTAAATAAAAACATCAAAGACACACAACCTGAAAATTTGCCGTTCTATAGATATAGTACCTTGTCATCTGGCATAGCGTAAGTACCTCAAATTAAACCCGTTTCATACAGATTTCGCTTTTTCTCTTCTCCCCCTTCTACAAGTTGATCTAGATACTCAGGAGCTGCCTCTGGCAGTTTATCTAGATGATCAACATCTGCTTCCTCTACTTGATATGGATGATAAATATGTTCTTACCCCGGTTCATATGCTTGACCATGAAATATTCAGCTAACATACGTGCTTAGCATCCCAAATTGAAAGGCAGCACCCTCTGATTCACACACAAGCGGCGGGGGCAATCTACTTCTGAGTTTTCACAATAAGCTCTAACAAACTCAATAAATCGTACAACACCAAAGATATGTTTAGGGATGCCTAATGGAGCAACATGTATCTTAAATATCTCCATTTATTTAATTATGACATACAAGATTGGTTCTTAAATAATAAAAGAAAAGCAGGAAACAAATAGATGGAGTACATAAACTATATATGCCCATGCATTTCAGCAAACATATTGATAGCAATAATTGGCGAAGGTACTTAATAACATAAATCAAGCCTAGAATCAACTATGACCATGTAGACCGAGGACAAATTAAACTACGTATTTGAGGAGGCAGATCGGGTGAAATGGAAATAAATTGCCAACCAGATCAAGCTAGAGATAGAAGGACTACCGTGGGATCCACGTGACCACCGGTGCATCTCAAGAACACTGATGGATAGGGAAAGCTTCTTCAGGTGCACGGTGGTGAGATGAGGAGCGGCGGTTAGTGCGTCTTTTTTGTGGGCATCCAAGGGGGTGAGGGTCTAGGCGGCGAAGGGTGGATGTTAACACAGCGCGAAGGGGTGGGGAGGGATAACTTTGAAAATTTTGACCTACCCTGCTTTAGGCACCACCATATATTTGCCCCCTGTTAGTGACCATAGATCAAAATTGACCAATTTTTGCTAAACCGGGATGAACTATTTAAAGTGGCAAAATCAGCACGGAAACTAGAAAATTCATGAAACTCGTGCATTGTCTGTTAAATATATGTATTAATTTGTGTGAAATTATGGAAGGTGGCATTTTGAGCCATATCTTATCTTATCTTACCACTTTGAATATTGTCCATTGGATCAAGACTCGCGAATCCCAACATTGCTAGCCATCGGATCTTCTTTTCCATTCTATTAGCATCTAATGCTAGAAGATACTATTGATAGTCTTTAGCATAATAAACACTATGCACAAACCCCAAACCACACTTCCCCATCGTTCTAGAATCCTATTCATCATTTTTCTAGACCATGTTACCAAAATTGACATGTTTTTAGTAAACTTTCATATTGTCAATTTATTGTAAGAATTTAGCCATTAAGATTGATAGGGTTGATCCATTAAACAGGTTACTTTGTGTGACAATTGGCACAATGTCATAATGAGCCATAACCTTTGAAGTTGCTTCAGAACCATAAACAATGTTGTCACTCATAAAAATAATTAAATAAAAATTGGATTTCCCTTTGTAAGCAAAGCTTGATTGGCCAAGATGCATCCAATGTAGGGAGTACAAAACATGGACATGATATCATCAACTATGGTTGTGCAGGTCAAAAAAAAATATGGTTACATCCTTGGTCATCTTGTTTGAAATACGACAGATGTCTATCAACTCATTAAATGCTCGAAGAGTATAGGCGTCTGGGTCTATCTGATGGGGACATCATCCCCCAAGTGGGAGTGGGAGTAGCGTACCTTAGAAGCTTAAGCTTCAAAATTTTGAGAGAGCACTGAAATATCATGCCCATCCATTCAAACACCCTGCCCATACATTCAAACATCTAGCCCCAAACATACTTCACCTTTTTTAGAATGCAAAATTTCTCTTCTATCCCTACTTCGGAAACAAGAACCCAAGGAGAAATGCAATAATATAGGGATATAGGTGGTAATTTTGCATTCTCCCACGTGCATCATCCCATCGACGTGGTTCCCTACCCTTCTTCAATAAGTGTATTTACTTGCCCGCCCCGTCCGGCCTTACACTGACTTTGTGGACCCACAATGCTCGTGACACGCATGTTAGTGACCCAGAATTACGGGAAGTAGAGATTCCCATCGTTTGCAGTTTAAAATTCGAACATGTTTTGCTAAACCGAGATAAACTCATTAAAGTCAGCGAAACTGGCTCGAGAACTTGAAAATTTTAAGAAACTTGGGCATTATTCTTCAAATAATTCATACTTTGTGATAGAATTGGTGTGGTGAGAATTTGAACCATATATAGTCTTTGAACCATAAAATTGGTTACGCCATTGTATTCCACGAATATAACCATAAAGTTTGAACATTATTGAAAATTCACGAAACACTAAACCCCTGAACCCTATAACCCTAAACACTAATAAACCCCTAAACCCTGACCAAATAGGTATCATGCACTTGTAGATCAAATTTGAGATACTTCCATTCAATTGGGAAACTCCATTCTACTCGACGAATATATGCATAAATCTTGAACATTATTGAAAATTCCCTAAACCCTAAACAACCCCTAAAACCTAAACCCTCAACCCCTAGATACTAAAACCATAAACCTAAACCCATCAACCCATAATTAAACGCTAACCAAGTAGGTATCATGCACTTATAGATCAAAATTTGAGATACTTTCATTAATTGCGGTAACACCATTATGTTCCACAAATATAAGCATAAAGCTTGAACATTGTTGAAAATTCCCTAATACCCTAAACGACACTGACCAAGCAGGTATATTATCCACTTATAGATCAACATTTGAGATATACTTTCATTAAAATATGCTAACGCCATTCCATTCCACGAATCTAAGCATAAAGCTTGAACATTATTGAAAATGCCCTAAAACCTAAACCTTAAACCCCTAAACGATCCTGACCAAGCAGGAATATATTATACACTTATAGATCAACATTTGAGATATACTTTCATAAAATTATGCTAAATCCATTACATTCCACAAATCTAAGCATAAAGCTTGAACATTATTGAAAAATACCTAAACCCTAAACCCCTAAACCCTTTGACCCTAAACCCGAACCAAGCAGGCATCATGCACTTATATATCAAAATTTGAGATACTTCCATTAAATTGCGCTAACGCCTTTCTATTCATGAATATAGGCATATAGCTCGAACATTATTGAAAATTCACTAAACCATAACCCCCTAAAACCTAAACCCTCAGCCCTATCCCCCTATACCCTAAAAACCCTAAACCCTCGGCACCTAAGCCTGACCAAGCAGGTATCATACACTTATAGATCAAAATTTGAGATGCTTTCGTTTTTAAATTGTTGCTATGTCACTCTATTCCACGAATATAAGCATAAAGCTCGAACTTTATTGAAAAATCCTAAAACCCTAAACCCCTAAATCCCTAAATAAACTTAGATAAACCCTAATACCTGAAACACAAAACCCCTAAACCCTAAACACTAAACCCCTAAACCCTAAACACTAAACCCCTAAACCCTGACCAATTAGCTATCATATGCACGCTTATAGATCAAATTTTCACATACTTTTATTAGTTTGGGTAACGATATTCTATTCGACGAACATAAGCATAAAGCTTGAACATTATTAAAAATTTCCCAAACCCTCAACCCTAAACAACCCCTAAAACTTAAACCCTCAACCCACATAAACCCTAACCAAGCAGGTATCATGCACTTATAGATCCAAATTTGAGATACTTTCATTAAATTGTGGTAGCGCTATTCTATTCCCTAAATATAAGCATAAAATCTTGAACATTGTTGAAAATTCCCTAAACCCTAACCCATCAAACCTAAACCATAACCCCCTATCTTATATTATATTACCACTATATAGTGTACGGATAACTTTGAATATTGACCGTTGGATCAAGACTCACGAATCCTAACATTGCCAGCCGTCAGATCTTCTTTTCCATTCAATTAGCATATGATGCTAGAAGATACTATTGATATTGTCTTTAGCACAATAAACGCTATGCACAAACCTCAAAACACACTTCTCCATTGTTCTAGAGTCTTCTCCATCATTTCTCTAAACCATGTTACCAAAATTGACATGTTTTTAGTAAATTTCCATATTGTCAATTTATTACAAGAATTTAACCAGTAAGATTGATAGGGTTTATCCATTAAACATGTTACTTTGTGTGACAATTGGCATGATGTCATATTGAGCCATAATCTTTGAAGTTGCTTCGGAACCAAAAACATGTTTTCACTCGGAAAAATAATAAATAAAATAAAATTTGGATTTCCTTTTGTAAGCAAAGCTTGATTGTCCAAGATGCATCCAATGTACGGAGTACAAAACATGGACACGATATCATCAACTATGGTTGTGCAGGTCAAAAAAAGCAAATATGGTTATGAGCTTGGTCATCTTGTTTGAAAGACAACAGATGTCTATCAACTCATTAAATGCTCGAAGAGTACAGGCGTCTGGATCTATCTGACAGGGGTATCATCCCTCAAGTGGGAGTAGGAGTAGCGTACCTTAGAAGCTTTAGCTTCAAAATTTTGAGAGAGCGCCCAAATATCCCGCCCATCCATTCAAACACCTCGCCCATTCATTCAAACATCCAGCCCCAAACATACTTCACCTTTTTTAGAATGCAAAATTCCTCTTCTATCCCTTCTCTAGAAACAAGAACCCGAGGAGCAATGCAATAATAGAGGGATATAGGTGGTAATTTTGCGTTCTCCCACGTGCATCACCCCATCGACGTGGTTTTGTGCCCTACTTCAATAAGTGTATTTACCTGTCCACCCCCTCCGGTCTTACACTGACTTCGTGGATCCACAATGCAAGTGACCCGCATGTGAGTGACCCAGAATTACGGGAAGTAGAGATTCCCATCGTTTGCAGTTCAAAATTCGAAAAAAAATCGCTAAACCCTAAACCCCTAAAACCCTAAATCCTGACCAAGTAGGTATCATGCACTTGTATATCAAATTTGACATACTTTCATTAAATTGGGCAACACCATTCTGTTCGAGGAATATATGCATAAAGCTTGAACATTGTAGAAAATTCCCGTAACCCTAAAAAACCCCTAAACCCAAAACCCTCAACCCCAAAATACTAAAACCCTAAACCCCTCAACCCATAATCAAACCCTAGCCAAGTAGGTTTCATGCATTTATAGATCAAAATTTGGGATACGTTCATTAAATTTCGCTAACGCCTTTCTAATTCATGAATATCGGCATATAGCTCAACCTAAAATCTAAACACTAAGCCCTATACCCCTAAACACTAAAAACCCTAAACCCTCAACCCCTAACCCTGACTAAGCTGGTATCATGCACTTATAGATAAAATTTGAGATACTTTCATTATTAAATTGTTGCTACGTCATTCTATTCCACGAATATAAGCATAAAGCTTGAACTTCATTGGAAATTCCTGAAACCCTAAACAACCCAGAAAACCTAAACCCTCAACCCCTAAATTCCCTAATCCCCAAACAACCCCCCAACCTAAACCCTTGACCACTAAATACTAAAACCCTAAACCCTAAACCCCTCAACCCATAATTAAACCCTAAACAAGTAGCTATCATGCTCTTGTATATCCAAATTCAAGATACTTTCATTAAATTGCTGTAAAACCATTCTGTTCCACAAATATAAGCATAAATCTTGAACATTATTCATAAACCCTAAACCCCTCAACCCATAATTAAACCCTAACCAAGTAGGTATCATGCTCTTGTATATCCAAATTCAAGATACTTTCATTAAATTGTTGTAAAACCATTTTGTTCCACAAATATAAGCATAAATCTTGAACATTATTCATAATTCCCTAAACCCTACACCCCTAAACCCCTAATTAAACGACCCTGAATAATTAAGCAGGTATATCATCCACTTATATATCAACATTTGAGATATACTTTCATTAAATTATGCTAACACCATTTCATTCCACGAATCTAAGCATAAAGCTTGAACATTATTATTGAAAATGCCCTAAAACTGAAACCTTAAACCCTAAACCCTTAAATAACCCTGGCCAAGCCGGTATATATCATCCACTTATAGATCAACATTTGAGATACACTTTTATTAAATTATGCTAAAGCCATTCATTTCCATGAATCAAGCATAAAGACTAAGCATTATTGAAAATTCCATAAAACCTAAACCTTAAACCCATAAACCCTTTAACCCAAAACCCTGACAATCCATGCTAGGTATCATGCATTTATAGATAAAAATTATTTAACTGCGCTAGCGCCTTTCTATTTCACGAATATCGGCATATAGCTCGAAAATTATTTAAAATTCACTAAACCCTACCCCCCCCCCCCCCCCTAAAACCTAAACACTACGCCCTATCCCCCTAAACACTAAACCCTCAACCCCTAACCCTAACTAAGAAGGTATCATGCACTTATAGATAAAATTAGAGATACTTTCATTATTAAATTATTGCTAAGTCATTCTATTCCACGAATATAAGCATAAAGCTGGAACTCATTGAAAATTCCCGAAACCCTAAAAAACCCTAAAAACCTAAACCCTCAACCCCTAAATTCCCTAAACCCAAACAACCCCCCAACCTAAACCCTCGACCCTAAATACTAAAACCATAACTAAATCCCTCAACACATAATTAAACCCTAACCAAGTAGTTATCATGCACTTATAGATCCAAATTCGAGATACTTTTGTTAAATTGCGTTAAAACCATTTTGTTCCACAAATATAAACACAGAGCTTGAACATTATTCAAAATTCGCTAAACCCTTAAGCCCTAATTAAACGACCCTGACTAATTAAGTAGGTATATCATCCACTTATATATCAACATTTGAGATATACTTTCATTAAATTACGCTAACGCCATTCCATTCCACGAATCTAAGCATAAAGCTAGAACATTATTATTGAAAATTCCTTAAAACCTAAACCTTAAACCCTAAACCCCTAAACGTCCCTGACCAAGCCGGTATATATCATCCACTTGTAGATCAACACTTGAGATATACGTTTATTAAATTATGCTAAATCCATTCATTTCCACGAATCTAACCATAAAGCCTAGCTAAACATTATTGAAAATGCCATAATACGTAAGCTTTAAACCCCTAAACCCTTTAACCCTAAACCTTGACAATGCAGGCTAGGTATCATGCATTTATAGATCAAAATTTGAGATACTTTAATTAAATTGCGCTAACACCATTCTATTTCACGAATATCAGCATATAGCTCGAATATTATTGAAAATTCACTAAACCCTACCCCCTAAAACCTAAACAATAAGACCTGTACCCCTAAACACTAAAAACCCTAAACCCTCAATGCCTAACCCAGACTAAGCAGGTATCATGCACTTATAGATAAAATTAGAGATACTTTCATTATTAAATTGTTTCTAAGTCATTCTATTCCATGAATATAAGCATAAATCTTGAACTTCATTGAAAATTCCCAAAACCCTAAATAACCCCGAAAACCTAAACCATCAACCCCTAAATTCGCTAAACCCCAAACAACCCCCAACCTAAACCCTCAACCCCTAAATACTGAAATCCTAAACCCTAAACCCCTCAACCCATAATTAAACCCTAACCAAGTAGGTACCATGCACTATAGATCCAAATTTGAGATACTTTCATTAAATTGCGGTAAAGCCATTCAATTCCACAAATATAAGAATAAAGCTTGAACATTATTAAAAATTCCCTAAACCCTAAACCCCTAAACCCCTCATTAAACGACCCTAACTAATTAAGTAGGTATAACATTGTAACACCATGGTTCTGAAAAGACCGTAGCTTCTATGTGACATGCCAATCCCTGGATCGGTTCATTGGCCCACAATAGAATAAGATGAATAACATAGCAAAATATCCGTGTATCATAAATAGTGAAGATCCAGAGTATCATTATTACAATAAAACTTAGCTCAAGGCTAGCTTAATGTTATTCAAGTAGCAACATAAATATAGTAAATCCTCCATTCTTCAAATTGCCCACAAGTGAACAAGTGCCGAGTGAAGTACCGTGGCCTAAATCGATTACTCAGAATCGGAATATCCTGCAACATGAAACATAGCAGCCCCGAAGGGTCAATACATGGAATGTATGGCAAGTAGAGCTATTAAAGGACACAGTAGTGCTAACATGTACATGCATATCTGGCAAGTGGAGATGTGGCTAGCTTGCATTTGCAAATACCTTTGTCCTACTTTCATAAACAGTTTTTGATTTTTCTTTGAAAGATCCCAATTAAGTTAACCCAACATCATTAAAGCAATTATGAAATTAGAATGAGCGAGAAACATGTCATGGAATCAATATCAAGCAACTCAGATGTCCATAACCAGGGACACGGCTAATCGATTAGGTTATACACCTTGCAGGGCACTTTACCCATGTGACTTGGCCAGCCCAGCTCGTACCATCACTCTCATTTTGGGTGATGATAGGGAGAAGACCAAGAAGAGACCGTTCGGGAAGTAGCTTCCCAATCCCGACGTGCACCGGTCCATCCTACCAAAATTCTACATCTCTGGATACGCGGGTTCGAGTTACCACAACCTACTGAGTCCAACCAACCGCCCATTTCATTATTGGCACATGGTTGTACACGTAAGCTACAAAATAAAGAATCCAATCATTTTCTCTTGATACCTGGGTGCCTTTCCGCAATGATACCACCAAAAATTATCAATACCATCACACCCAGGAGATTCATTGATTAAGTTGTTTTAGTTTTCACAAACCAACACATTTAGAAACAACTTAGAGTGATGTAACCCAGCCCTCGTTCATCATAGAATGGCTAAGCACATCTACCAATGGTGGTTCATCTATAGGGAAAGCCCTACCATATAATAGGTCATAGCATAGCGATAGTAATAACCTACACATGCATCTACAAAATACACGACAATGCATTGAAAATAGTAGGACAACATCATGAACAAGGTAGCATCTACTTGCCTTGGTTGTAGCGGTCAGAAGAACAATCCACACACGAGCAAGCGTTGCAATCATCACAATCTACACGATACAATTGCATTCATAAACAAACCATCCGCAATCATATGCAAACAAAGATGATGCGAGATGCATGCATGACAAGTGGATTGATGCTACAGCAGCATCACATAATCTTATTCAGTATAGCTACTGTATACATGCATGGAAATTATTTTTAGCGCAAAGAAAACAAGCATGCAATTTATAATGCTCAATAATAGAGCTAGAAACTAAATAATTCACCACTGCTAACATACTATTTCTAAAATCTTGGAAAAATTCTACTGTGTAGGCAACTCTAAATAGAAACAGTAACAATTGGAATTTCTCAAAAAGGATTTATTTAACTCCCTGAGTAATAAAAATACTACAGTAAGCCTCTAGATATATTCTGCAAAAACCATTACTGTAAGCCTAACTTTTTAATTCACTATGAGATTTCCCTTGTTCTACTGATTCCAGGGACATCTTATTTGCAATTTTTGGAGTTACAGAACTTATTCTATGATTTAATTACTCTAAAAAGGGCATTAACTTATTTAATTATTCAGGACAAAACCATGCTATAAAAGTGTAAAACAATGGTACAGCAAGATTCTACACGAGAAACTGATTCTACACATATTTTATTTGCAATTTTTGGCCCAGTAGATCTAAAGATATGAATTTTACAAGTTTATACAATTTTCTGCCATTTAAATCAATTTCTTTATTTCCAGAACGGTCAACGCTGACGCGCGGACACGCGGGCGCGACGCGGCATGCCACGAGTGGCCGGTACCAGTTCAGTGCAGAGACAGAAGAGGGCCGTTGGATCTTATGAAGATCGGACGGTCGAGGTTGACCGTGGCGAGACTCACCGACGCGATGACGTGGCGACGGCGGGCTCGTCGGGCGGCGGCGGTTGTGGCGGTCTCTGGCGTTGGCAAGGTGGTCGACGAGGTGAAGAGGAGGATGGCATGCCGATTGGTGGCGTCGGGGTGTTGCGTGGCTTCCTCTGGCGTCGACGACGGATGGCTGGAGGCGGCGGCGTCGGCGATGCTCCTGCGAGCAATTGGCGGCGCTACGCTGCGGGAGGCAAGGGGAAACAAGCACGGGGTGAAACGGTGAAGCAAGGCGGTCGTCAAGGAGTAGAGAGGGCAAGGGGGCGGCTCGGAGCGTCGGCGGCGAGGCTTACCGAGAGCGGCGGCGGCGGTAGAAAAGTTCGAGCTCGGATCCGAGCTCGAGCTAGGGTTTCTAGGCGATTTTGAGGGGGAAAAGTGGCGGCGGGGTGAGGCTTAAGAGAGGCCCGAATATTGGGGAGGGGGCCAGGCAGTTAGAGGCCGAATCGGGTGAGAAATGCGGCGGCAGCGGCGCGGAGTCCGCGCCGGGCATGATGGCGGGGATGACAGGCGGGCCCCGCCTGTCAGCGGCTGGCGCGCGCGGGCTGGCCGCTGGTTGCGGTGGGCCGGCCCAGCGGCTATGCGATGCGCGGGGGGTGCGGCGAGCGGCGGTTAGCCAGGGGTTAGGTGGGCCGGTTAGGTTAGTTTCGTTTTTTTTGTTCTAATTCTTTAATCTTTTCTATTTTTGTATTTCTATTGTATCTTTTTCATACGGACTCCAAACGAGTTGAATTTTCTTTCTAAATTTTTCTAAAATTCAGAAGATCAACATGGGATCCTTTTGTAATCCTTTCCACTAGTTTTCAAATGGTGTATTACAAATCCTAGTATATTCCCTTGTAGGTGCATCTCGGTGATTCCAATTAGGGTTTCAAAATAGCGTTTTGCAACTCAAATAATTTCATGAATGCAGAATGTCATTGCAAGTGAATGATGATCATGATGCAGTGCAGTACCAAATCTAGAATTTGGGAATGTTGGGATGTGACAATCATCCACTTATATATCAACATTTGAGATATACTTTCATTAAATTACACTAATGCCATTCCATTCTATGAATCTAAGCATAAATCTTGAACATTATTATTGAAAATGCCCTAAAACCTAAAACTTAAACCCTATAAACCCTATAACCCTAAACCCCTAAACGTTCGTGACTAAGCCGGTATATACCATCCACTTATAGATCAACATTTGAGATATACTTTTATTAAATTATGCTAAAGCCATTCATTTCCACGAATCTAAGCTTAAAGCCCAAACATTATTGAAAATGCCATAAAACCTAAACCTTAAACCTCTTAACCCTTTAACCCCCAAACCCTAACAAACTAGGCAAGGTATCATGCATTTGTAGATCAAAAATTGAGATACTTTCATTAAATTGCGATAACGCCTTTTTTCACAAATATCAGCATATAGCTCGAACATTATGGAAAATTCACTAAAACCCACCCCCTAAAACCTAAACACTAAGCCTATACCACTAAACACTAAAAACCCTAAACCCTCAACCCCTAACCCTGACTAAGCAGGTATCATGTACTTATAGATAAAATTTGAGAAACTTTCATTATTAAATTGTCGCTAAGTCATTTTGTTCTACGAATATAAGCATAAAGATCGAACTTGATTGAAAATTCCCAAAACCCTAAAACAACCCCGAAAACATAAACCCTCAACCCCCGAAATTCCCTAAACCCCAAACAACTCCCCAACCTAAACCCTCGACCCCTAAATACTAAAACGCTAAACCCTAAACCCCTCAACCCATAATTAAATCCTAACCAATTAGGTGTTATGCACATATAGATACAAATTCAAGATACTTTCATTAAATTGCAGTAAAAACATTCTGTTCCACAAATATAACCATAAAGCTTTGACATTATTCAAAATTTCTTAAACCCTAAACCCCTAATTAAATGACCCTGACTAATTAAGCAGGTATATCATCCACTTATATATCAACATTTGAGATATACTTTTATTAAATAACGCTAATGACATTCCATTCCATGAATATAAGCATAAAGCTTGAACATTATTATTGAAAATTCCCTAAATCCTAAACCTCAAACCCTATTAACCCTAAACCCTAAACCCCTAAATGACCCTGACCAAGCCGGTATATATCTTCCACTTATAGATCAACATTTGAGATATACTTTTACTAAATTATCCGAAATCCATTCATTTCCACGAATCTAAGCGTAAAGCCTAGCAAAACATTATTGAAAATTCCATACAACCTAAACATTAAACCCCTAAACCCTTTAACCCTAGACACTGACAAAGCAGGCTAGGTATCATGCATTTATAGATCCAAATTTGAGATACTCTCATTAAATTGTGCTAATGCCTTTCTGTTTCACGAATATCGGCATATAGCTCGAAAATTATTGAAAATTCACTAAACTCTACCCCCTAAAACCTAAACATTATGCCTTATACCCCTAAACACTAAATACCCTAAACCCTCAACCCTTAACCCTAACTAAGCAGGTATCATGCACTTATAGATAAAATTTGAGATACTTTCATTATTAAATTGTTAATAAGTAATTCTATTCCACGAATATAAGCATAAATCTCAAACTTCATTGAAAATTCCCGAAACCCTAAAAACCTAAACCCTCAACCCCTAAATTCCCTAAACCCCAAACACCCCCAACCTAAACCCACGACCCCTAAATACTAAAATCCTAAACCCATAATTAAACCCTAACCAAGTAGGTATCATGCACTATAGATCCAAATTCAAGATACTTTTGTTCAAATGCGGTAAAACCATTCTGTTCCACAAATATAAGCAGAAAGGTTGAACATTATTCAAAATTCCCTAACCCCTAAACCCCTAATTAAACGACCCTGACTAATTAATTAGGTATATCATCCACTTATATGTCAACATTTGAGATATACTTTAATTAAACTACGCTAACGCCATTCCTTTCCACGAATCTAAGCATAAAGCTTGAACATTCTTGTTGAAAATGACCTAAAACCTAAACCTTAAACCCTATAACCCTAAACCCCTAAACGTCCCTAACTAAGCCGGTATATATCATCCACTTATAGATCAACATTTGAGATATACTTTTATTAAATTATGCTCAAGCCATTCATTTCCAAGAACATAAGCATAAAGCCTAAACATTATTGAAAATGCCATAAAACGTAAACATTAAAC
Source organism: Avena atlantica (assembly GCA_910589765.1). Classification (NCBI taxonomy): domain Eukaryota; kingdom Viridiplantae; phylum Streptophyta; class Magnoliopsida; order Poales; family Poaceae; genus Avena; species Avena atlantica. The sequence continues at coordinate 198,020,661 of OU342738.1, read as the reverse complement.
CTCTAAACCCTTTAACCCTAAACCCTGACAAAGCAGGTGAGGTATCTTGCATTTATAGATCAAAATTTGAGATACTTTCATTAAATTGTGCTAACGCCTTTCTATTTCATGAACATTAGCATATAACTCAAACATTATTGAAAATTCACTAAACCCTACCCCCTAAAACCTAAACACTAAGTCATATACCCCTAAACACTAAAAACCCTAAACCCTCAACCCCTAACCCAGACTAAGCAGGTATCATGCACTTATAGATAAAATTTCAGATACTTTTATTATTAAATTGTCGCTAAGTAATTCTATTCCATGAATATAAGCATAAAGCTCGAAATTGATTGAAAATTCCTGAAACCCTAAAACAACCCCGAAAACCAAAACCCTCAACCCCTAAATTCCCTAAACCCGTAACAACTCCCCAACCTAAATCCTCGACCCCTAAATACTAAAACCCTAAACACCTCAACCCATAATTAAACCCTAACCAAGTAGGTATCATGCACTTATATATCCAAATTCGAGATACTTTCGTTAAATTTCGGTAAAAACATTATATTCCACAAATATAAGCATAAAGCTTGGACATTATTCAAAATTCCCTAAACCCTAAACCCCTAATTAAACGACCCTGACTAATTAAGCAGGTATATCATCCACTTATATATAAACATTTGAGATATACTTTCATTAAATTATGCTAATGCCATTCCATTCCACGAATCTAAGCATAAAGCTTGAACATTATTATTGAAAATTACCTAAAACCTAAACCTTAAACTCTAAAACCCTAACCAAGCAGGTATCATGCGCTTTAAGATCAAAATTTGAGATACTATCATCAAATTGCGATAACACCATTCTAATTCATGACATGTCGAACATTATTGAAAATTACCTAAACCCTAACCCCCTGAAGCCTAAACCCTAAGCCATATACCCCTAAAAACCTTAAACCCTAACTCCTAACTCTAAGCTCGAACATAAACCCCAAAAACCAAAACCCTCAACCCCTAATTTCCCTAAACCCCTAACATCTCCCCAACCTAAATCCTCGACCCCTAAATATTAAAACCCTAAACCCCTCAACCCATAATTAAACCCTAACCAAGTAGGTATCATGCACTTATATATCCAAATTCGAGATACTTTCGTCAAATTGCGGTAAAAAATTATATTCCACAAATATGAGCATAAAGCTTGGACATTATTCAAAATTCCCTAAACCCTAAACCCCTAATTAAACGACCCTAACTAATTAAGTAGGTATATCATCCCCTTATATATAAACATTTGAGATATACTTTCATTAAATTATGCTAATGCCATTCCATTCCACGATTCTAAGCATAAAGCTTGAACATTATTATTGAAAATTACCTAAAACCTAAACCTAAACCTTAAACCCTATTAACCCTAAAACCCTGACCAAGCAGGTGTCATGCGCTTTAAGATCAAAATTTGCGATACTATCATCAAATTGCGCTAACACCATTCTAATTCATGACATGTCGAACATTATTGAAAATTACCTAAACCCTAACCCCCTGAAGCCTAAACCCTAAGCCATATACCCCTAAAAACCTTAAACCCTAACCCCTAACTCTAAGCTCGAACATAACCATGAACGCTAAACTACCCCTAAAAACAAGAATCTTAAACCCTCAATACTAAAAACCTAAACCCTCAACCCATAAACCCTAACCAACCACGTATCATGCACTTATAATCAAACTTTTAGATACTTTCATTATTAAATTGTTGCTAAGTCATTCTATTCCATGAATATATGCATAAATCTCGAACTGAGGATTGAAAATTCTCAAATCCCTAAACCCTAAACCCGTAAATAACTAAAACCCAAAACACTAAACCCTAAACCCTAAAACTGAAACCCTAAATAATCATGACCAGGCAGGGTATCATCATAAGCATAAATCTTGAACGGTATTGAAAATTCCCTAAACCCCTAAACGACCCTGACTAGGCACGAGTATCATCCACTTGTAGATCAACATTTGAGATAAACTTTCATTAAATGATAATAATGCCATTCTATTCCAGGAATATAAGCCTAAAGATTGAACATTATTGAAAAATGCCTCAAAACCTAAACCCTAAACCCTAAACCCTCAACCCCTAAACACTGACCAAGCAAGTATCATGCCGTTATAGACACGTTATCATAAACTATGGCAGAGATATTGTCATGACCTTGGCCATCTTGTTTGAAAGATTTCAAAATATAATGCTTATCAATTTCGGTAAATGTGTGGAAACTCATTTAAATGTTGGTAAGCATGTTTTCGCTGCCGTGTGGGTCCAGACAGGGCCAGCATGTGAGGAGCAACTGTGTCGGAGTAGCGTAAGTCGGAAGCTTCAACCTCAAAATTGCCGCATAGTGCCAAAACATCTCGCACATCTATTCAAAAATCCCGCCCTATTTTTTGCGATGCAAAATTCCTCTTCTATTCCTCTTCTATGCATTTATAGATCCAAATTTGAGATACTCTCATTAAATTGTGCTAATGCCTTTCTGTTTCACGAATATCGGCATATAGCTCGAAAATTATTGAAAATTCACTAAACTCTACCCCCTAAAACCTAAACATTATGCCTTATACCCCTAAACACTAAATACCCTAAACCCTCAACCCTTAACCCTAACTAAGCAGGTATCATGCACTTATAGATAAAATTTGAGATACTTTCATTATTAAATTGTTGCTAAGTAATTCTATTTCACGAATATAAGCATAAAGCTCAAACTTCATTGAAAATTCCCGAAACCCTAAAAACCTAAACCCTCAACCCCTAAATTCCCTAAACCCCAAACACCCCCAACCTAAACCCACGACCCCTAAATACTAAAATCCTAAACCCATAATTAAACCCTAACCAAGTAGGTATCATGCACTATAGATCCAAATTCAAGATACTTTTGTTCAAATGCGGTAAAACCATTCTGTTCCACAAATATAAGCAGAAAGGTTGAACATTATTCAAAATTCCCTAACCCCTAAACCCCTAATTAAACGACCCTGACTAATTAATTAGGTATATCATCCACTTATATGTCAACATTTGAGATATACTTTAATTAAACTACGCTAACGCCATTCCTTTCCACGAATCTAAGCATAAAGCTTGAACATTCTTGTTGAAAATGACCTAAAACCTAAACCTTAAACCCTATAACCCTAAACCCCTAAACGTCCCTAACTAAGCCGGTATATATCATCCACTTATAGATCAACATTTGAGATATACTTTTATTAAATTATGCTCAAGCCATTCATTTCCAAGAACATAAGCATAAAGCCTAAACATTATTGAAAATGCCATAAAACGTAAACATTAAACCTCTAAACCCTTTAACCCTAAACCCTGACAAAGCAGGTGAGGTATCTTGCATTTATAGATCAAAATTTGAGATACTTTCATTAAATTGTGCTAACGCCTTTCTATTTCATGAACATTAGCATATAACTCAAACATTATTGAAAATTCACTAAACCCTACCCCCCTAAAACCTAAACACTAAGTCATATACCCCTAAACACTAAAAACCCTAAACCCTCAACCCCTAACCCAGACTAAGCAGGTATCATGCACTTATAGATAAAATTTCAGATACTTTTATTATTAAATTGTCGCTAAGTAATTCTATTCCATGAATATAAGCATAAAGCTCGAAATTGATTGAAAATTCCTGAAACCCTAAAACAACCCCGAAAACCAAAACCCTCAACCCCTAAATTCCCTAAACCCGTAACAACTCCCCAACCTAAATCCTCGACCCCTAAATACTAAAACCCTAAACCCCTCAACCCATAATTAAACCCTAACCAAGTAGGTATCATGCACTTATATATCCAAATTCGAGATACTTTCGTTAAATTTCGGTAAAAACATTATATTCCACAAATATAAGCATAAAGCTTGGACATTATTCAAAATTCCCTAAACCCTAAACCCCTAATTAAACGACCCTGACTAATTAAGCAGGTATATCATCCACTTATATATAAAAATTTGAGATATACTTTCATTAAATTATGCTAATGCCATTCCATTCCACGAATCTAAGCATAAAGCTTGAACATTATTATTGAAAATTACCTAAAACCTAAACCTTAAACTCTAAAACCCTGACCAAGCAGGTGTCATGCGCTTTAAGATCAAAATTTGAGATACTATCATCAAATTGCGATAACACCATTCTAATTCATGACATGTCGGACATTATTGAAAATTACCTAAACCCTAACCCCCTGAAGCCTAAACCCTAAGCCATATACCCCTAAAAACCTTAAACCCTAACCCCTAACTCTATGCTCGAACATAAACCCCAAAAACCAAAACCCTCAACCCCTAATTTCCCTAAACCCCTAACATCTCCCCAACCTAAATCCTCGACCCCTAAATATTAAAACCCTAAACCCCTCAACCCATAATTAAACCCTAACCAAGTAGGTATCATGCACTTATATATCCAAATTCGAGATACTTTCGTCAAATTGCGGTAAAAAATTATATTCCACAAATATGAGCATAAAGCTTGGACATTATTCAAAATTCCCTAAACCCTAAACCCCTAATTAAACGACCCTAACTAATTAAGCAGGTATATCATCCCCTTATATATAAACATTTGAGATATACTTTCATTAAATTATGCTAATGCCATTCCATTCCACGATTCTAAGCATAAAGCTTGAACATTATTATTGAAAATTACCTAAAACCTAAACCTAAACCTTAAACCCTATTAACCCTAAAACCCTGACCAAGCAGGTGTCATGCGCTTTAAGATCAAAATTTGAGATACTATCATCAAATTGCGCTAACACCATTCTAATTCATGACATGTCGAACATTATTGAAAATTACCTAAACCCTAACCCCCTGAAGCCTAAACCCTAAGCCATATACCCCTAAAAACCTTAAACCCTAACCCCTAACTCTAAGCTCGAACATAACCATGAACGCTAAACTACCCCTAAAAACAAGAATCTTAAACCCTCAATACTAAAAACCTAAACCCTCAACCCATAAACCCTAACCAACCACGTATCATGCACTTATAATCAAACTTTTAGATACTTTCATTATTAAATTGTTGCTAAGTCATTCTATTCCATGAATATATGCATAAATCTCGAACTGAGGATTGAAAATTCTCAAATCCCTAAACCCTAAACCCGTAAATAACTAAAACCCAAAACACTAAACCCTAAACCCTAAAACTGAAACCCTAAATAATCATGACCAGGCAGGGTATCATCATAAGCATAAATCTTGAACGGTATTGAAAATTCCCTAAACCCCTAAACGACCCTGACTAGGCACGAGTATCATCCACTTGTAGATCAACATTTGAGATAAACTTTCATTAAATGATAATAATGCCATTCTATTCCAGGAATATAAGCCTAAAGATTGAACATTATTGAAAATGCCTCAAAACCTAAACCCTAAACCCTAAACCCCTAAACACTGACCAAGCAGGTATCATGCCGTTATAGACACGTTATCATAAACTATGGCAGAGATATTGTCATGACCTTGGCCATCTTGTTTGAAAGATTTCAAAATATAATGCTTATCAATTTCGGTAAATGTGTGGAAACTCATTTAAATGTTGGTAAGCATGTTTTCGCTGCCGTGTGGGTCCAGACAGGGCCAGCATGTGATGAGCAACTGTGTCGGAGTAGCGTAAGTCGGAAGCTTCAACCTCAAAATTGCCGCATAGTGCCAAAACATCTCGCACATCTATTCAAAAATCCCGCCCTATTTTTTGCGATGCAAAATTCCTCTTCTATACCTGGCCTGGAAACAAGGACCAGAGGAGCACTGCAATAATAGAGGGGTATATGTGGTAAATTTTCATCATCTCACCTACATCCCCCCATCACCTCTTCACCGCCCACCCCCTCCAACCTCCACCTTCCTCCAACTGCTTCACCGCTAGCCCTCCTTCCACACCGAAGCTCCTTCACCGTTGGTGCTCTCTTCTACACAGGTGCATCTTCACCGTCGGTGCTCTCTTCCACACCGGAGCTCCTTCCCCGCCAGCTCACTCTTCCACTCAGGAACATCTTCACCGCCCAACGCACCGGATCCACCTCGAAATGCCCAGCCGACATGTAAGACCCCACCTTAGTAAAGGTAAAGGCCCCTGTGATTGCAATGCTAGTCCCTGGATCAAATGCTAGCATCCACAGTTTAAGATGAAGTGCACAGATACAAAGGTCTTTATTACATTGTCATTCCAGAGACAAACATAGCCTTTACAACTCAATAGCCACAGGGGCTAGTACAACAGTTCGATTCATAAGTAAATAAAGTAAAGTATTCATCTTCATGTGCCATAGCCAAGCATGTTGAGTGTAGACTCATAACCCTAATCCTCATCAGAGTAACCTGCGACATCATAAGTTACAGCCACAGTGGGTCAATACATTTGGAATTGTATTGGCAAGTGATACCATAGTAGAATAGTAGTATCTAACATCTATATGAATTTGGCTAAGTGTAGCTTAGGCTTGCTTTGCTCAAAATAGGTTTTTTCTATCAGTCGAAAACACTAAGTTTTTATTTTGACAAAAACTCCCAAGGAACCACCAATAGACATTGGTGAACCTTTACCCTTGTTCAACCACAAATTTTAACTTAGAAATTGGGATGAGGAGATCCTTGATAGCTTCAATGTCTTTGATGCTCCAATTGTCCGTTGTCGGGGACACGGCTAAGTACTTAAGTTTTACCATCTCGAGAGGTGGTGCACTTTCCCCACAAGACTCGACATGCATCGAGACAAGACCTTCCAGAAGCCTTCCCTTAGACCACCATGGACGCGTTCCATCCTATCCCCTACCACCAACTGTCCATCTAGCTAAGTTATTGCAACCTATATGATCAAGGCAGAGCCCATATGCCATGTGGTTGCACTAGAGGCTTCTAAATACTAAGTATCTCAAATCCCTTTGTTCCTGGGTGGCTATCCACAAGTGAGATACACAAGGTAAACCATATACATGGGCCTTGTGTAACCACTCAACATAAACAATCATACCATTCCACCCAGGTGATTCATTCACTTAGTTGTTTTATTAAGAAAAACACAAGTCAAAGACTTAACAATATTTTCCATAGCATGAATATATTCCACCCTTTTTTGCTACTAGCTAGGCTAAGCATGATATCATAACAAGCATCTTAACTTAGAGAAAATTCTACCAAGACTACAACTACTAGGATTTCCCAAGGCATAGCATAGTATATAACTTAGAAAAATTCCATGCAGCCCTATTCAAAATATCACTAGTGCATAGTCAAAATAATAGGACAAAATATATGAAGCATCACTTTCCTTGGTAGTTTGGGGAGTAGAAACAATCCTCACACTCACAATCACCACTAGCACCAAAATCTACACATAAAATGATAACACCAAATTCACATTCAAATTTTTAAGCAAAAAAAATATGAATGCATGCAAATGCAATGAAATGACTTTTCTACACTAAACAAGTCAACTAAATAGTACTGAACATAAAGCCATCTATTTAGAGTCAAAACAAACTTAAATTTGCCTCAAAACACTTTTATAAACAATTTATATAGCCAAAATAAGCCTATAAAGTGTTCTACAAATAAACCCATTTTTCCAGAAGAAATATACAAATTTAATCCCACGGTAATGTAGAGTTAAATTTTATTAATCCAATGATATCTTATTTGCATTTTTTGGATAAACAGAATAAAAGATATGAATTTTACAAGTTTGCAATTCTAATAGATTCAAAATAGATTTTAAATCTAAAATCCAGACATGTGGACGCATCTGATTGGCCCGTACTGCTTCGCGCGGATCGACCAACGAGAGCCGCATGATCTAAATGAAATCGCACGGGCCAGATTGATCGATAATGATTCATTATGTGATATGTTCTATGCCTTAGGATCAAGATCCAACGGTGCTCGATCAAGCGACCATGGATGGGCGGCACAAATGGCCACTGGTGGCGGCGGCGCTACTGACGGCGGTGCTTCGGGGATTCCAGAGTGGTCTAGGGGCCGTGGTGATGCTTACCAGCATCGCAAGGTCGCGAGGAAGCTCGACGTGGCCTTGGTTCGGACGGGGGCGAGCTGCTGTGGTCGCTGGGGCTCGTCGGAGTTATGGGCAGTGTCGGGTTCGTGTAGACGATGACGGAGGCGATATTCTGGTTCACCCTACCGCACGACAAAGGTATCAGCATGTGCACAAAGACCAGGCGAACAAGTGAGGTTGAACTAGGGGACAAGAGGCGGTCGTATCTTACCAGAATTGCTCGCCGGAGACGAGGGCAGCCTTGGATGCTCATGGTGTTTGACGAAGTCGACGACCTAGGCCAGCACATGACGAACCAGTGGTGTCAGAAGATGCGCAAGGGGTATAGGATCAACACCATATGAACGAGGGGCGGGAGCGAGCACGACACTCACCGGAATACCTCGCCGTAGTTCATCGGGTAGCGGCGGTGTAGGTCAGATTACGAGCAGCCTGACGGAGATTGAGAGCGGTTGTTTGGGGGGAAATGATCGTGGTGGTGTGGGGGTTAAGTAGCCAGCGGGGGTGAGGGAATTACGCAGAGATTCAATGGAAATTAAGCCCGAAATCAATGTGGCATTGATGGGGAAGGAAACGGGCAGCGACGACGTCTGCGCGCGGGCTTTGGGGAAGAAGGTGGTGAGCTGGCGCAGGGCCCAGTGGCAGTGACAGCGGGGTAGGGCTAGTGCGCGTGAGAGAGAGGGGGAATGGGCCGAGTGGGCTGCTGGGCCGTTTATGGCTCTAGGCCGAATAGGTAGCAAGTTGTTTTATTTTTTTTCTCTTCTCCTTTTCTTTTTATATTTGATTTTCCAGGAATGATTTTCAAACCCTAATTCAAACAAGTTTGATTTCAAATCTTCTCTAGATTTTTATACATTGAACTTTGCACTCTAGAGTGTGACAAACACACTTGACCACTCAAATTCACTTTGGCCCTTGGAAAAAATAAAACAAAACCATGCCACATATGATTTAATAAAATGGGCATATTAATGGTTTTATTTGGATTTTTTATTTGAAACTTTTTGTGCAAGACAAATATGATATGACAATATGGATGCAATGCATGCTTTTGTAATTCATGAATTTTGGTATGTTACCCCCTTAAGATGAATCTCGCCCTCGAGATTCGGATTGGCTAGCAAATAGGTGAGGGTGGTCTTTTCGAAGATCATCTTCTCTTTCCCAAGTTGCTTCTTCTTCGGTATGATGAATCCATTGTACTTTGCAGAATTTGATAGTCTTAGTCCGAGTAACTCTTTCTACAGTCTCAAGAATCTTGATAGGTTTCTCCCCATAGGTGAGATCACTCTCCAACTGAACCTCTTCTAAAGGTATAGTATCCTTCAAAGAAGGTTCTTCCATCTCCGGATGGCATTTCTTTAACTGACTCACATGAAACACATTGTGAACCGCTGACAGTGATTCAGGCAATTCAATCTCATAATCTTTGCGACTCAAAATCTTAAATGGTCCAACATATCTTGGTGCCAATTTTCCTTTGACTCCAAATCTCTTCACACCACGAGATGGTGAGACTCTAAGATAAGCTCTATCACCTACCTCATAGGTGACTTCTCTACGCTTTGGATCTGCGTAGCTCTTTTGTCGTAACTGGGCTATCTTTAATCTGTCCTTTACCAATTTGACTTTATCTTCAGCTTCCTTGATCAATTCTGGTCCAAACAAATTTCTTTCTCCAACACCACTCCATAGAAATGGCGTAGTACACTTCCTTCCATAGAGAAATTCAAACGGTGTCATCTCAATGCTGGCTTGATAGCTGTTATTGTAAGAGAATTCTGCGTAAGGTAGACTTTCATCCCAACTAGCACCATAGTCTAGGGCACATGCCCTCAACATATCCTCCAAAATCTGATTGGTTATTTCTGTTTGTCCATCGGTCTGGGGGTGAAAAGATGTGCTGAACTCTAACCTTGTTCCCAATGATTCATGTAGTTGTCGCCAAAAATGCGAAGTAAACTGATTTCCTCTATCAGACACAATACTCTTAGGCACTCCATGTAGACATACAATCTCGTTCGTATAGATCTTAGCTAGCTTAGCACATGCATAGGTAGTCTTCATGGGTATGAAATGAGCCACTTTAGTTAGGCAATCTACGACAACCCAAATAGAATCATATCCAGATCTAGTCCTTGGTAGTCCGGTGATAAAATCCATACCAATTTTCTCCCACTTCCAATCAGGAATGGGTAGTGGTTGTAATAACTGTGCCAGTTTCTGATGTTCCGCCTTCACTCGACTACACACATCACACAAAACCATATGTTATGTGATGTCCTTCTTGAGATTATTCCACCAGAATCTTTCCTTCACATCCATGTACATTTTGGTGTTACCTGTATGAATGGAATATGGTGAGTTGTGTGCTTCTTGCAGAATCAGTTTCCGAAGCTCCGGATCTTGCGGAATGCAGATACGTTTTCCATACCATAAAGTACCATGTTCGTCTTCATGGAATCCTTTAGCCTTTCCTTTGCTAGTTTTACCTTTAATCTCTTCAATTTCCTTGTCCAACTTTTGGACTTCTTTGATCTTTTCCAGCAATGTGGTTTGAACATCCAATGACATGAGATGTCCTTCAGGTACTATTTCCAATCTGAGATCTTTGAATTGGGCACACAGATCATCTAGCAATTTTCCCTTAGTAAGACCATTCACATAAACCTTATGGCCTAATGCATCTGCTACAACATTTTCTTTATCGGGATGGTATTGCAAACTCAAGCCATAGTCCTTGATGATCTCTAGCCATCTTCTTTGTCTCATATTGCTTTTGAGTGAAGATATACTTCAAACTTTTGTGATTTGTGAACACTTCACAACGCTTTCCCAAAAGATAATGTCTCCATGTTTTGAGTGCATGGACAACAGAGGCTAACTCTAAGTCATGAGTAGGATAATTCACTTCATGAGTTTTGAGTTGTCTCGCGGCATAAGCCACAACTTTCCCTTCTTGCATCAAAACTCCACCTAATCCTTGGTGAGATGCATCACAATAGACTTGGAAATCTTTCTCCAAATCTGGCAGACATAGGACTAGTGTTGTCACTAGTCTCTTCTTCAATTCCTGGAAACTGACTTCACAACCTTCAGTCCAGTCAAACTTCTTATCTTTCTTGAGTAATTCTGTCATTGTCTTGGCTACCTTTGAGAAATTCTCAATGAACCATCTATAGTATCCTGCCAAGCATAGGAAACTACAAATTTCCTTAACTGACTTGGGAGATTCCCACTCAGTTACAGCTGACACCTTTGCGGGAACGACAGCTATACCATCTCCCGACACAATATGTCCAAGAAATCCAACTTCATTCAACCAGAATTCACACTTACTGAACTTGGCATACAACTTGTGCTCCTTGAGCTTCTCAACTATCAAACGCAAATGTTCTTCATGCTCTTCCTTACTCTTGGAATAGATCAAAATGTCATCGATGAATACGACAACAAACTTGTCAAGAAACTCCATGAACACTTTATTCATCATGTTCATGAAATAATCTGGGGCATTTGTCAATCCAAATGGCATCACGGTATACTCATACAATCCATACCTAGTGGAGAAAGCAGTCTTAGGTATGTCTTACTCTCTAATCTTTAGCTAAAAGTAGCCTGATCAGAGATCAATCTTTGAGAACACACGGGCTCCTTCTAGTTGATCAAATAGATCATGATTCTAGGCAAAGGGTACTTGTTCTTTATAGTCACCTCATTGAGTGAACGGTAATCAATGCATAACCTTTGACTTCTATCCTTCTTCTCAACAAACAAAACTGGTGCACCCCAAGACGAAGAACTTGGTTGAATAAATCCTTTCTGCAACTGTTCTCGAAGTTGTTTCTTGAGTTCTTTCAAGTCATCAACTGACATCTTGTAGGGTCTCTTTGCTATTGGTCTAGATCCTGGCAGCAAGTCAATCAGAAACTCCACATCTCTATCTGGTGGCATTCCTGGTAATTCTTCCAAAAACACATCCGGATATTCCTTCACAACTGGTACTCCATCCATGCTAACCCCCTTAAGATAATTTAGTTTACTCCCTTTTGATTCAAAGTTAGACTTGAACCTAATACTTTTCTTATCCGGGGTTGTGAGTGTAACAGTACGATTGGCGCATTCTAGTACTCCTTCATACTTAGTCATCCAATCCATACCCGAAATTAAATCCAATCCTTGGGAATCTAGGATTATCAGACTAACTGGAAACTTATACTTTCCAAATTCTGTCACTAGATCATGACATTCAAAATTCACTATCATCTCTCCTCCAGGACAGCTTACTTTAATAGGACACCCAATAGTTTCAGTTGGAAGCCCATTTTTATCAACAAATGCTCTTGATATGAATGAATGTGATGCACCGGTATCAAAAAGAACAAATGCTGGAAAAGAATTAAGCTTAAACTTACCAGCCATGGCATCAAACTCTTCATAAAAAAATTCCACATTGATGTGGTTCACTTGTCCCTTCTGGAAAGGGTTGGGCTTGTTGGGTCCTTAAACTTTCTTTTCTGGGCATTCATTTGCATAGTGCCTAGTTTTCTTGCATTTGAAGCACTCAACCTGACTGATGTCTCTTTTTGCAGGCTGACTTCCATTTCCATTCCCACTGTGGTGGCTCTTGTGTCCACTCTTGTGGTTCTTATACTTTTCATTGTCATGGCCGCGGTGGTGCTTATTGTCATGGTGACGATTACTGTTGTGGTTATTGTTATACTTCCCATGCTTGTGAGAACCAGAACCTCCACTATCATCACCATGGGAACGCTTATGAGACGATCCCGAGTTGTGCTTGTCAAAGTGATGCTTCCTCTTCATGTTCTCAACCTGCTTCATCTTGCTTTACAAGATGGTGGCCTTGTCACACGGTGATTGATATGTTGGGACATAGGAAACATATAGTTGCAGGTTCATTTCATCATTCAATACTTCAAGGAACTTCTCCTTCCTCTTGGCATCAGTATCAACTTCATCTGGTGCATAACGCGCCAGATTGTTGAACTCCTCAATGTATTCAGCCACACTGCGGTGACGTTGTTTCAAATTGTGGAACTCCTTCTTCTTCAAGTTCATCACTCCTGATGAGATGTGAGCTATACGAAATCCATACTAAAAAATAGCCCATGTCACATCTTCAATAGGAGTGGTGATCTGAAAGTTATCCCACCATGTTGTTGCTGGTCCTTCGAGCAGATGTGCTGCGAACCTGACCTTTTCCTCGTCGGTGCATCCAACAGTGACTAAGTCCTTGTTCACTTAACATAACCAGGCATTGGTTACCATTGGATTAGTGGTTCCCGAGAACTTGGCTGGTCTCAACCTCAAGAACCTTGTAAGCATGTCAAAGGCTGGTGGGTTGTTGGGGTTGTTGTTGTTATTGTTCTGATTCTGATTTTGATTTGCCATGAACTGGGTCATCATCTGCATCAGTTGAGTTTGAGTTGTCATCAACTGTTGCATCTTGGGATTGACATTTTTGTTGTTATTGTTTGGGTTGGGATTGGCACGATGGGGAGGCATATGTGGTTTCAATAAGGATAAGTAATGAGATATGACCCATAGATGCCATGCATAAAACATCACATAGCAACAAACACAATAAACAATCACAAGATAAACATAGAGTTTAAACAACGTAACCAACAAGTTTTGTAAAAGTAAACATAATAGCAAGCCATCCACATGTTGGATGGTCATTGCGACACGATAAAACAAAGGATGATAGATAAATAGGTAGTCGAATAATCAAACTACTCATCCATGTCGACCTCCACATCCACAAGAGTAAGTCCGGCTGTCTCCATAGCTGACTTGTACTCCTCCATGCTAGTGGTCAAGGCCTCAATCTTCGTGCGAAGGGCTCTCTTCTGCGAGCGAAGCCTCTCTATCACTCCCTGTTGAGTCTATAACTCAAAGTCCTTGGCCTCTATCTCAGCCCTCATGTCCTTGATCTTCTTGTTTCTGTCCTGAACTCTCTTCTCCTGATTCTTGAACTTCTTGTCCTGGATCTCGAATTAGGCCTCCATATCCTTGACGATCTCGTCCTGCTCCGTGAAGAGCTTGTCCTTCTCCCTCAACTAAACGTAAAGCTCATCATTGCTAAGCATGACGTTGGTCCTATCTGTGTCGAGGTGTCTAACGAGACTCTCTAAGTCCTGGAGGTAGAGACATACAGGCTCAATCATCTCTCTAGTAGCGTCATCATACACTATAGCCTCACCCTGCTCGTCACGTCTCCCGAACGAGTGAAAGTAGAGGCCCCGAAGCTTGGTGGAGTGTCGTCCGCAGAGACGTCCAAGTAACTCCTGCATGACTACATCTAGTCCCTTCTCCTTGTCGGCATGCATTAGCTTGAAGGTGATCTCCTTCGTGAGTGGCTCCATTTGGTGTCCCGGCTGTGAGACTCTAAATCCCCAAAGATCCTTCCTCTCAAAATTGTTGAGCTGAAGTGCATTAATACTAGGTAGTGGGAGGTTGAGAACACTAGTGAGCTCCACAAGACGAGAACCGAAACGAGTTCCCTTGAACTCATCGGTAGTGCTGATAACAATGCTAGGCATCTAATGCATAAGATAGAGAAAGATTAGAAACAATACAAGTAGATAGAAAAACACAAGATAACAAAGCCATAAAGCACACAAACATACAAGTCATGGCATACAATAATCAAACACAAACACCAAGGTTCAAATGACTTAGACAAATTTTTTCCATACCACATAGGTTGGTATGATCAAAGTTATTAACGCGAGGAAACGATAAGTGTGGTGGTCCAACTATTGGAGTACGTCACAACTCTCACTCACTTGCCAAAATAGCTATCAGGGCATCCCTAGAGGCAATATGTCGGTCTTGGTCACAAGATTCCAAGGCTAAGTCTATGATGTCTTCCCTTAGACGCTGGTTGGTAGCCTCTAAGTCTTGGGTATGCTTCTTCTCCTCTCTAAGGTCATTTTGAGTGTTGATCATTCTACACTTGAGTCTATCACCAAGCTCCTTGATGGCATTCCAAGCTTCATTCCTTGCAGAGTCAAAGAATGACATGTGCATTTCAGAGTTGGTGACCATGTAGAATCCCGACTCTTTGTGGTTGTCTTCCTTGTTTTTGTACAAGTGAAGTTACACCCACCAATACTCTTCTCCTTCATCAATCACGGGGAATCCTTTGTACACTGCTACACCATGTATCCCCATGTTAACCATAAGGTTCTTGAGTGCTTTGGGAAACTCTGTATCACATTCTAGGGTCATGGTCATGAGTGGTCCCTTCTTGACAGCTTTGTTGATGGAGTTCATATACAAATGGAGATGAGAAAGAAGATTAGAAAAGTTTACGAGAATAAAAAGACAAGTGTGGAATTTTGCAAAGAGTTGCATTTCTCCTAGTGGTTCCTTAGTCCAATCCAACTTAGGGTCATAATCCTACAGGCAACACAATGCTCTGATACCATCTGTAAGACCCGACATTTATAAAGGTAAAGGCCTTGTGATTGCAATGCTAGTCCCTGGATCAAATGCTAGCATCCACAGTTTAAGATGAAGTACACAAATACAAAGGTCTTTATTACATCGTCATTCCAGAGATAAACATAGTCTTTACAACTCAATATCCACAGGCTAGTACAATAGTTCGATTCATCAGTAAATAAAGTAAAGTCTTCATCTTCATGTGCCACAGGCAAGCATGTTGAGTGTACACTCATAACCCTAATCCTCATCAGAGTAACCTTTGACATCATAAGTTACAGCCACAGTGGCTCAATACATTTGGAATTGTATTGGCAAGTGATACCATAGTATAATAGTAGTATCTAACATCTATAGGAATTGGCTAAGTGTAACTTAGGCTTGCTTTGCTCAAAATAGGTTTTTTTCCTATCAGTCGAAAACACTAAGTTTTTGTTTGACAAAAACTCCCAAGGAACCACCAATAGACATTGGTGAACCTTTACCCTTGTTCAACCACAAATTTTAACTTAGAAATTGGGATGAGGAGATCCTTGATAGCTTCAGTGTGTTTGATGCTCAAATTGTCCATTGTCGGGGACACAGCTAAGTACTTAGGTTTTACCCTCTTGAGAGGTGGTGCACTTTCCCCACAAGACTCGACATGCATCGAGACGAGACCTTTCAGAAGCCTTCCCTTAGACCACAATGGACGCGTTCCATCCTATCATCCTACCACCAACTGTCCATCTGGCTAAGTTATTGCAACCTATATGATCAAGGCAGAGCCCATATGCCATGTGGTTACACTAGAATCTTCTAAACACTAAGTATCTCAAATCCCTTTGTTCCTGGGTGGCTTTCCATAAGTGATATACACAAGGTAAACCATATACATGGGCCTTGTGTAACCACTCAACATAAACCATCATACCTTTCCACCCAGGTGATTCATTCACTTAGTTGTTTTATTAAGCAAAACACAAGTCAAAGACTTACCAATATTTTCCATAGCATGAATATATTCCACCCTTGTTTGCTACTAGCTAGGCTAAGCATGATATCATAACAAACACCTTAACTTAGAGAAAATTCTACCAAGACTACAACTACTAGGATTTCCCAAGGCATAGCATAGTATATAACTTAAAAAAGTTCCATGCAGCCCTATTTAAAATATCACTAGTGCATAGTCAAAATAATAGGACAAAATATATGAAGCATCACTTGCCTTGGTAGTTTGGGGAGTAGCAACAATCCTCACACTCACAATCACCACTATCACCAAAATCTACACATAAAATGATAACACCAAATTCACATTCAAATTTTCAAGCAAAAATAATATGAATGCATGCAAATACAATGAAATAAATTTTCTACACTAAACAAGTCAACTAAACAGTACTGAACACAAATCCATCTATTTAAAGTCTAAACAAACTTAAATTTGCCTCAAAACAATTTTATAAACAATTTATATAGCCAAAATAAGCCTATAAAGTGTTCTACAAATAAACCCATTTTCAAGAAGCAAAATACAGATTTAAGCCCACGGTAATGTAGAGTTCAATTTTGTGAATCCAATGATATCTTATTTGCATTTTTTGGATAAACGGAACAAAAGACATGAATTTTAGAAGTGTGCAATTCTAATAGATTCCAAACAGATTTTAAATCTAAAATCCAGACACGTGGACATATATTGGCGTGTACCACTTCGCGTGGATCGACCAACGATAGCCAAAGGATCTAAATGAAATCGCACGGGCTAGATTGATCGACAACGATTCGTTAAGTGATATGTTCTACGCCTCAGGATCAGGACCAACAGTGCTCAATCAAGCGACCATGGATGGGCGGCGCAAATGGCCACTAGTGGCGGCGGCGCTACTGGCGGCGGTGCTCCGGCGATTACAGACGGGGCTAGGAGCTGTGGTGATGCTTACCAGCATTGCAAGGTCGCGAGGAAGCTCGACGTGGCCTTGGTTCGGACGGGGGGAGCTGCTGTGGTCGCTGGGGCTCGTCGGAGTTGCGGGCAGCGTCGGGTTCGTGCAGACGGCAATGGAGGCGACGTTCTGGTTCACCCGAGCGCAATTGAAAGGTATCAGGGTGTGCACAAAGACCAGGCAAACAAGTGAGGTTGAACTAGGGGCCAAGGAGCGGTCACATCTTACCAGAATTGCTCGCCGGAGACGAGGGCAGCGTCAGATGCTCACGGTGTTTGATGAAGTCGAGGACCTAGGCCATCACAGGACGAACCAGTGGTGTCATAATATGCACAAGGTGCAGAGGATCAACACCGTATGAACGAGGGGCAGGCACGAGCACGACACTCACTGGAATACCTCGTCGTAGTTTGTCGGGCAGCGGCGGTGTAGGTCGGATTGCGAGCAGCCTGGCGGCGATTGAGCGCGATTGTTTGGGGGGAAATGACCGCGGTGGTGTGGGGGTTACGTAGCCGGCGGGGGCGAGGGAATTACATAGAGATTCAATGGCAATTAAGCCCGAAATCAACGCGGCATTGATGGGGGAGGAAACGGGCGGCGACGGCGTCTGCGCGCGATCTTTGGGAAGAAGGTGCTGAGCTGGCGCAGGGCCCAGTGGCAATGACAGCAGGGTAGGGCTAGTGAGCGTGAGAGAGAGAGAGGGGAGGGGAAATGGCCCAGGTGGGCTGCTGGGCCGTTTCTGGCTCTAGCCCGAATAGGTAGCGAGTTGTTTTATTTTTTTCTCTTCTCCTTTTCTTTTTCTATTTGATTTTCTAGGAATGATTTTCAAACCCTAATTCAAACAAGTTTGATTTCAAATCTTCTCTATGTTTTTATACAGTGAACTTTGCACTCTAGAGTGTGACAAACACACATGACCACTCAAATTCACTTTGGCCCTTTGAAAAAATAAAATAAAACCATGCCACATATAATTTAATAAAATGGGCATATTAATGGTTTTATTTGGAATTTTGATTTGAAACTTTTTGTGCAAGACAAATATAATATGACAATATGAATGCAATGCATGCTTTTGTAATTCATGAATTTTGGGATGTTACATGACACCCGCGCCGCCCTCATGTGCGTCCCACCCGCCCTTGCCGCACGGTGGTAATTTTTGTTGCCCGTTTGCTATTTTTTGGTACTCGTAAGCTATGAAGGAGTTAGAATGTTGCTCAATATCCTAAATGCTATTTCCATTTTGTTTGCACCCACCTATGGTAGTTCTTATACACATCATAAGCTTGTTGCTATTATTTCCTATCTTAGATTCTCAAACTATCGGTGTATTCCTGCAACACTAACTCGAAGATGCCATTCTTTACGAGCGCTCAAATGGGTCATGGGAACAGCTCATAAAGGATCCAACACTAACAATCTAATGCCAAGCAAGGCTGAAGTGCGAGGTTTTTGCATGTTACTTTGGTCAGTTTCTTTTCATGTTAATAAGTTATATTGCATGTATGTATATTATGTTAATAAGTCATTCTACCTGAAATCCTGCCATGACATTTTCATTCATATTTTGTTGTGTTTCTATCTTCGAATGCTTAATTTAGAAAATGTCTATCTTTTTGGTGTTTTCATCTACTTTCATCCTTCCTATCCACATCTACTCATTTTTAATGCTATATTTTTGGTGCTTTCCAAGCGCTTTCATCCTTCCAAAGTACCTAACTCGGTTTTAAATGCTATGACTTAATGCAGAGAAAGGACAATGGAGTAAAAGGACGAGAGTTCTAGCTGCTCGACTCAGATACTACTGGCAGATTGACCAGGAGTCGAACCCGCTTGAGAAGGAGCAACTGTCAGCCTGAACGAGCTACTGTAATTTCATACTTACTTAAAGTTCATGCATCACCCTTAAGCTTTTTGGCTCGTGGACAAGGTCCACTATGTATATAGATAGTAGCTCTTAAGTTGCACTTTTTCGCTTATGGTGTCATTTATTCATACATAGTGGATGTCCAGCATGTGCAGCGTTGGATATTTGTGGTGTCTAGAGAGACTTATTCACTAGTGAGGGTGAGTCTAGCAAGTTTTTCTAGACCCTGGGTCTAGTACAAGACCCATGCCTTTATTTTTTCTTTCTACTCGGAGAGTGGGTCCCCTATCTGGTGTAAATGATGGAGCAGATTTTATTTTCTTAGACGCGAGCCTAGTAAATTTCTTAGCCACATATAATGTGTTTTCTCTTTAATGATCTCAAATTTATATGATACGACTTTTTACCCTTGTTCTTTGTTTTAACCCCTTTCACCTTATTATACAGGATGCGGTAAAAATGAAGCAGGAGTCCGCGGAAGGCAGAATTGGAATTTGTGATCCCTCTTCTCATTCAACCTCATGATGACCCACGAGTATAGGGGATCACAACAATCTTCGAGGGTAGTATTACCCAATTTATTGATTCGACACAAGGGGAGCCAAAGAATACTTATAAGCCTTAACAACTGAGTTGTCAATTCAGCTGCACCTGGAAATAGTCTTGCTCACAACAGTTTATCAGTAGCAATAATTTTGTAGTAGCAATCACAAAGTAACAGCAGCAGTAAAACAAAGGAAGTTGTAACAATAGTATCAAACAGTAGAATATGAGTGTGGTAGGCATAGGGATGGATGGACGAGCGTTGCATGGACAGGTATAAACATGTAACTTCAAGATATAGGGCAATTGCAGATAAATAAGATAAAGCATCCAAGTACTAAACAATCATAGGCATGTGTTCCATATATAGTCATACGTGCTCGCAATGAGAACTTGCACAACATCTTTTGTCCTGTCAGCCCATTGCAGCGGGCCTCAAAGGAACCTACTGGAAATTAAGGTGCTCCTTTTAATAGAGCACCGGAGCAAAGCATTAACACTCCGTGAACACACGTGATCCTCACATCACAGCCATCCCCTCCGGTTGTCCCAATTTCTGTCACTTCGGGGCCTTTGGATCCGGACAATGATATATGTACACAACTTGCACATAAGATCAAAAACAATACTATCATCATGAATCAATAACAAGTTCAGATCTGAGATCATGGCACTCGGGCCCTAGTGGCAAGCATTAAGCATAACAAGTTGCAATAAATTCAAATAGCACTAATAGATATACTAGGCACCATGTCCTAACAATCTTATTCGATTACATGATATAACCCATCCAATCCCTACCATCCCCATAGCCTACAGAGGGGGATTACTCACTGATGGATGGGGGAAATATGGATGGTTGATGGAGAGGCGTTGTTGATGATGATGGCGATGATCCTCTCCAAATTCCCTGTCCCGGCAGGGTGCTAGAACGGAGTTTCGGGTTCCGAATCGTGGTTTCTGGTGGTAGCAGCGTATCGGAACTCTTTTTGGAAAAACGTCGAACCCCCTTGAGTTTTTAGGTCAGAAGGCAATTTATAGGCGAAGAGGGAGGCCGAGGGGGTGCCTGAGGCGGCCACACCCCCTCCAGGCACGGCTAGGCCCAGCCCGCACGGTAGGGGGTGTGGGCCCCTCAGAGCCCCATTCCTTCTCGTATTCTGGCTCCGTGAGTCTTCTGGTGAAATAGGATTTTTGGCATATTTTCTGGGATTTTTCCTGATAATTGATTTTTTGCACAAAAAATAGACACCAAGGTAATTCTGCTGAAAACAGCGTCAGTCCGTGTTAGTTGTATCCAAATCACACAAGTTTAGAGGAGAAAAATTGCAAAAGTGGTTGGGAAAGTAGATTCGTTTTGGACGTATCAAATCCCCCCAAGCTTAGCTTATTGCTTGTCCTCAAGCAATTCAGTTGAAAACTGAGTACAATAAAAGAACTTTCACGAACACATTTGCTTTATATGATGTAAATATTCTCAGCACATGAGTAGATACTTAGACAATTCATAATAAAGAGTATGCAACTAAGTCTACTTAATAGTCATTGAAAGCTATGAAGAGATTCCAACTCAATAATAATAACTAGCATGAAACATAAACATAAGCAACATTGCAATGCTCATAAAAAGGTATGATAGAGTGGTATCTCGCTTGCCTTTGTTTGTAGAGAAAAACATAAATTCCAAGGCACCTCTGAAGTTCAAGTGAAGACTAGAAGTAAAGATATCAGAGATACAAGCATCAAAGTCATGACATAATTAACCAAGTTTTGAGACAAGCACATTACACTAAGAATGACAACTATGCTCTCAAGAAGGTGCTCATAGAATAAGTGATAACTCAACAAGGAAGTGAAAAGGTTTTGAAAGGTTTGAAAGGCTTCCAAATGCTGAAAATATGGTACTCATTAGCTTTAAGCTCTCATTTCCACTATCATAGGCGTCTTTAAATGGTTAAGTTTAAAGTGAGGTCCAATATGAGTTATATGCTTGACAGACCATAAACTGGAAATACCATGTCCCTTGAATACGAGGGCCGCTCCTCATGCTACTCAAATTTAGTTACCGGCAAGTTCTTGTCATAGTAAATACATGCGTATCATAGAGAACCAACAACGGGTACCCCTTACACATGATACAGGAGCTATCCCATAATCAAAATGACAAGGCAAGCAGACAATGAGTGTCTCAGCGATCTTTTTATTTGCTATTTGCATAGGTTTTTATTGAGGATGCTTCACAGATTGCTCATTATGGTTATGCTGCAAGTTTCCATCATGATTAGGCATGGCTTAGGCTAGAGGCCCAGGCGTTTCTCTAACACATATATATAACTCCATGAACTTACAAACTCCCCTTTTATTTTACACCGACGATATCCGTAAACAAAAGAGCATGATATCAACTGGGTACAAAGAACATGTGCAACGTTGAAAGCGTTCCCCGTGACAGCACGGTTCTGCTAACTCCCAACTTATAATTTGCAAGTATATAACTTTCATGGACAGTCACAATGGTTCAGGTTTATTAAGTGCAAGAAATAAAGTGCGCCATCAAGTTCTTGAGAGCTTTACTAACTAACTTTCTCAAAACAAGCAAACATTTTATTTGGAAGAGAACAAAGCATAATGAATATGCACGGACTAGCAAATGATGCTAGTAGGTAGGTATGGTGGACACTTTTGGCAATGTTGGTATTGGGGAGTTGGAAACATGAGTAGAGCTCATACTCAGTGCAAGTGAAGGCTAGCAATAGAGAGGGAGCGATAAACGAGAGAGCAATAACTGTCATAATCATGCTTGCAACAAAACAGGACTAATTATGGCATAAAAGTGATACAAGAACTCTGAGGCAAAATAAATCATCGAGGCTAAACTGACTATTGTTCATTCATATGCATGCGTGAGCATGTGCCAAGTTGATCCACATGAAACATTCAGAGGAGGATACCACAATATCATACCAAGTTATGAATAAAACAATGCAAGCAAACATTCATATGACATGCTACAAACTATTAGCAAGCTGGAGTTAATCATAAGAAAGCAAGAACTATTAAGAATCCATAAGTAGCATACACCTTACATGAACAGATTAAGCATGCCCATAATGATGAGTAATGTACAAAAATGAAAACAAATAGAGTTCGTTACCAGCCTCTTACCACACCTCAAGTTGTCTTAATCTTCATTATTGCTCTTCACTTGTGTGGCTTGAATAATAACATGAAACCAAACTCCACCGAGGACTACTGAACCCTGAAAATAACTTCACAAAACCAAAGAAGAACAACAAATATTTTTGGTGTTTTTGATTTTTTTTAAAGCAAGCACACAAAGCAAAAACAAAGAAAGCAAAATATTTTTGGATTTTTCTTAAGGCAAACCAAAGCTAAAGATCAAAGAAACAAACCAAGAGAAACAATGAAAATATTTTTGATCTTTTTGTTTTTTGAGAAAGCAGAAATAAAAACCAAAAAGAAAGCAAAACATAGATATACAAAGAACTGACAAAACATGATATATAGATAAGTGTGATGTCGGTATACCTCCCCCCAAGCTTAGGCTTTTGGCCTAAGTGGGGCCCAATAGCGCGGGTAGTAACCCCAAGCTGGTGAGTCATCGTAGGAATGATCATAATTAGGCTCTCGTGATGAAGAAGAAGACGCGCTCCAATCATAGGAGGGCTGCTGGTATGACGACCCCCCCGTGTTGGAGGGCTGAACCGAATCATCTTCGGCATCCTCTCCAACATTCTCCTCTTGCTAGGAGAGCTCCGCCACGTATGTGTCAAACTCTTCCTCCATGAGCGACCATCCTTGCCTGTTATCAAAATTAAACAAAGCAGATGCAGGCAAATAGACTACTTTCTCAGTCCTACCCCCTCTCCAACCACGCTTGACAAAGGATATCTCATACGGTAAAACTATCATATTAGCCCAAGAAGAAATAAAATTATGCTGAACCATGGAATTGAGATCGAGTCTCTCTATGGGGAACTGATAATCTGAATGGTGAGGCTCTAAACCATGAAAAGCTAGCAAACGAGCGGCGGGGTGGCTCTGTGTGCTCCGGTTCGGTGCACGAATCGGGGCGCACGGGGTGGGTATTTATACCCACCCCTCTTTATCCCCGGTTGATAGTACAAACCGGGACTAAAGGGGGACCTTTAGTCCCAGTTTGTATTACAAACCAGAGCTAAAGGGTTTTCGGCGCGCCGCGTTTCGCGCGCAGCCCCGCACCCCTTTAGCCCCGGTTTGTACTGCAAACCGGGACTAAATGTCCTTTTTTTAAAACCTTTTTAAAGACAAAAAACCTTTTTTAAAACCTTTTTAAAAATAATTATTATATATCAAAATTTGCAGAAATAAAATTTACATCTACTCTGTTATATATATGTAAATAAAATAATTGTTCCCAAGATTTAAATTGTTCGGACGTTTTGAATTTTTGCCGTTTCGAACTTAGGTCTTGCATTGGATAGGGGATGAGAATGTTAGAACTTGCATTGTATCTCTGAGAAAACAACATATTATGAGTTTAAAAATGATTTTTTCAAAAAATCACGGACGTTAGATCATATACCTGTAGTTCAAGCCAGACCCACTTCCTACCGCTTCGGCAGACATTTGTCTTTTTCACCCGAGAAGGACAAAAAGATTTGAGATCACCCGGTTGGGATATAGTTCATGTAAGGTGGTCTACTATTTTAGAAAAATGGGATGGTAGCATTCTGTAACTGCATTTTGGTGGCTGCTTCACAAAAATACCCGTCTTTTTGCGCTCGGAAAATGGAAAATGGATTTTCCGAGCGACGAAAAGGAAAACTTACTCCTGCAACATTGTTCTCCATCCCAATATACACATGCATGCATAATATGGGCACCGTATCACAAACTATCCCGCGATTCAACACATAACATCCGTCTCTTGGACCAAAAGCCATGAAACCTCGAACATGATAGGTCATTTTGTAAAGGTCTTTTGGAGACATAATCAGTATACCAAGTTTGATATTTTTCCTTGCAACTATGTCACATAATATCACACCAGCGAAGGATTTACATTGTTCGGACCTTTTTTTAACTTTTTATGCCCGTTTTGAATTTTTTGCCGTTTCGAACTTAGGTCAAAACGTCGTGCGTGAAGATAGGGAATGAGAATGTTATAACTTGCATTGGATCTCTGAAAAAACAACATATTGTGAGTCTAAAATTGATTTTTTCAAAAAATCACGGACATTAGATCATGTACCTGTAGTTCAAACCGGACCCACTTCCTACCGCTTCGGCAGACATTTGTCTTTTTCATCCGGGAAGGACAGAAAGGTTTGAGATCCCCCGGTTGGGATATAGTTCATGTAAGGTGGTCTACTATTTTAGAAAAATTGGATGGTAGCATTCTGTAACTGTATTTTGGTGGCTGCTTCACAAAACGACCAGTCTTTTTGCGCTCGGAAAATAGAAAATGGCTTTCCGAGCGGCGAAAAGGAAAACTTCCTCCTGCAACATTGTTCTCCATCCCAATATACACATGCATGCACAATATGGACACCGTATCATAAACTATGTCGCGATTCAACACACAAACATGCCCGTTTTCCCGCCATATCCCACCGCTTCCCGCCGCTTGATACTACTTAGGCATTCAAAAAAAATTCCTTCTCTTCCTTGGTAAGAGCGTAGCTGGCAGTACCTTGAAACAGCTCTGGATGCCTGCCTTCTCAGTCTTTCATACGTTGTTGGTCCTATTGTGCTTCTGGTGTATCTTTATTCTTTCCATACATGCCCAAGAAGCCTAGCAGTATCACACAAACATTCTTCGTCAGGTGCATCACGTCGATTGCAGAGCGGACCTCTAAGACTTTCCAATATGGTAGCTCCCAAAATATAGATTTCTTCTTCCACATGGGTACGTGTCCGCCAGCGTCCTTCGGAACGGACT
Source organism: Avena atlantica (assembly GCA_910589765.1). Lineage (NCBI taxonomy): Eukaryota > Viridiplantae > Streptophyta > Magnoliopsida > Poales > Poaceae > Avena > Avena atlantica. The sequence continues at coordinate 197,994,793 of OU342738.1, read as the reverse complement.
GTCCGCGAGGACCATTTCCAAAGATTACTTTTAAATCCTTCACCATATCAAATACAGCATCACCAGTACAACGGACAGGCTTACTCCGGTGATCTGCTTCACCATTGAAATGCTTGCCTTTCCTTCTTAGGGAATGCATGGGCGGAAGAAAACGACGATTCCCTAGGTACACATTCTTCTTGCACTTATCCAAATAAATACTTTCAGTGTCATCTAAACAGTGTGTGCATGCATTGTATCCCTTGTTTGTCTATCCTGAAATGTTACTAAGAGCAGGACAATCATTGATGGTTACGAACAACAATGCTCGTAGGTTAAATTCCTCACGTTTGTGCTCATCCCACACACGTACACCTTGTCCATGCCACAGCTGTAAAAGTTCTTCAACTAATGGCCTTAGGTATACATCAATGTCGTTGCCGGGTTGCTTCGGGCCTTGGATGAGCACTGGCATCATAATGAACTTCCGCTTCATGCACAACCAAGGAGGAAGGTTATACATACACAAAGTCACAGGCCATGTGCTATGACTGCAGCTCTGCTCCCCAAAGGGATTCATGCCATCTGTACTTAGACCAAACCATAAGTTTCTCGCGTCACCTACAAAGTCCGTGTACTTTCTCTCAATTTTTCTCCACTGCGACCCATCAGCGGGGTGTCTCAACATATCGTCTTTCTTACGGTCTTCTTTGTGCCATCGCAACAATTTGGCATGCTCTTCGTTTCTGAACAAACGTTTCAGCCGTGGTATTATAGGAGCATACCACATCACCTTGGCGGGAACTCTCTTCATCGGGCGCTCCCCTTAAACATCACCAGGGTCATCTCGTTGGATCTTATACCGCAATGCAGTGCATACCGGGCATGCATCCAAATTCTCGTACTGCTCATCGCGGTAGAGGATGCAGTCATTAATACATGCATGTATCTTCTGTACCTCCAATCCTAGAGGGCAGACAACCTTCTTTGCTTCGTAAGTACTGGCGGGCAGTTCCTTATCCTTTGGAAGCAGCTTCTTCATTATCTTCAACAACTTTTCAAATCCCTTGTCAGGCACACCGACTTCTGCCTTCCATTGCAGCAATTTCAGTGTGTTGCCTAGATTTTTGTGGCCATCTTTGCAATTCGGATACAACAATTTGTTGTGATCCTCTAACATCTGCTCAAATTTCAACCTCTCCCTTTCGCTATGACATTCTCCCTTTGCATCAGCAATGGCCCGACCAAGATCATCATCTGGCTCATATGATGCACGTTCTTCTGCTTCTTCTTCATCATTGTCTTCCATTGTAGTACCACCGTATTCAGGGGACATAGGATAGTTGTCATCATTCTCTTCATCTTTGTTGTCTTCCATCATAACCCCTCTTTCTCCGTGCTTGGTCCAACAATTATAGCCAGACATGAAACCGGACCGAAACAAATGGCCATGAAGGACTCTTGAGGAAGAGTATTCCTTCTGATTCCGACACTCACCACATGGACAACACATAAAACCATTCCGCTTGTTTGCCTCTGCCACAACGAGAAAAGAACGCACGCCTTTAATGAACTCGTCAGAGATTCGGTCAGCGTACATCCATTACCGTCTCATCTGCATTTTATAAGTTCATCAAACAAAATCACGATGCTAAGAGTAGTACTAGTCTAAAAATAAAAGAACACATCGTATACATCAAACAAGCACTGATTTAAAAACTTTCTACTACATCTTTAGTCCCGGTTGGACACACCAACCGGGACTAAAGGGGTTGCGGCAAGCTAGGGCCGACATGATCCCGTTTAGTCCCGAATGGTGTCTCCAACCGGGACTAAAGGACACTCCAATCGGGACTAAAAGTGGGTGACGACACTATATGTCGTGAGTGGACACTATGCCAGTGAGTGGAGACACTGTTTCAGTGGGTGGCGACACTATGATAGGGGTGAGTGTCGACATTATGTCGTGAGTGTCGACACTATGTTGTGCTTCTTAATCTATAAATAGGCTTCCTTGTGAACTATCAACTACAAGGAAGATAGTGTGCGAGACCAGGGACACCACTACGGCAGAGCTTCTCGAAGATGTCTTAGGACCTCGTACTCAGACATCTTCGAGGAGCTCGCCGTAGAGGCACTCCCTAATATGTGAAATTAGTTAGCTCCACCAGCATACTGATTTAGCTAGAAAAGATATGAACTGAAAGATGGTGTGCGAGAGCAGGGACACCACTATGGCAGAGCTTCTCGAAGATGTCTTAGGATGCCTCGTCCTCAGACATCTTCGAGGAGCTCGCCATAGAGGCACTCCTTAATTTAATTTGGTAGCTCCTTGGCATGTTCATGTTTTTGTTCTTTCTTGCTTAATTGACCGATGATTAACTAAAATGCTAGGGCGCCACTATATATATATATATATATATGTGTGTGTGCCTTCATAGTTTTGGTACTTATTTTTGTTTCAATGGATTTTGTGACGACGGATAGAAGAAAGAAGAATATTTTGTTGCTCGACGGTGACATGATATGCACTGTGAACCGTCCAGATTTCAAGACAACGTGTCAAACTAAGATATGTAGATAGGATGAACTCATGTATCTATGTGCTTCGATGAATCAAATGAATTTCAAGAACTATATGTGCCAAATTAACCAGATATATAGAGATAGAATCCACACAAAATCTATCCATTTCTAGAGCATGAAATGAGCTAAAACAAGCAATGAGAGCTGAAATGATGAATTTGCTAACCTCTTAGGACCCTTGATAGATGTGGAGCCAAAAAATCTTCATAAAATCTTGAGAAAAATGGGGAATAACTCGAGCTTGAGGGGAGAAATTTGAGAGGGATGATTGTGTGAGCTTGAAATGGCTCGGGCTGGGAAGGGGAAGATATAGTCGGGGACTTTAGTCCCGGTTTGAGAAACAAACCGGGGCTAAAGGTCCATGCATCTGCTCTTTTCCAGCGCCAGACCCTTTTTTTGACACAAAGACAGTGGGGAAGTCCCCCACTGTGTCATTTTTCATTTTATAAATAAGACATTGTACAGGATGTGAGTCACAGAGAAAAAGCACAGAAAATTACAAAGTATCTAGCCATGCTTGCAAGCCATCCAGTAAACTGGGTTTAATTCTATGTCTAATATCAGCCACTGATAATTTGAATATGCCATAACAATTATCCATGCACCTAGTGTGTTGCTCAAAGATGATGTTATTCTTGTGATTCCATAAGCTCCAGCAGCCTGTTATCATTGTACTGTTGAAAAACTGTTCCATCGATCTATCATGAGCCTCTTGAATCATATTGATCAGTGGATAGTCAGTATTCCATTCAATTCCAAGTTTCCACCAGAAATTTTGATTAAAGTTACATCTGAAGAAGAGATGTTCAACAGATTCAATAGAGCTTTCCTCACAAAGGACACAAGTGTCCTCCTCAATGTTGAAATTTTTCCTGACAAGAAGTTCTCTGGTATTCAATCTATCATTTAATAGCAGCCAAAAGAAGAACTTATGTTTGGGAAGACATGGAGATTTCCAGATCCATTCAAAGGGCTTTGGTGCATCAGGTGCTTTGATAAGGATGTCATATACCTTTTTTGTACAGAATCTGCCTCCTCCCCATGGGAATGTCCATCTGTCTTTTCCAGGAACATTTGAATTTTGAAGGATTATACAAAGACTATTCATCTGATTCTCAGCAATAAGGGATAGTGGCAATTGGAACAAGCTTATTAACTCCCCTGTAATCTGATATTGCTTAGCTTCCTCAGTTCTAATTTTTGGTTTTTTGGCAAATGAAAATAATTCAGGAAATTTATTGCATAACCCAGTGTCATGCCATTTGTCCTGCCAAAACATAGTGCTGTTTCCCTGGCCAGGCACAATAGTAGTCATATTCTTGAAGTCTATCAGAAATGAGAGGCAATTTCTTCACCAGAAAGATCCCTTGTGTGTATTGTGATCTGGTAGGGAACCATTTTGATAGTATGCTTGCCAGATAAGTTTGACCCAGGGAATGTCCAGACAGTTGTAGAATTTATAAAGGTTTTTCATCATCATTGCCTTGTTGTGTTGTCTCAAGTTCAATATTCCTAGTCCTCCTGCTTTTTTGGAAAGGCAAACCTTGTCCCATGCAACCAGACATTTACCTTTTTTTTCAATTTCATTCCCATGCCAAAGAAAGGTTCTTGTATACTTGTTCACATGGTCAATATGTGTGTAGTGCAGTTTCATGGCACACATAATATGGTTAGGCATAGCAGATATTACAGATTTGATGACAACAACTTTAGAACAGTGAGATAATAAATTTAAGATACCAGCCAGCCTTTTATCAATTTTGCTTATCAATGGTGAAAGATCACTGACACTGGGTTTAGTTGTGCCCATAGGAAGACCCAGGTATGTGAAAGGCTAAAGACCCTTTAGCCCCGGTTTGTTAAACGAACCGGGGCTAATATATTCTGGACCCTACTGTCGTTTCTAGCCATTGGGACCAGGGCATTTGTCCCGGTTTATACCAGAACCGGGACTAATGCTCTAGATCAAAGGTCCGTTTTCTACTAGTGAGAACACATTCTATATTAATTCGGATTGCTTACAAAAATTTTCTTGACACTCGTCTTTGGTGTCTAAACTATAATATGTATAAATATGTAAACACCAGATTTTACCGAGAGATAAAGCACAATGAAATTGATAGGGAAATCATTTAGCTACTAAAGTTTGTGAAGTTTGAGCATAAAATTGCATTCATAGCTGATCTAGATATACAACAGGTGCCCATACTACCCATAAAAAAAGAATCAACTCAGAAAATTCATGTCACAACATTAAGTCAACAGTAGGCTATAAAGCTAGAGCCGCATAGAATCGAGATAAACTCATACAATGTGCTGCTCATCTAGAGATGCTTATCCTAGAGAAAGTTATGTATGTCGGGGCTTCACTTCAATTAGATTCCTTTAGCTTCCTCCCAAGCGCAAAGGCAAGAGGGGATGGCAAGACTTTGCTCCAATCTGCCCGAGCTTCCTCTGGATGGTGCCTGCAAACTGGTAGCTGTGGGGAAATCCCTGCACACATGGATACGTTCGACTCAGATATCTTACCATCCTTAGCAGTATCATAAACATGTTTAAGGGTATTTGTATGCACATGGGAATGGATCTAAGCATTTTATCTTACATGAGACCACGTGCATTTAGAGACCGTGATTGTCCTGTCCCGGTCCAGGTGGAAGCACATGCCAACCTTGCCCATTGGCTGGGGATCAGATCCACCGTCTGCTAAGAAGATATCATAACCTGATGGGATACATTTCTAAAATTATCAGCTCAAAGACAATAGGAAGGCATAGACTGAGATCAAATGAAGCATGTCGAATACAACTACAGAGTATAGGATCATGATGTTACCTTTTTATATGGTTGGTTATATCGCAGCTGCCGACCCAAAATCAGAGGCTTGTGGAGCGTGCTCAGCCAGTAGGCCTGTTTAGGATGATAACATTACCTTCTCATCTGGCAGGTTATATTCGCAGTTGTTGCCCCAAACCAGAGGACCGTGGAGCAAGCTCGGCCAGTTGGCCCCCTCTTTATGGTATCAAAAGCTTATTGTGTTATAGAACATCCCTCTATTGTGTGAAATATTCTTCAAAAATGTGCATATCTACAAAGCATATTTTTCAATAGTAACTAAAAGTAGCTGAAACAAACATATGAAAAGAACAATTATCCAAAGAACACTCAAATAAATAGTCCAACATATACTCACTGCCAGAGAAACCAAATCCTATAAATAACGCCATAACTATAACCACAAACAATCCATGGTATATATATCTGATGCATAACTTAATAGCTCAGGATATTTTGAGCCATCTATGGACGAACAATTATAGCGTGTCATTCTCTAGTTCAGCCAGCACTATGCCAAATTGTGTGTATCAACTACCATACTTCTATCTTCTAGTAACCACGGAAAGTGATTATGCTAGAGCGTAGTTCTTATAACCACTGTCTTGTTCTCAAATGACAAAAAAGTCCCTTTGGGTACTTTTACTGCCAGGGGAATCAAGAGCATAGTTCAGCACTATTCTCGAAGATGTTTCTACTTCAAGAATCAAACAGGCATATATTGTCAAGATATGAACAAACTCTAATTTATATGCATTTCTCCTAGTTAGGTTGTTTAAGATTTAGATCCACAAACTTGCTAACAGACCATATTAGAGAACAAGAAACAACTACAGGTTTCCAACGTCAGAAAAAACAACTGCTTAAATAGCTCTATGCCTTAGGTCTGATGATTTCCTAAAAATTGCCTGGAAAATGTATATGTCAATATTATATCCTGAAGGAGCACCTGGCCTCTACAGGCTGAAGCCCTAGATCGGCCAGCCCAATCCATCTGCAGCAGGGGTACCTGCGTAGGCGGGTATGACACGCCCACCGTTGGCCTCTGAGACTGCCAGGTATCAATACCTCCTTCACGAAAAAACCCGCAAATTAGCATAACTCAAGACCATATGTCATATCCTGAGATGCAAGGACTGCATACAATGTGTACTCAACCTCTGAAAGTGCATTTTAGACCATGCTAAAAGATTTCTGATACTTGTTTTATAACTATCCACATATGCTAATTACAATGTGACTACCATTGGTATCCGCAATGCAAATATCCAGCACTAACATTAATATTCAGATGAACTAACAAAATGGGCGCATATTATATTGAAAAGATGATCTGGAGTAAAGGTTATCAGAGCTACTCTAGCTGCATCAGAAGCACCAAATGGAATTGTCTAGTTTCAAGATGGAGCTGCATGGAAGTGGAGAACATTCATATGAAGTTAAGGCATCAACTGAGAAACTCAATCCAGACGTTAGAGTCTATCCTGGCCGTGACAATGCAGATTTAGTATTTCACGAGTGAGTTCCTGCGGCTATCCTATCATCCTTTTTCCCATATACTCCAATTAGGTCACACGGGCAATGTAGCTTCTTGTGCTAGATCGATCTATACAAATTCTTTTACCGGAAGTGCCTTCTATCATCGATTTTGACAGTTATTGTCAAGATAGGGGCTGTCTCACTTGTTATGCACAGTGTAAACCATAGTGACATCTGGCATAGTGCACTGCTTTAGTGTATTCACGAACGGTAATTTATCCATATATGTATCAGTATAACAATAGTAGCTTTGCCCATTTGACATTATTATCCCCTATAAATACAATGGACAGTGAATGGGCTGTAACATATGCATACTCATATTCTATAAAATAAGAAAACAATAACTTAAAACCTTTGCCACGGAAGGATATGACAATAAAAGAGCACCATTCAATATTTATCATTTTTTCTTGAAATTAGAAAACCTGATGAGTCTCTCAAATATGGCAAACACGGTCGTCTCTATTTCATATGGCACTTGGGTGTTGAGTAATTAATCATTCTCTCGGAATAAAACAGCTTATGGGACTGCAGAAATTTACTTCAAGCTAGATATTATAGGACATTTTAGCTAAGGTTACAGTAACACATGCATGTGTAACACGCATAAGGTCTGATGGCATACATACATACGCTGTCGAGGCTCTCTGTAGGAGTGCAGTTTTGAAATGGAAAAACGTCGTCTGCTGGAGTTCAGGTCAAGGCCCCTAGGTCTTAGAAGCGACCTGGCAAACACAAAATATCCATTTTCTCGTGAGGATAATAGTAGCACTATGAACTCTACAGCGCAGCATGGAATTATACTCAATGCAAATTAGTCAACTATGATTAGTGGCAGTAAGAAACTACTCATATTATTCATGTGCATCGATAGGTAAAGCAAAATAAAATACTGTATTCTATTCTGCCTTGGCAAGCCAGTGGAAAAGGAAAAGCGAACCTCTTTGGTGTGGCACTGACGCGGAGGATGGGTGCAATCTGACGACGGAGGAGCTCAGGAGAGGACGACCTCGCTGTCAAAGTTGGCTCGCCGAGGTTTCCTGTGGTCTGTCTGCGGGGGAACATTTTTCCCCTGGGTCCCGCGGAGGCCAGGAGGCAAAGGATGCGGCCTCGCCCCAGGGTCCATCCGCCTCCCAGAAGAGCACGCCAACCAGAAATTTCCAGTTTCCGTCGGCGTTGGTGTTACTCCGAGAAGCTCCTCGGCTTACTTACCAGGATAAGCGGGGAGGAATCCCATCCTCAAGATGGTGAATGGAGGGAAGGAGGTGAATTACGGAAAGAAACCCTAGGTCGATGTGATTTGATTCGATGGGGACGGATTGATCGTGGTGGTGGAGGTGGGTGCAGACGGTCTTGGAGATCTCATATCTAAGACCTGTGTTGAAGACACCATTGCCCGTCCCCTTCTACATAGGCACCACTGCTTATATAAGATAAAACAACACTCTCTTTCTTTATTAAATGACGTGCTACATAGGCAAAGCACCTAGACACTTGCGCTAAGAAACCCCATTATGAAGGCCTTAGAGCTCCTTAGGAATATGTCAAGATTGGTGGAGATCGAGAGATTGTGTGGAAGGATTATGAGACAGCTTCTGTTGTACTACTATTTCTCTTGAGATGGAGAGCACGAGTGGTCTCCGATGAGGTCTTTGGCGATACGTTCTATTTCTAAAACGAATATTTTTTTTGCTTCGGAAGCAAAAAACGGGGACATATGCAGCAAATGCGAGATGTTTTGGAGCAAATGGACACGTGTCAGCACGGGAAACAGGACGATGGGAGCTCTCCCATCGTCCGGAGAACGCCTAGCAGTTTCCATAGAAAAAAGAGCAGGGGAATCACCGACCCCAATGGTCAAAGCAGCAAACCGACCCAAACAACCAAAAGACACCAATTCTACCGGCAGCAAATCGGTGTCGCACTGTTATGTGGGCCCAATCAAACACGTTTTCACAATTCCGTGTGAAGCCGAACGGTAACACACCACCAGATGAGCCCAGCCGACGGGACAACACACAAGCAACTACAGGCTCTCAATTTCAGGAGCTCAGGCCTTTTCCAATGAGTTGTATCTTAGCATGTTTTCATAAAACTAAAATTTAAGAAATAATTATCACAATAGGGTGTATCTTAGATGTGGTTTCTTAGTGGTATTGCATTTAATAATTTTAGTCTCATGCATGTGTGTGATTGGTCTAGCCAAGTTTTTTGCATATGATACCGTACAAGAGGTGTAGCTTAGATAAGATGCAACAACACCCTCTTTCTTCATTAAATGACATGCCACATAGGCAAAGCACCTAGACACTGTGCTAAGGCTGGTTGTAGTGGGAGTATCATAATACTAGTATCATGCATATAATACTAGTGTATGATACTATGTCTCTAGTGCATTGTATCATATAGTAGTATCATAGTAGTGATATATTTATTGATAATCTCTATGTAAAATGTGTGTACAAGATTTACTTGCCATTATGATCTCTAGCTTTACATGCTATGATACGGTATCTACCTATGATACACTAACCACCTCTCTCTTTATTAATTATGATGCCACATCAGATTTTTGCCAAGTTGGCATGCATTATACACTTTATGATACTAGCACTAAGACCAGCCTAAAAAATCCATTGTGAAAGGCCTTAGAGCTCCTTAGGAATATGTCAAGATTGGTGGAGATCGAGAGATTGTGTGGAAGGATTATGAGACAGCTTCTGTTGTACTATTTCTTCTGAGATGGAGAGCACGAGTGGAGACTGGAGAGAATGAGGTAGGATTATGAGACGCTGTTGCTGTAGTACTATTATCATGATGTGGGAGGCAAGAGCGGAGAGAATGAGGGCGGAGGGTACTTTTCCTGCGTGAGGCACTTCTTTGTTGGAGAGCAGACAACCAAAGGGTACAGAGATTCTATAGGCTTTTGCCCGCATGCTGCTGCTTTGATGACAGATAGATTGAGTGAAGATGTCAGATTTATTTTCAATGCGTGTGCTTGCGGTACCTGCATGAGAGAGCAGAGAGAGCAAAGAGGACCTGCTGTTCTGCTACGGTTTGATATAGCAAATAAAACATAGAAAAGTTCTCTGATGATTTTGCAAGGTTCTCTGTCACAACTCACAAGTCACACAACTATCTAGAGTTTCTTGCTGTATGGAAAGAGAATTTAGAAAAATCAATATTTAAACAAAAATAATATGGGTGCACTATTTTGAACTTTTTAGGTCAATAATATTTCTACGATTTATAGCAACATGCAGGCATTAATATTAGGTATAGATTTTGGGGATAAAGATTATCAAGCTAGCGGTTAGCGGTTGCCGCCAATCTTACTAACTTTTCAATTTGTTTTGTGTAAATTTATGACCAACTACTATCTTTGAATATTAGGTCTAATTTTTTTTAACCCGTAGCAACGCATGGACAGATTTGCTAGTCTATACCTAATCATAAAACACGAAGTGTTTCTCCCAGTCCAACACTTTTTAGGACCGTTTTGCTCTCAGTAAAAAAAATTGTACGTCCATATGTGCCCGCGTCTAAGTCCGTTCCAGAGATACGATCAATATATGTCGTGGATTATCATCTAACAAATATAAGCGCCGGTATCTGATTAATTTCCCTGTGTGCCCGCGTCTGAGTCCGTTCCAGATACGATCAATATATGTCGTGGATCATCATCTAACAAATATAAGCGCCGGTATTTGATTAATTTCCCTGAGCGTGAGTGGCTCGAGGGTTCCGTCGCCGCTAAGAAGCTCTCCCGTTCCGCCGCCGCCAAAAACTCGCCCCTCTGCATGCAACCCTCATGAGCTGCGTTGTCGGGTACATCTCCATGTAGATGACTCGATCTTGATGGTACAGTCCGATTCCGATGAGATTCAATCTGCACCAAGAGAAGGAGCTCGGATTGGACGTCGTAGCTCATGGAGGCGAGGTGCACGGTGAGATTCTCTCACGGACGGGGGACGGGAATGGCTCCAGCTACCGATGTCTGAGGCGGAGCAGGACTAGGGATGCATGTCGTCAACGTCGCTATCCGCCGACCTCCTCTGGCCGACGACGCATCGCCTAGCCTAACCTCCATGATGCTGCTCGCGCATACCCGCCACCGGACGTCGTTCTAAAAAACATGGCGACGGTGGCCGCAGCCATGGCTAGCGAATTTGTCTCATGATGTTTCTACGCCCACTAAGGATGGCTCTGAGGCGTTGTTTCTTTTCTAAATCTGGCGCACCGACTGCGGCCGACGATGGCGTTCATGCAGCAGTAGCCGCCATACTTTGGCGCTGGCTTCAACCATCGGTATATGAGGCCCATGGCCGCTCAGTTTCTGTCTTGCAACTATCATAAGCCTGTCGAAGCAGTTGGACAGCAGGTCCAGTACAGTTACGTGGTGTAGGGCTCTGACGGCCGAGATGGAGGCAGGGAGTAGAGGCGACGAGCGACGTAAGAGGAGATTGTGACAACGATGAGGACAAAGGCTCTGTGGAGGTTATGACTAACGGAAGAACAGAGCGGACTAATGGCGATGACACGGAAGAAGATAAGCAGCAGTGATTGTTTCAGCAAAAAACGATTTGCGATGACTAATACCAACACGATGAGGTGAGTTTAGTCCATGTTTGCAGATTTTGGCAGTTTTCTTTTTTCAAGAGGATTTAGGCAGTTTTCTAGCTACTAATCTCTGTCTTTTACTCCTTATATTGCCTTAATTATTATTTACATACGTCCATACTCTATGATTTAAAAAACAGATGGGGATAAAGTGGGTCAAGTTGTCATAGCTAAAGAGATTAGATTGCGGCATTTGGCTTCCAGCAGTGTCCGAGACATGTAGCAACAATAAAAAGCAAATCCTATCCGAACGTTTCTTTTTGCAAACTCGTCATATTAGATTTACCTGTCAAATCTGTAGCCATGGAGACGTTGCCAAGATAATTCAACGACGCGGCGACGGGGAATTGGCCCAAATGAGGTAAGGCACCGCAAATACTATTTCTGAATTAACAAGCTCCTTGCACTTTGTACCTGTCGCCAATGCACGAAGAGTCTGAGTCTGACTGTTGCAACGCACGGACATTTTTTCAAAAATAATATGGACATTTTTCCAAAAATAATACTCACAGCAGAAGAACATAGATAGATAGTGCTATATGTTTTAAGATATATTGGGAGATAGATATTGCTATATTTTTTTTTCTTGAAATAGGCTTTCGCCCCGCTTTATAAATAAAGCAACCGTCCACAACAAATATCATAGTACAAAGTCACACACACATCACATGCTGGGGCCACAGCACAAGACGACCTAATTCGGACAAAACCCAACGAAAAAGAGGAACTACGCCTCGCCAGGGGAGTGAACGCCAAAGACACTATGTCGGGCTATGAGGGAGCCGCCTCCAAGAGCCGGCGGAGAGTCGCGTCCAACCTCGTCTTGTCCCGCTGTCTACACAACGGGTACCAAAGCTGCAGACAAGCTAGAAAGTGGAAAACCGAGTCAGACGCACGCCTAGGGAGAATCTTCTCAATAACCATCTTATTCCGAATATTCCAGAGGGACCACGACATAGTCGCGAACACAAGCCAGAAGAGGAGACAACCCTTTCCAGCTTGGTTTGCTTGGATTTCTAGGAATTCACCGAGATCATGGGCCAGCCAGTCCGGGCCCAACGCCTCTCTGGTGAAATTCCACAGAAACCGGGCCGCAGGACAGGTGAACGTTATGTGGGTGCCCGTTTCAGGGACCCCACATAATGGACATAATCCGTCCCCCGGCCCATGTCTCTTGGCCACCTCAACTCCCGACGGGAGCCTATCGCGTAAAAGTTTCCACATAAAAAAATTTGTCTTCAGCGGGAGAGGTGCTTTCGAGAGGTGCTTGGTCCAGGGGAGTACCGCCTGGCCAAAGAGGGCCCGATATGCCGAGCCAACCGAGAAGGATCCGGACGGGGTGAGGGTCCAAAATACACTATCGGGTTCGTTGGCCAAGGAGGCCGGGAGCTCCGCCCTGAGTTCTCCCTCCATGCTTCCGTTTCCTCCGGGCCGAAGGTACGACGGAACGAGATGTTCCATGTACCTCCATGTGCCGCGTTGGATACACGAAGCGCTGGGTCGGAACAGATGGCGAATAGGCTCGGGAAGGCCTCCTGCAGAGGGCGCTCTCTGAGCCAGGGGTCCAGCCAGAACATGGTCCCCTCCCCGTTCCCAATAGAAAAGGCGAGACCATGCCTGATCTCACGCTTGATCTCCTGAATGGAGTGCTAGAATTGGGACCCATCACGCCGATCACAGTCCAGAAGGGGCCGACCTCACAGGTACTTGGCCTTGATGAGTTTGAGCCACAGGCCACCATCATCACGCAAGATACACCATACCCATCTAAGCATTAGGGCCTTGTTGAACTGACGGGATGCAAGCATACATATGCCCCCAACATCCTTGGGGGCGCAAATGTCTGCCCACTTGACCATGTGGTATTTCTGGCGACCCAGGGAGTCTTTCCAGAAGAACCTCGACAGCTCCTTGTCAAATGTCCCATGCACCCCCTCAGGGAGGAGGTACATGCCCATCATGTACATGGGTAGGCTAGAAAGACATGAGTCGATCAGGACGGTCTTGCTACCTTTAGAGGTAAATCTACCACGCCAAGGTTCGGACCTCGAGTGCACCCTATCCACGAGCGGGTCCAGGTCCCTGATAAGGATCATGGTTTCTCGGATCGGCATCCCCAGGTAAGTGATGGGGAAGAAGGCGAGCCGACAGTTGAAATTGTCAGCTATCCTCTGCTGCTCGTCCTAGGAGAACCCTACTGCGATGATCTCGCTCTTATCGAAGTTGATACGGAGGCCAGACATCTTCTGGAAGCAGAGGAGGAGGAATTTGAGGTTTGCAATGTCCAGAGTCGAGCCTTCAATCATGATCATAGTATCGTCTGCGTACTGAAGCTGGGTGATGCCGCCCCCGGGGATAAGGTGGCCTAACATGCCAGAGATGTGGCCGGCCGCCTTCGCTTTCTCAAGCATTTCCGTGAAGGCATCAACAGCAGCGTTGAAGAGGAGGGGGGGACAGGGGGTCCCCCTGGCGGACACCACAGGAGGGGCGGAAGTATGGCCTGGGTACTATGTATTGATCGAAGAAACAACAGTAGTTATACTCCTATCATGTAAACGTTATCAGTGCAATCCAGCTCAATGGAGGCAGAATCCACTCTCGTCCTCACATTGGAATAATCAAGGTTGATCGAGATCTTGCGGCACCAGCAAAATCCATTTAATTCACCAGCGGGAATGGTAAAGATCTTGTGGCTATGAGTGAATTATACGGCTAGGGTGTTAAGTGGGATTCCACCAATGTCCCACCTCTAGTTTATTTTGATATTTTTAATATAAAATTTTGATAAAATTTTGCACTGCAAAATTTAAATAAACTAGAAATGTGATTTTTATGGGATTCTACTTGACACCTTATATAAGGTTAAGGAAAGAAACAGGAGATAAACTAGTGTGATAGATAATCTAAAACATGGGCTTGCCTTTTTTTGGCCTGGAATTCAAACTTGGTATGCACTTTTTTTTTGCAGTGCGGTATGTACACTTACTAATACGTCTAACCCAGGCAAGGAATGCATGTGTCCCGTCTTTTTTATCAGATACTACATACGAGTACATAACGAGATTTAATATAATTGGATCCAAAATTACCGTTGAACCATTTTTAAGAAAGTAATAGATCAGACAGCCTATAATAAGCACAAAGTTCGATTCTAAGCAAACACTTGCCAAAATTAACTTGAATGTAAACACCATAGATAATCGCATATGACTTTTTTCACTTTGAGATCTATCCGAACACAGGTAGCAAAGATCATAATAAGATTAGATTAATAAACAAATTAAATTCGCATGAATCTTAAAGATGACACTCATCATATAGTCTCATAGTAGTACATTATTTCTCTTGGGATGATGTAGACCACAGTATATGATTAAACAAAACAAAACAAAATGCTAGCATAAATCTTAAACATGATATAGTTTTTTTCCTTGAGATGGATCTCACACCACTTGCTAGCAAGACGCGCCCCTCCACGTACTGTACTGATCACAGGCCCAAGTTCAGATCCAAGCCGCTCACCGAGCTGTCGGCCTCTTGACCTGCGCTGTCGTTCACCTGCGGCTCCATGGTGGCATTGTTGGACGGCTCCGGCACGTTGTCGTTCACCATGATGGCCGGCGGCAGACCAAGGAAGTTAATCTGCACCGGGCGTTGGCCTCCTCCGCGGTACTCCTCCCAGAAGGCAGGGTTTGGAGCAAGCCGCCGCGACGGGCGGGCTGGTGGAGGTGGGAGGGGCTGCCTTGCCGGCGCGTTCTTGCAGCGGCCACTGGACATGTGGCCACCAAGGGCCTGCTTCGAAGCCCAGGTCCTAAGGCACCAAGAACACTGGTAACTCGGCGGCGGTGGCAACCAACGGTAGGATGCGCCGCTGTTCGAGGCCATCTCCTGCAAGAGGGGTTTTGGCGAGGGGTGGAGGCTATAGCTAGCTAGGTTCCGGGCTGACCAAAATGACTTGGATGGCCAGGGGTTTGGAACTTTATATAGACGTGGCTCGCAACGGTCAACGGCAACCACCACGCCACTTCGGGGGCTGCTATGTTCAGAAGTTCAGATGTCACGGGATGCACGATATACCACTTGTCCGTTTTTTTCTAGTACAAGAACACTGACTTCATTTTCAGTGCAACGCCGGCTTACAGCCATGCTTAGGACAAATCTACATAATGATCCTATTAGCAGAGAAGCGTCCTTAGGACAAACATGGGCGACAACACGTTAGCCTCTAGTTTTACATGTGCGACATCAACGAAACAAACTGTAGGCTAGCTCTGCTCTTTTATATCGGCAATCATTCGTCAGAAATATAGCTTGAAGAACAAAACGACAAATATGGTGATGACATTGATAAATGACCAAATATAAATATGGATTTGAATTATATAATATCTAGTACTCATGTGTATGATGGATATATCTTTTTTGTTTCTCAACCCACATGTCGATATTTTTTGTCTCGGATATCTTTTCGGCTAAAATCAGTAATACCACAGGAATCTTAGTTATTTTTTGTTTTCAGTTCCCAATAACCAAAAAACCATGTCTCCTTTTACCAAAGTCTGAAGAAGAGAGCCGAAATTTATGTGTCACCAATTGACCAAATTAAAGAAAACTTCTTTATGCCGGCCAAAAATGATAGAAAATCGAAATGATGGGCAAGCAGGAAATGCAAGTAAAATGTTTGCAAATAGCTAATTCGAGTACCCCAAGTAATTTAGACTATCTAAGTAAACATTTTGCAAATAGCTAGCTAATCACGGTCTGGAATAATTGTGTACATAATTATACTAAAATCAATCTAATGTATGCTTAGTATTTTCTTTTTATTATCTTTGTGTCAAATTAATCCTTTAGTTATCATTAGACTACAACAAAGTAGTTCATAAGTTTTTCATCTTCATTTATCCAATTAGGACTTCTCACATAAATACCTTTAAGAAATTTGGGAGGAAATGAACTATTTCTATCCAAATAAAATGGGTTCTAAAATGGTTTTTGGATCAAGAGATTGCACCAAGAATTTGCATATCACAAATCGTGGGAAAATTGAAGCTCTCTACATGTGATAATTCATTAGAGAAATCCCGACACACACTCTCCTTGTCTCTCTAATAAACTCAAACATATAGAGGATCTAAGTTCCAATATGTTCACTATGAAGCATCCAAGTAACTCCTTTTAGCGAATAATGCAATTACTCTTCTTGTAAGATTCAACTAGCCATTATAATTATAATCCTATACATTGAGAATTATGGCTTTGATTCGTTAATATAAGCGAATCCTTTTTGGCATGTGAATTTCAAATAATATAAGGGCAAACATGAAATCTCATATTTCATACCCTCTTGGCCTCTTTGCAAATTTGGAGGGAGGGGATTGATCCACATAGCCTAACTACACTGGAAAGTTCCTTTCAATTATTACAGTAGGACATAACTTTATATATTACTTCTTACATACTTGACGTAAAGAGATGCTATATATATTTGTCTCTCGAAGTAATGTGTGCAGGTGGAGTGCACATGTGGATTCTTTTTACAATGGTGTGTAAATGTGATGTATACACATTTTTTTGAAAGGAATGCGGTAGGGGAAGACCGCATAACAATTTTGTTTTTAAAATAATAAGAACCCAAATCTACGTAGGTGAGGACTTAAACCTAGGTGGTTGGTCTGTACATCCACTTCCCTAACTAAGTGAGCTAGGATCACTTCTTGTGATGTATACACTCATATAGTAACTGTTAATAGGTAACTTCATTCCAAATATATAACACACTCGCCATTTTGGGAATCATGTTATCACACTAAAAGTGGGCATTACAAGTGGTACTAATTTCCATTATAGTAAAATATAATATATTTGAACTACAAAGTTCTCCGTATATATATCAAATATATCAATTTTTTGAAAGACATAATTTCAACATGCATTGTTGGATCATTAATATGTTTACATTATAAAACAAACCCCACTTTGCAACAACAACTTTTGAGGAGGTTAAGACAATTGCAATACAAAGATAAAATCCCTATGCTAGGTGTTTGAGTCATATTAAGATTAAATTCCTTGGAGGAGCATCACTAAAAATAAAGATAAATTCAAACTCAGTATAAGAGTTCATCGGAGAGTTACAATGCATGTTATATTTTATCTCACACTTTCTTGAATCCAGAAACATATTATCGCAAAGTTCATCCATTTCTTTTGTCCATCAAAGCAAGCATATTTGCTTAATTATTCTTGTTTGTTTTATATGTTATCTACAATTCATGGAATTTCAACCCTACATTACTATCTTTCATGTTTAATTACTTCCTCTTTGTAATAACTTGATATACTAGAATTAGGTATTATCTTCCACATTTTTGAAATAATGATTTGAAAATTGTTATCCTTAGGCCTTAAGACCTTGCTTTAAACAAAGTTTTTAGGTATGGATTTCATAAGACTAGGATATTATAGGAATATTATCTACTAAAGTAAGACATAACTTCATATCGTGCTTCTTACATATCTGACGTATAAACATGTTATATCTATTTGTCTATCAACATCCGGATTTTTAATCCCAGATGCCTGTTATGCCATACATCGCAATCCCAGGATTACCATTTTTGCGAGACATAACAGATTTGGATATCACAGTACATCATCCATTACAAACCATACATAAGTTCTTACACAAATAAGAATCTCATGATCCAGTTCTTAATACAACTCAAGCAGCGGAATAACGTAATAATAAAGGTAGTGTAGGCGAAGCTCCATCTTCGGGGTCACAGGCAATGCTGACGATGGGAGATGATCCTAGTTTTCGTAACCTTCCTGCGGTCCATCGTCCTGGTACTCCTCTTCATAGTCTGGCCACGGGAATAGCCAGGGACAAAGCCATGGGTACTATTTAAGTACTCGCAAACTAATACTAACAAGTTAAGGGGGGTTTTTGTAGTAGGACACTAAGCTCTAGGGTTGTTTTGCAAAAAGCCAGATTTACCTCTACTAAGTTCAGAAGCAAGAAAAACTAGTTGAAGTTTTATAACACCTAAGTGGGAACTTGTATTTCATATCACAACTCTGTTATGGTCAAGTCAAAGTCTCAATTCACTTCATAAGTCATTTTGAAAACATTTGACGGGGGAACAGTATGGCCACTCCAACTGTGCATAACCGCGGACGCGGCTATTCGAATAGTTTGACACTCTGCAGAGATTGTACACTTTCACCACAGCATTTGATACATCTGTCAGGAACAAATCCTGAATTCACCATAATCAGTATGCGGATAATCAATCCTAACCTTTTAATTACACGCCCTAGTATAGTTACCTCTCCTGTGAGTTTGGCCTCCCAACCATGACCAACTGTCATCTTGGGTACTACACAGGTGGACAATCTTCACAAGGTAGCCTCAGCTCAGACCTTGGCCGTGAGGGAACCCATACTAAGGTATATAAGTTTCCAGTCAAGTCCTACCCAATTTTTGGGTATTGTGGTTGTACGGTAAAATTGGAATGGTATCGCATCCAGACAACCATCAGTTTTATAAAGGGCTAAGGCTCATGCCTCAACATTTTCATCATCAAAATAATCTGGTGTTCGGAAACACATGTCAAAACATCTCAGTAGAATGACTCATCATTCCAAGGTTTTCATAACCATTTTCACCAAGTATTCCCATCTAAAGTTGATCAAGTTTTATGCTTAGCACTAGCATCTACAAGTGGGGTAAGTACTAGTGAGGGGTGGTAAACAAGTGGAGATTAATTAAGTTCAATCTCATGCCTTAGGATGACATCAAGATTATCTAGCTTAGGCCAAATTTAATGCTCTTTATGCAACCTTCAATTATCTTCCTAGAATATACAAGTCACTTAAGTAAACTCTAAGAGAAAGCTTTGATAAATAAATAAAGTATAAAGCTTGCAAGTAAAACTAGGATTGGGTATCATCAAATGTGTCTAACCAAGCATGCTTAGTGCATTGCATAGGTTATCTAACTTTCATAATTGCAAGTGTTAGCTTGCATAGGTCAACTTGGTTAGTAAGGCTTGCATAGGTATCAGTATAAGCTTGCCTTGTGCAGAGCAGTGGTTAAAGTTCTTCTCGGCTTCTTCCTCGTAGTATCATCCTTCCTTCTCGTATCCTTGGTCGGTACTAGCGTCTATAAATGTATAAGAGGTACACAATCACCAAACAATACTTAACTATTTTCAATCATCACTCAAAGGTGTTCTATAGATGATCTAGCATCATCACCTATCATTACAAGATTAAAGCATTTGTCTTATTTATTTTAATTTGAGAAAAGTAATTTCTAATCATTGAAAAACTATTTAAGATTTAATATTCTCCAACTCAAACATGGGATCATGTTGACACAGGTCATAACCACATATTTTAGTACATGGGAATGTGATTTAAAGTGGTGTCACAATTTAATAAGGTTTAACCTTTTTATTTTAAATAATTAAAGTGACTAGAAATGCCTATGTGGCATTCTTTTATTACTTGAACATTATTTTTGTAAGTAAACACAAATGTTTTTATATATTCTGAACGGTATGATCAAATGTGATTTTTGAGAGTTGGAATCAACTTAAATCTATTATGGTTGAAATTTGAAAAATGTTTGAATGTAGAAAAGCTTCTGAATTGTTATTTTTACCAAGGTTGATCTACAGATCCAAGTGATTTAAATCCAACGGGTTTGGATTAATCATTTCAGTACCTTTCTAACAAAATTGGTTTCATGCAATTTGGTTATCTGAATCGAGCTGGGTTGATTTTTGAAACTAGGTACATAACTGAGTTTGAATTAAAATAGAAAAATCTAAATTCAAACGGTTGGGCTGCGCGGGAAAGGTTAATGGGCCGGCCCAGTGTCACTCTGCAGCGTCGGGCTCAGCTGACAGGGGGTTCCACCCGCCAGTGGCTCATAACACGCGAAGCGGTACGGGGCGATCTCGGCCGCACGATCTAAATCTAATCGAACGGCTACGGCTCATCGTCCACATCGGGCAGCGCCGGCGAGACAAAACCCTAACGCGGCAGGTGGGGGTTGTGGGAGGCTCACCGGGGCTCAGGCGAGGGTCGGCGATGGGGGCGAACGACGAATTCGACGACGGCGATTCTCCTGGCACCGGCAGCTCCTCCTGGGGCGGCTCCAATCGACGGCGCCTCTCCTCCTCTGCAGCGGTGAACTCCGGAGCAATTCCGGCGAGTTGCTGCTCCTCGTGCTCCGGCTAGAGGGTGGAATGATCAATGAGGTGAGGGGAGTGGAATGGTGTGATTCAATCGGCTGGGGGTCGCCTCCTTTTATAGGCTCGACGGCGAGACCGAGAGGGATGGGCAGGCGACATGGCTACGGGCGGTAGAGGCATGGCTGAGGTTGCCGATCGACGAGCAGTCTCATGGCGATGCTCTAAGACTTGAATGCGAGCTTAGGGGCGGTGGCAATTGGTCGGGAACGTGCGGTGCTCTGCGAGGCAGAGGTGGCGAACTCTGCGGCGTGCGGTGGCTACGGGGTACAGGCGATGAAACGAACATGTCTGGTGGTCTCCTGGGACAGTGGGGTGCATGCTGGCGGGCGGCAAGGGCTCGAGGTGGTCGGGTTGCATGGGAACGACGCGTGCACTGGGGTGCGCGTCGGCATGGTCGACAGCGGCGCGGGCACGGTGTTCCTAGCGGTTCTGGTCTCTGTTCTTGAGCTAGGGCTGGTCGAGAGGGGGGTGAGGCATGGGCTACCTCCGAGACAAGGTTGGCATAACTAGTTCTTCCTCTAGCCTGATGTTCACACTGGGGTGACAAGTTTGCTCTCGGCCTGCTCACCATTGTTGGCTAGGCTTGCTTAGAGTGATGCTAAGGATAGATAAAGGAGCTAGATGATCTACTAGATGTTTGCTGTGAGCTAGAGAGGGGACAAGGTTGGCCAAAACACTGCTCAAAATAGTGTTTGTGATTTGTTTGATTTGAATCTGCAAGTTGTTTGATGAAATGGCCGCAAGAACTTGAGTTTTAAATTTTGAAAATATTTTTGGTGGGTGTGCTAGGCATGTGCTGATGATTCTGAGGGTGCTTGGGTTTTGAAAATTGAGTTTGTTTGAGTGGTTTTTGAAATAGTGGGATCTTCCCATATGAGATAGATTCAATTTTAAACTGTCATTTAAACTTAGCATTTGAATGTTTTTGGATGATCACAAAGTGGGCCTTTGTACCTTATTATGAGTACTAACAAGGGGTGCAAAGATCAACAGATCTTTTAAGTTCTGAAAGTTAGGGATAACCAAAGTAGGCATGAGAGTTAATTTGGCCAAAGTGACCATTCACTTTATTTGTTTATTTTGAGTTATTTGTCTTCGGGAAAAGTTTGGGGTTGTTTAGATAATGTTTATTTCACCTAAGAATCATTTTACAAGCAAAGAAACACAGAACCATGGCAATTCAAAAGAATCCAAATTTTGAATACACACCCATATGAATGCTTTCATATTTTTAGTTGGAAAAGTTTTTGTTAACCCTAATTTTGATGATTAGAGTTTGATGATCCATGCTTAATATTTTTGGGATGTTACAAACCTTCCCCCCTTTAAAAAAATCTCGTCCCGAGATTTGGAAAAGGACGAAAAAGTTTACCTAGGATTTGAAGAGATCGGGAAACTCTGTCCTGATGTGATCTTCACGCTCCCAGGTAGCTTCTTCTTCTGTGTGGTTGCTCCACTGTATCTTGAGAAACTTGATGCTTCGGGTTCTGGTAGTTCTGAAAGCTTCTTCCAAAATATGGATGGGTACTTCGGGATTGGTCAGTTCATCGTTGATTTCTATGGTCCGGTGATCAATATTCTTGAACACTTCCGTCTTCTCCGGAACTTCGAGGCATTTGCGAAGTAATGAGATATGGAACACATTGTGCACAACTGACATCTCTTCGGGTAGTTCCGATTGATACGACACTTCTCCTCGACGGTTCAGAATCTTGAAGGGGCCGATATATCTGGGGGCTAACTTTCCTTTCAGTTGGAAACATTGCATTCCCTTCAACGGCGACACTTTTAGATACACAAAATCTCCTATGTTGAAGGCGAGGTCTCGACGTCTCTTCTTGGCGTAACTCTTCTGTCTTGACTGGGCGGTCTTGAGGTGCTCATGAATCTTGTGAACTTTCTCTTCTGCTTCTCGTAGGACGTCGGGTCCGAAAATCTGACTCTCTCCTACTTCCGACCAGTTCAAAGGGGTGCGACACTTCCTTCCATACATGAATTCAAATGGGGACATTTGCAAACTAGCTTGATAACTGTTGTTGTATGAAAATTCTACAAATGGCAGACAGTCTTCCCATTTAGATCCATACTCTAACACACAGGATCTCAACATGTCTTCGAGTATTTTATTTACTCGCTCCGTTTGTCCGTCGATCTAAGGGTGATAAGCTGTGCTGAAATCTAGTCGGCTGCCTAAACCTTCTTGGACTTTCTTCCAGAATCTCGAGGTAAACTGAGTTCCTCGATCAGATACGATGTTCTTGGGGACTCCATGAAAACTGACGATTCTAGCGATGTATAACTCTGCTAGCTTCGAACTCTGATATGTGGTCTTGACTGGTAAGAAATGGGCGACTTTGGACAATCTGTCCACTATGACCCGGATAGAGTCATTTCCCCTACTAGAAGTAGGCAATCCGGTGATAAAGTCCATTCCAATGGAATCCAATTTCCATTCTGGAATCTGCAATGGTTGCAACAATCATGCGGGTCTTTGATGTCCCGCCTTGACTCTCTGACATATATCACACTTGGCGATATAGCTTCTGATTTCTCTCTTCATCTTATGCCGCCAAAATTGCTCTTTCAAATCTTGATACATCTTAGTTCCTCCGGGGTGGATAGAATAAAGAGTATCATGAGCTTCCTTCAGAATCACTTCTTTCAACTCAGAATCTGCTGGTACACAAAGGCGTCCTTTATACCACATAACTCCTTCTTCGTCTTCGGGGAATCCGGGTACTTTGCTTGTACCGATACAACTCTTGATTCCTTCGATACTAGCATTTCCTTTCTGCGCCTCCTTGATCTGGCTGATCAAAGTGGGTTGAAGTTCTCTGCTAGGCTAAAATCCTTCACTTACTAATTTCATTCGGAAATCTTCCATATCTTTGTGCAGACTTGGTTGCTCCTTCAAAATCATGGAGTTCAAGTGGCACGGCAATCTGCTAAGGGCATCTGCTACCACATTGGCTTTACCGGGGTGATAGTGAATGTCCAGATTGTAATCTTTGATTAGCTCAATCCATCTTCTTTGTCTCATATTCAGCTCCTTCTGAGTGAATATATACTTCAGGCTCTTGTGATCCGAATAAATCTCACAACAGTTTCCCATCAGGTTATTCCTCCATGTCTTCAGGGCTAGAACTACGGCTGCGAGCTCGAGGTCATGGGTTGGATAGTTCTGCTCATGTTGTTTTAGTTGTCGGGATAGATAAGATATAACTTTGCCTTCTTGCATTAGCACACATCCGAGACCGATCTTGGATGCATCACAATACACGTCAAAGGGTTTCGTGATATCTGGCATGATTAAGATTGGGGCTGAAATCAATCTTCTCTTGAGTTCTTGAAAACTCGCTTCACATTTGTCCGTCCATTCAAACTTCTTGTCCTTCTTCAGCAATTGGGTCATGGGTCTGGCGATACTCGAGAATCCTTCTACGAACTTGCGGTAATATCCCGCCAATCCGAGAAATGCACGAACTTGGGTTTGAGTGGTTGGGTCTTGCCAATCTTCGACATCTTTCACCTTGGCAGGGTCAATGACAATTCCTCCGGCTGATACAATGTGACCGAGGAATCCTACCTCCTGTAACCAGAATTCACATTTGCTAAACTTGGGATACAACTGATGCTCTCTAAGGGTTCCAAGAATGGTCCTTAGGTGTAGCTCATGTTCTTCTAGTGATTTGGAATAAATCAGAATGTCATCGATGAAAACAACGACAAACTTATCCAGGAAGTCCATAAAAATCTTATTCATGAGATTCAAGAAATAAGCGGGGGCATTGGTTAATCCAAAATACATGACAGTATACTCGTATAATCCATATCTGGTGGTAAAGGCAGTCTTGGGAATATCCTCTGCGTGAATCTTGAGTTGATGATAGCCAGTTCTAAGATCAATCTTAGAAAACACTTTGGCACCGGTCAACTGATCAAACAAATCTTCTATCTTGGGTAATGGGTACTTGTTCTTGATAGTGACATCATTCAACTTCCGATAATCTGTACACAAACGGTTACCTCCATCATTCTTATCCACAAACAAGACAGGTGATATCCATGGTGACGCACTTTGTTGAATCAATCCAATTTCCAGCATGGCATCCAGTTACTTCTTCAGTTCTGCTAGTTCCGACGGGTTCATACTATATGGTCTCTGGGCTATGGGTCCTATTCCGGGGATTAGTTCAATGATAAAATCGATATCCCGATATGGGGGCATACCAGGCAAAACATCTGGAAATACATCGGGGTATTCACAGACTATCTGGACTTGGTCATTGGTAGGTTGGGCTATACTCTTGTTTCACTTGAATTGACGATGTAAGGTTTCAGATACATGCTCGACTGATATTCCGGCTGTACTGGTCATGGTTATGGCTTCCTTGGCACAGTCAATTGATCCTTTATGTTTGTACATCCAATCCATTCCTAGTACTACTTCCAAACCTTTAGTTCCGAGTACTATCAGATTAGCATAAAAATCTATGTCATGGATTCGGATAGGGACGGCTTTGCAAATTTGCCTAGCTTTGGTGGTTGAACCGGGAATTTGAACAATCATAACATGCTTTAGTTTGGTTGGTTGAATCTTACTAGTGCATGCAAATTCTTCAGTGACAAATGTGTGTGTTGCACCAAAATCAAACAACACTCAAGCAAATACTGAATTAACAAAAAACATACCCAGCACGACGTTTGGTGCTTCCTAAGCTTCTTCAGCATGCATGAGAAAAAGACGGTCATTGTGGTTGAGCGAATTCCCTGGGGCAAACCTTCTTCCGGGCTGAACACGCCGCTGCTGCTGAGCTGGGGCATTTGCATTGGGGGATGCGGCATTCTTCTTGGGGCATTCATTGGAGTAGTGACCCTTATTCCCACAGTCATAACAAGTCACTTGCAACTTGTCCTTTGCTTTAACATGGACAGCATTGCTTCCAGTCCTCGGGGCAGTGTTGGTGTTGGCGGCAGCATTGTTGTTGTTGAACTTGGGTGGTGTACGGTTGAAATTGTTAGGGTTGCCGGGGTTGTTGTGATTTCCTTCGGGCCTTGGGTTTCCACGGCTGGGATAGGTCGGACGGTTCATAGGGGGTCGATTAGTTCTCGGGGCAAATCCTGGAGATGGGTTGGGGCGATACTTTGGGGTATGATGGGTTCCTGGCTGATGCATCATGCGGCGCTTACGGTTCTCATTGGCTTGGTTGATCTTTCCTTCCATTTGTATGGTAGATTCGACTAGGGCTTCAATATCAGCAAAGGGGATATTGACCAACACCGTCTGCATCTCATCGTGCAGACCATTCAGGAATCTTTCTTTCTTCTTGGCTTTGGTGTCGATCTCATCCGGGGCATACCTAGATAATGACAAGAATTTGTCACGGTATTCCACTACGGTCATCCTTCCTTGCTTCAGTTCTCTGAATTCATCTCTCATTCTCTTGATCAAACCCGGTGGCACAAGGGTTCTGCTGAACTTGACCCTGAATTCCTCCCAGGTCATCATCTGTCCTCCGGTCATTGCACGAACGATGTTCCACCATGCTCTTGCATATCCAGCTAGATAGTGGGTGGAGAACAGAACTTTCTCGTTAGCTTCCACTCCGGCGACTTCCAGGTTGTTCTCCATGGTTTGCAGCCAATCATCTGCGTCTAAGGGCTCTTTGGACTTAAAACAGGTGGGTTGGTGTTCTGGAAATTCTTGAGCTTAGATCCATGGTTGTCCTGATTTCCTTGGCCTTGATTTTTGTGGGCCAGCTAAGCTATCTGCTGAAGGGTGGCTAAGTTGGCTTGACGTTCGGCTCTTTCAGCTTCGTGGTCAGAAACCAACATTTGCAGGATCTGCAACATCGGGTCCGGGGATGAACCACTTCCTCCGCGAGGCATCTGAAGATTGGGATAGATCATGAGAAAAGAGGGAAATTTCTAAGGTTCGGGGACTTTGAAAAGTTTTTTTTTAAAGTTTGACTCAGATTTTCTAGCAACTTGCTTTTCATTCATTCATTCATAGCACACGATACAAACACACACCACAACAAAGGAAAACAGATGGTTTTAAGAACCATTCTGGAAACTACGATACAATGGGACCGAATACAACTCACTACGCTAGTGCTCAAGTGCTACTACTCCTCGGAGTCGGTGTAATCGTCATCCTCATCGTCATCGATGAAGGCAAAATCCTCCTCATCGGTGAAGAAGTCCATGGCCTGATCCTCCAGAAAATCATCATCATCGCTGAGATAGGAGTAGGGGTCTCCACGAAGGTCTTCTCCGGCATTCTCCCTTTCCTCCAACTGCATGTCTCTCTCGTGGATGGTCTCCTCCAAATCCGAGATACGGTGGCGAAGACGAGCAATGATGCGCTCCTTCTTGTCGAGCTGATGGCGGCGAGACTTGCGATCCTTCGCTAGCATGGCGATGGTATGATCCTTCGTCCTGATGATGGCGGACTTGTGGTTGGAGTAGTCACGGGCATTGTCCAGTTCTTGTTGACGATCATACATCATGAAGCTAAGGTGGTCCAACTGAGTCTTCAGCTCGTGGTGGTATGGGGATTCCAGTGGCTGTCCCATAGCATCACGCCTTGGACAAAACTCAAAGCGGGTACCCTTGATCTGGTTGATACTCTGCCCACATAGACGGGCAAGAGCTTCCTGCATGGCCCTGGCAAGTCCATCGAGCTAGTTGTTCTCTCTTAAGGTGAACTGAATTCCCTCGGTAGTGGGAGGTTCAATCTTTCCTCGGAGACTTGCAACAACTAGCCATTGCCGATCTTCTCCTTCCTGATCATTGAGCTGAGCTCCGAAGAACTCGGGGTGTGGACGCTCCAGAAGTTCCGAAAGCTGGTCCAAATCCCGCTCAAAGATGAGGTCTCCTCCATTCCCCAGCTGATAAAACTTGTTGTACTTCACGTCCATCTATAAGAATATAGGATGAGTAAGTTAGTGGTGTGATCAAGTGTGTCAAATTTTATGTATTTTGCAAGAGTTTTTGAGGAACATGAATTTTCATGAAAGAATCAAAGTGATAAGAATGGGAATAAGTTTTTGTAAATATTTGCTTCCTTTGGTTTTGAAACTAAGTTTTTGATTCAAACGTCCAGTCTAACTAGGGTCTCCTATGGTCAGGATTGCTCTGATACTAACTTGTCAACACCCGGATTTTTAATCCCAGATGCTTGTTATGCCATACATCGCAATCCCAGGATTACCATTTTTGCGAGACATAACAGATTTGGATATCACAGTACATCATCCATTACAAACCATACATAAGGTCTTACACAAATAAGGATCTCATGATCCAGTTCTTAATACAACTCAAGCAGCGGAATAACATAATAATAAAGGTAGCGTAGGCGAAGCTCCATCTTCGGGGTCACAGGCAATGCTGGCGATGGGAGATGATCCTAGTTGTCATAACCTTCCTACGGTCCATCGTCCTGGTACTCCTCTTCATAGTCTGGCCACGGGAATAGCCAGGGACAAAGCCATGAGTACTCTTTAAGTACTCGAAAACTAATACTAACAATTTAAGGGGGTTTTTGTAGTAGGACACTAAGCTCTAGGGTTGTTTTGCAAAAAGCCAGATTTACCTCTACTAAGTTCAGAAGCAAGAAAAACTAGTTGATGTTTTATAACACCTAAGTGGGAACTTGTATTTCATATCACAAATCCGTTGTGGTCAAGTCAAAGTCTCAATTCACTTCATAAGTCATTTTGAAAACATCTGACGGGGGAACAGTATGGCCGCTCCAACTGTCCATAACCGCGGACGTGGCTATTCGAATAGTTTGACACTCTGCAGAGATTGTACACTTTCACCACAACATTCGATACATCCGTCATGAACAAATCCTGAATTCACCATACTCAGTATGCGGATAATCAATCCTAACCTTTCAATTACACGCCCTAGTATAGACACCTCTCCTGTGAGTTTGGCCTCCCAACCATGACCAACTGTCATCTTGGGTACTGCACATGTGGGCAATCTTCACAAGGTAGCCTCAACTCAGACCTTGGCCATGAGGGAACCCATACTAAGGTATATAAGTTTCCAGTCAAGCCCTACCCAATTTTCGGGTATTGTGGTTGTACGGTAAAATTGGAATGGTATCGCATCCAGACAACCATCAGTTTTATAAAGGGCTAAGGCTCATGCCTCAACATTTTCATCATCAAAATAATCTGGTGTTCGGAAAAACATGTCAAAACATCTCAGTAGAATGACTCATCATTCCAAGGTTTTCATAACCATTTTCACCAAGTATTCCCATCTAAAGTTGATCAAGTTTTAGGCTTAGCACTAGCATCTACAAGTGGGGTAAGTACTAGTGAGGGGTGGTAAACAAGTGGAGATTAATTAAGTTCAATCTCATGCCTTAGGATGACATCAAGATTATCTAGCTTAGGCCAAATTTAATGCTATTTATGCAACCTTCAATTATCTTCCTAGAATATACAAGTCACTTAAGTAAACTCTAAGAGAAAGCTTTGATAAAGAAATAAAGTATAAAGCTTGCAAGTAAAACTAGGATTGGGAATCATCAAATGTGTCTAACCTTCTCGAGATGCTTATCTTGAACTTGCCCTTCTCAACCTTGATGACGATCACCACTTGATGTCATCTTCTCATGTGCTATATAAGATCTTCACTTTTGAAGCATGTCCATGGAAAGATACCTATCCCATATAGAAAATGCAAAGGCACATATATAATGGGTTAGTTCATGATGCATAATTGACAAGGCTTACCATACCACAAGATCCATGCAGTACATTCTTTATGCTTCATGTGTTGACTAACTTGAAATCACTCTTCACTCTTTGTATAGGTCAACCGTGTATCTTCTCATGCTCCATCTCAATATATTGAGGTACATAAAGAAACCTTAATTTGATTGCATGCTCTAAATCTTAGTCAATCATAGCTCAACTAATGAGGCTATCATGACACCTTCTTAGAGCCACATCTCAAATTCTTCTATTGAGATCACACTCTCAAGATATTGATCATATCATTGTTGGAGATATGCCCAAGAGGCAATAATAAAGTGGTTATTATCATATCTTCATACTTATGATAAATGTTTACATACCATGCTATAATTGTATTAACCGGAAACATTAATACTTGTGTGATTTGTAAACATAAAAGAGTCCCTAGTAAAGCCTCTTGTTAAACTAGCTTGTTGGTTAATATATGATCATGGTTTCCTGATCATGAACATAGACATGTTATTAACAACAGGGTCATATCATTAGGAGAATGATGTGATGGACATACTCCTATAGTTAAGCGTAGCATAAAGATCAAGTCATTTAATATAGTTCATTTGCCATAAGCTTTCTGATACATAGTAACCTAATTCCTTCGACCATGAGATCATGTTAATCACCATCACCAGAACGATGCTTTGATGACATCAAACACCACACCGTAACTGGGTGGCTATAAAGGTAGCATTGAGTGTTTGGAAAGTATGGGTTGAGGCACATGGATCAAGAGTGGGATTTGTCCATCCATATGACGGATAGATATACTCTGGGCCCTCTCGGTGGAATGTCATCCAATTAGATTGCAAGCATGTGACTGGCTCACAAGGGATCACATATCACGGGAACGAGAAAAGAGTACTTATCGGTAACGAGGTTGAACTAGGTATGTAGAGATACCGACGATCAAAACCTCGGATAAGTAAACTATCGTGAGACAAAGGGAAATTGGTATCATATGTAAGTGGTTCATTCGATCGCAAAGTAATCGTAGAAATATGTGGGAGCCATATGAATTCCAGATTCCTCTATTGGTTATTGATCGGAGAAGTGTCTCGATCATGTCCGCATAATTCATGAACCGTAGGGAGACACACTTAAGGATTCGATGTTGTTGAGTAGTTATGAAATGATTAGTAAGAGACCGAATGTTGTTCGGAGTCTCGGATGGGATCCGGGATATCACGAGGAGATCCGGAATGGTCCGGAGAATAGGATTCATATAAGGAAAGTCCTATTTCGGAGTTCGGGAAAGTTTCCGATGATTTCATCGGAGAGGTTCTAGAAGGGTCTAGAAGGTTCACCGGTCCGAAAGGAGAATGGTCCATGAATGTGTCATGGGTAAGTGGAATGATTGGATTATGTCCAAGGTCACTTGGTGTTGGCATATGCAAGAGAGAAATAAAACTCTAAATTGAAAGTCAAACTGGAAGTTTGAAAAGTCAAACTGGAACAAATGGTTTCCTAGTGGGAGAAGAAACAAGTCCTTCTCTCAATCCAACTTGGGTTTGGGTTTGGATTCAAACCCACCCCTCCCAAGGCTACCCCTCCCTCTCATAAATAGAGGGGGAGGGCTGCCCCAAACAACACAAGTTCCAAGCCCTCTTCACGAGCCGCCGCCACCCGCCGCGGCCGCCAGCGCCGCCGCTCGCCGCCGCCGGCCTGTCGCCGCCGCCGCGCCTCCGCCGACACCTCCTCCTCCTCTCGGATCTCTAAACCCTAGTTTTCCGGGAAACCCTAATCCAACATACTCGCTTCGGCTTAATGTGAAGCCCTGCGAGATTTCCCCTCTACTTCCGGTACCACGCCGTCGTGCTGCCGGAATCGCGAGGAGAGTGCTACAATCTCCACTGCCTGCTGGAACAAGGGAGAGGAAGGTATTCATCGAGTACCGAACGTGTGACCGACTGCGGAAGCGCTGCCAGAACGCAGCGCCGGAAGGATCGTCTACGCGATCTTGAGATCGGCAAGTGTACGACTACATCACCCACGAGAATCTTCTCTCGTTAACCGCTTTGGAATCTTCGAGGGTGAGTTCCTCTATCAACTCGTTGCTACAATCTAGTAGATAGATCTTGGCTTGTTTGTATGCACGCGGTAGAAAAATTTTGTTTTCCATGCTACGAACCCCTACAGTGGTATCAGAGCCGTGTCTATATGTAGATCTGTTGCACGAGTAGAACACAATGGTCATTGTGGGCGTTGATGCTTTTGTTGTCGATTGCTTCTTGTGTACTTTGCATCTTGCGGGATGGTGGGATGAAGCGGCCCGGGCTAACCTTACATGACATCGTTCATGAGACTTGCTCCACGCTGGACATGCAACTTGTATTGCATAAGTGGCTTTGAGGGTGCCTGTTTCTCCCAACATAGTTAAGATTCAATTTACAACAGGTGATTGAAAATACTAGTATCAATGTTGTGGTTCTTGTTCGTAAGTTAGAACGACACTTATTGAAAGCCCCAAACCACGTAAAACATGCAAAGAAAATTAGAGGCATCTAACTTTGTTTTGCAGGGGTGTGCTGTGATGTGATATGGCCGTGATTGTGATTATATATGATCTATGCAATGTTCCTTATTGTAAGTCGGCAATCGGCAGGAGCCATATGGTTGTCTTTTAAATCCGTTAAGTCCTGCGTGACTATTATTCAAGATAGTTGTAATAGTTGATGCTGGTGGAAGACAACCATGAAGCGGCGCCATTGACCTTGACGCCACACCGGTGATGATGGAGATCATGTTCGTGCTTGAAGATGGAGATCGGAAGCACAAGAAGAAAGGCCATATCATATCACATATTATGAATTGCATGTGATGTTAATCCTTTATGCATCTTGTATTGCTTAGTTCACGACGGTAGCATTATAAGATGATCCCTCAAGCACACAATTTCAAGTTTTAAAGTGTTCATCCTTAGTAAGCACCGTTGCTAAAGCTCATTGTTTCGAAGCACCACGTGATGATCGGGTGTGTTAGATTCTGCGAGTGTATACAATGTGAGCAAGCCAGATTTGCTCATGCGGAAGCTAAGGTTTGATCTTGACGAGCCTAGCATGTACAGACATGGTCTCGGAACACGGATCACCGAAAGTTAAAGCATGAGTCATATAGTAGATATGATGAACATGTTGATTGTTCGCCATTGAAGCTACATCAACTCTCGTGATGATCGGTTTTGATGTGGTGGATTTGGTTCGTGTGATCACTAAAACAATGTGAGGTATATTGTTTTGAGTGGGAGTTCAACAGAAATATGATTAAAAGTTGAACACTATTTATCATAAATTAAATCAAAGTGAATTTGCATAGTTGTTGTAGTCATTGGCATCCGTTTACCACCTTGCGCTTAGTTTTAATTGAGATGATAGAACTATAGAATTCTGGTTAGTTACTTTACGAACTGGTATCGTATTGTTTTGAAGTGTTAATCTAAAGTTTAAAAGTCCTATTGCAAACTTTCAGTAATTTCCGGTTACTTCATGAAGTTTAATAATTGGTATTAAAACAAGAGTGACAATTCCAAGTGTTAGTGTACGAGTATCATGTTTGTCTCCGTGGTTCTTGATATTCAAAGGATTGTCTTAATATCAAGGTTATCTAGGATTTGAAAGAGTTGTTTCGGAAACCATGATGTGTGGAAGATATTGTGATATCTGAAACGAAGTTCTGGTTACAATATGATAGAGTATAATATGGCAAAAGTCATGTTCTCATATTTGATGAGAATTTGCAAAAGGTTGGAGACACTAGTTGTCCTAATCCTCCAAAAGGTTTTGGAGAGCAACATTATACTCGCGATTCACCGTTACAAGCTAAAAGTAGCTTGATCATGGATAATTCCATGATAAGGGTGAATATTTGATGTAGGTAAAATGTTTACTACACCAAGAGACTACTAAAGAAAGGAATTTGAAAGAACACCAAACATTTGATGATGGTGATCTACTTCAAAGTGCAAGTCCAAAGACATTGGTATTTTACTATATATGCTTTGGACTATGTGTCATGTATATGGCTCCACTATTGATGTTGATAGATTCTTTCAAACAGAAAAGGAAATACTGAAAGAGAATCTCATAAGTATATGGCAGAAAAGAAAAGCTAGAATTGTTCAGCTTAAGTATATAGATGATATACATGTTATGGATATATTCTTTGCTTATTAAACAATGTGGTTCTTAAGTATTTGATACTGAATTTGTTGGTGTGAATCATCATACGAAACAACACAATTCATGAACTACAATGGCCTAAGTAACTAGCAAAAGAATATGTGATGATGTTCATCGAGAACAAATAAAGGGTTATTGTGCTGCTTGCCTTCAAGATTTGTTTTATCAGGCATTATGAGAACAAAAGGGTTGTTCAAATAATTGCCGTAATCCATAAAAGATGGATGATTCACAAATCTCGTTGGAGAAATCACATCCATAAAACTAGTGCTAAAAATGTCGAAAGACAAATTGCTTGAAAGATCGCTTAGGAAGTGACATCGCCGTTTAAATTATATTGGAAAGAAAACATGAAGAAACTCCATGTGGATGGAATTTTGGAGTCTTTTGATTTTTGATCAAATGACGCTTGTGAAACTTTCCTAGAGATAATTAAAACTTCGTTCATAGGCCAAAAGGGAATGAATGACTAGCTTATTGGAACTTGTACATATTATTGTATGAAGTCCATTATGTGTAGTCAAGAGCGATGGATTTCAACTTCATATGTTTTCTCCGAATTTGAGTGAATATATGAATATTTACTTAATAAGGATGAAGTATGAAACATTTGAAAAGTTCAAAGATTTTCAAGATGAAGTGCAAAATCATTGTAACAAGAATTTAAAGAGTTTATGATAAGATCATAAAGGAAGATATTTGAGTTACAAGTTTAGCATAATACCTAAGATTTAAGGAATCGTTACGTGGATTTGCATTCTCCGAAACACCATAAGAGTATGGAGCGTTCGAGATATGTAATTAAACCTTGTTTG
Source organism: Avena atlantica (assembly GCA_910589765.1). Lineage (NCBI taxonomy): Eukaryota > Viridiplantae > Streptophyta > Magnoliopsida > Poales > Poaceae > Avena > Avena atlantica. The sequence continues at coordinate 197,960,192 of OU342738.1, read as the reverse complement.
ACATGGTAAGATCAAATGTGTAATTCATAAAACTGTCATTATATTTTAAATATTAAAAGCTTTAGAGACTACCGTTTTTCCACTGAAAAGAACTTCATCATAATCCGTTGAAATGACACCATATAAAGTTATGGTTTGGGATAAAACCCAAGTAGTCCTTTCTTAAACATTGGTATGCTATGCATAAGAAAGATGTTTGCAACCAAAGTCGGATGAACCTGTCTTTGTATAACTGTTAAGTATTCCTCCATAACACCGGAGACAAAAGTGTTTGTCGCTTAGAACGTCAAGTTTCTTTGAGAAGGAATTTTTCGTGAAAAGATAAGTGGGAGGACAATAGAACTTTGATAAGGTTAAAAGAACCTTAGCTATATGTGCAAAGTTGCGCAGCGCCGAAAAGTGTTCCGGAGGCAGCAACAATGCTCATGGCTCACGTGCCTCAAAGGTTGCGGTCACAGAGGTCTAAGTTCCTATTGAAACAAGTAGGTCGGGTAAACAATCAAATACCAAGATTTGAGAGTTAAATCATTATTTGATAATAATGATCCGACTACATGCAAAGAAGCGATGATGAGCCCTGACTCCGTCAAATGGCTTGAAGCCATAAAATCCGTGATAGTTCCATACACGAGAAATCAAGTTTTGAACTTGAAGGACCCTCGAGAAAGGTGTAAGACCTTACAGTTGTGTTTGGATCTATAAAGAAATAGACATGGATGTTTCGCATCTATGAAATGGTCGACATGTTGGGAAAGAGTTCACAACAATGTTCAAAGAATTGACTTTAACAAGATCTGATCTTTCATTAAGCGATATTTAGTCTAGACGGATTAATATAGCAACCACGACGTATAATTTTGTTATGTGTTGAATAAACAAAACAAGTTATTCTAATAATAATGGTTACCTAGGACGTGTGCATGACACGGTCCAAAGGGTTTTGTTAATTCAAAGGATGCTAAAAAAACATATGCAAACTTCAATGGTTGAAGTGAGCATCGCGGAGTTGGAATCTTCACCATGATGAAATTGTTAAAAGAGTTTAAATTCATCAGAGACGGAAAAGATGCTTGCATTTGCAACAAATTAAGTGGGAGCACTAAGACATATTTCTAATACATTATGTGAAAGACATATTGTTGATTGGAAATGATGTATCTTTTGTTAACACATATTAAGAATTTCATCTTGATGAAAGACTTAGGCAAAACCCAAATATTTGGCATCAATAGACGCTAATATGGTTGTGTCGAAAGTACATAGATGATGTATTGAATAAGTTCAATATAGAAACTACAAGAAAGGTTCTTGTCGCACAGAAAGGATTGAATGAGTTCAATATTGATGATATATTCAAGTGTACTAACACTTGGTAAGTGAAACAAAGATTCAAGTATAGATTGATACTTGATGTATGAAATCACAAAGAGTATTTATATCAATCATACGGTGATATGTACAAATCCAGATATGTCCTATGCTCTAAATGTTATGAGCATATACCAGAATGATTCATAAGATAATCATTGGACGATAGTAAAGATATTCTTATGATCTTATAAAAGAACTAAGAATATATTATTTTGTAGAAATGACAAATAGATGGTTAGTTCATTGTAAATGAATTACATTGATACTAGTTTTGTCACAAAGTACAAATTAAGTTTATCTCAATCTAAACTAACGGTGGCACAATATGATGAAAAGTAAGCTCCATAATGAATTTGGATGAATTCCAAAGTTAAGACATTGTGACAGATACTACAACAAAAGGCTAAGTATATGACTGCTATTATAGCAGCAAAAGTGGGCATTTGTGTCAAGTAGTTTGTTATCAAACTAGGTGTAGTTCACAGTGGGATAGTACTATGAAGATATATTGTACGACAATATTATCAACATGTTTTAACCCCAAAGAACTAAAGGTCACACCAAAGGACCAAATTTGTACGAAGCCATCTCATTAGAGAATGAGTGATGCGTAGAGATGCAAAGACATGCAATTACACATGGACCTGGAAGTGTCAGATCCGGAGATCAGTTGACCACTAGCAATCGTGTACATACGACACCAGAAAGCCATAGGTGTTGAATACACAAAGGTTTGAAACTAGATTATTGACTCTAGTGCAAGTGGGAGACTGTTGGAGATATGCCCAAGAGGCAATAATAAAGTGGTTATTATTATATCTTCATACTTATGATAAATGTTTACATACCATGCTATAATTGTATTAACCGGAAACATTAATACTTGTGTGATTTGTAAACATAAAAGAGTCCCTAGTAAAGCCTCTTGTTAAACTAGCTTGTTGGTTAATATATGATCATGGTTTCCTGATCATGAACATAGAGATGTTATTAACAACAGGGTCATATCATTAGGAGAATGATGTGATGGACATACTCCTATAGTTAAGCGTAGCATAAATATCAAGTCATTTAATATAGTTCATTTGCCATAAGCTTTCTGATACATAGTAACCTAATTCCTTCGACCATGAGATCATGTTAATAACCATCACCCGAAGGATGCTTTGATGACATCAAACACCACACCGTAACTGGGTGGCTATAAAGGTGGCATTGAGTGTTTGGAAAGTATGGGTTGAGGCACATGGATCAAGAGTGGGATTTATCCATCCATATGACGAATAGATATACTCTGGGCCCTCTCGATGGAATGTCATACAATTAGCTTGCAAGCATGTGACTGGATCACAAGGGATCACATATCACGGGAACGAGAAAAGAGTACTTATCGGTAACGAGGTTGAACTAGGTATGCAGAGATACCGACGATCAAAACCTCGGATAAGTAAACTATCGTGAGACAAAGGTAAATTGGTATCATATGTAAGTGGTTCATTCGATCGCAAAGTAATCGTAGAAATATGTGGGAGCCATATGAATTTCCAGATTCCTCTATTGGTTATTGATCGGAGAAGTGTCTCGGTCATGTCCGCATAATTCACGAACCGTAGGGAGACACACTTAAGGATTCGATGTTGTTGAGTAGTTATGAAATGATTAGTAAGAGACCGAATGTTGTTCGGAGTCTCGGATGGGATCCGGGATATCATTTTAGATCCGGAATGGTCCGGAGAATAAGATTCATATAAGGAAAGTCCTATTTCGGAGTTCGGGAAAGTTTCCGATGATTTCATCGGAGAGGTTCTAGAAGGGTCTAGAAGGTTCACTGGTCCGAAAGGACAATGGTCCATGAATGTGTCATGGGTAAGTGGAATGATTGGATCATGTCCAAGGTCACTTGGTGTTGGTGTATGCAAGAGAGAAATAAAACTCTAAATTGAAAGTCAAACTGGAAGTTTGAAAAGTCAGACTGGAACAATGGTTTCCTAGTGGGAGAAGAAACAAGTCCTTCTCTCAATCCAACTTGGGTTTGGGTTTGGATTCAAACCCACCCCTCCCAAGACTGTCCCTCCCTCTCATAAATAGAGGGGGAGGGATGCCCCAAACAACACAAGTTCCAAGCCCTCTCCATGAGCCGCTCGCCGCCGCCGCCGGTCTGTCGCCGCCGCCGCGCCGCCGCCGACACCTCCTCCTCCTCCCGGATCTCTAAACCCTAGTTTTCCGGGAAACCCTAATCCAACATACTCGCTCCGGCTTAAGGCGAAGCCCTGCGAGATCTCCCCTCTACTTCCGCTACCACGCCGTCGTGCTGCCGGAATCGCGAGGAGAGTGCTACAACCTTCACTGCCTGCTGGAACAAGGGAGAGGAAGGTCTTCATCGAGTACCGAACGTGTGACCGACTGCGGAAGCGCTGCCGGAACGCAGCGCCGGAAGGATCGTCTACACGATCTTGAGATCGGCAAGTGTATGACTACATCACCCACGAGAATCTGCTCTCGTTAGCCGCTTTGAAATCTTCGAGGGTGAGTTCCTCTATCGACTCGTTGCTACAATCTAGTAGATAGATCTTGGCTTGTTTGTGTGCATGTGGTAGAAATTTTTTGTTTTCCATGCTACGAACCCCTACAATCATATTCTTCTCTTCAACTCGGTGATCTTGATGCCAATACTCAAGGTATATCTTTATCTTCATGGCATCCATACTTGAATCCAACACATAGACTACAAGCATGACCTATGGAATATTCCTTCATATAAAACTCAGTGAAAACATTAGTCCATAGGGATTGTCATTAATCACCAAAACCACACATAGGGGCAATTACTCTTTCATGTTGGAGTACACTTACCTTGGAGTCATGCACATTTATCTAATTTATTTCATGCTTTTGCCTGACCCCAAGGCCGTGCTAGTTACGTTACAACCATGGATAAGTTGGTGCTCCAACCTTAACATTGTTCTAATATGCGTGGTGTTACAACCGCATAGCAAGACACTCACACTATAGTTATTATCACTAGCACCACGACCATCCACTTCATACTCATTATCACTCTTGGACACTATGTTGGAATGGTCGGTGGTGTTCGTCTAGTATCTTGGCTCTCCTTTGGCATGTAATATTCTAGGGACATGTATCAATATTGGCATGTTGGCACTTCGGCAAGTAGAGGAGCCCCGATACTATGGGTAGGTGTAGGTGGTCTGTATCATGGTTTCATATTACTATGTGCATCTTATATGGTCTTGGAGAGATCCAATACTAGGAGAACTCTAAAACAAAATATCCACAAATGGAATTTCCCTAGGCCAGCATAATTTCCACATGTTCTCATTGTCAAATGTGTCTTTATTATTACTTATTTTTCATGGATTTTGTTGTCCATTTGATAAGATCTAGTTGATCTCCCTCATCCCGCCTCACAAGAAGTCCCCTACATGACCTGCCAAAAACCACCCCTCCCGCATCCACATAAACACATAGCATAACTACAATAGCAATATCTCACTTTAAATAATGACGTTAAGAATATGTATCCATATCTTATTATCATTTACATGATAATTGACATGATCTGTGTTTGAATTATATGTTTCTATCTCAAGCTAATTTCAACGCCAAAGGTTGGTATTGCAAATTGTGCCACTAATTTCGATTCTAATACAAACTAATGTATTATCAACTAAAAATTCTCATATAATTTGATAAGTAGATAGATAGCACAAATTAATCGATCATGTAAAGTTGGGTAATCAATCAGAATTCTAGGCCAAAACTACTATGTTTTTCCACCCCTCTTTGCAACAAAAACTTTTTGTGTGTGTGTGTGTGAGAGAGAGAGAGTGTGTGTGAGAGTGAGAGAGATAGAGAGTTGAAATGAAACATGAAATCGATATGCATGATGTTTGAATCATACTATAAAAATACGGTCTTTATTTGTGTGCAGAAGTTTATCTAAGAGTTCCAATGCACATTATATATTATCTAGTACTTCCTCTCCAACCTAGAAAGATCTCATTTCAAAGTTCCCCCATTTATTTGTGTAATAAAACAGACCTTCAACATATTTTGTTCATTTGTTTTATATGGGTTTCAGCAAGGCATGACGGTTTAATCCTACATTATCATTATATACTATGTTCCTCTTGTAATAATAACAGAAGTTGTTTTATTTTGAACATGCAAGTAGCGATAGGTTTGGAACTATATTTATCCATAGCCTTGAACCCTTGATTTGAATAAATGGTTTAGGTATTGATTTGTAAGACCGAAATCTTATAAGAAATTTTTTTAGTAAGACCATTGGATTTTTGGTATAACTATTATCTATAAACTCTAACAAGAATTCATTTTTTCTCTTTCTGCATATATCGCCAAACATTTGTTGAGACATCGTATTTCAATTTTCTTTGAGCGGTCCAATATATACACTATATCAATTTTTCAATCTCCAGGAAGTAATCATATTGCTCCAAGTATATAACAAAATGTTGTTATTTTGGTTTTTGTTAAGGACACCTATTACATGTATTGTTGATTATAGAAAAGAAATTTATGCAAATAAAAAACTAATAGAAACTCACATAATCGTAGATTTACGTATTTTAATCATGTTTTGTAAGTATGTTATTTTTAGTTAATTTTATAAAAGTAAATAGAACACATGGCTTTATCTATGATTACGTTGGAAAATTAATCTAAGAGCTAAGCAAGCAACAAACATGCTAGTACATGAGAACACATCCAAATATATCTAACATTTTCTGTCAATGACAACACAATAATCACATAGATCAACAAACATCCTCTAGCTATCAAAATATAGTGGATATAAGTTTTATATTAAGTCAGACTTTAGAAAATTTGACAAAGTTTATAGGAAAAATATCAACACTTATAATATCAAATCAGTATCCCTATATCCAACAACAAACATATTTTTGTTTTGCATCTGTTTGGTTGTTCTCTTGCTAATGGTGATTGTGATTTTGAGTGCGGATTTGCTGCCACAGGGGATAGCTGCCCCCCATGGAGCTACCACACGATTTTTCTAGAGATGCGAGCACACATCTGTGCCCACATGACATTAAACAAAGTTCTCTGATGGTAATCAACAATTAGAAATGATGAGACATGCCATTGTGTGTCAGATACAAATGTCCTTGTTTTGGTAGATGTGTCAAGAAAACGGTACTAGTACAAGATGGACAAACCCTTTTGTACTCTAGCAAACTGGCACCATTCACCATGTGGTGGCAGAGGACCAAAAATGCATGCAAGCACACGTTACGATCATAAGCACCTTATCCATGTGATCAATGCACGTTGATAGTGCATGCATACGGATCCTAGTTAGCTGATATACGCTGTGTCCGTTGGTATTATTTTGGTAGACTATTTTAGCATAGAAAGCTATTTTATGTTTAAAAACAGAGGTAATAAAAGCTAATATAGGCCAACTTATCTAATGCATGCATAAGTCATAACATGTCTAGCATGAGAGTAATTAGCGTACATTCTCCATTTAGTTGGTATTGCGAAGGAGAAAATAGCCACTCTCAGCCATACTTAGTAATGCATACGCCCTCCGTATGTAAATAGGCTGCTGCTACATCAGGTGTACATGCATGTTCCACATACTCAACACACAATAGGACGATGCTTGGTTGAGTACGAATACAAATGGATGCATGCTCAGACATATGTGTAGGACAAGTTGGTGTTTGTCTCTACTTGTTTCTCGAGCCTTGTATCAATGACATGTACAGGGAGCAGTTTGTTCACTCTCTCTCTCTCACACACTTCTCTTGTCACGTTTATGATATATCAGTGGTTAGTTTTATTAGAGGGATATGTGTGCCAGCGTGTGATGCAAAGCTAAGTAGTTCTGGCACATATCTCAAAGATTTGATCGGGTGGTCTCTAGGTGGGGGGCAACTATCCCCCGTGGCAGCACAATATTATCCTTGTGATTTTTTGGCTAGTGACTATATGGGGATGCATGGTTTAAAAAATTTCCAATGTAATACTGGAAAATCCTAGTTAGATACTATTTCGCGAAGTGATAGGTTACCTAGTGCAACTGGGTGGACCTTTTCCTAAACAGTGATAATTAAGTAGATTAGTATGATATTGTATAAGCTCATGTATATTGTCTTGTAAATAGTTGTTGTAAGATATTTATATTTGTGTTTTGTAGTTTGTCAACATGTTTAAAAATTGTCTCATGTTGAGATTATTTCTCAGCCTTCCATTTATTGGGTTGTTGCAAGAGATGTATATTTGTCAGTTTGCATGTTTTAATTTTTATTAGTTCTTTTGCAATTTTTCGTGCCTACACTTTTTTGGTTCCTCCACGTGACATTTTTTTTATTTACATCTTTTTATTTTAGGAGACATTGTTGAGCTTATTTTTAGGACTCCAGTTCATAGAGTTTAAGTCTTGTTGTGTTTTAGGATATATGGTTTTAGTTCACAATTTTATATTTTTATACTTTTTTGATTTTTTTGTTCATGTCTCTTTTGCAGTTCATTTAAGTTTACACAAGTTATTTTTAGGTTGAATTATGTTTGAGTTCATGACTTTTTTGTTCTTTCTATTTTATTCATAAAATTGCCTAGCTAAGATTCTTTTGAAAGCTATTTTCTAATTTATTTTATTAGGACACAATTGATGGCAATAATCTATGTCTACACCATTTTCTTGGAACTCTAAGCATATAGTGCTATAGCAAAGGTCTTTTCCCCACGATGGTAACTTAGAGTTTAATCTCAAACTTTCAACAAAACAATATTACCCGTTTATCTTAGCTTACTTTTGGTCGCTTGTATCATTCTTGTCATTTGCCTCGGTTACTTTCTTTTGAAATTTTGGTCAAATTGAAAAATGGTCTAAATTGCAAAATGGTTCAAAATTTAAATAGTTAAAAAGGTATAAATCTGAAACATTGTTGACTATTTAAAAATTTTAAAATTTGAAAATGTTCAGATATCAAAATTTTAAAAAGTCAGAAATAAATAATGTTCAAAGTTTAAAATATTCGAATATATAAATATTCAAAATTCAGAACTGTCGAAATTTAAAAATTGTTCAAAATTTTCAATTTTCTAAAAAAGAAAAATGAAACAAATAAAAATAGCAAAATCAAAAATCAAATCATAAAAAGAAACACAAAAATCCAAAATAACTCGACCAACCAAACCAAAAACCAAATTTCCAACGATGATTTTGCATCGGCGCAGAAACAAGGAAAGTCAATAACACGATATGCGTTGCTTCCGTAGGCGACGCGACAAGTGTCATATAGAAAACACTAGGTTATTCTATATGTCGCCAATTCTGGCGCCTTCATTCGCACCATGTACCTTTTCGATAGCATTTCGTATTATGGGCATGGCCCACACGATTCGTACGGTTTTTATTTTTGTACTGTGTTCTATCTGATTTTCTATTTTTAGCATTTTCTTTCATTTTCGATTTCATTTATTTTATCCATTTCTTCTACTTCTCTTTTATTTTAAATTTTACTTCTGTTTTTTGAAAATATTAAAATTTGGGAAAAATCAAGATTTGAAAATGTTCCAATTTGAAAATATTCATACTTAAATGTCTAAACTAAATATAAATATGGAAAATGATTAGATTTAAATTATTCTGTTTTGAAAAATTATTCATATTTTAAAAAATTAGATATAAAATAATTTTACTTTTGTAAATTATTAAAATTTAAAAATTACTCAGTTTGGAATAAGATCAATTTTAGAAAATGTTTTAGCTATTTGAAAATGTTTAGTTCAATTTTTTTCAATTGCTAAAGATGTTTTGATTTACAAAATGGAATTTTAGAAAAAATATTTTGAAAAACCATATTTCAAAAAGGTTTGGATTTTGAAAGGGTAATTAAAAAGTAAAAGGAAAATAGAAAACAAAAAATGAAAAATGCAAAAAGACACATACTTGGGTCAGCTTAATAAGAGTTCTTGGATGGGCGGCGTGGTCATTTTGCATGTTCGTGAGCATATCAAGGAGTTGCCGAAATAGTGAGCCTATCCAGAAAAGACTAAATGCCGCTCAACGATGCATTAATTGCCCACGCCGTTGATACATCGTAAACATATCTATAATTTTTATGCTCCATGCTTGTTTTATATCAAATTTCTTATTTTTTGTCTATACTTTGATGTATTTTTATACATTTTCCGAAACTAACCTATTGACAAGATGTTGGAGTGCCTGATGGCTCAGATATGTAGAGCTCGTTGGGAACCCCAAGAGGAAGGTATGATGAGCACAACAGCAAGTTTCCCTCAGTTATAAAACCAAGGTTAGGTGTTGCTAACAACTTGGAATCATACACAACACAACCACAGAATTTTGCCCTAACTTACAATGAGGTTGTCAATATCACCGGTTTACTGGAAACAAAAGATTAAACGTATAGTGTGGAAGATAATAATTGCTTGTAGAAAGTAAACAGTCACGATAACAGTAGGTGGTATATCAATGATAAAGGAATGGACCGGGGTCCACAGTTCAATAGAGGTGTTCTCCATAAGATAAATAGCATGTTGGGTGAACAAATTACAGTGGGGCAATTGACAGATTGAGAAAGCATAACAATGCATATACTAGACGTCTTGATTCCTACGAGATTTGATTGGGCATTACAACATAATACATAGACCATAATCCAACTGCATCTATGACTAATAATCCACCTTCGAGTTATCATCCAAAGCCCTTCCAGTATTAAGTTGCAAGCAATAGATTATTGCATTAAGCAATGTATGTAAAGTAAACAATATAATTGCCCCATGGACAAAGGATTGTTGTTTTCTCCCTAGTACCAAAAGCACATCTACAACCTTAGATATTTCTGTCACTTTCCCAGATTACTAGAGGCATGAACCTACTATCGAGCATAAATACTCCCTCTTGGAGTTATAAACATCTACTTGGCCAAGATAGATACAAGCAACAGAGAGCATGCAAGATCACAAATAACATAGACATGATAGAATCAATAATCAATCTGACATAGTATCTCAATATCCAGCGAATCCCCGCAAACACAACATGTACGATTACAAATAGATGATCTTGATCATGAACGGAGCTCACAATATCTAAACATGATAGCACAAAGGAGGAGAAACAACCATCTAGCTATTGTATGGACCCATAGTCCAAGGGTGAACTACTCACGTATCAATCCGGAGGCTGGCATGGTGATGAAGAAGGCCTCCAGGATGATCTCTCCCCTACGGCAGGATGCCGGGAAGAGCTTTGGATTCGCCCCCCCCCCCCCCCCCGATATAGGGATGGAGATGGCGGCGGCTACGAACTGTTTCATGGAGATTTGATGGGGTACTTAGGGTTTCTGCATCGGGGTGCTTTTATAGGCGAAGGGGCAAGGTCGGTGGGTGCTCGAGGGGCCCAAACTTAGGGCTAGCACGCCGCCACATGGTGTGGCCGCCTCGTGGCCCCACTTCGGCTGCCATTCGGACTCCATGTTCCTTCTGATAAAATATTGACTTTGGCTTTTGTCCCTTCTAATTCTGAAAATATTTTCTTACTAGCTTTTCTAAAACCAAAAACAGCAGAAAACATGCAACTAGCACTGCGGCATCTTGTCAATAGGTTAGTTCCGGAAAATGCATAAAAATACCTCAAAGTGTAGACAAAACTTAATAAAGTTGATATAAAACAAGCATTGAGCATCAAAAATTATAGTTACGTTTACGACGTATCAAGCATCCCCAAGCTTAACTCTTGCTCGTCCTCGAGTAGGTAAATGATTAAAAAGAATAATTTTTAGGTGACATGCTATCACAATTGATCAAGGTATTTGTAAAACATTGATAGCTGAGATCAAAGTACTCTAAACATGAGCATGAAATATATAGTTCTAACTATAAGATATAGAAACTATGTTGTAACATGAAAAGGTACAAACAAAAGATCATGAATAACAATGCATTGAAAGACGTTTGTTTGTTTCACATATATAAAACATAGCAAGAGTGGTATTCAGCTTGTCCTTCATGGTATAGCAAAACATAAATACATAGGACACCTTCAAAGTTCATAAGGGTGACTAGATACAAATAATTTAAGAACAAGCAATATCAACATTATGAATCAATCAATAAGTTTTGGGACAATGCACATTGAACTAAGAATGAAAACTATGCTATCTTAATTGGTGCATAAAGATAGAAGATGGAGACTCAACATAAAAGTAAAGAGATAGGCCCTTCATAGAGGAAAGCAGTGATTTCAAGTTTGATAAAGAGCTTCCAAAACTTATGGTACTTTTTAGCTTTCAGCTCTCATTACCCCTATCATAAGCATATTGAAGTGATTAAGGTTAAAGTGAAACAAATATGAAGTATATGCTTGACAGATCATAAGTTGAAATCTCATGTCCCTTGAGTACGAGGGTCGTTCCTCATGCTACTCAACTTAAGTCACAAGCAAGTTCTTGTCATCGTAAGTATATGTGTATCATAGAGAACCGCCAACGGGGTACCCCTTGCCCCATGACACAGGAGCTATCCCATATCAAAATGACAAGGCAACATACAGTGAGCATCTCAGCGATCTTTTTTATTTACCATGAGCATGGTGCTTTTATTTTCTTTTTTATATATTTTTTCTGAAGATGCTTCATAGATTGCTCACTATGGTTATGCTGCAAGTTTACACCATGATTAGGCATGGCTTAGGATAGCTGGCCAGGCGTTTCTCTAACACATATATAATACTCCATGGACTTACAAGCTCCCCTTTTATTTCACACCACCGACATCCATAAACAAAAGATCATGATATCAACTAGATAATATGTATAGGTGTTGAAAGAGTTCCCCATGATAGCATGGTTCTGCTAACTCCCAACTTATAATTTGCAAGCATATAAGAAACATAGATGACACAATGGTTCAAGTTTATTGAGTGCAAGAAATTAAAGTGTGCCATCAAGTTCGTGAGAGCTTTAATCACTAATTTTCACATAACAGGTTTAATTTGGAAGATAGATAAAAACATGAATATACTTGGAATGGTGTAACACACCATGCATAGGAATTTATAGTGGACTCTTTGGGATAACTTGGTTTCTTGGGAGTTGTATGCACGAGTAGAGCTCATACTCAGTACAAGTGGAGGCTAGCAGAAGACTGGGAGTGGCCAACTAAGAGAGCAATAATGGCCATAATCATGTAGGGTGACAAAACATTATCAATTAAAGCATAAAGTGGTATCACAAGTAAAAAACTAAATGATATATAGGCTAAGGTGACTGGTTCATAGTCTTAACATGGTATAAGAATGTGCCAAGTCAACCCAAATAAAGCATCTAAGGATAATACCACAATATAATACTTTTGCATGCTAAAACAACGCATGATTCTTTAAATACACATTAAGCAATCTCAATTGTTTGGAACAAGTCAAGCTACAACAATAATCACTAAGCATAAGGTCAAAGCAACATCTAGCATAACATGATACTACCTCCATCCCAAGGCTTAAGGCCTATATTTTTTGAAAATTCAAACTATGTCAAGTTTGACCAAGTTTTTATCAAAAATTATTAATATGCAAAATACATAATCAATATCATTAGATAGATAATGAAATATATTTTCATATGATGTGTACAAAATATCATGTTTATTGGTAGTTTTTTCTAAAAGTTTGGTCAAAGTTTAGTTGGTTTGACTTTTCAAAAATAATATAGGCCTTAAGCCTTGGGATGGAGGGAGTAAAGTCTAAGCCACGGTCAAAACAAACTCCCTTTTGTACCACTTAAGCATGAAGCTTCCTACTCTTTTCCAACACCAATCGACTTATTTGAACAAAATATGAATGAGGGGGTCCAAATAATTTATTCAGCAAGCCAAACAAAATAAAACTAAAAACAAAAACAAAGATGCTCCAAGAACAACACGATAGTGCAAGAAACAATAAAAATGAAGTGTTTTGAAAGAAAACCTGAGATTTTTATCGATGAAGAAGGGGATGCCTTGGGCATCCCCAAGCTTTGATGCTTGTACCTCTTGAATATTTATTGGGGTGACATGGGTGGCATCCCTAAGATTGAGCTTTTTTCCATACTTCATATCATCACGTCATTCTTCCCCTACACTTGAAAATTTCCTTCATACAAAAGTTCACACAATCTTCATTAGCAACATTAGTGTATTCAAGATAATAGGCCTTTGGGTTTAGTTTTAACTCAAGTAAAACTTTCATTAAAATGCAAGCTACTCTAGAAACTTCTTTTAAAATCTCAACTGATCAAAGAGAACTCAAAAGAAACCGATTAAGAGGCAAATGCAAATAATGGCAGGAATCTATGAAAACAGACCAGCAGGTAAAAAACGATTTTTTCTAAGACCTTATGTTGCTCAAATAGAAAAGTGTTGAACTAACGCAAGTTAGATAATAACTTGGGGCATAAGATCAGAAAATTACAACTCAATATGACGTATTGGGATTTTTCACGAATTTTTACAGTGAAGCACAAAAATCTATTTCGGGACAGCAACTTCCCCAAATCTTACTTCTCTCTCATTAGAGGTTATTCTTGGCACAAAAACCACACAAAAAGGATAAGGAGAGGTTATTACAAAGGAAATAACTTCCAAGACTCAAAAAAATAAAAACTTACTAAAATAAAAATAATTTGGGTTATCTCCCAATAGTATTTTTCTTTAACGCCTTTTAGCTAGGCATAATAATTTCAATGATGCTCACAGAGGAAATATAAATTGAAGTAAAAGAGAGCATCAAGAAGAAAATATCCAACATATTTAAGTATAACCCACTTCCTATGCATAGGAATCTTGTACGCAAATAAATTCACAAAGAACAAAGTGACAGGCATAGGAAGATAAAACAAGAGTAACTTCAAAACTTTCAGCACATAGAGAGGTGTTTCAGTACCATGAAAACTTCTACAACCATGTTTTCCCCTCTCGTAATAATTTCTGTACCCTCATGAATAAACTCAAAAATATAACTATCATATAAAGTATGCTTTTCATGATCTACAAACACATAATTTTTATCAAGCACAAAAATAGTGGGATTAAAACCTTCAAACCCACTTTTAACAATTTTATAACAAGGTGACTAATCAATCTCATTTTCAATAGCAGTACAATTAATATTATTAACCAATATAGGGCCATCATCTAGAGCTTTATCATAAACATTTTCTAAGCAAAACTCTTTAGTACCATGCATTTCGAAATTAGGCACAAATAAAGGATTATCATAAGATTTATCAAAATAGCATGGATTATCATAGATAACAGGAGCATAATTATCATCACAAGTTTTACCCATAGTAGATATTTCAAAATAATCTACAGGAACATAACATTCATGATCCTTTGGTAAGCATGGAGGACAATCAAATAATGTAAGGGATAAAGAGTGTAACACCCTCAGAATCGGACCTATGCAAGTTTGAGCGAAACCCGCCAAACCCGCATAGAAACGATTCAAAGGTGCCCACCAGGCACTTTCGTGCGGGTGGAAAACGAAGTAATAACATTACACAACAGTCCTCGATGGGACCCACAGAACAGATATATACAACAACGACTCGAAGAGTCAAGAATACAGATATAATATACAAGATCCAAATCACCTTGAAAACGGTAGAGCGTCTGACTACGGACAAGAAGCAAATGGGGCTAAGAGCCCTGAAGAATAACCAATGGCGTCCATAACCCTGCCCAGGCCAAGCCGGAAGGGTAACCCTGCTAACGGCGTCGACCTCAAAACCTGCTTAAACAAAAGGGGTGCCGACAAAGGGCAACGGAAAAAGAGGAGCGTCATTACTGAGGCCAGTACACGGCGAGGCTAGAATTCGGCGGTCCTCGCCTACATAGGTATGGTGGACTGAAGCGGCAGCGGCAGCATGCACTAGACAACCTATAGAGACTCGATACAACTGTCGGCAATCAGAGAGGGGTAAGAAAGACCTATTCGGAACCAACCTGATACTACCATCAAACAAGCCCATCCTGGTGTTTCCCCCTCGAAACCAAACGAGGAAGTCAACCGAGGAACTCACACCGTTGGCAGTTTTATTTATTCGGTTATCGTCGCAGCAATTACTAGTCAAGTATAGATAATCATCCTGATAAAGTAGGCAGTGGGAACTTTTAGTTAACCATTCCGTTATAGTTGCAACACTTACTAGTCATATACAGATAACATGAGATAAACCCAAAACCCAGCAGTCGTTGGTACTTTTATTTGGCCATTCCGTTGTAGTTGCAATATTTACTAGTCAGATACAATGGTCGCAAGCGACACTCCAAACAAGCAATTGTGGGCAGTATTATTTAGCCATTCCATTATAGTGAAGCTGATTACTAGTCATTATAAAGTCAAATTTATAGCAATAAACTTTAGTTATGCTTGTCTATGGTCGAGATACTGTGCTCCAAGTCGTCCATAACCGCGGACACGGCTTTCAGAAAGTTTTAACCCGGCCGGGGTGCACAAATAGCAACACACACACGATCAACCTCGGAAAAACCAAATCAAAACCCAACGAGGTCTTCACGACAGAGCAATCACAAGATTCAGAAATATTTCAGGAGGCCACCCCTTGGAGTACACCCGCAACGAAGTAAGCTAGCTCCGAGACGGACCCGAGGTTTGGGTGGACGGCTGTGAGCGACTGGGAACCCCAAACGGGGCTTGTCGACACCGCGAAAACGTGTCCCGATCCTAAACAGTACAGGTGCTATCTGTCGCACAATTTAAATAAGGCAGTAAAGCATGGCATAAGTACAGGATAGTAAATAAAACCTCAAACTAGTTTGTGGCCCCAAGAAATAAGACGGAATCAAGCTCTGGCTAAGGGGGGCCCATACTCCCCATATGTGGATAGCGCGATAAATCAAGGAACAGGTATCAAGTACTCGGGGTCCTACGGGACACAAGTGGGCGTTCGGAAACCAAATATTATCTATCACCCACCGATGCCTCTGCTTACTTCAATTTTAGTTGTTAAACAGGAATTAAAGTGAACGATAAGTAAAACCGAGATCATCTCCAACATCAAACAGGTGGCAATACTCCAACAACAGTGGTACATGGCGACACGCAACAGCGCTTGAGCAAGCGACTACGACGCGCAAGTCCAACTATCTACCAAACAACAGGTAATAGGAGGTGGCCATGGCAATATATGGCTGCAAGGGATATCACGGGTACGAAACTAGAGCATCGCAACACAGATAGCAATAGATCAACAGGAGGGAATAAATACTATAAAAGTAAGATAGGTAGAAAGGGGGAGATGCTCGCCTGAAAACATTGCCGAAGATTCAACCGAAGATCGGGTCGGCACTCGCATCAACTCAACGGCCCAATCCGCGAAGAACCAAAACACTAGAAGAAGCACCGGATGCAATATTTAATACTACGGCAAAAGATCGGGCATGATGTATGTATGATGCATGGCATGGCAAGGATGCGATGCAATTAGGTCATATTAAGCGGAACCGGGGTCCCGACAATTAATTATATGGTTCTAGGTGTTTAGCTACCCCGCAATTTAAATGTTGTTTAACAAGGCAGAAATATATCACCAGTTCGCTACACAAGTTCAAATGAGGCCAATATGAGACTAGATTTGCCCGCATATGGGCCCCATATATAATTATAAGGTGAATCGGCATAAGGCCCCCAAACCACATGATATGAATGCGAGATGAACAATTAATATGCAACAATTTATATATAGCATTTATAAAATAGGGCTCGGGAAAAGGTTCACACATTAGGGGTCTCGACGATCTTGGGGATCCGGGGGTTTGGGGTTCGGCAGGGTCCAGGGTTCGACGGATCGGTCTCGGCGGGAATGTTCTCGGACTCCGGGATCGTTCTCGGATAGCGGAGGTAGGTCTTATCGCATCTGTGGTCTTCGGATCCGGGGGAGGTACTCGGCGCCCTCGAGGGAGTACTTGTCGCGTACGGGAAGCAGGACTTGTTTCGGCGTCAGGGGCGCATCGGACTCGCCCTGGTCGGTGTCGATCTTGTAGTCGCGAAGATCTTGTCGTCGATGGCGAACTTGAGTGGATCGGGTACCGGGGTCTTGGTTCCGTGAAGGAGAGCTTGGCGTCCGAGGGGAAGTTCATGTCGTATCCGTGTCGTCGACCTGGGTGTCCTGGGGGCGTTCTCGGTGTTCCGCGGTGAAGGGCTAGTCGTCTTGGTGCCGAGCTTGGCGGTCATCGGGTTCGGCGCCGATGGTCGTGGGCGAACTTGGGGTGCACCAAGGCGGCCATAGGGTACACAAACAGATCCCCATGACACACATACACGAGCACACACAGACGCGCGCACATACATCGAGCGAGGGGCCGAAGGGTAACTAAACGAATCATGGCAGAAACGGTGTGGACGAACCCATGAAGGGGCGGCACAGATAGCATGGACGGGGCGAGCTCGGCTCGAGGACGGCGGCGCGGTCGAGGGTTCTGCAGGGCCGACGGGAGGCGACGGGGTCGAGGCGGCTCAGCGGACGAGGTTGGGGCCGACGCGGGGGCGGGCTCGGGATGCAGCCGGAGGAGGCGACGGCCGGCGCGGCTCGACCTTGACGGAGGCCCTGGGCGAGGCGGAGGCACGTGGGGGACGCCTGGCGCGGCCTGGACGGAGGGAGCGACGGCGGTGAGGCGGGCTCTGCCGGCGGGGACGGGCGGCGCTGTGCAGGAGGCGGCCGCAGGCGGGGTGGAGGAGCGACGTCGGGCGGCGCGCACGGGCCGGGGCGGCGCGGGCGCGGGCAAGGAGGCATCGCAGAGGCGGGCCGGAGGTGGAAGGTTGCAGGGAAGGGCACGACGGCGCGGGGCCGGTGAAGGCCGGAGGGAGGAGGGCGCTGAAGGGTGTCGCCGGCGGCGAGGCGGGGAGAGTCCCGGAGGAGGGAACGGTGAACGGGGCCAACGGGGGGCGCGCCGGCGCGGGACGGAGCTCGTCGGAGGCGGCGGGGAGCACCGCGGGAGGAGGAGGCGACGCTCGCCGGAGCTGGGGGAGGAGGGGGCCGCGCAGAGGACGGGGCTGCCGGCGGAAGGGAGGTTGCAGGTGGGAGGGAGAGGTCGCGTGGGGGAGAGGGCGCTGCGAGAGAGACGCGGGGCGCCAGGCGGGTCCCGCGATGGGGCCGGGGAGGGGCGTGTGGAGGGCGCGTGCAGGGCGTGTGCAGGCGTGTGGGAGGCGTGTGCAGGGCGTGTGCAGGCGTGTGGGAGGCGTGTGCAGGGGGCCAGGTGGCCAGGCGGGATGGGTCCACGCGGGCGAAGTGGGCTGCGGGCCCAGGGGGTCAGCGGCAGGTGGGGGAATGGGTGGGCAGGCCGAGGTGGCAGCATGCGGGGCGCGTGTGTGTTGGGAAAGAGAGGAAAAGGGAGAGAGGGCCACGTGGCAAAAAGGGATTGGAGGGGGTGAGGGGAGAGGTGACGTGGCGCGACAGGGTTGGCCGGGGTGATGTGGCCAGAGGGATGGGTAGATAGGTTGGTAGGAAAAGAAAACGGGGTGGACCGATTTAATTTCTGGGGTGGTCGTTCGGGTCAATCCGGCCCGTTCGACTGCCCCACTAAAATAATATAATATTTTTATTTAATTGCGATGAACTTTTGCAAGTAGTTTTTACACAAACAAAATATCCGGCAGCACCCGGGGTTTAATTTGAAATAGAAGGAGAGCTAGTTTCAGAAAACCATAGCCTTTCGCAAATAGTTTTTAGGCAAAATAATATGCATGATGATGACGTTGTTCAAATGCAATGTGGCATGATGACATGAGCATGCGGTCATGATGATGCAATGCACAAAAACAACGCGATTTTCTAGTAGTGGTTTTTGCGGGATGCCACAAAGAGTTACTCTCATTAGAAGGTAGGTATGGGTAGCTAATCCATTCTTCCTCCTTTTGTTCATTAATCTCCTCCTCCTTTTCATCTAATGAGCTTTCAGGTTCAGCAATTTCTTCTTCCATAGGCTCCTGCAAGGCATTAGTCTCTTCCGTTGGTGGAAAGCATCTATTAAAATATTTAAGAATATATTTATTTTCTTCCTTGTAATTATCAAAGCAAAATTTAAGTATATCATAAACCTCATATTTATAAGGTGCATCATCAGTATTTTCAAGAAAATTAGCAAGTTCGAATGCACCCTTCCAAGCAATAAATTCTCAATTTGTTCCACATCATAAAATTCATAATTTCCCTTAACATAAGAAGATATGGTATTATCATTATACTCACATTGAAAAGGAAGGTGTTTATACCTCCTACAGCAACAATATGTATCAAAGCAATAAGTAACATTATAAATAGAGCACACGTTTCTAGCAATGGTATGCAATTTATTAATTTGTTCCCATTAGTGGTTCCCTTTTTGTGACAAGCGTTGTTCCTCATAATATTTTTGTTCTTCGGTGAACCCACCTTGCCAATAAGATCTAGTTTCAAAAAAACCAACCATTGATAGAAAGCATGATAAAGCAAGACAATAACATACCATCAAAAATAACAACTATAGTAGGAACTATTTTTTTGTGTTTTTGATAAAAAGAAACAAACTAGTACAACTAATTTTTTTGTATTTTTTATAAAAGGAAACAAGCA
This sequence comes from Avena atlantica, assembly GCA_910589765.1. NCBI lineage: Eukaryota > Viridiplantae > Streptophyta > Magnoliopsida > Poales > Poaceae > Avena > Avena atlantica. The sequence continues at coordinate 197,940,171 of OU342738.1, read as the reverse complement.
AAATAAACTAAGCAAAACAAAAACAAAGAAAATAGATTGGTTGTGAGAGACTCCCCTTGCAAGAATCTTCTTTCTCCTAGAAAAGTGATAGACGAGGAGGAAGAGATTGAAGTTGTACTTAACTCCCCGGCAATGGCGCCAGAAAAGTACTTGATGGCTCAGATATGTAGAGCTCGTTGGGAACCCCAAGAGGAAGGTATGATGAGCACAGCAGCAAGTTTCCCTCAGTTATAAAATCAAGGTTATTGAACCAGTAGGAGTAAGTAAACAATTCCAAGGTGTTGCTAATAACTTGGAATCCTGCACAACACGACCACAAAAGTTTGCCCCAATTTACAGTGAGGTTGTTAATCTCACTAATTTGCTAAAAAAAGATGATTAAACGTATAGTGTGGTAAACAGTAAACAGTAACAGTAGATGGTATATCAATGATAAAGAATGGACCGGGGTCCATAGTTCACTAGAGGTGTTCTCCATAAGATAGATAACATGTTGGGTGAACAAATTACAGCGGGGCAATTGACAGATTGAGACAGCATAACAATGCATATACTAGACATCTTGATTCCTACGAGATTTGATTGAACATTACAACATAATACATAGACCGTAATCCAACTTCATCTATGACTAATAATCAACCTTCAGGTTATCATCCAAACCCCTTCCAGTATTAAGTTGCAAGCAACAGATAATTGCATTAAGCAACGTGTGTAAAGTAAACAATACAATTGCCCCATGGACAAAGGATTGTTGTTTTCTCCCTAGTAGCAACAGCACATCTATAACCTTAGAGATTTCGGTCACTTCCCCAGATTACTAGAGGCATGAACCTACTATCGAGCATAAATACTCCCTCTTGGAGTCACAAGCATCTACTTGGCCGAGATAGCTACAAGCAACGGAGAGCATGCAGGATCACAAATAACGTAGACATGATAGAATCAATAATAAATTTGGCATAGTATCTCAATATCCATCGAATCCCCGCAAACACAACATGTATGATTACAAATAGATGATCTTAATCATGAACGGAGCTCACAAGATCTAAACATGATAGCACAAAGGAGGAGAAACAACCATCTAGATACTGTATGGACCCATAGTCCAAGGGTGAACTACTCACACATCATTCTGGAGGCTGGCATGGTGATGAAGAAGGCCTTCGGGATGATCTCTCCCCTCCGGCAGCGTGCCGGGAAGAGCTTCGGATCCCTCCCCCCGATCTAGGGATGGAGATGGAGGCGGCTACAGACTCTTTCATGGAGTTTTGATCGGGTACTTAGGGTTTCTGCATCAGGGTGCTTTTATAGGCGAAGGGGCAAGGTCGGTGGGTGACCGAGGGGCCCACACCTAGGGCTGGCGCGCCCCTGGCCGCGCCACCACATGGTGTGGCCGCCTCATGGCCCCACTTCGGCTTCCCTTCGGACTCCGTGTTCCTTCTGGTAAAATATTGAATTTGGCTTTTGTCCCGTCCAATTCCGAGAATATTTCCTTACTAGCTTTTCTGAAACCAAAAACAGCATAAAACAGGCAACTAACCTATTGACAAGACAGAGTAACCATTGTTATCTCGTGTACCACCGAGCTCCTTCCGGCAAGATCCGCCATCCCCACCTAGAGCCAGCAGATCCCTGCTCTATCTCCCTGCCGGACCAACCGATGCGAGAATGCCCGATCAAAAAGAGGGAGATTCCGTTCCGCACACTGCAACTGCAAGGGCAGGTTCAACGAGTACATCATCGGTGTCTGGGCCGCCGCCACCGGCGTCCGCAGACTTCTTCTACGAGCTGCCTGGCGTGGCACTGGGCGACACCGACATGCTCCAATGGCTCGACGCCACCAACGGCTCATGGTGGCCATGCTGACCGCAAGACGGACAAGTGCTCACACCGTCATGCTGGACTTCCGTCCCTGCATCGCTCGAGGACAATTGCGTGCTCCACGCCATCGCCATGGAAGACGAGCGGTTCGTCTGCGTCATCAATTAGTACAACGAGCTCAGCTTCCTCGACCTGAGGAGCACCAAAGGAAGCAGCGGCGTGCGGTGGAGATCCCGGAGCAAGCTCATGAACCAGAAGGCTTTCGGCGAGGAGAGCTGCTACCCTAAGCTCGCCATGAATGGCGGGCAGCTATTGCCAAGCTCGCCAAGTCAGGGCCAATTGCCAAGGTCAATCTAGTCTACAGGCCGCGGCCGGCGAGTCTGGGACTGAGAAGCTCAGCGTCATGGAGGGACGGACTTCTCGGAGGACGTTAGCTGCATCAGCACCATCGGTTCAGGGATGCTCCTGCCGTTCAATGCGAGTCATGTTCAGCAATTTTTGAATGTGTTTTTGTATTATAAATTTGTAAGTAGTAGCTACAGATTTGGCATCTCAAAAAAACAAAGGAGCTACAAATTTTTAAGCCCATGTTTACGACCTTTCCGATGCACAATGTTGAGTACTGCAAAATTGTGTCCATGATTTTTTCCGTTCGATCTCGATCTGATTCATGAGATTTCATTAGTTCAGTTTGTTTCAGAGAAGAGATAGAGATGTTGTTAGCGTCTTCGATTCTCCATGCTTGTCTTTCCATGTTTGCAAAAGCTGTGATATGGCACTCCGGTCTCTAGCATGCATAGGCTGTCTGCCACATACCAACTATTTTCAGGAATCCCGTGTGGCACACAGGGGCGGAGCTGGAATGAGCCTAAGACCGGTGCTAAACAACCTTAATGATGCTAATTATCTCTATTTTTTATATTTTTAGTCTTAAAAATTAGCACTGTTCTTTATAATGCAGCCGTCCGGCCGGTGCCATAGCACCGGTAGCACCATGCAGGATCCGCCCCTGGTGGCACAGGTCAGTTTCCAAGAATCTCATGTGCACTCTTGTTTACCAAAATACAGAAATTGGAGAGAAAAGAGTCCACTAGTAGCAACCTTTTACGGATCTTAAAGCCTCATCCAATCTATGAATGTACATGATAAGTCATGTACCATTTGTACAAACACATATGCATTTCCGGTTTTATGAAATTTTGTTCATGATTTTGAAATTTGTTCATTATTCTAAAAATTGCTTCATGATTTTGAAAATTTGTTAATTACATTAAATAATTGTTCATGATTTTAAAATTTTGGTTTTGGGTTTTAATTTTTGGTTCATAGAATTACAATGGTTTAGTTATTTAAAAAAATGTTCATGACTTTGGAAAGGTTCATGATTAATTTTTAAAATTTTAAATAAAAATTCAAAATGGAAAAAGTAGAAATAATATTTGTATATTTTTGAAATGTTTACGACGTTTTCATGGATTCCATATATAGTTTCATGGATTAGAAAAATCAGAAGATTCAAAAAAATGTCCAGGGTTCGGGAAAATGGGTTCATGGATTCAAAAATGTTCACGAGATTCAAAAATTGTTCATAGGTTTAGAAAATAAGTTCATTGATTCAATAAATGTTCATGAGATTTAAAGTATTGTTCATTGGTTCAAAGAAAGTTCATGGACTCAAAAATGTTCACGTGATACACAAAATTGTTCATGGGTTCAACAACAAGTTTATTGATTTGAAAAAATGTTTCTTTCATATTAGAAAATTGTTCACTAGTGTAATAAAATATTGATGAGATTCATAAGAATGGTACATGGATTCAGAAAGATATGATCACATGATTTATAAAATTGATTGTATTGTACTACCTAGTCCAAACTATAATTCCCCTCATCTGGACTTAGCCGTCGCTGCCACCGCCAGGAAGGAGAAAAGGATAGTTTAGGGTAGAGAAACAAATGCGAGAGGGACATAGGTCACAGCACCGCATGAGCCACAACTTTCCATGAACCGACCCCACAGCCACAGGCATGCCCACAAGACAATCACACTGAATGGCAGATGGCCTCGGCGCAACCCCTGGTCATCACGCCTTAATTCTATAGTTAATACTTCTATCTTGAATTAAAAGTTGTAAATTTGACTAAATCCGTATGCATCTATACAGTAAAACATATATAGATACATTCGTGTGTAGAGAAACATACGACGTCTATTTCGGTATTTTAGACAAGGAATGCATTTTATAAGCTAGTTTTAACCTATCAAAACATGTTCTAGTATAGAATAGAGAAAGTATTCAAAAAATATCCCCGAGCTAAAAAAAATATGCACAAGTGTTCATGTTCTGCACAAGATAGAAAGAAAATTTTAATAAAAAGAGAGAAAACACACAAGTACTAACAGAAATCCCAAAGGAAACAACGCCTATCGAGTGGGATAGCGATCCAAAGATATCGAGATGAACTAGCGAACGGAAATAAAATGGACCGGTCCATCTCGTGCTGGCGTGAGGAGGCGCGTGCGGAGGGTGCTATTTTCCGCCTTTAGCGGCATCTCCTAGCACACGCTTGAGCTCGTCTTGCGATGGGTTTCAGCCCATTTACATTTCTGAACAGCTCGTTCCTGTTTTTCCTGTTTGTAGCCTATTCGTTTGACTGGTCTGTACATTTGGTGCAACGCTTCTTCCCTGTAATGAAATTTGTTTAGATTTTCAAAATGTTCAATTTTGAAATTTGTTCACATTTAAATTTTGCTCAGATTCACAATTTGTTCAAATTTTGAAAAAGTTTAAATTCAAAAATATTTCAAATTATAAAAATGCTCATCTATAAAAAATGTTCACATTTAAAAAATGCTCAGACTTATAAAAATTTCAAAATTGAAGGATGTTGATCAATAGGTACTCTTAGTTTAGATCTATCCCGACCTGTGCCGCAACAAGCGGCATATAGCACCACACGGCCTATCCAGCAATAGGTTCTCTTAGTTTAGATCACAAAGCCCACCTCCAAGTTATTTCCCCATGTAGTCGTCCATCTCATGAGGCCCATACATATTGTTGGCGCTCAAGGCCTCGGCTACCTTCGGTAAAGTGGCCGAGCCCACTTGTACGACTATCCCGACCGTATCCCTCTGTGCAAAACAACAGCCGAGAAGAAAGGGCAGAAGAAAGGCACGGCAGGTGTTGTTTCGTAGTCATCATCAGGCACCAAATTATGCAAGGGCCGTCCGTGAAGCTGTCCGTCCGTGGCCAACTGCTCTGCTTAATTTCGGAGACGCAGATACGTGACGTCAACGTCGCAGCACGTGGGAGTTCCATTCGGCTCGTTGCGTGGCTGCAACCGTGATGCGTCGTAGTGAAGCAGGCACGTGCCACATTTAAGCAACGGAAAGCTGCGTCGTCTTCCGTCGAGCGGAAGAAGACGATGAGCGTGTCCCTGCCATGTGGTTATGCATCTGTGTCATGACACCTGACGGAAACATTGAGCTGGAAGTATGATATACTAGTAGTTAGCTAGGCAGTGGACCGGACCTCTCTAATCGTTCAGGTTAGGCCTATCTTTAGGAGTACTCCAGCACGGTTAGCACATAAAAAAAACTGCACTGCACATGACACTTTGTACGCTCCACATGTCGAGCTGCTCTTCCTGCCGCTGAATCGCTCATACTGCGGGCTGCACATTGGCATTACCGGCGGGCGGCCGCCGGGGTCCCCCGCGCTCGAGGGACTCATATGTTTTTGTCTTCCATATATGTGACCACGATCCGCCAACAGGAAATTGATCTCCCTGGCCGGGTTCGAAATGTGGCTGATTTGGTCCGGTGTCATGTTCACAGACAGCTCCCTATATCCGTCCGTGGAGGCTGGAGGGGCTCAAGTAACGGTTGGTCGACACAGCTCTCCACGACTTGTGCCCGACGGGCCCGGGCGTATCTGCGACAGGACACGGACGATCGAGACTTGGAGCTAGCATTGCATGGCTCACGTACTAGCCCTTCAGAACGCACAACGTGGAATGCGTCCTTAACAATCACAAGATTTATTATGTCGGCGTGTGTATGTATACAACTGTTGCGTGGCGTCCCGGGGCCCTTGAGAAACCAGAGCATATCTCCTGCATCATCAATCACCATGACCAGGAGTAGTGAGTTGTGGCACGGCACGAAAGCCACCGAAGAGACGAGACACTGGCGAGATCATGCGAGTCTGGGTTCGTTAACCATCACCTCTTTTGTTTCCTCGGCAGGCAACGATCGATCGCGTTACCAACGCTCAGCTGTCCAAGACGGCCGGCGACAAAGCCGTGAGTTACCGCTAAGCGGACTCGGCCGTTTGTCCCTACGCTTCATCGGATGCTCCGCTGGAAATCCGTGCGTGCACTCAAGACACAACCAATGACTCTCTTAACATCTATTTGCATCAACTAGTATAGATCTATTCGGTAGCTCTTTGCCTCTGCATATCTAGACATGAAACTGAGACACTAGTGGAAAAAGGACTATCCGTTCGCGACCCCTCAGAGCATTTGCGCCACCAACCGGGACTAATGCTGACACGCGTCCCGGTTGGAGCGGGCACGGGGCCCGGGGGCATGCGTCCCGGTTGGTAAGGGGGAATACGTCCCGGTTGGAGCCACCAACCGGGACTAAAGGTTTGGCCACAGCCACGTGGCGTGGCACGCACCTTTAGTCCCGGTTGCTGGCTCCAACCGGGACTAAAGACCCCCTGCCCTCTATAAATGCAACGCCCCAGCCCCCTCTGCCTCGACACGCCATTTTTCCCGCCATTTTTCTTCCCGCCATTTTTTCCCGCCAGTTCTTCCCGTCAGTTCTTCACTATATATATATGTAGGGTTGGCCTCCATTGTCATTGCACATCTCTAGACTCATATCTGCAACATCATCACTCTTTCCCATGGCTTCCACCGTAGCACTAACTCCCAGGGAGGCGGAGGCGCTTTGCGCCTCGAACTACCCCAGCCCGCCGGGCTACTGTATCCCCGTCGGCTGGATGCTGAGCGTCGGAGGCGTGCCGGTCCTCCCTGTCCCTCTAGGTGTGGCGCGTCGGATGGCCATCACGAACCACTACTACTTCGAGCTCACGCCGGAGCAGCGGAGGAATCCCAGATGGCATCCCGACTATTTCCCGACTTGGGAAGCCTTCTTCGTGGATCGGCGTGAGAGGGCACTCGCCAGGCACGAGGAGGAGGGATCACCTCCTCCGAACTTCAACGAGGCCGGTCGTCGGCTGTGGTGGCGCGGCCGGACTCTCCAGAGCGTCATGGCCTACGACACGGCCGCCGACTCTAGCCCCCGCCTGCGCTACCCTCAAGTCCAGCCCACTCGTACTCAACCTTCAAGGGAGAGAGGGATCTGAGAGGAGAGGAACCACCTGCGCCCTTGCTCGACAAGAAAGAGCCAGAGGGGATGTCGGAGCTGGAGCCTCCGTCGTTGGCCATGGGTGATAGGGGGAGAGTGTGGCGGCGGTGGTGCTTCCCGTCGGCGCAGCGCTAGGCCTAGATCGGATTGGTTTGTAGGTGGGACGGCTAGGGCACGGCTAACCTCGTGAGACGTGCTGCCGGCCCCCCACCTCTTTATATAGCGCTGGCGACAGGGGCCCACCCACCAGATGAGGTGGGGCGCCCCTGATCAGGGCGCGGATAAGGGACTCCGTTCGGCCGTTGGGCTCGAACGGGGAGAGATCTATCTAACATTCTCCCCCTTGATCTCGACTTTACTTGTTCTTTACTTATTCCATCACAGAACGATACATAGAGCATGTTTCATCGTCTCAGCTCGATTGCTGATAGAATCAGACAGCCACTATATACCTTCATGTTTTGAAACCAATCCTGTTACTTTAGGGCCTCTGTAGTCCAGGAGTCATAGGCTTCCCATTAAACCCATGCTGGCTATGTGTTCCTTGAACACATTGGGTGGTAAGCCTTTCGTTAGCGGATCCGCAAGCATATCCTTTGTCCTTATATGCTCGAGTCTTATAGTTTGATTCTGGACTTTGTCCTTCACAACATAATACTTTATATCTATAGACTTTGTAGCATTACTCGACTTGTTGTTGTGAGCATAGAATACTGCGGGCTCGTTGTCACAGTACATCTTTAGTGGCCTGCTGATGCAGTCAACCACTTTCAAGTCGGGTAAAAATATCTTTAACCATAACGTCTGTCCCATGGCCTCATAGCATGCTATAAATTCTGCATACATCGTAGATGATGCAACTATCGACTGCTTGGCGCTTCTCCACGAAATAGCACCTCCTGCAAGAGTAAAGACATACCCTGTCGTGGACTTTCGGTCGTCTTTATCTCCCGCAAAATCGGCATCTGAATACCCTTTTATCTCTAGGGAATCAGATCTTCTATATGTTAGCATGAGGCCTTTTGTGCCTTGCACATAACGCAAAGCTTTCTTTACCATCTTCCAGTGCTCTATGCCTGGATTCTCTTGATATCTACCGAGTACCCCAGTGATAAATGCTAAGTCAGGGCGAGTGCACACTTGTGCATACTGTAAGCTTCCAACAACCGAAGCATATGGTACTGACTTCATTTGATCGATCTCGTATTGATTCTTTGGATATTGGGATTTCCCAAAACTATCGCCCTTGACTATGGGAGCAGGTGTTGCATTACTCGCATGCATATTGTATTTCTTTAAAATATTTTCACAATACGCTTTCTGTGACAGTCCTAACACTCCATTCTTTCTATCTCGGTGAATTTCTATGCCCAAAACATAAGAAGCTTCACCAAGGTCTTTCATGTCAAAATTTGATGACAAGAATTTCTTTGTCTCTAGTAGTAGACTAACATCACTGCTGGCAAGCAGAATGTCATCCACACACAGAATTAGGAAAATATATTTCCCACTTTTGAACTTTGCATAAATGCAGTTGTCCTCAACATTTTCCTTGAAACCAAATCTTTTAATGGTATCATTAAACTTTAAATACCACTGCCTAGAGGCTTGCTTTAACCCATAAATGGATTTCTTTAGGCGGCATCCCATATGTTCCTTCCCCTCCATGAAAAAACCCTTGGGTGGTTGTTTCATGTAAACATTTTCTTCTAAATCTCCATTTAGAAATGCCGTCTTAACATCCATTTGATGCAACTCTAAATCAAAATGTGCAACTAGTGCCATGATGATTCTGAAGGAGTCCTTACATGAGACCGGAGAAAAAGTCTCATTGTAATCTACGCCTTCTCTTTGCGTAAAGCCTTTTGTCACAAGTCTAGCTTTGTACTTTTCTACATTCCCATTGGAGTCATACTTTGTTTTGTAGACCCATTTGCATCCTACTGGTTTGGCTCCTTTAGGAATTTCCTCTAAGTCCCAAACATTGTTGGAACTCATTGATTTCATTTCATCTTCCATTGCCTCCACCCACTTGGCTGAGTGAGGGCTACTCATGGCTTCTTCACATGAGATAGGATCGCCCTCCATATGAACTATATTATAGACTTTATAAATTTCTTTGGAAATGGCTGGTTTTCGTTCTCTTTTAGACCTTCTGAGTTCATCAGACTCTTGCTAATTTCTTGCCTCGGGTTCAGGCACATTTACAGTGGGTGGCTGTTCTGGCTCCCTTTCGTGCTCAACAGTGGGTTCAGGTGGCTCCTGATGGACAAGTTCCGAACTTTTGCCCATTATTGTCACGTGTGGAGTCACAACAGGTGTCGGCACCACAACCTCAGGGGTTGTATATGGTGGCACAACAGGTAGCGAGAAAAATGGCTCCCGAGTCATCGGATTAGGTGCATGCACCCTCTTCTCCTCAAGATCAATTTTCCTAGCTACCGTGCTCCCCCTCATCAATTCGTCCTCCAAGAAGACTGCATGTCTCATTTCTACAAACTTTGTGTATCTGTCTGGACAGTAGAAACGATAGCCTTTTGACTTATCTGGATAGCCAATAAAGTGGCAAGATACTGTTTTGGGGTCTAACTTTGCAATGTTTGGATTGAAAACTTTTGCCTCAACTGGGCTCCCCCAGACGCTCAAGTGGTGCAGAGAGGGAACTCTGCCTGTCCACAATTCATACGGTGTTTTGGGCACCGACTTACTTGGTACTCTATTGATAATGTGAATGGCGGTTTTAAGCGTCTCCATCCATAATCCCAATGAGAGGGTGAATAGCTCATCATGCTGCGCATCATATCAATAAGGGTACGGTTACGCCTTTCAGCTATTTTGTTTTGCTGAGGTTCGCCCGGCATAGAATACTGGGCGACAATTCCATTTTCTTGCAGGAACCTTGCAAAGGGTCCTGGTACTTGACCATATGGATTATGCCGACCGTAGTACTCCCCCCCACGATCGGACCAAACTATCTTAATTCTTTTATCATGCTGATTTTCTACTTCAGCTTTGAAAATTTTAAATTTATCCAATGCTTCAGATCTTTATTTAATTGGATAAATATAACCATATCGGGAGTGATCATCCGTGAATGTTATGAATGAATCATAGTCATCCACACTTTTCACCGGAAACGGTCCACAAATATCCGTGTGGATTATTTCTAGTGTAGCTATGCTTCGGTTTGCACCCTTTTTAATTTGTTTGACATACTTTCCTTTAATGTAATATATGCATTGTTCTATGTCTGAGAACTCTAACGGAGGAATAATATCATTTTTAACGAGGCTTTCTATTCTTCCCCTCGAAATATGGCCTAATCTGCAGTGCCATAACTTCGATGAGTCAAGAGTTCGTTTTCTTTTCTTTTGTTCTTTGTTCGACAAGGGAACTTTTTCATTCACATCACATACAGAAAATACTTTCTCATGCAAGGATAATAAATATAGCTTGTCATGTAAGGTAGCAACACCCACACAAATATCTTTTAACCAAATGACACATTTTCCATTTCCAAAATAACACTCATAAGAATGTTTGTCCAAGCACGACACACTTATTAAATTTCTATGAATTGAAGGAACAAAAGAACATCCTTAAGCAAAAGAGAAGAGCCACCAGCCAGCTCCAGAGGGATGTCACCAATGGCCTCCACTTCTGCTTCAATCCCATTCGCCACTTCAATGAGTCTTTCTCTTTTTGGCAAAATCCTTGTCGAATGGAACCCCTGTAAAGAGTTGACAACATGAATAGTTGCACCAGAATCAATCCACCAAGTAGATCTAGAAAACTTTTCATACAGAGATTCATTAACAAAAGAGACTATATCTTTACCTTTTTGGCCATTATGTACTTCAGCCAAACTGGACAATCCTTCTTGTAGTGGCCAACCTTCTTACAGTGGTGGCACTGGTCTTTTTCCCCAGGGGTGGACTGCTGGTGCTGGTACTGGTGCTGCTGTGGGTCCTTGCCATGTGGCTTGGAAGGTGAGCCACCATGGTTACTATTTGTGAAGCTCCTCTTCCTATTGTCCTTCACGAAGTTCAAGGAACCACCGTGAAGGGCCTTCAGCCTTTCCTCCTCTTGGGAGCACATCCCAATGGTCTTTTCTATGTCCCACTTTTCAGGGGACATGTTATAGTTTATTACGAAGTTCTCGAATGGCTGTGGAAGAGAGGCCATCACCAGGTGCACCAGAAGTGCGGGCTTTAGCTCGAGGTCCTCATCCATGGGTTTCAGCTTGGCTGCCATGTTTGACATCCTCAAGATGTGCTCTCTTATTCCGTGTGGCCCTCCCGTATACTTTTCAGTCACCAGCTGTTTTAACAGCTGGGTCGCATACATCTTTGAAGAGCCAGTTGGCAAGGTATTCGCCCACGGAGGCACACTCTCCAATTGAGCCCACTATGGCGTTCTCAATTGTGTTCTTTACAAAAGCCAAACATTTCTTGTTGGCGTTCACCCACTTTTGATTATCAATCGAGTAGGACAGCTCCAATGGAGCATGGTCCCTCTTCCTTTTCTCAAACGCAGCACTTTCCTCAGCATCGCCCCTGACAGGGTCAGCAGGCTTGACTGGTTGCTTGGTGTCAACCACCCAGTCCACTTCGGCGCATACAAACGCCAGATCAACCTTTTTCCTCCATTCGGAGTAGTTGTCCCCCCTTAGCAGCGGGATGTCCTTCAAACAGCTCATGAGGTTGAGACCTCCTGAAAACCACAAAAGATGTGAGATCACCAAAGAAAACAACTGTATGCATTAATTCAACGTTGGTATAAATTAAGCATGTAATTGTTTGTGCTATTTAAAATTATATCACCGTTGGGTAGAAATAAAATTAAATGCACCTTTAATACTCAATGGAAAAGATCATGATTATGCTTATTAATGACGTTGGTCAGTTAACAACATGGGACACAATCAACTTTAAATTACTTTATCACATCTTTTAAACAAAATTTAAACAAACTTTATTGCAATTTGAATCAACTATTTGCAGCAAAAACTTAATAATGACTTTCATGATACTTTGAACTTTACAGAAAAAAATCTGACTTTAAAACATTCTCTAGTCAAAATATGCTTGTAATAAAATGACTAGAGAAAAAACCGTTTGAAATTGCTTAAAAAAGCTAAGCAAAACAAAATAAAACAGCTAAAACAAAAAATTACTCTATAAAAAGAAAAAGGCAGAATACTGCCTGCAAGCTTTACTGGGCCACCGTGGCCTGGCGACACGGCCCGACACTATCTGCCGCACACGCGTGCGCGCTAAGCGCCCTAGCAGCCCGCCTGCGCGGTCTGCCACTAAGCGTGCTTGGCCCGCAAGCAGCCCAGCCACGGGCCTGCCTGCCTGCTGCCCAGCCCGCGCGCCCGCAAGCTTATGCGCCGCCCATGTGCACCAGAGACGCACCCGCGGTCTCGCTCGCCAGCAGCCCATTTGGCCCGCGTGGCCCGCGAACGCCCGTGGCCACCCGCGTCGCGCGATCTCGGCCGTTCATCGCGGTCGCCCTAGATCGGACGGCTGAGCGCGCCTTTCGGCCGTATAAAAACTCCCAGGCCGCCGCCACCCTCCAAACCCTAATCATTTCCCTCCACTCCTCCCGCGAGCCCCCTCTCTCTCGCTCTAGCGACGCAGCTCGCGCGAGGCCGAGGCGAGGCGGCCGCCCTCGGCGCGCCCCTCCCTCTCGCTCTGGCGGCGTAGCCCGCGCGAGGCCGAGGCGAGGCGGCCGCCCTCGGCGCGCTCCTCCCTCTCCCTTTGCTCCGGCGGCGCACACGCGCGCGAGCCTGAGGCGAGGTGGCCGCCCGAGGCGCGCCCCTCCCTCTCTCTCGCATCCGCGGCAGTGGTGGCAGTTGCCCCACGCGCGGAGGTGGCCGGTGGGACAGCGGGGCCGGCGGCAGGCTCCTTTCTGGCGACGTTGGGGGGTGGAGGCGGCCGTCCGTCCGGCGATTGCGCCGGCGACGGTCCCCTCCCTATCCTCCATCGCCACCCCTTCGTCTTCTTCCCCCTGTGGTGGTGCATGCGCGAGGCGAGGTGGCTGGCGCTCCGGCGAGCCCCTCCCTCTCTGTTGTCTTTGGCCGGAGCCATGGCGCCTCACTGCCCCCCTTGGCGGCGGTGCGTCCACTCGTGGGTGGGCGCACGACCGTCAAGCGGCGCAGCAACGGCGCAACGACGGCGCCCTTTGCCGGCGCACGGCGGTGGCCGGTGGGTCTGCCTCCCCCCTTTTTTTTGAGTTTCTTTTTGGGGATAGATCTATGGGGATCTGGGGATTTGGGGTTTCTTTTGGGGCTTTTGATCTAGGGTTTTGCTTTGTCCCCGAAAGGGTTGGTTCTTCGTTTAGATGTCTCCGTAGGATGCCCATATAAATCGAGAGGAACGGCGCGGCCGTGAGGCAGGCGCACTATAGATCTAGGTTTTTCACTTTTGATTTCCCTTGCACCGAACAAATCTAGCCACTAGTGGCTCTGATACCAATGTTAACATCTATTTGCATCAACTAGTCTAGATCTATTCGGTAGCTCTTTGCCTCTACATATCTAGACATGAAACTGAGAGAGGGAGAGAGGGATCTGAGAGGAGAGGAACCACCTGCGCCCTGGCTCGACAAGCACGAGCCAGAGGGGATGCCAGAGCTGGAGCCGCCGTCGTTGGCCATGGGTGATAGGGGAGAGTGTGGCGGCGGTGGTGCTTCCCGTCGGCGCAGCGCTAGGCCTAGATCGGATTGGTTTGTAGGTGGGACGGCTAGGGCACGGCTAACCTCGTGAGGCGTGCTACCGGGCCCCCACCTCTTTATATAGCGCTGGCGACAGGGGCCCACCCACCAGATGAGGTGGGGCGCCCCCAATCAGGACGCGGATAAGGGACTTCGTTCGACCGTTGGGCTCGAACGGGAGAGATCTGTCTAACAGACTCATGCCACATGGGTGTGGGAATATTACACCTGACGCCAACATCAATTCTCTTGCACAGTACCACAGGACGACAGGCATGGGGCGAGATATTTTTTGGCGGTAGCTCCCGTTCACAAGACAGACAGTTGAGCTGAGGCTCCACGAGGGAGCTGGTCCTCAGTCACAGTCTCTCTCACACGCATACATTTCAAAGATTACTGGCTCACAAGGGCAGTTCCATTGCAACCGCACAGACATAAATTTGCTGGGATTTGGACTTGCGCTTGCTTACAACGCTCACCACAATTTGCAGAGAGCATGGACCACAATGTGACAAGACAGTTTTACCTGAACGAAGTACTCCGAACCACTGAGACAGAGCATAAATATCGTCTCTTTCTGCTACAAAGAGAAGGCAACGTGCTCACCCACCCACGTATTTCATGTGGATGAGTTCCTACGGAACCAGATTGCACGGTTTCGGTCGAGAGAGCAAGCCAACCATTCATCCCCACAGAGTATCAATCCAAACTACAGTAGTACTAGTAGTACTCAAAAAAGTTGCCCTTGATTTTCAGTTATTCCGCCATAAAAGCACCAGATGGTCTACAACAGCACGACACGGACAGAGGGATGACGCCAATGCAATGACAGACGCACACTCACAACACACGGACGGACGGACGGCCATGTCATGGCCACGGACACCAACGACGACCGACCACCGGCAAAACTAAACCGGCGACTAGGAAGTAAAGACACAGGACGGAACTGACCAAAGCCACGGACACCCAACACGCTACTCCTTGCACCTGCTTCTGACTCTTCTACCATTGCCACGGTGGTCATAGTCTTTCCTTGTGCCCAAACAACGCTCTCTTCTATCTAAAGACTACTAACCCCCAACCATATGTAGGTAGATGGATGGATACTTGGTGTATTACTGACTTCTTCCTCCTCACATTCCAGCAGCACAGCAGGTCCCCATGACGCACCGAATTTAGAACTTGTTGCTGTACCAGAAGACGCCCTTGCGGTCCTCGGTGGGCGCGACGTAGATGCACTCCTTGGCCTCGCGCCATGTTGCCTTGGCCACGGGGGTGGGGTCGAACTGGTAGTACTCGCCCAGGATTGGCTTGATCGCCTTGGTGGCCTCCATGGCATGGTAGTGTGGCATGGTGGAGAAGAGGTGGTGCGCCACGTGCGTGTCCGTGATGTTGTGGAACACGCGGTTGAGGATGCCGTAGTCCCGGTCCATGGTGGCGAGCGCCCCCCGCAGCCAGTCCCACTCGGTGGAGTCGTAGTGCGGCAGCGCCGGGTGGGTGTGCTGCAGGTAGGTGATCAGGACCAGCCACGCGTTCACGATCAGCAGCGGCACACCGTAGATGCGCACCACCCACCAGAACCCGAACACCGAAGCGAGCTTGAAGAGGGTGAACGCCGTGGCCACCACACCGACGTCCGAAATGAAGATCTGGACGCGCTCCCGGTCGTTGTAGATGGGGCCGTAGGGGTCGAAGTGGCAGGCGAAGCGCGCGTACGGGCGGCCCGAGGCGTTCATCGACAGGTACAGCGGCCACCCGAGGGTGAGCTGCACCACGATGTGCACCAGACGGCCGATGGGGTTGTTGTAGATGTATGGGGTGTACCAGGCCAGCGCGTCCTTCTGCTTGGGGACGAACACCTCGTCACGCTCCATGGAGCCGGTGTTGGAGTGGTGGCGACGGTGGCTGTACTTCCACGAGAAGTACGGGACCAGCAGCCACGAGTGGAGCACCAGGCCGACGATGTCATCGAGCAGGGAGTAATCCGAGAAGGCATGGTGGCCGCACTCGTGCGCGATGACCCAGACGCCCGTCATGACGCAGCCCTGCACGATCCAGTAGAGCGGCCAGGCGCCCAGCTGCAGCACGCTCGGGAGGGTGGGGATCCAGACCAGCGCGGCGTACAGGAGAGCAGCCACGATTACGAGGTCATGGACCACGTAAGAGAATGACTTGATCACCGAGCGCTGGAAGCAGTGGGGTGGGATCGCCTTCTTGATCTGCCCCAGTGTGAACGGTGGCTTGTCCGTCGGCGAGCGCTGGAGGGTCGCACCGACGTCGGCGCGGCTGAGCTGCTCCTGCTTCTCCCTCTCCTTCTCCGTCATCCTGCCACCGGCACCCATGTTGCTGCAGAGAACAGAAAAAATAGAGATGATGAGACAGTGTAAATTGCTAACGCATTATATACAGAAGTATAGCAGGATCAAGAACAGTATATTCTGACGGCATAATACTAGGTCAACATTGCCATGTACGAAAATATCTAGCAAGTCGGGTTATAATTTGCTATTACTTTAGTCCTGCGAGTGCACGAGAGAAGCATCAACACAAGGGAACAGAGCACTGGCAAGAGGGGTTTATTATATATAGCCCACGGTGGTGCCGTGCCAAGATGAAACGCATCACTCTGAGTGTCTTTCTTGGCTAAACTAGATTTCAATATACCGAAGATGACATGGCAAGTTGCGGGATGCCGGGATCGTAGCATGTGCGAGCCCAATGGCATCTGGGACATGTTCAGATTCTCTTTTCGGGTGCGTGCACCACGGCTGCTTCACATGTAAACTTCAGATCTGCCCATGCCACTGAACAACTACACAAACAAATCGATCGGCCATACTTGTCCTCAGATCCGCCCATGCCTCTGAATAATCACGCACACAGATCGACTGACCATATACCAGTTAAAAGAAGTTGGGTGCTATGATGTCACCTACCGTATTTGACTAATTGTAACACGGCCCCCTCGAGAAAAATGTGTTGCAGTAAGACTACGGGATGACCAGAATGAGACTCTGAAGACAAATTCATCCAAAGGTAGAGAGATACTATTATCGATGCACCAGAAACGTGTTCAGAGAAGGCAAATTCATCCAAAGTCTAGCGAAACATATCCAGTATGCTACGCTGACCAGATCCTACCAGACACGACTTGCACGGTCAAATATAAAGCCATCCGCCATCTCGCCTCAAGAGAAGGCCAATATGGAGAAAGGAGCGCCCCCTTCCCACCTCCGGCAGTACGACTACGACGTGTTCAGTCAGAGTTGAGTCACTCACCAACCACTACCAGCCCTAGTTTTGAGCAATTCATCGCATGGCAGAGACCGCAAAACAGGGGTAAAACGAGGTGCCCACCACACTGAATAAACAGAGAGCATCTTCATGGTGGGTAGGTAGATTACTGATTCAGATGCCGCCTCCTTGCTTTAAGAGAAAGAATAGCTTCTCCATTACCTTCTCGCTCGAAAAGGAATACATACTAGGAAAAATGGTGGAGGTGCTCCCACGGCGAAACACTAAGCCAGATTGCCATGTTTGCCTTTGCTGATTCTGGGCATTAATTCCCCGGTTATCCGGGTGTGCGCGTTGATTTGGACTGGCTTGCTGATTCGGGCCATTAATCTTGGGCCATGAGCGTGGCGACTTGGTTAGGAGGAGGACCAGAGCGTGGCACATGAGCCTACGACGGTAGTAGTATAGGCTACACAGCAAGTACAAGGTGCTACACAAGTTGGAAGGGTGGAAAAAACAAACGGAAGTGGAGGGGAGGACCAGCCGGCAGCGTAGCGCGCACCCAGATCTGCCGCTGATCCGCGCCTTTGTACATTTGTGCGCGTCCAGCTAAGCTATCCCTGCGGCCCGGAAATGCGGAAGACAAAGAACAGCGGATGGTGCAGGCCGGTGAAGCGGGCCTGGGGCCCTGGCCCCCACACGGCCGAATATTTGCAGGCTCTGACCCATGCAGGCCTGTCTAACTGTCGGTATCTTGGCGCAGACGCGCGCGGCCGTGGCGTCACGAAACGGAAGCGGACAATCGCCACCGTCCAGGCGCCGGCCACAGGATATCTGACGGCGTCGTCGTGATTCACGACGCCTTTTTCTAGGTTGATGAGGCTTGAGAGCAACAGGCAGCCGCGTACGAGCCGGAGAAGCCGCCGCCGCCGCCGCCGACCACCAGCGCGTGAGAGGCGATGCGTTGAAAGGAACCGCCTAACTTTCTTTCTTTTCTTTCCTATACGATAGGATATAGTAGTACTCCAACGGCTCGTGCACGAGACGCATATGGCTACGCCGGCCTGTTCCGTTGCAACTGGGAAAGGGGGGATTTTTTTGTGTCAGCAATAACGACCACGGCAACAACTTGCCTCTTTCAAATCCTGATGACTCTAGGTAGAACTTTAGAATCCTTGGGAAACTCAACGCTTGCGGGTTCTCAAAGGTCAAATTTTATCTTCAGTGGAGTACTCATGGTGAGAAAACACGATGAATTAATTAGCGGCAAAGCAAGCACTGCCACGGCCTAAATCACGTCAGGGAGTAAAAGCTAGCAGCTTTTGCAGCAAAATTAACAGGAACTGTGGAAAGGCGGCTGTGCCAAAAAAAAGCCTGCATTTTCGTTTTTATAAGGAATCTAAAATTGAGTGGTAAAGGCAGAGGAGCAGAAATCAGGACCCTACGGAAATATCTGAATACCATGCGCACCAAAATCCTACAGATCTGGTCAATCCCTCTGCAGCAACCTACAAAGGGGCATCTGGATGAGACGTGGGAGTGAAAATTCCCTGCCTCGAATCCCGGGGATGAGGAGAAAAATGGTGCCCGTCGCATGTAGCCACAGACATGACACCATGGACCGCCGCCCGGCCACCTCTTCCTCCTCCACTTCTGGCCTCGCCGCCGGTATCTCTTCCGTCGATCGTCCCTGCTCTACTGCACCCATGCTCGCGTCGATGGCCAACCCCTGTCCTTCCAGATCTTGCTCAGGAGGCTGCGGCGAGGGGCTAAACCACGGGCGGCACTTGCCCGAGGCGGCGCCAGCAGCTCGGTGTTATAATCCTTCCAACGACCAAACGGCAGAAATCCCCCGAACATCCCCAATCCCCCACATGCCAACCGCCCCCCGAACGAAACAATTCACGCCATGACGGAACGAATCTACGAACTGAATGGTAAGAAAATGGAATTAGGAAGGCCAATGCATACCTGATAGGAGGTGATAGAACTGGCCGGAGAGGGGCAGATCGAGGGAAGGACACCACACACGCGAGCGCGAGTCCCTCGCCTCTGCTCCTCTTGTTGACGGGACGAACGAGTGGTTTATGCGGGGGGAGGAGGAGGCCGCCTCCGAGTCCACCGGTGGGGGACGCTATTTAAAAGCACCCCGCCTACCTCACGCGCCCCCACTGGCCTGTGGACCCCGAGAGCCAGATGGGGCGCACTACCCCAGGGAATCTGGCCCCGTACACGTGTCACGATTTGTATCGCGCGTCTGAGGTGGGCAGTGACCCGGATCTCCCAGCGCCGAATGACAGCCGCCCGTTGCCGCAATCCGACGGAGGAGACTGCGCCACTGGAACGGGGTTTGATTCACAGGATATACAGTTGGCGTTTCTGTCACTCCGTTGAGGCCTTTCATGGAATTCATGCCATTTTCGATCGTCGGCGGAAATGAGTTCTCATTTCCGTGAAATCTCTCTAACAAGTGGTCCTTTGACCGTCGGAAAAAATCAAAGAAATATTTTGTTGCTTGGATGGTTAATGTCTTTATTTTTGTACTTGGATGGTTCATGTAGCTTGTAAAACTCTACTTTAGAAGTTCCAGTCTTTTTCTTTTGGCAGGAAGAGACTTGGTGAGATGCAATATTGTTTCTATTGTTGTCACACGCGTATGTAGCAACTTATGGACCGACACAAGTCAAATTTTGCTCTTTCAGCATTTGTCATCTAGCTTGTCAGTGTACATGTGTGATGTGGGTCCGCAAGTTGCACTTGCTGTTTTTCGTAAAGACAATTTCTTGATGACACAAGTGGAAACGAGGCCTTTGGTTGAGCCTGGGATTTAACACCGATTCTTTTACGAACCGGTGTTAAGGGGGGACCATACCAGCGTGGCCCGTGCAGCAAAAAGGAGCTCCCTTTTAACACCGGTTCGTGGCACGAACCAGTGTTAAAGGCCCGTGCATCAGTGGCCCGCGTAGCCCCCCTTTAACACTGGTTCGTGGCTTGAAGCGGTGTTAAAGGGGGGAGTTATATAAGACACCGCAGCTCACACCCCACTCTTTCATTTTTTTCACTATCTCATTTTGGAGCCTAGCAAGAGGGTGTGAAGTGTGCTAGTTTGTGTTTTTTTCGTATGCACAAGAGGTGTTCGGTGAAATGCCCCAGAGCTCAAAATAAGTTTTCTCGTTGCTCTTTCCTTCTCGGTCGAGGTCGGCAACTATCCTTTCATGTGTTATTGATGTACTATATATATAAATGTCATCTTCCTATTAATTTTTGATATATACTATATATTAATGCAGATGAACCGGCAATGGATGTACGGTGACCGCCGCACTTCCGAGTACATTACGGGCCTCCAAAATTTCATCGTTGTGGCTAATGCAAACCATGGTCACAATGGTTTTATGTGTTGTCTGTGTGTTCACTGTCAGAACAAGAAAGACTACTCAAATACCAGAACCATTCACGCCCACCTGCTTCGATCCGGTTTTATGCCCAGATATAATTGTTGGACCAAGCACGGAGAAAAAGGGGTTGTGATGGAAGACAACGAAGAAGAAGAGGATGATGACAACTATCATAATATGTATCCTGAATATGATGATACTGCAACGGGGGTAGATAATGAAGATCAAGAGGCAGCAGATGGGCCCGCTGATGACGATCTTGGTCGGGCCATTACTGATGCAAAAGAAGAATGTGAAACTGAAAAGGAGAAGGAGAAGCTGGAGAAGATGTTAAAGGATCACAAAACATTGTTGTACCCAACTTGCGAAGATGGCCACAAAAAGCTAGGTACCACACTGGATTTGCTGCAATGGAAGGCAGAGAACGGTGTGACTGACAGCGTATTTTCAAAGTTGTTGGTAAAAATGAAGAATCTTCTTCCAAGAAATAATGAGTTGCCCGACAGTACATACCAAGCAAAGGTGTCTGCCCTCTAGGATTAGACGTGCAGAAGATACATGTCTGTATTAATGACTGCATCCTCTACCGCGGTGAGAAGTACAAGAATTTGGATGTATGCCCGGTATGCACTGCACTGCGGTATAAGATCAGACGAGACGATCCTGGCGATGTTGAGGGCGAGGCCCCTGGGAAGAAGGTTCCTGCCAAGGTTATGTGGTATGCTCCTATAATACCACGGTTAAAACGTCTCTTCAGAAATAAAGAGCATGCCAAGTTGTTGCAATGGCACATGGAAGACCGTAAGAAAGACGCGATGTTGACACACCCCGCTGATGGGTCACAGTGGAGAAAAGTCGAGCGAGAGTACCCGGACTTCGCACATGACGCAAGGAACTTAAGGTTTGGTCTAAGTACAGATGGCATGAATCCTTTTGGTGAGCAGAGCTGCAGTCACAGCACCTGGCCCGTGACTCTATGTATCTATAACCTTCCTCCTTGGTTGTGTATGAAGAGGAAGTTCATTATGATGCCAGTGCTCATCCAAGGCCCGAGGCAACCCGGCAATGACATTGATGTGTACCTAAGGCCATTAGTGGAAGAACTTTTACAGCTTTGGGCCAAACCAGGTGTACGTATGTGGGATGAGCACAAAGGGGATCCATTTGACCTATGAGCATTGCTTTTCGTAACCATCAATGATTGGCCTGCTCTTAGTAACATTTTAGGGCAGACAAACATGGGATACAATGCATGCACACACTGTTTAGATGAGACTGAAAGTGTATATTTGGATAAATATAAGAAGGTTGTGTACCTAGGGTATCGTCGATTTCTTCTGAACCTGCATCCAGTAAGAAAGAAAGGCAAGCATTTCAAACGTCTGGCAGAACCCCGAAGGAAGCCTGTCCTCTGTACCGGTGAGGAGGTATTTGGTATGGTCAAGGACCTAGAAGTAATCTTTAGAAAAGGTCCAGGCAGCCTATCTGTTCTGAATGACGATGCCGGACACGCGCCCATGTGGAAGAAGCAATCTATATTTTGGGACCTACCCTATTGGAAAGCCTTAGAGGTCCGCTCTTCAATCGACGTGATGCACGTGACGAAGAATGTTTGCGTGAACCTGCTAGGCTTCCTAGGAGTGTATGGGAAGACAAAAGATACACCGGAAGCACGGCAGGACCAGCAACGTCTGAAAGACCCTGATACGCCTATGCATCCTGAGAACGAGAAGGGTAAACGATGCCACTTAACTCCTGCCAGCTACGCTCTTACCAAAGTAGAGAAGGAAATCTTTTTTGAATGCCTGAGCAGTATCAAGGTCCCGTCTGGCTTCTCGTCGAATATAAAGGGAATAATAAATATGACAGAGAAAAAATTCCAAAACCTGAAGTCTCATGACTGCCACGTGATTATGACACAATTGCTTCCGATCGTATTGAGGGGGCTTCTACCTGAAAATGTTCAAGTACCCATTGTGAAGCTATGTGCATTCCTCAATGCAATATCTCAGAAGGTAATCGATCCAGAAAGCCTACCAGGGTTACAGACAGATGTGGCCCAATGTGTTGTCACCTTTGAGTTAGTGTTCCCACCATCCTTTTTCAATATTATGACGCATCTCCTGGTTCACCTAGTAGAAGAGATTGCCATTCTCGGTCCTGTATTTCTACACAATATGTTCCCCTTTGAGAGGTACATGGGAGTCTTAAAGAAATATGTTCATAACCGTGCTAGGCCAGAAGGAAGCATCTCCAAGGGCTATGTAACAGAGGAGGTCATTGAGTTCTGTCTTGATTTTATTCCTGACCTTAAGGCGATTGGTGTTCCAGAATCACGACATGAGGGGAGACTGCGTGGAAAAGGCACCCTAGGATGTAAAGCAATGATATGTAGGGACGGGCATTCTCTCAATCAAGCACACTACACGGTTTTACAAAGATCTATCTTGGTTGCCCCGTATATCAATGAACACAAGAATTTAATACGCCTCAAACACCCGGGGCAGTCTGATGAATGGATTATAAGTGAACACATGGCGAGTTTTGGCGGCTGGCTGCAAAGACTTCTCACGAATAACACCACTGTTGGGGATCAGCTGTACTTGTTGGCCAGGACACCATCTTCGATTGTATGTACTTTCCAAGGGTACGAGATAAATGGGAATATATTTTACACGATAGGCCAAGATAAAAAGAGCACCAACCAAAATAGTGGTGTCCGCTTTGACGCAGCAGAAGACAATGGGCAGAAGACCATGTATTATGGGTTCATAGAGGATATATGGGAACTTGACTATGGACCTAATTTTAAGGTCCCCTTGTTTCGATGCAAATGGGTCAAGATAACAGGAGGAGGGGTTGAGGTAGACAAGAAGTACGGAATGACAACAGTGGATCTCAACAATCTTATGAAGGTAGACAAGAACTTAGACGAACCATTCGTCTTAGCCAATGATGTGGATCAGGTTTTCTATGTGAAGGACATGTCTACCAAACCAAAAAAAAAGAAAAAAAATAAGCAAACAGATACATCACACGATGAGCCAAAGCGTCACATAGTTCTTTTAGGGAAAAGAAACATCGTGGGAGTGGAGGACAAGACAGACATGTCAGAAGATTATAATAAGTTTGATGAAATTCCGCCCTTCAGAGTGAAGACTGACCCAACCATCCTGTTAAACGGTGCTGATACTCCATGGTTACGGCCGACGCGATCATAAGATTGACTATATGTATTAATTGAGCCATTTTTGGCACACATATGTATCTCAACATGGAAATCAATGTCATATTTCTCCTGTTAACAGTATATGTATTAAATGAGCCATTTTTCTTCCTGCCATTTCTTCCCTCCATTTTTCTTCCCGCCATTTTTTCTCGCCAGTTCTTCCCGCCAGTTCTTCCCTCCAGTTCTTCCCGCCAGTTCTTCACTATATATATATGTAGGGTTGGCCTCCATTGTCATTGCACATCTCTAGACTCATATCTGCAACCTCATCACTCTTTCCCATGGCTTCCACCATAGCACTAACCCCCAGGGAGGCGGAGGCGCTTTGCGCCTCGAACTACCCCTGCCTGCCGGGCTACTGTGTCCCCGTCGGCTGGATGCTGAGCGTCAGAGGCGTGCCGGTTCCTCCGGTCCCTCTAGGTGTGGCACGCCGGATGGCCATCACGAACCACTACTACTTCGAGCTCACGCCGGAGCAGCGGAGGAATCCCAGATGGCATCCTGACTATTTCCCTACTTGGGAAGCCTTCTTCGTGGATCGGCGTGAGAGGGCGCTCGCCAGGCACGAGGAGGACGGCCCACCTCCTCCGAACTTAAACGAGGCCGGCCGTCGGATATGGTGGCGCGGTCGGACTCTCCAGAGCGTCATGGCCTATGACACTGCCGCTGACTCTAACCCCCGTTTGCGCTACCCTCAAGTTCAGCCCACGCGTACTCAGCCTTCAAGGTTCAATTACGGCGACCCCGACGACGACATTCGATGACGGCGGCGACGAGTACGACGACTACAGTGGCGAGTATTACAGGTGTAGGCAGGAGCATGACTGAATCACTCCAACATTCCGAAACAAGTTCGGCCGATTATTACTTAATCTGGCCATGTATCTTAATTTTCAGTTCTTTTATGTATCTTAATTTTTAGTCGTGCTTTATGTAACTTACTATTAGTTGCATTCTGTATTTTAATTCCAGTTCTTGGCTTTCAGGTTTCTTGGCTTTCGGGTTTCCAATTCTGTATTTTAATTCCGCCCTCAGGTTTCTTGGCTTTCGGGTCAAATGACCAATGTTATGGCTAGAATCAAGGCATAGTTTGTGATAATATGGCCATATTGTGCATACATGTGCATCATGGCATGGCAAACAATGTTGCAAGAGGAAGTTTTCCTTTTTATCGCACCAAAAAGGCATTTTCTATTTTCCGAACATAAAAAACGGACGGTTTTGTGAAGTAACCACCAAATGGCTAATTCAAAAAACCACCACCACATTTTACAAAAATACTAGACCACCTTATATGGACAATGTATCAACAGGGGGATCTGAAACCTTTCCGTCCACCTCTGGTGAAAAAGACAAATTCCTGCCGAATCAGCAGGAAGTGGGTCAGATATGAACTACAGGTACATGATACGATGCTCATGATTTTTTACAAAAATCATTTTTAGGTTCACAATATGCTATTTTATCAAAAATCCATGCAACTTGAGAGAGGCTTGGCCCCGAACTAAGAATCTTCATGCCCGTTGTTCGACAAAGTTTGTCGATAGTTTAAAACGGGGATAAAAATATAAAAAAAGATCGAAATAGTGCGAAACCTTCGCGTGGTGCTATATTATGTGACATAGTTAGAAGGAAAAATCTCAAACTTGGTATATTGATTATGTCTCAAAAAAACCTTTACAAAATGACCTATCTCATTCGAGGTTTCTTGGCTTTCGGGCCAAATGACCAATGTTATGGCTAGAATCAAGGCATAGTTTGTGATAATATGGCCATATTGTGCATACATGTGCATCATGGCATGGCAAACAATGTTGCAAGAGGAAGTTTTCCTTTTTATCGCACCAAAAAGGAATTTTCCATTTTCCGAGCATAAAAAACGGACGGTTTTGTGAAGCAACCACCAAATGGCTAATTCAAAAAACCACCACCACATTTAAAAAAAATACTAGACCACCTTATATGGACAATGTACCAACAGGGGGATATGAAACCTTTCCGTCCACCTCTGGTGAAAAAGACAAATTCCTGCTGAATCGGTAGGAAGTGGGTCAGATATGAACTACAGGTACATGATACGATGCTCATGATTTTTTACAAAAATCATTTTTAGGTTCACAATATGCTATTTTATCAAAAATCCAATGAAACTTCAGCGAGGCTTGGCCCCGAGCTAAGAATCTTCATGCCCGTTGTTCGACAAAGTTTGTCGATAGTTTAAAACGGGGATAAAAAAATAAAAAAAAGATCAAAATAGTGCGAAACCTTCGCGTGGTATTATATTATGTGACATAGTTAGAAGGAAAAATCTCAAACTTGGTATATTGATTATGTCTCAAAAAAACCTTCACAAAATGACCTATCTCATTCGAGGTTTCCTGGCTTTCGGGTCAAATGACCAATGTTATGGCTAGAATCAAGGCATAGTTTGTGATAATATGGCCATATTGTGCATACATGTGCATCATGGCATGGCAAACAATGTTGCAAGAGGAAGTTTTCATTTTTATCGCACCAAAAAGGAATTTTCCATTTTCCGAGCATAAAGAACGGACGGTTTTGTGAAGCAACCACCAAATGGATAATTCAAAAAACCACCACCACATTTTACAAAAATACTAGACCACCTTATATGGACAATGTACCAACGGGGGGGATCTGAAACCTTTCCGTCCACCTCTGGTGAAAAAGACAAATTCCTGCCGAATCGGCAGGAAGTGGGTCACATGATACGATGAATCTTCATGCCCGTTGTTCGACAAAGTTTGACGATAGTTTAAAACAGGGATAAAAAATAAAAAAAGATCGGGTTAGATTCCTTTTTAGATGCTTAATATTTCTTATGTTCAAAGTTTTAGGGTTTGTCTATTTTATTTTTGTTTGAATTGAATCATCAAAATTTATATGTAAGTGTTTTAATTATTTTAAAAAAATTCATCTAAAGTAAATATAAAATGTTTTTACATGAATGGATAGATATTATTTTTCTGAAAATTATGATATATTATTCATATTTTTCTGAGTTGAAATGAAAAAGATATGAATTTTCTAAATTCATATCCTATTTTTTAAGTTAAAAATGCCCCCACCGCTTTAATGCATGAAATAAATGCCCCCCCCTTTAACACCAGTTCGTGCCACGAACCGGTGTTAAAGGGGGGCTGCGGGCGCGAAATGAATCCCCCCCTTTAACACCGGTTCGTGCCACGAACCGGTGTTAAAGGGTGGGCATTTATAACGCCTTCCTCTCTTCCTTCTTCCCCCAGCAAGAACGAAAATCGCGCGCGCAGCAGAGGAAGCAGAGCAGGAGCCGCGGCGGAAACAGAGACGCCGCCAGGCTGCCCGACGTCGACCACGCCTTCGTCGTCCGCCGCCGTTACCGCCGCCCCGCCTTCCCGCCGCCCTGCCATCGGAAACAGATAACTCTCGCAGGAGCGGCGCCTCCGCCGCCACCGCGCCGCCGCGCGCCACCACTCGTCGCCGACCCCGCCGTCCTCGCCCGGTACCGCCACTCCCCGCCGACCCTGCCACCCACGCCGCGCCGCCGCCCGCAGGTGAGCATGCCCGCCGCAGATTTTTGTTAGTGTTAGTGTTTTTTGGTTAGTGGTTAGTTATAGTGTTACTTAGTGTTAGTTAGTGTTAAATTAGTATAGTGTTATATGTATATGTATGTGTATGTATGCGTATATTTGTTAGTGATTGGTTAGTGTGTATGTGTATTTGTATATGTATATGTATGTATATTTTTTGTATGATATATATATATATATATTTGTATATGTATTTGTATATGTATGTGTATATATGTATATATTTTTTGTATGTGTATATATGTATGTATGTGTATATATGCATCACTTGACCGATTACTTTTCCAATGCCATGGACCTTGACCTCCTCTACCCTCGCCGAGTCGCCCATTTTAGGAGCCCACGTCGCGATGGTTCGAACGCACACCCCCACGCATACCGGCCCCTCTCTCGCCCTAGCGCCGCCAGCCACTGCCCTAGTACACCTCTCTTTGTCAATATAGCATTAGGGTTTCTCCGAATCCGGGGTTTCTCCGAATGTATCCTCTCATATGAATCCGGGGTTTCTCCGAATTAGGGTTTGGAATGACCAAGCATGTATTAGGGTTACATTTCAATAATTTTAACCTGTCATATCATCATCCACTGCCCTCGCCGAGTCGCCCATTTTAGGAGCCCACGTTGCTATGGTTCGAACGCACACCCCCACGAATCCCGGCCCCGCTCTCGCCCTACGCCGCCAGCCGCCGCCCTAGTACACCTCTCGTTGTCAATATAGCATTAGGGTTTCTCCGAATGTATCCTCTCATATGAATCCGGGGTTTCTCCGAATTAGGGTTTGGAATGACCAAGCATGTATTAGGGTTACATTTCAATAATTTTAACCTGTCATATCATCATCCCCTGCCCTCGCCGAGTCACCCATTTTAGGTAGCCCACGTCGTGCTGTTTCGAACATACACCCCCACGCATCCCGGCCCCACTCTCGCCCTAGCGCCGCCAGCCGCTGCCCTAGTACACCTCTCGTTGTCAATATAGCATTAGGGTTTCTCCGAATCCGGGGTTTTTCCGAATGTATCCTCTCATATGAATCCGGGGTTTCTCCGAATTAGGGTTTGGAATGACCAAGCATGTATTAGGGTTACATTTCAATACTTTTAACCTGACATATCATCATCTTTGCTTGAGCATTTCAATAGATGTATTACTGATATTTGTGTGATCATATTATTGTTTTAGAAACTATGGATCCACTCAGTAGAAACCTTGAAGATGAATAAATAATGGAGAACATGATCCATGAGGACACCTCACAAATATCTGAACTTGGAGGGACATGATGATAGCTCAAGTAGTCATGGAGAAGACGACGACTCCGGTGAATGCACTTTAGTGATTACAAAGTCTGTCGAGGTATATGCATGGATTAAGCCTCTGCTGACTTGCACCGATTGATTTGTATATATGTAAATGTATTAATTAACGCTTCTTTCTTCTTTTAGCCCTTTGGATCGACCGACCAGCAACAATCTTATTCTACGAAAAAGAGCAAGCGAGGCGCGAGCCATCGGTTGAAAGATCGTGCAAAGTTCACGATCGAAGCAGTCCGTGTTGATGGCAGGCCGATGGAGCCCAAGAAGGCCGCAGACAAATTTGTACGTCAGGCTGGAGTTCTTGTTAGGGACCAAATCCCAATCATAATTGAAAATTGGAATAAGCCAAAGAAGGGCGACGGTACCTTTGTTGATGAAAGATCCAAATAAACGCTTTGGAATTCGCTGTTGGTAAATTTCACCCTTCCGCCAGAGGAGGATGAAAACAAACCGGTTATAAAGGAAAAGGTCAAAGAGTGGACTCTAAAGAAGATGGCTGACGCTTTCCGCAACTGGAAGACAAAATTGAACAAATTTGTCAAAGCTCGCGAGACTCCAGATTTTGAAGACGCATATTATGCGTAGATAAGACCTCACTGGCGCGAATTTGTGGCATACAAGGAAGGTGCTATAGCTACAAAGAGGTCAGAAACCAATACGCTAAATGCCCAGAAGAAGGAATATCACCAGAGGACGGGGTCAAGTGGCTACATATCTCAGAGGCCTAAGTGGGAGGAAGCTGAGAAGGCCCTGCGCGACAGAGGGATCACACCCCAGACACATGGGTGGGACCTACGTGCAAAGACTTGGTTCTACGGAATCGGGGCAAGGTTGGACCCAGAAACATGATTGTGTATCTTCCCAACCCTCCTTGCCAAACCCGTCACTGAACTCATCACAACATACGAGGAAACAGCCGCCAGGACCTTCCATGCCGATAGAGAGAATGACCAGCTCACACGCACCATCAGTAAAAAAGAACACCCTGGACATGCACGAGGCACAGGGGGTATGACGTGGAAGGATGGGTTTGCCGAGTGGGGCGACTCTTACAGATGGCATGGCCGAAAAGAAAAAGAGCGTACAGAGCAGATGACACAGATAGAACATGCACTTGTGGCGCTGCAGGCGCAAGTGAATGCACAACAGAGCCATCAAGCTACCGGCCCATCTCGGCGGCACGAAGAGCCTGCTTTGGAAGCTGCCGATGGCCCAGACTCTGCATGGAAAAGCAGCGTGTCTTCCACGGAGAACGTGCAGCCCACGCTTGAAATGGCGGGTCCTCGATACCCCGTGGATGAGATCACGGAGAGCGAACACGCTGAGCTGCATGTGAGATTAATGGGCTTATCCATTAAGGTGGCTGTCGGCTATGCCTTACCTCCTGTAGCTGGTGGAACTTACCACTGCCGACCGATTCCAGATGGCTATGCTATTGTCGGGGTGGATGAGGTTGTGAAGGAATATGAGGAAGCACAACTTGACCATGATACAGGTGAAGGGGAAACTAAACTCAAATTTGCAGTGAAAACAACCATTCTTTGGAAGAAGGAACACATCGTGCTTCCAAATTGGAGGCCACTGGCACCCCCGCCGTCTTCGCGGCATCATCAGTCTGAGCCGCTTTAGCCATCTCCTGCGTGACAGCCATCTCCGGCGCGCCAGCCATCTCCGGCGCTTCAGCCATCTCCTCAGCGTAAGCGGAAGAGCACTGCCACGAAGAGCATCACTAGCACTGCCACAATATTCCGCAGGAAACCGTACACCAAAGAGTTTAAAAAACTACGTCCCACAGCCTTCCGCCAAGCCATTGCCGGTTTTACCGTGGAATTGCAGCGACGAGGAGACCAATAGGATCTCGGAAGAAGAGGTCAAGAAATTCTTTGCACCTAGACGGGCTGAGCCAAAGGAGAAAATAGATCCGGCGGTGGTGGAGAAGGTTCACAAAAAAAAATTGAAACCTGAAACCCCACTTGTGCCGGACTACGAGCGCGATTTTGAAGGGGGATGCAAGGTGCCGTACGGAAACTGAAAGTAGCAGTCGTGCGGCACCCCAGAAAACAGTTCCCATGCTCGGAGAGCAGGAAAACCAATCATGCGCCCCGCTCCAAGTGTTCGACACACGGGACGCTCCTCCCGTAAATGATTACGAGGAAGAGCTACAAAGAAAGGACAATGAGATGGGGATGACTTACATTGCATACTTGAACATCATGGGAGACAAGTTGCCCAAAGGCGATGCCAACCCCATACAGCCATGGAAGTATGGGAAGAATCTCGTCAAAAAAGAGGAGCTCAAGAATATACCAACAAAGATGCAAAGATTGCACAAGTGGTACCTTGATTTCTGCAAGACGAGAAAGGAAGAATGGATCACGGCGCATATAAGAGATCAGATTTTCTTGTGCGGAGACGACGCGATCACCTTCAACATTCAAGACTTGTATTTTCTATTCAATCAGAAGGAACTCGACAAAGCTGCCATCAGCCTTTATTGTGTGTAAGTACTATTTCTTTAATTTCTATCTCATCTCATTTAATTCATTAATTGCATGTATATATATATGCTCACCATATATTTATATATATACTATTATGGAGGAAAAAGGTTATGGAATGCATGAAAGGAGGCCCTTTTGACATTGGGTTCGTTGACCCAAATAGAGTTCATGAACAAGTGGTAAGAGACAAACCCGGGCAAACAGAAGATTTCTTGCTAAGGTCTTTACTGATACAACAAACCAAAAGGGAAATACTATTGCCTTACAACTTCTCGTGAGTATTGTTACCCTCTCTTGTACACATTCTATTTCGGCTTACTCGATGTTAAGTTTAACTGATGATGAGTTATGCGTGCGTAGGTTCCACTTTATTCTGCTAGTCATTCAACCTGACTCAGGAAAAGTCCTTGTCATGGACTCGTTACGAAAAAAAGAGCTATGGGCAGACTTTAGAGAGATGCTCCAGAGGTAATTTCAATCATATTATCGCAATAGATCGGCAACTTTCATGACAACAAGTAATTAATTACTCGTTTATCCATTTTCTTTGCCGGACAGGGTTTGGAAAAGGTTCATGGGCAGGGCCGTGGGTGAATGGTCAGAAGAACTAAAATTTGTAGACCAAAATGTAAGTAATACTAGCTAGCTAGGTATGCGTATCTCTTTGATTCTGCTTCCAATTCCATTATATCATGCTTTATTGATTATTATTTTGATTGAACTCTCTATTCTCGTAAAGTGCGCGCATCAGGGACACGACAATAACTTATGTGGGTACTATGTTTGCGAGTTCATTCGCAACACGATATGCGCGACGAGCCAAGCCGCACTAGAACAACTTAGAGTAAGTAAACAAAGTACACAACATTATTTTATTACCATCAATTGTGTTGAGTTTTATTCTTATATATATATATTGACCCCATTCTTCATATATATTCAGATCGAACAGATGCGGGACCAACTCCTACCATTTGACCGCATACGAGCCATTCAAGAGGAATTGGCGGGGTTCATACTTGATGAGGTCGTCACGCCTGGCGGAGAACTCTTTAGATATCCACCAAAATGAATGTTGTATATATGCTTGAACGTGTTTGTCTTGTACTTGATGCTTCAACGTTTACGGAGAATACTACACAATGACGATGTTGTGTATAATAATAGTTGCTTAATTATTCATGTACTCGTATGTACCGATGACGATGTATGTGTATACCACTCCCGATCAATTCCCCCTCCCCCCTCCCCGTCCCCGCCGCGCCGCAAAAATATGCCCAGAACGGGGCAGGGGCAGAACTCTGTCGCGGCAGAGATTTAGGCTGTTTTCCTGCCGCGGCAGAGATTTATCTCTTTTTCTTGCCGCGACACAGAACCTTTAACACTGGTTCGTGTTACGAACCGGTGTTAAAGGGGGGGGCTGAGCGTTGCGGCTTCCCCACGTGCGCCACCCTTTAACACCGGTTCGTATAAGAACCGGTGTCAAAGGGGGGGGCTCTAACACCGAAACTACAATAGCGGTTCTATAACCGGTGTTAGAGGGGTACGTGTGCACTAGTGTGATGAGGCTTGTTTGACAATTATGTACTCTTTTTATTTTCTTGTGGTTTTATGTCAAATTTCATCGTGAACTCCGCCTACCCTTTTAGTCTGATGTATTCTTGGATAACAAAATTGGCTAGTTCTGCCTATCAACATTGCTTTCCATTGTAAACTATGCATTCATCAACAATGAATCCTTATGTGGTGATTTGTCAATCGCCAAGTTCCATAATGCTAGAATCGGTATGATATCTATGTTCACGTGGGTCTGAAAGTTGTACTTGGTGTTCTACTATAAAATAGCTCTTGTTGCCACAATTGTGTGAGTTTATTTGGCAACCATGTACCTATTTTCGTGTATTATATGTCAAACTTTAATGTTTTGCCCCACAATTTAGCTTATATGCTTCCATAATATGAATCTTGATATGTTTAAAAGGTGAAACTAAAAGTATAATCACAGCACAATAATCCTTCCTACAGGTCAAATCGCAAAGATTTGCTTGGACCGAGCTAGTGGTGGCTTATCCATATGGAGGCCACCTTCATTAATTTCAATGATTAACCATAATGTCGCCACCTAGATTTAGCTAGCATGGTTGTTCAAAGTGTTGTTGTAGGATAGTGAACATTTTGCATGTGTTTTTGAGGTTTCTCTTGCAAACATGATCCACTACTTGTAGTCATTCTTCATATAGTATTTAGTTTAGTGAATGGTCAAGAATTTAGAAACATAGAATCACAACTAGGCAATACTAATTTGCGATAAAATTGCAGTACTTTATTTCATGGTAACACCAAGAACACCCATCCTCTAGAATAACACTATGCAAGAGCAGTATGATACCTTCGACCTGGATTACAGATGTATCATAGTTCTTTTTCTCTAGAAAGACCCTAGGTTTATCAAATCCATGAGAAGTAACAATATTCTGAGAAATCATAGAACTCTTATTTACTGGACTAGACTTTTATCTTTTGTGGTTGAATTCAATGGATGGAAAAAGTCTGGGACTAAAGATTCACTTGTGACTAGTGTAGACAAATGGGATATGAAAGATATGATTAAGCGTGCTACAATAAGAGCATAAGTAGAGATTCAGTTATATAAGTGGAAAATGTGTCTTCATAACACTATGGTTCTCCTACCGGAGTCACTACAGATATACCTGGGCATTTCTTGGGTCGGGTCGAGTCGGGCTGCAAAAAACCCGCCCGCACATTTGCTAGGCCCAAGCCCGGACCTGCCTGGCCTTGCCCGGCCCGGCTGTCGGGCCCCAAACCTAGGCCCGAGCCCAGCCTGCATATTGCAGTTTTCTTCGGGCCATCCGGTCATGGGTCGGGCATCTCCTTATTTCCGGGTTTTCCTCGACCTGAGCCCGGCCCATGCAGTCATCGGGCCACAAATCTGAGGCTCAAGCCCAGCCCAAGGGCACAAAAAGCTCGGCCCGTCAGACTTTTTTCGACTGGGATAGTCGGGCTGGCTAGGCCAGGCTGGGGCTGGTTGGGCCGGGCTTCCCACGCCCGACTATAACTACAAATATAGTTAACTCGATCACACAAATATTATGATAAACAGAAAAAAGCTAAAGTCTTATTGCATTGTTGTGTTCCTATTGTGTCAAACTATAAATTTGGCCAATACTTCATTACAAAGATTTTAACTATCCCCTACACTTATGGGTATCACTTGTTTAATCATTCATATTATTATCATTATGATGTCTTGTTCCCCGTGTGTGGCATTAGTTCTTGGGGAGACTGAGGAACCCTAGCACTACCATGAATCCTATGCAAGAACGTATTCATTTTATTAATATAAAGTGTGGTAATGTTTTTCATCATATTATGAACATAAAGAAGATAACATTTACCTTATGGACATGAAGGATATTATTGTTGGTGCAAGGCAGGGTAGTGGACATAGCGGTGATATAAGCTTCCCCGACTATTGACAAGGGGATAACAAAGATCTGATATCTTACTCTCTATTCACGAGGAGACCCTTAATTACAAGTGTACTCCGTTGAGAGCCATTGAAGGGTCAGTGGTGGTAGTGTAGGATGGGTGACAAAGGTTCTCGGCACATATTTATGTGGCGCTTTGCCCGCGCACATATATACTCATAATAAAGAATACTATCATATGCAAATCTATAAAATGCTATTAGTGAATCCTAGACTCTCCGAGAACATATTTAACCCTATTACGGTACCATCAGTTTATATCGCTTATTTTTTGTTTGCACTCTCTACTAGCTTTTTAATATTGGTTTTCTCCCGAACACAATCACCAACAAACACTTTTGACACCCGCTTACTTTAAATTAAAGAAAGCTTACAGAGACACTTTGATAAATTAACAAGTAGAAGTAAAAGACCATTTTCTTAGAACTCATTGCTTAAACACTCTTACTTCGAATATATCTACAACAAACCATGTGCACTCATGGCCATCAAGCTATTTTTCAAGCATTTCTAACAAACTAAGTGGTTTTGGTATTTTCTTCAAGTTTTTGTTTATAACTAGTGTGCTAAGTTTTTGCATGTTCTAGGCAAACAAAATGAATAGATTTGCACATAAGTACAAGATAGCCACATTGAATATATGTACATCCTATGTTCTGGTTTATAAGATAGACAAGTAGTTTAAGTAAAATTTTGATCACCAAATTCGTGGACAAAGTATGAGTATGCTAAATAGGTATATTGTTGGATTCATATTCAATATAAGTTTCAAAGTTTTGACTAAATTAATAGTCAAAGATTTAATTAAACTATGTGCATGACTTGTAAACCTGAAATACATGGAGTACTATATTTGAAAATAGGGTTCTGATCCAGTACTACCCCCTCACCCCTAAACTCGTACAAACTCGTATAATGTTGAACACAAGGATGGCTTAGATCGCTTGATAACCCTTCGTGATTAATATATACACGTATATGTAACTCTGTATAAAATCTTGTATAGCTCAACCAAATAGTTTGTAGTTGTACATGTACTAGTACGAGCTGTACGCAAAGAAAAAAATGTATGGTTGTATGCCGGATCATCGTCGGTATGGTGATAATGGTGGCGATCGGGTCTAGCAAACGGTTGACTCAGCCTGGCTGGCGCACGTATCGGCTTGGCCTCGTAGGTATGTGTGAAGGGGTTATGTGGCAGAAAACAAAAAAAATACGTACTACGAGAATGCACTAACCCAAGATCTATCTATGAAGAAGTACAGTAATGAGTGAGATACGGTATTCATACCTTTGAAGACAGGCCACGTGATTATGTTCCCACACAAACGTTGCTGATGAAGCCGAGCGAAGTAGACCTCAAGCTCTATAAGGCTTCAAGCGTCCAGCACCACTAGTAGTGCCTCGTCGAGTTTCACACGTGTATGGTGTAAAGGACGTCTCCCGGGTCCTAGTCCAGTAAGTCACGTAAGAAGAAGATCTGGACCGATTCTGATGGAGGGGTTAACCTCTTGGGTGCCCGATCTTCACGGATCTCGTGGTCAAATCGATGGGAAAGCGAGGGGAAAGGGAGAAGGTAGCGGAAGCGAACACACACCTCGCGAAGAACACGATGAACACACGCAAAACTCACACGATACAAGGCCGATTGCTCCCGAACGGCGGCCACCGGTCCGATAGAATCCTCGCAAGGAAAGATCAGTCAACGTGCTCCCTCAAATCCACATCGGAGAGGGAAGAACACCTTGGGGAGGGTCTTGACAACTTGGAGACGAGACGTCGAACTCCAAGGCCTTGTTCAACGATGGATGCGTGATGCAAAGTCCAATCGAGGTTGGTGACGATAGTCGGTCCCCTTGGTAAAGGGGATGAGGCAAAACTAGAGATTCCACAATGGGGGTTGTCTTTAGTCTATCATCTATTCCTAAGGGATACATGAGGGGTGGGGGCTCTATTTATAGGCCAACCACATAAACAAGGGTAGTTTGGGGATAAACTAGGCGAATAGGTAAGTAAAGGGGGATACATGGGTTGTGGCCCAACTAGTGCGCGCAGGCACTGCCAGGAGCGGTAGTACCGGACTTGGGACCGGTAGTACCGCTTGGTCTGGTAGTGCCGCTCTGGGACCGGTAGTACCGCTTGCGGTCCTGGAGCGTCAGCTGGAGCCGTCTGTAGTGAGCGGTATCAGGGGACGGTAGTACCGCTGACCGGTAGTACCGGGTCCAGATCCGGTAGTACCGCCGGAGACAGAGAGTATTTGGCTTCTGTTGGCGTCGTCTGTTGGTGGCGGTAGCAGGAGGCGGTAGTACCGGTCGCCAGGTCCGGTAGTACCGCTGGCGACAGAGAGCATTTGGTGATCTGTCTTCTTCCGCCTCCTCTTCCAAGCCTCCGTCTTGTCGGGCTTGATGCTCCGGGCTTCCTCCCTTGCCTCCGTATTTGTCAATGTGAACCTATCATGCATATGTGACAGAGTATGAAGTAGCATACCATTCAATAGGGTAGGAAGGGGGCTCGCATAGAGGAACGGATTCACCTTTGGAGTCCATGACGACTTGGCGTAAATTGGAGACTAAGATGTAGTAATGACCGTAGGTCGGGCTACATCAGCTCCCCCCCTTCAAAAAGAGTCGTCCTCGACTCTACATGCTCATCACAAAGTAGAAGCGGTCGAGAGACCTTCTTGATCCTGGGGTTCACCATATAGTCGTCCTCGGGAAGATTGACTTGACAACACTTCAATATTCCTTCACCTTCCTTGAAGCCTACAAAGCTCACAACAAAAGCAAAGCAACACTCAAAGCGTAGCCAATTCACGAAGATTATAGCATGAGTCCTCAAGTAGAAGGAAGTCACCTTAGCTTGTAGAGATAGCTCGATGAAGGGTAGCCATAGGTAACTCTCTTCGGTTCTTCTTGTCAACACGTGGTTGGTATAGGTTGGCGTGTATGCACTTGTACCTTCACACAACAAAGACCAGGAAAAATATTTTCGTGCGTGATAGAGGAGCATGTCAAATGTGGCATGTCCATTCTTGTTCACAACACTATTAGTACAATGCATGTATAGCAAATGGAATGCATATGCAAGGACAAAGTGCATGGAAATCGTTTGAACATCATCCAAATGTGGGAACTCAAAAACTCCATACAATGTGTTAGGGTGGCACTCAAAGCAATCGAATAGAAATTTGATCAACATCTTTGATGCAAAGTTAGGAGAATTTGGCAAAAACACAAAAGGAAGAATATCCAAAACAACATTATTATGTGTGCCAACCAACCATTGGAAAGAGAAATTGTTCGACATGTTGGATGTCACACACAAATCATCGATAGAAATTATCATGGGAAAATGAGTATCCCAAGCGGAAGCAAAAACAACATATTTGCAAACAAACCAAATGAAAGAGCAAGTGGTCCTTATGTTTGTTGCAACAACAAGACGAGATTCTTGGAAGCTCTCATGACAATACATGCTCTTAATGGAATTGTGGTTCCACCCAAAACATCGGAAAGAGAAAATGTTCAACATTTTTGTTGCAACACACAAAATATCATTATCTAGATGCGAAGAAGCATGATGTCACAAGGGGAGATAATACCATTAACATGCTTGCAATCAAACCATATGAAAGAGCAATTTGCCAACATGAAAGATGCAAAGCATGCAAAAGGTATCAGAGCTGGGTTCGATCTTGAACTCACTTGTGGGATGCTCTCTAGAGCTCTTTTTGTCAACTCGTGCTCAACCGAGGTTGACATTCTCGTGCGGGTACCTACACACATCATATGTAAAAGGAAGAACGTGTGTGCATGGTAGAGATACACATCATCCATCATGACGTATATCTTTTTGTGCACATCACCATTAATTTCACTCAAGTATGAAATAGATGCATGGTGAGTATGCAAGTGGGGAACATGCTTATCATGGCCATCATCAAAATCTCCAAAAATTGAGAAAGCTATGGGGGCCATCTCATTAGAACGCATATGATCAATATTGTTGCAAGCAAAACAAGTGAAATAGCAAGCATTCATCTTATCGCAAGCAACGGGAGAAATTGAATGACTAGCATGACAAGGAAAGTCCAAAGCAATTGGAGGATACACACAAGATGCATAGCATGGCATATTTATGGCAATGAGTTCGCAATCAGACAATTCCACATGATCAATATTATGCAAAGGCAAAGCATCACATGGGAATGTGGATGAAGCATATGTAATGTCACAAGTATCATCCATAGCATGCATATCCTCACAATTCATCATGTCCACTAGTGGGATCATGGCATCATCAACACCCTTATTGGTACCTTGGTCATACCTCTCATATGAAGTGGGTGTTGTGGAAGTAGTGGCCTCCTTGTGGACGACTTCATCTTCTTGATGTATCCATGGCGTAGCATCTACCATGTACATCTTCTCCATTCGAGGCATCATTGCTTCATAGCATCGGGCGTCTTTCTCCATGGAACCTAGCACAACACAAGAGAACACACTAGAGGTAGAGGGTAAGTTGTTAGAAATCGAAATGGTCTCACTTGACCTATCAACTACCACTCTCAACTCACTAGGAGTATCACTCATGCCCTCCAAGTGGAAGCACTCAATCTCACATAAGGTGGAGTCACTCATCTCACTCTTGTTCTCACTCAAGTGGGCTAAGTGGCTCTCATACTCACATGGGATTGGTACCGCATCATCACTCAAGCATATGGGGATAGGCTTGGTTTCCTCAACTCCATGCGCCTCCTTTGGTGAAGGGAAAATCCCATGCTCACCATTCTTGACCTTGTCGCCTTCAAAGTTGGATGCCATAAGATGGGAATCATTGCTCGCCTCCATGGTCGAAGGGAAAATCCCATGCTCGACCGTCTTGTGGCCATCTCGTAGTAGTGGTGGAGGTAGGCTCATGCTATCCAACTTGGCGAAGTAGAGGTCTTCATTTTCCTCGTTCATGAGGTCTTCAAATGCAAGAGTACTCATTGAAGCTTCATGGTGTGGACGAAGGCTTGCTCTTGGTGCCATTTTGGTGGTGGCACTAGAAGTTGAAGGTGCCTTGTGATGGTGTCGACGGAGTGAAGGGAATATGCCCTGAGAGGCAATAATAAAGTGTTTATTATGTATATTCCAAGTATATGATAGATGTTTATTTTGCATGCTATAATTGTATTAATACGGAAACGTTAATACATGTGTGTTTAATAAACAAACAGAAAGTTCCTAGTTATGCCTCTCTCATAAACTAGCTCGTTGATTAACAAGATGATCAAGGTTTCCTGATCATGGACATTGGATGTTGTTAATAACGGGATCACAACATTAGTGTAATGGTGTGATGAACATTCATCCGAAGTATAGCATTACGATCAAAGTCATTGAGTTTATATTGCTATAACAACTTACGAAGTGATCCTAATCCTTAGACCATGAGATCATGTCAATCACTAACACCGGAAGAGTTTCTTGATAACATCAAACGTCACACCGTAACAGGGTGATTATAAAGATGGATTCAGAACTAATAAAGTGTTATGTTGAGGCCCATGGATCGAGAGTGGAATTTGTTCATCCCGATGACGGATAGATATACTCTGGGCCCTCTCGGTGATATCACATTGATTAGCTTGCAAGCAAGTGATTTGATCACTAGAATGTTATATCACAGGAACGAGAAAAGAGTGCATGTCGGTAACGAGATCAAACTAGGTATGGAGATACCGATGATCGAATCTCGGACATGTAATATATCGCGAAACAAAGGGATTAAGATACTAGCATAAAAGGTTCCGACGATCACAAGAAAGTCATCGTTGAATGTGTGGGAGTCAGTATGGGTCTCCAGATCCCGCTTCTGATTATTGATCCGAGAGGGGTCTCGATCATGTCCGCATTATTCGCGAACCGTAGGGTGACATACTTAAGAGACACCGACATCCAATTGGAGCAAAAGTTTCATGCCGAAAAGAAAAGGAAAGCGCAGGAATTTATTTCACTAGACACCGAAACTGTTTCGGTTGAAATTGCTGAAACTGGTTCTGCATGTGAAATGGAATACTAGCAAGGGGTTTTATGTGAATGTTTGTTAATTAAAGTAATTAACAAAATTCTGAATAAATAAATAAAAGAGTTTTATTTAATGAGAGCTTGCATTAAATTTGGTGGAAATTTAATGGGAATTTGAGTGGAATTTTGAGTGGAGGGATTTTAAAGGGCATTTTGTGAGTGGAGTGTCCACCCACATGAATGAAGGAGGGGAGGGGGCAGCCCCCATGGCCGACGGCCACCCCCTTGGGTGCCCCCCCTCCTCCTATAAAAGGAGCCCCCTCCTCACTTGTCTCTCACACCTCCTCGTGAAGGATCTCTCTCCCCCTCTAGAATTTATCCCCCATGGTCTTGGACTAGCGAGATACATGTTCCCGGTGGCTATTCGGCAAGAAAGAGTTGTGATTTCGCTGCATCGCTGGAGCGAGGAGGCGGAGGTTGCTCGGTGCCTCGAACGTGTGTGCGAGCACGGATGCGCTGCTCATTTGCGGCGCTAGGACTTCCTCTCGATCTTGAGATCGGCAAGAGATCGTCTACATCAACCACGAGTTGAACTCGTTAAGCTTTGTCGGTCTTCAAGGGTATGTTCTCTACGGATATACATCCGCCCGTTGTTTGTATCTAGTAGATAGATCTTGGTATATAGTTCACATCATAGGAAATTTTTTGTTTTCTATGCTGCGAACCCTACACGGAGGTCATTGGCGTGCCTTGCCATGGTTGATGTAGGTGGCGCACTTGGTCATCCATATGACGCTCACGACGATGGCCCTTGACCTTGGCACTCTCCCTTGTAAGTTTTTCTAATGAGCGCAAAGCATCATTAGTCTTGGCGACCATCCTCATGTTTTTGTCGAAGTCGTTGTCCATGTCCTTCTTGAAGTTGTGGAGGTCGCTTTGGAACTTGTCCATTTGATGATGGACCTTGGCGCACTCGAGTTGGAGGCTCCGTCTTGGTCGATGCAACGTGAGGAGCTTCGCGTTGTCGTTCTTGAAGTCGTCCATGCTTGGGGAGTCATTGTTGTTGTAGTACTTCATATCACCCAAGCATGTGGAGCCATTGTTGGTGTAGTGCTACATCATGTTATCCATGCTTGTGGAGACATAGGCATGGTGGCTCATCGTAGATTCTTCATAGAAATAATCCTCGGTTCCGGAGTCCCTAGACATGATTCACAAGACCAAGCGGTGTATATGGAAGTGGTAGAGGGTGTTAGGGATACAACGTCAAACCTTACTTTACCTTGGAAGATCGTATCGTGCAAGTGGCCACACTTGAGAGCAATAAACCAAGCAAAGTGAAGTTCACGTGGAACACCAAAACCAACTACCAACAAAAAAACAAACACACACAAGGCCTATGGTGGATAGGTATGGAAAGTGGCATGTCAAGAACCAATACGAAATCAAGATGCTGTATTGGCAAGTAAAGAACCACAATGATCACAAAGCAAACAAGTTAATCCACAAGATAGGAAATATGTACAAGGAAACACACACGGTGGGATAAATCGGACTTGTGCAACGGAGAAAGTGAGCTAAGAACCAAAAGATTACCTAGCGAAGACTATAAGCTCGTGTCACACAAGTACAAGGAGACACACTAGTTCGATTGCACAAAATTGGTGGGACACAAGATATGCACAATAAGTACCACCTATATGATGTTCATCGAGCTTGCGCTTCCTATTCTATGAGGCACATATATATTTATTTCTTTTTCTCTTTTCCTTTTTCTATTTTTTTTTCTGTTTGTATCACTCTTTTATTTTCTTTTTCTTTTCACTTGCCTCTTCCTTGTGCCAACAACTATACAAGATAACTATATGAGATAGCGCTCATAATGTTTGCTCGGAATTCTACAAGGTATCAAATATTCATAGCCCAAGCAATCATAAGAGGAACTAGTATCAATAGGTGTTTGTTGCTCGCAAAGATAGTGGGGTTC
This sequence comes from Avena atlantica, assembly GCA_910589765.1. Taxonomy (NCBI): domain Eukaryota; kingdom Viridiplantae; phylum Streptophyta; class Magnoliopsida; order Poales; family Poaceae; genus Avena; species Avena atlantica. The sequence continues at coordinate 197,897,472 of OU342738.1, read as the reverse complement.
ACAAAGGAATGCAAGTGGGGAGAAGTCGCGGAATGTTTATACCTTTCGTCGACGATCTTCACCCTTTATTGTTGGATTCCGCCTTGCTCACGGAATTTTGATGGAGTAGATAGCATGAACCACGTGGATGATGATGTAGAGCTCCTTGTCCTCTTCGAAACGAGCTAAAGAACACCAAAATCCGAGTTCGGATGCAAAAGTTATGCTCAAAACGGTGAGAGGCTGAAATCTGGAACTTGCTGTTTTCTTTCTGTCTTGGGCGATAGTACCGGATTTTGGTATCGGTGGGCGGTAGTACCGTAGATTTGGAGCGGTAGTACCGCTCGGAACAGAGAAAACCAGATCTGACGCGATTTCGCGAGTTTGGGGCGATTTGGGCGGAAAATCTTCAAGAAAAACACCAAATCGACGGGGAAAATCAAGGAATTAGGCCATGTGAACGCAAAGGAAGGTAGATCAACAAGTTTAGCAAGCAATCCACGGATCAAAACCTACCAAAACGCACTCAAATCACAGATCGATCCAAAACACGAATTGGGGCTATTTTTGGTGAAATTTTCGAATTTATGGGGAAAAGACCAAATCGATGAGAAATCCGTGGCAACCAAAAGCTGCTGATACCAGATGATGGAGGGGTTAACCTCTTGGGTGCCCGATCTTCACGGATCTCGTGGTCAAATCGATGGGAAAGCGAGGGGAAAGGGAGAAGGTAGCGGAAGCGAACAAACACCTTGCGAAGAACACGATGAACACACGCAAAACTCACACGATACAAGGCCGATTGCTCCCGAACGGCGGCCACCGGTCTGATAGAATCCTCGCAAGGAAAGATCGGTCAACGTGCTCCCTCAAATCCACATCGGAGAGGGAAGAAAACCTTGGGGAGGGTCTTGACAACTTGGAGACGAGACGTCGAACTCCAAGGCCTTGTTCAACGATGGATGCGTGATGCAAAGTCCAATCGAGGTTGGTGACGATAGTCGGTCCCCTTGGTAAAGGGGATGAGGCAAAACTAGAGATTCCACAATGGGGGTTGTCTTTAGTCTATCATCTATGCCTAAGGGATACATGAGGGGTGGGGGCTCTATTTATAGGCCAACCACATAAACAAGGGTAGTTTGGGGATAAACTAGGCGAATAGGTAAGTAAAGGGGGATACATGGGCTGTGGCCCAACTAGTGCGCGCAGGCACTGCCAGGAGCGGTAGTACCGGACTTGGGACCGGTAGTACCGCTTGGTCCGGTAGTGCCGCTCTGGGACCGGTAGTACCGCTTGCGGTCCTGGAGCGTCAGCTGGAGCCGTCTGTAGCGAGCGGTATCAGGGGACGGTAGTACCGCTGACCGGTAGTACCGGGTCCAGATCCGGTAGTACCGCCAGAGACAGAGAGTATTTGGCTTCTGTTGGCGTCGTCTGTTGGTGGCAGTAGCAGGAGGCGGTAGTGCCGCGGGCGGTAGTACCGGTCGCCAGGTCCGGTAGTACCGCTGGTGACAGAGAGCATTTGGCGATCTGTCTTCTTCCGCCTCCTCTTCCAAGCCTCCGTCTTGTCGGGCTTGATGCTCCGGGCTTCCTCCCTTGCCTCCGTATTTGTCAATGTGAACCTATCATGCATATGTGACGGAGTATGAAGTAGCATACCATTCAATAGGGTAGGAAGGGGGCTCGCATAGAGGAACGGATTCACCTTTGGAGTCCATGACGACTTGGCGTAAGTTGGAGACCAAGTTGTAGTAACGACCATAGGTCGGGCTACATCAGATTCCATCAGCACGACGGCTTGTATTAGTAGATAACTCTCTTCCTCGTAGTATGTTCCTTACTTGGGAACACGCAGGGAGGTAGAGAGAGGGAGAGAGAATGGATAATACCAATTGTGGATAAGGAATTGGGGTGGAGGGTACCCCTATATATAGAAGAAAACCGGACACTCCCCACCTCCCAAGTCTCGGGGTGGGACTAAACAAGAGGAGGTGAGAGGAAAGAGTTGGCCGGTATGGAATGGGCCCCACCCACGCGCCCAAGCCCACCTAGGGGTGGCAGGCGGGGTGGGAGCCCTCTTCCCTCCTAGGAAAGGCCCATGTGAAAATTTTCTCTCTTTATTTTATATTTAATAATTCACATATAATATTAATTTATAATTAAATATTAAATGTGTATTATTTAATTCCTCTCATTCAAAAATCTTTTTAAATGACTTCTGAATATTTTTGTTTTTCTCCGGAATATTTTCGGTTCTCTCTCTTCCCATTTCTCTATCGATAGTTGATCAACCCACAACATCGATTACCCATAAGCGCGACACCCTTATGGTTCGGTAATGTTCAGGTATGATGGGGACATCACCCCGATTAATTGATCACCACCGGTATATGGAAACACATGCAGATCCCTTCACATTCTATAAATATGGTTGTTTGCTTGAACCTTCTAAACATCGAGTCTTATTCCCTTTGCACAACGATACCTGGTTTGGCCAAGACCTGATCTCACATATCCATATACAATATGATCCTATTACCAACAAACACATTTACTCGTTCCTGTGATATCACATTCGTGTGATCTAATCACATGCTTGCAAGATCATTGATGTGGTTTCGCCGAGTGGGCCTAGAGTATCTATCCATCACTCGGATAGGCAAATATCTATCTCGATCATACCCCTCAACTATTCCTCTAGAATACCTTATGCACACCTTTATAGCCACCTAGTTACGGTCATGAAGGTTAATGTAATCAAAGCAGTCGCGAGAGATAGTGATTAAACATGATCTCACGGTCGAAGGATTAAGTTACTACGCTTTGCTAGATATCGCAACGTTGAACATTGTGACTAGATCACATTGCAATTCTATGGTCGGGTGTGTCCATAACTTCATAAGTGACCTCGTTGTGAGTTGACTGTTTTGTGCCAAGTCCATGATCAGGAAACCTCGATCATCATCTGCCCAACGAACTAGTACTAGAGGATACTAGGGACCTGGTTGTTTATATACCACACTTGTATTAATGTTTCCTCTTAATACAATTATAACATGATACAAAATTTATTATGAACATTGAGAGATATAACAATAAAACACTTTATTTATTGGACTCTAGGGCATATCTCCTTCAGTCTTCCACTTGCACTAGAGTACAATTACACTAGTTTTACAATAGGCAATAATCTAACATTGATAGAATCTCGGTGTTGATCATACTTTGTTAGTGGAAGAGGCTTAGTGAATGGATCAGCTACATTCACATATGTATGTACTTTACAAATTCTAATGTTTCCCTCGGCAACTAATTCTCTTATTACATGGTAATGTCGGAGTATGTGCTTGACCATGGAGTGGAACCTCTGGTCCTTCGCATTTGCAATGGCCCCATGTTGTCGCAGTATATGCACACATGGTCTTGCGCATTTGGGAACACTCCAAGTTTTGTGATGAACTTCTTCATCCGGACGGCTTCATTTGATGCATCACCAGCAGCCATGTACTCCGACTCCATTGTAGATTGAGCCATCGACCCATGTTTTCTGCACCACCGTTAACCATGAACATGTACCCTGTTTGAAACTTAGAGTCATCTGGATCAATGGAGAATCTTGCATCCATGTAACCTATTATGGTAAGCTCTTCTTCACGTCCTCCAAAGACTAGAAACATATCTTTAGTTCTTATCAAGTACTTAAGGATATTTTTAACTGCATTCTAATGAAGCGTCCCTGGGTTGCTTTGAAAACGGCTCATCATGCTAAGAACCAAGGCTACATCTGGTATAGTGCTTAGCATGGCATACATGATGGAGCCAATGGACGAGGCATAGGGAACACCTCTCATTGCTTCCTTGTCATGATCTATTTCTAGGCATTGAGTCAAACACAACTTATCACCTTTTATAATTTCCAAAGAACCTTTCTTTGAAAATTCCAATCTGAAACACTTCAGAATCTTTTCTATGTAGGTGCTTTGACCAAGAACCAGCAGACGCTTTGATCTATCTCTACAGATCTTAATGCCCAATATGTAGGAAGATTCACCCATGTTCTTCATAGAGAATTTACTATTTAAATACTCTTTCACTCTATCTAAGAGTTTCATGTCATTCCCTATCAACAATATGTCGCCCACATATAGTACTAGGAATGCCACTGACTTCTCATTCAATTTCTTGTATATGCAGGCTTCTTCTTCATTTTGGACAAATCCTAAACTTTTGATGACTTTATCAAATCACATATTCCAGCTTCGAGATGCTTGCTTTAGTTCATATATGGACCTGTAAAGCTTGAATACTTTACCAGCATCTCCTGGACTGACAAAACCCTATGGTTGCATCATATACAATTCTTCCTCAATGTTTCTATTTAGGAAGGAGAATTTCACGTCCATCTGTGATATTTCATAATTGAAATACGCAGCAACTTCTAGTAGAAACCGAATAAACTTAAGCTTCTCTACGTGAGAGAATTTCTCATCATAGTCAATACCTTAATTTGTCGGAAACCCTTTGCGACAAGTTGAGCTTTGTAGACAGTGATGTTTCCACTTATTCTCTATGACCTTTTGGCCTTGGGAAATATCCACAAGGTCCATTCCTGGTTGCCATACATGGACTTCATTTTGGATTCCCTAGCTATTCGCCATTTCTCAGGTTCAGGGCCTTCCATTGCTTCTATGTAGGTTGCAGGTTCGTCATGTTCCACAGTCATGACCATGTTCACAAGATAACTGTACCATTTAGGGGTTACACGTTTTCTTGTTGATCTGCGGGGTTCGATAGCTATCTCTTTAGGAGATTCATGATCATCATCATTGTAACATCCCAGCATTAGAACTTAGAAATAAGCTAAACATAGATGTGTGCCTTGCATTCATACATAGAAAATCTGAATAATTTTCGCGCTTTTAAATAAAAACTTGTCAAAGAGATTGAAGCTTCTCTTAACTTGATGGAATTGAAGTAGATCATCAAGTTGACTGCGATAAGTTTCAATATGACCATTGCTAACACCTTATTTTGGGTAAGGGAGATTTGATCTAAGGGTAGATCAAATGTAATAAAAGTTAACCCTAATACATTACTTAATGATCTATATTTAATCCTTAAGTAATCATACCCTAGTATTCATTACACAACTCATGAATACTAAGTTATAAACATAACTTAAGTAATAAGAGTGTAACAACTAAATCTTGATCTATTTTAATCTCATCTACTTATACCATGTGTATCATGGAAATACATAACTTTAACTCTTTAGTGAGATTGAGTAGGAAAGAAACCAAGTCAAGATCATCCACCATATATCTTTCTTTCCATATCAATCCTTATGGAATCCTATGTCAATATCTATTGTTCATCAATGTTGAGTAATTAACTATTGATTCACCAATTCTTAAACTATCAATTCTTGATCTATCAACTCTTGTATTTATCATAACAATCATTGTAAGTCCTTAGAGAATGAAGTAAGAAGAGGTAGATAGTAATGCTAGTTTTAGATATCATCTATAGGATGGGAGTGATTGAAGGAAATCAAATCAATATGGTAACAAAGAAGATTACAAGGATGAATCCTGAAGATAGATAACTGTGTATGTAAAGTGTAGTAATCATTAAGATAGATAACCAAAGACAACCTGATGAATATCATTAGGATAAATGTGTATGTAAAGTGTAGTAATCATGTGGGATTCACTTGAGAATTCTACGTGATTTAAGTGCAATTATGTTATGACTTAATAACAGTGTTGTGAGAAGTAAAGTTATCATGGTTAGATTAGCTCTTTAATCATGGTAAATAGGTAAAACATAACAAGATCATGGTGATATTAGCTCCGAAACCATGATGTAGGTGTAAAAATGACCAAGTAATTAATAAATTATCTTGAGGTAGAAGTAAGAAAATAGCATGATAGAAGTCATAAGTACTAGAAAATTCAAATAATCTTTGGTTTAAATTAGTACATAGAATATTGTTAGCCTTTTCGAGAGATCATGTGAGGTTAGTTTACTAATAAGGAAAGGTAGGTTATAATTAATCCTTTCAAAAGTGAGACCAAAGGTTAGACAAAACCAAATTGAGACCACTTTGCTTGAAATTATCCTGTTGCAATGGAACAATTTGGATAAATGTCGAGACAAAGAATAGTTAAATCATTTAAGTGCTAAGTATCACAATGTAAACCTATGCGAGGAGGTGTCATATACTACACAACTAAGCCCGAATTCTAGAGATATTATACTCAACTACTATATTCTGGTCTTAGAAAATTGTGTTATATGTACCACATTTGGATTTATTTGTTTTTTCTTGGATCTTCTTGATTGACTAGATCTGTACATGAAGTTTGACTTGGTGTGCAAATGCATGTTGCAACACCCAGTTATTACTTGATGTTATAAACCTAGATAGATTGGGAATTCGTGTAAGGGAGTGACGATTTCCAAAGACCAAGATGAAGACTTACATAAAGGAGGAAGCAAAGTATAAGGAGTGTCAATCCAATTTGAAGGATGGATCAAGTTCAGATCATTACTAAATAGTAATAAGAATAAAGTCTACTGTAGGAAACACTTGGAGCAACATGAAGTGATGAAGTAGCAGTACCTAGTTCATGAAAGCATCATGAATTAGTACAAAGAAGAAGCTTTGGAGCAAAATGGTATTCAAGCTCTGACAGCTCAGAGAGAATGCCATAAGGAGGTTGGAAGCCGTAGGGTAATTCATACAACCTAGGATGATCCGCAGCTGGTATTTGATCCACAGTTGGTGTCTTTTCTACAGTCGGTGTTGGTTGACATAGTTAACCAGATCATCTTAAAAGTTGCATAAAGAGCATAAAACTTGGCTTAAGCTAAGTAAGACCTAAAGGAGTATAAATTTTAAGCTATCATCTTTCGAGACACTTCGCGAAGTTAGACCATCAAAGCAAAAATGTTCAAATAATAATTAAGACAAATAATGCTGAAAGATTCACTTCGGAGATCCACAATCGTGTGGATACATCATACAATCTTTCATAAGACTCTAACTTGGTAAAGTATAAGATGGATAAATACCAATATTCTAATTATAAAGCCAATAAATACTATATAGACAGTTTGAAGACCATTAGTAAACCCTAAGGGGGAGAGTAAACCTTAGAAATGAAGGGATTATTATCCGACTTTCCGAATAAAGGATGGAGAAGAAGGACTAACTTACAATAATAGCAAGCCTTATTTTCATAAGGTGAAAAGGAAGTCATTTTTATAAAATTACTTAAGATAATAACAAAAGATTGTGTAAAAGCCTGATAAGGTAAAAGCTTGAAGTAATAAAATAGAATAGTCCTAACAGACTAATTCTAAAAGAAACAACTCTTAAATGACCCTTAAGAGGGAATAAAACATATCCAATTGGACAAGTATAGAGGAACAAGAAATTCCAATGGGTATGGACTAAATGAGTTCAAATCCAATATTGGAAGGATCACCAGTACAACTCATACAGTGATAAATCAAAGATTAATCTTTTAGCCACAACTATTGACTAATAGAAATTTAAACCTGTTTAGTGAGACTTCCTAGACCCTATATAGAATAATAATAAAGTTCGATGATTGAGTAAAGGAGTTGGATTAGGATACCTAATCAGGTTAAGGCACTAAAGAAGAGACCCCAAATTAAGGATTTTGTAATAAGGATATATCCCTAAGGGACTAAAGTAAAAAGAACTTTGGAGTATTGGAGACACTAAGTTAAAGATTGTTGAGTACGATGAGGATTCAAGGAAAAGATTTGGATATGGGATATTACAATTATTCCCATTGAGGTTACCATGGAGTTTAGACATATCGTAATTATTGCAAGACAATTCCTTACTCTGAAACGTGAGAGTATGCGAACTTCGAGGATGAAGTTTATTTTAAGGGGAAGAGTCTGTAACATCCCAACATTAGAACTTAGAAATAAGCTGAGCACAGATATGTGCATTGCATTCATGCATAGAAAATGCGAATAATTTTCGCGCTTTTGAATAATTCATGCATAGAAAATCCGAATAATTTAAGCTTGCATACTTTACCAGCATCTCTGGGATTGACAAAACCCTATAGTTGCATCATATACAATTCTTCCTCAATGTTTCTATTTAGGAAGGCGGTTTTCACGTCCATCTGTGATATTTCATAATTGAAATACGCAGCAACTTCTAGTAGAAACCGAATAAACTTAAGCTTCTCTACGTGAGAGAATTTCTCATCGTAGTCAATACCTTAATTTGTCGGAAACCCTTTGCGACAAGTTGAGATTTGTAGACAGTGATGTTTCCACTTATTCTCTATGCCCTTTTGGCCTTGGGCAATATCCACAAGGTCCATTCCTGGTTGCCATGCATGGACTTCATTTTGGATTCCCTAGCTATTCGCCATTTCTCAGGTTCAGGGCCTTCCATTGCTTCTATGTAGGTTGGAGGTTCGTCATGTTCCACAGTCATGACCATGTTCACAAGATAACTGTACCATTTAGGGGTTACACGTTTTCTTGTTGATCTGCGGGGTTCGATAGCTATCTATTTAGGAGATTCATGATCATCATCATTGTAACATCCCAGCATTAGAACTTAGAAATAAGATGAACAAAGATGTGTGCATTGCATTCATGCATAGAAAATCCGAATAATTTTCGCGCTTTTAAATAAAAACTTGTCAAAGAGATTGAAGATTCTCTTAACTTGATGGAATTGAAGTAGATCATCAAGTTGACTACGATAAGTTTCAATATGACCTTTGCTAAAACCTTATTTTGGGTAAGGGAGATTTGATCTAAGGGTAGATCAAATGTAATAAAAGTTAACCCTAATACATTACTTAATGATCTATATTTAATCCTTAAGTAATCATACCCTAGTATTCATTACACAACTCATGAATACTAAGTTATAAACATAACTTAAGTAATAGGAGTGTAACAACTAAATCTTGATCTATTTTAATCTCATCTACTTATACCATGTGTATCATGGAAATACCTAACTTTAACTCTTTAGTGAGATTGAGTAGGAAAGAAACCAAGTCAAGATCATCCACCATATATCTTTCTTTCCATATCAATCCTTATGGAATCCTATGTCAATATCTATTGTTCATCAATGTTGAGTAATCAACTATTGATTCACCGATTCTTAAACTATCAATTCTTGATCTATCAACTCTTATCTTTATCATAACAATCACTCTAAGTCCTTAGAGAATGAAGTAAGAAGAGGTAGATGGTAATGCTATTTTTAGATACCATCTATAGGATGGGAGTGATTGAAGGAAATCAAATCAATATGGTAACAAAGAAGATTACAAGGATGAATCTTGAAGATAGATACCAAGGAGAAATCCTATTGGATTAAGTAATCATAGTCCATGAATAGCATTCCTTAATCCAATAGAGATACTAAGAAGATAATTTCAATACAACTATAATGTTGTATTGATGAAGCCTTAATTAGCCAACTAGAAACCTAAACCATAAAGGATCAAAGGATTATAATGACCATGCCTTATTCACCAAGATTGAATGCTTATATCAAGTAGAAGTGACATTCACTACAAGGAATCTGTTGATACATGACCCTCCATTTTCGTCACTGAATCGTCATTGTCGATAGATTATGACGATCTTATGACGAAAGATGGATCGTAAAAAACTGAGCATCAGTAATTGCACACAATGACTTTTTTGTAATATCGTCATAATCCTCTATGACGATATTGGATCGTCATAGAGATTATGACGATCCAATATCGTCACTCACAGTTTGGCCACACCACATCAGATCCTACATGGAAAATTTTTGACGAAATCGGATCGTCGTAGGTTGAAATCAGCCCGGTCCAATTCGGTGGTCTATATGGGCCGATACAATAATTCCAGCCTTTTATTTCCTAGGCCTTGGATTTTTTGGGTTCATTTATCTTATGGGCCTTGACATTCTTAGGACCAATTTCCTAAATTGTTTCATCAACATAATTTGGGCCCAAGCCTTTTTAAGCCCATATACATTTAGTTCTGTCCAGATTTTATCAATTTTAGTTATAATTTTGGTTGCATCTATTGGGCCAGGCCATAGCCTTTTCAGTCCAATAACGCATGGGCCATGACACAATGAATACTCGAATGACAGCCCAAAAAAATTCCAGCCTTTTTCTCTAGGTATGAACTACAAGCGAATATATATGAATTTGAATAACCAGAATATACACAACATTTAGAACTTATCAGCAAATAGCAAATTCACAATTTCATAGCCAAGATTACAATTCGGTAATAGTATCAAGATTATAGTTGCACAGCCAAGATTACAACTACACATCCAAACAATCAAGATTACAATTGCACAGCCAAGATTACAATACATTAACTTGTCAGCAAACAGCCCCAAAAGCACCATCTGCTACACAACCACAGAACACACAAAGTTCAAACAAGATCACCTCTCACTACGTGCACATCCAGGATCACCTCTTGCTAAAACGGTGCTACCATCCTCAACTCCACTAGCTCCTGTAAAGAAGAGTAAATTATGGTTACGACTGTCAATTCAGATTGAAAGCAATATATTCTAACAATTATACAGAACATCAAGAAACAAAATGAAGAGAAATCTACAAGCTGCTAAGAGTGTGATCCTAGAGCACGGGGAAATGGATAAAAATAGCAACCGCAAGGAGAAAATACTATAAGAAAAATATTATTTTGCGGAACATGAACATAAGCATGTATGAAAGACATGCATTCACCCTTAAGTGAATTAGTTCACCCAAGATAAACAAGCAATATAGATATGCCAAGTTACAGAAATTGCCCAAGGAACTATCTAATATAGTGAACATGCCTAAGGAAATATCTCTTGCAACCATACGAACCCATACTATGTGTCAAGGAAAAACTAAATTCATGCTGAATTAATTCGAGTCAACAAAGTTTGTAAAAAGAATACATAAATGCACCGCTACCAACCATATAACTAAATAATGATCTGACATGAACAAAACATTATAAAGTGTAGGTGCAATTGCCAGCAGCGGTGAGGTCACACTGCAATCCATAGCACGGGGATCAACATCATAAGAACTACTCACATACAGTACCATTGAACACGAATCTCAGCTAAAGCTGGCAACACGGATCCTCCAGAACCTAGAGATCTAGTCCTATCTTAAATAACCAACCCCTGGCTCAGCTAAAGAGAGGTTAGTAGACATGACATGAGTACTCACGCAGATCCCTGGTGGTGGTCGAGGGAGATGGCAGGCGCTCGGAAGCATGATTGATGCGGGTGAGCGCGACCTTTCTAGCACCTCACCATGAAGATGGTGGTGAGCCTAGGGCGCCACAGTTTTCTTCTCCCATCCACACCTTCTGTGAAATCAATTGAATTACTCAGTCAATATCAAGATATATGGTTGCTAGAACTACTACTTTCTGCCAAAATAAAATTTTATTTCTTGTAATCAAAATAATTCCATTTTCTCGGAAACAGAAAGTTGTACCAACTACAATCATGTTCAGTTGAGAACAAACATGTATTATAAGCTCACTGGACACATGTTATTACTAATATTTATCCCTGCAACATACATCCCTGGTAATTTTATTAGCAGCAACAGCTGCCTTGGTTCATAACTCATAAGAATTTACTAAATAACAAGCCCACCTACTGCTATGTATTGTATAAATATAATGAATATCATACAAAACTAATACCATTAGCACTACTTAGCAAAAAATCGTCTAATAAGCGGAAGAATTTAGGAAAATAACAATAGAGTTGGATACATCAAAGCTAGACAAAATTGTTTTGGATTATTGTTGACAGCAAACAACTACATTATCTTTCAAAGAAAACAAGTGTCATTTTGCTTATACATTAGAATCACTTAGACAGAATGTCGAGGAACAGACTATATATTCCTATATCTCAAGTAAACTACACTACATTGATCACAAATAACAAAATATTGCACTAGATTCTATGTTATTTATTGTTTTCAAGTTGGAAAAAAGAAAGAGATTTCATTGGAACCGACATGTACCTACTAAATAGGTTAGTGGACCATGTCAACACTTCATGAACACAACTTCCATCTTAGTTCTATAGACATAACACACAATTTGCATCTAGTCTCACAACCATGGTAACATCTGTTGGATTTAATTTTCAAAGTGGTGAGGCGATTCTTTGTCTTTATGTGTATTCATCATTAGAACTCCAGAGGCACAATTATGCTACATCATTGAAAATAAAATATCTACCGCAGCATCCAAGCCCACCTAATTCAACCGCATGTACAATGGTTGGTGCATTATCTTAAAACTAGGCAGATAGCACAATCATGAAATTCTGAAGATCTATGACAAAGGTTCAGAAAAACAACTTGTTAGACTTGGTAGAAGACGATACCTTCAGTGAGGACCTGCAGGTCGTGGGAGTCAGACTGGAAGTCGAGGCTGAAGATCTCGATGTTGACCCACACAGACAACTGGAAGTCGACCGCGTCGCTGATGGTGCCTGCGGTGAGGTAGGGCGCCTCCGGCGTGAGCGCCGCCCTCTACACGCTCTTGATGGACACATCTCTGGAGATCGCCACACCAGATCTGGGTGCCCCGCTCGCTGCCCCACCGCGCCCTCACCGGAGGAACAGAGGCGTTGCGCGGCCATCGCCGACCTCCACCATCACGTGCATCGCCTTGGTCTCCGCCGCCTGTAGCCAGCTAGGCCATCCGTGGAGGAGCTCTACCTCCTACCCTGCCTTGGCTCGCTCTTCCCCTACCCTAGGTTCACTCTGCTGCTACGGGAACCGGGGAAGGGGTGCATGGGCGGTGGCGAGCGACGTGGGGGCTCGCCGGAGCCCGTCGAGATCTGCAAACAGAAGGGGATCAAGAGACGACATCAACTAGGGGCACACACGTGCTTGCTCGTGCGAGAGGGCAAGGCTGCAAGATGGGACGACGAGCTAGCAGGCAGCACGATGGGAAGGTGAGGAGCGAGGAGATTAGGGTTGTGGTGAGGTGCGGCTGTCGAGCGAGAGAGAGGAAGAAATGGTGGCGGATGGCGGGGTCTGCGAAGAGAAGCAATGGGATTAGGGTTTGCGGGTGGTGTGAGCATGATATCAAGAAATTAACCCTGTTCATTTATGTGGTGATGTCTATGGGAAATCTAGGGCATTTCTGTCATTTAACGTACAAAGATAGGGGGACGAGGAGGCATCAGATGAAATTTCGTGCGTTGGATTGAGGTCATATAGACAGCTGAGATTAGCTTCGGTGGGTTAATCCGTGGGTACCTTGATTCTCTATTTTGATAGGTTGTCACTATTTTTTATTTCCCGAGAGCCAAAAAGCGGAGCGTTTTGTGAAGCAACCACCAAATACAAGTTTCAAAATGGTACCACCCCATTTTTCAAAAATACTAGACCAAATTACATGAACAATATCCCAACCGGGGTATCTCAAACATTTCCGTCCACCCATGGCAAAAAAGACAAATTCCTGCCGAATTGGTAGGAAGTGGGTCCGGTTTGAACTACAGGTACATGATATAAAGCTCATGATTTTTGGAAAAAATCATTTTTAGACTCACAATATGCTATTTCTTCAGAGATCCAATGCAAGTTTAGCGAGGCTCATCCCCTAGCTAAAAACCTTCATGGCCGCCGTTTTGACCATAGTTTGAAACGGGCATAAACAATTCAAAAACGGTCTGATCAACGCAAATCATTCGCGTGGTGTCTTATTATGTGGACATAGTTGCAAGGAAAAATACCAAACTTGATAAATTGAGTATGTCTAAAAAAACCTTCACAAAATGACATATCTGTTGGGCCACGCGGAGATAAAACAAAAAAAATTCCTCTAACGTGGTGATCCCAAGAACTAGCTGAGGTAGAAGGCCACGAGGTTTACCACTAGACGCGCGGTTGCGGATTACTGATGAAGCGCTTCAGTTGATGAAGTGCAGTCCTCATGATCCGATCGTCCTGGTGCTGATCGCACAACACCTCTGCTGGTATCCACACGTACAAGGAGGAGCACCGGTGGCAAACTTCTAGGTTCGTTACGGCGGCAGGACTGCTGTGGAGCTAGGGTTTCCAACACATGGAATGACCTAACCGAACAACGATTAACCTTTCTGGGTTAAGGTGCTCCACTATATATAGGGAGTGAACGTGGGCTCTGCTCGCACGACCCATTCACTAAAGCCCATATAACACTAGTCACCGTGAGTCCAACTCACTAACTCCTTCCTAATCCGGTTTAGGTCCAACCCAACCAGATTATAGGTTCAGATCCAATCCGAACTTGCTCCCGCTCTTAAGTGTGTGACCCCGCAGGCTCATGGCTACTTGGACACGATTGGAGTCCGACTCTCAATCGATCAGTCGGCAGCGGCTCCTAGCAGAACGTGCCGACTCCCAAGTACTAGAGAGTCATGATGACTTGCCTTTCCAATGCGACTTACGTCCGAGTCCCTTTTGCCTCACGATATACCTTGTCAGACTATAGGCGAATATATGTCATCCCTTAAATAGTCCGAGTCTCTTCTCGATCTGAGATAAGTGATTCACCCGACTAACTCTTAGTCGATCGCCTCGGTTAACACTTAACCGAGTGGTGCATGGCCATGCTTTCCGAATCATATCTCACAAGAGGTCCCAGAGAATATCTCTCCGAGTGGAGGGGCAAAATCCCATATTGGTTATTCACATCACGCAACTTGATTCTCAGTCGACCCGAACTCTGCCTTTATAACTAACCAATTACGGATTAGCGTTTGACAGAACCTAAGTCGGTGATCCTCAACGCGGACTATGCAACAACCTCAGGTCTAAGGATTACATTGATTGAGATATACAAATGACAGCTAGTTCGTTGTACCTCAATATGGGTCAATCCGACTCGCTAAACTCTTTAGTCGAATCTGTGTAAGTTGGAATAGCATCTCCATGCCCATGACAAGTGGAACCGAGTCATCAAGCCAACTTTCACATTGGTCTAAGTTGTGTGTCTAGCACAACCTCAATGACCAAGGATATTTAGCACAAACAACATGAATGCATAGTTCCACAACCGAATCACATATTCAATGATACACATCAGATGTTTATACTAGGACTACTTAATATCTTTATGAATACAATGGGAAATCTCATCATACATGATTGCCTCTAGGGCATATTCCCAACAGTCTCCCACTTGCACTAGAGTCAATCTTTCGACATGTAACACCCTCAGAATCGGACCTATGCAAGTTTTAGCGAAAACCCGCCAAACCCGCATAGAAACGATTCAAAGGTGCCCACCAGGCACTTTCGTGCGGGTGGAAAACGAAGTAATAACATTACACAACAGTCCTCGATGGGACCCACAGAACAGATATATACAACAGCGACTCCATGAGTCAAGAATACAGATATAATATACAAAGATCCAAATCACCTTGAGAACGATAGAGCGTCCGACTACGGACAAGATGCAAATGGGGCTAAGAGCCCTGAAGAGTAACCAATGGCGTCCATAACCCTGCCCAGGCCAAGCCGGAAGGGTAACCCTGCTAACGACGTTGATCTCAAAACCTGCTTAAACAAAAGGGGTGCCGACAAAGGGCAAAGGAAAAAGAGGAGCGTCAGTACTGAGGCCAGTACACGGCGAGACTAGAATTCGGCGGTCCTCGCCTACATAGGTATGGTGGACTGAGAAGCAGCGATAGCATGCACTGGACAACCTATAGAGACTCGATACAACTAGTGGCAGTCAGAGAGGGGTAAGAAGGGCCTATTCGGAACTAACCTGATACTACCACCAAACAAACCATCCTGGTGTTTCCCCCTCGACACCGATCGAGGAAGTCAACCGAGGAACTCACAGAGTTGGCATTTTTATTTATTCGGTTATCGTTGCAGTAATTACTAGTCAAGTATAGATAATCATCCTGATAAAATAAGCAGTGGGCCACTTTTATTTAACCATTCCGTGATAGTTGCAACACTTACTAGTCAGATACAATTAGCATGAGGTAACCCAAAACCCAGCAGTTGTTGGTACTTTTATTTAGCCATTCCGTTGTAGTTGCAATATTTACTAGTCAGGTACAATGGTCGCAAGCGACACTCCAAACAAGCAATTGTGGGCAGTATTAATTAGCCATTCCATTATAGTGAAGCTGATTACTAGTCATTATAAGTCAAATTTATAGCAATAAACTTTAGTTATGCTTGTTTATGGTCGAGATACTGTGCTCCAAGTCGTCCATAACCGCGGACACGGCTTTCAGAAAGTTTTACCCGGCTGGGGTGCAACAATAGCAACACACACTCGATCAACCTCGGAAATACCAAATCAAAACCCAACGAGGCCTTCATGACAAAGCAATCACAGGATTCAGAAATATTTCAGGGGGCCACCCCTTGGAGTACACCCGCAACGAAGTAAGCAAGCTCCGAGACGGACTCAAGGTTTGCGACAATGGCTGTAAACGACAGCAAATCCCCAAACGGGGACTGTCGATACCGCGAAAACATTCCGCTTCCAAAACAGTACAGCGTGCTCCACACACAATCGTAAATAAAGCAGTAAAGCATGGCATAGGTACAAGATAGTAAATAAAACCTCAAACTAGTTGTGGCCCCAAGAAATAAGACTGAATCAAGCTCTGGCTCAGGGGGGTCCCATATACCTCCCGGATGTGGATAGCGCGATAAATCAAGGAACAGGTATCAAGTACTCGGGGTCCTGCGGGACACAAGTGGGCGTTCAGAAACCAAATATTATCTATCACCCACCGATGCCTCTGCTTACTTCAATTTTAGTTGTTAAACAGGAATTAAAGTGAACAATAAGTAAAACTATGATCATCTCCAACATCAACATGCGGCAATACATCAACAACTATGGCACTTGACGACACGCAACAACACTTGAGCAAGCGACTACGACGCGCAAGTCCAACTATCTACCAAACAACAGGTAATAGGATGTGTCCAAGGAAATATATGGCTACAAGGGGATATCACGGGTACGGAAACTAGAGCATCGCAACACAGATAGCAATAGATCAACAGGAGGGAATAAATACTATAAAAGTAAGATGGGTAGAAAGGGGGGAGATGCTCGCCTGAAAACATTGTCGAAGGTTCAACCGAAGATCGGGTCGACACTCGCATCAACTCAACGGCCTTATCCACGAAGAAGCAAAACACTAGAAGAACACCGGATGCAATATTTAATACTACGGCAAAAGATCGGCATGATGCATGCATGATGTATGTCATGGCAAAGGTGCGATGCAATTAGGTCATATTAAGCGGAACCAGGGTCCCGACAATTATTTAGGTGGTTCATGTTATTTAGATACCCCGCATTTTAAATGTTGTAATAACATGGCAGAAGATAGTAGCGGGTTCGCTATACCAATTTAAATGAGGCCAATATGAGACTAGATTTGCCTGCATATGGGCCCCATATTTAATTATTAGGTGAATCGGCCTAAGGCCCCCAAACCACATGATATGCATGCGAGATGAATGATTTGATATGCAACAATTGTATTATATTATAAAATTAGGGTTTCGGGAAGGGGTTCACACATTAGGGTTCGGCCGATCTTGGGTTCCGGGGTTCGGGGTCGGTCTCAGGGTTCAGGGTTCGACGGAGGCGTTCTCGGACTCCGGGATCGTTCTCGGATTACTGGGTAGATCTTGTCGCACCCGTGGTCTTCGGGTCACGTTGTCGGCGGTCATGGCGTTCCGAGAGGAAGAACTTGGCGTAGTGACGGTCCTTGTCGCCCATTCTTCGGGTTCGGGGTTTCGATGTTCCATGAAGAAATACTTGGTGCTACGTGACGGAGTTCTCGGAGGTACTACCATCGGATTCCGGGTGGGAGTACTCGGGGTGTCGTGACGACGATCTTGTCGGTGACCATGGCGCTTCGGATCCTTGAGATCGGGGTCTTCGGTTCCATGAGGGAGAGAACGTCGTGTTCGGTCGTCGAGCCCCGGGAGCAAGCGCTAGGGTTCGTGTGGCGATCATGTTTTCCATGAGGGAGATCTCGGGGTTCGACGACTTCATTGCCGGCGTCGGTTGATCCATTGGTTACGTACGGGTGGGTGACGATCTTGTTGTCGATACGCTCGGAAGTTCTTGTCGGGGATTGCACAACCACCATGCCACACCACATCAGTATGTCCTTGCAGGTATCAGGTGGTCTTGACGTTGAAGCGACGGCGGTGGCTGCGGAGGTACCGCTAGAGGTTGTTGAGCTCTCGGGCTTCACGGAGGCTTCGGCTTGACACGGAAGACAGCCCGCGGCGCCGGCTACGAGGAGCGACGAGGTCGACGAGAGCGATACCACTCGCTGACGACGGGGGAAGCGGCGCAGGCAGGTGGTCGGGAAGACGACGGAGGCCGGGCAGAGGGCCTCGCACGGGATGCGATCGGCGGGGCGACGCTGATCTTGCGCGAGGAGAGGGGACGGCGGCCGGACGCGGGCCAGGGAGGCGAGCGCAGAGGAAGCTCGGGGCGCCGGGCGAGGAGGAGGAACGGGGGCGGCGAGGGCGAGCTTGACGGGGACGGCGGGAAGAGGCGGTTGGCCGAGGACGGCAGGGCCCGGCGGCGGAAGGAGGAGGCCCTGGCGGCGCGGGAAGCCGGGGAGCGGTCGTGGCGGCGGGCCGGTGCAGGGCGGCGGCGAGCAGAGCGAGGTGGGCGGCGTCGGGTAGGCGGGGGAGCGGCGAGGCAGGCCGGCGCGCTGGGTGGGGCGGGGTCGTGCCGGAGAAGGGGGCGCCAGAGGGGCGGTAGGCGAGGGGGCTCGCGAGCGAAGACGAGCGCCGGCGGCGAGGCGCCTCTGGGGCGGCTGACGGTGGCGGCGACTGGGAGAGGAGGGGCGGAGCGGTGCCTGGGAGGGTCGAGGCCGGGGCTGCTCGAGCGCGGGCGGAGGCGGGGAAGGCGCGGCAGGCGGCGGAGCGAACCGGCGGCCGGAGGAGGAGGGCGCTGGCGAGCTCGAGCGGAGCGGCGGAGGCTGAGCGCGGACGGGGCGCAGGAGGCGGCGACGCCGGCGGGAGCGGAGCAAGGGCGGGGAGAGCGGGAGGCGCGCGGCCGGCGACGGCCAGGGCGGAGGCGGGGCGAGAGCCTGGGGATGGAGGGGCGAGCGGCGGGCCGGGAGAGAGAGGTAGGAGAGGGAGGAGAGGGAGGAGGGCCGCGTCGGGGAAGAACCAGGGAAGAGGGAGCGGGGTTGGGCGGTCGCGTGGGGACGAGTGATGGGCCCCAGGGTCGACAGGGGAGGCAGGGGATCGTGGGGGTCAGGGTGGGCCACGGGGCAGGTCGGGCAGGGGTGTTGGGGAAGTTGGGGTGGGACCCGGGGCATAGAGAGAGAGGGGGCTGCGGGGTGGGGGCCACGCGGGGGCTGGCGTGGGCGTGTGGACCGGTGTGGGGTGTGGGATTGTGTGTGTGTGCTGGGAAGTGGGGAGTGGGGTAGACTGAGGTGGCGGCTTAGGATTGGGTAGAGGGAAGGGAGAGGGTGAGGTGGCGAGAGACTATTGGAGGGAGTGATGTGGCTGGGGGGTGGGTAGAATTAGGATGGGTAGGAATAGGATTTAGAGGGGGACCGATTTAAATTCCTGGGGGTGGTCGTTTGGGTCATTCGGCCCGTTCGACTGCCCCACTAAAAATAATGCAATATTTTATTTATTTAGACGGACCATTTGCAAAACATATCTAGTCAAAACAAAATATTCCGGCGACCCGGGTTTGCGTTTGAATGAAGACGGGGCGTTTAGAAAACAAGAACCGGTTTTTCCGAAAATAGTTTTATACAAGCACATGCAAGATGATGACGATGCTCAAATGCAATGTGGCATGATGACATGAGCATGCGGTCATGATGATGCAATGCACAAAAACAACGCGATTTTCTAGTAGTGGTTTTGCGGGATGCCACAATTCGACACCACTAACAATGGATCTCGCCCTCGAGATCCGCCTCATGGTACCGGAAAGAAGGTCGGCGGTCTGATCCTTCGCGCTTCGTGTAGATCCTCGCAACACCACTAACAAGAGGTCGTTGTCCGTCTTGAAATCGGCGACACCACCAACAAAGGTTCGTTGTTCCTGATCGACGAGAGAACACTCCGGAGAACAAAGGACGAAGGTAGAGGTATCAAACGATAAGACCACCTCTAACTTCCATTAGAAGAGGGAAAAGTTACATTGATCCACCAGTTCGATGTACAGAGCGAACAGTAAGAGTCGGGTAGGGTGATCAGTCCATCCCATACCCACACTATCAACTCTATACATGAGTAGGAGAATCAGGCAACTCAACTCTCGAGATTTAGAATGAAGATCTTCATAGGCGGTATCCGGAACAAAGGGATGATGCCAGCAGGAATCGTAAGAAAGACACAATGATTAGGTTCTGCGATGGTTCCATTGGCATGAACAACACATGCTCAAGGTATACTCCAACTTCACCAATGCTCGTCCCTCTCATATGTTTTTCACGACACTGATATCCAGCAAGGAACACATATAGATAAAGAGCTCAAGAACAAAAGATTGGAGGAAGGGTACAACAGACAAGTTGCAGATTGATGATCGTAGCACCTCCGTTACAAAAGGGAGAAAGCGAAACCCTGAAGGTACGACGGAAACCCAACCACGAGAAATCCTGGACTCGAAGAGAGAGAAGAGAGCGGATTCAAATCACGTAGAGGTAAGAGGAGAGCAGCAGAGGGGTAAGGAGTAAAATCAGACCTAATCAGAACTATCCAACCGATTTTTCAAAAATAGTTTTGACACTCTACTTCGGCCGTTAGCTAGGTTATCCTACATGCTGGACTTGTGGGGTATCGCAACTGCTGAGCTCTGATACCACTCTGTAACACCCTCAGAATCGGACCTATGCAAGTTTTAGCGAAAACCCGCCAAACCCGCATAGAAACGATTCAAAGGTGCCCACCAGGCACTTTCGTGCGGGTGGAAAACGAAGTAATAACATTACACAACAGTCCTCGATGGGACCCATAGAACAGATATATACAACAGCGACTCCATGAGTCAAGAATACATATATAATATACAAAGATCCAAATCACCTTGAGAACGATAGAGCGTCCGACTACGGACAAGATGCAAATGGGGCTAAGAGCCCTGAAGAGTAACCAATGGCGTCCATAACCCTGCCCAGGCCAAGCCGGAAGGGTAACCCTGCTAACGACGTTGATCTCAAAACCTGCTTAAACAAAAGGGGTGCCGACAAAGGGCAAAGGAAAAAGAGGAGCGTCAGTACTGAGGCCAGTACACGGCGAGACTAGAATTCGGCGGTCCTCGCCTACATAGGTATGGTGGACTGAGCGGCAGCGACAGCATGCACTGGACAACCTATAGAGACTCGATACAACTAGCGGCAGTCAGAGAGGGGTAAGAAGGGCCTATTCGGAACCAACCTGATACTACCACCAAACAAACCCATCCTGGTGTTTCCCCCTCGACACCGATGGAGGAAGTCAACCGAGGAACTCACACAGTTGGCATTTTTATTTATTCGGTTATCGTTGCAGTAATTACTAGTCAAGTATAGATAATCATCCTGATAAAATAAGAAGTGGGCCACTTTTATTTAACCATTCCATGATAGTTGCAACACTTACTAGTCAGATACAATTAGCATGAGGTAACCCAAAACCCAGCAGTTGTTGGTACTTTTATTTAGCCATTCCATTGTAGTTGCAATATTTACTAGTCAGGTACAATGGTCGCAAGCGACACTCCAAACAAGCAATTGTGGGCAGTATTAATTAGCCATTCCATTATAGTGAAGCTGATTACTAGTCATTATAAGTCAAATTTATAGCAATAAACTTTAGTTATGCTTGTTTATGGTCGAGATACTGTGCTCCAAGTCGTCCATAACCGCGGACACGGCTTTCAGAAAGTTTTACCCGGCCGAGGTGCACCAATAGCAACACACACTCGATCAACCTCGGAAATACCAAATCAAAACCCAACGAGGCCTTCACGACAAAGCAATCACAGGATTCAAAAATATTTCAGGGGGACACCCCTTGGAGTACACCCGCAACGAAGTAAGCAAGCTCCGAGACGGACTCAAGGTTTGCGACAATGGCTGTAAACGACAACAAATCCCCAAACGGGGACTGTCGATACCGCGAAAACATTCCGCTTCCAAAACAGTACAGCGTGCTCCTCACACAATCGTAAATAAAGCAGTAAAGCATGGCATAGGTACAGGATAGTAAATAAAACCTCAAACTAGTTGTGGCCCCAAGAAATAAGACTGAATCAAGCTCTAGCTCAGGGGGGTCCCATATACCTCCCGGATGTGGATAGCGCGATAAATCAAGGAACAGGTATCAAGTACTCGGGGTCCTGCGGGACACAAGTGGGCGTTCGGAAACCAAATATTATCTATCACCCACCGATGCCTCTGCTTACTTCAATTTTAGTTGTTAAACAGGAATTAAAGTGAACAATAAGTAAAACTATGATCATCTCCAACATCAACATGCGGCAATACATCAACAACTGTGGCACTTGACGACACGCAACAGCACTTGAGCAAGCGACTACGACGCGCAAGTCCAACTATCTACCAAACAACAGGTAATAGGATGTGTCCAAGGCAATATATGGCTACAAGGGGATATCACGGGTACGGAAACTAGAGCATCGCAACACAGATAGCAATAGATCAACAGGAGGGAATAAATACTATAAAAGTAAGATGGGTAGAAAGGGGGGAGATGCTCGCCTGAAAACATTGTCGAAGGTTCAACCGAAGATCGGGTCGACACTCGCATCAACTCAACGGCCTTATCCGCGAAGAAGCAAAACACTAGAAGAACACCGGATGCAATATTTAATACTACGGCAAAAGATCGGCATGATGCATGCATGATGTATGTCATGGCAAAGGTGCGATGCAATTAGGTCATATTAAGCGGAACCGGGGTCCCGACAATTATTTAGGTGGTTCATGTTATTTAGATACCCCGCATTTTAAATGTTGTAATAACATGGCAGAAGATAGTACCGGGTTCGCTATACCAATTTAAATGAGGCCAATATGAGACTAGATTTGCCCGCATATGGGACCCATATTTAATTATTAGGTGAATCGGCCTAAGGCCCCCAAACCACATGATATGCATGCGAGATGAATGATTTGATATGCAACAATTGTATTATATTATAAAATTAGGGTTTCGGGAAGGGGTTCACACATTAGGGTTCGGCCGATCTTGGGTTCCGGGGTTCGGGGTCGGTCTCAGGGTTCAGGGTTCGACGGAGGCGTTCTCGGACTCCGGGATCGTTCTCGGATTACTGGGTAGATCTTGTCGCACCCGTGGTCTTCGGGTCACGTTGTCGGCGGTCATGGCATTCCGAGAGGAAGAACTTGGCGTAGTGACGGTCCTTGTCGCCCATTCTTCGGGTTCGGGGTTTCGATGTTCCATGAAGAAATACTTGGTGCTACGTGACGGAGTTCTCGGAGGTACTACCATCGGATTCCGGGTGGGAGTACTCGGGGTGTCGTGACGACGATCTTGTCGGTGACCATGGCGCTTCGGATCCTTGAGATCGGGGTCTTCGGTTCCATGAGGGAGAGAACGTCGTGTTCGGTCGTCGAGCCCCGGGAGCAAGCGCTAGGGTTCGTGTGGCGATCATGTTTTCCATGAGGGAGATCTCGGGGTTCGACGACTTCATTGCCGGCGTCGGTTGATCCATTGGTTACGTCCGGGTGGGTGGCGATCTTGTTGTCGATACACTCGGAAGTTCTTGTCGGGGATTGCACAACCACCATGCCACACCACATCAGTATGTCCTTGCAGGTATCAGGTGGTCTTGACGTTGAAGCGACGACGGTGGCTGCGGAGGTACCACTAGAGGTTGTTGAGCTCTCGGGCTTCACGGAGGCTTCGGCTTGACACGGAAGACAGCCCGCGGCGCCGGCTACGAGGAGCGACGAGGTCGACGAGAGCGATACCACTCGCTGACGACGGGGGAAGCGGCGCAGGCAGGTGGTCGGGAAGACGACGGAGGCCGGGCAGAGGGCCTCGCACGGGATGCGACCGGCGGGGCGACGCTGATCTTGCGCGAGGAGAGGGGACGGCGGCCGGACGCGGGCCAGGGAGGCGAGCGCAGAGGAAGCTCGGGGCGCCGGGCGAGGAGGAGGAACGGCGGCGGCGAGGGCGAGCTTGACGGGGACGGCGGGAAGAGGCGGTTGGCCGAGGACGGCAGGGCCCGGCGGCGGAAGGAGGAGGCCCTGGCGGCGCGGGAAGCCGGGGAGCGGTCGTGGCGGCGGGCCGGTGCAGGGCGGCGGCGAGCAGAGCGAGGTGGGCGGCGTCGGGTAGGCGGGGGAGCGGCGAGGCAGGCCGGCGCGCTGGGTGGAGCAGGGCCGCGCCAGAGAAGGGGGCGCCAGAGGGGCGGCAGGCGAGGGGGCTCGCGAGCGAAGACGAGCGCCGGCGGCGAGGCGCCTCTGGGGCGGCTGACGGTGGCGGCGACTGGGAGAGGAGGGGCGGAGCGGTGCTTGGGAGGGTCAAGTCCGGGGCTGCTCGAGCGCGGGCGGAGGCGGGGAAGGCGCGGCAGGCGGCGGAGCGAACCGGCGGCGGGAGGAGGAGGGCGCTGGCGAGCTCGAGCGGAGCGGCGGAGGCTGAGCGCGGACGGGGCGCAGGAGGCGGCGGCGCCGGCGGGAGCGGAGCAAGGGCGGGGAGAGCGGGAGGCGCGCGGCCGGCGACGGCCAGGGCGGAGGCGGGGCGAGTTCCTGGGGATGGAGGGGTGAGCGGCGGGCCGGGAGAGAGAGGGAGGAGAGGGAGGAGAGGGAGGAGGGCCGCGTCGGGGAAGAACCAGGGAAGAGGGAGCGGGGTTGGGCGGTCGCGTGGGGACGAGTGATGGGCCCCAGGGTCGACAGGGGAGGCAGGGGATCGTGGGGGTCAGGGTGGGCCACGGGGCTGGTCGGGCAGGGGTGTTGGGGAAGTTGGGGTGGGACCCGGGGCATAGAGAGAGAGGGGGCTGCGGGGTGGGGGCCACGCGGGGGCTGGCGTGGGCGTGTGGACCGGTGTGGGGGTGTGGGCTTGTGTGTGTGTGCTGGGAAGTGGGGAGTGGGGTAGACTGAGGTGGCGGCTTAGGATTGGGTAGAGGGAAGGGAGAGGGTGAGGTGGCGAGAGACTATTGGAGGGAGTGATGTGGCTGGGGGGTGGGTAGAATTAGGATGGGTAGGAATAGGATTTAGAGGGGGACCGATTTAAATTCCTGGGGGTGGTCGTTCGGGTCATTCGGCCCGTTCGAATGCCCCACTAAAAATAATGCAATATTTTATTTATTTAGACGGACCATTTGCAAAACATATCTAGTCAAAACAAAATATTCCGGCGACCCGGGTTTGCGTTTGAATGAAGACGGGGCGTTTAGAAAACAAGAACCGGTTTTTCTGAAAATAGTTGTATACAAGCACATGCAAGATGATGACGATGCTCAAATGCAATGTGGCATGATGACATGAGCATGCGGTCATGATGATGCAATGCACAAAAACAACGCGATTTTCTAGTAGTGGTTTTGCGGGATGCCACACGACATCACATGTCTAAGCATCTAATGCCCATGGCTCTAAGGTGCGCCTCATGCTTTGGCTGTGGTAACGGCTTTGTCAACGGATCCGCAATATTTGCATCCGTGTGTACCTTGCATAACTTGATATCACCCTGATCCACAAACTGGCGAATCAGGTGGTACCGCATGAGTATGCGCTTGTTCTTCTAGTGCTGTCTAGGTTCCTTGGCTTGTGAAATAGCACCATTGTTGTCACACTACACGTCTAACGGATTGGACGAGCCCTGAACCACACCAAGATCCATGAGGAAATTCCTCATCCAAACAGCTTCCTTTGCTGCCTCCGAGGCGGCAATATAGTCAGCCTCTGTTAGACGCAGACACAGTCTCTTGCTTGGAACTCTTCCAGCTCACATCACCTCCGTTTATAATAAACACATATCCGGATTGTGAACGAGAATCATCAGAGTCGGTAAGATAACTCGCATCCGTGTAACCCTTTACACTGAGTTCATCTTCACCACCATAAACCAAGAACATATCCTTAGTCCTTCTCAAGTACTTTAGGATATTTTTAGCCGCTGTCCAGTGGATCTCTCCAGGATCAGCCTGGTATCTACTCACAACACTCAGAGCATAGGAAACATCCGGCCTAGTACAAATCATGGCATACATGATGGATCCGACTGCAGAAGCATATGGAATCGCACTCATCCGACTTCGCTCATCAGTTGTCGAAGGACACTGAGTCTTGCTAAGTTTTACACCATGGGACATCGGTAAGAACCCCTTCTTAGACGATTCCATGTTGAACTTCTTCAACACTTTGTCCAAATAAGTACTCTGACTCAATCCAATGAGCCTCCTTGATCTATCTCTATAGATCCGGATTCCGAGGATGTATGTTGCCTCACCCAAGTCTTTCATTGAGAAACTCCTTTCCAATGATTCCTTGGTTTCATGCAACATCTCGACATCATTTCCAATCAGTAATATGTCATCCACATATAAGATTAGAAAATTTACTTTGTTCCTACTAAACTTCTTGTACAAACAAGAATCATGATCACTCTTGATGAAGCCAAACGATTTGACTACCTCATCAAAGCGAATATTCCAACTCCGAGATGCTTGCTTCAACCCATAAATGGATTTCTGAAGTTTGCACACCTTGTCAGCATTAGACGGATCGACAAAACCCTTGGGTTGTATCATATACATGTCCTCGGTTAAATTTCCGTTAAGGAAAGTCGTTTTGACATCCATCTGCCATATCTCGTAGTCGAAATAGGCCGCTATAGCTAACATGATCCGAACCGATTTAAGCATCGCTACGGGCGAGAAAGTCTCGTCGTAATCAACTCCTTGAACTTGTCGGAACCCCTTCGCGACAAGGCGTGCTTTATAGATTGAAACATTTCCATCCATGTCAGTTTTCTTCTTAAAGACCCATTTGCACTCGACGGGTCTTGCACCGTCTGGCAGATCAACCAAGTTCCAAACTTGATTTTCATCCATCGACTTTATCTCGGATCTCATGGCTCCAAGCCATGACTCGGAATTAGATCCCACCATCGCTTCCGAATAATTTGCCGGCTCATCACTGTCTAACAGTAACACATCACGAACATTTCATAATCTTGCCGATCTTCGTAGTACAGGTGTTGCTGCCAGCTCAGCTGCCACGACCGGCTTAACCTCCAAGGTTTTTGCCGACTCGCTACTAGCCGGTTCCTCTCGAATTTCTTCGAGTTGCACCGTGCTCCCACTTACTCCCCGACTGAGAAACTCTTTCTCAAGGAAGACACCGTTCCGAGCGACAAACACTTTGCCCTCTTCTATGTTGTAGAAGTAGTAACCCAAAGTTTCCCTTGGATACCCCACGAAAATACACTTATCCGACTTGGTTGTAAGCTTGTCCGACTGGAGTCACTTGACAAATGCTTCACAACCCCAAATCTTAAGAAAAGACAAACTCGGCTTTTTGCCTGTCCACATCTCATGCGGTGTCTTCTCTACCGATTTTGATGGTACTCTGTTTAGTGTGAACGCCGCTGTTTCTAGACAATAACCCCAAAATGATAAAGGCAGATCTGTCTGGCTCATCATTGATCGTACCATGTCCAACAAGGTCCGATTCCGGCTTTCCGAAACACCATTCCTTTGTGGCGTTCCTGGCGGAGTAAGTTGAGGAACTATTCCACAACTTTTCAGATCGTCATCAAACTCATGGCTCATGTACTCGCCTCCTCGGTCCGACCGAAGAAACTTTATTTTCTTGCCGAGTTGATTCTGTGCTTCATTCTGGAATTCTTTGAACTTTTCAAAGGCTTCCGACTTATGTTTCATCAAGTAGATATATCCATACCTACTCAAATCATCAGTGAAGGTAATGAAGTACTCATAACCACCCCTGGCTGTCGTGCTCATTGGTCCACATACATCACTATGTACTAGTCCCAACAAGTCGTACGCCCTTTCGCAACTCTTTGCAAAAGGTGTCTTGGTCATTTTGCCGAGTAGGAAAGATTCACATGTCTCGAACGACTCCAAGTCGAACGAAGTTAGGAGTCCATCATCATGGAGCTTCTTCATGCGTTTCCAACTTATATGACCAAGCCGACAGTGCCAAAAGTAAGTCATATTCAGATCATTTGGTTTCAACCTTTTAACATTTATGTTATAAACCGACTCACCATCAAGATTCAAAATAAATAACCCGTCCTGGACGGGTGCAAAGCCGTGAAACATATCATTCAAATACAAAGAACAACCATTATTCTTGATATTCGACTCATAGCCTTGCCTCATCAAACATGAAGCAGAAATAATGTTTCGACTAAGCACTGGAACGTAATAACAATTATTCAGTTCCATAATGAATCCGGAAGGTAAATGAAGTTGCATCGTGCCGACTTCAAACGCAGCAACTCTTGCTTTGTTGCCAACTCGAATATCAACCTCGCCTCTTGCTACGCTCCTAGTTCTTACCAGTCCCTGCAACGAGTTGCACATGTGAATAACTGATCCAGTATCATATACCAAAGAACTATTAGGTGCATCAGCAAGATATATGTCTATAACATTGCAAACAAGTGTACCTGAGTCGGAAGTCATACCTCCACTCTTGGCTTTATCGGCCAAGTACTTGCTGCAGTTCCTCTTCCAGTGGCCATCCGCTTTGCAGTAGAAGCAAGTGGATCCGACTGAAGGAGATGGCTTAGTCCCTGAGGAAGCACTTGGGACCGGGTCCTGAGCCTGCTTTCCTCCTGACTTAGCCTTCTTATTAGTCCAAGAACTCTTCTTGAACTTAGCCTTATTATGCACCATCAACACTTGACTGGCGCCCTTCTTGAGATCCGCCTCTGCCTGCTTGAGCATCCCATGTAATTCAGTGAGCTTCTTATCCATACCATGCATGTGGTAGTTCGAAATGAACTGCCCATATGCACTAGGAAGAGAGTTCAGAATTATATCCGTAGCGAACTCTTCGCTTATGTGGTAGCCAAGCCTCTCCAGAGACTGCACATAACCAACCATTTTGATCACATGCGGGCTCAGTGGATCACCATCCTTAAGCTTTCAAGTCATCAAAGCCTGAGAGACTTGATACCTCTCAGTCTTCGCCTGAGCCTGGAACATACTTTTGAGGCTTTCGATCATATCGTAGGCCTCAACATGCTCGAACTGCTTTTGCAAGTCCGGTTCCATGTGAGCAAGCATAAGACAGCTAGTATCCGTGGACTCATCCTTAGCCCGACGGTAGGCATTGGTGGCTGCGACAGTCGCATTCTCATTCGGCTCATCTGGAAGTGGGTTGTCTAGGACATGGTCCTTCTTTTCTTGTTTGAGAACAATTCTTCGATACCAGTTGGTAAAATTAGTGTCGTTCAGTTTATCTTTCTCAAGGATAGTTCTCAACGCAAAACCGGATATCTGAGAGTGACTGCTACTTGGTGCCATGATCTACAACAGAAAATATGCAAAACACTTAAGACATGTATTCATAAAAGAGCAAGCATATTAAACATTTTAATATTTTATGCTCCCACTAGAAGCAACACCCCTCCGATGGTTGCTTAGTGATTCAGGATCCTAAATAAGCAAGTCGGCTAGTGAGCTTTAGCATCACCGCTAGCCGCCAAATGATCTAGGTAGACAACTCCTTGTCAATCGCATCTCATGCGACTCCTGTTGGACGGGTGGCATCACATGCCTCGGCTCCCATCCGACTTTTCCCCGAGTCCCACAACCATTGTGATAGACCCGTCTAGCTTACCGAGTGTTTCTGCAGTAAGAGTCCGAATCGAACCCACCTAGTCGGAAAGAATTGGCAGCACCTCAATTTTATGAGCCCACTACCAAAAATGTCCGACTTGTGATGGTGCAAACACTGGCGGGAAAACCGACTAGACCTTCTTTGAGGGATTAAATTTTACCGACTATCTAATAGAGGTAAAACTGAGACATAACAATAACACAAAATAGAGCAATTGTAATGTGAAATGGTATGGATCTCTTCATGGCGATCTCCATCTCCACAAATCCTGTAATCCGACTCGTGCCAACTCTTGTCACTTGCCGTCTTACTCCATGTCGCCGACATGTACAACGCCTTGCATGCCTTCCGGGTTCTCCAATCAGCTACACTAGCTTAGTAAAGTAAATTACATAGAGAATCCGACACTCAGGTCGTTATACAATAAAATGGCAGCACCTAGACTCCAGCCGGCTGACAAAAAACCGTGATTCGCAGATCACGTATGGATTACACACATACATCACATGCACATGAACCATACCATTCACAACTTCCTGCAAAAACAAGTTATGCATAGATACAATATCTACCGGCGTTGTGAAACTCGCAACGACATCTAAGGCGCTATGACAGGGCGAAGCCAAGGATCGAAGGGGTAGCGCCCCTCGCGGGTGCGGGCAACGCCCGACGATTTTTCCGAAAACGCAGATCTCATCTACGATCCGGACGTGGATTCCGACCATCGTTCCGATTCGATCAAACTCTTTGATCTTCGATCACCGCTTCTGGACTTACGTGTCACAGTCTACCCCGATGGAGGAAGCCGACCGGTTGGGGTATGTCGTTCCACGACCTTAGCAGTATGATCGCGGAAATCAGATCTACCATTCCCCGAGTACAGTTGATCCAATCAACCTCGTACAAAACCGATCTATCTCATAGATCGACCACCAAACAACATATAGATCTCATCTACATCCTGCCGCATATCACATATGCGAGATCTCGAGCCTAAAACCAGAAGCTATCGCTCTGATACCACTGTTGGGCCACGCGGAGATAAAACAAAAAATTTCCTCTAACGTGGTGATCCCAAGAACTACTGAGGTAGAAGGCCACGAGGTTTACCACTAGACGTGCGGTTGTGGATTACTGATGAAGCACGTCAGTTGATGCAGTGCAGTCCTCACGATCCGATCGTCCTGGTGCTGATCGCACAACACCTCTGCTGGTATCCACACGTACAAGGAGGAGCACCGGCGGCGAACTGCTAGGTTCGTTATGGCGGCATGACTGCTGTGGAGCTAGGGTTTCCAACACATGGAATGACCTAACCGAACAACGATTAACCTTTCTGGGTTAAGGTGCTCCACTATATATAGGGAGTGAACGTGGGCTCTGCTCGTGCGACCCATTCACTAAAGCCCATATAACACTAGTCACCGTGAGTCCAACTCACTAACTCAGTCCTAATCCGGTTTAGGTCCAACCCAACTAGATTACAGGTTCAGATCCAATCCGAACTTGCTCCCGCTCTTAAGTGTGTGACCCCGCAGGCTCATGGCTACTTGGACATGATTGGAGTCCGACTCTCAATCGATCAGTCGGTAGCGGCTCCTAGCAGAACATGCCGAATCCCAAGTACCAAAGAGTCATGATGACTTGCCTTTCCAATGCGACTTACGTCCGAGTCCCTTTTGCCTCACGATTACCTTGTCAGACTATAGGCGAATACATGTCATCCCTTAAATAGTTCGAGTCTCTTCTCGATCCGAGATAAGTGATTCACCTGACTAACTCTTAGTCGATCGCCTCGGTTAACACTTAACCGAGTCGTGCATGGCCATGCTTTCCGAATCATATCTCGCGAGAGGGCCCAGAGAATATCTCTCCGAGTGGAGGGGCAAAATCCCATCTTGGTTATTCACATCACGCAGCTTGATTCTCAGTCGACCCGAACTCTGCCTTTATAACTGACCAATTACGGATTAGCGTTTGACAGAACCTAAGTCGGTGATCCTCCTTACATTGATTGAGATATACAAATGACAGCTAGTTCGTTGTACCTCAATATGGGTCAATCCGACTCGATAAACTCTTTAGGCTACACCGGAGACTCCGGCCAATCTCCTGACCAATCTCCAGAGCTAGGTCTACACCGGAGACTCCGACCAATCTCCTGACCAATCTCCGGACTGCCCTTCTGACTTACCTAGGCCAGTTCTTCACCAGCAACACTCCGGCCTTCCAACACCGGAGACTCCGGACTGACCAAAGTCCGGAGACTCCGGAGTAACCTCCGGACCAGTCTCCGGACCCCTAGTTAGAATGTCCCAGCCAGGTTCTGTGAGGCACCACCGGAGCCAGAATCGGAAACTCCAAACCACACCGGAGACTCCGGTCTTGGCAGACCGGAGACTCCGTTCTGGAGTTTCCAAAACAGTGGCAAATGTATGTGGTCTTTTCCCAAGTGTGTGTGTGATGTTTATCAATGATAATACCAACCTGTGGACAATAACAAACTGTAAAATGATCAACTTGTTGTTACCGAACACCAAAAGTGATTATGACAATAAATGCCCTTTCAATCTCCCCCTTTTTGGTGTTCGATGACAACAAGTGATTTGCATGGAATAACATATAAATGTGTCTCCCCCTGACTATGTGCAGCAAGATAATGAAGTAAATCATGTAAGGAAGATAATATCAACGATAGCACACATAGATCTCACATGAGTTACAATAGGTGATACACACAAGCACATAGTCATAGACACACATAAGAACAACAGATAACACACATAAAGTTCAGGTTCGAATATCCAAATAAAAGGCAAATAACGACAGATAGTCACAAATCCCAAGTCCCATGCAAAGCGATGAGAATGTCTTCTCCCCCTTTGGCATCGAAATGCCGAAAAGGGAAAAGACCTATACTAGCACCCCAATAACTCAGTAGTCACCGTCATCCTCATCATCCTCGGCATCCTCATCCTCATCCTGGTCATCCTCGTCCTGGTCACCCTCATCCTGGTCATAGTCATCATCATCATCATCATCATCATCATCCTCAGGGATAGCAGGCCCTTTGCCGTGAGGGCGAGAAGAGGAAGTACCCTGGTATCCAAACCCAGAGGTGACATCAGCAAACGTCTTCCAGTCCACCAGACTATCATGTTGGGCATTCCATGCCCCAAATGAGAGAGTGTGATCAGACTTTGTGGACTGCTGGGCCCCATGCTCATCATTGTATTCATCTTCACCTTCCTCAGTATCAGCAGCACCCTGGTCCTTGATCTCTTTGAGGAGCTTCTCAATGCGGCGATTGCTTTGGTAAGATGCATGCTGCTGCTTGCGAATGTCAACGTTCATGCAGCAAAGGGTCCTCTCCCAAAAGCTGGCCTTCTTGACCCTCTCATGCACATAGTCTCTAGTCATGGTAGGCATAGGGACATTGGAGGCATTCTTCCTCCGAACTCTAGGTGGAGAGGGAGCCCTCTCCGTCTCAATCTCCTCATCATCATCATTTCCATATCGACGCCTTGGAGCTAGCCCCATGTGCCCCTTCTGCTGCAGAGAGACCAGAGTGTGCACAGTGAGGTGTGGTGGTATGCCATGTGGAGAATCATGCAGATGGGAATTGATGAGTCTCATAATCAAGGGTGCATATGGAGGGGATTTCTTGAAAAGAATGGCATGGAACATCTCCTCGAAAATGAAGTCCATGACATCAATGGGTGCAGCATCAGCCTCTGGTCCAACATTGAAGCCGGTGAGTATGGTACATGAGGTTGACAAGCCCTCCCCTAAGAGCATCATCATTTCCAGCACTTGGAGCAATAGTGTGATGGAAAATCCTCAGCATAAGGTTGTAGAGGGTCTTGAGTCCCTTGGAGGCCCCCACAACACCATCATCATACATAGGTGACAGCTTTAACTTGTTCTCACCCAAGGCTGCTGAGTGCATGCGCTGCCCCACAGGAGTAGATACGCCGTGAAAGGTCTCAAAGATGACATTGGCAAAGTCATGAAAGGTAGCTATGCAGCGAGTAGAGCCAGTCATCCACACCATGGTCCTGTCAAGATCAGACCCAAACACCACTGTTGCATAAAACTGCTGAACAAGGTGCACACTGTAGTCCTCGCGCAGCTCCATCAAGTTGTAGAGACCCAACTTCTCACAGATCCACGGGGCATCATTGAAATAAGGGCTCTGGCGCATTTGCTCAATGTTCATGAACTTCTGAGAGCAAATAGGTGATTTGGTGAGTACACCATACACATCCTTCATGAACACACCCTGCTCTTTCCTCCAGAAACGAGGGTCATCACTGGTGCGAGGCAGTGCATAGAAATCTGTCTTCCTCAGCTCACGGTACTCCTCTTTAGACATCTTGGCTAGGGACTGGAGGTTGTCATACTTGGCTCTCTTTGCACGTTCCTCCCGTTCAACCCTCTCTTGATCCCTCTTCATGTAAGCTGCATCACATGCCCACTGTTTCTGGTTGGATGGAGGCACGATAAACTGACCCTGAGCTTCATCATAGCGAGGATTGCCCCTTTGGGACTTAGCCTTGGTACGACGAGGGCGACTAGACCCATCACCTGTGAACAGCAGTGAGGGAGATAGCATGGAGATGAGTATATATGTCCCAAAGATGCAGTACAAGAGCTTTGATGCATTTCTGGACTACTTTGATTCACCCAACATCGGAGTCTCCGCACCAGATACCAGAGTCTCCGGTCCTGGGGACCGGAGTCTCCGGCCTGGACAGGAGTCTCCGGACCTAATTCCGGAGTCTCCGATCAGGAGGCTCGGGTATGCGATGGGGAGATGCTGGTGAGGGTGAATCTAGTAGATCGGGCAATGCAACAAGGCTAAAGTACTAGAGTACAAGCAAACAAGTGATTCCAATGGACAAATCAGCAACAATCATCAAAAACACATCTAGGGATGAACCCTAGGAGGAAAAAGGAGAGGAGAGGTACCAGATCTGTCCATGGGATCGATTCCTTCGGTGGGAATGACCCAATGGAGGAGAGGGGAAGGTTGGCCGGCTGCACGGCGGATCCCGAGGGCTTCTTGAACTCCGGGGAGGATTTTTAGAGGAGGAGGCGACAGGTTGGGAGGTAGGGGACGGGGTGAAGCATGAGGAACTGCTGTTCCAGTTCACCCCATGCCCCTTATTTAAGTGACAGAAACCTTCCAGACCGGAGACTCTGGTCTACACCGGAGACTCCGGCCTACACCGGAGACTCCGGTGTTTGTACACCGGAGACTCCGGTCCTCCTCGACCAAAAATTCCAGGAAAGGTGTTTGGGGACATATATGAGAGATAGATGGTTTTTAAGATAGGAAAAAGGGCTTGGGTTGAGATATCAAACTGTGAAGAACCAATAAGAGCCATAGAAGTTCAAAAATAATAAGAAAAGCTCCAAGAGACTAAAATCAAGCAAATGACGAACATGAGTAAGTGACAACCTCTCAAATGAGAGAGGGCGGTGGCCTAGGCCACCATATTTGAGTATACTTGGCTTGGCACCACGAAGATATATCTTGGGTCCATTACCAAAACTCATCATTAAGCTCACATATCACTAAATGATATTAAGAGGAATGATTTTGATTGCTTTGGGCATAATGGGGGGAGGGATGTTCCAATCAATTAGGACCGCACTCCTCCTATATCCATGCCTACACCTAGACCAAATATGAGATGAAACATAGGTGAGAGTGCAATAACATCAAGTCAAGCTCCTTGAGTCTACGCTATTTAGTTCATTCCTCAAGTAGCAAAACCTTGCTTCATCAAGTGGCTTCGTGAAGATATCGGCAAGTTGATCTTTGGTTGGTACATATGATAGATCAATATCACCTCAAGCAACATGATCTCTAATGAAGTGATGTCGAATATCAATATGCTTTGTCCTTGTGTGATCCACCGGGTTGTAGGCAATCTTGATGGCACTTTCATTGTCACATAGAAGAGGCACTTTGTCACAATGGACACCGTATTCCTTTAAAGTTTGCCTCATCCATAGCAATTGAGTGCACGCACTAGCAGCTGCCACATACTCGGCTTCGGCGGTGGAGAGAGATATACAATTTTGCTTCTTGGAAGACCAACATACCAAGGACCTACCAAGGAATTGGCAAGCCCCGGATGTTGATTTTCTATCATCCTTGTCACCTGCCCAATCCGAATCCGTGTATCCACAAAGAGCAAATGTTGAGCCTCGAGGATACCAAAGACCATAAAATGGGGTATGAACCAAATATCGAAAGATTCTCTTGACCGCCACTAAATGGCTTTCTTTAGGAGCCGCTTGATATCTTGCACACACACCAACACTCAACACAATATCGGGTCTAGATGCACAAAGGTAAAGCAAAGAACCAATCATAGACCGGTATACCTTTTGATCCACATCTTTACCATTTGGATTTTGTTCTAGATGAGTCTTTGTAGCCATGGGAGTAGGAGCTCCATTCAAATCTTGCATTTTGAATCTCTTGAGCATATCTTGAGTATACTTGGCTTGATTGAAGAATGTCCCTCCTCTAACTTGCTTGATGTCAAAGCCAAGAAATACTCTCAACTCCCTCATCAAGGAGATCTGGAACCTACTAGTCATAAGCTTTGAGAATTCATCATTAAAAGCTTTGTTAGATGAGCCAAAGATAATATCATCAACATATATTTGGCATAAAAAAGCTCCCCATTGACCCTCTTAGTAAAAAGAGTGGGATCGATTTTCCCAACCTCAAAGCCACGGTCAAACAATAACTCTCTAAGGTGCTCATACCACGTGTGTGGGGCTTGCTTGATCCCATAGAGCGCCTTGTCAAGTTTGTAGACATGGTTTGGGAAGTTGGGGTCCTAAAATCCCGGGGGTTGCTTAACATATACCAATTCATTTAAAGGACCATAAAGAAATGCACTTTCTACATCCATTTGTTGCAACTTAAAGTTATGATGTGCCGCATAAGCAAGAAGGATACGGATGGACTCAAGGCGAGCCACAGGTGCATAAGTCTCTCCATAATCAATGCCTTCAATTTGAGAATACCCTTGTGCAACCAATTTAGCCTTGTTCCTTACTATAATTCCATGCTCATCTTGCTTGTTCTTGAATATCCACTTTGTTCCAATAACATTGCGGCAATCCTTTGGCTTCTCAACTAACTTCCACACTTTGTTTGTCTCAAAGTTGTTGAGCTCTTTGTGCATAGCTTCTAACCAATACGAATCTTCAAGAGCTTCCCACACTTTCTTTGGTTCAATCATGGAGATGTGTGCTTGGTGTTCACTGAACCTCTTCAATTGTGCTCTTGTGGAAATTCCTTTCCTTAGATCTCCAACAACATTTTGGAGGGTGTGGTCTCTTAATTCCAACATTCTTTCTTTTCTAGCTTCGCGACGAGCGTGGATCTCCTCATTGTTTCTTGGGGGACCCTCTTCATCATTTTGATCCTCGTCTTGACCATCAACTTGACCTTGATCATCATTGGAGTCATCCTCTACATTGGGAGGCAAGGATTGACCTTGGTCTTGATCAAGTGCTCTTCTAGCATCAATTTGAGCTTGTCTCAAAACAGTTTGGATGGATCTTCCTTGAAAAATTGACTTGGCACCACTTGACAACCCATCGAATGGACCAAGCTCCCTTTGACTAGAGTTCACACATTGATCACTATGTTGAGGGTCCACATCTTGTCTTTGGCTTGAGTCAATGTCCTCTTCGGTAGATGGAGCATGTTGAGGTTGTGAAGATGAGGGCTCCAATCGAGTGGATCATAGTTCTTCTCGATCCGCCATAAGGGGTTCCTCAACGGGGCGGATATAACCCACACCCATTCTTCCTATGGCATCCTGAGGCATTTCATCATCTGCATCACAAGCATCAACACGCCCCCTTGGGGACCATCATATTCTTTGAAGGTCACACTACAAGATTCTATGACGGCTCCGGAGAGCTTGTCATAGATTCTATAAGTGTGAGATTCGAGACCATAGCCAACAAAAATACCCTCTAATGCTTTAGACTCGAATTTAGACAAACGAACACCTTTGATGAGATAGAAACACTTACAACCGAACACCCGGAAATAAGATATGTTGGGCTTGTTACTGGTAAGTATCTCATATGGTGTCTTGTTGATTTTCTTGCGGAGGTAGAGTCGGTTTGAAGCATGGCAAGCGGTGGAGACGACTTCGGCCTAGAAGTTGTATGGAGATTTAAACTCCGCCAACATGGTCCTCGCCATCTCAATAAGAGTCCAGTTCTTCCTTTCGGCCACACCATTTTGTTGAGGAGTGTATGCAGCGAAATATTGATGTTTAATCCCCTCATCACTAAGGAAATCATTCAAGGTGTAGTTCTTGAACTCGGTGCCGTTGTCACTT
The DNA here is from genome assembly GCA_910589765.1 of Avena atlantica. Taxonomy (NCBI): domain Eukaryota; kingdom Viridiplantae; phylum Streptophyta; class Magnoliopsida; order Poales; family Poaceae; genus Avena; species Avena atlantica. The sequence goes on along the minus strand of OU342738.1, from coordinate 197,859,216 downwards.
CTTGTAATCAACACGGGGACATTGTGTTGCCATTGAACCAAGTTGATGAAGTCGATACAAGTCCTTTGAGTTTCACTCTTCAACTTGAAGAAATAAACCCAAGAGTATCTTGAAAAGTCGTCAACAATCACCAAACAATATTTCTTCCCTCCAAGACTTGCATGAGATGGAGGACCAAATAGGTCCACATGGAGGAGTTCCAAGATCTTGTTAGACTTGATTTGGTTCGTGGGCTTGTGAGGAGCATCATGCATCTTCCCTAGAACACATGCCCTGCAAACACGATCTTTGGCAAAGGAAACATTTTCTTTTAGTCCAACAATATGGCCCTCTTTATGGAGACTTTGCAAAGTTCTCATATTGACATGGGCTAGTCGGCGGTGCCATAGCCAACCCACATCGGCCTTTCCGTATAAGCACATCGGACCTGTAGTGGCTTGCCCCGAAAATTCCACCACATACAAGTCATTTTCGACGTACCCAACGAAAGCGACCTTGAGAGACTTGCTCCACATGAGGACCACAATATCATCATCAATAAAGAAGGCAAAGCCCATATTTCCAAGAGCACGTAAAGAAAGTAAATTGTATCCAAGGGTTTCAACAAGCATGACGTTCACGAGTGTAATGTCGTGAGCCACCACTACCTTGCCGAAACCCATTACCTTAGACTTTGACTTGTCGGCATATGTGATGGTGATTTGATCTTCATTTGACACCAAGTCTTTGACAATAGACGAGCTTCCGGTCATATGACTTGTGCAACCACTATCGATCACCCATTTTGACCCTCCGAAAGCGTAAGTCTACAAAAAGATCAAGCTAGTTTTTAGGTACCCATTTTTCAATGGGTCCTCTTTTGTTAGCAACAAGGGTCTTGGGAACCCAAATAGACCAAGCAATATAACCATCATAAGGGCCAACATATTGTGCATACACATCACCATAATGATCACGCATTAGAACATAGTGAGGGTTAGCACTACCTGCAAAGTCATCATGAGACATAGTTTTACCACTTGTGGTCTTACTACCCACAATGGCCTTGTTAGTTTCTTGTGTGGGCTTGACCTTCTTATTCTTGTTCTTCTTCTTCTTCTTCTTAGAATTGGAGACAAATACAATGCCCTCTTTAACACCACTAGGCCTTTTCTTACTCAAAAGATCATCAATAGACTTGTTGCCTTGTGGAAATGTGGCCTTAGCAAGCTCCCCCTTTAACCTAGCATTTTCTTCAAGAATAGTTGTACTACTAGATGGAATGAAGTTACTAGGTGAAGGAATATTGGCCAATTGAGTTTGAAGTGTTTCATGGGACTTTGTGAGTGACAAGAGTTCACTCTCCAAAGCTTTGTGAGCCTTGTTAAGCAACCTAAAGTCCTCGGCAAGTTTTTCATGAACCACACCAAACTCAATCTTGTCCTTTTTAGAACTTTTGTATTTTGCAATAACATGATCACGCTCTTTGATGAGCTTGTTAACAATATTGTCATTGGCCTCATCAAGCCCTTCAAGTTTTAGCTCAAGTGATAACCTAGTTTCTTGTTCTTCTTCTAGAGCATTGTTTAAAGCCTCTAGCTCAATCATGTCTTCATGCCCAAGTTTACATCTAACATCTAGAAGCTCTTGAGTATGTGAAAGTTGATCTAGAATGTTTTCAAAGTGTAACTTAGCATCTCCTTTTAGGTTAGTCATAAACTCATCAAAAGCAAGTAATTCCTTTTTAACATCAAGAGACATTTCATCATCAAGTTCATCATTATCTAGGGGAGTAGAGTGGGATGATGAGGATACCTCCGTTCCTCTTGCCATAAGGCAAGTGACGTTCTTGGTGGGAGAGTTCTCATTTGGAGAATCAAAGAGTGAGAATGTCGGAGTAGAGGTGGTGGCTAGAGCAGCCACACCATGTGAAGTTTCCTCTTCCTCATCTTCATCATCTTCATTGTCGGAGGAGTATTCTTCATGAGTGATCAAGACAATTTCTCCCGACTTCTTGTTGATGGGATTCTTCTTGATGAAAGGTTTCTTGTAAGGTGCCTTGAGGGTCTTCTTCAACACAAGCTTACCCCGATGATCTTCTCTCTTTTCATAGGGACAACTTGCTACAAAGTGATAGCAGTCACCGCAATTGAAGCAAGTCCTCAATCTCATTGTAGTTTCTCTCTTCCCATTTGGGTTGCTCTTTCTTTGCATTTCCATATTGGCCTTGGCGGGGTTCTTCCAAAAGTTCTTTGCATAGAAAGCCATATATTGAATATGAGCAATCTTGACTTCATCGGGGTGGTCCATGGAAGGCCCTTCATCACTATCATCTTCATCCCCATGGTCCACATCTTTGGCCTTTAATGCAACATTGACAACATTGCTCATACCAAGGGCACGAGCACGGGCATCTTTGGCATTCTTGGCGGCAACCTTGAAAGCGGCCATCTCTTGCATAACTTCATTTGAGGTCATGAGATGGTAGTTGTGTCTTCCTTGTAGACTCTTCAAGTTGGTGGGCTCAAAAGGCATGAGTGCACTCACATACTTCCTTTTTATCCATGCATCATCCACATGTGAGGCACCCACATTTCTAAAGGCGGTGGCGGTGGTCTTGAGCCTTCGGTACATGTCTTCATGATCTTCACCTTCTTTCATGTAGAAGCCTTTGGCTTCATTGCTTAGAGCATCATATAGGTTCCTCCTCATACTCTCATTGCCAACAAACAACACAGTGAGAGCATCCCAAGCTTCCTTATCAATGCTAAGTGCTCAATCTGTGGGTAATCCTTTGTTCCCAATCCTTGTTGAATCATATGCAAAGCAGTGGCATTGAGTTGACTATTGACAATCTCTCTTCTTGTCAAGTTGTTTGGATCCCCAATAAAGAGTCCATGCTCGATGATGTTCCATAGTTCAATGCAAGAGCTGCGCATATGAGTTCTCATTAGTGATTGCCATTGAGAAAAAGTAGCAGACTCTTCTAGGTTAGGTGGGTCACCTCTATTGTACACATGAGGGTGAGGGATGGGAGGATCGGGAGAGTACCAAGAATCACGGTGCTCACCCTTCCCCCATCAAGTCGTGTGGAGGAATTAGCGTTGTCTAGTTTGTCCCCTACCACCATACCCTCGGGGGATACTGGAGTATTCCCTTTATGTACAACGGATGGTAGATCCTCTTGAGGAGATGGGGGTGATGAGCCATCTTTGTCTTTAAGAAGTTGCTCAAGCATCTCCTTGACTTTGTTGACCAAGGAAGAGCTCAATCTTGTTTCCAAGTTTCTGAGATCTTCCATGGTCACCGGGGTCGACTCACTACCACCATCCCCTTCTTGGATACCCATATTCTCTTAGGCGGTAAAGCCCAAATAAAGAGCCAAGGATCTGATACCAATTTAAAGGATCGTATGGGCACCTAGAGGGGGGTGGGTGAATAGGTGCTACTTCAAATTTTACTCTTTTTCAAATTAGGGTTTGACAAGAAAGGTAAATTCTCTAGAATATGCAACTATGGTGAATTTACCTATATGTCAAACAAGCACAAACTAACACAACACTAAGCAAGAACAAGTAAGTAAAGTGCGGTAAAGGATAGAAGTAACCAAGGGAGTGGACGCGGAGACACAAGGATTTGTTTCCCGTAGTTCCTTCCTTTTGAGGGGAAGTACGTCTACGTTTGGAGAGGGGGTGGTTTCAAACCACCAACGCCACGAGAGGCCTCCCTTGTTCTCCGATGAACCTCACCCCAACGGGCTCGATTCACCTTCCACTATATCGGCAACCTTCGAGGTGGAAGCCGACACCTTTACAACAAGTTTGGGGCACACATCCACAACTGAATTGGAGGCTCCCAAATACAAGCAAGCTGTCAAGACAAATCAAAGACAAGCTTGTAAGAACCAAATCAAAGTTAGGGTTTCCAAAGAAACACTAGAGCTTGGGGGCTCTCAAGTGAATGAGGGGGAAATGAAGATCTCTCTTGGTGAAGATGTGAATCAAGGCCTCCTCCTTCGATTCTCCAAAGATCAATGACTTTGGATGGTTGGATGAAGAGATCTTGTGGATTTGGTGGCTCTAATGGTGTTGGTGTTCTTGAGCAGCTCGAGCAACTGGAGGAAGAAGATAAGGGTCCCTATTTATAGACAGCCCCCTCCACGAACCATTTTCTGACCGGAGACTCTGGTCTGGAGACCGGAGACTCCGGTCTACACCGGAGACTCCGGCCATTCTCCTGACCAATCTCTGGACTGCCCTTCTGACTGACCCAGGCCAGTTCTTCACCAGCAACACCGGAGACTCCGGCCTTCCAACACCGGAGACTCCGGACTGACCAAAGTCCGGAGACTCCGGAGTAACCTCCGGACCAGTCTCCGAACCCCTAGTCAGAATGTCCCAGCCAGGTTCTATGAGGCACCACCGGAGCCAGAACCGGAAACTCCGGACCACACCGGAGACTCCGGTCTTGGCAGACCGGAGACTCCGGTCTGGAGTTTCCAGAACAGTGGCAAATGTATGTGGTCTTTTCCCAAGAGTGTGTGTGATGTTTATCAATGATAATACCAACCCGTCGACAATAACAAACTATAAAATGATCAACTTGTTGTTACCGAACACCAAAAGTGATTATGACAATAAATGCCCTTTCAACACCTTACATTGACAAATGTCCCAACCGGGTGAAAGAACATTTCTTAATCCCTAGTATTTTGTGTGTTAGATAACAATATCAAGGATTATTTAATGTGTGTTGAAGTGTTGCAGCTCTCTTTGAGAAAAAGGGAAAAGGACTCTGCCTTTGTGGGGCGGATATTCCGCCCCCCCAGGGGCGGATAATCCGCCCCTCCCCTTGCCCAAGCAGGCGCAAGCCCCAGAAGGGGGCGGAGTTTTGGCCGGATTTTCCGGCCCCGCCGGATAATCCGCCCCTCTGGGGGGCCGGACAGTCCGCCCTCCTTGCTCATCGCCAAGGCGCAAGCCCCAGAGAGGGGGCGGAGTGTTGGCCGGACTTTTCGGCTTGGCCGGATAATCCGCCCCTGGAGGGTGCCGGATTATCCGCCCCCCAAGATCTTCACCAAGTTTCATAGGCGCCAGCCCGAGAGAGGGGGCAGAGTTTCCCCCGGAGAATCCGCCCTTGGGGCGGAGTTTTCCCAGGGGGCGGATAATCCGCCCCAAGTGGGGGGCGGATAATCCGCCCCAAAGTTGTGCAACGGACGGATCTAGGGAGGGGGTATTTAAGCCAGCCTTCCCCCTCCCGCCAGAACTCTTGATTCATTCGAAAAAGACCATATCAGATCTGAAAGCTTCATCCAAGAGAGCTCCACCTAGATCCACCCAAAGGCCACGTCCCTTGGGGAATCGAAGGAGGAGAACTCGATCTTCATCATCAGCAATCAAGCGCTCCATCTCCTCTCCATTCATTTGGAGAACCCCCAATCTAGTATTTCTTGCAAATACCTAGATCCTTGTTTTTGTTTATATTGATAAACCTTGTTCTTGTGGTAGCTTGTTGTCATCTCGGGAGCCCCCAATTCGGTTGTGGGTGTGTGCCCCGATAGTGTTGTAAAAGGCACCGGTTCCCGCCTCGAAGGGATCCAATAGTGGATAAGGTGGATCAGGCCTCTCGTGGCGAGATCCATCAGAGAATAGGGTGAGGCCTATTGTGGCGTGGTGGTCTTAGAACCGCCCACCCCTCCAACGCATATGTACTTCCCTTAACAAGGAAGGAACTACAGTAAAACAAATCCCTGTGTCTCCGCGTGCTCCACTACGGTTTCCTCGCTCCTCTTTTTACGTGCTTAGTAGTTAGGGTTGCATATAGGGAAATTCTCGTAATTGCATATCTAGAGAATTTACATTATGTCAAGCCTAAAATTGAAAAAGTATTAAAAATTGGTTAGCACCTATTCACCCTCCCTCTAGGTGCCCATACGATCCATTTCATTGGTATCAGAGCCTCGGCTCTTATTTCGGGCTTAACCGCCTAAGAGAAGTATGGGTTCCAAGGTAGATGGGAGTGATGCTCCGGAGGTAGTCACCATGAACGATCTCAAGACGTTGGAAACAACCTTGGTGAGTTCAATGGAGGCTAAGATGGAAGATATGCGTCAATTGATAATGCGTCACTCCACATCCGCAACATCACCTCCATCTAACTCTGAGGATACCACTCCGCAATCCAAGGAAATGGGTAAAACTGTTTCCAAAGATAACGAAGTGGTTGGTGATGATACTAGCAAGAGCTCCTCCTCGAAAAAATATAGCGGCAAGGATGGATACAATGAGGTTTCTCATGTGTATTCCCCTGATCCACCTATCCCTCACCCACATATACATAATAGGGGTGATCCACCCAAACTTTCTGCATCTACTTTCTCTCAATGGCAATTTTTGATGAAGTTTCATGTGTGCAGTTCCTCCATTGAGTTGTGGAAAATCATAGAAAATGGCCTTCATGTTGGAAACCCCAACAATCTCACAAGAAGAGAAATTGTTGATAGCCAACTCAACTCTACAGCTCTACACATGATACAGCTTGGTGTGGGTGACAAAGACATGCCACACATTCAGCATCTTAGCACAGCTAAAGAAGCTTGGGATGACCTCACCGAGCTCTTCATCGGAAATGAAAGTATGAGAAGGAATAGATATGATGCTTTGAGCAATGAAGCTGAAGGATTCTATATGCTAGATGGAGAAGACCGCGAGGACATGTATAGGAGGCTCAAGGCAATAGCCACAACCTTCAGAAACCACGGTGCAGCTCATGTTGATGATGCTTGGATCAAGCGCAAGTATGTCAGTGCTCTTATGCCATTTGAGCCCACAGATTTGAAAAGTCTCCAAGGTAGGCATAACTATCACCTCATGTCATCCAATGAGGTAATGCAAGAAATGGCCGCTTTCAAAGTGGCCGCCAAGAATGCCGAAGATGCTCGTGCTCGAGCTATGGGGATGCAAAAGGGGGTCAACATGGCCTTGAAGACTAGTGTGATTGATCATGATGAGTATGCGGTAGAAGGTATGGACTGTCCCGAGGATATAAAAAGGATCCACGGACAATACTTGGCTCTTTATGCAAGAAACTTTTGGAAAGATCCAGCCAAGGCTAAAGCTGAACTAGAACACAAGAGTGGAGCCTATGGAAGAAAAGAAAATGGTCCCGAGCTGAGAACATGCTTCAATTGTGGTGACTGGCTACAGTTTGTAGCTGAATGTCCATATCAAAGTATGGAAGATAATGGAGGAAGACTTATTTTCAAGGACAAGTCAAAGGCTCCACGCAAGAAACAGTTTGTAAAGAAGAATGCTCCCTTCAAGAAGCAACCGAAGATTGTTCTAGTGGCTCAAGAAGAATATTCATCAGGAAGTGAAGATGAGGATGAGGACGATAACTCTCAAGAGGTGGCTTCTATAGCCACCACATCTACAACAACATCCCCCTCCTTTATAAAGGAAAGGATCCCTGTGATTGCAATGCTAGTCCCTGGATCAATGCTAGCATCCACAGTTTAAGATGAAGTACACAGATACAAAGGTCGTTTATTACATTCATTCCAGAGATAAAACATAGTCTTTTACAACTCAGGGCCAAAGGCCTAATACAAGAGTTTATGGAATAAGTAAATAAACACAAGTCTTCATCTTCATGTGCCACAGGCAAGCATGTTGAGTGTAGACTCATGACTCCTATTCATTATCGGAGTAACCTGCAACATCACAAGTTACAGCCACAGAGGGTCAATACTTTGGAATAGTATTGGCAAGTGATACCTTAGTATATTTTAAGTGGACTATATTACTATATGCATTTTGGCTAAGTGTAGCTTGGCTTGCTTTGCTTGAAAATAGGTTTTTCCTATTAGTTTAAAACTCTAAGTTTTTCTTTGTCAAAAACTTTCCCAAGGAACCACCAATAGACATTGAGGTCCCTCACCCTTGTTCACCCACCAATTTTTATTGTAGAAGTTGGAGTGATGAGATTCTTGTAGCTTCCATGTCTTGATGCTCAAAAGTGTCCATTTCCTTGGACTAGGCTAAGTACTTAGGTTTTCCATCTGCAGAGGTTGTGCACTTTCCCCACCAGACTTGGTTTCCCAAGACAGGACCTTTCAGAAGCTTTTCCTTAGTCAAATGGACGCGTTCCAACCTATCATCCCATCTACCACCAACTGTCCAAAATACTAAGTTCTAGCAACCTATATGATCAAGGCAGAGCCCATATTGCCAAGTGGTTGCACTGTAAGCTTTCTCAACACTTGGCCTCCAAATCCCTTTGTGCCTGGGTGGCATACCACAAGTGAGATACACAACCCAAGTCCATGGCCTTGTGTAACCACTCAACATAACCCAATCATTCCATTCCACCCAGGAGGTTCATTTGACTTAGTTGTTTTATTAAGAAAACATAAGTCTCTTGACTTAGAATATTTTCATCATAAACTATATAGATGTTCACCTCCCTTGTTTGCTAAGTAGATAGACTAAGCAGAATATGACAACCTACCTTAGGATTATTTCCCTAGCATTTCTACTATTCCATTCTACTTAGGATTTCCCATCTTAGCACTAGGCAAAATATCAAGCAATAATTTTAGCAAAATATCTAATGCTAGTACAAAACATAGGACAGAAATATTGATGAAAATATCACTTGCCTTGGTAGTGGGGAGAGTAGCACTCTTCACAATCACAATCACTAGCAAAATATACACAAGAAATCATAGCATACAATTACACACAATTATATACAAGCAAAAATAATATGAATGCATGCATGCAAGAATTTACTAAGTGTGATTTCTTTGAAAATTCTACCAAGTATGCTCATGAGTACAGAAACTTAATCATAACACAAAATTTGCCCACTAAACTTATTTGGCACTAATATAATTTACCTAATTAAATCTATATCTAAAATAGCCTTAAATTTGTTCTACAAAATAAAACATTTTAACTATTACTATATGCTAAATGAATTGGATATTCTAAAAGGCCTTGTTTCACTGAATCCAACGGTATAAAGTTTGCAAAAATCTAACGTGGCATTTGAAAGTTATAAGCATTTGAAGTTTGAATCTAAATCAGGTTTTAAATCCTGTTTTTAATCCAAACCTTGCCACGCGTCATGTTCTTATTCGCCCGTACCGTTTCGCACTGGATCGAGCTCCACAGCCGTAGGATCTAAATGAAATCTGGCGGCTCAGATCGCGTACCTCTTCGGTTTAAGTGGATCTATCCTAGCGCTACGATACAGATCTAACGGCTGCTATCGATCTGGCCAAGAACTGGCGGCGGAGCGGTGGCTACCGGCAGCGGAACAGTCAGTCGACGACGGAGGCGGCGCTACAGGGGGTAAGTGAGAACGAGGAGTAGCTCACCGGGATCAGAAGGTTACGGCGAAGCTCGTCGTAGACGCGGTTGGTCAAGGGGCGCTTGGGCACGGCTGCGATTGCTCACCGGAGTTCGTGGCGGCGTCGGGTGAGTCAGGTGGTCGTCGTGGACGTCGCGGGAAAAATCGTCGGAGTTGATGTCGCCGTCGGTGCTCGCGGTGTCAAGTGGAACCGGTGACCTGGGGCAGTACAAGACGGACTGAATCGCTCGCCGGAGAGGGCTCTGTCAGCGGCGGTGCGCGGAGGATTGAGGGCAGCCTGGTGGCGGAGTGAGCGAGGTGTTTGGGGGAAAAAGATCGCGGGGCAGAGAGGGTCTTATAGCCGGGGAATCGACATGAAACGCTCGAGGATAAATGCCCATTTACACCGCGCCATTACCGGCCATCACTGCTGCAGCGACGTGGTCGCAGGCGCGATCTGGGGAAGACGAGGACGACATGGACTGGACCCGCTTGTCAGCGAAACGCGCAAGGTGTTGGTGGGGTCGGGCTGTCAGCGTCTGTTTGCGTGTGCTTGCGCGTGTGAGAAGGAAAAGGAGATCCCCGGGTGGGCTTGCTGGGCTTGATCCGCTGCTGGGCCAGATTCTGGCCGCGCGGTCCTTTTCTACTGTTTAAGCCTTTTCTTTTTCGAAATTTATTTTCTGATATGAATTTTGATATGAATTCAAATCCTTTTGAAACCAAACTGCCTTGGGAATTTTTGCAGGGTTTTGTGGATTCAAAAACAGTCATATTAACTAAGTGGTTACTTTGCAAGGCTTGGTCAAGCTTGGTTTTCAAAGTAATCAGAGATTTGTTCTAGTTTTGCAAATATATGAAAGGGATTTTGAAACTATTTCTAAATTTGAAATCTTGGGTTTTAAAAGTTCCACCTAATCTTTCCATCAATGGAGGCAAGCAAACAAGTACTTAAACATTCAATTTTTCAAAGGTGATGGCTATTTGGGATAAATTGACCACATGAAATCATAGCTAAAATTCTATATCTAAGTGATTTTTGAGAAAACCCTAAATGGATGAATGATACAAAAGATGATATGAATGAGTTTTGAAACTATGATTTTTGGGATGTTACAAATCTAACCCCCTTAAGATGAATCTCGCCCTCGAGATTCGGGTTGGCTAGCAAATAGGTGAGGGTGGTCTTTCCGAAGATCATCTTCTCTTTCCCATGTTGCTTCCTCTTCGGTGTGATGGTTCCATTGCACTTTACAAAACTTGATAGTCTTGGTCCTGGTAACTCTTTCTGCGGTCTCTAGTATCTTGACAGGCTTTTCCTCATAAGTGAGATCACTTTCTAGCTGAACTTATTCCAACGGTATGGTATCCTTCAAAGAAGACTCTTCCATTTCTGGGTGGCATTTCTTAAGCTGACTCACATGAAATACGTTATGGACTGCTGATAGAGATTCTGGCAATTCAACTTCGTATGCAACTTCTCCTTTGCGACTTAGAATCTTGAATGGCCCAACGTATCTTGGTGCCAACTTTCCTTTGACTCCAAATCTTTTCACTCCACGGAGTGGTGATACCCTGAGGTAAGCTCTATCCCTAACCTCGTAGGTGACTTCTCTACGCTTAGAATCCGCATAGCTTTTCTGTCGGGACTGTGCTATCTTCAATCTGTCCTTAACCAATTTGACTTTCTCTTCGGCGTCCTTGATAAGATCTGGTCCGAATAAACTTCTTTCTCCCACACCATTCCATAACAATGGGGTGGTACACTTCCTTCCGTAGAGTAACTCAAACGGTGCCATTCCAATACTAGATTGATGACTGTTATTGTAAGAGAACTCTGCGTACGACAAACTTTCATCCCAACTTGCTCCATAGTCTAGAGCACAGGCTCTCAACATGTCTTCAAGAATTTGGTTGGTTCTTTCTGTTTGTCCATCCGTTTGTGGATGAAAAGCAGTGCTTAATTCTAATCTCGTTCCTAAGGATTCATGAAGTTGTCTCCAAAAGTGAGATGTGAACTGGGTTCCTCTATCTGATACTATACTCTTAGGCACACCGTGAAGGCATACAATTCTGCTCATGTAAATTTTTGCTAACTTGGCACTTGTATAGGTGGTCTTTACAGGTATAAAATGAGCCACTTTAGTTAGGCGATCCACTACTATCCATATGGAATCATACCCTGACCTGGTCCTTGGTAATCCGGTAATGAAATCCATACCAATATTTTCCCACTTCCATTCAGGAATAGGCAGTGGTTGAAGCAAACCCGCTGGTTTCTGGTGCTCCGCTTTGACTCTGCTACACACATCACACAGAGCAATATGTTCGGCGATGTCCCTTTTGAGATTGTTCCACCAAAACCTTTCCTTCATGTCCATGTACATCTTGGTATTTCCCGGGTGAATAGAATACGGGGAGTTGTGTCCTTCTTGTAAGATCAGTTTTCGCAACTCTGGGTCTTGTGAAACACATATACGTTTCCCGTGCCATAAAGTACCTTGTTCATCAATATGGAAACTCTTAGCCTTCCCTAGACTAATATTTTCCTTAATCTTTCCAATTTCCTCATCAGTCTTCTGAACTTCTCGGATTTTGTCCAATAGAGTGGGTTGAACATCTAAGGACATGAGATGTCCTTCTGGTACAATCTCCAATCTGAGTTCTTTGAATTGCTTACACAAGTCATCTGGCATTTCCCCTTTTGTAAGGCCATTTACAAACGTCTTACGACTTAGAGCATCGGCTACTACATTCGCTTTACCGGGGTGGTATTGCAAACTTAAGTCGTAATCCTTGATAAGTTCTAGCCATCTTCTTTGTCTCATGTTGATTTCTTTCTGGGTGAAGATGTACTTCAAGCTCTTATGATCGGTGAACACTTCACACCGCTTACCCAAAAGGTAATGTCTCCATGTTTTGAGTGCATGGACGACAGAGGCTAACTCCAAATCATGAGTAGGATAGTTTACTTCATGAGTTTTGAGTTGTCTCGAAGCATAGGCTACGAATTTACCATCTTGCATAAGTACGACACCCAATCCTTGATGAGAAGCATCACAATAAACTTGGAAATCCTTTTCTAAATCTGTGTGGCATCCCGCAAAACCACTACTAGAAAATCGCGTTGAATTTGTGCATTGCATCGTCATCATCATGCATTGTTTGCTTAAAACTATTTTTGCAAAGCCCGATTTGTTTTCCAAACGCCTCATCTTAATTCAAATGCAAAGCCCGGTCTCCGGATTATTTTTGTTTGAATGCTATCGGTTTGCAAACGGTGTTAATAAAACAAATAAAAATTATATTATTTTTAGTGGGGGCAGTCGAACGGGCCAGATTGACCCGAACGACCACCCCCAGGATTTAAATCGGACCACCTAAACAGCCCCCCCCTAATTCCTAAGTCTACCAACTAACCTACCCATCCCTCTGGCCACATCACCCCGGCCAACCCCGTCGCGCCACCTCACCCCTCCCTCTCCCTCACCCAATCCTATCCTGCCACCTAGACACACACCACACAACACACCCTGCCCACACAGCATCACACGCACGCACACCCACGCACCGACCCGCCCCTCTCTCTCCCTGTCCAACCGCCCCCCAGGGTCCCACGCCTGGCCCACCCCCTGGCCCAGCCTCCCCTGCACGCGCTCCTCTCCCTCTCCTTCCTCCCTTCCCCGACCCCGCTCGCTCGCTCCCTCCGCGTCTGCAGCAGCCGGCGACCCCCCCTCCTTCGGCCATCCTCCTCCCTCCGCCCCGCCTGAGGCCCTCCCCGACCCCAGCAGCGCCGCTCTCCGCGCGCCCGCTCGCGCCCCCCAAGCTCTCCCGCGCCTGTCACCCTCTCCCCTTCCTCCCGCGGCCCTCCGTCCCCAGCCTCCTCTTCCCCCTCCGCTTGTGCCCCGCCTCCTCCGGCGAGCGCCGAGCCCGCCAGCCGCCCTCCCCTTATCCTCCGCGCGCCTCCCCCGCTCACCCCGCTCAGGCTCCTCTCGCCAGCCACCTCGCCTCGACCCAGCAGCGCCCGCCGGCGCCGTGCGCCCGTCCGCCGCCCGTCGTCGGCTCGCCGCGGCGCCTCCCCGCAGCCGTCCCCGGCCTCCGCCTCCCTCGCCGCGCTACTCCGCCCATCCCCTGAGCAGCGCCGCCCCGGGCCGCTCCTGTGCCGCCTCGCCAGGCCGCCCAGAGCTCCGCCGTTCACCGCCCAAGCTCTGCCCGCGCTCGCCCCCTGGCCCTCCACCTCGCACCGCCTCGCCGCGGCCACCCTCTGCTTCCCCCTCCTCGCCGAGCCTCTGTCGTCGCCGGCCTCCGCCAACGTCCGGCAGGCGTTCCCTCTGCCTCGCCGTCCGCGCAAGCTCGCACCCCGCCGTGTACTCGCCGTCGCCCTCTGACCCTGCACACGGCGGCGAGTTTCCCCAGTCCCGCGGCCCCGCACGTCCCAGCGCCTCCGTCCGCCGGCCCCAAGCTCCTCGCCGGCCCTCCGATGCCAAGTTCCGCCGTCGCCCCTGCCGGCTTCCTCCGCGAGCAGCACCAACCACCATCGTTTGCCTTCATCGCCGCAAGCCCCTCCGCCGCGCGTTCAAGACCACCCTCAACGAGACGGCCACATGTACAAGTGAACGCCAAGATCGACACCGAACCCAAGTGGCGCCCATTCCAAGATCTTCGTCATGGACCCTGATGGTCGAGGACGGACCGAAGATGCCCGGAACGCCAAGGTCGCCTCAGGGATCCGAAGGACCCCCGGTATCGAGCCCGAGTTCGCCAACGACACTGAAGACGGAGCGCTAAGACCGTGCCCGGATCCGGAGTCCGAACCCGAATACCACGGATACGACAAGTACCCCCCTCGAGGACACCGAGTGCTTCACCCCGGACACCAGGACCCTGGACGGCAAGTTCTCCGTCTTGTACCGCTCCCGACGATCCCGTGAACCCTGGACCCTGAGACCGACCCCGAACCCCGGAACCCCAAGTCCGTCGAGATCCCCCTAATGTGTGAACCCCTTCCCGAAACCCTAATTTTATAATATAATAACAACTTGTTGCATATTAATTGTTCATGCATGCATCCTTGTCTGTGGTTTGGGGGCCTTATGCCGATTCATCTAATAATTAAATATGGGGCCCAAATGCGGGCAAATCTGGTCTCATATTGGCCTCATTTAAACTTGTGTAGCGAACCCGTATTATCTTTTGCCATGTAATGCAACATTTAAATTGCGGGGTAGATAAATGACTTGAACCATCTAACTAATTGTCGGGACCCCGGTTCCGCTTAATATGACCTAATCGCATTGCACCTTTGCCATGCCATACATCATGCATGCATCATGCCGATCTTCTGCCGTTGTATTAAATAGTGCATCCGATGTCTCTTCTAGTGTTTTGCTTCTTCGCGGATAAGGCCGTTGAGTTGATGTGAGCTTCGCCCCGATCTTCGGATGAACCCTTCGGCAATGTTTTCAGGCGAGCATCTTCCCCTTTCTACCTATCTTACTTTTCTAGTATTTATTCCCTCCTGTTGATCTTTGCTATCTGTGTTGCGATGCTCTAGTTTCGTACCCGTGATATCCCTTGTAGCCATATATTGCCATGGCCACCTCCTATTACCTGTTGTTTGGTAGATAGTTGGACCCGCGTGTCGTAGTCGCTTGCCCAAGTGTTTTGCTTGTCGTCAAGTACCACAATTGTTGGAGGATTGCCGCATGTTGACGTTGGAGATGATCATGGCTTTACTTATTGTTTCACTTTAATTACTGTTTAACAACTAAAATTGAATTAAGCAGAGGCATCGGTGGGTGATAGGTAAGTTTTGGTTTCCGAACGCCCACTTGTGTCCCGTAGGACCCGAGTTCTTGACACCTGTTCCGAGATCGAGCGCGCTAACCACAGGTGGGGAGATATGGGCCCCCCATTGATTATTACCTGATTTCAAAGTATTGTACTGGGGGCCACAACTAGTTTGAGGATTTATTTACTATCCTGTACCTATGCCATGCTTTACTGCTTTATTTACGATTGTGTGAGGAGCACGCTGTACTGTTTAGGAAGCGGAATGTTTTCGCGGTATCGACAGTCCCCGATTGGGGACCTGCTGTCGTTTACAGCCATTGTCGCGAACCCTAAGTCCGTCTCGGAGACCGGCCGACTTCGTTGCGGGTGTACTTAGTGGGGTGGCCCCCCGTGCTTGCTTTGGGTCTGGGAACGTCGTGACTTAGGCCCCGCCGACATACCGATGGGTGTATGTTAACTGATCTGGCAAAAAGGGTCGAAGTGCCTGTGGATACTTTGGTGCACCCCTGCAGGGTTAAATCTTTTCGAGAAGCCGTGTCCGCGGTTATGGACGACTTGGAGCACAGTGCTTGATCATAGACAACTATAACTAAAGTTTATTGTTATAAATTGACTTGTATCCGATATGACTAGTAATCAGCTTCACTACAACGGAATGGCTAAATAAAAGTACCAACAACTGCTGGGTTTTGGGGTTATCTCATGCTAATTGTATCTGACTAGTAAGTGTCGCAACTACAACGGAATGGTTAACTAAAAGTGCCCACTGCTTATTTTATCAAGATGATTATCTGAACCTGACTAGTAATTGCTGCAACTATAACTGAATAAGTAAAACTGCCAACTGTGTGAGTTCCTCGGTTGACTTCCTCGTTTGGTCTCGAGGGGGAAACGCCAGGATGGGATTGTTTGAGTGTTAGCATTAGGTTGGATCCGAATAGGTCTTTATTACCCCTCTCTGATAGCCGCCAGTTGTACCGAGTCTCTATAGGTTGTTCAGTGCCTGCTGCCGCTGCCGCTCAGTCCACCATACCTATGTAGGCGTGGACCGCCGAATTCTAGCCTCGCCGTGTACTGGCCTCAGTACTGATGCTCCTCTTTTTCCTCTGCCTTTGTCGGCACCCCTTTTGTTTAAGCAGGTTTTGAGATCGACGTCGTTAGCAGGGTTACCCTTCCGGCTTGGCCTGGGCAGGGTTATGGACGCCATTGGTTATTCTTCAGGGCTCTTAGCCCCATTTGCATCTTGTCCGTAGTCGGACGCTCGATAATTTTCAAGGTGATTTGGATCTTTGTATATTATATCTGTATTCTTGACTCTTTGAGTCGCTGTTGTATATATATCTGTTCTGTGGGTCCCATCGAGGACTGTTGTGTAATGTTATTACTTTGTTTTCCACCCGCACGAAAGTGCCTGGTGGGCACCTTCGAATCGTTTCTATGCGGGTTTGGCGAGTTTCGCTAAAACTTGCATAGGGCCGATTCTGAGGGTGTTACAGAGTGGTATCAGAGCTCAGCAGTTGCGATACCCCACAAGTCCAGCCTGTAGGATAACCTAGCTAACGGCCGAAGTAGAGTGTCAAAACTATTTTGGAAAATCGGTTGGATAGTTCTGATTATGTCTGATTTTACTCCTTACCCCTTTGCTATTCCTCTCTTACCTCTACGTGTTTTGAATCCGCTGTCCTCTTCCTCTTCGAGTCCAGGATTTCTCGTGGTTGGGTTCCGTCGTACCTTCAGGGTTTCGCTTCCTTCATTGATAACGGTGTTCTACCATCCGGTGTCTATGCTGCCTGAGTGATCCTTTCTCTGTGGTACCATTCTTTGTTCCTTGTTTGTGCCTTCCGGTGTTCCCCGACGCGACGACATCATCCACGCCAGATCGGATGCAGAGTCTGCATCACCCCTTTATTTCCGAACCTCGCTTGTCGAGATCTTCAGTCTGAATCTTGAGGGTTGGTTGCATAATCTGTCTGTTCGTGTACAGAGTAATGCTTTGAGTGCGGGATGGAGTCGCGACCATACCACTACTCTTATCATTTGCTTTTGTATATTGAATGTTGGATCGATGCAACTCTACTCCTTCCATGGAAGTTAGAGGTGGCCTTACCTTTTAACTTCGTCCGTTGTTTATCCGGAGTGTTCTCTTGACGAACAGGGACAACGACCTCTTGTTAGTGGTGTCGCGAGGTTCTACACGAAGCGACAAGACGCAGATCGCCGACCTTTCCTTCCGGTACCATGAGGCGGATCTCGAGGGCGAGATCCATTGTTAGTGGTGTCGAATTGTGGCATCCCGCAAAACCACTACTAGAAAATCGCGTTGAATTTGTGCATTGCATCGTCATCATCATGCATTGTTTGCTTAAAACTATTTTTGCAAAGCCCGATTTGTTTTCCAAACGCCTCATCTTAATTCAAATGCAAAGCCCGGTCTCCGGATTATTTTTGTTTGAATGCTATCGGTTTGCAAACGGTGTTAATAAAACAAATAAAAATTATATTATTTTTAGTGGGGGCAGTCGAACGGGCCAGATCGACCCGAACAACCACCCCCAGGATTTAAATCGGACCACCTAAACAGCCCCCCCTAATTCCTAAGTCTACCAACTAACCTACCCATCCCTCTGGCCACATCACCCCGGCTAACCCCGTCGCGCCACCTCACCCCTCCCTCTCCCTCACCCAATCCTATCCTGCCACCTAGACACACACCACACAACACACCCTGCCCACACAGCATCACACGCACGCACACCCACGCACCGACCCGCCCCTCTCTCTCCCTGTCCAACCGCCCCCCAGGGTCCCACGCCTGGCCCACCCCCTGGCCCAGCCTCCCCTGCACGCGCTCCTCTCCCTCTCCTTCCTCCCTTCCCCGACCCCGCTCACTCGCTCCCTCCGCGTCTGCAGCAGCCGGCGACCCCCCCTCCTTCGGCCATCCTCCTCCCTCCGCCCCGCCTGAGGCCCTCCCCGACCCCAGCAGCGCCGCTCTCTGCGCGCCCGCTCGCGCCCCCCAAGCTCTCCCGCGCCTGTCACCCTCTCCCCTTCCTCCCGCGGCCCTCCGTCCCCAGCCTCCTCTTCCCCCTCCGCTTGTGCCCCGCCTCCTCCGGCGAGCGCCGCGCCCGCCGGCCGCCCTCCCCTTCTCCTCCGCGCGCCTCCCCCGCTCACCCCGCTCAGGCTCCTCTCGCCAGCCACCTCGCCTCGACCCAGCAGCGCCCGCCGGCGCCGTGCGCCCGTCCGCCGCCCGTCGTCGGCTCGCCGCGGCGCCTCCCCGCAGCCGTCCCCGGCCTCCGCCTCCCTCGCCGCGCTACTCTGCCCATCCCCTGAGCAGCGCCGCCCCGGGCCGCTCCTGTGCCGCCTCGCCAGGCCGCCCAGAGCTCCGCCGTTCGCTGCCCAAGCTCTGCCCGCGCTCGCCCCCTGGCCCTCCACCTCGCACCGCCTCGCCGCGGCCACCCTCTGCTTCCCCCTCCTCGCCGAGCCTCTGTCGTCGCCGGCCTCCGCCAACGTCCGGCAGGCGTTCCCTCTGCCTCGCCGTCCGCGCAAGCTCGCACCCCACCGTGTACTCGCCGTCGCCCTCTGACCCTGCACACGGCGGCGAGTTTCCCCAGTCCCGCGGCCCCGCACGTCCCAGCGCCTCCGTCCGCCGGCCCCAAGCTCCTCGCCGGCCCTCCGATGCCAAGTTCCGCCGTCGCCCCTGCCGGCTTCCTCCGCGAGCAGCACCAACCACCATCGTTTGCCTTCATCGTCGCAAGCCCCTCCGCCGCGCGTTCAAGACCACCCTCAACGAGACGGCCACATGTACAAGTGAACGCCAAGATCGACACCGAACCCAAGTGGCATTCCAAGATCTTCGTCATGGACCCTGATGGTCGAGGACGGACCGAAGATGCCCGGAACGCCAAGGTCGCCTCAGGGATCCGAAGGACCCCCGGTATCGAGCCCGAGTTCGCCAACGACACTGAAGACGGAGCGCTAAGACCGTGCCCGGATCCGGAGTCCGAACCCGAATACCACGGATACGACAAGTACCCCCCTCGAGGACGCCGAGTGCTTCACCCCGGACACCAGGACCCTGGACGGCAAGTTCTCCGTCTTGTACCGCTCCCGACGATCCCGTGAACCCTGGACCCTGAGACCGACCCCGAACCCCGGAACTCCAAGTCCGTCGAGATCCCCCTAATGTGTGAACCCCTTCCCGAAACCCTAATTTTATAATATAATAACAACTTGTTGCATATTAATTGTTCATGCATGCATCCTTGTCTGTGGTTTGGGGGCCTTATGCCGATTCATCTAATAATTAAATATGGGGCCCAAATGCGGGCAAATCTGGTCTCATATTGGCCTCATTTAAACTTGTGTAGCGAACCCGTATTATCTTTTGCCATGTAATGCAACATTTAAATTGCGGGGTAGATAAATGACTTGAACCATCTAACTAATTGTCGGGACCCCGGTTCCGCTTAATATGACCTAATCGCATTGCACCTTTGCCATGCCATACATCATGCATGCATCATGCCGATCTTCTGCCGTTGTATTAAATAGTGCATCCGATGTCTCTTCTAGTGTTTTGCTTCTTCGCGGATAAGGCCGTTGAGTTGATGTGAGCTTCGCCCCGATCTTCGGATGAACCCTTCGGCAATGTTTTCAGGCGAGCATCTTCCCCTTTCTACCTATCTTACTTTTCTAGTATTTATTCCCTCCTGTTGATCTTTGCTATCTGTGTTGCGATGCTCTAGTTTCGTACCCGTGATATCCCTTGTAGCCATATATTGCCATGGCCACCTCCTATTACCTGTTGTTTGGTAGATAGTTGGACCCGCGTGTCGTAGTCGCTTGCCCAAGTGTTTTGCTTGTCGTCAAGTACCACAATTGTTGGAGGATTGCCGCATGTTGACGTTGGAGATGATCATGGCTTTACTTATTGTTTCACTTTAATTACTGTTTAACAACTAAAATTGAATTAAGCAGAGGCATCGGTGGGTGATAGGTAAGTTTTGGTTTCCGAACGCCCACTTGTGTCCCGTAGGACCCGAGTTCTTGACACCTGTTCCGAGATCGAGCGCGCTAACCACAGGTGGGGAGATATGGGCCCCCCATTGATTATTACCTGATTTCAAAGTATTGTACTGGGGGCCACAACTAGTTTGAGGATTTATTTACTATCCTGTACCTATGCCATGCTTTACTGCTTTATTTACGATTGTGTGAGGAGCACGCTGTACTGTTTAGGAAGCGGAATGTTTTCGCGGTATCGACAGTCCCCGATTGGGGACCTGCTGTCGTTTACAGCCATTGTCGCGAACCCTAAGTCCGTCTCGGAGACCGGCCGACTTCGTTGCGGGTGTACTTAGTGGGGTGGCCCCCCGTGCTTGTTTTGGGTCTGGGAACGTCGTGACTTAGGCCCCGCCGACATACCGATGGGTGTATGTTAACTGATCTGGCAAAAAGGGTCGAAGTGCCTGTGGATACTTTGGTGCACCCCTGCAGGGTTAAATCTTTTCGAGAAGCCGTGTCCGCGGTTATGGACGACTTGGAGCACAGTGCTTGATCATAGACAACTATAACTAAAGTTTATTGTTATAAATTGACTTGTATCCGATATGACTAGTAATCAGCTTCACTACAACGGAATGGCTAAATAAAAGTACCAACAACTGCTGGGTTTTGGGGTTATCTCATGCTAATTGTATCTGACTAGTAAGTGTCGCAACTACAACGGAATGGTTAACTAAAAGTGCCCACTGCTTATTTTATCAAGATGATTATCTGAACCTGACTAGTAATTGCTGCAACTATAACTGAATAAGTAAAACTGCCAACTGTGTGAGTTCCTCGGTTGACTTCCTCGTTTGGTCTCGAGGGGGAAACGCCAGGATGGGATTGTTTGAGTGTTAGCATTAGGTTGGATCCGAATAGGTCTTTCTTACCCCTCTCTGATAGCCGCCAGTTGTACCGAGTCTCTATAGGTTGTTCAGTGCCTGCTGCCGCTGCCGCTCAGTCCACCATACCTATGTAGGCGTGGACCGCCGAATTCTAGCCTCGCCGTGTACTGGCCTCAGTACTGACGCTCCTCTTTTTCCTCTGCCTTTGTCGGCACCCCTTTTGTTTAAGCAGGTTTTGAGATCGACGTCGTTAGCAGGGTTACCCTTCCGGCTTGGCCTGGGCAGGGTTATGGACGCCATTGGTTATTCTTCAGGGCTCTTAGCCCCATTTGCATCTTGTCCGTAGTCGGACGCTCGATAATTTTCAAGGTGATTTGGATCTTTGTATATTATATCTGTATTCTTGACTCTTTGAGTCGCTGTTGTATATATATCTGTTCTGTGGGTCCCATCGAGGACTGTTGTGTAATGTTATTACTTCGTTTTCCACCCGCACGAAAGTGCCTGGTGGGCACCTTCGAATCGTTTCTATGCGGGTTTGGCGAGTTTCGCTAAAACTTGCATAGGGCCGATTCTGAGGGTGTTACAATCTGGCAGACATAGAACTGGCGCTGTCACAAGTCTCTTCTTCAACTCTTGGAAACTGACTTCGCAACCTTCAGTCCAAGCAAACTTCTTGTCCTTCTTTAGTAATTCTGTCATTGGCTTAGAAACCTTCGAGAAATTTTCAATGAACCTTCTGTAGTAACCTGCTAAGCCGAGGAAACTACGAACTTCTTTCACATTCTTGGGTGATTCCCATTCTGTCACAGCTGAAACCTTTGCAGGATCAACTGCCACACCATCTTTTGTCATCACATGACCAAGAAAACCAACTTTCTCTAACCAGAATTCACACTTACTGAATTTGGCATACAGTTTATGTTCCCTCAGTTTCTCAAGTATCAAGCGCAAGTGTCTTTCATGTTCTTCCGTGCTCTTGGAGTAGACCAAGATATCATCGATGAAAACGGCAACGAACTTGTCAAGAAATTCCATGAACACCTTGTTCATCATATTCATGAAATATGCCGGAGCGTTGGTTAAACCAAAAGGCATCACAGTATACTCATACAATCCATACCTTGTGGTGAATGCTGTTTTTGGTATGTCTTGCTCTCTTATCTTGAGTTGAAAATAACCTGACCGGAGATCGATTTTCGAGAATACACATGCTCCTTCTAGCTGATCAAATAAGTCGTTGATTCTTGGCAAAGGATATTTGTTCTTGATGGTAACCTCGTTGAGAGAACGGTAATCAATACATAACCTTTGGGTTCTATCCTTCTTTTCTACGAACAAAACTGGGGCTCCCCAAGATGAAGAACTTGGTTGAATAAACCCTTTCTACAACTTTTCTCCTAGCTGCTTCTTGAGCTCTTTCAATTCATCAACTGCATTTTGTACGGTCTCTTAGCTATTGGTCCTGATCCTGGCACCAAATCTATCAGAAACTCCACATCTCTATCCGGAGGCATTCCTGGTAGCTCTTCCGGAAACACATCCGGATACTCACATACTATTGGTACACTATCCATGCTAACCCCCTTAAGAGAATTCAGCTTACTTCCTTTGGATTCAAAGTTTGACTTAAATTTTATTCTTTTCCCTTCGGGGGTTGTGAGTGTAACGGTACGATTGGCACAATCTAATACTCCTTCATACTTAGCCATCCAATCCATTCCCAAAATTACATCCAGTCCTTGGGAATCCAGAATTATTAGGTTCACTGGAAACTTATATTTTCTAAACTCTATGAC
The DNA here is from genome assembly GCA_910589765.1 of Avena atlantica. NCBI lineage: Eukaryota > Viridiplantae > Streptophyta > Magnoliopsida > Poales > Poaceae > Avena > Avena atlantica. The sequence continues at coordinate 197,836,409 of OU342738.1, read as the reverse complement.
TAAGTCATGACATCCTGAGTTTACTAACATTTCTCCCCCTGGAGAACTTACTCTTATAGGACACCCAATGGTTTCTACCGGTAGTTCATTTCTTTCAACGAATGCTTTTGATATGAATGAATGAGATGCACCGGTGTCAAAGAGTACAAATGCTGAAATTGAATTGAGTCTGAACTTACCAGCCACGGCATCAGGCTCCTCATAGACCTCCTCCACATTGATGTGGTTAACCTGTCCTTTCTGAAAAGGATTTGGCTTGTTAGGTCCTTCAACTTTCTTCTCAGGGCACTCATTAGCATAATGCCCCAGCTTTTTGCATTTGAAGCACTCAACCTGACTGATGTCCTTTTTAGGAGGTTGGCCTCCACTTCCACTACCATTTCCACTATAGTGGCTCTTATGTCCACCCTTGTGGTTCTTATATTTGTCCTTGTCATGGCTGCGATGATGCTTGTTGTCATGACGGTTGTGGTTGTGCTTGCTGAATTTCCCATGCTTATGGGATCCTGAGCTGCCACTGTCATCATAGTGGGATCGTTTGTGAGACGATCCCGAGTTGTGTTTGTCGGAGTGTTTCCTCTTTCTACTTTCGACTTGCTTCATTTTACTCTCCAAAATAGCAGCCTTGTCACACAAAGACTGATAGGTTGGAACATATGCTACAGCCAACTATAGATTCAGCTCATCATTTAAGCCTTCCAGAAATTTTTCCTTTCTTTTGGCATCTGTGTCAACCTCATCCGGTGCATAGCGCGCCAGATTGTTGAACTCTTCTATGTATTCTGCCACGCTGCGGTGGCGCTGTTTCAGGTTGTGAAACTCCTTTTTCAGACTCATCATTCCTGATGAGATATGAGCGGTGCGAAAGCCATCTTCAAAGATAGCCCAAGTCACCTCATCAATAGGAGTGGTGATTTGGAAGTTGTCCCACCATGTGGCGGCTGGTCCTTCCAACAGATGTGCTGCGAACCTGACTTTTTCAGCATCCGTGCAGCCCACGGTCACTAAGTCCTTGTTCACGGAACGTAGCCAGTCATTGGCCACCATGGGATCAGTTGTTCCCGCAAACTTTGCTGGCCTCAAACGCATAAATCTGGTGAGCATATCAAAACCCGGAGGGTTGTTGTTTTTGTTGTTATTGTTATTGGGATTGTTGTTGTTATTCTGGTTTTGGATGAATGTTGTCATCATTTGCATAAGATGTGTTTGCGCATTCATCATTTGTTGCATTTCCGGGGTGATGTTGTTGGGGTTGGGGTTTGCGCGACGTGGAGGCATCTGTGGTTTGTTCCAATAGATAAGAATGAGATACCCATAGATGTTTTATGCACAATACATCATAAGCAAACACATAACAAACATCATAAGAATAAAAGTTCAACAACCACATAATAAGCTCATGAAGTAATACACACAAGTGGCAAGCCATCCACATGTCGGATGGTCCAATAATAAGTTCACAATAACAAGTATGAATAAGAAAGGTAAACGAGTAGCCAAGTCTACTCATCAGCGTCAATCTCCTCCTCGACGAAGGTAAGACCTGCGTTCTCCATCGCGGTCTTGTTCTCCTCAATCGTAGTGGTCAAGGAATCGACCTTGGCCTTGAGAGCCCTCTTCTGGGAGCGAAGCCTCTCAATAACCATCTGATGCTGCTCAAGCTCGAAGTCCTTGGACTTCAGTTCCTCGGTCATGTCCCGGATCCTCTTGTTCCTATCCTGGACGCGTTTCTCTTGACTCTTGAACTTGCGGTCCTGGGCCTCGAACTTTGTCTCCATTTCCTTGATCATCTCATCCTGTTGCGCAAAAAGCTTGTCCTTCTCGCGAAGCTGCACCTGAAGCTCGTCATTACCTAGCATGACGTTCGTCCTGTCCGTATCTACGTGCCTGAGAAGAGTCTCTAAGTCCTGAAGATAAAGACGTATCGGCTCCGCAGTGCTCCTCGAGTCGTCCTCAAAGTCGATGGACTCTCCGTCAACATCACATCTTCCAAAGACGTGGAAGTGAGTGCCTCTAACCTGACGGGAGTGACGGCCTAACAGTCGTCCTATGAGATCCTGCATGACTACCTCCATGCCTCTCTCCCTGTCGTCGTGCATCAGCTTGAAGACGATGGCCTCCATAGTAGGCTCAGTCTGGCGTCCGAGCTGATTCACCTTGAAGCCCCAGAGGTCCTTCCTCTCGAACTTGGTGAGTGGGTACACCGTAATGGTAGGAAGAGGGAGATCAAGCAGAGTGGTAAGCTCAATGATACGGGGACCAAAACGAGTAACCCGAAACTCCTCAACGGTGCTGATGGCAATAGGCATCTATTTATAAGATTGAAAAAGTTAGAACAACATAAATCAAGGTAAATCAAGACAAACATTCATACATATCCATGAAAACATATTTGTCACACAAGTTATGCATACATAAAACCATTACATCAATCAAGGTCCTTACTTATTTAAAATATCTTTTGGAAATAAGGTGATAAGTGGTGGTCCAACTAACGAAGTGTCCTTACAATACAATCTCTCGGGATCTATTATTAAACACAATGTTCCTAGAGGCAATCCACCAATCTTGCTCTCTTGATTCTATCACTAAGTCTATAACATCTCCCCTTATCTCTTGGTTGGTGTCTTCCAACTCTTGAGTAAGCTCCTTCTCTTTCTCTAAGTCTTTTTGAAGGTTGAGCATTCTGCACTTGACTCTAGCACTTAGGTCTTTGATAGTCCTCCAAGCTGCATCCCTGGCTGACTCAAATAATGTAGTGTGCATTGTAGTGTTAGTGTACATGCAGAATCCCCTTTCTTTGTGGTTGTCTTCCTTGTTTTTGTACAAGTGAAGTTGCACCCACCAATACTCCACCCCTTCATCCATCACTGGAAAGCCCTTGTACACGGCTTCACCATGTGCATCCATTGCCTCCATGAGGTCCTTGAGAATGTTGGGAAACTCAGTCTCACACTCCAAGGTCATGGTCATGAGTGGTCCCTTCTTCACGGCTTCGTTGATGTAGTTCATCTACAAAGGAAGTTGAAAGAGATTAGAAAAGTTTTACGAGAAGAATAGACAAGTGTAGAAGTAGTTGAAAAACTTTTTCCTTAGTGGTTTTCCAATCCTGGGGTCATAATCCTACAGGCAACACAGTGCTCTGATACCATCTGTTAGACCCCTCCTTTATAAAGGAAAGGATCCCTGTGATTGCAATGCTAGTCCCTGGATCAATGCTAGCATCCACAGTTTAAGATGAAGTACACAGATACAAAGGTCGTTTATTACATTCATTCCAGAGATAAAACATAGTCTTTTACAACTCAGGGCCAAAGGCCTAATACAAGAGTTTATGGAATAAGTAAATAAACACAAGTCTTCATCTTCATGTGCCACAGGCAAGCATGTTGAGTGTATACTCATGACTCCTATTCATCATCGGAGTAACCTGCAACATCACAAGTTACAGCCACAGAGGGTCAATACTTTGGAATAGTATTGGCAAGTGATACCTTAGTATATTTTAAGTGGACTATATTACTATATGCATTTTGGCTAAGTGTAGCTTGGCTTGCTTTGCTTGAAAATAGGTTTTTCCTATTAGTTTAAAACTCTAAGTTTTTCTTTGTCAAAAACTTTCCCAAGGAACCACCAATAGACATTGAGGTCCCTCACCCTTGTTCACCCACCAATTTTTATTGTAGAAGTTGGAGTGATGAGATTCTTGTAGCTTCCATGTCTTGATGCTCAAAAGTGTCCATTTCCTTGGACTAGGCTAAGTACTTAGGTTTTCCATCTGCAGAGGTTGTGCACTTTCCCCACCAGACTTGGTTTCCCAAGACAGGACCTTTCAGAAGCTTTTCCTTAGTCAAATGGACGCGTTCCAACCTATCATCCCATCTACCACCAACTGTCCAAAAGACTAAGTTCTAGCAACCTATATGATCAAGGCAGAGCCCATATTGCCAAGTGGTTGCACTGTAAGCTTTCTCAACACTTGGCCTCCAAATCCCTTTGTGCCTGGGTGGCATACCACAAGTGAGATACACAACCCAAGTCCATGGCCTTGTGTAACCACTCAACATAACCCAATCATTCCATTCCACCCAGGAGGTTCATTTGACTTAGTTGTTTTATTAAGAAAACATAAGTCTCTTGACTTAGAATATTTTCATCATAAACTATATAGATGTTCACCTCCCTTGTTTGCTAAGTAGCTAGACTAAGCAGAATATGACAACCTACCTTAGGATTATTTCCTAGCATTCCTACTATTCCATTCTACTTAGGATTTCCCATCTTAGCACTAGGCAAAATATCATGCAATAATTTTAGCAAAATATCTAATGCTAGTACAAAACATAGGACAGAAATATTGATGAAAATATCACTTGCCTTGGTAGTGGGGAGAGTAGCACTCTTCACAATCACAATCACTAGCAAAATCTACACAAGAAATCATAGCATACAATTACACACAATTATATACAAACAAAAATAATATGAATGCATGCATGCAAGAATTTACTAAGTGTGATTTCTTTGAAAATTCTACCAAGTATGCTCATGAGTACAGAAACTTAATCATAACACAAAATTTGCCCACTAAACTTATTTGGCACTAATATAATTTACCTAATTAAATCTATATCTAAAATAGCCTTAAATTTGTTCTACAAAATAAAACATTTTAACTGTTACTATATGCTAAATGAATTGGATATTCTAAAAGGCCTTGTTTCACTGAATCCAACGGTATAAAGTTTGCAAAAATCTAACGTGGCATTTGAAAGTTATAAGCATTTGAAGTTTGAATCTAAATCAGGTTTTAAATCCTGTTTTTAATCCAAACCTTGCCACGCGTCATGTTCTTATTCGCCCGTACCGTTTCGCACTGGATCGAGCTCCACAGCCGTAGGATCTAAATAAAATCCGGCGGCTCAGATCGCGTACCTCTTCGGTTTAAGTGGATCTATCCTAGCGCTACGATACAGATCTAACGGCTGCTATCGATCTGGCCAAGAATTGGCGGCGGAGCGGTGGCTACCGGCGGCGGAACAGTCAGTCGACGACGGAGGCGGCGCTACAGGGGGTAAGTGAGAACGAGGAGTAGCTCACCGGGCTCAGAAGGTTACGGCGAAGCTCGTCGTAGACGCGGTTGGTCAAGGGGAGCTTGGGCACGGCTGCGATTGCTCACCGGAGTTCGTGGCGGCGTCGGGTGAGTCAGGTGGTCGTCGTGGACGTCGCGGGAAAACTCGTCGGAGTTGATGTCGCCGTCGGTGCTCGCGGTGTCAAGTGGAACCGGCGACCTGGGGCAGTACAAGACGGACTGAATCGCTCGCCGGAGAGGGCTCTGTCAGCGGCGGTGCGCGGAGGATTGAGGGCAGCCTGGTGGCGGAGTGAGCGAGGTGTTTGGGGGAAAAAGATCGCGGGGAAGAGAGGGTCTTATAGCGGGGGAATCGACATGAAACGCTCGAGGATAAATGCCCATTTACACCGCGCCATTACCGGCCATCACTGCTGCAGCGACGTGGTCGCAGGCGCGATCTGGGGAAGACGAGGACGACGTGGACTGGACCCGCTTGTCAGCGAAACGCGCAAGGTGTTGGTGGGGTCGGGCTGTCAGCGTCTGTTTGCGTGTGCTTGCGCGTGTGAGAAGGAAAAGGAGATCCCCGGGTGGGCTTGCTGGGCTTGATCCGCTGCTGGGCCAGATTCTGGCCGCGCGGTCCTTTTCTACTGTTTAAGCCTTTTCTTTTTCGAAATTTATTTTCTGATATGAATTCAAATCCTTTTGAAACCAAACTGCCTTGGGAATTTTTGCAGGGTTTTGTGGATTCAAAAACAGTCATATTAACTAAGTGGTTACTTTGCAAGGCTTGGTCAAGCTTGGTTTTCAAAGTAATCAGAGATTTGTTCTAGTTTTGCAAATATATGAAAGGGATTTTTAAACTATTTCTAAATTTGAAATCTTGGGTTTTAAAAGTTCCACCTAATCTTTCCATCAATGGAGGCAAGCAAACAAGTACTTAAACATTCAATTTTTCAAAGGTGATGGCTATTTGGGATAAATTGACCACATGAAATCATAGCTCAAATTCTATCTCTAAGTGATTTTTGAGAAAACCCTAAATGGATGAATGATACAAAAGATGATATGAATGAGTTTTGAAACTATGATTTTTGGGATGTTACAATCTTCGACTCCCCGAATGAAAACATCATCAACAAGAATGCTACTTGTCTCATGGCAAGAAGCTTTGAGGGCTATGGTTCCGGTGGGTCGAAATGGGTGCTGGATAGTGGCTGCACTAGTCATATGACCGGAAGCAAGGTGATCATCACGGAGATGCGTCCAAATCATGATAATATCACAGTCTCCTAGGTGATAAGTCTAAATCTCAGGTATTGGGTCTTGGCAAGGTTGTGGTTGCCCACGATATCTCTCTCGTGGACGTCATGCTTGTTGAGACCCTCGGTTACAACCTTCTTTTTGTTCGTGCCCTTGGCAAGATGGGTTTTGCTGTTTTTATCAATGATGATTTATTGGTACTCTTGTGGAGCAAGTCTCTAAAGGTTGCTTTCGTTGGATACGTCGAAAATGACCTGTATGTGGTGGACTTCTCGGGGAAAACCACTTCGGGTCCGATGTGTCTATTCGGAAAGGTCGACGTGGGCTGGCTATGGCATCGCCGTTTAGCCCATGTCAACATGAGAACTTTGCAAAGTCTCCAGAAGGGTGGCCACATCCTTGGACTAAAAGACAATGTCTCTTTTGCCAAAGATCGTGTTTGTAGGGCTTGTGTAGAAGGAAAAATGCATGACTCTCCCCACAAGAGGAAGACTATTATGTCATCAAAGAGGATCTTTGAATTACTTCATGTGGATTTATTTGGTCCTCCTTCTCATGCAAGTCTTGGTGGTAAGAAATATTGCTTAGTCATTGTCGATGATTACTCAAGATACACATGGGTCTATTTTTTCAAGCTGAAAAGTGAGACTCAACAAACTGTCATTGACTTTGCCAATGAAGTCCAACGTCAACACAATGTTCCTATCTTGGCAATAAGAAGTGACAACGGCTCTGAATTCAAGAACTACACTTTGAATGAGTTTCTAAGCTAAGAGGGGATTAGACATCAATATTCCGATGCATACACCCCTCAACAAAATGGTGTAGCCGAGAGGAAGAACCGGACTTTGATGGACATGGCAAGATCAATGTTGGTTGAATTCAAGTCTCCTTATAATTTTTGGGCTGAAGCCATATCCACTGCTTGTCACTCATCGAACCAGCTATACCTCCGAAAGATTTTGGACAAGACTCCATATGAAATTCTTATCGGTAAAAATCCCAACATCTCATACTTCAGGGTATTCGGGTGTAAGTGTTTCTTTCTTATTAAAGGTGTCCGTTTGTCAAAATTTGAGTCCAAGGCTTTAGAAGGTATTCTTGTTGGTTACGGTGCCGAATCCCACACTTATAGAGTCTACAACAATCTCACTGGGATTGCTGTAGAATCTTGTAGTGTGGAGTTCGATGAAAATAACGGCTCCTTTGTAGGGCAAGTTGATGTTTGTGATGCAGATGTTGAAATACCCCAAGATGCCATAAGAAGAATGGGCGTGGGATTTTTCCGCCCCATTGAGGAACCCCTTGTGGTGGATCGGGAAGGACAATGCTCCACACATGTGGAGCCCTCATCTACATAAGATCAACAAGCTCCTTCTATTGGAGAAATTCCTGCACCAACACAACAATCTGCTGAAGATCATCTGTCCCATGGACAAGTTGGTAGTCCCAGGCCGGACTATCCGCCCCCTAAAAGGGGCGGACAATCCACCCCTGGCACTCCAACTCGTTCCAGAGGATCCGGAGGAGAAGCCAACAACTCTGAAGCTCCCAGGCCGGATTCTCCGGCCCCCGAGGGCGGATTATCCGGCCCTGGGTCTCCAACTCGTGTCAGACACTCTCAGGAAGAAGGCTCTGGTGCTTCACCTCCCAGGCCGGATAGTCCGGCCCCTCCAAGGGTCGGATTATCTAGCCCTGAAGAACAAACTCAGCAGCAATCTTCTGGTGTTAATACAGATCAAGATCAAGATCAATGGCAAGGCAGTGATCAAGACAAGGATACAAATACTGAATCAACTCCTTCTAGAAACAATAAGGGCATTTAGAGAAATATCATAGATTCAAGGAGCTTGGCTTGACTACCCTTGCACAGTCACTTGCTCTTATTCATGTATTTGGTTTAGATGCGGGCATAGACATAGGGGGAGTGTGTTCCTAATTTATTGGGTCAACCCTCCCCCATAATGCTGAAAGCAAGTAAAATCATTTCCATTAATATCATTTTGTGATATGTGGGTCATCGATGAGTATTGGTTTTGAACTCAAGATACATCTTCGCAGTGTCATGCCATGCGCTCCAACATGGTGGCTTCGGACACCGCCCTCTTCCTTGAGAAGAGTTGTTTTCTAATGGTTTTTCTTTGGCTTTGCTTACTTTTTCCTCTTGTTCTTATGGGAAACACACTCAATTTTGGCTTTTGTTTGATTTGATTTTTTGCAAATTTGTGTGTGTAGTACCATCTCAGCTTGATGCTCTCAACCCAAGCCTTTCTCTCCCTCCTTGAACCATCTATTCTTGCACACAAGTCCTAAAAACACCATCAAGGGGTTTTGCAAGGTTGCTCCGGACTGAATCTGTACTTGACAGAATTTTCAGAGGGTGGGGGACTATCCGCCCTAAGTGGGGGGCAGATTATCCGCCTCGGGCGAAATCGGACCCTTATAGGCTGGGTAGGGGAGGGCAGGCTCAAATAGAGCATCCAGTCCTCCCCCAACCCTACCTCTGCCCCCAGCCGCCGCTGGAGCATCCGCCTCTCCCGGAGTCGATTCGACCACCGGATTCTCCGGGCTCTCCCCGAATCTTCTTCACCTCTCCTCCGGGTATCGTCTCCTCTGCGATTTTCCTCCAATGAGTGAGGGTAACTCCCTCATCTCTCTCCTTTTGTATGGGATGCATTTTATTTGGTGGAAATCTCGTTGTAGAAGATCCTTGGTGTTGTTCCTTACATGCTAGAATCAGTAGAATTGCAACCCTAGTACCCGATCTGTTTTGCCATCGTAGATCTGGGCCAATCCAGAATTTTTTTCATCGTTGGTTATGGGTTGCCTTGCTACTCTTTCTCCATGTTTTCTCCTGGACTTGTGGTATGCTTATCTCCATGCTATCTCTCTAAATGCTTTTCACAGGTGGTTCCAAGACGACCAAGACCTTCGCCCGTCGTCCCCGTGCCCGTTATCTCAAGCCTACCGCAAACGGGAAGTTCATTGACGAAACCGAGGTCAGCAGGGCAGCAAGAGAGGCTGCAAGGATGACAGAGGCAAGTAAGAAAACTAAGCGGACCGCATCTCGCAAGGGAAAACAGTCTCGACCCAATTACAAGTCTATGAACAGCATTCAGTATGCCACCATCCGCCAGACAGATTACTATGATGAGGCTGACAGTGATGGCCCACCCGAGGACTCTATGTTTTGGAATGCCCACTTTCGGGCTATTCATGATGATGTGTATGCCACTCTCAGGATTCGCCCCATGCACCCCATCAACTTGACTGAGGCTCAATCCAAGGCACGGCTCCTTGAGGCATTGGATGTGACCAACAAGATGGGGCTTCACCACCTCATGACCCTTCAATGAAACTATGACTCATCTATGGTGCGGCAGTTTTTCTCCACACTTGTGATCTGCGATGATGAGCGCCGCACTATGAAGTGGATGACCGGGACTACAATGATTCAGTCGGACTTTCGCACCTTTGGGCAGGTTCTTGGGTATGCATTCCATGGTCGTGACACTCCCTCTGGTCACCGCATCATTACTCCTCTGAAGCCATCCAAGGACACTGTGCTGGCCCCTTGCCTTTCTCCTGATGGTATTGCTGGTACTTTCACTGGACTCTCTCCCTTGTATGCCTCCCTTGTTGGCATGTTTCAGGACTGCATCGCTCCTAGTGGTGGCAACAATGACAGAATCCATGGCCACCTGGTTCCTCTCCTTGCGTTTGCTCACGAGTGTGCCACCAACCCTGGATCAGCCACAGGTTACAAGCTGGATGTCATGGACTACATATACCATGAAATGACGAATGCTATGATCAACAGGCTTTCTATTCCTTATGCTCCTTTCATTATGATGCTTTTCAAGCATATGTTGCCCCATGAGGAGTTTGGCACTGCTCTGGATGGTGTTCACAAACACAAGAAAATCTACAACAAGGCTCAGAAGACCCATCACCCTTCCACTGCCCCGGAATCCTTCATGCGTGATGCCCAGGCTAGTGGTCGTCGTTCCACGGTTTCCCCAATGGCACGCGAGGTTAAGCAGCTCACTTGGTTCCAGCGGCACATTCTTTGCATGGGCATTGACACTCACAAGGGCCAATATGAGGCGTATCGCATGGATCATGAGAGGGATCACACTCAGCAGCTTATTCTCCACCATGTCTCCTGTGCCACTGGCCACCCACCTCCTCCCACTGCTCCGGATCCATATGCTCAGTGGAACACTTCAGGGATCAACTATGGCGAGCACGAGAGTTGCCTCTTTCCTCCACCACCGAGGGCACCCACTCCTCCCGCTGATGACGATGATGATGAGTATGATGAAGAGGAAGGGGACGGGGATGACTACGACGAGGATGAGGAGGAGTGATCTTCAGGGGTGTTAGCATCGCTCTTCTTCCTTTTTGGCGTTTCGATACCAAAGGGGGAGAAGTAGTTCTATTAGGTCTCGTGGATTTGCAAGGGTCGGGCGCAAGCATTTTTTTTCAGCCGCTTTATTTGCTTGCTTGTGCCTTTTAGCGTGAACTCATTTTCCATTTGTGTTTGATCTTGTAAGACTTTGTTGTTCTCCCCTACATTTGGTACTATGTATGGTATTCATGGAAGTCTGGATTTATCTATTGTGGATCTCATGGAATTCTGGATTTATCTATGGAGGCATATTTGATGGCATATGGAACCATGGGACTATCTAATATTTGTGTCAATATTGTCGGTATTATTGGGATGATTGGAGGCTATCAAGCTAATTATATTCTTTGGCTATAATCACTTCCCGGTGGTATGACCTTGTTTCCCAACCCACCTTTGTTTCAATTCTCTTTGCTATGGAAGTTGTGTTCTCTCTAGTGTGTGTATTTGTATTCAAATGCAAATTTTAAATATGCACACATCTAGGGGGAGCGCCTTTCACTTTAAGGTGGCGTTATCCGGTTTCATTGCAAATCCTAGTATTGTCATCTAACACCAAAAAGGGGGAGATTGAAAAAACATTTCTTAATCCCTAGTGTTTTGTGTGTTAGATAACAATATCAAGGATTATTTAATGTGTGTTGAAGTGTTGCAGCTCTCTTTGAGAAAAAGGGAAAAGGACTCTGCCTTTGTGGGGCGGATAATCCGCCCCCCAGGGGCGGATAATCTGCCCCTCCCCTTGCCCAAGCAGGCGCAAGCCCCAGAAGGGGGGCGGAGTTTTGGCCGGATTTTCCGGCCCCGCCGGATAATCCGCCCCTCTGGGGGGCCGGACAGTCCGCCCCCTTGCTCATCGCCAAGGCGCAAGCCCCAGAGATGTGACGGAGTGTTGGCCGGACTTTCTGGCTTGGCCGGATAATCCACCCCCCCCCAAGATCTTCACCAAGTTTCACAGGCGCCAGCCCCAGAGAGGGGGCGGAGTTTCCCCCGGAGAATCCTCCTTTGGGGCGGATAATCCGCCCCCAAAGTTGTGCAACGGCCAGATCTGGGGAGGGGGTATTTAAGCCAGCCTTCCCCCTCCTGCCAGAACTCTTGATTCATTCAAAAAAGACCAGATCAGATCTGAAAGCTTCATCCAAGAGAGCTCCACCTAGATCCACCCAAAGGCCCCGTCCCTTGGGGAATCGAAGGAGGAGAACTCGATCTTCATCATCAGCAATCAAGCGCTCCATCTCCTCTCCATTCATTTGTAGAACCCTCGATCTAGTATTTCTTGCAAATACCTAGATCCTTGTTTTTGTTTATATTGATAAACCTTGTTCTTATGGCAGCTTGTTGTAATCTCGGGATCCCCCAATTTGGTTGTGGGTGTGTGCCCCGATAGTGTTGTAAAAGGCACCGGTTCCCTCCTCGAAGGGATCCAATAGTGGAGAAGGTGGATCAGGCCTCTCGTGGAGAGATCCATCGGAGAATAGGGTGAGGCCTATTGTGGCGTGGTGGTCTTAGAACCGCCCACCCCTCCAACGCAGATGTACTTTCCTTAACAAGGAAGGAACTGCGGTAAAACAAATCCCTGTGTCTCCGCGTGCTCCACTACAGTTTCCTCGCTCCTCTTTTTACGTTCTTAGTAGTTAGGTTTGCGTATAGGGAAATTATCGTAGTTGCATATCTAGAGAATTTACTTTGTGTCAAGCCTAAAATTGAAAAGGAATTAAAAATTGGTTAGCACCTATTCACCCCCCCTCTAGGTGCCCATACGATCCATTTCACCGGGGTATCTCAAACATTTCCGTTCACCCATGGCAAAAAAGACAAATTCATGCCGAATCGGTAGGAAGTGGGTCCGGTTTGAACTACAGGTACATGATATAAAGCTCATGATTTTTGGCAAAAATCATTTTTAGACTCACAATATGCTATTTCTTCAGAGATCCAATGCAATTTTAGCGAGGCTCATCCCCTAGCTAAGAACCTTCATGGTCGCCGTTTTGACCATAGTTTGAAACGGGTATAAACAATTCAAAAACGGTCCGATCAACGCAAATCCTTCGCGTGGTGTCTTATTATGTAACATAGTTGCAAGGAAAAATGCCAAACTTGATAAATTGAGTATGTCTCAAAAAAACGTTCATAAAATGACCTATCATGTTTGAGGTTTCATGGCTTTCAGGTTAAATGACCAATGTTATGGCTATAATCAGGGCATAGTTTGTGATAATTCACCCGAATCGTGCACACATGTGCATCATGGGATGGCGAACAATGTTGCGGAGGAAGTTTTCCATTTGGTCGCATGGAAAATCCATTTTTCATTTTCCGAGCGCAAAAAATGGGGCGATTTGTGAGGCAACCACCAAATGAAAGTTGAGCGATGCTACCATCCCATTTTTCAGAAATAATAGGACACTTTACATTGACAAATGTCCCAACCGAGGTATCTCAAACATTTCCGTCCACCCCTGGCAAAAAAGACAAATTCCTGCCGAATCGGCAGGAAGTGGGTCCGGTTTGAACTACACGTACATGATATAAAGCTCATGCTTTTTGGAAAAAATCATTTTTAGAGTCACAATATGCTATTTCTTCAGAGATCCAATGCAAGTTTAGCGAGGCTCATCCCCTAGCTAAGAATCTTCACGGCCGCCGTTTTGACCATAGTTTGAAACGGGCATAAACAATTCAAAAACGGTCCGATCAACACAAATCCTTCGCGTGGTGTCTTATTATGTGACATAGTTGCAAGGTAAAATACCAAACTTAATAAATTGAGTATGTCTCAAAAAAAGCCTTCACAAAATGACCTATCATGTTCGAGGTTTCATGGCTTTCGGGTCATATGACCAATGTTATGGCTAGAATCAGGGCATAGTTTGTGATAATTCACCAGTATTGTGCACACATGTGCATCATGGGATGGCGAACAATGTTGCAGGAGGAAGTTTTCCATTTGGTCGCATGGAAAATCCATTTTCCATTTAGCGAGCGCAAAAAACGGGGCGTTTTGTGAAGCAACCACCAAATGAAAGTTGCGCGATGCTATCATCCCATTTTTCAAGACACCTTACATTAACAAATGTCCCAACCAGGGTATCTCAAACATTTCCGTCCACCCCTGGCAAAAAAGACAAATTCCTGCCGAATCGGTAGGAAGTGGGTCCGGTTTGAACTACAGGTACATGATATAAAGCTCATGATTTTTGGTAAAAATCATTTTTAGACTCACAATATGCTATTTCTTCAGAAATCTAATGCAAGTTTAGCGAGGCTCATCCCCTAGCTAAGAACCTTCATGGCCGCCGTTTTGACCATAGTTTGAAACGAGCATAAACAATTCAAAAACGGTCCGATCAATGCAAATCCTTTGCGTGGTGTCTTATTATGTGACATAGTTGCAAGGAAAAATACCAAACTTGATAAATTGAGTATGTCTCAAAACAACCTTCACAAAATGACCTATCATGTTCGAGGTTTCATGGCTTTCGGGTTAAATGACCAATGTTATGACTAGAATCAGGGCATAGTTTGTGATAATTCACTCGTATCGTGCACACATGTGCATCATGGGATGACGAACAATGTTGCAGGAGGAAGTTTTCCATTAGGTCGCATGAAAAATCCATTTTCCATTTTCCGAGCGCAAAAAAGGGGGCGTTTTGTGAAGCAACCACCAAATGAAAGTTGCGCGATGCTACCATCCCATTTTTCAAAAATAATAGGACACTTTACATTGACAAATATCCCAACCGGGGTATCTCAAACATTACTGTCCACCCTGGCAAAAAAGACAAATTCCTGCCGAATCGGTAGGAAGTGGGTCCGGTTTGAACTACATGTACATGATATAAAGCTCATGATTTCTAGAAAAAATCATTTTTAGATTCACAATATGCTATTTCTTCAGAGATCCAATGCAAGTTTAGCGAGGCTCGTCCCCTAGCTAAGAACCTTCATAGCCGGCGTTTTGACCATAGTTTGAAACGGGCATAAACAATTCAAAAACGGTCCGGTCAACGCAAATCCTTCGTGTGGTATCTTATTATGTGACATAGTTGAAAGGAAAAACACCAAACTTAATAAATTGAGTATGTCTCAAAAAAACTTCACAAAATGACCTATCATGTTTGAGGTTTCATGGCTTTCGGGTCAAATGACCAATGTTATGGCTAGAATCAGGGCATAGTTTGTGATAATTCACCCGTATCGTGCACATATGTGCATCATGGGATGTCGAACAATGTTGCAGAAGGAAGTTTTCGACTTGGTCGCATGGAAAATACATTTTCCATTTTCCGAGCGCAAAAAACGGGGTTTTGTGAAGCAACCACCAAATGAAAGTTGTGCGATGCTACCATCCCATTTTTCAAAAATAATAGGACACCTTACATTGACAAATGTCCCAACCGGGGTATCTCAAACATTTCCGTCCACCCCTGGCAAAAAAGACAAAGTCCCGCCGAATCGGGAGGAAGTGGGTCTGGTTTGAACTACAGGTACATGATATAAAGCTCATGATTTTTGGCAAAAATCATTTTTAGACTCACAATATGCTATTTCTTCAGAGATTCAATGCAAGTTTAGTGAGGCTCATCCCCTAGATAAGTACCTTCATGGCCGCCGTTTTGACCATAGTTTGAAACGGGCATAAACAATTCAAAAACGGTCCGATCAACACAAGTCCTTCGCGTGGTGTCTTATTATGTGACATAGTTGCAAGGAAAAATACCAAACTTGATAAATTGAGTATGTCTAAAAAAAACCTTCACAAAATGACCTATCATGTTTGAGGTTTTATGGCTTTCGGGTCAGA
The DNA here is from genome assembly GCA_910589765.1 of Avena atlantica. NCBI lineage: Eukaryota > Viridiplantae > Streptophyta > Magnoliopsida > Poales > Poaceae > Avena > Avena atlantica. Next base: position 197,820,863 of record OU342738.1, on the reverse strand, counting down.
TGACCAATGTTATGGCTAGAATCAGGGCATAGTTTGTGATAATTCACTCGTATCGTGCACACATGTGCATCCTGGGATGGCGAACAATGTTGCAGGAGGAAGTTTTCCATTTGGTCGCATGGAAAATCAATTTTCCATTTTCTGAGCGCAAAAAACGGGGCGTTTTGTGAAGAAACCACCAAATGAAAGTTAAGCGATGCTACCATCCCATTTTTCAAAAATAATAGGACACCTTACATTGACAAATGTCCCAACCGGGGTATCTCAAACATTTCCGTCCACCCCTGGCAAAAAAGATAAATTCCTGCCGAATCAGTAGGAAGTGGGTCCGGTTTGAACTACAGGTACATGATATAAAGCTCATGATTTTTGGAAAAAATCATTTTTAGACTCACAATATGCTATTTCTTCAGAGATCCAATGCAAGTTTACCGAGGCTCATCCCCTAGCTAAGAACCTTCATGGCCGCCGTTTTGACCTTAGTTTGAAACAGGCATAAAAAATTCAAAAACGATCCAATCAACGCAAATCCTTCGCGTGGTGTCTTATTATGTGACATAGTTGTAAGGAAAAATACCAAACTTGGTAAATTGAGTATGTCTCAAAAAAAAAAACTTGGTAACTTGGTAAATTTAGAGACAAAAATCAATTCTTTTAAACTTCTAATAAAAAGATACAAATAAATTAAAAAAATAAAAAATAAACTATCCTAACCATACCAGCCGAGCTGGACCGGCCCGTGGCAGCCCAAGTAAACACGGCAGCCCATCTTTGAGAAAGAAAAGAGGAATATAGGAGGAGTCGGGCCTCAAGGCCCAGGCGTAAGATCCGTCCATATGTTAATAAAGGTTGTGCGTGCATATTTTACAAGAAGCCAGGTTTGTCCTAGTGGTTGTTGTCCCTTGTTGTGGACAGGAAGGTCGCTGGTTCGACCCCCACCATGGTCCATTTTTTGTTAAAATTAATTCTGTATTGTGAGAGAAACTTAATTCCTAATATGAACATTCTGTATATATTCTGACATGATCTGAGACGTGGCTAGGTTGTTAACCTTTAAGGTGGAGATGGTGAGATCGTCGGTTCAAATCCCAGGAGCATCTATTTTTGAACCGGTTATTTGCCACGTTGTTGGAGTTTGAGAAAGGAAAATATATGAAGATAACCTAGAGAAGTAAATTAATAAAGGTTGTGTAGCGTGTTGGTTGTCATACTTAATAACTAAGTAAGGTCGTGGGTTCGATTCCTGGATGCACATCTTTTTTGAATTATTTTCTTCAGATGGTTAGATCATTGGTGATATGATGAAAATTCCTGGACCTGAACCATTTTTTGATTTATTTTCTAAAGAGCGATCTAGTTGGTTAGATCGGTGGTGGTTCATGATGTGAGTGGGTAGGCCTACATGTCAGGTAGATTGATACATAGAATTACATATATACAAAGATTGAAAGAAAGACATACGTAGACATAATTGGTGATGTGGCCAACCAGTCCATTCAATATATTATATTTTATACAATATGACGATTTAAATTGGTCATGATGGGGCATAAATAAGGATCTAAGCTGTATTCTAGAGTTTATGACGATTTCTTATCCTGAAATTACGACGATTTTGACCAAATCGTCGTAATTCTATAGGATTTTGACCTCTCCAAACAGCCTATGACCATCTTGTATGAAATCGTCATAGATCTATGACGATTTCATTCCTCGTCACTACAAGAAGGTCACAAGTTAACACATTTCTTGTAGTGATTGGTGGATAAAACATGATTAAACCCTAGTATAGATATATTATCCTAGGTTAGCCTTGACAAGTCACATTAATATAATGTGAGGTTGGAGTCTGAGATACTAGAGTTAAGTAGAGACAAGATATCATGATCAAGATGATGCTAGAGTAACATAGGATTATAGAAGTAGTAGTTTCCTCTTGGGAAATAATCACACTTGAGATGAAGTAGTTTGATATAGACACCTACTGGAGTAATATTAAGGAGGATGATTAAGGAAGAGTATGAATGGAGTTAGAAGTAACCATTTGATGGATTGGAGATTATTAATAGTAGAATAGTTTGGTATAACCAAATATGTATATGAGAAGATTATGAAAAGCTTTAGTGTCAAGCTCATTAGAATTATAAATGGATTTAGAAGAATAAAAAAGTGGATAAGAATATTCTTGAAAAGTAAAGCTCATCATGTTAACACATGATGATGGATAGGAAGAAGTAGTACATTTAGGAAAGAAATTATTTAAGTAGAAGTCAAGAATTATGAAATATGGAAGGTAGGACTTCTTGGTAAACATGTAAACCTAAATCTTTAACCAAACAAAATGTCCATTTCATCTGATTGATCTAACATCTTATTTACACAAAGCTTCATAGAAATATTTACTATATCAAATCACTTGAGCACATCTTTGTCATTTTCAACCATCATTATCATAGGTGCTTATGGAACTATCTTTATAAATTGTTTCTCATAAGTTAGCCTATAAAGCAATCCCAATATTTTACTTAAATGGTGCTATTATTAAAATCACAAACATAAAGACAATAGGTTTAGCCATTAACTTTTATTCACATCAATAAAATAAATATGAGAATATTAAATCTTCTAAGAACTTATGGTAAAGCATTTTCAATTCAAACTTAAACTCATATGTTAATTGTAATAAAATATATGTTACTATTTCCTAAATCTATGAGAATAATATTAACCATATTAATTCTTTTGAATATCATGCATCAAATAATGATATATGATCATTATATAAAATTTTCCCTCCAAACTATAAGTTAAGAAAATATGAATTCTATCATTAAATAAAGAAATATCTTATAATAAATCCATGGCTTATTATGGAAAGAAAATGAATAACAAAGTTCCTTACCAAATATTAGAATGATCTATATAAACAAAATAAAGAAATACAACATTAATTAATAAAAGATCATAAAATGACTTTAATGTCATACATTACTGTTGCAACTATTTAACAAATAAATTCTCTAAAAGAAATTTGAAACAAATGTGTAATACACAAATCTGAAAATAAAATAGAAAAGAGAAAAGGAAACAGTAAGGAAAAAACTATAACCAGGCCGCAGCCCATTACCCCTCTTTCTTAACCATCGCCCACGAGGAACCACAGCAACCCAACCGCAGCCCAGTAGCAGCCCAACAACCAGCCCGACATAGCTTTCTCTCTGGCTGACGAGTGGGCCAGCATGGGACTGTGGGTTGAACCTTGAAACGTCGCAGGGGGTTATCCGCAAAAAGACCTTCGTCGTCTTCCTCGTCTATTGGAAGCTGCTCGGTGGAGGCAGCCGATGCCGTCCGTCGCCGCCGTGCGCTGCGATGATCGCCGCCGACACTCGGGGTGGACATAAGATTGCCACCGTGACTCTCCCGCTCGTCCTCATCCCCATATCCCCCTCTGAAACTCTCTCTCTCTCTCTCTCGTTCCTCTCTGACCGAAAACCAAGCCTCGCCGGAGCTGCTCACCGCCGTTGGAATCACCTCGTAGCCCTCGTTCTCCCAAGTTAGGTCAGGGAAGCCCGAAGATCCTCTGTCGAGCCAATCGACATCTCACGGCTGCCGCTAGTCACCGATGTTCGTCGTCAAATTCGACCTCGCCTCGCCCTATCGACCGCACCACCGTGTTCCTGGTGAGTCACTGAGGCTCCTTGTATGCTTAAAAGCTTCGTTTGCTTCCTAAATCCATGCCGCCATGATCATCTGCGAGCACCGCCGCATGAGCTCGTCGCCTGCAGTCCTGCAGCGACCAAAATAGGGCGGCGCCACCACCAATAGGTCCCTCGAGACACCCTCTTTCCAACAAGCCTAGGCACTACCCCGCGCACGCACGAAATCGCTCGATCGATCACCGATCTGAGAGGGTTTCCAGCGGGATGACGTCAGGATGATATCATCCTTGATCAAGTACAAGTTTTGACTAGTCCACTGCCCGCGTGGCATCTGACGTGGTCCTGATCCCACGGGTCAGTGACTAGGGTAGAGTTAGACTGCGTGTAAAAAGTTCTCTGCCTGTTTAATAAATTGGTAAAAACAAAATAAATTCAAATATAAATATTCTAGAAATGTAATAAAATAATTAAATGTTGAAAATTTAATATCTTTTGTTTTGTAATTCAAAAAAATTCTTGTAATATATGAATTTTTTTAGAAAAATAAAATCTATAACTTAAAACCATTACCAAACATTATTATATTAACAATTTAAATAATTATTATTTAAAGATTTTATAAGTAATAAAACTTTAATAATTCATATTTTAATAATGGTAAATGTTAAAAATATAAATAAAATACCAACTATCTTGGAAAAATAAAAACAATACTTTAAAACTATAATTATACATTATTATTTCACTTAATTAAAGATTTGTTAATTATTAAGTATTTATAAAGTAATAGACCTTATAAAAATCATATCTTATTATTTTTAAATCACAAAAATAAGTGTAATATACCAAAATGATAACAAAAATAATACCTACATGTTAAAAACATAATATTCCACTTTTGAGTTAAAGCATACAAGAATTATAAATGGATTTAGAAGAATAAAAAAAGTGGATAAGAATATTCTTGACAAGTAAAGCTCATCATGTTAACACATGATGATGAATAGGAAGAAGTAGTACATTTAGGAAAGAAATTCTTTAAGTAGAAGTCAAGATTATGAAATATGGAAGGTAGGACTTCTTGGTAAACATGCAAACCTAAATCTTTAACCAAACATAATGTCCATTTCATCTGATTGATCTATCATCTTATTTACACAAAGCTTCATAGAAATATTTACTATATCAAATCACTTGAGCACATCTTGTCATTTTCAACCATCATTATCATAGGTGCTTATGGAACTATCTTTATAAATTGTTTCTCATAAACCTGACTTATAAACCTGAAATACATGGAGTACTATATTTGAAAATAGGGTTCTGATCCAGTACTACCCCCTCACCCCTAAACTCGTACAAACTTGTATAATGTTGAACACAAGGATGGCTTAGATTGCTTGATAACCCTTCGTGATTAATATATACACGTATATGTAACTCTGTATAAAATCTTGTATAACTCAACCAAATAGTTCATAGTCGTACATGTACTAGTACGAGCTGTACGGAAAGGAAAAAATGTATGCTTGTATGCCGGATCAACGTCGGGATGGTGATAATGGTGGCGATCGGGTCTAGAAAACCGTTGACTCAGCTTGGCTGGCGCACGTATCGGCTTGGCCTCGTAGGTATGTGTGAAGGGGTTATGTGGTAGAAAACAAAAAATACCTACTACGAGAATGCATTAACCCAAGATCTATCTATGGAGAAGTACAATAACGAGTGAGATACGGTATTCATACTTTTGAAGACCGGTCACGGGATTAAGTTCCCACACAAACGTTGCTGATGAAGCCGAGCGAAGTAGACCTCAAGCTCTAGAAGGCTTCAAGCGTCCAACACCACTAGTAGTAGTGCCTCGTCGAGTTTCACACGTGTACGGTGTAAAAGACATCTCCCGGGTCCTATTCCAGCAAGGCACGTAAGAAGAAGATCTGGACCGATTCCAGCAGCACGACGGCTTGTACTGGTACAGAACTCTCTTCCTCGTAGTATGTTCCTTACTTGGGAACACGCAGGAAGGTAGAGAGCGGGAGAGAGAATGGCTAATACCAATTGTGGATAAGGAATTGGGGGGAGGGTACCCCTATATATAGAAGAAAACTGGACACTTCCCACCTCCCAAGTCTCGGGGTGGGACTAAACAAGAGGAGGTGGGAGAAAAGAGTTGGCCGACATGGAATGGGCCCCACCCACGCGCCCAAGCCCACCTAGGGGTGGCAGGCGGGGTGGGATCCCTCTTCCCTCCTAGGGAAGGCCCATGTGAAAATTTTCTCTCTTTATTTTATATTTAATAATTCACATATAATATTAATTTACAATTAAATATTAAATGTGTATTATTTAATTCCTCTTATTCAAAAATCTTTTTGAATGACTTCTGAATATTTTTGTTTTTCTCCGGAATATTTTCGGTTCTCTCTCTTCCCATTTCTCTATCGATAGTAGATCAACCCACAACGTCGATTACCCTTAAGCATGACACCCTTACGATTCGGTAATGTTCAGGTATGATGGGGACATCACCCCAATTAATTGATCACCACTGGTATCTGGAAACACATGTAGATCCCTTCACATTCCATAAATATGGTTGTTCGCTTGAACCTTCTAAACGTCGAGTCTTATTCCCTTTGCACAACGATACCTGGTTTGGCCAAGACCTGGTCTCACATATCCATATACAATTTGATCCTATTACCAATAAACACATTTACTCGTTACTGTGATATCACATCCGTGTGATCTAAATCACATGCTTGCAAGATCATTGATGTGGTTTCGCCGAGTGGGCCTAGAGTATCTATCCGTCACTCAGATAGGCAAATATCTATCTCGATCATACCCCTCAACTATTCCTCTATAATACCTTATGCACACCTTTATAGCCACCTAGTTACGGTCATGAAGGTTAATGTAATCAAAGCAGTCGCGGGAGATAGTGATTAAACATGATCTCACGGTCGAAGGATTAAGTTACTACGCTTTGCTAGATATCGCAACATTGAACATTGTGACTAGATCACATTTCAATTCAATGGTAGGGTGTGTCCATAACTTCATAAGTGACCTCGTTGTTAGTTGACTATTTTGCGCCAAGTCCATGATCAGGAAACCTCGATCATCATCTGCCCAACGAACTAGTACTAGAGGATACTAGGGACCTGGTTGTTTATATACCACACTTGTATTAATATTTCCTCTTAATACAATTATAACATGATACAAAATTTATTATGAAGATTGAGAGATATAACAATAAAACACTTTATTTATTGGACTCTAGGGCATATCTCCTTCAGTCTTCCACTTGCACTAGAGTACAATTACACTAGTTTTACAATAGGCAATAATCTAACATTGATAGAATCTCGGTGTTGATCATACTTTGTTTGTGGAAGAGGCTTAGTGAATGGATTAGCTACATTCACATCTGTATGTACTTTACAAATTCTAATGTTTCCCTCAACAACTAATTCTCTTATTACATGGTAATGTCGGGGTATGTGCTTGGCCATGGAGTGGAACCTATGGCCCTTCGCATTCGCAATGGCCCCCGTGTTGTCGCAGTAGATGCACACATGGTCTTGCGCATTTGGGAACACTCCAAGTTTTGTGATGAACTTCTTCATCCGGACGGCTTCATTTGATGCATCACCAGCAACCATGTACTCCGACTCCATTGTAGATTGAGCCATCGAACCATGTTTTCCGCACCACCATTAACCATGAACATGTACCCTGTTTGAAACTTAGAGTCATCTGGATCAATGGAGAATCTTGCATCCATGTAACCTGTTATGGTAAGCTCTTCTTCACATCCTCCAAAGACTAGAAATGTATCTTTAGTTCTTCTCAAGTACTTGAGGATATTTTTAACTGCATTCCAATGAAGCGTCCCTGGGTTGCTTTGAAAATGGTTCGTCATGCTAAGAACCAAGGCTACATCTGGTCTAGTGCTTAGCATGGCATACATGATGGAGCCAATGGACGAGGCATAGGGAACACCTCTATTGCTTCCTTGTCATGATCTATTTCTAGGCATTGAGTCAGACACAACTTCTCACCTTTTATAATTGGCAAAGAACTTTTCTTTGAAAATTCCAATATGAAATACTTCAGAATCTTTTCTATGTAGGTGCTTTGACCAAGAATCAGCAGACGCTTCGATCTGTCTCTATAGATCTTAATGCCCAATATGTAGGCAGATTCACCCATGTTCTTCATAGAGAATTTACTATTTAAATACTCTTTCACTCTATCTAGAAGTTTCATGTCATTCCCTATCAACAATATGTCGCCCACATATTGTACTAGGAATGCCACTGACTTGTCATTCAATTTCTTGTATATGCAGGCTTCTTCATTTTGGACAAATCCTAAAATTTTGATGACTTTATCAAATCACATATTCTAGCTCTGAGATGCTTGCTTTGTTCATAAATGCACCTGTAAAGCTTGCATACTTTATCATCATCTCCTGGACTGACAAAACCCTATGGTTGCATCATATACAATTCTTCCTCAATGTTTCTATTTAGGAAGGCGGTTTTCATGTCCATCTATGATATTTCATAATTGAAATACGCAACAACTTCTAGTAGAAACCGAATAAACTTAAGCTTCTCTACGTGAGAGAATTTCTCATCGTAGTCAATACCTTAATTTGTCGTAAACCCTTTGCGACAAGTTGAGCTTTGTAGACAGTGATGTTTCCACTTATTCTCTATGGCCTTTTGGCCTTGGGCAATATCCACAAGGTCCATTCCTGGTTGTCATACATGACTTCATTTTGGATTCCCTAGCTATTTGCCATTTTTTAGGTTCAGGGCCTTCCATTGCTTCTATGTAGGTTGCAGGTTCATCATGTTCCACAATCATGACCATGTTCACAAGATAACTGCACCATTTAGGGGTTACACATTTTCTTGTTGATCTGCGGGGTTCGATAGCTATGTCTTTAGGAGATTCATGATCATCATCATTGTAACATCCCAGCATTAGAACTTAGAAATAAGCTGAGCACAGATGTGTGCATTGCATTCATGCATAGAAAATCCGAATAATTTTCGCGCTTTTAAATAAAAACTTTTCAAAGAGATTGAAGCTTCTCTTAACTTTATGGAATTGAAGTAGATCATCAAGTTGACTGCGATAAGATTCAATATGACCTTTGCTAAAACCTTATTTTGGGTAAGGGAGATTTGATCTAAGGGTAGATCAAATGTAATAAAAGTTAACCCTAATACATTACTTAATGATCTATATTTAATCGTTAAGTAATCATACCCTAGTATTCATTACACAACTCATGAATACTAAGTTATAAACATAACTTAAGTAATAGGAGTGTAACAACTAAATCTTGATCTATTTTAATCTCATCTACTTATACCATGTGTATCATGGAAATACCTAACTTTAATTCTGTAGTGAGATTGAGTAGGAAAGAAACCAAGTCAAGATCATCCACCATATATCTTTCTTTCCATATCAATCCTTATGGAATCCTATGTCAATATCTATTGTTCATCAATGTTGAGTAATCAACTATTGATTCACCGATTATTAAACTATCAATTCTTGATCTATCAACTCTTGTCTTTATCATAACAATCACTCTAAGTCCTTAGAGAATGAATTAAGAAGAGGTAGATGGTAATGCTAGTTTTAGATATCATCTATAGGATGGGAGTGATTGAAGGAAATCAAATCAATATGGTAACAAAGAAGATTACAAGGATGAAGCCTGAAGATAGATACCAAGGAGAAATCCTATTGGATTAAGTAAGCATAGTCCATGAATAGCATTCTTTAATCCAATAGAGATACTAAGAAGATAATTTCAATACAACTATAATGTTGTATTGATGAAGCCTTAATTAGCCAACTGGAAACCTAAACCATAAAGGATCAAAGGATTATAATGACCATGCCTTATTCACCAATATTGAATGCTTATATCAAGTATAAGTGACATTGGTGGATAAAACATGATTAAACCCTAGTATAGATATATTATCCTGGGTTAGCCTTGACAAGTCACATTAATATAATGTGAGGTTGGAGTATGAGATACTAGAGTTAAGTAGAGACAAGATAATATGATCAAGATGATGCTAGAGTAACAGAGGATTATAGAAGTAGTAGTTTCCTCTTGGGAAATACTCACACTTGAGGTGAAGTAGTTTGATATAGACACCTACTAGAGTAATATTAAGGAGGATGATTAAGGAAGAGTATGAATGGAGTTAGAAGTAACCATTTGATGGATTGGAGATTATTAATAGTAGAATAGTTTGGTATAACCAAATATGGATATGAGAAGATTATGAAAAGCTTTATTGTCAAGCTCATTAGAATTATAAATGGATTTAGAAGAATAAAAAAGTGGATAAGAATATTCTTGAAAAGTAAAGCTCATCAGGTTAACATATGATGATGGATAGGAAGAAGTAGTACATTTAGGAAAGAAATTCTTTAAGTAGAAGTCAAGAATTATGAAATATGGAAGGTAGGACTTCTTGGTAAACATGTAAACCTAAACCTTTAACCAAACATAATGTCCATTTCATCTGATTGATCTATCATCTTATTTACACAAAGCTTCATAGAAATATTTACTATATCAAATCACTTGAGCACATCTTTGTCATTTTCAACCATCATTATCATATGTGCTTATGGTACTATCTTTATAAATTGTTTCTCATAAGTTAGCCTACAAAGCAATCCCACTATTTTACTTTAAATGGTGTTATTATTAAAATCACAAAACATAAAGACAATAGGTTTAGCCATTAACCTTTATTCACATCAATAAAATAAATATGACAATATTAAATCTTCTAAGAACTTATGGTAAAGCATTTTCAATTCAAACTTAAACTCATATGTTAATTGTAATAAAATATATATTACTATTTCCTAAATCTATGAGAATAATATTAACCATATTAATTCTTTTGAATATCATGCATCAAATAATGATATATGATCATTATATAAAATTTTCCCTCCAAAATATAAGTTAAGAAAATATGAATTCTATCATTAAATAAAGAAATATCATATAATAAATCCATGGCTTATTATGGAAAGAAAATGAATAACAAAGTTCCTTACCAAATATTAGAATGATCTATATAAACAAAATAAAGAAATACAACATTAATTAATAAAAGATCATAAAATGACTTTAATGTCATACATTACTGTTGCAAATATTTAACAAATAAATTCTCTAAAAGAAATTTGAAACAAATGTGTAATACAAAAATCTGAAAATAAAACAGAAAAGAGAAAAGGAAACAGTAAGGAAAAAACTATAACCAGGCCGCAACCCGTTACCCCTCTTTCTTAACCATCACCCACGAGGAACCACACCAACCCAACCGCAGACCAGTAGCAGCCCAACAACCAACCCGACATAGCTTTCTCTCTGGCTAACGAGTGGGCCAGCATGGGACTGCGGGTTGAACCTTGAAACGTCGCAGGGGGTTATCCGCAAAAAGCCCTTCGTCGTCTTCCTCGTCTATTAGAAGCTTCTCGGTGGAGGCAGCCGATGTCGTCCGTCGCTGCCGTGCACTGCGACGATCGCCGCGGACACTCGAGGTGGAGATAAGATTGCCACCGTGACTCTCCCGCTCGTCCTCATCCCCATATCCCCCTCTGAAACTCTCTCTCTCTCTCGAGTTCCTCTCTGACCGAAAACCAAGCCTCGCCAGAGCTGCTCACCGCCGTCGATCTCGAGCCCCCTATCCTCCCTGAGGGTGCCGTTGGACTCACCTCGTAGCCCTCGTTCTCCCAAGCTAGGTCAGGAAAGCCCGAAGATCCTCTGTTGTGCCAATCGACATCTCACGGCCGCCGCCAGTCACCGACGTTCGTCGTCAAATTCGACCTCGCCTCGCCCTATCGACCGCACCACCGTGTTCCTGGTGAGTCACTGAGGCTCCTCGTATGCTTAAAAGCTTCGTTTGCTTCCTAAATCCATGCCGCCATGATCGTCTGCGAGCACCGCCGCATGAGCTCGTCGCCGGCAGTCCTCCAGCGACCAAAATAGGGCGGCACCACCACCAATAGGTCCCTCGAGACACCCTCTTTCCAACAAGCCTAGGCACTACCCCGCGCACGCACGAAATCGCTCGATCGATCACCGATCTGAGAGGGTTTCCGGCGGGATGATGTCAGGATGATCTCATCCTTGACCAAGTCCAAGTTTTGACTAGTCCACTGCCCGCGTGGCATATGACGTGGTCCTGACCCCACGGGTCAGTGACTAGGGTAGAGTTAGACTGGGTGTAAAAAGTTCTCTGCATGTTTAGTAAATTGGAAAAAACAAAATAAATTCAAATATAAATATTCTAGAAATGTAATAAAATAATTAAATCTTGTAAATTTAATATCTTTTGTTTTGTAATTCAAAAAAATTCATGTAATATATGAATTTTTTTAGCTATAACTTAAAACCATTACCAAACATTATTATATTAACAATTTAAATAATTATTATTTAAAGATTTTATAAGTAATAAAACTTTAATAATTCATATTTTAATAATGGTAAATGTTAAAAATATAAATAAAATACCAAAAATCTTGGAAAAATAAAAACAATACTTTTAAACTATAATTATACATTATTATTTCACTTAAAAGATTTGTTAATTGTTAAGTATTTATTAAGTAATAAGCCTTATAAAAATCATATCTTATTATTTTTAAATCACAAAAATAAGTGTAATATACCAAAATGATCACAAAAATAATACCTACATGTTAAAAACATAATATTCCACTTTTGAGTTAAATAAAAAGTTAAACACTTTTATAACTTGAATTTAAACCTATTTCCTTAAATTAATAACTCATATAAAGGTAAATAAAATTGTTAATAATGCTAAAAAATAGCCAATTGAGTGTAATAAATAGTATTAGTCTTCAATATTGATAATATGAAGTCAAAATGGTTCAACACATTTTAAATGCAATTTTATTGAATTATCCTTCAACCATAAGTGTAGATTATTTTATAAAGGATTATTATTTAATATAAAATCTCCAAGAATAATTTATAATGAGATAAAACCTATTCCTTTACTTTAACTACAAGTTTATAAACAAATCAAAACACTATAGTGAGTTCATAAGTAGTAAATAATATTGTTTACTTATTCACAAACCTTAACCACACCCTTATAGGGATATAAATCCGTTTATACATTTATAATGTAAAGAAACCACTACCAAATAAAAGTAATACCATTCTTAAGTAACTTTAAAGAAACATTATGAAATGAAAAAGGTATAAGTATAAAAAGCATTACACCTAAAGTCCATCTATGTTTTAAAGTTAACTTTAGTCTACAAGACTTTAAGTATCATGCTAAAAACTTTATTATATACTCTATAGTTAACTTTGTTCTGTTATAATTAAGTTATAAAGTATCTTAATACCAAACTAACAAAGTTAAAAACCAAGATAGATAAGTCTCAAATACTAATGATGTCATTATTCAAATGGAGTAATCCTATCTTACTTAAAGACTATAACTAAAAAGAACACCTCATTAGGTTAACTTAAAAGTTTAAAAACTTCTGCTTAGTTAAGTAAGATCTTTTTCAAATGTTATTCTTTTTGCCACTTCAAACAACAAATGACAATTAATAATAATCACATTGCATTATGCTTTAATAGTACATTTAGGATTAATAACACTTAAGTTCTTTATAAGTGACACTACTTATAAAGTAAATTTGAAGATAAACAATTATGGTATAAGCAATCTTGAATAGCATTTCACATTAATGTGTATCTCATTGTTTTATGATATTATAATTACATATTTTTTCACACATACTCACAAGCCTAAATAAGAAGCATAAGTATGAAACTTATCTAAAAGAATAACCCATTCTAAAGAATCCATCTCCAGTTTCCAAACCCTAGATCGACGTTTATCCCGGGATTCGAGTTTACGAAATTGCATTACATTACTTATGCATAATAGCATCTTGCTTCTTTAAACATTAGTCCTTACCGGACCAATGATGCTGATTTCAGATATTGGATCTTATATTGTCTCGAAGACCGTGAGTGCATAATCTTGCAATCACAAAAGGCAAGTTCACACTTGCTCATGTCCTTTGATTATTTTCTGTAAAGTATTTTGCAAATCCAGTGTTGTCATCACCTGCATGTGAAAAAGGACAGAAAACACTATTTTCATAATAATGTGATTATAGGTTATTTACCATGAGGTAATAACCTACTATAAGAGTTTCGGTGGTAAAGGAACATATTATCTAGGACTTAACAACCAATATCGCCAGTGATTCTTGCGCCGTATATTACGAGTTGACCATGAGATTTGGAATGGGACGAAGAAGTCAGCTGTATCTTTTCTCTTTCGCATGGAGCCGGATGTGTGGGTTGTGGCAGTTATCACTCGTAGTGTGCATATTATATCGTAATTCGTAGAGGATATGCAGCATATGTGTGGGAGCCCTCAACGTCCCACGATAGTTCCGGCATCTGAACGGTCTGTACTGCCAATTGCCATAATTCAATAGGTGTGCTGGCGTACACCAAGGAGACATGAGGGGTCGCGGAGAAGGCAGTGATTGGCTTGGATCTTAGTCTGGGCCTCACACCAAGGAAGTGTGAACGAGTTCGCGGCCCGGATGTGCAATAAAGCTAAGATCTCTCATGGGTAAAGTGACGCACCTCTGCAGAGTGTAAGAACTGTAACTTGTTACTCCCTGTTCTGGGAAGGAGCTGCGAACGCGGCGGGAAAGAAACTCCATGAAAGTTCTGGTAAACCTGTGAAGGCTGACGGACATAGCTTTTCATAATAAAAGCAACCTTTGAAGAAATGTTTACGAAAACTTGCATTGCCTACGACTTGCGGTCTGTGGCTGTAGATATAGTGCATCAAACACTCCTTTTCTAGTGAACTTGCTGAGTACGCTCGTACTCAAAGTATCTTCTTAACCCTTGCTAGGTTCTAAAGCCAGTACAGACGATGTATACATCAAGTTATGCTCTAGGAATTATCACCAGAATCTAAAGTTCTTCAATGAAGTCAAGAAAGTCAACATATACATCAACTCAAGTAAAGATGAAGTTATTGATTAGATAGGAATATAATCTCTAGCCATAGGACCTATTTCTGTAGTGTATTGCGATAGCCGCAATGCCAGACCATTAGTTCAGATACTAGTCTTAATAGTATGATAGTTTTTGAGTTATTTATTTCTGATTCTTCTTTGTAAGAAGATTCTTGGTCTCTCTTTAAACTAGAGTGTTCTCTGGATCTTGTGTAAAGAGTTGATTTGTAACCTCTAGTCAATGTCTTGGACCTTCTGTGTTTTAGTTGTACCACTCTGAGGGATGTAATACTAGTGAACGGTGTTTCATTGGTGTTATGTCAACGACTATAGTGTACTATATCATGCAGTGGTATGCTGGGTCACCGCAATCATTCGCTCCCACTTCAATAAATAAGGGTGGCTCCAGAACTGCTTTCATTGTGACACTCAGTATTTGAAGATCAGGGTGATAATCTCATCGAGTTCTATCTTCCTTCCACTCACACCCTTCTCGAGAAACTCTTTCTCGATAAAGGTACCATTCTTCGCAACAAACGTTTTACCCTCAGCTTGTTTGTAGAAGGTATATCCAATAGTTTTCTTTGGATATGCTACAAAGATGCATTTTCCGCTTTCATTTCGAGTTTGTGAGGCTGCAGTTTCTTAAAATAAGCCTCATATACCCAAACCTTCAGAAAAGACAACTTTGGCTTAGTGCCATGCCATATCTCATATGGTGTTGTCTTCACGGACTTGGATGGCGCTCTATTTAAAATGAATGCATCAGTCTCAAGTGCATATCCCCAGAAATATACATATAAGTTAGTAAGAGACATCATAAACTGTATGCTATTCAATAGTCACTACAAGAAATGTTTCCTTTCATAACGACTTGGCATGTCGGTCGTTGTAGAAGGCGCTTCTTCCACGACGAATTTCTTGGCTTGGCCGTGGCCGATGGAAAATATGTTTTTCGGTTTCGTGCCCCTCTACTAAGATGAAACCGCTAAAAAGGTGGACGAAGCTTGATGAGCGCATGGGAGAAGCAAGATTATCGGTTCCTCGCGCGATGTTGACTCGCTTAAGTCTTTTTAGGCATGTGGGTCTCGACGTCAGTGACTCTAGCAGAATATACTTTTCGCTCGCACCTCCCTGATTTGAACTCGATAACATTGTTCGATGCATCTTCCGTTTAGTCAGGCTGCTGAGTTCCACATGTCAGCCTCTCATTAGAAAAAACGTGTGTATGAGGGAATTTTTTTCCTTCCCTGTTCTGAACTTGATAGCGTTGCTCGATGCATCTGCCGTTAAATCAGGCTGCTGGGTCCCCTATGTCATCCTCACAGTAGAAAAAATGTGTGCATGATGGAATTTTTCTTTGGCTCGTGCCTCCCTGATTTGAACTCGATAATGTTGCTTGCTCTATCTGCCATTTAGTCATGTTGCTAGGTCCCCCATGTTAGCCTTTCATTAGAAGAATCATGTGTATGATGGAATTTTTTCCTTCGCTCGCGCTACCCTGTCCGAACTTGATAGCTCAGTTCGATGCACATACTGTTTAATCACAAGGCTGGGCCCCACATGTCATCCTCTTATTAGAAGAAACGTGTGTATGATGGATTTTTTCCTTCTCTAGCGCTACCATGTTCCAAACTACATATCATAGCTTGCTGCATCAGCCTTTTATTCAAGTTGGTGGGTCCCTTATGTCAGCCTCACATTAGAAGAATAGTGTGTATGATGTAATTTTTTTCTTCTCTAGTGCTACTCTGTTTTGAACTACATAGCGTTGCTCGACGAATCTGACATTTGGTCACGCTGCTTGGTCCTATATGTCAGCCTCTCATTAGAAGAAACGTGTGCATACTGGAATTTTTTCTTCGCTCGCCCCTCCGTGTTTCAAACTTGGCAACGTTGCTCGATGCATAAGCCGTTTATATAGGCCGGTGGGTCCCCATGTCAGCCTCTCATTAGAAGAAACGTGTGCATGCTAGACTTTTTTCTTGCTCGCTCCTTCCTATTTCGAACTTCGCAACGTTGCTCGATGCATCAATCGTTTATACAGGCTGGTGGGTCCCCCATGTCAGCCTCTCATTACAAGAAACATGTGTATGCTGGACTTTTTTCTTGATCGTGTCTCCCTGTTTCGAATTTGGCAATGTTGCTCGATGTGGTGGATGTTTATACAGGATGGTGGGTCCCCCATGTCAGCCTCTCATTAGAAGAAACGCGTGCATGCTGGACTTGTTTCTCCCTCGCGGATCCCTATTTGGAACTTGGCCATGTTGCTCGATGTGGAAGCACGTGTATAAGGACTTGCTGGTGGCTCCCACATGCCAATCTCTCTGTAAATCAAACGTGTGTATAATGGACTTTTTTTGTTGGTTTTGCTATTTTGACCTTGGCACCGTAGCTCGGTGTGGTAGCTGTGTATGGTCTTGCTACTGGGGCCCACGTGTCAGCCTCTTTGGTATGTCCTGGCTTGTGGGTCCCTGATGCCATCCTCTCTATACAAGTACTTAACTTCTCTTTTTCAAACCCGCACATTAAGAGGTACACTGCAGGATGGTGGGTCCGCAATGTTAGCCTCTCCGTAAAGCAATATTGCTAGAAGAAAAAAATGTAAACCTAGAAAAATATATGTCAAGCATAGAGGATTTAAACTCAAGACTTCACACAAATAAACCATGTGTGTTGCCATTACGACAAACAAATTAAGTGAACATTAGATTTCATCTGCTCGTTAGTAAAATATGCATTCTGCTGTGGCTTGACGACTGTCTACGCACAACCTGTTGGGAACCCCAAGAGCAAGGTGTGAAGCAGCAAGTATCAAGTTTTCCCTTAGTTGAGACCGAGGTTATCGAACCAGAAGGAGGAAGGAGACGTCACACATGTGTTGCAAGAAACACAGAGACCTGAACAACACAAACTCAATACTTTGCCCCAACGAACAGTGAGGTTGTCAAGCTCATCGGTTTGCTGTAACAAAGGATTAGACGTATGGTGTGGAAGGTAATGGTTTGCAGCAAGTAAACAAGTAATAGTGGAAGATGTATCAATGGTAAAGATTGGACCGGGGTCCATAGTTCACTAGAGGTGCTCTCCTTAGATAAACATGGCATGAAGGGTAAACAAATTACAGCGAGGCAATTGGCAGGAACTGAGCAAGGCATAACAATGAAATTACTAGTCAGAAAGATCCTATGAGATTATATTGGGCAATACAACAATATACATAGACCGCCATCCAATTGCATCTATGACTAGAATTCCACCTTCAGGTTATCAACCGAAGCCCCTCCAGTATTAAGTTGCAAGCAACAGACAACTGATTTAAGAAAAGTGTGTAAGGTAAACAGTCCACATGTTCCATGAACAAGAGACCGTTGTTTTCTCCCTAGTAGCAACAACACATCTACAACCGAAGAGATTTATGTCACTTCCCTTGGGAACTATAGCCATGAACCCACTATCGAGCATAAATACCCCCTCTTGGAGTCACTAGCAACTACTTGGCCAAGATAGCTACTAGCAATGGAGAGCATGCAAGATCACAAACAACACAGACATGATAGAATCATAAATACAAAACCATTAATCAAACCAACATAATAATCTCAATATCCATCGGATCCCCGCAAACACAACATGCATGATTACAAATAGATTAGATCTTGATCATGAACGGAGCTCGCAAGATCTATACATGAAGGCACAAAAGAGGAGATATAACCATCTAGCTACTACGTGGACCCATAGTCCAAGGTGGAACTACTCACACATCATACCGGAGAGAAGGCCTCCGGGATGATCTCCCCTCCGGCAGGGTGCCAGGAAGAACTTTAGATCCCCCGATCTAGGGACGATGGTGGCGGAGGCTATAGGCGGTTTCTTGGATTTTTGATCGGGTACCCCAGGGTTTTTGCATCGGGAGCTTCTTATTGGCAAAGTGGGAGACCGAGGCGGTGGCCAGGGGCGCCAAACCCTAGCCAGGCGTGGGGTGGGGCTCACCCGTGCCTGGCCCCTCTGGCTGGCCCCTCCGGCTCTCCTCTAGACTTCTTGTTACCCACGAAAAGTAATTCATTTTGACGTTTGTCCCGTCCAATTCCGAGAATATTTCTTTACTAACTTTTCTGAAACCAAAAACAGCAAAAAACAGGCATCTGGCACTATTGCAACTTGTTAATAGGTTAGTACCAGAAAACATGTAAAAAGCACCTCAAAGTGTGGACAAGTAAAGAAAAGTAGATAATAAACAAGCATGGAGCATAAAAAATTATCGATATGTTTCCAACGTATCAGCATCCCCAAGCTTAACTCCTTCTCGTCCTCGAGTAGGTAAGTGATAAACAGAATAATTTTTGAGGTGACATGCACCCTCACAATAAAGATCCAACCATTTGCAAGCATTGAAAGCTGGGATCAAAGAACTCTAAACATGTGCATGAAAGATGGAATTCTAACAGTAGGACATAGTAACTATGCATGCAACATGAAAGGCTACAAACAAAGATCATGAATAACATGCATTGAAAAACGTTTGTTTGTTTCATATGCAGAAAACATGGCATAGTGTCATTCAACTTGTCCCTCATAGAGTAGCAATATAGATGCATAGGACACCTGCAAAGTTCACAAGGGTGACTAGAAACAAGTAGCACATGAGCAAGTAATAACACAATATACATCAATTAATAAGCTTTGGAACACTGCACACATGACAACTATGCTCTCTTAATGATGCCTAAAGGTAGAAGGTGGAGACTCAATAATGGTGGAAGAAAGGCCTTTTTGTAAAGGAAGCAGTGATTACAAGTTTCAAAAAGAGCTTCCAAAAATTATGGTACTTGTTAGCTTTCAGCCCTCATTGCCCCTATCATAAGCATCTTGAAGTGGTTAAGGTTAAAGTGGCAAAGCTGGAGTATATGCTTGACGAAGTATAAGTTGGAAATCTCAAGTCCCTTGAATACTAGGGCCACACCTCATGCATACTCAACTTTGGGTCAAGGTAAGTTCTTGTCACTATAAGTATTTGCATATCATTGAGAACCGCCAATGGGGTACCCCTTGCACATGGTACATGAGCTTTCCCATAACCAAAATGACAAGGCAACCAGACAATGAGCATCTCAGAAATATTTTTATTTACCATATGCATAGCTTTTTAGTGGACACTTTGGAAAAACTTGGTTTCTTGGGAGTTGGAAGCATGAGAAGAACTTACTCATACAAGTGGAGGCTAGCAAAAGACTGGGAGCAACCAACTAAGAGAGCAATAATGGCCAAAATCATGCAATGCAAAAAAGCATACTAATCAAAGCAAAGAGTGGTACTACAAGTCAAGGACTAAATGATCATAGAGGCTAATGGTGACTTGTGAGAGTCATAACATGGTGTGAGAATGTGCCAAGTCAACCCAAGTAAAGCATCAAAGGAGAATACCACAATACTATAGTTTTGCATGCTAAAACAACACATAATTTCTTCACGGCACACTAAGCAATCCCAATTGTTTGGAACAAGACATGCTACATCAATAATCACTAAGCATAATGCTAAAACAACACCTAGCATGTCATGCTAAAGTCTAAGTCACAGTCAATGCAAGCTCCTCTTGCACTTACAAGCAAGAACTTACTACTCCTTTCCAAAACCAAGAAAATTATTTGCAAAACAACACAGCGAGAGGGGGGGGTCCAAACTACTTTAGCAAACTAAACAAACTAACCAAAGCAAATGAAAACTAAGACGCTCCAAGAATAACACAAATGTGTATGAAACAATAAAAACGAAGTGTCTAGACAGACCTGAGCTTTTTATTGATGAAGAAGGGGATGCCTTGGGCATCCCCAAGCTTTGACGCTTGTAACTCTTGGATATTTCTTGGGGTGACACCATGGTGGCATCCCCAAGCTTGATCTTTCGTCCATCCTTCATCTCATTGCATCATTCTCTCTTTACACATGAAATTTTTCCTTCATACAAAACTTCACACAATCTTCATTAGCAACATTATTGTATTCAAAAGCTATTAGACCTCTGGCAAAGCTTTGGAACAGCAATACTTTTCACTAAAAACACAAGCTACTGTAGTAACTCCTTAAAGCTCAATTCACCTAAAGAGAACTCAAAAAGGAATAAATAAGAAGCAAATGCAAATAATGGCAGAAATCTGTCAAAACAGACCAGCTGGTAGAAACCGATTTTTTTGAACATCTTATGTTGCTCAAATCAAAAAGTGATGAACTAACTAAAAATATCTAACATACTGGGGGATTTATTCGTAAAGTTTGAGCTCAATCCGAGTTACAGAGACTCCTCAAGAATTTGTTTGGTGGAGGACAAAAATCTGTTTCGGGACAGCAACTCCCCAAATCTTACTTCCCTCTCATTAGAGGTCATTCTTGGCACAAAAAGCAAACAAAAAGGATAAAGAGAGGTCAGTACTAAAGTAATAACTTCCAAGACTCAAGGAAACTCTTGGGTTATCTCCCAACAAGTACTTTTCTTTAACGCCTTTAAGTTAGGCACAAGAAGCAAGAAGAATCAAGTATTTTCAAATGAGGAAGCATTAACATCAAATCTTGCTTTCAAAGGAGGAGAAAAAAGTACCTTCTCTCTCCTCATAGGTAATTGTTCAATACCTTTCCTGAATGTAAAATGATATTTAATGGTGCCTTCTTTCATATCAATGATGGTACCAACTATTCTAAGAAAAGGTTTTCCCAAAGTAATAGGACAAGAAGCATTGTCTTCAACATCCAAAACATAGAAATCAACAGGGACATAAGCATTGTTAACCATGATGAGAACATCATTAATAATCCCCATGAGTTTCTTCTTAGCATTATCATTGAGTGGGACATCCAAATAACAATCTTCCAAAGGTGGAAAATCAAGCATTTCATAAATCTTCCTAAGCATAACAGAGACACTAGAACCAAGATCACATAAAGCTTTGAGGTAAAAGTTATTCACTTGCATATTAATAATGGGTTCCCAATTATCTTCTACTTTCCTAGGAATAGAAGCCTTGTGTTTTAGCTTCTCTTCCTTAATTTTCACAAGAGCATCTGTAATATGTTTGGTAAAGGCAACATGCATATCACTAGCATCATGACATCTAGCAAGCTTTTGCAAGAACATAATCACTTCAGAAATATTGCAACCATCAATATCAAAATCAAATTGGCTTCACTAATAGTAGGATCAATAGGCTTAGGCATAGTAGGAGTAGGAATAGGGACTACTTGTGTTTTAGTGGTGATGGTGCACACACTATTGTTTCTATCAATTTCAGCTTCCCTTTCCCGCTTAGCATGAAGTTGATCTAACAACCTAACATTTTCATAAATAGTAACTTGTATGGCATGAGCAGTAGCAAAGGTGTTTTCCATAGTTTTAGGTTTAGCAGCCACTTTATTAATCAAGGAAGACTGAGCTTCATACAAAGAGGATATATTTTTCTCAACAGTTAAAAGCTTTTCCTCTATAGTCTTATTGGAAGTGGTTTGTTTACTAATAAATTCCTTGAGCATGACTTCAAGTTCGGAGGGGGCACTTCTAGCATTATTGTAAGAGCTTCCATAGGAATTGCCATTATTAGTTGGATAAGGCCTATAATTATTGTTGCTACCAAAATTGTTCCTATAGGCATTGTTGTTGAAATTGTTGTTTATAATGAAGTTCACGTCAACTTGCTCTTCTTGAGAAACCAAACAGGCTAAGGGAACACTATTAGGATCTAGAGGAGATTTCCCATTAACAAGCATAGCCATAATAACATCAATCTTTTCACTCAAAGAGGAAGTTTCCTCAACAGAATTTACCTTCTTACCATGTGGAGCTCTCTCAACATGCCATTCAGAGTAGTTAACCATCATATTATCGAGGAGCCTTGTTGCAGCACCCAAAGTGAGGCCCATAAAGGTACCTCCAGCAGCTGAATCCAATAGATTTCTTGAGGAGAAGTTCAAACCTGCATAAAAAGTCTGGATAATCATCCAAGCAGTGAGTCCATGAGTAGGGCAATTTTTAACCAAAGATTTCATTCTTTCCCAAGCTGGAGAAAAATTTTCACTATCAAATTGTTTAAATTTCATAATATCACTTCTCATGGATATAATATTACCAGGAGGATAGTACTTTCCAATAAAAGCATCTTTGCACTTAGTCCAAGAATCAATACTATTTTTAGGCAAAGAAAGCAACCATTCTTTAGCTTTTCCCCTCAAGGAGAAAGGAAAAAGCTTAAGCTTAATAATATCTCCATCTACATCCTTATACTTTTGCATCTCACAAAGTTCAACAAAGCTATTAAGATGGGCAGCAGGATCATCAGAACCAGCACCAGAAAATTGCTCTCTCATCACAAGATTCAACAAAGTAGGCTTAATTTCATAAAAGGTAGCATCAGGTGCAGGTGGAGCAATAGGAGTGCTTAGGAAATCATTATTGTTGGTGCTAGTGAAGTCACACAACTTGGTGTTCTCAGCAGAGTTCATTTTGGCAAAGGTGGGCAAGCCAAAACAGCAGCAGTAGTTAGAGCACGAACTATTTTTTTTGTTTTTTTAAAGAGGCAAACAAAACCAAGCAAACAAAACAAAGCAAACTAAAAACAAAGTAAAGAGAAAGGAAGTGAAGGACTCCCCTTGTGAAGACGTCCTTGGCCTCCCCGGCAACGGCACCAGAAAAGCTTAACGGCTGTCTACGCACAGCCTATTGGGAACCCCAAGAGAAAGGTGTGAAGCAGCAAGCATCAAGTTTTCCCTCAGTTGAGACCGAGGTTATCAAACTAGAAGGAGGAAGGAAACATGACACAGGTGTTGCAAGCAACGCGGAAACCTGCACAACACAAATTTAAGACTTTGCCCAAACGAACAGTGAGGTTGTCAAGCTCACCGGTTTGCTGTAACAAAGTATTAAATGTATGTTGTGGAAGTTAATGGTTTGTAGCAAGTAAACAAGTAACAGTAGAAGATGTATCAATGGTAAAGATTGGATCGGGGTCCATAGTTCACTAGAGGTGCTCTCCTTAGATAAACAACATGGCATGAAGGGTAAACAAATTACAGCGAGGCAATTGACAGGAACTGAGCAAGGCATAACAATGCAATTACTAGTCAGAAAGATCCTATGAGATTCGATTGGGCAATACAACAATATACATAGACCGCCATCCAACTGCATCTATGACTAGAAGTCCACCTTCAGGTTATCATCCGAACCCCCTCCAGTATTAAGTTGCAAGCAACAGACAACTGCTCTAAGCAAAGTGTGTAAGGTAAACAGTCCACATGTTCCATGAACAAGAGACCGTTGTTTTCTCCCTAGTATCAATAGCACATCTACAGCCGAAGAGATTTCTGTCACTTCCCTTGGAAACCAGAGGCATAAACCCACTATCGAGCATAAATACCCCATCTTGGAGTCACTAGCAACTACTTGGCCAAGATAGCTACTAACTATGGAGAGCATGCAAGATCACAAACAACACAGACATGATAGAATCATAAAGACATAACCATTAATCAAAGCAACATAATAATCTCAATATCCATCGGATCCCCACAAACACAACATGCATGATTACAAATAGATTAGATCTTGATCATGAACGGAGCTCACAAGATCTATACATGAAAGCACAAAAGAGGAGATACAACCATCTAGCTACTACATGGACCCATAGTCCAAGGTGGAACTACTCACACATCATACCGAAGAGAAGGCCTCCGGGATGATCTCCCCTCCGGCAGGGTGCCGGGAAGAACTTCAGATCCCCCGATCTAGGGACGATGGTGGCGACGGCTATAGACGATTTCGTGGATTTTTTATCGGGTACCCAGGGTTTCTGCATTGGGGGATTCTTATAGGCGAAGGGGGAGACCGAGGCGCGTCCAGGGGCGCCAAACCCTAGCCAGGCGCGGGATGGGGCCCACTTGCACCTGGGGTGGGTCTGGCTGGCCCCTCCGGCTCTCCTCTGGACTTCTTGTTCCCCACGGAAACTAATTGACTTTGACGTTTGTCCCGTGCAATTCCGAGAATATTTCTTTACTAACTTTTTTGAAACCAAAAACAGCAGAAAACAGGCATCTGGCACTGTTGCAACTTGTTAATAGGTTAGTACCAGAAAACATGTAAAAAGCACCTCAAAGTGTGGACAAGTAAAGAAAAGTAGATAATAAACAAGCATGGAGCATCAAAAATTATAGATACGTTTCCAACGTATCATGGCTCCGTCGAATTCGGAACAAAGACCTCGCTGATGGAGGAAAAGAGCGATAATTCTTTTGATAAATATATTTATGTAAAATTATCTAAAGAACCAGAGACACACACCACGTGCTCCAGAACTAGACTAGTATCCAATGAATAAATTTGGTGAAATCACGCTGTATATTTAGCCTCTCATCACTGTCCAAAACACATCCAACAGTTCCGATTATACACAGATAAAAGCTCTAGTGCAAGAAGCCCAGCAGCAGCGACGGAACTTTTCACAAATTTAGTAGTTTTTGAATAATTCGGTGCTATAGAATAATACATAAAATATTGACAGATTCCTCATTCATATTTAGCAGCACTTGACCGATTCAGCGGCATTTCAAAGTGACTGATTCAGCAATATAGACAATAAAATTCAATAGTAGTACAGAGGGAAACAGTTCTTGTTTCATCTCTAATAAGCATGCCCACAACAAGTTTGCCCTTTTCTCCAAACACACTCAAATCATTGGAGCAAGCAAAATTGACGATCAAGTCCGCTTTTGTGTGCATAGCTCCTCCTCAAATATTAAATGGAACACAATCATTGTCATAATAGTTGGTCTTGGTCATATAGGGAATCGTCATATAGATACAAATATACCATACTATCATGTACTAGTCATAGCTCTAGTCCAGCAAAAGGTTATCATAGTTTTACCATCTATATATGATCAATGGAGATAAGACAACCACATAATTAATTACGATAGCATGCGATCAAAGAGCTAAACAGATAGAAACTTTGGAAACAACATGTGGCATTGAGGGTAGTGAGATACATTGACCTTGACCATTCTTTCAATGATAAGTTTCATTGCTTTCCGGAACTTGGTACACCTAGAAGTAGCTGCCAAGTGTCCATCAGTATAGTTAATGGTGTAGCGTCCCTCGACTTGCACTCCTTCACTCTGCATCTTGAAGACTATTATGCCCTTTCGTCTGGCCTCGAGTTGCTTTGTGGCACTCGTGGGCAAATTTTTAGTCAAAGCAAGAAATAGATGCATAATTAATAAGAGCAATTCACTGAATTATGTGAAACTTGAGAAGACATTCAGAGCAGTTTATCTACCACCACTTACAAACATAATCTGGTGCAACCTTGTGATGACATATGTATAGGATACGATCTGACAAGGCACTGCCCGGCCGATGAAGGATCTTGTGCCGGTGCCTGTGATGGGCTGGTGCAGTAGCTGGTGATGGTGCAGGAACAAGGACTGGTGTAGGAGATGGTGCTGTAGCATGTGCTGGGGCTAGTGCTGGTGTAGGAGATGGTGCCGATGCAGTTAATTGTAGAGGGGCTGGTGTAGGAGCCATAACAGGTGCCGACGCCAGCAGCTTGGTGCTAGATTTCTTCTGAAAGGTAGGTAAGCTGACTGCATGGATGGTAGAGGCATATGATATGTGTACACGCAAAATGGCTCTTATACTCCAACAGTTACTCGTAATACAGTGATCATAGGATATGATTTGTATACAAAAAAATTAAGTTACTATCTCCATTTTTTCTCCTTCGGTCAACAGGTGTCAAAGCAGGAACTAGGGCTAGTGCCGGTGCCGGTGCCAACAGATTGATGTTGGTTACCTTCTAGGGGTAAGTAAAGGAACTACAGGTGTGGTCAAAGAGGCATATGAGATGTGTACAAGCAAAATGCTTTCTTATACAACAGTTACTCCTAGAAAGTGATTAGAGTATACAAATAAATTAAGTTACTATCTCTATTATTTCTCGTACTTAGGTCAACATGTGTCATTGCAGGAGCTAGGGACGATGTCGGCGCTAGTAGCTTGATGCTGGCACCCTTCTGGGGGGTACATAAGGGGAAGCAGACTGCAGAAGTGGTCAGAGTCATACGATGAGTGAAGACAATGGTGCAGCACAGTGAGTACATAAGAAAATTAATTAATACTACTTACTCCCTCCGTCCGCAAATAAGTGTACTTCTAGCTTTGTCCTAAGTCAAACATAGTAAAGTTTGACTAACTTTTTAGGACAATGTACCAACATTTATAACACTAAATTGTTACCATTAGATTTATTTTTAAATCTAGTTTCATAATATGTCAATTTAATGTAATATATGTTTTTATATTTTTCTATAAAGTTAGCCAAATTTTGGTATGTTTGACTTAGACAAAACTAGATGTACACTTATTTGCGGACGGGGGAGTATGTTATTGGTCCTTTAGTCAATAGGTGTACGATGGCTTGCAAGTATCTGCCTATGCTTGCTAAAATCGAGTGCTACTTTGTCCCCCTGCTTCAGACCATTCTCACGGACATACTTGGACCAACCTCGGCCACCCAAATAGGTGGTTGCCATCGTTTGGGAGACATCCACATCATATAGTTACCGCATGCCTTTTGGTCCCTCGCTATATAGAGTTAGAAACTTGTCGTTTTCGAACAGCTTGTTTCTAATGGGGTGAGCGACACAAGGGACAACCTTTATGAGAAATTGATATACAAGTAAG
This sequence comes from Avena atlantica, assembly GCA_910589765.1. Taxonomy (NCBI): domain Eukaryota; kingdom Viridiplantae; phylum Streptophyta; class Magnoliopsida; order Poales; family Poaceae; genus Avena; species Avena atlantica. The sequence goes on along the minus strand of OU342738.1, from coordinate 197,793,363 downwards.
ATGACAACAATAAAAGTGAGATGGAATATATTACATCAAATCGTTCTAAACTGCTTGGAATCCATACATGATACCATGGTGGCCATGTACCATTTCTTTTCCATCTGCTTTTGGAAGGGCATACAGGGCCCCCTTTCAATCCACAAGCTTGACGAGAGGACGATAGAAGAAAGGGCTACGAAGCTGGTGCATGGTATTGAATGAAATTAAGTGGAAAGGTTAAATTACGTAAAGATCATGTAAATCTAATAATATCAGATAAAATCATTGCTTGTAAAGCAAACATATTTGATGTTTGTAAACTTCTGATGAGCGTAAAGATATAGTTGATAACAATAACACGCAAAATCATAACATGTGAAATTATGGATTTTCAAATTATACCCACTCCTTAGAGAGATCACTGCCCATCTAGGTATTGTGTTTGTGCTTCCTCATCATGTAGACAATGTCCACTTTTGGTGGGGGCATCAGCAATCTACTAGCATCTATAGCAACCTTAGCCTCCGCAGCAACACCTTCAATCTACGTAAATAACAACAAAGTTCAATAATTCAATACAGTACATAGTAGTTATATATGACTGTGTATGACCACAGTCAGACAGATCCAGATCTGGATTCACAAAAATTTAGTGCCAGACTTAATAAAATCACACATGTTTTGAAACATCTCATAAGCATGCATGGCACCAAGCGGATAATAGTTAAATCAGACTACGCCATGGTAAGTGGATTAAGAAAAAATGCCCTTTTCTTTAAGCTAGGCCCTCCCAGCTAGGATGTGGCTTTGCGCTTGTTTGGTGAGTAGTGGTACTGGCCAGATGTAGCACCTCGGGTAAATCCACTACTAGAAAACCACTTGCATTTGGGCATCTTCATGTTTGCATGCATATAATTTACCTAAAGTTATTTCTCTAAACACCTAGCTTTGTTTTCTAAATATCGCCGTCCTTATTTCAAATCAAAGCCGGGATCGTCTGAATATTTTGTTTTGTCTAAAAACTATTTGTAAAAGCCATTAAAATAAACCTGTAATATTTTATCATAAAAATATTTTACTAACGGGGGAGGCAGCCGGCCAGGCCCAAAGGCCCAGCCAGCCGGCCTACAACCGCAACCCTAATCCCCTAATCCCCTGCATAAACCCTAGCTACCCCAACACCCCACCCTGCCGCCTACACCCTCCCTCCAGCTGCCACCCACCCCGGCCTCGCACACCACAACATGCACGCTCACACCCCATTCCCGGTCAACCGACCCCGTGACCCCACTTGTGTCCCGCACCCATCGATCTCGCTCCTCTCCTGGCCCCACCTCTTAGCGATGACCGGTCTTGCCCGATCCCCACCCCACCTCCTCTTCCACCGCGTACGCCGCCTCTTCCCCGTGCCTCTCCCTTTGAACCCTGCTGCCTCCTGCAAGCTCTTGACCGCCCTCCTCTGCCTCGTCCACGGTACCCATCCGCCTAAGACCGCCTCCGTCATCCGCCCCTGGCTCCACCCGACCTTCGCGTCCTCCGCTGGGAGCCCCTCTCCACCGAGCCTGCCCTGCCGCGACCGCCCTCCGCTGCCAGGGACCTCGCAGGCCGCCGCTGCCTTTCTATGCCTCCTCCCTTCGAGCCTGGCCACGTCGCTCGGGTCCCCCTCTCCCCGCTGCCTTAGTACATCCACCCGAGGTTGCCCTGCCCCATGCCCGCCTCTCCTCCTACCCCGCCTCCCCGAGAAGGAGCTCTGCTCCTTCTGCCGTCCTATTTCGCGTGTTGCCCGCAGGTGAGCCCCTGTAGCATCTTTTCCGTCCTCGTCGTTAGGACCTCCCATCGGCCTGACTCCCTCCGGTTCCACCCTCCTCATCTCGGTGTCCCCCTGCTTCACTGTGAACCTCCTCGGGCACAACGCCCCTGCCTGGCTATGCTCGACAACCCGCGTGCGCAGTTGTTTGGGAATCTTCTTAGGCTCGCTGCCCTCCTGCATGATGTTGATGAGCATACTCCACGTGTCTAAAGCCAAACTTGTTTCCCCTTTTGGTCCTGCTGGACTCCGACATGCCCTCGACCGAGTGTTTGCATCGCTCCAGTCATGATGATGTGTTGTGGTAGAGTAACTGTATGTGTGATGGTGGTAGAGATGTTAAAGAGAGGGTGATGACCGATGTTTGAAGGAGAACACAAGTACTTGGTGTCGTAAAACCAAGTTCTCCACCTCGGATGACAAGGTCATCGACATGGAACCGAAGGAGTTCAACCCTCTCCTCCACGGACGCCAATTCCTTGAATACTGAACCCTCGGCACGCCAAATTTGCCTTCCCGGATGCCATGACCTTATTCATGGATCCGATGGCCGAGACTCCGAAGACCCGACCCCTTCGAACCCAAGATCATCGAGTCCCCCATGTGTGACCCTTCTTTCAGAGACTCCTATTTTTGATAAATATAAAATACCTTGTTGCATTTAAATTATCATTCTTGCACACATATCATATGGGTTTGGGGGCATTTTGTTGATTCACCTCATAATTAAATATGAAGACCATATGCGGGCTTTTCTAGTCTTATAATGGATCCATTTAAATTTGTGTAGCGAACCGATGCCATGTTTCGACTTGTTAAGACAACATTTAGATTGTGGGGTTTCTAAACAACATGAACATATTAAATAGGTATTTCTATTTTCGTGCCCCTGGTTCGTTAGCTATACTCACTTTTCCCCAGCCGCTTAGTTTTTCCTCACTTTTCTCCAGCTCCTATTATGGAACTCTCACATCGATCTAAAACTCGCTCTCCGTCGGGTCCCGTTAGTGAACCCTCGTCGTTACGTGCTGACAAGTGGGGCCGCATTCTGGTGGGTCCTGTAGTGGACCCTCGCCGTTACATGCTGACAAGTAGGACCCCCCCCCGTTACGTGATGACAGGTGGGGCCACGTCCAGTCGGGTCCCGTAGTAGGACCCCCCATGGTGTGGGGCCGGCTTGTTGGGAACGCGTTTTGGGGGATGTGGTGTAGGACCATGTGGTGTAGGGGTTCGTAGCATGGAAAACAAAAAATTCTAGCGCATGAACACATACAAGCCAAGATCTATCTACTAGATTGTAGCAACGTGTCGATAGAGTACTAACCCTCGAAGATCTAAATCGGTTAACGAGAGCAGATTCTCGTGGGTGATGTAGTAGTTCACTTGCTGATCTCAAGATCGTGTATACGATCCTTCCAGCGCCGCGTTCCGGCAGCGCTTCCGCAGTCGGTCAAACATTCGGTACTTGATGAAGACCATCCTCTCCCTTGTTCCAGCAGGCAGCGGAGGTTGTAGTTCTCTCCTCGTGATTCTGGCAGCACGACAGCGTGGTGTCGGAGTTAGATGGGAAATCCCGCAGGGCTTCGCCTTAAGCCGAAGCGGGTTATGGTGGAGTAGTAGGGTTCCCCGGTGTCTAGGGTTTAGAAGGCCAAGGTTTAGAGGTAGCTAGCAACTAGAGTTTAGCTAGTCGGTAGCGGTTCAGAGGAGATCTAGATTGGCCGCAACTAGAGAGGGGGGCGACGGCAAACCTAGGGTTTCTTGGGCACCTAGGGCAAGGGGGATACCTTGGGGTGTGCCCCCACAACTCCTTATATAGGTGGGGGGCATCCAAGGGTGTTCCCAGCCCAGGTGAAACCCTCCCTAACTCAGAAACCATGTTGGGATTGGACTTTTTCAAACTGCCTTTTTTGACTTCCAAATTAGAGTTTGATTTCGCTCTTCCAAGTGTCCAGCCAAGTGACATAGGACATGATGCAACCATTCCACTTTGTCATGACACATCCATGTACCCTTCCCCTTCTGGTTCGATGGACCTTCTAGACCCTTCTAGAACATTCCGGTGAAAACACCGAAACCATTCCCGAACTCCGGAATTGGACTTTCCTTATATGAATCTTATTCTCCAAACCATTTCGGATCTCCTCGTGATATCCTGGATCCCATCCTAGACTCCGAACTACATTCGGTATCTTTACTCACTTTCCATATCTACTAAACAACATTGAATCCTTAAGTGTGTCTCCTACGGTTCGTGAATTATGCAGACATGATCGAGACCCTTCTCCGATCAATAACCAATAGAGGAATCTGTAAATTCATATGGCTCCCACATATTTCTATGATTAATTCGTGATTGAATGAACCATTCACATATGCTACCAATTTACCTTGACTCGCGATACTTTACTTATCTGAGGTTTGATCGTCGGTATCTCTGCATACCTAGTTCAACCTCGTACCGATAAGTACTCTTTACTCATTCCTGTGATATGAGATCCCTTGTGAGCCAGTCACATGCTTGCAAGCTAATTGGATGACATTCCATCGAGAGGGCCCAGAGTATATCTATCCGTCACATGGATGGACAAATCCCACTCTTGATCCATGTGCCTCAACACATACTTTCCGAACACTCAATGCCACCTTTATAACCACCTAGTTATGAAGTGGTGTTTGATGTCATAAAATCATCCATCCAGTGATGGTGATTAACATGATCTCATGGTCGATGGATTTAGGTTACTATGTATTTGAAAGCTTATAGAAAGTGAACTATTTAAATGACTTGATCTTATGCTACGCTTAACTATAAGAGTATGTCCATCACAGCATTCTTCTAATGATATGATTTTGTTGTTAATATTGATAACATCTCAATGTTCATGTTCTGGAAACCATGATCATATATTAACCAATAAGCTAGTTTAACAAGAGGCTTTACCAGGGACTCTTTTATGTTTACAAATCACACAAGTATTAATGTTTCCTGTTACAATTATAGCATGTTATGTAAACATTTTTCATAAAGATGAAGATATGATAACAACCACTTTATTATTGCCTCTTGGGCATATCTCCAACAGTATACTACTTGCACCAGAGTCAATAATCTAGTTTCAAAACTTTGTGCATTCAACACCTATGGCTTACTGGCGTTGTATTTACATGATTCCTAGTGGTCAACTGATCTCTGGATCTGACACTTTCAGGTCCATGTGTAATTGCATGTCTTTGCGTCTCTACGCATCACTCATTCTCTAATGAGATGGCTTTGTATAAATTTGGTCCTTTGGTGAGACCTTTAGTTCCTTGGGGTTAAAACATGTCGATAATATTGTCGTGCAATATATCTTCATAGTACTATCCCGCTGTGAACCACACCTAGTTTGATAACAAACTAGTTGACACAAATGCCCTCTTTTGCTGCTATAATAGCAGTCATATACTTAGCCTTTTGTTGTACTATCTATCACAATGTCTTAACTTTGGAACTCATCCAAATCCATTATGGAACTTATTTTCCATTATATTGTGCCACCCTTAGTTTAGATTGAGATAAACTTGATTTGTACTTTGTGACAAAACTAGTACCAATGGAGTACTTATACAATGAACTAACCATCTATTTGTCACCTCTACAAAAATAATATATTCTTAGTTCTTCTAAAAAGATCATAAGAATATCCTTACTATCGTCCAATGATCATCTTATGGATCATTCTGGCATATGCTCATAACATTTAGAGTATAGGACATATCTAGATGCGTACATATCACAGTATGATTGATAAAATCTCTTTGTGATTTCAATCATGAAGTATCAAAAATACTTGAATCTTTTGTTTCACTTATACCAAGTGTCGATACACTTGAATTTTGATTTAATACTTTCGGTGTCGGGGGGATAACCCCCGGGTGGGGAAAGCCAGGCACAAGTAGGTCGGCTCCAGAAGAAGCAAACCGCCTAGCCTTCAGGAAGGACAACTCCGGCTAACTGGCGAACACACCCGGCTGGGCCAGTAACCTTCCCGGCTGGCCCGTCTAGCCGGTGGCCAAAAGAACCGGCCAGGTGTCCGCTTCCACCCGGCTCAACTCGGATTCGATGGAGAGCACGGAAGGGCTGACGCTCCGTGCGGGGTACGCCTCTGGCTCTCCCTCATCATCGGGCAAGCTGGCATGCCGTCATGGCCAGCGTTACCCGATGAAGATAAAGCAAAGTTGTCGGCTGGACTGGCGAAAGCAGTCCAGGTGACCGTCAAAGCAAGGGTGACGCCCTAAAGAGAAGGATGATGCCTAAAGAAGGGCGGACTGGGTCCTGGCCCACTGGCTGGGCCCTGTAGCCGTCCCTGTCCTATAAACCCATATCCAAACAGTAAACCCTAGGACCCGATCTGTAATATGCCCCCTAGACCAGTATATAAGGGAGGGCAGAGCTAGGTTTCGAGGTAGGCAACCATAGAAGGATAGAAGTGTTAGCATCAAGTTCCCATCTTCTTCTAGCCCTCAATAGTCGCTAAGGAAACAGCTCTAGGAGCATATGTACTGGGCATCAGCTCCCCTCATATAGTTCATCTTGCAGGAGTAGGGGTGTTACCCCGCCAAGAGGGCCCCGAACCTGGGTACGCCGCTATGTTTGTAGTTCACCGTGCCCAACCCGTTGCGTTTGCCACCGAATGCATCTGAGTGTCCCTTCTTTGCCATCCCCGATGGCACTGCCGTGTTCCACACCACGACAGTTGGCGCCCACCGTGGGGCACAGTGCTTCGGCTGGGATCATCTTCCGCACGGGACTTCCGCTCGTCACCGGCGAACGCGTGGCCTCTGGCCTCATTCTCATGCTCGGTGCCTTCGACTGCGTCATCGACAATGCCGCATGCTTCGCCGGGAACACCTTCCCCGCCGACGGTTGCATCCTGCATTTTGGAGACGTCTGCGTCTATGTCGCCACTGTCGCTGAGGCTTTCCCTAGCGTGGTCACCCCCGTCCTCGACGTGCCCCTCACCAACGGCCCAGCCGTAGTGAGTGGTTGCGTCAAAGTCATGGTGGTAAACGCTCGCAAAAACCACCGACCACCTCAAGAACATTGGGCAGGAGGAGAGAACTCCGCGCTCGAGCAAGAGCAATACCAGCTCACTGCCTCCATCCAACACATGCGTGCTCCGGTCATCGTCGAGACGGATCCAGCGACTGCAGCGGCCGCGCACGAAGCTACACGCCAAAAACTCCTGGACGAGGCCACCAAGGTCGTGGCTAACCAGCATCGGATGAACTCCACCATGCACGAATACAATGCGGCTGACGGCTTCGCCAGGAAGATCCAGCACCGGGGGCGCGACCTGGCATTAGAACTGGACCGCGCCGCTGATTCGCATGCAGGTGTGGCACAGCCCGTCTACAGCACCCCCGCCAAGAACATGAGGGCGGCCGAGGCGGCAGCTGTGGATATAAAACACCTTGAGGGTGAGGAACTTCGTTGCCAGTAGGAGCGAGTACAGCTCCTCGTAGCTAGTGCTAACAAGAAGCAAGTCGAGGGCGCGCCTAGACAGGTGGGCAACTCCCGCGACATTGTCGTTCGCAAAGGCGCGGACCAGACAGCGCATGGATGAAGCAAGCATCAATAGGCATCCTCTCCAGAGGGGTCGGGCAAAATAGCCGCCCGCTGGCGAATCCGGCAACCGCGGTCGCCACAACCGGGATGCCTCCGCTTCTAATGTAAGTCGCGCTCCGGCAGCCGGAGCTTCCCAGGGGAAGAAGACACGAGCGCTGGAGGCGGGAGCAGACGTGAACAAGGACCCAACCGCATTGCGCCTGAAGGGCCGGCTCGGTCCCCGAGAACCTGCTGACGCGTGGGAGCGCATCGACCTCCTTGTGCAGTCACGCACACTATAGGAGGAACGTTTGGCTGGCCCGAAGTGTTTCGGCCCGCGCATCTGGAACAAGCTGTTCCCGAAGGGATTTTCGCTCCCAAGGGACATGCCAAAGTACAACGGAACCGTCAAGCCTAAGGATTGGTTGGTCGATTACACCACCGCTGTGGGAATCACCAACGGAAATCTCCGCCTGGCCGTCCGCTACGTTCCCCTCATGCTCGTAGACTCGGCAAGGACATGGCTCAATAGCCTCCCCGACAACAGCATCAACGCCTGGCTGGACTTCGAAGAAGCATTCATCTGTAACTTCACCGGAACATACAAGTGACCGGGTCGACCTCGCGAGCTTGCCCTCTGCGTGCAGGGAAAGGACGAGTAGGATCGCGCCTACCTCACCTGGTGGACCATCATGCACAATTCGTGTGAAGGGGTGCGTGAGCACCATGCGATAGACTTCTTCACCAATGGCTGTCGAGACGACACCATGCTGAAGCATAAGCTCAGCCGAGCAGACCCGCAAACCATGGCCCAAGTCATGGCCATTGCGGACAAGTACGCCACCGCTAACACACAATGAAGAAACCCATCGTGGTGGACGACCAAGGCCAAATCGTCACGGATGAGCAGGCGGAGCGACTCCAGCTGGGTGACCTTCATCCCAGGCGGCACGGTCACGACAACTGCCACGGCAAGAGGAAAGACGACCAGCCGGATAGCCGGTATGGCACCAAGCAAGAAGCCGCTATGCATGAGGACCCGGCTGCAGGAGGCAGCCGGAGACAGAGGTCAGACGATAGGCCGCCTCGGCCTAAGTACACCATGGAGCCCATGCTCGATGTGCCATGCAAGTTCCAAAGTGGCGGTAGCAAGCCTGCGAATCACACAACACACCAATGCAGCTGGACAAAGAAAATGGCCGAAGCCGGTGGGCTCCCACCACCACCTCCACCGCCAGCCGGAGGCCCACCAGACAATAGGGAACGACGCAACCGCCGCAAGGATGACGAGGACGGTTACCCGCGGCAAGTGGGTAATTATCACATATTCCTAGCGGAGCCGGAAACGAAGCACGCCAAGCGGAGGCACGAGGCGCGAGGCGGAGGTGAACGCAATCGTCCCTCCCATCCCCCAGTACCTGCACTGGTCTGACCAGGCGATCACCTGGAGCAAGGAGGATCAGCCGGCCGTGTTGCCAAGCCTTGGTAGCTATGCGTTAGTCCTTGACCCCATCATCATCTCCAAGAAACACTCATGCCGCTTCTCCCGCGTACTGATTGATGGAGGAAGCATCATTAACCTCCTCTACAAGAGCAGCCTCGAGAGGCTAGGCATTAGCGAATCCCAGCTGCAACCCTCGAGCACTTCGTTCCATGGAGCAGTACCAGGACCGTCGCACTCGCCAATCGGTAAGATCCGGCTGGATGTCATCTTCAGCAGCGAGAACAACTTCCGTCGTGAGCCAATTTGGTTTGAGGTTGTGAACCTCTCCAGTTCCTACCACGCCATACTAGGGCGCCTAGCTCTGACCAAATTCATGGGAGTATCGCACTACGCATACCTCAAGATGAAGCTGCCAGGCCCAAAGGGAGTGATCACTGTCGACGGATGCTACAAGCGTTCGATCGAGTGCGCTTCAGACGGCTCCAAGCTGGCCAAAGCAATGATCATCGTTGAAGAGAAGAGTGTCATAATGCAGAACGTGGCGGATATATAGAAGGATATGCCGGCTGGAGAGCCTAAACCTGCTGGAGAATCACAGTTCAAGCCCTCGCAAGGAACAAGGAAGATCCTGCTGAACGAGGAAGACCCAAGCAAGTTCGTCCTGGTCGGAGACGGCCTGGACAGCAAATAGGAAAGCGCGCTCATCAATTTCCTCTGTGAGAATCGGGAAATTTTCGCATGGTGCCCCAAAGACATGCCAGGTGTCCCGAGGGAACTCGCCGAGCACCCCCTTCATGTTAGACCAGACGCGAAGCCGGTCAAGCAATCCTTACGCCGCTTCGCAGAAGAAAGAAGAAGAACCATTGGTGAGGAGATCACACGGCTGATCGCAGCCGACTTCATCATGGAAGTTTTCCACCCGAAATGGCTCGCCAACCCGGTGCTGGTGCTGAAGAAGAACAAGACATGGCGCATGAGTGTCGACTATACCAGGCTCAACAAGGCTTGCCCCAAAGATCCTTTTGCTCTGCTGCGGATTGATCAAGTCATCGACTCCACTGCCGGGTGCGATTTGTTGTCTTTTCTAGACGCTTACTCGGGCTATCACCAGATCAAGCTCAATGTAACCGATCAGATAAAGACATCATTGATAACCCCGTATGGAGCTTACTGCTACATCACCATGCCCTTCGGGTTGAAGAACACAGACGCAACCCATCAGCGCTACATGCAGAAATGCCTGCGAACGCAGATCGGAAAAAACGTGCACGCCTATGTCTACGACGTCTTCATCAAAAACCAAGGAGCAGCACACACTCCTTGAGGATCTGAAGGAAACGTTCGATAACCATTGTTGTTTCCAGATCAAGTTGAACCCAGAGAAGTGCATGTTCGGCGTCCCAGTCGGCAAGCTCCTAGGCTTTCTCGTCTACGAACGAGGAATCGAGGCGAACCCGGAGAAGATCGGAGCCATTGAGGGCATGGAGTTGAAGGGATACGAGTAGTCTACACTAGCGCAAATCAAAAAATTTCTACTGCGTAAACCAGGAATACTGTTGTCATAGATCACGGGATTACCACTAGACGAGCAGTTGCGGAATCGATGAAGCGCGTCGAGGCAGTGCAGACGTTCCACGTCTCCTCCTCGTCCTCGTGCCACGAGAATCTCCCCTTGCGCGGCTCGTCCAAGTGCCACAGATGCGGCACCTCCAAGGTATCCACACGTGCGGGGTGAAAGCGTCAGATCCCGGACTGCTAGGTCCGCGCGTGCAACACATGCAAGATGTGTGGCGGCTGGGTGGAATGGTCTAACCCTGGTCAGCTCGCCCCACCCTCTCTTATATAGGCGTCCCTAGTGGTCTTCTACATTAGCAGCCCATTAGTAGCCTAAGCCTGGTCTAATTCGGATCCAATCCTCATTAGGCTTCCATCCCCTTAAGTGTGTGACCCTATAGGTTCATATACATATAGACATGACACGAATACACTTATTCTGCCAATAGTTGGTAGCGGCCTCTAGCAAGACGTGCCAACTCCTAAACGCATACAAAGATCATATCGGACGAACCATCACAAGGTTTAGTACATGTCTTTCCCTTTGCCTCACGATATTTGGTCTAGCTCCAAGCTGACCTCCGTTTCTCGATACTGTGATTCGGAATCCCTTTACTAGATTAACTCTTAACCTTGTGTAGCACGGCCATGCATTTATGGATCCGATCACTCGAGGGGCCCAGAGATATCTCTCTCAAGTAGAGAGGGGAAAATCCCATCTTGATTGACCATGCCTTGCCGCATGCTTCAGGACAAACCCGAAAGCTACCTTTATAACTACCCAGTTATGGTGCAGCGTTTGATAGCCCCAAAGTAGGTCGATCCACATCTCAAGTACATGCGACAATCTCAAGTCTAAGGACAAAACGTACACGATGTGTAGAGAGAGAGAGATGCAACTAATTGCCAGTCTCAAGTTGGGTCAGTCCAACCCCATGTTCATAACATGTGCCCACATCATTGGTTTGACATCTCCATGTCTATGACTTGCGAAACATAGTCATCAACCAATCGATGTGATAGTCTAATATTCACTTGTGTCCTCACATGAACTCCGACCAGGGACAACTCTTAAATAACCATAAAAGTAAAGAGTTTCACAAACAATTCACATAATTGCCAATCAATACAAGTTGCCTGATATGGATATTCAAGGAACATTATAATGACTCATGGATACATATGAAATATAATCATCTCTATGATTGCCTCTAGGGAAAATTTCCTTCAGGAGTTGCCGCAGAACTTGCGAGACGTGCAAAAGTTCACCGGATGCCTCGCTTCCCTCAGCCGGTTCGTCAGCCGGTTGGGAGAGAAAGCCCTTCCACTATACCAGCTAATGAAGAAGACGGACAAATTCGTCTGGACAACTCAGGCGGACGAAGCTTTTTTAGACCTCAAGCGCATGCTCACCTCACCACCCATTCTGGCGGCGCCAGCGGCAAAGGAGCCCATGTTGATGTATATCGCTGCCACAAACAGAGTGGTTAATGTGGTGTTGCTAGTGGAACGACCAGAGGAAGGGAAGGCTCAGATGGTCCAGCGCCCCATGTACTACCTAAGCAAGGTGCTGTCGCTCTCCAAGCAGAACTACCCCCACTACCAGAAGCTGGTGTATGGCGTGTACATGGCCGCCAAGAAGCTCCAACACTACTTCCAAGAGCACTCCATCCGGGTAGTAGCATTGGCCCCGCTTGTGGAAATTATCGGCAACAAGGACGCCACTGGCCGCATGGAAAAATGGGCCATCGAACTCGCTGCGCATAGCATCCAGTATGAGCCACAGACTGCAATCAAGTCTCAAGCACTGGCCGATTTCATCGTCGATTGGGAGGATACACAATACATGCCTCCAGTGCCGGATTCAACCTACTGGAAGCTAAATTTCGACGGATCGAAAATGCGAGGAGGTCTCGGAGCCGGAATCGTGATAACCTCGCCCAAAGGTGACTGGCTGGAGTACGTCCTCCAGATCCACTTCAAGGCATCCAAAAATGTTGCCGAGTATGAGGCACTCATCCATGGGCTCAAGATGGCTAAGCAGATAGGCATCCAGAGGGTACTATGCTTTGGAGATTCGGACTTGGTGGTACAGCAGGTATCTGGCGAGTGGGACGCCAGGGACGCAAACATGGCCCTCTACCGTTTCTTCGTCTAGCAGTTGTGCGCCTGCTTCGAAGGATGCGATTTTCACCATGTGCCTAGAGCCAACAACGAGGCTGCTGACGCCTTGGCCAGGGTCGGATCAACAAGACAAGCCATACCGCCTGGAGTCTCCCTCGAGCACTTGCGCAAACCCTCCATCACCCCCTCACCAGAGTCCGACTCCATCATGCTCAGCGCAGATCCAGGAACGGATGGTGCCTCGCTGCACCCGGGGACTGCCGCGCCGCACCAGGGGACTGCCTCGCCGCACCCGGGGACTGCCGCGCCGCACCCATGGACTGCCTCCCCGCACCCGGGGACTGCTTCGTCGCACCCGGGCACTGCCGTGACGTGGCCCATGGTCGACATCAGCAAGCTTCCACCCAGCAGGCCTCCTGACATTCCGGAGCTGGCCGACCGTGAGGAGATCAAGCTCATTGTACAGATGGTGCACGCCATTCGGGAGGCGCCCAACTGGGCTAAGACGTTCATGAACTTCCTGACTAAGGGCGAACTCCCGACAGAACAGGTGGCAGCACGACAAGTGCGGGGAAGAGAAAGCGCCTACACCATCATCAATAACGAGTTGTACAAGCGCAGCGTCAGGGGAATCTATCAATGATGTGTCAGCCAGGAAGAAGGAACCAAGCTCTTAATGGACATACACCAGGGCGAGTGCGGCCACCACGCCTCGTCAAGGGCAATAGCATCCAAGGACCTTCAACACGGTTTCTACTTGCCGACGGCGCTGAAGGACGCCGAAGAGATAGTCAAAACATGCAACGGCTGACAGCAATTCAGCCAGCTGAAGCACACACCGTCTATGGCACTCAAGACAATACCAATCACCTGGCCATTCGTGGTCTGGGGCTTAGACATGGTTGGGCCATTCAAGACAGCTCGATCCGGCATGACGCACCTGCTCGTAGCCATGGACAAGTTCACCAAATGGATCAAGGCGAAACCAATCAAGAAGCTGGACGGAGCGACGGTGATCAAGTTCTTCACGGACATCATCATTCGATTCGTCGCACAGCATCATCACTGAGAATGGAACCAACTTCGCGAAAGTAGCCTTCGCTCGCTTCTGCGGGGAAAAAGGGATCCGCCTGGACCTGGCGTCAGTCGCACACCCATAGTCCAATGGACAGTGCAAGCGTGCTAACGAGTTGGTTCTAGCCAGAATCAAGCCAAGGATCATCGAGCCGCTCATCAGATCACCCGGATGCTCGATAGAGGAGTTTCCAGCAGTACTTTGGAGCCTGCGCACCACACCCAACCGCTCAACTGGCTTGACACCATTCTTCCTCGTATATGGGGCGGAGGCAATTCTCCCAACGGACATCCAGTTCAACGCACCTCACAAGCAGATCTACACGTAGCAGGAAGCCAAGGAGGCAAGAGAGGACAACGTGGACTTGCTCGAGGAAGCATGCGAGTTGGCCTTGTCCAGATCAGCAATCTATCAGCAAGACTAGCACCGATACCACGCCAGCCGAATACGGCCTACCTTTTTCCACGAGGGAGACCTGGTGCTGCGCCTGGTCCAGAGCACCAAAGGAATGCACAAACTGTCCCCACCCTGGGAAGGCCTATTCATCGTCATCCGGGCGCTCCACAACAATTCATACTATCTGATCGATGCCCAGTAGTCGATGAAGAACAAGGCAGATCGCTTAGACGAGGATACAGAACTCCCATGGAATGCAATCCTACTCCGTCCATTTTACACTTAAACAAAGAAGTGTATGTACCTCCCCTTTTCATGTAATAAATGAACAAGATCGAAAGCCTCGGCATAACACCTAAGACTTTGTCCCAATTCCGCACACCATCTCCATTCTCGCACCGGCTGGCCTAGGCCCCATGATTTCTACAGGCGGCATAATATTGCACACGGTGCCTAGAGCAACCTCTTCGGTTCTGGCTTCAGGCCGCACGCCGGCTGTCGACCCAGCAAGAGCAAAAACTCAAAGCACACACTGCAAGAAAATGCCAATTCAGAAAGCAAGGGCATCCGGTCGCTCCCCGCACGAGCTAAGCCAACAACAACGAACCTAAGTATCGCGAGGCACGCCAGCGTAGCCACTCCTTCGATTCTGGCTGCAGACAAGCAACCCGGCTACCAGCCGGCAAGGACAACGCTCGAAGGGCCAATACTCGCTGAGAAAAGGGGAGCTGCTAACGGCCTAACTCGAAGGGGCGCGCCTCTATTTTATTTTTATGGTCAGTACCAACTAATGAATGAGCATATGCACAAGAAAACTAACCCAAATCAACGATATGTCTCGCACGACCCGAGCCACAACTTGGCAGGAAACGAGGTGGCGAAGGAGCTTCGACCCGGCTGGCTACCCCAGCCGGCCCGAACCTCGGGGACTACACCCAGTGGACGCGCTCCCGCGCACTCACAAACTCAAGTCAAGGTAGCGAAAGAGCTTCGACCCGGATGGCTACCCTAGCCGGCCCGAACCTCGGGGACCACACCTAGTGGTCGTGCTCCCGCGCACCTACAAACTTGTTGGAGATATGCCCAAGAGGCAATAATAAAGTGGGTTATTATCATATCTTCATACTTATGATAAATGCTTACATACCATGCTATAATTGTATTAACAGGAAACATTAATACTTGTGTGAATTGTAAACATAAAAGAGTCCCTAGTAAAAGCCTCTTGTTACACTAGCTTGTTGGTTAATATATGATCATGGTTTCCTGATCATGAACATAGATATGTTATTAACAACAAGGTCATATCATTAGGAGAATGATGTGATGGACATACTCCTATAGATAAGCGTAGCATAAAGATCAAGTCATTTTAAATAGTTCAATTGCTATATGCTTTCTGATACATAGTAACCTAATTCCTTCGACCATGAGATCATGCATATCACCTTTGCCGGATGGATGCTTTGATGACATCAAACACCACACCGTAACTGGGTGGCTATAAAGGTGGCATTGAGTGTTCGGAAAGTATTGGTTGAAACACATGGATCAAGAGTGGGATTTGTCCATCCATATGACGGATAGATATACTCTGGGCCCTCTCGGTGTAATGTCATCCAATTAGCTTGCAAGCATGTGACTGGCTCACAAGGGATCACATATCACGGGAACGAGAAAAGAGTACTTATCGGTAACGAGGTTGAACTAGGTATGCAGAGATACCGACGATCAAAACCTCGGATAAGTAAACTATCGTGAGACAAAGGGAAATTGGTATCGTATGTAAGTGGTTCATTCGATCGCAAAGTAATCGTAGAAATATGTGGGAGCCATATGAATTTCCAGATTCCTCTATTGGTTATTGTTCGGATAAGTGTCTCAATCATGTCCGCATAATTCACGAACCGTAGGGAGACACACTTAAGGATTCGACGTTGTTTGAGTAGTTATGGTATGATGAGTAAGAGACCGAATGTTGTTCGGAGTCTCGGATGGAATCCGGGATATCATGAGGAGATCCGGAATGGTCCGGAGAATAAGATTCATATAAGGAAAGTCCCGTTTCGGAGTTGGGGAATGATTCCGGTGTTTCCATCGGGAATGTTCTACAAGGTTCCGGAATGTCCGGCACTCCGGGGGGAAGGGGTACATGAATGTGTTATATCAAGTTGGTATGATTGCATCATGTACTAAGTGTCATTGTTGTACCAAATATAGGATTTAATCAAATCCTAGTTTGAAAAGTCAAACGGCTAGTTTGAAAGTCAAACGGCTATTTTGGGAAGTGGGAAAGAGGAGAAGGAAGTTTGAAGCCGACTTGGGGGAGGAGTTCCTCCTCCCACCGTTGGCCCTCCTTGAGGCCGAGTTGGGGAGGGACTCCCCTCCCCAGGCGCGCCTCCCTCCACCTATAAAGGGAGGGGCAGGGCTGCCCCTCCAAGACACACAAGTTCCTATCCTCTAAATCTAAACCCTAGCCACAACCTCCGGTTTAGAGCCGTTTTGGTTTAGAGCTTCTAATTGCCCTAGCCTTCGGTTTAGAGCCTTCTAATTGGTGTGTCTAAACCCTACACCACTAAAGCTCTCTCATACTCCACCATACTCGCTCCGGCTTAAGGCGAAGCCCTGCGAGATCTCCCCTCTACTTCCGGTACCACGCCATTGTGCTGCCGGAATCGCAAGGAGAGTGCTACAACCTCCGCTGCCTGCTGGAACAAGGGAGAGGAAGGTCTTCGTCGAGTACCGAATGTGTGACCGACTGCGGGAGCGCTGCCGGAACGCAGCGCCGGAAGGATCGTCTACGCGATCTTGAGATCGGAAGAGTATGACTACATCATCCACGAGAATCTGCTCTCGTTAACCGCTTTGGAATCTTCGAGGGTAAGTTATTCCATCGACTCGTTGCTACAATCTAGTAGATAGATCTTGGCTTGTTTGTTTGTATGCGATAGAAAATTTTTGTTTTCCATGCTACGAACCCCTACAGTGGTATCAGAGCCGTGTCTATATGTAGATCTGTTGCACGAGTAGAACACAATGGCATTGTGGGCGTTGATGCTTTTATTGTCGATTGCTTCTTGTGTACTTTGCATCTTGCGGTATGTTGGGATGAAGCGGCCCGGGCTAACCTTACATGACATCGTTCATGAGACTTGCTCCACGCTTGACATGCAACTTGTATTGCATAAGTGGCTTTGCGGGTGCCTGTTTCTCCTAGCATAGTTAAGATCCAATTTACAACTTGTGATTAACAATACTAGTATCAATGTTGTGGTTCTTGTTCGTAAGTTAGAACGACACTTATTGAAAGCCCCAAACCACGTAAAATATGCAAAGAAAGTAGAGGCGTCTAACTTTGTTTTGCAGGGGTGTGCAGTGATGTGATATGGCCATGATTGTGATTATATATGATGTATGCAATGTTCCTTATTGTAAGTCGGCAACCGGCAGGAGCCATATGGTTGTCTTTAATTTCTGTTAAGACCCGTGTGTCTATTCAAAGTAGTTGTAATAGTTGAAGCCGGTGGACGACAACCATGGAGCAGTGTCATTGACCTTGATGCAATGCCGGTGATGATGGAGATCATGTTCGTGCTTGAAGATGGAGATCAGAAGCACAAGAAGAAAGGCCATATCATATCACATATTATGAATTGCATGTGATGTTTATCCTTTATGCATCTTGTATTGCTTAGTAGACGACGGTAGCATTATAAGATGATCCCTCATGCACATGAATTTCAAGTCATAAAGTGTTCACCCTTAGTTAGCACCGTTGCTAAAGCTTGTTGTTTCGAAGCACCACGTGATGATCGGGTGTGTTAGATTCCGCAAGTGTATACAACGTGGGCAAGCCAGATTTGCTCATGCGGAAGCTAAGGTTTGATCTTGACGAGCCTAGCATGTACAGACATGGTCTCAGGAACACGGATCACCAAAAGGTAAAGCATGAGTCATATAGGAGATATGATGAACATGTTGATTGTTCGCCATTGAAGCTATGTCAACTCTCGTGATGATCGGTTTTGATATGGTGGATTTGGTTCGTGTGATCACTAAAACAATGTGAGGGATATTGTTTTGAGTGGGAGTTTAACAGCAATATGATTAAAAGTTGAACACCATTTATCATAAATTAAATCAAAGTGAATTTGCATAATTGTTGTAGTCATTGGCATCCGTTTACCAGCTTGCGCTTAGTTATAATTGAGATGATAGAACTATAGAATTCTGGTTAGTTACTTTACGAACTGGTATCGTATTGTTTTGAAGTGTTAATCTAAAGTTTAAAAGTCCTATTTCAAACTTTCAGTAAGTTCCGGTTACTCCATGAAGTTTAATAATTGGTATTAAAACAAGAGTGACAATTCCAAGAGTTAGTGTATGAGTATCATGTTTGTCTCCATGATTCTTGATATTCAAAGGATTGTCTTAATATCAAGGTTATCTAGGATCTGAAAGAGTTGTTTCAGAAACCATAATGTGTGGAAGATATTGTGATATCTGAAACAAAGTTTTGGTTACAACATGATAGAGTATAATATGGCAAAAGACATGTTCTCATATTTGATGAGAATTTGCAAAGGGTTGGAGACACTAGTTGTCCTAATCCACCAAAAGGTTTTGGATAGCAACATTATACTCACGATTCATCTTTATAAGCTAAAAGTACCTTGATCATGGATAATTCCATGATAAGGGTGAATATTTGATGGAGGTAAAATATTTACTACACCAAGAGATTACTAAAGAAAGGAATTTGAAAGAACACCAAACATTTGATGATGGTGATCTACTTCAAAGTGCAAGTCCAAAGACATTGGTATTTAATTATACACACTTTGGATTATGTGTCATATGTATGACTCCACTATTGATGTTGATAGATTCTTTCAAACAGAAAAGGAAATACTGAAAGAGAATCTCATAAATATATGGCAGAAAAGAAAAGACTAGAATTGATCAGTTTAAGTATATAGATGATATACATGTTATGGCTATATTATTTGCTTATTAAACAATGTGGTTCTTAAGTATTTGATACTGAATTGGTTGGTGTGAATCGTCATACGAAACAACACAATTCATGAACTGCAATGGCCTAAGTAACTAGCAAAAGAATATGTGATGATATTCATCGAGAACAAATAAAGGGTTATTGTGTTGCTCGTTAAACATCAAAGCTTGCCTTCAAGATTTGTTTTATCAGGTATTATGAGAACAAAAGGGTTGTTCAAATAATTGTCGTAATCCATAAAAGATGGATGATTCACAAATCTCGTTGGAGAAATCACATCCATAAAACTAGTGCTAAAAATGTCGAAAGACAAATTGATTGAAAGATCACTTAGGAAGTGACATCGCCGTTTAAATTATATTGGAAAGAAAACATGAAGAAACTCCATGTGGATGGAATTTTGGAGTCTTTTGATTTTTGATCACATGACGCTTGTGAAACTTTCCCAGAGATAATTAAAACCTCATTCGTAGGCCAAAAGGGAACGAATGACTAGCTTATTGGAACTTGTACATATTGTTGTATGAAGTCCATTATGTGTAGTCAAGAGCGATGGATTTCAACTTCATATGCTTTCTCCGAAAATTTGAGTGAATATATGAATATTTACTTAATAAGGATGAAGTGTGAAATATTTGAAAAGTTCAAAGACTTTCAACATGAAGTGCAAAATCATTGTAACAAGAATATAAATAGTTTATGATAAGATCATAAAGGAAGATATTTGAGTTACAAGTTTAGCATAATACCTAAGATTTAAGGAATCGTTCCGTGGATTTGCATTTCCCGAAACACCATAAGAGTATGGAGCATTCGAGATATGTAATTAAACCTTGTTTGACATGGTAAGATCGAAGGTGTAATTCATAAAACTGCCATTGTATTTTAAAGATTAAAAGCTTTAGAGATTACCGTTTTTCCACTGAAAAGAGCTTCATCATAATCCGTTGAAATGACACCATATAAAGTTATGGTTTGGGATAAAACCCAAGTTGTCTTTTCTTAAACATTGGTATGCTATACATAAGAAAGATGTTTGCAACCAAAGTCGGATGAACCTGTCTTTGTTAAGTATTCCTCCATAACACCGGAGACAAAAGTGTTGGTCGCTTAGAATGTCAAGTTTCCTTGAGAAGAAATTTTTCGTGAAAAGTAAAGTGGGAGGACAATAGAATTTTGATAAGGTTAAAAGAACCTTAGCTATATGTGCAGAGTTGCGCAGCGCCGAAAAGTGTTCCGG
Source organism: Avena atlantica (assembly GCA_910589765.1). Taxonomy (NCBI): domain Eukaryota; kingdom Viridiplantae; phylum Streptophyta; class Magnoliopsida; order Poales; family Poaceae; genus Avena; species Avena atlantica. Next base: position 197,773,137 of record OU342738.1, on the reverse strand, counting down.
AGGCAGCAATAATGCTCATGGCTCACGTGCCTCAAAGGTTGTGGTTATGGAGATCTAAGTTCCTATTGAAACAAGTAGGTCGGGTAAACAATCAAATACCAAGATTTGAGGGTTGAATCATTATTTGAGAATAATGAACCGACTACATGCAAAGAAGCGATGATGAGCCCTGACTCCGTCAAATGGCTTGAAGCCATAAAATCCGTGATAGTTCCATACACGAGAAATCAAGTTTTGAACTTGAAGGACCCTCGAAAAAGGTGTAAGACCTTACAGTTGTGTTTGGATCTATAAAGAAATGGACATGAATATAGTCGACATGTTGGGAAAGAGTTCACAACAATGTTCAAAGGTTGACTATGACAAGATCTGATCTTTCATAGCGATATTTAGTCTAGACGGATTAATGTAGCAACCACTACATATAAATTTGTTATGTGGTAGTTGAATAAACAAAACAAGTTCTTCTAATAGAATTGTTACCTAGGACATGTGCGTAACACGGTCCATAGGGTTATGTTAATTCAAAGGATGCTAAAAGCAAATGCAAACTTCAATGGTTGAAGTAAGCATAGCGGAGTTGGAATCTTCACTATGATGAAACTGTTAAAAGAGTTTAATTTCATCAGAGACAATGAAGATGCTTGCATTTGCAAGAAATTAAGTGGGAGCGCTAAGACATGTTTCTAATACGTTATGTGGAAGACATATTGTTGATTGGAAATGATGTATCTTTTATTAACACATATTAAAAATTTCATTCCGATGAAAGACTTAGGCAAAACCCAAATATTTGGCATGAATAGACGCTAATATGGTTATGCCAGAAGTACATAGACGAGATATTGAATGAGTTCAATATAGAAACTACAAGAAAGTTTCTTGTCGCACAGAAAGGATTGAATGAGTTCAATATTGATGATATATTCAAGTGTATTGACATTTGGTAAGTGAAACAAAGATTCAAGTATAGATAGATACTTGATGTATGAGATCACAAAGAGTATTTATATCAATCATACTGTGATATGTACAAATCCAGATATGTCCTATGCTCTAAATGTTATGAGCATATACCAGAATGATTCATAAGATGATCATTGGACAATAGTAAGGATATTCTTATGATCTTTTGGAAGAACTAAGAATATATTGTTTGTAGAAGTGACAAATAGATGGTTAGTTCATTGTAAAAGTACTACATTGATACTAGTTTTGTCACAAAGTACAAATTAAGTTTATCACAATCTAAACTAAGGGTGGCACAATATAATGGAAAGTAAGTTCCATAATGGATTTGGATGAGTTCCAAAGTTAAGACATTGTGACAGATACTACAACAAAAGGCTAAGTATATGACTGCTATTATAGCAGCTAAAGAGGGCATTTGGGTCAAGTAGTTTGTTATCAAACTAGGTGTAGTTCATAGCGGGATAATACTATGAAGATATATTGTACGACAATATTATCAACATGTTTAACCCTAAAGAACTAAAGGTCTCACCAAAGGACCAAATTTATACAAATCCATCTCATTAGAGAATGAGTGATGCGTAGAGACGCAAATACATGCAATTACACACGGACCTGGAAGTGTCAGATCCGGAGATCAGTTGACCACTAGCGAACGTGTACTTACAACACCAGAAAGCCATAGGTGTTGAATACACAAAAGTTTGAAACTAGATTATTGACTCTAGTGCAAGTGGGAGACTGTTGGAGATATGCCCAAGAGGCAATAATAAAGTGGGTTATTATCATATCTTCATACTTATGATAAATGTTTACATACCATGCTATAATTGTATTAACAGGAAACATTAATACTTGTGTGATTTGTAAACATAAAAGAGTCCCTAGTAAAAGCCTCTTGTTACACTAGCTTGTTGGTTAATATATGATCATGGTTTCCTGATCATGAACATAGAGATGTTATTAACAACAAGGTCATATCATTAGGAGAATGATGTGATGGACATACTCCTATAGATAAGCGTAGCATAAAGATCAAGTCATTTTAAATAGTTCAATTGCTATATGCTTTCTGATACATAGTAACCTAATTCCTTCGACCATGAGATCATGCATATCACCTTTGCCGGATGGATGCTTTGATGGCATCAAACACCACACCGTAACTGGGTGGCTATAAAGGTGGCATTGAGTGTTCGGAAAGTATTGGTTGAAACACATGGATCAAGAGTGGGATTTGTCCATCCATATGACGGATAGATATACTCTGGGCCCTCTCGGTGTAATGTCATCCAATTATCTTGCAAGCATGTGACTGGCTCACAAGGGATCACATATCACGGGAACGAGAAAAGAGTACTTATCAGTAACGAGGTTGAACTAGGTATGCAGAGATACCGACGATCAAAACCTCGGATAAGTAAACTATCGTGAGACAAAGGGAAATTGGTATCGTATGTAAGTGGTTCATTCGATCGCAAAGTAATCGTAGAAATATGTGGGAGCCATATGAATTTCCAGATTCCTCTATTGGTTATTGTTCGGATAAGTGTCTCGATCATGTCCGCATAATTCACGAACCGTAGGGAGACACACTTAAGGATTCGACGTTGTTTGAGTAGTTATGGTATGATGAGTAAGAGACCGAATGTTGTTCGGAGTCTCGGATGGAATCCGGGATATCACGAGGAGATCCGGAATGGTCCGGAGAATAAGATTCATATAAGGAAAGTCCCGTTTTGGAGTTGGGGAATGATTCCGGTGTTTCCATCGGGAATGTTCTAGAAGGTTCCGGAATGTCCGGCACTCCGGGGGGAAGGGGTACATGAATGTGTTATATCAAGTTGGTATGATTGCATCATGTACTATGTGTCATTGCTGTACCAAATAGAGGATATAATCAAATCCTAGTTTCAAAAGTCAAACGGCTAGTTTGAAAGTCAAACGGCTATTTTGGGAAGTGGGAAAGAGGAGAAGGAAGTTTGAAGCCGACTTGGGGGAGGAGTTCCTCCTCCCACCGCCGGCCCTCCTTGAGGCCGAGTTGGGGAGGGACTCCCCTCCCCAGGCGCGCCTCCCTCCACCTATAAAGGGAGGGGCAGGGCTGCCCCTCCAAGACACACAAGTTCCTATCCTCTAAATCTAAACCCTAGCCACAACCTCCGGTTTAGAGCCGTTTTGGTTTAGAGCTTCTAATTGCCCTAGCCTTCGGTTTAGAGCCTTCTAATTGGTGTGTCTAAACCCTAGACCACTAAAGCTCTCTCATACTCCACCATACTCGCTCCGGCTTAAGGCGAAGCCCTGCGAGATCTCCCCTCTACTTCCGGTACCACGCCATTGTGCTGCCGGAATCGCAAGGAGAGTGCTACAACCTCCGCTGCCTGCTAGAACAAGGGAGAGGAAGGTCTTCGTCGAGTACCGAATGTGTGACCGACTGCGGGAGCGCTGCCGGAACGCAGCGCCGGAAGGATCGTCTACGCGATCTTGAGATCGGAAGAGTACGACTACATCATCCACGAGAACCTGCTCTCGTTAACCGCTTTGGAATCTTCGAGGGTAAGTTATTCCATCAACTTGTTGCTACAATCTAGTAGATAGATCTTGGCTTGTTTGTTTGTATGCGATAGAAAATTTTGTTTTCCATGCTACGAACCCCTACAAAACTCAAGTCAAGGTAGCGAAAGATCTTCGACCCGGCTGGCTACCCCAGCCGGCCCGAACGTCGGGGACTACACCCAGTGGACGCGCTCCTGCGCACCCACAAAATCAAGTCAAGGTAGCGAAAGAGCTTCGACCCGGATGGCTACCCCAGCCGGCCCGAACCTCGGGGACTACACCCAGTGGACGTGCTCCCGTGCACCCACAAACTCAAGTCAAGGGAGCAAAAGAGCTTCGACCTGGCTGGCTACCCTAGCCGACCCGAACCTCGGGGACTACACCTAGTGGACGCGCTCCCGTGCACCCACAAACTCAATTCAAGGGAGCGAAAGAGCTTCGACCCGGATGGATACCCCAGCCGGCCCGAACCTCGGGGACTACACCCAGTGGACGCGCTCCCGCGCACCCACAAACTCAAGTCGAGACGACAAAAGAGCTTTGACCCGGTTGGCCGTCCCAACCGGCTCGAACCTCAAAGACCGCAAATGAAAAAGGCGTAAACATAGAAACGCCAAGGACAAGCAAAAAGGCACCAAGCATAAAGCGGAGCACGAAGGCTCCGTGCAGGTTCAGAATTTGGCAACAAAAGACAGCCAAAATGTACCAACAACAAAACAATAGTTTAACAAGTACACCCGGCATTCCAGGGATCAAGAATCTGGAGCCGGAGCGGCGGAAGGAGCAGGAGCAGGGGCTGGATCAAGAGGGGCCGCGCCAGCATCAGTTGCAGGAGGTTGGCTGCTGGAGTCAACGTTAGTGGGATTCCAAGGCGCTGGGACCTAGTGGAATGGCCGTGGCTCTCCGGGGGCGCTGAAGTAGCTCTCCAAGTCCACATAGGTGCCAATATTCACCCCACGGGACTGGAGCGCCGGAGTGCTGGCACGAAGGCCCTCGTAGCTCGTCCCAAGACGGAAGCCACGAGTGAGCACGCTCAGATCGGCACCTGGGTACCACGACTTCACCAGGGCTAGAGCTATCTCCACTCCGCCTCGGGTAGCCCACTCCTTATGGATCTCCAGCACGTCGATGCCTTTGGACAACAACAGCCAGGCTGGCAATGTCGTGCACCTCGCCTGCGTCCGGCCAGATGTAGTGGAAGAGATCGTTGCCAATAGCGTGCAGGCCATTGCTCTCCTTCGCCAGCACCTTAACCAGGTCGAGGGCAGTCAGGTCGCGTTCAACATCCTCCAAGGGCAGCTTCTCCAGGGCCATCTCGGTCGCCTCAGGATAGTGAGCTGCAGCCAAGTGCAAAGCCGAATAATCAGACAAGATTGAACAATCCATGGCACAACGGAAGAAGGAAACTGAAGAACTTACTGATGACCATCTCCAAGATGCTCTGGAGGTGCTGAGTCAGCTCCCCCTCCCGGGAGCGGAGAATCTTGCTCGTCTCCTCCTGTTGGGTGGAGATCGTCTCAAAATTCTTCAGCGCCTCCGCCCGGATGTCAGCTGCCTTCTTGCCCCGCTCCACGCTAACCTCGAGCTGATGCTTGGCCGCGGCAAGTTGATCGAACCGCGCCTGCCGCGCCTTGTTCGACTCTTCCAGCCGGGAAACCTCAGCTTTCAGGCGCTCCACCTCTCTCTCCTTGTCCTGGATCATGGCTATAGGAGGATACCCGATGGTCAACAAAAAATGGGAAAAGGGAGCCAATCGCTAAGACAGATCTGAAGAAGCAATCTTACGGCCAAGATCCCAGGTGTTCTTCACAGACTCCGCAAAAGATCTCTGCAGTAAGAAAACAAATAAGCAACAGAGTGGCAAACCGGATGGAAGAACAGAAAGGTGTGAAGGACATTGACCTACCTTGTAGCACCCCGGGTAAAACCACTACTAGAAAATCACGGTTAAATAATACTTTGTGCATCATCATGACATCAACATGCACCTTTTTGCCTAAAACTATTTTTGCTAGAAGCCCTATTTTTGTTTTGTACAAATACCCCTTCTCTAATTCAAATATAAAACCATGTTCCCCTCGACTCCTTATTTTTGCCTAAAACATATTTGTAAATGTTTTGTTTTAAATAAAAGAAAAGAAAATAAATATTATAAATATTTTATTAGGGGGAGGCAGTCTATCCGGTCAGGCCCAAAGGCCCAACTCGACAGACCACCTACAACCCCAGAAAAAACCTAGCCCTAACCAGATCCCACCTAACCCTACCCATCTCTCCACCCCGCCGCCGCCAGCAGACGGCACGCGTGCGCTCACCCTTGATGCGACCCGCTCCTCACCTACCACTGCCTTGTCCCACCACTCCTGCTCACCACGACGCCCATCCCGCACCCGTCGTCTCATGGCCGCCTCCTCCTCTGGCCGCAGGACCCCTCCGTCCCGATAGCACCCTCTCCCTGCCGTCGCCGCGCATCCCTCGAGCTCCCCTCGCCGCAGCGTCCATGCCGTCTGGCCGCCGAGCCCCTCCCTGAGCGGACGTCGTCGTATCTCCCTCGTCCTGCTGCGCGTGTCACCACCCGCAGACGCTCGTCTCACCGCCTCCCTCTGGCCACATCTTGCCCTGGTCCTTGCCACGGCCTCCCGTGCCGACCGCTCCGGCAGCAAGCCCGGCCCTCCCTCAACCTTGGCCTGCCCTCCCCGCATCGGCCCCGCCAGCAAGGCCTGCTGCCGGCCTCTATGTTTTCCTCCTCCGCCACTCATGCTCGTCGTCGCCCCCAAGCCGCGACGCCGTACCTCCCTGCACCAAGCCCATCCGCGCCGCCTCTGGATAGGTGCATACCGCCGTCGACCGCGGCGCCCTCTCCCTGGCCGGGCAGTCACCATCCGGCCCCGAGCTCGGCGCCCTTCAGTCCCGTGCAAGCCTGTGTGCCTCCCTTCGTCGTTCCCTCCTCCTCTGCGAGCGAGAATTGCGCCTGCGTCACCCCTGTCAAGGACCGTGCACCCCACTGCTTGAACCCTCTTTGGACGTGTTCGATCTGTAGCAGGCATGTTTCCTCTCCTTTGGCAAGGTCGGCCACATCATGGACCATGTGACAAGTACGGCCGCAAGGAGTCCTAACGCTCTCAAAATTCCACCGATGCCAAGATCTTCTAATGCCCGATGCCAGGAGCCAAACCCGAGGAACCATATTGCACCCGATGTTGTCTATTCAAGTTCGCCATCCAGACAAGATTGACATGTGTTGACAAGCGAAGGCTATAGATGCCCGATTCCATTCAAGGTCGCCATCGACAACGAAACCGCGATACCTCAAGATCTTCATCTCGGAATGCCAAGTTCTCCGCCCTCGTACCCGAAGACACCAAGAACGCCACACGGAAAACCGAAGCCCTGATGTCCCGATCCGAAGACCGATCCCGATCCCTCGGTGAACCCTAAGATCTTCGCAACCCAATGTGTGACCCTTTTTCCAAGTCCCATATTTTTATAATATATAATATATTCTTGTTGCATATAATTTATTCATCTCGCATACATATTGTGTGGGTTGGGGGCACTATGCCGATTCACCTCATAATTAAATATGGAGATCATATATGGACTATTTTAGTCTTAGTTTGTCTCCATTAAAATTTTTGTAGCGAACCGGGTGACCTCTTTTGCCTTGTTAAACAACATTTAAATTGCGGGGTATCTAAACAATATGAACCATCTAATTAATTGACGGGACCCTGGTTCCGCTTAATATGGCCTAGTTATATCGCATCCTTGCCATGCCATACACCCTGCATGCATCATGCCCGATCTTCTGCCGTAGTATTAAATAGTGCATCCGGTGTTTCTTCTAGTGTTTTGCTTCTTCGCGGATAAGGTCGTTGAGTTGATGTGAGCTTCGCCCCGATCTTCGGAGGAACCTTCGACAATGTTTCCAGGCGAGCATTCTCCCCCTTTCTACCTATTTTACATTTCTAGTCTTTATTCCCTCCTATTGATCTATTGCTATCTATGTTGCGATGCTCTAGTTTTCGTACCCGTGATATCCCTTGCAGCCTTATATTGCCTTGGACACATCCTATTACCTGTTGTTTGGTAGATAGTTGGACTTGCGCGTCGTAGTCGCTTGCTCAAGTGCTGTTGCGTGTCGTCCAGTACCACAGTGGGGTATTGCCGTATGTTTAATGTTGGAGATGATCATGGCTTTAATTATCGTTCAATAACTAAAATTGAAGTAGGTAAATGCAGAGGCATCGGTGGGTAATAGACGATATTTGGTTTTTAACCGCTCACTGGTGTCCCGTAGGACCCCGAGTTCTTGACACCTGTTCCGGGATCGAGCGCGCTAACCAGAGGTGGGGTGTGTGGGCACACCCATCGATTAGTACCTAATTTCAAAGTACTGTACCGGGGGCCACAAAGTAGTTTGGGGCTTTATTAGTATCCTGTACTTATGCCATGCTTTACTGCTTTATTATGATTGCGCGTGGAGCGCTTGTACTGTTTTGGAAACTCGTGCCACGTTTTCGCGGTATCGACAAGCCCAGTCACACTTTCGGGTTCCCAGTCGTTTACAGCCGTCGTCACAAACCCTGGGTCCGTCTCGGAGCCGGCCGACTTCGTTGCGGGTAGCTTAGTGGGGTGGCCCCCATGTGCTTGCTTTGGGTCTGGGAAACATCGTGTCCGAAACCCCGTCGACATACCGTTGGGTGTATGTTTTGTGATCTTGTACCTACCTGATCTGACAACAAGGGTGTAGGTGCGTGTGGAAACTTTGGTGCACCCCTGCAGGGTTAAATCTTTTCGAGAAGCCGTGTCCACGGTTATGGACGACTTGGAGCACAGTTCTCGATCATAGACAACTATAACTAAAGTTTATTGTTATAATTTGACTTGTATCCGATATGACTAGTAATCAGCTCCAGTACAATGGAATGGCTAAATAAAAGTGCCAACAACTTCTGGGTTTTGGGATATCTCATGCTAATTGTATCTGACTAGTAAGTGTGCAACTACAATGGAATGGTTAACTAAAAGTGCCCACTGCTTATTATATCAGGATGACTATCTATACCTGACTAGTAATTAATGCAACGATAACTGAATAAATAAAACTGCCAACTGTGTGAGTTTCTCGGTTGACTTCCTCGTTTGGTCTCGAGGGGGACATACCAGGATGGGTATGCTTGGTGGTAGAATCAGGATGGTTTCGAATAGGTCTTTCTTATCTCTCTCTGATAGCCGATAGTTGTATCGAGTCTCTATAGGTTGTTTAGTGCATGCTGCCGCTGCCGCTTCAGTCCACCATACCTATGTAGGCGAGGACCGCTGTGGCATCCCGCAAAACCACTACTAGAAAATCGCGTTGAATTTGTGCATTGCATCGTCATCATCATATGTTGTTTGTCTAAAACTATTTTTGCAAAGCCCGATTTGTTTTCCAAACGCCTCGTCTTTATTCAAACGCCAAAATCCGGGTCGCCGGAATATTTGGTTTTGTCCGTTGTTAGTTTGCAAAAACGCTGGTTGAGCTAAATAATTTAATTAATTATTTTAGCGGGGGCAGTCGAACGGGCCGTTTCGACCCGAACGACCACCCCCAGGATTTTACAAACGGCCCACCTAATCGGCCCCTTCTAAATCCTAAAGCTACCTATTAAACTACCCAACCCGCTGGCCACATCACTCCCTCCAATAACCATGTGCCACCTCACCTGGCCTATCCCCCCACCCAACCAACTTCTGCCACATCACCACCCAACTCACCTCCTCTCTCCCACACAACACCACACCCCACCACACAACCAACCCCCAGCAGCCCCACCCCCTGGCACACCCCACACGCACACACCCTGCACGCGCCGCGCCGACCGCCTCTGCCGCCTGGGACCCACCCGCGGGCCCCCCACGCGCCAGCCCCGCCCCCGGACCCGGTCCACCCCCTGGCCACGCTACCCTCTCCCCTCTTCTCTCCCTGACGCGCGGCCCCACCGCGTGGCCCCTGTCCCGCCCCGATCCCAGCCGTCTCCCCACGCGCCCACGTTCTCCACCCACCCCGCAGCGTCGTCCCCAACCTCCCCATCTCCTACCTCTGCACGCCCCGCGTCTCCCTCTCCCCACCTTCCCCACCGGCGCCCTGGCCATCCCCTCTCTCTCCCTCTGCGCTCCCTTCTCTCGCGGCCGCTCCCGCGCGCCCCCGGCCGCCGCCGGCGAGCTCGCCCTCGCCGTCCTTCCTCTCCCGCTCGCCGCGCGCGGCACCCCGCATCGGCGGCCTCCGCCCGCTGCACCGGCTCGTCCCGCGCGCCCCCTCAGGCTCCGCTCCTCCGCCGCGTCCCCGTGCCCTGGCCGCGCCGCCGACCTCGCCCCGACCGCGCCCGAGCACGCCCACCTCCGCTCGAGCACTGCCCAGCCCGGACCCGCCTCCCGTCTCCACCGTCTGCCGCCACCGCCTCGCCGGCCGTCAACCTGGCCGCCCCCCTCTCTGTCCGCGGCGACCCCCTCCTCCCCCGGGCTCCGCGCGCCGCCCGCGTCTGCGACCGTCTCCGTCGCTCCGGCGCCGCCCAGGACCACCCCGAGTCGCCGTCGCCCCCAGTCCCTCTCGCCTGCGCCTGGTCACCGCCCACCTGCACGTCTTCGAGCCGCCCTCGTCGCCTTCCCAGCCGCCGCCGCTCGCCAAAGTGCCACCGCCGCCCTCGCCTTGTCGCCAAGTTCCGCCCAGACCCGTTATCGGACTCCGGGGCCCGCCAAGTTCTTCCACGTGGACCCAATGAACCGCAGACCGACCCCGTGACGGGTGCATCGACCCCCACCAAGATGTGCCGACGCCGAGAACTCACGATAACGCCAAGGCCCGTTCCCGGAGGCGAAGTCCGAACGTGAAGACCACCAAGCTCTCCTTCCCGGATTCGACGCCCCGAGACCATCACGAGGAGGCGAAACGCCAAGGCCTTCGACACGGAACCCTGAACCCCGACGAACCCCCGGACGCCAAGATCGACTCGATGGCGCGGACCCGACAAGACCCTCGCCCGACAAGATCGACCCTGTGGGGCCCGACAAGATCGACACGACGACAAGAACGACACCGACCCGGAAGCACCCGATGCGCCCCGGCACCGAACCAAGTACCCCTTTCCGAACGCCGAGAACGCCGAGAACCCGGATGCGACAAGACCTACCCCAGTTATCCGAGAACGATCCCGTCGAACCCCGAACCCCAGATCCGGACCCCGAGACCGACCCCGGAACCCCGGAACCCCAAGTTCGTCGAGACCCCTCAATGTGTGAACCCCTTTCCGAGAATCCTATTTTATAATATAATAAACTTGTCGCATCTTAATTGTTCATGCATGCATATTGTCATGTGGTTTGGGGGCCTTATGCCGATTCACCTAATAATTAAATATGGGGTCCATATGCGGGCAATCCTAGTCTCATATTGGCCTCATTTAAACTTGTGTAGCGAACCGGTGATGTATTCTGCCTTGTTAAACAACATCTAAATTGCGGGGTAGCTATATAACATGAACCACCTAATTAAATGTCGGGACCCCGGTTTTGCTTAATATGACCTAATTGCATCGCACCTTTGCCATGTCATCCATCATACATGCATCATGCCGATCTTCTGCCGTTGTATTAAATATTGCATCCGATGTTTCTTATAGTGTTTTGCTTCTTCGCGGATAAGGCCGTTGAGTTGATGTGAGCTTCGCCCCGATCTTCGGTTGAACCTTCGACAATGTTTTCAGGCGAGCATCTTCCCCTTTCTACCTATCTTACTTTTATAGTATTTATTTCCTCCTGTTGATCTATTGCTATCTGTGTTGCGATGCTCTAGTTTTCCCTACCCGTGTTATCCCTTGCAGCCTATATTGCCCCGGACACATCCTATTACCTGTTGTTTGGTAGATAGTTGGACTTGCGTGTCGTAGTCGCTTGCTCAAGTGTTGTTGCGTGTTGTCAAATGCCACAATTGTTGGAGGTCTGCCGCATGTTTGATGTTGGAGATGATCATGGCTTTACTTATCGTTCACCTTAATTACTGTTTAACAATTAAATTGAATTAAGCAGAGGCATCGGTGGGTGATAGGTAAGATTTGGTTTCCGACCGCCCACTTGTGTCCCGTAGGACCCGAGTTCTTGACACCTGTTCCGAGATCGAGCGCGCTAACCACAGGTGGGGAGATATGGGCCCCCCATTGACTATTACCTGATTTCAAAGTATTGTACTGGGGGCCACAAACTAGTTTGAGGTTTTATTTACTATCCTGTACTTATGCCATGTTTACCGCTTTATTTACGTTTGTGCGAGGAGCACACTGTACTGTTTAGGTAAGCGGAATGTTTTCGCGGTATCGACAGTCCCCGATTGGGGATCTGTTGTCGTTTACAGCCATTGACGCAAACCCTAAGTCCGTCTCGGAGACCGGCCGACTTCGTTGCGGGTGTACTTAGTGGGGTGGCCCCCGTGCTTGCTTTGGGTCTGGGGACGTCATGACTTAGGCCCCGCCGACATACCGATGGGTGTATGTTAACTGATCTGGCAAAAGGGTCGAAGTGTCTGTGGATACTTTGGTGCACCCCTGCAGGGTTAAATCTTTTCGAGAAGCCGTGTCCGCGGTTATGGACGACTTGGAGCACAGTGCCTGATCATAGACAACTCTAACTAAAGTTTATTGTTATAAATTGACTTGTATCCGATATGACTAGTAATCAGCTTCACTACAACGGAAGGGCTAAGTAAAAGTACCAACAACTGCTGGGTATGGGGTTATCTCATGCTATCTGTATATGATTAGTAAGTGTTGCAACTATAACGGAATGGTTAACTAAAAGTGCCCACTGTTTACTTTACCAGGAAGAATATCTAAACTTGACTAGTAATTGCTGCAACGATAACTGAATAAGTAAAACTGCCAACTGTGTGAGTTCCTTGATTGACTTCCTCGTTTGGTCTCGAGGGGGAAACGCCAGGATGGGTTTGTTTGATGATAGTATCAGGTTGGATCCGAATAGGTTTTCTCACCCCTCTCTGATAGCCGCCAGTTGTATCGAGTCTCTATAGGTTGTTTAGTGCATGCTGCCGCTGCCGCTCAGTCCACCATACCTATGTAGGCGAGGACCGCCGAATTCTAGCCTCGCCGTGTACTGGCCTCAGTACTGACGCTCCTCTTTTTCTTTTGCCCTTTGTCGGCACCCCTTTTGTTTAAGCAGGTTTTGAGATCGACGCCGTTAGCAGGGTTACCCTTCCGGCTTGTCCTGGGCAGGGTTATGGACGCCATTGGTTATTCTTCCGGGCTCTTAGCCCCATTTGCATCTTGTCCGTAGCTGGACGCCCTATCGTTTTCAAGGTGATTTGGATCTTTGTACTGTATATCTGTATTCTTGACTCATGGAGTCGTGTTGTATATATATCTGTTCTGTGGGTCCCATCGAGGACTGTTGTGTAATGTTATTACTTCGTATTCCACCCGCACGAAAGTGCCTGGTGGGCACCTTTGAATCGTTTCTATGCGGGTTTGGCGGGTTTCGCTAAAACTTGCATAGGTCCGATTCTGAGGGTGTTACAGAGTGGTATCAGAGCTCAGCAGTTACGATACCCCACAAGTCCAGCCTGTAGGATAACCTAGCTAACGGCCGAAGTAGAGTGTCAAAACTATTTTTGAAAAACGGTTGGATAGTTCTGATTAGGTCCGATTTTACTCCTTACCCTCTGCTGTTCTCCTCTTACCTCTACGTGTTTTGAATCCGCTCTCTTCTCTCTCTTTGAGTCCAGGATTTCTCGAGGTTGGGTTTCCGTCGTAACTTTAGGGTTTCGCTTTCTCCCTTCTGTGACGGAGGTGCTGCGATCATCAATCTGCAACTTGTCTGTTGTACCCTTCATCCAATCTTTTGTTCTTGAGGTCTTTATCTATTGTGTTCCTTGCTGGATATCCGTGTCGTTGAAAAACATATGAGAAGGACGAGCATTGGTGAAGTTGGAGTATACCTTGAGCATGTGTTGTTCATGCCATTGGAACCATCGCGAAACCTAATCATTGTGTCTTTCATACGATTTCTGTGGTATCTTCCGGTGTTTTCCGACGCGACGACATCCTCTACGCCAGATCCGATGCAGAGCCTGCATCCCTCCTTGTTTCCGAACCTCGCTTGTCCAGATCTACAGTCTGAATTCCGAGTTTTGGTTGCATAATCCGCCTATTCGTGTGCAGAGTAATGGTTTGAGTGCGGGATGGAGTAGCTACCATACCACTACTCTTATCATTCACTCTTGTGCGTCGAATCAGTGGATCCAGCAGTTTTACTCCGTCCACAGAAGCTAGAGGCGGCTTTATTTCTTGATACCTCTATCTTCGTCCTTTGTTTCTCCGGAGTGTTCTCTCGACGATCATGGACAACGACCTCTTGTTAGTGGTGTCGCGAGGATATACACGAAGCGAGAAGATGCAGATCACCAACCTTCCTTCCTGGTACCATGAGGCGGATCTCGAGGGCGAGATCCCTTGTTAGTGGTGTCGAATTGTGGCATCCCGCAAAACCACTACTAGAAAATCGCGTTGAATTTGTGCATTGCATCGTCATCATCATATGTTGTTTGTCTAAAACTATTTTTGCAAAGCCCGATTTGTTTTCCAAACGCCTCGTCTTTATTCAAACGCCAAAATCCGGGTCGCCGGAATATTTGGTTTTGTCCGTTGTCAGTTTGCAAAAACGCTGGTTGAGCTAAATAATTTAATTAATTATTTTAGCGGGGGCAGTCGAACGGGCCGTTTCGACCCGAACGACCACCCCCAGGATTTTACAAACGGCCCACCTAATCGGCCCCTTCTAAATCCTAAAGCTACCTATTAAACTACCCAACCCGCTGGCCACATCACTCCCTCCAATAACCATGTGCCACCTCACCTAGCCTATCCCCCCACCCAACCAACTTCTGCCACATCACCACCCAACTCTCCTCCTCTCTCCCACACAACACCACACCCCACCACACAACCAACCCCCAGCAGCCCCACCCCCTGGCACACCCCACACGCACACACCCTGCACGCGCCGCACCGACCGCCTCTGCCGCCTGGGACCCACCCGCGGGCCCCCCACGCGCCAGCCCAGCCCCCGGACCCGGTCCACCCCCTGGCCACGCTACCCTCTCCCCTCTTCTCTCCCTAACGCGCGGCCCCACCGCGTGGCCCCTGTCCCGCCCCGATCCCAGCCGTCTCCCCACGCGCCCACGTTCTCCACCCACCCCGCAGCGTCGTCCCCAACCTCCCCATCTCCTACCTCTGCACGCCCCGCGTCTCCCTCTCCCCACCTTCCCCACCGGCGCCCCGACCATCCCCTCTCTCTCCCTCCGCGCTCCCTTCTCCCGCGGCCGCTCCCGCGCGCCCCCGGCCGCCGCCGGCGAGCTCGCCCTCGCCGTCCTTGCTCTCCCGCTCGTCGCGCGCGGCACCCCGCATCGGCGGCCTCCGCCCGCTGCACCGGCTCGTCCCGCGCGCCCCCTCAGGCTCCGCTCCTCCGCCGCGTCCTCGTCCCCTGGCCGCGCCGCCGACCTCGCCCCGGCCGCGCCCGAGCACGCCCACCTCCGCTCGAGCACCGCCCAGCCCGGACCCGCCTCCCGTCTCCACCGTCTGCCGCCACCGCCTCGCCGGCCGTCAACCTGGCCGCCCCCCTCTCTGTCCGTGGCGACCCCCTCCTCCCCCGGGCTCCGCGCGCCGCCCGCGTCTGCGACCGTCTCCGTCGCTCCGGCGCCGCCCAGGACCACCCCGAGTCGCCGTCGCCCCCAGTCCCCCTCGCCTGCGCCTGGTCGCCGCCCACCTGCACGTCGTCGAGCCGCCCTCGTCGCCTTCCCAGCCGCCGCCGCTCGCCAAAGTGCCACCGCCGCCCTCGCCTTGTCGCCAAGTTCCGCCCAGACCCGTTATCGGACTCCGGGGCCCGCCAAGTTCTTCCACGTGGACCCAATGAACCGCAGACCGACCCCGTGACGGGTGCATCGACCCCCACCAAGATCTGCCGACGCCGAGAACTCACGATAACGCCAAGGCCCGTTCCCGGAGGCGAAGTTCGAACGTGAAGACCACCAAGCTCTCCTTCCCGGATTCGACGCCCCGAGACCATCACGAGGAGGCGAAACGCCAAGGCCTTCGACACGGAACCCTGAACCCCGACGAACCCCCGGACGCCAAGATCGACTCGATGGCGCGGACCCGACAAGACCCTCGCCCGACAAGATCGACCCTGTGGGACCCGACAAGATCGACACGACGACAAGAACGACACCGACCCGGAAGCACCCGATGCGCCCCGGCACCGAACCAAGTACCCCTTTCCGGACGCCGAGAACGCCGAGAACCCGGATGCCACAAGACCTACCCCAGTTATCCGAGAACGATCCCGTCGAACCCCGAACCCCAGATCCGGACCCCGAGACCGACCCCGGAACCCCGGAACCCCAAGTTCGTCGAGACCCCTCAATGTGTGAACCCCTTTCCGAGAATCCTATTTTATAATATAATA
The DNA here is from genome assembly GCA_910589765.1 of Avena atlantica. Lineage (NCBI taxonomy): Eukaryota > Viridiplantae > Streptophyta > Magnoliopsida > Poales > Poaceae > Avena > Avena atlantica. The sequence continues at coordinate 197,757,102 of OU342738.1, read as the reverse complement.
AACTTGTCGCATCTTAATTGTTCATGCATGCATATTGTCATGTGGTTTGGGGGCCTTATGCCGATTCACCTAATAATTAAATATGGGGTCCATATGCGGGCAATCCTAGTCTCATATTGGCCTCATTTAAACTTGTGTAGCGAACCGGTGATGTATTATGCCTTGTTAAACAACATCTAAATTGCGGGGTAGCTATATAACATGAACCACCTAATTAAATGTCGGGACCCCGGTTCCGCTTAATATGACCTAATTGCATCGCACCTTTGCCATGTCATCCATCATACATGCATCATGCCGATCTTCTGCCGTTGTATTAAATATTGCATCCGGTGTTTCTTCTAGTGTTTTGCTTCTTCGCGGATAAGGCCGTTGAGTTGATGTGAGCTTCGCCCCGATCTTCGGTTGAACCTTCGACAATGTTTTCAGGCGAGCATCTTCCCCTTTCTACCTATCTTACTTTTATAGTATTTATTTCCTCCTGTTGATCTATTGCTATCTGTGTTGCGATGCTCTAGTTTTCCCTACCCGTGTTATCCCTTGCAGCCTATATTGCCCCGGACACATCCTATTACCTGTTGTTTGGTAGATAGTTGGACTTGCGTGTCGTAGTCGCTTGCTCAAGTGCTGTTGCGTGTTGTCAAATGCCACAATTGTTGGAGGTTTGCCGCATGTTTGATGTTGGAGATGATCATGGCTTTACTTATCGTTCACCTTAATTACTGTTTAACAACTAAAATTGAATTAAGCAGAGGCATCGGTGGGTGATAGGTAAGATTTGGTTTCCGACCGCCCACTTGTGTCCCGTAGGACCCGAGTTCTTGACACCTGTTCCGAGATCGAGCGCGCTAACCACAGGTGGGGAGATATGGGCCCCCCATTGATTATTACCTGATTTCAAAGTATTGTACTGGGGGCCACAAACTAGTTTGAGGTTTTATTTACTATCCTGTACTTATGCCATGTTTACCGCTTTATTTACGTTTGTGCGAGGAGCACACTGTACTGTTTAGGTAAGCGGAATATTTTCGCGGTATCGACAGTCCCCGATTGGGGATCTGCTGTCGTTTACAGCCATTGACGCAAACCCTAAGTCCGTCTCGGAGACCGGCCGACTTTGTTGCGGGTGTACTTAGTGGGGTGGCCCCCGTGCTTGCTTTGGGTCTGGGGACGTCATGACTTAGGCCCCGCCGACATACCGATGGGTGTATGTTAACTGATCTGGCAAAAAGGGTCGAAGTGTCTGTGGATACTTTGGTGCACCCCTGCAGGGTTAAATCTTTTCGAGAAGCCGTGTCCGCGGTTATGGACGACTTGGAGCACAGTGCCTGATCATAGACAACTCTAACTAAAGTTTATTGCTATAAATTGACTTGTATCCGATATGACTAGTAATCAGCTTCACTACAACGGAAGGGCTAAGTAAAAGTACCAACAACTGCTGGGTATTGGGTTATCTCATGCTATCTGTATCTGATTAGTAAGTGCTGCAACTATAACGGAATGGTTAACTAAAAGTGCCCACTGTTTACTTTACCAGGAGGAATATCTAAACTTGACTAGTAATTGCTGCAACGATAACTGAATAAGTAAAACTGCCAACTGTGTGAGTTCCTCGGTTGACTTCCTCGTTTGGTCTCGAGGGGGAAACGCCAGGATGGGTTTGTTTCATGATAGTATCAGGTTGGATCCGAATAGGTTTTCTCACCCCTCTCTGATAGCCGCCAGTTGTATCGAGTCTCTATAGGTTGTTTAGTGCATGCTGCCGCTGCCGCTCAGTCCACCATACCTATGTAGGCGAGGACCGCCGAATTCTAGCCTCGCCGTGTACTGGCCTCAGTACTGACGCTCCTCTTTTTCTTTTGCCCTTTGTCGGCACCCCTTTTGTTTAAGCAGGTTTTGAGATCGACGCCGTTAGCAGGGTTACCCTTCCGGCTTGGCCTGGGCAGGGTTATGGACGCCATTGGTTATTCTTCCGGGCTCTTAGCCCCATTTGCATCTTGTCCGTAGCTGGACGCCCTATCGTTTTCAAGGTGATTTGGATCTTTGTACTGTATATCTGTATTCTTGACTCATGGAGTCGTGTTGTATATATATATCTGTTCTGTGGGTCCCATCGAGGACTGTTGTGTAATGTTATTACTTCGTATTCCACCCGCACGAAAGTGCTTGGTGGGCACCTTTGAATCGTTTCTATGCGGGTTTGGCGGGTTTCGCTAAAACTTGCATAGGTCCGATTCTGAGGGTGTTACAACCGCCGAATTCTAGTCTCGCCGTGTACTGGCCTCAGTACTGACCGCTCTCTTTTTCCTTTGCCCTTTGTCGGCACCCCTTTTGTTTAAGAAGGTTTTGAGATCGACTTCGTTAGCAGGGTTACCCTTCCGGCTTGGCCTTGGCAGGGTTATGGACGCCATTGGTTATTCTTCAGGGCTCTTAGCTCAATTTGCATCTTGTCCGTACTCGGGCGCTGTATCGTTTTGAAGGTGATTTGGATCTTTGTATTGTATATCTGTATTCTTGACTCTTTGAGTCGCTGTTGTATATATCTGTTCTGTGGGTTCCATCGTGGACAATTGTGTAATGATATTACTTCGTTTTCCACCCGCACGAAAGTGCCTGGTGGGCACCTTTGAATCGTTTCTATGCGGGTTTGGCGGGGATCGCTGAAACTTGCATAGGGCCGATTCTAAGGGTGTTACATGCCTCCGTCAAGAAAGACAAATTTTTGGCCTCGCCAAGGCCCTTCTCCATCCCCTCAACCAGGTGGTGAACCTAGCTGAGTGCGACGGGTGCCGCGCCCGAGAGCTGGGCAAGGATCACACCCGGCGTGAGCACAGCCGGAGCCGGCCTCGAGCCAGTGACGATAACCTCGTCATCATCGGTAGCCGCACCCAAAGGCGCAGCCACCACCAACTCCCTCCCAGCTGGCGCGGAAGCACCCGGCTGGCCGCCATCGTCCGAAGCCGCCTGCGTAGCCCCATCCTCCTCCGTCATCTCCGTAATCGCGGGCCTGGCGGAGCTGCTTGGAGCATCCCTCTAGGCCAGGTCCACGCCATCCCCGGGACGAAGGAGGGGGGTCTCTGGGTCCTACGCAGCCGCGAACAGCTGCCCTAACCGCGAAGACGCGGGCGCCTGGTGTAGTGCCCTGTGGTCGGGGAGCCCTAAGGGGCCCTGGGCGGAGACGGCGCGGCTGGCGCAGCCGGGCCGGTCGCGACCGGTGTGGGGGCAGCCAGCAACCTCGCCACCTCCTCAACCGGCGGAGGAGTGGAAGGAGCAATGACGGCAGCACCACCATCGCCAAGCAGCATCGCCTCGCTGCACAGGGTGAATAAATAAGAGGAAGTACCGGCAGAACCACAGAGCGACTAGGAGGATACTAACCTGGCGACGGACGGGGAGGAACGACTTGATTCCCTCGGCGTGTCTTTTTCGGTTCAACTAGAGCGGGAGCGGCAACAGGTGCCGGTCTCTTTCCCCGGGCTCTCGCCGCGGGTTTTTCTCGGCCACCCTCCTTGTCGGTGACATCTACTGCGATACAAGCAAAGAATCAAGACCATAACCTCAAGAACCAGGATCAAAGAAGGAGCCCAGTCGGCAACTTACCATGAGGATCCGAGGGGCCGTCATCCGCCCGGATAGGAAACCCTTCAGTCTCCGTCTGGGGGTACTTCTTCGGCTTCCTATCCTCCAACAAGGACGGAAGCGGGAAGTCACCCATACCGTCCTCGGCTAGCTGAGCTGTGAACAACTAATAAAAAAGGGGAGCATAAGGCACCCAAGGAAAGCTAGCGATGACAAAGAATAAGACGCAAAACAACCAGAGAAAAACTCACCAGAGGCGGCAGGCGGCCGCGATGGTACGGAGGGTAGGAATACGCCCAGGTGGCCTCCATACAGAACTTGGAGATCATGGAGACCCAGTTCCGCAGGTCCTGATAGGGCACCTCCTTCCGCGACATCCTCGTCGGGTCATTGGCAGTCGACATGTGGCACATCTTGTGCGACCGCTTCTGCAGCGGAAGCACGCGACGCACCATCCACGACAACGTGATGTCCCGGGCGGTGAGCCTCTACATCTCCACCATCGTTTCCAGCCAGGTGGCCATTCGGTCGAGGTCCGCCGTTGCGCCCATGCCCTTCGTCGCCCAGCCCTTCTGCATTGAGGGCAAGTTGGCGAAAGGCGGAAGGCAGATCCAGTCCACCTCTGTGGCATTTCTCACATAAAAATATAAGCGCTGCCACAGCTTGACGGTGTCGGGGAGATCGAACCGCGGCATTGGCGAGGAGGACCGCGGGTAGATGGCGCAGCAGCCCGTCTGCGTCAACAGACCACCCTTGGAGGTGTTCTGGGCCTTGAAGTGGAAGAACTTGAGAAAGTTCGCCACCTCGGGCCACACCCCAAGATATGACTCGTAGCAGGCCGCATGATGCGACAGCTGCGCGATGGCGTTGGCGCCCAGGTGATGAAGCTGGAGATCGAAGAAGACAAAGAGTTGGAGGAGGAAAGGGCTGATGGGAAGACCGAAGCCACGGGAAAAGTGCGCGAGGAAGTCGACGCGCTCTCCTTGCCGAGGATCCGGCACCCACTCCCCCTCCGACGCGAGCGAATGCTTCACGAGCATCGACAAGGGAAGAAACCTCCCCTGTCAGTACTTGTTGAAAAGCTCGTCGGTCACAAAGGATTCACACCAGTCGCCGCGCTGCTCCGACAGCATCTCGGCAGAAGAAGTGGTTGTGGTGGACGGGTATGAAGTGGTCGGTGGCGGCAAGGAGAAGGCATGCAAAAGAGCAAAGGGCGCTGGAGTACAAGGAGAAGATGAGCCGGAGGATGGAGAAGTGTGGGAACCGATCCCCTTAGGGCTCTATTTATCCCCGCGGACGGCAGCGTCACTTCTTCGGCTCCTGCACGACGCGTGGCATCACGAAACCACGGCCGCACGACGCTTTGACTCCAGATCCTTTGCGCCGTCATAATCGCCACAGAAGATCCGCGGGCATTACCAGGAGACGAGGCGTGCGCGCTCGCCCCGAGAAACCACTGCGGCAAGTTGCGTGCGCAGTTGCCAAAAACTGACGTAGCAACGCGGAAGTTCAACTGACGCGACGTGCGCCAGAGCCGCAGTCGTGGGTGACGACATCAACGGCGTCATCAAGCTAAACATTTCATCTTCAGCTACGCCAGCCGGTGCCTGCCTTTGCTGTTTACACCCAGTGGACGGCCATCGATTCCGCGGCCTGTTAAATCCAGCCGAAAGCAAAAGCAAAAGCCGCAGCCGGATGCAACAAAACAACTATTTCAGGACAAGAAGGAGCACGGAAGATCTTGCCCACCAGCCAAGCCCATACATGCTCGGGGACTAGTGTCGGGGGGATAACCCCTGGGTGGGGAAATCTAGGCACAAGTAGGCCGGCTCCAGAAGAAGCAGACCGCCTGGCCTTCGGGAAGGACAACTCCGGCTAACTGGCGAACACACCCGGCTAGGCCAGTAACCTTCCCTGCTGGCCCGTCTAGACGTTGGCTAGAAGAACCCGCCGGGTGGCCGCTTCCACCCGGCTCACCTCAGATTCGATGGAGAGCACGGAAGGGCTGACGCTCCGTGCGGGTACGCCTCTGGCTCTCCCTCATCATCGGGCAAGCTGACATGCCGTCATGGCCAGCGCTACCCAACAAAGATAAAGCAAAGTGGTCGTCTGGACTGGCGAAAGCAGTCCGGGTGACCGTTAAAGCAAGGGTGACGCCCCAAAGGAAGCCCGGGTGACCACTAAAGAGAAGGATGACGCCTAAAGAAGGGCGGACTGGGTCCTGGCCCACCGGATGGGCCCTGTAGCCGGCCCTGTCCTGTAAACCCATATCCAAATAGTAAACCCTAGGACCCGATCTGTAATCTTCCCCCCAGACCAGTATATAAGGGAGGGCAGAGCTAGAGTTCGAGGTAGGAAACCATAGAAGGATAGAATTGTTAGCATCAAGTTCCCATCTTCCTCTAGCCCTCAATAGTCGCTAAGGAAACAGCTCTAGGAGCATCTGTACTGGGCATCAGCTCCCCTCATATAGTTCATCTTGCAGGAGTAGGGGTGTTACCTCGCCAAGAGGGCCCCGAACCTAGGTACGTCGCTGTGTTTGCAGTTCACCGTGCCCAACCCGTTGCGTGATCCACCGAATGCATCCGAGTGTCCCTTCTTTGCCATCCCTGATGGCACTGTCGTGTTCCACACCACGACATTCTGTGTGGCAAGAACCTTTCTTGTTATTTCCATATTGAACTTTATTCAATATCTCATCTATGTACATTTGGCACAACCATATTGGTGTCTCAATCTATCCATATAGATATTGATGCCAAACATTCGGGTTTTGCCTAAGTCTTTTATCAAAATGAAATTCTTAACTTGTGTTAATAAAAGATACATCATTTCCAATCAACAATATGTCTTCCACATAATATATTAGAAATATGTATTAGCGCTCCCACTTAATTTCTTGCAAATGCAAGCATCTTCATCATCTCTGATGAGATTAAACTCTTTTAACAATTTCATCATGGTGAAGATTCCAACTCCGCGATGCTTATTTCAACCATTGAAGTTTGCATACACTTTTAGCATCCTTTGAATTAACAAAACCCTTTGGATCATGTTATGTACACGTCCTAGGTAACAATTCTATTAAAAGAACTTTGTTTTGTTTGTTGAACTACCATATAACAGAATTATATGTAGTGGTTGCTACATGATGGCTCAGTTGATGTGGAGCCTGTTGGGAACCCCAAGAGCAAGGTGTGAAGCAGCACAGCAGCAAGTCTTCCCTCAGTAAGAAACCGAGGTTATCAAACCAGTAGGAGGAAGGAAATGTCACACAGGTGTTGCAAGCAACGCGGAGACCTGCACAACACAAACTCAAGACTTTGACCCAACTAACAGTGAGGTTGTCAATCTCACCGGTTGTTGTAACGAAGGATTAAACGTATGGTGTGGAAGGTGATGGTTTGCAGCAAGTAAACAGGTAACAGTGGAAGATGTATCAATGGTAAAGATTGGACCGGGGTTCATAGTTCACTAGAGGTGCTCTCCTTAGATAAACAACATGGCATTAAGGGTAAACAAATTACAGCAAGTCAATTGATAGGAACTGAGCAAGGAATAACAATGCAATACCAGACAAAAAGATCCTATGAGATTCGATTGGGCAATACAACAATATACATAGACTGCCATCCAACCGAATCTATGACTAGAAGTCCACCTTCAAGTTATCATCCGAACCCCCTCCAGTATTAAGTTGCAAGCAACAGACAACTACTTTAAGCAAAGTATGTAAGGTAAACAATCCACTTGTTCCATGAACAAGAGACTGTTGTTTTCTCCCTAGTAGCAAGAGCACATCTACAACCAAAGATATTTCTGTCACTTCCCTTGGAAACTAGAGGCATGAACCCACTATCGAGCATAATACCCCCTCTTGGAGTCACTAGAAACTACTTGGCAAAGATAGCTACTAACAACGGAGAGCATGCAAGATCACAAACAACACAGCCATGGTAGAATCAAATAGACAAAACCATTAATCAATCCGACATAGTAATATCAATATCCATCGGATCCCCGCAAACGCAACATGCATGATCACAAATAGATTAGGACGACTAGGGTCTCCAACATTTTGCAAATTCCCATCAAACATGAGAACATAAATTTTTCCATATTATACTCTATCATGTTGTAACCAAAACATCGTTTCAGATATTGCAATATCTTCCACACATGATGGCTTTTGAAACAATTCTTTCAGCTCCCCGATAACCTTGATATTAAAACGATCTTTTGAATATCAAGAATCATGGAGATAAACATACTTATATACTAACATTGGAATTGTTACTCTTGATTTAAGACCAATTATTAAACTTCACAGAGTAACCAGAACTTACTAAAAGTTTGCAATAGGTCTTTTAAACTTTAAATTAACACTTCAAAAGAATACGATACTAGTTCGTAAAGTAACTAACCATAATACTATATTTCTATTATCTCAATTATAACTAAGTGCAAGGTGGTAAACGGATGCCAATGACTACAACAACTATGCAAATTCACTTTGATTTAATTTATGATAAATAGTGTTCAACTTTTAATCATATTGTTGTTGAACTCCCACTCAAAACAATATCCCTCACGTTGTTTTAGTGATCACATGAACCAAATCCACTACACCAAGTCCGATCATCATATGACATGATGTAGTTTCAAAGGCGAATAATCATCATGTTCATCATATCATCTATATGACTCATGCTTTACCTCTCGGTATTCCCTGTTCCGATACCATGTATGTACATGCTAGGCTCGTCAAGATTTAATCTTAGTTTCCGCATGAGCAAATTTGGCTTACTCCCGTTGTATACACTCGCAGAATCTAACACACCCGATCATCACGTGGTGCTTCAAAACAACGAGTCTTGGCAACGGTGCCTACTAAGGATGAACACTTATAACTTGACATTTTGTAAGAGGGGTCATCTTATAATGCTACTGTCACGATCTAAGCAATACAATATGCATAAAAGGATTAACATCACATGCAATTCATAATATGTGATATGATATGGCCTTTCTTCTTATGCTTTCGATCTCTATCTTCAAGCACGAGCATGATCTCCATTATCACCGGCGTGGCGTCAAGGTCAATGGCACCGCTCCATGGTTGTTGTCCACCAGCATCAACTATTATAACTACTTTGAATAATAGACACGCAGGTCTTAACGAAATTAAAAAACAACCATCAGGCTCCTATAGTTTGTCGACTTACAATAAGGATCATTACATACATCATATATAATCACAATCATGGCCATGTCACATCACAACACACCCCTGCAAAACAAGGTAGACGCCTCTAATTTTATTTGCATATTTTACGTGGTTTGGGGCTTTAAATAAGTACCATTCTAACTTACGAACAAGAACCACAACGTTGATGCTTGAACTATCAAGTGCCCATTGTAAATTGAATCTTTACTATGATGGGAGAGACAGACACCCGCAAAGATGCTTATGCAATACAAGTTGCATATTGAGCGTGGAGCAAGTCTCATGAACGATGTCATGTAAGGTTAGCCCGGTCCGCTTCATCCTAACGTCCTGCAAGATGCAAAGTACACAAGAAGAAATTGATAATAAAAGCACCACCTCCCACAATGACCATTATGTTCTACTCGTGCAACAGATCTACATGTAGACACGGCTCTGATACCACTGTAGGGGTTCGTAGCATGGAAAACAAAAAAATTCTAATGCATGAACACACACAAGCCAAGATCTATCTATTAGATTGTAGCAACGAGTCGATAGAGTACTAACCCTCGAAGATCCAAAGCGGTTAACGAGATTAGATTCTCGTGGGTGATGTAGTCGTTCACTTCCCGATCTCAAGATCGTGTAGACGATCCTTCTGGCACCACGTTCTGGCAGCGCTCGCACAATCGGTCACACATTCGGTACTTGATGAAGAACATCCCCTCCCTTGTTCCAGCAGGCAGGGAGGTTGTAGTTCTCTCCTCGTGATTCCGGCAGCACGACGACGTGGTGTCGAAGTTAGAGGGGAAATCCCGCAGGGCTTCGCCTTAAGCCAGAGCGGGTTATGGTGGAGTAGTAGGGTTCCCCAGCGTCTAGGGTTTAGAAGGCCGAGGTTTAGAGGTAGCTAGAAACTAGAGTTTAGCTAGTCGGTAGCGGTTTAGAGGAGATCTAGATTGTCCTCAACTAGAGAGGGGGTGGCGGCTAAAATAGGGTTTCTTGGGCGCCTAGGGCAAGGGGGATACCTTGGGGTGCGCCTCCACCCCTCCTTATATAGGTGGGGGGCATCCAAGGGTGTTCCCAGCCCAGGTGGAAACCCTCCCTAACTCGGAAACCATGTTGGGATTGGACTTTTTCAAACTGCCTTTTTTGACTTTCAAATTAGAGTTTGATTTCTCTCTTCCAAGTGTCCAGCCAAGTAACCTAGGACATGATGCAACCATTCCACTTTGTCATGACACATCCATGTACCCTTCCCCTTCCGGTTCGGTGGACCTTCTAGACCCTTCTAGAACATTCTGGTGAAAACATCAAAACCATTCCCGAACTACGGAATTGGACTTTCCTTATATGAATCTTATTCTCCGGACCATTTCGGATCTCCTCGTGATATCCCGGATCCCATCCGAGACTCCAAACTACATTCAATATCTTTACTCACTTTCCATATCTATTAAACAACATCGAATCCTTAAGTGTGTCTCCCTACGGTTCGTGAATTATGCAGACATGATCGAGACTCTTCTCCGATCAATAACCAATAGAGGAATCTGTAAATTCATATGGCTCCCACATATTTCTATGATTAATTCGTGATCGAATGAACCATTCACATATGATACCAATTTCCCTTTGTCTCGCGATACTTTACTTATCCGAGGTTTGATCGTCGGTATCTCTGCATACCTAGTTCAACCTCGTTACCGATAAGTACTCTTTACTCATTCCTGTGATATGAGATCCCTTGTGAGCCAGTCACATGCTTGCAAGCTAATTGGATGGCATAACACCGAGAGGGCCCGGAGTATATCTATCCGTCACATGGATGGAAAAATCCCACTCTTGATCCATGTGCCTCAACATAAACTTTCCGAACACTCAATGCCACCTTTATAACCACACAGTTACGAAGTGGTGTTTGATGTCGTCAAAGCATCCATCTGGTTATGGTGATTAACATGATCTCATGGTCGAAGGATTTAGGTTACTATGTATTTGAAAGCTTATAGCAAGTGAACTATTTAAATGACTTGATCTTATGCTACGCTTAACTATAAGAGTATGTCCATCACATCATTCTTCTAATAATATGATGTTGTTAATAACATCTCAATGTTAATGATCAGGAAACCATGATCATATATTAACCAACAAGCTAGTTTAATAAGAGGCTTTACTAGGGACTCTTTTATGTTTAAAAATCACACAAGCATTAATGTTTCCTGTTAATACAATTATAGCATGTAACGTAAACATTTATCATAAAGATGAAGATATGATAATAACCATTTTATTATTGCCTCTTGTGCATATCTCCAACATGTGGGGCTATGGATCGGTGCTAGTACTGATCCCAACTACAAATCGATGCTAGTACTGATGCCAACTAGGGGTATTCATCGAAATACGAGATCTAACAAAAGTGGATTAGCTACTGTAGAAATACCTAGCATCCAACAATTGAAAATACGAATAGCCTAGCCCTAATATCACACGATCTAGCATCCAACGATGGGAATGGGGGAAGATCAAAGGAAGGGGAGAAAACCCTAGTTACCTCTGACCATGGGTCGGCTAAGCTGGTGTCAAAGGGGTTCTCTGGACTGATGTAATCGTTGTCCCCGTAGGGGTCCCAGCCGTGCGGGATCTGCTAGAGAACGGCGGGGGCCTGTACGGGGACCAGGGCCTCCTCGCCGGCGGCTACGACGGAAGCAGGGACGGGGGTCTTGATGGGGATGGCGGCTGCCTTCAATGCCTCGACGGGGGCATGTACGGGGACGGGGGCCTCCTCGTCGGCCGCCTTGGAGGAGACGATGGCCACCGCGCCGTTCTTCTCCATCGCTGGCGTGGTTGGGGTTTTCTTAGGGGGTTGCAGAAGGTGATGGGACAGTGGAGATGGTTTCGTGAGTGATTGAGTGATGAGTGAGAGTGAGGAGGCCTCTATAAAGGTGAAGGAAGGAGAATTTTCGTTGCACCACCGTGCACCGCGTAACCTCGTGCGCTACTGCACCGTGCACGGCCACACGCGTCCGCTACCGTCCCGTGTGTCACGTTTCCCCCCTCGTGTCTAACCTTGTCCACTTAGTTGTGCTCAGTTATACCCTCGAGTGTAGCACTGGTAGTTTGGTGTACTCAGTTTTGCCCTCCAATACTAACACTGCTGTGTGCAATATACTCACTTTTACCCTCTGGTGGCTGGTCAACAGAGAGTCAATGAATGGGTTTTAGCTAGCTAATTGAGTCATTTTATGCACAACAAATTCAAAAAGATCAAAACATAGTGGCATCTATCCATGGAGTCTTATTATGTGACCTACCACCATAAGAAATGTATATAAATCAAGTTTTAACCTAAATCGCCACTTCTCAAATCGCCTACTACCTATGAAGGTTCATGGCTTTCTACTCAAGCCTCTCCCTAAAACATCCCTTCCCAAAACATAATTTGTCTGAATGAGGCAATAATTGTCAAACTGATATATATTTGAATTGCAAATAGTTTGATGTATGCCAATATGTATTTTATTGTATAAAAGAAGCATTTTCCATTTTTAAATCTCTTTTTTTTCTATTTGAACCCCCTTGTCAGTTTTGCCCTTGGTTTTAAAGTTCTACTCGATTTTGCCCTTGGTTTTTAAGTTCTACTCAGTTTTCCCTCTCTCTTAGTGTCACATCCCAAATTTTAAATTTGGTCTTGCATATCATTCATGTCATTGCATCAAATCCTTCCATGCAAAACCGTCGAGTAGAAAGGTTCGGCGAAACACTATCTTCAAAACCCTATTTTGTTTCGCTACAAGGTTCCTGCGGGGAGCTTTAGAGGGACTTGCAACAACCACCCCTGTAGGTTCGAGTTTTCGCTCAAACTTCGACTCAAGGTTGTTCCCCTCGACGATACGAACCCGTAGGCGCGAGAATCGCTCCAATTGGAGTTCGTATGCAAAAGACTCGGACGTTTTAGTAAACCGCCGGAAAACGGTCCGAAAATCCGGACCGATTTCCGAGTTGGAGTCAGTTTCTGGACCGTTTCAGTTCAGGATTCCGCGTGCGGGACTACTTAAAAAGGGGACCCACCGCCGCCTCGTAACCCGTGCCCAACTCCCAGCCCGACCCCGCCGCCTCTCTCCTCCCTGTGCGCGCGCGCCCCGAGGCGATCTCGCCGCCGCTGCCTCCCGGCCACCTTGCCACCGTCGGCCACCTCGCCGCCGCCGGCCATCACCGCCACCACCGCCGGGTTCGCCTCCTCCTCCTCTTTCTATTCCCGTCCTCCGCGCCGCCGATCGTCACCGTCGCCGCTGCCATCTACCTCCGCCGCCGGCCACCGCGCCGACCCCGCCGCCCAGCGCCGCCTCCCGCCACCAAGCCCCGCTGCTGCGCCGCCGCTCCACCCCGCCGCCGCCTCGGCCACCTCCCGCGCGCGCCGCTGCGAGCCGCTGCCGCCGCCGCCCTGCTACTGCCGCGCCGCCACGCCGCCGAGCCGCTGTCGCACATGCACGCACACATACACGCACGTACGCGCGCCGCCTCGCGCGAAAATTTAATTGTCGAACCATAGTTGACCGTGTGTACATCCGTGCAGGAAAGACCCCGACGCCGGAACCGATCGCCACCGCCGTCCGGAGCTCGCCGCGCCTTCCGGAGTCCGTTTCGCTATCCGTTTCCGGTAAGACAGCAGCCACCGTCAGATCTCGGATCAGCGGCTTAGATCATTCGTTGACTAGTCAGACGCCCAGTCAGCACCCAGTCAGCAGACGAGTTGACCAGTCAAACAGACACAGTTGACTGGGTCAATTTCGTTAATCCCTTTAGTTGGCAGATTTCGGTAGAATCTTGTAAATTGCGTAGAAATTAAACCGCTCGGCCAAAAATTGCAAATAAAATATGTACGGGTTCAGTGAGTCGTGTAGAATCTCGTTGTACCTTTGTTCCAGACTTTTACTATAAGGTTTAGTACAGTTTAATCAAACTAGTTAGTGGCCTTTTCGGAGTAATAAATTCGTAGAAAAAGATCCGTAGCTCCAAAAATCGCGTGTGATATGTCCCTGAACTCGGGAGAACGAGGGGAATCTCATAGTGAATTAAAAGGATAGGCTTACAGCAAAAACTTCTGCAGGAATTGTCTAATGGCTTTCTGCAGTGTTTTAATTACTCGGGAAGTTTTGTAACTCCTTTTTGAGTAATTCCAGTTGGTACTGTTTCTAATCAGTGATGCCTATGCGGTAGAATTTTCCCAAGATTTTAAAAACAGTATACTACCGGTAGTGAATTATTTAACTTCTAGCTCTAGTTGTGAGCTTTACTTTTACTTAATAGTTTTCCTAGCGCTAAAACTATTTTCCATGCATGCAATCGGTAGTGTTATGGTATAGGATGTTGTGGTGCAGCTGTAGCACCAATTCACTTGTCGTTCTTGCATTCATGCATCATATTTGTTGCATATGCTTGTGCATTGTTTGTTTATGATTGCAATTGTATCGTGTAGATTGTGTCGAGTGCAACGCTTGCTCGTGCGAGGATTGTGCTTCAAACCGCTACAACCAAGGCAAGTAGATGCTACTTTGTTCATGATATCGTCCTACTATTTTCAATGCATTGTCGTGTATTTTGTAGATGCATGTGTAGGATGATACTATCGCTATGCTATGTCCCATTATATGGTAGGACCCTCTTTGTAGATGAACCACCGTTGGTAGATGTGCTTAGCCATGCTTGATGATCGAGGGCTGGGTTACATAAATGATACTTGTTTTCTCAAAGTATTGGTTTGTGAAAACTAAAAAACAACTTAATCAATGAACCCCCTGGGTGTGATGGTATTGATAAATTTTGGTGGTTTCATTGCGGAAAGGCACCCAGGTATCAAGAGAGAATGATTGGCTTCTTTATTGTGTAGCTTACGTGTATAACCATGTGCCAATAATGGAATGGGCGGTTGGTTGGACTTATTAGGTTGTGGTAACTCGAACCCGCGTATCCAGAGATGTAGAATTTTGGTAGGTTGGACCGGTGCGTGTCGGGATTGAGGAGCTACTTCCCGAACAGTCTCTTCTTGGTCTTCTCCCTATCATCACCCAAAATGAGAGTGATGGTACGAGCTGGGCTGGCCAAGTCACATGGGTAAAGTGTACTAACCTCTGCAGAGTGTATAATCTAATCGATTAGCCGTGTCCCCGGTTATGGACATCTGAGTTGCTAGATATTGATTCCATGACACGTTTCTCGCTCATTCCAATTTCATAATTGCTTTAACATTGTTGGGTTAACTTAATTGGGTTCTTTTCAAAGAAAATCAAAAACTGTTTATGAAAGTAGGACAAATGTATTTGCAAATGCAAGCCAGACACAGCTCCACTTGCCAAATATGCATGTAGATGTTAGTACTATTGTCTCCATTACTAGCTCTACTTGCCATACATTCCATGTATTGACCCTTCGGGGCTGCTACGTTTCATGTTGCAGGTTATTCCGATCCTGATTGATCGTTATAGGCCACGGTACTCCACTCGGCACTTGTTCACTTGTGGGCAATTTGAAGATTGGAGGATTTACATGTTTATGTTGCTACCTGAATAATTTGAGCTAGCTTTATGCTAAGCTTTTATTGTAATAATGGTACTCTGGATCTTTGTAGTACATGATACACGGTTATTTTTGCTATGTTATCTATCTTACTCTATTGTGGGCCAATGAACCGATCCAGGGATTGGCATGTCACATAGAGGCCACGGTCTTTTCAGAACCGGGGTGTTACAGGATGGTATCAGAGCCCGTGTGTCGACTGTAGGATCGTGACCTAGGATTGGATTAGGAAGCCATAGAATTACTAAGCCTATATTAACTCTGTCTTTCCTCTTATGCCTTTCACCCTCGTAAATTCTTACCATATGCTATTCTCACACTTTCCTCTTTTACTTGATAGATGGGAGATGTCAGGACTGAGTATGTCACCATGGAGTCACCAAGGCCCTTTGCAAGGCAGTTAGCTCAGCTCTCTCAGTCATTGGGATTGCCACTGCCTATGTTCAAGTGAAGAAGGCTGTACACCTATGGATATGGAGAGGATGCATGGGAGATCACTACCTTCATATTCAGAGATGCCGCCTTGCCAAACCCCGCGCACTTGGTCTACACCAAGACATACTGCAACTGGGGACTTGGAATCAACTTGGCCATACATGAAGCCCTGTCTCGCCAGTGCCACTATGTCCGACACCTACTGCCTGAAGATTCACCCTACCGTGACTATGGAAGGCGTGATGAAGATGGGAACATTGTGGTTACCCCGGGCGACAGGAACAACATGCCGCCCCGTCGGAGGCACATAGAGGACATGGAGAGAGAATGGAGCTCTAGCAGAGAAGGTGAGGATGTTAAAGGAGATTGCAGACTTTACTAGCAATGGAATGGTGGTCCAAGGACAGGAGATAGACACTTTGCATGAAGCTGTGGGAGTTCTGGAGAATGCCCTGATAGCCAGAGATGCAACAATAGCTCATCTTCATGGCACTGTGCAAGAGAACACCCAGAACATAAAACAGTTGCAAGGGACCGTCCAGGAAAGGGACCAAACCATTGAAGCTATGACAGCCCAGATTGCCGCTCTCCAAGCACAGCTGAATCCACCCTCTGATGATGACAATGGAGATGATGGCAACAATGGGGATGATGATGACAGTGGAGACGACGATGATGATGAGGACGAGGATGATAATGATGGAGACGATGATGGTGGAGGAAATGAAGCTGTTGCAGTTGCAGCTGAGGGTGAAGAAGAAGAGGAGGATCCAGAAGAGGTGGAGTTTGAAGTCTCAAGTGATGGTTCAGGAGAGGTGTACACTCCGCCGCCATGGTTGTACCGCGAGCCGAAGCGCCAACGCATGACCGCAAGGACCTACCTCAATCTCTTCAAGAAGTAGATAGAAGTACACCAATTAGTCCACGTTAGGCAATTCGTTAGGATTAGTCTCGATCGATGTGAAGCTTAGTTCGTGTTAGTTTAAAAGTGTTCAGTTGCTTATTTTTGTACTCCAATATCCCAGGAATTATTTGTGCGATTTTTATAAAAGAGTTATGGCAATTTGGTTATCATCTGTGTGTTTTTCGCTGCAGTTTTTCTGCTGATACAGCAGTACTGCACGATTTTTCATATTTTTCTGGTAACTCGGAAAAATCTGAAAACAATTGGGCTGATGCGAAACTCTCTGTGCTACATGCACAAAAATTGGCTTAATTTTCTGACGAGTTTAAGTCAGGCGGAAAAATTCGTGAAAACTGCTAGACCGTTCTGGCAGATTGCTGTTTTGGTTGTTTAGTTGATCAACTGTTTAGTTAACCATTGTCAACTCTTGCAAAACTATTTCAGCAGTTATATACTGCTAGGATAACACCTGGGATGTTGCTGGATCACTTGTTTTTTGATGTGTTGCTTGCTTGTGATTGTCTGCTATTGCTTGTTGTTGTTTGATCATATGCATGGGTAGAATCCTATTATCGTAGTTGATTCTTTCTAAACTTACCTATGCTGAACCGCAGATGCCTCCCCGCCGCCAACCCACTGATATGGAGCAGCTCATGGTAGCTCAGGCACAGCTGACCCAAGTGATGACCCAGTTCATGGCGAATCAGAACAACAACAATGGAAACAATCAGCCTCAGGGAGATGCTCTCACCAGATTTCTGAGGTAAGGCCAGCTAAGTTCTCTACTGCAACAGAACCAATGGTTGATCTCGACTGGTTGCGTTCAGTCAACAAGGATCTAGTAACTGTCGGATGCACTAATGCTGAGAAGGTGAGGTTTGCCGCTCGCCTACTGGAGGGACCAGCCGCTTCTTGGTGGCACACATTTCAGATCACCCACCCGCTGGATACCGTGACTTGGGCTATGTTTGAGGAAGGTTTTAGGACCAACCACGTGTCTTCAGGAGTTCTGAGCCTGAAGAGGAAGGAGTTCCGCAACTTGCGCCAAACCAATCGCACCGTGGCCGAGTACATTGAGGAGTTCAACAAATTGTCCCGTTATGCACCTGAGGAGGGAGAGATTCCTGGATGGCCTCAGTGATGAGCTTTCAGTACAGCTACTTGTGGTTTATTGCCCCACTTTCCAGGAGCTTATGGACAAGGCCAGGATCCTGGAGGGGAAGCACAAGCAGGTGGATAACCGCAAGAGAAAGAGCAATACCCACCACTCTGGTTCTCACCACAAGTCTCGCACTTCATATGATGGATACTCCAAGCATGGAGGAAGTGACCATGGGAGCCATGACCGCCGCGATGGGCATCGTCATGACAACCATAGGAGCAACCACCACAGCCACAAGGGAGGACACTCTCACCACTCTAGAGGACACGGTGGACATGACCGCAACCGTGATCGCAACTTCGTGAAGAAGGATCTGAGTGAGGTGACGTGCTTCAAGTGCAAGCAGAAGGGACACTATGCTGACAACTGTCCGGAGAGGAAAGGACTGAAGCCAACCAACGGCGAGAAGGCCACAGTGAACCACATGAATGTGGAGGAGATTCCAGATGAGCCAGACCTTGTGATTGGTAAGTTCCCAATCAACACTTACCCTGCACTTATACTTTTCGATACTGGTGCATCGCATTCATTCATATCAAGGGCATTTGTGGATAAGTATAAGTTACCTACTGAGTCTATGAAAAGGTCTATTAGAGTGAGTTCACCTGGAGGAGATATGATAGCTAGCGCGGGATGCCGCGACTTGACTGTGAGGATTGGAACACACAACTTCATTGCACATCTAGTAGTGTTGGATTCACAGGGATTAGACGTTATTCTGGGAATGGATTGGATGTCTATGCATGGGGGACACATAGATTGTGCACAGCGAGCTGTTTCACTCAAAACCCCGGATGGTAAGAGGATTAGATTCAAGTCGGCTGCACGACCGAGAAGGTGTAAGTTGAATTCTCTTAAGAGGGTTAGCATGGATACTGTGCCAGTGATTAGGGATTACCCCGACGTGTTTCCGGAAGAACTGCCAGGGATGCCACCTGACAGGGATGTAGAGTTTCTTATCGACCTGATGCCGGGAACAGGACCTATAGCAAAGAAACCATATAAGATGGATGTGGATGAGCTAAAAGAATTGAAGAAACAGTTGAAGGAACAGCTGGAAAAGGGATTCATTCAGCCTAGTGCGTCGTCATGGGGAGCACATGTTCTGTTTGTGGAGAAGAAAGACAGCACCAAGAGATTAGTGGTAGACTATCGCTCGCTGAATGAAGTAACCATCAAGAACAAGTACCCTCTGCCGAACATAAATGACTTGTTTGATCAACTGGAAGGAGCAAAGGTGTTTAGCAAGATTGATCTGCGATCAGACTACTTCCAATTGAAGATCCGGGAGGAGGATGTACCAAAAACCGCCTTCACCACTAGGTATGGTTTATATGAGTATACGGTTATGTCTTTTGGACTAACGAATGCCCCGACATATTTCATGACCATGATGAACAAGGTATTTATGGAGTATTTGGACAAGTTCGTGGTGGTGTTTATTGATGACATATTGATATATTCCAAGGATGATGCTGAGCATGAGAAGCATCTGCGGCTGATTATGGAGAAGCTGAGGGAACACAAGCTATATGCCAAATTCAGTAAGTGTGAATTCTGGCTTAACACTGTTGGATTTCTTGGACACGTAGTGTCAGGAGAAGGAATTGCTGTTGATCCAAACAAAGTGACTGCAGTAACTGAGTGGGAAGCACCCAAGAATGCTGGAGAGATTCGAAGCTTTTTGGGACTTGCTGGATATTACAGGAGGTTTATCGAAAACTTTTCCAAGATTGCTAAGCCGATGACTGAACTTCTGAAGAAGGAGAGGAAGTTTGAATGGTCAAACGTATGTGAAGCCAGCTTTCAGGAACTGAAGCGTCGACTAGTGACCGCGCCTGTTCTGTGTTTACCAGATCTTCAGAAGGATTTCCAAGTGTACTACGATGCTTCTCGACAGGGACTTGGGAGTGTGCTGATGCAAGATAGGAGAGTAGTGTCATATGCCTCACGACAACTCAAGCACCATGAGCGGAATTACCCCGCACACGACTTGGAGTTAGCGTCAGTGGTTCATGCGCTCAAGGTATGGAGGCATTACTTAATGGGAAAACACTGTGATGTGTACACCGACCACAAGAGCCTGAAGTACATATTTACACAGAAGGAACTGAACATGAGACAAAGGAGATGGTTGGAGCTTATCAAGGATTATGATATGAATTTGCAATACCACCCAGGAAAGGCTAATGTAGTAGCAGATGCTCTGAGCCGGAAGGTTTATGCCAATGGATTGACAATTGGTAAATTGCCTGAGGATTTGCGCAAGCAATTCAAGGACCTTAGACTGGAAGTAGTGTCTGAAGGATACCTGGCTACAATGGAAGTCCAACCGATGCTACAGGACAGGATCATAAAGGCTCAGGTAGGAGACAAGGAAATAGAAGAGATAAAGGAAAAGATGAAGGAGAACCGGGAAAAGGATATTTGCGAGGATGAACATGGTACCTTGTGGTACGGAGACCGTTTGTGTGTGCCCAGCGACCCGGAGATAAGGGAGTTGATTCTGCAGGAAGCTCATAACTCGCCATACTCCATACATCCGGGCAACACAAAGATGTATATGGATTTGAAGAGCAGATTTTGGTGGAACAACATGAAGGGAGATATCGCCAAGCATATTGCCCTATGTGATGTATGTAGCCGAGTGAAGGCAGAACACCAGAAGCCAGCAGGGCTGCTACAGCCATTGCCCGTGCCGGATTGGAAGTGGGATAGAGTGGGAATGGATTTTATCACAGGACTGCCCAGGACCAGGTCAGGATATGACTCTATTTGGGTAGTGGTCGATCATTTGACCAAGGTATCCCACTTTATACCGGTAAAGACGACCTATACGAGTGCAAAGTTGGCCAAGATTTACATGGACAGGATTGTGTGCCTACATGGAGTTCCCAAGAGTATCGTATCTGATAGAGGCACCCAATTTACCTCACACTTCTGGCGCCAGCTGCACGAGTCACTTGGGACTAGATTGGAGTTTAGCACATCGTTTCACCCACAGACTGATGGACAGACCGAGACGGTGAATCAGATTTTGGAAGACATGCTGAGAGCTTGCGCCTTGCCTCATGGTTCTAGTTGGGATGAGAATTTGTCGTATGCGGAGTTTTCCTACAACAACAGCTATCAGACAAGCACTGATGCTGATAAGGTGAGGTTTGCCGCTCACCTACTGGAGGGACCAGCCGCTTCTTGGTGGGACACATTTCAGCTCACCCACCCACTGGATACCGTGACTTGGGCTATGTTTGGAACCGTGACTTGGGCAACCACGTGTTTTCAGGAGTTCTAAGCCTGAAGAGGAAGGAGTTCCGCAACTTGCGCCAAACCAATCGCACCGTGGCCGAGTACATTGAGGAGTTCAATAACATGTCCCGTTATGCACCTGAGGATGTTGACACTGATGCCAAAAGGAGGGAGAGATTCCTGGATGGCCTCAGTGATGAGCTTTCAGTACAGCTACTTGTGGTTTATTGCCCCACTTTCCAAGAGCTTATGGACAAGGCCAGGATCTTGGAAGGGAAGCACAAGCAGGTGGAGAACCGCAAGAGAAAGAGCAATACTCATCACTCTGGTTCACACCACAAGTCTCGCACTTCATATTATGGATACTCCAAGCATGGAGGAAGTGACCATGGGAGCCATGACCGCCGCGATGGACATCGCCATGACAACCATAGGAGCAGCCACCACAACCACAAGGGAGGACACTCTCACCACTCTGGAGGACACGGTGGACATGACCGCAACCGTGATCGCAACTTCGTGAAGAAGGATCTAAGTGAGGTGACGTGCTTCAAGTGCAAGCAGAAGGGACACTATGCTGACAACTGTCCGGAGAGGAAAGGACTGAAGCCAACCAACGGCGAGAAGGCCACAGTGAACCACATGAATGTGGAGGAGATTCCAGATGAGCCTGACCTTGTGATTGGTAAGTTCCCAATCAACACTTACCCTGCACTTATACTTTTCGATACTGGTGCATCACATTCATTCATATCAAGGGCATTTGTGGATAAGTATAAGTTACCTAATGAGTCTATGAAAAGGTCTATTAGAGTGAGTTCACCTGGAGGAGATATGATAGCTAGTGCGAGATGCCGCGATTTAACTGTGAGGATTGGAACACACAACTTCATTGCACATTTGGTAGTGTTGGATTCACAGGGTTTAGATGTCATTCTGGGTATGGATTGGATGTCTATGCATGGGGGACACATAGATTGTGCACAGCGAGCTGTTTCACTCAAAACCCCGGATGGTAAGAGGATTAGATTCAAGTCAGCTGCACGACCGAGAAGGTGTAAGTTGAATTCTCTTAAGGGGGTTAGCATGGATACTGTGCCAGTGATTAGGGATTACCCCGATGTGTTTCCGGAAGAACTGCCAGGGATGCCACCTGACAGGGATGTAGAGTTTCTTATCGACCTGATGCCGGGAACAGGACCTATAGCAAAGAAACCATATAAGATGGATGTCGATGAGCTGAAGGAGTTGAAGAAACAGTTGAAGGAGTAGCTGGAAAAGGGATTCATTCAGCCTAGTGCGTCGTCATGGGGAGCACCTGTTCTGTTTGTGGAGAAGAAAGACAGCACCAAGAGATTAGTGGTAGACTATCGCTCGCTGAATGAAGTAACCATCAAGAACAAGTACCCTCTGCCGAACATAAATGACTTGTTTGATCAATTGGAAGGAGCAAAGGTGTTTAGCAAGATTGATCTGCGATCAGGCTACTTTCAATTGAAGATCCGAGAGGAGGATGTACCAAAAACCGCCTTCACCAC
The DNA here is from genome assembly GCA_910589765.1 of Avena atlantica. Lineage (NCBI taxonomy): Eukaryota > Viridiplantae > Streptophyta > Magnoliopsida > Poales > Poaceae > Avena > Avena atlantica. The sequence continues at coordinate 197,734,444 of OU342738.1, read as the reverse complement.
TAGGTATGGTTTATATGAGTATACAGTTATGTCTTTTGGACTAACGAATGCCCCGGCATACTTCATGACCATGATGAACAAGGTATTTATGGAGTATTTGGACAAGTTCGTGGTGGTGTTTATTGATGAGATACTGATATATTCCAAGGATGATGCCGAGCATGAGAAGCATCTGAGACTGATTATGGAGAAGCTGAGGGAACACAAGCTGTATGCCAAATTCAGCAAGTGTGAATTCTGGCTTAACACCGTTGGGTTTCTTGGACACGTAGTGTCAGGAGAAGGAATTGCTGTTGATCCAAACAAAGTGACTGCAGTAAATGAGTGGGAAGCACCCAAGAATGCAGGAGAGATTCGAAGCTTTTTGGGACTTGCTGGATATTACAGGAGGTTCATTGAAAACTTTTCCAAGATTGCTAAGCCGATGACTGAACTTCTGAAGAAGGAGAGGAAGTTTGAATAGTCAGACGTATGTGAAGCCAGCTTTCAGGAACTGAAGCGTCGACTAGTGACCGCGCCTGTTCTGTGTTTACCAGATCTTCAGAAGGATTTCCAAGTGTACTGTGATGCTTCACGACAGGGGCTTGGGAGTGTGCTGATGCAAGATGGGAGAGTAGTGTCATATGCCTCGCGACAACTCAAGCACCATGAGCGGAATTACCCCACACACGACTTGGAGTTAGCGTCAGTGGTTCATGCGCTCAAGGTATGGAGGCATTACTTAATGGGAAAACACTGTGATGTGTACACCGACCACAAGAGCCTGAAGTACATATTTACACAGAAGGAACTGAACATGAGACAAAGGAGATGGTTGGAGCTTATCAAGGATTATGATATGAATCTACAATACCGCCCAGGAAAGGCCAATGTAGTAGCAGATGCTCTGAGCCGGAAGGTTTATGCCAATGGGTTGACAATTGGTGAATTGCCTGAGGATTTGTGCAAGCAGTTCAAGGACCTTAGACTGGAGGTAGTATCTGAAGGATACTTAGCAACAATGGAAGTCCAACCAACGCTACAGGATAGAATCAGGAAAGCTCAGATAGGAGACAAAGAGATAGAAGAGATAAAGGAAAAGATGAAGGAGAACCGGGAAAAGGATATTCGCGAGGATGAACGTGGTACCTTGTGGTATGGAGATCGTTTGTGTGTGCCCAACGATCCCGAGATAAGGAAGTTGATTCTGCAGGAAGCTCATGACTCGCCATATTCCATACATCCGGGCAATACGAAGATGTATATGGACCTAAAGGACAGATTCTGGTGGAACAACATGAAGGGAGACATCGCGGAGCATATTGCCCTATGTGATGTATGTAGCCGAGTAAAGGCAGAACACCAGAAGCCAGCAGGACTGATATAGCCGTTGCTCGTGCCGGAATGGAAGTGGGATAGAGTGGGGATGGATTTTATCACAGGATTGCCCAGGACCAGGTCAGGGTATGACTCCATTTGGGTAGTGGTCGACCATTTGACCAAGGTAGCCCACTTCATACCGGTAAAGACGACCTATACGAGTGCAAAGTTGGCCAAGATTTACATGGACAGGATTGTGTGCCTACATGGAGTTCCCAAGAGTATCGTATCTGATAGAGGCACCCAATTTACCTCACACTTATGGCGCCAGTTGCACGAGTCACTTGGTACTAGATTGGAGTTTAGCACAGCGTTTCACCCACAGACTGATGGACAGACCGAGAGGGTGAATCAGATTTTGGAGGACATGCTGAGAGCTTGCGCTTTAGCTCATGGTTCTAGTTGGGATGAGAATTTGCCGTATGCGGAGTTTTCCTACAACAACAGCTATCAAATCAGCATCAAGACGTCACCGTTCGATGTGCTATATGGGAAACGGTGCCGAACACCATTGCTATGGGATGGAGTAGGAGAACGTCAGTTGTTTGGACCTGATTTGATCAAGGACGCTGAGGAGAAGGTCGCCTTGATTAGGGACAGACTGAAGGTAGCACAATCAAGGCATAAGAGCTACGCTGACGCCAAGCGCAAGGAAGTGATGTATGAGATAGGTGATAGAGAATACCTCAGAGTATCGCCGCTTTGTGGGATCAAGAGATTTGGAATTAAGGGTAAGCTGGCAACTCGATTCATTGGACCGTACCGGGTCTTAGCACGCAAAGGAGAAGTTGCTTATCAGTTGGAGCTGCCAGAGGCTCTGTCTGCTGTTCATAACGTGTTCCACGTATCCCAGCTGAAGAAGTGCCATCCGGAGATGGTGGACACACCATTGAGAGACACTGTACCGCTAGAGGAGGTTCAGCTGGAGAATGATTTGACCTACGAGGAGAAACCGGTCAAGATTCTGGAGACAGCAGAAAGGACTACCCGTACCAAGACAATCAAGTTTTGCAAAGTACAGTGGAGCCACCACACCGAAGAGGAAGCCACCTAGGAGCGTGAGGATGACATCCGAGAGGACTACCCACACCTATTTGCTAGCCGCGCCGAATCTCGAGGACGAGATTCATCTTAAGGGGATTAGTCTTGTCACATACCAAATTTTAGATTTGGTCTTGCATATCATTCATGTCATTGCATCATATCCTTCCATGCAAAACCGTCGAGAAGAAAGGTTCGGCGAAACGCTATCTTGAAAACCCTATTTTGTTTCGCTACAAGGTTCCTGCGGGGAGCTTTAGAGGGACTTGAAACAACCACCCCTGTAGGTTCGAGTTTTCGCTCAAACTTCGACTGAAGGTTGTTCCCCTCGACGATACGAACCCGTAGGCGCGAGAATCGCTCCAATCGGAGTTCGTATGCAAAAGACTCGGACGTTTTAGTAAACCGACGGAACACGGTCCGAAAATCCGGACCGATTTCCGAGTTGGAGTCAGTTTCTGGACCGTTTCAGTTCAGGATTCCGCGCGCGGGACTACTTAAAAAGGGGACCCACCGCCGCCTCGTAACCCGTGCCCAACTCCCAGCCCGACCCCGTCGCCTCTCTCCTCCCTGTGCGCGCGCGCCCCGAGGCGATCTCGCCGCCGCCGCCGCCGGCCATCGCCGCCACCACCGCCGGGTTCGCCTCCTCCTCCTCTTTCTATTCCCGTCCTCCGCGCCGCCGATCGTCACCGTCGCCGCCGCCATCTACCTCCGCCGGCGGCCACCGCGCCGACCCCGCCGCCCAGCGCCGCCTCCCGCCACCAAGCCGCGCGCCGCCAAGCCCCGTTGCTGCGCCGCCGCTCCACCCAGCCGCCGCACCGCCCGTGTCGCCGCCGCCTCGGCCACCTCCCGCGCGCGCCGCTGCGAGCCGCTGCCGCCGCCGCCCTGCTGCTGCCGAGCCGCTGCCGCTGTGAGCGCTGCGCGCTGCCGCATGCGCTATGCACACCCGCACGCACGTGCACGTGCGCGTCATCGCATGCGCACATGCACGCACACATACACGCACGTACGCGCGCCGCCTCGCGCGCAAATTTAATTGTCGAACCGTAGTTGACCGTGTGTACGTCCGTGCAGGAAAGACCCCGACGCCGGAACCGATCGCCACCGCCTTCCGGAGTCCGTTTCGCCATCCGTTTCCGGTAAGACAGCAGCCACCGTCAGATCTCAGATTAGCGGCTTAGATCGTTCGTTGACTAGTCAGACGCCCAGTCAGCAGACGAGTTGACCGGTCAAACAGACACAATTGACTGGGTCAATTTCGTTAATCCCTTTAGTTGGCAGATTTCGGTAGAATCTTGTAAATTGCGTAGAAATTAAACCGCTTCGCCAAAAATTGCAAATAAAATATGTACGGGTTCAGTGAGTCGTGTAGAATCTCGCTGTACCTTTGGTTCAGACTTTTACTGTCAGGTTTAGTACAGTTTAATCAAACTAGTTAGTGGCCTTTTCAGAGTAATAAATTCGTAGAAAAAGGTCCGTAGCTCCAAAAATCGCGTGTGATATGTCCCTGAACTCGGGAGAACGAGGGGAAACTCATCGTGAATTAAAAGGATAGGCTTACAGTAAAAACTTCTGCAGGAATTGTCTAATGGCTTTCTGCAGTGTTTTAATTACTCGGGAAGTTTTATAACTCCTTTTTGAGTAATTCCAGTTGGTACTGTTTCTAATCAGCGATGCCTATGCGGTAGAATTTTCCCAAGATTTTATAAACAGTATACTACCGGTAGTGAATTATTTAAGTTCTAGCTCTAGTTGTGAGCTTTACTTTTACTTAATAGTTTTCCTAGCGCTAAAACTATTTTCCATGCATGCAATCGGTAGTGTTATGGTATAGGATGTTGTGGTGCAGCTATAGCACCAATTCACTTGTCGTTCTTGCATTCATGCATCATATTTATTGCATATGCTTGTGCATTGTTTGTTTATGATTGCAATTGTATCGTGTAGATTGTGTCGAGTGCAACGCTTGCTCGTGTGAGGATTGTGTTCCAAACCGCTACAACCAAGGCAAGTAGATACTACTTTGTTCATGATATTGTCCTACTATTTTCAATGCATTGTCGTGTATTTTGTAGATGCTTGTGTAGGATGATACTATCGCTATGCTATGTCCCATTATGTGGTAGGACCCTTTTTGTAGATGAACCACCGTTGGTAGATGTGCTTAGCCATGCTTGATGATCGAGGGCTGGGTTACATCAATGATACTTGTTTTCTCAAAGTATTGGTTTGTGAAAACTAAAAAACAACTTAATCAATGAACCCCCTGGGTGTGATGGTATTGATAAATTTTGGTGGTTTCATTGCGGAAAGGCACCCAGGTATCAAGAGAGAATGATTGGCTTCTTTATTGTGTAGCTTACGTGTACAACCATGTGCCAATAATGGAATGGGCGGTTGGTTGGACTTAGTAGGTTGTGGTAACTCGAACCCGCGTATCCAGAGATGTAGAATTTTGGTAGGTTGGACCGGTGCGCGTCGGGATTGAGGAGCTACTTCCCGAAAAGTCTCTTCTTGGTCTTCTCCCTATCATCACCCAAAATGAGAGTGATGGTACGAGCTGGGCTGGCCAAGTCACATGGGTAAAGTGTACTAACCTCTGCAGAGTGTATAATCTAATCGATTAGCCGTGTCCCTGGTTATGGACATCTGAGTTGCTAGATATTGATTCCATGACACGTTTCTCGCTCATTCCAATTTCATAATTGCTTTAACATTGTTGGGTTAACTTAATTGGGTTCTTTTCAAAGAAAATCAAAAACTGTTTATGAAAGTAGGACAAATGTATTTGCAAATGCAAGCCAGACACAGCTCCACTTGCCAAATATGCATGTAGATGTTAGTACTATTGTCTCCATTACTAGCTCTACTTGCCATACATTCCATGTATTGACCCTTCGGGGCTGCTACGTTTCATGTTGCAGGTTATTCTGATCCTGATTGATCGTTATAGGCCACGGTACTCCACTCGGCACTTGTTCACTTGTGGGCAATTTGAAGATTGGAGGATTTACATGTTTATGTTGCTACCTGAATAATTTGAGCTAGCTTTATGCTAAGCTTTTATTGTAATAATGGTACTCTGGATCTTTGTAGTACATGATACACGGTTATTTTTGCTATGTTATCTATCTTACTCTATTGTGGGCCAATGAACCGATCCAGGGATTGGCATGTCACATAGAGGCCACGGTCTTTTTAGAACCGGGGTGTTACAGGATGGTATCAGAGCCCGTGTGTCGACTGTAGGATCGTGACCTAGGATTGGATTAGGAAGCCATAGAATTACTAAGCCTATATTAACTCTGTCTTTCCTCTTATGCCTTTCACCCTCGTAAATTCTTACCATATGCTATTCTCACACTTTCCTCTTTTACTTGATAGATGGGAGATGTCAGGACTGAGTATGTCACCATGGAGTCACCAAGGCCCTTTGCAAGGCAGTTAGCTCAGCTCTCTCAGTCATTGGGATTGCCACTGCCTATGTTCAAGGGAAGAAGGCTGTACACCTATGGATATGGAGAGGATGCATGGGAGATCACTACCTTCATATTCAGAGATGCCGCCTTGCCAAACCCCGCGCACTTGGTCTACACCAAGACATACTGCAACTGGGGACTTGGAATCAACTTGGCCATACATGAAGCCCTGTCTCGCCAGTGCCACTATGTCCGACACCTACTGCCTGAAGATTCACCCTACCGTGACTATGGAAGAAGTGATGAAGATGGGAACATTGTGGTTACCCCGGGCGACAGGAACAACATGCCGCCCCGTCGGAGGCACATAGAGGACATGGAGAGAGAGAATGGAGCTCTAGCAGAGAAGGTGAGGATGTTAAAGGAGATTGTAGACTTTACTAGCAATGGAATGGTGGTCCAAGGACAGGAGATAGACACTTTGCATGAAGCTGTGGGAGTTCTGGAGAATGCCCTGATAAACACTCTTTTACATTAAGAGTTGTATATATTTTTTAAATTTGAAAGTGTTCAAGAGTTGTGTCAATTATAAACACTCTTTTACATTAAGAGTTGTATAATTTTTTTAATTTGAAAGTGTTCAAGAGTTGTGTCAATTATAAACACTCTTGTACATTAACAGTTGTGTATTTTTTTTAATTTGAAAGTGAATCGCTAGCCGTGCGAGAGTTGTGTCAATTATAGTTTCAGACCGCGCGACAGTTTCATAATTATAAACACTCTTGCAAACCAACTGAATCGCCACTGCTCTAGGGGAATTTACAATATATTTTATCTATCTCTGAGAGTTATGGAAGTTGCAACCACCGTTGAGAAGTAAAATCTAGAGAGATATTGTTCACAACCACGAATTACACCAACACTAGATCAATCCTATTCGAAAAGCAAGGCAATTAGTTGAGCACTAGCGATTCGCGTTCAAATACTGCCAATAATCAACCCACAAAAGAAAAAACAATGCTTACCCAGATGGAATCCATGCGTTAGATCCCTGCATTCCACCCAATCTTCTCCGTGCTCGACGCGGATGGACGGTGCGCCAGCCGGCGTTGCATACTGTTTCGCGAGGGGTAGATCTAGCAGGGGTGGGAGCAAAGCCGGAGGTGGAGTGGGCTCCACAGCTAGGGGGAGGGGGCGACTCTGGGGTCGAGGACGACATAAGGTAGGAGGGCACGACGGTGGGGCAGCGACGGGCGGTGTGGGAGCTGTTCCAGGCTCGGGGGAAGCGAATGCTTTGGGTGAGCGAGAATGGCCGGTCCGACAGTTCTCCATGCGGTCCCACTCTTCACCATGTATGCAAGACCCACCCCAACGCGGCCCCACCCTTCACCACGGTATGCAGGACCCGTCCCAACATGGCCCCACCGGTCAGGCATGTAACAGCCGAGACCTCGTAACGTCACGCTTAACGCCCGACCCGCCCCAAAGGGGTCCCACCAGTCAGCATGTAACGGTCAAGCCTTTGACCTGACGGCATCCCTCCGTCCGAGCGCCCGTGAGGGTTTTTTAACATGGCGAGGGGAAAAGTGAGGAAAAGTTAAGCGGCTATGAAAAAGTGAGTACAACTAACGAAACCAAGGGCACGAAAATAGAAATATCTTATTTATTGTCCTCTAGGGCATATCTCCTTCAATGTGTCGGCATGTCTGGCGCAGCGGCAACAGCTGGACGATACGGTAGAATGTCTGGCAGCTTGTCGGACTGTCTGGCGACTTGTCCGGCGGCTTGTCTGGCGGCTCGTCGGACTGTCCGACGACTTGTCCGGTGGAAGCGCCACAGGAGAGCTTAATGATGCCGACGGTGGCGACGACATTCAGGACACGAGACGATGGTGGGCATACCGGATTGTGTGCGTGCAGGAAAGCCGTGTATCTACAGATTCGGATTGTATATCTCTATAACGGTATTACTCGGTTTTAATATGAGTTTTAATATACATAGACATATTTATATGAGTTTAGGGGAGGAATAGTACTGGATCAAACCCATTGAAATTAATATATTGTTTGTTTGCTTTGCTTACTTGTTATTATAATTTAAAAGGTGATATAAGATATTTTGATAGGCTAATATAGTCGTCCAAAACGGGTTTAAGTTTAAAACTGGGGTAGTATTAAAGAATGCGAGATTATGATTGATGATGACTCCTCTGCATCGAGTCCTTGTGATTCCTGTGGGTGCAACCCCAAAAGCACTGGTCTGCACGTGCTTGCAGCCGCTAGCACGTGGTTGCGTGTCCTGAACTGGATCGCACGGATCGCTCTCACCGATCGATGGAGACCAAGTTTCGGCAGGGCCAGTTAAGCAAAGTGTCAACTTCCTCTTAATTTAATTTAGCCATCCGGCAATCCGCCAACTTGCGATATTTTCTGGCCGACCTTGTTAATCAATCCCATGATCGGGTCGCGGGAACACCAGGGGCCATGCCCACGTAACAGTGCATTAGAATATCCTGCGATCAGATACGCGGATGATAGGGAGAAAAAGAAATGCCCATCAACCCATATATTCCTCATTTTTCGTCTCGGGTGACGGATACTTCGTCGACGTATAGTCCCGGCGTGCATCGGTGCACGGTGGGTGTTATTTATTTTGGAGCCGCCGAACACGTCACCGAGTATAATATACTAGTAGTGTGTTATTTGTCTCATTTTTGTCATGGGAGTATATTCGCTGGCATTCAACTTGTGGGTCCTCGTGTTGCTACTTGCTACGTACACATCTTGTAATACGTGACCCATATGATTCCATCAATTGCTGATTCGTGTTGAAAATTACAATGATTAGCCGTTAGCGTATGGGCGTTCTCCTACAAGCGTGCCAAGGGTAATTCATGTGCTTTGCGTGCTTGTTTTTTTAGTCCCTGACGGGGGATCGGTCGAAGATTAATTAATTAGCTAGAGATCTCAATTAGCAATAGCTAGTTAACTAGTTTTTTTAGAGAAGCTAGTTAACTAGTTAGTGCTGGCATGGCGACGTGCCACGTAGAGCAATATTCCTACAAAGGCCTAGTCAGTGATCCGCACGATAGGACAGATGAAGCGTAACTCTGTCTACTTCCTCTGATCCATATTACTTTAGTAAAATGGATATATCTAGCACTAAAACATGTTTTATTGGAGGGAGTATCTTCTTCACGCGGATTTAACGCGGGAAAAAGTGTTCCAATAAGTCATCTCGGCCGGTACGTATGTGCCGTACATAAGCACCGGACTTAATCAGAGCAATTAATCTTAGACGTTCCGCACGTACCAAAAGTGACCACTTATCACACAAAATTCTTGTGGTGGGTCTCTGTTGCAGTGACGTTTGTTGCTATCTCTTCTGAATCGTCTCAAGGAAGATAAGTCACTGCCCATTATTTTGCTTTGTGGTTAGGAGGACGAGTTGATTGGCTTTGTCCTGACGGTCTAGTTAACTGGAGAAAGAAATCGCTAGCAGAATTCGTCTGGGCAGACCTGACAAGTGTGATGGAGACGTACCAGGCAGAGCGGTACTCCTAAGAAGGCCTAGCCAGTGATCCGTCCGATTTGACAGATGAAGCATACGCACGTCTACCTTTTTTCACAGCGTAAAACTCATTTGTCTTGTTTCTATTGACTGTTTCCACTAGCAGGGCGTTACGGTGAACCACTATCAGGGCGTCACGGTGAAGACTTTTGCTTCGGTATCCCCTAGACAAAGAAATTCAGTGCTAACTATAGTTTTGGGTTCGTGCTCCGAGTGAAGATTGTACTGGCTACGTATACGATAGCGGCATACGTGATTCGGTGGAATTGTAATTGATCGGTTGCGAGGAGGGCATACGAGGAGGTTGGGATCGGTTGCGAGCCTACGTGATTGCGCATATCACATTGGCTGTCATCACTGGACAGAGAGCAAATCGCCGCCGCACTCTCGCTCGCTGCCCTCGTGCAGTTCCTCCACCTCCTCTCGCTCCTCCTCCACGACGGTCGTCCACACCTGCATCCACCCGAACCTACATCCACGACGGTCGTGAGTCGTCACATGAACCTCGCTGGCGCCTCTGGTTCGACCTTTCTAAGGTGCCGCTCCACGCGCCACCGGACAACATGCTGGCGTCACACTGGTACGCCATGGAGGACCGCAAGGGCAAGCGCGACAGCATGGAGGTGATGGTCTTCATGTGGTACGACACCCAGGCCGACGAGGCATTCACCAAGGCATGGCATTCCATGTCTTCGGGCGTCTTGGGCCATGGGCCCCTGGGCTCCATCAAGTCCAAGGTGTACGTCGTGACCAAGTTGTGTGTCCTTCATCGAGGGGCGGGACTTGCTTCCCATGGAAAGGGGCTCATGGGAAGGCCGCTACCCGGAGCTGTTCGTCCGTGCAAATTGGGAGCCAGATGTTGTGCAGATTGGGAGCAGCTGCAGTCAGCGGTGCTAGTGCTGGACGTGGAGGTTGCGGAAGAGGAGCTAGGCATGGTGCTAGTGCTAGGCGTGGAGGACGATGGACAACACCATGGTGGGTACATAGGTGCGGATGGATGTAGGTGTGGACGACCATCGTGGAGGAGGAGCAAGGGGAGGTGGAGGAATTGCGGGCGGCGAGCGAGAGTGCGACGGACGATCTGCTCTATGTCTAGCGATGGCGGCCGACGTGATCTGTGTGGTCACATACGCTTCACCCGGTCATGTACACTCGCAACCAATCCCAACCTCCTCGTATGCCCTTCTCACAACCGATCAATTACAATCTCGTCCGATCACGTATGCCGCTGTCCTATACTAGCAGTACGGTCTCCATCTTCACCCGGTTTTCCCCCGGAGCATGAACCCGAAACCCGGTAGCGCTGAATTTCTTTGTGTGGGGGATACCGAAGCAATGCTCTATGGTGGAATCAGTTCGATCGATCCATCTATGGCGTGAGCAGTCAGATCAATTGATTTTAGAAGTTCTGAACACACACAAAATGCCCACTCGTAAAAAAAATACTTATGGGAGGTCTCATTTGTAGTAACGATTTACAGTTTATTGCCATCTCCTCTGAATCGTCTCATGGAAGATAAGTTACTGATCATTATTTTGGGCGACGTGTACAATTTGTCGGTTGTATCAGTAATTCAGTATGCAAAAAAAAAAAAACTACTAGCAGACGCAGACAGTAGTAGGCGTAGCTATAATCTAGCGGCATCACTCCTTCCTTCGTACTGTACGATGCAGCAATGTCAAATGCCTGGAACTCTTTGCTGGCAGCTGCGTGCATGTGCAACGCTGTACCGCGCATTTGCGAGGGAACATATGTGCAGATTAATTTCAACGGGACTGTTCACGTGTAAGACCATGCACTATGCATGTTCCGTTCAAATGAAAATAAGGGAATCGCTCTTGATTCGCTGCTACGTGTGCATTGCTTTGTGATACATGCCTGCATGATTATTCTCTGCAATCTCTCCCTTTTCTTTACCCTATGACATGTGGGACAAGCCAACCTATTCCATGCATGCATGTCTACTTTACCTTTACCGGAAAAGAAGCAAACCAACTGTTATATATAAAACAACAAGTCTAGCACAACGTTATGCATGACAGCTACACTAGAACACCTATTCCGAAGAGAAAGAAATAAGTAGATTAAATCTTTACTGCAGGAGTCGATGAAGAGGCCACAGTTGGTTGCGTGATCCAGGCGAGATCTGGTGTCGGAGTAGAGGATCTGGCGAAGGTGTAGATGCCCTCCGGCCTCCAGCGACACTGTCCTGGCACCGGTGAGGTGTAGGTTGGCCTTTCCGTCGCCGCTGCACATTCCTAGATCGGTAGGACTTCTGCAATTGTAGCGGAGCAACTGTAGCAGATTGTAACGTGTATTAGGTTAGATCGCTGTCGAGCTCCCCTCCTTTATATGGAGTAGGCGATAGGGGACCAAACCATCGAGTTGGTTTCGGCGCCCCCGATCAGGGTGCACTGGTTATGTATGAGGTGGCTGTAACACCTCAAAAATGTTAATGGGGATTAAATTCTAATTAACTAAGATTAGGATTAACAAAAGATTTTATTAATTACTTAATTACTTAAGCGTGAGCTGCAGGAAGCTCTCTCAGACATCCTGCGGTGCGTCTTGTCGTTTCTCTGCCAGTTTAAGCCACTGCATATGGGCCAGCGAGAGGAAAGACTCTCCCTCTCTCCCCGAAACCCGCACCCCTCTCTCATCTCTTCCTCAACTTTCTCTCGAGCTCCTCGCTAGGTTCGGCCTGCTGCCCATCAATCTCCTACCGCCCCCACGAAGCTCCGGCCGCTACTCTGTTCAACACGGCCCCGCGCCTCCTTACCGCTGCCGTGCCCGGCCTCATCTCACCACCACGCTGCCAGGCATGATGGGAGGTCGGGGGCGGGGAAACTCGATTCCAGGGGGTTTCGGGGGCCATGGCGGACGGGCCGACGGAGAGCGGGGTTAGGAGGCGGCTTGGAGGCGCCACTTGAGGTGGGGATCGAGGGCCATGGCGTGAGCTATGCGTGCGGCAGTGAGGCCATCAGGCCGGCCTCCTCCATCTAAAATCTTCAGGCACGTCCTCCTCCGGGGATGATGAACGGATCCTCCTACCCAGGTCTGTCAACCACCATAGACTTGCTCTTCCTCTATTTATTTTTTGATAGCTTCATGTCCGCTATTTAATTGCCGATTTACATGATAATAAACTATTTAGCTAGCAAAAAACTTACGTACCTACTTATCTCACCAACTAGGAGCTAAATATACAAGGAATTGAGTTGCAAGGATGGTATGAGATGATATTGCATATCTGTTTACGTGTCTTGCCTTCGGAGTTGTCAATCTAATCCTGAAATATTTGAGCATAAATACATCAAAGTTGTTGTATACCAAATTACCAGTAAACATAGCACAAAGATAATGCATACCCTGACGCCCTATTGCTTCGGACTGACAATTTTATGCCGCCGTGAGTCTGAGTACGACGCTCAACCTCTCTCCCCAAACCAGTTCACCTACTGCTCCTTGGCGACCACCGACTGTCCTCTAGGAGCTCGACGTCCTGGAGTCGCAGTGTAATACTCGACAAGGTAGTTGTGTCAAGGTCAATGTTGCCACCGCATGCATCACCTCTTTCCTTATCTCCCTCTCTGTTCGGGTTGTGGTTGGAGAAGAGAATGCAGTGACAGCCGCGATAAGTTCAGTTATTTAGTGCAGAATTTGATGTTTAGGCCAGTTGACGGAGGCAGCTAGATCCCCCTTGGACCTCAGCACCACATGACCACAGGCTACTGTAGCCGTCCCTTCTCAAAGGATTCAGATTTATTGACGAACCGGTGATTCTTTTATATCTTGATCTTTAATCTGTGGCTATTTTTCAGTCTATAGGTAAGTTTTTTTCTCTCACGTTTAATCGATTGGATTTCTTTTGTACAAAATAGGACTAAGACGAATGGGCTATGACTTACGTATTCATACATAATATATTTGGTGGATTGATTAAGTTCCACTTTTATGTACGCATTTCTCTCGGTATACACGGAAGTTTAGTGGGATAGGATTGCATCAACATAGACCAAGAAAAGAGCAACAACGTGTCTGCACTCTATATTTCATCTTTTGGGTGGTGCTCATTCTTTCTAATTGTTGCTAATAGATATCAAACTTAGTCATTTTCTTGATTTCTTCCATGTAGAATTAAAGAACTTTAGAATAACTTTTTTGGTGTGTGGATTTATAATAGGATCCAAAGACTTGTGAATGGGTGAGTGTTTGCTATGCTATATGTACAAAATGATGCACATAGTGAATTTGTGTTTCTCCTTAAATATTTGGTTATAATAGTAAAAGAAGCAAAAGCCTCCAACAGTATGCCCCTACCCATCCCAAGATCTTCAAACCTCTCAAGCTTTACTTATTGCAGCAGTAGTTGACAACGGAAAAATACTTCACAAGTTTTTGAGTGGACGCATGCTATTTAGACCGAATTAGGAGAACGACTGCACAAGATTGTCGAGCTATGCATCACGTGAAAATATCGTCGTTCTTCTGGATAGTGGATTTTATCTCGCAAGTTGGTAAGTACTTGTTGTCCATTCTGACCGAATTAGTAGCATCTATATGCACAAGATTGTTAAGCTATGTATGACATGAATTGGTAGCTAGATCTTGCTTTTATGCAGTATTCTTTTTTTACTTCGAAATTACAAAGCGCACTTGGTAGCAGAATGAGACCTAGCTAATGGAGAAATTGACCACTTATTGAAAAGTATTTTGGTATTGGCATTTAGATTTCTACAACTCTAATAAGTTTTAGGTCTGTCATGCTATCTATAACCTTAGTTGTTAGCTCCATTTTGATCTATGTACTTTTTAACTGTCTAAATTACAGGATGCACTTGATAGCAGAATTGGGACCTTAAGGGAGAACTGAACACTAAAGTATTTTGGTATTAGAGTTCAAATTTCTTTATCTTTGGTAAGCATTTACTCAGTTCAGTTTTAAAATACCATATCTAATGTTGCACTTTAAAAAGATAGAATAACATAACATTCACGAAGTATTTTGGTTTAGCATTCAGATTTATGCAACTCTAATAAGCTTTTAGTGGATTAAATTTTCTAAGAGGCAATCTTATCTTCCTGCAAAGAGTTCCTTTTGTCTAGCAAAATTTAAAGAGACATGGATAATCTCCACATGTTTTGTCCGATAGACGGCTTAATGAATAATCCTGTTGTTATCCAAATTACTTCATGCCTTCGCATCACATTATCTATAGGCTTAAGCCTGGTTAGCTGTGGCTCCGCTCAGGGCCTCTGCCGTTCCTATGCGACCGAGATGTGGGCCTTCTATTCGACCGTGATAGAGACTTTTCGCACAGCTGGTCATCTGGTCTTCTCCGTTTGCCGGCGTTGCGCAGCTGCCAGGACGGGCCTACTTGCGGATAGTCGCTTTTTTTGCCTGCAGCTTACCCTTTCTCCCGTACACCCTTCTACCTCCGTGCTCCGCCGCGGCGGTCATCCTGCTCTTGCCTTTGTCTACTCCATCTTTACTACCTCCTTTACCCATTTCCTGCCCAGGCCCTTCCTCCTCGAAGCCTCCGCCATCTCCGGTTACGGGGGCTATCTCACCCGAATTGGCCGGAGTAGAGACCGCTCGACGCCGCCTTCCCTACTCCCTCCTAGCCATGTCACGTCTTCTCCGGCCTGCCATAAAGCGGCGAGCTGACAGATGACTGGTTGATGTGGTGGTGGCTGTGGTGCTCCCCTTGCCAGCTAATTGATACCTTCCCTCGAACAAGTGGTACGTGAATAAGAAACGGCTGTGGCACCCAAGGAGCTGTAGCACAAGCCTATCTGCTATTATCTCTTTGTCGCAGTCTGCTACAGACGCTCCATCGTTCTCCCATGCCGACCACCGAAGACCCACGCATAGGACAAAAGGTCAAATTTTCTCCTTTTATTTCTATTGCTTGTTTTGGAACATCTGAGCAGGCACAAAAAAAAATCTTCATAATCCCCTTTTTTTCATGTAGAGTAATATGTAGTACTATTCTTTAGATTGTACTAGAAGATAAAAAGAATCCTGAGATCTTGCTACTACCAAACGGGACCATTTCTATAATCTAACTGTATTACACGAAAAGATTTCTTATTAATGCTGCAAGGTGATCACTGGAAGTAAAAGCTGTACTAAAATATAAGTTCATGACACTGAGATGTTTATAGACAAATTTTATTCATAATTTGAGAGAATTAAATACTGTATAGAATGACAAAAACTATAATTACATGAATATGATGTAAATTCATTTTTAGGTCACTAAGTTGATATGAATTCTCTGAAATAGTTTTAATTTGGTGGGTTAGGGATTTAATTAGGTTGCAACTATTCTAGAGTAACACCTATGGCGTAGATGTTCCAAGAGAGTGTTTCTGATTGAAATTATATTTGGTAGGACATCTTCAAATCTGAATATAGTTTATAGGTTATGTTGAAAGCTCTAAATGGTTATTAACCTCAGCAGTTCTGAACAGTTTCTTTTAGACTTCGATCTGACCATCGAAAATTCAGTAGAATTCTGGGATGAGGTGGATACAATAAATTTGATCCTATGTTTATTATGGATGCATAGCTGGCTCTTGCAGGCCATCACAGTTACAGGTCAACCAAATAGTGAGCATTTTCAGTTATTTGTCACCCCACTAAATGTGTCATAGTACATGTTAATATTTGTCATGTTTCATAGGCTAGGAATGAAGGAGCTGCAGGTGATGTTGTCTGTGGTCTCCATGTTGTTTGTCTAGGGGACATATTACTCCCCAAAATTCTTCCTATCTTTTGTTCTTTTGTTATATACTTTATATGGGTTTAGCTAGGCTACACCCACATAGTGCATATCAATCAATAACTTTGCAGGTTAGTTCTTTAGAAAATAACCCATTAATTTTATTGTTTGTTGTTTTCCTTTAATTTGTTTACGTTAATGCTTGTGGCAGTTAACCAAGATCGCCGCAGAATTCATGTATAAATGATACCTTTTTTCCTGGCCAAATAAAAAGGAAGGAATAAACAAATTGTATTTCAGAACTGAGATCGCCAGAATATTTTCTTCCATTGTGTTCAACTAAATCAAGTCTTCTAAAGGTAATTTCCTCTTGCCCGCAGGTCAATCTAGAGGGTGCAAAGGTACTCTTGAGTCCTGCCACTTTCACTGCCATTTCATGAAGTTCATTTCCGGGTGTGTAATCCTGTTCCAGTTCCATGCACCAAGAACAGCTCTTGCTGCTTATCGAGATTGTCGTTGTCGTCATCTGGTATGGAGGGCTTCCTCCTCTATATGAAGCTCTCATCTGAATTTATCCCTTAGATTTGGGGGCCCCGACTTCATGTACCGTGTTTGCAACCGAATATATCCCTTTCCTTTCTTGATATTTGCCTGATAGCAGTTCAACGTGAAGATATCCATGTGCTTTCTTGATTTTTGCCTCAGAGACTTCAGCTCCGTTGAAAAAAAACATTTCCTCTATTGTTTTATCTTGAGGGACCTGGTCTATTATGTTTTTGTTTTGGTATGTGGTCAGTAATGATTGATTGCATAATATTAATGTCCCTTCTGAAATGCAGACTTGCCTTTTTAACCTATGTTGCGAGAACGGATAACTGTATTACTCTTGATGTTGATTACAGAAGTTATAATATTTTTTATGTAACTCATTGACCAATGAAGAATTGGCAATTCGGCTTGGTTGGCCCTCTATCCCTTTGGTACAGAGCATAAAATTTAGTCTTCTTTATTGAAAATGTATTTTCTGGACTTTGACATGGTTGTACAATGTTCTAAGTGGAGAAAACTTGACTGAACGAACATTATTATTATGTAGCTCTATTTTTTTACCAGCCTATAAGTAGAACATTGTTTTGTAACCTCCTGACTTTATACTATTGTAGTATTTAAGAGCTCATGTTCTCTGGTAGTCCTTTCACATTATGCAAGCTTCTTATAAATGGAATCTCATATCTCCATATGTTCATTGCACATGCCAGGCTATGCGACAATCGCTAGGCAGACATCGCAGCGAAGCGCGCTTATCCTTCTAGTTAATTTTAAATCTTAATGCTTGTGTGTATGAATGCTTGCAATGCCATGTTTGATTGTTGTAAATGATAAGAAATGGTTTAAAGATCAAAACCATATCATCTAGGTCATTTCCAAACCAGATCAAAACAAAAGAAAATCCAAATATGGAGCTTATGACCTAATGGTCATTTCTGCCAAAGTTAATCACTAGCTCACTTTGAACATCTCTAGCAACTAATCTCAAACAGAAACTTTTCCATTTCTTTTCTCCCCTTGCTAGATCTAGTGACACTAAACCCAATGGAGCTTTTCAACCTTGCAGAAACATTTTCAAACTCTTTTGAGAGGCAATTCAAATTTAAATTTATCTTATGTATCAAGATAGCCATTTTTGGAAAATCACTCAAACCTTCACCACTTAGCAAACCCTTGCACCTAGAGAGTACCAATATTAGTACCAGAACACCCACCAAAAATCACTAGAAAATGTGATGATTTAGTTCTTGCGGCCATTTGATCGAACAATTGGTGATCACGGTACAAACTCAACAACTATTCACTGTTTTGATCAATCCTTTGCTCACCATTGTGACCTCACCGATCTCACACGTCGTGCTCTTAACTCACCAAGTACTAGCCTATGCAATAGAGCTCCTATCACTCGCCGTTTGACCCATGCAAAATGGTACCCGAGCTCACCTTGCCACCCCGACATGGACACGATGCCACAGACCACGTTCCCTCTCCCATGATGTCTAGGAGGTAGCCCTGACCTCACCGCTTCTGCCCATGCACGCCCCGACCAAATCCAGCTCGAGGAGACGCCAGCAAAGTCATGCCCATTTAACACTGAACCATGTCGGTCTCCATTCCAGAGCGCCGAGCAATCCCGCGCGCACACGCCGTGCCTCGCCCTCACCTTGTGCCACTACGTCTGTCATGACTTCAGCAAGCTCCCTGACATGATCATTTGACCGTGTGATCGTCGTGACCACCGTACACCGTGACGAATGTCGTCAGTACAGTCACAGAGCATGGATGTTCTACAACGATTTAGACCGCGCCTCGTCATGCCACTGTGCGTATGACGATCGCCCTAAAGCACCACGTCGACCTATGCCCTTGGCCATGCCTATAGCTCATTGTAACTGCGTCGCCGGCGATCCCGAGCCATGCCGTTGTGTCCCCATTGCCACAGTATAAATAGAGCCCTCCCTTGACCCCAAAACGCACACCATTCCACTCCTCTCTCACCCAGGAACCTCTATGACCCAACCCCGGAGCAAGGCGAGCACCACTTCTCCAGAATTCCACCAGAGTTTGCCGCTGCAGAGGAAGGAAGGAGCCGAAGCTAGGAGCCACCCTAGGAGCTGCCGTGACCACCGTTCAAACCGTTGTCGTCGACTCGTTCGTTCGCCCCCATCGCCGCACCTAGTTGGAGCCATGGTAAGCCCCCGACGACCCCCCGCCGTAACGCTAGGGTTCTGTCCCGTGCGTGCCCTGCGACAGAGACGACGATGCTCAGCCGTTGATCGCTCTCTAATCGTAAGGCCTAGATTCGCTGATACCGCTTTGTGTGTTGTTAGTCGCTGATAGGTAGGACCAGCCCCGGAGCAGACCGCTGCATGCACGTTGCATAGTTGGTTCAGCCCATTAGCATTCCCGCGCGCAACCCGTCAATTCAAACTTAGTTTTGCCTTTTATTTGAAAACCCCAATCTATAGTTAACTTTAAAATTCAATTCAGAGAGATTCATTGAACCAAATTGAATGAATTCAATTTTGTTTGAAAGTAGATGAAAATCTCTAACCACTCCTATTGGATTCAAACAGTTTGAATCTATGGATCATCCTCAATAAAAATAATAAGATAGTAGCTTTTGCAACTTCAAACATTTTTCTAAAATCAACCATAAGTGATTTCGAGTTGATTCCAACTCTCAAAAATCACATTGGACAAGACCTTTATAAATATTTAAAAATACACACATACTGTAGTCCTAGACCAAAATTAGAGAATGTCTTTCTAGTCATTTTTAGCCACTTAAATATTAGGCCAACCACTTTAAATCACATTCTCAAGTACCAGAATATGTGGTGATGACATGTGTTAATATGATCCCATATTTGAATTGGAGAATATTAAATATTAAGTAACTTTTCAATAAGTAGAAATTACTTTTCTAAAAATAAGATAAATAAAATCTTATCACCCCTTTCTTGTAATGATAGAGATGATGCTAGATCATCTAGTGTGACCCTTGTGTGTTAAATTGAAGTAGTTAAGTATTGTTTGGTGATTGTGTACCTAGTCTTTATTTATAGACGCTAGTCTCAATCCGGGCTACGACGAGGAGGAATTCTACGAAGACAAGGACAAGAACTTCGACCACCTTACCAATCAAGGCAAGCTACATTATGCAAGCTATTCTATGCAAACTAGGATAAACCATGCAAGCCCCACTTGCAAGCCTTTGTGATACCCCTTTTTATTATACCAAATCCCAGATTTACTTGTAAGCTTTATTTTTCACAAAGTTATTCTAGTAGTTAATTAATTGAATGATTAGTGGAAGACTAGGAAAGTGTCATTAAGAGCTTGGAACTTGATGAAGGTAGATACACCATCTTAGTACCCTACAACTAGTGACACCCCCCATTTTGATAGATGCTAGTGCTAAACTAAACTTGATCACTAGATGGGAACAAAGGATTATGAAAACCTTGGAATGACGAGTCATTCTATTGAGATGTTTTGACATGTATTATGGACACAATGAATTGAGATGATGGTGAAGGAAGTATGTGACTTGACTTTGAAAAAACTGATGGTTGGGTTCGGATGCGATACCATTCCAATTTTATCGTACAACCACAATACCCGAATTTGGATAGGGCTTGACTAGAAGTTTATGTGTCTTAGTATGGGTTCCCTCGCGGAACGGGGTGAGATGAGGCTACCTTGTGAATGTTACTGTCCATGTATGCAGTTCCCAAGATGACAAATGGTCATGGTTGGGAGGCCAAACTCATAGGAGAGGTGCCTATACTAGGGTGTGTAATTGAAAGGTTAGGATTGATTATCCGCATACCAAGTATGATGATTTAGTATTGTTCCTGACGGATGTATCGAATATTTTGGTAAAAGTGTACCACCTCTGCAGAGTGTCAAACTATTTGAATAGCTGCGTCCGTGGTTATGGACAGTTGGATGGCCGTACTATTCCGTTGTCAGATCTTTTCCAAAATAACCCATGACTTGAATGGTGGACTCCACAAGTTGTGGAGATGAAACTAGGTTCTCACCTAAGTTACTTAGACAACTAAAGTTAGGCTATTGTTACTAGACACTGGTTGAAACAAAATTGGCTTGTGGCAAACAAACCTAGAGCTTAATATTTTTATTAGAATGGCCTTACTATTTTAGTAATAGTTTGCGACGTACTCATGGTTTTATCCCTGGATATTCCCATGTCCAGACTATGAAGGAGACTACGAGGAGGATGGATATCAGGACACTTACGATAACTAGGATCGTCTCTTATCGTCAGTATTGCCTGTGACCCTGAAGATGGAGCCCCGACCAGGGTACTACTATTATTATTATTATTCCGCTGCTTTGATTGTAATCAGACTTGATCATGAAATCAACTATTTGTAAGACTATTATGGTTTGTAATGGATGATGAACTATGGTACCAATCAGTTATGTCTCGTAAAAATGGTAATCATGGGATTGCGATGTATGGCATAACAGACATCCGTGATTAAAAATTTGGGTGTTGATAGTGGCTAAAAACTGGTTACGTATGAGGTGGCTAGAAACGTTGGTTTAGTAGGACCCTCTTTTACTTAACGTTATATATCCTTTTGACTCTGTCTTTGTTAACTTGATATATCAACCAACATTCTTCATATTGATTGTTAGATTTAACTTCATTTGCCCATTCTCCATAGGAATGATATACCAGAGATGTTACAACAGCCAATAAAATACCATCAAACTCAACTCTTATACCATACCAACCTATTTTGAAATGGATAAAATTTTACTTGATGGGTGTACTTCTTATTTTGGTCCCTTTTTTCCAATATTATAATTTCAGTAATCCCACAACATGCTTAGGAAAAATACTAGGTGGTAAGCCTTTCGCTAGCGGATCCGCAAGCATACGGGTAGTACTAATATGATTAATATCAATAGTATGATCCTAAGTTCTAATTTCACAACATTATACTTTCTATCAATGTGCTTGGCAGCAGCACTCGACTTGTTTTTACTCCTATAGAAAACTATAGTACAATACAAGTGGTAAAAATATTATTAACCACTTTGAGTCTAGGAATGAAATTCTTTAACTATACAGCCTGTCTAGTGGCCTTGTAACATGCTATAAATTCTGCCTGCATCGTAGGTGAAGAAGTTAGGGATCGTTTGATTCAAAGGATTTGTAAAACACAGGAATAGGAAAAGTGCAGGGACAGAATGGTATGGCACTTAGAATCTTATAGGAATAAAAAATGCAGGAATCGACAAGATAAGCTGTTTGATTGTACTGCAGGAAAACGCAGAAAATTTTATAGGGTTTAGGTATATGTTATAGTTTCCATATACACATAGGAATTTTTTCAAGAGGTATCACCTCTTCTTAGAAATCCTATATATTATAGTGTAGGAAAGCAATGCATAGAAATTTTGTAGGATTCATTCCTTTGAAACAAACACACCCTATTGGAAAAAATCCTATGGATTAAAATCCTATAGAATTTCTTTGAAAATCCTTGAAATCAAACATGCCCTTATTGTTTACTTTGAAATTTTCCATGATATGGATTCTTTGGCAAGTGTCTACACATAACCTGGTGTGGCTTTCTTACTGTCCACACAACCGTCATAATCAACATCTAAATAGCCAATAACCTCTAGGCTATCGTACCCTCTATATGTAAGTGCTAAAATACAACTTCACATGGCTATACTCATCATATATCATCTTTATTTGGACATGGAAACGAGAGAACTATCCCCGGATGAGCGTGACATCCATTCTAGACTTAAGAGACGAATAGTGGGTCTAGTGATCTTAGATAAATCCCAAAAGAAACAACATGCAAGAATCAACACCCTTAAGGAGGGTGATGCGAACACCAATTTTTTTCACTGAAGAGTTAATTCAATAAGAAGGAAGAACTTCATATTCAAGCTAAGACACAATATTGGTTGGGTAACATCTCATGTTGAGAAGCAATCCGTGGACTATACATTGTGAGGACATAAAGCATGTCTTATTTGAGTGTGAACATGCAGCAGCATTCTGGTCAAAGCTTTGGATGTTAACAACAATTCAAAACTCCTTGCAGGTTGATCGAGCGGGGAGTGCTATTTTGGAGGAACTTCTATCAGCCCAACATCAGGGGGATACAAGAGAATTAATTTTGACAGCAGCGTGGTATATCCGGGGGATGTGAATACAAGTTGTCCATGATGAACATGTTCCTCCTCCCATGATAGCTACTATGTCTATACAGTTAATTACAAAGAATAATATCCGTGTGCTGAGGAAAAATGCTACCAAAAGGAAAAGCACCTGGACTAAACTGAAGGAATCTTATGTGCTAGTAAATGTTGATGCAAGCTTTAGACCAGATAGTCTTGATGGAGGAATTGGTGTGGTTATTCAGGATGAAACAAGAAATTTTATCGCTTATTACAATGATCCAATCAATTATGTCATTGATGCAAATACTCTGCATATAGCAGAGAATTGGCGCTTGCGAATCAATTGGGGTGTTCTCGGATTATAATCCAATCCGATTTCCTTCAGGTGGTGGAGACTCTACAAGCGGGCTACTACTCGTCTACGGCAGCGACGGCAGTGTTTGAAGACATTTATGTGCAAGCTTCTACTTTCTCTAAGTGTGATTTTAGTTTCTGTAATAGGGAGGCTAATGTCGTTGCAGATTGTCTAGCGAGAGAGATGGGATCACTACCATTTGTTTGGGTAGATGAACCTCCGAGTTTTATTGAATCTTTGTTAATTGATGATGTAACTATTATATGATCAATAAAGCTCGCAGCAGGACGGAGTTCTAGTTGTTTCCCTAAAAAAAGCAATCGGTCGACCAACACCACTTTGCCGTGGCAATTAGAAGGGGGAGCATAGCTCCATGACTTTTAATTGGGAAACCATGAGCCTTCCTTTGACAATCCTTGAGGACTTGGATGCTCCTATCTCGAAGGAGGAAGTTAAAGCGGCCATCTTAGACATGCCCTTCGACAAATCACGGGCCCGGATGGCTTTAACGATATTTTATTCAAGTATTTTTGGGATATCATCAAACCTGGTGTTATGGCGGTGGTATGTCACTTCTCCACTCTTTATACTTCCAACCTTCATTGGCTAAACTCAGCTAATATTGTACTCATTCCAAAATAAAGATGGGGCAGAAGACATCTCCGACTTTAGGCCGATTAGCCTAATCCATGGCTTTGCCAAGATTGTGGCAAAGATCCTCTCCTTGTGCCTAGGTCCTCACATGGAGGACCTTATTTCCACCGCTCAAAGTGCATTTATAAAGAAGATAAGTATTCATGAAAACTTCATGTTTGTTTGAAACTATGCTAGATGGCTCCATCAAAGTAAAAATGCCACTCTCTTACTCAAACTTGACATCAAAAAATTGTTTGACCTCGTCCGTTGGGAATACATTCTAGAAATTCTCCAACATCTTGGTTTCCCTCCTCGGTTTTGCAATTGGATCGTCGCGCTTCTTGCAACCGCCTCCTCCCGGGTCCTCATAAACATCATCAACAGCGACCCCATTAAGCATGAACGTGTACTAAGGCAAGGAGACCCGCCCTCCTCGCTCCTCTTTGATATTGCCATTGACCCTCTCCAACGCATTCTTCAAGTGCCCTCTGACCTTGGTCTCCTCCACCACCTTCCTAGAAAAGGGAGCTCATTTTCGTACTTCGCTATATGCCGATGATGCGGCCTCGTCGCTCCTTTGCAGGAGGACATCTCAACTCTCATAGAAATTCTCACAAATTTCAGAAATACTACAGGCCTTGTCACAAAATTTCATAAGAGAATGGTGGATCCCATTAAATGCGGTGATATAAACCTTGAATACCTTATGCAAGACCTTCCAGCTACCATTATAAGTTTTCCAATGAAGTACTTAGCTTTGGTACTCTCGGTTGGAAGACTTAAGCAGTCACATTTCACATGCCTAGAAGATAAAACGGAAAAGCGCCTTAATCATTGGAATGGGATACATTTCAACATCGGGGCGATAAAGGTTTTTGTCAAGTCGGTGCTTTCCACGCAGGCCATATACCCCCTCACCGTTCTTGATGTCTAGTTGAACCCCTTCAAGTATTCCAAAAGATTGTTAGGGGCTATTTTTGGGCGGGGATCAACATGGCCACCGGTGTGAATGCAAAGTAAAGTGGGAAGCGGTTTATAGGTATACCTCCATTGGATTACTTGGCATCCTGAACATGAAGAAATTCGTGAGAGCTCTATGCCTAAGAGTCGTGGCTTGCTTGGACAACCCCAGGGAGGCCATGGGTGGGGTTTGAGAACCCATGCAACAAGGAAGATATGGATCTTTTCTATGCATTAACAAAAGTTAATATTGGTGATGAAACAAAACTTGTTTTTGGGACACCCCTTGGGTGGATGGTCTTAGGCCCAAGTCCATTGTGCCCTCAATTTATTATTAGCTTTTAAAGAATAAAATTTGGTCCGCCCGCATCGCCATTACTAATGACGTTTGGGTTCTCTACTTGACATCTCAACTGGTCTTTCCATGAAACAACTTCAAGAATTCATAAAGCTATGGTCAATCACTTTGCAAACTATTTTTGTTGAGGGCAATCCGGACTCGATTCATTGGAAGCTTACCATTAACGGTGAATACTATTGCTCCTCCGCATACAGTGCACAATTTCTTGGGGCTATTCTCTCCCCAATGGACTCTATCATATGGAAGAATTGGGATCCTCCTAAGTGTAAAATTTTCGCATGGCCCATCATTCAAAAATGTGTTTAGACAGCGGACCAACTTGATCGTCTAGGATGGTCTAATGGCAGGAGGTGCCCCCTTTTTTATTGTGTGGATGAAACGGTGCCTCACTATAACATCTCAGGATTAGCACCTAGAAATAGAAAGGACACATGTTTGTGCATTGCATTCATGCATAAGAAAATCCGGGGAATTTTCGTGCAAAACTAAAAGAGC
This sequence comes from Avena atlantica, assembly GCA_910589765.1. Lineage (NCBI taxonomy): Eukaryota > Viridiplantae > Streptophyta > Magnoliopsida > Poales > Poaceae > Avena > Avena atlantica. The sequence goes on along the minus strand of OU342738.1, from coordinate 197,708,787 downwards.
TATGGAGGGATCGGGATCTCTCTTGTACTGAAGGAAACTTCGGAGCAAGTGCGATAGATTTCGACATGACCTTTGTAGAATTCTTTGTTTTGGGGGAAATTTATTCAAACATGTATTTGAATTTCAAATATGAAATTCAAATGAATTTATAAAATTAACAACTAGGAATTGGAAATATTTAATAACTTGAAATAAAATGATTACATAAATAATATAAAAAGGATTCTTTATTAATATGAATATATATACATATAGTATTACTTTACAATAGATAAATAAAAGTAAAGTATCAGGAAACAAATAAGTAGAAAAAAGAATTACATTATTGAAATAAATAAAAGAATTCTTTATTACAACAAAATATATATGACATTGTCTTTACAATTAGGATTTACAAAGGAATAATTAATAAATAAATAGTTCATTATTTACAATCACAATAATTATACAAAATCTTTACACATTTGAATCAAAAGGAAATTACAACAAGATTAAAAATAAAACCTAACTAAGCTTCTTTTCTTCTTCTTGATCTTCATTCCTGTAAAATAAACAATCGAGAAGAAACATTGTTTTAATGTTAAAATATTTGCCCCACCATAGGTGAGGCAATTTAATATATGAAAATAGCTTAGGGATTTTGGTAAGAACTACCAAAATCCACTAATGACCTAAGAGGGTACCACCCAATCTAGACCATAAGTAGAAATTTTGATCTGTGAGCTATACACTTGATGTATGAGAGGAAAATTTAAGGTCCAAAGAAACCATCACAGATTTGATCATTTGTATAATTAGGCAAGAACTAGCATGCTATGGCACCCTCCTAAGCCTAGCTAAGTTCAAGAAAATAAAATCAAAGCAACACAATAAGTAATCTGTCTTAGCACTACTCAGCTAAGAAGATTCATAGTTAATCTAATCTTTGCCAATTACTTTAAGTCACATGGCAATTAAGAAATAGCTCAATTGTTATGTAAAAGCCACAAATATCTGATTAGGGGAAAAAGGCCCATTTAACTAAACCAAATGACTGTTGTAACCATCAAGATGAAATAAGGAAAGCTACAGTATAAGACCAGGAAATTTTAGGCATTCATTTGATCTTATCCACACATCACAACAACCGAGTAAGCAGCACAGTCATTGCATGCAGAATGTGTGTTGTCGACACAGCAAGACAACACCAAAACTAGAAAAAGGAAAGCATAGCCGTAGCAGCTCAGCTAGAAGCTGATCCATATCTCTTTATAGCACATCAACACACACACCAGCTCATTTCTTAGCACTAGAGCTCCCAAGCCTACACATAAACAACCACAAGATCACAAATCTAAACCAGCACCATCAACCAACTCTGGTTGCTCCTTGGATCCATCCAAGAATTAGTCTTAGGAGAAGAAGGCAAGGCCACGGTTGCATCAGGAGTAGATCAAGAACAAGTGAAGTATAGCAACTAGGTGGAGAAGGACAGGAACATGAAGCAGTAAATGAATCAGATCATCAACATCAGATCAAATACATTGGTGTGATCCAACCAAATCCAGAAATTATCATCTACACAAGGCATCAAGGTAAATGAAAGTACCACCTGATCATATAGCATCTGTTTTCATAATTTGCACCATCAGGTTCAAATATAATAATGGCCTTATTACAAATTCATCCAAATCCAGCTAACCTGCAACTAGAGATTGTCTAGGAGGATTAGAAGGAGAGATTTCTCTCAGTTTGCATAGTGATGCTATGCAAGTTCATCCTAGAGAATCTAGTAGCCACACTTTAGTATCTGTTCTTATTGAGAGTTTGGCCTCAGCCTTTGCATCATAGACCAGGTATATGATCTTATTAAGTTTTAGTCAATTAAGCCCACAGCAGATCATGCAAACAAGATCTGTCACTGTGCACACTCCAAAATGGAGGCCCCACAGTGACAGTCTGATACACAATAGCTATTAGAATGTATCATCACCCAAAATAATCATTGAGATACCTTAGCTAAACAAACATATCATTTTCCTAGTAGAAGACTCTAGGAATCAATGGTACACTTTACTTTACTATCAACAAAGACAGTAAACCAAATAACCACCATCATCATATATGCACCAGAATCAATGATCCACACCTTTTGTCAGAAAAGCCAACCAACAATTGAAAGGGACTAATTCATATCATTTTCTTAGGCATTAACCCTAAGAATCAAGTATATAAATGTTTAGAATCTCATTTAGTAATGAATTCAAATCATCTTCCTAATAATTTATAGGAATCATTTCAGTGTATTTTCCATGGTCATATAATGTCAGAAGCCACTAGTTACTTGCATCCAACATCAATTTCAAACAAATATGATTTCCAAATCATTTTCCTAACCAACACAATTAGGAATCAGTGTCAATAGTTCTTAACTGTCAACATGAACTAGCAAATGTTCAGATCAGAAAATATTCCAACTAGATAAAATCCAAACCAATGGTTTAAATTTTCATGTCTACTGTAATCATCCAGAAGGGTTTCTCAGATCAATTTCTTAGCAAGACAATTAGGAAACGTCCTAGCACTCCGAGGGTTCTTACCAGCAAAACCAAGATTCAATTAAGCCATCTAATGAATATTATCTACCAACCACAAGCATAAGGTCACAATTAATTTCGTCTAGCAGTTGAACCCTAGAACACGGGACTGGCCCCAATTAGGGTTTCACAGAGTAGCAGTAAGGAATCGAAAGGGAGACAGAGAACAAGGGGGGAAGAATCAGACTTACCCTTGTCCTCGCTAAGAGATTGGAGAGGAAGCAGACCGGCGGTGAAGATTGGCATGGCGGCACGAGGAGCACCGGTGGCGCTCAACCCGCGCCAAGCCTTACCAATAGCACCCAAGGGGAATCGACAACAAGCCACAGTGGCCTGGCAACACGAGGAGCACCGCAGCGCTGCTACCCGTGCCAAGCCGCATCAGCTCCAACAACGCGTCGTAGAGCCATCATCAACACCAGGAAGGAGACGGGGGCATCACCGGCTCACGACTGAGTCGAGGCGGCGAAACCCTAGCTCCAGGAAGGAGGGCAGTGCAGCCAGAATAAGAGGCGACGGGAAACAGAGTAAGGAGATCGGACTAGGCAGCGCCTGCAAGCGTAGGTGGTGGGCGCCGGTGGTGACGGCCGGAGATGAGGCAGACGGCGGCTCTGCCGGTGGAGAGGCGAGTGCAGGGAGTGAGAGAGGAGAACCCGTGCGGGTATGCGTGTGTGAGTAGTGTGAGAGAGATAGGGTTAGGTGGGAAATGGCTCAGCTAGTTGGTCCTAGATGGGCCGAAAGGCCAAATGGTCTTATACACCAGTTTAAATTGAAAATAAAAAAAATAAGAGGTTGTTTAACCAATTACTAAATAACCAAACTACCCCTAAACATAATTTATACTCTATGGAAATATAGAAAAATCATAAAAATATATATACAATACATCTAAATAATCACAACAGCAAGATCTATCTAAGAAAAATATAAAACTACTTGTTTAATCTAAATAAAATAAAACTAAATATTAAAGCTACTAAAATCCTAAATGAAATTTCATAAAATAAGTAAAAATCCTAAAAATGAATACAAATCATTTTTATGTATAAAAATAAATCTACTATTTTATAAAAATACCAACTTAGAGTTTTACAAATAAAAAATATAAAGAAAATATTTAAAGACACTTAATTCTTTAAATAATTTTATAAAATAAAGATTAATAAGTATACTTTACTAGAAAAATATTATATTATTCAAAAACATTTTAATAACCTAAAATAATAAAATTTATTTCCTTATTTTACTTAAATAAAATAACCACTTTGTTAAATTCTTTAAATTTATTTACTAAGAAAGAAATAATCACATTCCTTAGTAAAAACACCAAATCATTTAAATTTAATTACTAAGTCTAAATCCATAACTATAATAAAACTTAAATATAACTATTAACCTTTAAATATTTTTAAATCTTAAATTCAAATTAAACTCCTTTTAAATAAATATTATATATCACTCATGTATAATATGGTGAATAATTTCCATCTCTTAACCACTCTTAAAATGACTCTAAACCCTAACAAATTTATAAGATCATCTCATTATGCCCCCATTAATAAATTGCATATTATTAATCTTTCACTTAAATAAAAATGGGTCATCCATAATTATATTTGTCAAAACCCTAAAACTAGATGATGTTCTAAAACTCACTATATCTTAAAATTCACTTCTATTTTTATAGTTAACTTTGGTCTAAACAATCATAAACATCTCATTTGAAGTTTATTCATTTTTTTAAAAGTTAACTTTAGTCACTTATAACATCAATTGAAATATGATAACTTAACATCATTCATAAACATCACAAACCTTAATATAAAACCTAAATAACCCTCAAGACTGATTAACTTTAACTAAACACTAGTTTCTTCAAATTTTATTCTTTTTGCCACTTCACACAAATAAGTATATAATAGTTCCTTCAGCTCTTAAGAACTTAACCCAAGGACTTTTTAATCTAGTCACCAGATAACAATTAATCATAATCACATTACCATATCCGTACTTGTATATTTTGGATTGTTAAAACTTAAGTTCCTTATCAATGCCATTGCTTATGAACTAAACTTAAAGATATAACCCAATCTTAAAGAAGATACCTAAGATCAACTTATTTATAATGCTGAGGGTTTCACTTTGGGAATTATAAAATTGCATAACATTATTTATGCATAATGGCATCTTGCTTCTTTAAACATTAGTCCTTACCAGACCAATGATGATGATTTCAGATATTGGATCTTATATCGTCTCGAAGACCGTGAGTGCATAATCTTGGATTCACAAAAGGCAAGTTCACACTTGCTCATGTCCTTTGATTATTTTCTGTAAAGTATTTTGCAAATCCAGTGTTGTCATCACCTTCATTTCAAAAAGGTCAGAAAACACTATTTTCATAATAATATGATTATAGGTTATTTACCATGAGGTAATAACCTTCTATGGAAGTTTCGGTGGTAAAGGAACATATTATCTAGGACTTAACAACCAATGTCGCCAGTGATTCTTGCGCCGTATATTACGCGTTAACCATGAGATTTGGAATGGGACGAAGAAGTCAGTTGGATCGGCTCTCTCTCTCGCATGCCAACGGATGACCGGGCCGTTGTTGCAACTCCTCTTGTAGAGGTTTAGCAGGTTATGGGTGGGATCCCTCAACGTCCCACGGCTTCTGGTATCTATGAGGGTTGTACACCTTAGGCTGATAATGGAAACAAGTTTTATCCTAGGTCTGATGTGCAATCCGTCTGGTATGCGGGGTCGCGGAGAAGGACATTGATTGGCTTGGATCTTAGTCTAGGCCTCACACCAAGGAAGTGTGAACGAGCCTATAACTCGGATGTGCAACAAAGCTAAGGTCTCTCATGGATAAAGCAACGCACCTCTGCAGAGTGTAAAAACTGTAACTTGTTACTCCCTGTTCCGGGAAGGAGCTATGAACGTTGCAGGAAAGGAACTCCATGAAAGTTCTGGTAAACCCGTGAAGGCTGATGGACATAGATTTTCAAAATAAAAGCAACCTTTGAATAAATGTTTACAAAAACTTGTATTGCTTATGACCTATGGTCTGTGGCTGTAGATAGTGCATCAAAAACTTCTCTTTAGTGAACTTCCTGAGTACGCTCGTACTCAACGTATCTTATTAACCCTTTCTAGATCCTGGAGAAACCAATGGCGTTCCCAGGAAATAAGTTACTTGAAGAGTTGAAGATATCTGAGGGAGATCAACAGAGTCGAAGACCTTACCGGAATCTATCAAAGACAAGCTGAAGCGTAGAATATAAGTAAAACTCCTAGAATCTAGAACCTACTTCTGTAGAACAATACTATAGTAGTACTTTCAAGCCTTATGCATATATTAATAGTAGTACTTCTAAAGTAACTCCGAGCATATCTTTCTGGTTCTTTCTGTATAATATTCCTAACTGTTCGAGGAAGTTCTCTAAATCTTTTGTAATATTTTATATGTAATCTATAGTGTTTTCTTGGACACTTGATGTTTCTATTGTACCACTTTGAGGGATATAATGCGGATGGAACGGTGTTCCCTTGGTGTTATGTCAATGACTATAGTGTACTACATCATGCAGTGGTATGCTGGGTCACTGCACTCACCTTGTTTTCCAATACCGCTACACCAAGTGGATTTGGACTTTGAAAATGACTATCTTGAGCTACCGATCCTGGACCCTTCGGCTTAGGGGCATTTCGATGGCGTATTGTCTTGGTGGAGTTTCATGATCCTACCCGATGGTGGTGGACGAAGGAAGGTGACGACATCACTAGTCATGCTCATCGATTGGGTAGTCTGGAGGGAAAGAAATACAAGAACCTTTAATAATAAATGCACCATGCCTTCCCTCGTGTTCGCTAGGATTAATTAGGAAGCTAAATCTTGGATCCTCATGGGTGCAAAACATTTGGGTACCTTGATGATGCGAGAGTGAGTGTTTTGTGCATGCATGGCTTATACTTTTAACTTGGAACTCTCTCTTTCTCTATTAATGAATCAAGGAAAATCTTTTGCCTTTCTTAAAAAAAGCATGTAGTCTTTAGTGCCTTGCATATAATGCAAGACTTTCTTTGTAGCCTTCTAGTGGTCTATCCTGGATTTGATTGGAATCTGCCAAGCATCCTGGTTATAAAAGCCAAGTCAGGGAGTGTGCAAACTTGTGCATACATGATGCTTTCGATATCTAAAGCATAAGGAACTTACTTCATCTGATCAGTTTCAATTTGGTTCCTCGGACATTGAAATGTCCCAAACTTATTTCCCTTGAGTATTAATTTAATACTCGCTCAAAGTATGCCTTTTATGATAGTCCCCATACACCTTTAGACCTACCCCGATGAATCTCTATGCCAAGGACATATGAGGCTTCACCGAGATCTTTCATATCGAAATTGGAAGACAGCAAATTCATGGTCTCGTGTAGCATATCCTTATTGCTGCAATGCAACAATATGCCATCCACATACAAGACTAATATTTTCAACCTACTACCCTTAAACTTGACATAAATGCAGTTGCCCACAATATTTTCCGTAAAACCAAAAGTTCTAATAATCTTATTGAACTTAAGGTGCCATTGTCTAGAAGCTTGCTTCAAGTCATAGATGGATTTCTTTAGGTGACACGCCAAATGTTCATTTCCTTCCATGATAAAACCTTCCGGCTAAGTCATGTAAACATCTTATTTTAGTTCTCCATTTAGAAGTGTAGTTTTAACATCCATTTGGTGCAATATATTGTTTTAACATCCATTTGGTGCAATTCTAGGTTGAAATGAGCTACTATATCCATGAAGATCCGAATCTTTAGATGACATCAAAGAGAAGGTATCATTGTAATCGATTCCTTCTCTCTATGTTAAGATTTTTTCCAAAAGTCTTGCCTTGTACCTTTCGACATTCCCTTTGGAGTCATAATTGGTTTTGTAGACTCATTTGCAACCTATTCTTTTAGCACCATTGGGAACTTCTACTAAGTCCCAAACATCATTTGACCCCATTGATTTTAACTCGTATTCCATGGCAACATGCAACTTAGACGAATTTGTACTTTTATTGGATTATTTATATGAGGTTGGGTCATCCACCTTTTCTATATCTTTTAAATCCTCACTCATGTAAGTGACATAATCATTTGAGATGGATTTCTTTCTCTATCGCAGTGACTTTCTCACATGAGGTGGTGGCGGGGCATCATTATCTTAAGGATCATTTTCTTCATCTGACTGGTGCAGCTCTTCATTTTCATTTTTGTTAGTTTCAGCATCACCATTAGTTGGAGGACCTAAAATACTAGATTCAGAATCATGAGAAGTTACTCTCCTTTGTATTGGCAGAACAATCTCTTGGATAGTCGGGGATGGTGCACACACCTGATTCTTATAAAGATCGATCTTCCTTATTTCCATGACTTCATTATCTTCGAATACAACCACTTGTCGGGTCCCCACATAATTAGTGGTGTGACCTAGACAATAGCAACGATATCCCTTTCCCATATGAGGGTACCCAACGAAGAAACATCTAACTGTTTTTGGATCTAACTTAAGTTGTACATTGAAAACTCTAGCTTCAGCAGGACAACCCCACATATTTAGATAGTTCAAGCCCGGTTTTCTTCCCATCCACATCTCGTAAGTTGTGCACGGTGTTGATTTAGTAGGAGTAAAATTTAGTATATGTGCAACTGTATTTAAAGCCTCTATCCAAAGTCTTACTGGCAAATTTGCATGATTAAGCATGCTTCGCACCATATCCATGAGTACGCGATTTATACGCTCAGCTCAACCATTTTGCGAGGTTCACCAAGCATTGAGTATTGGGCAAAATTTCCATTTTTAGCTAGGAACTTGGCAAAAGGTTCTGGAATTTCCCCATAAGGAGCATTGCTTCCATAATACTCTCCCCCACTATCAGATCGTACGACTTAATTTTTGCATTCAATTGGTTCTCAACTTCGACTTTGAACACTTTGAATTTATCCAAAGCTTCCCATCTATTGCGTATGGGGTAAATATACCCATAATGAGAGAAATCGTCTATAAATATGATGAACAAATCAAAACCATTTATAGAGTTAACATTCATGGGTCCAATATGTTAGTGTGAATAAGTTGGAGAATCCATCTAGCTCTTACGGCTCCTTCCTTAATTGTTTTCGCATATTTTCTAAGTCTACATAGTTGTTTGCATCCGAAAAATATAATGGGAGGAGTACTTCATTTTTAAGAAGTCTTTCCATTCCCCTCCTTGAAATGTGGCCTAAACGAAGGCGCCACAATTTCTAAGAAGTGTTAGTACCCTTCCATTTCTTTTAATTATTCGAAACATTACTCACATGTAGCACATAATCATTGAAAGATAGCATATATAGTTTTCCTCGTATGACACTAAGGCCAGCATCTTTATTACAATATTTCAAAATAAATTGTTTGCGACTAAACAAGCATTCGTACATCTCATCATCTAAACAAGAGACAAATTAAATTCCTACTCAAAGTAGGTATATAAAGAACATTATTTAAATGAAGACTAAAGCCGGTGTGAAACTCCAAGGTGAGTGATCCTATTGCTTCAACGTCGATTTCATCTCCATTCGCTACTTTAAGATTTCTTGTTCCTCTTGCTGTAGTTTGGACTCATATTTAATCCTTGCATAGAGTTAGCAACATGAACAATTGCTTCTGAGTTAATCCACCATGAAGTACATGAGAAATTAGCATAACTTAATTCATCAACAAAAGTAATTTCATATGTACCTCTCTTCATCATCAACTTGAGGTATTCTGGATAGTCCTTCATGTAATGCCCTCCTTTCTTGCAGACATTCTTAATCAACTGCGCTTCTTGAGGACTATCCGACCTCATTTCCCTTAGATTTTAGCATTTCTTTCTTGAAAGGCTTCTTTGGAGGCTTTGGGTAACTTGGCCCATCATGCATCCTATTTTGGGAGCCGACATTAAAATCTTGGTACTTGGTCTGCCTCATAAGCCTTTCGTCCTCCTGGAAAATCCGAGGGCATATCTCAGAGAGTGTCATTTTCCCTTCACGGAGTTGTAGTTGATCTTGAATTGATCAAACTCACCAGGTAAGGAATCCAAGATCATATTATGAGCGTGTTATAACTAAGCTCACATTTTAGAGACTTCGGCTTATGTGAAGCACTTATCATGCTCATCATGTGCCTCCTCACCTCTCCATTAATTTTATACTTCCCAAGTAGCTTGTGTAAAAACTCACGTGCATAAATCTTGTTAGAGCCTTAGAATTTCTCCTCCAAGGCTTCCATAAATTCCTTAGGATTATCTTTCTTTGTGAGAGAACCAATGATCTCAAGTTAGATGGAAGATTTCATCAGTAGCATAGCCACATGATTATATCTTTCCTATTTCCCATCTTAGAGTTATAAGTTTTATTTAGATCATCATACCCCTCGGCACCAACAATGAGTGTCGACGGTTTGTCCTCCCTTAAGGCATAATCAAAATCGTTGAAGGCCAAGCTTAGCTCAATTGAGTTCTTCTAGCCAAGGAAGTTGTTTCATTTCCATGGCTTGACAGTATCATAGCATATCACATCGGAAGATAAAATTTATACATAGATATTCGTTAGGAATTTGCATGAATATATATAAAACATGCAACAATAAAAAATTTAACTATATGCCAAAACATTGTCATGCAGAAATGACATATAATTGAAATAACATTACGGGAAGACTTGCAAAGTTAACACAATGTTGGTTAGAGTTAATTTCACACTCAGGACATTATCAAAATAAACATCAACAATAATCTCTTAAGAAAATTCATCATACTTGATATCTAAATTGATCATGTAACATTAAAACAAATTAAATATTCTAAACAAAAAAAATCTTGTTGGTTCATTTTTATTCAGAACAATGACATGTTTTCTAATCATATTTTAGGAAGTACATTTCTGTATTTAAACAGTGAATCAAAAATTTTAGACATATTAAACATAGGGATTTCTATTTCCGTGCCACTGGTTCATTAGTTGCACTCAGTTTTCCCCAGTCGCTTAACTTTTCCTCACTTTTCCCCTCGTCATGTTAAGAAACCCTCGCGGGCGCTCGCAGGCGCTCCGGCGGAGGGATGCCGTCATGTCAAAGGCTTGACCGTTACATGATGACCGGTACATGCTGACTGGTGGGACCGCGTTGGGGCGGGTCGGGCATTGAGCGTTATGTTACGAGGCCTCGATCGTTACATGCCTGGTCGGTAGGGCCGCTTTGGTGGGGGTCCTGCCGTGGACGATGCGTGCTGATGGGTGGGGGCCAGGATACACGTCGGACCTGCCATCCTTCTCTCACTGTCTTGTGGGCCGTTTTTTTCCTAATTGGGTGACCGGTGCGGGCAATGACAAATGGGGCCATTCCGTGGGGCCATCGAAGCCAATGAATGATGGGGCCGTCATGTGGGGTCGTTAAAGCCAATGACTGATGGGGCCATGATGTGGAGCTGGAGGGGGATTTGCATATTCGCCACGTTTTACATTGCAACTTGCATATTTGCCATTTTTGTGTGTCGCTGACATGTGGAGGTCATTTGGCAAATATGCAAATTTCAAAAAAAAATGTTCGTTCTGTGGGGCCATCGAAGCCAATGAATGGTGGGGCCGTCATGTGGGGTGGGGCCTCAAAGCCAATGACTGATAGGGCCGTGATGTGGAGCTGGAGGGGGATTTGCATATTCGCCACGTTTTATCGTTGCAACTTGCATATTTTCTATTTTGTGTGTCGCTGACATGTGGTGGTCATGTTGCAAATATGCAAATTTCAAAGTAAAGGTTCGTTCTATGGGGCCATCGAAGCCAATGAACGATGGGGTCATCATGTGGGGCGGTCGAAGCCAATAACCGATGGGGCCATGATGTTTGGCTGGAGGGGGGATTTGCATATTTGCCACATTTTAGATTACGACTTGCATGCCATTTTATGTCTCGCTGACATGTGGTGGTCATGTTCTGAAGGGATACGGGTAGGATACACTAGCGCAAATCTAAATTTTCTACCGCGTAAACCAGGATTACTGTTGTCATAGATCACGGGATTACCACTAGACGCGCAGTTGCGGAACTTGATGAAGAGCGTCGAGGTAGTGCAGACGATCTAAGACTCATCCTTGTTATCGTCCCACGAGAATCTCCCCTTGCGCGGCTCGTCCAAATGCTACAGATGCAGCGCCTGAGAGGTATCCACATGTATATGGTGGAAGCGTCAGACGCCGAACTGCTAGGTCCGCGCGCACGACATAGGCGTGAGGAGTAGCGGCTGGGTGGAATGGTGTGGCATCCCGCAAAAACCACTACCAGAAAAACGCGTTGTTTTTATGTATTGCATCATCATGACTGCATGCTCATGTCATCATGCATTTGTTTTTCTAAAACTATTTTCTAAAAGCCTAGTTTTGTTTTCTAAATATTCCCCGTCTTAATTTCAAATCAAAACTCCGGACTTTTCTGGGTCTTTTATTTGTCTAAAAACTATTTACAAAATTCTATTTTTTAATTAAAATAAAAATTTATATTATTTTTGGGAGGCAGCCAGCCAGGCCCGAAAACCCGGCCAGCCACCTCCAAACCCGAATCAAAATATCTAGTCCTAATCCTACCTAGCCCCCTCCACCTCACCCCGCCCTATAGCCGCTCGCCACCTCACCTCTCCTCCCTCTATCCACCCAACCACCACCTGCCACCTCATCCACCCAACCCGCAACACACCCATGCCTCCACCCCACTGCCTCCCGTCTGGCCCCGCCCCACCAGCCACTCGCGCCCCACGTCCCACCCGTGCCGACCAGAGCCCCGCCTCGGGATCGTCGCCCTCTCCCCATCCCCGTACCAGGTCACACCCCGCGGCCCACCACGACGCCCGCGCCACCCCATCCTCACCTACCCCGCTCCCCACCCACATCGCCACCTTCCTCCGCCCTCGATCCGGGCCGAGCCCCGCCACCGCCTCCAGCCATCCGCGTCGCCCCTTCGCAGCGCTCCTCCGGACCGCCTGGGCTCGCCAGCGCCGGGTCGTTCCCGCCGTCTGGTTCCCCCGCAGCCGCCGCCAGCAACCGCTCTCCCTTTCCCCCGACCCCGACCGCATCCTCCCTGGGCCTCGTCCCCGAGCACCTGTCGTGGCCTCGCCCGTTGTCGCCCCCTGCAAACTCGCCTGCACCGCCGTCGTCGCCATCCCTAGGCCTGCAGAGCTCCACCCGGCCGCTACCTTGCCTGGGCCGCATCCGCGTCGACCGCCGCCACCAGCGGGCCCCACTTGGTCGCGCCTTCCTCGCCTAGTCGCCGACCCGCGCGCCTCGGTTTGCTCCGCCTCTCGCCGTCGCGGTTCAAGCTCGAGATCTCTCCGCATCTGTAGCCGCCGTGGCGCTGCCCGCTCACGACCTCTTCCCGTCGAGCTCGCCGTCGTGCCCCTTCCTCGCCGGTCCTCCACCCCCCCCCCCTCCGACGAACCCTCTGCTCGGCCTCCCGCGAGTCCCTGCTCTAGGGCATCTATGTGGTTCATCTGTTGTTTTTTGGCCCTGTTCCTGCTAAACCAACGCTACCTATTCCTGTCAAGATGTGGCTGTTGTGTTTACTCAGCTTCTGCGAGGCTTTGTGTGTTGCAAGTTTGGGTGAAAACAGGTCAGTATGAAGACCACACGTGCCCCGACTTCATCTCAACAAGATCTTCACCGACGATCAAACCCAGAGACACCCGAAGGACCACAGGCGAGAACCGCCGTTGTACAAGATCTATCGCTTGGAAACCGAGACCGAACCCGAACCCCTTGGAACCTCAAGATCTTCACCACTCGAAGTGTTCCGCCAAGATCGCCATCGACAATGGAACCAAGACCGAACCCGGTGGCTTTTGCTGGACCATCAACAAGATCTACAATGGGACGCCATGACTGAGACCCCGGACCCGAAGACCACATGTGCGACAAGTACTCCTTCCCGGACGCCGAGCTCGCCGAGAACCCGGATGCCAAGGTCACCGACACGGAACGGCAAGACCTCCTTCCCGCACGGATGCCGACGACGTCGCACGCCAAGTTCTTCTTCCCGAACGCCAACACCGACCCGATACGACGACCCGACAAGACCTTCGTGACGACAAGATCGGCACCGACCAGGGCGGATCCGATGTGCCCCTGACGCCAACCAAGTCCTTCTTCTCGGATGCGACAAGATCGACTTCCGTTGTCCGAGACCGATCTCGTCGAGCCGTTCTCCCGTCGAACCCTGAGACCGATCCCCCCGAACCCTCGGAACCCCAAGATCGCCTTTCGATGTGTGACCCCTATCCGAGACCTCTATTTTTTATAATATAATATATCCTGCTGCATATTTAATTATTCATGCTTGCATCTCATCATGTGGTTTGGGGACATTATGTCGATTCATCTAATAATTACATATGGAAACTATATGACGGCTATTCTAGTCATATATTGGCTCCATTTAATTTGGTGTAGCGAACCGGTGATATGTTTTGCCATGTTAAGACAACATTTAAAATGCAGGGTAGCTAAACAACATGAACCACCTAAATATTTGTTGGGACCCCGGTTCCGCTTAATCTTGCCTAATTGCACCGCACCTTTGCCATGTCATACATCATACATGCATCATGCCCGATCTTCTGCCGTAGTATTAAATAGTGCATCCGGTGTTTCTTCTAGTGCTTTGCTTCTTCACGGATTAGGCCGATGAGTTGATGCGAGTGACGCCCGTTCTTCGGATGAACCTTCGGCAATGTTTTCAGGCGAGCATTCTCCCCCTTTCTACCTATTTTACCTTTTTAGTCTTTGTTTCTTCCTTTTGATCTATTGCTATCTGTGTTGCGATGCTCTAGTTTTCTTACCCGTGAGATCCCTTGCAGCCTTATATTGCCTTGAACACATCCTATTACCTGTTGTTTGGTAGATAGTTGGACTTGCGCGTCGTAGTCGCTTGCTCAAGTGTTGTTGTGTGTCGTCAAGTACCACAGTTGTTGGAGTATTGCCGCATGTTTAATGTTGTAGGTGATCATGGCTTTAATTACTATTTAATAACTAAAATTGAAAGTAGGTAAATGCAGAGGCACCGGTGGGTAATAGACAATATTTGGATTTTAACCGCTCACTGGTGTCCCGTAGGACCCCGAGTTCTTGACACCTGTTCCGAGATCGAGCGCGCTAACCACAGGTGGGGTGTGTGGGCACCCCATCGATTTAGTACCTGATTCCAAGTACTGTACTGGGGGCCACAAAGTAGTTTGGGGCTTTATTACTATCCTGTACTTATGCCATGCTTTACTGCTTTATTTACGATTGCGCGTGGAGCGCCTGTACTGTTTAGGTAAGCGGAGTGTTTTCGCGGTATCGACAAGCCCAGTCACACTTTCGGGTTCCCAGTCGTTTACAGCCATTGACGCAAACCCTGAGTCCGTCTCGGAGACCGTCCGACTTCGTTGCGGGTAGCTTAGTGGGGTGGCCCCCATGTACTTGCTTTGGGTCTGGGAAACGTCATGACTTAGGCCCCGCCGACATACCGATGGGTGTATGTTAACTGATCTGGCAAAAAGGGTCGAAGTGCGTGTGGATACTTTGGTGCACCCCTGCAGGGTTAAATCTTTTCGAGAAGCCGTGTCCGCGGTTATGGACGACTTGGAGCACAGTTCTTGATCATAGACAACCATAACTAAAGTTTACTGTTATAATTTGACTGGTATCCGATATGACTAGTAATCAGCTCCACTACTACGGAATGGCTAAATAAAAGTACCAACAACTGCTGGGTTTGGGATATCTCATGCTAATTGTATCTGACTAGTAAGTGTTGCAACTACAACGGAATGGTTCACTAAAACTGGCCACTGCTTATTATATCAGGATGACTCATGCTATCTTTATTTGACTAGTAATTGCCGCAACAATAACGAAATGAATAAAACTGCCAACGGTGTGAGTTCCTCGGTTGACTTCCTCGTTTGGTCTCGAGGGGGAAACACCAGGATGGGTATGGTTGGTGGTAGTATCAGGTTGGTTCCGAATAGGTCTTTCTTACCCCTCTCTGATAGCCTCTAGTTGTATCGAGTCTCTATAGGTTGTTTAGTGCATGCCGCGCTGCCGCTTCAGTCCACCATACCTATGTAGGAGAGGACCGCCGAATTATAGTCTCGCCGTGTACTGGCCTTAGTACTGACCGCTCTCTCTTTTTCCTTTGCCCTTTGTCGGCACCCCTTTTGTTTAAGCAGGCTTTGAGATCGACGTCGTTAGCAGGGTTACCCTTCCGGCTTGGCCTGGGCAGGGTTATGGACGCCATTGGTTATTCTTCAGGGCTCTTAGCTCAATTTGCATCTTGTCCGTACTTGGACGCTATATTGTTTTAAAGGTGATTTGGATCTTTGTATTGTATATCTGTATTCTTGACTCTTTGAGTCGCTGTTGTATATATATGTTTTGTGGGTTCCATCGAGGACTATTGTGTAATGATATTACTTCGTTTTCCACCCGCACGCAAGTGCCTGGTGGGCACCTTTGAATCGTTTCTATGCGGGTTTGGCGGGAAGTGCTGAAACTTGCATAGGGCCGATTCTGAGGGTGTTACAAATGGTCTAACCCTGGTTAGCACGCCCCACCCTCTCGTATATAGGCGTCCCTAGTGGGCTTCTACATTAGCAGACCATTAGTAGCCTAAGCCTAGTCTAATTCGGATCCAATCCTCATTAGGCTTCCAGCCCCGTAAGTGTGTGACCCTATAGGTTCATATACGTATAGACATGACACGAATACACTTATTATGTCAATAGTTGGTAGCGCCCTCTAGCAAGACGTGTCAACTCCTAAACGTATACAATGATCATATCGGACGAACCATCACAAGGTTTAATACATGTCTTTCCCTTTGCCTCATGATATTTGGTCTAGCTCCAAGCTGACCTCCCTTTCTCGACACTGTGATTCGGAATCCCTTTACTAGGTTAACTCTTAACCATATGTAGCACGGCCATACATTTCTGGATCTGATCACTCGAAGGGCCCAGAGATATCTCTCTCAAGTAGAGACGGGCAAATCCCATCTTGATTGACCATGCCTTGCAACATGTTTTAGGACAAACCCGAAAGCTACCTTTATAACTATCCAGTTACGGAGTAGCGTCTGATAGCCCCAAAGTAGGTCGATCCACATCTCAAGTACATGCGACAATCTCAGGTCTAAGGAAAAAACGTACACGATGTGTAGAGAGAGAGCTGCAACTAATTGCCAGTCTCAAGTTCGGTCAGTTCAACCCCATGTTCATAACATGTGTCCACATCGTTGGTTTGACATCTCCATGTCTATGACTTGCAAAACATAGTCATCAACCAATCGATGTGCTAGTCTAGTATTCAAATGTGTCCTCACATGAACTCTGACTAGGGACAACTATTAAATAACCATACAAGTAAAGAGTTTCACAAACAATTCACATAATTGCCGATCAATACAAGTTGCCTGTTATGGATATTCAAGGAAAATTACAATAACTCATGGATACATTAGAAATATAATCATATCTATGATTCCCTCTAGGGCATATTTTCTTCAGTTGCAAATATGCAAATTTCAAAGAAAAAGGTTGTGATGTGTGGCCATCGAAGCCAATGTACGATGGGGCCGTCATGTGGGGTCGTCGAAGCCAATGACCGATGGGGTTGTGATGTGTGGCTGAAGGAGGGATTTGCATATTTGCCATGTTTTAGATTACAACTTGCATATTTTCCATTTTGTGTGTCGCTGACATGTGGTGGTCATGTGGAAAATATGCAAATTTCAAAGAAAAGGTTCATCCTATGGGGCCATCGAAGCTAATGAACGATGGGTCCGTCATGTGGGGTCGTCGAAGCCAATGACCGATGGGGCCGTGATTTGTGGCTAGAGGGGAGGTTTGCATATTTGCCACATTTTAGATTGCAACTTGAATATTTGCCATTTTGTGTGTCGCTGACATGTGGTGGTCATGTGGCAAATATGCAAATTTCAAAGAAATTTTTTTGCAGATATGCAAAATTGGCAAATATGCAAAAATCCCGGAGCAACTACTCTCCCAAACATTGACAGGTGGGGTCGTGTATGACACACGTGAGGTCGTCTCTCTCTCTCATACGCTCCCAGTCCCCAGCCCCGAGCAGCTCCTACCCCACCGACGGTCAGAGCAGCCATCGTCGATGCGTGGCGGCTCCGTCCTACGGTGGCGTCGGATGGACTGCCGCGCTGCACCTCAACCACAGCTCTAGCACCTGTTTCATCCGCAGGCATTGTACGTTGAGGCAGTACCGACCGCAGGCAGGTCTGCCGCCCACGACGACCGGGATTTTGTTCCGTCGCCATAGCTCGACGCACGGTCGCAGCAATTGTTAGTAGTTCTTGGAAAGATCTTTGCTCCTGCTCCGCCCACCCTAATCGATTCGGTTCTCGTAATTTCCTCGATATTGCAGGGTTAAATTAGTCTTCAATGTCTGGTCGTAGCGGGTACACCGGCGAGGGTGGGGATTCGATCATGTCGTGGCCACGTTCTCCTTCTCCTGCCATGTCGAAAGTGCAGGTAGCTCCTTCTCTTTGTACTACCGTTGAATTTGAAGTGCCGCCATGGCTTGTTGGACTGATTTTAATTGGGTTTGTTTTGGGATTGTTACAGTGTGCTATGCAGGATGATGATCCATGGTACATTGCATACCAAGATGAATCAACCCAGTGGTTTAGCCAGAGGATGGATTTGGAGGAGATGGTTGCCAATTTAGGTGATGAATTGGCCCATAAAAACCTGTTGATATTAGAGCTGAAGCGTACTGTCGAGGAAGAAAAGAAGAACTTAGAGCTTATTCGCAAAGAGAAGTTGACACTTGAGGTTGATCTTGCCGTATCTGATCAAGTGGTAGAAAATCTAAAACATGAACTTCAAGTGAAGGGGGAGGAGAATAGTAGATTTATGTGGGCAGTTTTAGTAGTTGTCATCCCCGTCCTAACAGTTACACTATGGGGTTGTAGTGAAGGTGGCACATGTAATGATTAGTTGAATTGATAGCTAATTTGGATAATAGAATTGTTATTCTATGGATGGTTGTGAGTTTCTGCAAATTTAGTCACTTTGCGGTCCCAAAATTATCATGAGAATGCATGGCGGAACCCAAGTTGCTTGCCATTGGATCTAGATGCCCATAGTTGGCGTGCCAAATGCCATGTAGACTTGCAGCGTTGATGGCAGCATCCATTCTCCATTCTTCCTGATGCCCCATTCTTCTTCTCAAAGATAGTACTACTCCCTCCAATCCAATTTAGTTGACTCAAATTCATCAAGATACAGATGAATCTAATACTAATTCATGTCTAGGTACAATTGAATCTAGAAAAATCTAAATCAACTAATACAAGCCCACCAGAGATTGTCAAAGCAAGTACTGCTACTTATGAATCATCATATCCACTGGTCTCACGTCTCAAATACATACTCCCTCAGACCCATATTAGTAGTAAAACTTGACTAGATACGTTTCATATCTAGATGAATCCAAGTCAACTAATATGGGTCGGAGGGAGTATCATTATTTATTCAAATCGGTTCACGGGGGCTTGATCTGCGCCGTCACGGTGATGTTGAGGATAATGGCTTCAATCATTGTCGCATTGATGACCACTCTCGGCACCGCCGCCGCCTCGGTGTATTTAATCAGCAGCGAATCTGAGGATGTGAATAGGAGTGAGACGGACAGAGACAGAAATTTCAGACGCTTAGATCCTCACCACCGCATGCCACTCCAGCCGCCACGGTTGGATCCGCCCCGCTGCAAGCCGTTCCGACCCCCATGCTTAGATCCGCGCCGCCGCATGACGTTCCGACCGCCAGGCTTAGATCCGTTCCGCCACACACCGTTCCGACCCCCACACTTAGGTCCGCGTCGGCGCATGTCTTTCGGACCGCCAGGCTTAGGTCCGCGCCACCGCACGCCGTTCGGACCGCCACGCTTAGAACCATGCCACCGTACGTCGATAGGAGGGGAGGAAGATAGGGCTGGTATACGTGCGACGGGGAAAGGAAGGGAGATACATCCAGCTTGTCGAGCTCTCCTTTTCGTACAAGGTAGGTGCGCCCATCAGGAGAGAGAGAGACCTCCAACCTGTCGGGCTCTCCTCTCCGTACAAGGTAGGTGCGCCCATCGGGAGAGAGAGACCTCCAGCCCGTCAGATCATGATGTATCCAACGGTGGTTAGCCAAGATCCATGTGACATACATCTTGACCAATCAGAGTGCATCAGCTGTTGTGAGGGTTTGAGTCAGGAGAGAGGGGAAAAGTGAGGAAAACTTTAGCGGGAGGGAAAAAGTGAGGAAAACTTTATAGGGAGGGGAAAACTGAGTAGAGCTAACGAAAACAAGGGAACTCAGATAAAAAATGAGTAAGGGAAATTCAAGCTTTTGGCATAAAAAATGGAAAATGTGTTATTTGAACAAATAATTTGTCTTGGACGACATTATATTGTTTGCAACTCAGATATACACAAGTGTTCCAAATTTGGCCTCATTTAGACAAAGTATGTTTTAGGATGGGTTATTTTGGAGGTTGATCGAGTAGAAAGCCGTGCATCTTCATAGCTAGTAGCTCATTCCAACAAGGGTTTAAGAAGTGGTTTAGGGGATAAGTCCGTTTCTCTTTATTTCATTTCCTTTATTATTCATGCTAGGTTGTAGGCAACATAACAAGACTCCATTTGAAGGTTGCACTATATTTTGACTTTTTTTTGAATTAAACTAACCCTAAAACCATTTTTTGAATTTAATCACTTATAAAAATAAAAATGTGGCTGATTACAAGTTAATCCAAAGTTTCCAATTTCATATGGCAAATCAATCCAAGATACACAAGTGTGCCAAATTTTGGATCAATTGGTCAATGTTTAAGCCATGAACTAGCTAAACCTCATGTGTTGACCACATGTAGAGGGCAAAACTGAGCAGTGCTAAACATCTAGGTGCATGACCATAAAAACTTGCAATAACACATACATTATGGGATTATCCAACATACAAACTTGGAAGCGTCACACTAGTTCGAATTAAATACAAACATTAACAATAGTTAAAATTTATCATACATATTCAAATTAATAATTCAAATCCATTTTTTCGTGCTCCTAGTGTTTTTCGCTGGATTCACCACCTTGCTCATGGTGATCCTACCTGGAATATTCTCGGAGTCCACCATCAGTTTCTTCTATTTTTTCCCTTTGTTCTTTTTCTCTGCATCCAATGAATCAAGTGCTTCAGTCTGTCATACAATTGGTTCAATCACGTTTCGATCCGCTGGTTCATACGGTTGAAAAATCATTGTTCCCATTTCTGCCATATCCGCTGGTGTAATTCCTTTATGCTTGAACTCTGCTTCAATCTCCCATGCAGTTGATGTAATATCATATCGATCGACTGGTTCAATCTCCCCTGGATTTGGTTCAATCTCCTCTCGATCGACTGGTTCAATCTCCCCTGCATTTGGTTCAATCTCCTCTGCATTTGGTTCAATCTCCTCTCGATCGACTGGTTCAATCTCCCCTGCATTTGGTTCAGTCCCCTCTGCATTTGGTTCAATTTCCTCTACATTTGGTTCAATCTCCTCTCGATACATTAGTTCAATCTCCCCTGCATTTGGTTCAATCTCCTCTCGATCCATTGGTTCAATATGCAATGTATCCATTGCTTCATTCTCCTCTCGTTCAAACGCTTCATTCTCATCTGCATTTGCTGCTCCCGCCTGATCATCCATTCCATAAGCTGGGTCCACTACATTTTTACAAAGCCTAGCAATGTGCCCTAGGATCCCACAATGTTTGCACTTACGTCGTCGAGGTGGTGCACCACCCTCTGCACTATCTCTTATCCTATTCTTCCTTGGCCTACCTACTGGTCTAGTAAAAACTAGAGGGTAAGCTTGAAGCCTGGATCCACTTCCATCCATTGGTCTTTTCCCAACAAGGCTGGAACATTGTGAGAATATGCTACCCTAAATTTGGCAATGGAGAAATACTCCGACACGTACTAATCAACTTCACCCTATTGACCTCCTAGAACACCCATGAAAAACAATGCATATATGCAAGGTTTCCCACGGAGCTGCCATTGTCTGCAATGGCATGTCCTACCAACCAAACTCACTGGATACCTCCATTGCCTATCTTTACTATCAGTGTACGTTACCTCAGCCTCCATTCCTCTTATAATGCATTTCATCTTCAATTGTTTTGCCCTGGCATGCAAAGCCTTAATCAAAGATGGCAGGATGAGATGGCCAGCATAT
Organism: Avena atlantica; assembly: GCA_910589765.1. Taxonomy (NCBI): domain Eukaryota; kingdom Viridiplantae; phylum Streptophyta; class Magnoliopsida; order Poales; family Poaceae; genus Avena; species Avena atlantica. The sequence continues at coordinate 197,686,870 of OU342738.1, read as the reverse complement.
ATTGTTGATGCAATTCTTTGACGCAAATCGATCTTTATCATGATAATCTGCATAATCTTATCAAATATTTGCCACAACATAAGCCCTTTCAATGACTTGACATTTGGATTCAAAATCTCTACAAGGTTACTTGTTACATAGTCAACCTTAAAAATTTCATTGAATCGGCTTCTTGACCACACCATTCCATGAAGTGCATCCAAGTACTCCTTCACCCCTGGTTTTTGTTTATACAACACTTCCAAATGATACAAATGCTTTCTCAAACTGCATGTGTATGAAGTTGGCCATATGTTGTCATTATAAACTTTACCCTTGAATTTCTTTGTAAAATTCTGCACTAAGTGTTGCATACATTCCCTATGCTCCACTCCGGGGAATACTGCTTCTACAGCTTTCTCCAAACCTTTGCAAGCGTCCGTGTGGATAGTAAGTCCTGGTGGATGACCTATAAGGTCACGCAAATTCTCCAGAAACCAAGTTCAACTTTCCTCTGACTCAATCTCCAAAACTCCATAAGCAACAGGGAACATCAATTGTGGCCATCAACTGCAGTATTAGCTACTAGCTGTCCTTTAAATCTGCCATGAAGAGCTATTGCATCCACGACCAAATAAGTCCTGCAACCATCTAAAAACCCTTGCCAGCAAGCTTTGAAACAAAAAAAAGCCCTTCTAAAGCACTCCTTCTCCATTGTCTTCCCTCTTATTTTGTACTAAACTTTATAAATGTCTATCTGTACAACACTACTTGGACTAGCCATCTCCACTTCAGCTTTGAAGCTGTAAAGCAACTGAAAACTTTCATTCCATGAACCATTGATCCTCTCAAGAGCCATTTCTTTTGCATAGAACATCCTCATGTAGGGTACTGTAATATTAAACTTTTTAGAAACTTCTTTTATGAGTGTTGTTGCACCAAGTAATGTGTTCGCTCTCATCCAATCCATGATTGCATCTGCCAACCACCTAGTCTTTGCTAGTTTTGTTTTGTCCTTTGGTTGCCCCCCTTGAGGTGGAAAATAATGTTCGAACCGGTTAATTTTTCTCTGAAACATAATTAAAATGTCAGGTACAGCTAACAAACTCTACACAGTGATCTAAAATACACAAGTGGTTGTAATACCTGAAACAAACTGCTCCTGAGCATAGTGGATGCATGCATCCTTCACCTGCACCTCTTGTATGGGAACTTCACTGTGAACCTTTTTGGCTCACTCTTAATAACATCATAAGCATTATTGGTGTGAATGCAATATGTAGTAAGGGCATTACGACAGTCCCGCATCGTTTCAAATACGGTGCCTTTTCAAATCTTAGGATTGTCCCTGTCCTACTCAATTACTGGGAAGTCCTCACCATCGTACTCGGCTAAAACGAGGTTGTCATTGTTCTCCTTGTTCTCTTTGTCATCAGTATCATCAAATCTGGCACACTGAGAAATTCCATCTATGTATTGATCATCTAGTGCCTGTTTACTGAATCTATCTACAAATTCAGAAAACATCAACTCATCCTCCTCATCTAGTGGAGGCACTCCCTCGTCAGGCTCTGCCTCGTCCTCCACACTCGTCCACACGAGCGGTTTGGCTTACACTCGCAGTGCGAACAGATGGTACTGTTGTGGACCTACAAGGATCGCCGGGGCGCACAATATTAGCAGAGACACATGATGCCCGACCACCTGATGATGTGTGACCACTAGATGGTGATTTAACATTCTTTCTCGTGTGCTCAACTTTAGGTTGCACATGGAGACGAATTTGACCAAAACGTTCGGCAACATTCAAAGAGAAAAGCATTACCAGATCATCTTCGCTAGTTAGTGGGAGCAATCTTTGCTCGCTAATGTTGAAATATTGCAAATCAACTGAATTGCCATAGCTCCAGGGGAATTTACAATAGATTTTATCTATCAAATCTCTACGAGTTATGGAGGATGCAACCACCGTTGGGAAGTAAAATCCAGAGAGATATTGTTCACAACCACAAATTATGCTAGTATCCAGTCTAATCGCCAGCCGAAATGCCAGCACTAGATCAATCCTATTCGAAAAGCAAGGCAGTTAGTTGAGAACCAGTGATTCATGCTCAAATACTGCCAATAATCAACCCACAAAATGGAAACGATGCTTACCCAGATGGAATCCATGCGTTAGATCCCTGCAATTCCACCCAATCTTCTCCTTGCTCGACGCGGATGGACGGTGCACCAGCCGGTGTTGCATACTGTTCCACGAAAGGGGTAGATCTAGCGGGGGTGGGAGCGGAGCCGGAGGTGGAGTAGGCTCCACGGCTAGGGGGAGGGGGCGACTCTGGGGCCGAGGACAACATAAGGTAGGAGGGCATGACGGTGAGGCAGCGGAGGGGCGGTGTGGGAGTTGTTCCAGGCACGGGGAAGCGAATGCTTTGGGTGAGCAAGAATGGCCGGTCCGATGTGTCTCCATGCGGCCCCACCCTTCACCACGTATGCAAGACTATAACATCCCAAAAATAATCAATATTATCAACTTCTAATCACCCAAGTTTAGGGTTAACAAAACTTTTGTTATTAAAATTAATATGAATGCATGTATGTGTGATGAATGCATGAATGATTGATATTGCCATGTTTGATTGCTATGAATGGCAAGGATTGGTTTAAAGATGAAAACAATATCATCTAGATCATTTCCAATCAGAATCAAATAAAGAGAAATTCAAATATAAACAATATAAGCAAATGGTCATTTTGACCAAAATTAACCACTAGACTACTTTGAGTGTTCCTAGCCCAAGTTTTATAACAGAAACAAATCCAATTCTTTTCACCCCTTGCTAGACCAAGTGAAAGTGAACCCAAGCCCACCTTGCAAACCAACAGAAACATTTTCTAAATCTATTTAAAGGACAATTCAAAATTGAATCAAGTGTAGGTACTAAGATCACCATTTCTCAAAAACCACTCAAACCGGTTCACCTTGACAAACCCAAGCAACCATATACTACCAAACATGTGACCAGAGCACTCACCAAAATTCATCCAAAAATTCAAATGTAAAGTTCATGCGGCCATTTCATCAAACACTTGGTGAGCACAGTAATCCCTGCCTAACTATCACTGTTTATGATCAATGCCTTGTCCAATTCTTGTACCCAATTCTCTTCCCTTCTCTCCCCCAGTGACTACCAGTGCATTGAAAGATCTACAAACCCTACCCTTGCACCAGCGCCGTGCCACCCGAAGCCACCATGGCCAGCTGACCATGGTAGCACGCAGGAGCACACGCCACGCCCGTCCATGATGTCTAGGAGGCAGGCCACCGTCCACTGCCACCCCCCTGTCCAACCCTCGAGTGCAGCCAGACCCTGGACCACCGGGAACAGCCGCGCCCATTTCTTCTCTACCATGCCGAGAGCGTTCCAGAGCACCGCAGCCGACACGCGCGTACACGCCGCGCCTCGTACTCAACACGCGTGCCTGCACTCACCGCGACACCAGCTACCCCCCAGACATGCCCGTTTGTCGCCACGTGACCAGTAGCACCTATGCGTCGTCGAAAACACCATCGGTGTCGTGCAGAGCGTCGACCCGTTCCGACGGTTCTCAACCGCCCCGTGTCGTGCCATTAATCCCGTGACGATCGCTAGAAGACACCGCACCGGCCTACGCCCTTCGCCATGTCGTTAGCTCATGGCACCGTCGTCACCGACAAGCTCTGACCATCCCGCTCTGCCACTCTCGCTCGGCTATAAAAGGAGGCCACCCCCGCCTCAATTCTTCACACCACCTCACTCCCCACTCCTCACAGACCACCCCTGACCCTTCCCCGAAGCAAGGCGAGCACCAGGCCGCCGGAACTTCACTGGAGTCTGCCGCTGTAGAGGAGGAGAAGGGTCGTTCATTGGTGCCACCCCAGGAGCCCTGGTAAGCCGCCGTATACCCCAACCATCGCCGTTAGGGTTCGGTCTCGCCGGAGCTGTTCGGCGGAGACGACGAACATGAACCGTAGATCGTAGTCTAATCACACATCCCAGATTGAAACTTACCGCTTCGTGTAGTTAGAGCCGCTGGCGTGTGGGACCTCTCTGTTAGCAACCCGCTGCTTGCGTGTTGTGCAGTTGGGCCGGCACAGTTTAGTTCCCGCGCTCAGCCCAGTAATTCAAATAGAGATTTTCCAATTTAGTTCAAACCTAGTTCTGTCAGTAGATTCAAAAATCAATTCAGAGAGTTTTACTAAACCAAATTGCCTGAAACCAATTTTTCTAGAAAGGTATTGAAATTATTAATCCAAGACCATTGGTTTCAAACCATTTGAAATTATAGATCACCTATAGTAAAAATAACAAGACAGAGACTTTTTCGCATTCAAACATTTTTCAAAAATCAACCATAAATTCTTTTGAGTTGATTTCAACTCTCAAAAATCACATTTGACAAGATCTAACCGATGTAAAAATATTTAGGTTTACATGCATTGATCTTGGAGTAGTATAAAAATAATGCCTCATAGGCATTTCTAGTCACTATAATTATTAAAAATAATAATGTTAAACCTTATTAAATTGTGACACCACTTTAAATCACATTCCCAAGTATTAAAATATGTGGTTATGACATGTGTCAACATGATCCCATATTTTAATTGGAGAATATTAAATCTTAAATAGTTTTCAATGAGTAGAAATTACTTTTCTAAAATAAAATAATAAGACTAGGTCTTTATTTCATGTGATGATTGTGATGATGTTAGATCATCTAGTGTGAACCTTTGTGTGCCAAATAGAAGTAGTTAAGTATTGTTTGGTGATTGTGTACCTCGTATTTATTTATAGACGCTAGTACCGACCAATGCTACGAGGAGGAGGAGTACTACGAAGAAGAAGAAAACTTCAACCACTTCACTACTCAAGGAAAGCCATCCTAGCAAGCTAACACTTGTAACTTTGCAAGCTAGACAACCTATGCAATGCATTAGGCATGCTTTGGTTATGCAACCTTGATTGTACCAAATCCCAGTTTTACTTGCAAGCTTTATTCTTTTATTTCTTTATCAAAGTTCTTTATTGCTTTTACTTAGTGACTTGTGAGTTTTGGAAAGATATTAGAGGTAGCATAAAGAGCATAAAACTTGGCCTAAGTTAGTTAGAACTAGATGTCATACTGAGGCATGAGATCTAGATTTGGATAGTCACACTTGATTAGCACCCCTCATTAGTGATTACCCTCAATTTTAGTGGCTAGTCCTAAGCATATAAGTTGATCACTTTATATGGGAGTACGTGGTGAAAATGATTATGAAAACTTTGGAATGATGAGTCATTCTAATGAAATGTTTTGACATGTGTTGTGAACACCAGATGATTTGATGATGAAAATGTTGAGGCATGATCCTTATCCCTTTTATAAAACTGATGGTTGGGTTCGGATGCGATACAATTCCAATTTTACCATACAACCATAATACCCAAATTTGGGTAGGGGTTGATTGAAAGTTTATATATCTTAGTATGGGTTCCCTTGCAAAAGAGGTTTGAGTTGAGGCTACCTCAGGATGAATGCCCACCTATGTAGTTCCCAAGATGACAGATGGTCATGGTTGGGAGGCCAAACTCATAGGAGAGGTGCCTATACTAGGGTGTGTAATTGAAAGCTTAGGATTGATTATCTGCATACTGAGTATGCTGATTCAGGATTGTTCCTGATGGATGTATCGAATGTTGTGGGTAAAGTGTACCACCTCTACAGAGTGTCAAACTATTCGAATAGCCCTGTCCTCGGTTATAGATAGTTGGAGTGGCCATACTGTTCCGTCGTCAGATGTTTCAAAATGACTTGTGAAATGAACTATGACTTTGACTTGACCACAATAGGGTTGTGAACATGAAAACTAATTCCTACTTAGGTGTTGTAAAAAATTAAACTAGTTTTCTTTACTTCTAAACTCAGTTAGAGATAAACTTGGATTTTTGCAAATAAACGTAGAGCTTAGGATTCCTACTCGAACTAATTTAATTGTTAGTGATAGTTTATGAGTACTTAAAGAATACTCATGGCTATGTCCCTGGCTATTCCTATGGCCAGACTATGAGGAGGACTACCAGTATGATGGACAACAGGAAGTCTATGACAACTAGGATCATCTTCCTTCGTCAGCATTTCCTGTGACACTGAAGATGGAGCCTCGACCACGCTACCGTTATTATTATTATTCTGCTGCGTTGATTGTATTAAGACTGGATCATGAGATCCTTTATTTGTAAGACCTTTATTATGGTTTGTAATGGATGATGAACTATGATACCAATCTATTATGTCTTGCAAAAATGGTAATCCTGGGATTGTGATGTATGGCATAACAGGCATCTAGGATTAAAAATCAGGGTGTTGACAAAGACTCGTCCCAACACGGCCCCACCCTTCACCACGTATGCAGGACCTGACCCACACACGGCCCCATCGGTCAGGCATGTAACGGTCAAGACCACGTAACGTAACTTTCAACGCCCGACCCGTCCCAACGCGGTTCCACCAGTAAGCATGTAATGGTCAAGCCTTTGACCTGACGACATCCCTCCGTCTGAGTGCCTGCGAGCGCCCACGGGGGTTTCTTAACATGGCAAGGGGAAAGTGAGGAAAAGTTAAGCGGCTGGGAAATCTGAGTACAACTAACGAACCAGGGGCACAAAAATAGAAATACCTTAAACATAATACATTGTAATAAATATAGAAAATAAAACAAAAACATAAAAAAACAAAACGTTCAGCCCTGGAAAACTTATCCTACTCCGTAACCTAGCTTCAAAATCGGACACTTCAGCCTCTCAGCCCACCATATGTTCATGCTGCTCTCGATCATTGGGTGAAAACCAACAATTGTCATTAAGCCTGGGAAGATCAAGCGGAGGGGGTGGGGAGGGTAGTCAAACCATACCCCTTATCGATTTCGCCTCCTACCGATACTTTTGCTCCCGTGACCGACTGCGGCACATCGCTCCCGCTCCCCTTCTTCTCCGCAACTCACACGCGTAGTGAGGAGGAGAGCGACCGGTGGACGGTGGCAAGCATTCACGGTATCGCGCAAGGCAGTGTCTACAGGGACATGCGCCACTCCCCTCGAATCCATCCTTTCCAGCGACTAAGAGAGCGGAGATGGCGGCCGATGGCCAGTACATCCTCTGTCACCCTTGCTACATTCCGATGCACGATGGTAGTGCTCGCTAGAAAAGCGTGCCTGGACCAAGTCCGGCACGCTCTTTCATCAAGCATGGCCCTGGCATCGTTCCGTGCGGGTGGCACTAGTAGGAAAAGGTCTATCAGTGGCGCACCGAATAAGAGGTCAGTGGCGCATTGGTCGTGCGCCATGCATGTTACGCCACTGATAATATTTATCCGTGGCGCACACCCTGGTGTGCCACGGATATGCCTGGCATCAGCAGCGCACTTCCTCTTTGTGCGCCATGGATAATATCAGTGGCACACTGTTTTGGCGTGCGCCGCTGACTAGCTGTGCCACTAAACAAAAAAACAGTGCGCCACTGATTGTTCGAGTGCTTTTTTTCATTATAGCAATAATCACACCACTAGACCATGATCATTACAGCAATAATCACACCCCTAGACAAGTATACAAGAGTCAAAATAGTTATTTATATAGCAGTCAAAATAATCACACCACTAGACAAGTATACAGCAATCAAAATAATCACATTCGATCACATTACAAATATCATGACATTAAAAATAGAGCTATCACCCTATGATCGAATAGAGGATAACGGTGACGACGGTGAGCAACACCCGAACCATGATCAAGATCGATCTTCAACCCATGTGTATATACCACATACCACTTCGCCATCCCTGTAGACAAGGCATACATAGACAAGGCATATATGTTATACAACGAAGGCACACATAGACAAGGCAGCAGTCCCTATATATTCCTATAACATGCAGAATATTCCTAACATGCAGAAGTGATGGTGAAGTGATATATTCCAAATAAAGCACATGCATGGTGAAATGATGGTGAAGTGATATATGACTGATAGATGCCTCAAAATGGAATAAAGGCACAATTGCCATTTTTGATTGCATTTGCTAGTGAGCATCTTTGAACTGTGCATTGTTCTACTTGTGTGTGCATACTCTTGTCCATAGGTGATCTTGTTTATCAATAAAAGCTAGCACACACTCTGCATCAACATTTCATTCGCATCTATAGAGAACAAGTTTTACTCAAGGAGGAGAAGCAATGCAGAGAAGGAGGAGATGAAGGCTGGAAAGGCACTTGAGAAGATGGGTGACGTTCCGCCAGATGATCCAAGAATAGTGGAGCATGAAGTGTTCAAAAGAGGAACTCGTATACCTGAAGTAGTTCCATGAATGTTTATTCCTGAGATCAAAGCAACTACTACATTGTTATTGATTAACAAAGGCGTTCAGTATTGCAAATATTAGATCGCAATGCTGAAGAAGAAGGCAGAGTTTGGTGAAGGAAGCATCAGATAGAAGAAGATCGAAGGGCAGTTTGTTCTATGAATAAAATACAACTACTAGAGTTGTTGTAGTACTTGTATGTGCTTGTAGCAGGATGATGTGTATGTACTTGTAGCAGTATGTGTTTGGTTCCAAATAATCTCTGATTGTGTTTCAGAATATGTATGTGGCCATTTTACTTTGACTTGTCATTTTATTCATGTCACCCATTTTACTCGGGTAGCTAGGCATGGTTAGGGAGGGGTGGTAGTTTAGGTTAGCAAGAGAGGGGTGTGGGTTGGTGGTGGTGTGGCATATGTGAAGTGAGTGTTGTTGTCCATGTTAGGTTGGAGTGGAAAAAGGAGACAAAACCAAGTTAATTTAGAATTTAGAAGGAGGAGGAGAAGAAGAAGGTCATCTACGAGCTATACTATGATAATCTAATTAGTGTATAGTATAACAACAAGGTGTCCAAACTCAGTGGTATACCAAGAAAGTTTTGTTAAAAGGTATGTGTGGTTCGTACAAGGCTATTGAGGCTACCTGAACTCGAACTGTACATCTAGACTTTTGTTGACTACACTGCTACTGTCCTTGGATACTTATTAAGGATAACCAGCAGCAACAACATATGAAATAAGGATAACCAGCAACAACAACATATGAAACTGTACATCTAGACTTTTGTTGACTACACTGCTACTGTCCAAATGATATTACTAATAGACCAAAACTGAACCTGACAGCAGAATAACGAACTAATGCAGAGGAGATGCAAAGAGCAGAGCTCACCTTCACGCTGATCACTCTTCCTCATCGAATTCGGTGGCCGGCTCGGGCAGAGTGGGCAGCACGGGGTACTTGCGCGAGAATCACGCGTCACAGTAGTCCCCCACCTCGTCACCGTAGATGATGTGCAGCTTGTCGAGCGAGAGGAAGGCGAGCGAGTCGATGCCAATCTCCCGGCGCACGCCCTCCAGGTCCATCCAGTTCGAGATCAGCTCTCGTCGCTCGGCGTGTCGATGTCGTAGAGGCACGAGGCCACCATCGGCGGGCTGGCGATGCGCATGTGCACCTCGCGCGCACCTGCGTCGTGGAGCAGGCGCATAATCTTGCTGGAGGTGGTCCCCCTCGCCCCCCTTGCACTAGATGTCGTCCCCCTCGCCCCACCGTCGAAGCTCCTCCCACCCTCTACCATGGCTGCCACGCCGCGCCGGTCCTTGATGCCGCCATTGACGCCCACGACATCGCAGTCGCAGCTGCACACCAAGAGGCGCGGGAGCCGCTCCTTTGTCATGGAGGGCGGCACCACGATGGCCGCTCCTTCTGACATGGTTATACCCTACGGGTACACGACTTCAGCATATCTGGTCCAGCCCAAGGAAGTCCCATGACAAATATATGCCGGCCCATGAAGACTTTCGGGTGACCAGGGCCCATGACGCCTTCGGATCCTTGGAGAGCAAGACTAGAGTAGATAGAAAATTCAAAGGGTCAAACCCTAAAACCTGTAACCCACTCGATCTGTGCATGGGACCTTCCTACTTATATATAAAGGCCAGGAGGGCACAACGAGGAGGTCTCTTACAATCTCTCGCATACCACCGCATACACACCTCCACGCCAGATTGCATCTGTGCACCCCTGTAACCTTCGGTTCCACCATAATCAGAGCAGACAAGCAGGAGTAGGGTTTTACCTCCGGGGGCCTGAACCTGGGTAAACCTCATGTCCCGCATTGCTTGTTTGCTAACCGTTCCTCGATCTCCAGCATCCCCATCTTCTCCAAAACCCAAGTCCATAACAATGGGCATTGACGATATTAAACCTCATCAATTGGCGCCGTCTGTGGGAACTGGGGACGCTGATTGTGCGATCGTGGCGGTCCCAACCAAAGCGATCTACAACTCCGCGGTGACGGAGAGTCATCTCCTCTTCGGAGCCTTCGACTTCACCGCCCACTCGCCGGCCACCCTGAAGGACTTCGAGCCCGTCGGCGACGGACTCGAGATCCTGTTCGGGAGCTTCTGCTTCCAGGTGGGGCAGACCGACACTCTCTGCCTCCCAGAGCGGGTGCCTCTGCCATTGATTAGGCCCGCTTTGTGGGATCCACACCCCGTGCTACGCACATCACATCGACAGATGAGTCCTATGACAGCAGCAGCTGCAACTCAGATCTGTGCGATCCACTATCGGATGAAGGGACCTACGGTTCCGGATCCGAAAGTTGCGGCAGCAGCAATCCGATCTATGAACGCTACTAGTGCGCCGCGGTCATCCAGAGTGAGGTGGATCAGGAGCACAACCCGCCACCCAACCCGCATGGTAGAAACGGTGGGAACAGAAGAAGCCAATCCCCCCACCCAACGGGGACAACACTGATCGGGTCATCCACCTCAGCAAGGAGGGATGGGCTCAAGCACGTGAAGCCGTAGCAGGCAACAAGATCCTTCCAGCATATGCCTCACGGGACCTGCTGATGGCATACCACATGCTCCTCATCGAGGAACACAAGAAGCAAGTGAGGATGCAAGAGGTGCTCGACAAGCGCAAGCAAGTAGCCTCGGAGTCCAGTGCACGGCGAGCTGCGCTCTCCGCCATGGGCATCGGCTCCAGCTCGCATGGAAACCACGGCAACAAGCACCGTTCTCACACGGAGAACATGGATCCCAAGGCACGCCGCGAGGTGACTAGAGCCCTCAACGCGTCCTTCATGGAGATGGATGCCGACGGCAACGTCATCCCGAAGACACCTCAAGCTGCGATCATGGCAGCCACTGCGTACCTCGCGTCCCATCCACCTCTGGAGGGGGACCCAAAAAGGGCCATGCACAAGTCCGCGCTCACCGGACTCGGACTCGTTGGAGCCGCGCTCCACGGAGCCAAAGAAGAAGGTTGCGGTCAGGTTCAACCACAGCCCCACGCCCTCATCCGAGGACGAAGAGCACGACCTTCCTCAAAGGCACAAGAGCTCGCGCCGCCGCATCCACGACTACGATGCTCGAAATGAGCTAACCCAGCGGAAGATCGACAAAGCGGGCGCTAAGCGCGTATGCTCGTCCGAATCCGAAGAGGATGACGACGAAGGAGAACTCTGCGGAGCCTGATGCTTCAGCAGATCCGTTCGGCGGACACGGATGCCATGGAACTTCAAGCTTCCTTCGGACACTCTGAAGTTCGAGGGTACATATGACCCCAAGGCGTGGCTCAGCGACCACCTGTCATCCGTCAAGCTACACGGCAGGAACAAGGAAACCGCCATGCAATGCCTTCAGCTGCAGCTGACAGGCGCAGCCCAGATCTGGCTCAGCAGCCTATCCTCGGGATCCATCCGAAGCTGGGAGGAGCTGGCGTACAGCTTTGTCCGAAACTTCAAGGGCACCAGCAAGAGGCGTGCCTTGATCGAGGAGCTGCGGGCCTGCACCCAACGAACAGGCGAATCCATTCGCTCGTACATACTGCGCTGGTCCAACACCAAAAACTCTGCGGCGCACATCTCCGAGGAGAGAGCTATAGACGCCTTCAAGGACGGCGTCAAACACCAGGACTTCAAAGAAGAGCTTGGGCGCGTCAAGCCCAAGACACTCGGCCACCTCATGGACATCGCCAACAGGTGGGCCGACGGCGAGGACTCCGTCCACCGAGCGCACTCGGAGGAGGAAGAAGACTACGGCCGACGACGTGAGCACCGTAGCAAGAGAAGATCGAGCGTCTACGACGATCGCGATGGACCCGACATGGTCGCGGCTGGCTACGTCGACCGCCGCAGCGACGGGGAATACCGCGGAAGCAACTTCCGCGACAGAGGACGCCCAACGCAGTCATGGCAATGTCGTGGCCGTGACGATGGACCCTCAGCATACGACAAACTGTCGGGTCCATGCACCATCCACTTCTACATCAACAAACAGGATGGCAAGAAGAAGGCAAGCCACATGTTCAAAGACTGCCGTGAGTTCCAGAAACTCAGCGAGAGCATGGCTCAGATGAGGCAGCAAGCCCTGGGCCCTGGATACGGGAACGCAACCGCACCAGGCGAGATCGCACATGGAGATCCTCCACCACCACCTGCGGGACCTCCAACCCACCCAATCGCACCCGCGCAGAACAACGGTGGGCACGGGTACCCCCCACCCAAAGGATCACTGATGATCCAAAAAGGACGCCCAACGAATAGGGTGCAGAAGAAAATCACCCGTCAGATCAACCTGGATGTGACCGCTCCACCCGCCATCCCTGAGTACCTCAGCGGATCGGAGTTCTGCATCACGTTCAGCCGTTCGGATCACCCTTGCCAAGTCCCTCGCCTAGGTCATGCCGCCCTGGTGCTTGAGGCGCAGATCGGAGGATTCGACATGAGCCGCGTCTTCATGGATGGCGGCAACGGCATCAATCTGATGTTCTCCAGTACCTTAGCAGCAATGCGGATCCCGCTGTGCAGCCTGGAACAATCCGACACAACGTTCTAAGGCATCGTCCCAGGGAAGGGCATATTCCCCCTGGGAAAAATATGGCTCGACGTCATCTTCGGCAAGCCCGACAACTTCCGATGCGAGCGACTCGAGTTCGAAGTGGAGGACTGGCCATCACAATACCACGCCATCCTTGGATGTGTAGCATTCGCACGATTCCTGGCAGTACCACATTATGCGTACCTGCTACTCAAGATGCCGGGACCCAAGGGATTCATCACGGTCCACGGAAGCTTCACCCGATCGGACCACTGCGACAGGGACTTCAACAGAATCTCCTAGTCATTCGGCATGCAGGAGGAGCTCGTAAGGCTCCGCGAGGTGACGGACAACGGGGCACCCCCAGTCGCACGACAAAACTCACCAGAGATGTCCTTCGACTCTACCGTCAACACAAAGAAGGTGCAGGTCCATCCGACGGATGCCTCCAAGACGGTGATGATTGCCAACGACCTTAGCTCCGCATAGGAAAGCGCGCTCGTCGAATTCCTCCGTGAGCGCTGGGAAATTTTCGCCTGGTGTTCTGCGGACATGCCAGGAGTTCCCAGGGAATTCGCCGAGCATGCACTCAACGTCTTTCCAGACACCAAGCCCGTTAAACAGTCCATCCGACGACTGTTCGAACCACGGGCCGAAGCAATCGGAGTCGAAGTCAACAGACTACTCGACGCAAACTTCATCAGGGAGATCAAGGAGAGCGAGTGGCTCGCCAACACCGTGATGGTCCCCAAAAAGGACACGGACATCCTGCGGATGTGAGTGGACTTCACATCACTAAACAAGCACTGCCCGAAGGATCACTTCCCTCTCCCTCGGATCGATCAGATCATCGATTCGACTGCAGGATGCGAAAAACTCTCCTTCCTCGATGCCTACTCAGGCTATAACCAGATTCGACTGAAGGTCGAAGATCAGGAGAAAACATCGTTCATCACGCCGTTCGGAGTGTTTTTCTACAACACAATGCCCTTCGGGCTGAAGAACGCAGGCGCCACGTACCAACGATGCATGCAGGCATGCCTGAAGGACCAGATCGGCCGCAACATCCAAGTCTATGTCAACGACATAGTCATCAAAACAAGGGAGGCCAAGACGCTCATCGCCGATCTCCGCAAGGCATTCAATAACCTTGATCAATACAAGATCAAGTTAAACCCAGAAAAATGCGCCTTCAGCGTCCCATCTGGTCAGCTGCTAGGCTACTTCATCTCCCATTGAGGGATCGAGGCGAACCCGAAAAAATCCGGGCCATAATGGCCATGGAGAAGACGAAGAACCGAAAGGGCGTCTATCAGCTTGCCGGGCGAATCGCGGCATTGAGCAGGTTCATCAGCCGCATGGGCGAAAAAGCCCTGCCGTTCTATCAGCTGCTGCGCAAGGCAGACAAGTTCAAGTGGACGCCCGAGGCGGACGACGCATTCGAAGATCTAAAGCGGCCTCTCTCTACCTCGCCCGTTTTGGTCATGCCAAAGGAGCGCGAGCCTTTACTGCTATACATAGCAGCCACACACCAGGTGGTAAGCACCGTACTGGTGGTCGAGCGACCTGAAGAAGGCAAGACCCATGGGGTCCAACGCCCAATATACTAGCTCAGCGAGGTATTGACGCCGACAAAGCAGAGGTACCCTCACTACCAGAGACTCGCCTACGGCGTGTTCATGACGGATCGTCGGCTGAGCCACTACTTCCAGGAGCACCAGGTGATGGTCGTCAATGAGGCACCACTAAACAGCATCCTGAACAACCCGGAGGCCACAGGACGCGTGGCCCTATGGGGCATCGAGATATCACCTCTAGACATCGTCTACAAGAAGCGACACGCGATCAAGTCTCAGGTCCTCCCAGACTTCCTCGTCCACTGGATGGAGCTGCAGCTGCCAAATACACCGGACATGACACAGTCATGGACGATGCACTTCGACGGCTCCAAGCGCGAAGCCGGAGCAGGAGCCAGGGTCATACTGACCTCCCCGCAGGGCGACAAGGTGATGTACGTCCTCCGGATGAAATTCCGAGCTTCCAACAACGAAGCCGAATACGAAGCCCCCATCCACGGTATGAGGACGGCAAAAATCTGCGGCGCAACGCGCCTGGTCATCTACGGAGACTCGAACCTCGTCGTCCAGCAGACGATGAACGAGTGCGACACACACGCAGCCAACATGATCGCATACCGAGCACTCTACAACACACTCGAAGGAGACTTCGACGGCTGCGAGCTTCGGCATGTTGGGAGAGAAAGCAACGAGGAGGCCGACAGACTTGCTAACATCGGCTCCACCTGTGCACGGGTGCCACCAGGCATGTTCCTCGAACAGATCTGCGTGCCATCCATCAAGCGGAAATTCCCAAAGGGATCACCCGAAGAAGCAGAACACTCGGGGGCTGCGCAACCCGAAGGGCAGGAAGGACCCGAAAAGCTCGACACAGAGGTCGCAGTGGTCAACCTAATGCAGGTCATGGCAGTCGAAGAAACTTGGACACAACCATACCTCAGGTACCTGATAGACGGCGAACTGCCTGATAGCCCGACAGATGCCCGACGCATATCTCGCCGGTCAAAGGCCTTCACCATCATCAATGGCGAGTTGTACAAGCGCAGCATTTCGAGTGTACTCCAAAGGTGCGTCACCATCGGTGACGGCAAAACCTTCCTCCAAGACATCCACGAGGGCATCTGCGGCCATCATGCGGGGAGCCGCGACCTTGTCGCCAAAGCTCTACGAACCGGATTCTACTGTCCAACGGCCATGAACGACGCCAAGGACATCGTCCGAAGATACAACGGGTGCCAAAGGTTCGCTGATAAACCGCATGCACCCGGATCAGAGCTCAGGCCCATACTTTTGGCCTGGCCCTTCGCTCAATGGGGCCTTGACATGATCGGCAAACTGCCAAGGTCCTCGAAAGGAGGTCACGTTTACCTCCTGGTCGCAGTCGAAAAATTCACCAAGTGGATTGAGGCCATGCCCGTCACTAACCAAAAGGGCAAAACTGCCGTCAAGTTCTTTGAATCCATTGTCTACAGGTTCGGCGTGCCGCATAGCATCATCACCGACAATGGGTCGAACTTCCTCTCCAAAGAATTCCAGGACTTCTGCGAAGACCTCGGAATCAACATCACATACGCCTCCGTGGCACACCCGCAAAAGAATGGGCAGGTTGAGAAGGCCAACGGCCTCGTCGACGCTGGCATCAAGAAGCGCCTAATGAGCCCACTCGAGCGACTCGCGGGAGCCTGGACACAAGAGCTACCCTTGGTCCTGTGGAGCCTGCGCACAATGCCAAATAGCTCAACTAGCTACACGCCTTTCTTCATGGTGCACGGAGCCGAAGCCGTGCTGCCAGCAGAGGCATGCCACAAGGCCCCGCGGGTTGTCGCCTACAGTGAAGCCGAATCAACGGCCGCACTCGAAGACACCGTCGACACACTCGATGAGGCGCGTGACATAGCAGCAGCTCGGTCAGCGGTGTACCAACAGAGTCTCCACAACTACCATAGCCGACGGCTACGCCCAAGGTCCTTCGTCGAAGGAGACCTAGTCTTGCGACTCAAGCAAGAGCGACCGAAGAAATTCGAGTCACCATGGGAAGGACAATACATCATCACTAAAGTCATCCCAGGTGGCGCCTATCGCCTCAAGCACGTGGAGTCTGGAGTCGCATACTCCAATCCATGGAACGTCGCACAACTGCGATGCTTCTACCCCTAGCTACCCCCCTCTTTTACTTTCAATAAGGCTATTCAGCCGAACAATGTACATCTTTCTCATGATATGCATAAAGCTAAGTGTCTCGCCCCAAAACTTTTTCGTTCATCATCTACATTTTACTCCATATTACAACACACTCGGGGGCTCCCCCTACCTCACGACTCCGTCGACTGAGAATAACACGTGCATCCTGAGTAGCTGACCACGTCAGGCTAACTAAAAGGACACGTACACAAACAAAGCACCACGTGCTACACAACAATAAACCTTTACAATAATAAAGGGCACAACACGCCCAGTCGAATATATACAAATTTTACATCTACCTTTTTTATAGGTTCTACCTATTCTGCACAATAGCCTGCGTGCGCTGCTCACACAGATCTACAATCTGTTCGACATACTGCCTTACAGCCGCATAATGTGGACGTATATCCCACTCACCACCATCCGGACGAAGAGGCGGCCCATCCGCTAGAGCAGACAGATCTACATCGGGACGATGCAACCGCACAAGGGAAAGTGCGGCCTTCACCCCCGCAACAAGATGATGTCGCACCAGTTCCTTGACATGGTGAACATTCCGAAACTTCGTCAGCAGGCCGGAGAGAGTCGACGGCGCCCCATCCAGCGGAAACATCACATGCAGAACTGATGCCAACAAAGACTGCACCTGACGAAGCACCCGCGATACCTGGTGGACACGATCCTGCATCGCAAGGACCATGGCACGATCACGGTCCATCCAGAAGAACCTACCGGCCTCCATATCCTGCTGGGTCAAGCAGTTAATCCGAACAACAACGCACTCTTTTTCCTCCCTCGGAGCAAGGTTAGCACCTGCAATACTTGCAAATATAAGATGCAAGGCCAACAGGCGCATCTGAAACAATGAGCAGCAGCTCGAAAAACTCACATTCAAGCTGTTTGGCCAGACGACGCAACTCCCCCATCAAAAATTCCTCTCGGGCAGCGCCTCGCTCTGCCTTCGACTTCCAAACATCAGCATGGACACGCACTCCAAGCAATTCCTTCTCAAGACTACGGATGCGGTCTCAAAGAAACACAAGCTGCGACGCACAATCCAAGGATGGCCGCAGCTGTGGTGCAGACAAAGTGTCAACGGGATCATTACCCGAAGGATCCTAGAGTAAAAAAAGACAAGGATATGAACAAGCAGACGAATGAACACAGAACTAAAAAATTCATTATGTACAGCAAAAAGCCACTACGTGGCGCAAGGACTATTCAGGGACACAATTACAAGAGCTGGAAGCAAAAGCTATCCTACAACTACAAGACCTAAGAGGCTGCATCCTGAGTAGCCTCGGAGCCGGACTGTCTCCCCTCGGCCTCTCCCTGCTGCTTCAACGCGTACTCAGCCAGCAAGTCAATCAACTTCGGCCCATAACGCTTACAGCGAGAAGCATAGATGGCGAAGGCTACCTCGGGTCCATCAGCACCCGTTGGCATCTGGGAGGTGACCTGATGAAGATCCAGCTCCGCTCCGGAAGCAAGGGCCATCGCCAGCCCGAAGGACGCATGTGCTTCAGCTAACAGTGCATCTGCCAAGGCATAAACATCTTCGAGGGCGACGCCCTTAGGGACGAGCTCCTTGTAGAAGCGCCCAAGAACCTCCTTGGCCTTGGCAAGCGAGCCAACCACGGTACCACAGCGGTCTTCGACCGCCGCAGTGGCATCATCCAGAGCACTACCATGCTCTAGGACACCGTGGTCAAACTCGATGCCAGCGGCATCTAAAGAAAGAGAAGGGGAAACATAAATACAAGCACAGCAAGGAAAGACAGGGAAGACGAAAAAAGGAAGAAAGCAACTCACCCGAAATATCCTTGGCAGCCGCCATTATCTTATCGTCTACCTCCTTCTCGCGCGAAGCCGCGGTGGTGGCGAGTTGCTCCTCGCGGTCCGTCGCCTCCTGCTGCAGGCGCTCCTTAGTCGCGGCTGTGTTGGTTAGCTCCAGCTCGAGGCGCTCCTTCGCACCAACGGCGTCCTCAGCCTTCTTCTCCGCTCACCCAAGGCTCTTTTTGAGAGCATCAAGCTCACGGAGGGTGGTGTTGTTGTCCTCTGCAAGCAGCAGAACACCTATCAGATTGCAGGGCAAAGAAGTACAAAGAGAAGCAAAAGATCAACTCGTGAACGTACCTTCAAGCTATTTGAAACTGGCCTCCAATGCCAAGTGCTGCTGCACCAGCTGGTTGGCGCCTTGCACAAAAGGCTGCAAAAGGCACTACTCGTCAAAAGAACGGCTCGGGGCTACGCCCAAAGAACGAGCAAAAAGCAAGTTACACATAAGGAAAACGCTCGGGGGCTCCCCCCGAGACTTGAAGAAAAAACGAGCAACAGATTATCCTACAGATGCTCGGGGGCTCCCCCCGAGGCAGGAAGAAACAAGGATCACCAAATCATCCAAAAAGGCTCGGGGGCTCCCCCTGCGGCAGAAAACAGAATTACTTACATGGATAGACGGTGACTCTGAAGGTTCGCCTGCAGTCTTCTGAGGGACTACCACCCGAGCCTCCTGCAGAGAAGACCTCGGAGCAGCGCCCTCAGAGGTGGCCACTGTCTGAGGAGGAGGAGAAGGAATCTTTTACTCCCCCACCATCTCCCGAGCGCCATCGCTGGAGGAGCCGTCGGAAGAATGGCTGCAAAAAGAAAACATCAGACAAGAACAATCAAGCGACATAAAAGGACAAGAAAAAACAACTAGACAAACTTACGAGTCAAGATCGCTCAGGTCGAAGACAGGCGGGGTCCTCCTGCCTTTCTTCTCTTCCTTCTTCTCTTCTTTCTTCTCTTCCTTCTTCCGCTTCGCCAGCGGCTGCGGCGCCACGGCCCGCACGGGAACAGCTGGAAGAGGAGAGGAAGAGCCACCATGACCCCCGCTGTGACGCTCAAGGCATAGCGGATTCCTAGGGGTCGACGGAGTCGAGGCATCCGATGATTCGCTGGAACTCCATGTCCGCTTACGAGTGTGATCCTCGCTCGACTCGTTGGCCTCCTCAGCCGGCGATCGCGCCGACAGAAGTTCAGACATGGAGTCCACTACCTCGTTGTCTGGTGCATCCAGGAACACTTCGGGCAATGGCGGCGACATGCCCGACACCTTGAACTCCTGCGCAATAGAAGCAAATTTGTAAGAACACAGGCAATATAAGGAATAGCGCAGTCGAAATAAGTGGTATGCACACATCCCAAGATCTACACCTGCGAAACCGGAAGAGTAGCGGAGAACGGGGGAGTCATCGACTTCCCCGGAATATCCTCTCCAGCCTTGAATTTCAGCAGCGGGCGAATGATCCCGTCGAGATCCCCCTTGGAGAACTCCTCAGCCGAAACCCTGGTCGGATCGCGACGACCCGAATAAAGAAACATTGGGTGCGCCCTTGCCTGGAGCGGATGCACCCGACGCTTGAGAAAGGTGCGGATGATATCCACACCGTTCACCTCTTTCTCCAGAATCAGCTGGAGATCCTCCACCCGACGATAGAGCCCCTCTATCTCCGCCACCTCGCCATCCAAGATCTGGTTCTTCCAGGACCTCTTCGGCTTGATTTTTTGGGAGGGGTCGAAAGGAGCAAGACCAAAATCCTGCCCAGCCACCGTGGAGTCGCAGATGTAAAACCATCGCTTCCGCCAGTACTGGACAAATTCGGACATATATAAGGAAAAGAAAACAAGATTGGATCGAAGGGAAATGATGCAACCCCCAATGGGATAAACACCATTAGAGCCAGATTGCCTCTTCACAGAATAGAGTTTTCGGAAGAGGCCAAAGTGCGGCTCGATATCGAGCCAGCACTCGCAGAAAGTGACGAAACAAGCGACATGAAGAAGAGAGTTGGGAGAAATATGATGCAGCTGGATACCATAAAGAAAAAGCAATCCACGAAGGAAATTGTGGATTGGGAAGGAAAAGCCCCGAAGGACAAAGGCGAGGAACATAACCCAAAACCCAGCGGGAGGACGGGGAATTACCTCGTTGCCGGGGAGTTTGACGGCCTCCCTATCCTGCGGGATCAGGCCCCGCTCACGGAGCTTGCGGAGATCACTCTCACGCGTCTCCGATCGCCGCCAGCCACCATCGGTGACACGGGTGGTGGCGGAACCCTTCTTGCCACTAGCGGCGGCGCTGGTACCAACTGTAGAGGAGGACTTCTTGGGCTTCCCTATTGCAGCACGGCGGTGACAGCGTTGAGCACGTAGAATCAAGGAAGGAAAAGCTCGAGGAAATTCCAGTGCGCAGTGAGAACACTCAGAGAAGATGGGAGCAGTGAAACAAGAATGGCTACGGTGAAAACAGATTCACCTTTTCCCCAATGATTATAAGGACGAGGACGATGCACGGCGACCGTCCATCAGGAAGACCTAGGGCCAACATCAAAATCTGGCCGTCCACGTGTCAGCACAGCAGCGAACCGTCGCTCACACGCCGTCCACTATGCACGGAAATCGAGGTGACGCCGTAATTATCTCCACGTCGCGCATGACCAGTCAACTCAAAGTCAGAAGGTGGGACCCATGTTCGTCCAGTCAAGTCATCTCTGGCACCGCAGACGCTTGAGGTTACCGATCGTCAGCACTGACGTCATCAAAAGCTATAGTAGCAACGGTTACAATTCTTCGGCTATACAGCTAAGAGTACTCACTCGAATCTATGATTCGATTAATTACTCGGGGGCTACTCCTATCAGGAACGCTGGCCGCGCACCCGAAGAACGCTGAAAGTACTACATCATTGAACTATTTCTTCGAGTCCTACGTCGAGTCTGCGACTCCACTACGGACTCGGGGGCTACTCCCATAGGGACGATGGATTCAAGCATCCGAAAAATTTGTGTCCTATGGACCTGGAGCCAAACAGCGGCTGAGCTAAAGTCTCTACTCGAGTCTACGACTCGAACAGACACTCGGGGGCTACTCCCATAGGGAGCGCTGGTCGCGCACCCTATGAATTCTTTGACTGTGATCCTTTGGATCAGAACGCAAAAACTTTTCGGCAACTCTGCCCCAGCCAACACTAAGTGAGTTAAACATCCTCCTTGGCCACCTGAAATGCCTCTGTGGCGATAAAATTTCGGATGCTGTGTCTGCGACACAAAGGTAAGACCTACAGATATCATCTGATGGCCTGGCAACGCACACGACTGCGCTCTGCTAGTGGGAACCCGTGCCAGCAGGCGCGATGAAAATCCTGACGGATGCGTTGGGTACATCATTTAAATTTACTGGAATTCCACTCCTGTAAGTCCTCCGCGGCCTGAGTCGAATTGCGCCAACATATGTTCCGGATTCGAGTCGAGGGACTCGAATCTGAAGAAGATCGTGTTGCTTTGTCCTAAGAAAGTTAACTGACCCTGATCCATCGGGAGAGTCAGGCACACGCATCAACAATCCCTACACACTCAAATCATTCTCTAGCAAACAGAGATAGCCGCACCCGAAAGAATGAGGAGTCCTCAGCCGAATCTACGATTCGACTGAACACTTGGGGGATACTGACATGGTTATACCCTACGGGTACACGACTTTAGCATATCTGGTCCAGCCCAAGGAAGCCCCATGACAAATATACGCCAGCCCATGAAGACTTTCGGGTGACCAGGGCCTATGACGCCTTCGGATCCTTGGAGAGCAAGACTAGAGTAGATAAAAAATTCAAAGGGTCAAACCCTAAAACCTGTAACCGACTCGATCTATGCCTGGGACCTGCCTACTTCTATATAAAGGCCAGGAGGGCACAACGAGTAGGTCCCTTACAATCTCTCGCATACCACCGCATACACACCTCCACGCCCGATTGCATTTGTGCACCCCTGTAACCTTCGGTTCCACCATAATCAGAGCAGACAAGCGGGAGTAGGGTTTTCCCTCTGGGGGCCTGAACCTGGGTAAACCTCGTGTCCCGCATTGCTTGTTTGCTAACCGTTCCGCGATCTCCAGCATCCCCATCTTCTCCAAAACCCAAGTCCATAACAATGGGCATTGACGAGATTAAACCTCGCCACCTTTGGCTGCGAGGGGATGGATCTGGGGGAGGGAGGAGGATGGGAAGCGAGGAAGGAAAGGGGCACGAGAAGAGAAAGAAAGGGTAGAAGGGTCCGGGGGCGTGCGTTATTTCGGCTAAGTGCCTAAACTCAGTGGCGCACGCGTATTCCGTGCACCATAGATATACATGCAATGGGACGTGGTCGACCACTAGCCGTGGGGACCACTTCTTTGTGGCACACTGACCTTGCTGTACGCCACGGATAAGTGCAGGTCAGTGGCCCACCGACGATGACGTGCGCCACGGATAAGTACCCGTGGGGCACCCTTCTTACATGCGCCACGGATATGGGCCCTGTGGATAAGCCTTTTCCCACTAGTGTGGTGACGGGGTGTCGCTAACCTACGAGCCCGACGACCATGAAGCGACGACGCCAACCGGCGGCCGTGATGGTCATCGACACCGACGTCCATTTTGAGCCTCGCATCGCGTCTATCTCATGTTCCTCCATCGGGAGTGAGCAGCGGTGCGGGATCCTTGCCCTTGCTAGAGCTGTGGTTTCTCAGGTGGCCCCTAAAGGGATAGCCGATGACCCGACTGATGAGTGCAGCAGCACTTCGTTGGGAGACCCCAAGAGGAAGGTGTGATGCAGTTCAGAAGGCAAGTTTCCCTCAGTAAGAAACCAAGGTTATCGAACCAGTAGGAGGAAGGAAACGCCCCAAAGGTGCTACAAGCAACGTGAAGACCTGCACAACACAAACTCAAGACTTTGCCCCAATGAATCAGTGAGGTTGTCAAGCTCACCGGTTTGCTGTAACAAAGGATTAAACATATGGTGTGGAAGGTAATGGTTTGCAGCAAGTAAACGAGTAACAGCGGAAGATGTATCAATGGTACAGATTGGACCGAGGTCCATAGTTCACTAGAGGTGCTCTCCTTAGATAAACAACATGGCATGAAGTGTAAACAAATTTTAGCAGGGCAATTAACAGGAACTGAGCAAGGCATAACAATGCAATACTAGACAAAAAGATCCTATGAGATTCGATTAGGTAATACAACAATATACATAGACCGCCATCCAACTGCATCTATGACTAGAAGTCCACCTTCAGGTTATCATCCGAACCCCCTCCGGTATTAAGTTGCAAGCAACAGACAACTGCTTTAAGCAAAGTGTGTAAGGTAAACAATCCACTTGTTCTATGAACAAGAGACCGTTGTTTTCTCCCTAGTAGAAACAACACATCTACAACCGAAGAGATTTCTGTCACTTCCCTTGGAAACTAGAGGCATGAACCCACTATCGAGCATAAATACCCCCTCTTGGAGTCACTAGCAACTACTCGGCCAAGATAGCTACTAACAACGGAGAGCATGCAAGATCACAAACAACAAAGACATGATAGAATCAAATAGACAAAACAATTAATCAATCTGACATAGTAATCTCAATATCCATCGGATCCCCGCAAACAGAACATGCATGATTACAAATAGATTAGATCTTGATCATGAAAGGAGCTCACAAGATCTATACATAAAAGCACAAAGGAGGAGATACAACCATCTAGCTACTACATGGACCCATAGTCCAAGGTGGAACTACTCACGCTTCATACCGGAGAGAAGGACTCCAGGATGATTTCCCCTCCGGCAGGGTGCCGAGAAGAACTTCAGACCCCCCCCCCCGATCTAGGGATGACAGTGGCGGCGGCTACATAAGGTTTCGTGGAGTTTTGATTGGGTGTCTAGGGTTTCTACATTGGGGGCTTCTTATAGGCGAAGAGGCGAGGCTGGGAGGCGGACATGGGCCCCACACCCTACCCAGGCGCGGGGTGGGCCCACCCGCTCCTACGGGGGTATGGTCGCCCTGGTCCGCTTCTCCGTCTCGTCTTCTGGCTTCGTGTCCCCCATGGTAAAATATTGACTTTGGCTTTTGTCCCGTCCAATTCCGAGAATATTGATTTTCTGCCTTTCTGGAACAAAAAACAGAAGAAAACATGCAACTGGCACTGTGGCAACTTGTTAATAGGTTAGTTCCAGAAAATATATAAAAACACCTCAAAGTGTAGACAAAGCAAAGCAAAGTAGATTAAACAAGCATGGAGCATCAAAAATTATAGATATGTTTCCGACGTATCACCGTCGGCGTCAGATAAGAGTTTTCATCCCCAATCCCATGTGCATATTCATAATTATGGTAACATGTGCATATTAGGGTTAGGGTTCATCAAAATTGAGGATTTTATTAATGTGTATGAACATAACATGCAGCCATGCTCCTAATTACTTAAACATGGCTAACAACATACCAAGATAATTAACTGAGACATAATTGCATCTTTAAAACTTAAGAAGTTAATTACTCTTGATCTTGACCATTAACACTACATGTTTAGGAGTAATTAGAACTAATCTGATGCTAAACATCAACCTAATTACCTAAAAATGGTCCATGTGACAAACACGAGATCAACAATCTCAAAGGTTTCTAGTGCTACTCATTGTAGGCCTCTGATACCATTGTTAGATATAAATCAACAAGTCTAGCACAAGATCGTGTTTGGAAGCACACTAGAACACCTATTGCAGCACATAAACATAGAGAAGTCGATTAGATCTTTAGTGGGTGCAGGAGTCTATGAAGATGCCATCGTTGCAGGTAAGATCTGTTGTCGGAGAACATGATCCGGTACGGATACCCTCCGGTCTCCCGTGGCACTGCCCTGGTACCGACGGGGTGTAGGATGACCTTCCCGTTGCTGCTGTACCTCCCTAGATCGGTACGACTTATGGAATTGTAGGGGAGCAACTGCAGATGTGAACGCGTATTAGGTCAGA
Organism: Avena atlantica; assembly: GCA_910589765.1. Lineage (NCBI taxonomy): Eukaryota > Viridiplantae > Streptophyta > Magnoliopsida > Poales > Poaceae > Avena > Avena atlantica. The sequence goes on along the minus strand of OU342738.1, from coordinate 197,661,374 downwards.
TCGCTGCCGGGCTCGCCTCCTTTAAATGCGCAGGCGATACGGACCAACCCATCGAGTTGGTTTGGTTTTGGGGCCCCGGTCAGAATGCTACCAGGTGGCTGAAAAAACATTTGCTTAATGGGCCCATCATTTCCGTAACGCTATATTACTCTCTTCGTCTAGAAATAACTTACTTAGTTTTGTTTAAATTTGAATTATCTACACATGTTTTAGTGTATAGATACATTTATATTTAAATAAATTTAAGTCAGTTATTTCTGGATGGAGGGGGTATTTTTTAACTTTGCCTTTGTTAACCTGACGGATCAACCAACACGAACATCTTGAGTCGCTTGTGTCAGACCTCATGATTCATATGAAACCGGTTCAAAAGGAGGAGAGAAGATTAGGAATCGCCTTTGGCTTACATAGTGCATGGGTCTAAGAAACCATATGATGCAGACCAGCAATTTACATTCCGATTCAGATAACACCACTCTTTCCACCCCCTCCCCTGCTTTGAGAGTCGTGCGAGAGAGCTCTGGCCTCTCCCGAGCCCCTCTCGCCGGAGTAGCCGGTGGGAGGCGGCGGAGGAGCAGCGCCTCTGTAGATGTAGGTTCTAGTAGTTCTAGTAGGTCTAGGTGTTGGCCTTGTGCCGTGTCGTGGCGATATGCCGGGAGGTATCTGCTGGATCTAGCGAGTCAGATCTGGCGAATGGCGGTGGCAGTGCTCGTTGTGGTGCTCCGGTGGAAGGAGCTTGCTGCAGTGTGGTGCGCTGCCTTCGTCTCCTCCACGAATAAGGCTCGTGCTGGAGCTATGCTGCAGGCATGGCAGCGGTTCCTCTCCCCTTCTCTGGCCGGCCGTGGTGGCGGGGGGAGAAGGTGGAGAGCATGGCTGCTGGCGTCTGTGCGCTGGCGACGGCGATGTATCGGTCTCGGTGGCGCGGATGCTGCTTCGCGCAGGGGATATTCGACGACGGCGCTTCGGCTGTCTACATCTTTGGCTGGAAGGCAGCCTTCCCATCTTCTTTGGAGCTCTTCATCAGCATCGCTTCGTTGGCGGCTTGGATCCGCCTGGATGTTGGTCTTCATGGCAGTAGGGCTGCCGCTCCATCCCTTCTCACCGGCCCGCCGGTGTAGGGTGCTTTTCCTCCAGGCCTCGAAGCCTTCATGGAGGATCTTTGCTTCCGAGGCGGTTGGCTCCCGCTGCTCCACCCCAAGTGGCCAAGTCCCCGGTGGTGAAGCAGTTGGCTGTGCTCGGCGGCGACGGAATCGCGGTGGAGGAGGAGCCTGGAGATGCTCTGGACTTGATTGCGTTTGCTCTCTTTGTTCCAGGGTCTCCTTTGGAAAAATCCAGGACCTGTGTGTAATTTTCTATTTCTTTCTGGTCCTCTTTGTAAGTTGTACTCCACCCCTTTTAATATAAGCAGCATCTGGGTCCTTTCGGACCCCTCCCCCGTTCAAAAAAAAACATTCCGATTCAGATGGTACTGGACGTCGTCACCGTGCTCACCGTCTAACCGTGTTGCCATGATCTGAGCAATCTCTTGTGTTCACAACTTTCCGTCCATCCCTACCATCCTATGTATTCCCGTTCAGTTCAGTTGTCAATCTATGGGAAAAAAGGCACCTCTTCCCGGAAGCAATAAACAGACTTGAGAGGGATAATGAAACAAAACAAGATACTACAAAGATGCGTCGTGTCGCTCGTGGACAACTGACGTTAATTTTGGGGCAGACCAAACTGCCAAAAGTATCCAAACATCACGCATACGTGCTCACGCGCACACGTAGCCGAGCACGCTACGACGCCAAAACGTACGCCCCCAAACCTGTGAGTTGGTGCTTTTTTTTCTTTTTGAAAGAAAGAGTTGGTGCATTTGCATCACGCGACAAGAACACCGATGTGAGTAGCTGACACTCCACTCCTGCAAGTACCGCAGCGACAAAGCCAAGGCAGCGAGCTAGCCAGCCGAATTTGTCGCCTGCCTCGCGTGCTGAACTGACGGATGGCGAGACGCCCCCGTACGTGTCGCCGACGGCAGCGCCGCGTGGGGAGAACTGGCGCGACAACTGGACGGCGGCGAGAGGCGCTGCGTGTGCGTGTGCGTGCGCGCGAGACGGCAGCCCGCACCCGCGCACCGTCCGTGTTGACTTCCTGTGCGGGCCGTGAGGGCCGCGCGCGCGCCGCACGAGTCCGGGAATCGTGGTGGCGTCTGGAGTGACTCGCTCGTCTCGCGCTTGCCAGCCTGCTCGATGCAGCTGCGGCATGCAGGAGCTACATTTGTCTCATCCATATACAGTTTGCGGCAAGGTAGCTCTGGTAGAGTATTTCTGAAATTGGTCCAACTTTATTACTACCTCCCTTCTAAAACTTAAAACTTATAATTTTTTTAAAAGTCAAACTACGTAAAGTTTGACCAAATACCAAACAATGTAGATACTACTCCTCCTATAGGATTACAAGGTCCAAGAGGTTATTAGAAATAGAAATTGTAAGTCCTCTCTTTTTTATTAGCCTCTCTTTTTCAATGCATGTTCTTTTTTTCCACTATCTTCTTCCATACATGTGTAACTATTGGTGCATGAGTAATTAAGAGAGACAGTTATTGACTTTTTTTAATCCTAGCAAAGTATTCCATAGACCTTGCAATTCCTACCAGATGGAATAGTTGTTACAATAGTGGAAAGCAAATGCGCTAGTAGAAAATCAGGTAAACACTAACGTGCCTTCCTAATCCATGCGGCACCTACTTAACAATTGTCAAATCTCACCTTGAAAAGACCAGCTGCCCACCAAACATGATCTTCATATACTGCAACTCTGCAACAGTCTCGTCCAAACCGTTAGAGTATCACTAGAAGGATCCTTAAAAGTGCAAAAAACGTGAAATTCGTGGCCTGTTAGTGCGAGCTAGCAGGACCCTTACTCCGCTCGGCCCATAAAACTTTTTACGGGCCCCTCTACTTGGCCCAGCCAAACCTTTACAAATAGGGGCAGCGAGGCGTTTATGGGTCGCAACCCTTACTCCCTCCGCCGCAATAAACCTAGCGTCACCGCCGTCATCCACAGCTCCGGCGAGCCATTCTGCAGCGCCCGTAGGTAGATCGGAGCCGCCGACGTCGCCATGTCGTCGAGGGGTGGGGGAGGTCACACTGGAGGGGGGCCCTGCCGATGCGGCGGGGGAAGCGGTGGTGGGTGGTGACAGAGCTTGCGCGAGGAGCTCAACGAGGACATGCGCCGTCGTCGGATTGTGTCCATAGGGCCAGCGAGGCGCGCAAGCCTGTACTACATCAAGCACCACAAGCCGGTGCCACGCAAGCTCCGCCGCTACTACAAGGCGGACGTCTCCGACTCAACGGACTCGGACACGGAAGATGTCTGTACTCCGTGGACTCCGGCGACGCCGCCTCAAGCGTGTCTGGAGTGACTCGCTCGTCTCGCGCTTGCCAGCCTCCTCAGACCAGATGCTGAAAATTGGTCCAACCGGGTTCGTAGGACCTCAATTTTGTTTAGATTTAAGTTAACTTTGATCCAGACTTCTTAAGCGGATCCGGAGCGCTGGAAATGTTCTGAAAACGTCGTACGAAGCAAATCGGCGGAAAACAAAACGTACGGCGTGTGGACCCGTCAAGTCAATAACAGAAGCCGAGTCGTCGTCATCCTTTCGTCTCGAAACCCCGCGACGGACCGTCGGGCAATAACTGTCCGTCTCGTCGACCACGCATCGTCGTATTGACGCGCCACCGTTGCCTCGTCTCCCGCGACGTACCGTCGGGCAATTACTTCCCGCCGGTTCCCCTTCCCGCCGCTACACCCCTCCCGCCCTCGCCGCTCACTTTGGCCTATAAAAGCCGGCGACCTCGCCGGCTCACCTTACACACTCTCACAGCTTCTTCACTCCCCAACTCCGGTGAGTAGATAGCCATGGCCAAGAGGTTTCCTGGCGACCTCGCGGTGGAGAACGACTTCGGCCACCGCACACTCCAGCCCTGGGATGCCATGATGCTCCACGACGTCGGGTACATGGCGCCGCCGGACATCCAGAACCCGCCTGGCTGGAAGCTCAGCGCCGCCGGACATCCGGAACCCGCCCGGCTGGAAGCTCAGCGCCGCCGGTGCCGGTCGACGAAGAGATGGTCGAGGAGATCAGGCCGCCATCGTGGCCATGAACGACCCGGATCTCGCCGAGGACCTCGGCAACCTGCTCTACTGGGAGCAGTTCTTCACCGACCGCCGGCTCCGGGAGCTCGCCCACCACGAGGGGCCGCCTGGCTCGCCGCCGAAGCACAACAACGCGGCGACGCGACGGCGATGGTGGAGCGCTCCGAGACGGACGCTCGCCGCTGTGCTGGAGCACATCCACACCGGCAACAACCCCTGACTCGGCTTCCTCCGCTCTCTGGCGCCGACGGCGAGGGAAAGGTGGCATCCTCCGGCCGACTGGCTACCGAGAAGGATGGCCAACCTGAGCTCCTCCTCCTCCGCCGCCTCGGTCTCTCGCTTGTCTGGGTCCATGTCAGCGCAGTCGCCATCGCTTCGGCTGGTCATGCGGGAGGCAAACACGCCGGTCCGCTCGCCGCTGCAGACGAGATCGTGAGGCATCATCATCAACGAGCCCCACGCGCCATCGCCGCCGACTGGCCGTCTTCGCCTTCGCCAGCCGAAGCCGGAGCCAGCGGACTGGGCGGTGCCAATTGATGAGAACGCCTTCGCCATAAAGATGGCGATGGAGAGGTCCTTCACGACGCCGTGCCGCCGCCGCCGATGTCGGAGCCCGACATCCTCTCCTGGTCCAGGGCAGACTGGGAGCATACGGAGTTGCATCGTGTCCAGCGCCAGGAGGAGGAGGCCGAGCGCCAGGCAGGGCTCGCCGCGAGTTCGCCTATCAGGACGCGTCGCTCGTCGTCCTCAAGGATAGCGATGACAAAGTCGGCCCCTCATACTAGCCCTGGAGGTGCGGCGACGACGGCCAGGGCAGCTCCCACCCATCGCAACCGCCGAGCGACGACGACGGCAGGGACGACTCCGGCTATACCCGCTTCTACAGCAACTTCGGCATGTAGAAGCGGCGTTCGACAACATCGGCATCAGTGGCAGCCTTTTTAAGATTTTTTAGTTATTATTAGTCTAAATGCAGTTAAAATTTGGGTGTTAGCCCGAATTCGATATAATATTTATGTATTCGCCTTTTATTAATGAAAACCGCCTATATTCACTTAAAATTCGCTAAATTTTGTTAAATTTTAGCTAAACACGGAAAATCAGCCTGAGAACGCGAGTGATAAACTCAGTCGAAAAACTAATTTCGTCGAATTTCGGTCTGAAAACAGCGGATGGAGATGCTCTCGATATGCAGCTGCCGCATGCAGGAGCTACATTTGTCTCATCCATATACAGTTTGCGGCAAGTAGCTCTGGTAGAGTATTTCCGAAACTGGTCCAACTTTATTACAGTAGATACTAACTGTTACTCTCTCTATTTTAAAATATAAAATATTTAAAATTTGTGAAAAGGATGTATCTAGAATTTTTTAATATATAGATTATTCTAAACCTCGGCAAACCTATACACTAAAAAAAGTTTAGATACATTTTCTTGACAAACCTGAAACATCTTATATTTTGGAACGGAGAGAGTACAACATTGAAAGCAAATGCGGTAGTAGAAAATCTGGGGTGAACACTAACGTGCCTACCTAATCCATGCGGCACCCTGCCTACTTGGGCAATGCTCAAATCTCGTCTTGAAAAGACCAGCTGCCCACCGAACATGATCTTGATATATACTGCAACGCTGCAACTGTCTCGTCCAAAGCGTTGCCTCGTTTGCGCGTTGTATTGTCGTGTTTACAACCGTCGGAGAGTCAGAACTGGTCACAGCTCTGTTTGCTAGTTCCATTATCATGGACTCGGAAACTCCTTACATTTGATCCATCTAATTCAGAGATTGAGTGTTCAGGTATCACGAAATTTGCAGGGCATGGACTGGGACTCTTGGAGCTGAAACCGGCTCGCTGAAACAGCATGGGCCGGGCATATCCAGTGATCGCACACACTTATTATTAGGACACTACAGGAAAGGAAATAGCCAGCCCAGTACGTTGGGACGAGCCGATGGCAAGCCCACATAAATACCTCACGGGCCGAAAGCCCTAAACGTGCATGGGCACCTTCCCCCCCTCTCCGTTGCTGTCGAGCTTGATGCCCTTGTACCACATCGCGCAGGCCACGTACACGGCAAGGTCGACGAGCGAGAGCGCCGCGAGGAGGAAGTAGAACCTGTCGAGGTGGCCGGAGTTGAGGTTCCCGGGGATCCACCCGGGCCGCCTGTCCCCGGCGGTGAGGCTGGTGACCACGCTGACCAGCATGATGCTGACGTAGTTCCCGAGCGAGATGGACGCCATGCACAGCGAGCTGCCGAAGCTCTTGACGCCGTCGGGCGCCTGCCCGTTGAAGAACTCCAGCTGCCCCACGTACATGAACACCTCCGACGCCCCGATCAGCGCGTACTGCGGCACCTGCCACAGCACGCTCAGGGAGCTCGGCTCGTCGGGCGCGGAAGCGGGCACCCGCTTCAGCCGCTCCACCTCCACCACGCCCGCCACGACCATCGCGGCCATGCCGATCACGAGCCCCACGCCCATGCGCTGCAGCTCCGTAAGCCCCTGCGGGTTCCCGGACAGCCTTGCCATGACCGGTACCAGCACGCGCCGGTAGATTGCGATGAACGCCAGCACGCTGAGGATGTCGAACACCGACATGCTCGCCGCCGGCACGTGGAACGAACCGATGTTGGTGTTCATGGTAGTGCCTTGCTCCACGAACAGTGACGCCATCTGCGTGAACACCACAGAGTAGACGATGGTGCACAGCCAGATGGGCAGCATCTTCAGGATGCACTTCACCTCCTCCACCTGCGTCACCGTGCAGAGCCTCCACGGGTTCTTCAGGTTCTCCGGATCGCGGTACTCCTCCTCGGTCACCGTCGCCGCCTTGTCGAGATACCTGAGCTGGTCGCTGTGCAGGATCTTCCGGATACCCGCCTCCCTGTAAGACTCGTCGCCGTCCAGCTCGTGGAGCAGCTCGCCGCGGTCGGGCGCGTCGGTGCGCCACTTGCGGGACGCGGCGACGAGCACCTGCGCGATGCGGGTCAGCGGGTTGCCGCTGGGCTTGAAGTAGCGGTAGTTGGGGGTGCCGAGGAGGAAGAGCACGAGCGCCAGCGCCGCGGCGCCGGCCGAGACCCAGAAGCCCATGACCCACTGGCCGGCGTCCTCGTAGTAGACCAGCACCGTGTTGGAGAAGAGGGAGCCCACGTTGAGCGCCAGGTAGAAGTAGCTGAAGAAGGCCACCTTGGAGCGCGCCTCGTCCGGGTCCGTCTCGTCGAACTGGTCCGACCCTAGCGTCGCGATGGACGGCTGGTACCCGCCGTTGCCGAACGCGATCATGTACGTGGACAGGTAGAACAGCGCCACCCCCGCCGTCGACGGCGGGTCGCAGTGCGTCTCCGGGTCGCCACACCCTGACGGCTTCACCAGCAGGAACCACGACGCGAGCGACAGTATCACCAGCCCCTGGTCAGAATTCAGAAGTTCAGAATAACACACAAGCACATTTGACTGAAACCAACTCAAGTCTGTACGATCGATCATTCAGTGTCTTTAATCAGATTTTTTTTTTTGCGGGGTAGTGTCTTTAATCAGATTGAGCGTACCGTGACATAGATCATCTGGAAGATGGCGCAGGTGATGTAGCGGCCCCAGTAGGAGTCGCTCATGAAGGCGCCGATGAGGGAGAAGATGTAGACAGTGCCGGTCCATTTGCTGATGCTGTTGGCGGCCTCGGCGTTGCCCTGGTGGAGCACCCTCCGGAGGAAGACCACCAGGTTCACACCGACGCCGAAGAAGGCGCACGTCACGAGTCCGTAGTTCACTGCATCGTCAGGAGCAGAGACGTCGATCAGAATCTCGATCCGGTTCGTTTATAGACAGAGTCCAGCTGAGCATGATGATTTTTAGTGTTTCTTACCTAGCAGCAGGATGGAAGATTTCCATTTCCCAGTTTTTGCTTTGACAGCCGGGTTCCCACGCCTGTCCATTGACCCATCTTGAGTGATGAGAGATGTGTTCTCCGAGTCGACGGTGTTTGGAGCCATCACCATCTTCAGTGCGTTTTCTGAAACAGCCGCATCAACAGTTCAGAAAATGGACTAGAAAGTGATGCAAACATGAGCTCATTTAATTTCATATTAATTAACGACATACGTATCGGAGCCATTTGCTCATTTATTCAGGGAAATGTTCTTGTAGAACTGTATTACTACAACAGTATCTTATTCCAATTCCTCCCATCTACAGAGCGGTCGGTTTGGAGATCAAAATGCACAACCGCTTATCACTATTTTTATACTGACTCATATTAGTTAACTAAATTTTGTCTATACAGATGTATCTAGTACTAAAACTTGATTAGATATATTTATATTTAGTAAATCTAAATCAACTAGTATGAATAGGAGGGAATACGAAATTTTTGGCTTGTAATCGTTGGAAGAAAGATGTTTTGTCCCACACGATACCTTGTCTGTTTTTTTTTTTACTAGCACCCGCAGATCCTTCCAAAAGTTCTTCAGATTTTTTATGCGAAGCCTTCAAAGGATTACCTCAACCTGCGAGCACAGCCCATGTCAGGGATGAATCAATCATATCCATTGCAACAAAAAAAAGTACACGTCGAAAAAAGATATCGGCTTAACTTGGTAAAGTATGCTTGAATTGAATCCTCGTGTTCTAAAGTTAAAATTAAACAAAGTAGAGACGCGGGCGCGCTTATCGCCACGCACCGTCTCATCTGGGTGGGTATATACTGCTGCTACTGCCTTTTCTCTTGAAGGAAAAACCAATATAGTAGTATATTATCAAAGACTACTTCTTGGTGATACACACATATATACGTAGTTCAATAGGGTCCCACGTGTGGTACATGCATATATGACCCAATGGAGTTGGGCGGTGAGCAGAGTTTTGTTTGTGCTGCACAGGCACAGCAGCTCTCGAATCTAAGCCGAGTCACTCATGCGCAGAACAGGTCGAAATGGCGATAGTAGAATCATACAAGAGCTGAGATATATCGGCCATGCACGGTAACGTGGACAACATCGATCGGTTGCACACATATCTGTATACATCAGTATGGTCTACTGTATATACCTTCGTTGATGAACCCTCCGGTGCAAGAGCGCAGCTTCTTCTCCGGCGACGGGGAGGAGCACAGCTTCAGAAAGGAAACAACTGCCGCGTCTAAGACGGGAACCAGCGCCACCTCTAGCCCGGAAGACACCTCGACGAAACCGAGCAGGCCTCCAGACATTTACAGAGCGAACCGCGAGCTGAGTAGGCGAGATCGCCTCTTGCTAGCTAGCTTGCCCTCACCGGACGGCGACGGAGCTGGAGAAGAAGGGAATGGATGTGTCTGTGAGGTGAACTCGGGGGGTGGGGTGGCCGTGTATTTATGGACGTCGGGAAAGCGCGCGGCGGCAGTGTTGCGGTGCTGGTGACTGGGTGGAGTCGCGGGGCCGGTGACTAGTACGGTTTGGTTTTCTCCTGTTGGGGAAAGGGAATCGAGCCCTGCCGACACACATATGCTGTGGCAGCGTGCATGGCCCGTGACAGCTATTTTCCTGACTGCTTTCCCAGAGATCCTGTGAGCCTGGTACGGCTCGGGGAAGGCCGCCTCTGGCCACACGAAAGTTACGGTGCAGCTCACGGTGTGTCACTTGAGAAATTTGCCTCTTGACCGTTGGATCAAATTTATTTCTAAAAATATCAAAGGAAGTATGATGTATAATGTCTGACACACGGGATTTTTTAGCAGGAAACGAGTCTATCTCACTTAGTTGGAGGCTTGATGACGTACAACCGAATCTCCCGGTGAAAGAACGGTAAGTCCTCGAAGGCTTGAATTTTGCGATCCCATTTGATTATCCGAATTTGGGTCCTCTTATATTTCCCTCAAAACAATTAAGAAACTTTGTACCATTAGTTAGAAGAGCTAATATAAAAAAAATCAACGTTGTTTTCTTTTTCAAAATTCAACCGAAGTAATACACATTACAAATATGTCATTCGATTTGTTCACCATTTTTGAGAAAAATGACAGTTTGTTCCAATATTCAATTAGAATAGTGTTATATTTTATGTATAAGGAAGGAGTGAAAACGAAATGGGTAAGCTAGGGCCTGACAACCGTTCCTCCTCCATCTTGCATGCCATGAGATAAGCTTAGGCATGTTGTGTCATTTTCTCGAAGACAATGTGCACTAACTGTAGGAGTTATAGGACTTACCTGAAAATTCTCCCATTCCCCGCCTACCAAAATCTTGAAACAAAACAGATAAAACTCTCGTTGGTGGGTTCTTCTTCTTCTTCTTCTTCTTCTTCTTCTTCTTCTTCTTCTTCTTCTTTTGGTAGTGGCTTAAGCATGCCATCCTATTCCCCAGTCCTTAATTCCGATCAGGGGGAGGGCATGTCAGGGAATGAACCACCATTATCAACACTTGATTAGTAAAGCTATATTCTCATGTAATGTATGCAGCTGCTTTTGAACGAATGAATCAAAGGTTTTAAATTGGGTTATGGAACTGCTCGTTCAAATCCTTGCATGCCACTTGTGTGTGGTTGCACATGCCCATTACAAACATCTTCTATGGTAGAGGCTCTTGTGCTTTATTTGCTAGAGTTTACTATCAGATGATTAAAAACTTTGGGTAAATTTGAGCTATCGTTATTTTATTTTTGTTTTGTTTGGGGTGGGCCTCTTTGATTCACACGATTTGAAATATGCAGGAATAGAAAAACACAGGGTTGCAATGCCATGCACACTCAAAACCTACATGATTCTCACAAGTGGTTGAGTGGATGTAGATTTTTCTAAGAATGGAAGTGCAAATGATTCATTGGTAAAAAAAATCCTACAAAATTCGCTCCCACAAATGAAACAATCCCCAGGGATATTTCATAAGAATTTCAATCCTCAAAAATCCTTGAGAAAATCTTTCTGAATCAAAGAGGTCTTGAATGTGATCTTCTCTAAAAATATGTTTCCAAAGCTTTCGAGTAATGTCACATCACGTGCCGGACTATCTACATGGTTGTGAGGGATGATCCAAGATCAAGGTTTCTTTTTTGTCGTAAGAAAATCCAGATACATGAATTCGAATTTGCTTTGTAGCCTTGCCCTGATGCGCCCGGTCAATTGTTTACTCGCAAATTGAGATTTTGTCACTTGAGTTACTTGCCGATCTTGCTAACCTCGGGGGCTCGGGTCATGTGAAGTACGGAGAAAGTCAGATAGCCTAAATTTACTGCGAGCTGGCTGGACTAGCTAGCTCGTGAAATTTAGGTGTTCTCTTTTTATCCTTTCCCGTGGGCGATGGGGACGCATGCATGCTCGTTGCGAAACATATGAGATCCGACGACGACACGGGATTATTAAAGCGGGATCACTGTGCATGTTGTTGGTTCCATGATGCCTGACTCAACAGCAAAGCTACCTAATTAACTTGTACGGCTGCACGCCACAATGCATGAGCTGTGTTCCTTGGTTTTGCCGTCTATGGTCCTTGTCCAAATTAACCACATCATTTTATATTTTGTTTCCTCTTTGAAATAGGCTTTGGCCTGCACGATATTTCCTTGAAACAGCGTGATCAAGGAACACCTGCACACAAAGAACACCGAGAATTTCCTAGAGTAGCACGTATTAACCTCGCTTGCAGTCTTGGGCACATGGTTAAATGCCAATCCTTGAGGCCGATGCATGCATGCCATCCGATCAGCATGATTTGCATGGAGTCTCGTACGTACGCACGCACGCATGGTTTGAACGTCGTCACGGCACCCCTGAACTCGATCAACGCCATGTCGCCGCCATTCGACATCTCCGTTTGAATGCATGCTAGAACTCGAGGCAAACGTTACAAAGTGTGTGCATGCACTTTCTTCCTATATATATTGAAAAATACACGCTGCGCGGAACAGCTGCGTATCATTACAAAGCTCCCAAGTTCAAGAAGACGCGCCCACATGCATGCCAACGGCACACATAATAAAAATGCTTCGCTTGCCGATTCACCGCACACGTACCGATCCGTTAGTTAGGTTATCCTATAGAAATATTAGATTCTTGCCTGTTTGCGACACAGCTCACGACATAGGCAGGCAGGCAGGCAGGCGGCGCGTAGTGTGTAGAAGCTAGCCTCGACCGTGGAGTCCTAGCTTCTTGGAAATAAAAAACTGTGGATCGAGTCCAAAGCCAAGTCGAACACATACTTTTCCACACACACCAACTTCCTCCACCACCAGTCAGCTCCGGCGGTAGTGTAACATCATCGTCGATCGTACACCGAATCTCGCGCATAATCCGAACCAGGAAAACAGCGCGAGAGGTAGGCACAGCACATCAGCAGTGTAGTATAGTATGCAGCTGAAATGTGGATTACGTCTCCCTTGCATTGCATGCAGCTTGCGCAGGTCAAGTGACAGCTCGCCTCCTTTGTCGCCGCCTGCTTTTCCATAGGGACATGTCTCTGTTCCTTCGTCGCTGGCGCGGCTAGCGCACCGCCGAAAAGATCTGGCGAACAGGGCCAAAAGGTGATAAGCTATCACTGGATCCAGGTCGATCCTGCGCCTCCTGCCCCGGCCGGTTGTTATCACATCAACCGGCATGCAAGCTTATCCGGCCCGGTGCTTTCCGGTGTCACTGTAGTCCAACGCTAACGTACGTAGGAGCTGGATGTTGCTGACTGGTCGTCATGGTGTACGTACTCGGCTATAGCTCATGCCTGCCAAAGAGCATCTCCATTCTCCACTCACGTTGTTGGGAGAGCCTTCGAGACAGATTTTTTTATCCGACGACAAAAATTCGCTCGGTCGCAGTTTGCAGGTGCTTATTTTTTGTCAAATTTGGTCCAAATTATATATGAGATTTCGAGACCGAACTTGAGACGCCGGGATTCACGCAAATTGGCGGGAAGAAAAAAATTGCGCCGGTGGCCCTACCTTGTCAGCGTCTGAACCGAGTCGTCCTCGTCCCGTCGCCTCGGCTCTCGCCTGAACAACGTCTGAACCGCCGGGCAACGACCGCTTGTCCAGTCGCCCACGTGTCATCGTAATGGCGCGCCACTGCCAGCCCACCTTCCTGCCATTTCCCCGTTTCCTGCCCAAGGCGCTACACCCCTCCCGCCCTCGCCGCCCTTTCCTCTTTCGCCTATAAATGCCGACCGCTCTCGCCGTCTCTAGAGCACAAGCTCTCACCCCCATTCCCCAACCCAAAAGCTTTAGTTGCGGCAAAGAGAAGAAGAACTCAGCACAACAATGGTGGAGCGCTACCTAGGCGATCCAGCAAAGGCGAACGGTTTCGGCCACCGCTCTCTGTAGCCCTGGGAGGCCCGAATCCTCCATGATGCCGGCTACCCGGTGCCGCCAATCTTCCATTGTCCGCGGGCCTAGAGAATCGGGGCGGGCGGCATGCCCATGCCACCGGTGCTGGAGGGCCCCGAGTTGGTCCACGAGATCCAATCGGTCATCGCCGACATAGAGGACCCCAACCTCGCCGAGGACCCGGGCAACCTCGCCTACTTGGAGCAGTTCTTCATCGACCGGCAGGAGGAACGGCTCGCCTCCCACGAGGATGGAGGCCCTCCGCCGTGCAATAACTTTGCAGGACGACGACGGTGGTGGAGCGTGCCCAGCCGCACACTCGCCGCGGTCCTCGAGCACATCAGTGCCTCTCCTCTGGCGTTCAGCCGACGTCATGGGGGCATCCTCCTAGATGCCGAGGAGGATGGCTGGCTCCTTGTCGTCGTCGGCCTCGGCGTCGGGTTGTCCGACTCAGTGCCCTCGTCGCGGTACACGCCACCGCTCCGGTTGTAAAGAGGGAGCCGGAGTCCCCGGTGCTCTCATCGCCACGCACGTGCTCCCGTGGCCTCATCATCGATGAGCGTCGAGCGGCGTCGCCGCCGAGAGGCCACCTGCAAATGGTGAGGCCGAAGAAGGAGCTTGGCGTGAGCTCGCCGAGTGTCGCCGACCCGACGGAGTGCGCCGTCCCGTAGACAAGGAGTTCCTCCTTAAAATAGCGATTCAAGCGTCGTTAAACAACGTCCCACAGATGAGGGTACCATACACGTGCGCCTGATCCAGACAGGACTGGGAGCGCGAGGAAACCGAGCGCATTCGCCGGCTGCATCTGCAGGTCGAGCGTGCGGCCACACGCGTCGCTTGCCGGGAGTGCGCCTATCAAGGAGCACCGCTCATCGTCCTCGACAACGACGATAAAGACGAGGTCGGGCCCTCCTCGCAACCGTGGTGCTGCGGTGACGCCGGCCAATGCAGCTCTTGGTCACCGCAGCCGCCGAGCGACGACGACGGCACCTAGGACGCCGACTACACCGTCTTCTACCGCAACTTCGGCATGTAATCAGCGTGTCATCAGCATCGTCTAGTTTTTACTATTTTTTGATGTCTTTTTTAACTTTTTTCTTAGCCTATATGTCTGAATTTGACATAATATGTACGAAGTCACCTATATTTCAATGTAATCGCTTGAATTAGACTAAGTTTTACAGTGTTTTGTCAAATTTTGCCGAAGCTAAAAACTCGGTTTGATACCACGACTAGAAATACGGCTGTTTCTCCATAGAGTGCTAAATAGCGCTAGATTTAGGGTTAGGAACGTCGAACGAGTGAAGATACTCTCGCCCTGGTTGCTACGGAGAACTTCTTCTGCTGCACCCCTCCTGCTTGGAATCTTCCCCTGTCCAAGTTGGAAAAGGGAGACTTTCGTCGATAGGATACAACTAGGGATGTAAGTGGCACACCATTTAATCCCGCGTAATACCGTTTATTAGTAATCTAGTTCAATAAAGTTTGTCTTTTCTAAAACAAAGAACTAAGATTTTGAATAAACGGGATTCGCGGATGCCATTTAAGTGCCATTTACATCCCTAGATACAACTGGTTTTGATAGAAACAGGTTGAAAAGGTTTTAGCAGCTGGTTGAAAGGCTGAAAGTGATCATGCATGATGCCGGCACTAGCAACGTGCGTGCATGGTCTGGTGAGCATCACGAGCCCACAACGGTCCAACCAGACGGGAAAGGAGGAAAAATGGTGAGGGGCCGGGTGAATATGGACATGTTGTTAATTAGCTAGAGGGTGTTAGGCTTCATGCACGGATGATCTATGGGATTAGTCATGCGTCAAGCTGTGCAAGTTGCAACTTGTTTGTTGTTGGAAAAAATATTGTCTACAACATGCGATCGAATTAGGGTGGAAAAACTTATGATCGACCACGTGTTTTTTTTAATTTAGAGTCTGTTACGTACGGTCACCGATCATCTATGGGATTAGTCACGCATCGATCCTTTTGGCACCAGGCTGTGCAACTTGCAAGTTCTTTGTTGTTGGAAAAAATATTGGATACAACTTGCGAGTTAGGCTGAAAAAAAAATAAAGATGTTGTTTTCGTATGCAAGTACTTTCTCCGTTTTAAAATAAGTGATTTGAGTGTGTTTAAATTTAAATATATTTAGACATGTTTTATTGTGTAGACAATAACTCTAGACAAACCCACGTCAATTATTTTAGAACGGAGGGAGTATATAATTTAAGCAAGTTCAAGTTGTTGTTCTCCGACATACTCAAGAAGAATATGGCGGCAAAAGATATGTGTGCGGCTGCAGATATTCAAATCAACATCGAAAGGCATATGCTCGATCTAAAAAACAAAATGCATATGCTCTCTCGGAGTGCAGGCCTTCGGGAGATGGCTCACGGTGGGCGGCGGCTTACGCTCGCACCCGGGGCGATAGGGTCGCTTGCGGCTGCATCTTCGCCGGCTATGGGTTCGGGCTCTAGGTTTCTATGCCTTGGTTCGGACTCCGGCTTCGATGGCGAGGAATTCATGGCGGCGCGGGTGGCGTTAGATGCGCTGGAGGATCCTTCTGGTGAGTTGGGATGGACCACTGTCTGCCGCCGTTGGAGGAGATCAAGCAGGCGTTCTGGGAGGATATTGGCTACCCGACGCCGGCCTCTCGATTCTGGGAGCGAGGTTCTCCCTCGTCGCTGCAGCGGAGTTCATATCTTCCCGGACGTTCTGCCTCCGGCGGGTCGAGGTGGGTCGGGGGCATCACCCATGGGGCTGTTTCTGCATCGGCCACCTCGGGTTCGACCTTGGAAGGGACCCCTTTCGCCGAGGAGAGCGCGGCGCCGCCGATGCTGGGGATCTTCCTGGAAGCCGTTGTCGATAGCGCTTGCCAGGGGCGTCGGGATCCGTTTCCGCCGCGTTTGGATCGGTCCGTTTCGGTTGGCGAGGAGGTGGGTCCGACAGGAGGTCCCACCAGGGCTGGGTCGGACGTGGAGTCCTTTCCGTGTTTCACCTGGACCGGCGTAGCTATTCGACTCAGAGGAGCCTAGCGATGGGAATCCTCTCTGTTTTCTACTGAGCTGCCGTCTCTTTCGCCTTGCTACTCCGCCTCAGGTCGCTCTGCTTCGCCATCGCCGTCTCTTGGCCCTCTGTGCTCGCCCGGAGTATCCTTCACCACGATCGTCTGCTCTGCTATGATGGCGGGGAAGGGTCTAGGTGCTAACCCTAGGGGTCCGGCCTCTGCTCCTGGGCCGCGGGGAGCTCCTGTGACTCCCGCCGGGGCTGTTCCTCCTGCCGTGATGAGGCCTCCTGGACCATCGTCAGCCTCTCCGGCATAGGCTGCTGCGCCCGGGCATGGTTCGATGCAAGCTCCAGCCGTGGCGAATGTGTACCGGCCGGCATCGGGTCACCCGCACTTTCTGCCCGGGGTTCGGTTCAGACCACCTGCGGCCTACTTCAATACGCTCCAAGCTGTTCCGACTCAGCCCCTGCAATGGCCATAGCGCGGGGCGCCGCCTTCGTTCGCCGGTCAGCCGGCGGCGTCTTACTTGCCAGGGAAGGTACCTGGCCCTATGTTCCATGGAGGTTACACCGGAGATCAGTTGGGTGTGGTCCCGTCGCAGCCAGCGCAGCAGTTTTCCGTCGGAGTGGGGGCTGCGACGTCTGCTGTTCAGAAGAGAAAAAAGAATAAGAAGCAGCCTCCGAATCGAGGGGTTTAGCCACAGGTCATTCAAGCCCAGTCGGATCAGCAGCTCCATCCTCAACAACAGAGTTTCCAGTAGCATGGTGTTCCGCAGATGCAGGTGTCAGGGTCTTATATACCTCCTTTCTCGCAGCAGTACACCCCGCAGGAGCAGCAGCTGAACCTGCCACGGTTGTCACTTCACAAGTTTCTGAGAGACCGTCTATGGCCAATTTCGGTAAGAAGAATAAGAAGTTTGTTCGTTGTTGGAAGTGTGCGGTCAATACTCATGCGACCAAGGATTGTAAGGAGATCCATTATTGCTACATCTATGATTGCACTGCACATCCCACATTGAGGTGTCCGATGCTGAAGCAGCCGCGCTTGACTCCATATATGGCTGATATTGGCAGCGACCAGACTCTGTTCACCCATATTCCGAATGTAGTGACTCGGGATCATCTTGCGCACAGTTAGACTCCTATTGCTCTGGTACAAGTTTCTGGTCCGATGGTTTCAGCGGAGGTCGTTCAGAGGCAGATTGCCAGACGGTGCCAGGTGCATGTTCAGTGGAAGTGGGAGACGGTGCCTCATGGATATTCTGCCTTCTTAGTGAGCTTCCCGACGTTTGAGGACTTGGACAGGGTGGATGGAATCCTGATGACCGTTCCGCTCAGTACCGCTCAGCTGACCTTCTCGGTTTACAAGATGGAGGAGGTGCCGCATAAGTTCGAGATGCAGCAGGTTTGGCTACATGTGGAGGGGGTACCCCATATTTTGCGATCCTTTCAGGGCTTGTGGGCTGTTGGAGTACTCATGGGGAACACTCTTGATGTGGATTTGTTCAGCCTGCGGAAGCAGGGGTCGTCTGTATTCTTGTGGAGATGTTTGATACGAAGTTTTTTCTCAAGGCGAAAGATTCCCTTGGTCACTTTATTGTGTCAGATGCCGTGGTCAAGCATAAGGTATTTGAGTTTCGTTTCCGGATTGAACCTGAGGGTTATATTCCAGAACCATAGTTTGTTCCTTTCTTGTGGAGAAAAGGAGATGATGACGCGGATGATGATGCCAATGGGAAGCATTTTGAGGATGTTATGGATACTTTTGAGGCTGCTGCTGCCACTCAGTGGGTGGGTTCTGGATCTTCCTCGGCTGTGCAGGGTACTTCTGCGCCTGCATCTTCCAGTCAGGGGGTGCAGAGGGTGTTTGCTGTCACCCATTTTAATGCTAATCCGGTTACTCCGAGAGGTCGGCAACTTCTGGATGATCTTCCTTTGGATTCCCCTCTTCGCAGGAAGGGTTCTACTTCGGTGACTCGCGTTTCTCCGGCTCAGTTACAGGAGGCTCTTCGTTTGGTTTCCATTCCAGTACTACGGTCTTGCCTAGCTTCGCCAACTAGGTCCAGAACGCATATTTTGGGCAGATTTATTGCTGTTTCCACTCCTGTACTTGAGGAGGTTGTTCCTTTGGTGTGTTTGCGGAAGCTGACCCAGGAGGGGTTTTGGCTGACCGCGACGTTCGTGACCAGCTTCAGGATGCTGTTGTGCTTGGTCCGACCCAGGCGGGGTTGACCAACCATGACGAGGTGGATGACCGAGTCTCCCTGGTCAGGGAGGACCTGGGGACGCTTAGGGACGTCTCGCCTCCATTGGTGGGCCAGGAGACTTCGGTGGTCGATGGGGGTGACTGGACCCAGGAGTGGTCTGGGTTGTCTCGGTCTCCAGCACGGGTTTCTTCTCCAGGTGACGCTTCGCCAGTCGCTGAGCAGGGGAGTGGTACTCCCTTCAGGAGGAGCGCGCGCCATGGAATCGATGCCTCTGGGGCGTCCGCGAATGATGAGGACTCCATGCTTAAGGCCATGCGGCGTAAGGCGGAGAGGAACTTAGATTTGTGAGGTATAATGAGTTCTTCGAAGTCCTTTTTGTCGTTTTCTACTCCTGTTATTTCTTCTAAACTATCCAATGTTGGCATTAGTTTGGGTAGCTCTGTACAGGAAGTATCTTTTTCTTCTAATGTTTTGCGACACATGGAGGTTGGCCGTCTAACGGTTACTCCTAAGGTCGGTGTATTTCCTGATGCTTCACTAACTGAGGAGGAGGAGTTGCATGCCACAGTAGATGGTCAACTCCTTTCTCACTTAGTCGGTGAAGTGTCGGTGGTGGACTTTGATGAGACGGGCTTGCCTCTATGTATGAGCTGAAAGCTTCTGGTAGAAAATCAAAGAGCCAGCGGTTGCGAAAGAGATCCTGTGTATCCAAATCTCCTATAGTTTCTCAATGAATGGAATGTTTTC
The DNA here is from genome assembly GCA_910589765.1 of Avena atlantica. Taxonomy (NCBI): domain Eukaryota; kingdom Viridiplantae; phylum Streptophyta; class Magnoliopsida; order Poales; family Poaceae; genus Avena; species Avena atlantica. The sequence continues at coordinate 197,642,000 of OU342738.1, read as the reverse complement.
AAATAGTAGAGGTCTTCGGGACTTGGCTAAACATTTGTTCTTTGCTGATTGTGTGAGAGACCATAATTTGGATTTTCTGGGTATTTCTGAGACTGGTAGACGGGATTTTTCACAAGCTCTACTCAATCGCCTTTCTGGTGGAGTGGACTTTACGTGGATATCACGTCCGCCGCGTGGTCGATCTGGGGTGATCCTGTTAGGCGTTCGAGATGAGACTATGGAAGTTTTAGCTAGTTCGATGGGAGACTTTTTATAAAACTCCATATCCGTAACAAGGCTGACAATTTCACATGGTCTTTAGTCGTCGTATATGGAGCCGCTCAGGATGTTTATAAGGCTGACTTTTTACGTGAGCTTGTGAATTTGGCAAAGGATAATCCATATCCTATTCTTATAGGAGAGGATTTTAATTTGCTCAGATTTCCTCACGAGAAAAGTCGGGGCCTGTTCGATGAACATTGGCCTTTTATGTTCAATGCTGTTATAGACAGTCTGGACCTGAGAGAGGTTACTATAGTAGGAAGGCAATTTACATGGGCTAATAGTCTTCCGGAGCCGACATATGAAAAAATAGATAGAGTGCTTATGGATACTGACTGGAAACAAAAGTTCCCTATGGTAACTATTCGCACTCTAGAGCGTATTGAGGCTTTGTCAGATCATGTTCCTTTACTTTTATCTTTTGGATCACCGTCACGGAAGTCTACAAACGAGTTTAAATTTGAACTCGATTGGATGATCCGTGATGGTTTTTATGAGATGGTTAAGGCTATTTGGGAGAAACCGGTCGGTGTCCAAATGCCTATCTTACGATGGAATAACAAAATGCGTACTTTACGCAAGTTCCTTCGGGGCTGGGCCAGGCACACAACTGGTATCCTTCAAAACGAAAAATTACGCCTAACATCTATAATTGATGACTTAGAGGCTTCCGCGGAAGTCGGGCCATTATCTGCACAAGAAATTGAGCTTAAAAGCCAATCGAATGCGGAGATAGCCCGACTTCTGCGCGAGAAGGAACTCAAATGGTACCAACGCCCTAAAGCAAAATTCATTCTGGAAGGAGATGCGAATACTAGGTACTTCCATGTTGTGGCCAATGGCAAGCATAAGAAGAAACTTATTCACTCTCTGATTCAGGATGAAGGTATGATTAAGGGATAGGAGCATCTGAAGTCATATATTACTACCTATTATAAATCCTTGTTTGGGGTCCCAGAGAAAAATTCTTTCTCTATGGATGAGTCCCAAACGTCTGATATCCCCCAGGTTTCTGATGAAGAAAGTAGCTTTCTAACCGCCTCATATACCAAGGAAGAGGTCAAGAAAGCAATTTTCAAATGGAACATAACAAAGCACCAGGACCTGATGGCTTCTCAGCGGAATTTTACCAAAAATTCTAGGACGTTATCAAGTAGGACCTGATGAATTTGTTTGGGTTTTTACAAGTCAGACAATTGGATCTCTTTAGACTTAACTTTGGCAATATAATTTTACTGCCTAAGGTTAACAATGCAGAACGTATACAACAGTATCGTCCAATCTGTTTGCTTAACGTTAGCTTTAAGATTTTTACTAAAGTTGCCACGATTAGACTAAACTTAGTTGCTGACAATTTTGTTAGCCCGTCTCAAACTGCTTTCATGCAAGGAAGAAATATCCTAGATGGTGTTGTAATTCTGCATGAAACAATCCATGAACTACACTCAAAAAAACTAAATGGTGTATTGTTCAAGATTGACTTTGAGAAGGCATACGGCAAAGTTAATTGGTCTTTCCTCCAGCAAACACTCTGCATGAAAGGTTTTTTTGAGGAGTGGCGCGCTCTTATCTAGTCGTTTGTGTCTAGGAGTAGTGTTGCCATTAAAGTAAATGAAGATATTGGCAAATATTTTCAAACCAAGAAAGGACTGAGACAAGAGGATCCATTATCGCCTTTACTATTTAATATAGTGGCTGATATGTTGGCTATTCTTATTGAGAGAGCAAAGGCTGATGGTCAAATTGAAGGAGTGGTTCCACATCTTATTGATGGTGGACTTTCTATTCTTCAATATGCCGATGATACAATTCTTTTTATGGAACATGATCTGGAGAAGGCTAAGAATCTAAAATTAATATTATCAGCATTCGAGCAGCTATCTGGGTTTAAAATAAACTTCCATAAGAGTGATCTGTATTGTTTTGACGAGGCCCAAAACGAGGCTCACCTATATGCTGAACTTTTCGGCTGTGGTTAGGGTCAGTTTCCAATCAATTATTTGGGAATACCGATTCATTATCGACGTCTCACAATTTCTAAATGGAAACTTGTTGAGGAAAAACTACAAAAACATCTTAATAGTTGTAAAGTTAAATTGTTATCCCTTGGTGGAAGAATAGTACTCATAAATTCAGTACTTACTAATATGGTACTGTATATGATCTCGTTTTTCCAATTACCAAAAGGGGTCTTGAACAAAGTGGATTATTTCTGTTCAATATTCTTTTGGCAAGGGGATAGTGAGAAAAAGAAATATCGACTGGCCGGATGGAATGTGGTTTGCCGCCCAAAGGAGTTTGGTGGACTAGGCATACACGATTTGCAAGTCAAAAACACTGCACTTCTGGGCAAATGGCTTTATAAACTACTTACAGAAGATGGTTTTTGTCAAACCATGTTATGGAGAAAATATATGGGGTCCAAGGCTGTGTCTCAAGTTGTTTAGAAACCCGGAGATTCACATTTTTCGGCGGGTCTTATGGCCACCAAGAAATATTTATTTCGTTTTGGTGCTTTCGAGATTAAGGATGGATCACAGGTTAGGTTTTGGGAAGATAAGTGACTTGGCCAACTACTCTTCGCGAACAATATCCATCTCTATATTCGATTGTTAGACACAAAGGGGACACAATTTCCACAGTAATGGAAGACTATCCTCCTAATGTGTCTTTCAGAAGAAGTCTCATCGGTCATAGACTGGTATCTTGGAACAATCTACTATTACGTTTATTCATAATACAATTGTCGGACGGTGTTGACATGTTCAAATGGAAATTACTAGAAAGTGGTAAATTTTCTATTGGCTCACTGTATAAAGCCTTGGTCCAACCTGATATCCCGGTCGATGATAATAGTAAAATTTGGAAAATAAAAATACCCCTTAAAATGAAGATATTTGCATGGTATCTACGGAAAGGGGTAATTGTAACAAAAGATAATCTTGCAAAGAGGAATTGGCATGGAAGTACACAATGTGTTTTTTGTCATCAAGATGAGACAATTCGCCATTTATTCTTCCATTGCAAATTTGCTCGCTCTATATGGCCATTCATCCAAATAGCTTCTAGTTTATCTCCACCACGTTCTGTAACCAATGTTTTTGGTAATTGGTTGTATGAAATTGTTGATAAGTACATAACTTTGTTTAGGGTGGGAGCGTTTGCCATTATATGGTCGCTATGGCTTTATAGAAATGACAAGATTTTTAATAACATTGTGTCTTCTCCTCTGCAGGTTATCTATCGAGCCACGGCTATCCTCTGATCATGGAATATTCTCCAACGTATGGAGTTTCGCGACTTATTTATGATGGGATGTACGCGATTGGAGGACACGGCGAGCGATATTTTCTCCCGACATGGATGGCCGCGTGATCTGAGGATTGATCTATCTTAGATTCTAGACATTCATTTAGTTAGTGCCTTTTTGTAATGTTTCTCTACTTTTTACCTTAGTTCTGTCATTCATGTGGCTGTGTGCATCTTGGTTATGTAAAGGCCGAGTGTAAGCATTAAACAGATTTATTAATAAATACGCCCATTTCCAAAAAAAAATGCTCTCTCGAAGTGAAACAAGCGACGGATCCAGCATGTAGTAGTTGGGTTCAAATGAACCCGATGGATAATCAAGGATAACCTACAACTTAGCACCTTATATCACTTAGTTTGACCCTATAGTTTTATATCGATGAACCCAATGCTAAAATCTCCTAGCTTCGCCCTCTTTGAAACAAACAATATTCTTAAGAGGAAAACACCAAAATGGTACACAAAATTGCTACACGTGAGCGATCTGGTCAGGAACTTGCAACTCATCAAAAGCTTGATAACAAATTGCCGCACACAAGCGTTTTGGTCACTCCATAACAGAATCATCCATGGAGCCGTTAAGTCGTTGTGAGGCGCAAGTCTAGATTTTTTAGGAAAACTCCTCTAGTTATTTGTCGGACTTTTTTTTTGCAAGAACATCGTGTACAAAGGGATGGCAACGACGACATTCGTTTTAGCATTCCCCAACCGAGTTAGAACCCTAGATCTTACATCCTGTAACATCCTAGCATTTAGGACCTAACGAAGAGTAGAATTAGGATTTTTTGCATTTGCATTCATGCATCTGAAAATATGGGAAATTTTGCGCAAAAGTTTAAAACACGAATAGATTAGAGTTTCTCTTATTTTGGTGATTTAGGGTTTAGCTTATCAAAGTTTAGTGTTATAAATTCTGACATGACCTTTTATGATCTTTTATATTTGAGGGGAGAAATTGGAATTAACTATTTAAGTTAAATACAAGTAATTCAAACTATATTTGACTTAGTATTTAAAATTCTAAACAATTCTATGAAATACTGTAAACTAGGATTAAATAATAGAGAATTGAGACTAGGAAAAGAATAAGATTCTTTATTACAAGAATATTTGAGTTTAATATACACAAGATAACACAATAATGAATAAGGAATACTATTCTTTATTAATACAAATGAATTCAATAATATATAATCTTAAATAAGAAAAGAAAAATATACAAAAGGAGATGGAATTACAAAAACATAACAAAACAAAGAGATTGATCTCTCCAGGGGCGGTGCGCGGTGACGAAGTGGTGGAAGTCCTAGTATTAGCATCGTGAGACTAACCGCTCTGATACCCTGCAAAAATAATAATCCCTAATATTTGTTGTATTGATTTGACCCTCTCCTATGGTATATATAGAGGTACAAAGGGAATGTTCTTGGAGAACAAAAGGGAGGTCTAAACCGCGTCTATCTGTAACTCTAGAATACTCCAATATCTCTACATATTTATACTTCTAGCACAGGTCACCACAATTCATCATGAACATGAGAACACCACCAGTATACCCATCGGTCTATCCAAATCTATCGTCATCAAACCACCACAAGAACACCACCAGAATCAACACATTCACTATCGTTGTATTGAAGACAAGTATGTCATGAGGGGTCCTCGAGACATGGAAAGAAGGGGGTGTGAGACGTGAAGATGTATCTAGAACGGGGACTATCTACACGGTTTTGAGGGATGGTCCAGGATAAGTTTTCTTTTTTTTTTCTTGTAAAAAAATCCAGATGCATGAATTCGAATTTGCTTGGTAGCCTTGCCCTGATGTGCCTCGATCAATTGTTTATTGTTTACTCACAAGTTGAGGTTTTGTCACTTGAGTTGCTTGCCAATCTTGCTTACCTCATGACGCAGGTCATGTGAAGTACTCCCTCTGTTAAGGCCTATGAACCATTTTGATAGGATTAAGAAAAACAATAACTCACCTTCTTGATTACTACATGCACCAATAATTATACATGCATGAGAGAAGAGAAAGAAAAAGAAGACCATGCATTGGATAAGAGATGGTACTCCCTCCGGTACGGTTTACACGGCGCGCTGGAGAATTCTCTGGGACCTAGGCATGCGGTGATTGGTTTTGATTAGGACTCGAATTTAGCAGGTTTTTCTAGGCCCACCAAACCCACGGCGCCTAATTGTACGTAATTAAGTCGTTTGGAACTCCTCCCGTCCAGTAAACGAACCGTTTCTACGCATGCATTGGTGGAGACCGATTCATCCGGATCGAGCTAACCATCCTCTTCTTCCATCCGAAAAATCCCGCGAAGTTTACGTGCAAACTTTCCTTCCCGCGAGCTCTCCCTCCAAAATTTCCATGGAAGAAAAGCTCCCGCGATTCTTCTCTGTTCGAAAAGCAAATTTCTGGCTGAAATTCTAGCGCCAATTCTCCTCCTATTAATAGGTATGCAGATCGGTAGAATAACACACCTTCCCCAGCCTTCCTCATCCTTCTCGATTCCATGGTGTCGCCGCACCAAGAAGAAGGTCGCAGGGCTCCTCCTCTTGGCTTGCGTGGGCTTTCACGGGTGGCCTTCCAACCCAGGTCGCCGGCCACCGGAGGACTTCCTCCTCTTGGTCTTGCCGGACGTGGACCTCTGCCCTCCTTCTCCATCGGCACGGCTGGCAGCGAGCGGGTGGTGCCACCATCGGTTTTGCCACGGCGACACGTCGGCCTGTCCCGCCCAGCTCGCCCTCCCGCACCAAATGAGGCAGGTTCCTCCAATTGGTCTACCTCCGTCGTGGGCGGGACAGGCAGGGCGGCAGCGACCGACCTGGTTTCGTGGGTTTCAGTCTCTCTAATGGCGGCGGCGGCAGCTCGTTCGGCGGCAGCGAGTCCATGGACTTCAACTTCTTCAGCGACGCCGGTGGCATACGGAGCAGCACCGGCATCAAGATCAGACAGAGTTCAGGCCGTGGCACGACAACAGGTATATCGTAAACCTTCATGTAGCTAGTTCATCCTGTAAAACGATTAACCCTCACATGTAGATTCTGGATATATTTGTATGATTCTTCTGTTTTTTGTTCACCATGTTGTTTGAATGTAGATCATGCACACCAGAGTGGTACTGGGTTCGGTCTTGGTGGCAGCAATGACCAGAACGTTGGTGGTAGCAGCACGGGTGAGAGTTTTAAAATCTTTCAATTTTGTTTTCTTAGATCAGATGTGAAATTATAATGTATATTTTGGTCTGCTATTTGATTCAAAGGTCTTGGCTACCGAGGCAAGGGATACAATCCCAATTTTGAGCATGCTGATGCGTACCCTCCAAGCCAGGAGCATGTACAAACCCGTCGAGCACAACTTGATTTGAGTAAGCACAACTTGTGCATATTTTGGTTTGAGTAATATTCAATAAATCTGCATGCGAAGTGCCTAACCCCGTTCACACCTACAAAAGCAAACTGTGTTCACACTTGCATGCACAACCGAATGGAAAATGAAGGAGAGAAGATTGCGGGCCAAACGCTCCAATTAACTCGGCAGTTAATGCCCCCACGACTAATCGAGCACTCTTGGTGAAACTGCATGAAAATGGAAGGGCGTCCTGTAAACCGTACCGGAGGGAGTAATAAATAAGAAAGAACTTATAATTTCTAACATTTTAAAAAAAACTCTAAGGCCTTATAATTTCTAACGGAGGGAGTAGTAGTACCGAGAGTCCGAGAAAGTCAGAAAGCCTAAATTTACGGCGAGTAAGCTGGACTAGCTAGCTCGTGAAATTTAGGTGTTCTCTTTTCATCCTTTCCCGTGATCGATGGGGACGCATGCATGCTCGTAGCGAAACATATGGGATCTGACCACACAGGATTATTAAAGCGCGATTACTGTGCATGTTGGTTCCATGATGCCTGACTCGAGAGCAAAGCTACCTAATTAACTTGTACGGCTGCACGCGATCATGCATGAGCTGTGTTCCTTGGGTTTGCACGCCGTGCTCCTTGTGCCGTCTAAGGCGGGACAGTAGTGTATGTCCCTGTCCAAATTAACCACATCATTTTTATTTTGTTTTGGTGAGGACGATCATATATACTAGTTATATACCACTCAACCTGACATGCACGTAGCTTTGCTGTAAGGAATACCTGCACACAAAGAACACCGAGGTTTTCCTAGAGTAGTATGCGCGTCGCTCGCAGTCTCTTGGGCACAGGTTATATACTATATGCCAATCCTCGAGGCCAAATGCATGCATGCATGCCATCCAATAAGCATGATTTGCATGGAGTCTCGTATATACTTTTTTTTTTTAACTGGAGTCTCGTATATACTAGAAGGACCTCGTCCGCTTTGCTGTGCCTTTTTTTTATTTGGCGCTTTCATATGTTCACAATAGTGTTTATTTATTTACGGATCTACCTTTGCTCTTTTTTTTTTCTCCTCTGCTGTGCTAATAGTAGTTTCAACATGTGTTCAATGGACTCTTACGTGTGCAAGAAATATAGAAATTATTGTTTGTTTTTTATGGTTCTCTTATAGGGCACTTCAATATTGGTCCGGAAACTTTATCTCAGCACAATAAGCTCAAAAGACTGGACTGTAAATGATATTCGAAGTTTGATTGGACGTCCTCAAAAGTTTTATCACTAATCTCAAATCTGATTTTAGTTACAGATGACTAAATATTTCATTGGCATTGGAAACTGAACATGAATGTGGGTACACCCCAACACCAAGCCCACTAAGCATGCATGACCATCAAGGTGTCCAGGCCAACATTTCCCCATGTTCCCTGTATTTGTCCAGAAATTACTCAATGAAGCCTAATAAAATCTACTCCTCGTCTAGGCATAACTTAAGATCACTGCACTACACATCTAATTTTTCTCCATAACTGAATGCTCTGTGGTCATGACTTCGGTTCACAACTCAGGTAGCACAAAGCAGCTCAACGTAGATCATAGCCATTACCACCTAAATGACCCCGGAGTTGTTTTCTAAAGGCCTAGAGAACTACCAGTCTACCATCTGATTTTCAATTATCAAATCCAAATGAGTGAAAAATTATTTGGTCATAGGCCCATAATTGTGTGGTCATCGTAAACCAAATTTCCTCCTAGAATGATTTTGCAAATGCAAATATTTGGCCTACGCATATAACCGCATAATACTACAAAAGGAAAGCCATATTTTTTCCCAAATAAAAAAGGGAACAACTCTTTCTGAAAATGTTTATATATCTAAGCAAGCTACCATCCTTGCGGATATTATTTGTATCTTTCCAGGGCACCTCGACATATCACTTAATACGAACTCCTGGCAATAGCAAAAACAAAAAGAAAAAAATTGAGAATACATGTTGAGTAGTAATTAGTAAAACTAAGGAGATTTGAGCTCACATGCTCAGTATTATAAAGCACAAGCAAAGTGAAGAAACGCCAGCAAATTTAATTTATTTAATTTCCATTTACTATGGAAGAAAGATTAAGTATTAGAATTGTTTTTTAAAAAATTAGGGTAATTATGTATTTTATAAGTTTGAAAATTGCAAGTGTTTGATTTATCATTTTAAAGGAACTGCACGCATTGGCAGAACACGTGGCACATGACTATATAATCCAATATATATTCGTATCAGTTTGTACTTAGATGTCCTACTTGTTCCCGGTTTAAACTTAATGTGCATGAGGTGCCAGGGTAGCTGCATGGGCCATCGTATCACTTAAATGCTGCTAATCTGAACAAATATAGATCCTAAGCCTAGTTGCCTTATAAGGAGAAATCAAGAATCCTGCTGTACCATGTTGTTATAGCTATATATATCACTGGAAATAATAAAAATGAGTAGTCACAAAAAGTCGGAGAAGTAAAATTGGATAATTATATTTCAGTTGTCAGAGGCCCTAAAAGCTATGTAAACGGTATATAGGTAATAAGAAAAATCAATGATATTTCTAAAACATAGATGGATTAAATAGATGTAACTAAGGACAGATTACATAACCAAATGGTTAGATGATAGAGTGAACTTACAAATGCTTTCACTTTTCTGAAACTCACTTCTAAATGCATTCTTATTCTTTTATATCAGTTCCAAATGTATACTCATGCTCAAAACCATATAGACATGCATGCGTATTACTAATAATATATATATATTGAGACATCAACAAAATTTTGTAATTCCTAGGGTTTAACCGGACTGGATGCATTTAATTGAGCGTGTTCTAGCCGCAGTACCTATGGGTCGTCAAGTTTCTGAATATTTAGAAAATAACCTTCTGCACTCTATGGCTTTTTTATTGAAAAGGCAGAACATACTCTACCTTATATCTCAAGGTTTTTACAACCAACTGACAGCAGGCATAGCCTGTATAAGAAAGACGAAGGAAAAAAACAGAACAACTAAAAAAGGTGTGGAGAGATTGGAATACTCCAACTTGTTAATCCACTGAAGAATTTCTTCACTGTTTTGGTGACCTGACAGACCACAGATGCACTTCCAAATTTTTTTGCCATCGGATGATTGTCGGCGAGCTGGACTGGTTGTTCAATACTCGGTTGTTCCTGGCCTTCTAGAGTGAGCGCAGACATGCCACAAAGAACACTAGCAAAGCCTCCATTTGCATAGTGTCATAGATTTGGAGATTAATTCCTTAAGTGTGTTTCATTGTCTCGCAGTATCCCACAGAGCCAAGTATTGCCATAATTCTTGCGCTAGCTTGCAGTCAAGACCATTGTAATGAATTGTCTCTAGAGCAGGGCAGATGTATTGCCTCTAGAGCAGAGCAGATGTCACGATCAGCATTAGAACACCATGCTTTAGCGTCATGTTATCCTTGGTATTGAGGCACCCTCGCAGTGCTAGCCAGAACAATATACGGTGTTTGGGTGGTATGGCCCTGTTCTAGACCATTTAGCTTGGCACCAGCGCATTCCTCTATAATATAAATATGGTAGGTGTTTATAGATGTGTTTGTTTCTCTCTTATCAGGCTCAACATTTGTGGTGTACTGTGATAAATCGAGAAAGGCTAGGAACTGTGTTAGTTGATGTTCTGCAGTGTCCATGAGGCGATCATGCAGATCCAACACCCAATTGTTCTGCTGTCTTTGGGATGCAACTATACAACATAGATTTTTTGCAAAGGTAAATAGGGTGGAAAAGGTTGTGTAATGATGACCAAATAGGCACCAGAGGTCATACCAGAATGGATTGTTCTCCCTAAACCCACGTTGCACCTTATTGCGAAATGTACATATGTGATCATTGGTAGTGATGATAGAATGAAGTGTCCTGGCGTGTTGGCTCTATGGAATATATTTTGTAAGTACCATTGTGCAAGCCATGAGAAACATGGGCCTTCAGCTCCTTACAGTAATTTTGCCACCAAGTTTGCAATCAATGCCTGATTATGGATGCATAGAGTCCTGATCCCCAGTCCTCCTTGTTCTCTTGGCATGGTAACAGTTTCCTAGACAATAAGGCAGTATCCACGAAGCACTTAATTTTTGCTTTTCCAAAAAAAATGTGCGATGAAGTCAACCGCTTCAATACATGGCTTATTATAAAGTCACCACTGTAATAATTTTCTTGGATCTATCTACCCCCTCTATTTGTTATCCATCTTGCTATAATGAGTAGGTGCCACAGCTAGCCACTAAATTCCATAAACCTATTAATTAGGTGCTCCTTGTAGCATTATTTGTGATTCTAAATCAAGCCTATAGTCAAACTGGGAAGAAGAACATTACCTATAATCCTTAACATCTAATGTACATGTGCCTTCAACTCCTCAGTTACTAATGAATGCACATATTTCTCTCCGTAAGAATTTCAACCTAACGTCAGGGCAACATCAAGGAAAGTGTGCTATGGAATTGGAACCATAACACTACCAATAATCCTAAATTATTTTTAACTTCGAAGAAAATTAAACCCAAGGAAAGGGATGAAAAAACTGAAAGATGAATGATCTTAATGGGGCTTCAGGTTAGTTGATTGCTGAATCTCGAAAGGAATTTTTCTCCACGCATGCATCATTTGACATAGTTGGGTGATATGGATATGGGCAAATGCTAAAATATACTCCCTCCGACCCAAAAAAGATGTCTCAACTTTGTTAAAATTTGAATGAATCTAGACACTATTTAGTATATAGATTCATTCAAAATTTTAAAAAACTAAGATATCTATTCTTGGACGGAGGGAGTACATATTCTTTATATGAACATGACAACATTCTACAATTACGCAGAAGATAAAAATCATATTCACTGGAAAAATTGGTAAATGGAACATCAGAGAGCAGAGTCCTAAACAAGGAGAATGAAAGAGGCGCAGAAGTACCTTACCATGGTTTCCTTCCCATCAGCATTGGTACAGGAGGCGGAGACGGCACATTGGGGGAGCCGACGAACCCTAAACCCTAGAACATAGCCGTTGTTTAGGGTACGCCGCTGGGGCACATACGACGGTCGAAAGTTGAGCCACCGGGAGGGGGGGGTCTCTATGGATATAGATGCGTGGGTATCCCGGTGGTCGGCAGCGCATAGCGGCTGCAGTGGAAGGCAGAATTGGTGTCGGTGGTGTTGTTTTCAAGAAACAGAGGTGACGACGGTTACAGACGAAGAGATGGAGCATGCGGGAGAGAGAAGAGTAGAAGGAAAGGATTGTATTCCTGTGTCGTGCCTATACGTTTCTACCTAATGAACTGACCTTATTGAGGCTCTCTATAGGTGGGCTCCAAACCCAGCCCAGACAGAGAAACGCCTAGAGCCTCCAGCGGTGAAAAAAAATAGCATAACGCTAACAAATAGGTCTGAGACCAATGCAAAGCGGTGGAAACAACCACAGGTCGTTGTTTCTAGGGAGCTTAGAGCTCCTTAGTGATGCACTCATGGTTTGAAACGTCACGGCACCGCCGCACCCGCTGACCTCAACACCGTTCTCGCCTTCCAGTACTTACCAGAACCTCTGGCACACGTTACAAAGTGCGCACGTATATATGTCTTTTTTCCCCTATTAAAAATACACGCTGCACGGCACAGCTGCGTATCATTACAAATTTCCCACGTCTAAGAAGATGCATATGCGCCCACATGCCACTGGCACCCATAATAAAAATTCTTCCCTAGCCGATTCACCGAACACGTACCGATCCGTTAGGTTAATTATCCTAGCAATATTAGTGTCTACACGTATGTACTCACCGCTTTACCCAGAGATTCTTGCCTGTTTGCGACACAGCTCACGACATAGTGTGTAGAATAGTGGCCTCAGCCGTGGAGTCCTAGCTTCTTCTTGGAAATAAAAAACTGTGGGTCGAATCCAAAGCCAAGTCGAACACATACTTTTCCACACACCAACTTCCTACACCAACAGTCAGCTCCTCCGGCCGTAGTGTAACATCATCAATTAATCGTACTACAATGAATCTCGCGCATAATCCGAACCAGGAAAACACGGCGGCTGACAGTCACAGCCACTTCTTCTATCACATACGACGCCGGCGCGAGTGAGACGCGAGAGGTAGGCACAGACGCACATCAGCTAAAATGTGGATACGTCTCTTCCATGCAGCTTGCACAGGTCAAGTGACAGCTCGCCTATGCCGCCTGCTTTTCTACAAGGACATGCCCCTTTTCTTTCGTCGCTGGCGCGCTTTAGAGCATGCACAGCGTGCTAGTTTATCTAAGAAAAATGTTCGACAAGAGTCTAACCAAACAAAAATGCTTCACCGACTAGATACTGTCTAACACAATTAGTGGGACCTATAAAATAGAAGATGCTTCACCTTTTCACACCGAACTGTTCTTTTCTTGCTGAATGGAAATAGTTTTTAAATTAGCTAGACCTTGTGTCTAGTGTTAGACTCAATCCATGAAATCTTTTTCTTAGTACCACCCTTTCCACCGGTTAGGCATGTGTCTAAGGTTTCTTAGACTCACTCTTTTTACAAGGTTGTGCTTGCTCTTATAGCACCGCCGAAAAAATCTTGGGAGAACAGGGCCAAAACGTCACAAGCTATCACTGGATCTAGGTTGGATCTAGGTCGATCCTGCGCTCCTGGCCGGTTCATCTCCAACGGGCCGATTCATGCGGTCGTCCCAAACCGTCCGTTTGTATCTGTTTGAGTCGGATCGCGGTTGATATGGAGAGGGAGTTCGGCCTGTCCAGCCAGCCATTTATTGCCCTGGTCGCGGCATGTTTTTTTTGCAAATTTAAACATAAATAGTTCACGGTAAAAACTGGCAAAGTTTGTACTTAATTTATATTCAAAATATAAAAAACGAAATTTAAACTACTCCTAGCCCTAGCTACCGTTCTTCCCGTCCGACGCCGCCTCGTCCATCTATGGGTCGAGGTCGATGTACTCCGGCGGCGTCCAGAGGTTGGGCGGCAACAGAGCCGGAGCGGGAGCGGGCGCAGGTGGATTGATCACCTGTCCAGGCCACGGCGTCCAACCGTGTTGGAGGTGCGCCAGCCCCATCCCCACCTCCGGCACGATCGGAGGCGCCCATCCTGGCAGCGATGGCAGCTGGGAGTTCGCCTGCGCCACCATGCCGGTGAGCTGGACGGCTTCCTCGAAGCCGACCCATTGGGCTTCGTCCTCCCGCGCGCTGGCCGCAATGGCCTGCTCGGTGAAGGCGTCCTCGTCGTAGCCCAGCACCAGCACCTCGCGGTACTCCGGGGGCAAGTTCGCGGTGACGTCGTCTACCACCTCCTGTTTGACGACAATGTCGTTGTCGTCTTCCTCCTCGTCGTTGTCGTCCTTGCTACCGAGCTCGGCGTCAGAGTGGTTGACGGTGCCCTCGCCGTTCGAGTCGATCTCAGGGATGGGATAGACCTCCCCGGGCTGCAAGTCGCAGCGGATGGTGGTGGCGCGCCGCACCGTGTGCTCCCACTCGAGAAACTCTACCCAATAGGCTTCGCTACGGTAGCCAGCCTCCCACTGTTGGGCCGGCGGGAGGTTGCTGATTCAGCGGCGGATCTCCTCTTCCAGCCCTTTGCCCTTCTTGGGGACGAGCGACACCGAGACACGGTCTCGGTTGAGGTGCCAGCCGGTGGGGAGGGACACATCCTTGTGCATGATGCCCTGACCCTCCCTCCAGCGGAGCTCGCACTCCGTGATGCGGAAGTACTGCCGTGTGCGGTGCTCCCTCTCTCGCGGTGCCGGGTAATCCTCCACGGGGCAGCCCCAGAAATCCTCTAGCCGCGGTGGAGGCGGCAGGAATGTGTCGTGGAGGAAGGCCGGGAGCCGGGAGTGCTGGCTGCTAGAGCCAGACGCCTCGTGGTCATGCTTGGTCCTCCCCTTCTTCAGCCACGACGGCGTCTTCATCGATGGTGGTAGCATCAGATAGGGTTTGCGATGGCGAGAGGTGAGGAGTGATGTCTACGCACTTCTATTCTTGTAGACAGTTGTTGGGCCTCCAAGTGCAGAGGTTTGTAGAACAGCAACAAGTTTTCCTTAAGTGGATTACACAAGGTTTATCGAACTCAGGGAGGAAGTGGTCAAAGGTATTCTCTCTCAAGCAATCCTGCAATCAAGATACAAGAAGTCTCTTGTGTCCCCAACACACCCAATACACTTGTCAGGTGTATAGATGCACTAGTTCGGGGAAGAGATGGTGAAATACAAGTGGTAACAGTGCCAGAAAATAGCTTGATGGTGAGGTAAAGACTAAAGCAAGCAAACATGCAACAGATCTAGATGCAAACGGTGTTTCAATGTTTAGAAACAAGGACTAGGGATTATACTTTCACTAGTGAACACTCTCTCATATAAATATCATCTCTTCATGATACTACTCTTAACTACTCTCCGGTTGGACACTCTAATCATCGGTAGGGCTATAACAGCACTTCTTCAAGTCCGCCTTCCCCAATCTAGATAACCCCACACTGTCACCTTGAGCGCTAGATGGTTCCAACAAACACCACAATTTCATAGAGACATCCAACTCCAAATATAACTCATAACAAATATTCAATCTAGCCAAAGTGCCACACACGGTATGCACACTGTCACTTTCACACACGTGGGGAAAAGCATAGATCTATTAAAGCACAAAGAGTATTTATATAGACTCAAAACTAAGTGCCACCATGGCGTGCACGCTATCACTTTGACACACATGGGGAGATCATAGATCTATTAAAGCACTTGAGAGGCAAGGTAGATCTACTTGATTACAAAGCTCATGATCAGAGAGAGATGAACACATAGCTACCGGTAGAGCCCTTAGCCTCGAGGAAGAACTACTCCCTCCTCATCATGGGAATCAGCAACGGTGATGAAGATGGCGATGGAGATTGATGGAAATGGATCCGGGGGCACTTCCCCATCCCGGCAGGGTGTCGGAACAAAGACTTTCTGTCCCCCGAATCTCCCCTTCGATGACGGCGGCGCAATGGAGGTTTTCGTGGATTTCTTTTGGATGCCCTAGGGTTTTTGGGTCGGAGGCTTCTTATAGGCGCAGGAATCAAGGTCGGTGGGGGTCTAGGGGACCCACACCCCTTTCAGGCGCCTCCAGGGCTTACCCACGCCTAGGGAGGTGTGGCCACTCTGTGGCCCCCCCCTCTGGCTCTGCTTCGTGGTTCCATGTCGCTCCGGAAAAAATAATAACTTTGGCTTTTGTCTCGTCCAATTCTTCTGCCTTTCTAGAACCAAAAACAGAAGAAAACAGGCAACTGGCACAGTGGCAACTTGTTAATAGGTTAGTTCTAGAAAAGATATAAAAACATCTCAAAGTGTAGACAAAGCAAAGTAAAGTAGATACAAAACAAGCATGGAGCATAAAAAATTATAGATACGTTTCTGACATATCAAGCATCCCCAAGCTTAACTCCTGCTCGTCCTCGAGTAGGTAAGTGATAAAAAAATAATATTTAAGGTGACATGCACCATTACAATTAAATATCCAACCATTTGAAAGCATTGAAAGCTGGGATCAAAGAACTCTAAACATGTGCATGAAAGATGGAGTTCTAACAATAGGACAAAGTAACTATGCATGCAACATGAAAAACTACAAACAAAGATTATGAATAACATGCATTAAAAAATAATGTTTGTTTGTTTCACATACAGAAAACATAGCATAGTGGCAATCATCTTGTCCCTCATAAAGTAGCAATATAGATGCATAGGACACCTTCAAAGTTCACAATGGTGACTAGAAACAAATAGCACAAGAACAAGTAATATCACAATATGCATCAATCAATAAGCTTTGGAACAGTGCAGACAGAATGACAACTATGCTCTCTTAATGGTGCCTAAAGATAGAAGGTGGAGACTCAATAATAGTGGAAGAAAGGCCTTTTGTAAAGGAAGCAGGGATTACAAGTTTCAAAAAGAGCTTCCAAAAATTATGGTACTTGTTAGATTTTAGCCCTCATTGCCCCTATCATAAGCATCTTGAAGTGATTAAGGTTAAAGTGAACAAAGATGGAGTATATGCTTGACGAAGTATAAGTTGGCAATCTCAAGTCCCTTGAATACGAGGGCCACACCTCATGCTACTCAACTTTAGTCACCTGTAAGTTCTTGTCATTGTAAGTATTTGCATATCATTGAGAACCGCCAACGGGGTACCCCTTGCACATGGTACAAGAGCTTTCTCATAACCAAAATAACAAGGCAAGCAGACAATAAGCATCTCAGCAATCTTCTTATTTACCATGGGAATATGGTGTTTTTTTCTCTCTTTCCTCTTTTCTCAATGTGTCTCTTTTTTATAAGAAGAATGCTTCATAGATGTCACTATGGTGATGCTCCAAGTTTCTACCATGATTAGGCATGGCTTAGGCTAGCGGCACAGGCGTTTCTCTAACAGAGGATACAAACTCCATGGACTTACAAGTTCCCTTTTTATTTCACACCGGTGACATCCATAGACAAAAGAACATGATATCAATTGAGTACAAAGTACAAGTGCAATGTTGAAAATGTTCCACGTGGCAGCACGGTTCTGCTAATTCCAACGTATAAGTGCAAACATATACAACATAGATGACACAATGGTTCAAATTTATTAGGGGCAAAGAATATAAAGTTTTCCATCAAGTTTGTGAGGGCTTTAATCACTAAGTTTTCACATAACAAAATAGTTTTTAATTGGAAGATAGCTGAAAACAAGAATATACTTTGGAATAGTGTAACACACCATGCATAGGAGTTTATAGTGGACACTTTGGAATAACTTGGTTTCTTAAGAGTTGTAAGCATGAGTAGAACTTACTCATACAAGTGGAGGCTAGCAAAAGACTGGGAGCAACCAACTAAGAGAGCATAATGGCCATAATCATGCAGTGCAACAAAACTTTACTAATCAAAGCATAGAGTGGTATTATAAGTCAAGGACTAAATGATCATAGAGGCTATGGTGACTTGTTCATAGTCATAACATGGTGTGAGCATGTGCCAAGTCAACCCAAAGAAAGCATCAAAGGAGAATACTGCAATATATGCTTTTGTATGCTAAAACAACGCATAATTCTTTCAAGGCACACTAAGCAATCCCAATTGTTTGGAACAAGACATGCTACAATAATTACTAAGCATAAGGTAAAAACAACACCTATCATGTCATGCTAAGGTCTAAACCACAATCAAAACAAGCTCCTCTTGTACCACTATAAGCATGAAACTTTCTACTCTTTTCCAGCACCAATCAACTTAGTTGAAACAACTCACAAAGATAATAACCAATAAAGACCAGTGAGCTTTTCTCACAAATCTACAAAGAAGAACTAAAAAGTTCTAAGCTGAAAGCACAAGAAAACTAAGGCTAAACACAGTGCTAGCAAAAGAGAACACTCACAGAACAATAAGAATAAAAACTAGAGTATTCTAGGAAATGAAAACAGAGTTTGTCTCTCTCCAAAAGAAGTGTGTTGTGACCAACCAACTTACTTAAGCAAACTAATCAAACGAAAACCAAAAACGAAAAATAAGATGCTCCAAGAACAACACAACTGTGCATGAAACAATAAAAATGAAGTGTCTAGACAGACCTGAGCTTTTTATTGATAAAGAAGGGGATGCCTTGGGCATCCCCAAGCTTTGACGCTTGTACCTCTTGAATATTTCTTGGGGTGACACGGGATGGCATCCTCAAGCTTGATATTTTGTCCATTCTTCATCTCATTACATCATTCTTTCTCTACACCTGAAACTTTTCCTTCGTACAAAACTTCACACAATCTTTATTAGCAACATTAGTGTATTCAAAAGATAATATACCTTTAGGAAAAGCTTTGGAACAGCAAGAATTTTCACTAAAAACACATGCTACTGTAGAAATCCTTCAAAAAGCTCAATTTACCTAAAGAGAACTCAAAAAGGAATCGATAAGAAGCAAACGCAAATAATGGCAGAAATCTGTCAAAACAGACCAGCAGGTAGAAACCGATTTTTTCGAACATCTTATGTTGCTCAAATCAAAACGTGTCGAACTAACGAAAGTTAGATAACATACTTTGGGATTTATTTGTAAATTTTCAGCTCAATACAACTTACAGATACTCCTCACGAATTTTTATAGTGGAGGACAGAAATCTGTTTTGGGACAACAACTCCCCAAATCGTACTTCCCTCTCATTAGAGGTTATTCTTGGCACAAAAATCAAACAAAAAGGATAAGGTGTGGTCATTACAGAAGTAATAACTTTCAAGACTCAATAAAACTCTTGGGTTATCTCTCAACAAATATTTTTCTTTAACGCCTTTAAGTTAGGCACAATAGTTTGAGAAGATGCTCACATAAGAAATATGAATTAAAGTAAAAGAGAGCATCAAGAAGCAAATTCAAAACACATTTAAGTCTAATCCACTTCCTATACATAGAAATCTTGTAAATAAACAAGTCATGAAAGCACAAAGCAACAAGCATAGGAAAGCAAAACAAGTGCAACTTCAAAATTTTCAACATAAAGAGGGGAAACTTAATATTGTTGAGATATATAAGACCATGTTTCCCTCTCTCATAATAACTTTCAGTAGCAACATGAACAAAATTAACAATATAACTATCACATAAAACATTCTTATCATGAGCCACATGCATAAAATGATTATCACTCTCCACATAAGCATAGTCATCCTTATTAATTATAGTGGGAGCAAATTCAATAAAATAGTTATCATTACTATTCTCATCACCATAATAATCAAATATAGGAGGCATATTTTAATCACAATTAATTTTCTCCCCAATAGTATGTGGACTGAAAATATCATACTCATCATTGTAATCATCATAAATTGGAGGTTTGGTATGATCATAAGCAATAGAATAACTATCTTCCAAAACTAGGGGACTAAAAAGATCATTTTCATATAAACTAGCTTCCCCAAGCTTAGATGTTTCCATAGCATTAGAAATAATGGTGTCCAAAGAATTCATACTAATAACATTGCTATTAGCATGCAAATAAAGCTCCATAGGTTTTTTAATTTTCTGTTCAAACACTTCATGTCCTAACTCAAGATAAACACTATAAAGCTCTCTAATTTTGTTGTTGTTTTCCATTAAGCCTAACTAGTGAAAACAAGAAACATTAAGACAAAATTGCAGAATCTAAAGGAAATAACTTCGAGCACTCACACCGGAGGATGTGAGTACCTTTTACCTTACCTCTCCGACAACGGCTCCAAAAAAGAGCTTGATGTCTACGCACTTCTATTCTTGTAGACAGTTGTTGAGCCTCGAAGTGCAGAGGTTTGTAGAACAGCAGCAAGTTTCCCTTAAGTACATTACCCAAGGTTTATCAAACTCAGGGAGGAAGTGGTCAAAGGTATTCCCTCTCAAGCAATCCTGCAATCAAGATACAAGAAGTCTCTTGTGTCCCCAACACACCTAATACACTTGTCAGGTGTATACGTGCACTAGTTTGGCGAAGAGATAGTGAAATACAAGTGGTAACGGTGCCAGAAAATAGCTTGACAGTGAGATAAAGACTAAAGCAAGCAAACATGAAACATATCTAGATGCAAATGGTGTTTCAATGTTTAGAAAAAAAGGCCTAGGGATCATACTTTCACTACTGAACACTCTCTCATATAAATATCCTCTCTTCATGATACTACTCTTAACTACTCTCTGGTTGGACACTCTAATCATCGGTAGGGCTATAACAACACTCCTCAAAGTCCGCCTTCCCCAATCTAGATAACCCCACACTGTCACCTTGAGCGCTAGATGGTTCCAACAAACACCACAATTTCATAGAGACACCCAACTCCAAATATAACTCATAACAAATATTCAATCTAGCCAAAGTGCCACACACGGTATGCACGCTGTCATTTTCACACACGAGGGGAAAAGTATAGATCTATTAAAGCAAAAAGAGTATTTATGTAGACTCAATTCCAAGTGCCACCATGGCGTGCACGCTGTCACTTTCACACACATGGGGAGAGCAGAGATATATTAAAGCACTTGAGTAGCAAGGTAGATCTACTTGATTACAAAGCTCAGGATCACAAGATCATGCATAGAGAGAGATGAACACATAGCTACCGGTAGAGCCCTTAGCCTCGAGGAAGAACTACTCCCTCCTCATCATGGTAATCAGCAAAATTGATGAAGATGGCGATGGAGATCGATGGAGACGGCTCCGGGGGCACTTCCCCGTCCCGGCAGGGTGCCGGAACAGAGACTTTCTGTCCCTGAATCTCCCCTTCGGTGGCGGCGGCGCTGTGGAGGTTTTCGTGGATTTCTTCTGGATGCCCTAGTGTTTTTGGGTCGGAGGTGAAGGGAATATGCCCGAGAGGCAATAATAAAGTGGTTATTATCGTATTCCTTGTTTATTATAAATTTTTATTTTGCATGCTATAATTGTATTAATACGGAAACGTTAATACATGTGTGTTTAATAAACAAACAGAAAATTCCTAGTTATGCCTCTCTCATAAACTAGCTCATTGATTAACAAGATGATCAAGGTTTCCTGATCATGGACATTGGATGTTGTTAATAAGGGGATCACAACATTAGTGTAATGGTGTGATGAACATTCATCCGAAGTATAGCATTACGATCAAAGTCATTGAGTTTATATTGCTATAACAACTTACGAAGTGATCCTAATCCTTAGACCATGAGATCATGTCAATCACTAATACCGGAAGAGTTTCTTGATAACATCAAACGTCACACCGTAACAGGGTGATTATAAAGATGGATTCAGAACTAATAAAGTGTTATGTTGAGGCCCATGGATCGAGAGTGGAATTTGTTCATCCCGATGACGAATAGATATACTCTGGGCCCTCTCGGTGATATCACATTGGTTAGCTTGCAAGCAAGTGATTTGATCACTAGAATGTTATATCACGGGAACGAGAAAAGAGTGCATGTAGGTAACGAGATCAAACTAGGTATGGAGATACCGATGATCGAATCTCGGACATGTAATATATCGCGAAACAAAAGGATTAAGATACTAGCGTAAAAGGTTCCGACGATCACAAGAAAGTCATCGTTGAATGTGTGGGAGTCAGTATGGGTCTCCAGATCCCGCTTCTGATTATTGATTCGAGAGGGGTCTCGATCATGTACGCATTATTCACGAACCTTAGGGTGACACACTTAAGAGACACCGACATCCATTTGGAGCAAAAGTTTCATGCCGAAAAGAATAACAAGCGCAGGAATTTATTTCACTAGATACCGAAACGGGTTTTCGGGTGAAATTGCAGAAAGTGTTTCTGCATGTGAAATGAAATACTAGCAAGGGGTTATATGTGAATGTTTGTCATTAAAGTAATTGACAAAATTCTGAATAAATAAAAGGAGTTTTATTTAATGAGAGCTTGCATTAAATTTGGTAGAAATTTAATGGGAATTTGAGTGGGTTTTTGAGTGGAGGGAATTGAAAGGCATTTGAGTGAGTGGAGTGTCCACCCACATGAATGTGGAAGAGGTGGGGGCAGCCCCATGGCTGGGCGCATGGCCCCTTGGGTGCCCCCCTCTCCCTATAAAAGGAGCCCCCTCCCTCTCTCTCACTCACACCTCCTCGTGAAGGATCTCTCTCCCCCTCTAGAATTTATCCCCCATGGTCTCGGACTAGCGAGATACATGTTCCCGGTGGATATTCGGCAAGAAAGAGTTGTGCTTCCGCTGCATCGCTGGAGAGAGGCGGAGGTTGCTCGGTGCCTCGAACGTGTGTGCGAGCACGGATGCGCTGCTGTTTTGTGGCGCTAGGACTTCCTCTCGATCTTGAGATCGGCAAGAGATCGTCTACATCAACCACGAGTTTGAACTCGTTAAGATTTGTCGGTCTTCAAGGGTATGTTCTCTATGGATATACATCCGCCCGTTGTTTGTATCTAGTAGATAGATCTTGGTACATAGTTGTTTCTATCGTAGGAAATTTTTTGTTTTCTATGTTGTGAACCCTACAGTGGTATCAGAGCCGGATCTATGCGTAGATACTTTGCACGGGTAGTACACATATGAGTATGTGGGCGATGATGATCATTTTATTTCTTCTTAGTTGTACTTTGGATATTGGTGGCATAGTGGGATGAAGTGGCCCGGACAAACTTTACATGTCCTCGCACATGAGACCTGTTCCACACTTGACATGCAACTAGTTTTGCATAAGTGGCTAGCGGGTGTCTGTCTCTCCTACTATAGTCAATATCTAATTTGCAACGAGTTGTCAATAATTTGGTTATCCTCGTTGTGGTTCATGTTCGTAGGTAAGAACGGTTCTATCTTCGAAAGCCCTAAGCCACGTAAAACTTGCAATGGATAAATTAGAGGCGTCTAGTTTAGATTGTTGCTGGGCTAGTGTTATGATATGGTGATGTTATAAGTAGAAGTATGAGATGATACTCTTACAACACACATAGCGTGTAAGTTCCATAGACCTTGGCCTTACACATAAAGGTATGATAGAGATCATACCACGGTGCACATGATGGAGATCATATGCAGGAACCATATCATTTCACTTATAAACATATGATGTTTTGATTCCATCTTATATTGCTTGTTTGGCGTTTTATTAGCATAATAAGATGATCCCTTATTTAGATATCAAGATAAAAATGTGTTCTTCCTTAAGTATGCATCAACAATGTTTCGTCGCTTCAAGACATCACGTGATGATCGGGTGTACTTGAATCCACGAGCATATGTCGGGTGTAAGACAGTTACACACGTGAATACTAAGGTTCTTACTTGACGAGCCTAGCATGTACAGACATGGCCTCGGAATATGGACCGAAAGGTTAAGCATGAGTCATATGTTTTGATATGATGACCATATGGATGCTCGCCTTTGAAGCTATACCGACTCACGTGATGATCGGACTTGGTGTAGTGGATTTGGTTCATGTAATCACCAAAAAGACACGAGGGATATCGTTTTTGAGTGGGAGTTCATTTCTAATTTGGATTAGTAGAACTCAATTTATCATAAAATTAAATCAAAGTGAATTTACATAATTTGTTGTAGTCATTGGTATTCGTTCACTACCTTATGCATAGTTGTAATTGAGATAATAGAACTATAGAATTTTGGATATATACTTTACGAACTGGTATCGTATTGTGTTGAGTGTCAATCTAAAGTTTAAAGTCCTATTGCAAACTTTCAGCAAACTATGTTTACTCCGTGAAATTTAATAATTGGTATTAAACTGAGAGTAACAATTCCAGTGTTAGTATCTTAAGTATCATGTTTGCCTCCATGATTCTTGATTGTTTCAATATCAAGTTTATCTAGGAGCTGAAAGAATTATTTCAGAAATCATCATGCGTGGCAGATATAACGATATCTGAAACAATGTTTTGGTTGCAATATGATAGAGTATAATATATGTTCTCATATTGGATGAGAATTTACGAAGGTTGGAGATGCTAGACATCCTAATCATCCAAAAGGGTTTTGGAAAGTAATGTTATACTCATGATTCTCCTTTATAAGCTACAGTAGCTTGATCATGAATGTCGTCATGATAAGGGTGAATAGAATATGTATGTAAAATGTTTACTACACTAAAAGATTACTAAAGAATAGATTTTGAAAGAATACCGATCATTTTGATGATGGTGATCTACTTCAAAGTGCCAGTCCAAAGGTATTATTATTTGAATATACACGCTTTGGACTATGTGTCATGTATATGGCGCCACTGTTGATGTTGATAGATTCTTTTAAAAGGAAAAGGAAATGCTGGAAGAGAATCTATAAAATATACTTGGCAGAAAAGAAAAGATTGGAAATATCCAATTTAGGTATATGGATCATATACATGTTATGGTTGTATTCTTTGCTTGTTAAACAATGTGGTTATTGGGTATTGGATACCGAATTGGTTGGTATGAAATTTCATACGGAACAACGCAATTCATGAACCACAATGGCCTAAGTAACTAGCAAGAGAATATGTGACGATGTTCATCGAAAACAAACAAACCGTTGTTTGTATTTCTCGTTGACATCAAAGCTTGACTTCAAGATTTGTTTTAATAATTGTTATTTAAATTAGGTATTATGAGAACAAAGGTTGTTCAAATAATTACCGTATTCCATATAAGATGGATAATAAATCTAGTTGGAGAAATCACATCCATAAAACCTAATGCTAAAATGTCGCAAGACAAATGATTGAAAGATCACTTACGAAGTGACATCGCTGTTTAAATTATATTGGAAAGAAAACATGAAGAATCTCCATATTCATGGATTTTTGGAGTCTTTGATTTGATCAAATGACGCTTGTGAGATTTTCCTCGGTATAATTAAAACTTCGTTCAAAGGCCAAAGAAGAACGAACGACTAAAATATTGGAATTTATACATATCAATGTATGTAGTCCATTATGTATAGTCGTAAGCGATGGATTTCAACTTCATATGCTTTCTCCGAAAATTTGAGTGAATATTCACTTAATGAGAAAGAAATATGAAATATTTTAAAAACGTTTCAAAGACTTTCAAGATGAAGTGAAAATCATTGTAACAAGAAAATAAATGGTTTATGATTTTATCATAAGGGATTTATTTGAGTTGCAAGTGTAACAAGAAAATAAATGATTTATGATTTTATCATAAAAGGGATTTATTTGAGCTGCAAGTTTAGCAAAACACCTAGATTTACATCTCCCGAAACACCATAGGAGTATGGAGTGTTTGAGATTTGTAATGAAACCTTGTTTGACATGGTTGGATTAAAGGTGTTATTTATAAAAACTGCCATTATGTTTTAAAAGATTAAAGCTTTAGAGACTACCGCTTTTACACTGAAAAGAGCTCCATCTTGATCCGTTGAAATGACACCATATAAGTTATGGTTTGGGGTAAAACCCAAATTGTCATTTCTTAAATTTTGGTATGCTAAACATAAGTAAGATGTTTACAACCGAAGTCGGATGAGCATATCTTTGTAGGTTATTTCGAATAATAATTGGTTATTCCTCCATAACACCAAGGACAAAAGGGTTTGTCGCTTGAAACGTGAAGTTTCTTGAAGAAGGATTTTTTCATAAATGTTAAGTGGGAGGACAATAGAACTTTGATAAGGTTAACGAACCTTAGATATATGTGCTGAGTTGCGCAGCGCCGGAAAATGTTTCGGAGGCAGCCAGAATGCTCATGGATTACGTGCCTCAAAGGTTGCGGTCACGGAGGTCTAAAGTTCCTATTGAACCAAGAAGGTCGGATAAACAATCAAATAGTTAAGATTTGAGAGTAAATCATTATTGTTTGACAATGATGAACCGACTACAAAGAAGCGATGATGGGCCCTGACTCCGTCAAATGGCTTGAAGCCATAAAATCCGTGATAGTTCCATACACGAGAAATCAAGTTTTGAACTTGGAAGACCCTCCGGAAAGGTGTAAAAACCTATTGGTCGTATTTGGATCTATAAAGAAATAGACATGGATGTTTTACATCTATGAAATAGTCGACATATCGTTAAAGTATTTTACGACAATGTTCAAGGAGTTGACTATGACAAGATTTGATCTTTCATAGCTATATTTAGTCTGGACGAATTAAAGTAGCAACCACTACATATAATTTGGTATATGGTAGATGAATAAACAAAACAAAGTTCTTCTAATAGAATGGTTACCTAGAACGTGTACATGACACGATCCAAAGGGTTTTGTTAAAATTCAAAGGATACTAAAAGGGCATGCAAACTTCAATGGTTGAAGTAAGCATCGCGGAGTTGGAATCTTCACCGTGATGAAAATGAGTTTTCATCAGGAGACGATGAAGATGCTTGCATTTGCAAGAAATTAAGTGGGAGCGCTGAGACATATTTCTAATACATTATGTGGAGGACATCTTGTTGAATAGAAATGATGTAATTTTTATTGACAAAGGTTAGGAATTTCATTTCGATGAAAAATTTAGGCAAAACCCGAATATTTAGCATGAATGTCTATAGTGGATAGACCGTGACGCTAATATGGTTGTGCCAAACGTACATATATGAGATATTCACTACTAGAAAAAAGCTTATGCGAGGCGCACCTAAAAGCTTATGCGAGGTATGCGCCTCTAGCTTTGAGCCTCGGCTATTTTTTATGCGAGGCGCATATGATATGCGCCTCCTATACTTCACATATGCGAGGCGCATATCGATATGCGCCTCGCATATGTGAATTATAGGAGGCGCATATCGATATGCGCCTCGCATATGTGAAGTATAAGAGGCTCATATCATATGTGCCTCGCGTATGTTTCACAATGCGCCTCATATATTATAGTATATGCGCCTTCTATAGTGTCCTATATGCGCCTCCGGTAATATTTTCGAAATTTAAGTTTTACAGACCACTATAAATAATAATATACAGATATTCAATATACAATATAGTCCAGAATACAGTATAAATAGCACAGAATTTTTCAGAAACTTGCAATTTGCCAAAGCATAATAGAACCAACATGAATACAATACATTACACATCAATCATGACATACAAGTTCATACATCAAGTGTTTGTGCCTTAAGTTCACACCTCCGAGTACAAGTTCACAATCACATTACAACTCCAACAACGTAGCTCTACCTAGATGAAGTAGAACACATAACCTACCATGAAGAGCAACAAGGTGGTGATCACGAGGAAGTTCCTCCACTTCTTCCTTCCATGCCTCCTCCACTTCTCTTCCGCCACCTCTCTACTCTCATAGCCTTAGTAGTTGTTGCCCGAGAAGTTGTTCACTTGCTTCTGGCAGTCTTTCCACTCCTCGTACACACCTGGAACCCGACCGATGTACACGACATAACACTTCTTCGCCATCTCCTACACATAATAAAGATGATATTACTTATGTCAGTGGAAAGCAATAGCTAGCAGTTCACAAGATACAATCATGCATATATATGGGTGCAACAAAATGTAAGAAATCACGTTCTAATCCTAAATAGAAATAAACACAACCATTTTGCTGCCAGCATACACAAACACAGCCATTTGTCCCACATATCCACACACTTGCTGCCAGCATACACAAATTCTGGACAACATACACAACTTGCTATAGATTACTTTATCATCTCCAACAAAATAGTGTAGTTATTCAACAAAAAACCTCTCAATTCAGAAGCATCAAACAAGAAAGAACAACAAAAAATCAAGTCTACGAGTCCATTATTAGTATCACGAAAAGTCTGCCCTCCTCAAAAAGCTGCAAATCAACAAATCAAGTTAGTAGACTATGATTTGTTAAGAGTAGTCAATGTTAAGAGTAAACTGGGATTTGTTAGTGAGACATAAGGATCTGGTTGAGAAGGAAACTATTAGTTAGTTACTACCTCCGTTCCAAAATGTAAGCCTTTTTAGCATTAAACGTGTGTTCTTTCAATGATTATGGAATTATGCTTGTTCCTTGTTATCCATGATGCTCTTCCCAGTTATTCTGTATCTAATGTTTCCACTGTTTGTAACTTTGATAACAACGGGTTTAAAGTTACTGAAGGAAAAACTGTAGCCATTGGCCAGAAGATGGATCTTGTGTTCTACACTTTGCAAATTGGCCTTTTCTACATGGACTTTGATCTTATCTCAAAATCCATTGACAAGGCAAAGAAGATGAGTGGGGATATGAAAATGAGTGATTCACACTTTAAAAAAAGCATATGGCTATGCTTTTTACTGTAAGAAGGAAGCCACAGCTTCTAACATGGCTAGCCTTCCACCCTCCATGGGGACTCAAAATTTTAATAAAACATGCAAGCATGGTCCACTTATACAAGTCATATATCAGAGGGGCTTACAAATAATGCAACAACTCGCAAGCCAAGTGGTCCAGTGCAACCAAATACAAAAACTGCAGGGGGTTCTTTTTTTTAAGAGAAAAAATGGTAGGAGGTTCTTCTTCCCCAGGTGAAGTGGACATTTTATTGTCTCCTTAGGGTCTAATAACAACTCCCTATCCCTGTCCCCAGACGCCCAGATCATCCTTTGACTCACCGCGATAATACTAAATACACCCCTTCATTTCTTTGGCTCAACCATCCTTTTACCCCTCTCCATTTCTATGGCTGGGCCTTCTTTGTCTCCCCAGCTTTTCCATCGTTAAGAACATATATGCAACCTAGTGCTACAACAACTGACAGCCAGTTACCAGTGTATAACATGACTCTTCGCTCATCATCCGACGATTCACTGGCGATGCAGAAATTGCCGAATCATACAGATAAGTGCAGAAACGAAATGAACTAGCAGACAAAACATCTGGTCAGTACGCAATCCGAGAGGACGACACATGGAACTAACATAGTAAACTCTGTCCAGATCAAACCCAGCGCAGCCGCCAAACCATCCCCCGAGTCCATCCAGTCTCTGACGGGAACGCGGCTGCTGCGGAAACTGTGCAGACTACCACCTTTGGACTCAATCTCAACTTTCACAATCTGTTTTTGGACTCAATCTCAACTTTCACAACTGATGCCAGGATTACGAGGGGTAAGGGAGAAGGGGGATTGGCGCTCACCTTGGGGTGCTGAGGATGGAGGTGAGGTTGCAGGTCCTCCACGAGCGCAGCAACAGTCGGTCCTTCACGAGCGCAGCAGCAACAGCAGGTCCTCCACGAGGCGGGGCGGCGGCGAGCTCCTCCTTCATGGGGACAGCGGCGTCGGGCTCCTCCTCCACGGGGCGTGCAGGTCGCGGGCGAGGTGTGCTCCTCCTGTAGGTGGTCGCCGAAGTATCATGGAGAGGGAAGAGGGATAGGGGAAGGGGAGGGAGAGGGGAATGGGGTCGGGGCTCACCTCTCGACGATGGTGGACGGCGGGCTGCTGCCGACGCGGACGGCCGGCGGCTGGAGGACGACTTCGATCTGGAGGACGACGACGATTCGATCCAGAGAAAAGGGAAACGGTCCGTGCAGGGTACCAGATATGCGAGGCGTATATTGTAGAGTGCGCCTCGTATAATTACGCGAGGCGCATTTGGGCCGAATGTGCCTCGTATAATATGTAGTTATAGACAAATAGCGCACTGCGCTGGTTTCTGTCAATAAACGTGTAGCAGCCTAGTGGTAACATGCCTTGTCCGATTCCAAACACTAGCCATCCAGATTCGAATCCTGGGGTCACAAACTTTTTAGAATTTTTTTTAAAGGCCATTTTTCATGTAAAAGCATTGTCCAAACACAATATGAACTATAAAATATACTGCAAATATTTTAAATATTCAAATATTGCTAAAACAACAAAAGTGAGTATTCTCAATGATACATAATATTCTCAATGCAATATTATTATAACACACACATAATGAAAATTAAGAATGTTTCGATACATAATAGTAGGCCACACACATACGACGGTTCTTGACAATGGTCGGAGCGCGCTAGCGTTTCTTGACAATGGTCATCTTCTTGCCCTTCTTTGTCGCGGTTGCATAGGTTAGGTCCGAAACGTCTTCACTACTTCTCTTGAACGGAAATCCTTTCTTAGGTAGGGTTGTGGTGTACGGTGTTTGGTTCCATGTGCAAAAAGCTGGAAAAAAGTGGTGCCAGGTTATAGGAGACGCATATTGCACAATATGTGCCTCCTATAATTCAAACTATAGGAGGCGCATATAGCAATATGCGCCTCGCCTATGCGGCCACCTACCTCCACCCGGGCCCGCAGGGGTTACTTGAGGCACATATGACTATATGCGCCTCGCATATTATCAAATATAGGAGGCGCATATAACCATATGTGCCTCGCATATTCGTGCACCTACCAACACGCGGGCCCACACAGATTATGTGAGGCGCATTCTGCCCATATGCGCCTCGCCTATCTAATATATAGGAGGCGCATATGACTGGAATGCGCCTCGCATAATATGGGGCTGCTAGATTTCGTCCGTACAGGGATAGGAGGCGCATTCTTATCATGTGCGCCTCGTCTATTTTTAAACTAGAGGCGCATGGAGAAGGAGTGTGCATCGCCTATTTTATAGGAGACGCATATGGTCTAAATGTGCCTCGCATAAGCATG
The DNA here is from genome assembly GCA_910589765.1 of Avena atlantica. Taxonomy (NCBI): domain Eukaryota; kingdom Viridiplantae; phylum Streptophyta; class Magnoliopsida; order Poales; family Poaceae; genus Avena; species Avena atlantica. Next base: position 197,610,948 of record OU342738.1, on the reverse strand, counting down.
TCTCCTATAACCTTTTCTCTAGTAGTGATTGAAGGAGTTCAATATAGAAACAACAAGAAACGGTTCTTGTCGCATGGAAAGGAATTGAATCAAGATTCAAGTGTATTGACACTTGATAAGTGAAACAAGATTCAAGTGCTTTGACACTTGATGAGTGAAATCACAAGAATGTTTTGATCAATCATATCATGATATGTACACATCCAGATATGTCCTATGCTCTAAGTGTTATGAGCATATACCAGAATGAATCATAAAATGATCATTGGACGATAGTGAGGATATTCTTATGATCTTTTGGAAGAACTAAGAATATATTTGTGTAGAGGTGACAAAAAATTACAAATAGTTCATTGTAAAGCGTTACATTGATACTAGTTTTGTCACAAGATACAAATTAAGTTTATCTCAATTTAAACTATGGGTGGCACAATGTAATGGAAAGAAGATTTCATGATGGATTTGGATGAAATCCATAGTTAAGACATTGTGATGAATACTACAATAAAAAGGCTAAGTATATGATTGCTATAGTTGCAGCAAAGGAGGGAATTTGTGTCAAGAAGTTTGTTATCAAACTATGGTGTGGTTCGCAACGGGCTAACACTAAAGATATATTGTATGACAATAGTATCGACATGATTTAACCCCAAGGAACTAAAGGTCTCGCCGAAAGACCAAATTTATACAATGCCATCTTATTGGAGAATGAGTGATGCGCGAAGACGTAAAGACATGCAAATACACACGGACCTGAAGCGTCGGATCCGTAGATTATGTTAACCACTTGCAATTGCGTATATGGAACACCAGAAAGCCATATGTGTTCAATACGCAAAGTTTTCAAACTAGATTATTGTCTCTAGTGCAAGTGGGAGACTGAAGGGAATATGCCCGAGAGGCAATAATAAAGTGGTTATTATCGTATTCCTTGTTTATGATAAATGTTTATTTTGCATGCTATAATTGTATTAATACGGAAACGTTAATACATGTGTGTTTAATAAACAAACAGAAAGTTCCTAGTTATGCCTCTCTCATAAACTAGCTCGTTGATTAACAAGATGATCAAGGTTTCCTGATCATGGACATTGGATGTTGTTAATAACGGGATCACAACATTAGTGTAATGGTTTGATGAACATTCATCCGAAGTATAGCATTACGATCAAAGTCATTGAGTTTATATTGCTATAACAACTTGCGAAGTGATCCTAATCCTTAGACCATGAGATCATGTCAATCACTAACACCGGAAGAGTTTCTTGATAACATCAAACGTCACACCGTAACAGGGTGATTATAAAGATGGATTCAGAACTAATAAAGTGTTATGTTGAGGCCCATGGATCGAGAGTGGAATTTGTTCATCCCGATGACGAATAGATATACTCTGGGCCCTCTCGGTGATATCACATTGGTTAGCTTGCAAGCAAGTGATTTGATCACTAGAATGTTATACCACGGGAACGAGAAAAGAGTGCATGTTGGTAACAAGATCAAACTAGGTATGGAGATACCGATGATCTAATCTCGGACATGTAATATATCGTGAAACAAAAGGATTAAGATACTAGCGTAAAAGGTTCCGACGATCACAAGAAAGTCATCGTTGAATGTGTAGGAGTCAGTATGGGTCTCCAGATCCCGCTTCTGATTATTGATCCGAGAGGGGTCTCAATCATATCCGCATTATTCACGAACCGTAGGGTGACACACTTAAGAGACACCGTCATCCATTTGGAGAAAAAGTTTCATGCCGAAAAGAATAACAAGCGCAGGAATTTTTTCACTAGATACCGAAACGGGTTTTCGGGTGAAATTGCAGAAAGTGTTTCTGCATGTGAAATGAAATACTAGCAAGGGGTTATATGTGAATGTTTTTCATTAAAGTAATTGACAAAATTCTGAATAAATAAAAGGAGTTTTATTTAATGAGAGCTTGCATTAAATTTGGTGGAAATTTAATGGGAATTTGAGTGGGTTTTTGAGTGGAGGGAATTGAAAGGCATTTGAGTGAGTGGAGTGTCCACCCACATGAATGTGGAAGAGGTGGGGTCAGCCCCATCGCTGGGCGCATGGCCCCTTGGGTGCCCCCCTCTCCCTATAAAAGGAGCCCCCTCCCTCTCTCTCACCCACACCTCCTCGTGAAGGATCTCTCTCCCCCTCTAGAATTTATCCCCCATGGTCTCGGACTAGCGAGATACATGTTCCCGGTGGCTATTCGGCAAGAAAGAGTTGTGCTTCCGCTGCATCGCTGGAGCAAGGAGGCGGAGGTTGCTCGGTGCCTCGAACGTGTGTGCGAGCACGGATGCGCTGCTGTTTTGCGGCGCTAGGACTTCCTCTCGATCTTGAGATCGGCAAGAGATCGTCTACATCAACCACGCGTTTGGACTCGTTAAGCTTTGTCGGTCTTCAAGGGTATCTTCTCTACGGATATACATCCGCCCGTTGTTTGTATCTAGTAGATAGATCTTGGTACATAGTTGTTCCCATCGTAGGAAATTTTTTGTTTTCTATGCTGCAAACCCTACAGGAGGCTTCTTATAGGCGCAGGAATCAAGGTCGGTGGGGGTCCAGGGGGCCCACACCCCCTCTAGGCGCCTCCAGGGCTTGCTCGCGCCTAGGGGTGTGGACACCCTGTGGCCCCCCTCAGGCTCTATTTTTCGTGGTTCTGTGTTGCTTCGGGAAAAATAATAACTTTGACTTTTGTCCCGTCCAATTCCGAGAATATTGATTTTCTTCCTTTCTGGAACAAAAAATAGAAGAAAACATGCAACTGGCATTGTGGCAACTTGTTAATAGGTTAGTTCCAGAAAATATATAAAAACACCTCAAAGTGTAGACAAAGCAAAGCAAAGTAGATACGAAACAAGCATGGAGCGTCAAAAATTATAGATACGTTTTCGACGTATCAAGGAGGGTGGCACCGACGAGCGCAGGGTTAAATAGCCCAGCCGCCCCTGAACACGCGCAGCTTCCCGCTCCTTCGCCATCAACGCTGGCGTGGGAACACAGGCGGCGCCCAGTGGGTCAGCGTGCCATCTCGTTGCCATTGATGGCACAGACTGCTGTCGGTCAGCCTTCTGCCAGTGCCTCTAAATCGGTGCCGCGGTTGCGTCTGAATTGGTGCTGCTGATCGCGTCCCAATCAATATCGCTGGTAAGCGGTGGCTGATGGGTGGGCCAGTGGCACGCGCGGGCAGGACATCCACGCTGTCCGCGCGTATCCGGGCCGATGCAACCTTTGCCCAGATTAGATGCACAGATAGGTCGAGCTGGACGCGTTTGTCCGGATGGATCGGCCCGGTGGAGATGCCCTAAGGCCAACTCCAACCACACCCCAAAATGGACATGATTTTGACCTTTTCGATCCATTTGCGGGGCGGGATGGACAAGCCTCGGGATGACGTCCGGCCTAGCATAGCTGGTGCATTCAACGGTGTCCCATCTGTCCGGCCTTTTTTTCAGCAATCAAATTTAAAAGAGGACCAACAGAGTACCAATTGAACCAAATTTACAGGAACAACGGAGTACCAACGGAGTACGAAGACACATGGTTCATACATGTACGCAAACATAAATAAAGCAATCTATGCATCTCGCTCGTAGATCATCTTCATCTTCTTCTCGAACCAACTCCGTTGAATTGGTTCCAGGTCGGTGACATCCGTAGTCATATTCCGGTTTTCTTTGGAAAATCGCTGGAGCTCTACCTTCTCCTTTCTTGCACGGGCCTTGATCTCTTCTATCTCAAGACACTTTGACTAGATCTCATAGTAGTTCTTTGCCCACATATTCTCTCTCCTTGCATTTCCTCTCTTCCATCTTGTCGATGGACACCTCCTTCTCGGTAATCAACCCTTTAAACGTCTCCTGGATGGAAACTGATAAAGTTCACGCTTGAGCTCTAGCTTGGAGCCGTTTCTCCCTCTCAGCCTTTTGGTTGTCGGTCCTTCCTCGTTGATGATGATTCTAGCGCATGTACCCTTTGCACATCCCGCATAGAGATCTTTCCACTTCTCGCATTCTTTGAGCTTTGTATAACAATGGCCCAACATGAAAGGTTTCTTCTTGTGGTAATTCTTCAAGTGCTCCAATGCTTGCCACGCCTACACCAACACGTTTAAGTTCATGTTTGAATGCAAAGATCGTATGAACGATAACATATAGATATGTGTATGAACATACCATGTCTATAACTCCAATGCCGCTCACGAGCCTTGAATTAACATGGTCATAAGAGGCACAAAACTTTGTGCATTGTTCCTAGATGAATGCCCACCTCTTTGTAAGTGAGTTCTCATTGCGATCAATCGCAAACGGATGCTCACCGAAATGTTTTTGCTCATGAAAGTATTTCCATACCTGGTTCCAAAATGTCCCACTCTTTTGTTCCACACCGATTATTGGATCTTGGCTAATTTTCATCCATACCTCGCAAAGCATCTCGTCCTCAAGGGATGAGTATGATCCGCTCATTCAGCTACCTCCTTGTGTTTGTGTTTGTCGGACTAGTTCGTCCCCAAACAAAAGCTCGTGGTCAATAGAGATACCATCTTCCTGGGTAACAAGGCCGTGATCCTGCAAGGGCGTATCGTTGGATCATGTACATCGAGGAGAAAAGAACAAGGGACAAGTTACCTATGTCGGAGTTGGAGTCGGAGTTGGGGCCGACGTTTCATCAAACAACTTGCGAGGAGCGTGCATGCTGCCGACTGGGATGCTCCTCCCGGTCTTGCTGCTGCATGAAGAGATGCCGTCGACAGGTTCCACATTCTGGTCAAGGGAAAGTATCGCTGGCGACGAGTCACCGACGATCTCCCCCCTCCCTCGTGATGGCCACTGCTTCGATAGGAGCTGGTTTGTTCATGGACACGGCTGAGCTCACTGTGCCCACCAAGGCAGCTAGGTACTGCTCCTTTATCAAGAGCAAAGTGGCAGCCTACGCAGCGATGGCCTCGGCGGTGAAATTGGCATGTACGGCCGCGACGTGCTTAAGGGCGGCAACCCTTTCACGGGCAGCTTCGGCATCGACAATGCGCTTTCAGGCCTTCTCTCTACGGTCAGCCATCTTCCTCGACTCCTCCTTCCTCTGGTTGTCTGTCAATTCCTTCTTCACTCGGTCGCCGACAGCAGATTTGCCGGCTGTTTTTGAAGGGCAAGCACGACATTTCAACGACAGGTGGCGACAGATCAGGGGCCTAAGCAAAGGCGGACAGAGCAGCTCCTTGAGGCACGAACGGGCCACGACCATGGAGGGCAAGTGTCGGGGCATGTGCCGAGGAGGGTGACGGTTGTGCGTCCATGACAATGTGTGCTAGGGACTGGTGGTGAGAGTGGTGGAGACTGGTACTAGGGTCTCTTGCTTGAGGGGGCGGCAGTCCGAGCCCCCGCAAATCAAGCTCAACTGTTGGTCCGGTTTGCGCCAAAATGGACGGATCCGAGGCTGGATCTCGATTTATGGGTGCGCGTTGGGCCATAACGGTCTAAAAGGATGCGATCGGACGCGTGAGGTCCGTTTGCGGGGCGTTGGAGTTGGTCTTATCACATCACGCGCGGCATGCAAAGCTTATCCAGCCCAACACTGTCTGGTGTCCCTGTAGTCCACGTTAATAACATATTACTCTCTCCATTTTAAAATATAAGATGTTTTAGGTTTGTAAAAAAAATATTTAGACTTATTTTAGCGTGTAGATTCACTTCAAATATGAGTGAACTTATAAACTAAAAGTAGTCTAGATACATTTACATTACAAACTAAAATATCTTATATTTTAAAACGGAGGAAGTACGTAGCAGCTGGATGTTGTCGACTGGTCGTCGTGGTGTACGTCCTCGATCGGCTATAGGTCATGCCTAACCCTGGTTGCTCGGGAGAACTTCCTCTGTTGCACCCCTCCTGCTTCGAATCTTCCTTTGTGCAAGTTGAAAAAGGGTGAATCGAAGCTTTGGTGGATCGGAAACAACTGGTTTTGGTGGATACAAAGTCCGGAGGAAAAGGTTGTAGCTGGTTGGTTGAAAGGCTGAAAGTGATCACGATGCCGACATGAGCAACGTGCGTGCATGGCCCCACATTCTCTCTCCTCTTTCCTTTTCAGATTTGTGTCATATTTTCTTTTTATTTTTCTCACTTTGGAGCCCAGTTAAAACTTATATACTCCATCCGATCCTTAAAAAAAAATGTTTCGAATTTGTCTAAATTTAAATATATCTAGACACTATTTAGTACTCCCTCTGTTTCAAAATATAAGATGTTTTATCTTTGTGAAGCAGATATATTTAGTATGTAGGTTCACTCAGATTTAGAATGAATCTACACACTAAAAGATGTCTAGATACATTTTCTTTACAAACCTAAAACATCTTATATTTTGAAAGGAGGGAGTATATAGATTTATCCAAATTTTGACAAACTTGCGACATCCTTTTTAGAACGGAGGAAGTAGATTTTAAACCGTAAGTTTAATTTCAAAACTGTTTTAATATTTTGGTTCCTATCAAAGAGAGCTTCAATATAATGTCAATATTGAATATATTTTAATAATATTTGAAAATTAACAACTGAAACATAATAAATTTTTGAAAAATATTATGAATCCCGACAAAAATATTTGTGGAAATAATTTGTTTCACCGCGTTTCAAACTTGGTTAACCAGAGTTAAAAAAATGGTAATTAACTTTGAGTTCAAACCATAGAATATGTTGACGACAAACAGGATAAACAAGTTTTATTGGATTTCATTGTCAATCATAATGTTTTATTACATTTTGAAATTTAGGTTGTTAAATTTTATTAATTTTGGACTTGTTTAAAAGATCTTACCAAAATAAAAACATAGGTTCAAATAGAATGTTATTTGAATAATTATTTTGATATGTACGGTATTTTGAAATTTAGACTTGGAAATAAAAAGGATGAGTTAATGAATGGAAGAGAGAGTATGAGGTGTCAGATGGGAGAGAGAGTTTGAGGTACCATATACATGCAAAGATATCTTCGTATCAAATCTAAAAGCATATTAAAAAAAATACTCCCTCCGATCCATATTACTTGTCGTTGAAATGGATGTATCTAGCACTAAAACATGTCTAGATACATTCATTTTAGTCACAAGTATTATGGATCGAAGGGAGTAGTGTATGCATGTATCGCTATCTAGCATGCATGCTAGAAAGACATTTCTGCATCACGAGCTCACAACGGTCCAACCAGCCGGGAAAGGAGGAAAGAGGCGAGGGTCCGGATGAATATGGACATGTTGTTAATTAGCTAGGGGGTGTTACGCTTCATGCACGGATTATCTATCTGTGGGATTAGTCATGCACCAGGCTTTGGCAGCAAGGCTGTGCAAGTTGCAACTTCTTTGTTGTTGAGAAAATATTGGTTACACTTGCGAGCTAGGGTGGAAAAACTATTACTACTTCCAGAACTAGATATCACAGATTTATCTAACCTTGAATACATCTATACATTTAAAACGCATTTAGCTATGTATAAACCTTGATAAATATGTGACATCTAATTCAGGACAAGAAGAAGCTCAGCGAGTGTGTTGTTTATACTGTAGCATGTTACATAGTACATACGGTCACCGATCATCTATGGGATTAGTCACGCGTCGGTCCTTTTGGCACCAGGTTGTGCAACTTGCAAGTTTTTAATTTGTTGTTGGAAACATATTTAACTTGCCAGTTAGGGCAAAAAAACTAGTATGATGTATTTTATTTCTACTAGTTGAATGCACATGCTTTGCTACGGTTTTTTAAGTTTATTTCTCGAACACAACATACTTGGAAACTTCAACTTCCTTAAAAGATACATCGGTGTTTACTTAAGGAAACATCATCTTATTTTTAGAGTGCAAAAATATATTTTTCTAAAACATAATGAAGAGATAAATGGGCATTGTCTGTTCACAACAAAAGAGGAGACCGGACAATACTTCTGCAACAATTACATCCATTATGAGCTAGAATTCAAGGTGGCACTCCGACAACAACGATGCTGGATGTATATACACCAATCGACTGTAACTCACGGTCTTCTCTAGAACATTTATAAATATACAACACACTCAACACATTGTCAACTGACAACAACAACAACAACCACCACTTGAGAGAAAGATTATAGCAAAACAGAGTATCTTAGTTTCTATCCTCTTCGGTAATCAGCAAACTGCTCTTAAATCGCAGATCCAGTCAGCACCAAACTTGATAGACAAACTGACATACGAGTATCCAACATACATGCCAAATTTTAAGCCAATCGGATACCGTTTGCCTGTCAAACTGTTCGTCTATCAAAATTGTTCTGTGCTAAAACTGCAGTAGTCTGAACTGACTAAACCGTTTTCAAATCTGATGCTATATGATCTAAATCTCAAACCAGCTAACCAGATCGAAGTACTTAAAGTAAGGAACAAACTCATCAAGTTTAGATCCAACCCAAACACGTTTGAGCCTTCAAACACCAGCTTAAAAATAGACCAGTCAGATCTTAAAAATCTGGACAAAAATCATCCCTCCTTCTTCTCTTATCACTAGGTTATAATGTTTTTGTGTGTTCTCTCACCCTCTTTCAACAACCACCACGTTGGTTTGCTTCTCTCACTTGCTCACTCTCTAATTGAGACACACACAGCCGCCAAAGATGGCTAGGATTTTGTTTTCTACTCTCTTAAAAAGTATCTCAACCGTTAAATACGAACATCGATCAATGATTAAAACATGTTGGAGTTCCAACCAACATACCTTCGTATGGACGGACATGGCCCGACACTCAGCCAGAATTCAGGCAAACGTTACAAAGTGTGTGTATGTCCTTTTTTCCTATTGAAAAATACACGCTGCACGGCACAGTTGCGTATCATTACAAAGCTCCCCAAGTCTAAGAAGATGCATGCACCCAAACAAACAAAAAAGCTTCGCCTGCCGATTCACCGTACACGTACCGATCCGTTAGGTTACCGTAGCAATATTAGTGTGCACACGTATGTACTCACCGCTTTACCTAAGATTTTCTTGCCTACGTGCGACACAGCTCACGACATAGGCAGGCGGGCGGCGCGTAGTGTGTAGAAGCCTCGACCGTGGAGTCCTAGCTTCTTGGAAATAAAAAACTGTGGACCGAATCCAAAGCTAAGTCGAACACATACTTTTCCACACACCAACTTCGTACACCAACAGTCAGCTCCTCCGGCCGTAGTGTAACATCATCAATTAATCGTACTACAATGAATCTCGCGCATAATCCGAACCAGGAAAACACGGCGGCTGACAGTCACAGCTGCCACTTCTTCTATTCTATGACATACGACGCCGGCGCGAGTGAGACGCGAGAGGTAGGCACGGCAGCAGGCAGCACTTCTTCTATTCTATGACAGTTCTCCCTAGAGCGCTCCAAAATCGGCGGCAGAAAGCCACATTGTGACGCTGCGGCGGCGAGCCCGACGGTCCGCCGGGTCGGACGAGTTTCTCGAGGCGCCTGTCGACGAAAAACTGCCTCCAGAAGACCAGGTTTCCAGGATCCCCGGCGAGATCCGGGTCTTGCATGTCGGCGATAGCCGCCTGGATCTCTGCGGCGAGGTCCTCTTCGGCCGGCACCGGCGGAACAGGGATCCCGCCGGCGCAGAGTTGCTAGCCGGGGGGAGACAAGTGTCCGACGACGCAGTATAGCGCGCCTCGCGGAGGAGCCGGGCTTCCCACGACGGCATCGTGCGTCGGCCTCGGCCATGGCTTCTCGACGGAGTTGAGGAGGAAGAAAGGTACGAACGACCGAAGTTCGCCGGAGTTGGGGGTGGTGTAAGAGATTGTAAAGAGAGACGACGGGATGTACACCTTTTATAGGCGGAGTTCGGCGGCGAGGGCGGGAAAAGGAAAAGGACGGGAAGGCTGACGACGACTTGACTTCTGTCGCTGACAGGCTGGTCCACTCGGCCAATTCGCTGCGTTCGGCGTCCCCAGGTACCCGGGATCCTAGGTTCGGCCTGGGTAGTCCGGACCAAAGTTGGACCAAATTCGGCCGAAAAGAGGTCCCTGAATACGCAACTGGGACGATATTCGGCGTCCGGACGTAATTTCGCGTCCGGATCGACCTGCTGGGTAGGCGAGTGGAGATGCTCTAATATACGACTGCCATACATGCTTCCATCTGGCCGGTGGAGTGGCTGCGTATGTTGGAGCAGAGGCCGAAGGAGCATTGTACAGTTGCCATGCGGAAAAGAAGTAGCGTTAAAGCTGGTGATTAAGGGTGTGTTTGGTTTAATCCCAACGAGCCCTACCAAAATATTGGCATGACCAAACCAAGGGCATGACCAAAATTTTGGCGATGTATTGTTGTTTGGATTATAGCCATTGCCCTACCAAATTTTTGGTAGAATAGTGTCTGCGTTTGGTTTGCAACCAAATTGCCTCTACCCTGCATTGATAATTTAAATTGGTTGCCGGTTAATTTGATTCTAATCCAATTAAAACAAATGTTAATAAAGTGGTTCTATAAAAATGCCGTCAAAAAGAAAAAACTTGAACCATGAATTTTTTTATATATAGAAAAACAGGAGGGATTGAACCATGAAAATCATAAGCGACTACTACGGTTTAAACTGGCTTGCTCACTTGTTAGCTAGTACGAGCCAAGGATTCATACGCAGAATGCTGGATTTATACAAAAAAACAATGTTTTAGAAATGGGGCTGTTGCCTGTATCAAGGAGTAGCACTAGCTAATTACGGTCTTGCAGGCATGGGACCCAGCAAGGAGATGCGGGCGTGGGCTGCCAATTCTCTGGCGCGGTATTTCCACGCCGGCGTTTCGCCCTCGCGCGGGCGGAAATTACGTTGGCAGGCGGGGGCGCGTTTTGGCTAGCCAATATTTTAGCGTTAGTTCAAACAGCTATCAAATTTTGTGGGCTAGCCAATATTTTGGTAAGGTACGTATTGGATGTAATCCAAACACACCCTAAAGACGGGTTCGTTGGTTTCAAACCGCGCAGAAACCGTAACCCGCAGAAACCGGCCACATGGTTTACATCGGTTTTGTTTGACGGTTTCTCCAGGTTTCAGACCCAAACTATGCACAGGCTTAGGCAGCAGCTAGCAGTAGTATACAGCTGAAATGTGGATACGTCTCTTCCATGCAGCTTGCATGACAGCTCGTCTCCCTTGTCGCCGCCTGCTTTTCTACAAGGACGATGTCCATGTTCCTCCGTCGCTGGGGCGCCTAGCACCGACGAAAAGATCGTGGGCGAGCAGGGCCAAAAGTGATAAGCTATCACTGGATCCAGGTCGATCCTGCGCCTCCTGACCCGGCTGCTATCACATCACGGGCCGTATGGATGCTTATCCGGCCCGGTGTTGTGCTTTCCTGTGAGCTGGATGTTGCCGTGGAATTGAGCCGACTGGTCGTCGTGGTGTACGCCCTCAGCTCTCGTAGCCCGGGAGAACTTCCTCTGTTGCACCCCTCCTGCTTGGAATCTTCCCTTGTGCAAGTTGGAAAAGGGAGGCTTTGGTCGATACTCCCTCCGTCCGCAAATAAGTGTACTTCTAGCCTTGTCTTAAGTCAAACTTTACTATGTTTGACTAACTTTTTAGGACAACGTACCAACATCTATGACACTAAATTGATACCATTAGATTTATTTTTAAATCTAGTTTCATAATATGTCAATTTAATATAATATATATTTTTATATTTCTCTATAAAGTTGGTCAAATTTAATTATTTTTGACTTAGGCAAAATCTAGATGTACACTTATTTGCGGACGGAGGGAGTAGGATACAACTGGTTTTGATGGAAAACAAGTTGAAAAGGTTGTGGCTAGCTGGTTGAAAGGCTGCCTGAAAGTGATCATGATGCCGACACTAGCATCGTGCGTGCATGGTCTGGTGAGCATCACGAGCCCACAACGGTCCAACCAGCCAGAAAAAGGTGAGGGGCCGGATGAAAGTATGGACATGTTGTTAATTAGCTAAAAAAGCTAGAGGGTGTTACGCTTCATGCACGGATCGGATTATCTATGGGATTAGTCATGCGTCAAGCTTTGGCGGCAAGGCTGTGCAAGTTGCAACTTCTTTAATTTGTTGTTGGAAAAAATATTGGATACAACTTGAAGAGTTAGGGTGAAAAAACTTACGATGGGCGTGTTGTTTAATTTAGAGCATGTTACGTACGGTCACCGATCATCTATAGGATTAGTCATGCGTCGATCTTTTTGGCTCCAGGCTGTGCAACGTGCAAGTTCTTTGTTGTCGGAAAAAAATATTGGATACAAACGATCGAGTTAGGGTGAAAAAACTAATGTTATGGATTTTTGTTTTATTTTGTATGCAGCTATATAATCTAAACAAGTTCAATATGGGCTTCTCCGACATACTCAAGAAGAATATAACAGCAAAAGATGAGTGCGGTTGCGGATATTCAAATCAACATCCAAAAGCATACGCTCGATCTGAAAAAGAAAAGACATATGCGCTCTCAGGGGCGAAACAAATAATATTCCTCAAGTGAAAAAGCCAAAACAGTACATCAACTTGCCGCAAACGAACGTTCTGGTCAGGAACTTGCAAATCATGAAAAGAGGGTTACACTTGCCACACACGAGCGTTTTGGTCACTCCAAGACGGAATTGTCCATAAGTAGTCACGTGATTGTCACGTGTGGTGCATTTTGGACTGGAATTTTCTAGAAATTGCCTTGTTATTTGTCGCTAGACTTATTTTGCACGAATGCCGTCTACAAAGGGGGGTGGCAACAATGGTATTCATTTATGCATTCCCGATTCGAGTTAGAACCCTAGATCTTGCATCCCCATCCCCACACATCATGGCCGTTGAGAGGAGCTTCCGGGAGAAGATATTCCAGCATGGTGAGCCACATCTGCGAACGGAGGAAGGCCACATCGTCCTCTCCCATACCCGCGGTATGGCTGCTTTAGAGGAGAGGTACGAAGGGCGCTCTCTCCAGGCGACGGTGGATTACCTGCGCCCACATGTGTCGTCGGGAGCCATGGTGGCAGCACTCAAGGCCCAGTTTGCATCCCGCATGGGCGCTGCCACGCGGAGGTGATGTTCCTGGTGGATTTCTTCATCCAGTTCAAGTTCGACAAGGAACGCAAATGTGTGCCACACAAGTCGTGCCACCTGCGCTATTGTGGCACAACCATAACTTCTGTTGTTGGTGATGATGACATCTCTACTATTGATACACCCACTGCACCTACAACAATATTACAGGGACCTCTTAGAGGAGCTCGTGCACGGCAACTCAATTATTACGTACTTTCGTTCTCTGTTCCTAATATAAATAAAAATATGATGTGTCTAAATCAGACGTGCTTATGTTAATTAGAAATGATGGACCTTGCAAGGATAGAGAGGGACAAGCATTGGAGCATGGTCATGCATGGAGATGACCACAAGCATGTGACCATTGATGATGACGCTGCAAGTGAAGATTTCAGAAGTTTGAAGCCACCGTAACGCTGAAAGAATGTTTGGATGAATTTCACAAGATACCAACTTATAATATTCGTCCAAGGCTTTATTAGGTGTTGCGTCGCTTTATTTTATGGGCACGTCTCATGTATTTTCAAGCTAGATAATATAGGGGTTTTTAGAGGCATTTTGTATGGAGGAAAGCCCATCTGAAGGTGTTTTTGGCTAGCCCAATAGGACTGGACAAAAATCACTCTTCTTCCTCCGTATAAACCCTATCAAGCCGTCATTAGAACTTGAATTTTGTTTAGATTAAAAATTAGCCATCACTATAACTCTTGTGTACTTCGGTTCTGTCCAATGACTCGACCAAGACCGCCTATTCAGAATCCTACCATTATCAATAAAGCTTTAATCTATATTCACAATATCTTGATTGCATACTTAGTTCTTACTTGTTCTCGATTGATCGTAGGGATTAAAGACCTTCATGGTCAGGCTAATTGTGCATCTACAAGATCAGTAACCTCCATAAGATTGGTTTAGTGATTGCATTGGCACAACGTTGTTGCATGTTATAGTCGGATCGTCAAGGTCAAACTCCACCAGATCGATTGATCACGTCTTATCAAAAGATCGGGCATCAATCTCTATAAGTTGGAGTAATAGTTGTGTCACTCAGCACTCAAGATTCGACTATTGCTCGAGGATTAGCATAGCGGGGTTGCTAGCCAATGAATGGGATGCAGAGCTAGCAGTGGAGCTCGTGACAAAGCTTGAGGTCAAGCTCTTCGTGATTGAACCCCGTGCGGACCATTGGATGCAGAGGCGGAGATAGAGCATAAATTACCAGGGTGCCTACGGGTGCTACAACGGACACAATTCATCATTTCCGGGATGCATATGTGGTGAAAAAATTCAGCTTTACAACTGGTTATTTGGTTATGACTGGATGTAGATCAAAGTCACTATCAATTTAGTCCGAGTCAGATTCATCAAGCTACAACATCTTCTTCTTCTTTTGCTTGGAATTCTCACTTTCATCAGAGAGATTGAACTCATAATAGTCGACACTGGATTTCTAGCTTGGACAACATAATCAGGTACATGCTGCGATGCCAGAAGCCTCATATGGTTGATATATAACACAAAGTTTTTACAGAAACATAGTTCCAGCTGACATCTTGTCGTGGTGGTGTCATGGCAGATGCCATGGGTAGGCTTAAGTTGGGGGGCCGAATGGATGCTTGTGGTCACCGGGGAGGGTGTGCACGGTCTTGCCGCGCACGAAGAACAAGATGAACTCTCCACATTTGAGAATTTTATTGATCCTAGATGTTTACAAGTGCTCCTTGAGCTGTATGAACAAAGCTTCAGTGCCTTAGTTCCCTACTAGGTCCAAACTCCTCAAACCCTAGCTATGCTTCTCCTTATATAGGCGATGGCTAGCTAGGTTACACCCCTTTGGGTCCTAGAGTTACTGTTTGGATCTTGGTTTTCACTGTACGGGCCGGGTCATGGGCTTGTACTAAGCCCAGTGGCCCAGTCCATAAAGTTAGACAGCTAACGGTCTTCACGTACGTCGCCTCCAGTTCTTTTGGCGTCATGCAGTAACTTTGTACGTTAGCCCTTGCTTTAGGCGTCACCCGGCTCCTTTCGTGTCACCCGGCGTCGCCCTTCTCTTTTGACCGTGTTTTACCATGGTCCCTCCTGAACCTCACTCGGAAAGGTGCCACGCGTCCTATGAGACTCGGCCCTCCCTCGTGAGACTCGGCTCGTTGGTTCCTGCAAGATTAACATACTTGTCTTATATGGGCCGACATGGTTCCTATGTCGGCCACACATGACTATCTTACCCGGACGTCCTTACTCGGCCTGGTTCTTTGTTTACTCGGCGCAAGCCAAGCTGGGCAAAGGTTTACCCTTTATGACCCTACCGGGGGTTATCCCCCGACATTAGTCCCCGAAGCTGGTGAGGTCTAGCAGTTCTAGCTGTTAAGCATCTCCAGGTTCCTTTAATGTGATTAGAACTTCTCTTTCTGCCAGCATTTACTGCTTAGGATGCACTGTTTGGCGTAACCTCGTTCTTAGCCGAGTCTCATCTTTGACTTTTTGGCCCATTTTTTCCTAGTGCCGAGTCATTTTGGCCAGTTCCGAGTCATTTTCGGCGTGCCTTAGTCACTGACAGCTCATAATCATGGTGACTTGCCTCAAATTTTGTCCCAAATCCTGACCGCACAGTGACGGCGGCGCAGTAACTCTCCATCACTGTGGCAGTCCCATCTCTCAGCGCCTCGTGTCTTGCGCAGTGTGACGTGGCAGTGGATTTATCGTGTATCACCTACACGTGGCGTTTTCTGATTGGACTACTCGGTCGTATACACGGCCACACGTTGGCCTCACGGCGCAGGGGAATCCCATGATTGGGGTTTTTACTTCCCTTAAGTAGGGGTGAGGGGAACTTAACTTCCCTCGCTCGTTCAGTTTTCTCATTGCCTTCTTCTTCTTCCTTGCGCCTCCAAAATCCCAACTTCCCCTTTGCGGATCTTCTTCTCCACAACTCCTCCTCTATAATTGCTCTTTTCCCCTTTTCATTCCACTACGGGTCCTTGCTCCTCCAAGACTCTTCCAACGGCAGAAGAGATTGAATCCAGGGAAACCATGGATGCTCGCGATGCCGCAGAGGGAGCGGAGGAACAGGAGGTCCCCGCCGGCGAGCGTGGCGGCTGGGAGGGCTCGGAGGTCTCCGCCGAGGAGCTTGAGTGGCTGTGCTCCACCAGGCACATACCGCTTGAGGTGGACTGCCGCCTCCCGCTTGGTGAGATTTCTCCCAAGCCTGACGCCAATGAGAGGGTTGTTTTCCTCTCCCATTTTGAGCGAGATTTTTCCTTTCCTGCGAGCAAGTTCTTCGTTTATTTTCTTTCTACTTTCCATATCCAAACCCATCACTTTCCTGCCAATGCAATTGGCTCCTTGTATTGTTTTATTTCCGCTTGCATGGGCTACCTCGGACTTTGGCCCACTGTTCTCCTCTAGGCCAAGTACTTTAGTTTTAGGATCTAGGTAGTTCCTGACCCCAGCGTGCCTCATGCCGAGAAAAGGACTACTAGGTGCGGTGCTGTTAGCATCACTCCTAGGAAGGAATCCATTTTTCCTCTCGTCACTAGCCTCGATTCTTGCAAGAAATGGCATAGGACCTTCTTCTATGTCAAGAACAATGGGTCTACTGACTACATCCAGCTCCCCCTTTCTCGGACGAAGTCCCTAACAAGGAGTTCTGGAAGATTGACCCGCGTGACAAGAACGCGGCGGTGAACAAGGCCAACGTGATCCTGGAGAGGCTGCTTTCACCGGATGAGAACTTCCACTTGACAGAGGAGGACCTCATGTGCGCGTTTATCGCACGCCGGGTCAGCCCCATCCAAGCCAGGAGTCACAAGATGTGCTTCATGAGCGGCCAACGAGATCCTACTCGACATTCCACATTGGAGCTCACCCACGACTCTGTGGCCCGCCGGGTCAGCTCGATCTTCAAGCTTACTTTGGCGGAGGATTGGGCTTGGAGGTGCCCTCCGTTTAGCCGGGATAGGCCTGTCCCTTGGGTAAGATTCCGAATCACTTTCTATCCGACATAGCTTTTCTTATGTTCATCTGCCGTTTCGCTCATTCTTTGTTCTTATTCTGTTTATCTTTTGCAGAATCTTGTTCACCAGGTTGTTGACAGTATTGTCCCTCCTAGTGCTTATAATGAGGACCGCTCTAACTCTGACGAAGTCGATTTTGATCTGGAGTGCTTCATGCCTATTCCGCATGCAGCTGTCGCTTCAACTCCGGGTAAGACCCACACTCGAAATCCCTTACGAGATTGGTCTGACGATGATGATGATGATGATGATTGTGAAATTCTGGAGGTACCTGCTTTTCGACCTTAGCTCTCTAACTTATTCGAGTGAGCCTGTCATTTAATTATGCAGTTGGCCAGGTACATGACACTCTCCCTCTCGCTGTGGGCGGAGTCGGCAAAATCCCTGTTGCCAAGTCGGGTAAGCGACGCGGGGCTACCTCGAGTGCTCAGCCCGCCAAGAAGCACAAGGTTATTGTTGTTGATCCTCCTGTTGCGTCTCTAACTGAAACTCGCAAGGCTGTTCCGCGTGACCCGACCGTTTCCGGGTAAGCTTTTGCTGTTTGCTTACTTTCCATTTTCTTTTCCTGTTTTGTAACTGTTTTCTTATAAGCACTCCTTGTTATTTTCAGTGTCGTGCCTTTGTTGGTTAGCCAAGCTGCTCCTATCATGGCATCTTTGCCGCTAAGGCTAGCATATCCTCCTCGTGCCGACACTACCGTGCCAAGCCCCGTCCGGGCACTACCCCCACCACTGAGACTCACAAGTCTTAGAGTGAGGCCCAAGGTAGGTGGAGGGGTATTTATACCCCTTGAAGAAATCTGGACGTTGGAGCATTAAATGAACCGGTACTACCGGTACTCAAGTGGTAGTACCGGTTGCAAGCGGTACTACCGGTCAAGTACCGGACCAAGTACCGGAAGTGGCATCGCGTGGTTGACCCAGCGCCAGACCTGCCCGGTACTGCCTTGTGGTAGTACCACCAAGCAGTAGTACTGGTCAGTAGAGGCTGTACTACCGGTCAGGGAGGTAGTACCGGTCCCAAGTATCGGTTGGTACTGAGAGAGAAGGGAAGGGTTGGTCCTTCCTCAGGGCTGCCTCGTACAGCCGAGCGGTACTACCGTGTCCAAGCGGTAGTACCGCTTGCCAGAAGCGGTACTACCGGTTGGAGCGGTAGTGCCGCTCCGCGGTACCGGGTGGTACTGAGAAAAATCGAATCCTTCACTACTCAGTCAGATGCAACTGGTACAAGCGAGCAGTAGTACCGGTGCCAAGAGGTAGTACCGGTCGTTTTTTTGGTACTACCGTTTGGCACAGAGACTTTGGCAAGGCAAATGTGGGCAAGGCAATATTTGTGCCACAATCTAGAAGACCTGGGATACACTTAGCGCACGATTAAAATGATAAGTGTGTTGTTATCAAACATCAAAATCACAAGGATAGGAAATGCTCTTTCAATCTCCCCCTTTTTGGTGTTTGATGACAACACACCTTTGCAAGATGATTTTATGAAGATACTCATGGCATTTGTAAAATAGAGACGGGGCTCCCCCTGGATGAGTAGAATCAAACCTCCCCCTCTATTTTACAAACCCAACACAAGTGCACAAATATAGATACTAGCATTTGAAACCATACCTTTGCACAATAACTTGTGATGAGAAATATATTGACAATGAATAACGCATATAATCACAAGATGGATCCAAGACATAACCCACATAGTCTCAACAAACTTAGCACAAGTGGTTCCCAAATAGTTAGTACATAGAGTTCACACATAAAATAGAAGTTCACACATAAATAGGAAGAAATCAAAGTTCACAATCAATAAAAAGATCAAAGTAAGAACGAGCTTGTGACTTCCCATGCAACACCCGTGCCTAAGGTGCAACTTCTCCCCCTTTGGCATCAAGACGCCAAAAAGGGACAAGTGCAAGACTGATGTCCCGACAGTCAATCCTCCTCCTCATCATCAAAGTCCTCATCATAGGGGGGTGGAGTGCGGTGCGAGGAAGAGACATCATCATCCCAATGGTTGTGCTGGGAGATCCACTGGTCTTCAGGGGTGATGTTGGTCTCGGACCCCTCGGAGACGGTCAATCCTTGAGCTGCCATCATGTCCTTCTGCCGATCACTAGCTTTCTTGGCATACACATGAGCCTCATACATGCGCTTTTGGTTGTCAACTTGGAAGCAGAAAATCTTCTTGAGCTTGGCCTCCATCCTTTTGGCCCAAGAGGGCTTGGCATTCTTGTGACGGGAGACAACATAATTTGTGTCACGACCATTGTCAGCATCCTCAGAGTCATCCTCTTCATCCTCCTCATCCAAAACGCGGGGCTTAGCATGCTTCTTGATCTTGAGTGCCTTGGGCCGGTGCACTATGAGAGGACGAGTGGATAGGGTCCTAGCAATGGGAGGGCACTGGGAAACAACGAGAGCCATGATGTAGGGAGCAAATGGCGGAACCCTCCGAGAGTGAGCAGCAGCAATCATCTCATTCCATATATAATCCATCACATCAAGAGCGGTGCCTGAGTCGTGGTTGAGGAAGGTGTTGAACAACAAATCAACAGAAAAACCATGAATCTCATCTTTGTTGCCCGCACGAGGAGCAACAGTCTCACGGAAGATGCGGTGGAGAATATCATATGTGGGGAGAAGATCCTTGATCTTGCCAGCAACCCCGCGGCCCTAGATATACAGAGGTGCAAGAACATCCTTCTTGGAGGGGTTCTCGCGCAAGTGGCAGCGGAAACCACAAGGAGTGTCACGGCCACGATCTTCATACCCCAGTATTGCAACAAACTCAGCAAGAGTGGCCTCCTTGATTGCACCTTGAGTCATCCAAGTGATCTTCCGAGTGCGGCCATTGTGGAAATGAGCAGTGGCATAAAACTGAGAAATGAGGAGAGGCTCGTAGTCATACTGGAACTCCATGATAGGAAACAAGCCAAGGTTAGAGCAGATTTCCTTAGCTTCAGCAAAATAATCAAGGTTCTTGTTGATGTGTTCCATATCAATCCATAGCCGAGGCACAACCATCTGGACATTTGTCATAAGGACCTCATGATAGACGCGCTCTTGGAAATCATTGTAAAACAGACTGTCTTCCCAGCTCTCATCACGGTTGCGGGCATACGCATTGTCAATCCTAAGATATCAGAACTCAGACTCAGAAATGTCAGACAGTCTCCTTGGCCCTGATGGCCCTGAGCTGCAACTCTTGGTGCGCCCCGAGGAAGGGGGGCAAGAAGGGGGAGCGCTGCCACGCCCAGCAGAGCGCTTTGTGACCCCCTCACGACCCCCATGGCCACCTCGAGTAGCAGGCAACTTCGAACGACGTCTAGGCTGAGGCATAACTTCATCCTCGGACTCCGTCTCTTCCTCAACAATCTCACGGTTTTCTTTGGAGCGCTTACGCGCATCCCTAGAACCACCTGCATCTGTGATAGCAAGAGGGAGAATAGCAGGAGGTAAGGGCACAAGAACCACAAATGAACAAAGAAGAATCCATGATTTAGTAAACATGTTGAGGATAGTTGGGACCGGTACTACCGGACCTGGCAACCGGTAGTACCTCTTGAGAGAAGCGGTATAGGCTCATCAATCGGTAGAGAACGGTCCAAAATTGGCTTCAACAATCTATAAACCATCGCTTCTACTAAGTAACAAGGAATGTATGGCAGTACAACCTCACAATACGTCAATTTCTTCACAAATCTAAGCAATACCTAGATCCAATGAGTAAAGTAAAAGTGAGAGAGAAGGTGCGGTTGTACCGGGATCCATGGCGGTGGAGAAGGAGTGGGAGCCCGCCAAGAGTCCGAATCCAAGGAGGATCCGGGGAGAGGAGGGCGCGGCAGGGCTCCGGTGGCGTCACGGGCTCCGGCGGCGGTGGTGGTATGTGTGGAGGGCGGGGAGAAGACTAGGGCACTGAAGGGTCCCCCCCTCCCACGTTACCAATATATACCAGGAGACGCCGACCGGTATTACCGATTTCTGAAGCGGCAGTACCGCTCGCAAGCGGTAGTACCGGTTCAACAACCGATAGGACCGGTGACCGGTAGTACCGGGCATAAGGGCGGTAGTACCGCACCTGGAGCAGTTTCCAGGAAACGACCTGGGAACCACCCAGGTCCGGTAGTACCGCACCTAAACCAGTAGTACCGGTCCCACCAGATTCCATAGCCAGGGAAAATGAAGGATTCTTGTGCAGATTGGAAGAGGGTTTTTCGAGGGAGTAGAAAGGCTTGGGTTGAGATAGTCGCACTGTGAAGCACATGCACTCTAAAAATCGAGATAAAGATATCAAAAACCAAAGTAGAGTGCATGAGAGTAAGACGAACAAAAACTCAAAGGATGACAAACACGAGTAAACGCAAACCTCTCGAATGAGAGAGGGCGGTGGCCTTGGCCACCATATATGAGTATACTGGGCTTGGCACCATGAATATATATCTTGGGTCCATTACCGAAACTCATCATTTAAGCTCACATATCACAAAATAATATTAAGAGGAATGATTTTGGTTGCTTTGGGCATAATGGGGGAAGGGATAATCCAATCAATTAGGACCGCACTCCCCCTATATCCATGCCTACACCCAAACCAAATATGGGTCAAATCATAGGTGAGAATGCAAGATAATCAAGTCAAGCTCCTTGAATCTACGATATTTAGTTCATTCCTCAAATAGCAAAACCTTGCTTCATCAAGTGGCTTCGTGAAGATGTCGGCAAGTTGATCTTTGGTTGACACATATGATAGATCAATATCACCTCGAGCAACATGGTCTCTAATGAAGTGATGGCGAATCTCAATATGCTTTGTCCTTGTGTGATCCACCGGGTTGTAGGCAATATTTATGGCACTTTCATTGTCACATAGAAGAGGCACTTTGTCACAATGGACACCGTATTCCTTTAAAGTTTGACTCATCCATAGCAATTGGGTGCAAGCACTAGCAGCTACCACATACTTGGCTTCGGCGGTGGAGAGAGATATATAATTTTGCTTCTTAGAAGACCAACATACCAAGGACCTACCAAGGAATTGGCAAGCCCCGGATGTTGATTTTATATCATCCTTATCACCCGCCCAATCCGAATCCGGGTATCCACAAAGAGCAAATGTTGAGCCTCGAGGATACCAAAGACCATAAAGTGGGGTATGAACTAAATATCGAAAGATTCTCTTGACCGCCATTAAATGGCTTTCTTTAGGAGCCGCTTGATATCTTGCACACACACCTACACTCAACACAATATCGGGTCTAGATGCACAAAGGTAAAGCAAAGAACCAATCATAGACCGGTATACCTTTTGATCCACATCTTTACCATTTGGATTTTGTTCTAGATGAGTCTTTGTAGCCATGGGAGTAGGAGTTCCATTTAAATCTTGCATTTTGAATCTCTTGAGCATATCTTGAGTATACTTGGCTTGATTGAAGAATGTCCCTCCTCTAACTTGCTTGATCTCAAAACCAAGAAATACTCCCAACTCCCCCATCAAAGACATCCGGAACCTACTAGTCATAAGCTTTGAGAATTCATCATTAAAAAGATTTGTTAGATGAGCCAAAGATAATATCATCAACATATATTTGGCATACAAAAAGCTCCACATTGACCTTCTTAGTAAAAAGAGTGGGATCGATTTTCCCAACCTCAAATCCACGGTCAAACAACTCTCTAAGGTGCTCATACCATGTGCGTGGGGCTTGCTTGAGCCCATAGAGCGCCTTATCAAGTTTGTAGACATGTTTTGGGAAGTTGGGATCCTCAAATCTCGGGGGTTGCTTTACATATACCATTTCATTTAATGGACCATAAAGAAATGCACTTTCTACATCCATTTGTTGCAACTTAAAGTTATGATGTGCCGCATAAGCAAGAAGGATACGGATGAACTCAAGGCGAGCCACGGGTGCATAAGTCTCTCCATAGTCAATGCCTTAAATTTGAGAGAACCCTTGTGAAACCAATCTAGCCTTGTTCCTTACTATAATTCCATGCTCATATTGCTTGTTCTTGAATATCCACTTCGTGCCAATAACATTGTGGCAATCCTTTGGCTTCTCAACTAACTTCCACACTTTGTTTCTCTCAAAGTTGTTGAGCTCTTTGTGCATTTATTCCAACCAATCCGAATATTCAAGAGCTTCCCACACTTTCTTTGGTTCAATCATGGAGATGTGTGCTTGGTGTTCATTGAACCTCTTCAATTGTGCTCTTGTGGAAATGCCTTTGCTTATATCACCAACCACATTTTGTAGAGAGTGGTCTCTAAATTCCAACATTCTCTCCTTTCTAGCTTCACGATGAGCGTGGATCTCCAAGTTGTTTCTTGGAGGACCCTCTTCATCATTTTGGTCCTCGTCTTGACCATCAACTTGACCTTGATCATCGCCGGTATCATTCTCTTCATTAAGAGCCAAAGATTGACCTTGGTCTTGATCAAGCGCTCTTCTAGCATCGATTTGATCTTGTCTCAAGGCAGTTTGTACAGATCTTCCTTAAGTGATTGCCTTGGTACCACTTGACATCCTGGAGAATGAATCAAACTCCTCTTGACTAGAGTCGTCACTATGGTCAACATGTTGAGGGTCTACATCTTGTCTTTGGCTTGAGTCATTTCCCTCCTCAGTGGATGGAGCATGTTGCGGTTGTGAAGATGAGGGCTCCACTTGAGTGGAGCATAGTTCTTCTCGATCCTCCATAAGGGGTTCCTCAATGGGGCGGATATATCCCACACCCATTCTTCCTATGGCATCCTAAGGCATTTCATCATCTACATCACAAGAATCAACACGCCCCCTTGGGGACCATCATATTCTTCGAAGGTCACACTACAAGATTCTATGACGGCTCTGGAGAGCTTATCATAGATTCTATAAGTGTGAGATTCGAGACCATAGCCAACAAAAATACCCTCTAATGCTTTAGACTCGAATTTGGACAAACGAACACCTTTTATGAGATAGAAACACTTAAAACCGAACACCCGGAAGTAGGATATGTTGGGCTTGTTGCCGGTAAGTATCTCATGTGGAGTCTTGTTGATTTCTTTGCGGAGGTAGAGCCGGTTTGATGCATGGCAAGCAGTGGAGATGGCTTCGGCCCAAAAGTTGTATGGAGATTTAAACTCCGCCAACATGGTCCTAGCCATATCAATAAGAGTCTGGTTCTTCCTCTCGGCCACACCATATTGTTGAGGGGTGTATGCAGCGGAATATTGATGTTTTATCCCCTCATCACTAAGGAAATCATTCAAGGTGTAGTTCTTGAACTCGATGCCATTGTCACATCTTATAATCGACACAGGAATATTGTATTGACGTTGAACCATGTTGATGAAGTCGATGAAGGTCTTTTGGGTCTCACTCTTAAACTTGATGAAATAAACCCAGGAGTATCTTGAAAAGTCATCAACAATCACCAAACAATATTTCTTCCCACCAAGACTTGCATGAGATGGAGGACCAAAGAGATCCACATGGAGGAGCTCCAAGATCTTGGTTGACTTGATGCGGTTCTTAGGCTTGTGAGGAGCATCATGCATCTTTCCTAGAACACATGCCCTGCAAACACGATCTTTGGCAAAGGAAATTTTTTCTTTTAGTCCAACAATATGGCCCTCCTTGTTGAGACTTTGCAAAGTTCTCATATTGACATGGGCTAGTCGGCGATGCCATAACCAACCCACATCAGCCTTTCTGAATAAGCACATCGCACTTGTAGTGGCTTGCCCCGAAAAGTCCACCACATACAAGTCATGTTTGACGTGCCCAACGAAAGCTACCTTGAGAGACTTGCTCCACATGAGGACCACAATATCATCATCAACAAAGACGGCAAAGCCCATCTTTCCAAGAGCACAGACTGAAAGTAAATTGTATCCAAGGGTCTCAACAAGCATGATGTTCACGAGTATAATGTCGCGAGCAACCACAACCTTGCCGAAACCCATTACCTGAGACTTTGACTTGTCGACATATGTCACGGTGATTTGATCATCATTTGGCTTTAAGTCCTTGACAATAGACGAGCTTCCGGTCATATGACTCGTGCAACCACTATAAAGCACCTTCTTTGACCCTCCGGAAGCATATGTCTACAAAAGATCAAGCTATTTTTAGGTACCCATTTTTCAATGGGTCCTCTTTTGTTAGCAACAAGGGTCTTGGGAACCCAAATAGACCAAGCAATATAACCATCATATGGGCCAACATATTGTGCATACACATCACCATAATAATCATGCATTAGAACATAGTGAGGGTTAGCACTTCCCGCAAAGTCATCATGAGACATAGTTTTACCACTTGTGGCCTTACTATCCATAATGGCCTTGTTGGTCTCATGTGCGGGCTTGGCCTTCTTATTCTTGTTGTTCTTATTCTTAGTTTTGGAGACAAAACCAATGCCCCCTTTTTCACCACTAGGCCTTTGCTTACTCAAAAGATCATCAATGGACTTGTTGCCTTGTGGAAATGTGGCCTTGGCTAGCTCCCCCTTCAACCTAGCATTTTCTTCAAGAATAGTTGTACTACTAGATGGAATGAAGTTACTAGGAGAGGGAATATTGGCCAATTGAGTTTGAACCGTTTCATGGGACTTTGTGAGTGACAAGAGTTCACTTTCCAAAGCCTTGTGAGCCTTGTCAAGCAAACTAAAGTCCTCGGCAAGTTTTTCATGAACCATACCAAACTCAATCTTGTCCTTTTTATCCCTTTTGCATTTAGAAATAGCATGATCACGTTATTTGATGAGTTTATTAACAATAATGTCATTGGCCTCATCAAGCCCTTCAAGTTTTAATTCAAGTGACATCCTAGTCTCTTGTTCTTCTTCTAGAGCATTGTTTAAAGCCTCAAGCTCAATCATGTGTTCATGCCCAAGTTTACATCTTACATCTAGAAGCTCTTGTGTGTGGGAAAGTAGATCTAAGTTGTTTCCAAAATGTATCTTAGCATCCCCTTGTAGGTTAGTCATAAACTCATCGAAAGCAATTAATTCCCTTTTAACATCAAGAGACATCTCATCATCAATTTCATCATTAGCTAAGGGAGTGGAGTGAGATGATGAGGATACCTCCGTTCCTCTTGCCATAAGGCAAGTGACATTCTTGATGGGAGAATTCTCATTTGGAGAATCGAAGAGTGAGAATGTCGGATTAGAAGTAGTGGCTAGAGCCGCCACACCATTAGAAGTTTCCTCTTCCTCCTTTTCATCATCTTCATTGTCGGGGGAGTATTCTTCATGAGTGATCAAAACAATTTATCCCGACTTCTTGTTGATGGGATTCTTCTTGATGAAGGGTTTCTTGTAAGGTGCTTTGAGAGTCTTCTTCAACACAAGCTTACCCCCATGATCTTCTCTCTTCTCATAGGGGCAACTCGCCACAAAGTGTTAGCGGTCACCACAATTGAAGCAAGTTCTCAATCTAGTGGTATTTTCTCTTTTCCCATTTGGGTTGCTTCTTCATTGCATTTCCATCTTGGCCTTAGCGGGGTTCTTCCAAAAGTTCTTTGCATAGAAGGCCATATATTGACTATGAGCAATCTTGACTTCATCGGGGTGGTCCATGGAGAGGCCTTCATCACTATCATCTTCATCCCCATGGTCCAAAGCTTTGGCCTTCAAAGCAACATTGACAACATTGCTCATACCAAGGGCACGAGCACGGGCATCTTTGGCATTCTTGGCGGCAACTTTGAAAGAGGCCATCTCTTGCATAACTTCATTGGAGGTCATGAGATTGTAGTTGTGTCTTCCTTGTAGGCTCTTCAAGTCGGTGGGCTCAAAGGGCATGAGTGCACTCACATATTTCCTTTTTATCCATGCATCATCCACATGTGAGGCACCCACATTTCTAAAAGCGGTTGCGGTGGTCTTGAGCCTACGGTACATGTCTTCATGATTTTCACCTTCCATCATGTAGAAGCCTTCGGCTTCATTGCTTAGTGCATCATACCGGTTCCTCCTCATGCTCTTATTTCCAACAAACAACACCGTGAGAGCATCCCAAGCTTCCTTGGCAATGCTGAAGTGCTCAATGTGTGGGTAATCCTTTGTACCCAATCCTTGTTGAATCATGTGCAAGGCAGTGGCATTGAGTTGACTATTGACAACTTCTCTTCTTGTCAAGTTGTTTGGATCCCCAATAAAGAGTCCATGCTCGATGATGTTCCATAGTTCAGTGCAAGAGCTGCACACATGAGTTTTCATTAGAGATTGCCATTGAGCAAAAGTAGCAGATTCTTCAAGCTTAGGTGGGTCACCTCTATTGTATACATGAGGGTGAGGGATTGGAGGGTCGGGAGAGTACCATGAATCACGGTGCTCGCCCTTCCCACCACCATTTTGTGTGGAGGAACTAGTGTTGTATTCTTTACCCCCCACCATCATACCCTCGGGGGATACCGGAGCATTCCCTTTAGGTAAAACGGATGGAGGCTCCTCTTGAGGAGAGGGGGATGATGAGCCATCTTTGTCTTTAAGAAGTTGCTCAAGCATTTTCTTGACTTCGTTGACCAAGGAAGAGCTCAATCTTGTTTCCAAGTTTTTGAGATCTTCCATGGTCACGGTTGTGTGCTCACCATCACCATCTCCATCATGGATACCCATACTCTATTAGGCGGTAAAGCCCAAATAAAGAGCCGAGGCTCTGATACCAATTGAAAGGATCGTATGGGCACCTAGAAGGGGGGTGAATAGGTGATACTTCAAATTTTCTTCTTTTTCAAATTAAGGTTTGACAAGAAAGGTAAATTCTCTAGATAATGCAACTATGGTGAATTTACCTATATGACAAGCAAGCACAATATAATACAACACTAAGCTAGAACAAGTAAGTAAAGTGCGGTAAAGGATAGAAGTAACCAAAGTGGTGGACGCGGAGACACAAGGATTTGTTTCCCGTAGTTCCTTCCTTTTGAGGGGAAGTACGTCTACGTTTGGAGAGGGGGTGGTTTCAAACCACCAATGCCACGAGAGGCCTCCCTTGTTCTCTGATGAATATCACCCCAACGGGTTCGATCCACCTTCCACTATATCGGCAACCTTCGAGGTGGAAGCCGACACCTTTACAACAAGTTTGGGGCACACATCCACAACTTAATTGGAGGCTCCCAAATACAAGCAAGCTGCCAAGACAAATCAAAGACAAGCTTGTAAGAACCAAATCTAGAACTAGGGTTTCCAAAGAAAACACTAGAGCAATGGGGGCCCTCAAGTGAATGAGGGGGAAATGAAGATCTCTTTTGGTGAAGTAGTAGATCAAGGCCTCCTCCTTCGATTCCCCAAAGATCAAAGACTTTGGGTGGTGGATTGAAGAGATCTTGGCGATTTGGTGGCTCTAATGGAGGTAGTAGTCTTCAATGCAAATGAGCAGCTTGTCCCAAGGTAGGTGGAGGGGTATTTATACCCCTTGAAGAAATCTGGCCGTTGGAGCATTAAATGAACCGGTACTACCGGTACTCAAGCGGTAGTACCGGTTGCAAGCGGTACTACCGGTCAAGTACCGGACCAAGTACCGGAAGTGGCATCACTTGGTTGACCCAGCGCCAGACCTGCACTGTACTGCCTTGCGGTAGTACCACCAAGCGGTAGTACCGGTCAGTAGAGGCGGTACTATCGATCAGGGCGGTAGTACCGATCCCAAGTACCGGTTGGTACTGAGCGAGAAGGGAAGGGTTGGTACTGAGCGAGAAGGGAAGGGTTGGTCCTTCCTCAGGGCTGCCCGGTACAGCCGAGCGGTACTACCGTGTCCAAGCAGTAGTACCTCTTGCCACAAGAGGTACTACCAGTTGGAGCGGTAGTGCCGCTCCGCGGTACCGGGTGGTACTGAGAAAAATCGAAGCCTTCACTACTCAGTCAGATGCAACCGGTACAAGCGAGCGGTAGTACCGGTGCCAAGCGGTAGTACCGGTCGTTTTTCCGGTACTAATGGTTGGCACAGAGACTTTGGCAAGGCAAATGTGGGCAAGGCAATATTTGTGCCACAATCTAGAAAACCTGGGATACACTTAGCGCACGATTAAAATGATAAGTGTGTTGTTATCAAACATCAAAATCACAAGGATAGGAAATTCTCTTTCACACTTGACTTAGGATTATTCGACATAGAAAGCAACATAACCTGCAATGAGTTATTAAAAAACATACATAGGGTCGACTCACGTTTCTCCCTTTATTTATCTGGTTTTCATGTTTAATCATCATTCATCCTTTCCTCTTGCTTGACATGAAGCCGTGTTTTCGGACAACAGCATAGTCGAAGAGTTGATTTTTCTGAGTAAACATTACTTGTTCCGAGATAAATTTTAGGTGCCAACGCCAGCTGACATAGAATAGTTAAAATATAAATATAAGGGGTAGTCCCCGAGTTAGTTTTTCGAATCATACCATTTTATTATTAGCGCATAGCCAGCATAAGCGTCTGACATATGAGAGTTCGGGTGATACATACACTACTTCTCCTATGTGTAAAAGGGACAAAGTAGTGCCAGATTCCATGGCCTTTTGGTCTCATCACCTGATTTTTCCACCCTGTTCTTTTGTGCTTCACGAGCATCTATTAGATAATATGAGTCATTGTGCAATGCTTTGCTTACAATGAATGGTCCTTCCCATGGGGGTGATAACTTATGCATTCCCGTTGTGCGCTACACTAGTCTGAGCACCATATCCCCTTCTCGGAAAACATGAGGTTGAACTTTCCGGCTATGGTAGCGTCGGAGATTTTGTTGGTATATTGCGGATCTGGACATTGCCAATTCCCTTGCTTCATCGAGTAAATCAACTCCATCTTCTCGAGCCTCTTTTACTTCGGCTTCCGAGTATTGCCTTACTCTTGGCGAGTCATACTCTATGTCAGCAGGCAAAACTGCTTCTGCTCCATACACGAGGAAGAATGGCGTATAGCCTATTGATCGATTCGGATTTGTCCTTAGACTCCATAGCACTGAGGGTAGTTCCTCTATCCAACAATCAGGTGATCTCTAGAGTGGCTCCATTAAACGGGGTTTTATCCCGGATAGAACTAAGCCATTAGCTCGTTAAACTTGTCCATTTGATTCTGGATGAGCAACTGACGCTACGTCGAGTCTTGTTCGGTTTTCCCACAAAAACGTGTGAAAGATCCTTCGGCAAAATTTGTGCCATTATCTGTGATTACACTGTGCGGGTAACCATATCTCAAGATTATATCTTTTAGGAATGTGACAGTTGTTTTTCCATCCAACTTATTGAAGGGTTTCACTTCTATCCATTTGGTAAACTTATCAACCATCACTAGTATGTGGGTCATGCCCCCCCTTCGCTGGTTTGAATGGTCCTACCATATCCAGGCACCATACTGCAAATGGCCAAGTGATCGGTATGGTTTTTAATTCTGATGCTGGTAAGTGTGATTTTGACGCATAATGCTGGCAACCACTGCATTTTCTCACAAGTTCCTGTGCTTCTGCCAGCGCACTTGGCCAATAAAATCCATGTCGAAATGCCTTGGCTACCAATGCTCTTGACGATGCATGGTGCCCACATTCTCCCTGGTGAATGTCCAACAGTATTTCTTGACCTTTCTCTGGGCTTATGCAACGCTGCCGTACACTCATCACACTTCTTTTATATAACTCCTTGTTGATTATTGTGTATGATTTTGCTCTTCTTTCAGTTTGCCTTGCCAATATCTCATCGTCTGGCAAAGTTCCATCTTTCAAGTAGTTGAATATTGGTTGTGCCCATGCTGGTATCAGCGGTGCCAGATTTGTTTCTTCATCAATTTCCATTGGTTCAGCCGACATATGTTCTGCCGACATGACCTGAGGAGTCCCCGAGTGTGATTCGGCAACCCCTGAGGTGAGCAGGACAGTCCCCGAGTGACTCGAACCTGCCCCTGAGTCAATATCCATTGGCACAACATTTGTCTCCTGATTTGCCGGGGTGATCCTGATTGACTCGGATTCTGGTGACAGCTTGATCGATGGTTTCCTAAGATGTTCCAATGCTATTACTGGTGGTATTGCTTGCCAAGATGAGCCTAACTTGGATAGTACATCCGCTGCCTCATTCTCTGCTCTGGGTATGTGATGGAATTCACACCCGTCAAAGTATCCCAAAATTTGTTGCACATGAAAACGATATAGTGCCATATTTGGATTCAACGCGTCACAATGCCCAGATACTTGCTGGATCACCAAATCCGAGTCACCAAAACACATTATCCTTTTGATGCCAATATCATTCTTTCGATGGCCCTGATCTTTGTCGGGTTAGCCTCAATTCCTCGGCTGGATACAAGAAATCCGAGTAACTTCCCAGCCGGGACACCAAATGTGCATTTTTTCGGGTTAAGTTTCATCCGGAATCTTCTTAAGTTTTTATCACCACATCATCGACGTATACTTGAACATTTTTGTCCAATTGATCTTGCAAACATTTTTGCATGCATCTTTGATATGTTGCACCTGCATTTCTCAATCCAAACGGCATGGTAGATAGCAATAAGCCCCATATGGGATGATAAAAGCTGTCTTTATTTGATCATTCGGATTCAGTGGTATTTGGTGGAAACCAGAATACGCGTCCACAAATGACAACAACTCACACTCGGCAGTAGAGTCTATGACTTGATCGATCCGTGGCAGGGTAAATGGATCTTTTGGACATGCCTTATTGAGGTTCGTGTAATCAATACACATGCGCCAGACCACTGCCACGTTCGAGTCATCCTTTTTCTTCTTGACCAATACTGAATTTGACAACCAATCTGGGTGCAGTACTTTCATGATAAATCCAGCAGCTAAGAGCCTGGCCATCTCAGAAGCTATCACTTTCCTCCTATCTTCGGCGAAGCGGCGGAGGGGTTGCTTCACCGGATTGGCATCTGGCCTTACATGAAGAGAGTGCTCAGCCATCTCCCTCAGAACTCCTTGCAAATCCTGTGTGGACCATGCAAAGATATCCCGATTCTCACGGAGGAAGCTGGTGAGCTCGCTTTCCTATTTGTCAGTTAGCCCAGCCCCAATAGTAACTGTGCTGGGAAAGTCTCATCCACCTGCGCCTTCTTGGTTTCCTTGGTAGCTTGGAATAATACACTGCCATGCGGGTTAGTAAGTGCCGGCATGGACATTTGTGCTGCTTTGGCCAATGCTGCCACTTCCATCATTTGGTGTTTTCCCTGTGCTATCACCAGTGACTCGTCCAGCGAAGATCCGGCTGAGGCACAAGCAATAGATCTTTTGTAGTCTCCTTCGACTGTGATAACTCCGCACGGACCTGGCAGTTTCATCTTCAAGTAAGCAATGTGAGGAGTAGCCATAAACTTTGCCATAGCCGTCCTGCCTAGTAAAGCATGGTATGAGCTGACCAAGTCAACCACCTTGAACTCTATGGATTTAGTGCGATAATTCACTCTGTTGCCGAATAAGACGTCAACCCAGATCTTGCCAATTGGCTCGCAGGACAATCCCGACACAATGCCATGAAAAGTTGTCTTAGTCGGCTCTAGCATGTTCATAGTAATGCCTAACTTGAGCATGGTATCCTTGTACATGATGTTGATGCTACTGCCATCATCAATCAATACCTTGGAAAATTTCACATTGATATCAGGGCCCATGAAAGTTAGATCCAAGACAAGAGCATAACCTCCTGGTGTTGGCATGATCTTGGGGTGATCCTTTATGCTCCAAGTTATCTCCTGCTCGGACCAATGCATGTACTTTGGAATTGCCAGGATTGTGGCATTCACCTCCATCATCCTTCTTTGCTGACTCTTCTTGTCATTCGGCTCCATGACAAATACGACATAACTCTGGTGGTGCTCTCTATACTCGTTTTTGTTCCCATGGCCGACATGAGCATCATCACCTATCGGGCTATGCACCTGATGCACAACCTCTCTTCTTTCTTGATTATGATACCTCGGTTGTCTGTTCTTGTATCTATGCTCATCTCCAACGGCTTGGGCATTTCCTCCTGTGAGTGGTGGAGGGGGAGGTGGTGGTAGTTGCTTAGTCGGCGAATCCACTATATCTCCTTTCTGAAACCAAGTGCATTGCCTTGTTGTGTGATTGGCTGGCTTACTCGGACTTGGAGTATGAAATTTGCACGGTTGGTCCAATATCATCTTGTAAGTATATTTCTGCATGTCCTGATATGGCTTTGTTTGTTTGTATGGCCTTTTGCCATCATTCTTTGGTATCCACTGCTGTTGTCCACTTGTCCTTTGATGTTGGCTACCTCCAGCATCTGGATGATCCTGACTGATAGCCGCAACTTGGGTCGAACCATACATGTAGCCTGGCCTTTCATCTCTTCTTTTGCTTCTATACTCGGCTCTTTCATGGCACCTTTGCGATCCGGCAATGTCATAGATCTGAGTCTCAGTTAACCCGTCTGCCGACATGAGCAGAGGCTGAGTCGGATCTCCTAACGCATACGAGTCAGCAATCCTTATTGTTTCTGCCAAGCTCGCCGGCATATCTCTCTGTAACCTTTGCCATAACACACTTCCATGTCTGCATCCGGGTGCAAACCATGCGGTAGCATGTGACTCAATTACCCCTTCGCAAGAGTTACGCATTGTGCACCATCTTGTGAAGAACTCTATGTCTGTCTCATTCGGCCTTTGTTTGCACATTGCTAGCTATTGTGGGCGATTCGGCCTCTTGTAGGTTCTTGTGAAATTTCTCACAAAAGCATCCTGAAAATCGATCCAGTTGTTGATGCTTCCGGGTGGCAATTTATTAAGCCACACCCGTGCTGGTCCCTCTAGCATCTACGGCACGTATCGTACTGCCCATCTCAAATTTCCCTGCACGATTTTTACAGCAGTTCCATAATTTATAAGCCAGTCTTCAGGCTTTGTTCTTCCATCATAAGTCTTTGTTCCTCTGTCCAGCTGAAAGTTGGGTACTGGCGGTTCCTTCATGATCCTTGGGCCAAAACATGGTGGACCCTGTGCTTGGGACTCAATCAGCTCTACCATCTTTATTCGATCAAGCTTTAGTCTTGCATCATCAGTTGAAGGTTTCTGCCTCTGAGTCTGGCTCCCATTGCTTGGTACGCGTGATCCGGAAATTCATACCCGTCATTCACCATCGCCGAGTAATCATCATTGTACATGTTTGTGTTCGGGTCTGCAGGTTGTTGTACTGCTTTTCCCAAGCTTTGCTGTCTCTTTTCGGATTGAGCTCACGCATTATTCAGAGCTGGATTTCCTCCTCCTTCCGAGTGAGTTCCACGCCTAGGTTGAGGCGCAAAATTTTGCCCTCCGTTGTCATTCCTTTGTCCTGCTTGCCTTTCTCGGCCTGCATTTTCCTGGTTCTCATTTCCCTAAACATTATTCCTTCTTGTTCCTTGTGCATGTGCTGGGTTTACCTAAGCCATAGCCTGGTCATAGGTAACCATTTGCTTGTTTCTCCCTGAATCCACACTCTTTTCTTTTCTCTGTCTTGGCGCCACTCCGGGTGAGGAAGCTGTATGACCTGCTGATCTTGCCGGGATTGGATTTGCCGAGTGAACCAGCTGTGATCTTCCTGCTATACCCGGATTTGCCCTATAGTATGCTTCATTCAGCATCCCATGCTGCTCTTACCATTTCATTGACTCGCTCTTGTTGCTTTTTCTTTGCTTCACCCGTCAAATGAGGGAGCTCTGCCATTGCTGCCTCTGCGGCTCTCAGGTTTGCTGCTGCAGTATTGTATGTTGGTCGCATGGCTGTTTCGTTGCTATTTTCTGGTGTTACCTTTGACGTTGCATCTGCCAACTCCTCATTGAGGTTTCTCCCTCTTAACCTCGTTGCATCAAGCCGGGTCTTTGCGCCCTTGACTCGATTTGCCGAGTTGAGCTCTTCGATTGTGATATCCACATCTTGCTGTAACTGCGCTAACTCCTTTGCCTTCTCCAGAACCTTTATCCGGGCCTCCTCTAACTCGGCCTGCACACGTGCCGGATCAGCTGCTTGCGCTACTGGCGCTGCCAACTTGTCTATTGCCTCTTGCAGCTCTTTGGCTCTCTTACTTCTAGCTATGTTCTTTGGCTTTTCTAGCGGTGCCTTTGCTGTTCTTGCAGCCCTTGGCGTTTCCTCTTGATTTCCTCCATCAGGATCCTCGTTCACTATGGGAGCTACCGGAGGTGCTGCCGGGTTAGGAGCTGTCATCATTACCTCAACGGAGACGAGCTGGTGAAGTTTTCCTGCGACAGGAACGCTGGTGGATTCGGCGCCAGGATGATGCGCTCCGGATACGCGTGCTCCACGCGCACCACGACGTAGATCTGGTGCTCACCGAACTTGATGAAGTGACCGCCCCTAGGGAACGGCTTGGTCCCGAAGCATCCCGCATTGTCGCTGACGAAGTTGAGCGCTCAAAACCTCCGGATGAGGCCGGAGTAGACGCGCTCGCCGGTCTTGGCGATGATGTTGCCCATCCGGATGAAGACTCCATCAAGCACCTTCTTATGCCCCACGGTGGGCGCCATCTATCGTGGTGGTGTCACGGCAGATGCCATGGGTATGCTTAAGTTGGGGGCCGAATGGATGCTTGTGGTCACCGGGGAGGGTGTGCATGGTCTTGCCGCGCACGAAGAACAAGATGAACTCTCCACACTTGAGAATTTTATTGATCCTAGATGTTTACAAGTGCTCCTTGAGCTGTATGAACAAAGCTTCAGTGCCTTATTTCCCTACTAGGTCCAACCTCCTCAAACCCTAGCTATGCTTCTCCTTATATAGGCGATGGTTAGCTAGGTTACACCCCTTTGGGTCCTAGGGTTACTGTTTGGATCTTGGTTTTAACTGTACGGGCCGGGTCATGGGCTTGTACTAAGCCCAGTGGCCCAGTCCATAAAGTTAGACAACTAACGGTCTTGACGTACGTCGCCTCCAGTTCTTTTGGCGTCATGCAGTAACTTTGTACATCATCCCTTGCTTTAGGCGTCACTCGGCTCCTTTCGTGTCACCCAGTGTCGCCCTTCTCTTTTGACCGTGCTTTACCATGGTCACTCCTGAACCTCACTCGAAAAGGTGCCACGCGTCCTATGAGACTCGGCCCTCCCTCGTGAGACTCGGCTAGTTGGTTTCTGCAAGATTAACATACTTGTCTTAGCCGACATGGTTTCTATGTCGACCACACATGACTATCTTATCGGCCGTTCTTGCTCGGTCTGATTCTTTCTTTACTCGGCGCAAGCCAAGCTAGGCAATGTTTTACATTTTATGACCCACTAGTGGAAAAAGGGCTATCCGTTCATGACCCCTCAGAGCATTTGTCCCGGTTGCGCCACCAACCGGGATTAATGCTGGCACGCGTCCCGGTTGGAGCGGGCACGGGGCCAGGGTCATGCGTCCCGGTTGGTAAGGGGGAATACGTCCCGGTTGGAGCCACCAACCGGGACTAAAGGTTTGGCCACAGCCACGTGGCATGGCACGCACCTTTAGTCCCGGTTTCTGGCTCCAACCGGGACTAAAGACCCCCTGCCCTCTATAAATGCAACGCCCCAGCCCCCTCTGCCTCCACTATGTTTTTTCGAATGGTGGAAGGGTGAGGGGGTGTGCTAGTTTTTTCTCATGCATGCATTGAAGGTGTTTGTTGAAATGTTTGATTGAATAATCCCGTTGAATTTCTCATAGAACAAAAATATAGAAGGTGTCCGAGACGCACTTGAGCTTTCTCCTCTTTATTTCCCTCGATCGAGGTTAGCAATCTTATCTTTTCTAGGTCATTGATACAATTCATGTGTCGGTGTGAATTGGTTATTTCACTATTTATGATGTCCTGTTTTTTGAAAAACTTACTTATATGATGCAGATGAACGGTCGAGAATGGATGTACGGTGACCGGCGCGTAGCCGGGTATATCAAAGGCGTGGATAAATTTATCGATGTGGCTACGGCAAACAAAGAGAGTGGATTTATACGTTGTCCATGTGTTCAATGTCGGAACAACAAGGAGTACT
The DNA here is from genome assembly GCA_910589765.1 of Avena atlantica. NCBI lineage: Eukaryota > Viridiplantae > Streptophyta > Magnoliopsida > Poales > Poaceae > Avena > Avena atlantica. The sequence goes on along the minus strand of OU342738.1, from coordinate 197,573,915 downwards.
CTTCCTCGAAAATCATTCGCGGCCACCTGATTATGAAAGGTTTCATGCCCAACTATAATTGCTGGACCAAGCACGGGGAAATAGGGGTTATGATGGAAGATGGTGAAGAAGAAGATGATGATAACAACTATCATCATATGTTTCCTGAATACAGTGATACTGCAATGGAAGACAATGGAGAGGAAAGAGGTGAAGAACGGGCATCAGATGAGCCGACTGATGAACTTGGTAGGGTCATTTCTGATGCAAAGCGAGACTATGAAACAGAAAATGAGAAGTTGAAGTTAGAGGGCATGTTAGGAGATCATAAGAAATTGTTGTACCCAAATTGTGAAGATGGCAGCACAAAGCTCGGTACCACACTGGAATTGTTGCGATGGAAGGCAGAGTGTGGTCTAACTGACTCCTCATTTGAAAAGATGCTGAAAATAATGAAGCCGAAGTTTCCAAAACATAACGAACTTCCCGAGAGTACCTACGAAGTAAAGAAGACTCTCTGTCCTCTCGGATTAGATGTGCAAAAGATACATGCATGCATTAATGACTGCATCCTCTACCGCGGTAAGGAGTATGAGAATTTAGATAAATGCCCGGTATGCAATGCGTTGCGGTATAAGATCAGACGAGATGACCCTGGTGATGTTGAGGGAGAGCCCCTCCGGAAGAGGGTTCCTGCTAAGGTTATGTGGTATGCTCCTATAATACCAAGGTTGAAACGCATGTTCAGAAACAAAGAGCATGCCAGGTTGTTGCGATGGCACAAAGAAGACCGTAAGAAAGACGGGAAGTTGAGACACCCTGCTGATGGGTCACAGTGGAGAAAAATCGAGAGAGACTTCCCAGACTTTGCAGGTGACGCAAGGAACTTATGGTTTGGTCTAAGTACGGATGGCATGAATCCTTTTGGGGAGCAGAGCTGCAGTCACAGCACCTGGCCCGTGACTCTATGTATCTACAACCTGCCTCCTTGGTTGTGCATGAAGCGTAAGTTCATTATGATGCCAGTTCTCATCCAAGGCCCGAAGCAACTGGGCAACGACATTGATGTGTACCTTAGGCCATTAGTTGAAGAACTCTTACAGTTGTGGGGCAAACCAGGTGTACGTGCGTGGGATGAGAACAAACAGGAGCCATTTGATCTACGAGGGTTGTTATTCGTAACCATCAATGATTGGTCTGCTCTTAGTAACCTTTCAGGACAGACAAACAAGGGATATAAGGCATGCACCCACTGTTTAGATAAGACCGAAGGTACATATTTGCATAAATGCAAGAAGGTTGTGTACCTGGCGAATCGACGATTTCTTCCGACCAATCATCCCGTAAGAAAGAAAGGCAAGCATTTTAAAGGTGAGGCAGATCACCGGAAGAAGCCTAAACTCCCTGCTGGTGATGATGTATTTGGTATGGTCAAGGACATAGAAGTAATCTTTGGAAAGGGTCCCGGCGGTCAATCAGTTCCGAACGACGTCGCTACAGGACACGCACCCATGTGGAAGAAGAAATCTATATTCTGGGAGCTGCCATATTGGAAAGTCCCGCGTGTCCGCTCTTCAATCGACGTGATGCACGTGACAAAGAATCTCTGCGTGAACCTGCTAGGATTCCTAGGCGTGTATGGGAAGACAAAAGATACACCTGAAGCACGGGAGGACCAACAAATTATGAAAGACCCAAAGAACATGCATATACATAACAAGACGGATAAAGGGCGTCACTTAAGTCGTGCCAGCTATGCTCTTACCAAAGCAGAGAAGGAAATCTTTTTTGAAGTCCTTTACAGTATCAAGGTGCCGTCGGGCTTCTCATCTAATATAAAGGGGATAATAAATATGGCAGAGAAAAAGTTCCAAAACCTGAAGTCTCATGGCTGTCACGTGATTATGACGCAGTTGCTTCCGATTGCATTGAGGGGGCTTCTACCGGAAAATGTTCGAGTACCCATTGTGAAGCTGTGTTCATTCCTCAATGCAATATCTCAGAAGGTAATCAATCCAGATATTCTGCCAAGGTTACAGAAGGATGTGGTACAATGTCTTGTTAGTTTTGAATTGGTGTTCCCACCATCCTTCTTCAATATTATGACGCATCTCCTGGTTCATCTAGTGGAAGAGATTGCCATTCTCGGTCCGGTATTTCTGCACAATATGTTCCCCTTTGAGAGGTTCATGGGAGTCTTAAAGAAATATGTTCATAACCGTGCTAGACCAGAAGGAAGCATCTCCAAGGGATATGGAACAGAGGAGGTCATTGAGTTTTGTGTTGACTTTATTCCTGACCTTAAGCCGATTGGTGTTTCTGACTCGCGGCATGAGGGAAGACTAAGTGGAAAAGGCACGCTGGGAAAGAAAGCAATGATATGTAGGGACGGGGATTCTTTCACTAAAGCACACTACACAGTTCTACATAATTCCACCTTGGCAGCTCCGTATATCGAGGAACACAAGAATATTGTACGCTCCAAAAACCCGGGGAAGCCTGAATCATGGATTACAGATGAACACATGAAGTCTTTCGGTGGTTGGATGCGGACACATCTCTTGAATGACACCACTGTTGGAGATCAGCTATACTTGTTGGCCGCGTCACCATCTTCTACTGTATTGAATTTCCAAGGGTACAAAATAAATGGGAATACATTCTACACGATCGCCCAAGATAAAAAGAGCACCAACCAAAATAGTGGTGTCCGCTTTGATGCAATAGACGAGAATGGACAAAAGGACACATATTATGGTTACATAGAGGAGATATGGGAACTAGACTATGGAGTCTCTTTTAAGGTCCATTTGTTTCGCTGCAAATGGGTAAACCTGAATGGGGAAGGGGTAAAGATAGACCAGTTGTACGGAATGACAACAGTGGATCTCAACAATCTTGGTTATAGAGATGAACCATTCGTCCTATCTAATGATGTGTCTCAGGTTTTCTATGTGAAGGACATGTCCTCCAGACCAAAAAAAAGAAAAAATATGCAAACGAATACATCATATGATGAGCCAAAGTGTCACATAGTTCTTTCAGGTAAAAGAAACATCATGGGAATCGAGGACAAGACAAACATGTCAGAAGATTATAATAAGTTTGATGAAATTCCGCCCTTCACAGTGAAAACTGACCCAAGCATTCCATTAAGTAAAGAAGATGCTCCATGGTTACGTCTGAAGCGGTCATAAGGAATGACATATGCCAAGAAGTTCATGCTCATATTATGTAATATCTTTCGCGGTTTGTGGCCTTTAGTCCCGATTTTGTAGTCTTAGTTTTTAATATTAATAAATGTCTTGAGTGTTAGTCCCGTTTTGTGGCTGGACCGGGAGTGCCTCTATGACCAGTTTCTTGGAGATGCCGGAGGACTGGGATCCGGCGGCATCTCCCTGAAACTGGTCGTAGTGGTGTCCCTGCTCTCGAAAACCATCTTGCAGCTTGTAACTTCTCTAACTAGATCAATACGCCTGGGAGCTAACTAATTTCACATATTAGGGAGTGCCTCTATGACCAGTTTCTCGGAGATGCCGGAGGACTGGGCTCCGTCGGCATCTCCCTGAAACTGGCCGCAGTGGTGTCCCTGCTCTCGAAAACCATCTTGTAGCTTGTAACTTCACTAACTAGATCAATACGCCTCGGAGCTAACTAATTTTACATATTAGGGAGTGCCTCTATGACCAGTTTCTCGAAGATGCCGGAGGACTGGGCTCCGTCGGCATCTCCCTGAAACTGGCCGTAGTGGTGTCCCTGCTCTCTAAAACCATCTTGGAGATGCCTCAAACTGGCTGGAGGACTGGACTCACAAGGATGCCTATTTATAGTACAAGCAGCTCGGCATAATGTCGACACTCACCCCTATTATTAATGCTGACTCATCTTTAGTCCCGGTTGGTGTCTCCAACCGGGACTAAAGGTTCATCTTTAGTCCCGGTTGGTGACACCATCCGGGACAAGGTACAAGCCGCACGACATAATGTCGACACTCACCCCTATTATTAATGTTGCCTGGCCCACTCTGCTGCAATCCCTTCAGTCGCGGTTGGTTTGTACTACAGGTACATGATCTATCGCCCGTGATTTTTTGGAAAAAATCATTTTTAGACTCGCAATATGTGGTTTCTTCAGAGATCCAATGCAAGTTCTAACGATGCTCGCCCCCTATCTTCATGCACACCGGTTCGACCATAGTTAGAAATTCAGATAATTCAAAACGGGCATAATAAATTCAAAAAAAATCCGAACAATGAAAATCCTTCACAAAAATAGAAAATGGTTTTGAATTACTTATAAGTTAATTCATTTTTAATTGTAAATGGTTCATATTTTAAATGGTTACATTAATTATTTTTTAAAAATAGAAAATGGTTTTGAATTATTTATTCAAATCCAAACACTTTTTATGTTTAAAGTTTTTCTAAATTCCAAATTAATATTTAAAAAATATAAGTTAATTCATTTTTAAATTTAAATGGTTACATTAATTATTTTTTAAAAAATAGAAAATGGTTTTGGATTATTTATTCAAATCCATACACTTTTTATGTTTAAAGTTTTTCTAAATTCCAAATTAATATTTAAAAAATATAAGTTAATTCATTTTTAATTTTAAATGGTTACATTAATTATTTTTTAAAAATAGAAAATGGTTTGGATTATTTATTCAAATCCATACACTTTTTATGTTTAAAGTTTTTCTAAATTCCAAATAAATATTTAAAAAATATAAGTTATTTCATTATTAATTTTAAATGGTTACATTAATTATTTTTTAAAAATAGAAATTGGTTTTGGATTATTTATTCAAATCCGTACACTTTTTATGTTTAAAGTTTTTCTAAATTCCAAATTAATATTTAAAAAATATAAGTTATTTCATTATTACTTTTAAATGGTTCATAGTTTAAATGGTTACATTAATTATTTTTCAAAAAATAAAATGGTTTCGAATTAGTTATTCAAATTCAAACACTTTTTATGTTTAAAGTTTTTCTAAATTCCAAAGTAATTATCATTTAAAAAATATTACAAATTTAAACCCCAAAATAAAAAATAAGGCGGGAACAGAGAGAAAATAACTGAAAAACTTTGAATACAGGGGAATACGTCCCAGTTGGAGCCACCAACCGGGACTAAAGACCCCCTACGCGCGCGCCCCTTCGGCTGCTGAAAATTGGAGTATACGTCCCGGTTGGTGGCTCCAACCGGGACGTATGCCCTTTTAGTCCCGGTTGGAGCCACCAACCGGGACGTATACTCCCTCCCCTTATAACTTCTCTTCTTCTTCTCTGCTTCTCTGTTTCATCCACGACGCCGCCAGGCTGCCCGTGCACTGCCTCCGGCCGCCACCGCCGCGCGCTCCCCGACAACCGCCGCCCACGCGCTCCCCGACGATCGCCGCCCGCGTCTCTTCCCGCCGACGACCGCGCCGCCCGCGCCCTTCCCCCACCGCCGCGCGTTAGGTACGCCCCCTACCTCTGTCCTCCCCCTCCCTCTGCTGCTGCTGGTGGGCGGCGGCGGCTGCTGCTAGTATAGGTGCTGCTGCATGGGCCGGCAGCCGGCGAAGATGGAGGAGGACGAGCCTCCCTTCTGCAGGTCAAAGGAGGAGGGTACGGTGGCCGCTGTCCAGCCCGGCCGGCAGCCGGCGAAGACGGAGGAGGATGACGCCTTCCATCAAAGCGGCAGGGGCTCCGGGCTGGGGAGAGGGGTGGCACCATGGGGAGCGCGAGATGAGGGGGCGCTCGCCGGTACACCGGCCACCACGGGCAGAGACTGCCGGCGGCAGTGGCGTAGCCACATAGAGAGCTGTGTGGTCACTTTACCACATAGGTTTTTGGCAAATCCTTTATTGACAAGTATAAATTCAGAAAAAAATATTAAAAAAACCAGTAGAAATATATGTATTTGACATCACATAGTTGAAATGACAACACAAACCTGGAACTCTGGCTCCGCCACTGGCCGGCGGCAAGATTCACCACGGGTAGAGGGTGATTGGTGTAGTTTGGAAGAGTCGGGTCCTCTCAATTGCCTCAAGTATCTTGGTTTACATGGACTGGAGAATCGTCTTATATTTTAGTATGTTTGTATAGAAAACTGATTGAAATTTTAGCACCATTATGCATAGGATTAGTTGGTTAGGACAAATGTTTACAACCCAATTGATCGCAAGATCAAGTGCTAGTCTTGCACCATTTATTGTTATTTTTTCCTTCATTTTTTTACTATGAATACCCATTGTGAAATTCCTGAGCCCGCCACTGCTTCCGGCGACCGCATGCACTACCGTATGGGATCCGGCAACTGGCGTCGTCGACCACACCATGAGCGACAACAATAATGAACATGGTGCTCCTGCGATGAAGTTTATGTGATATTATTCACTTTGTTTGCACTAGCCGTTGCTAGATTTATAGATCTATTAGATGTGCGTGTTTGGCTGTATGTGTTTAGATATGCTATTGTTTGCTTATGTAATGTTGATTTCTGTAATTAATCTATGCCAAAATGGCTTAAAAATATTCCAAAAGTTGTTACGTGCCTGACACATCTGAACAATGGGAAGAAATTTAGGGTACGTACAGAGTCATTGTTTGCTAGGTGTGGGCACGCACGCAGGCTAGCTAGCTGGGCGCGAAGTGGTCGAGAAGCAGGTACACCGTCGCGTCCGACATCCCGCCGGTCTCCTTCCGGTCGACGCCCTGTGTCGCTGCCGCCGCCGCGACCTCGCTAGGTTTAGGGTTTCTCTTCATTTTTATTATTGTGTATGTATATATTAGGGTTTCTCTGAATTAGGGTTTATATCTCTCAACACCGTACCTAACTTTCTCCTTTAGCCGCTTTGACTTATTCGTTTTTCCACCTATGCAGAAAATATGGACCCACACGTCAGAGACGAAGAAAAGGAAGAGTTGATCCAAGGTTTGATCCGTGGGGAAGATAATTTAGACGTATCAACGTTTCTGAACAACTCCGGTGAGGGTGATCCTCTTTTTAATCGAGAAGACGACCGCTCCGGCGAGGTGCATGTAATATAAATCAATTCATTAATTAATCATCTGCTATCTATATAGAAATAGTAATGACGATCTTTCTTCTTTTAGCCCTCCGGATCGAAGGAATCTACTGAAAAGAGCAGACGAGGCCCAACCAAAAAGTTGCAAGACCATGAGAGGTTCAGGATCGAAGATGTCGCTGATGACGGCAAACCGACAGCTCCCGAAGTTGTCGCAACCAAATTTGTGGCACAATACGGAGTAATCGTTAGGGACTTAATCCCGATCACCATTAGAAATTGGAATAGGCCTGCTAATGCGGATGAAGAGGGAACATGTTTATTTGTCCCTAACCACGCCAAAGATTTACTGTGGAAGAGGCTCATGGTTAATTTCAAACTACCGAAGATAGAGCTGGATCCAAATGCGGAGGATCCAGTTGAGGACGCCTTACAACATGGGAGAGCCATGGAGGCTAAGGTCAGGGAGTGGGCTTTGAAGAAGATCGCCCAGTGTTTCACCAACTGGAAAAAAAGATTGCACCTTGACTATGTCGTGAAAAACAAGACTCCCGATTTCAAGAATATTCAGTTTGAGAAGATAAAACCATTCTGGGCTGAGTTTGTGGAATACAAGAAATCAGAAAAAGCTAAGAAAATGTATGAAACGAATAAGCTGAATGCTGCTAACAAGAAGTATCACCATACTATGGGGCAAGGTGGCTACAGGGCTGGCATTCCTAAGTGGGAGAAACTTGAGAATGAACTGCGTGCTAAAAAGATCACCCCAGAGACAGACGATTGGGTAGAACGTGCAAGGAATTGGTTTTACGGGCATGGGGGCACGTTGGATTCGGAAGGGAGGTGTATATATAACATACGACATAAAGAAGACCCCTTGCCAATCGAGAGGATCAGAAAAGCAGTAAAGGCTGTTAAAGATGGGGACTTCATTCCCGATAGAGAGAATGATGAGCTCACACTCGCCCTTGGAAATAAGGAACATGATGGACGAACACGAGGCACAAGAGGCTCCCAACCATGGAGGACTGGGTTTCCCGAAGAGAGGAAGAAATATCCTGATAGAAGCCGTCAGAGGAGAAAGGACAGGGTGGAAGTTGAAGCAAATAGTCAGAAAGAGCGAATGCGTTTAATTGAAGAACGATTAAAGCAACAACAAGATGAAATTAACGCACTTAAAGAGCAAAGTACTACCGGCCCATCTCAGAAGCACACTGCATTCGATGCTACCGGCCTATCGAATAATCGAAAAAGCAGTGTGGCTTCCACCGAGGTCCCGGGTGATGACAATGGCGATGACGATGATGCACCGATGATGGCTCATGTTGGCTACCCAGTGGATGATATCACAGAGATGACATACTGCGAGCTACATGTCAAAGTTGTGAACATATCAATGAAGGTGGCGGTCGGCTATGCCTTACCAATTGGACCCACACCAACTTACCACTGTCGTCCGGTTCCAGAGGGCTACGCTGTTGTCGGCGTGGATGAAATCATGCCCACCTTTGAAGTTTTGGATCTTCACTACCCTGCAGGTGAAGGGGATGTGACTGTGCTGGGAGACGCAAAAAATGTCACCATTCTATGGCCGAAGGAATGTATCGTGCCTCGAAATCACACGCCAAGGCCATCTTCGCCGCCGCCTCACCCGTCTCCAGCGAGGTCGTCGCCGCCACGGCAGCCGTCTTCGTCGCCTCACCCGGCTCCGTCGCCTCACCAATCTCCGGCGCAGCCATCGCCGCGGGAGCCATCACCGGCGCCTAAGGGTCAAAAGCGTAAGCGTACCGCTACTGTGCCTCGTGGTAAGCGATCGCCGAAACGTAAACAAGAGCCTCTTTCAAAAGTACCAAAGGTTCCTCCCAAGAGAGCTTATGACTGTACTGAAGAGGAGACTGCGGCGATCGTTGATGCGGAAACGACAGCGTTTTTCGCTAAGCTGAGGCGGCCGAAAGAGCCAAAGTTCCCCAGCACCAAAGAAGAAAAAGCCAAAGTATTGAAAATGCTAAAGAATCTTCATCAACCCGAGCCAAAGCTGTCATCAGACTATGAGCGTTCTATTCTCAAGTCACATGCGGCACAAAAAGCCTCGAAGAGCAGTACTGATGCAAGCGAGAAACCTGTTGCCCAGCTCGGAGAACAAGCAAAACAGACTTGCGCCCCTCTCAAGGTGATTTCTCAAACCAATGTGGGGTCGAGCAAATATGGGGCCGAAGAGCAGTATGATCCAGAGGTAGTTGCACAATACGGAGAAGCTGCCGCTGCTCAAGGTATGAGTATTGCCCAGTACTTATCCCAGTTAGAGTTCTTCCCCGTGAGTGAAGTAACATACAGATACCAGTACGGCAAACCTCTCGTCAAACCTGAGGAGATAAACAATCTTCCAACAAAAATGCGAAGATTGCATAACTGGTACATGCATGCCACAAGGGCCAGGGCTAACTTGATAGTGCTGAGGATTACAAAAAAGCATCATGAGAAAGAAAAGGATGACATGATATCCATTGAATTTGATGAACTATTTCAATTATTCAATCAAGACGCCTTGGACAAATCGATCATCAGTGCCTATTTTCTGTAAGTACTAATTCTGTAATTAATTTAGTCTCCAGCTATATTATTTTGTTTATTGCATATATATAATCATACTGTAATATGCAGAATGAAGATTCTCGAATGCAGCAGAGGACAAATCTATGACATTGGCTTCATTGACCCATATTGGGTTCATGAAGCTAATCTCAAAATAAGCCCCAGGATACGGAGGATAATATAGTACACGCGTTTAAGGTTTCAAGAAACCAAAAGAGAAATACTATTTCCTTACAACTTCGAGTGAGTGTTATTGTCTTGTATACACTTTCTATTTCGCTTACTCGATGTTAAGTATATAATTGATTAGTTATGCATTTGCAGCTTCCACTATATTCTGTTAATCATTCAACTTGACAAAGGGCGTGTACTAGTCATGGACTCGAAACATAAACCCCTTAAGACGTGGAAGGACATGCAGATACTTCTCCAGCGGTAATTCTAATCATTACGACACTATATCGGCAACGTTCGTGAATTTTATGATATCAAGTAATTAATAACTTATTTTATTCGTTTTCTACGCCGGGCAACGCTTGGAAACGGTTCACCAACAAGGCTAGGGATGTTTGGAAAGAGGAGCTTACATTTCAACCACTAGATGTAAGCACCACTAGCTATATCCGCGCATCTCTTTGATTCTAGTTTTGATACAGTTATTATCATGCTTGATTATTATTTTGATTGAACTCTAATCTCGTAAAGTGCCTGACGCAGGGACCAGGTAACAATCTATGTGGATACTATGTATACGAGTTCATCCGGCAGACGTGCGATGAGAAGGGCAGAAATTTAGAGCAACTCCATGTACGTAAACAATTTCTATAGTTTTTAATTACAATCAAATTGTGTTTAGTTTCATTCATATAGGCTGACTCCTTTTTTAAATCAGATCGAGCGTCTACGGGACGGTCTTCTGCCAAAGGATCGCGTACGAGCAATTCAGGAGGAATTGGCGGGATTCTTGGATGCAGAAGTCCTAGAGCCAAAAGGGGAATACTACTCGGCTGTGTATAGACAATAGGAATTGTAAAAATAGCAACTTTGAAGAAATTGGCCGGTAGCATCGAATGACAACTTTTGTATGTAGTGCATGAACTCGATCCGTGTATTGAATATAATGTTGTCATCATGATGTAATATAAGGTTCCTTTATCGATAAGTGCAAATCACTAAATAAATAATAAAACAACCTAAATGAATTCTCTGCCGCGGCACAAAAAGTGGCAAAATGCTGTCGCGGCAACAAAATGTGCCAAAATGAATTCTCTGTCGCGGCAGAGAAATGGGCCAAATCTCTGCCGCGGCAGAAGGTTATTAGTCCCGGTTCGTGTTACGAACCGGGACTAATGCTCCACCCCCCCCTCGCCCTCTGCCGCTGTCACGTGTGCACCTTTTAGTCCCGGTTGGTAGCTTTAGTCCCGATTGCCCCGTCCCGGTTGGGCAATCGGGACTAAAGCCCCGTACCAACCGGGACCTATAGCCCCGTTTCCACCAGTGACCCTACCGAGGGTTATCCCTCGACACATCTTGATTGCTTGCATCTCCCATATATGCAACCTTAAACCATCTGCCATTGATTTGCCTGGCTTCAACCAATACACACCTCCTCTTGAGCCACCAGGATACCCAAACAATTTTATTATGTAATCTATTGATTTTTGGCGCATGGTGTGTATGGCCAGTGGCGGAGGCTCAGATGAGCAGGGCGAACCTGCAAGGGCAAAAGAATTAAGCAAGAAAACAAGTCTATTCGATGATATAATTGGTACACATAGTCTCAGCTTTTAGTTTTCTTTGGAAAATTTATGGCCTCTCCACAAATTTGTCGTTCTTATTTTATCTAAAATTTCTAGTGTAGCCTCAATTTGTCTACAAATTCCAAAATCCGCTACTCCCTCCAACCCATATTAGTTGATTTAGATTTATCTAAATATAAATATATCTAGTCAAGTTTTAATACTAGATACATCAATATTTAGCTAAATTTGAATCAACTAACATGGGTTGGAGGGAGTAAGGACGTGTTTGCTTGCCCATTTTTCCGTTTCTCGCATGGTCCGAAAAAGAATAAGGGCGTTTGAAGTATTAGGTTGCATATGTTTTTGCATCGCACACATTTTAAAGCAGTCTAAAACTTGGTCTCATGCAAACAGTGGCTAGCTGCAGCCATGACACATGACTTTCCTTCCTAAACATGGTTAACTTAATCTCCTTTGATCTATAAAATCATGGACCGATTCAAAATAAATTGTACATGAAAAAGTTACGGATTGACGTTGCGAATCCATTTCGATGATTGGTTTCTAATTTCGTTGACCTTTTAGGTGTCTATTTTGTGTCATGTTTTAACGTTTTACGAACGAATTTTGTCAAAAAAATTGCACTCGAGCGACCGTTCGAAATTTCCTTCTCTGTAGCTTCGTCTCACCATTTCACATAACTTTTGTGTTGTGAGTTTTTCGTTTTAACATTCATAACCGAGTAGATCTAAACTGTCCTATTATAGATATATACACATAGATCTACTCATATAGCAATGTCAAAACAGAAAACTTACAATATCAAAGTCGTGTAAAACGATGAACTAAATCTTCCCCTCAAAAGAAATTTCAAATGATCAACTGTGTGTAATGAATTTGACAAAATTCATTCAAAAAAGCTTTGAAAGGGAAAACGATATGGCATTTCAAACACTCAACGAAATTACAAATTATTCACCAAAATAGATTCATAACTTCGACATTTTATTCATGTACAACTTATCTCGAATGGAGGCATAGTTAAATAGATTAGAGGAAATTAAGATCAAATATGTTACATTAGAGGGATAAAACTCATTGTCTACTGTGTGCAGCGAGTAACATACGCCGGTCCGTTTTTGGGGAAAACGAGAATATGAAAATCAAATAAAGTGCTAAAGTGGGCTCAAACAAATCTCGCCACATGCAACACCCAGCAGATCAAGTGACAAAAAGAAAAAATATTAGATCAAGTGACAAAAAGAAAAAATATTGGACCAAGTAAACACACCCTAACGCCTCGTTTGGTTCCCTGTATTCTAGCTAAAAACGAGTGTAAACACTACAGACCAATCTAGGTCCCACTAAAACTTGGGCATAGTCCGTAACATTAGGTTCTGGCCGGTATATTACACGATGAAACAAGCAGGACCTAAGATTTTTGCCCAATCAAATGTTTTAAAAACACTTGTTTGCGGAGTATCTACAATATGAAAATTAAAATTGACATTGATTGTTCCACTACACTATACTGTGCATGGTGGGGAATCAGAGGAGATACAGAGACCGACCAAGCGAACGGAAAAGCTCAGTATGGACGTGCTTGTATGGACGTGCTTGTATGGACGTGCTTGTAGTATTAAAAATTGGCCCAACTAAGGCCCATCTGCCTCGCCAAACGTACCTTATACTCGACACTTCATCACATGACAGTTCTTTCGATCAGTTACGAGCTGAAGAGGCGCCCCCGACCTCGACACTTCATCATGGAAGTCGGACAATATTATCGTAGTAAAGTCTTTTGTAATTGACTAGGAAACATGTGCGTGCGTTGCAACGGAAGAGTAAAATATGTACTCTCTTCGTTTCAAAATATAAGATGTTTTAGATTTGTGAAGAAAATATATCTAGACTTCTTTTAGTGTCTAGGTTCACTAAGATTTGGAGTGAACCTATACACTAAAAAACGTCTAGATACATTCTCTTCACAAATCTAAAACATCTTATATTTTGAAACGGAGGGAGTACGTCCAAAACACGTGAAGTATGTTTCTATCACTACCTGGTGTAATAGTCTCTTGTTTTCTCATATACTGTAATAGTCTCTTGTTTTCCCATATACTCCCTCTGTTTGAAAATATATGATGTTTTAGGTTTCCCATATACTCCCTCCGTTTGAAAATATAAGATGTTTAGGTTTGTAAAGTTGATGTATCTATACACTTTTTAGTGTCTAGGTTCAAATGAATCTACACACTAAAATGTGTCCAGATATATTTGCTCCACGGATCTAAACATCTTATATTTCCAAATGGAGGGAGTAGAAGTCAAGCTATATCCTCTTGCTTCTTCTCTCATATAGAAGTTAAGCTCATGTACTCAGCAAGCCAATTTTACTGTTTAATTTAAGAAAGTAGTACATACCCACTTCTCCGTTTCCATGCCTATAAATGGTAATAAAAAATGGTGATAATTGTCAACTGTGAGAACACTCAACTTGTATTAATTAATATCGGTTTGGAGAATCTGATATAGTACATATAAGGAGAAATCCACCTTATTCCTATCACTAAAATGCAGGGAAAAGGAAGTAGGCAATAAGAACATATTAGAAAAAAACTTAAAAAACTTCTAATGCACTAACAAGGTACATAACATACAATCCAATCGGTAAATGCAAAACTTAGCTTATTGTCAAGAAAAAGGATGCCAAGAATCAAATTCAAACAACATGAACTGATCGAGCCGAAGATCGTAGAGGATGACCGGAGTCGAAGGAGCTCCTAATTCGTGGTTGTTGATGCCGATGCGACCAGTCGCCGCAATCGAAGATCGCGGTAGGTCGTCGCATCCGAAGGATGTAGCGGGTCACCGCAGTTGAAGACCGCAGAGGGTCGTCGCACTCGAAAACCGCAACAGGTCGATGTTCGCGAGTCGTATCGCCAAGTGTGCGTATCCGCCGGGCGTGGAGTTGATGTGGTCGAGGCGGCGTTCGAGAGATGATGCGGCGGACCGGAGTCAACGCGGCAATGGATCACCGAGACCGATGGTGGCAGCAGTTTGCTGCAATCGAGGATCGTAGAAGATCGACATAGTCGAAAAGTTCAGCGGGTTGTCAGGGTCGAGGACCACAACGGTTCATATGGCGGAGTTGGTGCAGCGGAATCACGCCTTTTTTCATCATTACCGTGAGCAAAAAAAGGCGAGTAGATTGATCGTTCTCGGGAGACAATAAGACAATCCAATGCGATACTGAATAGTTGTATGCATGTAGCTTCACTGATCCGAAATTGTCCAGGCAGGTTTTGGCATGGATCGATTGATGGGATGAATCGATTGATTGGACCCGACACTTAAATCATAGAATAGAAATAGGAAAGGCTCCTTAGTCACGGCTTGAGTGGTGGAATTTCCTCCAATCCTCTCTTGCGATCTGACATGTGTTGAAATCAGATCAGAAATTTTAACATCGGGATTTGATGCCTTTATTGCTGGCAATGTTTGTTTGGACCGATCTTGATTCTTGGTTGATCAGCTTCTAGCCTCTAGTGAACTCAACGGATCTAGTTTCTGTGCGCCATGCCCAGACCTCGAGTTCTAGGCTTGATTTCTATCATATTGGTGAAGATTCCTTTGCATCTGAGTAGCCTGGAGTGGTGCAGCAATCGAAATTGCTGCCTCCATCATTAATGAGGTGGATCACGCTGAAGCGGATGTATTGGCCAGTTGCAATCTGGTTGTCTTTGAAAACGACCGAGGGACGCGTGGGAGCCAAAATAGATCTATTTTCTCGGTAATCTTCGAGTTGTAGATTGTTGATGATGGAACCGTCGCGACCGCACAATCAGCGCCCCCAGTTCTCACAGACGGCGCCAATTGACGAGGATTAATCTCGTAAATGCCCATTGTTATGAGCTTGGGTTTTGGAGAAGATGGGGATGCTAGAGATCACAGAACGTTAGCAAACAAGCAACATGGGTGTAGCACCCCGGGAAAATCCACTACTAGAAAATCGCCGTTGTTTGTACTTGTGCATCATCATGACATCATTGTTACATACTTTGCCCCAAAACTATTTTCGGTAAAACTCTATATTGTTTTCTGCATTACATATCCTTTATTCAAATTATATTTTATGTCATCTTAAAACATGCAAAGTTATTTAGAAAATATTTATTTAACAAAAGAAAAATAAACAGAAAATATTTTAAATAAAATGAAAATCCTAGACCTAAACCGGCCAGGCCCAAAAGGCCCAGCCGGCTGAAACCCTAGATCTTCTATTCAAATCCCCAAACCCTAGACGGAACCCTAGCTACCTATTTACCTCACCCCACTCATCTTCCATCTCCTGTTCCCGACCCCACACCCAACACGCGCACGACACCCACGAACCCGATCCCACGCGTACGAGGCCAGCGCCCCACCTGACCCCACTCCCATCGCGAACGCACCCTCCCTGACCCCGCTCGCGTCTTCCTCCTCCCTCCTCCTGCTGCAGGCAAGCGCCTCCGCGCGGACCTCTCGTCCCCGACCCACCTCCTAGCCTCCCTTGTCTCTCCCCGCAGCCGCTCCGACGCCGGTGACCCCTCCATCGACCTCTTGAGCCCCGACATCGGGATCCCTGTTCGCCGTCCACCCTCCATCATTTGCGCCTTTCCTCCGTCCTCGTCCGTCGCCACCGGTGCCCTCCCCGTCGTCTTCCTCCTGCTCCAGCGCCGGCCGTTGTCATCCTCCCAGCGTCGCCTCGGCCGTCGTCTTGCATCGTCGTCCCGTGCACCCGGCTATGCCTCCAAGCCGAGCGGAGGCTCCTGCCCGCACACCAAGGTCGCTCCTGTGAGCGTCACCACCATCCACTCGACACCACTGGCCCGATGCAACCTCCTGCTCATCTCATCGCAACACTGTCGCCCTCCGGCCACGCGTGCATATGCTCATGTTTCCGGCGGCCTATCTGCCTTCATTGTGATGTCCTGGTGAGCCGGACAGTGTCGTTTAAGCTTTCGCTTCTGTGGATATTTGTTGTGCATAGATGCATCTGTGCCTTCCTTTTGACCCGGTGCTCCAACTGGTTTGATGATTGTCTTAGCTCCCTGGTGGTATGCTACTGATTACGAGATGTGGGATGAAGTGTTGGTGTGTGGTGGTGCTTGACAAGAGGTAACCGGAGCGACAAGCGAGGGCGAATGGAAGGAACCTCACCAAGAGCGAGGCTACCCAAGGGAACAAAGCCGAAAAGCCAAGATCTGCTTCATGGATACGAAGATTGAACCCTCGAGACCCATAGTCTGAAGCTGGAGACCAAACCCGAACCCCGACCCCCAACAAGATCACCTTCTCGGAATCCATGACCGTTTACATGGAACCGAAGGCGCCGAGATCCTCGAGCCCGATCCCATCGAACTCCCTCGGCAAACCCCAAGATTGTCGATACCCTAATGTGTGACCCTTCTCCGACCCCTATTTTTATAATATGATATTTGACTTGTTGCATATAAAATTGTCATGCTTGCATTCATATCACCTGGTTTGGGGCATTATACCTATTTGCCTTATAATTAAATATGGAGTCTATATGCGGGCTATTCTAGTCTAATATTGCTCCATTTAAATTTGTGTAGCGAACCGGTGATATATTTTGCCATGTTAAGACAACACTTAAATTGCGGGGTATCTAAACAATATGAACGATATAATTAATTGTCGGGACCCGGTTCCGCTTAATATTGTCTATTGCATCGCATCCTTGCCATACCATACATCATACATGCATCATGCCCGATCTTTTGCCGTAGTATTAAATAGTGCATTCGGTGTTTCTGCTAGTGCCTTGCTTCTTCACGGGTTAGGCCGATGAGTTGATGCGAGTGTCGACCCGATCTTCGGATGAACCTTCGGCAATGTTTTCAGGCGAGCATTCTCTCCCTTTCTACCTATCTTACTTTTATAGTCTTTATTTCCTCCTGTTGATCTATTGTTATCTATGATGCGATGCTCTTGTTTTCGTACCCGTGATATCCCTTGCAGCCATTAAATTGCCTTGGACACATCCTATTACCTGTTGTTTGGTAGATAGTCAGCCTTGCGAGTCGTAGTTGCTTGCGCAGGTGTTGCGTCGCACCATCGATGTTCCACAGTTGTTGGAAGACTGCCATATGCTTTATGTTGGAGATGATCATGGCTTTCATTACCGTTTAATAACTAAAATTGAAGTAGGTAAATAATGCAGAGGAACAGGTGGGCAATAGATGTTATTTGGTTTTTAACCGTCAACTTGTGTCCCGTAGGACCCCGAGTACTTGATACCTCTTCTTTGAATATTCGCACTATTCGCATGTGGGAACATGAATCCCCCTAGCCAGAGCTTGAGTCATATTTATTTCTTGGGGCCACAAAGTAGTTTGGGGCTTTATTACTATCTTGTACTTATGCCATGCTTTACTGCTTTATTTACGACTGCGTGTGGAGCGCCTGTACTGTTTAGGTAAGTGGAATGTTTCCGCGGTATCGACAAGCCCAGTCACACTTTCGGCTTCCCAGTCGTTTACAGCCATTGACACAAACCTCTGGGTCCGTCTCGGAGCCGGCCAACTTCGTCGCGGGTTGCTTATTGGGGTGGCCCCCTAAAATTTATATGAATCTAGCAATTGCTCTGTCGTGATGCCTCGTTGGTTTTTTTTTTGGTTTTTCCCGAGGTTGATCGTGCGTGTCTTGCTATTTGTGCCCCCTGCAGGGTAAAACTTTCTGAAAGCCGTGTCCGCGGTTATGGACGACTTGGAGCACAATATCTCGATCATAGACAACTATAACTAAAGTAGTGCTATAATTTTGACTTATAATGACTAGTAATCAGCTTCACTATAATGGAATGGCTAAATAAAAGTGCCAACAACTGCTGGTTAGGGTTGTCACCTGTTATCATTGTATCTGACTAGTAAGTATTGCAACTTCAGCGGAATGGCTAAATAAAAGTACCAACCACTACTGGGTTTTGGGATGCCTCATGCTATATGTATCTGACTAGTAAGTACTACAACTACAATGGAATGGTTAACTAAAACTGCCCACTTTTATTATATCAGGATGACTCATGCTATCTATACCTGACTAGTAATTGCCGCAACTATAACAGAATGAATAAAACTGCCAACTATGTGAGTCCCTCGGTTTACTTCCTCGTTTGGTCTCGAGGGGGAATACCAGGATGGGTATGCTTGGTGATAGTTTCATGTTGGATCTGAATAGGTCTTTCTTATCCCTATCTGATAGTCGCCAGTTGTATTGAGTCTCTATAGGTTGTTTAGTGCATGTTGCGCTGCCGCTTCAGTCCACCATACCTATGTAGGCGAGGACCGCCGAATTCTAGTCTCGCCGTGTACTGGCCTTAGTACCGACCGCTCTCTTTTTCCTTCGCCCTTTGTCGGCACCCCTTTTGTTTAAGCAGGTTTTGAGATCGACGTCGTTAGCAGGGTTACCCTTCCGTCTTGGCCTGGGAAGGGTTATGGACGCCATTGGTTATTCTTCAGGGCTCTTAGCTCAATTTGCATCTTGTCCATACTCGGACGATGTATCGTTTTAAAGGTGATTTGGATCTTTGTATTGTATATATGTGTTCTTGACTCCTTGAGTCATTGTTGTATATATCTGTTCTGTGGGTTCCATCGTGGACTATTGTGTAATGGTATTACTTCGTTTTCGACCCGCACGCAAGTGCCTGGTGGGCACCTTTGAATTGTTTCTATGCTGGTTTGGCGGGAATCGCTGAAACTTGCATAGGGCCGATTCTGAGGGTGTTACAGAGTGGTATCAGAGCTCAGCAGTTACGATACCCCATTGGTCCAGCCTGTAGGATAACCTAGCTAATGGACGTTGTAGAGTGTCAAAACTATTTTTCCAAATCGGTTGGATAGATCTGATTAGGTCTGGTTTTACTTCTTGCCCATCTGCTTTTCTCCTCTTACCTTTGCGTGTTTTGAATCTGTTCTCTTATCTTTTCTTCGAGTCCAGGAATTCTCGTGGTTGGGTTTCCCTCGTACCTTTAGGGTTTCGCTTCCGCCTCTTGTAACGGTGCTTCGACATTCGACCTTCATGCTATCTGATGAATCTTTCCTCTGTTGTACCTTACAGTGGACCAAAATTCACTAAATTTTTTCTTTGTATCTTCTGGTGTTCTACTTCGCGATGACCTCTTCTGCGTCAGATCTGATAAAGAGCCTACATCACTCTTTGTTTTCTGAACCTCGGCTGTCGAGATCTTCAGTCCGAATTCTAAGAGTTGGTTGCATACTCTGTTGTTCATGTACATAGTAATGCTTTGAGTGCGGGATGGACTCGCAACCATACCACTACTCTTATAATTCGCTTTTGTACATTGAATGGTGTATCAAGCAATTTTACTCTTTCCAAAGAAGTTAGAGGTGGCCTTATCTTTTGAGACCTTTACCTTCGACTTTGTTCTCCGGAGTGCTCTCTCGACGAACGTGAGCAACGACCCTTGTTGGTGGTGTTGCCAATTTCAAGATGAAGATGGATCATATGGGCACCTAGAGGGGGGGTGAATAGGTGCTAACCAATTTTTAGTACTTTTTCAATTTTAGGCTTGACACAAAGTAAATTATCTAGATATGCAACTGCGAGAATTTCCCTATATGTAACCCTAACTACTAAGCATGTAAAAGAGGAGCGAGGAAACCGTAGTGGAGCACGCGGAGACACAGGGATTTGTTTTACCGCAGTTCCTTCCTTGTTAAGGGAAGTACATATGCGTTGGAGGGGTGGGCGGTTCTAAGACCACCACGCCACAATAGGCCTCACCCTATTCTCCGATGGATCTCGCCACGAGAGGCCTGATCCACCTTCTCCACTATTGGATCCCTTCGAGGCGGGAACCGGTGCCTTTTACAACACTATCGGGGCACACACCCACAACCGAATTGGGGCCTCCCGAGATGACAACAAGCTGCCACAAGAACAAGGTTTATCAATATAAACAAAAACAAGGATCTAGGTATTTTCAAGAAATACTAGATCGGGGGTTCTCCAAATGAATGGAGAGGAGATGAAGCGCTTGATTGCTGATGATGAAGATCGAGTTCTCCTCCTTCGATTCCCCAAGGGATGGGGCCTTTGGGTGGATCTAGGTGGAGCTCTCTTGGATGAAGCTTTCATATCTGATCTGGTTTTTTTCGAGATGAATCAAGAGTTCTGGCAGGAGGGGGAAAGCTGACTTAAATACCCCCTCCCCAGATCTGGCCGTTGCACACTTTGGGGGCGGATTATCCGCCCCCCACTTGGGGCGGATTATCCGCCCCCTGGGAAAACTCTGCCCCAAGGGCGGATTCTCTGGGGGAAACTCCGCCCCCTTTCTGGGGCTTGCGCCTACTTGGGAAGAGGGAGGGGCGGATTATCCGCCCCTGGTGGGGGCGGATTATCCGCCCCCCAAAAGCAGAATCCTTTCCCTTTTTCTCATAGATAGCTGCAACACTTCAACACACATTAAATAATCCTTGATATTGTTATCTAACACACAAAACACTAGGGATTATAAAATGTTCTTTCAATCTCCCCCTTTTTGGTGTTAGATGACAATATTAGGATTTGCAAATAATGGAAGACGCTCCCGCTAGATGTGTGCATATTGAAAATTTGTATTTGAATACAAATACACACACTAGAGAGAACACAACTTCCATAACACGGATAATTGAAACAAGGTGGTTTGGGAAACAAGGTCATACCACCACGATGAGAATATAGCCAAAGAATATAGTTTGTTTGATAGCCTCCAAACACATCCCAATCATACCAGCAATATTGATGCATACATTAGATAGGCCCATGATTCCATATGCCATTAAATATGCCTCCATAGATAAATCCAGAATTCCATGAGATCCACAATAGATAAATCCACGAATACCACACAACGTACCAAACTTAGTGAAACACGACAAAGTCTTACAGAATCAAAATCAAATAGCAAATGAGTTCACGCTAAAAAGGCACAAGCAAGCAAATAAAATGACTGAAAGAAGGATGCTTGCGCCCGACCCTTGCAAATCCACGAGAAAATAATAGAACTACTTCTCCCCCTTTGGCATCGAAATGCCAAAAAGGAAGAAGAGCGATGCTAACGCCCCTGGAGATCACTCCTCCTCATCCTCGTCGTAGTCATTCCCGTCCCCTTCCTCTTCATCATACTCATCATCATCGTCATCAGCTGGAGGAGTGGGTGCCCTCGGTGGGGGAGGAAATAGGCAACTCTCGAGCTCGCCATAGTTGATCCCTGAGGTGTTCCACTGAGCATACGGATCCGGAGCAGTGGGAGGAGGTGGATGGCCAGTGGCACCTGAGACATGGTGGAGAATAAGCTCATGCGTGTGATCCCTCTCATGATCCCTGCGGTACGCCTCATATTGGCCCTTTTGAGTGTCAATGCCCATGCAAAGAATGTGCCGCTGGAACCAAGTGAGCTGCTTAACCTCGCGTGCCATTGGGGACACCGTGGAACGACGACCACTAGCCCGAGCATCACGCATGAAGGACACCGGGGCAGTGGAAGGGTGATGGGTCTTTTGAGCCTTGTTGTAGATTTTCTTGGGCTTGTGAATTCCATCCAAAGCAGTGCCAAAATCCTCATGTGGCAACATATGTTTGACGAGCATCATTATGAAAGGAGCATAAGGAGTAGAGAGCCTGTTGATCATAGAATCCGTCATCTCATGATAAATATAGTCCATGACATCCAGTTTGTAACCTATGGCTGATCCAGAGTTAGTGGCACACTCGTGAGCAAAAGCAAGGAGGGGAACCAGGTGGCCACGGATCTTATCATTGTTGCCACCACTAGGAGCGATGCAGTCCCTAAATATGCCAACAAGGGAGAGAGGCCAGCGAAAGTACCAGCAACACCATCATAAGAAAGGCAAGGAGCAAGTGCAGTATCCTTGGATGGCTTCAGAGGAGAAATGATACGGTGGCCTGAAGGAGTGTCACGGCCATGGAATGCATAACCAAGAACCTGCCCAAAGGTGCGAAAGTCCGACTGAATCATGGTGGTACCTGTCATCCACTTCATAGTACGACGCTCATCACCGCAAATCACCAGAGTTGAGAAGAACTGCCGCACCACAGAGGAATCATAGTTGCATTGGATAGTCATGAGGTGGTGCAGCCCCATCTTGTTGGTCACATCTAGTGCCTCAATGAGCCTTGTCTTGGATTGAGCCTCAGTCAAATTGATGGGACGCATGGGGCGAAGCTTGAGAGTAGCATAAACATCATCATGGATAGCCCGAAAGTGGGCATTCCAAAACATAGAGTCCTCGGGGGGACCATCACTGTCAGCCTCATCATAATAGTCAGTCTGGCGAATGGTGGCATACTGAAGACTGTCCATAGCCTTGTAATTGGGCCGAGACTGTTTGCCCTTGCGAGACGCGGTCCTCTTAGTTTTCTTACTTGCCTCAGCCATATGTTCAGCCTCTCTTGCTGCTCTACTGACCTCGGTCTCGTCAATGAACTTCCCGTCTGCAGTAGGCTTGAGATAACGGGCACGGGAACGACGGACGAAGGTCTTGGTCAGCTTGGAACCACTTGTGAAAAGCATTAGAGGGATAGCATGGAGATAAGCATACACACAAGTCTAGGAGAAAAACACGGAGAAAGAGTAGCAATGCAACCCATAACCAATGATGTGTATTTGCAGAAGCAGAACCAAAACAAACCAGATTTTACTCTCCAGGCCGGATTATCCGGCCCTAGCAGGGGCGGATAATCCGCCCCCCGCAGAAATTTTCTGGATTGGCTCAGATCTACCATGGCAAAACAGATCGGGTACTAGGGTTGCAATTCTACTGATTCTAGCATGTAAGAAACAAAACCAAGGACCTTCTACAATGATATTTCCACCCATACAAAAGGAGAGAGATGAGGGAATTACCCTCACTCATTGGAGGAAAATCGCGGAGGAGAAGATACCCGGAGGCGAGGTGAAGAAGATCTGGGGAGAGCCCGGAGAATCCGGTGGTCGAATCGACTCCAGGAGAGGCGGATGCTCCGGCGGCGGCTGGGGGGAGAGGTAGGGTTGGGGGAGGACTGGCTGCTCTGTTTGAGCCTGGCCTCCCCGACCCAGCCTATAAGGGGCTGATTTCGCCCGGGGCGGATAATCCGCCCCCAACTTAAGGCGGATAATCCCCCCCCCCCAGAAATTCTGTAAAATACAGAATCAGGCCAGAGCAACCTAGCAAACCTCTCGATAGTGTTTTAGAGGACTTGTGTGCAAGAATAGATGGTTCAAGGAGGGAGAGAAAGGCTTGGGTTGAAGAGCAGCAAACTGAGATGGTACTACACACCCAAATTTGCAAGAATCAAATCAATCAAAAGCCAAATTTGAGTTTGTTTTCCATAAGAACATGAGATATCAAGAAAATCCAACGAGACCCATGAGAAACCAACTCTTCTCGAGGAAGAGGGCGGTGGCTGAAGCCATGTTGGAGCGCATGGTATGACACCGCGAAGATGTATCTTGAGTTCAAAACCAATGCTCATCGATGACCCACATATCACAAAATGATATTAAGGGAAATGATTTGACTTGCTTTCGGCATTATGGGGGGAGGGTTGGCCCAATCAATTAGGACCACACTCCCCCTATGTTTATGCCCGCATCTAAACCAAATACATGAATAAGAGCAAGTGAGTGTGCAAGGGTAGTCAAGCCAAGCTCCTTGAATCTATGATATTTAGCTCATTCCTCAAATAACAAAATCTTGCTTCATCAAGAGGCTTCGTGAAAATATCAGCAAGTTGGTTCTTCGTGCTCACAAAGGATAAGGCAATATCACCACGAGCAACATGATCCCGAATAAAGTGGTTGTGAATATCTATATGTTTTGTTCTTGTATGCTGCACGGGATTGTAAGCAATTTTGATAGCACTTTCATTGTCGCATAATAGAGGCACTTTGTCACAATTGACACCATATTCCTTTAAAGTTTTCCTCATCCATAACAATTGTGTACAAGCACTTGCAGCAGCAACATATTCAGCTTCGGCGGTTGAGAGTGAAATACAATTATGTTTCTTTGATGACCAACACACTAGAGACCTGCCCAAGAATTGACATGCACCAGAGGTTGATTTCCTATCATCTTCGTCACCAGCCCAATCTAAATCAGTGTAACCACATAGAGAGAAACTTGAACCCTTGGGATACCATAACCCAAAATTTGGGGAATGAACCAAATATCTGAAGATTCGCTTGACCGCCACTAAGTGGCTTTCTTTAGGAGCGGCTTGGTACCTTGCACACACTCCTACACTTAACACGATATCGGGCCTAGATGCGCAGAGGTAAAGGAGAGAGCCGATCATGGATCGGTATACCTTTTGATCGACGTCTTTACCCTTGGGATTGAGCTTAAGATGACACCTTGTTTGCATTGGGGTAGCAACGCCATTGAGATCCGTCATCTTGAACCTTTTGAGCATGTCTTGGATGTACTTAGCTTGATTAATAAAGGTTCCCTCTCTAAGTTGTTTGATCTCAAATCCAAGAAAGAACCTCAGCTCACCCATCATGGACATCTCAAACCTGTCAGTCATAAGCTTTGAAAATTCATCGTTAAAAGCTTGGTTAGTAGAGCCAAAAATAATGTCATCTACATAAAGTTGGCATACAAAAAGCTCCCCATTAACCTTCTTAGTAAAAAGAGTGGGATCGATTTGCCCAACTTCGAATCCATGGTCTAGCAAAAGCTCTTTAAGGTGATCATACCACACACGTGGGGCTTATTTAAGGCCATAGAGCGCCTTATCGAGTTTGTAGACATGGTTTGGAAATTTGGGGTCCTCAAACCCCGGGGGCTGCTTGACGTATACTAAATCATGTAGAGGACCATTAAGGAAAGCGCTCTTAACATCCATTTGTTGTAATTTAAAATTATGATGAGCTGCATATGCAAGAAGGATACGGATGGACTCAAGACTAGTCACAGGAGCATAAGTCTCGCCAAAATCAATTCCTTCCACTTGGGAGAATCCTTGAGCCACGAGTCATGCTTTATTCCTCACAACAATGCCATTTTCATCTTGTTTGTTCTTGAAGATCCACTTGGTGCCAATAACATTGCGGAAATCCTTTGGTTTCTCTACGAGATTCCAAACTTTGTTGCGTTCGAAGTTATTTAATTCTTCATGCATTGCAACAACCCAATCGGGGTCTTCAAGAGCATCAAAAACCTTCTTCGGTTCAACCATTGAAATGTGAGATTGATGATCACAGAAGCTTGCAAGGTCTCTTCTAGTGGATACCCTTCGTCGTAGATCACCACCAACCTTGTCAAGAGTGTGAACTCTTAGTTCAAGGTTCCGATCAGCAC
This sequence comes from Avena atlantica, assembly GCA_910589765.1. NCBI lineage: Eukaryota > Viridiplantae > Streptophyta > Magnoliopsida > Poales > Poaceae > Avena > Avena atlantica. The sequence continues at coordinate 197,548,200 of OU342738.1, read as the reverse complement.
GAGCCTTGTGACGAGCCTCAATGTCCTTATTGTTTCTAGAAGGAGTTGATTCAGTATTTGTATCCTTGTCTTGATTACTGCCCTGCCCTTGATCTTGGTCTCCGTTAACACTAGAAGATTGCTGATGAACATTTTCTTCAGGGCCGGATAATCCTCCCCTTGGAGGGGCCGGACTATCCGGCCTGGGAGGTGAAGTACCAGAGTCTTCTTCCTGAGAATACCTGACAGGAGTTGGAGACCCAGGGCCGGATAATTCGCCCTAGGGGGCCGGAGAATCCGGCCTGGGAGCTTTAGAGTTGTTGACTTCTCCTTCGGATCCTCTGGAACAAGTTGGAGTGCCAGGGGCGGATTGTCCGCCCCTTGGAGGGGGCGGATAGTCCGGCCTGGGACTACCAACTTGTCAAGGGGACAGATGATCTTCAGCAGATTGCGGTGTTGGTGCAGGATTTTCTCCAACAGTAGGAGCTTGTTGATCTTGTGTAGATGAGGGCTCCACATGTGTGGAGCATTGTCCTTCCCGATCCGCCACAAGGGGTTCCTCAATGGGGCGGAAAAATCCCACGCCCATTCTTCTTATGGCATCTTGGGGTATTTCAACATTTGCATCACAAACATCAACTTGCCCTACAAAGGAGCCGTTATTTTTATCGAACTCCACACTACAAGATTCTACAACAATCCAAGTGATCTTGTTGTAGACTCTATAAGTGTGGGATTCGGCACTGTAACCAACAAAAGTACGTTCTAAAGCCTTGGACTCAAATTTTGACAAACGGACACCTTTAATAAGAAAGAAACACTTACACCCGAATACCCTGAAGTATGAGATGTTGGGCTTGTTACCGGTAAGTATTTCATATGGAGTCTTGTCCAAAATCTTTCGAAGGTAGAGCCAGTTTGATGAGTGACAAGTAGTGGATATGGCTTCAGCCCAAAAATTATAAGGAGACTTGAATTCAGCTAGCATAGATCTTGCCATATCCATCAAAGTCCGGTTCTTCCTCTCGGCTACACCATTTTGTTGAGGGGTGTACGTAGTGGAATATTGATGTCTAATCCCCTCTTCGCTAAGAAACTCATTTAAAGTGTAGTTCTTGAATTCGGAGCCGTTGTCACTTCTAATTGCCAAGATAGGAACATTGTGTTGACGTTGAACTTCATTGGCAAAGTCGATGATAGTTTGTTGAGTCTCACTTTTCAGCTTGAAGAAATATACCCATGTATATCTTGAGTAATCATCGACACTGACCAAGCAATATTTCTTCCCACCAAGACTTGCATGAGAAGGAGGACCAAATAAATCCACATGAAGTAATTCTAAGATCCTCTTTGATGACACAATAGTCTTCCTCTTGTGGGGAGAGTCATGCATTTTTCCTTCTACACAAGCCCTGCAAACACGATCTTTAGCAAAACAGACATTGTCTTTTAGTCCAAGGATGTGGCCACCCTTCTGAAGACTTTGCAAAGTTCTCATGTTGACATGGGCTAAACGGCGATGCCATATCCAGCCCACGTCAACCTTTCCGAATAGACACATCGGACCCGAAGTGGTTTTCCTCGAGATGTCCACCACATACAGGTCATTTTCGACATATCCAACGAAAGCGACCTTTAGAGACTTGCTCCACAAGAGTACCACCAAATCATCATCGATAAAAACAGCAAAACCCATCTTGCCAAGGGCACGAACAAAAAGAAGGTTGTAACCGAGGGTCTCAACAAGCATGACGTCCACGAGAGAGATATCGTGGGCAACCACAACCTTGCCAAGACCCAATACCTGAGATTTAGACTTATCACCATAGGAGACTGTGATATTATAAGGATTTGGACGCATCTCCGTAATGATATCCTTGCTTCCGGTCATATGACTAGTGCAGCCACTATCCAGCACCCATTTCGACCCACCGGAAGCATAGCCCTGCAAGAAAATTACTTCTTGGTTTTAGGTACCCATTTTTCAATGGGTCCTTCATGTTAGTAACAAGGGTCTTTGGGACCCAAATAGACCAAGCAATATATTCATCAAAAGGACCAACATAATAAGCATAAACATCGCCATAGTCATCACAAAAGAGTTCATAATTCAGATTCTGAGACCCTGCAAAACTAATATTATTAGTCTTGTCTTTTGTGACATTCTTCTCAGCGGTGCTTGTCTTTAATTGCACATTCTTGGTCTTGTTCTTCTTGGTTTTATTCTTCTTGGACTTGGTGACATACCCAAGTCCCTCTTTACCATGATTTGACCTTTGCTTGCCAAGGACTTCATCAAGCACACCTTTGTCCTTGGTAGTGATGTCCTTGATCACTTCTTTTTCCACACTAGAATTTTTCTTGTTACTATATGTTGAGTTGGAGGAGCTAGGAGTATCTGTTGGAATTATTCCCTAGAGGCAATAATAAAGATGTTATTATTATAATTCTAGTTCATGATAAAGTTTATATTCCATGAGAGAATTGTATTAAGCGGAAACTTTAATACTTGTGTGGTTTGTGAACAACACCGTGTCCCTAGTATGCCTCTATGGACTAGCTCATTGATTAAAGATGGTTAAGCTTTCCTAACCATAGACATGAGTTGTCGATTAATAATGAGATCATATCATTGGGAGAATGATATGATGGACAGACCCAAACTAAGCGGAGCAATTAGATCGTGTCATCGTGTTCATCTTTGCGAAGCTTTTCTTATGTCAAATATTGTATTCCTTAGACCATGAGATAATACAACTCCCTGGTATCGGAAGAAAGCTTTGAGGTCATCAAACGTCATCCTATGAGAGGTTGATCATAAAGGTCTCTCTCGGGTGATCGGAAAGTACCTGTTGGGTTGTATGTATCAAGATGGGATTTGTCCCTCCCAAGTCAGAGAGATATACTTCGGGCCCACTCGGTAATCGATACCAACACCGCTTGCAAGCATGTGGTTAAGGAGTTAATCACAAAGTGATATCGGATTACGGAACGAGTAAAGTACTTGCTGTGAACGAGATTGAACTAGGTATGACGGTACCGACGATCAAATCTCGAGCAAGTAAAATATCGCGAGACGAAGGGAATATATATATATGGGATTGATTGAATCCTGGCATCGTGGTTCATCCGATATGATCATCGATGAATGTGTGGAGTCAATATGGGTTTCCATACCCCCGCTATTGATTATTGATAGAAGATCATGTCTGCATGTTCTCGAACCCGAAGGGTCACACACTTAACGTGTCTCGACGCTAGGATAGATTGGATAATTGGTTTATGAGTTTTTGTTCGAAGTCTCGTATGGGATCCGGGACATCACGAGAGGTTCCGGAGAATAAGATTCATATAAGGCAATGCAGTTTTTGGAGTTTGGAATTGTTTCGGATTAATCGGTATTGTACCGGAAGCTTCTAGAACCTTCCGGAGGGGGACCAACATGGCCCCACCTGCCAGAAGGGGGCATGGGCCTATGAGGGAGTGCCCTGGCCGCGTTGGTCCAGGGGCACAAGGCCCCATAGGGCCCAGCCGGCCAAACAAGGGGAAACCCTAATTGGAGCTTCTAGAAGGAGGGGGAAACTTGCCCCCCACTCTTCCCTCCTTGGCCGCCGGCCTAGGCTTGGGGGATGGGCTAGGGTTGGCGCCCACCCCTCTATATAAAGAGGGCTGGGGGCGCACCACCCCCCTACACCTTCCCCTCAAGCCTAGCCGCCCTGCTGCCCTCCTCTCTCTCTCCCTCCCGACTGCGTGTAGGCGAAGCCGTGCTGCAGAAACTCTCCACCACTTGCACCGCGCCGTCGCATTGTAGATCCAATCCATCTCTCCACCATACTTGCTGGACCGAGGAAGGAGGAGACGTCGAGGTGCCACACGTGTGCATCTCTCGGAGGCATCGCCACTTGCGGTGTTAGATCGAAGCGGATCGCGAGGAGGAGAAGCGAGTACGACTACATCACCCACGTTCTGACGAACGTTCCGCTGTGCGAATCTTCAAGGGTATAAAGATTTCATCTAATCTCTCTTGTTGTTTGCATATCCTAGATTAGATCTTGGCTTTCTTGTTCGCATCTGTAGAATTTTTTTGATTTATTATGCTGCGAAACCCTTCAGTGGTATCAGAGCTAGATCTATGCGTAGATGTGTTTCACGAGTAGAACGTAACATGGTTGTTGCGAGCGTTGATGTTTTCTGTTGCAAGCCTCTTGCTTGTGTTCTTCTTATGACGCGGGATAGTGAGATTGAAGCGGTCCAGGCCAACCTTACGCGACGTCGTTCGTGAGACCGGCTCCGCACTTGACGTGTGGCTTGTTCCACACATGCGGCTGGTGGATGCCAGTTTCTCTCACTATAGTTGTCATGGGATTTACACCGGAGTTTGGCAACCATAATATCACCGTTGTGGCTTTCCGTAGGTAAGAGTCGTTCTTAGCTTGCTACTCCCATAAGCCACGTAAAACATGCAACAACAAAGTAGAGGCGTCTAACTTGTTTTTGCAGGGAATGGTTTTCTGTGATATGGTATGGCCCAAGATGTGATGTGTATATTGTATGCGATGATGATGTTTTGTAATGTTTCACGACTTGCATGTCGATGAGTACACAACCGGCAGGAGCCATATGGTTGTCTTTATAATTGTGTATGACCTGTGTGTCAACTTCTTATACGCCATGTAATAGTTTCACTTTATCGCTAAGTAGTTAGCAATAGTTGTAGTTGCTATTCGTGGTGGAGGCAATCATGGTGGAGTGATGGAGATCATGCCGGCACACACAAGATGGAGATCATTGCGCAAAGATTGGCTATACCATGTCACATAAATTTATATGCATGTGATGTTTATCCTTTTATGTATCTTATTATGCTTAGATCGCGGCGGTAGCATTATAAGATGATTCCTCACTTAAAGATCAAGATAAAACTGTGTTCTCCCCAAGTATGCACCGTTGCGAAAGTTCATCATGTCCAAGCATCACGTGATGATCGGGTGCTAAAGACTCTATGTTCACATACAACGGGTGCAAGCCAGTTTTGCACACGCGGAAATACTTGGGTCTAACTTGATGAGCCTAGCATGTACAGACATGGTCTCGGAACACATGAACCGAAAGGTTAAACATGAGTCATATGAATGATATGATCGACACTTCGTTGTCCACCATTGAAACCACATCTCTTCTCGTGAAGATCGGATTAGGTGTGGTGAATTTGGATCATGTTCACTAAACAACTTGAGGGATGTTGAATTTAGTGGGAGTTCATCTAGTAATTTGATTAAAAGTTGAACTAGTTATCATGAACATAGTCTAATTTGTACCTGCAAATATTGTAGATCAAATGGCTAAGTCCAACTTCAACTTCAACGTTTTTGCTGAGAAGGAAAAGCTTAAAAACAATGGGTCTAACTTCACCAACTGGTTCCGCAATCTGAGAATCATTCTCTCTGGCGGTCAAAAGGACTATGTCTTTGAGAATGCGTTAGGTGACGCCCCTGCTGTAGATGCGCCGGCTGATGAGAAAGTTGTCTATCAGTCGCGCAAAGATGATTATGGTGTGATTAAGAGCACCATGTTGTTTGCTATGGAATCGGACCTTCAAAATCGTTTTGAAGACTATCCCGGGCCCTTTGAGATTCTTGAGGAGCTGAAAACCATGTTTTAGACTCAGGCCCGTTCTGAGAGATATGAGATCTCTGAGAAATTCTTTAACTGCAAGATGGAGGAAGGGAGTTCCGTTAGTGAGCACGCCATTAAGATGTCGGGCTACACTCAACGTCTTGAGCAACTGGACTGCAAGATTCCAGAGGAGCTCAAGATTGACAGGGTTCTGCAATCACTCCCTCCCAGCTACAAAAGTTTTGTAGTGACTTATAATCAGATTGGTTCCACTGATACGATCACCGAGCTCTTTGCAAAGCTGAAGGCTGCGGAGGTGGACATCAAAAAGGATAATCATGTGTTGATGGTCAACAAGCCCCCCACCTTCAAGAAAGGTAAGGGTGCAAAGAAGCCCTTCAAGAAAGGCGGCGGCAAGCGCGTTGCCCCTGCTGAGAAGAAGCTCAAGTCTGGACCCAAGCCGAACACTGAGTGCTTCTATTGCAAGGACAAGAGTCACTGGAAGCGCAACTGTCCGAAGTACTTAGCGGACAAGAAGGCTGGCACCATCAAAGGTATATTTGATATACATGTTATTGATGTTTTCCTTACTAGCCCTCGTTGTAGTGCATGGGTATTTGATACTGGTTCAGTTGCTAATATTTGTAACTCGAAACAGGAGCTACGGAATAGACGGCGGCTTGCGAGGGATGAGGTGACGATGCGCGTTGGCAACGGATCAAGAGTTGATGTGATGGCCGTCGGCACGCTCTCCTTAGTTTTACCTTCGGGATTAGTTTTAAACCTCAATAAATGTTATTATGTGTCTGCGTTGAGCATGAACATCATTTCTGGATCGTGTTTATTGCAAGACGGTTATTCATTTAAATCGGAGAATAATGGTTGTTCTATTTATATGAGTAACATCTTTTATGGTCATGCACCTGTTGTGAATGGTTTATTTCTTCTTAATCTCGAAAGGGATGAAACACACATCCATAACATTGAGGCTAAGAGATGCAAAGTAGATAGTGATAATACTACTTATTTGTGGCACTGTCGTCTAGGTCATATTGGTGTAAAGCGCATGAAGAAACTCCATGCTGATGGACTTTTGGAGTCTCTTGATTTTGAATCATTTGACACATGCGAACCATGCCTCATGGGCAAGATGATCAAAACCCCGTTCTCCGGTATGATGGAGCGAGCAACGGACTTGTTGGAAATCATACATACCGATGTATGCGGACCGATGAGTGTTTCGACGCGCGGTGGATATCGCTATTTTCTCACTTTTACCGATGACTTAAGTAGATATGGGTATATCTATTTAATGAAACATAAATCTGAAACATTTGAAAAGTTCAAGGAATTTCAGAATGAAGTGGAGAACCATCGTAACAGAAAGATTAAGTTTCTACGATCCGATCGTGGAGGATATTTGAGTTATGATTTTCTCACGCATCTTAAAGTAAGCGGAATCGTTTCGCAACTCACGCCACCCAGAACACCACGGCGCAATGGTGTGTCTGAACGCCGGAATCGAACCCTATTGGATATGGTCCGATCGATGATGTCTCTTACTGATTTGCCGTTATCATTTTGGGGTTATACATTAGATACCGCTGCATTCACTTTAAATAGGGCACCATCTAAATCCGTTGAGACGACACCGTATGAACTGTGGTTTGGTGCTAAACCTAAGTTGTCGTTTCTTAAAGTTTGGGGATGCGAAGCTTACGTCAAGAAGTTGATGCCGGAAAAGCTCGAACCCAAAGCGGAGAAATGCGTCTTCATAGGATACCCTAAGGAAACTATTGGGTATACCTTCTATCACAGAACCAAAGGCAAAGTGTTTGTCGCAAAGAACGGTTCCTTTCTTGAGAAGGAGTTTCTCTTGAAAGAAGTGAGTGGGAGGAAAGTAGAGCTAGACGAGGTTGTTGAACCTTCTCTTGAATTGGAGAGTAGCGCAGCACCTGAAATTGTTCCATTGCCGCCTGCACCAACAATAGAGGAAGCTAATGACAAGGATCATGAAGCTTCGGACGATGCTGCTACTGAAGGTCGCAGGTCGACAAGGTCGCGTGCCCCTCCTAAGTGGTACAGCAACCCTGTCTTGACTGTCTTGTTGGTAGAAGACAGTGAACCTATGAACTATGAGGAAGCGATGATGAGCCCAGACTCTGAGAAATGGCTAGAAGCCGTGAAATCCGAATTGGGATCCATGAGCGAAAACCAAGTATGGACTTTGGTGGACCCTCCTATCGACCGAAAGGTCGTTGAGTGCAAATGGATTTTCAAGAAGAAAACGGATGCGGATGGTAATGTTACCGTCTATAAAGCACGGCTTGTCGCGAAAGGTTTTCGACAAGTTCAAGGTGTTGACTACGATGAGACTTTCTCTCCCGTAGCGATGTTTAAGTCCATTCGGATTTTATTAGCAATTGCTGCTTTTCATGAGTATGAAATATGGCAGATGGAGGTCAAGACTGCGTTCCTCAATGGCAACATTGATGAAGAGTTGTATATGATGCAACCCGAAGGTTTTGTCGATCCTAAGGATGCTGATAAAGTATGCAAACTTCAGCGTTCCATTTATGGACTGAAGCAAGCATCTCGGAGTTGGAACCTTCGTTTTGATCAAGTGATCAAGAGCTTTGGATTTGTTCCAAATTGCTACGAAGCTTGTATCTACAAGAAAGTGAGTGGGAGCTCGGTGACATTTCTGGTACTATATGTGGATGACTTATTGATTATTGGAAATGACATTAACATGCTTAACGATGTGAAGAGTTATTTGAACAAGTGTTTTTGAATGAAAGACCTAGGTGAAGCTGCTTATATATTGGGCATCAAAATCTATAGAGATATACAAAGACGCCTGATAGCTTTAAGCCAGAGTACATACCTAGACAAAGTTCTGAAAAGGTTCAGAATGGATAAGGCAAAGAAAGGTTCAGTGCCTATGTTGTCAGGTAAGATATTGAGCAAGGCTCAGTGTCCAGCTACGGTAAATGATAGAGAATCTATGAGCAAAGTGTCTTATGCCTCGGCCATAGGTTCTATCATGTATGCCATGTTGTGTACTAGACCGGATGTGTCCAATGCTCTTAGTTTGACGAGCAGATATCAAAGTGATCCAGGAGTGGAACACTGGACAGCTGTGAAGAACATCCTAAAGTACCTAAATAGGACTAAAGAAATGTTCTTAGTCTATGGAGGTGATGAACAACTCGTCGTAAAGGGTTACGTCGACGCTAGTTTCGACACCTATAAGGATGATTCTAAATCTCAGACATGATACGTTTATATTTTGAATGGAGGAGTTGTGAGCTGGAGAAGCTGCAAGCAAAGTGTGATCGCGGGATCTACAGTAGAAGCGGAATACATGGCTGCTGCAGAAGCGTCAAGTGAAGGATTTTGGATCAGGAACTTCATCACTGAGCTTGGCGTGGTTCCAAGTGCATTGGACCCACTGGACATATTGTGTGACAACACTGGCGCCATAGCACTCGCTAAGGAACCAAGATATCATCCAAAGACCAAGCATATCAACCGCAAGTTTCATATAATCCGAGATTATATAGCAGATGGAGATCTGAAGATTAGAAAAGTACATACAGATCTGAATGTCGCAGATCCATTGACTAAACCTCTTCCACGTGTAAAACATGATCAGCACCGTAGTGCCATGGGTGTGAGATTGTTGCCAAATGTAAACTAGATTATTGACTCAAGTGCAAGTGGGAGACTATTGGAATTATGCCCTAGAGGCAATAATAAAGATGTTATTATTATAATTCTTGTTCATGATAAAGTTTATATTCCATGCTAGAATTGTATTAAGCGGAAACTTTAATACTTGTGTGTTTTGTGAACAACACCGTGTCCCTAGTATGCCTCTATGGACTAGCTCATTGATTAAAGATGGTTAAGGTTTACTAACCATAGACATGAGTTGTCGATTAATAATGAGATCATATCATTGGGAGAATGATATGATGGACAGACCCAAACTAAGCGGAGCAATTAGATCGTGTCATCGTGTTCATCTTTGCGAAGCTTTTCTTATGTCAAATATTGTATTCCTTAGCCCATGAGATAATAAAACTCCCTGGTATCGGAAGAAAGCTTTGAGGTCATCAAACGTCATCCTATGAGAGGGTGATCATAAAGGTCTCTCTCAGGTGATCGGAAAGTACCTGTTGGGTTGTATGTATTGAGATGGGATTTGTTCCTCCCAAATCAGAGAGATATACTTCGGGCCCACTCGATAATCGATATCAACACCACTTGCAAGCATGTGGTTAAGGAGTTAATCACAAAGTGATATCGGATTACGGAACGAGTAAAGTACTTGTTGTGAACGAGATTGAACTAGGTATGACGGTACCGACGATCAAATCTCGGGCAAGTAAAATATCGCGAGACAAAGGGAATATATATATGGGATTGATTGAATCCTGGCATCGTGGTTCATCCGATATGATCATCGATGAATGTGTGGGAGTCAATATGGGTTTCCAGACCCCGCTATTGATTATTGATAGAAGATCATGTCTGCATGTTCTCGAACCCGAAGGGTCACACACTTAACGTGTCTCGATGCTAGGATAGATTGGATAATTGGTTTATGAGTTTTTGTTCAGAGTCTCGTATGGGATCCGGGACATCGCGAGAGGTTCCAGAGTGGTACAGAGAATAAGATTCATATAAGGCAATGCAGTTTTTGGAGTTCGGAATTGTTTCGGGTTAATCGGTATTGTACCGGAAGCTTCTAGAACCTTCCGGAGGGCGACCAACGTGGCCCCACCTACTGGGAGGTGGCATGGGCCTATGAGGGAGTTCCCTGGCCGCATTGGGCCAGGGGCACAAGGCCCCATAGGTCCCAGTCGGCCAAACAAGGGGAAACCCTAATTGGAGCTTCTAGAAGGAGGGGGGAAACTTGCCCCCCACTCTTCCCTCCTTGGCCGCCGGCCTAGGCTTGGGGGAGGGGCTAGGGTTGGCGCCCCACCCCTCTATATAAAGAGGGTTGGGGGCGCACCACCCCCCTACACCTTCCCCTCAAGCCTAGCCGCCCTGCTGCCCTCCTCTCTCTCTCCCTCCCGACTGCGTGTAGGCGAAGCCCTGCTGCAGAAACTCTCCACCACTTGCACCGCGCCGTCGCGTTGTAGATCCAATCCGTCTCTCCACCATAATTGCTGGACCGAGGAAGGAGGAGACGTCGAGGTGCCGAACGTGTGCATCTCTCGGAGGCATCGCCACTTGCGGTGTTAGATCGGAGCGGATCGCGAGGAGGAGAAGCGAGTACGACTACATCACCCACGTTCCGACGAACGTTCCACTGTGCGAATCTTCAAGGGTATGAAGATTTCATCTAATCTCTCTCGTTGTTTGCATCTCCTAGATTAGATCTTGGCTTTCTCGTTCGCATCTGTAGAATTTTTTTGATTTACTATGCTGCGAAACCCTTCAGTATCATATTTGGCCAATCGACTTTGAAGCTGATCATGTGACTCATTGAGAATAGAGAACTCGTTTTTCAACGCCTTGTGAGCATTGTCAAGTTTCTCCAATTCCTCGAAGAGTCTATCATGAGCAGCCCCAAAGTCAATCCTTTCCTTCTTTATCTTCTTTGCTTTGGTGACAGCATTGTCACGTTCCTTAACAAGTTTAGTCATAATTTCATCATGTGACTCTTCAATAGACTCAAGCCTCTCTTCAATAGAGACCCGAGCCTCTTCCTCCTCTTCAAGAGCATTGTTTAAGGATGCAATTTCCATTGCATCCTCCCTTTCAATTCTGCCCTTTTCCTCAAGGAGAGCTTTGTTTTGGGCCAGCTGATCCATAAGAGCTTCAAAACGAACTTTGTGCTCACCTTGCAAGTTAGTGTAGAAATAATTGTAGGGTTTCGTAGCATGGAAAACAAAAATTTTCTATCGCATACAAACAAACAAGCCAAGATCTATCTACTAGATTGTAGCAACGAGTCAATGGAATAACTTACCCTCGAAGATTCCAAAGTGTTTAACGAGAGCGGATTCTCGTGGGTGATGTAGTCGTACTCTTCCCGATCTCAAGATCACGTAGACAATCCTTCCGGCGCTGCGTTCCGGCAGCGCTCCCGCAGTCAGTCACACGTTCGGTACTCGACGAAGACCTTCCTCTCCCTTGTTCCAGCAGGCAGCGGAGGTTGTAGCACTCTCCTCGCGATTCCGGCAGCACAACGGCGTGGTACCGGAAGTAGAGGGGAGATCCCGCAGGGCTTCGCCTTAAGCCGGAGCGAGTATGGTGGAGTATGAGAGAGCTCTAGTGGTCTAGGGTTTAGACACACCAATTAGAAGGCTCTAATCCGAAGGCTAGGGCAATTAGAAGCTCTAAACCAAAACGGCTCTAAACCGGAGGCTGTGGCTAGGGTTTAGATTTAGAGGATAGGAACTTGTGTGTCTAGAGGAGGGAGCCCTGCCCCTCCTTATATAGGTGGAGGGGCCGGCGGCCAAGGGGAGGGAGGGGAGTCCCTCCCCAACTCGGCTTGGGTGGTGCGCCGGCTTGGGGAGGAGGACTCCCTCCCCAACTCGGTTTCACACTCCTTCCTCTTTTCCACTTTCCAAAACTTGCAGTTTGACTTTCAAACTAGTCGTTTGACTTTTCAATTTAGGATTTGAATAAACCCTTTATTTTGGACAGCGAATACACTTAGTACATGATGCAATCATTCCAACTTGCAATGACACACTCATGTACCCCTTCCCCTCCGGAGTGCCGGACATTCCGGAACCTTCTAGAACATTCCCGATGAAAACACCGGAATCATTCCCGAACTCCGAAACGGGACTTTCCTTATATGAATCTTATTCTCCGGACCATTCCGGATCACCTCGTGATATCTCGGATCCCATCCGAGACTCCGAACAACATTCGGTCTCTTTCTCATACTACCATAACTACTCAAACAACGTCGAATCCTTAAGTGTGTCTCCCTACGGTTCGTGAATTATGCGGACATGATCGAGACACTTCTCCGAACAATAACCAATAGAGGAATCTGGAAATTCATATGGCTCCCACATATTTCTACGATTACTTTGCGATCGAATGAACCACTTACATACGATACCAATTTCCCTTTGTCTCACGATAGTTTACTTATCCGAGGTTATGATCGTCGGTATCTCTGCATACCTAGTTCAACCTCGTTACCGATAAGTACTCTTTTCTCGTTCCCGTGATATGTGATCCCTTGTGATCCAGTCACATGCTTGCAAGCTAATTGGATGACATTCCACTGAGAGGGCCCAGAGTATATCTATCCGTCATATGGATGGACAAATCCCACTCTTGATCCATGTATCTCAAGCAATACTTTCCGAACACTCAATGCCACCTTTATAGCCACCCAGTTACGGTGTGGTGTTTGATGTCATCAAAGCATCCATCCGGTAAAGGTGATATGCATGATCTCATGGTCGAAGGAATTAGGTTACTATGTATCAGAAAGCATATAGCAATTGAACTATTGTAATGACTTGATCTTTATGCTACGCTTATCTATAGGAGTATGTCCACCATATCATTCTCCTAACGATATGATCTTGTTGTTTATAACATCTCAATGTTCATGATAGGGAAACCACAATCATATATCAACCAACAAGCTAGTGTTGTATAGAGGCTATACTAGGGACTTCAAATTAAGTTTACAAATCACACAAGTATCAACGTTTCCTTGTTAATACTATTATAGCACGAATGTAAACATTTATCATAAACATAAAGATATAATAATAACTACATTTATTATTGCCTCTAGGGCATTTCTCCAACAGTCTCCCACTTGCACTAGAGTCATCTAATCTAGATTACATGGTAATATACCGAACACCCATGGCAGTTTGGTGCAGGTCATGTTTTGCCCTCGGGAGAGGTTTAGTCAACGGATCCGCCACATTCAGATCTGTGTGTACTTTGCAAATCTTTATATCCCCATCCTGGATATGTTCTCGAATAGCGTGAAAACGTAGCTTGATGTGCTTCAGCTTCTTGTGTGACCTTGGTTCTTGCGCATTGGCTATGGAGCCCATGTTATCACAGTAGATAGACATTGGGTCCAGCGCACTAGGAACCACACCCAGCTCTGTAATGAACTCTTTCATCCATATCGCTTCTTGTGAAGCCTCCGAAGCAGCCATGTATTCTGATTCAGTTGAAGATCTCGCCACAGCGCTTTGCTTTGCACTCCTCCATCTAACTGCTGCACCATTCAAAATAAATACGTATCCGGATTGTGATTTAGAATCATCTGGATCGATGTTCCAACTAGCATCGGTGTAAACATTAACAACGAGCTGTTCTTCACCTCCATAAGAAAGAACCATATCCTTAGTTCTTCTCAAGTACTTAAGGATGTTTTTGACCGTTGTCCAATGATCCACTCCTGGATCACTTTGATATCTGCTAGTCAAACTAACAGCATATGCAATGTCGGGTCTAGTACATAGCATGACATACATTAGAGATCCTATGGCTGAGGCATAGGGAGTCTTACTCATCCTTTCTCTATCTTCTGCCGATGTCGGACTTTGAGTTTCACTCAAGGTCGTATTGGGCAACATGGGCAAGAACCCTTTTCTTGCTATCTTCCATTCCAAACCTCTTTAGAACTTTGTCCAAATATGTACTCTGTGACAATGATATTAGGCGTTTTGATCTATCTCTGTAAATCTTTATGCCTAATATGTAAGCTGCTTCGCCAAGATCCTTCATTGAAAAACTATTATTCAAATATTCCTTGACACTATTAAGAAGGTCTACATCATTCCCAATCAACAATATGTCATCCACATATAGTATTAAGAATGCTACAGAGCTCCCACTCACTTTCTTGTAAATACAAGCTTCTCCATAAGTTTGTATAAAACCAAAACTTTTGATTACCTTATCAAAACGTTGATTCCAACTTCGGGATGCTTGCTTCAATCCATAGATGGACCGTTGAAGTTTACATACCTTGTTAGCATCTTTAGGATCGACAAAACCTTTGGGTTGCATCATATACAACTCTTCATCAATGTCTCCATTGAGGAATGCTGTTTTGACATCCATCTGCCATATCTCATAATCATAATATGCAGCGATTGCTAACATAATCCTCACAGATTTTAGCTTCGCTACCGGTGAGAAAGTCTCATCGTAGTCAACTCCTTGAATTTGTCGAAACCCTTTTGCGACAAGTCGAGCTTTATAGACAGTAACATTACCATCAGCATCTGTTTTCTTCTTGAAGATCCATTTGTTCTCGACAGCCTTCCGGCCATCTGGTAAGTCCACCAAAGTCCACACTTGGTTTTCGTACATGGATCCAATCTCGGATTTCATGGCTTCTTGCCATTTATTGGAATCTGGGCTCATCATCGCTTCCTCATATGTCTCGGGGTCATCGGCGTTGTCCACCAACATGACATTCATAACGGAATCATACCAATCTGGAGTGGTACGAGTTCTCGTTGACCTCCGAGGCTCTGTAGCAACTTCAATCGAAGTTTCATGATCACCATCATTAGCTCCCTCTCTTATTGGTGCAGGCACCACAGGAACTTCTTCCTGAGCTGCGCTACTTGCAATTTCGAGAGAAGGTTTGACAACCTCGTCGAGTTCTACTTTCCTTCCAGTCACTTCTTTCGAGAGAAATTCCTTCTCTAGAAAGGATCCATTCTTGGCAACGAAGATTTTTCCTTCGGATCTATGATAGAAGGTATACCCAATAGTTTCTTTCGGGTATCCTATGAAGACGCATTTTTCCGCTTTGGGTTCAAGCTTGTCCGGCTGTAACTTCTTTACATAGGCTTCGCATCCCCAAACTTTAAGGAACGACAATTTAGGTTTCTTCCCAAACCATAATTCATACGGTGTCGTTTCAACGGATTTAGACGGTGCCCTATTTAAAGTGAATGCGGCTGTTTCTAATGCATAACCCCAAAATGATAGCGGTAAATCTGTAAGTGACATCATAGAACGAACCATATCTAAGAGAGTTCGATTACGACGTTCGGACACACCATTACGCTGTGGTGTTCCCGGCGGTGTCAATTGTGAAAGTATTCCGCATTTCTTCAAATGCTCGCCAAACTCGTAACTTAGATATTCACCTCCACGATCAGAACGTAGAAATTTAATCTTCTTGTTACGTTGATTCTCTACCACACTTTGAAACTCCTTAAACTTCTCGAAAGTTTCGGACTTATGTTTCATGAAATAGATATACCGATATCTACTCAAGTCATCCGTGAAGGTAAGAACATAACGATAACCACCGCGCGATGCTACACTCATTGGACCACATACATCGGTATGTATGATTTCCAATAAGTCCGTAGCTCGCTCCATCATACCAGAAAATGGAGTCTTAGTCATTTTTCCCATCAGACATGCTTCGCATCTTTCAAGTGATTCAAAATCAAGTGATTCAAGAAGTCCATCGGAATGGAGTTTCTTCATACGTTTCACTCCAATGTGACCAAGACGACAGTGCCACATATAGGTCGAATTATCGCTTGATTTCAAACGTTTAGCCTCAATGTTGTTGATACGTGTATTTCCACTATCCAGATTCAATAAGAATAGACCATCTATCAAAGGTGCATGTGCATAAAACATATTACTCATATAAATCGAACAACCATTATTCTCGGATTTAAACAAGTAACCGTCTCGCAATAAACAAGATCCCGATATAATGTTCATGCTCAACTCAGGCACCAAATAACAATTATTTAAGTATAAAACTAATCCCGATGGTAGATGAAGGGGCAGCGTGCCGACCGCGATCACATCAACCTTTGATCCATTTCCCACGCGCATCGTCACCTCGTTCTTCGCTAGCTTCCGTTTATTCTGCAGCACCTGTTTCGAGTTACAAATATGAGCAACCGAACCAGTATCAAATACCCAGGCACTACTACGAGTACTAGTGAGATACACATCAATAACATGTATATCAGATACACCTTTCTTCTTGATGTTGCCGTTCTTCAAATCCGCCAAGTACTTTGGGCAATTCCGCTTCCAGTGACCTTCTCCCTTGCAGTAAAAGCACTCAGTATCAGGCTTAGGTCTAGCCTTGGTCTTCTTTGTTGGCGTGGTAACTTTCTTACCACCCTTCTTGAAGTGTCCCTTCTGCTTAGACTTGCCTTTCTTGAATTTGGTGGTCTTTGACCAACAACACTTGGTGCTCTTTCTTGATCTCCACTTCTGCAGATTTCAACATGGCAAAGAGTTCTGGCAACGTCTTGTTCATGTTCTGCATGTTGTAGTTCATCACAAAGTTCTTGTAACTTGGTGGTAGTGATTGGAGGACACGGTAAATCCCCAAAGCATTAGGAATCACTATACCCAAGCTTTGAAGTTTGTTTGCGTGCCCAGACATCTTAAGCACATGCTCACTGACGGAGCTGCCCTCTTCCATCTTGCAGTTAAAGAACTTTTCAGAATCCTCCTAGCTTTCAATTGCCGCATGAGTCTCAAAAATCAATTTGAGATCCTCGACAATATCATATGGGTCTGAATCTTCAAACCTTTTTTGAAGCTCCGATTCCAAACCATACAAGATAGGACACTGAACTATGGAGTACTGATTCTTCCGAGCGAGGTAAACATTCTTTACTTCATCGGGAGCATCAGCTGCAGGTGGGTCACCCAGCGGTGCATCCAGCACATAGGTCAAATTACCAGCTGTGAGGACAATCCTCAAATTGCGGAACAAATCCGCGAAGTTGCTTCCATTGTTTTTCAACTTTTCTTTCTCTAGGAACGCATTAAAATTGATGGTAGGGGCTGCCATTGATCTACAACATATTTGCAATAGTTTAGACTAAGTTTATGACAAATTGAGTTCAAATTAATTAATAAAGTTAATCTAGGTGAACTCCCACTCAAAACAATATCCCTCACATTGTTTTAGTGATCACACGAACCAAATCCACTACATCAACACCGATCATCACGAGAGTTGATCTAGTTTCAATGGCGAACAATCGACATGTTCATCATATCTACTATATGATTCATGCTTTACCTTTCGGTGATCCGTTTTCCGAGACCATGTCTGTACATGCTAGGCTTGTCAAGATCAAACCTTAGTTTCTGCATGAGCAAATCTGGCTTGCTCACGTTGTATACACTTGCGGAATCTAACACACCCGATCATCACGTGGTGCTTCGAAACAACAAGCTTTAGCAACGGTGCTAACTAAGGGTGAACACTTTATGACTTGAAATTCATGTGCATGAGGGATCATCTTATAATGCTACCGTCGTCTACTAAGCAATACAAGATGCATAAAGGATTAACATCACATGCAATTCAATATATATATGTGATATGATATGGCCTTTCTTCTTTGTGCTTCCGATCTCCATCTTCAAGCACGAACATGATCTCCATCATCACCGGCATTGCATCAAGGTCAATGACGCCTCTCCATGGTTGTCGTCCACCGGCTTCAACTATTACAACTACTTTGAATAGACACGCGGGTCTTAACATAAATTAAAGACAACCATATGGCTCCTGCCGGTTGCCAACTTACAATAAGGAACATTGCATACATCAAATATAATCACAATCATGGCCATATCACATCACTGCACACCCCTGCAAAACAAAGTTAGACGCCTCTACTTTCTTTGCATATTTTACGTGGTTTGGGGCTTTCAATAAGTGTCGTTCTAACTTACGAACAAGAACCACAACATTGATACTAGTATTGTTAATCACCCGTTGTAAATTGGATCTTAACTATGCTAGGAGAAACAGGCACCCGCAAAGCCACTTATGCAATACAAGTTGCATGTCAAGCGTGGAGCAAGTCTCATGAACGATGCCATGTAAGGTTAGCCCGGGCCGCTTCATCCCAACATACTGCAAGATGCAAAGTACACAAGAAGCAATCGACAATAAAATCATCAACGCCCACAATGACCATTCTGTTCTACTCGTGCAACAGATCTACATATAGACACGGCTCTGATACCACTGTAGGGTTTCGTAGCATGGAAAACAAAAATTTTCTATCGCATACAAACAAACAAGCCAAGATCTATCTACTAGATTGTAGAAACGAGTCGATGGAATAACTTACCCTCGAAGATTCCAAAGTGTTTAACGAGAGTGGATTCTCGTGGGTGATGTAGTCGTACTCTTCCCGATCTCAAGATCGCGTAGACGATCCTTCCGGCACTGCGTTCCGGCAGCGCTCCCGCAGTCGGTCACACGTTCGGTACTCGACGAAGACCTTCCTCTCCCTTGTTTCAGCAGGCAGCGGAGGTTGTAGCACTCTCCTCGTGATTCCGGCAGCACAACGGCGTGGTACCGGAAGTAGAGGGGAGATCCCGCAGGGCTTCGCCTTAAGCCGGAGCGAGTATGGTGGAGTATGAGAGAGCTCTAGTGGTCTAGGGTTTAGACACACCAATTAGAAGGCTCTAATCCTAAGGCTAGGGCAATTAGAAGCTCTAAACCAAAACGTCTCTAAACCGGAGGCTGTGGCTAGGGTTTAGATTTAGAGGATAGGAACTTGTGTGTCTAGAGGAGGGAGCCCTGCCCCTCCTTATATAGGTGGAGGGGCCGGCGGCCAAGGGGAGGGAGGGGAGTCCCTCCCCAACTCGGCTTGGGTGGTGCGCCGGCTTGGGGAGGAGGGCTCCCTCCCCAACTCGGTTTCACACTCCTTCCTCTTTTCCACTTTCCAAAACTTGCAGTTTGACTTTCAAACTAGCCGTTTGACTTTTCAATTTAGGATTTGAATAAACCCTTTATTTTGGACAGCGAATACACTTAGTACATGATGCAATCATTCCAACTTGCAATGACACACTCATGTACCCCTTCCCCTCCGAAGTGCCAGACATTCCGGAACCTTCTAGAACATTCCCGATGAAAACACCGGAATCATTCCCGAACTCCGAAACGGGACTTTCCTTATATGAATCTTATTCTCTGGACCATTACGGATCACCTCGTGATATCCCGGATCCCATCCGAGACTCCGAACAACATTCGGTCTCTTTCTCATACTACCATAACTACTCAAACAACGTCGAATCCTTAAGTGTGTCTCCCTACGGTTCGTGAATTATGCGGACATGATCGAGACACTTCTCCGAACAATAACCAATAGAGGAATCTGGAAATTCATATGGCTCCCACATATTTCTACGATTACTTTGCGATCGAATGAACCACTTACATACGATACCAATTTCCCTTTGTCTCACGATAGTTTACTTATCCGAGGTTATGATCGTCGGTATCTCTGCATACCTAGTTCAACCTCGTTACCGATAAGTACTCTTTTCTCGTTCCCGTGATATGTGATCCCTTGTGATCCAGTCACATGCTTGCAAGCTAATTGGATGACATTCCACCGAGAGGGCCCAGAGTATATCTATCCGTCATATGGATGGACAAATCCCACTCTTGATCCATGTGTCTCAAACAATACTTTCCGAACACTCAATGCCACCTTTATAGCCACCCAGTTACGGTGTGGTGTTTGATGTCATCAAAGCATCCATCCGGTAAAGGTGATATGCATGATCTCATGGTCGAAGGAATTAGGTTACTATGTATCAGAAAGCATATAGCAATTGAACTATTGTAATGACTTGATCTTTATGCTACGCTTATCTATAGGAGTATGTCCACCATATCATTCTCCTAACGATATGATCTTGTTGTTGATAACATCTCAATGTTCATGATAGGGAAACCACAATCATATATCAACGAACAAGCTAGTGTTGTATAGAGGCTATACTAGGGACTTCAAATTAAGTTTACAAATCACACAAGTATCAATGTTTCCTTGTTAATACTATTATAGCATGAATGTAAACATTTATCATAAACACAAAGATATAATAATAACTGCATTTATTATTGCCTCTAGGGCATATCTCCAACAATAATCGAAAGCAATAATCTCTTCTTTAACCTTAAGACTAGTAGGATCATCCATGTCTATCATAGCCTTGGGAAAAGAAGAGTTAGAAGAAGTTACCTCGGAGCTTCTTGCCATGAGGCAAGTAGCATTCTTGTTGATGATGTTTTCGTTGGGAGAGTCGAAGAGAGATGTTGATGTAGATGTGGTGGCTATAGCAGCCACCTCTTGAGAGCTATCGTCCTCGTCCTCATCTTCACTCCCCGATGAATATTCTACTTGAGCCACTAGAACAATCTTTGGTTGCTTCTTGAAAGGAGCATTCTTCTTTACAAACTGTTTCTTACGTGGAGCTTTTGATTTGTCCTTGAAAATGAGTCTTCCTCCATTATCCTACCTACTTTGATATGGACACTCAGCTACGAAGTGCAGCCGGTCACCACAATTGAAGCATGTTCTCAGCTTGGGACCATTTTCTTTTCTTCCATAGGCTCCACTCTTGCGATCTAGTTCAGCTTTAGCCTTGGCTGGATCTTTCCAAAAGTTTCTTGCATAAAGAGCCAAGTATTGTCCGTGGATCCTTTTTATATCCTCGGGACAGTCCAGACCTTCTACCGCATATTCATCATGATCAATCACACTAGTCTTCAAGGCCATGTTGACCCCCTTTTGCATCCCCATATGTCGAGCACGAGCATCTTCGGCATTCTTGGCAGCCACTTTGAAAGCGGACATTTCTTGCATTACCTCATTGGATGACATGACGTGATAGTTATGCCTACCTTGGAGACTTTTCAAATCTGTGGGCTCAAATGGCATAAGAGCACTGACATACTTGCGCTTGATCCAAGCATCATCAACATGAGCTGCACCATGGTTTCTGAAGGTTGTGGCTATTGCCTTGAGCCTCCTATACATGTCCTCGTGGTCTTCTCTATCCAGCATATAGAATCCTTCAGCTTCATTGCTCAAAGCATCATATCTATTCCTTCTCATACTTTCATTTCCGATGAAGAGCTCGGTGAGGGCATCCCAAGCTTCTTTAGCTGTGCTAAGATGCTGAATGTGTGGCATGTCTTTGTCACCACACCAAGTTGTATCATGTGTAGAGCTGTAGCGTTGAGTAGGCTATCGACCACTTCTCTTCTTGTGAGATTGTTGGGGTTTCCAACATGAAGACCATTTTCGATGATCTTCCAGAACTCTATGGAGGAACTACACACATGAGATTTCATCAAAAATTGCCATTGAGAGAATGTAGATGCAGAAAGTTTGGGTGGATCACCCCTATTATGTATATGTGGGTGAGGGATAGGTGAATCAGGGGAATACACATGAGAAACCTCATTTTATCCATCCTTACCGCTATCCTTTTTTGAGGAGGAGCTCTTGCTAGTATCATCACCAACCACTTCGTTATCTTTGGAAACAGTTTTACCTGTTTCCTTGGATTGCGGAGTGTTATCCTCAGAGTTAGATGGAGGTGATGCTGCGGATGTGGAGAGACGCATTATCAATTGACGCATATCTTCCATCTTAGCCTCCATTGAACTCACCAAGGTTGTTTCCAACGTCTTGAGATCGTTCATGGTGACTACCTCCGGAGCATCACTCCCATCTACCTTGGAACCCATACTTCTCTTAGGCGGTTAAGCCCAAAATAAGAGCCGAGGCTCTGATACCAATTGAAATGGATTGTATGGGCACCTAGAGGGGGGTGAATAGGTGCTAACCAATTTTTAATACATTTTCAATTTTAGGCTTGACACAAAGTAAATTCTCTAGATATGCAACCACGAGAATTTCCCTATATGTAACCCTAACTACTAAGCACGTAAAAGAGGAGCGAGGAAACCGTCGTGGAGCACGCGGAGACACATGGATTTGTTTTACCGCAGTTCCTTCCTTGTTAAGGGAAGTACATCTGCGTTGGAGGGGTGGGCGGTTCTAAGACCACCACGCCACAATAGGCCTCACCCTATTCTCCGATGGATCTCGCCACGAGAGGCCTGATCCACCTTCTCCACTATTGGATCCCTTCGAGGCGGGAACCGGTGACTTTTACAACACTATCGGGGCACACACCCACAACCGAATTGGGGGCTCCCGAGATGACAACAAGGTGCCACAAGGACAAGGTTTATCAATATAAACAAAAATAAGGATCTAGGTATTTGCAAGAAATACTAGATCGGGGGTTCTCCAAATGAATGGAGAGGAGATGAAGCGCTTGATTGCTGATGATGAAGATCGAGTTCTCCTCCTTCGATTCCCCAAGGGATGGGGACTTTGGGTGGATCTAGGTGGAGCTCTCTTGGATGAAGCTTTCAGATCTGATCTGTTCTTTTTCGAGATGAATCAAGAGTTCTGGCAGGAGGGGGAAAGCTGACTTAAATACCCCCTCCCCAGATCTGGCCGTTGCACAACTATGGGGGCGGATTATCCGCCCCCCACTTGGGAAAACTCCGCCCCAAGGGCGGAATCTCCGGGGGAAACTCCGCCCCCTCTCTGGGGCTGGTGCCTTCGAAACTTGGTGAAGATCTTGGGGGGCGGATAATCCGGCCCCCTGTGGGGAAACTCCGCCCCCCTTCTGGGGCTTGCGCCTACTTGGGAAGAGGGAGGGGCGGATTATCCGCCCCCCAAAAGCAGAATCCTTTCCCTTTTTCTCATAGATAGCTGCAACACTTCAACACACATTAAATAATCCTTGATATTGTTATCTAACACACAAAACACTAGGGATTATAAAATGTTCTTTCACCCGACCCACCTCCTAGCCTCCCTTGTCTCTCCCCGCAGCCGCTTCGACGCCAGTGACCCCTCCATCAACCTCTTGAGCCCCGACGTCAGGATCCCTTTCCGTCGTCCACCCCCCGTCATGCGCGCCTTTCCTCCGTCCTCGTCCGTCGCCACCGGTGCCCTCCCCATCATCTTCCTCTACTTTCACCCGCAGCGACCAAGCTCGCCCCGACCGTGTTTCCCTCTGTCGACGCCCCGCCTCCTCTCCGTACTCCTCCCCGACCCGCTTCCAGCCGCCGTCGTGACGTCGTGCTCTGCGTGCCGTGCCTGCAAGGCCTCCAGGTGCCGGCCGTCGTCGTCCTCCCACCGTCACGTCGGCCACCGTCTCGCATCGTCGTCCCGTGCACCCGGCTACGCCTCCAAGCCAAGCGGAGGCTCCTGCCCACACACCAAGGTCGCTCCTGTGAGCGTTACCACCATCCACTCGACGCCACTGGCCCGATGCAACCTCCTGCTCATCTCATCGCAACAGTGTCGCCCTCCGGCCACGCGTTCATATGCTCGTGTTTCCGGCGGCCTATCTACTTTCGTTGTGATGTCCTGGTGAGCCGGACAGTGTCGTTTAAGCTTTCGCTTCTGTGGATATTTGTTGTGCATAGATGCATCTGTGCCTTCCTTTTGACCCGGTGCTCCAACTGGTTTGATGATTGTCTTAGCTCCCTGGTGTTATGCTACTGATTACGAGATGTGGGATGAAGTGTTGGTGTGTGGTGGTGCTTGACAAGAGGTAGCCGGAGCGAAAAGCGAGGGCGAATGGAAGGAACCTCACCAAGAGAGAGGCTACCCGAGGGAACAAAGCCGAAAATCCAAGATCTTCTTCATGGATACGAAGATTAAACCCTCGAGACCCATAGTTTGAAGCTGGAGACCAAACCCGAACCCCGACCCCCAACAATATCACCTTCTCGGACGCCATGACCATTTACATGGAACCGAAGGCGCCGAGATCCTCGAGCCTGATCCCATCGAACTCCCTCGGCAAACCCCAAGATTGCCGATACCCTAATGTGTGACCCTTCTCCGACCCCTATTTTTACAATATGATATTTGACTTGTTGCATATAAAATTTTCATGCTTGCATTCATATCCCCTGGTTTGGGGCATTATACCTATTTGCCTTATAATTAAATATGGAGTCTATATGCGGGCTATTCTAGTCTAATATTGCTCCATTTAAATTTGTGTAGCGAATAGGTGATATATTTTGCCATGTTAAGACAACACTTAAATTGTGGAGTATCTAAACAATATGAGCGATATAATTAATTGTCGGGACCCGGTTCCGCTTAATATTGTCTATTGCATCGCATCCTTGCCATACCATACATCATACATGCATCATGCCCGATCTTTTGCCGTAGTATTAAATAGTGCATTCGGTGTTTCTGTTAGTGCCTTGCTTCTTCACGGGTTAGGCCGATGAGTTGATGCGAGTGTCGACCCGATCTTCGGATGAACCTTCGGCAATGTTTTCAGGCGAGCATTCTCCCCTTTCTACCTATATTACTTTTATAGTCTTTATTTCCTCCTGTTGATCTATTGCTATATATGATGCGATGCTCTAGTTTTCGTACCCGTGATATCCCTTGCAGCCATTAAATTGCCTTGGACACATCCTATTACCTGTTGTTTGGTAGATAGTCAGCCTTGCGAGTCGTAGTTGCTTGAGCAGGTGTTGCGTCGCGCGGTCGATGTTCCACAGTTGTTGGAAGACTGCCATATGCTTTATGTTGGAGATGATCATGGTTTTAATTACCGTTTAATAACTAAAATTGAAGTAGGTAAATAATGCAGAGGCACAGGTGGGCAATAGATGTTATTTGGTTTTTAACCGTCCACTTGTGTCCCGTAGGACCCCGAGTACTTGATACATGTTCTTTGAATATTCGCACGATCCGCATGTGGGACCATGAATCCCCCTAGCCAGAGCTTGAGTCATATTTATTTCTTGCGGCCACAAAGTAGTTTGGAGCTTTATTACTATCCTGTACTTATGCCATGCTTTACTGTTTTATTTACGATTGCGCATGGAGCGCCTGTACTGTTTAGGTAAGTGGAATATTTCCGCGGTATCGACAAGCTCAGTCTCACTTTCGGGTTCCCAGTCGTTTACAGCCATTGACACAAACCTCTGGGTCCGTCTCGGAGCCGGCCAACATCGTCGCGGGTTGATTAGTGGGGTGGCCCCCTAAAATTTATATGAATCTTGCAATTTCTCTGTCGTGATGCCTCGTTGGGTTTTTATTTGGTTTTTCCCGAGGTTGATCGTGCGTGTGTTGCTATTTGTGCCCCCCTGCAGGGTAAAACTTTCTGAAAGCCATGTCCGTGGTTATGGACGACTTGCAGCACAGTATCTCGATCATAGACAACTATAACTAAAGTAGTGCTATAAATTTGACTTATAATGACTAGTAATCAGCTTCACTATAATGGAATGGCTAGATAAAAGTGCCAACAACTGCTGGTTTGGGTTGTCACCTGTTATCATTATATCTGACTAGTAAGTATTGCAACTTCAACGGAATGGCTAAATAAAAGTACCAACCACTACTGGGTTTTGGGATGCCTCATGCTATATGTATCTGACTAGTAAGTACTACAACTACAAGAGAATGGTTAACTAAAACTGCCCACTGCTTATTATATCAGGATGACTCATGCTATCTATACCTGACTAGTAATTGCCGCAACTATAATAGAATGAATAAAACTGCCAACTGTGTGAGTCCCTCGGTTGACTTCCTCGTTTGGTCTCGAGGGGGGAATACCAGGATGGGTATGCTTGGTGATAGTTTCATGTTGGATCCGAATAGGTCTTTCTTATCCCTATCTGATAGTCGCCAGTTGTATTGAGTCTCTATAGGTTGTTAGTGCATGCTGCGCTGCCGCTTCATTCCACCATACCTATGTAGGCGAGGACCGCCGAATTCTAGTCTAGTCGTGTACTGGCCTCAGTACTGACCGCTCTCTTTTTCCTTTGCCCTTTGTCGGTACCCCTTTTGTTTAAGCGGGTTTTGAGATCGACGTCGTTAGCAGGGTTACCCTTCCGGCTTGGCCTGGGTAGGGTTATGGACGCCATTGTTATTCTTCAGGGCTCTTAGCTCAATTTGCATCTTGTCCGTACTCGAACGCTGTATCGTTTTAAAGGTGATTTGGATCTTTGTATTGTATATCTGTGTTCTTGACTCCTTGAATCATTGTTGTATATATTTGTTCTGTGGGTTCCATCGTGGACTATTGTGTAATGGTATTACTTCGTTTTCCACCCGCACGCAAGTGCCTGGTGGGCACCTTTGAATCGTTTCTATGCTGGTTTGGCGGGAATCGCTGAAACTTGCATAGGGACGATTCTGAGGGTGTTACAATGGGGACACGGGTTTACCCAGGTTCAGGCCCCCGGAGGGAAAAACCTACTCATGCTTGTCATCTCTTGATTATGGCGGAACCGAAGGTTACAGGGGTGCGCATATGCAATCTGGTGTGGAGGTGTATATGCGGTGGTGTGTGAGAGAGATGGATCTGTAGATCTGTTGTGGTCTAATCTATCGGGGGTGCCCTCCTCGTTGGCCCCTCCTAGCCTTTATATATGGGGAGGCTAGGTCTCAGGTACCGATTCAAGTAGGTTACAAGTTGTATTCAAACTCTAGTCTTGAGGTTTCCTTGTCTTGTACGTTTCAGAGTCCGTGTCCACATGGGCTTCATATTAGCCGAACCGTCATAGGCGTCATGGACCCTGGCAGGTCGTCGAGTGGGCCTTCCGTCGGGCTGGACCAGGTATATACTAACATCGGGTACCCGCAGGGTATAACCATGTCAGGGTGACCGACCGGAAAGTGGGTACTCAGTGCCCACGAGTGAGGACAAAGTGCACAGAAAATACTAGTGTTGGTCTGTAGGGTTAGTCTAAAGATCCTATTGAGCTGTCAAGAGTGACAACTGCTGATCCGAAGAGATCGAGGTGTTACAAGTCTATCAGATCCGACCCTCGTGGTTGTATAGGCGTGTGCGGGTCAGTGGAGGATATGTGGAGCATGGCGTGTGTGGCCCGAAGTGAACACGGCATGACACATGTGCCGACACTAGACGCACAGACATATACCAAGAGGGGACGTTCCTGGATTGTGGTTGATCGACGAGAGCGTCGATCTTCTAAGGTTGGGTGCATGTGAGACCCTGATGCATGCTTAATAGTATTGGTAGTATACCCATATATCCATACCAATAAGTTGCAATTTTTTTTCGAAAGCTCATTTGAAAAGAACTATGAGGTTAAGCATGTTTGTCCTAGAGAAATTTAAGGATGGGTAACCGACTGAGAAGTGGGTATCAGATATACACGAGTGAGGACACTGTGCGCAGGAAAGACTAGTGTTGATCTAACAGGAGTGACAACCACTGGCCCGAAGAGATCGAAGTGTTATAGAAGTCCCCTCTCATGCCCGTGCCTCAGACCAGGTGTCACCATCGGCCGTCGAGCTCTACGCTCTTGCCACTGCATCACCTACAATGCCTCTTCCTCGTCCTAGCCCTGCACTTGTGAGATCAAAGTTCTTCCCTGATCTTTTCTTCATTTTCTTTCTCCGTTGATGCAATCTGCCATTGCATTTGTTAGTTTTGTAACTGTCGATGCAAGATTCAGTTCTAAACTAGTTGTTGTTGATGAAGATTCAGTGGCAAGTTAAGTTGCCTTACTAGCTAGCTAGTCAATTGATACGGTTAGATGAGTTCATGTTTGGACATTGTACCGTTCAAATAGGTTCAGGTTTGTTAAAAAAGTTCGGGTTGGGTGATCAGTTCCAGTTTGTTTGCCTGTGATTTTTATGTAGCGTGAGTTCGTGACACATAACTGTACTGTTTGCATTATACATGTAGTCTCGGCATGACTGTAATTTAGATTTCCAAACCCACGCATTGCAATGATGGTGGGCGCCATGATATGGAAATACATCCTCCCCCTATTATTCTGGATAGCTTTAGTACCCCCCCCCCCCAAAAAAAAAAGAGCTAACATCGTCCCATTTTGTGTGTGTACCATCAGGGCCGGCCCTCGGGGTGGGTAGGGTGGACGGCTGCCCAGGGCCCCCAAAATCCAGAGGCCCCGTCCTATGTATGCTGTATATTGGTATTAGGTATATAATACGTATGATATAGACCAGCGGCGGAAGAAAAAGGGCCTAAATGGGCCTGTAACGATGGTGTAGGAAAGAAAAAACACGTTCACTAAAGGTTCCAAGAAACGAATCGATCCCTGTCCCTAATTGCATTGGCGACCTCCAACGAGTGGACTTCTCAACTTCGACAACGAGGTGATATTTACAAATTTTTCAAGGCAAATAGTGGTGCTTCTATAAACCCAAATGATGAGTTGGTGATTGTTGGTGTCAGTCCGGCCCTAATAGATGGTAGAGAAAAAACAGTTTAATGTTTTAATAGGATCTTTTGGTTTTCAATCCGGCTGGCCGGCTGGACTTTACTCATCGTTAATTGATCCATACGACCGTACAGGCCTGCGACCGTACGAAACGTGGCCACTCCTCGGTCTCGCATGATCGATACAACAATATGAAACGCCGTCTAACTTGACAGATCGCCCAACGCGGCAACATCCCGACCTCTCCAGCTCTCCTCTCATGGGTCATGGCTATCGCCCAGGTGACCAGGTCCTCTTTCTCTTGACGATTGTGATCCGCGACGATCTATTTGCTACTGCCAGCCACTGTAGTCCCCAATCAGGCAATCATCAAATCTATGTAGAAGATTAAAATAGAAGGTAAGAACGCCCGCCTTAGTTATCTTGGCATTCTACTATATGCCCTAATTTATGTTCTGAATTTTGATTAGTAGTTATTGTTCTTGTTTGTAGAAGTGAGGTTAACTGATTTGAATCTGGTGCTAAGAAAATAAAAAAGGAGACAATAAGAATAAAAATTAATAGAATCATAGAGAGGTTCTATGTTTAAATTTTTGAAGAGCAACGCGAGCACTTCGAGCAATCCAGATGAGTTGGCGCTAGTTTTTGTGGGAGAACAGAATAATGTTAATGTAAAAGATGATGTCGGTATAGAGGATGGCGTTCACGTTAACACGGATAGTGATAATGTGAGTAATCATCATGATAAATCTGCTAGTGTTGATGATGAACCCTAAGTTGAGAAGTACTTTCTTGGTTTTTTTGGTGGTGAATGACACATACGGCGAAGGGCTTTTCAATGTATTGGTTGAATCCATCAAGTCATATGGTCTTCTTATTGATGATATTATGATAATGGTTCTAATATGAAAGGAAAGAAGAAAGGAGTGCAAAACATGTTGATAAGATAAATCCAAGGACTTTGTATATACCGTGTGCTTGTCATAGTCTTAATCTTACTCTTTGTGATATGGCTAAATCTTGTGGTAAGGCTGTTTTTTTCTTTGGTACCGTGCAACGGATCTATGTTTTATTTTCTGGTTCTACCAAAAGTGTAGGGTTTCGTAGCATGGAAAACAAAAAATTTCTACCGCATACAAACAAACAAGCCAAGATCTATCTACTAGATTATAGCAACGAGTCGATGGAATAACTCACCCTCGAAGATTCCAAAGTGTTTAACGAGAGCGGATTCTCGTGGGTGATGTAGTCGTACTCTTGCCGATCTCAAGATCGCGTAGACGATCCTTCCGGCGCTGCATTCCGGCAGCGCTTCCGCAGTCGGTCACACGTTCGGTACTCGACGAAGACCTTCCTCTCCCTTGTTCCAGCAGGCAGCGGAGGTTGTAGCACTCTCCTCGCGATTCCGGCAACACAACGGCGTGGTACCGGAAGTAGAGGGGAGATCTCGCAGGGCTTCGCCTTAAGCCGGAGCGAGTATGGTGGACTATGAGAGAGAGCCTCAGCGATCTAGGGTTTAGACGCACCAAGGAGGAGAAAGGTCGGCGGCTAGGGTTTGCCTAGGTGGCGGTGGCGGCTTGCCCTAGGCGGCGGCAGCAGGAGGTGGCGGCGCCGGCGGCTAGGATTAGGGTTTGCGGGGCGTGGTGTTGTGTCTTTGGAGGGGCAGCCCTGCCCCTCCTTATATAGGTGGAGGGGGCGCGCCAAGGGGAGGGGAGTCCCTCCCCAACTCGGTCTCCAAGTGGGCCGGCGGTGGAGGGAGGGAACTCCTCCCCAAGTAGGTTTCCTACTCTCCCTCCACCTCACAAAATAGCCGTTTGACTTTTCAAATTGGCGTTTGACTTTTCAAACTAGGATTTGATTAAACCCTTTATTTTGTTCAGCGATGACACCTAGTACATGATGCAATCATTCCAACTTGTTATGACACATTCATGTACCCTTCCCCTTCGGAGTGCCGGACATTCCGGAACCTTCTAGAACATTCCCGATGAAAACACCGGAACCATTCTCCAACCCCGAAACAGGACTTTCCTTATATTAATCTTATTCTCCGGACCATTCCGGATCTCCTTGTGATATCCCGGATCCCATCCGAGACTCCGAACAACATTCGGTCTCTCACTCATCATTCCATAACTACTCAAACAACGTCAAATCCTTAAGTGTGTCTCCCTACGGTTCGTGAATTATGCGGACATGATCGAGACACTTCTCCGAAGAATAACCAATAGAGGAATATGGAAATTCATATGGCTCCCACATATTTCTACGATTACTTTGCGATCGAATGAACCACTTACATACGATACCAATTTCCCTTTGTCTCACGATAGTTTACTTATCCGAGGTTATGATCGTCGATATCTCTGCATACCTAGTTCAACCTCGTTACTGATAAGTACTCTTTTCTCGTTCCCGTGATATGTGATCCCTTGTGATCCAGTCACATGCTTGCAAGCTAATTGGATGACATTCCACCGAGAGGGCCTAGAGTATATCTATCCGTCATATGGATGGACAAATCCCACTCTTGATCCATGTGTCTCAACCAATACTTTCCGAACAATCAATGCCACCTTTATAGCCACCCAGTTACGGTGTGGTGTTTGATGTCATCAAATCATCCTTCCGGTGAAGGTGATATGCATGATCTCATGGTCGAAGGAATTAGGTTACTATGTATCAGAAAGCATATAGCAATTGAACTATTAAAATGACTTGATCTTTATGCTACGCTTATCTATAGGAGTATGTCCACCATATCATTCTCCTAACGATATGATCTTGTTGTTAATGACATCTCAATGTTCATGATAGGGAAACCACAATCATTTATTAACCAACAATCTAGTATTTATAAAGAGGCTTTACTAGGGACTCTATTTTAGTTTACAAATCACACAAGTATTAATGTTTCCTTGTTAATACTATTATAGCATGAATGTAAACATTTATCATAAACACAAAGATATAATAATAACTATATTTATTATTGCCTCTAGGGCATATCTCCAACAGTCTCCCACTTGCACTAGAGTCATCTAATCCAGATTACATGGTTATATACCGAACACCCATGGCAGTTTGCTGTTGGTCATGTTTTGCCCTCGGGAGAGGTTTAGTAAACGGATCCGCCACATTCAGATCTGTGTGTACTTTGCAAATCTTTATATCCCCATCCTGGATATGTTCTCGAATAGCGTGAAAACGTAGCTTGATGTGCTTCAGCTTCTTGTGTGACCTTGGTTCTTGCGCATTGGCTATGGAGCCCATGTTATCACAGTAGATACACATTGGGTCCAGCGCACTAGGAACCACACCCAGCTCTGTAATGAACTCTTTCATCCATATCGCTTCTTGTGAAGCCTCCGAAGCAGCCATGTATTCTGATTCAGTTGAAGATCTCGCCACAGCGCTTTGCTTTGCACTCCTCCATCTAACTGCTGCACCATTCAAAGTAAATACGTATCCAGATTGTGATTTAGAATCATCTTGATCGGTGTTCCAACTAGCATCGGTGTAACCATTAACAACGAGCTGTTCATCACCTCCATAAGAAAGAACCATATCCTTAGTTCGTCTCAAGTACTTAAGGATGTTTTTAACCGCTGTCCAATGATCCACTCCTGGATCACTTTGATATCTGCTAGTTAAACTAACAGCATATGCAATGTTGGGTCTAGTACATAGCATGACATACATTAGAGATCCTATGGCTGAGGCATAGGGAGTTTTACTCATCCTTTCTCTATCTTCTGCTGTTGTCAGACTTTGAGTTTTACTCAAGGTCGTATTGGGCAACATGGGCAAGAACCCTTTCTTGCTATCTTCCATTCCAAACCTCTTTAGAACTTTGTCCAAATATGTACTTTGTGACAATGATATTAAGCGTCTCGATCTATCTCTATAAATCTTTATGCCTAATATATAAGCTTCTTCGCCAAGATCCTTCATTGAAAAACTATTATTCAAATATTCCTTGACACTATTAAGAAGGTCTACATCATTCCCAATCAACAATATGTCATCTACATATAGTATTAAGAATGCTACAGAGCTCCCACTCACTTTCTTGTAAATACAAGCTTCTCCATAAGTTTGTATAAAACCAAAACTCTTGATTACCTTATCAAAACGTTGATTCCAACTTCGGGATGCTTGCTTCAATCCATATATGGACCGTTGAAGTTTGCATACCTTGTTAGCATCTTTAGGATCGACAAAACCTTTGGGTTGCATCATATACAACTCTTCATCAATGTCTCCATTGAGGAACGCTGTTTTGACATCCATCTGCCATATCTCATAATCATAATATGCAGCGATTGCTAACATAATCCTTACAGACTTTAGCTTCGCTACTGGTGAGAAGGTCTCATCGTAGTCAACTCCTTGAATTTTTCGAAACCCTTTTGCGACAAGTCGAGCTTTATAGACAGTAACATTACCATCAGCATCTGTTTTCTTCTTGAAAATCCATTTGTTCTCGACAGCCTTCCGGCCATCCGGTAAGTCCACCAAAGTCGGACCCAATCTCGGATTTCATGGCTTCTTGCCATTTATTGGAATCTGGGCTCATCATCGCTTCCTCATATGTCGCAGGGTCGTCGGTGTTGTCCACCAACATGACACTCATAACGGGATCATACCAATCAGGAGTGGTACGAGTTCTCGTTGACCTGAGAGGTTCTGTAGCAACTACAACCGAAGTTTCATGATCATCATCATTAGCTTCCTCTCTTATTGGTGCAGGCACCACAGGAACTTCTTCCGGTGCTGCGCTACTCGCAAGTTCGAGAGAAGGTTCGACAACCTCGTCGAGTTCTACTTTCCTTCCAGTCACTTCTTTCGAGAGAAATTCCTTCTAGAAAGGATCCATTCTTGGCAACGAAGATTTTGCCTTCAGATCTATGATAGAAGGTATACCCAATAGTTTCCTTTGGGTATCCTATGAAGACGCATTTTTCCGCTTTGGGTTCAAGCTTGTCTGGCTGTAACTTCTTTACATAGGCTTCGCAACCCCAAATTTTAAGGAACGGCAATTTAGGTTTCTTCCCAAACCATAATTCATACGGTGTCGTTTCAACGGATTTAGATGGTGCCCTATTTAAAGTGAATGCGGCTGTTTCTAATGCATAACCCCAAAATGATAGCGGTAAATCTGTAAGTGACATCATAGAACGAACCATATCTAAGAGAGTTCGATTACGACGTTCAGACACACCATTACGCTGTGGTGTTCCCGGCGGTGTCAATTGTGAAAGTATTGCGCATTTCTTAAAATGCTCGCCAAACTCATAACTTAGATATTCACCTCCACGATCAAAACGTAGAAATTTAGTATTCTTGTTACATTGATTCTCCACCTCGCTTTGAAATTCCTTAAACGTCTCGAAAGTTTCGGACTTATGTTACATGAAATAGATATACCCATATCTACTCAAGTCATCCGTGAAGGTAAGAACATAACGATAACCACCGCGCGATGCTACACTCATTGGACCACACACATCGGTATGTATGATTTCCAATAAGTCCATAGCTCGCTCCATCATACCAGAAAATGGAGTCTTAGTCATTTTACCCATCAGACATGCTTCGCATCTTTCAAGTGATTCGAAATCAAGTGATTCAAGAAGTCCATCGGAATGGAGTTTCTTCATACGCTTCACTCCAATGTGACCAAGACGACAGTGCCACATATAGGTCGATTTATCGCTCGATTTCAAACGTTTAGCTTCAATGTTATTAATATGTGTATTTCCACTATCGAGATTCAATAAGAATAGACCATCTATCAAAGGTGCATGTGCATAAACCATATTACTCATATAAATCGAACAACCATTATTCTCGGACTTAAACAAGTAACCGTCTCGCAATAAACAAGATCCCGATAGAATGTTCATGCTTAACGCAGGCACCAAATAACAATTATTTAAGTATAAAATTAATCCCGATGGTAGATGAAGAGGTAGCGTGCCGACCGCGATCACATCAACCTTTGATCCGTTTCGCACGCGCATCGTCACCTCGTTCTTCGCTAGCTTCCGTTTATTCTGCAGCACCTGTTTCGAGTTACAGATATGAGCAACCGAACCAGTATCAAATACCTAGGCACTACTACGAGTACTAGTGAGATACACATCAATAACATGTATATCGGATATACCTTTCTTCTTGATGTTGCCGTTCTTCAAATCCGCCAAATACTTTGGGCAATTCCGCTTCCAGTGACCTTCTCCCTTGTAGTAAAAGCACTCAGTATCAGGCTTAGGTCCAGCCTTGGTCTTCTTCGTCGGTGCGGTAACTTTCTTACCACCCTTCTTGAAGTGTCCCTTTTGCTTAGACTTGCCTTTCTTGAATTTGGTGGTCTTATTGACCATCAACACTTGGTGCTCTTTCTTGATCTCCACTTCTGCAGATTTTAACATGGCGAAGAGTTCTGGCAACTGTTTGTTCATGTTTTGCATATTGTAGTTCATCACAAAGTTCTTGTAACTTGGTGGTAGTGATTGGAGTACACGATAAATCCCCAAAGCATTAGGAATCACTATACCCAAGCTTTGAAGTTTGTTTGCATGCCTAGACATCTTAATCACATGCTCACTGACGGAGCTGCCCTCTTCCATCTTGCAGTTAAAGAACTTTTCAGAAGCCTCATAGCTCTCAGTTTCTGCGCGAGTCTCAAAGATCAATTTGAGATCACGGAAAATATCATGTGGGTCTGAATTCTCAAACCTTTTCTGAAGCTCCGATTCTAAACCATACAAGATAGCACACTGAACTGTGGAGTACTCAGTCTTTCGAGCGAGGTAAACATTCTTTACTTCATCGGTAGCAGTAGCTGCAGGTGGGTCACCCAGCGGTGCATCCAGCACATAGGTCAAATTACCAGCAGTGAGGACAATCCTCAAATTGCGGAACCAATCCGCGAAGTTGCTTCCATTGTTTTTCAACTTTTCTTTCTCTGGGAACGCATTAAAATTGATGGTAGGGGCCGCCATTTATCTACAACATATTTGTAATAGTTTAGACTAAGTTTATGACAAATTGAGTTCTAATTAATAGTTAAATTAATCTAGGTGAACTCCCACTCAAAACAATATCCCTCACAATGTTTTAGTGATCACACGAACCAAATCCACCACATCAACACCGATCATCACGAGAGTCGATGTAGCTTCAATGGCGAACAATCGACATGTTCATCATATCTTACTATATGATTCATGCTTTACCTTTTGGTGATCCGTGTTCTGAGACCATGTCTGTACATGCTAGGCTCGTCAAGATCAAACCTTAGCTTCCGCATGAGCAAATCTGGCTTGCTCACGTTGTATACACTTGCGGAATCTAACACACCCGATCATCACGTGGTGCTTCAAAACAACAAGCTTTAGCAACGGTGCTTACTAAGGGTGAACACTTTAGAACTTGAAATTCATGTGCATGAGGGATCATCTTATAATGCTACCGTCGTTAACTAAGCAATACAAGATGCATAAAGGATTAACATCACATGCAATTCATAATATGTGATATGATATGGCCTTTCTTCTTTGTGCTTCCGATCTCCATCTTCAAGCACGAACATGATCTCCATCATCATCGGCATTGCATCAAGCTCAATGACGCTTCTCCATGGTTGTCGTCCACCGACTTCAACTATTACAACTACTTTGAATAGACACACGGGTCTTTAACAGAAATTTAAAGACAACCATATGGATCCTGCTGATTGCCAACTTACAATAAGGAACATTGCATACATCAAATATAATCACAATCATGGCCATATCACATCACAGCACACCCCTGCAAAACAAAGTTAGACGCCTCTACTTTCTTTGCATGTTTTACGTGGTTTGGGGCTTTCAATAAGTGTCGTTCTAACTTACGAACAAGAACCACAACATTGATACTAGTATTGTCAATCACCCGTTGTAAATTGAATCTTAACTATGTTGGGAGACACAGGCACCCGCAAAGCCACTTATGCAATACAAGTTGCATGTCAAGCGTGGAGCAAGTCTCATGAACGATGTCATGTAAGATTAGCCCGGGCCGCTTCATCCCATCATCCCGCAAGATGCAAAGTACAAAAGAAGCAATCGACAACAAAAGCATCAACTCCCACAATGACCATCGTGTTCTACTCGTGCAACAGATCTACATATAGAAACGACTCTGATACCACTGTAGGGTTTCATAGCATGGAAAACAAAAAATTCTACCGCATACAAACAAACAATCCAAGATCTATCTACTAGATTGTAGCAACGAGTCGATGGAATAACTCACCCTCGAAGATTCCAAAGTGTTTAACGAGAGCGGATTCTCATGGGTGATGTAGTCGTACTCTTGCCGATCTCAAGATCGCGTAGACGATCCTTCCGGCGCTGCGTTCTGGCAGCGCTTCCGCAGTCGGTCACACGTTCGGTACTCGACGAAGACCTTCCTCTCCCTTGTTCCAGCAGGCAGCGGAGGTTGTAGCACTCTCCTCGCGATTCCGGCAGCACAACAGCGTGGTACCGGAAGTAGAGGGGAGATCTCGCAGGGCTTTGCCTTAAGCCGGAGCGAGTATGGTGGACTATGAGAGAGAGCCTCAGCGATCTAGGGTTTAGACGCACCAAGGAGGAGCAAGGCCGGCGGCTAGGGTTTGCCTAGGTGGCGGCGGCAGCAGCAGGAGGTAACGGCGCCGGCGGCTAGGATTAGGGTTTGCGGGGCGTGGTGTTGTGTCTTTGGAGGGCCAGCCCTGCCCCTCCTTATATAGGTGGAGGGGGCACGCCAAGGGGAGGGGAGTCCCTCCCCAACTCGGTCTCCAAGTGGGCCGGCGGTGGAGGGAGGGAACTCCTCCCCAAGTAGGTTTCCTACACTCCCTCCACCTAACAAAATAGCCGTTTGACTTTTCAAATTTGCGTTTGACTTTTCAAACTAGGATTTGATTAAACCCTTTATTTTGTTCAGCGATGACACCTAGTACATGATGCAAACCTTCCAACTTGTTATGACACATTCATGTACCCTTCCCCTCCGGAGTTCCGGACATTCCGGAACCTTCTAGAACATTCCCGATAAAAACACCGGAACCATTCTGAAACCCCGAAACAGGACTTTCCTTATATTAATCTTATTCTCCGGACCATTCCGGATCTCCTCGTGATATCCCGGATCCCATCCGAGACTCCGAACAACATTCGGTCTCTCACTCATCATTCCATAACTACTCAAACAACGTCAAATCCTTAAGTGTGTCTCCCTACGGTTCGTGAATTATGCGGACATGATCGAGACACTTCTCCGAACAATAACCAATAGAGGAATCTAGAAATTCATATGGCTCCCACATATTTCTACGATTACTTTGCGATCGAATGAACCACTTACATACGATACCAATTTCCCTTTGTCTCACGATAGTTTACTTATCCGAGGTTATGATCGTCGGTATATCTGCATACCTAGTTCAACCTCGTTACTGATAAGTACTCTTTTCTCGTTCCCGTGATATGTGATCCCTTGTGAGCCAGTCACATGCTTGCAAGCTAATTGGATGACATTCCACCGAGAGGGCCCAGAGTATATCTATCTGTCATATGGATGGACAAATCCCACTCTTGATCCATGTGTCTCAACCAATACTTTCCGAACACTCAATGCCACCTTTATAGCCACCCAGTTACAGTGTGGTGTTTGATGTCATCAAAGCATCCTTCCGGTGAAGGTGATATGCATGATCTCATGGTCGAAGTAATTAGGTTAATATGTATCAGAAAGCATATAGCAATTGAACTATTAAAATGACTTGATCTTTATGCTACGCTTATCTATAGGAGTATGTCCACCATATCATTCTCCTAACGATATGATCTTGTTGTTAATAACATCTCAATGTTCATGATAGGGAAACCACAATCATTTATTAACCAACAAGCTAGTATTTATAAAGAGGCTTTACTAGGGACTCTATTTTAGTTTACAAATCACACAAGTATTAATGTTTCCTTGTTAATACTATTATAGCATGAATGTAAACATTTATCATAAACACAAAGATATAATAATAACTATATTTATTATTGCCTCTAGGGCATATCTCCAACAAAAAGATGGAAAGTGTTGCTTGACCACGTGGAAGGTTTAACTCTGAAATCTTTATCCAATACTCGTTGGGAGAAATTATTGAAAAACTATTTGAGATCTGTAATGTCTTAAGAGAGGTTAAATGGTTTGAAAACTCTATGCACCGAGAAGAAGTTAGTGAATGAGATTGATATTGATTTCATCGTCACTGACTTTACTTTTAGGAATTGGCAGAAAAAACTTGAAGGTAACATCTAAACATTATTATTTTATATGAATATTGTAGTTGGGTATACTTAAAGTATTTATTTTTCATCATCTTATATATGTGAAAAAATATATAATAAGAAGGGCCCAAAATTTTAGTATCGCCCCGGGTCTCCGAAATCTCAGGACCGACCTTGACATGGTTATACCCTGCGGGTACCCGATGTTAGTATACCTGGTATAGCCCGACGGAAGGCCCACTCGACGACCTGCCAGGATCCATGACGCCTATGACGGTTCGGCTAATATGAAGCCCATGTGGACACGGACTCTGAAACGTATAAGACAAGGAAACCTCAAGACTAGAGTTTGAATACAACTTGTAACCTACTCGAATCGGTACCTGAGACCTAGCCTCCCCATATATAAAGGCTAGGAGGGGCCAACGAGGAGGGCACCCCCGATAGATTAGACCACAACAGATCTACAAATCCACCGCATACACACCTCCACGCCAGATTGCATCTGCGCACCCTTGTACTTTTTGGTTCCGCCGTAATGAAGAGCAGACAAGCAGGAGTAGGGTTTTCCCTCCGGGGGCCTGAACCTGGGTAAACCCGTGTCCCCGTGTTGCTTGTTTGCTAACCATTCCGCGATCTCCAGCATCCCCATCTTCTTTCCATCATCAACAATCTACAACTCGAAGATTACCGAGAAAATAGATCTACTTTGGCTCCCACGCGTCCCTCGGTCATTTTCAAAGACAACCAGATTGCATCTGGCCAATACATCCGCTTCAGCGCGATCCACCTCATTAACGACGGAGGCAGCGATTTCGATTGCTGCACCACTCCAGGCTACTCAGATGCAAAGGAATCTTCACCAATATGATAGAAATCAAGCCTAGAACTCGAGGTCTGGGCATGGCGCACATGAACTAGATCCGTTGAGTTCACTAGAGGCTAGAAGCTGATCAACCAAGAATCGGGATTGGTCCAAACAAACATTGCCAACAATAAAGGCATCAAATCCCGATGTTAAAATTTCTGATCTGATTTCAACACATGTCAGATCGCAAGAGAGGATTGGAGGAAATTGCACCACTCAAACCGTGACTAAGGAGCCTTTCCTATTTCTATTCTATGGTGGTCAATATGCCCACGGCAGCTGATTGAAGTGTCGGGTCCAATCAATCGATCCATCCCATCAATCGATCCATGCCAAAACCTGCCTGGACAATTTCGGATCAGTGAAGCTACGTGCATACAACTATTCAATATCGCATTGGATTGTCTTATCGTCT
Source organism: Avena atlantica (assembly GCA_910589765.1). Classification (NCBI taxonomy): domain Eukaryota; kingdom Viridiplantae; phylum Streptophyta; class Magnoliopsida; order Poales; family Poaceae; genus Avena; species Avena atlantica. Next base: position 197,507,929 of record OU342738.1, on the reverse strand, counting down.
CCCGAGAACGAGCAATCTACTCGCCGTTTTTTGCTCACAGTAATGATGATAAAAAGCGTGATTCCGCTGCGCCAACTCCGCCATGTGAACCGTTGTGGTCCTCGACCCTGACAACCCGCTGCACTTTTCGACTACGTCGATCTTCTGCGATCCTCGATTGCAGCAAACTGCTGCCACCATCGGTCTCGGTGATCCGCTGCCGCGTTGACTCCGGTCCGCCGCATCAGCTCTCGGACGCCGCCTCGACCACATCAACTCCACGCTCGGGGGCTATGCCCACTTGGCCATACGACTCGCGAACATCGACCTGTTGCGGTTTTCGACTGCGACGACCCTCTGCGGTCTTCAACTGCGGTGACCCGCTGCATCCTTCGGATGCGACGACCTACTGCGATCTTCGATTGCGGTGACCGGTCGCATCAGCGTCAACAACCACGAATTAGGAGCTCCTTCGACTCCGGTCATCCTCTATGATCTTCGGCTCCAACGACTCGGGGGCTCGGGGGTTTCCTCCGCTTTAGCGACCCTCCACGATCTTCGGCTCTAGCGACCCGGGATCTTCTTCGACTTCAATGACCCGCCATGGTCTTAGGATGTGGCAACCCACCATGTCTTTGACTGAGGTGACCCGCCACATCCTTCGACTTCGACGACTCACCATCACGCCGACTCCGCTGTGTCGACTACGTCCGCCACGTGACCCACTATCGCATCGACTACGTCTGTGGTCGCATCAACTTCGTCCACGACAACTACCAATGAAGCTAGGTTTCCCTCTATATAGAGTTGATTTGTTTTTTAACTCGCACTCGAAACACTCGGGGGCTGCGCCCTCTTCGAGTAACCTAATGTGCCATCGGCTCCACGCACTCGAGCACCTCGAACGCGACAGCCCGAATAGCTGATTCTGCCTGATCGTCGAATCCTTAAACTCTCAGTGCCTCGGCAGGGTACTGAGACTAAGGGTAATCAGGATAACGAAAAGGCCTAGCATACAGTGTAGCAGTGTCGATTCGATCGGCACCAGAATCTTACTGTACAAGCCGAAAGGAAAATATCCTTTACAAGATACAAGTACTTCACAATTTTTTATATTTTATGCAGCTTACAAGGACGTCGACTGCGTCGAGCTATTCTATCGAGTCCTCCAACAGGAGTCGACGAAACAACTGGCTACGCCATAAACTCAAGACCCGATTCGAATCCCTCCTCGGATGGTTACATCGCCGATGCTACACAGACGCGACGTTGGCCGCTCACCCAACAAAAGCAACGACGTCGACTTCATCCAGAGCGTCGAGTCTTTCCGGCTAAACGTTGGGCGACTCCGCTACGTCAACTCCTGGCTCCTTATGCGTCAGACGCTGACTCGATGCACTTTTGGGTCAGTGGTGTCTCCTCGCATGAGTCTCCACTCGAGTTTGCGACTCGACTAGACACTCGGAGGATACTCCTATCAGGAGCGCTGGTCGCGCACCCGATGTACTTCCGGGTCAGCGGTATGCCCGCGAGATTGTCGACTGCGTCTACAAGATACAAGACTCGAGTCTCTGCCCGAGTCTACGACTCCGCCAGACACTCGGGGGCTACTTCAAACTAGAGAGTTGGTCGCGCACACACAAGATCTGCGAGTCCTAGGCCGAGTCTACGACTCCACTACGGACTCGGGGGCTACTCCCATAGGGAGGATTGATTCAAGCATTCAAAAAAATTGTGTCCTACGGACCTGAAGCTAACAACGGCTGAATTAAATTTTCTGCTCGAGTCTACGACTCGAACAGACACTCGGGGGCTACTCCCATAGGGAGCGCTGGTCGCGCACCCTATGAATTCTTCGACTGCGATCCTACGGATCAGTATGCAAAAACTTTTCGGCAACTCTGCCCCAATCAACGCTAAGTGAGCAACGTCTTCCTTGGCCACCCGAAACACCTCTGTGGTGATAAACATCCGGATGTCGTGTCTGCGACACAAATATAAGACCTACATATATCATTTGATGGCCTGGTAACGCACATGACTGCGTTGTGCTAGTAAAAATCCGTACCAACAGGTACGATGAAAAATCCCGACGGACGCATTGGGTACATCATTTAAAATTCACTGGAATTACAGTCCTGTAAGTTCTCCGCGGCATGAGTCAAATTACGCCAGCATATGTTCCGGGTTCGAGTCGAGGGACTTGAATCTGAAGAAGATCGTGTTGTTTTGTCCTAAGACAGTTAACTGACCCTGATCCGTCGGGAGAGTTAGGCACACGCATCAACAATCCCTACACACTCAAATCATTCTCTAGACAAACAGAGATAGCTGCACCCGAAGGATTGAAGAGTCCTCAGCCGAATCTACGATTCGACTGAACACTCGGGGGCTACTGACATGGTTATACCCTGCGGGTACCCGATGTTAGTATACCTGGTCCAGCCCGACGGAAGGCCCACTCGACGACCTGCCAGGGTCCATGACGCCTATGACGGTTCGACTAATATGAAGCCCGTGTGGACACGAACTCTGAAACGTACAAGACAAGGAAACCTCAAGACTAGAGTTTGAATACAACTTGTAACCTACTCGAATCGGTACCTGATTCCTAGCCTCCCCATATATAAAGGCTAGGAGGGGCCAACGAGGAGGGCACCCCTGATAGATTAGACCACAACAGATCTACAGATCCATCTCTCTCGCACACCACCGCATACACACCTCCACGCCAGATTGCATTTGCGCACCCTTGTACTTTTCGGTTTCGTTGTAATCAAGAGCAGACAAGCAGGAGTAGGGTTTTCCCTCCGGGGGCCTGAACCTGGGTAAACCCGTGTCCCCGTGTTACTTGTTTGCTAACCGTTCCGCGATCTCCAGCATCCCCATCTTCTCCAAAACCCAAGCTCATAACAATGAGCATTGACGAGATTAATCCTCGTGAGACCTTGTGTATCATTATCTCCAAATTTTGTTCAAAATTATCTAATAGTTGCTAACTTGGATGACCATATCTTGCATTTTTAGGGTTCTTCATGTCAGTTTTTTTCAATAAGGGGCACTTTCTTACTTAGAGTTTAAGTATTACATTTGGTCTCTACATAACTAGGATGCATAAAGCCCCCATAGCCTACGAGCGGATCCACCGTGAAAAGAGAAACCTAGCCGCCTCCCTCGTCCCGCGTCGCCCCCGCTCGGGCGACGGGGACGATCTCCAATCGCCGCCGCCGACCAACCCCAATCCATCTCCCTCCTCCTCCCTGTTGCCGTCGTTAGCGTCGCCAGGCATAGCCTAGGCGCTAGCGGCGGGGGCCCCCTTCCCCCTCTCATGGAGGCGACGGTGCGGGCCGAGTGGCCATGGCGGGCGACCTACCTCGGTGAGGGGCATGCTGGTGCGGCTTCTGCTGCACCTGAGCTCTGCTATGGTTTTGGGAGACGTCGTTGGGATGGCGGAGGCGACGTCGCGTCAGAATAAGGGTGCTAGAGCTCGATCCCCATCTCGTCAAGGCCACTTGTGGCAGCGCCGACGAGCTGCTGGCCTGGCATCCTCTGAGATCTACGGATCTGGGGAGGGTTGTCTCTCCGGGCGTGGTCGTTTTTTGATTCTGCCGTGGAGCTTCGGGAGTCGAAGGGCTGTTGTTGCTGTTGTCTTCCCCTCGGTCGGGCGTGGTGGCGAGGGAGTGGAAGGGGATGGTAAAAACGCATTCCTTGTTAGGGTTTTGTATGGTCTTTTTTTAGATGCGACTGTTGCATCTTGAAGCTTTTTTTGGCCGGCTGTGGTGGCGAGGGGAGGAGGCGGCTCGACGTGGCGTCAATGGTTGGGACCTTCTGCTCAGGGATCTTGGATTGGAGGTACTTCCTGGTCTTCACCATCTCTTGCCTTCCCGATGGTCTAGAAAAGTCTATTAGCTCTCACTCCTCGGGGTGGGCACTCCTGCGGTGTTCAAAGCCCAATGTGGCGAACGTGGTGGCTAAAGATGTGCTGCTTCTGGATCCGGTCTTGGTACTTGGGTGGTGACGATGAGGACGATGGGCTTGATCGCGATTTGAAAGTACGGTGTGTGGTCTTCTGGGTCCATGTTGTATTTTCCTTTTTTGTAGAGTCGTTTGTAATCGGTTTTGCCATTGCTGAAATTCCATCAGTTGTTATCTCGAAAAAAAGGATGCATATAGCCGACACAAATCCACATATCCAAACATAGAGAAAAATAAAAAAGGTGGATTACATATCATAATGAGAAATTGTAAAACGCCTAAGATGCTGAAGATGGCTCTCTATTCGCATATTATGTTGCCACCCATGCTGGTGAACAAATCCCACGGCGTGTCCTCCAGCCTCGTACACACCTCCGTAAAAAGCTCGTGATGATCTTCACGATGTAGCGCTGACCAAGACCGAAGGTGCTTGAGCATCTGTAAATAACCTATAAAAGGGAACAATTTGTATCATTAAACAATTTATCATTTCTACATTGCCATAGAGACCATATAATTTTCAGTCCGAATTGGACAAAAGAAGACCGTAGATGATGTGGTGGTGTGGAGGCGATTTCTTTGTGTCAAAGCAGGTTTTCAAACAAAGAAAGAGGAGGAACAAAAGAAGGATGTGAATGGAAAGAAGATAAGAACACATGCCAGAAAGATTACTAGATGTGGTTGTGAGGCCATGATAACTGTCAAACCTACGCAAGATGGTAAATACTTGGTTTCGTATTTTTCATGAGGAACACACCCAGAAATTTGTCACGCCTAGCAAGCAACAGTTAATCAAGTCTAATAGACAAGTGAGAAGGCTAAGAGCACACTATTTACATGTCATGCCGCTAGCATTGATATGTGAAAAGAAAATTGTCTCAAAGGCTTGTTGCTGATAATCCTAGTAGACAAGATGAATTCGAGGCATACATTGGTTGTACTATGCCTAATCAAGTTGAAATCCATCCACCAAGTGATGTTCAGACAAAGGGCAGATGCAAACTAATTAAGGGGCACTTAGACAAAGGTGGTCAGCATAATAAGGATGCATAAGGAAACCAAAATAAGGACCGGAAGGGGAACAAGAATGTTGGTGGATAGAAAAAAGTGTGCCGAGAACGTGCAAAAAGTATAAGCAGGTTGGCTTCCACGACAGTCGTAATTGCCCTAACATCAACTAAGAATTCTCCAATTATAAGGTAGATGCCATACACACGAAAAAATCCTTGTTTAGGATACTTATTAGAGTTGTATTGTCGATGAGTTCATACAAATCTGGAGGTTTTGTTGAAGCTGCAAAATATCCATTCTGAAATCATGTGATTGTTGAAGATCCAATGCTTGTTTTGGTGCAGTCCAAGAAATTCATGGACCCTCCCCTCCTCTCCCTAGCTGCTTTGAGAGTCGTGCGTGAGAGGCCGGGGCTCTCCCGTGCCCTTCTCGCCGGAATAGCCGGCGGGAGGTGGCAGCGGGGAGTCGCCGGAGTAGCTCTAGGGTGTAGAGTAGGGTTTGTAGTTGGCCTTGTACCGGTAGTGGGCTCTTTGCCCGGATGCGGAGCTCTAGATCTCGCCCAGATCTTAGCTCTAGGGTTTCTCGTCGGTGTTTTAAAGCTCCTCTGGTCGGAGCTTTGGAAGGCGGTGGAGGCCACCGCATCGTTAAATAAAGCTAGGGCATGTTGCCTCTTAGCCTGGGATGCTATTTGGCTCCGGCTTCTTCCGCTGTTCGGCCGTGGTGGTGTGGAGTGGAAGAAGTGGAGCTCGGTGGTGCTCGGCTCTGGAGGCGGCAAGGGAGTTCTCGCGCTGGCGTATGCACGCGACGTTGGCGTGCGGCTGCTCTGGTCTCCTGCTGCTTCTCTTCTTCTTCCGGCCGGCCGTGGCGGCGAGGAGATCAAGAAGGATGCGCAGAGGCAGACGGCCATCTCCCTCTGCATCTCACGCGGTTGCCATGCCGCTGTCGGCGGCCCTCCTGCTACCCGAGAAGACCTGGCCTGCCGTGGTGGCGAGGAGGTTGACTTGAGTGTGTGGGGTGCTGCTGCTGCGCGAAGCTCTGGGGAGCTTCTGGAGATTCCTCTCCCTGCAGCGTTCTCCAAGCGACGGCGATGGACTGCCGTCGCTATCCAAGGCCAGAGGGGTGGCCGCGCCGTGCTCGGCAACAGGTTTTGCTCGAGCTTCTCTATCCTCTTCGGGAGGATCTTCCTCAGCGGCGGAGCTGCACTGGAGTCCCTCACCCAGCCAAGTGGTCTTGTCCCCGGCTGGTGCAGAGATGGCGCTTCTTCGTCGTTGTCAGTCGCCGGCGGTTGCTTCGGACTCGATTGCGTTTTTGCAACCTCTGCTAGGGTGTTCTTTGTTAAATGTAAGGGTCGGTTTGTAATTTTTCTTTCTGTTTGGACCTATTTGTACTTGTACACCCACCGCTGAATGAATCTCCTGGGCCCTTCGAGGCCGTTCCGTTCAAAAAAAGAAATTCATGGATGCAAAATATTGAAGTTCTTAGATATGTATCTCATGGTATTGTAGTTCCTGACAGAAGCCTAGTTGTGACTCTGAAAAGCAGTCTAATCTAGTTGTTTGGTTTTCAAATTATTCAGTATTGTACCACAGAATGTCTTTGTGAGACATAGTATTCTGCTTCTTATTTTGTACTTCTGTTTGCTCCATGTACCATCTTATTTTGACCAAGACAAGCTATCAAGTACCGAAGCGAACATGTCCTGTACTCATCAGGAAAAGAGCTCAACCACATACAGCTAGGCATTTCAGACAACCGGTTACAGTTGAACATCTTCACATAGCCGATTCAGTAAAATTCAACACTGAGTTTGACATAACAGATTCTCAAACTACAGTAAATTTTCCGATCCGGTGCCTCACGGGGCATCGTCGAGGTCGCCGAGCCACCGTCTTGTGGGCAGCATCGCAGTTGCCGTGGTGCCAGCGCAGCGCCAAATCCGCCCGGCCGAGTCGACCGTTGAGGGCTCGTTTGGTCGTCAGGGTAGGAAAAACCAGTGAAAACGTACCCCCGGAGAGAATTTTACTGTGCATGCGGGATCCCCTCCTCCCATGTGGAGATCTCTCCCCTCCCCTGTGGTAGTTTGGCAACAGGGTAGGAAAACCAGGGACACACGGAAGGACAAGAAATTTATTAGGAAGGCCATGATTCCACAAATATTGAAGCATATCTATCCTCATTTCATTGAGGATCAGGTAGCGGCCTGGACTGTTTTTTCATGTTACTGTAAGAGCAACCATTACAAATAATATCACTGCATGATTGATCAAACGTTTCTGAATTTTATAATTACACCACTAGAACTATGGATCTAGCAGAAACATTGTCTTCAATACAAAAGTCTGAATTCTGAAATTGCCATGTCCAATGCGGTGACACTTGTGAAGAGGTGAGCCAAGGCATCCTGCTCTGGTCGCTTCTCTACTCTACCGCAGTTCGATGTTTGCTGAATTACAAAAAACAATGAGAAAGTTAGCATCTGTTTCATACTACAAAAGTTTAAGTGATGACTTCACAAGTTGCAGTTGGGAGATAGGTTTAACAAGACAAAAGATGATAAGAAACTTTATGATAAGTATTACGCTGGTGTTTCTAAGCTGAACGGTTTGGAATATTCTAAAGTTGCTAAGATGAACTCCAAGGCACCTAGAAGATTACTCGTAGTCCTGGCTGGAAGGAAAATGTGCACTCAGATTGTGCATGATTTAACCAAATTGCAATACATAGATTTAGTGTCACCAAAAACTACTTCATATGGGTAACCGCAAGATACTTCACATGCTCAATTGTTGTCTGGTGGACAACTCAACATTAATATGCACTTAAACTCCAGTTAAGAGCAGTACAAAATAAATCAAAAAGTCTGCTGCCGACAGAAGAGCTACTACCAGCAAAGAGATCCCATGCTACTGAGCAGACTATATCCTACATGGGTACAAGCTTACAATGGTGGAATATTATTAAACTGATCAGGACTAAGCCAATATTATCCTACATGTTAGCTGTAGCTGTCAAACAATCTGAATCTTGCTGAAAATTCTCCAGAGCTGATCTTGTTCTTAGCTAAAGCTCTTCTTTAACTCCTCACCTAAATACTCAAGTAATACACTCACAAGTGAATACCTGCAACTCCAGATGAGTTAATTGTGCATGCTTCTTCCTCCAAGATCGTCAAGTTGAATCCCCATCCAAGACTCCTAAACAGCAACTCTGCACACACACAAAAAATATAATGACAAGGAGAACTTCAAAGATAGGTATATCAATTAGCTCAACACATATGGCAGTGAACTAAAGAAACCCCTACTGTATAAATTAATGCAAAAAAGGTTATAGGAATATATCATTCAACATCTTAGAGTCTAGAGAGCATGCTCTAATCAAGCAACACTAGTTAACTACAGCTTGACCTGATTCAATGATAAAATTATACCAAACAACTGAACAAACACAAATGCCAGCTTGTACATTTGCCAATTAATTTGCTAGCAGGTCGCATGCTCGGAAGAAGCAAGAACACCACAGAGAAATACCACTATGTGACTGGTTCTAGTATTATAAGAAATCGAAGTACACGAGTTATACTAGTGCACTATAGTTTATGGGGAACAGACAATAGCAGAAAATGATGTTTAATGGTACTCAAGGTATAATACTTGCTTAACTAGAAATCAAAGCTACGTCAAACTTAACCAGAACCCATGGTGGAGATAACCCACTACACAACATTTGGTTGTCCAGTAAAATTAGTAGAAGAGCAGGAGATCAAGAAACAATAATTACAGATGGAACAACCTTGGAGAATAGATCAAGACGGTGTATGTTTTGATTTGCTTCAAGAGGCGGTCAAGATGTGCAGCCTGCAAGATCTGAGAGCAGCAACTCATCAACTCAGGGATGAATACGTCATGAACTAGAGAAAATACGAGGTGGGGAGAAGGACTAGGGGCTAACGGTTGGAGAAGGAAGACGAGTGCCACCATCGGGCCATCGTCGTCGCCGGAGGGGATGGGAGATCGGGCGGAGAAGATCTTGGCGACCGCCGTACATGGAGAGGACGGAGAGGGAGACGAGGTAGCAGGAAGTCCGGCGGGGAGAGGACGGTCGCCGGAGATCGGTCGGCCGGAGGCGTCGCGCCCAGCACCGCCGGCTCCCAGTTGCACGCGCGCAAGAGAGAGAGAGAGCGAGGCGAGGATTTCGTCCCCGACGTCCCGAGTAGTGGAGGATTCTCCCGGGGAAAGGGCGTGGAAATGTCGGGGTCCATTCCCCAATCGGCCACCAAATGGTCAGGTGGGCTCAGCCAGGGCAATTCGACCCGCGGTTTTCTAGGCCGGGGAAAACACGGGGATCCCTTCGGGATACCCTGTAACCAAACAAGCCCTGAATGGAGTAAAGCTGAGCCGCCGCCGCGTGCAAGCCACGCCACGGATGCCGAGCTACCGTCGTGTGGGGGCCGCGGATCGCTGAGTCTTCAACGCATCGATTAGGAACCGGGCGCAAGCGACATGCTAGGGGCATGAGAAGATAACATAAAGAAAAATCTGCTAATTTCTTAAAGATAGGAGCTAATTTTTTTAAAATAATACAAAAAATTTAATCAATATCACGAATAATACACAAAATCAGGAATTTTCAAAGATAACGCAGGCTCGGTACTTGAACTACCGACAAGTACTAGTCGGTAGTTGAACCGGTGGTTCAACTACCGACTAGTACTACCTCCATTCCAATGAATAGGGCGTCCTTGTTTTGCGTGATTTTTTTGACCAAGATTTACTCTAAATATACTCCCTCCTTCACGATTTGCAGGACGTTTAACAAAAATCTCACGGATCTAGGCATGACCGTATTGGCTGGAAATTATGCCTATTAATAAGCGGTTAAGGTGCATGCAATGGTGGAAGGTTGTTGCATGCATAGAAAGTTGGTAGGAAAGCTGTCATATTAATCAAAAATTAATTCTATTATGCCTAGGAACTTTGTAGTTTTGAAAAAAACCCAAATTTGATTAGGCGCCCTGCAAACCGTGAAGGAGGGAGTACAACGAATGTTGGTATAAAATTAGCATAATTGAAAAGTGTGTTTCAATACGAATCCAACGATAGTAATTTTACATAATATAATCAAATTTCTCTCGAAATAGGTTTTCGCCCCGCTTTATATATAAAGCAACCGTCCAACACAACAAGCATCCAAGAGTCACAAACAAGTACAACACAAATGCTGGGGCCACAGCACAAACCGACCCAACAAATGACAAAGGGAAAGACGGCTACGGAGGAAGGGCCATCACACCCGTCGAAAGGACGCCAAAGTGGAAAACGCCGGGCTAGGGTGGGAGACGCCTGGCCGCCTCCAAGAGCTGACGGAGGGTAGCGTCCAACATCGCCTTGTCCCGCTGTCTACACAACGGGTACCAGAGCTGCAGAGAAGCCAAAAAGCGGAAAACCGAGTCAGAGGCACGCCTAGGGAGAATCTTTTTGATGACCATCTTGTTCCGAATGTTCCATAGGGACCATGACATCGCCACAAACACTAGCCAGAATAGGCGCCGGCCCTTCCCAGGCCGGTTTGCATGCGAGTCCAGGAATTCACCGAGATCATGGGCCAGCCATTCCGGGCCCAATGCCTCTCTGGTGAAGTTCCACAGAAACCGGGCCGCGGGACAGGTGAACAATATGTGGGTGCCCGTTTCGGGGATCCCGCATAGTGGACATAACCCATCCCCCGGCCCCTGCCTCTTGGTCACCTCTACCCCCGAAGGGAGCCTATCGCGAAGGAGTTGCCACACAAAGATTTTTATCTTCAGTGGGAGGGGGGCCTTCCACAGGGGCTTGGTCCAGGGGAGAACCGTGCGGCCAAAGCGGGCCCGATAGGCCGACCCAACCGAGAAGGAACCTGAGGGAGTGAGGGTCCAAGAAACACTATCGGGTTTGTCTGACAAGGAGGTTGGGAGCTCCGCCCTAAGTTCCCTCCATGCTTCAGTTTCCTCCGGACTGAAGGTACGCCGGAACGAGATGTTCCATGTACCTTCCAGCGCGGCGGAGGATACACGAAGCGTTGGATCGGAACAAATGGCGAAGAGGCTCGGGTATACCTCGCGAAGCGGGCGTTCCTTGAGCCAGGAATCCAGCCAGAACATGGTCCCCTCCCCATTCCCAATGGACACTGAGACCCCAAGCCTGATCTCGTTCTTGGTCTCCTGGATGGAACGCCAGAACTGGGAGCCGTCGAGGCGGTCGCACCCCAGAAGAGGACGACTGCGCGGGTATTTGGCCTTAATGAGCTTGAGCCAGAGGCCTCCCTCGTTGCGGAGGATGCGCCAAACCCATCTAAGCATAAGGGCTTTATTGAACTGGCGGGAAGCGAGAATACCTATGCCCCAAAATCCTTGGGGGCGCAAATGTCAGCCCACTTGACCATGTGGTATTTCTGGCGACCCAAGGGGTCTTGCCAGAAGAACCTCGACAGCTCCTTGTCAAAAGCCCACCCCCTCGGGGAGGAGATACATGCCCATCATATACATGGGCAGGCTAGACATGCAGGAATCGATCAGGACGGTCTTGCTGCCTTTAGATGTGAATCTCCCACACCAGGGTTCGGACCTTGCACGCACCCTGTCCACGAGCGGGTCCAGGTCCCTGATCAGGATCCTGGTGTCGCGGACTGGCATCCCTAGGTAAGTTATGGGGAAGGAGGTCAGCCGACAATTAAAGTTGTCAGCTATCCTCTGCTGCTCGTCCTGAGAGAACCCTAGTGCGATAATCTCACTCTTGTCGAAGTTGATGCGGAGGCCAGACATCTCCTGGAAGCATAGCAAGAGGAACTTGAGGTTCGCAATGTCCAATGTTGAGCCTTCAATCATGATCATTGTGTCGTCTGCGTACTGGAGCTGAGTGATACCCCCTCCTGGGATAAGGTGGCCTACCACTCCGGAGATGTGGCCAGCCGCCTTGGCTTTGTCAAGCATCTCCGCGAGGGTGTCGACCGCCGCGTTGAAGAGGAGTGGGGACAGGGGGTCGCCCTGACGAACACCACACGCCGGGAGGAAGTAAGGTCCAATCTCACCGTTGATGTTAATCGCATTACTCCCGGTCATAACGAATTGCATCACCCAGGTGATCAGGCGGTCGTCAAATCCTCGTCTAATGAGGACCTATCGGAGGAACCGCCAGTCCAGACGGTCGTAGGCCTTCTGGAAGTCTAGCTTCAAGAAGATGCCCTTCAGATGTCTGGACTTGATCTCATGGATGATCTCATGGAGCGCTAAAATCCCATCATGTATCAATCTGCCCTTGAGGAAGGCGAATTGATACTGATGGGTGAGGCGCTCCAAGACCGGAGCCAGGCGAGAGGCGCAAACTTTCGCGAAAAGCCGTTGAATAACATTTAGGACTGTGATGGGCTGGAATTGGCGGATGTCCGAGGCCCCTATCACTTTAGGGATCAAGGTGATAACCCCCAGATTCAGTCGTCCCATTACGAGAGTCCCCGTGAAGAATTCCTGGAACATGGGCATAATGACCGGTTGGAGTTCCCTCCAGAAAGTCTGGAAGAAAACAACGGGGAGCCCATCAGGGCCCGGGGCGGAGTTGGCCTTCATGGCCTTCAGCGCCCGCTCAACCTCCGCTGGCAGGAACGGGAGTGCGAGTTCCGCGTTCTCGTCAGCTGTGACCCTGGCCCTAATCGGCCAAAAGTCCGCTGCCAACGCGACCCCCGTGGGGGGACCTGTCGAGAAGAGCTCCTTGTAGAAGGAGTAAATATGGGAGGAGAGTGCCCCTGCCTCCTCGATGAGTCTATCCCCGTCCCAGAGGCAAGGGATCGAGCATTTCCTACGGCGACCATTGGCCACTGCATGGAAGTATGCTGTGTTCGCATCCCCCTGGAGGAGCCAGTTTTGACGGCTGCGTTGCCTCCAAAACAACTCCTCGCCCTGGTAGATCTTGACTAGAGAGGTCTCTAAGGCATAGCGATGGGACCACTCCTCCACGGATAGTCCCACCGAGTCTGCCGCCAGGTCCATACAGCAGCGCCCCCTTCTGGAGCCTCGTTGCTGCGCCCAAATTGCCCCCCCAGCCCCTCATGAACTGGCGGGCTGTTTTAGCACAATGGTGCCACACGTCCACAGCATTAAAACGCCTAGGAGGGTTAGCTTCCGCCGCTAACCACTTGGCCTGGACCGCCTCCACGAAACCCGGCTGGTGGAGCCAGAAATTCTCGAAGTGGAAGCGGTTCAAGCGAGGTGGCGAGCTCCCCCCAGTCGATAGAAGGAGAGGAGTGTGGTCCGAGCTTATCCTGGTAAGTGCCCGAAGGGAGCAAAGAGGAAAGGCTACCTCCCAATCAATCGATACCAGCACGCGGTCGAGGACGCTTCTGACGGGATCAACCCTGTTGTTCGTCCACGTGAACCGGGCACCTACTCGCGTGATCTTTCTAAGAGCGAGGTCAGCGATACAGTCATTGAACATCCGCATGCGCGGGATATCCACGTTGTGGGTGCTCTTGTCCGCGTGGGAGCGAATCAGGTTGAAGTCACCCGCGACCACCACCGGAATGGAGCAGCGCTCGACCTTGGCTTTTAGCTCCTCCAGGAAGGCAGGGGAACGACTATGATCTGCGGGGCCATAGACGATAACGACCTCCCAATGGAGGCTGGATCGTCTATGGGTGAGGGCCATGCTCACAAAGAATTCCCCACGGTCCATATCATCCACCTCAAAGGTATCCTCCTTGACTCCAAGGAGGATGCCCCCAGAATGGCCCGACGCTGGTAGCCAGTTCCAAGCAAATTTGTGTCGTGATAAGCCTTGGAGTTCCGAGATCTGGAAGTCTTGTTTGATCGTCTCTTGGAAGCCTACAATTTCGACATTCTCCTGGTGCATGTAGTCCTTTATTTGGCATTTGCGACCATCACTACCAAACCCCCTAATGTTCCAAATGAGAGCGATGATAGCTGGCCAATTCATTGGATAACATTATGGGGTTTGGTCCCCTTAGGGGGGACAGATCGTGTCCTTACTGCGGGCGGAGGTCTGGAGCCCAATCTCGGCGGCCTCCCAAGTGAACCCCCCCTCTAGGGGGATCTCCTGGGTGGCGACCGTGAGGCGCTGCTTAGGAGAACCCACCCTCCTGGAACCGGGATCAGATGTCCCAGTTCCTGGCGGTGTCGAGGTTTCCCCTTGCTGGCGCGCAGCGCATGCGCGCGCAGCGGCGCGGGATCCCTCGTTAATCTCCCTAGCTCTAATCGCCTCAATCTGCTCAAGTCTCGGGCCTCGCTCCCCGCGGAAGACCACGCCGCTGTCTGCAGCCACTTGTGCGAGGTGCTCAAGTGGAAAGTCATCTAACACCGAGAACCTGGAGCCTGACGAGGACGGGAGGTAAGTTGGGGGAGGGGCTTTTTGAGAAGTACCTGGATCAAGGTTGCGGGCGGCCGTCCTCTGGGACGCTAGCTGGGACACCGTGGGCACCACCCCCGGGCTCTCCGCCCTGACACGCGCCAACCGTGCACTGTGGCACGACGGAGGAGGCACATGGCGGGGGGGGGGGGGGGGGTGGCGGGGCTGGCGAGCCTTGGAGCCGGCGGCAGGGGTGATGGGGAAGACCGCCGCCGGCTCGTCAGGGTGAGGTGTTGGGGTCGCGGGCACCAACGCAGGAGACCCCCGGGGTTAGGCTGGAGTGGACCCCGGGGAAAGCGCGTAGCAGAGGACTCCGGGGGAGCGGGGGGACGAGGGGGCAGTGACAACCATCCCCACGCTCTCGGAATCGCGATCATACTCCACCTGGGCCTCCTCCTGGGTCACGCCGAGGGTCTCCAAGGTGAGCGGGTCCATAGCCATGCGGCCAGAAAACCCCTCGGCCAGACCGAAGTTGGAGCCGTACTGAGCGATCTGGAGGGTGGAAGGGCTCTGAGAGGCTGGCGCCAGAGGCATCTGGTGGGTCGCAGACGGAGCAGCGGAGGTCGTGCCCGCTGGAGGGGGAGCCGGGGGGGGGGGGGAGGGGGCCGGGGTCAGAGACTCCCCTCCCAGCTCATCATTGTCAGAGTCCTCCCCTGATGAGCTCCATCCTCCAGAGGAGTGCTCGCCTGTGGGAGGGACCGAGGGGGGACGAGGGAATCCGTCGGCGGCCTGGTCCTCCTCCAGCTCAACTGTCAGGATCCTCCCCTCCATGCCGAAGTAGAAGGGTGGGAGGGGCCCTGGTAGAAGAGCTGGATCAGGGCAGAGCACCTGCATGCGGATCGGGCCCGATCCCACGCGAGAGGCCTCGTCCACCATCACCAACTTGCCCACTGCCTGTGAGACGAGCTCAATGATGGTTTAGTTGTTCTATTTACTCGATCAAACTTTGCATTGGATTCCGTGCCTTATTCTTTAAAACGGAGGGAGTAGCACTTGTCGGTAGTTCAAGTACCAAAGCCGTGTTACTTTTAAAATTTTCTAATTTTATGTATTATTCATGATATTGATTAAATATTTTGTATTATTTAAGAAAAATAGCTAGGGGTTAAACGCAAAAATAGGTTAATTGGCTGGTGCAGGATTCCATCTCTAATTTGGTCCATCTATTAAGGATCTCACAGCTAAACACAATAGTTTTCAGATTTTCATCGAAAAGTGGTTTTCACGGGATACTTCGCTATTTTTTTTAGATGTTCGACTCAGCATCTCATAAGACCGCTCGTATCCCTAAACAAAGGCCAACCACTCATGTTTCTCTACAACTTTTTTCTCTAGTAATCATGTTACATGCCCATTCTGTCTAGATTAATTTTTCTTCTATGTCTAGCAGAATATAAACGTTTTTGTAAAATCATTTTTTTCAAAAATCATTTTTCTTTTAGAAAATCATGAACCAATTTCGAAAAAACATAAACCAAATTCAAAAAATCATGACCAATTTTAAAAAAACATGATCCATATTAAAAAATCATAGACCAATTTAAAATGCATGAACCAATTTCAAAAATCATGAATCAAATTTCAAACATTGTAAACAAATTTTCAAAAAAAATGAACCAATATCAGAAAAAATCATGAACCAAATTTTAAAAACATAAACCAATTTAAAAACATGATTTTTTCAAAAATATAATAAACTTTGTTCGTGAAAAAATAAAGTAAAATAAAAAAGGAAACCAAAAAACAGAAAATAAAGAAATAAAGAAAAACCGAAAAAACGTCAGCTCACCACAATGGACCGGCCCAACAGGGGAGAGTTTTGAGCGGTACAAGCCACTCGCGTCGCAGGAGGCGGCAATTAGCATTTCCGACAAGAGCCGCAACGGGCGGCGAATAGGATTTCCATTCCATCGGAACGGCCCTTAGAGAGACTGGCCTATTTTTTTTCTCAGAACAAGAGAGACTGGACTAAATGAATTAAGTGGTGCGGGTCTTAGCACGGGTTGACAGGCTTACAGCCCACGGAGCAATAACTAAGGCAACTACCCAGCCAAACCGAAAACAGCCGAAGTTAAAGGAAGAAAATGCTAGTAGTACGAGACGGATCAAATCGAAACAGGAAGCAGCTCAGCTCCCCGGAGAGGACTGCCCGGCCGCGGACGGGATGGAGTGGACGACGGTGGAGGCGGCGGACGGGGCCAAGCTGAGCGTACGGCTATTCAAGCCCGCGGCGCCGGTGGAGGAGGCGGAGGACGTGGCGGTGGTGCTGGTGCACCCCTACACGATCCTCGGCGGCGTGCAGGGCCTGCTCCGGGGCATGGCCCAGGGACTCGCGCAGCGGGGCCACCGCGCCGTCACCTTCGACATGCGCGGCGCCGGCCGGTCCACAGGCCGCGCCTCGCTCACCGGCTCTAGCGAGGTCGAGGACGTCGTCGCCGTCTGCCGCTGGGTCGCCGACACCCTCAAGCCCCGCGCCGTCCTCCTCGTCGGCTCCTCCGCCGGTAGGTTAACTCCGCCCATACCTTGTTTTCTTAATCGCCCCCTTGTCTGTAGTGTGCAGTTTGCCTTGATGCGAGATTTCAGTGATGCCGGTGATCAAATTGACCAAACGAATAGCTTCTAAAACTGTATATGAGAAAATGGAATACGCTAATTGACGATTAATCACTACTATTGACCTACGACCAAAGAGGACTATGTAACTTATAGAACTGTTACATCAAAATTGCAATCTCAAACTTATCTATTTCGCCGAATTTGCCTTCAAAATTACTCATAGCATTCTCTTACCATTTCAGTGTCCCCATAGTCCAACGATCGAACGAACAGAGTATTACTCACTGATTTTTGCTCGAGGCTGTTGATTAGGTGCTAAGAAACCTTAAAACTTTTCAGTGGGCGTTTTTTCTTATGTTAGGTCAATCCCAGTGGCCCAGTCTTCTCAGGAGCAGTTTTTCTTGGTGGATTGCTACCGCTATTTTTAGCCAATCCTTAGTGTAGGAAATATAGGGTAACCTGGACAATTAGTTAACTCCGCCGATACCAGTACCTTCCTTCCTTCCCCCTCGCCATACATTTGCAGTTTCCTTGATGTGTCATTCAGTGATGCCGATGATCAAATTGACCAAACAAGTAGCTCTTCTGAAACTGTATATGAACAAACGGAATAACAACTGACGATTAATTACTCGTATTGACCTGCCACAAAACAGGAATAGGTGCAGATGGTGTGTTGAACTGGTGCATCAGAACTGGAACCTCAAACTTATTTGCCTCGTGGAATTTGCCTTCCAAAACATTCATGCAATTTTCTTATCATTCCAGTGTCCCCAAAGTCCAATGATTGAACTAACATCTGGGTGTTACTCACTGATTTGTGCTCGGGACTGTTGAGTAGGTGCTAAGAAATCCCTAACACTTTTCAGTGGGTAGTTCTCCATTCTGTTAGGGCAACCCAAGTCTTGTCAGAAGCGATCTTTCTTTCTAGATTACCACCACTATTTTTAGCTAGTCCTCAGTGTAGGTAATATGGGGTAACCTGGATTTTTTGCGGCATGTATTCACTTGAACTAATTTTTGGTCTGCTTCATCCATCTTAAAGATTAGTACTCCCTCCGTCCTAAAATAATTGACTCAACTCTGTCTAGATATGTTCTGTGACTAGATTCATATGTATCTAGACAAAGTGAAGTCACTTACTTTGGGACAAGGTAATACTCCCTCCGGCCCATATTAATTGGCTTTGATTTGTCAAATTTTGGATGAACCTATGTACTAAATAGTGTCTAGATTTATCTAAATTTTGACAAATCCAAGTCAATTAATATGGGTCGGAGGGAGTATTAAGTTTGATAATGAGGTGTGATTTACATCTTTTATGGCTACGTCTTGTTATTCAAACCCTCTCTGCATCTACTCACACCCAATATAGCTCCCTGAACTCCTGGGCAAAGCAGTTGCAACTCAGTACAGGTAAGAGAAAAATTGTGTTGCTGCGCAAAAAACGATATTATATCAGGATGTTGACACCATTCTGCCAACCAACAAAAGTCCTCATCCTTCTGTGAAACTATTCAATTATGTTTGGTCATGTATCTCACTCTAATTTCCTGTTGCAGGGGCACCAATTGCGGGATCAGCAGTTGATAAGGTTGACCAGGTGGTTGGTTATGTCAGCATCGGGTACCCATTTGGTCTAATGGCCTCGATCCTATTCGGAAGACACCATGATGCTATCCTCAAGTCTGAAAAACCAAAGCTATTCATCATGGGAACGAAAGATGGTTTTACAAGTGTAAAGCAGCTGCAAAACAAGCTCAAGTCTGCAGCCGGGCGGGTTGATACACACTTGATTGAGGGAGCCGGTCACTTTCAAATGGAAGGTCCTGCTTTCGATGCCCAGATGGTAGATCTAATTGTCAATTTTATCAAATCTTTGCCCAAATAGTGTACTGTAATTGGGATGAAGTATGCAAAAAATATACTAGTGATTACGGGTGAGCAAAACATGGTTTTAGGATAGTGCCGTCACGGTTTGTTTGTATTTTCTCATGTTGTATCTTGTATGTGTGCATTGCGCGTTTTTTTCTTTTCTTGAACTTGTTTACACTGGGTCTTGTGTTCTACTAAATACTAATCCATTCTTAGTTCCTGTTTTAACTTTTATTAAGCCTGCTGTAGTTTGAGTTTTAGATGCAGCGATGCAAGCTGTATGAAAAATCTTATTGCCATCACGACCGGTCATCAGCATCGTATTTGCACCCGTATGCATCTACGGTCATGCTTATATTTGTGAGTGGTCGCCATCCTTACAATCCAAAAAAATTACTGTACTGAACATCATTATAAAGGATCTCAGCAGGTTACATGCTCCAGGTATAGTTTCTGTCTCCATCTGCCTGTCATTGTTTGTTAAACGGTAGCTTTGTCATAGGTTTATATATGACTGACCTTGATCTTATGTCTTGTTCTCTGTTGTCAGGCTGGTGGCAAGTGGCCTTCGTGACAACTGATGGAGACTGGAAACTTGAGACGAACGTAACATTGTTGATCCATCTCGAAGGAACAATAAATAAAGCTCAGCAGATATTTGATTTTGAGGGATTTCATCGGCTGCACAAACCTGTATGACGAGCAACCTGGAGATGGGAAGCATGCAACCCTTCCTGCTGTTCTTGAGCCAAAGCACCAGCTGGTGGTAGCTACCTGCTGAGGAATTATGTGGAGTGCAGGCTCCACTTGGTGAGGAAACGTGTTGGGTTTGTGCTGAATCAAGAGGGGCCTAGCAGGTCTGATCCTCCTGTAATCTGGTCTGCACCTAGACCAATTTCTGTGTCTGCTGCAGATGGTGTGGATCTGCAGCAACCGATCAACAAGGTCGTGGTCCTAATTTGCAAAAATCTGCATCTCAGCCTGCCTCAGTGTAAAAAACTGTGCCCCAGCTGATGCCGTGCTGATGAAACGCACGTGCCGATCCTGAGATTGCGATCACACCACACAGATTTTCATTTCCTCTTCGTCTCAAGCATCCTAGTACTACTGGAGAAGCCAAACACTACTTTGTACAAAGCATATACTAGTATGGAAAATTGAGACTCCGATGGTAGCAGGAGATATCTTTGGTAATTCTTTTATTGAAATATCTAACATTGTATTTTCTATTCCCTCTATTTCACAATATAAGCCTCTTTAGCAAGCTATAAAACAGCTTGCTAAAAAAGCTAAAACAGAGAGAGTATTAAATAAACACTATAGACTGTACGAAATGTCCAAAAATTTGTTCCTTAAATTTAGTGTCTCTTTTCTTTTAGTGTCTCATTCATGCCGATTTCACAAGTTAGCGGTGAGAACTGATGGACAGTACCTCAGCAATGACCTGACACAAAGATGAAGGAGTACATCTTCTTTTTGATGCTTGAAAAAAAAACTATCTCAAAATATACGTTGTACTGTGGTACGGTGGTGCCATTGCACGAGCCATCAGTACACATCCTATTTGGGCAGTACCGTGGTCTACAATAAGTCACCTTGATGACGAAGACGCGTGCAAAGCTGGACAAAGTCCTAAGACAAGTTTTGTATGCACCAAAACCACAATCAAGTCACCGAAACGAGAGATCAATTCAAAAGCCAATTGGAGATGTAATTTTGGTATTTCTGATTTTTTTGTGGAAATTAAGGAACAAAGTCAAATCCGTGGTAACCAAAGGCTGTTTATACCACCTCCGATTTGGTGTTCTATTCTGTCGTCGGCGATGGATCTGGATGGTAGTATGTCCAAGCAGGGAAGGCGTGGCGATGATGACATCCTTGTGGTGGACTTGTGTCCTCGGGCTCCGCCTTTGCGACTGTCCTCGCTCCTGCATCGGATCGGATCTCGAGAGGTTCCTTAGGAGTGCGTGCAGATGGTAGTTTGCATTGGTGACAGATGAAAGAAGGTGAATCTTGTGCTAAGTTCGTGATTAAAGGCTGTCAGATTTGATTTCCTCCTCAGACGTTGTCGTGCGGGTATCAGATTTGGAGTTTGATGGCGTGTTCAGGGTGCTGCCCTGGCCTGCTTCTTTCAACGACTTGGAGGTCCGTAAAGCTACAGATCAGCAATGAAACCGTGTCAAGATCGGGTGAGGTGATCTGTCCATTTTTTTTCTCCGTGGCTGCTACGGTGGTGTCATAGGCGAGTGATAGGCGTTGGTTTTTTGCTCAAGGGTTTCTTTGGTCAGAATAGTAATTTTCATTTTTGGCAGAGGGTCTCTTTTGCGAAAGCTAGGGGTGTTGTATTTTTTCAGTTTCTGTCAGGTCTATGTGTACATGGCTTGTAAATTGATTTTTATTACTCTCTCCATTCATTAATATAGGGTGTATAGTTTTTTAAAAAGAAACCAAAATATAAAGTTTATTGCATTGAAACACTTGTTTGGATAATATGTTTAGGGATTTGATTACATTTTCTTATCTCAGGCAAGTTTTTCTAGTATTTTCTTATGCCAATTAATGTTCATTCAAGATTTGTGTATCTTATTCTCCACGTCCATGCTTTAATTTCATGTCAAAAACTATACACCTTATATTTAGAAACGGAGCGAGACAAGCATTACCTTCAAAAAGTAGTCACCTTGATTCCAAAATCTAAATCCAGGCCAGTACTTCTAAAAAAAATGCATGCGGTGAATACGAATTCGAAGTAGAGAGGAAAAACAATCACGGTGCAGTACCGTGTCAGGATTCAGAATAATTTAATGGAGCCACTTGCCACAGGAGATGATGAAGTGGGGGGCTTTGGCTCTGTCTAATTACTGTCTGCTAAGCAGTATAACTTCCCTTTTACTGTAGAGAATTAAGATCCCCCATGTACGCTGGCTGGCTGGTGGGTAGAAAACGCAGGACAGGGCTTCCACTGTGTGGTAAATAGTAGTAGAACATGACCGTGAGTCAGGTGTTGGGTAACTTCGTATTGGTATTGCTGTTAAACATCCGCTAAGACTGAACAAAAATACCATCATGGTGAAGGTAAACCACGTTCCTAGGGATCCACGTTGAATTACTTTTTTAAGAAGCGCAGAACTCTCGCACACTCGCGCTTTTCAACGGTTGGTAGACTGTAAGTGAAAACCCTAAACAAAGAGCAAATGGCCCTCTCGACGATATATTCAGGAGGCCTCAAGAAAGGAACCAAATCTCTCTCTCCCCCTCTCCCTCTCTCTCTCTCTTTCCAGCTGCTGGTGCTGCCTGCTCTGCCTCGGCAGCTATTGGAGCTCAGCCATCCAGAAGTCCACAGAGCAATAGCAGTTCATTCATAAAGAGCGCTCTCCTGCCTTCCCACACACCGCATACCAATCTTTGCTGCTACCTCTCGATCTGCTGTACCTCCGGCATCCCAAACCGAAGATTTGGCCCCGATCCGTCGTTTCTTCTCCTCTAGCACCAGCCAGCGGAATTCCATCTTTTTTGTGGAGATTAATGGTATGCTGCTTGGAGTAGACGCCAGCTTTATTGCAGGTCAGTTCCTAGCTTTCCATCAATAAAATCTCGATAAGACATGGTTCAGCTGTTGAATCAGTCCTTGTTTCCGTTCCTTGCTTTTTTTTGTGTAAATTATTTTGTATGAGAGATTTAAGTTTGTATTCATCAGATGCGTATTGCCTGATGTTTCCTATAGCTTCCATCTGGATATTTATGCTGCTTGATCTGAATTCGCGTATTCTGGATTGGCATGGATCTCGATAAGAATCCTAGTTCATTTCTCACCTCCACAAGCCAAGAACTCAATACTAGTAGAACATTTAGCGATGATGTAGCTTGTCGTGCACTTTGGCATGTAGATTGGTTCGGTCTATTCATTCCTATTAATGCAAATCGGAGGCTTCTCGCCTCTTGCTCAAAAAATAAAGACTTGTAACCGCTGATCTTCGTACTACTGCTGCTGCAGATTTATAGGATAACTTTGGCCTGAATTATCTTAGCACAAGATATCTCTGTGAAACACGAGTTCAGTTCCAGCAAGCAAATCTGGTGAACAGAAGCAGCAGCTTCGGTGATTGCCCTAACCAATAACAGTATCCTGCAACTGCTGGGCTGAACCAAGAACCAACCAATGGGTAGAGGAAGAGGCAGAGGAAGGAAGGTGACGATTGCCAGGAGCCATGAAGAGAAAGGGAGCAGCGGCGAAGAGGTCGTGCCTGTGAGGAAGAGGAGGGGGAGGCCGCAGAAGCACAAGATCGAGGTAGTCGATGTCGAGAATTTCGTGGAAGACGTCGACGGCGGCGACGAAGACGCCAAGCTGAAAGCAGCATCGAGGGTGGAGAAGAACATCACTGGAGCTGTTGGCGTGAAGAGAGGCAGGCCACTGAAGGAGAGCCCCAACACTGTCCTAGTAGAAGAGAACAGCAACTCTAGCGTTCGGTCGAGCAGCGACGAGTCGGCCAGGACCATCAGTGGGTTCAGGCAGATCGGGAACCGGAGGAAGAGCACGCCCCGGCGAGCAGCGGAGGCGGGCGTCGAATGCAACTGAGCGCTGCCAGTCCGCCGTCGATCGATCCCATACAATTTTCGGTACCAGGTACTGTAGTCTTCAAGATCCGCCATTCGATCTGGCTTTTTCATTGCTACTAGTAGTAGTTTCTCGATGATGCGAACTGTAAAACAGAGCACGTACCGAGTGCTGGAACTGAAAATTCGTGTTTTATTATGTTGATGATTGATGATGCGAAATGTATGGACCAGTAGTAGCACATCTTATCCCTTGTTCGGCTGTTGCAGCGGTAGGGACTATTTTGGCCTGCTTGTAGCAGAGTTTTATTTCAGGAACGGCTAGCGATATGGAGTATACTACAATAGTGGTATTGCAATTTCGATCGTGCGGTGCACCTTCTTCTTGTTTGCCCTCTAATTGTATGATGATGTTCCTGGTCTACCATGCCGCTTATTAGAGGTCAAACACTGGGAACTCGATTACTGAATCTGAGTGGTTCTTTGCCGCATTCTGCTTCGCCAATCATATCGAAATCCAAGGCGAACAAACGCAATTGCTAGATTATAGTATATGCAGGGACCGGTCGTGCAGACTCGACTCTAGGGAAAATCTGTAGGACCATCGTGCAAAGTCGATGCTGGAAAAGGATCCATGGTGTATGTGACGTGATGTGGCATCTGGTCAATTTCTTTTCGTGGTACTACCCCACCAGTAGTAGTATGCAGGGGTAGTAGTAGTACTAACCAACCAATTTCTCCACAAAATTCAATTCAGATCACAACATGGCAGTATGACATGAGCTAGACGGAGGCAGAGGTAGGAGGGTGGTGTCGCTGTAGGCTGTAGCGGCAGAAACCAAGGCAGCGTCCGCGGTTCGGGACACGCGGGGCGCAGGCCAGGGGCACGGCCGGCAGCGGCTTTCCGGAAAGCCAAAGCTACGCCACTTTGCGACTCGGGTGTGGGCCGGTGGTACGGTGGTGGCCTGCCCCTGCCCGGCCGGCCCCGGGGCCACGTGTTGTGGTGGTCGCGGCCGGGGACGGGCGCGAAACGGCAGAAGCGAGGCGAAGCGGGCGGGCACCGGATCGCCAGTGAGTGATGCTGCTGTTGTCGCGAGCGCGACACCATCATGGCCGCGCGCTGCCGTGCCCCGGCCCCGGCCTCGGCCGCTCTTCTCTTCCGGCGCGCCATCATTAGGCACTCTGCGCGGGCCTGGTGTGGAGCTGGGGTGACGGCGCTTCGCTTTGGTACAGAACGGGAAGGAAGCGCCTGGCGGCTAGCTGGAGCTCGAGCTCGAGCTCAGCATGGGCGGGCGAGGCCGTGTCGCGTAGCTTTCCTGCCACTGCCACCGCGTAGTAATTGCACTCTGGGAACTGGTCTGGACACCGCCGGTCAAGCTTGACCGCTGCACCAGCATAACCAGGCATTCACGAACCCGCGCCATTAGAGCATCTCCACTCGACTATTCACGACGCCGCCGATTCAGACGCTAAATTTAGGTTCACACGCCGAAAATCGACTTAGTCGTATATCCAGGAACCTGTTTTCGTTTGAATTTTAACGAACTTTGGTCCGGACTTCTTAGGCCGTACGTCCAGGGAACGCCGGACGCAGCGAAAACGAGCGTGAGCCAGTTCTGTCGGTGAGAGAAAGCTGAACTCCCGCCACTTCGCCGAGCTCCCGCCTTTTCTTTCTCCCTTCCCGCATTTCTTCCCCATTCCCCTCCCGCCACTCCGCCGAGCTCCCTCCCACCATGCCGCCAAGAGCTTCGTCCAACCCAGATCGATCCTCGGCGAGGGTCCGTCAGAGAAGAAGGCGAGGAAGCCGAGAGCGTCGGCGAAGAAGCCGGAGGGGATGTCCGACGCCGTGTGGGCGTCCAAGGAGCAGGCCAGAAAGATGGCGTCGCAGGACCGGAAGGGCAGAAAGGAGAGGGCGAAGCTCTGGCAAGAACAAGAAAAGGCGGCGGCGGACAAGCACGCAATCGTGAGGGCGAAACAGGCGACGGCGACGAGGTCGGAGTTGATGGCGGCGCCGTACCCACCCCACTAGGGAAGCCAAGCAAGCGTCGGCTCGCCCGTCGGATTCTCGCCGGTCTCTGCGGCCGGCTTCCAGGAGAGCCAGACAACTGCTCGGCAGAGATACTCCTCGTCCCCCGAGTTCGACGGCGGGTTCAACCCCAACGCGGTCTTCACCTGCCCGGCATCGCGCCCTCCTTCGGCCTTCAACGTGGACATCAACCTCCCCTACTCCACCTCTCCGGCGTAATCAGACCCCGCTCTGTGCCACGGACCACTGCCTTTCGGCGGAAGCTCGGCACAAGGAACCTACGGCGAGGCCGACGCACGCAACATGTTCGGCGGAATGCCGGTCACCCTGTCGGTCGGCCGAGACGTACATGGAGGACATGTTCGCAACAGGCTCAGCCTCCAACCACCCCTCCTTCTTCACGGAAGAGCAGACCCGGGCCGACGCCGAGCACGACATCTCGTCTCAGGATCTCGCCGAGGAGACGCCGAGGAGACGCAGGCCGAGCCGACGCATGCAGAGGACGCCGAGGGTGAAGTCTTGCTACTGGCGAAAGGCAAGAAGGGGAAGAAGAAGCCGGGCACTTCGGCAGACTCTCGGATCAAGTGGACCGTGGCCGAGGACACCTGTATCGCCGAAGCTTGAAAAACGGTGAGCATGGATCTGATCACCGGTGCCAACCAGAATTCAGACAACTATTGGCGGCGCGTGAAGGTAGCGTTCAACGAGTGTAGCCTTTGCGACCCAAAGTATCGCAAAATTCACATGGAGCGAGGGGAGAAGGCTATTATCAACCATTGGGCGATTATCCAGACTGCATGCAGCAAGTGACACAACTGCATGAAAGAGGTGGAACGCACACAAGCCAGTGGAGAAAACATGTACAACAAGGTACTCGCGAACACTAGCTTTGTCGTGCACCCGCTTCCATTTTGACACACTTGACACACTTCCATTTTGCAGCTTTGTCGTGCACTTGCTTTGTTTCGAGAGGACATGAAGATGGAGTTCAAGTTCCATCATGTCTTCGAGGAGATCGAGAACTGTGAAAAGTGGCGGAACACTCGCCCGAGCCTCTCCAAGACCAAGGACGGCGTCTACAACCCGGAGGCCCCTCCCGCTGCTGCCGGTGAAGGAAGACTAGAGATCAGCCAGAAGAAGGCAAAGATGCTCAAAACCGCCGGACCTCCCGCCGAGCGTCTCCAGGCTTCAATCGAGAAATGTATCGCTGACACAAGGGCGCACGCCGAGAAGAGGGCCGAGAAGACCGACAAGCGTTGGAAGCAGCTGATCGAGACACAAGGGGAAAAGGTGGCCCTCATCAAGGCCAACCTCGCCGAGAAGAAGGCCAACTATGCCGCCAAGAAACGCAACACGGATCTCAAGTTCCTGATGGGCGGCGAGGACACGTCGAAGATGAGCTCGCCGGTTAAGGCCTGGTACATGGCGTAACGTCGGGCCATCCTCCAGGGCAAGATCATGCCTTCCCCTTCCTCTGCGCCGAACGCCCTTGCGCCGAACGCCTCCACGCCAAGCTCTGCTTCCACTTCCTCCAACCCCTCGCCGTCCGCCAGCGAGACGGACAACCACGCCGTAGGAGCTCATCCACATCGATGATTGAGAGACATTTCCCCTGTTCTGTAATAATCTGTCGCCGAATTTATGGGCATTTCTGTCGAACACCTCGGGAACGATAAAGATTCAAATATATCGCCATTTTCTGTTCGCCTTAGTACTCGGCATGGATACGCAAGTGGAAAACTGGGCGTACCCAGGCCGAAATCAAGTTCCGTTCGGCCAAAAAAAGGTCCGGATTTTATCCTAGGTTCGCCTAATGAGTGAAGATGCTATTATCCCATTTCTACCTCACGATTCAGACCGGGATACCCGAACGGGCGATGCAAAAGATCCGTTTTTGTGAACTGAGCCACGAGTAGTTTTTGGGTCATGTTTTGGTCCGTTCGGCCAGCAGCGTTTTGTTTAACCAACCCAAAAGAGAGGAGAGAAAAGAAATGCCCATTGTGGGACGGTAACTAGGCCGGTCTACTATAAAAACCGGACATGCTAGCGTCCATGTCTGTCTGAACAAACCAACCCGTGATCCAAATTTGCTGTCCGAATAGATCAATTCGGCCTGAGTTTGTCCGAATGGGTCGTCCCGCTGGGACGTTTAGCCCAGTTGTCCGCGTGCGGACCGATTAGGACTCCACTCGTCCTCCCATATGGCGTCCAAGCGGCATTTTATTTCACCCCTACGGGAGGCTCCGGATACAATGATGAATTAGGGTAGGGGGTCGGACCCATACAAGAAAACTCAAACATTTGAAAATATGTTAAAACTTCAAAATTAACGGCGATTTCATAGATTGTTTAAACATATTTACACAAATACTACTATAAATTTACATAAAAGGGAAAAGATAAAAATTTAACGCCTCCGCCTGATGAAGGCGCCGCTCACGGCAGGAGCGCCCTTTGGCGACACCCATAGGTCAAACAATAAGTTGTATCTTGCTAGTTGTGTGTCGGCATCCTCCTCGGCTCGGTCACGGCGGGCACGCAAGTCCGCTTCGCCGGGGTATCTGCGCGACGCAAGGAGTAGACGCGTGTGGACATCGTCGGGTTGCTGCGGTTGGATGTACTCCGGTAGGAAAACGTGGTGGAAGACGTCCCACCCGTAAGGCTCGTCGGTGGTCCGGTAAGCCGGCCCGTGGGGCGGTGGCGGCCGCGGAAGCGCTCGTCGACGCTCATCTCGAACATGGCGGTTGATCACCCGTTGTTCGAGTGGCACCCATGGCGGCTCCTCTGGCTCCTCGGACTCAGCGTCAAAACTGCACCCACCCAACTCATCGGTGTTGGCTGCGCCGGAGTCGTCAGAGGCGATCCACTCCTCGTCCTCTGAGTCGTTATAGTTGGGTCCACGGAGAGGACGAAACGGGTGCCACGACTCTTCTGCGGGCGGTGGGTGAGGTGGAGGAGGACGACAGTCTGACATGGCCGTGTGTCGCCCCTACTGGCGAAAGCAGCACCTCCGCCCGTCGCCCTAGATATAGCGGGAGAGGGTGTGAGGTGTGGGCATGGTGTAGATCTACAATGGCGATGGCCGTTGTGCATACATATAGCGAGAAAAGGGTGGAAAGCCCATGCGAAAAGCGGTGGAAAAGACGAAAAAAACATGAAAGGAGAACATGCCGACGGGACGCTGCTCAAGAGACGAGCCGTCTATCTCACAGCCAGGGCTTTTTCATCTCCATCTGGCTCCTCCGCTAGCCTCCCGTGGGTTGGATTCGGCCTGAGGACGTCGGATAAAAAACGACCACGCCATCCAAAAAAAGTTTAGAAGATGGACTGAATCGTGAATTCGACCGCCGACATCTCGATAGCTCTCTAGTGGACTTTAGCGGCGAGTGGAGATGCTCTTATGCATCTCTCATAGTTGGAGGTTTCCGAGGCGATGAAGCCATCCAAACGATAGGTTGTCTGTCCCTGCTGGTGCTGGATTAGTGGATCCCGCAAACGAGCGAGGTATCCAAACGGTATCGTCTCCATGTGTTGCGAGGATTTGATTCGTTGCTGTTTGGTACTAGTATAACTGGTCCGCGCGTGTGAGAGGGGGTCATCTTTTAGGTTTAAACTGGCTTATAAACGGGTGGTACTACCAGCATCGACCATGTACTACAGGCCAGGACAAACAACACATATACAACTAGAAGGAGGAAAACTCTCGAACATGGGATCGCTCCGTGTGCGCCCTTTGGGTTTGCGTACGTGTATGACTGCACCCTTACCTTCGGAAGCATACCCCCTATTGATAGTAAAGTTTCTCTACTACTCAACACAAAAGATAAAACACCGAAACACCATCTTCGAATAACTTCTTTTGAGGGGTTCTGAACCAACTTGTGCTTTTGTAAACGTACCTAGGATACTTATGCAGATGATTAGTCCACAAATAGAGTTGTCATCTACATCAAAACACTTAGGTAGAGAAATGACCTTCAGCGTGCTTACAAGCACCAAATCATATTAGGGCTTGTTCGTTTAAACCTCTCACCAAGTGGATTCAAGTGGATTGGAGGGAAATTAAGGGGATTTTGACTTAGAGGGGAATTAACAGCTAATCCATGCCAATCCCGTCCAAACCTGATGTAACCGAACAAAGCCTTAAGGATATTTGTCATTTTTGGTCCACAACTTTGTGGCTATATAGGTTAATTACCATTTGCAACGATGGTTGAGCATGGTATTTTACACTTCTTGCTAAAACAAGACTTCCCCATGTGACTAATGTTGTGGATCAGCGAACTAGTCAAGTAGATTCGGTTTCAATTTTGGAGCTTGAATTTGCTTCGGTTCTTTTCCTCAAAAAAAAAAAAGTAATCATGGTTGGTGTTCATTATGAATGTTTTCTCGAGTTTTCTTGGCTAGTTGTTGAGTCGAATATCGATATGTACCGCATCATGAAGGGAAAACAAAGATGTCAAAATTAGGCCCCATGTTTCCTTGTATGCTCAGACTGAATTTATGGGTGATATTACCGTTACAAAGAATAGGGAGCATGCTTCAACACTAGTCTAAACAGTAGCTAGATGCATCATAGAATGCAGGCATTTCTCTAGAGAGTTTTAGCATTTATTTAGTTTAAATTCGAATTTTAAAACAGAGATTTGAAAAGACAGTTCGCATCCAAATATCACTATCTCTACTATCTAAAAAAAACTTTAGTGTTCCGTTTTCTGCCGATCCCACTACGTCGTACTGTTTTGTCCAACCTACGTCGCCCCTTAACCCGCAGTCCACGGACGCACGGTAAGGAAAACGCACACGCGCAAACACCGCTTCCCATACCACCTCCGTCGTCGCCGCCGCTGCTTCAGGCCTTCAGTGTGCGCTCAACCACGACCACTACTGGTCGCTCCCCGCCACCGACGCCTGCATCCCGACCTCCTCCTACCCGGACCACCCTCGGCCACGCGGCCACCCTAATAGGACCTGATACAGCGGAAGCAGGACGCCGAGGGCCAGCAGATCGCCAAGGATCTTAACGTCCTAGAGTTGGTCGCCATCCCCACGATGCCCCTTCTCGTGAGATCTCGTACCCATCTGGTCATCCCGTGCGCCGCCTCGGCCAGACCCCCTCGCTAAGGTTTCTCCCATCCTGGTCGGACCGACAATGAAGGTTAATGCAGCAGAGGGGGACGTGGTGCTGGTGCTAGGCATGGTCTCCTATAATGGTGGTGTTGGACGGGCGCTGTAACTGCCACTACGGCGAGTTCTCTCTTCACAACGACACATCTCGATCAACTCCTTGTCGATCTGCTTCGCCCCCATCTCCTCCGCCTGAGGTGTTATTCTTATTAAGGATTCTCCTCTTTATCATCTGAAAATAAAAATATGGGAGGTCAGTCATAGTAAAACTTTGGCATGTTTATACACACATCAGTCCAATTAAAAGAGACCATTTTTTATTTTCAACGCTAATTCGTGCTCCTTTGTCTTCTGTAGATGACCTGGGCGATCTGCAGGATTCAGCAAGCCATCTCGTTCTCAACATACTATGAATGAGCGCAGCTTGTCCATGGAGGCGAGAGGTTGTGGCTGCCATCTAAACAAGTTGTTCTTTTCTCATGTCATGTAGACTACTTTTTAATGTTCCTGGATCTGAACAAAGCAGAGATGGATAGCTAGATATTGGTCTAAATTGTTGCGAATGTGGATTATTGTCCATAATCTAGAAGTATTTCTTCCATGAATTTTTATATTTATTTCAGTGTATGTTTAAATTTGTTCCAGATCCATTTTTTATTCTAGCCCAAGATTTCAGTATATATGTGTCATGTGTTTACAAGGTTGTTTCATGACAAATGTGGGTATTTTCTTCATTTCTTCAAGCACAGATGCTTTGTTCATGTATAGTGGCATATGAATCATCCTTAGCTAACATTATCCGGGCAAAATTCAGTTACTAGAATTCTCCCTACTTGATACTAACCGCACGACCAGCATTTGCTAACATTTTCTATTTCCCTTAGCCCAGTAAAGTCTAGAACAGAAAATACTAGGCACCAAAGATACAAGTTAACACGGGTGACAGGAGCGTGTTTCAGCTCAAGCCTGCCGTTACATCTTGTCCTTCTCAGGTTTGCTTAAGACTTCATATCAAGCTTTACTCGTGAGCTTCCAGTTAATGTCTATGTCTTTTAGTCTTGGTTAATTCCGTGGAAAATTTAAT
The DNA here is from genome assembly GCA_910589765.1 of Avena atlantica. Lineage (NCBI taxonomy): Eukaryota > Viridiplantae > Streptophyta > Magnoliopsida > Poales > Poaceae > Avena > Avena atlantica. The sequence goes on along the minus strand of OU342738.1, from coordinate 197,476,350 downwards.
TTGCCAAGAATGATTAGTTATTCTCTGTTATGTATTAGATCGTGCAACTAGGAATGTATTACTTTTCCTCTGACATGTATTAGCTTGTGCACCTAGGAATGTATTATTTTTTCTCTGTCATGTATTAGCTTGCGCAACTAGGATGGATTTCAACTTGTTCTTCTTACCTTGTTATGTGTTAATCCTGGCCTCCATACAGAAAATGGTTACGCCAAGGTTTGCGAGGTATAAACAGTTGCTTAATTTAATTTTTTCTTTTTGATACTTCTTTTTGGTTACATGTTGATATATTTATTGATTTTATGTGTTTTCTCACTGACTTTACTGTAGTTCAACAAATATCTGGCCTTGTTGATGCCAAGGTTGTTTTCTTTGGAGGTAAGCAGCCAAGTAGGTCATCTACATGTGCTTTGCCGGTTCATGGTAGAGAATTTTGAGTATATGTTTCAGTACTACTATCTTGACTTGCCATTCCATTTGGGTTTGGGAAAAAAGTAACCACTAGTAGCAAATGTTCCGGTTTTCCATGTTACACTCTGTGTAGCTTAAAGTTGATGTATAGCTGAGCAACAACAATAATGACCCATGAGTTGATTTAGTTATGTCATGCATAGATTAGTGGAAATGGTAAATTTTGTGTCAGGGTCCGTTTGGTTCTTTTTCCTAAACCTGCTTCTACTATGTGAAAGTCAAACGCTAACCAAACAAAGTTAAGAGCGCAGTAGATTTTTAGAAGCAGCTAATTTTTTGTAGTGTAATTTCCACAGCAGGTTAGACCCTGCTTTTGCTGCGGTGGATTCCAAGTTTAAATGAAAATTACCCACCCCTGCCCCTAGTAAGTGTATACCGGTTCGATTTCTTTTATTCACCTAGCATACTAACGCCTCGTCTTAGTTTCTTTCTCTGCTCGCCTCGTCTCGTCTGTCTCCTCCGTAACGGACGCCTAGGTTCTGGCACCGCCCAACTCCGGCTGCCCCCAGCAGCTGCCCATTCCCGCCCAACTCCGACCGCCCCCACCTGTTGCCTCTCCTGTCTCAGACGTACGCTGGCGGCCGGAGCACCTCTGTGCGAGACTTGGAGCAGCCTGGCTGCCGTCCGACATCTGTCACCTCTGCCGGCGCCTCCCTTCCAAATTGACCCGCCTCCTCTGGTTTCCCCTTCCAGATTCGCCTGCCAACTACGCAGCTGGGCATGGTCGCTCTCCTAGAAAATATATTTGCGAGTTTTTGATAAGCTTCATGTTTATATGTTTATATTTGTAAATTCATATATGATACTTTTATTTTCAAAATGGTTGTTTACGTTAAAATTAGTGTAGCGAACAATTTTACGGTCAATTGAGGTGTCAAATGTGTTTAAGGGGTATTATGAAAAATTGAAACTACATCAACAATTGTTTCAACCAAACGACTTTTAGATTTTCTACAGTTTCCAACTGACAGCAGCTTTCTCACAGTTCACAGCTCACAGTAGATTTTTCAGAATCTACAGCTGAACCAAACATCCAATGCTTATCACTTGTACTTCTATGCATGGATTTAATTTTGAACTAATTATGGCATTGGTCTCTTCATCAAGAAATCCCCCATGTAATTATAATACATTATATCAAATATATATGATTTGGTGTATAAGCAACATCACATCCGTATGAATGATTATGCTCCTATTTCCTCTAGGATATGAGAGTTTGTCAAATTACATCCAATAATGAGTAATTGCAGTTTCATGGTCTCGGTTTTGATGTTGCATTAGACCATATTCTGAAGCTGAAACGATGGAGAACTCGAGACCTGAGTAAAAAATCCATGTTATAAACATGTTAATATTGGGTTATTGATAGTGACACCACTCACTGCAGGACGCAGAAAGAAAGGGGCAGCATGGTGAATTCTAAGGCATTCTTTGACGGATGTTACTGATGGAGTAATTTTCTCTCTCAGAGACATGTTTGCCACAAGAGCCAAGAAAGTTCAGATATTAGACTGCTAAATAACCAGGAGAATCTAATTACTCCCTCCGACCCAAATTAGTTGACTCAAATTTATCAAGATTGTTGGAGATATGCCCTAGAGGCAATAATAAATATAGTTATTATTATATCTTTGTGTTTATGATAGATGTTTACATTCATGCTATAATAGTATTAACAAGGAAACATTAATACTTGTGTGATTTATAAACTAAAATAGAGTCCCTAGGAAAGCCTCTTTATAATACTAGCTTGTTGGTTAATAAATGATTGTGGTTTCCCTATCATGAACATTGAGATGTTATTAACAACAAGATCATATCGTTAGGAGAATGATATGATGGACATACTCCTATAGATAAGCGTAGCATAAAGATCAAGTCATTTTAATAGTTCAATTGCTATATGCTTTCTGATACATAGTAACCTAATTCCTTCGACCATGAGATCATGCATATCACCTTCACCGGAAGGATGCTTTGATGACATCAAACACCACACCGTAACTGGGTGGCTATAAAGGTGGCATTGAGTGTTCGGTAAGTATTGGTTGAGACACATGGATCAAGAGTGGGATTTGTCCATCCATATGACGGATAGATATACTCTGGGCCCTCTCGGTGGAATGTCATCCAATTAGCTTGCAAGCATGTGACTGGCTCACAAGGGATCACATATCACGGGAACGATAAAAGAGTACTTATCAGTAACGAGGTCGAACTAGGTATGCAGAGATACCGACGATCAAAACCTCAGATAAGTAAACTATTGTGAGACAAAGGGAAATTGGTATCGTATGTAAGTGGTTCATTCGATCGCAAAGTAATTGTAGAAATATGTGGGAGCCATATGAATTTCCAGATTCCTCTATTGGTTATTGTTCGGAGAAGTTTCTCGATCATGTCCGCATAATTCACGAACCGTAGAGAGACACACTTAAGGATTCGACGTTGTTTGAGTAGTTATGGAATGATGAGTAAGAGACCGAATGTTGTTCGGAGTCTCGGATGGGATCCGGGATACCACGAGGAGATCTGGAATGGTCCGGAGAATAAGATTCATATAAGGAAAGTCCTGTTTCGGGGTTGGAGAATGGTTCCGGTGTTTTCATCGGGAATGTTCTAGAAGGTTCCGGAATATCCGGCACTCCGGAGGGGAAGGGTACATGAATGTGTCATGACAAGTTGGAATGATTGCATCATGTACTAAGTGTCATCGCTGAACAAAATAAAGGGTTTAATCAAATCCTAGTTTGAATAGTCAAACGCCAATTTGAAAAGTCAAACGGCTATTTTGTGAGGTGGAGGGAGAGTAGGAAACCTACTTGGGGAGGAGTTCCCTCCATCCACCGCCGGCCCACTTGGAGACCGAGTTGGGGAGGGACTCCCCTCCCCTTGGCGCGCCCCCTCCACCTATATAAGGAGGGGCAGGGCTGCCCCTCCAAGGCAACACAACACGACGCCCTCTAAACCCTAACCCTAGCCGCCGCCGCCCTCCATAGCCGCCGCCTAGGGCAACTCACCGCCTCCTAGGCCAAACCCTAGCCGCCGGCCTTGCCCCCTCCTTGGTGCGTCTAAACCCTAGATTGCCGAGGCTCTCTCTCATAGTCCACCATACTCGCTCCGGCTTAAGGCGAAGCCCTGCGAGATCTCTCCTCTACTTCCGGTACCACGCCGTTGTGCTGCCGGAATCGCGAGGAGAGTGCTACAACCTCCGCTGCCTGCTGGAACAAGGGAGAGGAAGGTCTTCGTCGAGTACCGAACGTGTGACCGACTGCGGAAGCGCTGCCGGAACGCAGCGCCGGAAGGATCGTCTACGCGATCTTGAGATCGGGAAGAGTACGACTACATCACCCACAAGAATCCGCTCTCGTTAAGCACTTTGGAATCTTTGAGGGTGAGTTATTCCATCGACTCGTTGCTACAATCTAGTAGATAGATCTTGGCTTGTTTGTTTGTATGCGGTAGAAATTTTTTGTTTTCCATGCTACGAAACCCTACAGTGGTATCAGAGCCATGTCTATATGTAGATCTGTTGCACGAGTAGAACACAATGGTCATTGTGGGCGTTGATGCTTTTGTTGTCGATTGCTTCTTGTGTACTTTGCATCTTGCGGGATGGTGGTATGAAGCGGCCCGGACTAACCTTGAAGGGTTTCGCGGCATAGTAAATCAAAATTTTCTACGGATGCGAACAGAGGGAAAGCCAAGATCTAATCTAGGAGATGCAAACAACGAGAGAGATTGGATTAGATCTTCATACCCTTGAAGATTCACACAGCGGAACGTTCGTCGGAACGTGGGTGATGTAGTCGTACTCGCTTCTCCTCCTCGCGATCCGATCCGATCTAGCACCACAAGTGGCGGTGCCTCCGTGAGATGCACACGTGCAGCACCTCGACGTCTCCTCCTTCCTTGGTCCAGCAAGTATGGTGGAGAGACGGATTGGATCTACAACACGACGGCGTGGTGTATATGGTGGAGAATTTCTGCAGCAGGGCTTCGCCTACAAGCAGTCGGGAGGGAGAGAGGAGGGCAGCAGGGCGGCTAGGGTTGGAGGGGAAGGTGTGGGGGGTTGGTGCGCCCCCACCCCTCTTTATATAGAGGGGTGGGCGCAGCCCTAGCCCCTCCCCCAAGCCCAAATCGGCGGCCCCAAGGAGAAGGAGTGGGGGGCAAGGAAACCCCCCTTCTAGAAGCTCTATCTAGGGTTTAAACCCTCTTTGGCCGGATGGGCCCTATGGGGCCTTGTGCCCCTGGCCCAATGCGGCCAGGGCACTCCCTCATAGGCCCATGCCCCCTCCCGGAAGGTGGGGCCACGTTGGTCCCCTTCCGGAAGGTTCTAGAAGCTTCCGGTACAATACCGATTAACCCGGAACAATTCCGAACTCCAAAAACTGCACTGCCTTATATGAATCTTATTCTCCGGACCACTCCGGAACCTCTCGTGATGTCCCAGATCCCATCCGAGACTCCGAACAAAAACTCATAAACCAATTATCCAATCTATCCTAGCGTCGAGACACGTTAAGTGTGTGACCCTGCGGGTTCGAGAATATGCAGACATGATCTTCTATCAATAATCAACAGCGGGGTCTGGAAACCCATATTGACTCCCACACATTCATCGATGATCATATCGGATGAACCATGATTCCAGGATTCAATCAATCCCAAATATATATTCCCTTCGTCTCGCGATATTTTACTTGCCCGAGATTTGATCGTCGGTACCGTCATACCTAGTTCAATCTCGTTCACAGCAAGTACTTTACTCGTTCCGTAATACGATATCACTTTGTGATTAACTCCTTAACCACATGCTTGCAAGCGGTGTTGATATCGATTACCGAGTGGGCCCGAAGTATATCTCTCCGACTTGGGAGGGACAAATCCCATATCGATACATACAACCCAACAGATACTTTCCGATCACCTGAGAGACACCTTTATGATCACCCTCCCATAGGATGACGTTTGATGACCTCAAAGCTTTCTTCCGATACCAGGGAGTTGTATTATCTTATGGTCTAAGGAATACAATATTTGACATAAGAAAAGCTTCGCAAAGACGAACACGATGACACGATCTAATTACTTCGCTTAGTTTGGGTCTGTCCACCATATCATTCTCCCAATGATATGATCTCATTATCAATTGACAACTCATGTCTATGGTTAGAAAACCTTAACCATTATTGATCAATGAGCTAGTCCATAGAGGCGTACTAGGGACACGGTGTTCTTCACAAACCGCACAAGTATTAAAGTTTCCGCTTAATACAATTCTAGCATGGAATATAAACATTATCATGAACAAGAATTATAATAATAACATCTTTATTATTGCCTCCAGGGCATAATTCCAACAAACCTTACATGACATCGTTCATGAGACTTGCTCCACGCTTGACATGCAACTTGTATTGCATAAGTGGCTTTGCGGGTGCCTGTTTCTCCCAACATAGTTAAGATTCAATTTACAACGGGTGATTGACAATATTAGTATCAATGTTGTGGTTCTTGTTCGTAAGTTAGAACGACACTTATTGAAAGCCCCAAACCACGTAAAACATGCAAAGAAAGTAGAGGCGTCTAACTTTGTTTTGCAGGGGTGTGTTGTGATGTGATATGGCCATGATTGTGATTATATTTGATGTATACAATGTTCCTTATTGTAAGTTGGAAATCGGCAGGAGCCATATGGTTGTCTTTAATTTCTATTAAGACCCGCGTGTCTATTCAAAGTAGTTGTAATAGTTGAAGCTGGTGGACGACAACCATGGAGCAGCATCATGGACCTTGATGCAATGCCGGTGATGATGGAGATCATGTTCGTGCTTGAAGATGGAGATCGGAAGCACAAAGAAGAAAGGCCATATCATATCACATATTATGAATTGCATGTGATGTTAATCCTTTATGCATCTTGCATTGCTTAGTTAACGATGGTATCATTATAAGATGATCCCTCATGCACATAAATTTCAAGTCTAAAGTGTTCATCCTTAGTGAGCACCGTTGCTAAAGCTTGTTGTTTCGAAGCACCACGTGATGATCGGGTGTGTTAGATTCCGCAAGTGTATACAACGTGGGCAAGCCAGATTTGCTCATGCGGAAGCTAAGGTTTGATCTTGACGAGCCTAGCATGTACAGACATGGTCTCGGAACACGGATCACCGAAAGGTAAAGCATGAATCACATAGTAGATATGATGAACATGTCGATTGTTCGCCATTGAAGCTACATCAACTCTCGTGATGATCGGTGTTGATGTGGTGGATTTGGTTCGTGTGATCACTAAAACAATGTGAGGGATATTGTTTTGAGTGGGAGTTCACCTAGATTAATTTAACTATTAATTAGAACTCATTTTGTCATAAACTTAGTCTAAACTATTGCAAATATGTTGTAGATCAATGGCGGCCCCTACCATCAATTTTAATGCGTTCCTAGAGAAAGAAAAGTTGAAAAACAATGGAAGCAACTTCGCGGATTGGTTCCGCAATTTGAGGATTGTCCTCACTGCTGGTAATTTGACCTATGTGCTGGATGCACCGCTGGGTGGCCCACCTGCAGCTACTGCTACCGATGAAGTAAAGAATGTTTACCTCGCTCGGAAGACTCAGTACTCCACAGTTCAGTTTGCTATCTTGTATGGTTTAGAATCGGAGCTTCAGAAAAGGTTTGATCATTCAGACCCACATGATATTGTCCGTGATCTCAAATTGATCTTTGAGACTCACGCGGCAATTGAGAGCTATGAGGCTTCTGAAAAGTTCTTTAACTGCAAGATGGAAGAGGGCAGCTCCGTCAGTGAGCAGTTGCTTAAGATGTCTGGGCACGCAAACAAACTTCAAAGCTTGGGTATAGTGATTCCTAATGCTTTGGGGATTTATCGTGTCCTCCAATCACTACCACCAAGTTACAAGAACTTTGTGATGAACTACAATATGCGAAACATGAACAAGCAGTTGCCAGAACTCTTTGCCATGTTAAAATCTGCAGAAGTGGAGATCAAGAAAGAGCACCAAGTGTTGATGGTCAATAAGACCACCAAATTCAAGAAAGGCAAGTCTAAGCAAAAAGGACACTTCAAGAAGGGTGGTAAGAAAGTTACCGCTCCGACGAAGAAGACCAAGGCTGGACCTAAGCCTGATACTGAGTGCTTTTACTGCAAGGGAGAAGGTCACTGGAAGCGGAATTTCCCAAAGTACTTGGTGGATTTGAAGAACGGCAACATCAAGAAGAAAGGTATATCCGATATACATGTTATTGATGTGTATCTCACTAGTACTCGTAGTAGTGCCTGGGTATTTGATACTGGTTCGGTTGCTCATATCTGTAACTTGAAATAGGTGCTGCGGAATAAACGGAAGCTAGCGAAGAACGAGGTGACGATGCGCGTGCGAAACGAATCAAAGGTTGATGTGATCGCGGTCGGCACGCTACCTCTTCATCTACCATCGGGATTAATTTTATACTTAAATAATTCTTATTTGGTGCCTACGTTAAGCATGAACATTATATTGGGATCTTGTTTATTGCGAGACGATTACTTGTTTAAGTCCGAGAATAATGGTTGTTTGATTTATATGAGTAATATGTTTTATGCACATGCACCTTTGATAGATGGTCCATTCTTATCGAATCTCGATAGTGGAAATACACATATTAATAACATTGAAGCTAAACGTTTGAAATCGAGCGATAACTCGACCTATATGTGGCACTGTCGTCTTGGTCACATTGGAGTGAAGCGTATGAAGAAACTCCATTCCGATGGACTTCTTGAATCACTTGATTTCGAATCACTTGAAAGATGCGAAGCATGTCTGATGGGTAAAATGACTAAGACTCCATTTTCTGGTATGATGGAGCGAGCTACGGACTTATTGGAAATCATACATACCGATGTGTGTGGTCCAATGAGTGTAGCATCGCGCGGTGGTTATCGTTATGTTCTTACCTTCACGGATGACTTGAGTAGATATGGGTATATCTATTTAATGAAACATAAGTCCGAAACTTTCGAGAAGTTTAAGGAATTTCAAAGTGAGGTTGAGAATCAACGTAACAAGAAGATTAAATTTCTACATTCTGATCGTGGAGGTGAATATCTAAGTTACGAGTTTGGCGAGCATTTTAAGAAATGCGGAATACTTTCACAATTGACACCGCCGGGAACACCACGGCGTAATGGTGTGTCCGAACATCGCAATTGAACTCTCTTAGATATGGTTCGTTCTATGATGTCACTTACAGATTTACCGCTATCATTTTGGGGTTATGCATTAGAAACAGCCGCATTCACTTTAAATAGGGCACCATCTAAATCCGTTGAAACGACACCGTATGAATTATGGTTTGGGAAGAAGGCTAAATTGTCGTTCCTTAAAGTTTGGGGTTGCGAAGCCTATGTAAAGAAGTTACAGCCGGACAAGCTTGAACCCAAAGCGGAAAAATGCGTCTTCATAGGATACCCGAAGGAAACTATTGGGTATACCTTCTATCATAGATCCGAAGGCAAAATCTTCGTTGCCAAGAATGGATCCTTTCTAGAGAAGGAATTTCTCTCGAAAGAAGTGACTAGAAGGAAAGTAGAACTCGACGAGGTTGTCGAACCTTCTCTCGAAATTACAAGTAGCGCAGCACCGGAAGAAGTTCCTGTGGTGCCTGCACCAATAAGAGAGGAAGCTAATGATGATGATCCTGAAACTTCGGTTGTAGTTGCTACAGAGCCTCGCAGGTCAACGAGAACTCGTACCACTCTTGATTGGTATGATCCCGTTATGAGTGTCATGTTGGTGGACAACACCGATGACCCTGCGACATATGAGGAAGCGATGATGAGCCCAGATTCCAATAAATGGCAAGAAGCCATGAAATCCGAGATTGGATCCATGTACGAAAACCAAGTATGGACTTTGGTGGACTTACCGGATGGCCGGAAGGCTGTCGAGAACAAATGGATTTCAAGAAGAAAACAAATGCTGATGGTAATGTTACTGTCTATAAAGCTTGACTTGGCGCAAAAGGGTTTCGATAAATTCAAGGAGTTGACTACGATGAGACTTTCTCACATGTAGCGAAGCTAAAGTCCGTGAGGATTATGTTAGCAATCGCTGCATATTATAATTATGAGATATGGCAGATGGATGTCAAAACAGCATTCCTCAATGGAGACATTGATGAAGAGTTGTATATGATGCAACCCAAAGGTTTTTTGATCCTAAAGATGCTAACAAGGTATGCAAACTTCAACGGTCCATCTATGGATTGAAGCAAGCATCCCGAAGTTGGAATCAATGTTTTGATAAAGTAATCAAAAGTTTTGGTTTTATACAAACTTATGGAGAAGCTTGTATTTACAAGAAAGTGAGTGGGAGCTCTGTAGAATTCTTAATACTATATGTAGATGACATATTGTTGATTGGGAATGATGTAGACCTTCTTAATAGTGTCAAGGAATATTTGAATAATAGTTTTTCAATGAACGATCTTGACGAAGCAGCTTATATATTAGGCATAAAGATTTATAGAGATAGATCAAGACGCCTAATATCATTGTCACAAAGTACATATTTGGACAAAGTTCTAAAGAGGTTTGGAATGGAAGATAGCAAGAAAGGGTTCTTGCCCATGTTGCCCAATACGACGTTGAGTAAAACTCAAAGTCTGACAACTGCAGAAGATAGAGAAAGGATGAGTAAGACTCCCTATGCCTCGGCCATAGGATCTCTAATGTATGCCATGCTATGTACTAGACCCGACATTGCATATGCTGTTAGTTTAACTAGCAGATATCAAAGTGATCCAGGAGTGGATCATTGGACAGCGGTCAAAAACATCCTTAAGTACTTGAGAAGAACTAAGGATATGGTTCTTTCTTATGGAGGTTTCCCTATCATGAACATTGAGATGTTATTAACAACAAGATCATATCGCTAGGAGAATGATATGATGGACATACTCCTATAGATAAGCGTAGCATAAAGATCAAGTCATTTTAATAGTTCAATTGCTATATGCTTTCTGATACATAGTAACCTAATTCCTTCGACCATGAGATCATGCATATCACCTTCACCGGAAGGATGCTTTGATGACATTAAACACCACACCGTAACTGGGTGGCTATAAAGGTGGCATTGAGTGTTCGGAAAGTATTGGTTGAGACACATGGATCAAGAGTGGGATTTGTCCATCCATATGACGGATAGATATACTCTGGGCCCTCTCGGTGGAATGTCATCCAATTAGCTTGCAAGCATGTGACTGGCTCACAAGGGATCACATATCACGGGAACGATAAAAGAGTACTTATCAGTAACGAGGTCGAACTAGGTATTCAGAGATACTCACGATCAAAACCTCGGATAAGTAAACTATCGTGAGACAAAGGGAAATTGGTATCGTATGTAAGTGGTTCATTCGATCGCAAAGTAATCATAGAAATATGTGGTAGCCATATGAATTTCCATATTCCTCTATTGGTTATTGTTCGGAGAAGTGTCTCGATCATGTCCGCATAATTCACGAACCATAGGGAGACACACTTAAGGATTCGACGTTGTTTGAGTAGTTATGGAATGATGAGTAAGATACCGAATGTTGTTCGGAGTTTCGGATGGGATCCGGGATATCACGAGGAGATCCGGAATGGTCCGGAGAATAAGATTCATATAAGGAAAGTCCTGTTTCGGGGTTGGAGAATGGTTCCGGTGTTTTCATCGGGAATGTTCTAGAAGGTTCCGGAATGTCCCGCACTCCGGAGGCGAAGGGTACATGAATGTGTCATGACAAGTTGGAATGATTGCATCATGTACTAAGTGTCATCGCTGAACAAAATAAAGGGTTTAATCAAATCCTAGTTTGAAAAATCAAACGCTAATTTGAAAAGTCAAACAGCTATTTTGTGAGGTGGAGGGAGAGTAGGAAACCTACTTGGGGAGGAGGTCCCTCCCTCCACCGCCGGCCCACTTGGATACCGAGTTGGGGAGGGACTCCCCTCCCCTTGGCGCGCCCCTCCACCTATATAAGGAGGGGCAGGGCTGCCCCTCCAAGGCAACACAACACCACGCCCTCTAAACCCTAACCCTAGCCGCCGCCGCCCTCCATAGCCGCCGCCGCCTAGGGCAACTCGCCGCTGCCGCCTAGGCCAAACCCTAGCCGCTGGCCTTGCCGCCTCCTTGGTGCGTATAAACCCTAGATTGCCGAGGCTCTCTCTCATAGTCCACCATACTCGCTCCGGCTTAAGGCGAAGCCCTGCGAGATCTCCCTTCTACTTCCGGTACCACGCCGTTGTGCTGCCGGAATCGCGAGGAGAGTGCTACAACCTCCGCTGCCTGCTGGAACAAGGGAGAGGAAGGTCTTCGTCGAGAGGAAGATCTTGGCTTGTTTGTTTGTATGCGGTATAATTTTTTTGTTTTCCATGCTACGAAACCCTACAAAGATATGGATGAATCTAATACTAAATCATGTCCCATCATGGTCGGACCAACAATGAAGGTCAATGCAGCAAAGGGGGACGTGGTGCTGGTACTAGGCATGGTCTCCTATAATGGTGGTGCTGGACGGGCGCTGTAACTGCCACTACGGCGAGTTCTCTCTTCACAACGACACATCTCGATCGACTCCTTGTCGATCTGCTCCGCCCCCATCTCCTCCGCCTGAGGTGTTATTCATATTAAGGATTCTCCTCTTCATCATCTGAAAATGAAAATATGGGAGGTCAGTCATATTAAAACTTTGGCATGTTTATACACACATCAGTCCAATTAAAAGAGGGCATTTTTTATTTTCAAGGCTAATTCGTGCTCCTTTGTCTTCTGCAGATGACTTGGGCGATCTGCAGGATTTAGCAAGCCATCTCGTTCTCAACATACTATGAATGAGCGCAGCTTGTCCATGGAGGCGAGAGGTCGTGGCTGCCATCTAAACAAGTTGTTCTTTTCTCATGTCATGTGGACTACTTTTTAATGTTCCTGGATCTGAACAAAGCAGAGATGGATAGCTAGCTATTGGTCTAAATTATTGTGAATGGGGATTATTGTCCATAACCGAGAAGTATTTTTTCCATGCATTTTTATATTTAGTTCAGTATATGTTTAAATTTGTTCCAGATCCATTTTTTATTCTAGCCCAATATTTCAGTATATGCTTCATGTGTTTACGAGTTTGTTTCATGACACGTGTGAGTATTTTCTTCATTTCTTCCAGCACAGATGCTTTGTTCACGTATAGTGGCATATGAATCATCCTTAGCTGACATTATCCGGGCAAACTTCAGTTACTGGCATTCTCCCTACTTGACACTAAACGCACGACCAGCATTTGCTAACATTTTCTATTTCCCTTAGCCCATTAAAATCTAGAACAGAAAATGCTAGGCACCAAAGATACAGGTTAACACGGGTGACAGGAGCGTGTTTCAGCTCAAGCCTGCGGTTACATCTTGTCCTTCTCAGGTTTGCTTAAGACTTCATATCAAGCTTTACTCGTGAGCTTACAGTTAATGTCCATGTCTTTTAGTCTTGGTTAATTCCGTGGAAAATTTAATCTGCCTGGAATGATTAGTTGTCCTCTGTTATGTATTAGATCGTGCAACTAGGAATGTTACTTTTCCTCTGACATGTATTAGCTTGTGCACCTAGGAATGTATTATTTTTTCTCTGTCATGTATTAGCTTGCGCAACTAGGATGGATTTCAACTTGTTCTTCTTACCTTGTTATGTGTTAATCCTGGCCTCCATACAGAAAATGGTTACGCCAAGGTTTGCGAGGTATAAACAGTTGCTTAATTTAATTTTTCCTTTTTGATACTTCTTTTTGGTTACATGTTGATATATTTATTGATTTTATGTGTTGTCTCACTGACTTTACTGTAGTTCAACAATTATCTGGCCTTGCTGATGCCAAGGTTGTTTTCTTTGGAGGTAAGCAACCAAGTAGGTCATCTACATGTGCTTTGCCGGTTCATGGTAGAGAATTTTGAATATATATTTCAGTACTACTATCTTGACTTGCCATTCCATTTGGGTTTGGGAAAAAAGTAACCACTAGTAGCAAATGTTCCAGTTTTCCATGTTACACTCTGTGTAGCTTAAAGTTGATGTACAACTGAGCAACAACAATAATGACCCATGAGTTGACTTAGTTATGTCATGCATAGATTAGTGGAAATGGTAAATTTTGTGTCCAAACTAAGATCCAATGCTTATCACTTGTACTTCTATGCATGGATTTAATTTTGAACTAATTATGGCATTGGTCTCCTTATCAAGAAACCCCCCATGTAATTATAATACATTATATCAAATATATATGATTTGGTGTATAAGCAACATCACATCCGTATGAATGATTATGCTCCTATTTCCTCTAGGATATGAGAGTTTGTCAAATTACATCCAATAATGAGTAATTTTAGTTTCATGGTCTCCGTTTTGATCTTGCATTAGACCATATTCTGAAGCTGAAACGATGGAGAACTCAAGACCTGAGTAAAAAATCCATGTTATAAACAAGTTAATATTGGGTTATTGATAGTGGCACCACTCACTGCAGGACGCAGAAAGAAAGGGCAGCATGGTGAATTCTGAGGCATTCTTTGACGGATGTTACTGATGGAGTAATTTTCTCTCTCAGAGACATGTTTTCCACAAGAACCAAGAAAGTTCAGATATTAGACTGCTAAATAACCAGGAGAATCTAATTACTCCCTCCGACCCAAATTAGTTGACTCAAATTTATCAAGATATGGATGAATCTAATACTAAATCATGTCCCATCATGGTCGGACCGACAATGAAGGTCAATGCAGCAAAGGGGGACGTGGTGCTGGTGCTAGGCATGGTCTCATGTAATGGTGGTGCTGGACGGGCGCTGTAACTGCCACTACGGCGAGTTCTCTCTTCACAACGACACATCTCGATCAACTCCTTGTCACAACGACACCATCTTTTGTTGCAGGTATGTTATCATCAATTAGATATGATTTTTGTTTCAATTTTCCTATAAACTTACTATTGACATAAATATTCAGTTGAAGGTTGGCAAAAATCAAATGGATAAACAAAACAATCACGTACTAGAAGGGATGTTCTGTACGAACTTATCCTTTTGTCATTGAGGCTCGAGTAAGAGCAATCTTTGCTTCAAGAGTTTGTAATCTTGACTCCGATTCATCCACACTTATCACCAACCGCTGATTTTCCTTAACGGCAGTTTTTGAATCTTCATTTGATACCTTCACCTGCCATGCTTTTTATTAAATAGTAATATAGAAATAGAACTGTGTACATCCTAGAGATTAAAATGGAATGACTGAAATTCCAATCTGACTGATTCAAATACCAATTTGTGTGCAGTGTTCCAAAGCTTATTAATCGATGCATATTGTGTTATTACTTGTTCTTGTGCTACTTGTTTCTAGTCACCCTTATGAACTTTGCAGGTGTCCTATGCATTTAATTGCTACTCTATGAGGGACAAGCTGATTGCCACTATGCTATGTTTTCTATATGTGAAACAAATAAATGTTTTTCAATGCATGTTATTCATGATCTTTGTTTATAGCTTGTCATGTTGCATGCATAGTTACAATGTCCTAGAACTCCATCTTTCATGCACATGTTTAGAGTTCTTTGATCCCAGCTTTTAATGCTTGCAAATGGTTGAATCTTTATTGTGAGGGTGCATATCACCTCAAAATTATTCTGTTTATCACTTACCTACTCGTGGATGAGCAGGAGTTAAGCTTGGGTATGCTGATACGTTGAAACGTATCTATAATTTTTGATGATCCATGCTTGTTTAGTATCTACTTTGCTTTACTTGTCCACACTTTGAGGTGCTTTTTACATGTTTTCTGGTACTAACCTATTAACAAGTTGCAACAGTGCCAAATGCCTGTTTTCTGTTGTTTTTAGTTTCAGAAAAGTTAGTAAACAAATATTCTCAGAATTGGACGGGACAAAGGACAAAGTCAATTACTTTCCGTGGGGAACAAGAAGTCTAGAGGAGAGCCGGAGGGGGCGGCCAGAGGGGCCAGACCCACCCCAGGCGCGGGTGGGCCCCACCCCGCACCTGGCTAGGGTTTGGTCGCCCTGGCCGCCGCCTCGGTCTCCCCCTTTGCCTATAAGAAGCCCCCGATGCAGAAACCCTGAGGACCCGATCAGAAATCCACAAAACCGTCTATAGCCGCCGCCACCATCATCCCTAGATCGGGGGGATCTGAAGTTCTTCCCGGCACCCTCCTGGAGGGGAGATCATCTCGAAGGCCTTCTCTCCGGTATATGATGCGTGAGTAGTTCCACCTTGGACTATGGGTCCATGTAGTAGCTAGATGGTTGTATATCCTCCTTTGTGCTTTCGTGTACAGATCTTGTGAGCTCCGTTCATGATCAAGATCTAATCTATTTGTAATCATGCATGTTGTGTTTGCGGGGATCCGATGGATATTGAGATTATTATGTTGGTTTTATTAATGGTTTTATTTTTATGATTCTATCATGTTTGTGTTGTTTGTGATCTTGCATGCTCTCCGTTGCTAGTGGTTATCTTGGCCAAGTAGTTGCTAGTGACTCCAAGAGGGGGTATTTATGCTCGATAGTGGGTTCATGCCTCTAGTTTCCAAGGATAGTGACAATAATCTCTTCGGTTGTAGATGTGATGTTTCTACTAGGGAGAAAACGACGGTCTCTTGTTCATGGAACATGTGGACCGTTTACCTTACAAAATTTCCTTAAAGCAGATGTCTGTTGCTTGCGACTTAATACTTTAGGGGGTTCGGATGATAACCTGAAGGTGGACTTCTAGTCATAGATGCAGTTGGATGGTGGTCTATGTATATTGTTGTATTGCCCAATCAACCTCATAACATCTTTCTGACTAGTAATTGCATTGTTATGCCTTGCTTAGTTCTTGTTAATTGCCCCGCTGTAATTTGTTTACCCTTCATGCCATGTTTTTATTTAAGGAGAGCACCTATAGTGAACTATGGACTCCGGTCTAATCTTTACCATTGATACATTTTCCACTCTTACTTTTTACTTCCTGCAAACCATTACCTTCCACACCATACGTTTAATCCTTTATTATATCAAACCAGTGAGCTTGACAACCTCACTGATTCGTTGGGGCAAAGTCTTGAGTTTGTGTTGTGCAGTTCTCCGCGTTGCTTGCAACACCTATGTGACGTTTCCTTCCTCCTCCTGGTTCGATAACCTCGGTCTCAATTGAGGGAAAATTTGCTGCTTGCTGCTTCACACCTTGCTCTTGGGGTTCCCAACAGGCTGTGCGTAGACAGTCGTCAAGCTTTTCTGGCGCCGTTGTCGGGGAGGCCAAGGACGTCTTCACAAGGGGAGTCCTTCACTTCCTTTCTCTTTACTTTGTTTTTAGTTTGCCTAGTTTCTTTTGCTTGGTTTTGTTTGCCTCTTTTCAAAAAACACAAAAAATTAGTCCCAGCTCTACTTGTCACCTTGATCTAGCTCACCATGTTGCTCCCCAAGTTCGCTCTAAAAGATCTTGCAATAGGTAGTGGCTCCATAATTGGGAAATATAATATTGAAGAATTCTTTAATTATGTTAGCAAGCATGAGGATATTGAGGAAAAATCTATAGCAGAGCTTGCTCCTAATTATGAGATTGTTGCAGCTTCTTTAGTTCATATGTTGGAGGCTAGGTTTTTTAGCCTTAACCCCTTCATACAATTCTTGTTACTAAAACTAAAAGAAGAGAAGAATGTTGAAAAGAGGGAATTCATCCTTAAAACTTTATCAAAAGAATTCCATGATGTTTCTAGGTAAGCCAAAAAGGTTTTTGAGTGTTTCAATATGCTAGGCTCGAGTGTAGATGTTGTGGGTATTTATGATAAAACTAAGCCTAGAGAAGAATTCAATATACCCATCCCCATTAAGCTTGTTGAAATGCATGAAGCCTTTGAAAATAATTTTAATTGGATTGCTCGTGGAAATATTTTTGATGAAAGTAGTAGACCAAAGACAGATGAGAAGGGATCCTCCCAAACCCATTTGTATGATATACCTTTCATAGTTGAAGAATTTGCAAGTATGAATGTTAATGCTTCTTCATTTGAAAATCTTGATTCTTCTTGCTTCTTGTGCCTAACTTAAAGGCGTTAAAGAAAAGTACTTGTTGGGAGATAACCCAAGAGTTTCCTTGAGTCTTGGAAGTTATTACTTCAGTAATAACCTCTCCTTATCCTTTTTGTCTGCTTTTTGTGCCAAGAATGACCTCTAATAAGAGGGAAGTAAGATTTGGGGAGTTGCTGTCCCAAAACAGATTTCTGTCCTCCACCAAAAAAAATCGTGAGGAGGCTCTTTAAATCGGATTGAGCTCAAAATTTACGAATAAATCCCCCAGTATGTTAGATAACTTTCGTTAGTTTAACACTTTTTGATTTGATCAACAGAAGATGTTAGAAAAAATTGGTTTCTACCTACTGGTCTGTTTTGACATATTTCTGCCATTATTGCATTTCCTTCTTATTGATTCATTTTTTAGTTCTCTTTAGGTGAATTGAAATTTTTGAAAGATTTACTACAGTAGATTGTGTTTTTAGTGAAAAGCCTTGATGTTCGAAAGCTTTGCCAGGGGTCTAATATCTTTTGAATACACTAATGTTGCTAATGAAGATTGTGTGAAATTTTGTATGAAGGAAAAATTTCAGGTGTAGAGAGAGAATGATGCAATGAGATGAAGAATGGACAAAATCTCAAGATTGGGTATGCCACCACGGTATCACCCCAAGAAATATCCAAGAGGTTCAAGCGTCAAAGCTTGGGGATGCCCAAGTGATACGTTGGAAACGTATCTATAATTTTTTATGTTCCATGCTTATTTTGTATCTACTTTGCTTTACTTGTCCACACTTTGAGGTGCTTTTTACATGTTTTATGGTACTAACAGATTAACAAGTTGCAACAGTGCTAGATGCCTGTTTTCTACTATTTTTGGTTTCATAAAAGTTAGTAAAGAAATATTCTCAAAATTTGACGGGACAAAGGACAAAGTCAATTACTTTCCGTGGGGAACAAGAAATCTAGAGGAGAGCCGGAGAGGCCGGCCAGGGGGGCCAGACCCACCACAGGCACGTGAGTGAGTGGGTTTGGTGGCCCTGGCCGCCTCCCGGTCTCGCCCCTTCGCCTATAAGAAGGCCCCGATGCAGAAACCTTGAGTACCCGATCAGAAATCCACGAAACCGTCTATAGCCGCCGCCACCATCGTCCCTAGATCGGGGGGATCTGAAGTTCTTCCCGGCACCCTGCCGGAGGGGAGATCATCCCGGAGGCCTTCTCTCCGGTATGATGTGTGAGTAGTTCCACCTTGGACTATGGGTCCATGTAGTAGCTAGATGGTTGTATCTCCTCCTTTGTGCTTTCATGTATATATCTTATGAGCTCCGTTCATGATCAAGATCTAATCTATTTGTAATCATGCATGTTGTGTTTGCGGGGATCCGATGGATATTGAGATTATTATGTTGGTATGATTAATGGTTTTATCTTTATGATTCTATCATGTCTGTGTTGTTTGTGATCTTGCATGATCTCCGTTGCTAGTGGTTACCTTGGCCAAGTAGTTGCTAGTGACTCCAAGAGGGGGTATTTATGCTCGATAGTGGGTTCATGCCTCTAGTTTCCAAGGGAAGTGACAATAATCTATTCGGTTGTAGATGTGATGTTGCTACTAGGGAGAAAACAATGGTCTCTTGTTCATGTAACATGTGGACTATTTACCTTACACACTGTGCTTAAAGCAGATGTCCGTTTCAATACTGGAGGGGGTTCCGATGATAACCTGAAAGTGGACTTCTAGTCATAGATGCAGTTGGATGGCGGTCTATGTATATTGTTGTATTTCCCAATCAACCTCATAGGATCTTTCTGACTATTAATTGCATTGTTATGCCTTGTTCAGTTCATGTCAATTGCCCCGCTGTAATTTGTTTACCCTTCATGCCATGTTTTTATTGAAGGAGAGCACCTCTAGTGAACTATGGACCCCGGTCCAATCTTTACCATTGATACATCTTCCACTCTTACTGTTTACTTGCTGCAAACCATTACCTTCCACACCATACGTTTAATCCTTTGTTACAACAAACTGGTGAGCTTGACAACCTCACTGATTTGTTGGGGCAGAGTCTTGATTTATGTTGTGCAGGTCTCCGCGTTGCTTGCAACACCTGTGTGACATTTCCTTCCTCCTACTGGTTCGATAACCTCGGTTTCTTACTGAGGGAAACTTGCTGTTGTGCTGCTTCATACCTTGCTCTTGGGGTTTCCAACGAAGCGTCCCACGACAAGTGGTGGGCGCCATCAAGCTTTTTCTGGCGCCGTTGCCGGGGAGGCTAAGGACGTCTTCACTAGGGGAGTCCTTCACTTACTTTCTCTTTGCTTTGTTTTTAGTTTGCTTTGTTTCTTTTGTTTGGTTTTGTTTGCCTCTTTTCAAAAAAAACCAAAAAAAATAGTCTAGTTTGGTTTGCTTGCTTTATCCAAAAACACAAAAAAATTAGTTCCTGCTCTAGATGCAGTTGCTGTTTTTTGCTTGCCCACCTTTGCCAAAATGAACTCTGCTGAGAACACCAAGTTGTGTGACTTCACTAGCACCAATAACAATGATTTCCTTAGCACTACTATTGCTCCACTTGCTCCTGATGCTAGCTTTTATGAAATTAAACCTGCTTTGTTGAATCTTGTGATGAGAGAACAATTTTCTGGTGCTGGTACTGATGATCCTGCTGCCCATCTTAATAGCTTTGTTGAACTTTGTGAGATACAAAAGTATAAGGATGTAGATGGAGATATTATTAAGCTCAAGTTTTTCCTTTCTCCTTGAGGGGAAAAGCTAAAGAATGGTTGCTTTCTTTGCCTAAAAATAGTATTGATTCTTGGACTAAGTGCAAAGATGCTTTTATTGGAAAATACTACCCTCCTGCTAAGATTATATCTATGAGAAGTGATATTATGAAATTTATACAACTTGATAGTGAACATGTTGCTCTTAATTGGGAAAGAATGAAATCTTTGGTTAAAAATTGCCCTACTCATGGACTCACTGCTTGGATGATTATCCAGACTTTTTATGCAGGTTTGAACTTCTCCTCAAGAAACCTGTTGGAATCTGCTGCTGGGGGTACTTTCATGGGCCTCACTTTGGGTGCTGCAACAAGGCTCCTTGATAATATGATGGTTAAATACTTTGAATGGCATGTTGAGAGAGCTCCACATGGTAAGAAGGTAAATTATGTTGAGGAAACTTCCTCTTTGAGTGAAAAGATTGATGTTATTATGGCTATGCTTGTTAATGGGAAAGCTCCTCTAGATCCTAATAGTGTTCCCTTGGCCTCTGTCACATCCCAAGATTTTCCAAATCTTGTAATATGAAAAATAAATGAATAAAATAAAACTTTGTTGATTTTCAGGGTGAGAAGAAACTTTTGAATCCATTTGGAAACTTTTCAAACCTATTTTGATCAAACAAATCTTAAAGGGATTTGAAAAGACAAAACCTTTAATAAGGAAAAATTTAAATATTTGAAATTACTTTTTTTGAATCTTTTAAATAAAAAGATTTGGTTTTCAAATGAAAAGGAAGAAATTTAAATAAGGAATATTTTATAGGCCAAATTAAAACTTGGCCAAGCCTTTGAAATAAAATATTTCTATTTGATAAAAATAGTAAAGATTTATTTAAATAAAATAAAAAGGATTTAATATCCAAGTTTATTAAAAATAAAGGTTTTACTATTTCAATTAAACATAAAAACTTATTTATTTATTTTAAACAAGTTTTCCAAGTATTCTTTATTTTCAAATAAAACCTACTGAGTTGGTTTTGATAATATTTTGATTACAAAATGGAGTTTTGAATAAATCAAAATCTATTTGATGTAATAACAAAGGTCTATTTATTTAATTATTAATGGACCCTAAAATAAAAATATTATTTTGGTCTTTGGTCTTTGGTTTATGTTGTTAAAAAGAACCAAATTCAATTGCAAAGTTTGGAGAAAGTTTGATGTGATTTGTTGTGAGTGTTTGAATTTCAAAACAGAAAATAGAATTAGAAAAAGAAAAAGATATTGGAAAGAAAAAAATAGAAACAGAACTGGCCCAACTGGCCAAGCCCAACAAGCCCAGCACCAGCCCAGCTACTCCTCACGCGCGAATCGTTTTTCACTCTTTCCCGCACCCGCGCAGACGCTGACTGGTGGACCCTCTTTTCCCTCTCACTCCCTCGCTGACAGCAAGGTCCCACCTCTCCTGTTCATCGTCTTCAACCCGCGCTAAATCGTCCTCGCCGTTTCCTGTCCTTTACTCCGGCGATCAATTCGCGCTGTTAACGACCATTACTCCCCCTACGACCACGAGGTATTAAACCCCTCGCCCTCGTCTTCCTTTCCCCTCAGACTCCACGCCCTGAACGCCACCAGGCTGCCCCTGATTTGGTTTACACCGCCACTGCTCCGACGAGCATCTCCAGTCAATTCCGGCGAACCACTGCCGCCCCTCACCTCCCCAACCACACGAGCTTACTCCACAGCCTCTGGCGCTTCTTCCTGTGCCTTCCGTTCAACCGCGAGTGCCCCATAACGTCGGCAACCACCTCGACTGAGCGCCGCTGCGTCTACGTCTTACTCCGGCAAAGTTTCCTGGTAAGAACCGACCACCCTGCGCCCTCTCCTTCACGCACGCAGCTTCACTTTGATCTTGCGCATCTAACCGTGTCCTCGTTTTCCCTCGAGGCGAACCACAACACCGCCCTCGACGACCACCAGACGAACCCGACGCCAGGAGCAACTCCGGCGAGCCATTAACCTCACCCCTGTGCGCCCCTCGTCGAACCAACAACACGTTGAGCTTTCCCACGCTACTGCGAACACGGTGAGCATACTCCCTTCCTTCCTCGCTTCCTACATCGCCAGTTTTGCCGTCGTCTGACCGTCGCCGCCGCCAGCCTTTGGCCAAGCATCAGTGACCGTTAGATATAAATCCAAAGGATGTGATTAGATCACTTAACACTGAAGGGGTACGCAATCTGAGCCACGCGATCTGTTTAGATCCAATGCCCCGCAGAGCGCAATCCGCGCGAACCGGTACCGCCCAATGAGATCACGCCGCGTGGCACTAGATCTGTTTAAAAGAAATTTTGAATCTGATTTAGATGCAGATTTGAAAACCTTGTAACTTTTGATCCACACGTCCAAAATTTGCAAACTTTATATCAATGGAATCAGTGGAACAATCCCTAGCCAACCATGCAAATTGTTTAGTAAAAAGCTTCTAGTAAAATGTTTGTTTTTGCAGAAACATTTGTATGCTTGTTTAGGTTATAAAAAAATATTCCAAAATGATTTTAAGGTTGTAATCTTTGCAAATTGGTTTGTGGTGAACCTACTGACCCTAGGAACCTACCCATGGATTTAAAAATGTATTTGGTGAAGATTAGGATTGAAAAATTGAATTAGCCCATTTCTAGTCAAATAAAAATATTGTCTTTGTTATGAAAATGATTTTGAACAAAAACCTTTGGAAAATGTTTTGATTCAAAGCTACTGACCCTAAACACCAAGTTTTGTGAACTAACAACTTATGTGGTGAACAAACATAAAATTGTGGCTTTGCTAAAAAACATTTTTCACCACATAAAATATTGATTGGTTTTAAAAATGATCTATAGGAAAAAACCTTTTGCAAATGACTTTGCCACTTTGGAAAATGACCACTTTGAACCCTACAAAGTTTATAGCCTAGTAGAAACCACCTTTGCAAATAAAACTATTTTTGCATGCTTGCATGCATGACTTAGTTTTTATGATTTTATGTGTGATGTTTTGTTTGATTGATTATTGGTTGGAATGCTAGTTGAATTTGTGTTTGCTTCATTGAATTGTAGTGAAGCTAGAAGAGTGTGAGATCAAGAAGTGAACCAACATTCCCTACCAAAAAGGCAAGTTACACTATCATCTAAAGTCCTACTATTTTCATTATACTTAGTGGATTTTGAAACATGCATGAAAAGAATTTCTATACTTATGTTATGCTAAATCCTAATAGGATACCTTATACATTCCTTAGTGAAAACAATGTAGTTGTAAAATGCTTAGCCATGATTTATATTTTGAGAAGAGATACATGTTGAGATTTTATGAAGTTGAGAAAAGACTTGTGTTTTTCTATAATAAAACAAGTACTCAATGAACCACCTGGGTGGACAAGGATACTCCAGTTTTGGACAAGGTGGCAACAAAAAGAACCATGTCTATGGCAATCTCTTTGTGTTGTGCACCAAAAGAAAACCACCCAGGGACTTAGAGATTGAACATGTTTCTCCAACTGTGGCTTTCGTGTACAGCCACATGCTACATATGGCTCTGGCTTAGTCAACTACATTGGGAAGACCCATGCATTGTCTTCAGGTTACTGAAAATGAGGGAACTCGAAACCCTACATGGGTGCCTGAAGACAAGCTAGCAATGGTGTATGGGAGGACCCTATGGAAAGACTTCGTCACATTCTCAATCTGCCAGTAATCCATCTTGGTGAGTACTAATCCAGCGGCCACTGGTGGCAACAAGATGAGAGTGTGTCATGTGGGTAAAGTGTACAACTTCTACAGAAGATAATAAAATCTAAGTACTTAGCCGTGTCCCTGGTTATGGACAATACTGAGCAACTAAAGCATGAAGCTATGGGAAATCTCGACATTCCAATTTCAAAAAGAAAAACTTTAAAGTGACAACAAAAGACTTGAAGCACTTGGGGGTACCAAGGAGCTCAAGAGATTTGGATAAAAACTTGAAGCACTTGGGGATTTACCAAGGGGCTCAAGAGGTTTTGATAAAAACTTGAAGTACTTGGGGTGTACCAAGGAATTCAAGAGATTTTGACAAAGACACTTGGGGATTTACCAAGGAGTTCAAAAAGATTTGACAAAAGATCAAAACTATTTTGAAAAGATAGGATAAAGTTTTGCTTTCTGCAAATGAGCCTTAAAACCCTACTTAGCCAAATATGCATGTAATGATAGGATCCACTTATACTCAACATAGTAGTGAAACTTGCCAATACAATTCAAATGTATTGACCCTTGTGGCTGTAACTTGTAATGTTGCAGGTTTGATTGATTTTAGTGAAGATTGATTGATTAGGATTACAAAGTCTACAACCAACATGTTTGCCTGTGGCACTTTGAAGATGAAGGACCCCATGCTTAAGATATTCTACTGCAATGTAATGTAATAGCCAAATGAGCTATGTAAGATGTAATAAAATTATGTTATTCCTGGTTATAAAGTATTATTATGACCTTTGTTTCTTGATATTACATCTTAACTGTGGATGCTAGCTATTGATCCAGGG
This sequence comes from Avena atlantica, assembly GCA_910589765.1. Lineage (NCBI taxonomy): Eukaryota > Viridiplantae > Streptophyta > Magnoliopsida > Poales > Poaceae > Avena > Avena atlantica. Next base: position 197,451,490 of record OU342738.1, on the reverse strand, counting down.
ACTAGCATTGCAATCACAGGGATCCTTTTCCTTTACAAAGTAGGGATCTCTACAGATGGTATCAGAGCAATGTGTTGCCTGTAGAATTTGTAACCCTAGGATTGGACAAAACCCTTAGAAAAATAGGAGTTGTATTTGTTCCAAAAACTTATTTAAAAACAATCTTGTAAACTCTTTCCTCAACCATTTTGGTTTCAACTCTACATCTCTTCTAATTCAACTTGATGGAAAAACCTACCCCATGGCCAAAGACTACACCATGTACAAAGGACTTCTTCAACTCTAATGACTTCAACTTCTTCAACTCTAATGACTTCAACATCTTCAGCATATTCACCAAGGACTTCAACCTTGGATTCCACTAAGGAAAACAAGTGAGACAAGAAATCTTGCTCAAGATTTGGAGACTAAGGAAAACACAACTTAGAAGGAGCCATCAACACCTTTGGAGTTTTTGTGATCTAGAGTTTTTTCCAAGGAAACCATGATCTCAAGTAAGAAGAATCAACCAAGAAGGATGGAAAGATCACAAGTGAACCATATAGATGGACCACCATATTTTAGTTAAGTCAAACCCCACCAACTTATGTGGTGTAACAAAAATATTTTTTTGCCTAAGTATGTGCTTGAACTTTGTTTGAGTGAAATGTTTGGCTGGTGATTTCTAGCACATTGCTTGTGTGAATTGTGATGCGTGTGATTAGAACTATTTCCTTAGAAATGTCTTGCCTATTCTAATCTCAATTCAACCCAAACAGATGACTACTCCAAGAGACTCCAACATCAAGGTTGATGACACCAACACCAACCAAGAGGACAACATGGAAGAACTCATAGCAACCCAAAACCAGTTGAACCAAATGACAGCTCAGTTCATAGCCAACACCAGTGGGGAAGATCCAACCCTGCAAGGATTTTTGGAAGACCAAGCCCAAATGTTGCATAAGGTGACAGACCAAATGCTCAACATGGAAAGCAACTTTTCCAAGGATGGCAAAGATGTTATTCTTAAAGGAGCCAAAGCTTGCAATATTTGTGGAGACAAGGATCACACTTCCAAGGAGCATGGAGATCAATGCCCTAACTGTGAAGAGAAACATCCTGTTGGACAATGTCCCACCTCTCAAGCTACTTGTTACTTATGTGAAGGAAAAAATCATGTTCCTATCCAATGCCCCATCTATTCCATTGTTGAACAAAGGAAACAAGGTGGAGTGCAACAAATGATTGCAAACTATCAAGAAGGATCTAAGTCTACCAAGAAGAATGAGGACAAAGGAAAAGCTCCACTTATACCTCCATGCAATACAACCCAATTCAAAGGACCAAAGAAGAGGCATATGAATTATCCAAAGAGCAATAGAAGGTCCAAGAAGCATGTAGACATTCCTACCTACCATATAACATATGAACAACATGAACTAGATGCACTCCTAGCTTTGGAGAAGCCCAAAAAGAAAAAGAAGGACAAAAGCCATGTGCAATGTCATCATTGTAAAGAAATGGGACACTATTCCAGTGAATGTCCAGAGAAACAGAAGTATAAAGAGATTGGTCAAGAATGGTGCAACAATTGCAAAGAGCTAGGCCATTATGCAGCAACTTGTCCACAAGAGACACGTGAAGGACTCAAACTCATCAACTGTTTCAATTGCAAAGAACCAGGACATTATGCAAGCAATTGTCCAGAGAAGATGAAGAACAAGATAAACAAGCCTATGATGGAACTCAGCCTTGACACCTGTGTCAAGTGTGGAAACAAAGGACACCATGCAGATGTTTGCCTAGAGAAGTTTCCCCAAGATCCCAAGAAAACCAAGATGTAATTTAGTTGGAAAATTTTTAAGGGTGGTAGTACCCTAGATGCTTGTGAGCCTACTTGTAACCCTAGCTTTCCCAAATCTCGGGACGAGATTTATTTTAAGGGTGGTAGCCTGTCACATCCCAAGATTTTCCAAATCTTGTAATGTGAAAAATAAATGAATAAAATAAAACTTTGTTGATTTTCAGGGTGAGAAGAAACTTTTGAATCCATTTGGAAACTTTTCAAACCTATTTTGATCAAACAAATCTTAAAGGGATTTGAAAAGACAAAACCTTTAATAAGGAAAAATTTAAATATTTGAAATTACTTTTTTGAATCTTTTAAATAAAAAGATTTGGTTTTCAAATGAAAATGAAGAAATTTAAATAAGGAATATTTTATAGGCCAAATTAAAACTTGGCCAAGCCTTTGAAATAAAATATTTATATTTGATAAAAATAGTAAAGATTTATTTAAATAAAATAAAAAGGATTTAATATCCAAGTTTATTAAAAATAAAGGTTTTACTATTTCAATTAAACATCAAAACTTATTTATTTATTTTAAACAAGTTTTCCAAGTATTCTTTATTTTCAAATAAAACCTACTGAGTTGGTTTTGATAATATTTTGATTACAAAATGGAGTTTTGAATAAATCAAAATCTATTTGATGTAATAACAAAGGTCTATTTATTTAATTATTAATGGACCCTAAAATAAAAATATTATTTTGGTCTTTGGTCTTTGGTTTATGTTGTTAAACAGAACCAAATTCAATTGCAAAGTTTGGAGAAAGTTTGATGTGATTTGTTGTGAGTGTTTGAATAGTTGTTTGAATTTCAAAAAAGAAAATAGAATTAGAAAAAGAAAAAAATATTGGAAAGAAAAAAATAGAAATAGACCTGACCCAACTGGCCAAGCCCAACAAGCCCAGTACCAGCCCAACTACTCCTCACGCGCGAATCGTTTTGCACTCTTTCCCGCACCCGCGCAGACGCTGACTGGTGGACCCTCTTTTCCCTCTCACTCCCTCGCTGACAGCAAGGTCCCACCTCTCCTGTTCATCGTCTTCAACCCGCGCTAAATCCTCCTCGCCGTTTCCTGTCCTTTACTCCGGCGATAAATTCGTGCTGTTAACGACCATTACTCCCCCTGCGACCATGCGGTATTAAACGCCTCGCCCTCCTCTTCCTTTCCCCTTAGACTCCACGCCCTGAACGCCACCAGGCTGCCCCTGATTTGGTTTACACCGCCACTGCTTCGACGAGCATCTCCAGTCAATTCCGGCGAACCACTGCCGCCCCTCACCTCCCCAACCACACGAGCTTACTCCACAGCCTCTGGCGCTTCTGCCTATGCCTTCCGTTCAACCGCGAGTGCCCAAGAACGTCGGCAACCTCCTCGACTGAGCGCCACCGCGTCTACGTCTTACTCCGGCGAAGTTTCCTGGTAAGAACCGACCACCCCGCGCCCTCTCCTTCATGCACGCAGCTTCACTTTGATCTTGCGCATCTAACCGTGTCCTCGTTTTCCCTTGGGGCGAACCACAACACCGCCCTCGACGACCACCAGACGAACCCGACGCCAGGAGCAACTCCGGCGAGCCATTAACCTCACCCCTGTGCGCCCCTCGTCGAACCAACAACACGTTGAGCTTTCCCACGCTACTGCGAACACGGTGAGCATACTCCCTTCCTTCCTCGCTTCCTACATCGCCAGTTTTGCCGTCGTCTGACCGAAGCCGCCGCGCGCAACCGTCGAGCGCCGCCAGCCTTTGGCCAAGCATCAGTGACCGTTAGATATAAATCCAAAGGATGCGATTAGATCACTTAACACTGAAGGGGTACGCAATATGAGCCGCACGATCTGTTTAGATCCAACGCCCCGTAGAGTGCAATCCGCGCGAACCGGTACCGCCCAATGAGATCACGCCGCGTGGCACTAGATCTGTTTAAAAGAAATTTTGAATCTGATTTAGATGCAGATTTGAAAACCTTGTAACTTTTGATCCACACGTCCAAAATTTGCAAACTTTATATCAATGGAATCAGTGGAACAAGCCCTATCCAACCATGCAAATTGTTTTGTAAAAAGCTTCTGGTAAAATGTTTGTTTTTGTAGAAACATTTGTATGCTTGTTTAGGTTATAAAAAAATATTCCAAAATGATTTTAAGGTTATAATCTTTGCAAATTGGTTTGTGGTGAACCTACTGACCCTAGGAACCAATCCATGGATTTAAAAATGTATTTGGTGAAGATTAGGATTGAAAAATTGAATTATCCCATTTCTAGTCAAATAAAAATATTGTCTTTGTTATGAAAATGATTTTGAACAAAAACCTTTGGAAAATGTTTTGATTCAAAGCTACTGACCCTAAACACCAAGTTTTGTGAACTAACAACTTATGTGGTGAACAAACATAAAATTGTGGCTTTGCTAAAAAACATTTTTCACCACATAAAATATTGATTGGTTTTAAAAATGATCTATAGGAAAAAACCTTTTGCAAATGACTTTGCCACTTTGGAAAATGACCACTTTGAACCCTACAAAGTTTATAGCCTAGTAGAAACCACCTTTGCAAATAAAACTATTTTTGCATGCTTGCATGCATGACTTAGTTTTTATGATTTTATGTGTGATGTTTTGTTTGATTGATTATTGGTTGGAATGCTAGTTGAATTTGTGTTTGCTTCATTGAATTGTAGTGAAGCTAGAAGAGTGTGAGATCAAGAAGTGAACCAACATTCCCTACCAAAAAGGCAAGTTACACTATCATCTAAAGTCCTACTATTTTCATTATACTTAGTGGATTTTGAAACATGCATGAAAAGAATTTCTATACTTATGTTATGCTAAATCCTAATAGGATACCTTATACATTCCTTAGTGAAAACAATGTAGTTGTAAAATGCTTAGCCATGCTTTATATTTTGAGAAGAGATACATGTTGAGATTTTATGAAGTTGAGAAAAGACTTGTGTTTTTATATAATAAAACAAGTACTCAATGAACCACCTGGGTGGACAAGGATACTCCAGTTTTGGACAAGGTGGCAACAAAAAGAACCATGTCTATGGCAATCTCTTTGTGTTGTGCACCAAAAGAAAACCACCCAGGGACTTAGAGATTGAACATGTTTCTCCAACTGTGGCTTTCGTGTACAGCCACATGCTACATATGGCTCTGGCTTAGTCAACTACATTGGGAAGACCCATGCATTGTCTTCAGGTTACTGAAAATGAGGGAACTCGAAACCCTACATGGGTGCCTGAAGACAAGCTAGCAATGGTGTATGGGAGGACCCTATGGAAAGACTTCGTCACATTCTCAATCTGCCAGTACTCCATCTTGGTGAGTACTAATCCAGCGGCCACTAGTGGCAACAAGATGAGAGTGTGTCATGTGGGTAAAGTGTATAACTTCTGCAGAAGATAATAAAATCTAAGTACTTAGCCGTGTCCCCGGTTATGGACAATACTGAGAAACTAAAGCATGAAGCTATGGGAAATCTCGACATTCCAATTTCAAAAAGAAAAACTTTAAAGTGACAACAAAAGACTTGAAGCACTTGGGGGTACCAAGAAGCTCAAGAGATTTGGATAAAAACTTGAAGCACTTGGGGATTTACCAAGGGGCTCAAGAGGTTTTGATAAAAACTTGAAGTACTTGGGGTGTACTAAGGAATTCAAGAGATTTTGACAAAGACACTTGGGGATTTACCAAGGAGTTCAAAAAGATTTGACAAAAGATCAAAACTATTTTGAAAAGATAGGATAAAGTTTTGCTTTCTGCAAATGAGCCTTAAAACCCTACTTAGCCAAATATGCATGTAATGATAGGATCCACTTATACTCAACATAGTAGTGAAACTTGCCAATACAATTCAAATGTATTGACCCTTGTGGCTGTAACTTGTAATGTTGCAGGTTTGATTGATTTTAGTGAAGATTGATTGATTAGGATTACAAAGTCTACAACCAACATGTTTGCCTGTGGCACTTTGAAGATGAAGGACCCCATGCTTATAGATATTCTGCTGCAATGTAATGTAATAGCCAAATGAGCTATGTAAGATGTAATAAAATTATGTTATTTCTGGTTATAAAGTATTATTATGACCTTTGTTTCTTGATATTACATCTTAACTGTGGATGCTAGCTATTGATCCAGGGACTAGCATTGCAATCACAGGGATCCTTTTCCTTTACAAAGGAGGGATCTCTACAGCCTCTTTGGTTGCTCAAGAAGAGCAAGTTGATGTGAACTTGATTAGAAACAACAATTTCAACAACAATGCATATAGGAACAATTTTGGTAGCAACAACAATTATAGACCTTATCCTTCTAATAATGGCAATTCATATGGAAGCTCTTACAATAATGCTAGAAGTGCCCCCTCTGAACTTGAAGTCATGCTCAAGGACTTTATTATTAAACAAACCACTTTCAATAATACTTAGAGGAAAAGCTTTTAACTGTTAAGAAAAATATATCCTCTTTGTGTGAAGTTCAAACTTCCTTGGTTAATAAAATGGCTGCTAAACCTGAAACTATGGAAAACACCTTTGCTACTGCTCATGCCATACAAGTTACTATTGATGAAAATGTTAGGTTGTTAGCTCAACTTCATGCTAGGTGGGAAAGGGAAGCTAAAATTGATAGAAATAATAGTGTGTGCACTATCACTACTAAACCACAAGTAGCCCCTATTCCTCCTCCTACTATGCCTAAGCCTAGTGAGCCTACCACTAGTGATGCTAAGTTTTACTTTGATATTGATGGTTGCAATATTTCTGAAGTAATTATGTTCTTGCAAAATCTTGCTAGAAGTCCTGATGCTAGTGATATGCATGTTGCCTTTACCAAACACATTACAGATGCTCTTATTAGGATTAAGGAAGAGATGCTAAAACACAAAGCTTCTATTCCTAGGAAAGTAGAAGATAGTTGGGAACCCATTATTAATATGCAAGTGAATGACTTTGATCTCAAAGCTTCATGTGATCTTGGTTCTAGTGTCTCTATTATGCCTAGGAAGATTTATGAAATGCTTGATTTGCCACCATTAGAAGATTGTTATTTGTATGTCCCACTCAATGATAATGCTAAGAAGAAACTCATAGGAAGTGTTAATGATGTTCTTATTATGGTTAATAATGCTTATGTCCCTGTGTATTTCTATGTTTTGGATGTTGAATACAATGCTTCTTGTCCTATTACTTTGGGAAGACCTTTTCTTAGAATAGTTGGTGTCATTATTGATATGAAAGAAGGCACCATCAAATATCATTTTCCATTCAAGAAAGGTATTGAACAATTCCCTATGAGGAGAGAGAAGTTGATTTTTGCTCCCCCTTTGAAAGCAATATTGATGTTAATGCTTCTTCATTTGAAAATACTTGATTCTTCTTGCTTCTTGTGCCTAACTTAAAGGCGTTAAAGAAAAGTACTTGTTGGGAGATAACCCAAGAGTTTCCTTGAGTCTTGGAAGTTATTACTTCTCTAATAACCTCTCCTTATCCTATTTGTTTGCTTTTTGTGCCAAGAATGACCTCTAATGAGAGGGAAGTAAGATTTGGGGAGTTGCTGTCCCGAAACAGATTTATGTCCTCCACCAAAAAAATCGTGAGGAGGCTCTGTAACTCGGATTGAGCTCAAATTTACAAATAAATCCCCCAGTATGTTAGATAACTTTTGTTAGTTCAACACTTTTTGATTTGAGCAAAATAAGATGTTCGAAAAAATCGGTTTCTACCTGCTGGTCTGTTTTGACAGATTTCTGCCATTATTTGCATTTGCTTCTTATTGATTCCTTTTTGAGCTCTCTTCAGGTAAATTGAGTTTTTTTGAAGGAGTTACTACAATAGCTTGTGTTTTTAGTGAAAAGCCTTGCTGTTCCAAAGCTTTGCTAGGGGTCTAATATCTATTGAATAAACTAATGTTGCTAATGAAGATTGTGTGAAGTTTTGTATGAAGGAAAAATTTCAGGTGTAGAGAAACAATGATGCGATGAGATGAAGAATGGACAAAAGCTCAAGCTTGGGGATGCCACCATGGTGTCACCCCAAGAAATATCCAAGAGGTACAAGCGTCAAAGCTTGGGGATGCCCAAGGCATCCCCTTCTTCATCAATAAAAAGGCCAGGTCTGTCTAGACACTTTGTTTTTATTGTTTCATGCACAGTTGTGTTGTTCTTGGAGCGTCTTAGTTTTCCTTTGTTTTGCTTAGTTTGTTTAGTTTTCTTAAGTAGTGGACCCCCGCTCTCGTTGTGTTGTTTTGCAAATAAGGTTGCTTGGTGTTTGGAAAGGAGTAGTAAGTTCTTGCTTGAAGTGCAACAGGAGTTTGCATTGACTGTGACTTGGACTTTAGCATGACATGCTAGGTGTTGTTTTGACCTTATGCTTAGTGATTATTGCTGCAGTATGTCTTGTTCCAAACAATTGGGATTGCTTAGTGTTCCTTGAAGAAATTATGCATTGTTTTTGCATACAAAAGCATAGTATTGTGGTATTCTCCTTTGATGCTTTGCTTGGGTTGACTTGGCACATGCTTACACCATGTTATGACTCTCACAAGTCACCAGTAGCCTCTATGATCATTTAGTCCTTGACTTGTAGTACCACTTTTTGCTTTGATTGGTATGCTTTGTTGCACTACATGATTTTGGCCATTATTGCTCTCTTAGTTGGTTGCTCCCAGTCTTTTGCTAGCCTCCACTTGTATGAGTAAGTTATACGCATGCTTCCAACTCCCAAGAAACCAAGTTATTCCAAAGTGTCCACTATAAATTCCTATGCATGGTGTGTTACACCATTCCAAGTATATTCTTGTTTTCAACTATCTTCCAATTAAAAACTATTTTATTATGTGAAAACTTAGTGATTAAAGCCATCACGAACTTGATGGCACACTTTATTCTTTCCCCCTAATAAACTTGAACCATTGTGACAACTTTTTTATATATGCTTGCACTTATAAGTTGGGATTAGCAGAACCGTGCTGTCACGGGGAACATTTTCAACATTGCACTTGTACTTTTGTACTCCGTTGATATCATGTTCTTTTGTCTATGGATGTCACCGGTGTGAAATAAAGAGGGAACTTGTAAGTCCATGGAGTTTGTATCCTGTGTTAGAGAAAAGCCTAGGCCGCTAGCCTAACCATGCCTAATCATGGTGGAAACTTGCAGCATCACCATAGAGACATCTATGAATCATTCTTCTTATAAAAAAAGAGACACATTGAGAAAAGAGGAAAGAGAGAAAAAAGCACCATATTCACATGTTACATAAGAAGAATTGCTGAGATGCTCATTGTCTGCTTGCCTTGTCATTTTGGTTATGGGAAAGCTCCTGTACCATTTGCAAGGGGTACCCCGTTGGCGGTTCTCAATGATATGCAAATACTTAAAGTGACAAGAACTTACCTGGACCCAAAGTTGAGTATGCATGAGGTGTGGCCCTCGTATTAAAGGGGCATGAGATTGCCAACTTATACTTCGTCAAGCATATGCTCCAGCTTTTCCACTTTAACCTTAACCACTTCAAGATGCTTATGATAGGGGCAATGAGGATGAAAGCTAACAAGTACCATAATTTTTGGAAGCTCTTTTTGAAACTTGTAATCCCTGCTTCCTTTACAAAAAGGTCTTCTTCCACCACTATTGAATCTCCACCTTCTACCTTTAGGCACCATTAAGAGAGCATAGTTGTCATTCTGTGTGTAGTGTTTCAAAGCTTATTAATTAATGCATATTGTGATATTACTTGTTATTGTGCTATTTGTTTCTAGTCACCCTTATGAACTTTGCAGGTGTCCTATGCATTATATTGCTACTCTATGAGGGACAAGCTGATTGCCACTATGCTATGTTTTCTGCATGTGAAACAAACAAAAGTTTTTCAATGCATACTATTCATGATCTTTGTTTGCAGCTTGCCATCTTACATGCATAGTTACTATGTCCTATTGTTAGAACTCCATCTTTCATGCACATGTTTAGAGTTCTTTGATCCAAGCTTTCAATGCTTCAAATGGTTGGATCTTTATTGTGAGGGTGCATGTCACCTAAAAAATTATTCTATTTATCACTTACCTACTCGAGGATGAGCAGGAGTTAAGATTAGGGATGCTGATACGTTGGAAACGTATCTATAATTTTTGATGCTCCATGCTTGTTTTGGATCTACTTTGCTTTACTTGTCCACACTTTGAGGTGTTTTTTACATGTTTTCTGGTACTAACCTATTAACAAGTTGCAACAGTGCCAGATGCCTGTTTTCTGCTGTTTTTGGTTTCAGAAAAGTTAGTAAAGAAATATTCTCGGAATTGGACGGGACAAAGGAAAAAGTCAATTACTTTCTGTGGGGAACAAAAAGTCCAGAGGAGAGCCGGAGGGGCCGTCCAGAGGGGCCAGACCCACCCCAGGCACGGGTGGGCCCCACCCCGCGCTTGGCTAGGGTTTGGTCGCCCTAGCCACCGCCTCGGTCTCCCCCTTCGCCTATAAGAATCCCCCGATGTAGAAACCCCGAGGACCCGATCAGAAATCCACGAAACGGTCTGTAGCCGCCGCCACCATCATCCCTAGATTGGGGGATCTGAAGTTCTTCCTGGCACCCTCCCGGAGGGGAGATCATCCCGGAGGCCTTCTCTCCGGTATGATGCGTGAGTAGTTCCACCTTGGACTATGGGTCCATGTAGTAGCTAGATGGTTGTATCTCCTCCTTTATGCTTTCATGTATAGATCTTGTGATCTCTGTTCATGATCAAGATCTAATCTATTTGTAATCATGCATGTTGTGTTTGCGAGGATCCGATGGATATTGAGATTATTATGTTGGTTTGATTAATGGTTTTATCTTTATGATTCTATCATGTCTATGTTGTTTGTGATCTTGCATGCTCTCTGTTGCTAGTGGTTATGTTGGCCAAGTAGTTGCTAGTGACTCCAAGAGGGGGTATTTATGCTCGATAGTGAGTTCATGCCTCTAGTTTCCAAGGGAAGTGACAATAATCTCTTCTGTTGTAGATGTGTTGTTGCTACTAGGGATAAAACAACGGTCTCTTGTTCATGGATCATGTGGACTGTTTACGTTACACACTTTGCTTAAAGCAGATGTCTGTTGCTTACGACTTAATATTGGAGGGGGTAATGGATGATAACCTGAAGGTGAACTTCTAGTCATAGATGCAGTTGGATGGCGGTCTATGTATATTGTTGTACCCAATCAACCTCATAGGTATTTCTGACTAGTAATTGCATTGTTATGCTTTGCTCAGTTCCTGTCACTTCCCCCCTGTAATTTGTTTACCCTTCATGCCATGTTGTTTATTTAAGGAGAGCACCTCTAGTGAACTATGGACTCCAGTCCAATCTTTACCATTGATACATCTTCCACTCTTACTGTTTACTTGCTGCAAACCATTACCTTCCACACCATACGTTTAATCCTTTGTTACAGCAAACCGGTGAGCTTGACAACCTCACTGATTCGTTGGGGCAAAGTCTTGAGTTTGTGTTGTGCAGGTCTCCGTGTTGCTTGCAACACCTGTGTGACATTTCCTTCCTCCTACTGCCATCAAGATTTTCCTAGAAAATAGTATTGATGACCCACAAGTGTAGGGGATCGCAATAGTCTTCGCGGGTAGTATTAGCCAATTTATTGATTCGATACAAGGAGAGCCAAAGAATACTTGCAAACCTTAACAACTGAGTTGTCAGTTCAGCTGCACCTGGAAATAGTCCTTGCTCACAGAAGTTTATCATTAGCAACAGTTTGGTAGTAGCAACAGTAAAGCAACAGCAACAGTGAAACAATAGCAATAGTAACAGTAATGGCAACAGTGGGATTCGAGTGCGGTAAGCATAGGGATGGATGGACAGGCGTTGCATGGACGAGTCTAAACATGTAACTTCAAGATCTAGGGCATTGCGGATAAATAATAACAAGCATCCAAGTACTAAACAATCCTAGGCATGTGCTCCAAATATAGTCATACATGCTCGCAATGAGAACTTGCACAACATCTTCTGTCCAGCCAGCCCGTGGCAGCGGGGCCTCTAGGGAACTACTGGCAATTAAGATGCTCGTTTTAATAGAGCACTAGAGCAAATCATTAACACTCCGTGAACACATGTGATCCTCACACCACAGCCATCCCCTCCGGTTGTCCCAATTATTGTCACTGTGGGGCCTTTGGATACGGACAATGATAGTACACAACTCACATATAAGATCATAAACAATACTATCATAATGATTCAATAATAAGTTCAGATCTGAGATCATGGCACTCGGGCCCTAGTGACAAGCATTAAGCACAACAAGTTGCAACAAAGTCAAATAGCACAAGAGAAACTAGGCACTATGCCCTAATAATCTTATTCGATTACATGATAGAACTCATCTAATCCCTACCATCCCCAAGCCTACAGCGGGGGATTACTCACTCATGGATGAGGGAAACATCGGTGGTTGATGGAGATGAGTTGGTGATGACGATTGCGATGATCCTCTCCAAATTCCCCGTCCCGGCAGGGTGCCAGAACGGAGTTTCTGGATCCGAATCTTGGTTTTTGATGGTGGCAGCGGAGCGGAACTCTTTCTGGAAAACTATCGACCCCCCTGAGTTTTTAGCTCAGAAGGCAACTTATAAGCGCGGAGGGAGGCCGAGGATCTGCCTGGGGTGGCCAGACCTCCCCCAGGCCCAGGGTCAGGTAGGCCCGCGCCTGGGGTGGGTCTGGGCCCCCAGGCCTCTTCTCTGTCTCCCCTTCTGGCTCCGTGGATCTTCTGGTGAGAAATAGTTTTTGGCATATTTTTCGGGATTTTCCTAATAGTTCATTTTCTGCACAAAAACAAGACACCAAGGTAATTCTGTTGAAAACAGCGTTAATCCGTGTTAGTTGTATCCAAATCACACAAGTTTAGAGAATAAAGAACAACAAAGTGTTCGAGAAAGTAGATATGTTTTGGACGTATCAACTCCCCCCAAGCTTAGCTTATTGCTTGTCCTCAAGCAATTAAGTTGAAAACTAAGTGCGATAAAAGAACTTTCATGAACACTTTGCTTCATATAATGTAAATATTCTCATCACATGAGTAGATTCTTAGACAATTCATAATAAGGAGTATGCAACTAAGTCTAATCAATAGTCATTACAAGCTATGAAGAGAAACCAACTCAATAATAATAAGTAGCATGAAACATAAACATAAGCAACATTGCAATGCTCATAATAAGGTATGATAGAGTGGTATCTCGCTTGCCTTTGTTTGGAGAGCACAATAAATGCCAAGGCACCTCTGAAGTTCACATGAAGACTAGCGATAAAGATATCAGAGATACAAGCATCAAAGTCATGATATAATTACCCAAGTTTTGGAACAAACACAAGAATGACAACTATGCTCTCAAGAAGGTGCTCATAGAATAAGTGGTGACTCAATGTAACACCCTCAGAATCGGACCTATGCAAGTTTTAGCGAAACCCGCCAAACCCGCATAGAAACGATTCAAAGGTGCCCACCAGGCACTTTCGTGCGGGTGGAAAACGAAGTAATAACATTACACAACAGTCCTCGATGGGACCCACAGAACATATATATATAACAGCGACTCAAAGAGTCAAGAATACAGATATAATATACAAAGATCCAAATCACCTTGAAAATGATAGAGCGTCCGACTACGGACAAGATGCAAATGGGGCTAAGAGCCCTGAAGAATAACCAATGGCGTCCATAACCCTGCCCAGGCCAAGCCGGAAGGGTAACCCTGCTAACGACGTCGATCTCAAAACCTGCTGAAACAAAAGGGGTGCCGACAAAGGGCAAAGGAAAAAGAGGAGCGTCAGTACTGAGGCCAGTACACGGCGAGACTAGAATTCGGCGGTCCTCGCCTACAAAGGTATGATGGACTGAAGCGGCAGCGGCAGCAAGCACTAAACAACCTATAGAGACTCGATACAACTGGCGGCTATCAGAGAGGGGTGAGAAAGTCCTATTCGGATCCAACCTGATACTATCATCAAACAAACCCATCCTGGCGTTTCCCCCCTCGAGACCAAACGAGGAAGACAACCGAGGAACTCACATAGTTGGCAGTTTTAATTATTCAGTTATAGTTGCGGCACTTTACTAGTCCGGTTTAGATAATCATCCTGATAAAGTAAGCAGTGGGTACTTTTAGTTAACCATTCCGTTAAAGTGGCAACACTTACTAGTCAGATACATTTAGCATGAGATAACCCGAAACCCAGCAGTTGTTGGTACTTTCATTCTGCCATTCCGTTGTAGTTGCAATACTTACTAGTCAGGTACAATGGTCACCAGCGACAATCCAAACAAGCAATGGTGGGCAGTATTCTTAGCCATTCCGTTATAGTGAAGCTGATTACTAGTCATTATAAAGTCAAATTTATAGCAATAAACTTTAGTTATGCTTGTCTATGATCGAGATACTGTGCTCCAAGTCGTCCATATCCGCGGACACGGCTTTCAGAAAGTTTTAACCCGGCCGGGGTGCACAAATAGCAACACACACACGACCAACCTCGGAAAAACCAAATCAAAACCCAACGAGGTCTTCACGATAGAGCAATCACAAGATTCAGAAATATTTCAGGGGGCCACCCCATTGAGTAGAACCGCAACGAAGTAAGCAAGCTCCGAGACGGACTCAAGGTTTGCGTCAATGGTTGTAAACGACTGGGAACCCGAAAGTGTGGCTGGGCTTGTCGATACCGCGAAAACATTCCGCTTACCTAAACAGTACAGTGTGCTCCTCGCACAATCGTAAATAAACAGTAAAGCATGGCATAAGTACATGATCGTAAATAAAACCTCAAACTAGTTTGTGGCCCCAAGAAATAAGACGGAATCAAGCTCTGGCTAAGGGGGGCCCATACTCCCCGTATGTGGATAGCGCGATAAATCAAGGAACAGGTATCAAGTACTCGGGGTCCTACGGGACACAAGTGGGCGTTCGGAAACCAAATGTTATCTATCACCCACCGATGCCTCTGCTTACTTACTTCAATTTTTGTTGTTAAACAGGAATTAAAGTGAACGGTAAGTAAAACTATGATCATCTCCAACATCAACATGCGGCAATACATCAACAACTGTGGCACTTGACGACACGCAACAGCACTTGAGCAAGCGACTACGACACGCAAGTCCAACTATCTACCAAAACAACAGGTAATAGGATGTGTCCAAGGCAAATATAGGGCTGCACGGTAGATCACAGGTACGGAAACTAAAGCATCACAACACAGGTAGCAATGGATCAACAGGAGGGAATAAAGTCTATAAAAGTAAGATAGGTAGAAAGGGGGAGATGCTCGCCTGAAAACATTGTCGAAGGTTCATCCGAAGATCGGGGCGAAGCTCACATCAACTCAACGGCCTTATCCGCGAAGAAGCAAAACACTAGAAGAACACCGGATGCAATATTTAATACAACGGCAGAAGATCGGCATGATGCATGTATGATGGATGACATGGCAAAGGTGCGATGCAATTAGGTCATATTAAGTGGAACCGGGGTCCCGATAATTAGTTAGATGGTTCAAGTTGTTTAACTGCCCCGCAATTTAAATGTTGTAATAACATGGCCAAGATATAGTACCGGTTCGCTACATCAATTTAAATGAGGCCAATATAAGGCTAGATTTTCCCGCATATGGGCCCCATATTTAATTATTAGGTGAATCAGCATAAGGCCCCCAAACCAATGATGTTCATGCGGGAATGACAAATTAATATGCAACAATTTGTTATTATATTATAAAATAGGGTTCTCGGATAAGAGGTTCACACATTAGGGGCTCGACGGTCTTGGTGTTCCGGGGTTCGGGGTTCGGTCTCAGGGTCCAGGGTTCGACGGATCGGTCTCGGTGGAAGCGCTCTCGGTCTACTAGGGTAGAAGATCTTGTCGCACGAGCATCAATGCTTCCGGGGGAAGAACTTGTCGTCCAGGGTATCGGTGCCCGGGGTGAGGTATTCGGCGTGCTCGAGGAAGTACTTGGTCTGGCGTCAGGGCTTCGGGCTCGCCCTGGTTGCTGTCGTTCTTGTCGTTGCGTAGCTCTTGTCGGGTCCGCGCTATCGAGTCGTCTTGGCGTCCGGGATGAAGAACTTGGCGTCCTGGGAACGATCCTGTCGCATCCGCGGTCGTCGGATCGTGCCGACGGTCTTGGCGTCTCACGGCGAAGATCTTGGGGGTCCGGGGTCTTGGCGCCTTCGGGTCCGAGAGGGAGATCTTGGTGTCCGAGGGTTTCGGTCTCAACACCGGGGTCGGTCTCGGGGTCTTGGACGCCAGGATCGGTCTTCGGGGTCAACGAGGTCGGCCTCCACGAGGAAGATCATGACGTGCCGACGGGTTCGGTTTCCGTGAAGGTCTTGTGGTTTTATGACGGAGATCTCCGGTTCCGGGAGGCGAACTTGGGTCGGCATCGGATCGGCCTGGTGCTCGGCTATCAACACTTGTCGTTCTCGTGGCGCTCATGATGTGTCGTGGCGTCTCTACACAACTTGTCCGACTTGTTGCAGAACTTGACGGGCCGCGGCGCACTTTGTCAACTCATGGGCGGGAGGTACGGCGAGGGCGAGCGGGACGGCGCGCCGGCGAGGGACGGGCGAGGCGGTTGAGGTCGGCTGCTGCGGCCGGAGCCGAGGGGGTCCCGTGCGGGCGAGCTCGGGCCTGGACGAGCGACGAGCTCCGGGCGGGGACGCCGGCGGCGGCGGCAGAGGGAGGGGACCGGCGAGCTTGCAGGCGGCACGCGGCTCGAGGTCGGCGAGGACGCGCCGGCGGAGGCGGCTCCGGCGAGGCAGGGCGGCCCGGGCCAGAGGAGGATCGGGGCTGGGGGGAGGCGACGGCGCCGGCGGACGCGGGCCGGAGGCGGGACGAGGCAGCGCGTCAGCGGAGCGGAGGAGGAAGGCCGGTGGCGAGCTCGCGCGGAGGGCGGCGAGGCTGAGGGGGTGGGGGCAGGGCGGCGCCGCGGGAGCAACGAGGTTGCGTGGCAGGGGGCGGCCGGCGAGCACGGGCGGCGAGGTGCAGAGGGGAAGGTGGGCTCGCCGGGGAGGGGCGTGCGGGGAGGGGGTGTGCGGGCCGCGGCCGACGACGGCGGTGGGGGCAGCCGCAGAGGGGAGCCGGTCTCGTCGCGAGACGGGGAGGTGGAGGCGGTGAGCTGGGCGGCGGTGGTTGGAGAGGCTCACCGGCGCGGCGGCTCTGCCGAGGAGAGGAGGGTGGCCGGCGCCGGGGCGGGTGACGCGCAGGTGGAGGCGGGGCTTGGCGGGTAGGGAGAGAGAGGGTCGGCCGCGCCGCGGCTGCGCGCAGAGAGAGAGGGGGGTCGCGTGGGAAAGAGCCGGGGGAGGGGCGCGGTGTGCGGGTGGGCCAGGGGGCCCGCGGGGCAGAGGAACGTGACAGGGGCGGTCGCGTGGTGTGGCCTGTGTGCGTGCGTGCGTGTGTGCTCTGCGTGTGGGGCAGTGTGTGTGCTGTGAGTGGGGGTGGGTTTAGGAGAGAGAGAGGGAAGAGGCGAGAGGGAGTGATGTGGCAGTAGTTGGTTGGGTGGGGGGATAGGGCCAGGTGACGTGGCGAACACTGATAGGATGGGGTGAGGTGGAGGGGAGGGCTGGGTAGATAGGTTGGTAGGAATAGGATTTAGGTTGGACCGATTTAGTTTTTCTGGGGGTGGTCGTTCGGGTCGGGTCGGCCCGTTCGACTGCCCCCACTAAAATAATTAAATCTTTTATGTTTTAAACGGGCCGTTTGCAAACCGATAGCGGCCAAACAAAATATTCCGGGGACCCGGTTTTGGTGTTTGAATAAAGATGGGGCGTTTTAGAAAACAAACGGGCTTTGCGAAAATAGTTTTAGACAAACAACATATGATGATGCCGATGCAATTCTCATATTCAACGCGATTTTCTAGTAGTGGTTTTGCGGGATGCCACAATTCGACACCACTAACAATTGATCTCGCCCTCGAGATCCGCCTCATGGTACCGGAAGGAAAAGTCGGCGATCTGCGTCTTCTCGCTTCTTGTAGGTCCTCGCGACACCACTAACAAGAGGTCATTGTCTGTGATCGTCGAGAGAAATCTCCGGGAACAAAAGGTCGAAGGTAGAGATATCAACAAATAAAGCCACCTCTAGCTCCGATGGAAAGAGGGAACCGATGCATTCTCACCCACTTCAATGTACAAAAGCGAATAGAAAGGGTAGTCGGCATGGGGGCCAATCCATCACGCACCCAAACTATTACTCCGCACAATCAGTAGAAGAGCGTGCAACCATTCTCGGAAACAGACTGAAGATCTCGACAAGCGAGGTTCAGAAACAAAGGAGTGATGCAGACTCTGCATCGGATCTGGCGTAGATGATGTCGTCGCATCGGATAACACCGGAAGGCACGAGAAGGAACAAAGAATGGTACCACAGCAGACGGATTCCTCAGGCAGCTTGAACACCGGATGGTAGAACACCGTTATCTTAGGAGGAAGCGAAACCCTGAAGGTACGACGGAAACCCAACCACGAGAATTCCTGGACTCGAAGAAAGAGAAGAGAGCGGATTCAAAACGCGTAGAGATAATAGGAGAATAGCAGAGGGGTAAGGAGTAAAATCAGACCTAATCAGAACTATCCAACCGATTTTGCAAAATAGTTTTGACACTCTACTTCGGCCGTTAGCTAGGTTATCCTACAGGCTGGACTTGTGGGGTATCGTAACTGCTGAGCTCTGATACCACTCTGTAACACCCTCAGAATCGGACCTATGCAAGTTTTAGCGAAACCCGCCAAACCCGCATAGAAACGATTCAAAGGTGCCCACCAGGCACTTTCGTGCGGGTGGAAAACGAAGTAATAACATTACACAACAGTCCTCGATGGGACCCACAGAACAGATATATATAACAGCGACTCAAAGAGTCAAGAATACAGATATAATATACAAAGATCCAAATCACCTTGAAAATGATAGAGCGTCCGACTACGGACAAGATGCAAATGGGGCTAAGAGCCCTGAAGAATAACCAATGGCGTCCATAACCCTGCCCAGGCCAAGCCGGAAGGGTAACCCTGCTAACGACGTCGATCTCAAAACCTGCTGAAACAAAAGGGGTGCCGACAAAGGGCAAAGGAAAAAGAGGAGCGTCAGTACTGAGGCCAGTACACGGCGAGACTAGAATTCGGCGGTCCTCGCCTACAAAGGTATGATGGACTGAAGCGGCAGCGGCAGCAAGCACTAAACAACCTATAGAGACTCGATACAACTGACGGCTATCAGAGAGGGGTGAGAAAGACCTATTCGGATCCAACCTGATACTATCATCAAACAAACCCATCCTGGCGTTTCCCCCCTCGAGACCAAACGAGGAAGTCAACCGAGGAACTCACACAGTTGGCAGTTTTAATTATTCAGTTATAGTTGCGGCACTTTACTAGTCCGGTTTAGATAATCATCCTAATAAAGTAAGCAGTGGGTACTTTTAGTTAACCATTCCGTTAAAGTGGCAACACTTACTAGTCAGATACATTTAGCATGAGATAACCCGAAACCCAGCAGTTGTTGGTACTTTCATTCTGTCATTCCGTTGTAGTTGCAATACTTACTAGTCAGGTACAATGGTCGCCAGCGACAATCCAAACAAGCAATGGTGGGCAGTATTCTTAGCCATTCCGTTATAGTGAAGCTGATTACTAGTCATTATAAAGTCAAATTTATAGCAATAAACTTTAGTTATGCTTGTCTATGATCGAGATACTGTGCTCCAAGTCGTCCATATCCGCGGACACGGCTTTCAGAAAGTTTTAACCCGGCCGGGGTGCACAAACAGCAACACACACACGACCAACCTCGGAAAAACCAAATCAAAACCCAACGAGGTCTTCACGACAGAGCAATCACAAGATTCAGAAATATTTCAGGGGGCCACCCCATTGAGTAGAACCGCAACGAAGTAAGCAAGCTCCGAGACGGACTCAAGGTTTGCGTCAATGGCTGTAAACGACTGGGAACCCGAAAGTGTGGCTGGGCTTGTCAATACCGCGAAAACATTCCGCTTACCTAAACAGTACAGTGTGCTCCTCGCACAATCGTAAATAAACAGTAAAGCATGGCATAAGTACAGGATCGTAAATAAAACCTCAAACTAGTTTGTGGCCCCAAGAAATAAGACGGAATCAAGCTCTGGCTAAGGGGGGCCCATACTCCCCGTATGTGGATAGCGCGATAAATCAAGGAACAGGTATCAAGTACTCGGGGTCCTACGGGACACAAGTGGGCGTTCGGAAACCAAATGTTATCTATCACCCACCGATGCCTCTGCTTACTTACTTCAATTTTTGTTGTTAAACAGGAATTAAAGTGAACGGTAAGTAAAACTATGATCATCTCCAACATCAACATGCGGCAATACATCAACAACTGTGGCACTTGACGACACGCAACAGCACTTGAGCAAGCGACTACGACACGCAAGTCCAACTATCTACCAAAACAACAGGTAATAGGATGTGTCCAAGGCAAATATAGGGCTGCACGGTAGATCACAGGTACGGAAACTAAAGCATCGCAACACAGGTAGCAATAGATCAACAGGAGGGAATAAAGTCTATAAAAGTAAGATAGGTAGAAAGGGGGAGATGCTCGCCTGAAAACATTGTCGAAGGTTCATCCGAAGATCGGGGCGAAGCTCACATCAACTCAACGGCCTTATCCGCGAAGAAGCAAAACACTAGAAGAACACCGGATGCAATATTTAATACAACGGCAGAAGATCGACATGATGCATGTATGATGGATGACATGGCAAAGGTGCGATGCAATTAGGTCATATTAAGCGGAACCGGGGTCCCGATAATTAGTTAGATGGTTCAAGTTGTTTAACTGCCCCGCAATTTAAATGTTGTAATAACATGGCCAAGATATAGTACCGGTTCGCTACATCAATTTAAATGAGGCCAATATAAGGCTAGATTTGCCCGCATATGGGCCCCATATTTAATTATTAGGTGAATCGGCATAAGGCCCCCAAACCAATGATGTGCATGCGGGGATGACAAATTAATATGCAACAATTTGTTATTATATTATAAAATAGGGTTCTCGGATAAGAGGTTCACACATTAGGGGCTCGACGGTCTTGGTGTTCCGGGGTTCGGGGTTCGGTCTCAGGGTCCAGGGTTCGACGGATCGGTCTCGATGGAAGCGCTCTCGGTCTACTGGGGTAGAAGATCTTGTCGCACGAGCGTCAATGCTTCCGGGGGAAGAACTTGTCGTCCAGGGTATCGGTGCCCGGGGTGAGGTATTCGGCGTGCTCGAGGAAGTACTTGGTCTGGCGTCGGGGCTTCGGGCTCGCCCTGGTTGCTGTCGTTCTTGTCGTTGTGTAGCTCTTGTCGGGTCCGCGCTATCGAGTCGTCTTGGCGTCCGGGATGAAGAACTTGGCGTCCTGGGAACGATCCTGTCGCATCCGCGGTCATCGGATCGTGCCGACGGTCTTGGCGTCTCACGGCGAAGATCTTGGGGGTCCGGGGTCTTGGCGCCTTCGGGTCCGAGAGGGAGATCTTGGAGTCCGAGGGTTTCGGTCTCAACACCGGGGTCGGTCTCGGGGTCTCGGACGCCAGGATCGGTCTTCGGGGTCAACGAGGTCGGCCTCCACGAGGAAGATCATGACGTGCCGAAGGGTTCGGTTTCCGTGAAGGTCTTGTGGTTTTGTGACGGAGATCTCCGGTTCCGGGAGGCGAACTTGGGTCGGCATCGGATCGGCCTGGTGCTCGGCTATCAACACTTGTCGTTCTCGTGGCGCTCATGATGTGTCGTGGCGTCTCTACACAACTTGTCCGACTTGTTGCAGAACTTGACGGGCCGCGGCGCACTTTGTCAACTCATGGGCGGGAGGTACGGCGAGGGCGAGCGGGACGGCGCGCCGGCGAGGGACGGGCGAGGCGGTTGAGGTCGGCTGCTGCGGCCGGAGCCGAGGGGGTCCCGTGCGGGCGAGCTCGGGCCTAGACGAGCGACGAGCTCCGGGCGGGGACGCCGGCGGCGGCGGCAAAGGGAGGGGACCGGCGAGCTTGCAGGCGGCACGCGGCTCGAGGTCGGCGAGGACGCGCCGGTGGAGGCGGCTCCGGCGAGGCAGGGGCGGCCCGGGCCAGAGGAGGATCGGGGCTGGGGGGAGGCGACGGCGCCGGCGGACGCGAGCCGGAGGCGGGACGAGGCAGCGCGTCAGCGGAGCGGAGGAGGAAGGCCGGTGGCGAGCTCGCGCGGAGGGCGGCGAGGCTGAGGGGGTGGGGGCAGGGCGGCGCCGCGGGAGCAACGAGGTTGCGTGGCAGGGGGCGGCCGGCGAGCACGGGCGGCGAGGTGCAGAGGGGAAGGTGGGCTCGCCGGGGAGGGCGTGCGGGGAGGGGGCGTGCGGGGAGGGGGTGTGCGGGCCGCGGCCGACGACGGCGGCGGGGGCAGCCGCAGAGGGGAGCCGGGCTCGCCGCGAGACGGGGAGGTGGAGGCGGTGAGCTGGGCGGCGGTGGTTGGAGAGGCTCATCGGCGCGGCGGCTCTGCCGAGGAGAGGAGGGTGGCCGGCGCCGGGACGGGTGACGCGCAGGTGGAGGCGGGGCTTGGCGGGCAGGGAGAGAGAGGGTCGGCCGCGCCGCGGCTGCGCGCAGGAGAGAGAGGGGGGTCACGGGGGAAAGAGCCGGGGGAGGGGCGCGGGGTGCGGGTGGGCCAGGGGGCCCGCGGGGCAGAGGAACGTGACAGGGGCGGTCGCGTGGTGTGGCCTGTGTGCGTGCGTGCGTGTGTGCTCTGCGTGTGGGGCAGTGTGTGTGCTGTGAGTGGGGGTGGGTTTAGGAGAGAGAGGGAAGAGGCGAGAGGGAGTGATGTGGCAGTAGTTGGTTGGGTGGGGGGATAGGGCCATGTGACGTGGCGAACACTGATAGGATGGGGTGAGGTGGAGGGGAGGGCTGGGTAGATAGGTTGGTAGGAATAGGATTTAGGTTGGACCGATTTAGTTTTTCTGGGGGTGGTCGTTCGGGTCGGGTCGGCCCGTTCGACTGCCCCCACTAAAATAATTAAATCTTTTATTTGTTTTAAACGGGCCGTTTGCAAACCGATAGCGGCCAAACAAAATATTCCGGGGACCCGGTTTTGGTGTTTGAATAAAGATGGGGCGTTTTAGAAAACAAACGGGCTTTGCGAAAATAGTTTTAGACAAACAACATATGATGATGCCGATGCAATGCTCAAATTCAACGCGATTTTCTAGTAGTGGTTTTGCGGGATGCCACACTCAACAAAGTTGTGAAAACGGTTTTGTGAAGGTTTGAAAAGCTTCCCTATGCTGAAAGGAAGGTACTCATTAGCTTTGAGCTCTCATTGCCCCTATCATAGGCATCTTCATGTGGTTAAGGTGAAAGTGAGGTCCACTCTGAATCATATGCTTGACAGACCATAGACTGGAAATCCAAGCCCCTTGAGTACGAGGGTCGCTCCGCATGCTACTCAACTTTGGTCACCTGAAAGTTCTTGTCATTGTAAATACATGCATATCATCGAGAACCGCCAACGGGGTACCCCTTGCACATGGTACAGGAGCTTTCCCATAACCAAAATGATAAGGCATGCAGACAATGAGCATCTTAGCAATCTTTTTATTTACCATATGCATAGATTTTTATTGAGGACGCTTCATAGATGCTCATTATAGTGATCCTACAAGTTTCCACCATGATTAGGCATGGCTTAGGCTAGCGGCCCAGGCGTTTCTCTAACACAATGTATAAACTCCATGAACTAACAACTTCCCCTTTTATTTCACATGATCGACAACCATAAACAAAAGAGCAAGGAATCAACTAGATGAGATATCCAAAAAGTGTTGAAAGCGTTCCCCGTGACAGCACGGTTCTGCTGACTCCCAGTATATAATTTGCAAGCATATAACTTTCATGGACTAGTCACAATGGTTCAAGATTATTAAGTGCAAGGAATAAAGTGTACCATCAAGTTCGTGAGAGCTTTACTAACTAACTTTCTCAACACAGACAAACATTTTATTTTGGAAGAAAACACGGCATATGGAATATGCACTGAAATAGCAAATGATGCTAATAGGTAGATATGGTGGACACAGCTGGCAATATTGGTTTTGGAAAGTTGGAAGCACAGGTAGAGCACGTAATCAGTGCAAGTGAAGGCTAGCAAAATAGAGGGAGCGACAAACGAGAGAGCAATAGCTGTCATAATCATGCTTGCAACAAAACATGACTAATTATGGCATGAAAGTGATACAGGAGCTCTGAGGCAAAATAAATCATCGAGGCTTACTGACTATTAATTAGTCATATGCATGCATGAGCATGTGCCAAGTCGATTCACATGAACAGTCAGAGGAGGATACCACAATATCATACCAAAGTATGAATAAAATAAATACAAGCAAACATTCATATGACATGCTACAACTATTAGCAAGCTGGAGCTAACCATAGATAGGCAAGAACTACTAAGCATCCATAATGACATACACCTTACACAAACAGGCTAAGAATGCTCACAATGATGAGTATATGTACAAAAATGAAACAAATAGAGTTTGTTACCAGCCTCTTACCACACCTCGAGTTGTCTTAATCTTCATTATTTCCCTTCACTTGTGTGACTTGAATAATTAACATGAAACCAAAATCCACTAAGGACGGCTGAACCCTGCAAAGAACTCACAAAACCAAAGAAGAACAACAAATATTTTTGGTGTTTTCGATTTTTTTAAAAACAAGCAAACAAAGCAAAATAAAACCAAAAACAAAAACTAAGAAGCTCTAAGAACAACACAGCTGTGCATGAAACAATGAAAACGAAGTGTCTAGAAAGACCTGAGATTTTTATTGATGAAGAAGGGGGCACCTTGGGCACCCCCAAGCTTTAACGCTTGTACCTCTTGAATAATTCTTGGGGTGACACGGAGTGGCTCCCCCCAAGCTTGAGATTTTGTCCATTCTTCATCTCATTACATCATCCTCTCTCTTCACCTGAATTTTTTTCCTTCATACAAGACTTCACACGATCTTCATTAGCAACATTAGTTTATTAAAAAGATATTAGACCTCTGGCAAAGCTTTGGATCAGCAAGTATTTTCACTAAAAACACAATCTACTATAGAAACTCCTTCAAATAGCTCAATTCACCTAAAGAGAACTCAAAAAGGAATCCATAAGAAGCAAATGCAAATAATGGCAGAAATCTGTCAAAACAGAGCAGCATGTAGAAACCGATTTTTTCGAAGACCTTCTGTTGCTCAAATAAAAAATTGTTGAACTAATGAAATTTAGCTAACATACTGGGGGATTTATTCGTAAATTTTCAGCTTAATCCGACTTACAGAGACTCCTCACGAATATTATGGTGGAGGAAAGAAATCTGTTTTAGGACAACAACTCACCAAATCTTACTTCCCTCTCATTAGAGGTTATTCTTGGCACAAAAAGCAAACAAAAAAGATAAGGAGAGGTCATTACTGAAGTAATAGCTTCCAAGACTCAAGAAAACTATTGGGTTATCTCCCAAGAAGTACTTTTCTTTAATGCCTTTAAGTTAGGCACAACGAAGAGAAAAGTTTGGAAAGGAGAAAAGTAAAAGTGAGCAAGTATAACCACACTGGAAACATTATTTTGTTCATTAAAATCCTTTTGTTAACAAGGTTGGTCAAGTCTTGTTACCAAAACAATCTTATATGAAGCAAAACTTTGCATTCCACAAGGTGATTATGTTACCTCATACTTGATAGCAATGGTCCCAATCATAATAGTTTCAAAATTTTCTTGTGGAATGGGACAATATATTTCTCCAACCTTGATGCTCTCAATATTTTCAATGGAGTTCAGGCAATAGCTCTTAACAACCTTCTTGGGGAAATAGACAGTGTGCTCTTTGTCATTAATATTGAATGTTACTTTTCCTTGATTGCAATTGATGACAACACCTGCAGTATTAAGAAAAGGTCTCCAGAGAATAATAGACATATTATCATCTTCAGACATTTCAAGCACAACAAAATCAGTTAAGACCATGCAATTATGAGCAACTTGAACAGAAAAATCCTCACATATACCAACAAGAATAGTAGTTAACTTATCAGCCATTTGCAAAGAAATATCAGTTGGTATCAACTTTTCTAGCTGGAGTCTCTTATAGAGAGAAAAAGGCATAACACCAACTCCAGCTCCCAAATCACATAAAACAGTTCTAACATAATTTTTTTAATGGAGCAAGGAATAGTTGGTATACCTGGATCACCAAGTTTCTTTGGAACCTTACCATTGAAGGAATAATTAGCAAGTAGAGTAGAAATCTCCTCATTAGGAATCTTACTTCTATTAGAGACAATATCCTTCATATACTTTGAATAAGGAGGAAATTTAATAGCATCAGTCAAAGGAATTTGCAAGAATAAAGGTTTCATCCACTCACAAAACTTGTTGTAGTGTTCTTCCTCCTTTGACTTATGTTTCTTACCTAGAAAAGGCATAGGTTTCTGCACCCAAGGTTCTCTCTCTTTACCATGTTTATTAGCAATAAAATCTTCCTTTGTGTACCTAGTGTTCTTAGTGTGCTTCTCGGGTTCTTCCTCACCTTCCTCCTTATCAGGAGACTCATTTTTATCATTACCACTCTCAGTTTCAACATCAGAGACATATATACTATTAGGATCTACAGCAGGTTCAAGTGGTTCCTCAACTCTCTTATGTTTCCTTTTCTTCCTCTTACAAGGACTACCACTATCCTCATCGTGTTTAGAATCCTGCTCTATTCTTTTAGGGTGTCCTTCAGGATATAAAGGATCTTGAGTAGCTACACCACCCCTAGTCCTAATTCCATAAGCATGTTTATTTCCTGAAGCATTAACTAGCATATCCTTTTGTACTTTAGCAAGTTGATCAAGTTGAGTTTGAACCATTTGAAAGAGTTTACAAAGCATTTTAATATCATTAGAAGTTCTTTCCACAATATCTTTCAACTCATGGATAGCTCTAGAGTTTTCCAATAAATGATTCTGAACTTGTTTATTAAAGTGACCTTGTTTAACAATAAAAATGTCAAGTTCCTCTAAACATTGATCAGGAGGCTTACAATAAGGAATATCACCTTCATCAAAGTGTTGGAGAGAGTGTACCTCAATAGTAGATGAGCGGGGAATTGGCTTACATAATTCTTCTATAGGAGGTAGATTCTTCACATCTTTATCTCTAATACCTTTCTCCTTTAGATACTTCTTAGCTTCCTTCATGACTTCATCATTTAATGCAATAACTCCCCTCTTCTTTGGTGTTGGTGTTGGTGTTGGAACTGGTTCAGGAACAACTGGTTCAGGAGTAATAGACTCAGGTGTATTCAACTCAGTTGAAGTCCAATCATCATAATTCTTGCTTATCTTGGTCATTAATTCTTCAGCATCTGTAGGCGTCCTTTTCCTGAAAACACAATCGGCAAAGCTATCTAGATAGGTCCTAGAATCATTAGTTAGTCCATTATAATAAAGATCAAGAAGCTCATTTTTAGGTAATGGACATCCAGTATGTGCATGAATCAAGGTACAAAATCTTTTCCATGACTCAGGCAATTTCTCTTCTTCTCCCTGTTTAAAATCAAAAAGTCTCTGCAAAGCATCATGTCAAGCACTAGGAGGAAAATATTTATGGAAGAAAGAATCAATCAAGCAATCAGGGCTATCAATGGAACCAGGAGGTAATCTATTAAACCAAGCCCTAGCTTCTCCTTTTAGTGAAAAAGGGAAGATCTTAGCAACAAAGTACTTGCGCGTCTTAAAACCATCAGAGAACAAAGAACTCATAGTAGAAAGCTCATTCATATGAGCCACAACACTCTCATTTTCAGTACCACAAAAAGGTTCTTTCTCAACAATATCTAAATAAGATAAATCAAGAGAGAAATCATAATCTTTATCTTTAATATCTATGGGAGAGGTGGCAAACTTAGGATCATAGGACAACTTAGGCATAATAGTACGTCTAGCAAGGAGACTCTTCATAGA
Source organism: Avena atlantica (assembly GCA_910589765.1). Taxonomy (NCBI): domain Eukaryota; kingdom Viridiplantae; phylum Streptophyta; class Magnoliopsida; order Poales; family Poaceae; genus Avena; species Avena atlantica. The sequence continues at coordinate 197,423,635 of OU342738.1, read as the reverse complement.
ACTAGTACCATGTGTGTTTCGACACTCTTCAACAAATTCATCAGTGAGCTCAATGTAACCATCATTAATATCATAACTCACATTAGACTCAGGTGAGCTAACAGGTGCAACAGTGTATTCACTAAGAGTTTCGGTATTTCTTAGACTAGCCATAGTAGCATCTAGAAAAGTACCTAATGAACCACTCGCATCAAGCACAGTAGAAGTAACATCATGAGCATCAAAAGCAGTTTCAGACTCAGCAGTAGTAGTAGTGTGTGTAACATGAGTATGTGGTGGTGGTGTGACAAGCTTACTTATAACAGACGATGAATCAAGAGCAGCGGAGGTGTTTAGGATTGTACCTCTTTTTGTAGTGGATGGTAAAATAGGGAACTTTCCATCACGAGACTTCCCCATGATGAAAGGAGTAGCAGTGAACAATAATAGATCCAAGTGAACTTACAAATAAAGCTATGCTCCCCGACAACGACGCCAGAAAATAGTCTTGATGACCCACAAGTGTAGGGGATCGCAACAGTCTTCGCGGATAGTATTACCCAATTTATTGATTCGACACAAGGGGAGCCAAAGAATACTTGCAAGCCTTAACAACTTAGTTGTCAGTTCAACTGCACCTGGAAATGGTCCTTGCTCACAGAAGTTTATCAGTAGCAATAGTTTGGTAGTAGCAACAGTAAAGAAACAGCAACAGTGAAACAATAGCAATAGTAACAGTAACGGTAACAGTGGGATTCGAGTGCGGTAGGAATAGGGATGGATGGACGGGCGTTGCATGGAAGAGTCTAAACATATAACTTCAAGATCTAGGGCATTGCAGATAAATAATAACAAGCATCCAAGTACTAAGCAATCCTAGGCATGTGCTCCAAATATAGTCATACGTGCTCGCAATGAGAACTTGCACAACATCTTCTGTCCAACCAGCCCGTGGTAGCGGGGCCTCTAGGGACTACTAGCAATTAAGGTGCTCGTTTTAATAGAGCACTGGAGCAAAGCATTAACACTCCGTGAACACATGTGATCCTCACACCACAGCCATCCCCTCCGGTTGTCCCAATTATTGTCACTTTGGGGCCTTTGGATCCAGACAATGATATGTGTACACAACTTGCAGATAAGATCATAAACAATACTATCATATTGATTCAATAATAAGTTCAGATATGAGATCATGGCACTCGGGCCCTAGTGACAAGCATTAAGCACAAGAGAAACTAGGCACTATGCCCTAATAATCTTATTCGATTACATGATAGAACTCATCCAATCCCTACCATCCCCAAGCCTACAGCGGGGGATTACTCACTCATGGATGAGGGAAACATCGGTGGTCGATGGAGATGCATTGGTGATGACGATGACAATGATCCTCTACAAATTCCCTGTCCCGACAGGGTGCCAGAACGGAGTTTCTGGATCCAAATCTTGGTTTCTCGTGGTGGCGGCGGAGCGGAACTCTTTCTGGAAAACTATCGAACCCCCCCCCCCCCTGAGTTTTTAGGTCAGAAGGCAACTTATAAGCACGGAGGGAGGCCGAGGAGCTGCCTGGGTGGCCAGACCTCCCCTAGGCGCGGGGTCAGGTGGGTCCGCGCCTGGGGCGGGTATGACCCCCCAGGCCTCCTCTTTGTCTCCCCTTCTGGCTCCGTGGATCTTCTGGTGAGAAATAGTTTTGGCATATTTTCCGGGATTTTTTCTGGTAGTTCATTTTCTGCACAAAAACAAGACACCAAGGTAATTCTGCTAAAAACGGCGTCAATCCGTGTTAGTTGTATCCAAATCACACAAGTTTAGAGGAGAAAACAAAACAAAGTGTTTGAGAAAGTAGATACGTTTTGGACGTATCACCAAGGCATCCCCTTCTTCATCAATAAAAAGCTCAGGTCTGTCTAGACACTTCGTTTTATTGTTTCATGCACAGTTGTGTTGTTCTTGGAGCGTCTTAGTTTTCCTTTGCTTTGCTTAGTTTGTTTAGTTTTCTTAAGTAGTTTGGAACCCCGCTCTCGCTGTGTTGTTTTGCAAATAAGGTTGCTTGGTGTTTGGAAAGGAGTAGTAAGTTCTTGCTTGAAGTGCAAGAGGAGTTTGCATTGACTATGACTTAGACTTTAGCATGACATGCTAGGTGTTGTTTTGACCTTATGCCTAGTGATTATTGTTGTAGCATGTATTGTTCCAAACAATTGGGATTGCTTAGTGTTCCTTGAAGAAATTATGCGTTGTTTTAGCATGCAAAAGCATAGTATTGTGGTATTCTCCTTTGATGCTTTTCTTGGGTTAACTTGGCACATGCTCACACCATGTTATGACTCTCACAAGTCACCATTAGCCTCTATGATCATTTAGTCCTTGACTTGTAGTACCACTCTTTGCTTTGATTAGTATGCTTTGTTGCACTGCATGATTATGGCCATTATTGCTCTCTTAGTTGGTTGCTCCCAGTCTTTTGCTAGCCTCCACTTGTATGAGTAAGTTCTACTCATGCCTCCAACTCCCAAGAAACCAAGTTATTCCAAAGTGTCCACTATAAATTCCTATGCATGGTGTGTTACACCATTCCAAGTATATTCTTGTTTTCAAGTATCTTCCAATTAAAAACTATTTTGTTATGTGAAAACTTAGTGATTAAAGCCCTCACGAACTTGATGGCACACTTTATTCTTTGCCCCTAATAAACTTGAACCATTGTGACAATTTTGTTGTATATGCTTGCACTTATAAGTTGGAATTAGTAGAACCGTGTTGTCACGGGGAACGTTTTCAACATTGCACCTGTACCTTGTTGTACTCAGTTGATATCATGTTCTTTTGTCTATGGATGTCACCAGTGTGAAATAAAGAGGGGACTTGTAAGTCCATGGAGTTTGTATCCTGTGTTAGAGAAACGCCTGGGCCGCTAGCCTAAGCCATGCCTAATCATGGTGGAAACTTGCAGCATCACCATAGTGACATCTATGAAGCATTCTTCTTATAAAAAAAGATACACATTGAGAAAAGAGGAAAGAGAGAAAAAAGCACCATATTCCTATGGTACATAAGAAGAATTGCTGAGATGCTCATTGTCTGCTTGCCTTGTCATTTTGGTTATGGGAAAGCTCCTGTACCATGTGCAAGGGGTACCCCGTTGACAGTTCTCAATGATATGCAAATACTTACAGTGACAAGAACTTACCTAGACCCAAAGTTGAGTATGCATGAGGTGTGGCCCTCGTATTCAAGGGACTTGAGATTGGCAGCTTATACTTCGTCAAGCATATACTCCAGCTTTGTCACTTTAACCTTAACCACTTTCGGATGCTTATGATAGGGGCAATGAGGGCTGAAAGCTAACAAGTACCATAATTTTTGGAAGCTCTTTTTGAAACTTGTAATCCTTGCTTACTTTTACAAAAAGGCCTTTCTTTCGCCACTATTGAGTCTCCACCTTCTACCTTTAGGCACCATTAAGAGAGCTAGTTGTCATTCTGTGTGCAGTGTTCCAAAGATTATTAATTGATGCATATTGTGTTATTATTTGTTCTTGTGATACTTGTTTCTAGTCACCCTTGTGAACTTTGCACGTGTCCTATGCATTTAATTGCTACTCTATGAGGGACAAGCTGATTGCCACTATGCTATGTTTTCTGCATGTGAAACAAACAAACGTTTTCCAATGCATGTTATTCATGATCTTTGTTTGTAGCTTGTCATGTTGCATGCATAGTTACTATGTCCTACTGTTACACCTCCATATTTCATGCACATGTTTAGAGTTCTTTGATCCCAGCTTTCAATGCTTGCAAATGGTTGGATCTTTATTGTGAGGGTGCATGTCACCTCAAAATTTATTCTGTTTATCACTTACCTACTCGAGGACGAGCAGGAGTTAAGCTTGGGGATGCTGATACATTGGAAACGTATCTATAATTTTTGATGCTCCATGCTTGTTTAGTATCTACTTTTCTTTACTTGTCCACACTTTGAGGTGCTTTTTACATGTTTTCTGGTACTAACCTATTAACAAGTTGCAACAGTGCCAGATGCCTTTTTTCTGCTGTTTTTGGTTTCAGAAAAGTTAGTAAAGAAATATTCTCGGAATTGGACGGTACAAAGGACAAAGTCAATTACTTTCCGTGAGGAACAAAAAGTCTAGAGGAGAGCCGGAGGGGACGGCCAGAGGGGCCAGACCCACCCCAGGCGCGGGTGGGCCCCGCCCCGCGCCTGGCTAGGGTTTGGTCGCCCTGGCCGCCGCCTCGGTCTCCCTCTTCGCCTATAAGAATCCCCCGATGCAGAAACCCCGAGGACCCAATCAGAAATCCACAAAACCATCTGTAGCCGCCGCCACAATCATCCCTAGATCGGGGGGATCTGAAGTTCTTCCCGGCAGCCTGCCGGAGGGGAGATCATCCCGGAGGCCTTCTCTCTGGTATGATGCGTGAGTAGTTCCACCTTGGACTATGGGTCCATGTAGTAGCTAGATGGTTGTATTGAAGGGTTTCACAGCATAGTAAATCAAAAAAATTCTACGAATGCGAACGGGAAAGCCAAGATCTAATCTAGGAGATGCAAACAACGATGGGATTAGATGATATCTTCATACCCTTGAAGATTCGCACAGCGGAACGTTCGTCGGAACGTGGGTGATGTAGTCGTACTCGCTTCTCCTCCTCGCGATTCGATCCGATCTAACACCGCAAGTGGCGATGCCTCCGAGAGATGCACACGTGCGGCACCTAGACGTCTCCTCCTTCCTCGGTCCAGCAAGTATGGTGGAGAGACGGATTGGATCTACAACGCGACGGCGCGGTGCAAGTGGTGGAGAGTTTCTGCAACAGGGCTTCGCCTACGTGCAGTCGGGAGGGAGAGAGAGAGGAGGGCAGCAGGGTGGCTAGGGTTGTGGAGGAGGTGTGGGGGGAGGGTGCGCCCCAGCCCTCTATATATAGAGGGGTGGGCTCCAGCCCTAGCCCCTCCCCCAAGCCCTAGGCCGACGGCCAAGGAGGGAGGAGTGGGGGGCAAGTCCCCCCTTCTAGAAGCTTTCCTAGGGTTTGCCCTAGGTCTGGACGGCTGGGCCCTATGGGGCCTTCTACCCCTGGCCCAATGCGGCCAGGGCACTCCCTCATAGGCCCATGCCCCCTCCCGGCAGGTGGGGCCACGTTGGCCCCCCTCCGGAAGGTTCTAGAAGCTTCTGGTACAATACCGATTAACCCGAAACAATTCTGAACTCCAAAAACTGCATTGCCTTATATGAATCTTATTCTCCGGACCATTCTGGAACCTCTCGTGATGTCCGGGATCCCATCCGAGACTCCGAACAAAAACTCATAAACCAATTATCCAATCTATCCTAGCGTCGAGACACGTTAAGTGTGTGACCCTTCGGGTTCGAGAATATGCAAACATGATCTTCTATCAATAATCAACAGAGGGGTCTGGAAACCCATATTGACTCCCACACATTCATCGATGATCATATCGGATGAACCACGATGCCAGGATTCAATCAATCCCATATATATATTCCCTTCGTCTCGCGATATTTTACTTGCCCGAGATTTGATCGTCGGTACCGTCATACCTAGTTCAATCTCGTTCACAGCAAGTACTTTAATCGTTCCATAATCCGATATCACTTTGTGATTAACTCCTTAACCACATGCTTGCAAGCGGTGTTGATATCGATTACTGAGTGGGCCCGAAGTATATCTCTCCGACTTGGGAGGGACAAATCCCATCTCGATACATACAACCCAACAGGTACTTTCCGATCACCTGAGAGACACCTTTATGATCACCCTCTCATAGGATGACGTTTGATGACCTCAAAGCTTTCTTCCGATACCAGGGAGTTGTATTATCTCATGGTCTAAGGAATACAATATTTGACATAAGAAAAGCTTCGCAAAGATGAACACGATGACACGATCTAATTGCTCCGCTTAGTTTGGGTCTGTCCATTATATCATTCTCCCAATGATATGATCTCATTATTAATCGACAACTCATGTCTATGGTTAGGAAACCTTAACCATCATTAATCAATGAGCTAGTCCATAGAGGCATACTAGGGACACGGTGTTGTTCATAAACCACACAGGTATTAAAGTTTCTGCTTAATACAATTCTAGCATGGAATATAAACTTTATCATGAACAAGAATTATAATAATAACATCTTTATTATTGCCTCTAGGGCATAATTCCAACATGCATCTCCTCCTTTGTGCTTTCATGTATAGATCTTGTGAGCTCCGTTCATGATCAAGATCCAATCTATTTGTAATCATGCATGTTGTGTTTGCGGGGATCCGATGGATATTGAGATTATTATGTTGGTTTGATTAATGGTTTTGTCTTTATGATTCTATCATGTATGTGTTGTTTGTGATCTTGCATTCTCTCCGTTGTTAGTATCTATCTTGGCCAAGTAGTTGCTAGTGACTCTAAGAAGGGGTTATTTATGCTCGATAGTGGGTTTCATGCCTCTAGTTTTCAAGGGAAGTGACAATAATCTCTTCGATTGTAAATGTGCTGTTGCTACTAGGGAGAAAACAACGGTCTCTTGTTCATGGAACATGTGGACTGTTTATCTTATACACTTTGCTTAAAGCAGTTGTCTGTTGCTTGTAGCTTAATACTGGAGGGGGTTCGCATGATAACCTGAAGGTGGAATTATAGTCATAGATGTAGTTGGATGGCGGTCTATGTATCTTGTTGTATTTCCCAATCAACCTCATAGGATCTTTCTGACTAGTAATTGCATTGTTATGCCTTGCTCAGTTCCTGTCAATTGCCCTGCTGTAATTTGTTTATCCTTCATGCCATGTTGTTTATCTAAGGAGAGCACCTCTAGTGAACTATGGACACCGTTCTAATCTTTACCATTGATACATCTTCCATTGTTACTTGTTTACTTGCTGCAAACTATTACCTTCCACACCATATGTTTAATCCTTTGTTACAGCAAACCGGTGAGCTTGACAACCTCACTGTTTGTTGGGGCAAAGTCTTGAGTTTGTGTTGTGCAGGTCTCCCCGTTTCTCGCAACACCTGTGTAACGTTTCCTTCTTCCTTCTTGTTCGATAACCTCGGTCTCAACTGAGGGAAACTTGTTGCCTGCTGCTTCACACCTTGCTCTTGGGGTTCCCAACAGGCTGTGCGTAGACAGTCGTCAATTTGTTCTTTGTTTTCTTGCTAGCTTCGCTCCATCTCGATAGCATAGTTTTAAAGGCGTAGTCTAGGTGCTCCTCCTTCTCCTTGTAAAATTGGCCGCCTTAGGCGCCTAGGCGTCCAAAGCGCCCGCCTAGGCGTCAGAGAGCTCCTAGGTCGCCTTAAGACGTCTTAACGCTTTAAAAACCATGCTTGATAGTAGATAAACCGGATGCCATAATTCTTTATACAGCTACATGCATTTGGACAACGTCAATCTAATTGAATTGACATGTGCAGCATCATACTGTGTGTTTCCTTGGTGCAGGCAAGAGCAAAAGGACCAGATTCTGTGGGATGGAATTGGCTACATAGTAGAGAAGAGCCTGCACTTGACGTTGGCGAGGAAGCTGGTCAGCGTCAAGGTTATCGGCTGCACATGCCAGGACGGCAGGTCGCGACACGTGTGGCAACGAGGGCACGAGATAGACTAGGAGGAGCGTGTCGTGTAGTGCGGCGGCTCTTTGCAGGGTGCATCAGGACGACACAGACAATCACGCATGGAGGTGGCAGTGCAAATCGAGATCGTTCCCGTTATATTCAGTTACTGCACTGAACAACTCATGTGTGCACGAGTATGCTGGGCGCCAAACTTTACATTAGCATGCAAAGTGCGCGCCTGATTAATTGCTGACAACACATTTGGTGCTGGATTATATCCATCTTAGTTGTTGGATTTTATTAAATGGAGTTGACGGTGGTGCTGATTGCTTTTGTAAGTTTGGTGAGGTGTGCGTAAGAAATAAAAAGTTTGCTCTTCTATTAGCTGTAGAGATGAACTTGCTTTCTTTTGATACGATATGATCAAGAAATTAATTTATTTAGGGTGTACTACAGGGTCAGCCTTTTGTTGGATGCAGAGGCCGGAGAGACAGCTATCTGGCTGTTGCCGCTGCTATCAAATGTATGTAGCACTAAAATTTAACTAGATACATTCGTATCTAGATAAATCTAAGTCAACTAATATGAGTCGGAGGAGTATAAGAATTACCAATATGAAGGTGAGTTGCTTAATGCCGCACCATTCTGCTGGATAACGGCATTGGGAACCTTTCAAAGATAAATTACTTATCTTCATAAGGTGGCTATTTTGCACGGTTGAATGACCCCTTCTGCACTGCTATGAAAGCCTTTTATTTTCAGGAAAATAGTAAAACATATTTTGTCCTGTTGAAGCATGTACTTTCCCATGTATTATACCACAAATGATCTGATTTGGTTTTCCCATGTATTATACCACAAAAGATTTCAATTCTGATCTCGGTCAATTTAGAATAGTTACTCATACTGATTCCCATATGTTGTGTTCAATGTTGCAGAAACGTATTTCCAAGACGATGAGAATGAAGACACATCCAAGTAGGCAGTGAAGGGATACGGATAGGCCAAACTAGCGCAAATCAAAATTTTCTACCGCGTAAACCAGAATTACTGTTGTCATAGATCACGGGATTACCACTAGACGCACAGTTGCGGAACTGATGAAGCGCGTCGAGGCAGTGCAGATGTTCCACGTCTCCTCCTTGTCCTCGTCCCACGAGAAGCTCCGCTTGCACGGATCGTCCAAGCGCTACAGATGCAGCGCCTCCGAGATATCCACACGTACAGGATGGAAGCGTCAGACGCCGGACTGCTAGGTCCACACGTGCAACACAGGCGTGAGGAGTGGCGGTTGGGTGAAATGGTCTAACCCTGGTCAGCACGCCCCACCCTCTCTTATATAGGCGTCCCTAGTGGGCTTCTACATTAGCAGCCTATTAGTAGTCTAAGCCTGGTCTAATTCGGATTCAATCCTCACTAGGCTTCCAGCCCCTTAAGTGTGTGACCCTATAGGTTCGTACACGTATAGACATGACACGAATACACCTATTTTGTCAATAGTTGGTAGCGGCCTGTAGCAAGACGTGCCAACTCCTAAACGCATACAAAGATTATATTGGACGAACCATCACAAGGTTTAGTACATGTCTTTCCCTTTGCCTCACGATATTTTGTCTAGCTCCAAGATGACCTCTCTTTCTCGATACCGTGATTCGGAATCCCTTTACTAGATTAACTCTTAACCTTATGTAGCACGGCCATGCATTTCTGGATCCGATCACTCGAGGGGCCCAGAGATATCTCTCTCAAGTAGAGAGGGGCAAATCTCATCTTGATTGACCATGCCTTGCAGCATGCTTCAGGACAAACCCGAAAGCTACCTTTATAACTACCCAGTTACGGAGTAGCGTCTGATAGCCCCAAAGTAGGTCGATCCACATCTCAAGTTTATGCGACAATCTCAGGTCTAAGGACAAAACGTACACGATGTGTCGAGAGAGAGCTGTAACTAATTGCCAGTCTCAATTTGGGTCAGTCCAACCCCATGTTCATAACATGTGCCCACATCATTGGTTTGACATCTCCATGTCTATGACCTGCGAAACATAGTCATCAACCAATCGATGTGCTAGTCTAATATTCACGTGTGTCCTCACATGAACTCTGACTAGGGACAACTCTTAAATAACCATACAAGTAAAGAGTTTCACAAACAATTCATATAATTGCCAATCAATACAAGTTGCCTGATATGGATATTCGAGGAACATTACAATAACTCATGGATACATAAGAAATATAATCATCTCTATGATTGCCTCTAGGGCATATTTCCTTCAGTCTCCCACTTGCACTAGAGTCAATCTAAAATGTATCTAATACCAATTGCTCTTGTGTACGCTTCATGCGCGGGCTGTGGTAGAGGCTTAGTCAAGGGATCAGCAACATTTGAGTCCGTATGTATTTTGCATATCATGACACTACCATCCTCAACGAACTCTCGAATCTGATGGTAACGCATGCGAATATGTTTGTTCTTCTGGTGCTGTCTAGGTTCCTTGGCCTGTGCAATAGCACCATTGTTGTCACAATAAACGTCCAAGGGATTGGACGCGCCCTGAACCACATCAAGAGCGATCAGGAAATTACAAATCCAAACAGCTTCCTTTATTGCCTCCGAGGCAGCAATATATTCTGCTTTTGTTGAAGAGGAGGTCACCGTATCTTGCTTGGAACTTTTCCAGCTCACAGCACCACCATTCAAGACAAACACATAACCTGATTGCGATTTCGAATCATCTGAGTCGTTAAGGTAACTCGCATCTGTGTAACCCTTTACACTGAGTTCATCCTCACCTCCATAAACTAGGAACACATTCTTAGTCCTTTTCAAGTACTTAAGGATGTTCTTTACCGCTGTCCACTGACCTTCACCTGGATCAGCCTGGTATCTGCTCATAACACTTAGAGCATAGAAAACATCTGGGCGAGTACATATCATTGCATACATGATGGATCAAATAGCCGAAGCATATGGAACCCTGCTCATGCGCTCACTCTCATCAGTAGTCGAAGGACACTGAGTCTTGCTGAGTTTTATGCCATGAAACATGGGCAAGAACCCCTTCTTAGCCTCTTCCACGCTGAACCGTTTCAACACCTTGTCAATGTATGTACTTTGGCTTAATCCAATTAGCCTTCTTGATCTATCTCTATAGATCTTGATGCCCAGAATATATGCCGCTTCTCCTAAGTCCTTCATCGAAAAACTATTTTTCAACGAGGTCTTAACATACTCAAGCATAGGAATGTCATTTCCAATCAGCAATATGTCATCTACATATAAGATTAGAAATACCAGCGCTCTCCCACTTTCCTTCTTGTAAACACAAGGTTCTTGTTCGTTTTTGATGAAGCCAAACTCCTTTACAACTTCATCAAATCGAATATTCCAACTCCGAGATGCTTGCTTCAGCCCATAAATGGACTTTAGAAGCTTGCATACCTTTCCAACATTTTTTGGATCGACAAAACCTTCGGGCTGCATCATATACACGTCCTCAGTTAGGATTCCATTTAGGAAAGCCGTCTTGACATCCATCTGCCATATTTCATAGTCGAAATGTGCAGCAATGGCTAGAATAATCTGTATAGATTTAAGCATCGCTACGGGCGAGAAAGTCGCGTCGTAGTCAACTCCTTGAACTTGTCGAAAACCTTTTGCAACAAGTCGAGCTTTATGGATGTGAACATTTCCATCCATATCAATCTTCTTCTTATAGATCCATTTGCACTCGATGGCTTTAAAACCATCAGGCAGGTCAACCAAGTTCCAAACTTGATTGTCTCCCATGGACTCTATCTCGGATCTCATGGCTATCAGCCATTTCTCAGAGTCTGGGTCCACCATCTCTTCTGCATAGGTCGCAGGCTCATCATTGTCTAACAATAATAATTCCCGCATTTCGCGGAGCCTCGCCGACCTTCGTGGTTGTGGTGCTTCTATTGCCACGGGTTCCTCAACTTGTTTTGCTACAATAGCATCACTTGCAGAAGCATCCCCAAATGGCTCATCTTGAACTTCTTCAAGTCGCACCGACCTTCCACTTGTTCCCTTTGTGAGAAACTCTTTCTCTAGGAAAACACCGCTACGAGCGACAAACACTTTGCCCTCCTCTCGGTTGTAGAAATAATACCCTAAGGTTTCCCTCGGATATCCCACGAAAATGCACTTATCCGATTTGGGTGTTAGCTTGTCCGACTGAAGTCGCTTGACAAATGCATCACATCCCCAAATCTTTAGAAAAGACAAACTGGGATTCTTTCTAGTCCACATCTCATATGGTGTCTTAACTACGGATTTAGATGGTACCCTATTAAGTGTGAAAGCTGTTGTTTATAGAGTGTAACCCCAAAATGACAATGGCAAATCCGACTGGCTCATCATCGACCGAACCATGTCCAACAAAGTTCGATTACGTCGTTCGGATACCACGTTTCTTTGAGGCGTTCCGGGCGGCGTAAGTTGTGGAACAATTCCGCAACTCTTAAGATGATCGCTAAATTCGTGACTCAAATATTCACCTCCATGATCAGATCGCAAGGCCTTTATTTTCTTGCCATGTTGATTCTCTACTTCACTCTGAAACTCCTTGAACTTTTTCAAAAGTTTCAGACTTATGCCTCATCAAGAAGACATAACCATATCTACTGAAATCATCAGTAAAAGTAATGAAGTAGTGATATCCTCCTCTGGCTGTCGTGCTTATTGGTCCAAATACATCTGTATGTATGAGTTCCAACAAGTCTGTCGCTCTCTCGGGTAAACCCAAAAAAGGCGACTTGGTCATCTTTCCAAGTAAACAAGCTTGACATGTCTCATATGATTCAAAATCAAACGAAGTTAGAAGACCATCACCATGGATCTTCTTCATGCGCTTTTCACTTATATGCCCCAAACAACAATGCCATAAATAGGTAGGACTCAAATCATTAGGCCAAAGCCTTTTAGCACTAACATTGTAAACAAATGCATCATCAAGATTTAAAATAAATAACCCATTCACAATGGGAGCATTAGCCATAAACATATCATTCTTAGAGATTACACAACCATTGTTTGCACCTGCGAATGAATAACCATCCCTCATCAAACATGAAGGTGATAAAATGTTTTGACCCATACTAGGAATGTAATAACAATTATTCAACTCCATAATAAATCCTGACGGAAGGTGAAGTTGCATGACGCCGACGAACAATGCAGCAACCCTTGCTTTATTTCCGACGCGAAAATCCACTTCGCCTTTCTGCAATTCTCTAGTCCTTATTAGCCCCTACATCGAATTGCAAATATGAGCAACCATCCGGTATCAGATACCCAAGAGTTAGCATAGGAATCAACAAGAAGAATGTCCACAACATTTACAACAAGCGTACCTGAGTGGGAAGTACTCTTACTTCCACTCTTCTTCAAAGAAGCCTGGTACTTGCTACAGTTTCTCTTCCAGTGGCCATGTTCATGACAAAAGAAGCACTCAGTGTCATCTGCAGGTCCAGCCTTTTGCTTGGGTGCAGACTTAGGGATCGTATCCTTAGCCTTGCCCTTCTTCTTCCAAGAAGTACCCTTTTTCTTGAAGCTAGGATTGTTCTGCACAACCATCACATGGCTATGCCCTGCACACTTCTTCATGTCACTTTCTGCTATTTTAAGCATCCCACATAATTCATTAAGGCCCTTCTCCACCCTATGCATATGGTAGTTCGAAATGAACTGCCCATAGCTGGATGGAAGAGACGCCAAAATAAAGTCAGTGGCCAACTCTTGGCCTAGTGGAAAACCAAGATTTTCCAAAGTCTGACTGTAACCAACTATTTTGATCACATGGGGGCCTACAGCTGCTCCCTCTGCCAGCTTGCATTCGGCAAAGTACTTGGAAACATTGTACCTCTCAGTCCTTGCCTGATCTTGGAACATGTCCTTAAGCGCGATGATCATATCGTACGCTTCCTGATCCTCAAACTTCTTTTGGAGTTCAGGTTCCATGCATGCAAGCATAAGACAACTAACCTCAAGAGAATCATCACATGCTCTCTTGTAGGCATTCTTGAGGGCAGCAGATGCATTATCAGCAGGTTCATCGGGGACTGGGGTATCCAGAACCGTTTCCTTTTTATCTGACCTGAGAACAATTCTCAGGTTACGGACCCAGTCCGAATAGTTTGTTCCATTTAGTTTATATTTGTCAAGAATCGAACGCAAAGAGAAAGGTGATGTAGTGTTCGGTGCCATTTATATACAACAGAAAACATGCAAAATACTAAGCCATGTAACCATGAAAGAGTAAAACATAATAAACAATTTAATAGCATATACTCCCACTTAAATCAATATCCCTCTATTGATACTAAGTGATTCAAGATCCACAATTAACAAGTCGACTAGTGAGATTTAGCATCACTGCTAGAAGACAAGGTAAATCGGTAAGCAACACTTTCTAATCATATCACATATGACTCTTGTTGTTTGGTGACATCTCTATGTCAAAACTAGGCGCCCAACCTTTATGCCCCAAGGTCCTTAACTGTTAAGATGACCTTGTCAAGATCACCAACCCTTATGCGTGTAGGTATCCGATACAAACCCATCCAGCCAAGGAAAACCGCGGCACCCTAATTTTATAGGCCCACCAACGATTGTACAGGGCATAGGATGGTGCAAGGTTTGGTTGAGAGGGCATGGTTTAACTTAAACTTTGTGAGGGATCGTTCTACTTCTATCATCTAAGCATGCATAGAGTAAAACGCATAAGAATAGCATTCACATAGTTGTAACACAGTATGGCCCATTTTCTCATGGTGATCTCCATCGCCATAGAACCTTTCCACCATGATGTTCTCCATCTTCATGTTCCATGTGAGCCATCCTCGAAGTGATGAGTCCTCTAAGAACTAATACAAGCTATTACTCCTAACAGCTAGTAATCAAAATTACATAGTATTGGGATCATCACAAGTTGGCATGCATGCCATTACAATAATTGACAACACATATGGCTCCAGCTGTGTTGCCCTACTCACGACACACAGGACATGAAAAAAATTCATACATGCATCACATACATATATGGGCCATACTGATCACACATATCCTACAAAAACAAGTTATGCATAGAATCACATTCTACCGGATCATGTGAACTCGCAGCACCTAGTTACCTTAACGAGATACAAAAGGGGCTACGATAAAAAGGGGGGGTCTCCCCCTGCGGGGTTCGAAGGGGTAGCGCCGCTCGGTACGGAAAACTGTGAAAAATGAGAGATCAAATCTACACAATTTTCTTTAAGGATTTTGATCGGCAAATCAAATCTACCATAAACCGACTCCTGTCCCAATTCAATCAAACTCCTTTGATCACGGTACATCGATTTTAGATCTAGGTTCCGATTCGATCAATCATATTGATCTTCACGTGATTCAACGGGATTTATGTGTCACTGTCTACCCCGATGGCGAAAACCGACCGGTAGGGGTAAGTCGTTTGACAACCTTAGAATCACGATCATGGAAAGCAAGATCATAGATCAATCCTGAACCACCGCAATATAAACGATCACATCATTCATATCAATATGCACATCACCATATGTAAACATCCCGAACCTATAACTGAATAGCATCGGATCTGATACCACTGAAGGGATACGGGTAGGCTACACTAGCGCAAATCAAAATTTTCTACCGCATAAACCAAGATTACTGTTGTCATATATCACGGGATTACCACTAGACGCGCAGTTGCGGAATTGATGAAGCGCGTCGAGGCAGTGCAGACGTTTGACGTCTCCTCCTTGTCCTCATCCCACGAGAAGCTCCCCTTGCGCGGCTCGTCCAAGCGCTACAGATGCAGCGCCTCTAAGGTATTCACAAGTACAGGGTGGAAGCTTCAGACGCCGGACTGCTAGGTCCGCGTGTGCAACACAGGCGTGAGGAGTGGCGGCTGGGTGGAATGGTCTAACCCTGATTAGCACGCCCCACCCTCTCTTATATAGGCGTTCCTAGTGGGCTTCTATATTAGCAACCCATTAGTAGCCTAAGCCTGTTCTAATTCGGATTCAATCCTCATTAGGCTTCCAGCCCCTTAAGTGTGTGACCCTATAGATTCGTACACGTATAGACATGACATGAATACACATATTCTATCAATAGTTGGTAGCGGCCTCTAGCAAGACGTAACAACTCCTAAACGCATACAAAGATCATATCGGACGAACCATCACAAGGTTTAGTACATGTCTTTCCCTTTGCCTCACGATATCTGGTCTAGCTCCAAGATGACCTCTCTTTCTCGATACCGTGATTCGGAATCCCTTTACTAGGTTAACTCTTAACCTTATGTAGCACGGCCATGCATTTCTGGATCCGATCACTCGAGGGGCCCAGAGATATCTCTCTCAAGTAGAGAGGGGCAAATCCCATCTTGATTGACCATGCCTTGCAGCATGCTTCAGGACAAACCCGAAAGCTACCTTTATAACTACCCAGTTACGGAGTAGCGTCTGATAGCCCCAAAGTAGGTCGATCCACATCTCAAGTTCATGCGACAATCTCAGGTCTAAGGAAAAAACGTACACGATGTGTCGAGAGAGAGCTGTAACTAATTTCCAGTCTCAATTTGGGTCAGTCCAACCCCATGTTCATAACATGTGCCCACATCATTGGTTTGACATCTCCATGTCTATGACTTGCGAAACATAGTCATCAACCAATCGATGTGCTAGTCTAATATTCACGTGTGTCCTCACATGAACTCCGACTAGGGACAACTCTTAAATAACCATACAAGTAAAAAGTTTTACAAACAATTCACATAATTTCCAATCAATACAAGTTGCCTGATATGAATATTTAAGGAACATTACAATAACTCATGAATACATAAGAAATATAATCATCTCTATAATTGCCTCTAGGGCATGTTTCCTTCAGGCAGTGCATGCAATCCAAAGTTAAGGTCAGGCATGGAGCATGTAGTTGATAGGTTTGTCTCAGAATGTAAGCCGGACCTGCAAATACTTTTCATGGTATTGCAAAGTTCTTTTCTTTGTGTTGATTTCTTAGTAAGTTATGTGTATTTGTGACTCATTCAACAATGTAACGTTGATATATTTAACCTCAAGTAGGCGACTACTAGCTGCTTTAGGCCTTGTTGGTTTAATCCCATGGAGGCAGGGATTGATCTGGATTGAGTCCCAATCCCAGGTTTCCAGCCCGGGTAGGTAAAATTTTCATACCATCAATATTTTGTGCTTGTTTAATCCCTTTCGGGATTCGGTCCAAGCCAGTCCCGGCAATCTTCCAATGAATTGGGCTGGAAAAAAAATGTCGCCATATGACTCGTGGAAGAATTTCTTGGACATACGAGCACGAGTACGAGGCGGTGATTAACCGAACGGCAAAGTAAATACAAAGATTTTTAAAGAGGGATTAATTAGGGTTAATGGGATTGGGTGTAAGGACAAAATCAACCCAATCCCTGCCAGGATCAATTCGTTCCTAGCAACATTGAAATTCTCTTTAACTGCTTATTTGGTTATTAATTTATCTTCTACTTGCCAGATTAATTTTACACCTACCTGATAATATTTACATAAATAGAAGGAGATATGGTATTCTATTGTATTTGTGAAACCTTTGATGGATCAAAGAGCACATTTTGTGTGGATATACTGATATGATGAAGTTCTTGTTATAACTCTCCATCTTTCTTTTGATACTAGAAAAAGGGAAATCATATGTAAAAACCATGTGAAAATATGTGTATATGGCTTCGGAACTCAGTTGGGCATGTCTCACCAGACAATTAGCATATATTTTTTCTATCGGTTAGGTATGGAGAAATTTCTTTCCAAAAAAAGGTATTGGTAAATAGGACACGAGATAAGTAGGCAACGGCATCATTGGTTTGAAATTACCAACGCTCTAATTTGAATTTCTTCACGCACCGCAGCCGGCACAGGTATATACATATTGGGAATTTGCAGAGAATTTTTGGTGATATTATTTCAATTTTTTCCTAAATTTTAGAAGCATCGGTGACTGCTTCATAGTTTGTTTGCACACCATTGATTTGGTATTTAAACTGCTGCTACTTACCGAATTATTTGAAAAAAATAGTTTTTTAGTTACTAAAATCTGTTTGTAAGTAATGAAATTCTGTCCTCCCACTTTCCTGTCGCCAAATAACCACCCGTGAAGGGCAGATCTCCAAAAATAAAAGAACTACTTTGGTTTGCTAGATTTTCCTCTCATAAATAGCAAACAAACACTGGGAATTGGGATGAAGGAGACATTTGCAAGGAGAATGGACTGGATTTGTGACGGTTGGTTGCCACATAGCAAGAATCCGAGATAAAGACAATACTTCCTCCTGCTCATATTAATTGACTTGAATTTGTCAAATTTTAATAAACCTATATGCTAAATAGTGTCTAGATTTATTCAAATTTTGACAAATTTAAGTAAATTAATATGGACCGAAGGGAGTATAATTTTTTGGGATATTGTCACACAAAATGCTCCAAGCACACATTTATAAAATTAAAATTGATCTTTTTGTAGGTTTTACATCCCGTGGCAATCGCACGGGCATATTACTAGTATGGCTTAAAAGCCCATTACATGTTCCACGACGACAGGATGAAACGGCCGGCCGAGCGATCGGGCCCAAATCCTCACCAACGCCGGGGCCCGGGCATCACCGAGCCGAGGCCACTTCGCTCGTCTCACTCTCTCGCCCACACTCCCACGACGCGATCCCCTCTCCGTTTCCACCCCACCTTCTCCTCCCTTCCGCCCGACCATTTTTCCGTCTCCGCCTCGGCTTGACGCGGCCGCCGGCACACACTGCGCAGCTTTCCCCAGGTAAGCCCCAGCCTCTCCTTACCACTCCTCTCCAACCCGACGCCTACATCTCGCGTCCGCTCCGGCTCCCGATCGATCGAACAGACGCGCACTTCTCCTGCCAGATCTCGATCTCGCGCTAGGTTCCTCTGCTCACGGGCTCGAGGCCTTTTCTGTATGCCCGTGCAGGAAGTGGGGCAGCGATGGAGGAGGACTCACCGGTGGTGAAGACGGCCAAGGGTGCCGTGACAGGGCTAGCCGCGGGCACCATCTGGGGCACCATCGTGGCCACCTGGTACGACGTGCCCCGTGTGGAGCGCCACGTCGCGCTCCCGGGCCTCGTCCGGACGCTCAAGATGTGCGGTAGCTACGGGGTCACTTTCGCCGCCGTCGGAGGGCTCTACATCGGCGTGGAGCAGCTCGTGGAGAGCCAGCGCAAGAAACGTGACTTCGTCAACGGTGCCATCGGCGCCTTCGTCTCGGGCGCCACTGTCTATGGCTACCGAGGTTAGATAATGGCCTTGCTGTATCCAATATTTGTGCATACGACTTGGTTTTTAGATTCTGGCGCCACCGAGTACATATGAGATTTCCTAGATAGTGATATACTGGGAGTCGCGGCACTTCTCGTCTTTCTGATCGATATTTGATGCAGTTATGCGTGTATCGTACCTTGTTAGACTGAAACTGAGTATGATAATATGATGATCCACTTCACATACGAATTAGGCTAGAAATGATATTTAGCTACACTTGAAGGATTTTTTTCTATGATTAAAGGCGATAGAAGTGGATAGGCACTAGGATTGATCGATTCAATAGCATTACTTGCTCACTGATGATCACCGCCATTAACACAAAGGTCAATTTCACTTAAATTTTACCTGTTTTAAAATGCAGTTCTACTGTAAGAATATTTCATTTGGTAGCTTGTTGAAATGATCTTCTCTAAGTCCTTGTATCAACAAAAGTTATATTCAGCATTTTAGCTTGTTACCAAATGAGCATATATATAGTTCTTGTTATCTTGAGGAGTACACACATCTTCTGGCAGGAGAATTATTTCCATGCAGACTAAGTCCTTGCATGAACGAAGTTCTATTTAGCTTGTTATCGAGTGAGCATGTATATTTCCTGTTATCTTGTAGGAGTAGACACATCTTCTTTGGGGAGAATCATTTTCATGCATAAGAATTGAAGATTGTCGATTAACTTGAATAAACTGGTGGCACTAATATGTCCATAGGACGTTAGTTAAATCCTGAATAACTTCAAATTGTTCCTTTTTGGCCAATGAGTTATGGAAAACCACATTAAACCAAAGAATGGTTCTCTTGTTTGAGGAATTGTTTCTTAGATATCTCAGTTCTGGAGCATTTTGGATTTGTCCATCCTAATATTGGATGATGTCATAGTTTATGCTCCTATATTGGTTGGCTTCTGGTGACTACACAGTAAGAGTTATTGTGTGGACAGATACGGGTCAGACATATAGTGTACTCCCTCTGTTCCATAATGTAGTATGTTTACATTATGGAACAGAGGATGTATTTTCAAAATTCACATTAGACTATTTGTGTTTATTTTCACAAAATGAGTTCCTGAATTCGGTATGATCATATTAAGCTCGATGGCTGAACAGTTTTATTCTAACTGAGGATTGTAAGCTAAGATTCAATGAGAATAGTATTTGGATCTAGTTTGGTCATAGTATTTTTTTTTGAGTTTCTGGATACAACTATGGCTTCCAAAGATATAAATTTTTGAAATTTTGAGGTGTTTGGATACAGCAAACTCCAGAGTTTTATGAAACCATAGTGTGGTGAATAATAATAATATTTATTAAGGATATTTGGTAGTTTTCTGAATACCTGTGTTTTTTCTGAAGTCAAGCCTTGAAAGTCTCATGTCTCTGGATGGTTACATACATCTCTTTTTCTTCATAAATAAACCTATATAACAGAAAAAGTATGTAGAGCCTATTCCGTATGTTAGATATATTAATTGTATTTAACTCAAAATATATTTGCATAAAACTAGCTATATAATGACTTCTATGCGCAGGGTTTTGTGTAGAAACCTTTATCGATCTTGAAGTTACTGTTGAAACTTGAATGTAGGTATGATTGTTCAACATGGGCTTATAATCAGAGTAACATCAGATAGCTAACCTAGCTACACTTTTGGACACTGCAGTATACTAAATACTGTGACTATCACACATTGGACTTGTCTCAATACTGTAAAAAAACAGCCCATCTGCGGTGAGGCTAATATAGATCTAATTGTCTAACAGCTCACTGGACTCGTGGTCTAGTGAAACTGGTTTGCATCATGAAATCATTGTTTATGTATTAGTTTCGTACAATAAGATAGCAGTGTGCCCAGTTAAGTTGTATATGGAGTATAAGAAAATACCAATTGAGTATGTCCGGTTTGGGTTTATGGAGCATGGTGCTTGGTTTCTGAAAAACCGGCATAATATCATGTTTTTTGTTTATGCAACTCGGAAAGTGTAAGTGGAACTCTTCCAGATCAAACATGTTCCCCTTGGCCATAGGAATTATGAATCGGTTGCTGTTAAGAGATCCTTAATGGAAGTTAGATATTTGATCCAGCGACGAATAGTTAGATACCGTTGGTATGCTTTTCATTCAGATAGATGATGTTCTACATAGCGTCAACATTATTCAAACCAGACTTTACTGCATGTCTGACATGTTTTTCGTGTACTTGTACTCGTATTCGTATTCATTTGAACCATTATATTGGCTAGGATGACTCATAATAGTGCAATTTGACAGGAAAGAACATTAAGTCTGCCCTCATTGGTGGTTCTGCTCTGGCATTCACATCTGCTATTCTGGACGTTGGTGGTAATACAACGAGAGTTGACAATGGCAAAGCATACCATGCGTACACAACGGAGAAGAAGCCTGCGCATTGACCAAGGTTGTACGTGTAGCTGAAATCTTGCAAACCATCAGCTCGGTGAATTTTTAGCTGATGTGTGCTGTTATATCTGTTTTGCTGATGCACCTAGTTCCTTTGCAAACCCATGGTAACTTGTTTTGCTAGAGGGCAATACAACAGGTTTGAAATAAATATTTGATTTTATGTTGCTTCATCATGGGCTACAATAATCACCTGTGACGCAAGTGTTACCCCAACCCTTGAAGTTGTGGTTTTATGGAACTTGTTCTATTGCTTCACGCGAAAGACCAAAGAGTCGTCTGTATCTCAGTTTGTAGGTTCTGAACCATGTCTTCTTTTTATGATGATGATATGTTGACAACATTTATATCGGATTTGACGTGTCCAAAATATACTGACATACAAACTTGTGGAAGTGTACTTTGATGATCTGTTGAGATGGCCTTATACCAGCTGTAGAATTAAGTATATGTTGCAACCATAGTTAACCACACCTATAGTAAGTTAGGTGTTCGTATGTTCAGTAAGTTCGTAGCAACTATCTTTTTTAGCCCTTGTCCTGGACTCTCCTACTCACATATGAGATCTCTGGCACCGTCATTCACTTGCCTTCATTCACTGCCAATCTCTAGTAAATATCTGAATTGTCTCTCTCCCACCGCTTGGCTAGGATAGTATATGTTGCCATAATAGATGGGGGCGGTGGAATTCGGTGTAGTTGGTTGTGGAGTAGGTTAGTGTACACATTGTCAGGATCTAGCATGTTGCGCCAGCATTCACTTCCTTAACGTCAATCTTTTTGTGAGCAATATGGCAGCCTAGGAATACACCTATGTAGATCAGCTACTGGTAGTCAGGCTTCAAGGAGTAATAAAACCTTGATTGTTAGACAAGAACAAAGCTTAATCATTTTTTACCTGCATCAGATCTTTTAGTTGAAATCCTTCTTTGTGAATTGTCAGGTTGCCATCAGTATGCATGGATCGGTACACAGAGTCTGATTGTTCAAATCAGTAATTTTTAATTTTTTTGTGAAAATCTAATCTAAACAAGTTATAAAAGTTGGGAGCGTCTAGGGAGCAATCGGGGGCTGGTTTGCACTAACCAGCCACCGCCAGAAATAGAAACCAGGACAACCCCGACTTCCAGAAATTGAAAGAATCAAGCCACCCCTCCGGACCACGCGCGTCCAGCTGGTTTGGACCACGCGAGTCGTCCCCAGCTTCCCCGTCCTCTCCCAGGCTCCCAGCCAAAAAGCAAAGCAAAGACCCACCACCACCACGTGACAGCAGTTCCCTCTCTCTTCCCCTCTCTCTTCTTCCTCCCCAAGACAGATCCATCTTCTCCCTCCTTTAGATCTCCATTGGAGGCCCATGGTAAAAAGGTTGAGATCTGGTCACAACAGTATCAAAGGTGCACAACAAAACATAAACCCTGTTTCCCCCTCTCTCCCCTCCACCCCTCCCCTCTCCTCCTTTGATTTTCTGGCAGGTTTTTCCTTGTTTTCTATGATCCTCTCCATGATTTTGGAACACACAGGAAACAAACTTACAACATGGTAAAGCTGTATCTTCAACAATCTAAGAAGCAACTATGGCATATGATCTTTTTACAACTAGGTTGCAACATAGATGGCCATGGATACCTGGTTGTAGCATAGATTGAAAACACAAACCTGATTTCAGATCTGAATAAAAACAACTATGTCCATGAATACCTGGTTGGACTAATCAAACGTTCAAGTAGTATGTAGGGCAGATAGCCATAAACCTACAGTAGCTTAGTTAGTTATTCAGATCTGCAAAAACCTAAACTTTTGGACATCTTGGCAAATTCAACATAGTTTAATACTAAGACAGAAGAAGTGCAAACTTAAAAGCAACATAGTTCACTACTGAGAAACCATTTTTGTTGTTTTCCAATATGTACATGGTTTGCTATAGTTGGGATGGGCAAAAGGCATCCTTTTCCTGGTGGTGAGTATAAGTGTAGCACACTTGTAAGTTTCTTTGATAGTGAAGGACCTGAAAAAATGTTGAAGGAAAATAAAATGGTGCCAGGAACTTTTCCCTTGTAAATTATAGCTGACAAAGTTATAGTTGTGCATGTGTTGTATGTAAAACACAGTTATAGTTGCTAATCAAAGAAGTGTATTCTTGGTTTTTTGTTTTTTGCAGATGTCTGGGCTTGATCTTAACGCGCTTCCTGATGATTTGGACATTCTAGATGCAGAAACAAATGCACCTGAGCCACTGTTTTGCACTCAAGCTATCTGTGAAGAGATTGTGGAGGAATCTCCAGACAATGATATAGCTGAGAAAGTTGCAGATGGTGTTGACTCAGGAGCGCAAAGTGCTAGAGGAAATCAGTTAAATTTTATGCCGCCACAGGCCCCCGCTGGCAACCCGGACATCCCCAGCAACACTGCCCCTACAACAACCTCTACTGACCCTAACTTAGCAGATGATGGTGTTCTGTTGAATGAAGAAGTTGCGTCTAGTCCGCAAGAACCTTTCCTGGGGATGCGGTTTGACACTATTGGTGATGCAAGATCACACTACAATTCTTATGCCAAGAAGTTGGGTTTTTCTATCAAATCAAATACATGACAGCGACAGGCTTTCACTAATAAACCGAGGAAGAAGACATTTGTTTGCAATAGGTACAGACCGCAAAAAACAGAAGAAGAAAAACAGAAGGAGAGAATGAATGTTGTGGAACAAGTTAGTCCTATCCAGATAGACGATGACGATGAGGAAGGTGGACAATCTGGCCCCACTAAGAAGTCAAAGTCTAGCATCAAGCTAAGGGTTAGGCGCAAAAGAGAATCAATCATACAAACCAAGTGCCCAGCTAAAATGATTGTCAAGTTGATTAACAACAAATGGGAAGTAGCTTATTTCATTTCAGAACACAACCATCCCATGGTTGTCAAGCCTTCACTTTTCAAGTACTTGAGATCACATAAAGGCATACCACCAGATGAAAGAGAATTCCTTAAATGCCTACATGATTGCAATTTAGAAACAGGTAATTTGTTGCTGTCCGCATATAAAAAACCCACAGAAATTGTACTTCTGTTTGTAGTATGACACTAACAAAGTATGGTTTTATATGTGTTGTAGGACGAATGATGACAGTCATGTCTTCGTTTTATGGCACAGAAGCTTTTGTCCCATATGCTCCCAAGGAGATTACAAATTTGCGTACAAACTTTCGAAGTGAAAATAAGGAATGGGACATGAGTGAGACAATTGCTTACTTTGCAGAGATAAAAGATAAGGACCCTGGTTTCTACTCGAATTTTTCTTTTGATGAAGAAAACAGAGTTGAAAATATTTTCTAGGTGGACAGTTATGCGAGAAAAGCATACACAGAGTCATATCATGATTGCGTATCTTTTGATACAACTTTCATGACAAATCACTTCAACATGCCTTTTGCTCCTTTCATAGGTATAAATAGGCATGGGCAATCATTTATGCTTAGTTGTGGTTTCATAAGGGATGAGAAAGAGGAAAGTTTCAAGTGGGTTTTCAGGGAATTTCTTAAGGCCATGCATGGGAAGCAACCAACTAACATTATCACAGATCAGGATTGGGCTATGAGGGCAGCAATTGCTTCTGTTTTCCCTGACGATGTGCATCGCAACTGCCGTTGGCATGTTATTAAAAAAGCAAATGAAAAGCTCGGTGCATTCCTGGGGTGAAACCCAGGTTTGGCAATTGAGTTCAATGAATGCATTGATGAAAGTATGACAGTGGAGGAGTTTGAAGCTAAATGGGCAGAGTTGGTCTTAAAGTGGGGGTTGGCAGCACATGAAACATTTGCATGGTTAAAGAAGTGGGCACACACATGGGTTCCTTGCTACTTCAGGCACCGCTTCTTCCCGTTCATGCAATCAACTCAGAGAAGTGAAGGATTCAACTCTGTATTGAAACGTTATATCAACCCTCACAATTCAATCAAGCATTTTGTGAAACAATATGAGAAAATTCAGGAAAAGATGTTGGGAAGGGAAAGCCACGCTGATTTCAGCACAGAAGTGCTTGAAGTGGAACCTTGGTCCCGGTTCCTAATTGAGAAGCATGCTTTATCTATTTACACCAGGGACATTTACCACCGTTTTAGGCTTGAGTTTGAGTTGATAGGCCGATACAATGTGCAACTTGTAGGAATTAACATGTACTTGTTAGTTCCTAACAATCATACCTGCTATCCCTATGGTGGAAGAAGCTACATGGTTAATGCTAATGGAGGAAATGACAACTACAACTGTGATTGCTGCAAATATGAGAGGGATGGTTTGCTGTGTTGTCATGTGCTGAAAGTGTTCACACATGTTGGTGTTGACTCAATACCAGAGCGATACATATTGCGCAGGTGGACACAACAAGCTTTGGAACCCGTGGTTCAACCAGTTATCCCAGCAAGAGATGATGTGATGCCAGAGGAGTCACAGATGCAACTGCGATTTGCCAACTTGTCTACCAAATTTGTAAATGTTGCTAAGATTGGTAGCAAGTCAGAACAGCAATATGCCTCCTCCCTCGTCTACTATGGCACCAATTGACCAAGGTTGAGCCTGAAGAAGAAGCAATGGTCATCCTTGACCCTCCCAGATCGACTACAAAAGGTCGGAAGAAAGGTCGATTTCATTCTGGAATTGAGTTGCAACCTGAGAGAGTTATTGCGTGTACTTTGTGTAATCAGCCTAGACACAATTCTGCTACTTGTACATCGGCATTAGGTTCAGGATCATTGGGCAAGAAGTTGTGAAATCCTTGTAGTCTACCCCATTTCATCTTGGACAATAACTAAATGTATTTTTTTGCTATTTGTGTTTTGCAAACAATGTTGTATCAATAAACTACAATCTATTCATGTTATAGTAGTGTGAAAAAATTCAGGAAAAAAGGGAAGAGTTTGATGGAAAACTGTACATTATTTCTTCTTCATAACTTCCTTCCACTTGATGGTGTTTTTAGCAGAAGTAACCCATCGATGAGTCATAAGCTTTCTTATATTTTCAACATGTTCAGGACCATAAAATGGCAACCGTCTGCCTGTCCAATTTTCTGCATTCATGAGAGCAAAAACACCACAGTCTTTGTTGCAAAAAAAGAAGATGTTATTTCTCAGGGTTGAGGGTGAAAAAGCATAGTTGATGCAAAACAAGTCCTTGTAACCAGCCTTTATATGATAAGTTGATGCTAGTTGTCTTAGTACTAGTGGTAGGCAACTTAGATGTAAAAAGTATAAACATTATACTGCTGGTAAATCCAACTTATCATATCTAGCATACAACTTTGCTTGTGAGACCTACAAACATAGTTGAAAAAAATGGATGTATCTTTGTCACTTGTTGTACTCATAATCCACTTAAGTTGTATTTAATGCAGGTTAAAGTTGCTGAGATGCATTAAGCTAGCTCATTGCATTCTGTGTTAGAGGACTACACCTAGTAGGTAACTTACAGATGGACAATGCAACCTAGTAGGTTCAGGTGTACAACTTAGCAAAAAGTACATATACAACTTATATAAGAACTTCGAAAACTATGCCATCCATGTAAATTTCTTGCAAAAACTAATAAAAGTTGCTAGTTAGTACATAATATGGGAACCAACTTATGATCCAGCTAAGATGTTTCTTACTTGGTTGTCTGTTTTGGGGCAAAAATGTTACCCATCTGATTGTTGGAGATATGCCCTAGAGGCAATAATAAATGTAGTTATTATTATATCTTTGTGTTTATGATAAATGTTTACATTCATGCTATAATAGTATTAACAAGGAAACATTAATACTTGTGTGATTTGTAAACTTAATTTGAAGTCCCTAGTAAAGCCTCTATATAATACTAGCTTGTTGGTTAATAGATGATTGTGGTTTCCCTATCATGAACATTGAGATGTTATTAACAACAAGATCATATCGTTAGGAGAATGATATGGTGGACATACTCCTATAGATAAGCGTAGCATAAAGATCAAGTCATTTCAATAGTTCAATTGCTATATGCTTTCTGATACATAGTAACCTAATTCCTTCGACCATGAGATCATGCATATCACCTTTACCGGATGGATGCTTTGATGACATCAAACACCACACCGTAACTGGGTGGCTATAAAGGTGGCATTGAGTGTTCGAAAAGTATTGGTTGAGACACATGGATCAAGAGTGGGATTTGTCCATCCATATGACGGATAGATATACTCTGGGCCCTCTTGGTGGAATGTCATCCAATTAGCTTGCAAGCATGTGACTGGCTCACAAGGGATCACATATCACGGGAACGAGAAAAGAGTACTTATCGGTAACGAGGTTGAACTAGGTATGCAGAGATACCGACGATCATAACCTCAGATAAGTAAACTATCGTGAGACAAAGGGAAATTGGTATCGTATGTAAGTGGTTCATTCGATCGCAAAGTAATCATAGAAATATGTGGGAGCCATATGAATTTCCAGATTCCTCTATTGGTTATTGTTCGGAGAAGTGTCTCGATCATGTCCGCATAATTCACAAACCGTAGGGAGACACACTTAAGGATTCGACGTTGTTTGAGTAGTTTTGGTATGATGAGAAAGAGACCGAATGCTGTTCGGAGTCTCAGATGGGATCCGGGATATCACGAGGAGATCCGGAATGGTCCGGAGAATAAGATTCGTATAAGGAAAGTCCCGTTTCGGAGTTGGGGAATGATTCCGATGTTTTCATCGGGAATGTTCTAGAAGGTTCCGGAATATCCGGCACTCCGGAGGGGAAGGGGTATATGAATGTGTCATTGCAAGTTGGAGTGATTGCATCATATACTAAGTGTCTTCGCTGTCCAAAATAAAGGGTTTATTCAAATCCTAATTTGAAAAGTCAAACGGCTAGTTTGAAAGTCAAACGACAAGTTTTGGAAAGAGGAGGAGTGGGAAACCGAGTTGGGGAGGGAATCCCTCCTCCAACCGGCGGCGCACCACCCAAGCCGAGTTGGGGAGGGACTCCCCTCCCTCCCCTTGGCCGGCCGGCCCCTCCACCTATATAAGGAGGGGCAGGGCTCCCTCCTAGACACACAAGTTCCCTGCCCCAAACCCTAGCTTGGCGTCACCACCTCCTGCAGCTGCCGCCGCCCCCTAGGGTTGCCCTAGCCGCCGACTTGGGCTGCCCCAAGCCCTAGCTGCCGGCTCTAGCACCTCCTCCTTGGTGTGTCTAAACCCTAGATCGCCGAGGAGCTCTCTCATAATCCACCATACTCGCTCCGGCTTAAGGCGAAGCCCTGCGAGATCTCCCCTCTACTTCCGGTACCACGCCGTTGTGTTGCCGGAATCGCGAGGAGAGTGCTACAACCTCCGCTGCCTGCTGTAACAAGGGAGAGGAAGGTCTTCGTCGAGTACCGAACGTGTGACCGACTGTGGGAGCGCTGCCGGAACGCAGCGCCGGAAGGATCATCTACGCGATCTTGAGATTGGAAAGAGTACGACTACATCACCCATGAGCATCCGCTCTCGTTAAACACTTTGGAATCTTCGAGGGTAAGTTATTCCATCGACTCGTTGCTACATGCAAAGAAAGTAGAGGCGTCTAACTTTGTTTTGCAGGGGTGTGCAGTGATGTGATATGGCCATGATTGTGATTATATTTGATGTATGCAATGTTCCTTATTGTAAGTTGGCAACCGGCAGGAGCCATATGGTTGTCTTTAATTTATGTTAAGATCCGCGTGTCTATTCAAAGTAGTTGTAATAGTTGAAGCCGATGGACGACAACCATGGAGAAGCGTCATTGACCTTGATGCAATGCCGGTCGTGATGGAGATCATGTTCGTGCTAGAAGATGGATATCGGAAGCACAAAGAAGAAAGGCCATATCATATCACATATTATGAATTGCATGTGATGTTAATCCTTTATGCATCTTGTATTGCTTAGTAGACGACGGTAGCATTATAAGATGATCCCTCATGCACATGAATTTTCAAGTCATAAAGTGTTCACCCTTAGTTAGCACCGTTGCTAAAGCTTGTTGTTTCGAAGCACCACGTGATGATCGGGTGTGTTAGATTCCGCAAGTGTATACAACGTGAGCAAGCCAGATTTGCTCATGCGGAAACTAAGGTTTGATCTTGACGGGCCTAGCATGCACAGACATGGTCTCGGAACACGGATCACCGAAAGGTAAAGCATGAATCATATAGTAGATATGATGAACATGTCGATTATTCGCCATTGAAACTATATCAACTCTCGTGATGATCGGTGTTGATGTGGTGGATTTGGTTCGTGTGATCGCTAAAACAATGTGAGGGATATTGTTTTGAGTGGGAGTTCACCTAGATTAATTTTATTATTAACTTGAACTCAATTTGTCATAAACTTAGTCTAAACTATTGCAAATATGTTGTAGATCAATGGCAGCCCCTACCATCAATTTTAATGCGTTCCTAGAGAAAGAAAAGTTGAAAAACAATGGAAGCAACTTCACGGATTGGTTCCACAATTTGAGGATTGTCCTCACAGCTGGTAATTTGACCTATGTGCTGGATGCACCGCTGGGTGACCCACCTGCAGCTGATGCTCCCGATGAAGTAAAGAATGTTTACCTCACTCGGAAGACTCAGTACTCCATAGTTCAGTGTGCTATCTTGTATGGTTTAGAATTGGAGCTTTAGAAAAGGTTTGAGAATTCAGACCCATATGATATTGTCGAGGATCTCAAATTGATCTTTGAGACTCATGCGGCAATTGAAAGCTATGAGGCTTCTGAAAAGTTCTTTAACTGCAAGATGGAAGAGGGCAGCTCCGTCAGTGAGCATGTGCTTAAGATGTCTGGGCATGCAAACAAACTTCAAAGCTTGGGTATTGTGATTCCTAATGCTTTGGGGATTTACCGTGTCCTCCAATCACTACCACCAAGTTACAAGAACTTTGTGATGAACTACAACATGCAAAACATGAACAAGACGTTGCCAGAACTCTTTGCCATGTTGAAATCTGTAGAAGTGGAGATCAAGAAAGAGCACCAAGTGTTGTTGGTCAATAAGACCACCAAATTCAAGAAATGCAAGTCTAAGAAGAAGGGACACTTCAAGAAGGGTGGTAAGAAAGTTACCACGCCGACAAAGAAGACCAAGGCTAGACCTAAGCCTGATACTGAGTGCTTTTACTGCAAGGGATAAGGTCACTGGAAGCGGAATTGCCCAAAGTACTTGGCGGATTTGAAGAATGGCAACATCAAGAAGAAAGGTATATCTGATATATATGTTATTGATGTGTATCTCACTAGTACTCGTAGTAGTGCCTAGGTATTTGATACTGGTTCGGTTGCTCATATTTGTAACTCGAAACAGGTGCTGCAGAATAAACGGAAGCTAGCGAAGAACGAGGTGACGATGCGCGTGGGAAACGGATCAAAGGTTGATGTGATCGCGGTCGGCACGCTACCCCTTCATCTACCATCGGGATTAGTTTTATACTTAAATAATTGTTATTTGGTGCCTGCGTTGAGCATGAACATTATATCGGGATCTTGTTTATTGCGAGACGGTTACTTGTTTAAGTCCGAGAATAATGGTTGTTCGATTTATATGAGTAATATGTTTTATGCACATGCACCTTTGATAGATGGTCTATTCTTGTTGAATCTCGATAGTGGAAATACACATATTAATAACATTGAGGCTAAACGTTTGAAATCGAGCGATAACTCGACCTATATGTGGCACTGTCGTCTTGGTCACATTGGAGTGAAGCGTATGAAGAAACTCCATTCCGATGGACTTCTTGAATCACTTGATTTCGAATCACTTAAAAGATGCGAAGCATGTCTGATGGGTAAAATGACTAAGACTCCATTCTCTGGTATGATGGAGCGAGCTACGGACTTATTGGAAATCATACATACCGATGTGTGTGGTCCAATGAGTGTAGCATCGCGCGGTGGTTATCGTTATGTTCTTACCTTCACGGATGATTTGAGTAGATATGGGTATATCTATTTCATGAAACATAAGTCCGAAACTTTCGAGAAGTTTAAGGAATTTCAAAGTGAGGTAGAGAATCAACGTAACAAGAAGATTAAAATTCTACGTTCTGGTCGTGGAGGTGAATATCTAAGTTACGAGTTTGGCGAGCATTTGAAGAAATGCGGAATACTTTCGCATTTGACACCGCCGGGAACACCACAGCGTAATGGTGTGTCCGAACGTCGTAATCGAACTCTCTTAGATATGGTTCGTTCTATGATGTCACTTACAGATTTACCGCTATCATTTTGGGGTTATGCATTAGAAACAGCCGCATTCACTTTAAATAGGGCACCGTCTAAATCCGTTGAAACGACACCGTATGAATTATGGTTTGGGAAGAAACCTAAATTGTCGTTCCTTAAAGTTTGGGGATGTGAAGCCTATGTAAATAAGTTACAGCCGGACAAGCTTGAACCCAAAGCGGAAAAATGCGTCTTCATATGATACCCAAAGGAAACTATTGGGTATACCTTCTATCATAGATCCGAAGGCAAAATCTTCGTTGCCAAGAATGGATCCTTTCTAGAGAAGGAATTTCTCTCGAAAGAAGTGACTGGAAGGAAAGTAGAACTTGACGAGGTTGTTGAACCTTCTCTCGAAATTGCGAGTAGCGCAGCACCGGAAGAAGTTCCTGTGGTGCCTGCACCAATAAGAGAGGAAGCTAATGATGATGATCATGAAACTTCGGTTGAAGTTGCTACAGAGCCTCGCAGGTCAACGAGAACTCGTACCACTCCAGATTGGTATGATCCCGTTATGAGTGTCATGTTGGTGGTTTGAGTAGTTTTGGTATGATGAGAAAGAGACCGAATGTTGTTCGGAGTCTCGGATGGGATCCGGGATATCACGAGGAGATCCGGAATGGTCCGGAGAATAAGATTCGTATAAGGAAAGTCCCGTTCGGAGTTGGGGAATGATTCCGGTGTTTTCATCGGGAATGTTCTAGAAAGTTCCGGAATGTCCGGCACTCCGGAGGGGAAGGGGTATATGAATGTGTCATTGCAAGTTGGAATGATTGCATCATATACTAAGTGTCTTCACTGTCCAAAATAAAGGGTTTATTCAAATCCTAATTTGAAAAGTCAAACGGCTAGTTTGAAAGTCAAACGACAAGTTTTGGAAAGAGGAGGAGGAGTGGGAAACCGAGTTGGGGAGGGAATCCCTCCTCCAACCGGCGGCGCACCACCCAAGCCGAGTTGGGGAGGGACTCCCCTCCCTCCCCTTGGCCGGCCAGCCCCTCCACCTATATAAGGAGGGGCAGGGCTCCCTCCTAGACACACAAGTTCCCTGCCCCAAACCCTAGCTTGGCGTCACCACCTCCTGCAGCTGCCGCCGCCCCCTAGGGTTGCCCTAGCCGCTGACTTGGGCTGCCCCAAGCCCTAGCCGCCGGCTCTATCACCTCCTCCTTGGTGTGTCTAAACCCTAGATCGTCGAGGAGCTCTCTCATAATCCACCATACTCGCTCTGGCTTAAGGCGAAGCCCTGCGAGATCTCCCCTCTACTTCCGGTACCACGCCGTTGTGCTGCCGGAATCGCGAGGAGAGTGCTATAACCTCCGCTGCCTGCTGGAACAAGGGAGAGGAAGGTCTTCGTCGAGTACCGAACGTGTGACCGACTGCGGGAGCGCTGCCGGAACGCAGCGCCGGAAGGATCGTCTACGCGATCTTGAGATCGGAAAGAGTACGACTACATCACCCACGAGAATCCGCTCTCGTTAAACACTTTGGAATCTTCGAGGGTAAGTTATTCCATCGACTCGTTGCTACAATCTAGTAGATAGATCTTGGCTTGTTTGTTTGTATGCGATAGAAAATTTTTGTTTTTCATGCTACGAAACCCTACACTGATTCTCAAACTTGTCAACCTTTATGCGCGAGGTTGGGTAGTGTTCCTTCCATAAAGTTGTGAAATATGCTCTAATTTTCTCAGCATTTTGGAGGAGTTTCTTGTCTACCACTGTCCTCATTGAATCAAGAACTTCGAATCTTCTACATTTTATATTGGCAACAAACACCCAGTAGTGGTTCACTTGGATTTTTGGATCATCACTTAAATTCTCCAACACTGTAATCATGACCTGTTTGTGTGTAAAACTGATGAGACAAATTGACATTTGAAAATTCAAATGAACAGTGAAGTTAAAAGGTGTGCAAGCAACTTGAACATATTTCATATAATGTATATGGATGCTTGTAAATGTCAGTATATCAACTTAATAAAAAGGACAGAAAAAGCAAAAAGGAGATTAGAACATGAAACGTAGACAAAAAAAAGAAAAGGCAATTAAGATGCATGGGTAAGCAACTTAGACATAGTGGCGGGAACAACTTAGCATGACAGCAAAATCCAACTTATTTGGTTTAGCTAGCCAACTTGTATAGGCTGAACAGAAGAAAAAGGAAGAATAATAAACCTGAACATGACACGGGAATCAACCTTAATTGGGTTTAGAAAAAAACTTGACTGTTGGCAAAAACTACTTAATTATACTTAGTTGGATTTGCAAAACAACTTAGCAGGTGCGCAAAAGTAAACTTAATTAAGCTGACTAGTGAGGAGTAAAGTTAGCGGTTGTGCAAAAGAAAACAACTTAGCAACTAATATGCTGATAAAAAGGAAAGCTAGAAATGACACAGTGAATTCAACTTGCCCGGAATCAGGAAACAACTTAGCATCACGGTAAAGCCAACTTAATTGGACTAGCTACAAAAATTCTACAGGATAATCAGAAGAAAATGTAAGAAGAAAAAACACAAAATCGTAGACACCTATGTATACAACTAACTATATGTGGAAGTGAACTTCGTGACCACAGAAAAAACAACTTACAAGGTTTTTCTTGTCTAGTTGTGCATCCTTCTTTGAGAAGTGTTTCTTAAGCTCCTTGTCTTCCAACTGCCCATGTAGAAGTAGGCCCTATGATAGAATAAAAATAAATTTAATGCACATGTGAAAAAATTTGATTGACGTCCACAGAAAAAATAAAAAAATCTTGAGTTGCTTACCCCATCCTCAAAGGCATCACCACCTTCTTCTCTGAGCTGTCCATTGAATGGTTGATTGCTTCCAATCCAAGTTCAACAACGATGTTCTTCAACTCACCACACGACATCATAGAGTTTGCCAGCTCTTGTAAAGAGACAAAGTACTTCTCGAAGTTGACAATTATTGGACTTGTGTCTCTATATTGACCCCTTCCATTTCTTTTTGCATGAGCTGTGACAAGAGAGTAGACTTCTTTCACATCAGCTGAACAAGCATATGTGTTCTTTTTTGAATATGTAAGGTGATTTCAGGCATGCGGGTAGTCTGGTGATCCTTTTTTTGGCAGCAGATGT
Organism: Avena atlantica; assembly: GCA_910589765.1. Lineage (NCBI taxonomy): Eukaryota > Viridiplantae > Streptophyta > Magnoliopsida > Poales > Poaceae > Avena > Avena atlantica. The sequence continues at coordinate 197,388,936 of OU342738.1, read as the reverse complement.
TGCTAAGTTGCTAGCAGAACCATCTGTGCACGACGCAACTTTATTGGCAGCTGTTGATGGTGTGTGTACATCAAGTTGTTGCTCCACCGCAACTGTTGGAGCTTCTTCCTTCAAACCCTTTTGCCTTTCCACCATTTTGCAGATTTCAATGGCCTCCTTTTCCATCTCCGTGTTCCAATCATCATCATACTCATCGAACCTTGTTTTGTTCAGGTTCACTGGTGTAATCCCTCCTTTTGGTGGCGAAACAACTAAATTAACAACTCGCTCATCATTTTCCTCTTGACTACTATCAAAACCAAGATCAAAAGATGGCGGGTCACAAGCTTGCTGCCATATATCAGTCCTTATTATAGTTGCCACGGGTGGTGCTGAATTAGGCTATGGTGGTGGGCAAGTTTTCCTTGTTGGGACAGATGACACCACCTTGGGCTGCATGTCTTGGATTGTCGCTGGTATAGCTTGAGTACCACACTCATTTGTAGGATGATGCTGGTTGTTAGTTGCTACACCAATAGATTCAGTTGCTGTTCCTCGAGTACTAGTTGCATATCCTTTCTGGTTTGTTGAAACTGCCCTATACATAGTTGCTGCACCTTTTGCAACTGAATGCACACTTTCAGTTGTAGCAGTTGCTTTTGAGATGAAACATTCTGCTGATGGTTCAGGATGTGCAGTTTCAGAATTCATGTCCGTGCTCCCGCAAACTGGTCTTCCTCGATGCACAACCGCTTTATGTTTCATGTTCCTGTTTACTTGTTTATCACCTCCGATTGCTAAGTTATCCAGCGCAATGCACTCTGCTTGCAGATTCTGTACAACTGGATCTGCGTGGAAAATACCAATTGTTGGTGTTGTTGCAGGAGAAGAGTGTTGGGCCCTCCATATTTCAGGCATGAAAATGGCATTTTTGGTAGATCTTTGCTGACATATCGAACACTACTGGAGGCTGGTTGTTTGACATGCTGATCGTACTAGATTCAGCTGATCCAAATTTTCTGAGCTCGGAGAACAGACTCAACTCAGGCTGCGGGGCCTCTGTTTGCTTAGAAGACTGCATCAAACCCTGCGCTGTGAGGTTGTCTGCGTCATGATGGCTCTCTCTTGGGCCCTCAAACCCATGTTCACTGTCATTGTTACACATCCTCCTTTCCATGGAATCACTAGCTAATGTGTTGCTTCTTTTTACGAACCTCAGTGATCTCCTTGGCATCTTTTCCAAGTCAACATCGCGGTTTTCATCCCTATCCCGAGCATTAGGAGGTTCTCTAGCTGTGTTTGCATCTCCTTCATCCCTGTCTTCTTCTTCACTGTCCCCATCTTCATTGTCACTGCCATCATCTCCATCTTCATCTGCGTTGTACTCGTTATCACTGTCATCGTTCTCACCAGCTGGCCCCTTTCTTTGTCTCTTTCTTTTTTTGACATCGGTAAATCTCTTCCTGCTGTCTTCCTCTTCTAGTTCACCTAATTGTTCTACAAATGTCCCCACCCTGTTTGAAATGTCAGTGCACAACTCCCCAATCATTACAACAAGCTTCCTTTTCTTCTGCACAACACAACACATCAACTTAGTAAAAAACAGTGAGATAAAAAAGCAACTAAAAGATACTACATATTAAATCAGAAACAACTAAGAAGTAGTTCTGTGTGAATACATTTTCCCAAACATTGAAGTTGACTAAGTTAGTTGAACAAAAATCAACTCAACATTTTGTGTGGTAATAAAACAACTATGGTTTTTAATTCAGAAAAGCAGATTTTTAAAACAGTCACAACTTAGTCTTACATGTGATCGACTTACCTAGATGCTAAAAACAATTTCACTATGATGAATAAAACAACTTAATAGTAATCACTATACAACTGAGGGGATGACAAAAAACAACTATACTAAAATCATCATACAACTACATATGGGTTATGATGTAACTTAGGGATACAACATAAACAACTTGATGAATCATGGACCCAATTTTTTTGTGCAACTAACTATATGTAAATTACCATACAACTTAATAGTTTTCTGTATGCAACTTAGGGTACACCATGTGAACAACTTAACTATGTAGGTAAAACAACTTAGAAGGATATAATACATAATAGATAAACTACATCAGTGGATATGCAGAAACGCAACGAAAAAGATATACGCAACATACTGATCTTTATAAAGCAAAATCCAATGGTCTAAGAGGTAGGGGACAAAACTCAAATTGGAAGGAAAAATTACAGGGAGTGCGAAGCGGATAAAAAATGGCATACCTCATATGGAAAGTTTCTTGAAAGTTTTGACGAAACAAATTCTTCAGTCCTAGTCATCCCAACAAATAGACTGTCTCTGATTGTCAACCCGACACCATCTTTGAACTGTAAAAAAAGAAGTATAAATTAATTGTGCCATGTGGCCATAGTTGTCGCATAGAATTCAAAATAGTAATAATTACCCTCAGCTTCCCAAACTCCCCATTTGACTTTGTATCCTTATGTACAACTGCTTGTATAAGTTTGTCATCCCATGCTTCAGCGCGAATGGGGCAATCTTCTGCTGATGGCATAGGCTCGTCGACATCTAGAGAATCAAGGTACATGATCTACACAGACACAACAATCAAAGAAGCAAAGACTGAAAACACAGTGATGTTGATAGGCGAACAAACAAAAATTTGGTTTGTCCTAAAAATTTAACGAGTAAAAAAGAAGAAAAAGTAACAACGTATCACAAGGTGTTGTAGGCAACAACACACCGATTTCTTCGAAACACCCATCTTATTGACTTCTGTGTTTATTTGGTCAATGGCAAATTGACAGAAATTTGTTCTCCGAGTCACACTGAGGGCAACAATGCTCGGATAACACCTAGGACTGATACTGCATTTAGTTGTGGGGCAAATGAAGCAGCTTATGGCGACAACAAAATATGCCCTTAGGAACTTTAGGTCAGCTACCCCATTCATGTCCTTGATCATATTGCACCATGCCTTCCACTCTGGTGCTGACCCACCCTCAATGTTATAGGTTGAATTCATGAATGAAATTGGATCAGTTTCCATCTCATATACTACAGGCAAGCCTTCATTTGCGAGCCCGAAAACCTTATGGAAGCTATTAGCATCTACTGGTATTGTCCCCCTCCCTGGAATTGCGAGATCACTTCTTATTCGGTCATAACAGGACAACAACCACATGCTTAAATCCGCAGGCATTTCAGATGCTTTAGCCTTTAACATGCCTCCCCACCCATATTCTGTGATGAGATCCCTCTGCTCTTTACTTAAAAGCTTGTTCAGTTTGAATAATCTAGCAGGAGAAGCTCTATTCCTGCCAATCTGCAAAAGAGAACATGCAAAAGTTGTCAACTAAAATGAGAGAATTGACAAAAAATAAAATCAATAAACAAACATTTAAATGCACTAACCGCCTGGATCTTTCGCCTTGGACAAGCTGAAGCTACAGAAGGACCGACAACAACTACATAATCTCTGGGAGGAACTACTGACTGCGTCTTCTCCCTTGCAGGTGCTGGAACTACAGAAGGCCCAGGAGCAACTATATTTGAATTGAGTGCAACATTCGGGCCAGTCCTTCTACCAGGATTTCCAGTGTTAGTAACCATGCCTGTTGTCTGCCGAAAATGAAAAAGACAAGTTCTCAGTGCTACAAAAACAAAAAATGAGACAAGCTAATAAAAGAACATGGAATAAATGATAACACTAGGATGTTATACCCCCCGCGTTGTTGTGCTCCAATTGATGCACGTCCATCTACTGGTACAGTTGGTAGTTGCAGCCGCGGAAAATGATTAGTCATCCCTCCTCCTTTTTTACTGATAATGATATTAAAAAAGGGTGTTAAGATGGTGGGGGAAATTAGATAGCTATATGAACTTATATAGCCATAAACTTAGATAGCTATATGAAGTTAGTCCTACAGCAACATCCCATTCATAAGTTGTGTTTGCTGCAGCAAAAAGTTTCTCCTAACTATACCTAAGTTGACTGAGCTTGTGCAATTAGTTTCTCACTCTGCTTAATAAGAACATGAATAGAATTTCTAACAGTAATAACCAAGTTGCTTGTGCATATTTTCTTAGTTGCATTTAGGATAACATTTAGTTACATTTATGCAAAAAAAACAGCTATGTAAACCAACTTAATGACAGACCAAATGAAAACACCTATGAAACACAACTAACTATAAAATCTAGTGAACTTAATGACCACAGTAAAACAACTTAGATAATTTCTTTATATAATCAGGTCACAAACTAAGTAGGGACTAAGTAATATCAAGCACACAAACTAAGTGACATCAGGACATGCACATGGACAAATTTCACCAGCAAATCAACAGTATTACATTGACATGCACATGGGAAAACTAATCAGCTCACAAACACATGAATTCACTGTGTTACAGTGACATGCACATGGACATATTTGACCAGTAAATCAACAACATATTTCACAGTAAGAAACTAGAAAAATCCCTACTAAGATGCACATGCCAAATCGAGATAGGGATTTCATATTTCCTAGTTCCTAAGATGTAGATCCGTAGCAAAAACACCAGTAGAAGCCTAGATATGCTAGGATTCGATGGATTTTGTAGGAACTCACCAAACATGAGAGCTCCGCGGGGTTGAATCGAGAAGAAATCCGTCGTCGGAGCAATCTCCGTCGCCGAACTTGACGCCCTTTCGCGCTCCTCGTCCTCCCCGAGCACCACCACGTTTGCTAGCCCGATATACGTCGGCAATTTCCTCCACCACCTCGCCAAACAGACGAGGATCTCCCGCTTCTCGCGCCGGGTAGTCCTCCGACGACGCACTGGACGCCCTCGTCACGCGCGTCACCCTCTTAACCGGTCAGCACCACCGATCTACTCGCCGCCGGCGGAATCTCCACCAATCTCCACCTCGCCCACCGCCACCGATCTCCCGCTCCTCGCACGACAGGAACTCTCCGACGACGCAATCGAGACAATAGTCAAAGCGCGTCCCCCTCTTCGGCCGTCAGCACCTGGAAATGGTGTTGCCGCCTGCGGATCCTCCGTCGATTTCAGGGGAGAGGAAGAGGAGAGGGGAACAAGGAAGACGAGCGCGATAGGAAGAGGAGCGTGAGCAGCGGCTCTGGCACGCCGACAACGCCGCGCGCAGGTGGGCCCCAGGTAAAAAAATGTCCGAAAACTGTAGGAGGCTCGATGAAGATCGTACGGTCACAAATCGATGGCTTCGGAAGTCTATCTGGCCACCGGTTGCTTTTTAGCTCATATCCCCTCTATCACAAATTATAACATCCATTCTCCCACTTGGAGAGATGGTAGACTAGTGCTCCTCCTAAGCAGGGACGGAGACAAGGGGGGACGAGCAGGGGCTGCTATGCTTGTGATTTTTATTGAAGATTTAGCCATGACAGCTCTTTTTTAAAGCTAATTTAGCTAGCTTAGTCCTCCTCATTAAGATTACAGACATGGCTTGCCCCCTTAAGCTCTGTTTCTGGCTCCGTCCCTGCTCCCAAGTGCAATGGAAGCCACTAATCCAGGCCATAGGTCTTCTTGATCTCCCATTGACCCTGTCCAGGTAAGTATGTTTACAGTTCGCACCAGGTGCCCTATATAAAGCCTCGTCTGATGTGTCTGGCTATGTTAATAAGCGGTATGAGACTAAATGTCCATCTTATGTCGCTCGTACATGTTGCCTTCCAGCTGCTTTTATTTTTGAAGAATTTGCCTTCCAGCTGCTGACTAACGGGCTCAAATTACGTTCGGAGAGATGGGATTTCTTGGGCCAAACGGGACAGCGATACTGCTCATGCCGTTTCCCCGTCGCAATTACTGAGGGACTCGCCGAGGCTCAAAGAAAACTACCCGATTTTGTATTTCCCCCTCTCCGTCATTGTCTCATTACCTTCCGGCCGCGGTATCAAAGAGAATGCTACTCTATCAATCTTTATACACATTGTTTTCATAGCAAAAAAAACATAATAAAGATGGGTGTTTTTTAATTAAAGTGTGTGCGTACCTTTAGGCTATGGGTGTGGAGCACTAACACCAGGGACACACCATATTTTAATCTATATCTATATCTATATCTATACCTAATAATAAAACACGAAGTGTTTCTCCCGGTCCAACACTTTTCTAGACCAATTTAGCCTCCCACCAAACCACATATTACAATAAACGCCATCCGTAAGTCTATATCTATATCTATATCTATACCTAATAATAAAGCACGAAGTGTTTCTCCCGGTCCAACACTTTTCTAGACCAATTTAGCCTCCCACCAAACCACATATTACAATAAACGCCATCCGTAAGTCAGAAAAAACTGTCCAAACCATATATTACAACAAATGCCATCCGTAAGTTAGAAAAAACTGTTCCGTTTGGCGGAGGTGACAACACTGATTTCGTCCGGTATGAGAAGCTCTGCTCGTGGGGAGATGTATACGTACATGCGTGTTTCAATTTGGAATTCTGGATCGATCAGGTATTGCTAGAGCTAGGCAACGAGCCTCTGTGAGACTGTGACGCGTCGATGGAGCTGCTGTTGTACCAATGGGGTGCCGCGTGCCGGCCTCGGTAATCTGGTCGGGCCTGATGGGACCTCGCATGACCCTCCTTGGCGTATGCGGTATCCAGGCCAACCACAGCCTCCGGGTGTTCTTCGCCTTTTAAGTCGGACGCCTTCCGATGCGGCCTTCTCTGTCCTACCCTTCCGTGGCGGTGGCACCATAGTCCTCGACGCCGGAGTGGCTGCGTTCATCAAGGGTGCCAGCGTCTTCATTAAGCCTTGTATCCTCACCAGCGTTAGGGTGGTCAGCTATACATTTTTTCCTCTTTTTTTGCTTCAGTTTACTCTTTTTTTGCTAATAAGTTTACTTTTGTTGGCGGATTGTTTCTATAGTCACTTGGATTGTTGGGTTTTCTTGGTCCATAGGAGGGCATGGTAGCTGATGCAAGATGGAGGCAGCAAGTTGATACAGAGATGCGAACACACTGAATACATGTTTCAGTTGAAGATCTGTCACTGATAGTTGTTCCAAGAAGATGAGAAAATTTGGGCCTGAATTCCTGGACTAGACAGTTGTACTGGCCCATTAACATTCTACCCACGTAAAACTAGCCTGATAACTCAAGGTGTCCGACCGTTCCTAAGACTGCTTTAAAGAGCGGATACACGAATATTTTATGTTTATAATAGTACCACATCGCCTCTTTAGACTAAATCTATCCAGTTTATATATGTTCCTATACTGCATGGAATGTCAGCAAGCAAAGTCGGAATCAAATAGAAAACATAGCCTTGTGGTGTGAGCTAACTATAAACGGAAGGATATTGAAAGAGCTTGCTGCACAAATTGGATGGTGCATGATAAAAGGAGAGTCTGTGTGACAATTAAATTGGCCTGTATTAAACATGATTGAGGGATGTGCGTATTCATGGAAAGAAAGAAGTGCAACCTGAGAGGCAGAGTATGAGTAAAAGAAATAAAGATGACCAAGGACATGAGATAATAATAAAAGGCGTAGGATTGATGAATTAATCTCGAGTGTGTTGGGAATATGCCCTAGAGGCAATCATGTATGATGAGATTTCCCATTGTATTCATAAAGTTATTAAGTAGTCCTTGTATAAACATCTGATGTGTATCATTGAATATGTGATTTAGTTGTGGAACTATGCATTCATGTTGTTTGTACTAAATATCCTTGGTCATTGAGGTTGTGCTGGACACACAACTTAGACCAATGTGAAAGTTGGCTTGATGACTCGGTTCCACTTGTCATGGGCATGGAGATGCTATTCCAACTTACACAGATTTGGCTAAAGAGTTTAGCGAGTCGGATTGACCCATATTGAGGTACAACGAACTAGTTGTCATTTGTATATCTCAATCAATGTAATCCTTAGACCTGAGGTTGTTGCATAGTCCGAGTTGAGGATCACCGACTTAGGTTCTGTCAAACGCTGATCCGTAACTGGGCAGTTATAAAGGCAGGGTTCGGGTCGACTGAGAATCAAGCTGCGTGATGTGAATAACCAAGATGGGATTTTGCCCCTCCACTCGGAGAGATATTCTCTGGGCCCTCTCGTGAGATATGATTCGGAAAGCATGGCCATGCACGACTCGGTTAAGTGTTAACCGAGGCGATCGGCTAAGAGTTAGTCGGGTGAATCACTTATCTCGGATCGAGAAGAGAGTCGGACTATTTAAGGGATGACATATTTTCGCCTATAGTCTGACAAGGTATATCGTGAGGCAAAAGGGACTCGGACGTTAGTCGCATTGGAAAGGCAAGTCGTCATGACTCTTTGGTACTTGGGAATCGGTACGTTCTGCTAGGAGCCGATGCCGATTGATCGATTGTGAGTCGGACTCTAATCGTGTCCAAGTAACCATGAGCCTGCGGGGTCACACACTTAAGAGCGGGAGCAAGTTCGGATTGGATCTGAACATATAATCTGGTTGGGTTGGACCTAAACCGGATTAGGACTGAGTTAGTGAGTTGGACTCACGGTGACTAATGGTATATGGGCTTTAGTGAATGGGTCGCGCGAGCAGAGCCCACGTTCACTCCCTATATATAGTGGAGCACAGTAACCCAGAAAGGTTAATCGTTGTTCGGTTAGGTCATTCCATGTGTTGGAAACCCTAGCTCCATAGCAGTCCAGCCGCCGTAACGAACCTAGCAGTTCACCGCCGGCGCTCCTCCTTGTACGTGTGGATACCAGCAGAGGTGCTGTGCGATCAGCACCAGGACGATCGGATCGTGAGGACTACACTGCATCAACTGACGCGCTTCATCAGTAATCCGCAACCGCGTGTCTAGTGGTAAACCTCGTGGCCTTCTACCTCAGCTAGATCTTGGGATCACCACGTTAGAGGAAAAAGTTTTGTTTTATCTCTGCGTGGCCCAACAGAGTGGAGGTGAAAAGGTTGCTCGATCAGCTCTCCCATGGAGAAGACGCTCATTTGTTTCATAGGAAGGTCAAAGGCGGGATGCATATGTCAATCTGTTTGGACGAGCGATGGATGCCAGTTGCCAGGTCAGCATGATCACTAACTAGACCATGATCAACCCATGCCAAATTACACATCATGTTCGTTTAGTCATAGAAAATTTGATTGGTTTTATGGGAAAGCCCTAAAACATAATTGAAATGGATCGTATGGGCACCTAGAGGGGGGGGGTGAATAGGTGCTAACCAATTTTTAATACTTTTTCAATTTTAGGCTTGACACAAAGTAAATTCTCTAGATATGCAACTACGAGAATTTCCCTATATGAAACCCTAACTACTAAGCACGTAAAGGAGGAGCGAGGAAACCGTAGTGGAGCACGCGGAGACACAGGGATTTGTTTTACCGCAGTTCCTTCCTTGTTAAGGGAAGTACATCTGCGTTGGAGGGATGGGCGGTTCTAAGACCACCACGCCACAATAGGCCTCACCCTATTCTCCGATGGATCTCGCCACGAGAGGCCTGATCCACCTTCTCCACTATTGGATCCCTTCGAGGCGGGAACCGGTGCCTTTTACAACACTATCGGGGCACACACCCACAACCGAATTAGGGGCTCCCGGAATGACAACAAGCTGTCACAAAAACAAGGTTTATCAATATAAACAAAAACGAGGATCTAGATCTTTGCAAGAAATACTAGATCGGAGGTTCTCCAAATGAATGGAGAGGAGATGAAGCGCTTGATTGCTGATGATGAAGATCGAGTTCTCCTCCTTCGATTCCCCAAGGGATGGGGCCTTTGGGTGGATCTAGGTGGAGCACTCTTGTATGAAGTTTTGAGATCTGATCTGTTCCTTTTCGAGATGAATCAAGAGATCTGACAGGAGGGGGATTGTTGGCTTAAATACCCCCTCCCCAGATCTGGCCGTTGCCCAACTTTGGGGGCGGATTATCCGCCCCCCACTTGGGGTGGATTATCCGCCCCCTGGGAAAATTCCGCCCCAAGGGCGGATTCTCCGGGGGAAACTCCGCCCCCTCTCTGGGGCTTGCGCCTTGGTGAAGCTTGGAGAAAATCTTGGGGGGCGGATAATCCGGCCCCCCTGAGGGGCGGATTATCCGGCGAGGCCGGAAAGTCCGGCCGAAACTCCGCCCCCTCTCTGGGGCTTGCGCCTTGGCGATGAGCAGGAGGGGCGGATTATCCGCCCCCCTGAGGGGCGGATTATCCGGCCATGCCGGAAAGTCCGGCCAAAATTCCGCCCCCCTTCTGGGGCTTGCGCTTGCTTGGGCAGAGGGAGGGGCGGATTATCCGCCCCTGGTGGGGCCGGATTATCCGCCCCCAAAGGCAGAGTTCTGAGCTGCAACACTTCAACACACATTAAAAGATCCTTGGTATTGTTATCTAACACTCAAAACACTAGGGATTAAGAAATGTACTTTCAATCTCCCCCTTTTTGGTGTTAGATGACAATACTAGGATTTGCAGTGAAACCGGCAAGTGCCACCTTAGATAATGAAAGACGCTCCCCCTAGATGTGTGCATATTTAAGATTTGCATTTGAATACAAATACACACACTAGGTAGAACACTACTTTAAGGTTTGGTGAAAGAAAGTCATACCACCGGAATATATAGCCAAGGCATACATAGATAATCCCATGAATCCATATGTCATCAAATATGCTCCATAATTCCAGAATTCCATGGGGTCCATGATAGATAAATCCAAAAATCCATGAATACCAAACAAAGTACCAAACTGTGGAGTACGACATAGTCTTACACAAACAACCACAAATAGCAAACACGTTCACGCTAGAAAAGGCACAAGCAAGCAAATGAAAAACGACGACCAAAATCGAAAAGCTTGTGCCCGACCCTTGCAAATCCACGAGACCTAATAGAACTACTTCTCCCCCTTTGGCATCGAAACGCCAAAAAGGAAGAAGAGCGATGCTAACGTCCCTGGAGATCACTTAGAATTCACACCCAAATGTGCAAGAATCAAATCAATCAAAAGCCAAATTTTAGTGTGTTTTCCATAAGAACAAAAGGTATGCAAGAAAATCCAACGAGACCCATGAAAAACAAACTCTTCTTGAGGAAGAGGGCGGTGGCCGAAGCCACCATGTTGGAGCGCATGGCATGACACCGCGAAGATGTATCTTGAGTTCAAAACCAATGCTCACCGATGACCCACATATCACAAAATGATATTAAGGGAAATGATTTTACTTGCTTTCGGCATTATGGGGGGAGGGTTGGCCCAATCAATTAGGACCACACCCCCCCTATTTCTATGCCCGCATCTAAACCAAATACATGAATAAGAGCAAGTGAGTGTGCAAGGATAGTCAAGCCAAGCTCCTTGAATCTATGATATTTAGCTCATTCCGCAAAAAACAAAATCTTGCTTCATCGAGGGGCTTCGTGAAAATATCAGCAAGTTGGTTCTTCGTGCTCACAAAGGACAGAGCAATATCTCCACGAGCAACATGATCCCGAATAAAGTGGTTGCGAATCTCTATATGTTTTGTTCTTGTATGCTGCACAGGATTGCAAGCAATTTTGATAGCACTTTCATTGTCGCATAAAAGAGGCACTTTGTCACAATTGACACCATATTCCTTTAAAGTTTGCCTCATCCATAACAATTGAGTACAAGCACTTGCAGCAGCAACATATTCAGCTTCGGCGGTTGAGAGTGAAATACAATTCTGTTTCTTTGATTACCAACACACTAGAGACCTGCCCAAGAATTGGCATGCACCAGAGGTTGATTTCCTATCATCTTTGTCACCAGCCCAATCTGAATCGGTGTAACCACACAGAGAGAAACTTGAACCCTTGGGATACCATAACCCAAAATTTGGGAATGCACCAAATATCGGAAGATTCGCTTGACCGCCACTAAGTGGCTTTCTTTAGGAGCGGCTTGGTACCTTGCACACACTCCTACACTTAACACGATATCGGGCCTAGATGCGCAGAGGTAAAGAAGAGAGCCGATCATGGATCGGTATACCTTTTGATCCACATCTTTACCCTTGGGATTGAGCTCAAGATGACACTTTGTTTGCATTGGGGTAGCAACGCCATTGAGATCCGTCATCTTGAACCTTTTGAGCATGTCTTGGATGTACTTAGCTTGATTAATAAAGGTTCCCTCTCTAAGTTGTTTTATTTCAAATCCAAGAAAAAACCTTAGCTCACCCATCATGGACATCTCAAACCTGTCAGTCATAAGCTTTGAAAATTCATCGTTAAAAGCTTGGTTAGTAGAGCCAAAAATAATGTCATCTACATAAAGTTGGCATACAAAAAGCTCCCCATTGACCTTCTTAGTAAAAAGAGTGGGATCGATTTGCCCAACTTCGAATCCACGGTCTAGCAAAAGCTCTTTAAGGTGCTCATACCACGCACGTGGGGCTTGTTTAAGGCCATAGAGCGCCTTATCGAGTTTGTAAACATGGTTCGGAAATTTGGGGTCCTCAAACCCCGGGGGCTGCTTGACGTATACTAACTCATGTAGAGGACCATTAAGGAAAGCGCTCTTAACATCCATTTGTTGTAACTTAAAATTATGATGGGCTGCATATGCAACAAGGATACGAATAGACTCAAGGCGAGCTACAGGAGCGTAGGTCTCGCCAAAATCAATTCCTTCTACTTGAGAGAATCCTTGAGCCACGAGTCGTGCTTTATTCCTCACAACAATGCCATTTTCATCCTGTTTGTTCTTGAAGATCCACTTGGTGCCGATAACATTGCGGCAATCCTTTGGCTTTTCTACGAGCTTCCAAACTTTGTTGCGTTCGAAGTTGTTTAATTCTTCATGCATTGCAACAACCCAATCGGGGTCTTCAAGAGCATCAAAAACCTTCTTTGGTTCAACCATGGAAATGTGAGCTTGATGATCACAGAAGCTAGCAAGCTCTCTTCGATTGGATACCCTTCGTCGTAGATCACCAACTACCTTGTCAAGAGTGTGACCTCTTAGTTCAAGGTTGCGATCCGCACGAGCCTTGCGACGGGCCTCAATATCCTTATTGTTTCTTGAAGGAGTGGATTCAATTGTTGTATCCTTGTCTTGATTACTGCATTGCCCTTGATCTTGGTCACCAGTACTGCCAGAAGATTGTTGCTGAGCATTTTCTTCAGGCCCGGATAATCCGCCCCTTGGAGGGGCCGGACTATCCGGCCTGGGAGGTGAAGTACCAGAACCATCTTCCTGAGAAAGCCTGACTGGAGTTGGAGAGCCATGGCCGGATAATCCGCCCCTGGGGGCCGGAGAATCCGGCCTGGGAGCTTCAGAGGTGTTGATTTCTCCTTCGGATCCCCTGATACAAGTTGGAGTGCCAGGGGCGGATTGTCCGCCCCTTGGAGGGGGCGGATAATCCGGCCTGGGACTACCATCTTGTCCAGGAGACTGATGATCTTCAGCAGGTTGCGGTGTTGGTGCAGAGTTTTCTCCAACAGTAGGAGCTTGTTGATCTTGTGAAGATGAGGGCTCCACTTGAGTGGAGCATTGTCCTTCCCGATCCGCCACAAGGGGTTCCTCAATGGGGCGGAAAAATCCCACGCCCATTCTTCTTATGGCATCTTGGGGTATTTCAACATCTGCATCACAAACATCAACTTGCCCTACAAAGGAGCCGTTATTTTCATCGAACTCCACACTACAAGATTCCACAACAATCCCAGTGAGCTTGTTGTAGACTCTATAAGTGTGGGATTCGGCACCGTAACCAACAAAAATACCTTCTAAAGCCTTGGATTCAAATTTTGACAAACGGACACCTTTAATAAGAAAGAAACACTTACACCCGAAAACCCTGAAGTATGAGATGTTGGGTTTGTTGCCGGTAAGTATTTCATATGGGGTCTTGTCCAAGATCTTCCGAAGGTAAAGCCGGTTTGATGAGTGACAAGCGGTTGATATGGCTTCAGCCCAAAAATTATAAGGAGACTTAAATTCAGCTATCATAGATCTTGCCATATCCATCAAAGTTCGGTTCTTCCTCTCGGCTACACCATTTTGTTGAGGTGTGTACGCAGCGGAATATTGGTGTCTAATCCCCTCTTCGCTAAGAAACTCGTTTAAAGTGTAGTTCTTTAATTCTGTGCCGTTGTCACTTCTAATTGCCAAGATGGGAACATTGTGTTGACGTTGAACTTCATTGGCAAAGTCGATGACAGTTTGTTGAGTCTCACTTTTCAGCTTGAAGAAATATACCCATGTATATCTTGAGTAATCATCGACGATGACCAAGCAATATTTCTTCCCACCAAGACTTGCATGAGAAGGAGGTCCAAATAAATCCACATGGAGTAATTCCAAGATCCTCTTCGATGACACAATAGTCTTCCTCTTGTGGGGAGAATCATGCATTTTTCCTTCAACACAGGCCCTGCAAACACGGTCTTTGGCAAAAGAGACATTGTCTTTTAGTCCAAGAATGTGGCCACCCTTTTGGAGACTTTGCAAAGTTCTCATGTTGACATGGGCTAAACGGCGATGCCATAGCCAGCCCACGTCGGCCTTTCCGAATAGACACATCGGACCCGAAGTGGTTTTCCCCGAGAAGTCCACCACATACAGGTCATTTTCGACGTATCCAACGAAAGCGACCTTTAGAGACTTGCTCCATAAGAGTACCACCAAATCATCATCGATAAAAACAACAAAACCCATCTTGCCAAGGGCACGTACAGAAAGAAGATTGTAGCCAAGGGTCTCAACAAGCATGACGTCCACGAGTGATATATCGTGGGCAACCACAACCTTGCCAAGACCCAATACCTGAGATTTAGACTTATCACCATAGGAGACTGTGATATTATCAAGATTTGGACGCATCTCCGTGATGATCTCCTTGCTTCCGGTCATATGACTAGTGCAGCCACTATCCAGCACCCATTTCGACCCACCGGAAGCATAGCCCTGCAAGAAAATTACTTCTTGGTTTTAGGTACCCATTTTTCAATGGGTCCTTTCATGTTAGTAACAAGGGTCTTTGGGACCCAAATAGACCAAGCAATATATTCATCAAAAGGACCAACATAATAAGCATAAACATCGCCATAATCATCACAAAAGAGTTCATAATTAGGATTATGAGACCCTGCAAAACCAATATCATTAGTCTTGTCTTTTATGACAACCTTCTCAGCAGTGTTTGTCTTTAATTGCACATTCTTGTTCTTGTTCTTCTTGGTTTTCTTCTTCTTGGACTTGGTGACATACCCAAGTCCCTCTTTACCATGATTTGACCTTTGCTTGTCAAGGACTTCATCAAGCACACCTTTTTCCTTTGTAGTGATGTCCTTGATCACTCCTTTTTCCACATTACCATTTTTCTTGTTACTATATGTTGAGTTGGACGAGCTAGGAGTATCATATTCGGCCAATCGACTTTGAAGCTGATCATGTGACTCATTGAGGATAGAGAACTCGTTTTTGAACGCCTTGTGAGCATTGTCAAGTTTCTCCAATTCCTCGGAGAGTCTATCATGAGCAGCCCCAAAGTCAATCCTTTCCTTCTTTAACTTCTTTGCCTTGGTGACCGCATTATCACGTTCCTTAACTAGTTTAGTCACAATCTCTTCATGTGACTCTTCCATAGACTCAAGCCTCTCTTCAAGAGAGACCCGAGCTTCTTCTTCTTCTTCAAGAGCATTTTTTAGGGATGCAATTTCCATTGCATCCTCCCTTTCAATTCTGCCCTTTTCTTCGAGGAGTGCTTCGTTTTGGGCCAACTGATCTATAAGAGCCTCAAAACGAACTTTGTGCTCACCTTGCAAGTTAGTATAGAAATAATCCAAGGCAATAATCTCTTCTTTAACCTTAAGACTAGCAGGATCATCCATGTCTATCATAGCCTTGGGAAAGGAAGAGTTAGAGGAAGTTACCTCGGAGCTTCTTGCCATGAGACAAGTAGGATTCTTGTTGACTATGTTTTCGTTTGGAGAGTCGAAGAGTGATGTTGATGTAGATGTGGTGGTGGCTATAGCAGCCACCTCTTGAGAGCTATCGTCCTCGTCCTCATCTTCACTCCCCGATGAATATTCTTCTTGAGCTACTAGAACAATCTTTGGTTGCTTCTTGAAAGGAGCATTTTTCTTTACAAACTGTTTCTTACGTGGAGCTTTTGATTTGTCTTTGAGAATGAGTCTTCCTCCATTATCCTCTCTACTTTGATATGGAAACTCAGCTACGAAGTGCAACCGGTCACCACAATTAAAGCATGTTCTCAGCTTGGGACCATTTTCTTTTCTTCCATAGGCTCCACTTTTGCGATCTAGTTCAGCTTTAGCCTTGGCTGGATCTTTCCAAAAGTTTCTTGCATAAAGAGCCAAGTATTGTCCGTGGATCCTTTTTATATCTTCGGGACAGTCCAGGCCTTCTACCGCATATTCATCATGATCAATCACACTAGTCTTCAAAGCCATGTTGACCCCCTTTTGCATCCCCATAGCTCGAGCACGAGCATCTTCGGCATTCTTGGCAGCCACTTTGAATGCGGCCATTTCTTGCATTACCTCATTGGATGACATGAGGTGATAATTGTGCCTACCTTGGAGACTTTTCAAATCTGTGGGCTCAAATGGCATAAGAGCACTGACATACTTGCGCTTGATCCAAGCATCATCAACATGAGCTGCGCCGTGGTTTCTGAAGGTAGTAGCTATTGCCTTGAGCCTCCTATACATGTCCTCGTGGTCTTCTCCATCCAGCATATAAAATCCTGCAGCTTCATTGCTCAAGGCATCATATCTATTCCTTCTCATACTTTCATTTCCGATGAACAACTCGGTAAGGGCATCCCAAGCTTCTTTAGCTGTGCTAAGATGCTGAATGTGTGGCATGTCTTTATCACCCACACCAAGCTGTATCATGTGTAGAGCTGTAGCATTGAGTTGGCTATCGACCACTTCTCTCCTTGTGAGATTGTTAGGATTTCCAACGTGAAGACCATTTTCGATGATTTTCCACAACTCTATGGAGGAACTGCACACATGAGATTTCATCAAAAATTGCCATTGAGAGAAAGTAGAAGCTGATAATTTGGGTGGATCACCCCTATTATGTATGTGTGGGTGAGGAATAGGCGGATGAGGGGAATACACATGAGAAACCTCATTGTATCCATCCTTACCGCTATCCTTTTTCGAGGAGGAGCTCTTACTAGTATCATCACCTACCGCTTCGTTCTCTTTGGAAACAGTTTTACCCGTTTCCTTGGATTGCGGAGTGGTATCCTCAGAGTTAGATGGAGGTGATGCTGCGGATGTGGAGAGACGCATTATCAATTGACGCATCTCCTCCATCTTAGCCTCCATTGAACTCACCAAGGTTGTTTCCAACGTCTTGAGATCGTTCATGGTGACTACCTCTGGAGCATCACTCCCATCTCCCTTGGAACCCATACTTCTCTTAGGCGGTTAAGCCCGAAATAAGAGCCGAGGCTCTGATACCAATTGAAATGGATCGTATGGGCACCTAGAGGGGGGGGGGTGAATAGGTGCTAACCATTTTTTAATACCTTTTCAATTTTAGGCTTGACACAAAGTAAATTCTCTAGATATGCAACTACGAGAATTTCCCTATATGAAACCCTAACTACTAAGCACGTAAAGGAGGAGCGAGGAAACCGTAGTGGAGCACGCGGAGACACAGGGATTTGTTTTACCGCAGTTCCTTCCTTGTTAAGGGAAGTACATCTGCGTTGGAGGGGTGGGCGGTTCTAAGACCACCACGCCACAATAGGCCTCACCCTATTCTCCGATGGATCTCGCCACGAGAGGCCTGATCCACCTTCTCCACTATTGGATCCCTTCGAGGCGGGAACTGGTGCCTTTTACAACACTATCGGGGCACACACCCACAACCGAATTGGGGGCTCCCGGAATGACAACAAGCTGTCACAAAAACAAGGTTTATCAATATAAACAAAAACGAGGATCTAGATCTTTGCAAGAAATACTAGATCGGAGGTTCTCCAAATGAATGGAGAGGAGATGAAGCGCTTGATTGCTGATGATGAAGATCGAGTTCTCCTCCTTCGATTCCCCAAGGGATGGGGCCTTTGGGTGGATCTAGGTGGAGCACTCTTGTATGAAGTTTTGAGATCCGATCTGTTCCTTTTCGAGATGAATCAAGAGATCTGACAGGAGGGGGATTGTTGGCTTAAATACCCCCTCCCCAGATCTGGCCGTTGCCCAACTTTGGGGGCGGATTATCCGCCCCCGCTTGGGGCGGATTATCCGCCCCCTGGGAAAATTCCGCCCCAAGGGCGGATTCTCCGGGGGAAACTCCGCCCCCTCTCTGGGGCTTGCGCCTTGGTGAAGCTTGGAGAAAATCTTGGGGGGCGGATAATCCGGCCCCCCTGAGGGGCGGATTATCCGGCGAGGCCGGAAAGTCCGGCCGAAACTCCGCCCCCTCTCTGGGGCTTGTGCCTTGGCGATGAGCAGGAGGGGCGGATTATCCGCCCCCCTGAGGGGCGGATTATCCAGCCATGCCGGAAAGTCCGTCCAAAATTCCGCCCCCCTTCTGGGGCTTGCGCTTGCTTGGGCAGAGGGAGGGGCGGATTATCCGCCCCTGGTGGGGCCGGATTATCCGCCCCCAAAGGCAGAGTTCTGATCTGCAACACTTCAACACACATTAAAAGATCCTTGGTATTGTTATCTAACACTCAAAACACTAGGGATTAAGAAATGTACTTTCAATAATTATGCACACAGGAGGAGGAAAAGAACAGAACTGCTGAGGCGCATAGAAGTTCAGAATCAACACTGATGGCCCCCAGGCCCTAGGAGTTCATGCAGGTTTGAGCACAGGATCTACTTTGATCTGTTTTGCCTACATGCCCAAGCGCACACGTTTTGGTCAGCAAAGCGATAAGGTCATGGCATCCCTGGTCTCCTTTGTTTATTATTTTCTTCACGACATGAAGCAGCAAGACACAACTTCACACTTCCAGAGATCGGGAATTCTCTTTGTAAAATCCGTTTTGCACTCAATATACTTTTCTCACGTTTTGCTTTCTATATTTTTGGCGACAGATCAAATGACGATAAACACCCCGGCTTGAAAAACGATGCTGCTCTTTTATTCCGGACAAAAGTGATGCTTTAGGCAGCTCTGTGCATGCATGATCATCAAAGAAAAAATAGTAGTAAAGCATATACTCCCTCCGTTTTAAAATATAAGATGTTTTAGGTTTATGAAGAAGATGAATCTAGACTTATTTTAGTATATAGATTCATCCTAAAGTTGAGTGAACCTAGATACTAAAACAAGTCTATATTCATTTTCTTCACAAACCTAAACCGTCTTATATTTTGAAACTGAGGGAGTACATCGGTGAGGGACTATAAAAATATAAGCATCCCTATTTGTGAAGAGAGCATGAGTTAAGGACTCCGAAGGTCATCAGGGAAGGCATATCTCTGTGCAGCCCCAGTGGTGTGCTCTACGAGACAATTCTTAGCCGGTGCAACGCACGGGCTGGAATTCTTAATTTTTTCAAAAATTTATTTCATTGAGATAATCTAAAATTCAAAATGGGTTTAATTGGTTAAATTAAAAAAGTTAATCAAAAAACTTCGTTACCTAATTATTACCTAAATAAGGATATTTAGTAAAATAAAAAAAGGTTGAATCTCAAACCATAAAGATAGAGATATAATGATTCAAGGTACGGTAGATTTACAAAAGTATTGATGAATAAAACAACTAAATAGATTCTGAAGAAGTTTACATAGCACAAACAAAATAACACAAGACATGTCTCAAATCTCAAACCAACCATGCCAGTTGGAACTCGGGTCCTATTTATAGGCCACACCGAAATGAATAGATGTGAGAGCCGCTAGCCTTAGGAGTTACGAATCAATTAGCATTAGGCTAGTCATAATAGGAGTACATTCACATGCAACGCTAACTAGGTATTTTGATGACATGACATATCAATTAATGAGAAAAGAGAGTCTTGTGGTAACTAGCTATGTTATCATAACATTACACACTTTAAGACAATATGAGTCTATAAACTAATAAATAAGTCATTCTAAGTTACTACCACTAAGTTTCTATATACTATGAAGGTACTAACCTAGACTAGTAATTTATACATGTTACTAGTCTTTATTACTCTCCACTATAACCAGCATTAGATTCTAACAAGGCAGTTAGTACAATTCTAAGAATATTCCATTTAGCAGATAGATAGAATATTTGTGTTGCCCAAATGCTATACACAATGAACAGTGCCTACATCTATTACAGATGACGCAAAACACGTGTAACAAGCATTGTAAACACCCATTCAAGACCTATAAATACCTAAACGAATCCACCGATAAACTACTATTTTCACTTTCGATCTCTTTGTTATACTTTATATACATAAAACTTGTACCTTATGTTGCATATAAAATAAATTTTAAAACCTTGATAAATTCAAGACTTTGCATGCTCTCCTTGGTCATCATGGAATAAGTATGATGAGAAAAACTATAAATTTTTTTGTTGGTCACAATTTAACAATTATAAGATTTGGTGCATTTGCTATGGGGAAACTACTAATTAAGCCAACCTATCTCAAAATAAAAAATGATCCACTTAATGTTTTTTGAAGAAAATCAAGAACATATATGTGGTTCAACAGAACCTCTATCTGAACCATTTAGATACTTCATGGTGCTAATTGATGCATCCACTAGACGGTCACATATGTGTTTATTATCCGCATGTAACCCTGCATTTGCCAAGTTAATTGCTTAAATTGTCAAATTATGAGCAAATCATCCTAAACACAAGATAAAAACAATAAGAATAGATAATACCACTGAATTTAGTTCACATGCATTTAATGATTGTTGTATGACTTTTGTTATCCATCTAGAACATTCAGTATCTTATGTTCATACTCAAAATGGAGTCGCAGAATCTTCAATCAAACGAGTAAAGTTAATTGCTAAACTACTATTGTAGACTTACAATATACCAACCTCTTATTGGAGACATGTGGTTTTACACACCACAGATCTGATACAAGTCAGACCAACTGCATATCATGAAACTTCTCTGTTTCAAATAGTAGGAGGCAATTAGCCAAGTATTTCCCACCTAAGAAAATTCGGTTGTGCTGTATACGTACCAATATCACCACCGAAACATACTTGTGAAGGGGTTCCAGTGCAGAAAACAAAAATTCCTAACACTGAGATATATCTATGCAGATATAAAGTAACGGGAGGAATTTGATGTTCATACCCGTAACGCCCCACTTTTAGATAATTATATATTAGGGTTTCGATTGGGCATTGCATGAGCATCATATTTGAAATTGTGCATTGAAGAAATATACAAAACCCTAAACCCTAGTTTCCTCTCTCTCTCAAAACAATTCAAAGTGGTTTGAATTTCAAAAGTATCAAAATATTTAGAGCCCAAACTGAGTAAAAGGGGCCCCATAGTATTTTAGATATTTTACAAACTCCCTGGTATTTTTGAAATACTCAAAACAGAAATGAATTTGAAAATATACAAACAGAAATGCAAAACAGAAAAAGAAAAAGGATTTGCAAAATAAAAACAGAAACCAGATAGCAGCCAGGCCGTGCAGCCCAGCCGGCCCGACTTCCTCTTCTCCCTTCCTTCTGCACGTGCGCAGCCGCCAGCAACCGCCGCGGCCCATCCTTGGCCCAAGCCGGTCCGTACCTCTTCGACGTGCCTCTTCTTTCTTCTTCCTCGCGACGAACCGAAGCTGCTCGCTGTCCGTGCGCCGGCCGTCGATCGTCGCCGCACCAAGATCCTCGCCCCACCGCCCTTGGAGCTGAGGATAAGACCCCCTACACTGCCCTCTCTCGCCTTATCCTCTTTTCCCTCTCCCTCTCGCTCTCTAGAGCTCGTTCCCGCAGAGCTTCGTAACCCTAGCCAACGAATCGCCATCGCTCCGACCGTCTCCGAGATCCGCTGAGCACGCTGGAAGGACTGCCTCGTCCACCTTGTCCTTTAGCCCCTACTCGCGTGACCCGGCATGCCCCGAGGTGTCCCAATCGGAAGCTCCTCCCCGAACTCCGGCCATCGTCCCCGTCGCCGATTCCGGCCGCGTCCGACCTCGCCCGGCCTCGCCAAACCCTCCTCTGCACTCGCGGTGAGCTTCTGTTCCTCCTGGTACCCCTAGTGCCCCCTCTTGGTTCCTGTATCGGGCCCGCGCCATTCGTCGTCCGCCGCCACCACAGTAGGTCGTCGCCGGCGCCGCTACGGTAACCCAAAAATGGCAGCACCGCTACAGTAACCCAAAAATGGCAGCGCCGCTCCTAAACGACTTCCTGCACTCGCCCGCGTCCGACGCACCCACCCACGCCGTCCCGAGAGCCCCCTGACGCCGTCCCCGTCCTCCACCTGGGAGCCAGCCAGGCTGACGTCGTGCTGGCGTCATCATGACGTCAGCAGCGCGCGGTCAGCTCTGGTCAAACCCAGGTTGGGCCCATCCTTGCCCACGTGGACACTGAGGTGGCCACGGGCCCCTCTGTCAGTCACTGTGGCTAGGTACGTCCGCGGTGTAAGAGGTTTAACCAACTTTTAATAATTTCAGAAAAAGGATAAATCTTATAAATTTAATAAGTAATTATATATAAGTCAGAAATATATGTATAATATATCAAAATGTTCAGAAAAATGAGAGCTATCTCTTTAAGCTGTAATCATGCATTGTTCAACAACTTTCATAGCAAGTTTAATTAGAACAACCTAGTAACCCTAATAGGTGACTCCGGAGTTTTCCCCGAGTTAGGGTTTGTACCCCTCGGAACCCCGATTAAATTGTCGAGCATGTTTTAGGGTTTCAATTTCATACAATTGAACTTGTCATATCATCATACTTGCTTGAGCATTGCACCAATGCCATGTGTTGATTGTTTCCCTTTTATTTCTGATGTTTGGTTCTTCCCGGTAGAATACAATATCGAGATCGGGATCGAAGCCCGAGGACAACACCACCGAAGATCGAAGATCGACGAACAATACTTGACCAACTATGACCAAGTCAAGTACAAGATTCCCGATGATCTGCTTATTGGTTAGCAACAGGCAAAGGCAAGCATAGCCCCACCATGATATAATCCTATGTTTTTTTGGAAAGCATTTCAATTACTGCCATGATGCATACGATTCTACTATGGTCTTTTATCGATATATAGAGTATCCTATCTATTGCATTACTCCCTTTGAGCTTATATTACCTGATCCACTGCTCCTAGCATAACTAGGTTTGGTTGTGTGCACTGCTAGAGCTTTTACATGTGTCTGCTTAGCCATGCATAGTTGTCAATTCTGGTCCATCCAGATGATGTATCAGATGCAGAGAATCTAGTATGATAGGAGAACGTGATGAGATGATATCAGAGGTGATATGATTTAAAACATGCTAAGGCTTGTATGGGAGGCCACGGTGGGATGTGGTTTTTCTAGTCTCATGCTCGCCACCACTAGGACCTGAGTTCTAGCCTTTGGAACCAAGACGAGCGTGCAACCACACGGGGCCTGGACAACCTTACGAGTAACTAACTTTCCTAGTAGATTCCATGACTCACATAGTTCGGGCGTTCCATTCAACATATGCATAGAAAATCTTTTGAATGATTTGCCGGGTGAAGATGGTGCATTCATAACAGGTAGGGAAGCGTGGACCGGGTTGCTTGGGGTCGATGGAGCCCCTGTTAACCAACATCGCCACACATATTTAAGTACCGGCTTCGGAATTGACCCGTTACGGCGGAACCATACTTATTGCATGACTCATGGTCTCGGAGAAAGCAAGGTAAAGGTCGTGTCTAACCACCCTCTGCCGGCCTTCCAAGGAAGAGGGCTATTATAGTGGCATTAAGAGAAGGTTAGTACGTGTGGGTAAAGTTGTACACCCGTGCATAGTAATAATATTTTCGAAAAGCCGTGTTCACAGTTATGAACGCTTGGTGACCAGATTCTAAGATCATAGAGAACTATAACCTAATCGTAAAACTTGGCAGATCAATGTGTGCTTAAGGATGCTTCCTCATGGGTACGAGGGAGTGATCCTAGTTCAGATGATGATGATTTGGTGGATATCAAAAGATGATGATCAATACTTTGGAGATGTCGCTCTCTTATCCCTTTTTAAAATATTCTAAATAGATGAGCTTCTTCCCCCTCTTGTTTTATAAACAAAAGATGGCTTTATGCAAAACAACTCCACCAACCATAAGTCTTGCAGAGTACACCATGTACTCACCCTTGCTTTGTTGATACTTTTGGCAGAGTAAGTGTTCCTCTGAAGACGAGAGTTCTGTACTACATCGATACCGACGAGTAGCTTGGGGTTCCCGGCCGACAGTCTGGAATCTATGGGCTGGGACATCATCGTTATGCTTCAGGCCTCTTAGGCCCTTTGTTAAGTTTGCTATACTTAATGGCATAATTTTCCTTCCGTTGTTTGATGTTTGTGGTCAGTGACCTCTGCTTGTAATAATTTGGTTCTCTGCTCAGTTATGAGCTTGCTGTAATAAAATTTTGTGTCATAGGGTCACTGCCATGTTACCGATTCTTCACTGGATATTCTCGAGATCAAGGTTAAGCTTATTTCAGACGGAGGTCTGGGATTTGTTTAGCCCTGATCTCGAGGGTGTCACAGGTTTTGGTATCAGAGCAGTACCGACTGTAGGAAAACCTTGCTATCGGTCGATGTTGAGTCTAGTGCTTGTGAAAACTATTTTAAAGATGAAAAGTATTTGAGAAAACTCTAGTATGCTTCTTTTACTCCTTACCCAGTTTCGTTCTAACTCTGGGTCATCTTATCTAGTGTTGATTTTGGAAAAGTTTGATATCTCTTCTTGTCTTTCAAAACTTAGGTGCCTCCTTGGCATGTCGCTTCTAAGCCAGTTGACCTACTCTATAGTTGTGTGTGTTGTGAATTCCTTGTTTCTGTTTTCTCTTGCTCATCTGAGAGATTCCTTTCTAACATGATCTCTCTATCCTTTGGGACCCACAATATTATATTGTTGTATCTGTAGTGTTCTGTTCTAGGCTTCGAGGTTTCCTTTCGCCTCGAGTGCCTCCTTTTCGTTTGTTGGGTACTTCAGAAGTCGTTCCTTCTTCTAGAAGCTACCTCGTGATCACTATCTTGTAGTGTACATTATGTCACTCAAGAAGTAGTTACTCCTTTCTCGGGTTTTAACCCTTGGAATTGAACCTAAGATCCCGGATTGTGCTGGATTCTAGTGTTGTGAATCTGGTACATGACGCTGATCTTTAACCCAAGACCCATTCCTTTGACCCCTGTCGTTAATGTTCATACATTACCTCAGGATGGCTGGTACTATAGATTATAGCCTTCAAGCTTGTGGTTTTTGTCGCAATTGAATTGCGACAATAAAGGACTTCCCCTACCACATGTTATGGCAGATGTTCTTTAACAGAACCAAATAGATCACGACAAGAGTACTCCTCGTGAGTCTCGTCTATACTCGTGACTCTGCCACACCTTTTCCCTTCCTTGCATTGGTTTTCGGAAGATTGTTAATCTATGCATTCACATCTCGGGATTCTAACCTGAGCATGTTCCTTCCCCCTTGTTGTGTTCTGACCTTTTCCTACCAGTTGGTAGCCAAGTAGTAAATGTGCATTGGTGTCTTCCGATGCAAGATACTCTTGTGGTCCATCAAGACAAACCATTTCAGAATGTCTAGGAGAAACAAACTCCAGTACCTAGTCATATCTAGGACAAGGTCAAATCAAACTCAGTTCCACCTTAAAACTCAGTTCCAAGGACTATCTTGAGGGTGTTTCTTCTCGTGATGTTTCTCTTGAGTACATCTTCATGTCCTTTGATCTGACCAATACTTTTGCCTTGTTCAAGCAACATGTGAGTCCATCTTTTTGGAGTGTCTTGATAAGTTTGTTGTCGAGCCCATCGATGACATCCTCATCTTCTCCATAATATATTTGGTTCATATGGAACATTTGGCATCAACGTTGGAAACTTTCGAGAACCATCCTCGAGTCATCTCGAAGTATGTGATCTGGATGTTAGAAGAGACCTTCTCTAGTTCATGTACAGTTGTTGAAAGATGTCGCCGTGGATTCGAGTAGAGTTAACTCCGTTCCCTAATGACACATGTGTGTTGGATTGATAGTACCTTATATGTGCGCAGTTGTCTTTCGACAAGTTGCTAAATGCATGGATCTAGCAATCTAGCTCATCTTTTGGAGCTTGACACTGTAGTCCATATCTTGAGAATCTAGTAACTTTACCTTTCGGTAAATGTTGCAAACTTTCTATTCGGACATGCTGAGTCTAAAATGTCATTTCACTTAACCAAAGCTGAATCTCAAGCAGTAATGATGGTTGGTGTCCCTCAAGGTTTTGACATAGGTCTCATAGCAAGTCTGGCAAAATTGATGTAATGGTTGACATACCTAGCCGGAAAGACCTTTTGCCATATTCTCTTGATTCAGCAGTAACAACCACTCTTCATGAGGCTTCTTCTATAGTTGATTATAGGAATTATGCTTATGGTTCCTTTGAATCCGAAGTCTGACCTTTACTCGATGTTTGATTTCTCAAACATTAAGGAGAACATCTAAAGTAGTGTTGCTGGATGTCTCTCGGTCGATCCTCCGGACCATTTATGTTGGCAAGCATCTTGTTGTGCCAAATAATTGAAGTCTGAGAATGAAGTTTCTTTCTTCTCATGTCATCAGGAATCTTCTTACCTACTCATCTAGTGGTGTAAAGTGATATCATGATCTTTGGCGAAGATTTTGATATACCTGGATGAATAAAGAGTTTCCTTCGTTTTCTCAACCATGTTTTAAGAGTGACTACGATTTTGGTAATTAGAAGTTCCTCTTGCTACATGTTCCTTGCGACTCTTGTGAGTCCTCTCCACAAAACACCTTTCTGTCTTGACCCTCTGTTGAATGAAAAGTGATCCTTCTGTATCAAAAGTAGTTCAACAGCTTGGTTTTGTTGATCCATATCTCTGCAACCTAATATCTCTACTTAAGCCATTTAGTAGAGGTTCCTCATCGAAGTCTGTGTTATGTTATTTCCTTTGGAAGCTTTCCTTTTCAGAAGATTCAAAATCTCATGTAAGTTCCATGGTCTCAATCCTTATGAAGACCAGTTTTCTAACAACTAGAAACCATCTCCTCTTGTATCCTCCGTTACCTTGATGTGTTTCATGTCGCCATCTCAGAGTTGTTTCTGAACACTCCATCCATGAGTTGACCATGAGATACTCGGTGTGTTGTTTAGTGTGTTTCCCTCTTATCTTTAGAGTGACCCTGTTCTTTTTCTCTCCTTGTCTCTCTTCCTACCTTTGGAATCTCGGGTCGAGATTCTCGTAAGGGGGATAGAGCTGTAACACCCCACTTTTAGATAATTATATATTAGGGTTTCGATTGGGCATTCCATGAGCATCATATTTGAAATTGTGCATTGAAGAAATATACAAAACCCTAAACCCTAGTTTCCTCTCTCTCTCAAAACAATTCAAAGTGGTTTGAATTTAAAAAATTATCAAAATATTTGGAGCCCAAACTGAGTAAAAGGGGTCCCATGGTATTTTAGATATTTTACAAACTCCCTGGTATTTTTTAAATACTCAAAACATAAATGAATTTGAAAATATACAAACAGAAATGCAAAATAGAAAAAGAAAAAGGATTTGCAAAATAAAAACAGAAACCACATAGCAGCCAGGCCGTGCAGCCCAGCCGACCCAACTTCCTCTTCTCCCTTCTTTCTGCACCTGCGCAGCCGCCAGCAACCGCCACAGCCCATCCTCAGCCCAAGCCGGCCCGTAACTCTTCGACGTGCCTCTTCTTTCTTCTTCCTCGCGACGAACCGAAGCTGCTCGCTGTCCGTGCGCCAACCATCGATCGTCGCTGCACCAAGATCCTCGCCCTGCCGCCCTTGGAGCTGAGGATAAGACCCCCTACGCTGCCCTCTCTCGCCTTATCCTCTTTTCCCTCTCCCTCTCGCTCTCTGGAGCTCGTTCCCGCAGAGCTCCGTAACCCAAGCCGACGAATCATCGTCGCTCCGACCATCTCCGAGCTCCGCTGAGCATGCTGGAAGGACCTCCTCATCCCCCTCGTACTTTATCCCCTACTCACGTGACCCGGCATGCCCCGAGGCGTCCCAATCGGAAGCTCCTCCCCGAACTCCGGCCATTGTCCCCGTCGCCGATTCTGGCTGCGTTTGACCTCGCCCGGCCTCGCCGACCCCTCCTCTGCACTCGCGGTGAGCTTCTGCTCCTCCTGGTACCCCAGTGCCCCCTCTTGCTTCCTGTATCGGGCCCGCGCCATTCGTCGTCCGCCGCCACCGCAGTAGGTCATCGCCGGCGCCGCTACGGTAACCCAAAAATGGCGGTGCCGCTCCTAAACGACTCCCCGCACTCGCCCGCGTCCGACTTGCCCACCCAGGACGTCCCGAGAGCCCCCTGATGCTGTCCCCGTCCTCCACATGGGAGCCAGCCAGGCTGAGGTCGTGTTGGTGTCATCATGATGTCAGCAGCGTGCGGTCAGCTCTGGTCAAACCCAGGTTGGGCCCATCCTTGCTCACGTGGACACTGAGGTGGCCACGGGCCCCTCTGTTAGTCACTGTGGCTAGGTACGTCTGCGGTGTAAAAAGTTTAACCAACTTTTAATAATTTCAGAAAAAGGATAAATCTTATAAATTTAATAAGTAAGTATTTATAAGTCAGAAAAATATGTACAATATATCAAAATGCTCAGAAAAATGAGAGCTATCTCTTTAAGCTGTAATCATGCATTGTTCAACAACTTTCATAGCAAGTTTAATTAGAACAACCTAGTAACCCTAATAGGTGACTCCAGAGTTTTCCCCGAGTTAGGGTTTGTACCCCTCGGAACCCCGATTAAATTGTCGAGCATGTTTTAGGGTTTCAATTTCATACAATTCAACTTGTCATATCATCATACTTGCTTGAGCATTGCACCAATGCCATGTGTTGATTGTTTCCCTTTTATTTCCGATGTTTGGTTCTTCCCGGTAGAATACGATATCGAGATCGAGATCTAAGCCCGAGGACAACACCATCGAAGATCGAAGATCAACGAACAATACTTGACCAACTATGACTAAGTCAAGTACAAGATTCCCGGGGATCTTCTTATTGGTTATCAATAGGCAAAGGCAAGCATAACCCCACCATAATATAATCCTATGTTTTTTCGAAAGCATTTCAATTCCTGCCATGATGCATACAATTCTACTGTGGTCTTTTATCGATAGATAGAGTATCCTATCTATTGCATTACTCCCTTTGAGCTTATATTACCTGATCCACTGCTCCTAGCATAACTAGGTTTGGCTGTGTGCACTGCTAGAGCTTTTACATGTGTCTGCTTAGCCATGCATAGCTGTCAATTCTGGTCCATCCAGATGATGTATCAGATGCAGAGAATCTAGTATGACAGGAGAACATGATGAGATGATATCAGAGGTGATATGAGTTAAAACATGCTAAGTCTTGTATGGGAGGCCACGGTGGGATGTGGTTTTTCTAGTCCCATGCTCGCCACCACTAGGACCTGAGTTCTTGCCTTTGGAACCAAGACGAGCGTGCAACCACACGGGGCCTGGACAACCTCACGAGTAACTAACTTGCCTAGTAGATTCCATGAGTCTCATAGTTCGAGCGTTCCACTCGACATATGCATAGAAAATCTTTTGAAAGATTTGCCGGGTGAAGATGGTGCATTCATAACAGGTAGGGAAGCGTGGACCGGGTTGCTTGGGGTCGATGGAGCCCTTGTTAACCAAGATCGCCTCACATCTTTAAGTACTGGCTTCGGGATTTGACCCATTACGGGGGAACCATACTTATTGCTTGATTCATGGTCTCGGTGAAAGCAAGGTAAAGGTCGTGTCTAACCACCCTCTGCCGGCCTTCCAAGGAAGAGGGCTATTACTAGTGGAATTAAGAGAAGGATAGTATGTGTGGGTAAAGTTGTACACCTTTGCAGGGTAATAATATTTTCGAAAAGCCGTGTTCACGGTTATGAACGTTTGGTGACCAGATTCTAAGATCATAGAGAACTATAACCTAATCGTAAAACTTGGCAGATCAATGTGTGCTTAAGGATGCTTCCTCATGGGTACGAGGGGGTGATCCTAGTTCAGATGATGATGATTTTGTGGATATCAAAAGATGATGATCAATAATTTGGAGATGTCGCTCTCTTATCCCTTTTTAAAATATTCTGAATAGACGAGCTTCTTCTCCCTCTTGTTTTATAAACAAA
The DNA here is from genome assembly GCA_910589765.1 of Avena atlantica. Classification (NCBI taxonomy): domain Eukaryota; kingdom Viridiplantae; phylum Streptophyta; class Magnoliopsida; order Poales; family Poaceae; genus Avena; species Avena atlantica. Next base: position 197,358,647 of record OU342738.1, on the reverse strand, counting down.
AGATGGCTTTATGCAAAACAACTCCACCAACCATAAGTCTTGCGGAGTACACCCTGTACTCACCCTTTCTTGGTTGATACTTTTGGCTGAGTAAGTGTTCCCCTGAAGACGAGAGTTCCGTACTACATCGACACCGACGAGAAGCTTGGGGTTCCCGGCCGGCAGCCTGAAATCTATGGGCTGGGACGTCATCGTTATGCTTCAGGCCTCTTAGGCCCTTTGTTAAGTTTGCTATACTTAATAGCATAATTTGCCTTCCGTTGTTTGATGTTTGTGGTCAGTGACCTCTGCTTGTAATAATTTGGTTCTCTGCTCAGTTATGAGCTTGCTGTAATTAATTTTTGTGTCGTAGGGTCACTGCCGTGTTACCGATTCTTCACTGGATATTCTCGAGCTCAAGGTTAAACTTAGTTCAGATGGAGGTCTGAGATTTGTTTAGCCCTGATCCCGGGGGTGTCACAATACCCTTGAAGGCCCATATAGGTGGGCTTCCCTTTTAATTAATTAAAAATATATCAAAGTAAATAATAGCGCTAGATTGTTTCGGTCCAAACTGTTATCCACATCTCCACAATTCTTTTCGGCCATGGGATGTGGACGATCAACGGCTGAAAATCGTCGCCCGGACCTGAATTTTACTTCAATCCCGCGCCCGAAGATCTTTGGCGTCCATTTTTGACCCAGAAACATGTCATGGGAATGGACACGACAATCGTTACCAGGGGTAGCGATTGAGTTGAAGTAGGGTAAGAGCAAGTTGCCATCCTCGGATCGAGATTGAGGGCATGACACAGAGTTTACCTAGGTTCGGCCCCCATAGGGTAAAGACCTACTTCCTGCTTGCCTGTATTGATGGCGAGTGAAATTACAGGGTGGGCGAACTCGGTGTATGGGCAGCGAGTCGCATGGATGGGGTAGCTAATAGCTAGTGAGTATAATGGAAACCCTAGGGAGGCTTATGTAGGGGTGCCTCGCTAGGGTTTTATATGATCTCAACCGAATCAGTAAGGGTTTCGGGAGGTTGACCTAATACAAATGGGCCTTGATTCCGTCTTGGGCCTTCGCATCCATTCGCCGGTCTTTACCAAGGCCTTTATATCAGTCGCCATCATTTCTAGCCCGCTTGAAATCGTCTTGGGCCAGTTGCTTCTTGCCTTCGTGGATACCCCGATTGGCATATCCCCATCAGTAGTCCCCGAGTACATCAGGGGTTTGGCATAGAAGTCAACTTGGCAGTCGGAGTAGGCAAATCCAGGTGGACGCCTAATCAAATCGGTGACGAACTCCTCCAATGAAGGGAGAAGATTTTGTTCTCCAGTCGCAGCTATGGTGAATCCTTTTCTTTAAGTCGTATCGCCCAACCGATTGGATTAAGCGAGTGGTACAGGCGAGTGGTCAATTTGACCGAAGTTGGACCGTTTAGCACGGTCAAACTAGCTGTTAGTTAATTATTAATGGTAACTTTAGCGAAATCACCACGAAGCAATGGCTAACTCCGCTACCGGTGGGCGATACCTTTATATAAAGCGCAAGGTGACGTGGCAAGCAGATATCACCCACTCTCCCTTTCCTCCTTTGTCTTCTCCACCCGTTCCTGCCCCCGATCCGAATCTCCATTTCCACTCACATCCATGGCGCCTACGTGGGACAAATCCAAGTGCAACACTGCGTTACCGCAGTCCTTTCAGGATGCAGGTATCCTGATCAAGGGAAGCTGACGCATTCCGTAGGCGAGCGAGAGTGAGCCACTGCATTGCCCGAGAGAATTCAACTCCTTCATTAGCCACCTAGAGCGCGACTTAGGATTCCCTACCTCCATCTTCGTTAGGCGATTTCTTCACTTCTACCGGATCAAACTTTCTGACCTGGGACCGTATAGCGTCGAGCAGCTGGCGGTCTTCATCGCCTTCTGTGAGTGCTACCTTGGATGCCGCCCATACTTCTCACTATGGATTGATATTTTTCATGGCCGGGCCAGTCGCGAGGGTAAAGGAGGGCCTAAAATCGTAACAGGCGGCCTCACCTTTCAAGTGAAGTCCGGTGCCAAGTTCTTCAAGATGCCGCTGCGAAAGAAGGCAGCCAGTGACTGTAAAAGATTCTGGTTCTACGCCAAGGAGTTACCCCAGTCGGAGAAGTGGTGATCCCCGTGTATACTAGAGAGTGGAGCAACTCGCGCCGCCTATCAGTGAAGAAGCTTTCTCGAGCGCAAAGGGCGACCGTAGCAGACATGTTGGCTCGGATGGCCGAGCTAGAGGAGGCAGGTTTGAAGACAATCATCCTGTTTAACTGTTGGCTCGGACGATGACTGGTGCCGCTGGCGACCCGAGCCCACTGGATGTATGAGTACACTGGCCCATCCAATACTACTCGGACTAGCCAAGAGCAGTGGGTCATGGAGGACTATGCCGCAACCCTCAAAAAGAGCACGGACGCGCCCTTCACCGATATTCACGAGGGTCCTACTCCGTTTATGCTGAACAAAAGGCTGGCCCCCAAGGTAAACTTCTGCCCCTTGACTTCACTTTAATTCCGACCCGTTATAACCAAATCACCATATTACTTTTGCTTCTGCAGAAGTTCCAGTTGCTATAAGATTGGCTGCCCCCGCTTGATGAAGAGGTGCCCGAAGAACTCCTTGATGATGGAGGAGACGAAAACCCTCCAATGAGGAGGGAGAAATCGAAGAAGCCGAGGAGGATCCCGAGATAGCCTCGGTGAGCCGAAAGACACGTGGCCAACTGAGTGATGTCTACGCACGCTTCTATTCTTATAGGCAGTGTTGGGCCTCCAAGTGCAGAGGTTTGTAGAACAGCAGCAAGTTTCCCTTAAGTCGATTACCCAAGGTTTACCGAACTCAGGGAGGAAGTGGTCAAAGGTATCCCTCTCAAGAAACCCTGCAATCAAGATACAAGAAGTCTCTTGTGTCCCCAACACACCCAATACACTTGTTAGGCTTATAGGTGCACCAGTTCGACGAAGGGATAGTGAAATACAAGTAGTATGGATGATTATAAGACAACGATGCCAGAAAAGAGCTTGACGAGCAGGAAGAGACTAAAGCAATTTGAAATAAAGATGGAAGCAAGCAAACATGTAGCAGGACTAGTTGTAAACGGTGTTTCAATGCTTAGAAACAAGGCCTAGGGATCATACTTTCACTAGTGGACACTCTCATATAAATATCTTCTCTTCATGATACTACTCTAAACTACTCTCCGGTTGGACAACTCTAATCCACGGTAGGGCTACAAAAGCACTCCTTAAAGTTTGCATTCCCCATCTAGATAACCCCACACTGTCACCTTGAGCGCTAGATGGTTCCAACAAACACCACAATTTCATAGAGATATCCAACTCAAAATATAACTCATAAATATTTATGTAATCTTTAGCCTAACTGCCACACGGTGTGCACACTATCACCGTCACACACGTGGGGATAGATGGAGATTACAATTAAAGCACTTGAGTAGAAGAGTAGATCAACTTGATTACAAAGCTCATGACCACAATATGATCATGCATAGAGAGAGATGAACACATAGCTACCGGTAGATCCCTTAGCCTCGAGGTAGAACTACTCCCTCCTCATCATGGCAATCAGCAACACCGATGGAGATGGCGGTGGAGTCGATGGAGATGGCTCCAGGGGAAATTCCCCGTTGATACGCCGGAAACGTATCTATAATTTTTGATGTTCCATGCTTGTTCAGTATCTACTTTGCTTTGCTTTTTCTACACTTTGAGGTGTTTTTATATGTTTTCTGTTACTAACCTATTAACAAGATGCCATAGTGTCATTTGCATGTTTTCTTCTGTTTTTGGTTCCAGAAAGGCAGCAAATCAATATTGTCGGAATTGGATGGGACAAAAGACAAAGTCAATATTTTACCGTGGGGAACACGAAGCCTGAATACGAGACGAAGGAGAGTCACTAGGGGTCCACACCCCCTGGCCGTGCAGGTGGGACCACCCCATACCTGGGGGGTGCGTCCGCCCTGGCGGCACCCTGCCTCGCCTCTTCGCCTATAAAGACCCCCCGATGCCTAAAGCCTAAGTACCCGATCAATATTCCAAGAAACAGTCTGTAGCCGCCGCCACCATCATCCCTAGATCGAGGGGATCTGAAGATCTTCCTGGCACCTTGCCGGAGGGGAGATCATCCCGGAGGCCTTCTTATTCATCATGTCAGCCTCCGGTATGAAGTGTGAGTAATTCCACCTTGGACTACGGGTCCATGTAGTAGCTAGATGGTTGTATCTCCTCCTTTGTGCTATCATGTTTAGATCTTATGAGCTCCGTTTATGATCAAGATCTCATCTATTTGTAATCATGCATGTTGTGTTTGCGGGGATACGATGGATATTGAGATTACTATGTCAGATTGATTAATGGTTTTGTCTTATTGATTCTATCATGTCTGTGTTGTTTGAGATCTTGCATGCTCTCCGTTTCTAGTAGCTATCTTGGCAGAGTAGATGCTAGTGACTCCAAGAGGGGGTATTTATGCTTGATAGTGGGTTCATTCCTCTATTTAATCTAAGGGAAGTGACAGAAATCTCTAAGGTTGTAGATGTGATGTTGCCACTAGGGAGAAAACAACGGTCTCTTGTTCATGGAACAGGTGGATTGTTTAACTTATACACTTTGCTTATTGAAGTTATCTGTTGCTCGCAACTTAATACCGGAGGGGGTTCGGATGATAACCTGAAGGTGGATTTCTAGTCATAGATGCAGTTGGATGGCGGTCTATGTATCTTGTTGTATTGCCCAATCGAATCTCATAGGATCATGAATGTCTAGTATTTTTTTTTGAACTTTGAAGACCGTGAGGCAAAAGCCCCACAACAATTTATTACCCATCACCAAAGTACAAAACAATGAGAAGAAAAAATAAAGAAACCAAAAAGAGATCTACCTGTACAAACTAAAATCGAAATATACAAAGCTACTATAAGCTGCCTATCCAGGCCATAAAAGCAGAGTGATGTTTCTTCTTGATCCTATGCCCAAGCATGGTCATATCATGTATAAAGTTCCTTATCCACCCCAGGAAAGATGGCCTTTCATGGTTAAAAAATTTGTCATTTCTTTGCTTCCATATATGCCAGCAAGCCATAATTACAACTTCCATAAAGAAAGGTTTGCCAAAATCTTTCCTGGCAGTAACCATAGCAGTCTCAATGTCCTGGCCCATCGACCAATCAATCTGCAGGTAAATCCACACCCGTTGATAAAATTGCACTCGAAAAAAGATGCATTCTATCCTCATATGCTCCTATTGGACAGAGCACACAATGCTTGTCCTCAGTTACCTTTCAATTTCTTCTCTGAAGAAGATCCCATGTATTCAATCTATCTGACAGTAATAGCCAAGCAAAAAACTTTACTCTCATGACACAGGCAGACCTCCAGATCCAACTATAAACACCCATGACCGTAATGTGTGAGAAAATGTGTTTATAATATAGGGCAGAAGCATAACTATCCCCCCCACATAACTCCAAGTGTCCTTATCCAAAGAAAGCTAATTAGCTTGCATTAAAACAACCAGAGACTTGTATTCCTCATGATCCTAAACAGTTAATGGTATGTGGAAGAGAGAGGTTCGATCTTCAGATCCAAAAATGGCCGCAGCAGAGAGGTTAGTGTCCTGCACAAACAAAAATAACCTGGGAAATATTTGTGCTAACGGTCTTATGGACCCTGCAAACTCCCAGCTATCAGTCCAGAACAGAAAACTATCTCCATGCCCTAGCTTGATACATGAAACTCCTCTAAAGTTCTCAACAAGCTTCAGAATATCACGCCACCAGAAGGAACCACATAACTTCTCCGCATGAGGCACCGAACCAAAATAATAAGTCTCCCAGATTAACTTTACCCAAGGGGTTTCAACTCTGTTGTAAAACTTGTCCAGGTGCTTCCAAAGAAGTGCTTCATTCTTCTTTTTTAAATCCACAATGCCGATGCCCCCTTTGTCCTTACGTAGGATCAACATATTCCAAGCATCCAAAGATTGCTTAGGAGTATCTGTGCTACCCCTCCATAAGCATTGCCGCAAAATTCTTTCAATAGGCTTGATAATTCTAGGAGCAATCTGAAAAGTCAGAAGGAAATACAGTGGCATAGAAGACAATGCCGATTTGACAAGCTGCAGTCTTTCTCCTTGCGACAGAAAACTGGAGATGTAGGAGAGCCTTCTCTCTATTCTGCAAACAAGAGGCATCATATCCTTGATCTGCGTCTTTGTGGACCCAAGGGGTAGACCCAAATAAGTAAAAGGAAGGGTAGTCACTTGACAACCAAAAGCAGTAGCTAAATCCAGAACTTTGTCCTCAAACACATTGATAGGCACTAAGCTTGACTTGTGATAATTCACCTTAAGACCAGTAGACAAAGAAAAATCATGTAACAACTCCTTCAGAGCCAACAACTGATCCATCTCAGTAGGTAAGATTAGCAATGTATCATCTGCATACTGAATTATAGGGAAATCAGGATCACCAGTAGTTATTGGGAGAGAAATCATCCCTTGCTGTAGCAGATCATTAACCACTGTTTGCAATAAATCCGGTCCCAACACATACAGAGTAGGAGAGAGAGGGTCCCCCTGCCTGACCCCCCTCTTATAGTGAAACTGCTTGCCTGGAACACCATTCAAGAGGATGGAAGAAGAACCTGAGGAAAGGATGTTTTTAATCCAATTCAGAAAAGTGCCATCAAAACCTTTATGCTCCAACACTTTCAGGATGGCTTCATGCTCAATAGTGTCAAAATCTTTAGCAAAATCCAACTTCAGAATGATGATTGGTTTTTTTGGAAACCTGTCATAGATGGAGATATTCAAAAGCCCAAGCAATACAGTCCTGGATAGTTCTTGCCTTCAAGAAACCATATTGGTTCTTGTGAATGCAATTTAAAATCTTTCCTTGTAATCTATTTGCCACTAATTTGGTAAGGAATGTGATGCTCATATTGGTTAAAGAGATAGGACGAAAATCATTTACATCCTTAGGGATGTGCACCTTAGGGACCAAAGTAATGTAAGATTCATTAATATTCTGTAAATGAATGGACCCATTATGGAAATCCTTAGCTAGCTGATAAAACTCCTTTTGACCAGAGGCCAACATTTTTTCAAAAATAACCCATTGAAACCATCAGGTCCTGGTGCCTTATCCGAGGGCATTTCCTTGACCACCAGATCCATCTCTTCTTCCAACAAAGGTATAGAGAGTTCCTTCAAACCTCTAACCTTCTTAATTAATTTGGATAAGTCAAATTTCATGTTTATGCCCTGAGATCTACCCATCCTATCCTTATAGCAAGTCCATAGCATGCCAGCCATCTCATCATGATCAGTCACCACTCTGCCATCCTCAGCTCTCAACATAGAAATTGTGTTCCTTCTAAATCTTTGAGTGGCCATTGCATGAAAAAATTTAGTATTGTCCTCTAACAACTTAATCCATCGCACTATACACCTTTTCCTCCAATAATTGCACTCAATAAGCATCATATCCTCCAGGTGCTTTTTCACAATAGTCCTAAAATTAAACTATTTTATATAGTGTCCTTTGCTCATCAATATTGTCCATAATTAAAATCACTTTATTAAAATTCTAGATAAGAATCTTCAACTTAGAGAGGCTCAAATGCCAGTGTTTCAAAGCATATCTCAAGCACTTCAGTTTATCAGCTATCACAGCTGCACTATGATGTTTAGACGATATTTGCTCCCAAGATTGTTTAACACAACCCAAAAAACCAGGCTGATCCACCCAAAAATTCTCAAACCTGAAAATATTACTTTTAGGTATAACAGTGTCAATGTGAACCACACAAGGTAGGTGGTCAGACTTTGTATGAGCCAGGGGAAGAACCACCGAGTTTGGATAAACTGTGATCCAATTAGTGCTGGTGAAAAACCAATCTAGTTGCTCCAACAAAGGTTGTTCTTGCATATTTGACCAAGTATACTTCCTACCCTTTAGTGGCAACTCAAGAAAACCCAAATACCCAATAATTTCATTGAATAAGAGCATATCGTTCACATTCCCCCAGGCTTATTTATGTTTTCGTCAAACCTGATAGAATTAAAGTCTCCCAATAACAACCAGTCACTACCCATAGGGATCTGAAGATTATACAACCACTGCACAAAATCATCTCTCAAGGACCCTTGACAAGGCCCATACACAGAAACAAGATTCCACATTGCACCATTGTGCACAAAACACATTGTAATGGAAACACCAAAACTCTGAATATAATTTAAGGTTCCAGTGAAAACACCCGAACTCCAAAGAATAATAATCCCTCCAGAAGCACCAACTGAAGGTGAATAAACAAAATTATCAAATTTCTTTGGACAGAATTTCCTGATGAATCTTTGATCAAAATATTCACATTTAGTTTCTTGCAAGCAAATAATAGAGCATTGACTTTCTTCCACTTTATATCTTACTTCCCTCTGCCTTGCCTCAGAGTTCAAACCCCTCACATTCCAGCACAAGATTTTCCACTTTCTAAAATAATTTGTATGCATTAAAAAACCACATAGTAAGAGGCAACATAATCAAACATAGTTTGACCATCATCATCATAACATAGTACAGAGACCCAAAATACCAGAACATAGTGCTTATTACAGACCCAGAAGCAAAGCAAAAGTACTCAGCATAGATAACAACCAGTAAAGACAACATGGCATAACTAAAGGAGTGCCCTCTCCCTGGGTGAAGATTCTGGTCACTTATCATTGACACTGGAGCTTGCCTGCTTCCCCTTTGGATCAGCCCTAAGCTTTTCCTTTGACAGATTATCAGGTTCAATACCCAAATAGGCCCCCACACGTTGCATCAATTTAATAGGAGTTTTAGGAACCACATTATGCTCTTTATTATCTCTCTGCTTTACATCCCTTTCTTCTCATCCAGTTCCACAATTTGCACAGTCGAATTAACTCTCTTCCTTGTCCTAGAAGCACATTCAGCCATAGAGTTGTGCCTACTACCATTTTGAGAGACACAGATGCGGGCACTTCTCCTCAAACCTTCATCAGAGAAAGACATTTCATATTTCTTTCCCTTCCCTCTTATCTTCTTTTTAATAGCTGAAACAGGGGATGCTGAGAAAACTGTTTGTGATATTCCCTCTGGAGGAATTGCAGTGCTATCAAAACATAGTGCCCTGTTAACCTTCCTTGTAGTAAGAACTAACTTCTTCCTATGCCTTTCATTGTTATGCCTTGCTCAGTCCTGTCAATTGCCCAGTTGTAATTTGTTTACCCAGCATGCCATGTTTGTTTATCTAAGGAGAACACCTCTAGTGAACTATGGACCCCGGTCCAATCTTCACCATTGATACATCTTCCACTGTTACTATTTACTTTCTACAAACCACCATTACCTTCCGCACCATACAGTTAATCCTTTGTTACAGCAAACTGGTGAGATTGACAACCTCACTGTTTGTTGGGGAAAAGTCTTGAGTTTGTGTTGTGCAGGTATCCAAGTTGCTAGCAACACCTTTGAGTCATTTCCTTCCTCCTACTGGTTCAATAACCTCAGTTTCTTACTAAGGGAAAACTTGTTGTTGTGCTCATCACACCTTGCTCTTGGGGTCTCCCAACAAGGTGTCATCAACATGCCCATCATCACCCATCCTGGCAGGGTGCCGGAACAAAGACTTCTGTACCCCGAATCTCCTCTTCGGTGGTGGCGGCGCTGCGGACCTTTTCGTGGAGATCTGGTCTGTGTTAGGGTTTACGTCTCGAGGAGACGTATAAGTAGGCGAAAGGGCAAGGTCGGTGGAGGGCCAGGGGGCCCACACCATGTGGCCGCGCGTCCGGGGGGGGGGGGGGCGTGCCACCGTATGGTGTGGCCGCCCTGGTGCCCTCCTCCGTCTCTCCTTAGGTTGTGTTGTGTCCGGTAAAATATTGACTTTGGCTTTTGTTCCGTCCAATTCCAAGAATATTTATTTTCTGGCTTTTCTGGAACCAAAAACAATAGAAAACAAGCAACTGGCACTGCGGCATCTTGTTAATAGGTTAGTTCTAGAAAATGTATAAAAATACCTCAAAGTCTAGACAAAACATAACAAAGTTAATACAAAACAAGCATGGAGCATCAAAAATTATAGATACGTTTACGACGTATCAAGCATCCCCAAGCTTAACTCCTGCTCGTCCTCGAGTAGGTAAGTGATAAAAAGAATAATTTTTGAGGTGGCATGCACCATCACAATCTTGATCAAAATATTTGTAAAGCATTGATAGCTGGGATCAAAGTACTCTAAACATGATCATGAAAGATGTAGTTCTAACAATAAGACATAGCAACTATGTTGTAACATGAAAATGTACAAACAAAGATCATGAATAAAAATGCATTGAGAGAGTTTGTTTGTTTCACATATAGAAAACATAGCAAAGTGGTATTCAGCTTGTCCCTCATGGAGTAGCAAACATAAATGCATAGGACACCTTCAAAGTTCATAAGGGTGACTAGATACAAATAGTTTAAGAACAAGCAATATCAACATTATGAATCAATCAATAAGTTTTGGGACAATGCATGTTTTTTTTCCATACAATCCCCCAGGAAGAGGGATCGGGTTCCATTATCATCAGACAACGGAACAACAACCACACATACCGACGTAGTATTGACCCGCCTAGGGGGTCACAAAGGAAAAAAACAAGAGGTTCAACTTACACACTGAACAAACTAAACAGAAATAAAGAAGGAGGCTGGAGACGCAAGAACACCGCCCTCAGGCTAGTGAGGAACCGTCCATAACAAAAGGGAACTAAAAAAATGGATGCCAACACCATCTTCTCGCAGCCCAGTTCCTCTTTTTCTCAAGTTCTCCTTCTTTTCTCCCTCCCCCTTTCCAGCTCCGGAGCTTCATGAGCACGATCTCCAGGAATTGCAGGCAGCCCCAGAAAAGGAACAGGGGCCACATCCATAGCTGCCGCATCGGCAAACGCATTTTGTTGAAGAGTATCCGCTCCATCTTGCAGCACCGCCCGATCATTCTCCTCATGCAAACCTGCCCAATAACGAATGAATACACAAGCATATATGACCAGATCAACAGGCGAGTTAATGAGTTTTTTTAAAACAAGCTCTATTCCTGAGCTTCCAAATAGCCCAGCAAATTGCCGCTACCACCGTAATCTGCACATTCCTACTAACCCCCACATACTGAGAAGCCCACCAAAAGTATTGGGAAAAAGACCCAGGTCTATTCGCGACATTAACAGCCCTGGCAACCACCCCCCAAACATATTTAGCAGCCACACACGAAAAGAACAAGTGTCCAGTGCTCTCATCCTTATTGCAAAACCTACAAGTAAAGTCTCCAACCCAATTCTTCTTTCTCATGTTGTCTTTGGTGAGAATAGCATTGTGCCAGATAAGCCACAGCCAAATCTTAATCTTTAGGGGAATTTTTGCTTTCCACAGATGTTGAAAACTTCTATCAATCCCAACATTCGACAGGCGCGTGTACATTGACTTAACAGAGAACTTGCCAGATTTATTCCACATCCACACTGGTCTGTCCTTTTCCTGATTCAAATTCACCTCAGACAACAACTTTCTCATTTGTTCCTGATGATTCAAACCATCAGTATCCAGCCATCTCCTAAAAGAGAGACTCCACCCTTTTTTTGCCATGTCTACCACCGTGATTTTTTGATTCTGACAAATGTCAAATAAATCAGGGAACCTATCTTTCAGGGGTGAGTCCAAGCACCAAGCATCATGCCAGAAATCAGTCAACTCCCCATTACCAATCCTCATTCTCCTACCAGCCAAATAGAAATCCCTAATCTTAATCAAATCATGCCAAAATGGAGAATCACTCTGCCTGTGTTTTACATTACTGATCCCACCTTTCTTCAGATATTTTTTCCTCACAAAAACTTGCCATGGACCTTCCTCAGCTTCGAGGCGCCACCACCACTTACACAACAAGCAAATATTAAAAAGCCTAATGTTTTTAATCCCCAGTCGACCTTTTTCCTGGGCCTACACACATACTTCCATTTAACCATATGATATTTCTTCTTCCCCACCTTCCCATACCAAAAGAAAGCTCTAGTCTGTTTCTCAATTTCTTCCACATTTGACCTATGTAGAAGAAACATAGTCATAGGGTAAACAACCACACTGGATACACAGGCAGTGATTTTAACATGCCTCCCTCCCAGGGACAAAGCCCCCCATCCATCCATCTAACTTTTTCTTCAACCTATCACCAATAAAGCTCATTTCAGCCACTGTACATCTCCTTCTACAAACTGGCAAACCCAAATATTTAATAGGCCAACTACCCTTCTGACAGTTGAACATCTCAGCATAATTGGATAGTTTCTCCTCATCCTCTAACACCATCATTACCTCACTCTTCTCAAAGTTAATCTTGAGACCAGACATGGATTCAAACAAATACAATAGCAATTTCAGGTTTCTAGCCCCCTCAGGATCATCCTTAATAAACAGAATGGTATCATCAGCATATTGTAAAATGGCAATCCCCTTATCAAACATATTATCAACCAAACCTGCAAACAGCCCACCAGCCTGTGCATTAAGCACCATCTTAGCCAAACATTCCCCTGCCAGATTAAACAGAAAAGGAGAAAAGGGGTCCCCTTGCCTAACCCCCTTAAAGCTGCCAAAGTAGGGACCAGTTTCCCCATTGACCTTAACACTGAGAGTACCCTGAGTCACAACACTTTTTAACCAAATCATCCAATCCTCACTAAAACCTTTATGACTACAACAGTAAAACAAAAAGTCCCAGTTAACCTTGTCATAAGCTTTTTCAAAGTAAATTTTTAAAACCACACCCTGCTGCTTCTGACTTTTCGACTCCTTCAAGTCTCATGCAATAAAGTCACCCCATCTGCAATAAACCTCCCCTTAATAAAAGCAGTCTGACAAGTGTCAATTAGTTTCCCCATCACAGGTTCAGCTCTAACTGTCAGAGTTTTAGTAAAAATCTTAAACAACACCTGGAGCAGACAAATAGGTCTATACTTTTGTATCCTATCAGCATCATCACCTTTGGGCAGCAGAGTAATCACACCATAGTTAATGCTCCTCAAATCAATCTTATGAACAAAAAAATCATCAAACACAGCCATAACATCTGTTTTTATAACTGCCCAACAATGTTGATAGAATTCAATAGGAATCCCATCAGGACCAGCAGCTTTATTTTTCTCCATATGATCAATAACCTCTTTAACCTCTTTCTCAGTAAAGGGCACCCCCATTTTCTCCCTATCTTCATCATTAAGCTTCTCCCAGTCCTGCCAATTGTCATCTGCAAGTCTAATAGAAAACCCACCAGCAGGCCCAAACAAAGATTTATAATAACTCGTAGCATGCTTCAGGAGATCACAGGTCCCCTGAATCTCATTCTCCCCATCTTTCATTGAAAAAATCATTTTCTTTCTCCTCACCCCATTAGCAATCCTATGAAAATATTCAGTATTATTATCACCTCTAAGCAACCAATTGTCCCTCGACCTTTGCTGCCAAAATCTCTCCTCATTTTCATACACCTCTAGCAACTCCTTCTGAATAACTGCTTTTCTTTTAAGTTGTTCGGCAGTAAGCAAAATCAGCTCCTCAATACTTTCAAGTTCCTGCAGCTCCTCCACCAACCTCTTCTTCCTTTTCTTATCCTCTCCCCTTAAATGATCCCCCATCCTTTCAAGTCATTTCTGACATTCTTAAGTTTTTTCTGCAACCTATCAAGACTGTTCTTGCCATTCACACGTTTTTCCCAACTTTTTCCACCCTGGGCAAAAAGTCATCACACTGTAACCAACTTTTCTCAAATCTGAATTCCCTGCCACCTGTTTCCTGCCCTTCCATAGTATCCAGAATCAAAGGACTATTGTCAGAAACCTCTCTAGATAACTTGTGTACTGTAGTAAGAGGAAACAACTTCTCCCATTCTTTACAAACTAAAATTCTATCCAATTTCTCCAAAGTCGGATTTTTCTGGTTGTTGGACCAAGTAAACTGCCCACCAGACATGATGATCTCTCTTAAACCATAAGCATTGATAATCGAATTAAACATATGCCCCCATTTGTTCAAAACATGACCCTTATTTTTTCAGAGACACATCTGATCACATTAAAATCACCACCCACCAACAAAGGAATAGTTTGATCCTGACAGACCTCAGCTAACTCAACCAAAAACTCTTTATTCTCCTCTTGAGCAGCCCCATACACTATCACCAAATGCCACTGAATCTGTTTCAAAACATCAAACACCTTCATCTTAACATGAAATTTGCCCACAGACACACCAATCTGAGTCAATTTAGAGGAACGTAGGCCCCCAAAAATGCCTCCAGACCTTCCCACAGAAGGCAACCAACTCCAAGAGAATTGATTCATAGGATCAATCCTCCTGAAAAAAGCCTCCGAGTAATCTTTCTTAATAGTTTCCTGTAAACCAATAAAATCAACCTTCTCCTGTCTCAACAGACTATTCAAATAAACACCTGCAACTTTCTTCCCCACACCCCTAATATTCAAAATAGCACCTATCATAATACAGATTTTCTCTCTCTTGTTCCAGTCACAATACCACTCATAGGGTGATAGTTGTGGACCTTCACAGCAGCAGCCTTTAACTTTCTCTCCCTCACACCAGAACCAGTTCTCAACTTTTACTTTTGTTTCCTAGAAACCACAGGAGTAAAATCCTCCTCATCATTACTAGCATCCTTCCAATCTAGAAACAAAACCTTCTCATTCAGATTAGTATCACATTCATTCACCACCTGCCTCCTATCCTGTAAACTATGTCTAGCAATCTCTAAATCTTTCAAGGAATTAATATGTTCCAAAGATATAGAAGAAGCATCTATCCCCATTTCCAACGCTCTATGCATAATAATATCATCATCTAGAGCAGCAAAAGAATTATGCAAAGTTAAATTTGTACCTGATAGATCCCTAGGATTTTGCTGAGCCAAATGCCCTTCAGCCATGTTCCTAGCACCACCTTGATCAGCCACTCTTGAGCTCCTTCTTATACCTTGTTCTTCTACATCAGCCACCTGTTCAGATTGAGATTCCACACTTTCCTGAGTAGAGCCATCAGGTTGAGACAGGTCAACAGCCACTACTTCTTGATCCTGATTGACAACTTCCATGTCCTGAGCACCCTCCATCACAGATCCTCCAACATTCCTTTTTTTTCCACTATCAGAGGAAGAACCAAAAGAGGTATCAGTAGATGCACTCTCATTTTGTGCCTGTGCACCCTCAGCATGCTCATCCTCCTCTTCCAGCAAATGGCCATACTGCTTCATAAGTTCATAATGCTTATCACTGCTCTTATCTTTTAACAGACCCCTGATAAAATCATCAAACCTCTGGGGACCAGCAGCAATCTCAGTATCGACCTCTTCAACCATAGTAGAGGAAAGATTCTGAACAACATCCATGTGAGCACTGTCCAATCCACCTCCATCAGACACATTTTCCTGAGTATCAACTTGCATCCCCACAACATCTGTTCTGGTTTGATTACCTGTCCCACCACCATCACCAGAACCACCTGCTACATTCTCTCTAATCACAATTCCCCTTGAGCGACCACCACCCCAGAGCTAGCCCAGATGTTAGCCATTTTAGTCCCAAAAGAAATTCCCCCAGAATCCTCCTGCTCCACCACAACCTGTTTTCCTTTGTCCAACCCAGCTCCACCAGCATCATTGCCACCATGCTGACGACCCCCAGCACCTCCAACACTACCTGCACCAGGAACAGTTCTTTGCCCACTGCCATCATCAGGTCTCCTATGTTCAGCTTCACCCTCCTTCTCTTTATCCAACCCATCATCACCATCCTGCCCATCAATTCCCATAGCAGAAGGCAAAGTGGATACAACATCTGGAGCAAAAATCTCCCTGGTGTACTTGAATTCATAAATCCCACCCTGCATCTCCCCCTTCTGGTATTGGGAACCAAAGAAACATCCAAACAAGCAATTTTAACTCTTACATAAGCCAAGTTCCTCAAACTATTTCTGTCCAAGGCCACAGGTTTGCCCACCAAAGAGGCAACATAGAAGACAGTTGACTTCTCCCTGTACTTCATAGGGATGCCAACAATTCTAAACCAGGCTTCTTCCAGCCAGTCAACAGGTTGCAAATCTCCATTCCACTTAGACAACTGAATCACAGCATCAGGAATTTTTTTCATGAAAACCTTCCCAAAGTGGAAGTCATCAATAGATCTAGCAGAAGGGAACCTCATCAGAAATTCCACATCATTAATAGACCTGGCATTAAATCTCCACCCAGATCCCATAGCATCAGCCCACATTTGGAATTCCTTCTCCAAATCCTTACCAGTGACATCCCCCCTAACCACACTTATATGAGCATAATGTAATTGTTCCATAGACTGAACATCTGACTCCACCACAGGAATAGAGTGAAAACCTTGCTCAAAGTCAGTACTGCCAAAGAAAAGAGGAACATACTCCCAGGGTTTCCTCTCTTGACAGACCAAAATGCTATGATCCTTCCCACAATTATCACACACAACCTCTTCCTGAATCACATCAAGCAACTGCACATCCCCAGACCCTCCAGCTACAGCACCATCCCTCGGCATACTCACTACTGGTGGCTGTACAGAGGACCCCACCAGAGTAGTAGCCACAGCATCAGACTGAGTAACTGATAAAATTGGAGACAAATTCATAGGGCGATTTCCCCCAATAGGCACATTAACAGAAGTAGATGCCGAGGTGTTCAAGCCAGAAGCAGATCGAGTTACAGGCACAGAGGTGTTCATCACAACCCTAGGAACATTAACCTGTTCAACTATTCGTGCAAAAACCGGCTCCCCCCTTCTAGGATTCGAATCAGAGTTACCTGATCTGCCTGGGAAAGATGAAGCAGTAGCATCAGATCCTGAACCTTGCTGCATCTCCGGGCGGTGACTCCACCGACCACGATTACGAGCCTGCTCCGCTTCACGACGGCGAGCCTCCGACAGCGCCCGCTCCCGCACCAACGCCTCCCTGCGTTGATCCTCCAACCTGGCCTTAATCTCCGCTTGCCTCAACTCATCCCTATGCCTCGCATCCCGACGCCGAGCATCCTGCTCCTCGCGGCGCCGCTCCTGCTCACGGATCCAGCCACTTTCCCTATGATCCCTCTCCAAACCTCTACGATCGACAGGAAAACGACCCTGTCCGTACCCAGAATCGAATCTGCTCGCATAGGGACCAGATCGGACTGGAGGACGAGAAGGGGAACCACACCCACCGCAAAATCGCCGATCCATATCAGAATCCGCAGCCACCACCTGAGCAAACGATCTGCAATCCCCCGAAACAACTCCGCTCCACTTCACCGGAGAAACGATCCGCGACAACGATGGCTGAAGAATTGGAGGCTCCCGGACGAACACCACACCATACACACCGCGAGATCTGGAAATGGCGAGAGGGGAAACTGCTCCCGATCTAGGGTTAGAGAAAACACGAGGCGGAGGCGAAACTGACCGTGGATCGTGCTCCGGCGTATTAGTACCCCGCGCCTCACCTGGCAGGTGGCCCTCCTCCAGCGAAGCCCCACCGTCAGGGCACGCGACCCTCCCACAACCACCAAGCCGTATCACCCGGCACGTACGCACGTAGGGCGACACACCGGCGACACCACGAGGAACTGCCCCTACCACCATCGGCGGACCCACGAGAACGTGCCATCTATCGTGTACCAGACGTGCCCCGTACGAAAAATCCACCACAGGATCTGACCCGAAGCATCACGCAACGAAACCTGTCCCGAGCTCTCCCTTGAGATCAGGCCCCGTCGGCAAGGACTGATCAAAGCCCCAGCCACCTCACGGATTATGGCCCTCCAGCTCCCGATCAACCCACGGTGATCATCGGAGAAAACCACCGCCGTGGAGATAGGAAGGAGAGGAGAGGAGGAGAGAGAAGCCATCCTTCCCAGCTATATTTTGGAAAGAGATACCTTGGGACAATGCACGTAGAACTAAGAATGACAACCATGCTCTCTTAGTTGGTGCATAAAGATAGAAGGTGGAGACTCAATATAAAAGTAGGAAGAAAGGACCTTCATAGGGAAGCAGGGATTTCAAGTTTCATAAAGAGCTTCCAAAAATTATGGTACTTATTAGCTTTCAACTCTCATTGTCCCTATCATAAGCATCTTGAAGTGATTAAGGTTAAAATGAAACAAATATGGAGTATATGCTTGAAAAAGTATAAGTTGGCAATCTCATGTCCCTTGAGTACGAGGGCCGTTACTCATGCTACTCAACTTTAGTCACCGGTAAGTTATTGTCATAGTAAGTATATGTGTATCATAAAGAACCGCCAACGGGGTACCCCTTGCCCCATGATATAGGAGCTATCCCATATCAAAATGACAAGGCAACATACAGTGAGCATCTCAGCGATCCTTTTATTTACCATGAGCATGGTGCATATTTTTTTATTTTTCTCTTCTCTTTTTTTTTCTATATTTTTTCTGAGGATGCTTCATAGATTGCTCACTATGGTGATGCTGCAAGTTTCCACCATGATTAGTGATACGTCCAATTTGCATCACCTTTCTATATCATAATTTGCCTCTATTCTTTGATATTTATCTTATTAAGAGGTGTTACTTATGTCTATTCATCTTTTTTTGCATGTTGGATGATTCTTGGGGGATGAACTGGCAGAGTCAGGATTCTGATGGAAAAAGAGGTGTTTTGATGCAATTCCGCGAAGATCAAAAAAATACCAGAAAAACTACGAAAAATCATATTTTGCCAAAATACGAAGAAAGCCAGAAGGGGAGGCGGAGATGGGCCATAGGGGGCCCACACCCCCCAAGCGCGGGCCACCCCTAGGCCGCGCCTACAGGGGGTGTGGCACACCTGGACCACCTCCGGCTCCGCCCTCTCGCCTATATCTTCTCTTTGAAACCCTAAAACTCGGGGGGCGACCAAAGAAAGATTTCGCCGCCTTTGTGGGGCGGAAAACACCGAGAGAGAAAGAGCTCTCCAGCAGACAGATTTCTGCCAGGGAAATTCCTTCCCGGAGAGGGAAGATCGTCGCCATCAACACCATCATCAAGATAGATTTCATCGGGATCATCATCATCCACACCATCATATCCACCAGCACCATCATCACCACTCCGTCCCGCTATAACAATTGTGTTGAATACTTGCATAGTTCTTAGGGGAAACTTTCCCGGTGTTGATTACTATTGTAGTTGATGCTTGTGAGTGGAACCATTGGATTATTGTTTATGTTCAGATTGTTATCCATCACCATATCATGTTTGATCTTGATTCATATGATGTCTTGTGAGTAGTTCGTTTAGTTCTTGAGGACATGGGATAAGTCATGTTGTTAGTAGTGGATTTGTGTTGAGATATTATTCAATGGTTTAGTATTTAAGTTGTGGTGCTATTCTTCTAGTGGTGTCATGTGAACATCGACTACATGATACTTCACTATTTATGGGCCTAGGGGAATGCATTATGTATTTGGCTACTAATTGTGGGGTTGCCGGAGTGACAGAAACCTGAACCCCCGTTAGGACACCATTGCACAAGG
Organism: Avena atlantica; assembly: GCA_910589765.1. Taxonomy (NCBI): domain Eukaryota; kingdom Viridiplantae; phylum Streptophyta; class Magnoliopsida; order Poales; family Poaceae; genus Avena; species Avena atlantica. Next base: position 197,339,001 of record OU342738.1, on the reverse strand, counting down.
GAGCGTAGGATCTTAGAGTTTAAGGCTGTGGTTAGGTTATATCTTAATTGCTTTCCTGTAGTTGCAGATGCTTGCAGGGGGTTTAATCACAAGTATGTATTAGTCCAAGTAAGGTCGATACATTAGCACAGGTTCACCCACACAACACTTACAACACCAAAGAAGACTACTCAGCTATTTGAAGCGAAAGCACTTGACAGAATTCCCATGTGTCCTCGAGAACGTTTGGTCCTTATAAGTATTTCCACCAGCTTGTCCTTTGCTAAGAAAGTATTTGGCCACTTGTTGTTTTATTTACTTGCACTTTGTTTCTTTGCTTTATCAGAAAACCCCTAAAAATCCGTTTGCTAAGTATTTACAGAGATTTCCTGCTCCATACCACTAGTCAACACCTTCTGCTCCTCGTTGGGATCGACACTCATATTTATCGAAAGTACTACGATACACCCCCTATACTTGTGGGCCATCAAGACTATTTTCTGGCGTCGTTGCCAGGGAGTGAAGCGCTATTGAAGAGTGGAACTGTTAAAGGAAACTTCTACTGTGAGTATTGCTTTTTATTTTTGTTTGTTACTTTGTTTCCAATATGGATAACCCACTTGGTTTTCTGTTTGGGAAAACTACTACCACTGTTAGGGTAGTAGATGAACCACCACCTGTTGAGATAGATCCTTTTAAGATACCTACAAGTATTATTGATCGTGTTATGGATAATTATTATTTAGGGGATGGAACTGTCCACCCTGGTGATCATTTGCTTTTTATCCATCAATTTTGAGGGTTGTTTAAGTGTGCATGTATCATAACTGAACATGTGAAGAAGAAGTTACTCTCTATATCCTTGAAAGGGAGAGCTAAAGAATGGTATAAGCTGCTGAAGAATGGGCAATCTATGGAATGGGAGGAAATAGTACCTCTCTTTTATTCTAAATTTTATCCTCCCAGTGAAATTCATAAGGATAGGAATCTGATATATAACTTTTGGTCTCGTGATGGAGAGAGTATAGCTCAATCTTGGGGGATTGAAGTTACTAATGCTTAAATGTCCTATTCATGAACTCCCTAACAATATTATTATCAATAACTTTTATGCTAGTATTTCTCTTCATGATAAAGATTTACTAGATGCTTCTTGTGCTGGATCATTCACATGTATGAAGGAATAAGCTAAATGGGATCTACTAGACCATATTCAAGAGAACACTGAAGCTTGGGAGAATGACAAAGGAAGAAAGTCAGGTATAAATTATGATTATAAATGCATTAAATCTTTTATGGGAACTGATGACTTCCGTGATATTAGTAATGAGTATGGTCTTAACTCCCAAAGTATTGCCAATTGTTTTAAAACTTTTGCCTCTTACATAGAAGTTCCTAAAAAGAAGTGGAATAAGTACCATGCACCTTATAAAGATGTTGTTCGTCATGTTCCTGTTAGAAGCACTGAAGTTTGTACTTTTGATCATACTTTGCCTGAACCTTATGTTGAGAAAATACCTTTCCCAGATAAGGTAAAGGAGTATTCTATGATGATTAGTGCGAATAACAAAGGTACAAAGAAAACTGTGGAACCTGATGAGCAAATGAATACTGAATCTGTGGTAGCTATTGTGAAAAATCTTGTCACTAGAAAAATAGAGGATGAGCACATTGTCTTCTGTGCAGATGCTTCTAATATTATTTATAATCCTAGTAAATCTAGAAAAGCTAGTGTCCCTGTGCTTTCTGTTAGAATTGGTGATCATTGCTATTATGGTTTATGTGATATTGGTGCTAGTTCTAGTGCTATTCCTTATGAGCTTTACAGGGAAACTATGCATGAAATTGGTCCTTGTGAGCTTGAGGACATTGATGTGGTTATTCACCTTGCTAATAAGGAAACCATTTGCCCTATTGGTATTGTAAGAGATGTGGAGGTTCTTTGCGGTAAGATTAAGTATCCTGCTGACTTTCTAGTGCTTAATTCAGCAGCTAACAAAACGTGTCCTATTATCTTTGGTAGACCCTTCTTGAACACTTGTGGAGCTATTATAGATTGTAAAAAGGAGAAAGTTTTAACTAAGTTTGATGGAGATTCTTTTGAGTTTAACTTTTCCAAATTTGTTAAAGCTCCTTGTGAAAATAACTTTTCTAATGAAGATTTCAGGATGGAACAACTTGCTTCTATTGATCCAGTTTATGACCTTGGACCTCTTTTTGATGATTGTAATTATGCTCATTCTGATGATAAAGTAGTTTCCTATGACAGATATATTGTCAAATTTAATCAAAGTGCTACTGAAAGTTATTATGAGAGAGGGAAACATGGTTTTATGCATATCAATAATGTTAAGTTTCCCCGTTTTATGTTGAAAGCTTTGAAGTTACATTTATTTTGTCTTCCTATGCTAGTAGCTTTTTGTTTCAACAATTTGTTTTCTCATGATACCCCCATGCATAGGAAGTGGGTTATACTCAAATGTGTTGGATATTTGCTTCTTGATGCTCTCTTTCACTTCAAATATATATCTCCGATGTCTACGCACTTCTATTCTTGTAGACATTTGTTGGGCCTCCAAGTGCAGAGGTTTGTAGAACAACAACAATTTTCCCTTAAGTGGTTTACCCAAGGTTTATCGAACTCAGGGAGGAAGTGGTCAAATGTATCACTCTCAAGCAACCCTGCAATCAAGATACAAGAAGTCTCTTGTGTCCCCAACACACCCAATACACTGTATAGGTGCACTAGTTCGGCGAAGAGATAGTGAAATACAAGTGGTAATGGTGCCATAAAAGAGCTTGACGGTGAGGTAAAGACTAATGGCAAAAAGATGGAAGCAATCAAACATGTAACAGATCTAGATGCAAATAGTGTTTCAATGTTTAGAAACAAGGCCTAAGGATCATACTTTCACTAGTGAACACTCTCTCATATAAATATCTTCTCTTCATGATACTACTTTTAACTACGCTCCGGTTGAGCACTCTAATCCATGGTGGCCTACAAAAGCACACCTCAAAGTCTGCCTTCCCCATCTAGATAACCCCACACTGTCACCTTGAGCGCTAGATGGTTCCAACAAACACCATAATTTCATAAAGACAACCAACTCAAAATATACTCATGATAAATATATATGTAACCTAGCCTAAGTGCCACACACGGTGTGCACGCTGTCACTTTCACACATGTGGGGAAAAGCATAGATCTATTAAAGCACGATGAGTATTTATGTAGACTCTAGCCTAAGTGCCACCATGGTGTGCACGCTGTCACTTTCACACACATGGGGAGAGCAGAGATTTATTGAAGCACTTGAGTAACAGAGTAGATCTACTTGATTGCAAAGATCATGACCACAACAAGATCATGCATAGAGAAAGAGATGAACACATAGCTACCGATAGAGCCCTTAGCCTCGAGTAAGAACTACTCCCTCCTCATCATGGGAATCAGCAACGGTGATGGAGATGGTGGTGGAGATCGATGGAGATGGCTCCGGGCACTTCCCCGTCCTGGCAGGGTGCCGGAACAGAGACTTTTTGTCCCCCGAATCTTCCCTTCGGTGGTGGCGGCGGCGCTGTGGAGGTTTTCATGGATTTCTTCTGGATGATTTAGGATTTTTGGGTTGGAGGCTTCTTATAGGCGAAGGAGGCAAGGTCGATGGACGGCCAGGGGGCCCACACCCCCTATAGGCGCCACTAGGGCTATCCCGCGCCTGGGGGGTGTGGCCACCCTGGTGCCCTACTCTGTCTCTGCTTCGTGGTTTCGTGTTGCTCTAAGAAAAATAGGAAGATTGGCTTTTGTCCCGTCCAATTCCAAGAATATTGATTTTTTGCCTTTTCTGGAACCAAAAACAGAAGAAAACAGGCAACTGGCACCGTGGCATCTTGTTAATAGGTTAGTCCAGAAAAACATATAAAAAACCTCAAAGTGTAGACAAAGCATAAGACAAATGATATAAAACAAGCATGGAACATCAAAAATTATAGATACGTTTATGACGTATCAAGCATCCCCAAGCTTAACTCCTGCTCGTCCTCGAGTAGGTAAGTGATAAAAAGAATAATTTTTGAGGTGACATGCACCATAAAAATCAAGATCAAACCATTTGCAAGCATTGAAAGCTGGGATCAAAGAACTCTAAACATGAGCATGAAAGATGAAGTTCTAACAGTAAGACATAGTAACTATGCTGTAACATGAAAGGTTAGAAACAAAGATCATGAATAATAATGCATTGAAAGATGTTGGTTTGTTTCACATATAGAAAACATAGCATAGTGGCATTCAGCTTGTCCCTCATGGAGTAGCAAAACAATGCATAGGACACCTTCAAAGTTCATAAGAGTGACTAGATAAAAATAGTTCAAGAATAAGCAATATCAACAATATGCATCAATCAATAAGTTTTGGGACAATGCACATATAACTAAGAATGGCAAATATGCTCTCTTAATTGGTGCCTAAGGGTAGAAGGTGGAGACTCAATATAATAGTGGAATAAAGACCCTTCATAAAGGGAAGAAGGGATTTCAAGTTTCAAAAAGAGCTTCCAAAAATTATGGTACTTGTTAGATTTTAGCCCTCATTGCCCCTATCATAAGCATCTTGAAGTGATTAAGGTTAAAGTGAACAAACTATGGAGTATATGCTTGACAAAGTATAAGTTGTCAATCTCATGTCCCTTGAATATGAGGGCCGCTCCTCATGCTACTCAACTTTAGTCACCTATAAGTTCTTGTCATAGTAAGTACATGTGTATCATAAAGAACCGCCAACGGGGTACCCCTTGCACATGGTACAGGAGCTATCCCATAACCAAAATGACAAGGCAAGCAGACAATGAGCATCTTAGCGATCTTTTTATTTTCTATTTGCATAGGTTTTTATTGAGGATGCTTCACAGATTGCTCATTATGGTGATGCTACAAGTTTCCACCATGATTAGGCATGGCTTAGGCTAGAGGCCCAGGCGTTTCTCTAACACACATACATAACTCCATGGACTTACAAGCTCCCCTTTTATTTCACACCGACGACATCCATAAAAAAAAGAGCATGATATCAACTGTGTACAATGTACAAGTGTAATGTTGAAAGCGTTCCCCGTGACAACACAGTTCTGCTAATTCCAACGTATAAGTGCAAGCATATACAACATAGATGACACAATGGTTCAAGTTTATTAGGGGCAAGAAAAATAAAGTGTGCCATCAAGTTTGTGAGAGCTTTAATCACTAAGTTTTCACATAACAAAATACTTTTTAATTGGAAGATAGATGAAAACAAGAATATACTTGGAATGGTGTAACACACCATTGATACGTCGGAAACTTATCTATAATTTTTGATGCTCCATGCTTGTTTAGTGTCTGCTTTGCTTTGCTTTGTCTACACTTTGAGGTGTTTTTATATCTTTTCTGGAACTAACCTATTAACAAGTTGCCACAGTGCTAGTTGCTTGTTTTCTTCTGTTTTTGGTTCCAAAAAGGCAAAAAATCAATATTATCGGAATTGGACGGGATAAAAGCCAAAGTCAATATTTTACCCTGGGGGACACAAATTCCAAAGGAGAGATGGAGAAGAGAAGCAGGGCGTTCGAACCCCCCTAGGCGCGGGTGGGCCCACCCTGTGCCTGGGTAGGGTGTGGGGCCCCTGGCCGCCTCCCAGCCTTGCCTCTTCGCCTATAAGAAGCCCCCGATGCAGAAACCCTAGACACACAATCAAAACTCCACGAAACCTTCTTTAGCCGCCGCCATCGTCGTCCCTAGATCGGGGAGGGGGATCTAAAGTTCTTCCCGGCACCCTGCCGGAGGGGAGATCATCTCGGAGGCCTTCTTCTCTGGTATGATGCATGAGTAGTTCCACCTTGTACTATGGGTCCATGTAGTAGCTAGATGGTTGTATCTCCTCCTTGTGCTTTCATGTATAGATCTTGTGAGCTCCGTTCATGATCAAGATCTAATCTATTTGTAATCATGCATGCTATGTTTGCAGGGATCCGATGGATATTGAGATTACTATGTCAGCTTGATTAATGGTTCTATTTGATACTATCATGTGTGTGTTGTTTGTGATCTTGCATGGTCTCTATTGTTAGTAGCTATCTTGGCCAAGTAGTTGTTAGTGACTCCAAGAGGGGGTATTTATGCTCGATAGTTGGTTCATGCCTCTAGTTTCCAAGGGGAGTGACCGAAATCTCTTCGGTTGTAGATGTGTTGTTGCTACTAGGGAGAAAACAACGGTCTCTTGTTCATGGAACATGTGGATTGTTTACCTTACACACTTTGCTTAAAGCAGTTGTCTGTTGCTTGCAACTTAATACTGGAGGGGGTTCGGATGATAACCTGAAGGTAAACTTCTAGTCATAGATGTAGTTGGATGGTGGTCTATGTATATTGTTTTGTTGCCCAATCCTCATAGGATCTTTTTGTCTGGTATTGCATTGTTATGCCTTGCTTAGTTCCTGTCAATTGCCCTGCTGTAATTTGTTTACCCTTCATGCCATGTTGTTTATCTAAGGACAGCACCACTAGTGAACTATGGACCCTGATCCAGTCTTTGCCATTGATACATCTTCCACTATTACTTGTTTACTTGCTGCAAACCATTAGCTTCCACACCATACGTTTAATCCTTTGTTACAGCAACCGGTGAGATTGACAACCTCACTATTAGTTGGGGCAAAGTCTTGAGTTTGTGTTGTGCAGGTCTCCACGTTGCTTGCAGCACCTTTGGGGCGTTTCCTTCCTCCTACTGGTTTGATAACCTTGGTTTCTTACTAAGGGAAACTTGCCTGCTGAACTGCATCATACCTTCCGCTTGGGGTCTCCCAACGAAGTGCTACTGCACTCATCAATCATGCATAGGAATTTATAGTGGACACTTTGGAATAACTTGGTTTCTTGGGAGTTGGATGCATGAGTAGAGCTTGCTCATACAAGTGGAGGCTAGCAAAAGTCTGGGAGCGACCAACTAAGAGAGCAATAATGGCCATAATCATGCTGAACGAGAAAACATTACTAATCAAAGCATACAGTGGTACCACATGTCAAAAACTAAATGATCATAGAGGCTAAGGTGACTGGTTCATAGTCATAACATGGTGTGAGCATGTGCCAAGTCAACCCAAACAAAGCATCAAAGGAGAATACCACAATATTATGCTTTTGTATGCTAAAACAACGCATGATTCCTTCAAGGAACATTAAGCAATCCCAATTGTTTGAAACAAGTCATGCTATAACAATAATCACTAAGCATAAGGTCAAAGCAACATCTAGCATGACATGATAAAGTCTAGGCCACGGTCAAAACAAGCTCCCTTTTGTACCACTTAAGCATGAAACTTTCTACTCTTTTCCAACACCAATCGACTTATTTGAAATGACTCACAAAGATAATAATCAATAAAGACCAGTGAAATGTCTCACAAATCCACTAGGAATAACTAAAAAGTTCTAAGCTGAAATCACAAGAAAACTAAGGCTAAACATAGTGCTAGCAAAAGAGAACACTCACAAAACAATAAGAGTGAAAACTAGAGTGTTCTAGGCAATGAAAACAGAGTGTGTCTCTCTCCAAAAGAAGTGTGTTGTGATCCAACCAACTTTATACAGCAAGCAAACCAAAAGAAAACTAAAAACAAAAAAAGACGCTCCAAGAACAACACAACTTGTGCATGAAACAATAAAAACGAAGTGTCTAGGAAGACCTGAGTTTTTTATTGATGAAAGGGATGCCTTGGGCATCCCCAAGCTTTGACGCGTGTACCTATTGAATATTTCTTGGGGTGACACAGGGTGGCATGACAAAGCTTGATATTTTGTCCATTCTTCATCTCATTACAACATTCTCTCCTACACCTGAAATTTTCCTTCATACAAAACTTCACACAATCTTCATTAGCAACATTAGTGTATTCAAAAGATAATAGACCCTTGGGGTTTAGTTTTAAAACAGCAAAACTTTCACTAAAAACACAAGCTACTGTATCAATTCCCTCAAAAAGCTCAATTTCCCAAAAAGAACCCAAAAATGAATCAATTAGAAGCAAATGCAAATAATGGCAGAAATCTGTCAAAACAGACCAGCAGGTAGAAACCGAATTTTTAGAAGACCGTATGTTGCTCAAATAAAAAAGTGTTAAACTAAAAAAAGTTAGATAACATACTGGGGGATTTATTTGTAAATTATCAGCTCAATAAGACTTACATAGATTCCTCACAATTTTTTACGGTGGAGCACAAAAATATGTTTTGGGACAACACTTCCCCAAATCTTACTTCCTTCTCATTAGAGGTTATTCTTGGCACAAAAAGCAAATGAAAAGGATAAGGAGAGGTCATTACAGAGGTAATAACTTCCAAGACTCAAGAAAACTTTTGGGTTATCTCCCAATAAGTACTTTCTTTAACGCCTTTAAGTTAAGCATGATAGTTTGAGAAGATGCTCACATAAGAAATATGAATTGAAGTAAAAGAGAGCATCAAGAAGCAAATTCAAAACACATTTAAGTCTAACCCACTTCCTATGCATAGGAATATTGTAAAGAAACAACTCATTAAAGCACAAAGCAACAAGCATAGGAAAGCAAAACAAGTGCAACTTCAAGACTTTCAACATAGAGAGGGGAAACTTAACATTGTTGAGATGCATAAAACCATGTTTCCCTCTCTCATAATAACTTTCAGTAGCATCATGAATAAAATTAAAAATATAACTATCACATAAAACATTCTTATCATGAGCCGCATGCATATAATAATTATTACTCTCCACATGACCATAGTCATTCGTATTAATTGTAGTGGGAGCAAATTCAACAAAATAGCTATCACTATTATTCTCATCACCATAATCATCAAATATAGGAGGAATATTGTAATCATAATTGATTTTCTCCTCAATAGTATGTGGACTAAAAATATCATACTCATCATTGTAATGATCATATATTGGAGGTTTGGTATCATCATAAGCAATAGAATAGCTATCTTCCAAAGCTGGGGGACTAAAAAGATCATTTTCATAAAACTAGCTTTCCCAAGATTAGACGTTTCCATACCATCAGTAACAATGGTGTTCAAAAAATTCATACTAATAACATTGCTATTAGCATGCAAAGAAAGTTCCATAGGTTTTTTATTTTTCTTTTCAAACCACTCATGTTCTAACTTAGAAAAAATACTAAAAAGCTCCCTAATTTTTGTTGTTGTTTTCCATTAAGCCTAACTAGTGAAAACAACAAACAAAAAGACAAAATTGTAGAATCTAAAGGAAATAACTTCGAGCACTCACACCGAAGGATGTGAGTACCTTTTACCTTACCTCCCCGGCAACGGCGCCAGAAAATAGCTTTCTGTCTTGCTGTTGCCGTGGGGTAATGTATGCGAGTGCCTTTTACCTTTCCTCCCTGGCAACAACACCAGAAAATAGCTTGATGTGTACGCACTTCTATTCTTGCAGACAGTTGTTGGGCCTCCAAGTGCAGAGGTTTGTAGAACAGCAGCAAGTTTCCCTTAAGTGGATTGCCCAAGGTTTATCGAACTCAGGGAGGAAGTGGTCAAAGGTATCCCTCTCAAGCAACCCTACAATCAAGATACAAGAAGTCTCTTGTGTCCCCAACACACCCAATACACTTGTCAGGTGTATAGGTGCACTAGTTCGGAGAAGAGATAATGAAATACAAGTGGTAACGGTGCCAGAAAAGAGCTTGACGATGAGGTAAAGACTAAAGTCAAAAATATGGAAGCAAGCAAACATGTAACAGATCTAGATGCAAACGGTGTTTCAATATTTAGAAACATGGCATAGGGATCATAATTTCACTAGTGAATACTCTCTCATATAAATATCTTCTCTTCATGATACTACTCTTAACTACTCTCTGGTTGAACACTCTAATCCATGGTAGGCCTACAAAATCACACCTCAAAGTCCGCCTTCCCCATCTAGATAACCCCACACTGTCACCTTGAGCGCTAGATGGTTCCAACAAACACCAAAATTTCATAAAGACAACCAACTCAAAATATACTCATGATAAATATATATGTAACCTAGCCTAAGTGCCACACACGGTGTGCACGCTGTCACTTTCACACACGTGGGGAAAAGCATAGATCTATTAAAGCACGATGAGTATTTATGTAGACTCTAGCCTAAGTGCCACCATGGCGTGCATGCTGTCACTTCCACACACATGGGGAGAGCAGAGATCTATTGAAACACTTGAGTAACAGAGTAGATCTACTTGATTACAAAGCTCATGACCACAACAAGATCATGTATAGAGAAAGAGATGAACACATAGCTACCGGTAGAGCCCTTAGCCTTGAGGAAGAACTACTCCCTCCTCATCATGGGAATCATCACGATGATGGAGATGGTGGTGGAGATCGATGGAGATGGATCCGGGGGCACTTCCCCGTCCCGGCAGGGTGCCAGAACAGAGACTTTCTGTCCCCCAAATCTCCCCTTCGGTGGCAGCGGCGCTGTGGAGGTTTTCATGGATTTCTTCTGGATGATTTAGGGTTTTTGGGTTGGAGGCTTCTTATAGGCGAAGGAGGCAAGGTTGGTGGACGGCCAGGGGGCCCACACCCCCTATAAGCGCCACTAGGGCTAGCCCGCGCCTTGGGGGGTGTGGACACCCTGGTGCCCTACTCCATCTCTGCTTCGTGGTTCCGTGTTGCTCCAGTAAAAATAGGAAGATTGGCTTTTGTCCCGTCCAATTCCGAGAATATTGATTTTCTGCCTTTTCTGGAACCAAAAATAGAAGAAAACAAGCAACTGGCACTGTGGCATCTTGTTAATAGGTTAGTCAAGAAAATCATATAAAAAACCTCAAAGTGTAGACAAAGCATAAGAGAAATGATATAAAATAAGCATGGAACATCAAAAATTATAGATACGTTTCCGACGTATCAATCTCCTATGTGAGCATCTTTGAAATTTTCATGCCTAACTTAAAGGCATTAAAGAAAAGTACTTCTTAGGAGATAACCCAATAGTTTTGTCGATTCTTGGAAGTTATTACCTCGGTAATAACCACTCCTTATCCTTTTGTTTTGGTTTTTGTATCAAGATCAACTACTTTTGAGAAGCAGAGGAGTTGTGAAAAGTGGCTGTCCTGGGACAAATTTTTGTGCTGCAACGTAAAAATTTGTGAATGGGCTCAGTACTTCGGATGGAGATGTAATTTTCTGTGATTGTTCTTCAAGTTGTTACCCAACTTTCATTAGTTCTGCACTTTTTGATATGAGGAACGGAAGGTTTTCGAAAAAATCAATCTTTACCTGCTGGTCTGTTTTGACAGATTTCTGCCATCATTTACATTTGCCTCTTATATTGATTACCTTCTAGATTCTTTTGGGCTTTTGGAAAGGGTTTGCTGCAGTAGCTTTTGTTTTGATGGATTTCAGTTGAAGTTTGAACCCAAAGGTTTATTGTTTTTGCATAAACTAATGTTGCAATTGAGGTTTGTGTAAGGCCTTGTATGAAGGGAATTTCCAGGAGAAGGAGAAAAGGAATCTGCAGAGTTCGTCTTTGAATAGGTAAAAGTGGTGAAAACTAAAGGTTCATGAAAGCCTAATATTTTTATATTTTTGATGTTTTTATTACATACGGAAGGTTACGAGACGAAACAGAGGAGGAAACGGAGGCCAGGGTGGCCACACCCACCCTAGGCGCGGGCCCCAGCTGGCCGCGCCTGGAGGGGGTGTGATGCCCCTGAGCTCCGTATCCACCTCATTTTTGCACCAGTAGCTTCCTTATGCTTTGAAACTTCATAATATATAACCCCCCGGGTCCCCCGAGGTTCGTGTATCGTGTTCTCTTCGTGTTTTCGTTTCGATCTATTTCTGTCAGGAAATCTTCTCAAAGTTTAGAGCACCATGGTCTCCACCAACGACAAAGGCAAGAAGCCCGTGGAAGAAGAAAGGATCGCTGCTAAGAACGAAGACATGGAATGGAGCGTCGAGGAGGAAGTTAAGAGGGAGAAAAAAACCGCCGCAGGGTCAAGGGCAGGGAAACCTGCTTTTGTAGGAGAAATTAACACTGGATGTGCTTTTTCTCGTAACATGCAGGGGATTATAGCCTCCGTTCCAGACTTCAGATCCTACCCCGAGGTAGTGGAGGCCCTTCGAACCACTGACGAGTTTTGTGAAAAGTACCATGCTTTGAGGATGAAGGTGGATATACTTCAAGAGGAGAATAATAGGCTTCGTAAGATGTTGGAGGGTTTTCTTACCCTAAACAAGGGATCACCACCGAAGGAGTAATTCATCATCAGATTTGGCATCCCCTTGGCTTGTTCCAAGATTGGGGGAGTGTTGTGGTATCACATCATTATCTTTTATCTTTTACCTTTTTAGTAGATTCATATCTTTGGTAGAGAAGTTATCTTATAGGTTGGTTTGCATGTGGAAGTATCTCTCCTTTAGTTTCTATGTATCCCTTGGTGTGAGTGCCTCTATGGAATATTAATGAGAAGTATCTTTTACTTTTTGCACTTCTTATTTTAGTTTGCAATCTCTATTATATTATTGATCTTGTTTATCAGTATTGGTATCACTTTGGGAGCATCAAGTAGATCTAAATTGGTTTGGCAAACTGAGCTCTAGTCAGTAGCAACATTTTTTGAGCTTTGAAAGGAAAAGTGAAAAAGCTTACAGGTATTTTGTATCATTTATTTTATTTCTTGATTGGCTCATAAGCTTAGTATTCTTTATTTAAGATCTTTTGTGTCTTCAAGGAAGATTGCATGTTTGGCTCTATCACTTGTTTCCTTCAACTCTTTTGCTTGCTACCCAGCCTTTCTAGACAAAAACCTGTTTTGAGAAGACATACTTCTCATGCATCCAACCCCTTTGAACCAAACCTGTGCCATTTGTGTCCACCATATCTACCTATTAGCATTATTGCTATTCCAAGCGAATTCTCAAGCTTCATCTATCTTTCGAATTAAAAATTATTTTGTTATGTGAAAACTAGTTAGTAAAGCTCTCATGAACTTGATGGAACACCTTATTTTCTTGCCCCTCATAAACTTCAACCATTGTGTCATTGAAGTTGTATATGCTTGCATCTATACGTTGGAATTAGCAGAACCGTGTTTTCACGGGGAACGCTTTCAACACTTATGGATACATATCCAGTTGATATCATGCTCTTTTGTTTGCGGATGTCGTCGGTGTAAGATAAAAGGGGAGCTTGTAAGTCCATGGAGTTATTTATGTGTGTTAGAGAAATGCCTGGGATGCTAGCCTAAGCCATGCCTAATCATGGTGGAAACTTGCATCATAACCATAGTGAGCAATCTGTGAAGCATCCTCAATAAAAACCTATGCAAATAGCAAATAAAAATATCGCTGAGATGCTCACTGTCTGCTTGCCTTGTCATTTTTATTATGGGATAGCTCATGTATCATGTGCAAGGGGTGCCCCGTTGGCGGTTCTTTATGATACACATGTACTTACAATGATAAGAACTTACCGGTAACTAAAGTTGAGTAGCATGAGGAGCGGCCCTCGTACTCAAGGGACATGAGATTTCCAACTTATATTTCGTCAAGCATATACTCCATCTTTGTTCACTTTAACTTTAATCACCTCAAGATGCTTATGATAGGGGCAATGAGGGCTCAAAGCTAGTAAGTACCATAATATTTTGGAAGCTCTTTATGAACTTGAAATCCCTGTTTCCCTCTATGAAGGGCCTTTCTTATATTTCTAAGTTGAGTCAGTAAACCTTTTTCCTCTCTCTCTCTCTCCAGCAAGTATTTGAGTTGTTGTGTTTCAAGCATTCATATGATGATTTATTCAATCATGTTCTCTTCCTTATTTGCACAAGACTCTTATCTATTGAGTATTACTTTGAAAGCCATCTTTGTGAAAAATCTTTTATGTTTGAGCAAAGAGTACTCTTGTTGTGAAGACTTCTACAAAATCTTTTTGTGAAACTGTTTGCCAGCTGTTCTCTGACCAAGAACAAAGTTTGTCAATTCCAATTATGATTTATCTTTATGCATCTCTATTGTGACTCCTATACTTGTTGCAAGCTAAGTTATATAAAGGTGAGTTGTTTTCTTCTATGAGTTGTGTAATGGTAAGTGTGATGCTTCTTGTCCGTATTCTTTTATCGGCACTTCACTCCATAAACCTGTGGGCATGTTTACTGAGCTCAGTTTTCGCTTGGGGACAAGCGAAGGTCTAAGCTTGGGGGGAGTTGATACGTCCAATTTGCATCACCTTTCTATATCATAATTTGCCTCTATTCTTTGATATTTATCTTATTTTTTTGACTCTAATATTTATCTTATTAAGAGGTGTTACTTATGTCTTTTCATCTGTTTTTGCATGTTGGATGATTCTTGGGGGATGAACTGTTGGAGTCAGGATTTTGATGGAAAAAGAGGTGTTTTGATGCAATTTCGCGAAGATCAGAAAAATACCAGAAAAACTACGGAAAATCATATTTTCCCAAAAGACGAAGAAAGCCAGAAGGGGAGGCAGAGATGGGCCAAGGGGGCCCGCACCCCCCCGAGGCGCGGGCCACCCCTAGGCCACACCTACAGGGGTGTGGCCCACCTGGCCCACCTCTGGCTCCACCCTCTCGCCTATATCTTCTTCTCGAATCCTAAAACACGGGGGGCAACCATAGAAAGATTCCGCCGCCTCTGCGAGGTGGAAAACACCGAGAGATAAAGAGCTCTCCAGCAGACAGATTTCTGCCGAGGAAATTCCTTCCCGAAGAGGGCAGATCATCACCATTAACACCATCATCAAGCTAGACTTAATCGGGATCATCATCATCATCCTCACCATCATATCCACCAGCACCATCACCACCACTCCATCCCGCTATAACAATTGGGTTGAATCTTGCATAGTTCTTAACTTTCCTGGTGTTGATTAATTTTGTAGTTGATGCTTTTGAGTGGAACCATTGAATTATTGTTTATGTTCAGATTGTTACTTATCATTATATCGTCTCTGATCTTGATCCATATGATGTCTCGTGAGTAGTTCGTTTAGTTCTTGAGGACATGGGAGAAGTCATGTTGTTAGTAGTGGAATTGTGTTGAAGTAATATTCAATGGTCTGATATTTTAGTTATGGTGTTATTCTTCTAGTGGTGTCATGTGAATGTCGACTACATGATACTTCACCATTTATGGGCCTAGGGGAATGCATTGTGTATTTGGCTACTAATTATGGAGTTGCCGGAGTGACAGAAACCTGAACCCCCGTTAGGAAACCTTTGCACAAGGGAGTGTAGGATCTCAGAGTTTAATGTTGTGGTTAGGTTTTTAGCTTAATTGATTTCTTGTAGTTGAAGATTCTTGCAAGGAGTATAATCACAAGTATGTATTAGTCCAAGTAAGGTCGGTACATTAGCATAGGTTCACCCACACAACACTTATCCAACCAAAGAAGATTAATCAACTATATGAAGCGAAAGAAGTTGACAGTATTCCCATGTGTCCTCGAGAACGTTTGGTCCTCATAAGTAATACAACCGGCTTATCCTTTGACGGAGAAAGGATTGGGCCACTTGCTGCATTTATTATTGTTGTCTTTTATTTACTTGCACTTTATCTCTTTGCATTATCAAAAACCCTAAAAATCCGTTTGCTAAGTATTTATAGAGAATTTCTTATCCAAACTACTAGTAAACACCTTCTGCTCCTCGTTGGGATCGACACTCCTATTTATCAAAAGTACTATGATACACCCCCTATACTTGTGGGTCATCAAGCGTTCCGGTCGCTTGGACCAGAGCCTGACGAGCTGGCCCATGCCAGCACCGGGTTGCGTGGCGTCCCAGTCACCAGGTGATTTGCTCCTTCTTCACGCAATTGTTTTCACTTACGCACAGTTGATATGCATATCTTCAATCTCACACTGGTGTTTCTTTTCAAGGGTGGTGTGAAGAAGTCCAAGCGGGAGACCGTTGCGAAGGTGCCCATGAATAATAAAGATGCCAAGGACGAAGATGTCAGGGAGCAGGAGGAAACAGAGGCCGATGACCTTGTCCCTGGCATGAAGAAGCGAAAGAAAGGCGACTCTATCACGAAAGTCGCGCAGGTCGCCGAGGAGGCTGGATTCGTTGGTCCTACCAAAGAGAAGATTTTGCCGGAGGAGGAAGGCGACGCAGTGAAGGAGGCCCGATATGAGGGTGACGCATTTGCGGAGGAGGCACCAAAGGAGGGTACCGCCTCTCAATCGGTTGGTTCCTCAGTGGCCGCTGCCATCGCATTCCCGGGGTTTCCTGCAAGGTCGTCGACGAGTGCGGTGGCGCAGTCTCCAGTGATAGACAAGGTGATTGACGGGAACGCCAGTGTAGTGGCACAACGAGCTGGTGGCGTGCCATTTCCTGTGGCATTGATGGGGTCGACAAACCTACATCGGCTTATGGACGAGGCCCTCCAGGTATGCCTAGTCCCCGGGAGTCTAGTCGTTAAATTTTAGCGACTAGAGTCTTTAAACTTGAATCTCCAGTCCCTGAGGATGTAGGCGCTAGAGTGTAGCGACTAGAGACTTGAAACTTGGGTCTCTAGTCCCCAAGGATCTAGGAAGTAGAGTGTAGTGACTAGAGACTTGAAACTTGGGTCTCTAGTCCCCGAGGATCTAGGCTCTAGAGTGTAGCGACTAGAGACTTTACTAATGTTTTTTCATTTCTAGCGCGAGTCAATTGACCGGCGAGAGGAACTGGAGCGGGTGGAGCAAGATTTAAAGTTCTCTCGTTAGGTGATTCGCAACTCCAGAATGCTACTGGTAAGTTTGCTGTCTTTCTGCGGTTTCAGATGAGTGTGCTTTTGATTCTCACATTGGAGCTTTTCTTGCAGTTGGTCATGCCTCAGCAATTACTAAAGCCCGTGAAGGTTTTGTCCCCGCGGCTAAACTAGAGTCTGCAAGGTCTTCGGCGACTGCGGCAGAGGAGAAGCTGAAAGAGCTGACAACCGAGCTTCAGGCAACGAAGGCCGTTCTGGATCAATCAGAGGAGAAAGCTAAGGGCCCTGCTTGACCATGAGGCCTCCGCGCTGGATAGTGCCGGTTTGCGGGCCCAATATTCTTCTCTAGAGAGTGTCATTGTCACCTATTGCCGCAAACTCCTTGGTGAGCTTATTTTTCCTGTTAGAATGGAGACTCTGCATGGTGAGTCCCCGTGCGTTTGTTGGTCGAACACCACTTTTCTGCTTCTTTTAGGTATCATCGGTTGTCGCGACCCGGCGGTTCAGGACCTTGGTGCCGAGGAGGGTGTGGTTTCCTTGCTCAATGCGGCCACCGTTTCTACGCTATGTGTGTGCACTATTCTGCAGGGCATCACGCCCACCGAGGTGGTGCCTGGGGGCTTCACTGAGGTGTGGAGGTACCTCGAAGAAGCTCTCGCAGTTTTTGAATGGATGATGCGCTCGATGTTTCATCGTGGAGCGATTACAATGTTGGGACTTGGGCTCGCCCATTTCCTTGAGGACTTTCAACTTGATGATGTCACCAGCGGGTATCCCTCAGCCACCGGTAAGGTGGAAATAACAGATGTCTTCGCACTGAATGCTAAGGCCTCCCCTTATGCGGAGCGTGTTTTGGCGATTGGCGATCACCTACTGTACCAGAGACGCAGGTGGCTCCTAGAGACCCCGACCTGGCGCATCGCGATCTTCTGTTGGAGCGGCCATTCCAGTCGGTAGTTGCAAAGTCGCTGACAACTTATCCAGCCAACCCATGGAAGCCTTTTGTTCAGGTTAGGGTGTCGGGCGAGGCGTCTTCTTCTAAACCTGTTGAGTGGGTGGAGTATCTGTAGTAGATTATTAAAGCCAGGTGGCTAGATGTGGGTAACAATTTGTAAAATAAGTGTAAAATAAAATACTTGCTTTCCAGTTTGAGAGTCATGTCCGACTGTTTATTGTATGTGGTTTGTTGGATTGGTGCATTTGATTACATCGGGGTAGCTAATCCCCAAGCGCTTATTTAATCGTGAGTGATGTCTGAGTTGGCCATTGTGAATTGGCCTTGGTCTATCGTAGCTCATGGAGCCAGTCGCGGGGCAAACCCAAAGGGCGTCCCGTACTTGGTGTTTTTCTGGGTTCGAAAGATAGGTAAGGGAAAGTTGCACTTTATTTGTATAGCGCGTCCCACCTCCTGGCTCGGGAGCCAGTTGCATGGCGAGTCCAAGTTGGGTCCGCATACTTGGTGTTTTCCTAGGACGCGTGAGGCTCGTGTAAGACGAGTCCCCGGCCGTGGTACTTTAACTATTCGAGGCACCGCGGCCAAGGATGATGGGGACTTGGTGATGTGAGAAGCACGTCCGGTCGTCGTGGCTCGGAAAGCCAGTCGAACGAGGCGACCCTGATGGTGGCCCTCAGTTTGGAATTTTTCATGGACAGTCTGAGGCCCGAGTTACTTCCGTGCCCTTAGGCTGCACTACTTGGCTCTTCCGAGTCGCTCTTCCAAGGGTGGACGACCGGTAAGGTATTGCGATTGCGGTATGAGTGCGATTGGCACAAGAAGGAGCGAGAAAACATAATTTGTGGTATCAGCCAATTTATTCATTGATAGCATAGGTGAGTACAATTTGGGGCGCTAAGTGTAAAACTTGCATAGAAGGTTGACATTCCACGGTCGCTCGACGTTTAGTTTGTCGTCACCGCGTATGTCTATTAGATAGTAGGTGTCATTGCCCAATACTTGCCCTATGGAGAATGCCCCTCCCATGGGGGGATAGTTTTTGCATACCCTTCTTGTCCTGGACTAGGCGCAGGACGAGGTCGCCTTCCTGGAAGGTACGGTTCCTGATCCAACGACTGTGGTAGCGGCAGAGACCTTGTTGGTAGATGGCGGTGCGGGACCCAGCGAGGTCGTAGGCCTCGTCGAGTAGGTCGATCCCGTTTTGTCGGGAGACTTCATTGTCCTCTTCCGCATAATGAATGACTCGTGGGGACTCATGCTCGAGGTACGTTGGCATGGCCGCCATCGCTCCATATACCATGAAGAAGGGGGTAAAGCCCGTCGATCGATTGACGAAAGTGTGAATGCCCCAAAGTACGGCTGGGAGCTCCTTGACCTGCAGGTTATATGCGTAACTACAAGTTCCCATCCGTTAAATAGATATAGACCAATGAAGTGACAATTAAATCTCTATTCCTAGAAGGGAACGAAAAATGATGAATCAATAAAGAATTGCAGATTATGATATTTATACAAGGGGAAAAGAGTTGGGACAAAAGAATGCCGTCTATGGGAGGCTCTCCCGACGGCGTCGTCGGGTATTTGCAGCTCGGTAACCCTGAACCTTAAAATCGAGAAGCAAACTGGCAAATTCCATGGCAAAATTCCTAAATCGAAGCTACTGATTTAGGGTTTTGAGGGTTTGGTTTTCACGCATACCTACCTGGACGATGAAGGGGTCCTCGGAGGTGAGGAAGAGCATTCGCACTATAGAGGACCGGAGGCGGAGGTGCTGGAGAGGCATGAGACCGGAGGCGGTGGTGGTGGAGAAGCAGTGGACCAGAGGCGGCGATGGTGGACAGGCACAGGACGAGAGGCAGTGGTGGTGGATAGGCAGGGACCGGAGGCGGCGGTAGAGATGCAGGGGACCGATGGCGGTGGTTGACAATGTTTTGGGCGGGCGGGAAACAAAAAATATGGCACATATCTGAAATATTTGTCTAAATATTTTCAGATATTTTCCACCAAGTACTAGCCTGAGACGGCTTCAAGTGGAAAACGTCTCTAAGAACATCCTTCCCCAGAATATTTCATATTTTTCTGCCAAGAACTTCCCTAGCTAAGACGACTAGTAGTTTGAAACAAACATATTTGGAACTCCGAATATATTCGGAACTTTGGCATTTGATTATTCTAAAATTTGAGAATTATTCATAATTAAATGACAAAGAAAGGTGTGTAAACATGCTTGCTAGAGTAAAATTGAGGCCCCTAAGACTAAATGAGGTTTGAGAAGTATAAACCTTGGATCTTACTGTGGCACCCTGGATTTACGGTCCGAGAATACCTGTTATGCATACAATTCAAGTTCCCATGATCAGTGAGCCGTGAGCATAACCGACTAGTATCATTACAATATCCATACAGTAATGAGTACAAAAACTTATAAAGTGGCCATTATGGCGAATACAACACAAGTAGCGGAAGTCTTCGGCGCAGAGCCCATACCTTAACCTACATGCAACTGACTGGGGAGACGGCCTAGCTCGCATAGACGTCGACTCCTTCGTTCCTTCTTAACATCTGCAATCTGGCCATGTAAATAGCCAGGTACAATGCCAGTGAGTACTTTGAAGGTACTCGCAAACCACCAGGACAAGGTAATAAGAGAATGCATATCTGGTTGTGGCAAGATAGCTCTACACTATAGTTGTTTTTGAAATACCTAACATTGGCATCTCTATATCTTTGTTGAAAAAGATTTTTGGAAAGTATAACTCCTTTTTGAAAATCCGTACATCTCCACATCCTTGTTAAAAAGATATATAAAACAGTTTTGTTGTAAAACCCTTTTTAAATGTCTTCGACCATCATTGGTCAAAACCAACTTATTCTTCATCTTTCCTCGTGACCAAGTCACATCCTTTATTTTATCACAACTTAACCGAAGGGTCCTCCTAGCACTTGCCATTCCAACCGTCCTTGTCCGTGGACACGGATATTCGAATAGATTAGACTCTGCAGAGTTTGTGCACTTTACCCACAAGAATCAATACATCTGCCGGGATATAACCACGGCCTACTACACATGGTAGACAGGGGCTCAGATAATCAAACTTACGCTTTTCATTTGTCCATCCCTCGCAACAGCGGATT
Source organism: Avena atlantica (assembly GCA_910589765.1). Lineage (NCBI taxonomy): Eukaryota > Viridiplantae > Streptophyta > Magnoliopsida > Poales > Poaceae > Avena > Avena atlantica. The sequence continues at coordinate 197,318,192 of OU342738.1, read as the reverse complement.
TTCCTTTTGGGTTGTTCTCTTCGGTATGAGTATGGGGTACTACGACCCTAGTCCTTCCTTCCGTACTGATCCCTATCTCCAGACCGAAGTCTGACAGATAGCGATAGTGACAATCTTCCATCCTACCTAAAAGCATATCGTCCGCGAGAGACCCAATTGTTACACCAGTACCTTACCCTACAGGTAGCCCGGATTTCAGGGGATTTCTCCCCTTTAGGGAGTAAGAGTAGCCCCGGCTAAGGATCACAAACTACGAGCTAAGCCCCAGCGTCCGGGGTAATGTGGTTGCACGGATAAATTGTTTCGGACATTGGCTTAGAACATCCCTTCTTTTCTCTTACTTAACTTTCTCTTCATCCACCTCATATCTTCTTTTAGTAAAACTTCCACATGGAAAGGATGCCTCTTTCCAAGGGTTTTATTTTGAAAACTTTGCAGTAGGGTATAACCCAAAATAGTTGTATCGTTGAAAATCCGTGGGTTCCAAGAGGGAAGATGCTAATCATCTTAGCCTCGTTCTAAGGGGTAGAGATAGGTGTAAATAGGGTAGGTGTCCAATGGACACACATTCATAACTCTGAGGAGCCAAGTTACTCACGTTTGTTTATTTGAATCAAAACATGCCTTTGATCATGCAAATTTAATAAACGAAATATAAAACAGTTGATAAACAAAAGTAGGTTAATATAGGAGTTCAGGAATGGTGGCTTGCTTGTGACCATCAAAAAGTCCCTTGACGGCGTTAGATAACCATAATATCGAGTATAATAATAATAAGGGGAACCCGATCCTTCCTTCTTCTCGGCGTCATACAATCGCAACTATCGCCGTTACTGAGCATACATGCAAACAAACAATACACCAATCAATACAAGCATACAAACAACAAACCATACAACAAGTAAAGGATAACTATAAGATATAGATCAGTAGGGTGTTGGAGGATTGGTTGATGAGTTTATCAAGGATTTGGAGGCATTAGGAGAAAGGATCCCCATTGATTTCTAGTTTAGGAACTAACTAAGAGAGGGGTTTTGATCAAGGGCTTGACCTGTAGAGACCATTGTTAAAATGATACCATCAGGTAGGTATTGATAGAATGAAGCCAACAAAAGTGGTTTTACTATTTTATCAATTTCCTGGGATTTGTAAAGGATTTTATAGTGATTAAAGCTTTATTTTTAGGAAATAATTCACCAGAACTTCTCTGTAGTTCTAAAAATTATTTCCTTGGCTGATTAGGTAGTATTTGATGGATAGAATGCCCTTGAGATTAGTATTTCATAGGAGTTGGAATCTCCTCAAAAAAAATTAACAGAATGCCCTTGACAAATTCCCAAAGGCAGTACTGTCTGGGATTTGTCTTTTTCATCAGATTTATTTTACAGAAGCGTTTGATGTCATTCCAAAGAAACATTATAGGTACTTGATATACCTTTCTTTAGAAATTGGAATCAACCTTTTTTGGATTTATAGAGCTACTGTAATGTTTTTATTAGTGAATAAACCGTGCACAAAAGAGTTTAATTCACAAAAAATCAACAGAGTCTCATAAAAATATGAGCTACTGGTTTATGAAAGATATGATGGTGTGTGTCCAATAGGAGTTTGAATTAGGTCAGAACCTCACTTGGTTTGGCCTAGGGAAATTCCTAAAGTCAGAAAAGGACTGGTTTTGTTATTTTTGTTGCCAGTAAAATAGGAAGCAATTTAAGGTGGGGCCAGTGGGAATTGAAAGGTATGGTTTATACCTTTCATCACCAATTGGATTTACTCCATTTTGACTTGCGAAACTTTCTGTAGATATTATTTCGTGATCTAGGCAGATCTTAGAGAACATTTATCATATTTATTCTAATGAATATTTTACTGTAAACCTGGTCTGCATGTTGGGGAAAACACCTAGGCACTTTAGGAATTTTAGATCTAGAGGTTTTAAGGGGTTTTACTTATTTATTTTCATTTAAAGTGACTGGGAATTTTCCTGGATCTATTCAAACAGAAAAACAAAAGAGGGACGAGGGTTCGTCGGCCGGATCCGGGGCGGCACTGGGCCGAGGTGCTGGATCTGGCCTAGCCAGGCCTGCCCTGAGGTGAAGGGGTAAGGGGAGTCACGAGCCTTCCGATTAGACGGGGATCGACGGCTCCCGGTCGTCTCCTTCCCCCGACCTGGGGTAGACAAGGGGAAACCCTAGGGGGAGGTGCGGAGGTTGGAGGGGCCGTACCTGAGGGAGGAGAGGAGCCAGGGAGGGTCCAGGATGATGCGGTTGCCGCAGAGGAGTCCAGAGAGGGGCGGCTTGACCGCTTCTCGCGACGGGAGGGTGCCTGCGCCGGCGCACCCAAGAGGAGTCCACCGTCTTCGCTGGGAGAGCTCGCTTCCGACCTTCCTGGGCAAGGAAAAGGGGTGGGTTAGATTCAGAATCGAGAGGGGAGTCCGAGAGGGGGACATGCGGAGATATATTGAGCGAGAGGGAGAAGCTACGCTCAGTTTTTGAAGATGGCCGAGAGGGAGAGATCTTCCTCTCCAGGAACATGCAAGGCCAGGGAGGAGCTAGGGAGCTCGGGGATGGTAGAGCAGGGTTAGGGGTGGCCTGGTGGTGACATGCAGGTGGGGAGGAGGAAGGGGGAGAGTACTTCGAGCTTTGCTTCTAATCAATGGCCGAAATGGCCATTCTTGTTCTTGTGGCCAGAGGAGAGGGAAGGAGGGAGAGGGGGAGCTCTGGGGAGGCTGCTGGGGGCAAATGAGGGCGATGGGTGTGCTGGGAGTGGCAGGTGCCCCCTTTTATTTCGAAAAACCAAGGGAAATGATGAAATGTCCAAATTGGGCATGGGGTGGGGGCTTCCCATTGGTTCCTAAGGGTGGTGCTGGGTCGTCAAAGGGGGAAGAGAGGTGGTGAGAGGGAGTTTGCAGCTGTTGTGGACTTTATTATAAAGATCTTTGCAAGATATGGTGGTCTCTCCCTCTCTCTCTCTCTTACAAACACTAGGGACAAAAGGGGAAGGGAGGTGCTATAGTAGCTTAGGGTAATGTGCATGACCAGGAGAGAGTGTTGGTGTTAGGGAGGAGTGCTGAAGAAGATTTGAGTTGGTGTGGTTTTGATTTGAATCAAGGTTTGTTGGTTTTGGCCAAAATTGATTAATTGGAGGCTTGTGAAGGAACTTGCAAAAGTTGCATTGAGCAAATTGTGGAAATGGTACTGGTAGGTGGTATAGGTCAAATAATCTCTCCATGATTTAAATGGGATTTTTCTGATGATTATAATCCCATTTAAATGCACTCTTCAAAAAGTGCATAAGTGGATTATGGAAGCTAAGATGATATTTTTACACTGGACAATCTTGGTTTTTGATGTTTTATGGTCCTAAATACCATAACACACATTGGAGGATTTTTTTGGGATTTATTGAGGTGGTAAAGTATTTTTGGGGAATTACTTCTTGTTTCTGCCATTTAAGAAAAAGGGCAAAAAGAATTAATAAAGAATCTAAAAAAATATTTATTATTGAGTTGCGAAGATGGGGTATGATATGGAGAGATCAAATATGCACTGAGTTGGCAAGGTGGTTTGGAGAAAAACAAACTTGTCTTCAAAGACAAGGGTTTTGGGAATTTGGTAAGTAAAAGAAATTGAATAGTTTAATAATCCAAATAATTGGGAAAATTATTTGGGGATGCTTATATACAAGGTAGATGATGTAAACTTTATGTAAGCATCAATATCAACCTTGGTTTTGAAGAAAAGTGGTGAGAAGGATAGAAACTAGATTCGGGGAGGATCTAGGGTTTTGTTACTCCGATGGCACCTAAACAGGGTTGGATTAGGGAGCTCAGAGCTCACCTAGATACAAGGGGTATATGTATGGTTAGAACATGTCATATAGATGATCATGGGAGTAATAGTTGGGCTTGGTTGGATTTGAGGTGGTTCTGGAGCGATGGCAAACTTCGTTGAAAATAAGGCTGCCATAACAGACACATCAATTAGCCTCCTAAACCATGTGGGTTCCGGAAGCACAGGGCTCCAATAGAAACAAGTGAAGTGGGAGTTTATAGTCCATGACTAGTAGATCATAACCAAGCAAGGATTTGGTCAAGGGGAGATAGCACATAGATGTGAGCTTCTGCCAAAGTAGGCAAGATGATAAGATTTATAGAAAAGATTATTATCTTGACTACAAAACCATCATGGATGAGTGGGAAACAAAATGGCTTAGCCCAGTGCAAGAGTGGGACTTGGTAGTACTAAAGATGTACTACAAGATGGTTCAAGTACATTTTAAAGAGTGCACATGGGTTGGAAAAGGTAGAGCTCTAAATATTGAACCTAGATAAGAAATCCAGACTTCGCCATTTTGGCAATTTTGGAGATTCTGACTAGAGTGCAAGTGTAGATGATTTGGAGAGGATGCTAGGTTCCAAACTCATGATCAAGGATATGAGGTTGAGGTACTAACTAAGTTATAGGTTTCATGCTTAGACTAGGTCTCCACTGAGTTGGAAGACCATCCAAAGGAATTATCCTTGGATTGATCTGAGCATGAGGGGAGTTGATCACTTGAGTGGCTTAAGATAGATCCAAACTTGGATGCTTGCTTGATATTGATGATCACAAACAAGGATTGGGTCCTAAGGGATGAGCTACTAGATTAGCCCACTCTAGTTCCTAAGCAAATAAGGCAATCAGCAGATCAAGGCAATTCACCAGACAGCAGATCAAGGCAATTCATCAACCAGCAGATCAAGGCAATTCATCATATTACTTATCCAACTAGTACTAGGGTTACCATCAAGCCTAGCTTGAGGTAAGGATGGGTAGGTTTAAAGGGGTTTTGCTTGAAGTAAGATAAGTACCATCTTGGTATCTCTACCAAGATTGAGATGAAAAGGTTTTATTAAGGTTTTGGAAAACCTAGGGATAAGAGGAGTTGAAGGTTCTGTCTTGAAAACATAAGGAGATAATATATAGTTCTCCATAGTTTTATTAACAGAGACTAGTAAAGTTGTTGATTGTATCAAATTTATCTTGGCTTAGGTTTTGAAATTCTAGAACATTTGAGAATATGAAAGATGATCCAAGAAATCTCGTTTGTAAAATAGTTTTTGTAAAATACGGTTGAGATGAGTAGTACACAACTAATCCACAAACAGTTGCTGGAGCACAAGCAAACAAGTAAGCACACAATGAAAGAAAAAGTTTTGTTCCCCCTGATTTTTGCCTTTCCGACTTAAATTAGGGTTGCTGAAATTGGGATATTACAGACCTTTCCCCCTTAAAATAATCTCGTCCCGAGATTAGGGAGGAGTAGGGTTGGGGTGATAACATCCACTTAACAATTTCAGCGGTAGAAGTTATAAGGCTCTAATAGGTTTTGCAGAAACCCGACGTGGTTAGTCACGGGTTGGAGCTGAGGGGCTTCAGATTGGGTGGTGTAGATTAAGTGAGTGGAAAATATGTAGTCTTTCCCCTTAGGACAAGTCCAGGTAAGTTTAACGTCGACGAGGTACTTCCTTCTTGAGGCGGGACGGCGAGTTGAATCTTATCATTCCCTTGGCTCGTGGTCGACTTTTCTTTCTTACAGGTCTTGATACACACGGTGTTGACTAGACGGTCGACCTTGGAGTTGAGTATCTTCTGATTCTGGAGAAGTGTCGATTGTCGTTCTTCTTGCAGGGTTGATGATTCGTATTGGGAGGGCTGGTCCTTGCTTTGAAGCTAACTAGGGTTCTACTCCAGGGGTCTATCAGATTTTTGGGCGGGAAAGACGCAATATTTACACCTTAGAGCAAAACTATGGGGGTTTGGTCTGATGCAACGTCGTGGGTAAAACATGCAAGGAAGGATATCTTGCTTGCGTAATATCCATACATTTAGCAGGTTCAAGCCGGTCGGTGGCGGAGGTACTTAAAGGGGTTACAAAACAGGTATGTGCCGCATGGCGACAAGGCACTTAGAGTTTTACAAAATAGGTTCCGGGGCGATACATAGGTATTATGATATATCGGTACCATGCTAGGCTACTTGCCGCTTGCGGACAGTCCAGGGGAATCTTCTTTGGCTTCCACTTCGTCTTCAGGGAGGTGGGTGGAAGATCCTTGGAGGTCTTGGATTGGATTGAACTTCTTGAGGTACTGCCGAGCAGTGACGCACTTCTTTCTTCCTTGGAGGATGCGTCTTCCAGAGGCTTCTTCAGGCTCCTTGATTATTGCTTGATTCCTGTGCTAGACTTCTAAAGCTTCCTTGCGATCCAGGATAGCTTGCACATGGTGAAGTTCCATCTAGGTGCGGTGGTACTCATTGACGACTGCGGTGAGAAGCTCATTTCCAGCATAGCTATATCGGGATTGAAACTGCAGGGCGGGGTAGGTCAAGCGAGGGTCTTGGGATTGACCGGATGAATCCATGCTTCCTTTGATGGGCAGAAAGAAGGTCGTGGGTTGCCTCATCTCGGGAAGGACATCCCGTATGCGGAACAGTGCTTATCTTGCAGCCATTTGTAGATCCAGCACTGGAGTAGGCATACGAAATCCCGTGGCGCGAATGGGTTCTCCGGGTACTCCATACTTTGGTTGAATGATCACTTGACCCAGAAATAGTCCGGATTCCAGTCCCCTGTGGAGGTTGTAGGTGGGAGGTTGGGTGTATCCGCAGAGCTGCAGGGAATCCTAGAGGAGCACTGGGAATCCAGCGCTTAGCCATGTCTCATCAACGGGCTCCATCTACACAGAGGAGGGTTTGTGGTTCAAGGGTGAGATAGAACAGATAGGTGCAGATTTATCTGGGTACATAGTTATTCCTAAACGGCATTATGGCTTGGTCTTCTTCGGACGACTCTCAAGGTAGAGAGTGGGCGGTTTGTTGGAGTTGAGTAGAAAGACGCAGTCTTTCCACCTTAGATCCTTACTAGGGTTGTCGAGATTTTTCTTAGGTGGCCATCTTGCTGAGGAGAGGTTTCCGGCTAAGGGGTTTGCGAGGGTTAGTATTGGGATCTACCAACTAGGTGATCAAGGCTACAGTTTCGGATGATTCCCAACAGACAATGAAAACATTCCAATCATCAAACACGCATATGACAAGCAAACAAGGCATACCATGAGTACTAAGGAGGGGACTACTCGCCATAGAGGGAATCCTATTTTAGGGATGATAATTCCTAAGTACAGACGTTGCGGAGGTCTTAACTTCTGTCTTGCCGTCTTTTCTTGTCGGTGTCATACTTGATTTATTTGGGGATGGTGAAGGACTCTGTTGGTGGGGCGATCTTGTAGTGTCTGACTTCGTTGGTAGCTCCTTGGTTTTTCTTGTCTCGATGTCTCTTCATTCCGGGATCTCCGTCTTCATAGTCTCCAAGTCGGAACTTTATTTTTTAAAATGAAACTTTTGAAGTAGGTGAGATATAGAGTAATCCATTTTGAAATTGTTTAAGTCAGAGAAGACGCGATAAGCAATCTTTCGAAAAGCTTTTGAGAAAATAGTTTGCGAAAACCGGGGTTTTCATAAATAGGGGTTGTCCTGTCTAACATCCATGCTAATTAAGGTCTCCTACAATCAGGATGGCTCTGATACCATGTCTGTGGCACCCCGGATTTACGGTCCGAGAATACCTGTTATGCATACAATTCACGTTCCCATGATCAGTGAGCCATGAGCATAGCCGTCTAGTATCATTACAACATCCATACAGTAACGAGTATAAAAACTTACCAAGTGGCCATTATGGCGAATACAACACAAGTAGCGGAAGTCTTCGGCGCAGAGCCCATGTCTTAACCTACAGGCAACTGACTGGGGAGATGGCCTAGCTCGCATAGACTTCGACTCCTTCGTTCCTTCTTAACATCTTCAATCTGGCCAAGTAAATAGCCAGGGACAATGCCGGTGAGTACTTTGAAGGTACTCGCAAACCACCGGGACAAGGTAATAAGAGAATGCATATCTCGTTGTGGCAAGATAGCTCTACACTATAGTTGTTTTTGAAAGACCTAACATTGGCATCTCCATATCTTTGTTGAAAAAGAGTTTTGGAAAGTATGACTCCTTTTTGAAAATCCGGACATCTCCACATCCTTGTTAAAAAGATTTATAAAACAGTTTTGTTGTAAAATCCTTTTTAAATGTCTTCGACCATCACTGATCAAAACCAACTTATTCTTTATCTTTCCTCATGACCAAGTCACATCCTTTATTTTATCACAACTTAACCGAAGGGTCCTCCTAGAACTTGCCATTCCAACCGTCCTTGTCCGTGGACACAACTATTAGAATAGATTAGACTCAGCAGAGTTTGTGCACTTTACCCACAAGAATCAATACATCCGCCGGGATATAACCACATCCTGCTACACACGATAGACAGGGGCTCGGATAATCAAACTTACGCTTTTCATTTGTCCATCCCTAGCAACGGCGGCTTTTCCTTTTGGTTTGTTCTCTCCGGTATGAGTATGGGGTACTACGACCCTGGTCCTTCCTTCCGTACTGACCCCTATCTCTAGACCAAAGTCTGGCAGATAGCAATAGTGACAATCTTCCATCCGTACTACCTAAAAGCATACCGTCCGTGAGAGACCCAATTGTTGCACCAGTGTCTTACCCTACAGGTAGCCTGGATTTCAGGGGATTTCTCCCCTTTAGCGAGTAAGAGCAGCCCCAGCTAAGGATCACAAACTATGAGCTAAGCCCCAGTGTCTCGGGTAATGTGGTTGTACGGATAAATTGTTCCGGACATTGTCTTAGAACATTCCTTCTTTTCTCTTACTTAACTTTCTCCTCATCCACCTCGTATCTTCTTTTAGTAAAACTTCCACTTGGAAAGGATGCCTCTTTCCAAGGGTTTTATTTTGAAAACTTTGCAGTAGGGTATAACCCAAAATAGTTGTATCGTTGAAAATCCATGGGTTCCAAGAGGGAAGATGCTAATCATCTTAGCCTCGTTCTAAGGGGTAGAGATAGGTGTAAATAGGTTAGGTGTCCAATGGACACACATTCATAACTCGGAGGAGCAAAGTTACTCACGTCTGTTTATTTGAATCAAAATATGCCTTTGATCATGCACATTTAATAAACGAGATATAAAACAGTTGACAGACAGAAGTAGGTTAATATAGGAGTTCAAGAATGGTGGCTTGCCTGTCACCAGCGAGAAGCCCCTTAACGGTGTTAGATAACCAGAATACCGAGTACAATAATAATAAGAGGAACCCGATCCTTCCTTCTTCTCGGTGTCACACAATCGCAACTATCGCCGTTACCGAGCATACATGCAAACAAACAATACACCAATCAAACAAGCATAGAAACAACAAACCATATAGAAAGTAAAGGATAATTATAATATATAGATCGGTAGGGTGTTGGAGGATTGGTTGATGAGTTTAGCAAGGATTTGGAGGCATTAGGAGAAAGGATCCCCTTTGATTTCTAGTTTAGGAACTAACTAAGAGAGGGGTTTTTGATCAAGGGCTTGAACTGTATGAGACCATTGTAAAAATGATACCATCAGGTAGGTATTGATAGAATGAATCCAACAAAAGTGGTTTCACAATTTTATCAATTTCCTAGGATTTGTAAAGGATTTTATAGTGATTAAAGCTTTAGTTTTAGGAAATAATCCACCAGAACTTCTCTAGAGTTCCAAAAATTATTTCTATGGCTGATTAGGTAGTATTTGATGGACTGAATTCATAGGAGTTGGAATCTCCTCAAAAAATACCAGAATGCCCTTGAGAAATTCCCAAAGGCAGTACTATCTGGGATTTTTCTTTTTCATCAGATTTATTTTACAGAAGCGTTTGATGTGATTCAAAGACACATCATAGGTACTTGATATACCTTTCTGTAGAAATTGGAATCAACCTTTTTGGATTTACAGAGCTACGGTAATGTTTTTATTAGTGAATAAACCATGCATAGAAGAGTTTAATTCACAAAAAATCAACCGAGGCTCATAAAGATATGAGCTAATGGTTTATGAAATATATGGTGGTGTGTCTAATAGGAGTTTGAATTAGGTCAAAACCGCACTTGGTTTGGCCTAGGGAAATTCCTAAAGTCAGAAAAGGACTGGTTTTGTTATTTTTGTTGACAGTAAATAGGAAGCAATTTAAGGTGGGGCCAGTGGGAATTGAAAGGTATGGTTTATACCTTTCATCACCAATTGTATTTACTCCATTTTGACTTGCGAAACTTTCTAGAGATTTTATTTAGTGATCTAGACAGATCTAAGGAGAACATTTATCATATTTATTCTAATGAATATTTTACTGTATACCTGGTCTGCATGTTGGGGAAACACCTAGGCACTTGAGAAATTTTATATCTGGAGGTTTTGAGGGTTTTTTACTTATTTATTTAGATTTAAAGTGACTGGGAATTTTCCTTGATCTATTCGAACAGAAAAAGAAAAGAGGGACGAGGGTTCATGGGCCGGATCCGGGGCGGTACTGGGCCGAGGTGCTGGATCTGTCCTAGCCGGGACTGCCCTAAGGTGAAGAGGTAAGGGGAGCCGCGAGCCGTCCGATTAGACGGGGATCGACGGCTCCCGGTCGTCTCCCTCCCTCGACCTGGGGTAGACGAGGGGAAATCCTAGGGGGAGGTTGGAGGGGCCGTACCTGAGGGCAGAGAGGAGCCAGGGAGGGTCCAGGACAATGCGGTTGCCGCAGAGGAGTCCAGAGAGGGGCGTCTTGTCGCTTCTCGCAACGGGAGGGTGCCTACGTCGGCGCACCCGAGAGGAGTCCGCCTGTCTTTGCTAGGAGAGCTTGCTGCCGACCTTCCTAGGCAAGGAAAAGGGGTGGGTTAGATTCAGAATCGAGAGGGGAGTCCGAGAGGGGGACATGCAGAGAGATATTGAGCGAGAGGGAGAAGCTACACTCGGTTTTTGAATATGGCCGAGAGGGAGAGATCTTCCTCTCCAGGAACATGCAAGGCCAGGGAGGAGCTAGGGAGCTCGGGGATGGTAGAGCAGGGTTAGGGGGTGGCCTGGTGGTGACATGCAGGTGGGGAGGAGGAAGGGGGAGAGCACTTCGAGCTTTGCTTCTAATCAATGGCTGAAATGGCCATTCTTGTTCTTGTGGCCAGGGGAGAGGGAAGGAGGGAGAGGGGGAGCTCTGGGGAGGCTGCTGGGGGAAAATGAGGGCGAGGGGTGTGCTAGGAGTGGCAGGTGCCCCCTTTTATTTCGAAACACCAAGGGCAAGGATGAAATGTACAAAATGGGCATGGGGTGGGGGTTTCCCATTGGTTGCTAAGGGTGGTGCTGGGTGGTCAAAGGGGGGAAGAGAGGTGGTGAGAGGGAGGTTGAAGCTATTGTAGCCTTTATTATAAAGATCTTTGCAAGATATGGTGGTCTCTCCGTCTCTCTCTCTCTTACAAACACTAGGGACAAAAGGGGAGGGGAGGTGCTATAGTAGCTTAGGGTAATGTGCATGACCAGGAGAGAGTGCTGGTGTCAGGGAGGAGTGCTGAAGAAGATTTGAGTTGGTGTGGTTTTGATTTGAATCAAGGTTTGTTGGTTTTGGCCAAAATTGATTAATTGGAGGCTTGTGTAGGAACTTACAAAAATTGCATTGAGCAAATTGTGGAAATGGTACTGATAGGTGGTATAGGTCAAATAATCTCTCCATGATTTAAATGGGATTTTTCTGATGATTATAATCCCATTTAAATGCACTTCTTCAAAAAGTGCAGAAGTGGATTAAGGAAGCTAAGATGATATTTTTACACTGGACAAGCTTGGTTTTTGATGTGGTGTAATACCATAAAACACATTGGAGGATTTTATTGGGATTTATTGAGGTGGAAAAGTATTTTTGGGGAATTACTTCTTGTTTCTGCCATTTAAGAAAAAGGACAAAAAGAATTAATAAAGAATCTCAAAAACTATTTATTATTGAGTTGGGAAGATTGGGTATGATATAGAGAGCTCAAATATGCACTGAGTTGGCAAGTTGGTTTGTAGAAAAACAAACTTGTCTTTAAAGACAAGGGTTTTGGGAATTTGGTAAGTAAAAGAAATTGAATAGTTTAATAATCCAAATAATTGGGAAAATTATTTGGGGATGCTTATATACAAGGTAGATGATGTAAACTTGATGGAAGCATCAATATCAACCTTGGTTTTGAAGAAAAGTGGTGAGAAGGATAGAAACTAGATTCGGGGAGGATCTAGGGTTTTGTTACTCCGATGCCACCTAAACAGGGTTGGATTAGGGATCTCAGAGCTCACCTAGGTACAAGGGGTATATGGATGGTTAGACCATGTAATATAGATGATCATGGTAGCAAGATTTGGGCTTGGTTGGATTTGAGGTGGTTTTGGAGTGATGGCAAACTTCGTTGAAAATAAGGCTACCATAACAGACACATCAATTAGCCTCCTAAACCATGTGGGTTTAGGAAGCACAGGGCTCCAATAGAAACAAGTGAAGTGGGAGTTTATAGTCCATGACTAGTAGATCATAACCAAGCAAGGAGTTGGTCAAGGGGAGATAGCACATAGATGTGAGCTTCTGCCAAAGTAGGCAAGATGATAAGATTTATAGAAAAGATTATTATCTTGACTACAAAACCATCATGGATGAGTGGGAAACAAAATGTCTTAGCCCAGTGCAAGAGTGGGACTTGGTAGTACTAAAGATGTACTACAAGATGGTTCAAGTACATTTTAAAGAGTGCACATGGGTTGGAAAAGGTAGAGCTCTAAATATTGAATCCAGATAAGAAATCCAGACTTTGCCATTTTGGCAATTTTGGAGATTCTGACTAGAGTGCAAGTGTAGATGATTTGGAGAGGATGCTAGGTTCCAAACTCATGATCAAGGATATGAGGTTGAGCTACTAACTAAGTGATAGGTTTCATGCTTAGACTAGGTCTCCACTGAGTTGGAAGACCATCCAAAGGAATTATCCTTGGATTGATCTGAGCATGAGGGGAGTTGATCACTTGAGTGGCTTAAGATAGATCCAGACTTGGATGCTTGCTTGATATTGATGATCACAAACAAGGATTGGGTCCTAAGGGATGAGCTACTAGATTATCTCACTCTAGTTCTTAAGCAAACAAGGCAATCAGCAGATCAAGGCAATTCATCAGACAACAGATCAAGGCAATTCATCAACCAACAAATCAAGGCAATTCATCAACCAGCAGATCAAGGTAGGTTGAAAGGGGTTTTGCTTGAAGTAATATAAGTACCATCTTGGTATCTCTACCAAGATTGAGATGAAAAGGTTTTATTAAGGTTTTGGAAAACCTAGGGATAAGAGTAGTTGAAGGTTATGTCTTGAAAACATAAGGAGATAATATATAGGTCTCTATAGTTTTATTAATGGAGACTAGTAAAGTAGTTGATTGTATCAAATTTATCTTGGCTCAGGTTTTAAAATGCTAGAACATTTGAGAATATGAAAGATGAGCCAAGAAATCTCTTTTGTAAAATAGTTTTTGTAAACTAGGGTTGAGATGATTAGTACACAACTAATCCACAAACAGTTGCTTGAGCACAAGCAAACAAGTAAGCACACAATGCAAGAAAAAGTTTTTGTTCCCCTTGATTTTTGCCTTTCCGACTTAAATCAGGGTTGCTGAAATTGGGATATTACACTTACCCTAAAAGGCATGATGACTCCTAGTGTCCATGCGCTTGGCGGCAGAGCAATAAGGTACAAGTGCTTTGAATTTGCATAATTCAAATTTTTAATCACAAAGAGAGATCATTTGGTTTCTTAATTATGAATTTTTCACCAATATAACATTTTTTCATGTATTCTTTGAAGGAAGTCTGGTTGAGTGAATATTTGGAAATCCGGATATATTCGGAACTTCGGATTTTGTTAATCCTAAGTTTAGAGAATAATTTATAATTTAAAGGAAAAGGAAGGTGTTTACACATGCTTGTTAGAGTGAAATTGAGTCCTAAGAGTAAATGAGGTTCATACATCGAAGAAAATATATAGTATAGTACCTTGGGTAACCTGAAAATGGAGTCTTAAGGAAGGTTATATTGTTGTGTGCGTACTTACCTAAATTTTGTATCTTGTGTAACCTGAAAGTATATGACCGACTCGTATAGTGTGTTCATGCGCTTGCTGCAGAGAAATAATGTACAAGTGTTTTGAATTTGAACACGAGAAAATTAAAGGAACTCCATATAAAGGTTACCCACTTGCATCCTTATTAATTCAACCACCAGAGACTACGGATATAGATCGGTGCGACAACATGATTAGTAATATAATTAAACACGAGAAAATTAAAGGAACTCCATATAAAGGAGTATATTAATATATAAACAACGTACTTATAATAGTTCAACCACTAGAGACTACGAATGTAGATATTGTCTTACATGTGTAATATTTAACTTAAACAAAATATAAGCAGGGACAGCAGCAGCAGGAACAGGGAAACGGAGCCGCCCTAGCATGAGCATCATCCTACTCGAGGGGAAACAAGCCAGTCCTGACATATTCCCGGAGGAATCTGTTGTAGGCTGAGTGCTGTGCCAAGGTCTTTTGCTGGTGCGTTCGGCCGTGGCCTTTGCCAAGGTCCACCGCATGTTGGATCATCCTATCGATGTCCGTGTTGATGGCTCTGCAACACAATGAGCAAAACAATTCCCTCTTACGGTAGAAAGGAATTATCCCCCACCGTAACCGCCCCAGCACGTAGCGCCACGTCATTAGAATCGTCCTATTGATTTTTAAAAACATAACTTAAAACTCATACATATGATTGAATTGTATTACAACTCAAGAATTGACAACATATGTAAGACAATATTAAACTGATATCAAAGAGAATGTATCTTAGTAATAGTTTGATCATTTCATATACCATTTCATGTATCTAAACAAAATGATAATTAATTGGATCAGAGTTATATGTAGAACAAAGTCTAGGGCCTTATAAGTTTCCTCGGGATGGCATGAGCGGACCAAGTACCAATTGCATAACCTATATATTGTTCTTGTACATTGCTCTGGGTTTGCTAACTCATCCCTAAAAAATCTGACACCAATGTGTCCGCCTCCCTTTTGGAGAAAATTTGAATCATTGGCCACAATAAGAATTTGAAACGTAATCCTTCTTATACACTATGAATGCATGTGAACTATTTTGGGGCAAATTTCAATCATTGGCCTCACTACGAAATTGAAATATAATTCTTACACACTATGTATACAATAACAATTCAATGTGTATGCTCACAATTTGTTGTTGTACGTAGTAGCAGAAATAATTCAAAGATCATATATAGTTCATATGAATATAGAATAGAACTGGGGGCCTGATAAGTTTTTATAGATAGAGTTAGTGAACCAAAGTACCAATTGCACAACTTATATTGTTGTTTTATATTATTGCCTCAGGTTCACTAACCCATTCCTAAAAAAATCTGACACCATCGATCATATGTGTCTCCCCTTATACTCTTTTGGGGGAAAATTGAATCATTGGACTTGGTATAAAATAGAAATGTAATGTACACTATGTAACATATATATGCATGTTGTGTATCGAA
Organism: Avena atlantica; assembly: GCA_910589765.1. Lineage (NCBI taxonomy): Eukaryota > Viridiplantae > Streptophyta > Magnoliopsida > Poales > Poaceae > Avena > Avena atlantica. The sequence continues at coordinate 197,302,675 of OU342738.1, read as the reverse complement.
ATCAACACTCCAGTAATATATATGCTAAGCAAATATAAATTTACTAGATGACAGATGAGCAGATCTAAGTAAATGTAAATTAACTAGATTGCAAATGAGCAGATCTAATCAAGTCTCTAAAATAATCGACCATTCGAATCATATATATTCCCTACATCAAGATGGCACGTGACAGAGCAAAAAAATCTATAGAATACTGAGCAAATCCTACGTATGAACAGTAAAATATGCGGCTGCGACGACTAGAGAAGCTAGCAAAGTAGTACCTCGTATGTCTCATCGGAGAGCTCCTTCTCAAACTCGTCGCTCCTCTTGATTTCTTCGAGAATTTGTTCGGGGAGGATGGGACCGTTGATGATGAGCACCGGGTTGCCTCTGCCTGCCGCATGCCCCTCAACCAGACCTGTCGCATGCCCCTAAACTAGATCTACTGCTGGCACCATGATGTTATCGGCCACCTGCTGCTTGACGGCGGCAACGAATAGCTGGACAGATCCCGAAGCATCAACGGCGCGACGACAAGCGCGTGTGTCTCCAGAGAAGTCGCCTCCGATCGGCGATGATCGAGCCATCTCTTGCTGCGCTTTCAACTGGCTTCACCTTCGGCTCGTATCCACACGTACACTTCATGGCGCAGCTAAGAGAAGGATGGTGGTCCTAGCTAAGGAGATACGACGCGCGCGGAAGGTGTAGATTAGAGTTTTGTGACTAGACAGATTGGGGTAAAATGACACGAGCTCATGGAAAAAGAAACCGAACAGCTTTATATACGAGTTGACACATGTGGGTGTGGACACATGTGGGTGGGAGCTACTAAATGATCTCGACTTTATAATTACATTAAAAACACATGTATGCTTCCTCGGAAACATGTACGAAGCCAGTTTTTGAGATGGACGGAATAATGGCCCGCCTTACTAAACCCCTAGAGGCGATTAAAATTTCTGACTCGTTGCATCTGAGTGATATAGGGAGACGTTCTCTATTATCATTCGCCTCAGTTAAATGTTAGAGGTGGTTTGTTTTAACGAGCGGTTGAGGGGGAAGTGGTCCTAGAGACGGCGCTGATTCCCAACCGTCTGAGGTTAGAGTTAGAGGCGCTCAAAAAATTAGGACAGCCTGAGGGCGATAAACACAGTCGGTGATTTGTATTTTAGGAGTAAATCGACTCTAGACATAGTCTCTAAGTAGCGAGTTTGTACTAGTGATGGTGGACCACGCGCGCCTGGGTATGTCGTCAGTGTCCGTGGACACGGTGAGAGGCACACGTGAGAGGCGCATGATGGACCGCACACACTCCCTCGGCATGCTGTCAACGTACGCGGGAAGGACCGCGCTTGGTGAGATGTGTTCCCGCTTACATGTAGCCTATGTGCCGCCCTGAGCCCATGACGAAAGAGGTCTCTCGTGACAACGGGTTCCGCCAGGTTTGTATGTAAGCCCATGTAAGATGTGGTTTCTCGCGTACATACGTGCCGCCGTTGACTATAGTTGGCTGCGTTTTCTCGCGGCTATTGAGCCGTTTATAGCCTACGCGGCGATGCAAGCCCATGTCGTCCGCGGTTTCTCGCGGTCATGGGGCCGTCTAGAGCCGACATGGCAATGTAAGCCCATGACATCTCTCAGAGTAGAAACTAGACGATGCGGGTTCTCGCGGGCAGAGAGACAACCTGGCACTAGTAGAGAATTGCTTATTAGTGAAGCTTTTTTTGCTTCATTGGTAATTATTTATCAATGGCGCATATTAAATATGCGCCGTTGACAGTGGGCCCACCAGTGGTGCATCTATAATATGCGTCATTGATAGTGGGCCCACCAGTGGTGCATCTTTAATATGCTCCATTGATGTTTACCAGTGGAGCATATATTCAAATGCGCCACTAATGTTGTAGGGTTCATAGCATAGAAAACAAAAAATTCCTACGATGGGAACAACTATGTACCAAGATCTATCTACTAGATACAATCAATGGGCGAATATACATCCGTAGAGAACATACCCTTGAAGACCGACAAAGCTTAACGAGGTTGAACTCGTGGTTTATGTAGACGATCTCTTGCTGATCTCAAGATCGAGAGTAAGTCCTAGAATCCGTGCTCGCACACACGTCCGAGGCATCGAGCAACCTCTGCCTCCTCGCTAGTCCGAGACCATGGGGGATAAATACTAGAGCAGGAGAGAGATCCTTCACAAGGAGGTGTGAGTGATAGGAGAGGAGGGGGCTCCTTTTATAGGAGGATGTGGGAACCCAAGGGGGTGGCCGTCGGCCATGGGGGCTGCCCCCTCTCCTCCTTCATTCATGTGGGTGGACACTCCACTCACAAAAAGCCTTTCAATTTCCTCCACTCAAAAACCCACTCAAATTCTCATTAAATTTCCACCAAATTTAATGAAACTCTCATTAAATAAAACTCCTTTTATTTATTCATAATTTTGTCAATTACTTTAATGACAAACATTCACATATAACCCCTCGCTATTATTTCATTTCACATGCAAAAACACTTTCTGCAATTTCACCCGAAAACCAGTTTCGGTATCTAGTGAAATAAATTCTTGCGGTTGTTATTCCTTCCGGCATTAAACGTTTGCTCCAAATGGTGTCGGTGTCTCTTAAGTGTGTCACCCTACGGTTAACAAATAATGCAGACATGATCGAGACCCTTCTCAGATCAATAATCAGAAGTGGGACCTGGAGATCCATACTGACTCCCACACATTCAACGATGACTTTCTTGTGATCGTGAGAACCTTATATGCAATTATCTTAATCCTTTTGTTTCGCGATATATTACATGTACGAGATTTGATCATCGGTATCTCCATACCTAGTTTGATCTCGTTACTGACATGTACTCTTTTCTTGTTCCCGTGGTATAACATTCTAGTGATCAAATCACTTGCTTGCAAGCTAATCAATGTGATATCACCAAGAGAGCCCAGAGCATATCTATCCGTCATCTGGATGAACAAATTCCACTCTCGATCCATGAGCCTCAACATAACACTTTATTAGTACTGAAACCATCTTTATAATCACCATTTTACGATGTGACGTTTGATGTTATCAAGATACTCTTCCGGTGTTAGTGATTGACATGATCTCATGGTCTAAGGATTAGGATCACTTAGTATGATGTTATAGCAATATAAACTCAATGACTTTGATCGTAATGCTATACTTCAGATGAATGTTCATCACACTATTACACTAATGTTGTGACCTCGTTATTAACAACATCCAATGTACATGATCAGGAAATCTTGATCATCTTGTTAATCAACGAGCTAGTTTATGAGAGATGCATAACTAGGAACTTTCTGTTTGTTTATTAAAGACACATGTATTAACGTTTCCGTATTAATACAATTATAGCATGAAAAATAAACATCTATCATATACTTGGAATATACATAATAACCACTTTATTATTGCCTCTCAGGGCATATTTCCTTCAGTCTCCCACTTGCACTAGAGACAATAATCTAGTTACATAGTGATAAATCTAACACCCATGTAGTTCTGGTGTTGATCATGTTTTGCTCTAGGGAGAGTTTTAGTCAACGGATCTGCTACATTGATATTTGTGTGTACTTTACAAATCTTTATTTCTCCATCCTTGACATGCTCACGGATGGGATGAAATCGGCGCTTAATATGCTTGGAATTCTTGTGAGACCTTGGTTCTTTGGCATTGGCTATGGCACCATTGTTGTCACAATAGATCACCATTGGGTCCAACGCGCTCGCAACCACACCTAGTTCAGATATGAACTCATTCATCCGAACCACTTCCTGAGCCGCTTCCGAAGAAGCAACATATTCAGCCTCTGTTGTTGATCCTGCCACCACAGGTTGTTTGGAACTCCTCCAACTAACTGCTCCACCATTCATGAGAAATACATATACGAATTGAGACTTAGAGTCATCCGGATCGGTGTCAAAGCTAGCATCAACATAACACTTAGCGACGAGCTCTTCTTCACCTCCGTACACAAGAAACATATCCTTAGTTCTTCACAAGTACTTAAGGATATTCTTGACTGCTATCCAGTGTTCCGATCCTCGATTAGATTGGTACCTACTAGTCAAACTAATAGCATGTGCCACATCCGGTCTTGTACATAGCATGGTGTACATTATAGAGCCTATGGCTGAAGCATAGGGGACTTTGTCCATTATCTCTCTTTCTTCCGCCGTAGCCGGACTTTGAGTCTTACTCAATGTCTTGCCTTGCAACATAGGTAAGAACCCCTTCTTACTTCCGTCCACTTTAAACTTCTTTAATATCTTATCAAGGTATGTACTTTGCGATAGGATTAGGTGCCTAGATCTATCTCTATAGATCTTTATGCCTAATATGTATGACGCTTCACCTAGGTCCTTTATTGAAAATTTTCTGTTTAGATAACTTTTAACATTGTTTAAAAGATCTATATCATTTCTGATCAATAATATGCCATCCATATATAATATCAGAAATGCCACATTGCTCCCACTCACTTTATTGTAAATACAAGCCTCTCCATAAGTTTGGACAAATCCAAACTCTTTGATCACCTCATCAAAGCAGAGATTCCAACTCCGGGATGCTTGCTTCAGTCCATAGATGGATCGCTGAAGCTTGCACACCTTGTTAGCATCCTTAGGATCGACAAAACCTTTTGGTTGTATCATATACAACTCTTCTTCAATATTTCCATTGAGGAACGCGGTTTTGACATCCATCTGCCATATCTCATAACCGAAATATGCAGCAATTGCTAACATAATCCTAACTGACTTTAGCATCACTATGTGAGAGAATGTCTCATCATAGTCAACTCCTTGAATTTTTCGAAACCCCTTTGCGACAAGTCGAGCTTTATAGACGGTCACATTACCATTAGCATCAGTTTTTCTTTTGAAATACATTTATTCTCCGCGGCCTTTCGGTCATGAGGTAAGTCCACCAAGTTCCAAACTTGGTTTTCGTACATGGGTTCCATCTCGGATTTCATGCCTTCTAACCATTTCTTGAAATCCGGGCTCATCATCGCTTCTTCATACGTCGCAGGGTCATCAATATCATCAACCATAAAATTCATAACAGGAATTCCGTACAGCTCAGGAGCTGCACGCGTCCTGCTAGACTTGCAAGGTTCGGTAGTATTCTCTTTTGGAGCTTCATGATCATTATCATTAGTTCCCTCTTCAATCGGTGAAGCCAACTCCGAAACGACTTCTGGCGCTGCGCTACTCGCCATACTATGAAGAGAAGGTTCTACAACCTCTTCGAGTTCCACCTTCTGACTACTCACTCCTTTCGCGAGAAACTCTTTCTCTAGAAACGATCCATTCTTGGCAACAAAAACCTTGCCCTCGGATCTGTGATAGAAGGAATACCCAGTAGTTTCCTTAGGGTATCCTATGAAGACGCATTTTTCCGCTTTGGGTTCGAGTTTATCTGGTTGAAGTTTCTTCACATAAACATCGCATCCCCAAACTTTAAGAAATGACGGCTTAGGTTTGTTTCCAAACCCAATTCATACGGTGTCTTTTCAACGGATTTATATGGTGCCCGATTTAAAGTGAATACAGCAGTTTCTAGTGCATAAACCCAAAATAACAACGGCAAGTCCGTCAGAGACATCATAGATCGAACCATATCCAATAAAGTACGATTATGACGTTTCGACACACCATTTCGCTGTGGTGCTCCGGAAAGTGTGAGTTGTGAAACCATTCCACACTCTTTCATATGAGTGCTAAACTCGTAACGTAGATACTCAGCTCCACGGTCGGATCGTAGAAATTTGATCTTTCTATTATGATGATTTTCCACTTTATTCTAAAATTCCTTGAACTTTTCAAAGGTTTCAGACCTGTGTTTCATCAAGTAGATATAACCGTATCTACTCAAATCATCCATGAAATTTACAAAATAACGATATCCACCTCGCGCCGACACACTCATTGGACCACATACATTAGAATGTATGATTTCCAATAAATCTGTCGCCCGTTCCGTTGAACCGTAAAATGGCGTTCTAGTCATCTTGCCCATAAGGCATGGCTCACATGTATCAAATGATTCAAAATCAAGTGATTCCAAAATTCCATTCGAATGGAGCTTCTTCATGCGTTTAACGCCAATATGACCTAGACGGAAGTGCCACATATATGCGGATATATCATCATTAAGTTTAATCCTTTTAGCATCAACATTATGAATATGTTTAACATTATTATCGAGATCCAACAGAAATAAAGCATTCATCATCGGTGCATGACCATAAAAGATTTCATTCATATAAATAGAACAACCATTGTTCTCGGATTTAAATGAATAACCACTTCGCATCAAACACGATCCAGATGCAATGTTCATGCTCAGTGCTGGCACCAGATAACAATTATTCAAGTTTATTACTAATCCCGAAGGTAAGTGGAGAGGTAGCGTTCCAACGGCGATAACATCAACACTTGATCCATTGCCGACACGCATCTTGACCTCACCCCTTGCTAGCAGTCGCTTGTTCCGCAGCCCCTGATTCGATTTACAAATATTAGCAACTGAACCGGTATAAAATACCTAGGTGCTACTGCGAGTACTAGTCAAGTACACATCAATAACATGTATATCATATATACCTTTATTTGCCTTGCTGGCCTTCTTGTCTACCAAATACTTGGGGAAGTTGCGCTTCCAGTGGCCAGTCCCTTACAATAATAGCACTCGGTATCAGACTTAGGGCCAACTCGGGGTTTCCTTTCAAGCACGGCAACCGGCTTGCCGCCCTTCTTTCCCTTCAGTTTACCTTCTTGTCTTTGTTGAAACCAGTGGTCTTATTGATCATCAACACTTGATGTTCTTTCTTGATCTCCACTTCTGCAGTTTTAAGCATTGACATAAGCTCGGGGAGAGACTTCTTCATGCCTTGCATATTATAGTTCATCACGAAGCTCTTATAGCTAGGTGTCAGAGACTGTAGAACACGATGGATGCCTAAGTCAATGGGAATCGTTATTCCCAAGGACACAAGCTTATCAGCGTAACCCGACATCTTGAGTACATGCTCACTTATGGAACTGTCCTCTTCCATCATGCAGCTAAAGAACTTTTCTAAAGCATTGTAGCTCTCCACAACAGCATGTGTGTCGAAAATCATTTTCAAATCACCCATTGTATCAAATGCATTGCCGTTTTCGAAACGCTTTTGAAGTTCTGGCTCTAGCCTATACAATATGCCGCAATGAACTAAGTTGTGGTCCTCCTGACGAGTCTGATAGACATTCTTCTCCTTGTCAGGGGCATCATCAAACGGTGAGGACCCTAGCGGCGCTTCTAGCACATATTTCTTTTGTGCAGCAGAGAGGAGAATCCTCAAATTCATGGCCTATTCGGTAAAGTTGCTACTGTTCATTGCAAGTTTCTCTTTCTCCATGAACACATTGAAATTAAAAGCAGGTGGTGTATCTACAATAGAATTTGTAAAGTTTAGACCAAGTTTATGATAGATTGAGTTCAACTAATCCAAATTAAGAATGAACTCCTACTCAAAACAACATCCCTCGTGCCTTTTTGGTTACTACATGAACCAAATCCACTACACCAAGTCCGATCATCACGTGAGTCGGTGTAGCTTCAAAGGCGAGCATCAAATGGGCATCATATCAACCATATGACTCATGCTTAACCTTTCAGTCCGTGTTCCGAGGCCATGTCTGTACATGCTAGGCTCGCCAAGTAAGAACCTTAGTATTTGCGTGTGTAACTGTCTTACACCCGAAATATGATTGTCGATACAAGAACACCCGATCATCATGTGATGTCTTGGAGCAACGAAACATAATCAGTGCATACTTAAGGAAGAACATATTCTTATCTTGATATTTAAATGAGGGATCATCTTATTATGCTAATAAAATGCCAAACAAGCAATATAAGATGCAATCAAACATCACATGTTTATAAGTGGAATGATATGGTTCTTGCACTCGATCTCCATCATGTGCATCATGGTATGATCACTTTCATACCCTTATGTGTAAGGCCAAGGTCTATGGAACTTACACATTATGTGTGTTGTAAGAGTATAGACTTATACTTCTACTTACAACATCACCATATCATGACACTAGCCCAGCAACAATCTAAACTAGACACCTCTAATTTATCCATTGCAAGTTTTACGTGGCTTAAGGATTTCGAAGATAGAACCATTCATACCTACGAACATGAACCACAACGAGGATAACCAAATTGTTGACAACTCGTTGCAAATTAGATACTGACTATAGTAGGAGAGATAGACACCCGCTAGCCACTTATGCAAAACTAATTGCATGTCAAGCGTGGAACAGGTCTCATGTGCGAGGACATGTAAAGTTTGTCCGGGCCGCTTCATCCCATTATGCCACCAATATCCAAAGTATAACTAAGAAGCAATAACATGATCATCATCGCCCACATACTCATATGTGTACTACCCGTGCAAAGCATCTACGCACAGATCCGGCTCTGATACCACTGTAGGGTTCACAGCATAGAAAACAAAAAATTTCCTACGATGGTAACAACTATATACCAAGATCTATCTACTAGATACAATCAACGGGCGGATATACATCCATAGAGAACATACCCTTGAAGACCCACAAATCTTAACGAGGCTGAACTCGTGGTTGATATAGAGGATCTCTTGCCGATCTCAAGATCGATAGGAAGTCCTAGCGCCGCAAATCAGCGGCGCATCCGTGCTCGCACACACGTCCGAGACACCGAGCAACCTCCGCCTCCTCGCTCCAGCGATGCAGCGGAAGCACAACTCTTTCTTGCCGAATAGCCACCGGAAACATGTATCTCGCTAGTCCGAGACCATGGGGGATAAATACTAGAGGGGGAGAGAGATCCTTCACGAGGAGGTGTGAGTGAGAGGAGAGGAGGGGGATCCTTTTATAGGAGGAGGAGGGGGAACCCAAGGGGGTGGCCACCGGCCATGGGGGCTTCCCCCTCCCCTCCTTCATTAATGTGGGTGGACACTCCACTCACAAAAAGCCTTTCAATTTCCTCCACTCAAAAACCCACTCAAATTCCCATTAAATTTCCACCAAATTTAATGCAAACTTTCATTAAATAAAACTCCTTCTATTTATTCAGAATTTTGTCAATTACTTTAATGACAAACATTCACATATAACCCCTTGCTAGTATTTCATTTCACATGCTAAAACACTTTCTGCAATTTCACCCAAAAAACAGTTTCGGTATCTAGTGAAATAAATTCCCGAGCTTGTTATTCTTTCTGGCATGAAACTTTTGCTCCAAATGGTGTCGATGTTGTTGGGAATATGCCCTAGAGGCAATCATGTATAATGAAATTTCCCATTGTATTCATAAATATATAAAGTTGTCCTTGTATAAACATCTAATGTGTATCATTGAATATGTGATTCGGTTGTGGAACTATGCATTCATGTTGTTTGTACTAAATGTCCTTGGTCATTGAGGTTGTGTTGGACACACAACTTAGACCAATGTGAAAGTCGTCTTGATGACTCGGTTCCACTTGTCATGTGCATGGTGATGCCATTCCGACTTACACAAACTCGGCTAAAGAGTTTAGCGAGTCGGATTGACCCATATTGAGGTACAATGAACAAGTTGTCATTTGTATATCTCAATCAATGTAATCCTTAGACCTGAGGTTATTGCATAATCCGAGTTGAGGATCACCGACTTAGGTTCTGTCAAACGCTGATCCGTAACTGGGCAGTTATAAAGGCAGAGTTCGGGTCGACTGAGAATCAAGCTGCGTGATGTGAATAACCAAGATGGGATTTTGCCCCTCCACTCGGAGAGATATTCTCTGGGCCCTCTCGGATGATATGATTCGGAAATCATGGCCATGCACGACTCAGTTAAGTGTTAACCGAGGCGATCAACTAAGAGTTAGTCGGGAGAATCACTTATCTCGGACCGAGAAGAGAGTCGGACTATTTAAGGGATGACAATTATTCGCCTATAGTCTGACAAGGTATATCGTGAGGCAAAAGGGACTCGGACGCAAGTCGCATTGGAAAGGCAAGTCGTCATGACTCATTGGTACTTGGGAGTCGAAATGTTCTGCTAGGAGCCGTTGTCGACTGATAGATTGTGAGTCGGACTCCAATCGTGTCCAAGTAACCAAGAGCCTGCCGGGTCACACACTTAAGAGCGGGAGAAAGTTCAGATTGGATCTGAATCGGAAATCTGGCCGGGTTGGACTCGAGCCGGATTAGGACTGAGTCAGCGAGTCGGACTCGACTCGCGTTGACTAGTGTTATATGGGCTTTAGTGAATGGTCCACGAGAGGGTAGCCCACGTTGACTCCCTATATATAGTGGAGCACAGTAACCTAGAAGGGTTAATCGTTGTTCGGTTAGGTCATTCCATGTGTTGGAAACCCTAGCTCCACAGCAGTCCTGCCGTCGATACGAACCTAGCAGTTCGCCGCCGGTGCTCCTCCTTGTACATGTGGATACCAGCAGAGGTGTTGTACGATCATCACCAGGACGATCGGATCGCAAAGGACTGCACTGCATCAACTGACGCGCTTCATCAGTAATCCGCAACCGCGCGTCTAGGTAAACCTCGTGGCCTTCTACCTCAGCTGGATCTTGGGATCACCATGTTAGAGGAAATTTTTTGTTTTATCTCCGCATGGCCCAACAGTGGTATCAGAGCGATACCTTCTGGTTTTAGGCTCGAGATCGCGCATATGTGATATGCAATTGGCTATAGATGAGATCTATATGTTGTTTGGGTGGTCAATCTATGAGATAGATCGGTTTTGTACGAGGTTGATTGGATCAACTGTACTCGGGGAATGGTAGATCTGATTTCTGTGATCATACTGCTGAGGTCGTGGAACGACATACCCCTACCGGTCGGCTTCCGCCATCGGGATAGACTGTGACACATAAATCTAGAGGCGGTGATCGAAGATCAAAAAGTTTGATCGAATCGGAACAATGGTCGGAATCCATGTCCGGATCATAGATGAGATCTACGTTTTCGGACCGCCGACTTCGCCCTGTCATAGCGCCTTAGATGTCGTTGCGAGTTTCACAACGCCAGTAGATATTGTATCTATGCATATCTTGTTTTTGCAGGAAGTTGTGAATGGTATGGTTCATGTGCATGTGATGTATGTGTGTAATCCATACGTGATCTGCGAATCACGGTTTTTGTCAGCTGGCTGGAGCCTAGGTGCTGTCATTTTATTGTATAATGGCATGCGTGTCGGATTATCCTTGTAATTTGCTTTACTAAGCTAGTGTAGCTATTTGGAGAACCCGGAAGGCATGCAAGGCGATATACATGTCGGTGAGATGGAGTAAGACGACAAGTGACAAGAGTTGGCACGAGTCGGATTACAGGCTTTGTGGAGATGGAGATCGCCATGAAGGGAGCCATACCATTTCACATTATAAATGCTTTATTTTGTATTATTGTTATGTCTCTGTTTTACCTCTATTAGATAGTTGGTAATATTTAATCCCTCAAAGAAGGTCTAGTCGGTTTTCCCGCCAGTGTTTGCACCATCACAAGTCGGACATTTTTTGTAGTGGGCTCATAAAATTGAGGTGCTGCCAATTCTTTTCGACTAGGTGGGTTCGAGTTGGACTCTTACTGCGGAAACACTCGATAAGCTAGATGGGTCTATCACAACGGTTGTGGGGCTCGGGGAAAGGTCGGATGGGAGCCGGGGCATGTGATGCCACCCGTCCAACAGAAGTCGTATGAGATACGATTGACAAGGAGTTGTCTACCTAGATCACATGGCGGCTAGCGGTGATGCTAAAGCTCACTAGCCAACTTGCTTATTTAGGGTCCTGAATCACTAAGTAACCATCGGAGGGGTGTTGGTTCTAGTGGGAACATAAAATATTAAAGTGTTTAATATGCTTGCTCTTTTATGAATACATGTCTTATGTGTTTTGCATATATTTTCTGTTGTAGATCATGGCACCAAGTAGCAGTCACTCTCAAATATCCGATTTTGCGTTGAGAACTATCCTTGAGAAAATAAACTAAACGACACTAATTTTACCAACTGGTATCGAAATCTGAGAATTGTTCTCAAACAAGAAAAGAAGGACCATGTCCTAGACAACCCACTTCCAAATGAGCCGAATGAGAATGCAACTGTCGCTGCCACTAATGCCTACCGTCGGGCTAAGGATGAGTCCATGGATATTAGCTGTCTTATGCTTGCTCACATTGAACCGGACTTGCAAAAGCAGTTCGAGAATGTTGAGGCCTACGATATGATCAAAATCCTCAAAAGCATGTTCCAGGCTCAGGCGAAGACTGAGAGGTATCAAGTCTCTCAGGCTTTGCTGAGTTGCAAGCTTAAGGATGGTGATCCACTGAGTCCACATGTGATCAAAATGGTTGGTTACGTGCAGTCTCTGGAGAGGCTTGGCTACTCCATAAGCGAAGAGTTCGCTACGGATATAATTCTGAACTCTCTTCCTAGTGCATATGGGCAGTTCATTTCGAACTAACACATGCATGGTATGGATAAGAAGCTCACTGAATTGCATGGGATGCTTAAGCAGGCAGAGGCGGATCTCAAGAAGGGCGCCAGTCAAGTGTTGATGGTGCAGAATAAGGCTAAGTTCAAGAAGAGTTCTTGGACTGAGAAGAAGGCTAAGTCAGGAGGAAAGCAGGCTCAGGACCCGGTCCCAAGCGCTTCCTCAGGGACTAAGCCATCTCCTTCAGCCGGATCCACTTGCTTCTACTGCAAGGCGGATGGCCACTGGAAGAGGAACTGCCGCAAGTACTTGGCCGACAAAGCCAAGAGTGGAGGTATGACTTCTGACTCAGGTACACTTGTTTGCAATGTTATAGACATATATCTTGCTGATGCACCTAATAGTTCTTGGGTATATGATACCGGATCAGTTATTCACATCTGCAACTCGTTGCAGGGACTGGTAAGAACTAGGAGCGTAGCAAGAGGCGAGGTTGATATTCGAGTCGGCAACAAAGCAAGAGTTGTTGCATTGGAAGTTGGCACGATGCAACTTCATTTACCTTCTGGATTCATTATGGAACTGAATAATTGTTATTATGTTCCAGTGCTCAGTCGAAACATTATTTCTGCTTCATGTTTGATGAGGCAAGGCTATGAGTCGAATATCAAGAATAATGGTTGTTCTTTGTATTTGAATGATATGTTTCACGACTTTGCACCCGTACAGGACGGGTTATTTATTTTGAATCTTGATGGTGAGTCGGTTTATAACATAAATGTTAAAAGGTTGAAACCAAATGATCTGAATATGAGTTACTTTTGGCATTGTCGGCTTGGTCATATAAGTTCGAAACGCATGAAGAAGCTCCATGATTATGGACTCCTAACTTCGTTCGACTTGGAGTCATTCGAGACATGTGAATCTTGCCTACTCGGCAAAATGACCAAGACACCTTTTGCAAAGAGTTGCGAAAGGGCGTCCGACTTGTTGGGACTAGTACATAGTAATGTATGTGGACCAATGAGCACTACAACCAGAGGTGGTTATGAGTACTTCATTACCTTCACTGATGATTTGAGTAGGTATGGATATATCTACTTGATGAAACATAAGTCGGAAGCCTTTGAAAAGTTCAAAGAATTCCAGAATGAAGCACATAATCAACTCGGCAAGAAAATAAAGTTTCTTCGGTCGGACCGAGGAGGCGAGTACATGAGCCATGAGTTTGATGACCATCTGAAAAGTTGTGGAATAGTTCCTCAACTTACCCCGCCAGGAACGCCACAAAGGAATGGTGTTTCGGAAAGGCGGAATAGAACCTTGTTGGACATGGTACGATCAATGATGAGTCGGACAGATCTACCTTTATCATTTTGGGGTTATTATCTAGAAACAGCGGCGTTCACACTAAACAAAGTACCATCAAAATCGGTAGAGAAGACACTGCATGAGATGTGGACAGGCAAAAAGCCGAGTTTGTCTTTTCTTAAGATTTGGGGTTGTGAAGCATTTGTCAAGCGACTTCAGTCGGACAAGCTTAGAGCCAAGTCGGATAAGTGTATTTTCGTGGGGTATCCGAGGGAAACCTTGGGTTACTACTTCTACAACCGAGAAGAGGGCAAAGTGTTTGTCGCTCGGAACGGTGTCTTCCTTGAGAAAGAGTTTCTCAGTCGGGGAGTAAGTGGGAGCACGGTGCAGCTCGAAGAAATTCGAGATAAACCGGCTAGTAGCAAGTCGGCAAAGACCTTGGAGGTTGATCCGGTCATGGTAGCTAAGACGGCAACATCACCTGTACTACGAAGATCGGCGAGATTACGAAGTGTTCGTGATGTGTTACTGTTAGACAGTGATGAGCCGACAAATTATTCGGAAGCGATGGTGGGATCTGATTCCGAGTCATGGCTTGGAGCCATGAGATCCGAGTTAAAGTCCATGGATGAAAATCAAGTTTGGAACTTGGTTGATCTGCCAGACGGTGCAAGACCCGTCGAGTGCAAATGGGTCTTTAAGAAGAAAACTGATATGGATGGAAATATTTCCGTCTATAAAGCACGTCTTGTCGCCCGTAGCGATGCTTTATCTCCCGTAGTTCAAGGAGTTGATTACGATGAGACTTTATCGCCCGTAGCGATGCTTAAATCAGTTTGGATCATGTTAGCTATAGCGGCCTATTTCAACTATGAGATATGGCAGATGGATGTCAAAACGGCTTTCCTTAACGGAAATTTAACCGAGGACGTGTATATGATACAGCCCGAGGGTTTTGTCGATCCAGCTAATGCTGACAAGGTGTGCAAACTTCAGAAATCCATGTATGGGTTGAAGCAAGCACCTCGGAGTTGGAATATTCGCTTTGATGAGGTAGTCAAATCGTTTGGCTTCATCAAGAGTGATCATGGTTCTTATTTATACAAGAAGTTTAGTGGGAGCAAAGTAAACTTTCTAATCTTATATGTGGATGACATATTATTGATTGGAAATGATGTCCAGATGTTATAAGAAACCAAGGAATCATTGGAAAGGAGTTTCTCAATGAAAGACTTGGGTGAGGCAACATACATCCTCGGAATCCGAATCTATAGAGATAGATCAAGGAGTCTCATTGGATTGAGTCAGAGTACTTATTTGGACAAAATGTTGAAGAAGTTCAACATGGAATCGTCTAAGAAGGGGTTCTTACCGATGTCCCGTGGTGTAAAACTTAGCAAGACTCAGTGTCCTTCGACAACTGATGAGCGAAGTCGGATGAGTGCGATTCCGTATGCTTCTGCAGTCGGATCCATCATGTACGCCATGATTTGTACTAGGCCGGATGTTTCCTATGCTCTAAGTGTTGTGAGCAGATACCAGGCTGATCCTGGAGAAATCCACTGGACAGCGGCTAAAATTATCCTAAAGTACTTGCGAAGGACTAAGGATATGTTTTTGGTTTATGGTGGTGAAGATGAACTCGGTGTAAAGGGTTACACGGATGGGAGTTATCTTACCGACTCTGATAATTCTCGTTCGCAATCCGGATACGTGTTTATTATAAATGGAGGTGATGTCAGCTGGAACAGTTCCAAGCAAGAGACTGTGTCTGCATCTACAATAAAGGCTGAGTATATTGCCGCCTCGGAGGCAGCAAAGGAAGCTGTTTGGATGAGGAATTTCCTCATGGATCTTGGTGTGGTTCAGGGCTCGTCCAATCCGTTAGACGTGTATTGTGACAACAATGGTGTTATTGCACAAGCCAAGAAACCTAGACAACACCATAAGAACAAGCACATACTCATGCGGTACCACCTGATTCGCCAGTTCGTGGATTAGGGTGATATCAAGTTATGCAAGGTACACACGGATGCAAATATTGCGGATCCGTTGACAAAGCCGTTACCCCAGCTGAAGCATGAGGCGCACCTCAAAGCCATGGGAATTAGATGATTAGACATGTGATGTCGGAAGATTGACTCTAGTGCAAGTGGGAGACTGTTGGGAATATGCCCTATAGGCAATCATGTATGATGAGATTTCCCATTGTATTCATAAAGATATAAAGTTGTCCTTGTATAAACATCTGATGTGTATCATTGAATATGTGATTCGGTTGTGGAACTATGCATTCATGTTGTTTGTACTAAATTTCCTTGGTCATTGAGGTTGTGTTGGACACACAACTTAGACCAATGTGAAAGTCGGCTTGATGACTCGGTTCCACTTGTCATGGGCATGGTGATGCCATTCCGACTTACACAGACTCAGCTAAAGAGTTTAGCGAGCCGGATTGACCCATATTGAGGTACAACGAACAAGTTGTCATTTGTATATATCAATCAATGTAATCCTTAGACCTGAGGTTATTGCATAATCCGAGTTGAGGATCACCGACTCTTGGTCAAACGCTGATCTGTAACTGGGCAGTTATAAAGGCAGAGTTCGGGTCGACTGAGAATCAAGCTGCGTGATGTGAATAACCAAGATGGGATTTTGCCCCTCCACTCGGAGAGATATTCTTTGGGCCCTCTCGGATGATATGATTCGGAAAGCATGGCCATGCACGACTCGGTTAAGTGTTAACCGAGGCGATCGACTAAGAGTTAGTCGGGAGAATCACTTATCTCGGATCGAGAAGAGAGTCGGACTATTTAAGGGATGACAATTATTCGCCTATAGTCTGACAAGGTATATCGTGAGGCAAAAGGGACTCGGACGCAAGTCGCATTGGAAAGGCAAGTCGTCATGACTCATTGGTACTTGGGAGTCGGCACGTTCTGCTAGTAGCCGCTGCCGAATGATCGATTGTGAGTCAGGCTCCAATCGTGTCCGAGTAACCAAGAGCCTGCCAGGTCACACACTTAAGAGCGGGAGCAAGTTCAGATTGGATCTAAACCGAAAATCTGGTCGGGTTGGACTCGAGCCGGATTAGGACTGAGTCTGCGAGTCGGGCTCGCGGTGACTAGTGTTATATGGGCTTTAGTGAATGGGCCACGAGAGGGGAGCCCACGTTCACTCCCTATATATAGTGGAGCACAGTAACCCAGAAGGGCTAATCGTTGTTCGGTTAGGTCATTCCATGTGTTGGAAACCCTAGCTCCACAGCAGTCATGCCGTCAATACGAACCTAGCAGTTCGCCGCCGGTTCTCCTCCTTGTACGTGTGGATACCAGCAGAGGTGTTGTACGATCAGCACCAGGACGATCGGATCGCAAAGGACTGCACTGCATCAACTGACGTGCTTCATTAGTAATCCGCAACTGTGCGTCTAATGGTAAACCTCGTGACCTTCTACCTCAGCTGGATCTTGGGATCACCACGTTAGAGAATTTTTTTTGTTTTATCTCCGCGTGGCCCAACAGGTGTCTCTTAAGTGTGTCACACTACGGTTAGCGAATAATGCGGACATGATCGAGACCCCTCTCAGATCAATAATCAGAAGGGGACCTGGAGATCCATATTGACTCCCACACATTCAACGATGACTTTCTTGTGATCGTGAGAACCTTTTACGCCAGTATCTTAATCCTTTTGTTTCGTGATATATTACATGTCCTCGATCATCGGTATCTCCATACCTAGTTTGATCTTGTTACTGACATGTACTCTTTTCTCGTTCCCGTGATATAACATTCTAGTGATCAAATCACTTGCTTGCAAGCTAATCAATGTGATATCACCGAGAGGGCCCAGAGCATACCTACCCGTCATCGGGATGAACAAATTCCACTCTCAATCCATGGGCCTCGTCATAACACTTTAGTAGTACTGAACCCATCTTTATATTCACCCTGTTACGGTGTGACGTTTGATGTTATCAAGATACTCTTCCGGTGTTAGTGATTGACATGATCTTATGGTCTAAGGATTAGGATCGCTTCGTATGATGTTATAGCAATATAAACTTAGTGACTTTGATCGTAATGCTATACTTCAGATGAATGTTCATCACACCATTCCACTAATGTTGTGACCTCGTTATTAACAACATCCAATGTCCATGATCAGGAAACCTTGATCATCTTGTTAATCAACGAGCTAGTTTATGAGGGAGACATAACTAGGAACTTTATGTTTGTTTATTAAACACACATGTATTAACGTTTCCGTATTAATACAATTATAGCATGCAAAATAAAAATATATCATATACTTGGAATATACATAATAACCACTTTATTATTGCCTCTCAGGATACATTCCCTTCAGATGTTAGATTCAGCACTAGATGAATAAAATATGTGCCACTGATGTTTCGTACAGGTATACCGAATACAAGGCTCTCAGGTATTTATACAGGTACATATACAAGTATTTATACAGGTACAGAACAACATAGAAACATAGATAATAGTATAAATAAAATTATACATCATCACTATCACGCCCCGAGACCGGTCCCGGGAAAATGACAGCCGCCACGCGTATATAGACCGGGAGGCCTTGACAGCCTCCACGCGTATATAGACCGGGAGGCCTATATACCCTTAAGGCTAAAAAGAGGGCATTAGTCGGCACAACGGATCTCGAGAAGCTCACTAACTTATTTTATTACAAGACATTTACAAAGGAATTACATCTAGGTTCTCTAAATCGCTTCCCGTACCACCGGTCCAGCTAAACTTCTGAATATGGTTTGTCCGCATGTGCTAACTTAGCCTCGTCTGCATCCAAATACATATTAGGGAGCAAAGGTGAGTACAAAAGTACTAAGCAAACTAATCATACAGACCATCAAATAAATTGTAAAATAGACTTTGCTTTTGTAAAAACACGTGAATAAAATAATTAGACAAGTTAAAAACGTATGGTGTCACACATGAAAGTAAGCATTCTTAAACCTGGAAGTCACAAGGATTAATATTAACACTTTTACACTCTGCAGAGGCGTGCTCTGATGTCAACAGCCTCGACTAGCACCACACATGCGTTAGAAGAGCAGAGCCCTTTTACCCATTAGAACCCGGACACCTGAATTTACTTATGGCGGCCGCTCTTACAGATCCATCACCAACATGTTTCATTTCAGGGCCGTCCTCAACGGAGAACTCAGCCAGTCCCATACCTGGACTGTGACCGCTACAATATGGTTACATTCGTAGCACCAAGTTTTACTTTAGAAAACATTCATATTAATTTCCATGGCATTCCCCGAATCCATATTTATGCTAAATGCCAGGTTCATATCGATGGCTCCAAACGGATCCATCACCATATCACGACACCAACGCATTAACCCATGAATATTTCAACGAAACATCCACATCTCTCATGTCTCAAATAGTATATCATAGTTTTAATAATATAATGTACTTTACAAAATATATGAGAGATGCATGAAAAGCTTGCCTGAAAATACAAAATATAGATTTATGGAATAATAAGCCAATCAATATCATCCCAGAAAAAACCAGCCCTCACATGAACTAATAGCAGTATAACCATTGCTATTCTCCCGGTTAAAACACACTGGCAATAACATCGGCTCTCCTCTAAATTTAGCAATGCCTCCTTCTAAATAATTTCCATCGCCTCCAAAGTATATGTATATGCTCAGCTTCACTCTTACTCTCTATTTGTATCTATATATGAATGATGGATCAGCGTTGTGGTCTCTCTCTCAGTTGTACTGGCCTCACCCTCTCATCTAACTTGCTCTCGATGCAAGACTGTGACGTGAAGTGCACAGGCGGCAGCGACAGGTATTTATAGGAGGGAGAACAGCCTAAGCAACCAAAATATCTAAAATATCTAGGCCACGTTGTCGCTGATCGTCTAACTCTTCGATCTGATAAAAATATATGACCGACGTCCCTTACTGTGAGCCAAAGAACGATGCAGTGTACTAGTGTTTATTTTTTAGACGCTGTTGTCATGTACTACTCCACGTAAGAAATCAAAACTGACTCACCTACGAGCTTGTAGCCACGTAATATACACCTACGTGCACACTTTCTTAGCTTACAAGGATTTTTCTACTCTCACATTCTATGTGTAGAATGCACACAAGTGTACAACTTGTCATTAAAATGAATGTATCTAGCATTAAAACATGTCTAGATACATCTATTTTAGTGACAAGTAATATGGATCGGAGAGTAGCTACTTCTACCTTGCTCAATCGATAAATGCATTAGGGCAAATACTAGTTGACATGTTCAAATAAATCAAACTCTATTATCACTTGATTAACTACTCAAAATTTTGTTCTATGCAACTATTAGTGTCCAAATTTAAATACTTCCTCCGACCCATATTCTTTACCTGGATTTGTTAAATTTTGGATGAACCTTAGCTAAACAAACAAATTATCAGTCAATTATCCTTTAGATTAAAATAAATAATAACTAAAAAATTCAGGTTATTACAATCACATCAATTAGAATCTGACATAGTGACTAGTGTTTGAATATTTTACAAGTCTTGCATATAAAAAGTTGATCATCATCTCATACATTACACATGACAACAAGTTGATCATCATCATTAGCCAAATCCTAAATTACTAAAGGACCGAGTAGAGTACAACTGCAATGGCGGTGAGCAAGACCGGAAGCACGATCATCAAGGTCTTTATCTGGTTCGTGTCTCTCTGCTCTCCAAGGAGGTGGTTCCTCCACCTAGCTTTCGCCCGGCCCGCTCTCTCATCGGTGGTTCATCTGTAAACCAGGTAGCACGCCTGCATCTCTATACACAAGGCATATAAGTACTATATCATGCAACAAAAAGAATTTAAAGGTTCACATGCATCTCCACAAAAAAGAAAGGATTCGATCTAAGGCAGGCTATTAAGTTTCATCCGGAGATCGGGTCGACACTCACATGAACTCATCGGTCTAATCCGTGAAGAAGTAAAGCACTAGAAGAAACACAGGATACACTATTTAATACTATGACAGAAGATCGGACATGATGCATGTATGATGTATGAGATGGTAAAGTTGTGATGCAATTAGACAATATTAGGATTTTTTACAAATATAACCCTCTACAATTTGCCATCGCCAAAAATGCCCCTATCACTATAAAAGCCAAAAATGCCCTGGCGGGAGGCTAGAAAAGCGACACGTGTGACCTCCCACCAGGGCCTGAGGCGGACCAGCCTTCCCACCACAGGGGCGGGATGAACCTCACGCCATGTGCAAAGGCGGGATGCGGTGGGGCCTAGGGAGAGATGTGGACCTGCTGCTGGCGGGATGTCCCGTCGAGCATTCCGCCCTACACGTTGGTGGCATGTTATTTCCGCCCCAGGCGGTGGAGGGATGAGCTGCCACTTGACGCCGACACGAGCTGACATTTGATGCTTCTCGGAAATCGTTTGGTGGTGCTGAATTATTCGACGGCTGCTACTGTTCTACAGGAAATAAACCACCGAAAAAGCACCGGTATAGCAAATTGATCACCGAACTTTGCAGCGCACTCGCATGCAGATTTGTCCCGCTAGTAGAGAAGGCTGACTTATAAAAGGAATAGTATTAGGCTCTTCATAGATGCATCCTTCTCCGTTCCTTCCTTTGTTTACTTTTTTCTTTTGTGGCTATGACTTTGTCTTGCTCTGACCAAGACTACAGGACGAGAAATATGAAGGATGCGAGTCTGCCTCCTGGTGTGGAACATTTTTGGTGTTGGTGTGGGAGTCTTTGCAAGGTGAAGGAGTCCACATATTTTTCTGATAAAATGGGCATGAAGTTTTTCATGTGTCTTAATTATCAGTATGATCCAGCTCTCTGAAGTTACAACAGACCTCTGGTATGTTTCATCTATAACAAAATGACATATTTTTTGTTTTATGGAATATTTACTATGTTCTTATTTGTGCTACAGTCTCCTCCACTCCTGTGCATGTGGTATCGTTGGATTGACACGGATCAGCCCGAGTGGGCGCTTCGTGAGATAGAAGAAAGGAGTCGTCGTGCGTGGCGAAACTTTCACGAGGACGAGCGTTGTGATAAAGAGGCGGGAGACCATAGAGCGGTGCAATAGGATTAACAGCGTCGGTTAGAGGAGCTACAGAGGCAGAGAGAGGAACAATGACGCCTCAGGGAGGAGGAGGAACGACAGGCTAGGGAGGCATACAAGCAGAGTCTGGGAGAAATTGTTGTTGAGGCAAGGGCAGCCGAAGAACGCGGTGACAAGACAGGGAAATGGCCACGCTGGACCCAAGGTCACTAGACTTTTGTCATAGTGTCTGAATCCACGCCTCCCGTTGTATCTTAATTAAAGTACTCATATTTTAAATTATACATTTGAATGTATCCTAATTTCTGTTATATTTTAAATTATACATTTGAATGTATCCTAATTTCTATTGTATCATGTGGTAATAAAAAATAAGTACATAAGTTCATTTTACTTGTATCTTAAATATATGTGAATTTTTATTTGAAATTGTTTTTTGAACAGCAAAACAAGATAATAGTAATATGCCTTCTCACAGATATAGAACGATACATTAATATTCAAATAGAAACCGGCTACACCGCCGCCGGAGTTACAATAATCACTCTCATTGTCTCGGTTATTTTCTTGCATGTCCTCTGTATATGTGATCTGAAGGATAACTCCATGTAGAACGTGAGTTGCACCTTCTTGTCACCTGTATTTCTCTCTCTTCTGTTCAGCGAAAAAGAAGCTATCCCGCTAAATCTTCCCGTGGGGCCAAGGTTTGTTTGACATAAAGATAGATAAGTGACCTTACTACACACCCATGGGTGGAACTATCACTCCGATTTGATTACCAGGTTGGGGATAGGCAAACTACTTATCAATGCATTTGTGTTGCTCTGGTGGCCACATATCTCATGTATCAAGTGAAGGTGTGGTGTGTAGAGATATCTCATGTATTGCCTTTATGAATAATACTTATGTATTGCCTCTTCTTCTTGTTGTAGAAGAATACTGATGTATTGCAAAGACCTGTTTTTGTTTTATTTCTTTATGTCCCTTTATGACAAAGACTTTCAGATTGTCGAAGCTGGTTACTAAAATTGGAGATACCCAGCTCTAGGAATGAAAGGGTTCATCACACCGGAACGAGGTAAAGGGCTACCCCTTGACCGAGTGAAGGCGAGCCTGGATCCAGAGAGTGATGGATGATGGAATGGATCCCTGTAGAACCGCGAGGTACCCATTCTAACCCAGAAGGGTAAAGGAGCCAAGCAAGCTATCAGGCTGATACACCACTTGGTTATCTTCTTTAAGATCATCTCTCTTTCCTGCATTCTTAGCTAACTCGGCTTTTAGTCAAATCGCTAAGGGAATCAGGGTAAGCTGCTTTCGGGCTAGCTTTTGATCCATGTTCCAAAAAGTCTATGCCTGCGCTGGAGACCTATAAACAAGCGAATTCTGCCTTTAGATAAAGACAATTGGAAAAGAAGTCGAATCAAACCTAAGGCCTTTGTGGCATCGGTACACTCCCCGCAGTTTCAACTACAGTTTCAACGTAGGGGGCCACTACGGGTAGGAGCTCGCTAAATTCGGCCCAGGAGGAGATGTGAAGAAAGCTTGAATCGTTCATAAAAAATTCCATTATGGGAATCGGGAATAAGGAAAAGCAAAACCAGAGAATAGCTTTAGTAATGTATCCAGGCAGTGGCCCTGCTAGGTGACTTCCGGCAAGCTAGCTATATTGGCGACGACGGCCCGCCCCAGTACTGTCTTCCTTCTTCGTTTTTGAGGACCGAACATCGCTCGTAGTATTTACGAATGAATGTCTGTCTTGACTGACCAACGTCTTTGTGCGGAAATCCACGTCTGAGCCTAATGAGTTGAATCATAATATATGGTTGACGATTGATCCTTGTGCACAAAGCAGCTTTGCTGTACCAGATTACTGGAAAGACTTGCTGCTTCAGTCAAATACGCGACACAAACAAACCATATATGGATCAATTTTTTACGGATGCAGCCGGCAAAGCGCATTCCAAGCGGGGATTGTTAGTTCAAGCCACATTCTCTGTTTGTTAACAAGATGTCCTTTTGCGCTACATGAAAAGGGCCTTCATATTTCCTACCAGCAAGCACCCCCACTAACTCACACGTCATTCTTGCATCTCACTGACACTGGGCCCGAGAAACGGCAGAAAGCAAAAGGTGTGAACCTTGTAATCTTTTCTATACAGAAAAACAGACCCTCTTCGAAGCTGAACGTTGTGGGGCACTGCTGTCAGCAGAACATTTCCTAGTGTGTAAGCAAATTGAAAGGTGATAAAAAGGCAGCGAAGTGTTCCAGCGGCCAGCCACGACGCTCGCCCCACCGTCCAGACAGAGAAACCCCTCACCAAGCAGCGGAGCTCAGCATTTCCACCACACCGACGCCTCCGGTCTCCCCCGCGGTTCCCTTTCCCGAGAAGCAGCTGATCTTGGCCGTTGGATCGACGTATAAATAGCCACGGGCACGCAAGGCCGGACCTCTATTTCTTCACCTGCCTCCCCTCCCACCTGGGCATGGCGACCTTCTCCATGGAGGTGTTCGACAACGAGGTCGTCCCGTCCACGCTCAGCAGCATCGCGCCCATCCTGCGCGTCGCCGCCGAGATCGAGCCCGAGCGCCCCCGAGTCGCTTACCTCTGTACGTGCATTCGTTTTCGCGGGGATACGTATGGTGCATTTCGCATGCTGTTTTGATGCGTTTGGGTTTGGATTTTGTGGCAGAGCGAGCGCTCCTGGTGAATTTTTTTGGCGTCGGATCAATGCCGCGTAGGCTGTGTGTACTTGGAAAAGTTTTGTGTTCCCACGTTCAAAAATGTTTGTTTTGGAGAGGCAAATTGGGTTAGCCTTATTTTCTGGACGTCCTTTTGAAATGATTCCATTTTACTAGTTTGGAAAAGAAGCGGGGAAATAGACACGGTGAGAAAGATTGAAAGAAAATAAGATTGAATCTAACCTAAAAGCCAGAGCAAAATAGGGTCTAGGAGCAGGAAGATTGGGGGATTTTTTTATCGGATTTTGCATAACTACCCTCTCGAATCCAAAGATGCCACTACATAATTTTATGTTTTTGCTCTTATGCAACACCACAGGATAATAGCCCCAGTCTCGCGAAGCGCGTGAAGAAGAGCGATGCCCGTGAAATTGAGAGTTTTTATCAGCAGTACTACGAGAACTACGTCCGTGCACTTGACAAAGGGGAACAAGCTGACCGGTAATTCTGAAGCTCCAAACCAGAGCTCTATCTCGTTATAAATCTAATCCTAGCCATGACACACCCTGTCCCATGCCAATGTCGCCTTCAGGGCCCAACTTGGGAAGGCCTACCAGACCGCCGGAGTCCTCTTCGGGGTGCTCCACGCCGTCAACAAGAATGAGAAGGTTGAAGAAGTCAACCCAGAGGTTCGTGCTCACTGTCTACTCTAATTAGCTCAATTGAAATCTAGGACTCTCGAACGCGACGACTTCCTCTGATATTCTGCTTCACAGATTATTCGCTTGCACAAGGATGTGCAAGAGAAGAAAGACATCTATGCGCCGTTCAACATCCTCCCTCTCGATGCTGCCAGTGCATCTCAGTCCATCATGCAGCTGGAGGAGGTACGTATGATTTATAACAATGGAATCTGTTTCCTCAAAAAGAACAATGGCACCGTACTGGTTCAATAAAAGAAGCTGACGCAGTCGAATTGCATTCTTAACAGATCAAAGCAGCAGCGGACACACCCCTTGCTCCTGCAGTGCAAGACCCTGCCATTTTGAACCCACCCCGGGTTCAATCGATACCGTCATCCCTGGATCCAGGGAGAACGCTAGAAGATCGAGTACGAAAGGGAACAGAGCCTGCAGTCACGGGCGCAGTCAGGGGCTGCTGCTCGTCTTTTGTCGAGTGTCTCTTGGCCTAGGATTTGTGCGAAGATTTGGTGGTGATGGTATAAAATGATCCCTGATTTCTATATCTTGATGACTGTCAGGAATTTGGCTCGTACCAACATCAGTATATAAGAAATTCATCATTGATCATTTGTTGGTTGCGATGGTCCAGGGTTATACGAAGACTGAGGTTGCTCGTATGGCTGATCATATGTGTATTAACTACCATGGCCTATAGATGGGTGAGAAGGTGGCATGTTAGCATTAAATCCAGCATCATCATCATCATCTCATGCATCGTCAGGAGTGTTTTGTATAGAAACAATAAATATCAGAATAGTTAAAATATAATAATAAGTTAATGCGATTGTAGAAATGCGTACCGGTATCTTCTGAAATAGTTTTCTAGTAGTTTTCAGGAATATTCTTTTAGGTGTTGGTTGATGCGTTGAACAGAGATCAATCTAAAAAATTGTCCGTATGTTAGAATTCAATTATTGGAGCAGACGTGGATTAAAATTATCGGACTCACGCATGGCGGTTGTCTTGAAGATTCAGGCCTAGAGGGTTCCCCGGTAATCCTCGACGATGTACGCATAAGAGTAGCATCTTGGCGTGTTCCGGTCTGTCAGTACAAGGATATTATAAATAATTGATTTTTTAAAACAAAGTTTTAAGTGTATAAAATACGTACATTCTTACGCATAGAGGCGCTGTATGCTGGATGCCCTAGGCTTTCTCTCGCTTCACTCGGCCGCGATGAGAATGTTGGGAATATGCCCTAGAGGCAATCATGTATGATGAGATTTCCCATTGTATTCATAAAGTTATAAAGTAGTCCTTGTATAAACATCTGATGTGTATCATTGAATATGTGATTCAGTTGTGGAACTATGCATTCATGTTGTTTGTACTAAATATCCTTGGTCATTGAGGTTGTGCTGGACACACAACTTAGACCAATGTGAAAGTTGGCTTGATGACTCGGTTCCACTTGTCATGGGCATGGAGATGCTATTCCAACTTACACAGACTAGGCTAAAGAGTTTAGCGAGTCGGATTGACCCATATTGAGGTACAACGAACTAAGCTGTCATTTGTATATCTCAATCAATGTAATCCTTAGACCTGAGGTTGTTGCATAGTCCGAGTTGAGGATCACCGACTTAGGTTCTGTCAAACGCTGATCCGTAACTGGGCAGTTATAAAGGCAGGGTTCGGGTCGACTGAGAATCAAGCTGCGTGATGTGAATAACCAAGATGGGATTTTGCCCCTCCACTCGGAGAGATATTCTCTGGGCCCTCTCGTGAGATATGATTCGGAAAGCATGGCCATGCACGACTCGGTTAAGTGTTAACCGAGGCGATCGGCTAAGAGTTAGTCGGGTGAATCACTTATCTCGGATCGAGAAGAGAGTCGGACTATTTAAGGGATGACATATATTCGCCTATAGTCTGACAAGGTATATCGTGAGGCAAAAGGGACTCAGACGTAAGTCGCATTGGAAAGGCAAGTCGTCATGACTCTTTGGTACTTGGGAATCGGCAAGTTCTGCTAGGAGCCGATACCGATTGATCGATTGTGAGTTGGACTCAAATCGTGTCCAAGTAACCATGAGCCTGCGGGGTCACACACTTAAGAGCGGGAGCAAGTTCGGATTGGATCTGAACATATAATCTGGTTGGGTTGGACCTAAACCGGATTAGGACTGAGTTAGTGAGTTGGACTCACGGTGACTAGTTTTATATGGGCTTTAGTGAATGGGTCGCGCGAGCGGAGCCCACGTTCACTCCCTATATATAGTGGAGCACTGTAACCCAGAAAGGTTAATCGTTGTTCGGTTAGGTCATTCCATGTGTTGGAAACCCTAGATCCACAGCAGTCCAGCCGCCGTAACGAACCTAGCAGTTCGCCGCCGGTGCTCCTCCTTGTACGTGTGGATACCAGCAGAGGTGCTGTGCGATCAGCACCAGGACGATCGGATCGTGAGGACTGCACTGCATCAACTGACGCGCTTCATCAGTAATCCGCAACCGCGCGTCTAGTGGTAAACCTCGTGGCCTTCTACCTCAGCTAGGTCTTGGGATCACCACGTTAGAGGAAAAAGTTTTGTTTTATCTCTGTGTGGCCCAACAGTGGTATCAGAGCGATAGCTTCTGGTTTTAGGCTCGAGATCTCGCATATGTGATATGCGGTAGGCTATAGATGAGATCTATGTGCTGTTTTGGTGGTCGATCTATGAGATAGATCGGTTTTGTATGAAGTTGATTGGATCAACTGTACTCGGGGAATGGTAGATCTGATTTCCGTGATCATACTGCTGAGGTCGTGGAACGACATACCCCTACCGGTCGGCTTCCGCCATCGGGGTAGACTGTGACACGTAAATCCAGAAGCGGTGATCGAAGATCAAAAAGTTTGATCGAATCGGAACGATGGTCGGAATCCATGTTCGGATCGTAGATGAGATCTACGTTTTCGGAAAAATCGGGACCGCCGGCTTCGCCCTGTCGTAGCGCCTTAGATGTCGTTGCGAGTTTCACAACGCCGGTAGATATTGTATCTATGCATAACTTGTTTTTGCAGGAAGTTGTGAATGGTATGGTTCATATGCATGTGATGTATGTGTGTAATCCATACGTGATCTGCGAATCACGGTTTTTGTCAGCCGGCTGGAGCCTAGGTGCTGTCACTTTATTGTATAACGACCTGCGTGTCGGATTCTCTATGTAATTTACTTTACTAAGCTAGTGTAGCTGTTTGAGAACCCGGAAGGCATGAAAGGCGTTATACATGTCGGCGACATGGAGTAAGACGGCAAGTGACAAGAGTTGGCACGAGTCTGATTACAGGCTTTGTGGAGATGGAGATCGCCATGAAGAGAGCCATACCATTTCACATTATAATTGCTTTATTTTGTGTTATTGTTATGTCTCAGTTTTACCTCTATTAGATAGTCGGTAAAATTTAATCCCTCAAAGAAGGTCTAGTCGGTTTTCCCGCCAGTGTTTGCACCATCACAAGTCGGACATTTTTGGTAGTGGGCTCATAAAATTGAGGTGCTGCCAATTCTTTCCGACTAGGTGGGTTCGAGTCGGACTCTTACTGCAGAAACACTCGGTAAGCTAGACGGGTCTATCACAACGGTTGTGGGACTCGGGGAAAAGTCGGATGGGAGCCGGGGCATGTGATGCCACCCGTCCAACAGGAGTCGCATGAGATGCGATTGACAAGGAGTTGTCTACCTAGATCACTTGGCGGCTAGCAGTGATGCTAAAGCTCACTAGCCGACTTGCTTATTTAGGATCCTGAATCACTAAGTAACCATCGGAGGGGTGTTGGTTCTAGTGGGAGCATAAAATATTAAAATGTTTAATATGCTTGCTCTTTTATGAATACATGTCTTAAGTGTTTTGCATATTTTCTGTTATAGATCATGGCACCAAGTAGCAGTCACTCTCAGATATCCGGTTTTGCGTTGAGAACCATTCTTGAGAAAGATAAACTGAACGACACTAATTTTACCAACTGGTATCGAAATCTGAGAATTGTTGTCAAACAAGAAAAGAAGGACCATGTCCTAGACAACCCACTTCCAGATGAGCCGAATGAGAATGCGACTGTCGCAGCCACCAATGCCTACCGTCGGGCTAAAGAGTCCACGGATATTAGCTGTCTTATGCTTGCTCACATGGAACCGGACTTGCAAAAGCAGTTCGAGCATGTTGAGGCCTACGATATGATCGAAAGCCTCAAAAGTATGTTCCAGGCTCAGGCGAAGACTGAGAGGTATCAAGTCTCTCAGGCTTTGCTGAGTTGCAAGCTTAAGGATGGTGATCCACTGAGTCCGCATGTGATCAAAATGGTTGGTTACGTGCAGTCTCTGGAAAGGCTTGGCTACCCCATAAGCGAAGAGTTCGCTACGGATATAATTCTGAACTCTCTTCCTAGTGCATATGGGCAGTTCATTTCGAACTACCACATGCATGGTATGGATAAGAAGCTCACTGAATTGCATGGGATGCTCAAGCAGGCAGAGGCGGATCTCAAGAAGGGCACCAGTCAAGTGTTGATGGTGCAGAATAAGGCTAAGTTCAAGAAGAGTTCTTGGACTAAGAAGAAGGCTAAGTCAGGAGGAAAGCAGGCTCAGGACCCTGTCCTAAGCACTTCCTCAGGGACTAAGCCATCTCCTTCAGCCGGATCCACTTGCTTCTACTGCAAGGCGGATGGCCACTGGAAGAGGAACTGCAGCAAGTACTTGGCCGACAAAGCCAAGAGTGGAGGTATGACTTCCGACTCAGGTACACTTGTTTGCAATGTTATAGACATATATCTTGCTGATGCACCTAATAGTTCTTGGGTATATGATACTGGATCAGTTATTCACATCTGCAACTCGTTGTAGGGACTGGTAAGAACTAGGAGCGTAGCAAGAGGCGAGGTTGATATTCGAGTCGGCAACAAAGCAAGAGTTTCTGCGTTGGAAGTCGGCACGATGCAACTTCATTTACCTTCCGGATTCATTATGGAACTAAATAATTGTTATTATGTTCCAGTGCTCAGTCGAAACATTATTTCTGCTTCATGTTTGATGAGGCAAGGCTATGAGTCAAATATCAAGAATAATGGTTGTTCTTTGTATTTGAATGATATGTTTCACGGCTTTGCACCCGTCCAAGACGGGTTATTTATTTTGAATCTTGATGGTGAGTCGGTTTATAACATAAATGTTAAAAGGTTGAAACCAAATGATCTGAATATGACTTACTTTTGGCACTGTCGGCTTGGTCATATAAGTTGGAAACGCATGAAGAAGCTCCATGATGATGGACTCCTAACTTCGTTCGACTTGGAGTCGTTCGAGACATGCGAATCTTGCCTACTCGGCAAAATGACCAAGACACCTTTTGCAAAGAGTTGCGAAAGGGCGTCCGACTTGTTGGGACTAGTACATAGTGATGTATGTGGACCAATGAGCACGACAGCCAGGGGTGGTTATGAGTACTTCATTACCTTCACTGATGATTTGAGTAGGTATGGATATATCTACTTAATGAAACATAAGTCGGAAGCCTTTGAAAAGTTCAAAGAATTCCAGAATGAAGCACAGAATCAACTCGGCAAGAAAATAAAGTTTCTTCGGTCGGACCGAGGAGGCGAGTACATGAGCCATGAGTTTGATGACCATCTGAAAAGTTGTGGAATAGTTCCTCAACTTACTCCGCCAGGAACGCCACAAAGGAATGGTGTTTCGGAAAGGCGGAATCGGACCTTGTTGGACATGGTACGATCAATGATGAGTCGAACAGATCTGCCTTTATCATTTTGGGGTTATTGTCTAGAAACAGCGGCGTTCACACTAAACAAAGTACCATCAAAATCGGTAGAGAAGACACCGCATGAGATGTGGACAGGCAAAAGGCCGAGTTTGTCTTTTCTTAAGATTTGGGGTTGTGAAGCTTTTGTCAAGCGACTTCAGTCGGACAAGCTTACGGCCAAGTCGGATAAATGTATTTTCGTGGGGTATCCGAGGGAAACCTTGGGTTACTACTTCTACAACTGAGAAGAGGGCAAAGTGTTTGTCGCTCGGAACGGTGTCTTCCTTGAGAAAGAGTTTCTCAGTCGGGGAGTAAGTGGGAGCACGGTGCAACTCGAAGAAATTCGAGAGGAATCGGCAAATAGCGAATCGGCTAATAGCGAATCGGCAAAAACCTTGGAGGTTGAGCCGATCGTGGCAGCTGAGCCAACAGCAGCACCTGTACTACGAAGATCGGCAAGATTACGAAGTGTTCGTGATGTGTTACTGTTAGACAGTGATGAGCCGACAAATTATTCGGAAGCGATGGTGGGATCTGATTCCGAGTCATGGCTTGGAGCCATGAGATCCGAGATAAAGTCCATGGATGAAAATCAAGTTTGGAACTTGGTTGATCTGCCAGACGGTGCAAGACCCGTCGAGTGCAAATGGGTCTTTAAGAAGAAAACTGATATGGATGGAAATGTTTCAATCTATAAAGCACGCCTTGTCGCGAAGGGGTTCCGACAAGTTCAAGGAGTTGATTACGACGAGACCTTCTCGCCCGTAGCGATGCTTAAATCAGTTCGGATCATGTTAGCTATAGCGGCCTATTTCGACTATGAGATATGGCAGATGGATGTCAAAACGGCTTTCCTTAACGGAAATTTAACCGAGGACGTGTATATGATACAGCCCGAGGGTTTTGTCGATCCGGCTAATGCTGACAAGGTATGAAAACTTCAGAAATCCATTTATGGGTTGAAGCAAGCATCTCGGAGTTGGAATATTCGTTTTGATGAGGTAGTCAAATCGTTTGGCTTCATCAAGAGTGATCATGATTCTTGTTTGTACAAGAAGTTTAGTGGGAACAAAGTAAATTTTCTAATCGTATATGTGGATGACATATTACTGATTGGAAATGATGTCCAGATGTTGCAAGAAACCAAGGAATCATTGGAAAGGAGTTTCTCAATGAAAGACTTGGGTGAGGCAACATACATCCTCGGAATCCGGATCTATAGAGATAGATCAAGGAGGCTCATTGGATTGAGTCAGAGTACTTATTTGGACAAAGTGTTGAAAAAGTTCAACATGGAATCGTCTAAGAAGGGGTTCTTACCGATGTCCCATGGTGTAAAACTTAGCAAGACTCAGTGTCCTTCGACAACTGATGAGCGAAGTCGGATGAATGTGATTCCATATGCTTCTGCAGTCGGATCCATCATGTACGCCATGATTTGTACTAGGCCGGATGTTTCCTATGCTCTAAGTGTTGTGAGCAGATACCAGGCTGATCCTGGAGAGATCCACTGGACAGCGGCTAAAAATATCCTAAAGTACTTGAGAAGGACTAAGGATATGTTCTTGGTTTATGGTGGTGAAGATGAACTCAGTGTAAAGGGTTACACGGATGCGAGTTATCTCACCGACTCTGATGATTCTCGCTCGCAATCCGGATACGTGTTTATTATAAATGGAGGTGCTGTGAGCTGGAAGAGTTCCAAGCAAGAGACTGTGTCTGCGTCTACAACAGAGGCTGAGTATATTGCCGCCTCGGAGGCAGCAAAAGAAGCTGTTTGGATGAGGAATTTCCTCATGGATCTTGGTGTGGTTCAGGGCTCGTCCAATCCGTTGGACGTATATTGTGACAACAATGGTGCTATTGCACAAGCCAAGAAACCTAGACAACACCAGAAGAACAAGCACATACTCATTCGGTACCACCTGATTCGCCAGTTCGTGGATCAGGGTGATATCAAGTTATGCAAGGTACACACGGATGCAAATATTGCGGATCCGTTGACAAAGCCGTTACCCCAGCCGAAGCATGAGGCGCACCTGAGAGCCATGGGCATTAGATGCTTAGACATGTGATGTCGGAAGATTGACTCTAGTGCAAGTGGGAGACTGTTGGGAATATGCCCTAGAGGCAATCATGTATGATGAGATTTCCCATTGTATTCATAAAGTTATAAAGTAGTCCTTGTATAAACATCTGATGTGTATCATTGAATATGTGATTCAGTTGTGGAACTATGCATTCATGTTGTTTGTACTAAATATCCTTGGTCACTGAGGTTGTGCTGGACACACAACTTAGACCAATGTGAAAGTTGGCTTGATGACTCGGTTCCACTTGTCATGGGCATGGAGATGCTATTCCAACTTACACAGACTAGGCTAAAGAGTTTAGCGAGTCGGATTGACCCATATTTAGGTACAACGAACTAAGCTGTCATTTGTATATCTCAATCAATGTAATCCTTAGACCTGAGGTTGTTGCATAGTCCGAGTTGAGGATCACCGACTTAGGTTCTGTCAAACGCTGATCCGTAACTGGGCAGTTATAAAGGCAGGGTTCGGGTCGACTGAGAATCAAGTTGCGTGATGTGAATAACCAAGATGGGATTTTGCCCCTCCACTCGGAGAGATATTCTCTGGGCCCTCTCGTGAGATATGATTCGGAAAGCATGGCCATGCACGACTCGGTTAAGTGTTAACCGAGGCGATCGGCTAAGAGTTAGTCGGGTGAATCACTTATCTCGGATCGAGAAGAGAGTCGGACTATTTAAGGGATGACATATATTCGCCTATAGTCTGACAAGGTATATCGTGAGGCAAAAGGGACTCAGACGTAAGTCGCATTGGAAAGGCAAGTCGTCATGACTCTTTGGTACTTGGGAATCGGCAAGTTCTGCTAGGAGCCGATACCGATTGATCGATTGTGAGTTGGACTCAAATCGTGTCCAAGTAACCATGAGCCTGCGGGGTCACACACTTAAGAGCGGGAGCAAGTTCGGATTGGATCTGAACATATAATCTGGTTGGGTTGGACCTAAACCGGATTAGGACTGAGTTAGTGAGTTGGACTCACGGTGACTAGTTTTATATGGGCTTTAGTGAATGGGTCGCGCGAGCGGAGCCCACGTTCACTCCCTATATATAGTGGAGCACTGTAACCTAGAAAGGTTAATCGTTGTTCGGTTAGGTCATTCCATGTGTTGGAAACCCTAGCTCCACAGCAGTCCAGCCGCCGTAACGAACCTAGCAGTTCGCCGCCGGTGCTCCTCCTTGTACGTGTGGATACCAGCAGAGGTGTTTTGCGATCAGCACCAGGACGATCGGATCGTGAGGACTGCACTGCATCAACTGACGCGCTTCATCAGTAATCCGCAACCGCGCGTCTAGTGGTAAACCTCGTGGCCTTCTACCTCAGCTAGGTCTTGGGATCACCACGTTAGAGGAAAAAGTTTTGTTTTATCTCTGCGTGGCCCAACAGAGAAAGACTCGGATATGTTGTACTGTCCTAGCATAACATCATCCGCTCGATCACAACTCCAATTAGTAGCGGTATGTAAAGCATTTTAAAAATGCAACTCAACCTATTCTTGATGGTACACGACATGGATTAAAGGTTCTCTCTAACTATTTCACGCACATCCGTCATTATGCTATGCTGCCTACTTAGATAAAAATAATAACCAATGTTATTCTTATAAATATAGAATTATAAATAGGACAATACAAAAATATATATACCGTGTCATCACGGCGGTTTGCTACAGTACGTTCTATTCCTCCCTCTAGCTTCTCTTGACGTGTGCGGTGTGCTGGCCTATCGGTTGAAGCGCGGTTGAGCTTGGAACATGTGCTCGCATTGTACCATGTCATATAAGCATCCCACGTACTATCGGAAAATACCCTACATGTTCGGTCATAAGCATACCAATAAGAATTTAAATAATCTAAAAAATTACCTATTTTCTGGAACTATGTTCACAAGCTTGTTCGAATTCCATTGATCTATCCATAGTTTATGGGTGTGCAGTCAATTATGATTTTTTCTCCCTTGATTGCTTTGCCTGAAATGCGCATAACCATTGTTATAATATTTGACCAAAAAACATTATATAAATTTAAACTAATTTAAGATTGGGAATGTACTCGTGAAATGTAGACTCGACACAGTTGGGAGGCGGGGGAGGGACCTCCTGGTAGAGATCAAGTTGCCGCATCACACGCTCAGGGTTCTGCGGCTCCACCATATACAAACACAAGGTGACAACGTGTCCACCAAAGCTCCTGGTCTCGGTAGCAATCATGTGCTAAATCCCTATCCTCGGTCACGTGCGTTACATATTGTTCATACCACGCTCTCCATGTAATAGAAGAATGATGTATGGTCTCGAAATCTTCATGGTAAAGAGGATAGCACTTCGAAGCCAAATCACGGGCCCAGCATAATACATCATATGTCCACCGGGTACACATGGTCGTGCAATCAAACTGGAAGTCGTGACCACTATGGGTGCACTGGATCTTCTATCATCTTCCATCTGACGGGTATGTGCTCCCAAGACCATAACCGGAGGAAAATGTAGCATACACATAGAATTGGAGCTGTACTACTGAACTTCTTTCTCCTATATGAGGCATCACACAACCCCCTACAAGTCTGACATAACACTGTCGAACCGATGTTGTACTGGGTGATCTCTAAATTGTCTAGAGGAAGGTTTATGTGTTCTGCTAGTCTAATAAAAATTGGGTTGACTACCTCACCATTTTCCGATGGGAACAACATGCCAAATAGGTAGAGTAAGTATGCCAAATAGGTAGAGAAAGATAAGGCACGAACCTCTCATCAAGAATCCATCGGTTCGCTGGACATCGACACCTGAAAGTACTTGGCCCTCCTAGTGGACCTTCGGGGTTAATCCATTGTTGGCACCGGTGGATAGAATCATATTTCCCGTCCATAAATCCGCCATAGTCTGTACAAATGATATAAATACGAATTTAACACATAGTACATTACAACATCAAAATACAAATTTAAAACATAGTACATTACAACATCGAAAAAAAATTAAAACATAGTACGTTACAACACCGAAATACAAATACAACGTTATAACATTATAGCTTGTGTGGGCAATTTCTCACCGTGTGCCCAGGAATTTTACAAGTCTTACACCTCCATCCTTCTCCGGCCTGGCTATGGTCCATGTCGTTTCTAAATCGCCTAGTTTGACGACGTACCTTAACGGTTCGCTTGAGCGCAGGGTTGGGCTATCATGTTGGTCCACCATACCAAATAGTGTTGTGATGCTCCTTAACACCCCATGCCCAGAACTCGCCATCCCAGGTCTCCATAAGATTATGCATGCTGAAGTATGGAGAGATATATGAGTCGATGACAATCCATTGGCCTGCTGCCGCTGTAAGGACATGGCTGCAAGGGTAATGATAAAGCAAAGGCTTCTTGCAGGTGAATTCGCATGTCGTTGGATTGAGTGTGACCTCTTGCTTCGTATCCCCTCTCAATTAGCCATGCACGTATTTTTGCCTTGTTCTGATCTCCCACCTCTTCCTAAGTGAGTCAACCACCCTGCTACCATGAGTATTTGATTTTTCTATTTTTATGGCCAAGTGATCTTACATTGCTTCAGACCATTGTTTGTTCATCTGTACTCGTGCATGCGCTAGTTGAACTCTATCCACAAAGTACGCCATAGTGCGGGACCATGTTTCAGCAACCAGTGCAATAGTTGGGAGGGATCGGACACCTCTAAGCACTGCATTGTATACCTTTGACATGTTGGTGGTCATTATGCCATAGCGAGCACCATTGTCATGAGCCAGTGCCCACTTCCGAACATCCGGGCAATTAACATTCACCCACTCAGCCATATTCCTAGCCCTCCTATGATTTCCTGCACCCGCTGGCTTAGCTGGTGCATCGCCAGAAGCTGCGGTCGTTGTGGCATTCAATGCCATCCAGAGGGCATCAAATTTCCGCGGTTGGTTCTGCATACCCATCACTTTGAAGTCCTTGAAACATTCCTTGTTCCGGAAGAGAGAGTAAAATTTTGCTGCTAGATGCCTCATGCACCACCTAGTTTCAAGACCAGGCCAAAGGAACTCCATCGGTACATCGTGCTTCATTTTTTCTA
The DNA here is from genome assembly GCA_910589765.1 of Avena atlantica. Classification (NCBI taxonomy): domain Eukaryota; kingdom Viridiplantae; phylum Streptophyta; class Magnoliopsida; order Poales; family Poaceae; genus Avena; species Avena atlantica. Next base: position 197,265,415 of record OU342738.1, on the reverse strand, counting down.
GTGCACCGAGAAGCCCCTGGTTGCGATCAGAAATGATGCATACACCAGGTCTATCTTTCATGACACCATCCTTCAAGCATTGCAGAAACCACAACCAACTTAACGTGCTCTCGGACTCAACGAGTGCGTATGCAATAGGAAGAAGCTGGTTATTTGCATCTGATACCACGACTACCAAGAGAGTACCCTTATGTTTTCCGGTGAGGAAGGTACCTTCAATTGATATCACCGGCCGGTAGTGGTGGAATGATTGGATAGTTTGACTGAATGCCCAGAAGATACGGTCTACGATGAAATGATCAGGAGTGCCACTCGGGTGGTTCATTTCCATCCTATAGGTGACAGTTCCAGGATTGGCTTCAGCAATCTGATGTAGCATTCTCGGAACCATGTTGTAAGCCTCCATATTTGTGCCATACATACCCTCTAAAACAGACTCCTTGGCACGCATGGCCTTGTCGTAGCTCACCAATAAGCCCATCGCATCTGTCGCACCATCTCCTAACACCTTCACCGATACACTGATCTTATCTTTTACCATGGATGCAACGACATGTGCCACATATGCGGCACTGACATTGCGATGTTCAGGAAGACTACCAGATAGCTCACAACTGTGGAGAACCATGTGAGTTATCGTCCAAGTCTTGCATATTCCCACAGGTTGACGGGCGACGACTCTTCCAGGACAACCAGACTCTATGCAAAGAACCTTTAACAAATGTTTGTCAGATTTCTTCACTTTATGTTCTCGGAAAATGGAGAAGGCATATCTTCTGATCGCCATGTCCACAACCTCCTTGCTCGGGAACTGCTGGTTTTCTTCTAGGGTGGTAGCTCCGACTCCATGGACAGAGGTATCATCGTGACCGATGACAAGAGCCTCTATGTCCCCAGGTGCCATTGCTGACGCCACTGCTCTCACTTGACTCGGACCACCTCCTTCATCTTCATAATCATCTGACGATTCACGATCGTCGTCACCGGAATCAAGCTCGTCTGACTGTCCCTCAATCCGTTCATTGAGGTCGACAATCGCCATGGAATAAGGTCCATTATTGTGGCTGGGAACAAAGGCATCTTCCACATGTCTCCTCTCCATCGTATCCGAATCTGTAGCCATTGCAGCGATGGATAATTGGAACTCACCGGCTGCAGTGTTGCTACCGGATATGTCATTGGCATGAACAAACTACACGTACACCATCGGTTGCCCATACATGGCCGCACTAGGTGTGCTTGCAAATTTCATGTATGAACCCCACAAATTTTTGCCTTTAACCTGGCGAAGTGCCCAGCGGGAATCTTCTTCCACTCTCTTGCAAACAACCGCTTCAACGATCATATTTTTTCGGCACATCTCTGGCCCAAACTCTGCACGGATGAGCCTTCTATTGTCCGTGAAACTAGCATTCACCAATTCTTCCACTATGACATTCTTTGTCTCACAACGCGACAGATCAAGCCCCGATGGCCCATCGCGGGTGATGTCCTCACCATAAAAAACATATAAAGTGTTCATCGTACCTAAACACATCACATTAATATAACCATATTAATTATGTATAATCATAATCATAGTTCATTAATATAATTATTTATATTAACAAAATACATTACTACCGACATGTAATTGTCTAACAGTACGTGCAAAAAATATTATTACATGAGTTCAAATATTTGTAAATAATCTAATTAAATTGTATACCTAAAATATAGCTATAAGATCCTAAATATTCCTACACGACCTAATTACATTGCATAACTAAAATATTACTACACCACCTAAAATATTTCTATATGACCTAATTAAGATTGCATAGCTAAAATATTACTTGATGAGTTCAAATATTTCTGCATGTTCAATTAAGTTGCATACCTACAATATTGCTAGAAGAGCACAAATATTTCTACGCAACCTAATTGCGTTGCTTAGCTAAAATATATCTATAAGACCTAATTAGGTTGCATAGCTAAAATATTACTACAAGACCTCAAATATTTCTACACGGCATAATTAGGTTGCTTATCTAGATTAATTACTATAAGAGCTCAATATTTTCTACACGACGCTCGTATGGCTGATCAGTTGCTTCGCTCAAATGTTAATATACGAAATAAATTATTTCTACTCGAGCTAACTAAGTTGCAAAGTGAATTGATAGTAAAATATGGCCTAAAAACTGACGAATATACAACATGTATAGCTTAAAAACAATCAACTGAAACAACTTACCTTGATCGATGAGTGTCTTTTTCTAGCCTAAGAACACTAATGCGGCCTCAGACGATTAGAGAGAGCATATGTCATAGAGTGTGTGAGTAAACAGATCGAAAGATGTCGCAGAGTGAACTGAGTAGCAGCTGCGATACTTAAAGGAGTGGATGGAGCATCCATTTGGACAGAACAACAAACAAGTTCCAAGAAAACAAAAGTAGCTACAAGTTTCAACGAGTAGCTCCCGCGTCGGTGGTCTAATTATTGTGTGTGCGCTTTTGTTTAAGTACTGTGCAGGTCGCGTCGGGTAACGTCATTGTCGAAACAATCATCACACGAGCATCCCGCCACCTCCTAGGGCGGAAACAACATGCCGCCACCGCCTAGGGTGGAACGCTCGACGGAACATCCCGCCATTGGCAGGTCCACATCCTGCCTTGGGCCCCACCACATCCCGCATTAGCACATGGCGTGAGGTTCGTCCCGCCCCCCTTGTGGTGGGAATGCTGGTCCGCCTCGGGCCCTGGCGGGAGGTGACACGTGTCGCTTTTCTAGCCTCCCGCTAGGGCATTTTTGGCTTTTGCAGTGACAGGGGCATTTTTGGCTATGAAAATTTGCAGAAGGTTATATTTGTAAAAAAATCCAATATTAGGCGGAACCGGGTCCCGACAATTAATTATATGATTCAAGTTGTTTAGATACCCCATGATTTTAAATGTTTGCTTAACAAGACAAAACATGGCGGTTCGGTATATAAAAATGGGGCCAATATAAGACTAGATTAGACTGCATATAATTAATTATGAGGTGAATTATTATAATGCTCCCAAATGACAATGTACGTATGCAAGAATGTATAATTTGATACCAACAAGTAGATATCATTTATATAAAAGTAGGGTCTCGAAAAAAGGGTCACATATTGGGTGGTTCGGATCCAGGGGGTACTGGTGTTCGACGGGGGATCGGTCTTCTGACAACAACGGCCTTTGGACTCCGTGAAGGCGAACTCGAGGTGTTCGTATTCGTGAGGAATATCTTGTCGCGCCGGGGTTCAGTCTTCGAATCCGGGAAGGTCTTGACATTGAAAGCTTTGTTTTCGGGTTTCCTCTCGATCACTGAGCGAGGGCGTAGGTCTTCTCGATATTGACGTGGTCGCAAGTACATCTTCGGCGCGAGCAGGGATACTGTGGATCTTGAGACGTGAAGACCTTGGCCATGCGTCTGCCATCACCACAACACTTTGTCAAAGCGAGCCAAGACACCAAAAATCGTAGTCCAGTGGCATCACCAGCAGAACACGGTGAACCTACAAACTAATTCACCACCATAACCACTGGGTACATCACGGACAAAGACATGAAGTTTGGTGGCAGTAGAAGGCACCACAGGCAAGGCCGGGATGGAGGAAGGCCAGGACGGCGAGGCCGGAGAGAGGTGGTTGGGGGCGGACGACGGCTGGTGGCGATGCATGGATGGAGATGCGAGTGTCGGGGACGGGCGACAGCCTGGCGCAGAGGCGAGGAGGACGTGGCGGAGGCCACGGCGCTGAGCAACTTTGCAGGGGCGGCAAGGTCGACAGGCTCGCAGGGGCGCGGCCGCGCTGGTGGAGGTCGGGGAGAGGAGGGTGCATATCTGACAGCCGCAGGCCAACAAGGAGGTGGGAGGCGTGCATGGTGACGACAGCGCGCCTGCAGGGAGGGGCATGGCGGCGGGTAGGCGACGTGCGATGGCGTGCGAGGTGGCTCGGCGGCGGTTGGAGGCCCGAAGCAGGGGCGATATCGACTGTGCAGAGAGACGAGGAGGTGGCGCGCCATGGCGTCGAGGGGAGGGGAGGCGGTCACTCGGAGGGGATCTGCGGCGGGCGAGCTTGGCACGGCCAGCGCCAGAGGTGGCACGCGAAGCAGGGTGAATGAGGGAGGGAGACGCCGCGGCGGCTGTTCTCGCAAGGGAGAAGAGGGCGACGGGAATTGCGGGGAGAGAGAGTTGGCGAGGTGCGGGGTCGTGGGCGACTCGCGTGTGGGGTGGGGCCGTGGGGTGGGACAGCATGTGTGTCCCGCGTGAGATGCGTGTTGTGTGGGTGTACGGGGCGTGTGTGGCGCCTGTGTGTGTTGCGGCGCTGCGGCGGGTGGTGCGTTGCGGCGGCTGTGTGTGGTGGACCCCAAGATTTATCAGTGCCGCATTTTTTGTAATATGCGTTATTGGCGCAAAAAAAAAATCAGTGGCACATCCCCAACATGCGCCATTAACAATGTCACCTTTCTGAGTGGTGGGGTCTAGGTGGGACCCACAAAATATCAATGACGTATATTGAGGTAGACGCATCATTGGTGAGAAGAATATCAATGCCGCAAATTCCATATGCGCCATTAAGGGCAAGTATAACGCAGGCGTTTAGATGCGACGCTAGGGTGATTTTTCCGGCCCTTTCGTCTGATTTCCGGACGATCTCAGGATTTTGGTTAGCGTCGCCATATGTTTAGTCGAAGGCGCTAAACTAATTTTTTTTCCAACCCAGTGAATTTAGGGATGTTGGGCGCTAGCGATGGGCGCTATTTTAGCAACTGGATACATCGTTATAGAATGTTGTGCCAGCTAAATCTCTAACGTCGCGCGTTGGCCAGCCAGGCGCTTACCCAATTTCAGTAGCGACTGCACTAGCGCTGTGCGTTGTCAGCTGCAGTGCTTAGCTTAATATCCGAATTTGTGATCATTATTTTTATTCACTCAAGCGTCCAATGAAGCGTCTCTGGTAATACATGCCCTAATGAGCATATATCAATGTTGCGTATGTACATAGGCGTCATTGACGTTTGGTTTACAGCCCTCTAGGGTGCCGGGCCCATATTATTAGTGGCGCATTTTCTTAGATGTGCGTCATTGGTTAAACAAAATATCAGTGGAGCATATTTTTAAATGTGCCACTTATCAATGGAGCATATTAAAAAACTACTTCACTAATAATAAATCTATCCATAAGCCTTTCTCTATTTGTGTGGTACCATAGATCGTACACGTCCGCGCGACGATATCGTAGCATGGGTCTCTTATGTAGCCGAGCTGGCAACGTTATCTCCCGCCGTGCTCGAGTTCTAGCTGTGAGGTGCTTCCTAGCCTATAAAAGACCCATTCGTCTTCATAATTTATTGAACCATATTTCCTTCTCTCCCCTTGTCCATCGTGCCTTCCCTGAATGACGTCCTAGAAGAGGCACCACGGGTCATCCTTCTCGGTCTTTGCTTCGACATGCACCATATGTTTTTTTTCTTCTTTTTTTATTTTAGTTGTTTAGTTCTTTGCTTTCATTTCTACTATTTCATGCGATTTTTTCCTAACGTTTGTTTGTTTTCTACTATTTCATGCGCTTTCTTCCTAATATTTGTTTGTTTCATATCCGCATGCTGGGAGGAGAAGGAGACTCCTGACAACGAGCGTAGGTGGCTCCAGTTCGACATGGATCATGACGCAGTGGGTCTTGGTGACCTCTTAGTGCCTCGCACCACCGCCGCCACTCCGTATAGAAATGCTCTGAAGCTTGGAGACGTGAAGCCATTGCCGACTGTTGCGTTTTCTTCCGCCTCATGCTCCATGTTTCCCTCTCCTATGATGGCGGAATCATGTTCACTGCCATGGTACGTGGAAGGCGACATCTATAGACCTGGACTTATTAGATAGACTCTTTAAGAGTCTTAGGGATTAGGATGGATAGTAGTGGACAGATGTAGGCGTTTATGTTTTCTATAAGACTGAAAAATATAAGTTCCGTAGAGTGACCGACAAATAAAAATACTATGGTGTTTCATGTTTGTTCTTGCTTCGAAACTAATGAATGAAAATGTTGTCAGGTATTTGCATTTATCTTTTCCTGTAAAATCTTGCTCTTTTCATCTTCTTCGCGTTTGTCTTCTGCTGTTGAATCTTCTTTCTTTTCATGCTCGATTGTGATGGCGGAATCGTCCACGTCGCCATGTTACGCAGAAGATATCATTGACGATGAGGAGTAAGGCCTCAAAGACCTCCTCCTCAACAGATAGCGGTAGATAGATGTACGCGTCTATGTTTTCTGTATGCTCAAACATGAAAATTCCATGGGTTGACGACAAATAAAAATACAATTATATTATCGGGTTTGTCTCTTGATATATGTTATCGAAGCCTGTAAATTTAGCCGTCCGATGAATCAAAATGTTGTCACATGTCTTTGTGTTTATATTTTGCTGTCAGATTTTGTTCTTTTCGTATATCTTCGCTCCTAGGTCCGTGTGTCGAGTACACGGCGTTTTATCTTATAGAATTGTATGTATACCTCTACGTGTTTCTTTCACGTATAACTCACGTGTCGACGTGTATAGCTCGCGTGTAACAAGCAGATTGGTTTTCACTCGGAATCGGATATCATAATGTTCAGTTTAAGACACAGAGGTCGCTTTGTAGGTCGTGTCATGGTTATCGGACATGTACGAGATTGGCTCTTATATCTTTGTACGTGATTTTTTGGACGTACAAGATCATATAGTGCTATGCGATACTGTCTCTTATATCTTTTTACGTGTTTTTCGTACGTCTACCCGTTGTATAACGTTCTGATCGACGGTTTCAAATAATTTGGTCATCAACTATTTTTTTATCGACGTGTATACGGTGTTTTGCTTCTCATTTTGGCAGTTCAATTTTTTCTCTTACACGTAGATGTAGCACGCTCATAACATAAAGCGTCCTTCCTAACGGGACGCAGCCCGAGGGACGCAAAGAGGAGTCTAGTATTTAATAATTAGTTTATTAATACACATTATTTAATTCCTTTCATTTTAAAACACCTTTCGAACCCCTTTGAACAACTTCGGATTCTCCTGGAACGATTCCGGTTCTCTCTTCTCTATTCTCTTACGATCTTGGATCAACCCTAAGCGTCATCTATCCTTAAGTGTACCATCCTTCGGTTCGGGAATGCGCAAACATGATCGAGACATGTAACACCCCCGGGATCAAGGCTAAACAAATTCAGACCTCCGTCTGACATAAGCCAAACCTAGGTCTCGAGGATATCCGGTGAGAGAATCAGTAACACAACACTGACCCTATGACACAAAAATTATTACAGCAAGCTCATAACTGAGAAAAGAACCAAAATATTACAAGCAGATGTCACTGACCACAAACATCAAACAGCGGAAGAAAAATTTGCTATTAAGTATAGCAAAACTTAACAAATGGCCTAAGAGGCCTGAAGCATAACGATAACGTCCCAGCCCATAGATTCCAGGCTGCCGGCCAGGAACCGCAAGCTACTCGTCGGTGTCGATGTCGTACCAAACTGCTCTTCAGGGGAACACTTACTCTACTACAAAAGTATCGACAAAGCAAGGGTGAATACAGGGTCTACTCAGCAATACTTATGAATGGTGGGGCTATTTTGCATAAAGCTATCTTTGTTTATAAAAAAGAGGGAGAGGAAGTCCGTCTAATCAGAATATTTTAGAAGGGGATAAGGGAGCAACATATCCAAAGTATTGATCATCATCTTTGATATCTACCAAATCATCATCATTTGAACCTTATCTAGGATCACCCTCTCGTACCCATGAGAAAGCATCCTTAAGCACACGTTGATCTACCAAGTTTTACGATTAGGTTGATGTTCTCTTTGATCTTAGAATCTGGTCACCAAGCGTTCATAACCGATTAACCGTGAACATGGCTTTTCGGAAAGATTTAACCCTACAGGGATATACAACTTTACCCACACGTATTAACCTTCTTTTAATACCACTAGTAATAGCCCTCTTCCTTGGAAGGCCGGCAGAGGGTGGTTAGACATGACCTTTACCTTTGTTTTGCAGAGACCATGAGTCACGCCCTAAGGATTTTTCTGCCATAACGGGTCAAGTCCCAAAGCCGGTCCCTAGAGATGTGAGGCGAGGTTGGTTTATGAGGGGCAATATCTGCCCTAAGCAACTCGGTCCATGCTTCCCTACATGTTATGAATGCACCTCCTTCACCGCCTTCGAGAACAACCAGAATGCATATGTCGAATGGAACGCTCGAACTATGTGACTCATGGAATCTAATAGGCAATTTAGTTACTCGTGAGGTTGTCCAGGCCCCGTGTGATTGTACGCTCGTCTCGGTTCCAAAGGCAAGAATTCGGGTCCTAGTGGTGGCGAGCATGGGACTACAAAAACCACATCCAACCATAGCCTCCCATACAAGCCTTAGCATGTTTAATCTCATATCACCTCTGATATCATCTCATCATGTCCTCCTATCATACTAGATTCTTTGCATTTGATACATCATCTAGATGAACCAGACTCAATGGCTAAGCAGGACACAGATATAAGCTCTAGCAGTGCACACAAACCAAACCTAGTTATGCTAGGTGTAGTGGATCAGGTAATGTAGCTCAAAGGTAGTAATGCAGCAAATATGATACTCTATCTATCGATAAAAGACCATAGTATAATCGTATGCATCATGGCAAGAATTGAAATACTTTGAAAAAAAGCATGGGAGTGTACAGTGGTGGGGCTTTGCTTGCCTTTGCCCATTGATAATAGATAAACAGATATTCAGGTATCTTATACTTGACTTGGTTACAGTTGGTCAAGTATTGATCTTCGCTCTTTGATGGTTTTGATATCTGGCTTTGATCTCGGACTCAACATCACATTCTACCAAGAAGAACCAGAAAGAGAGGGAAACAATCAACACATGGCATCGATGCAATGCTCAAACAAGTATGATGACATGACAAGTTAAATAGTATTGAAATGTAACCCTAAAGCATGCCTGACAACTTAAATGGGGTTCCGAGGGATGCAAACCCTAGAATAGGGAGAACCTCGTAATCACCTATGGGGTTCAATTGGTTATTCTAATTAAACTTGTCATTTAAGTTGCTCAACAATGAATGATTATAGCTTTAAAAGGTAGATCTTATTTTTCTAAACATTTTGATATATTATATGTAATTTTCTGACTTATAAATCAAAAGTTATTGAATTTATAAGATTATACCATTTTCTAAAATTATTAAACCAGTTAAATGAGTTATTGCACCATGCTGACGTCAGCACACCATTATCTCATCCTAACCCTAACTCTTTTCTCGCCGAGGCAGATCCAGACATAGTCACTGACCAGTGGGCCATGTATCCACGTCAGCATCCATGGTGGCGGTCAACAGGTCAATGGGGTCCATGGAAATGTCAGCTTGATGTCCTCATGGCAGCCACCGTCAGGTGGTCACCGACAACGGCGAGGGAGAGGGCGCGAGGCTGCGGTACTGGGTGTGTTCGAACCGGCGGAACTAGGTGAGAAAAATAGAGGCGACGCCGCTGGGTTTTGGTCACCGAAGGCGTGGTTGTGATAGTGCCCGATGGCGGCGAGTGGTGGCGCACAGTTGTAGGAAGCTACAGAGTGGGAGCGGGACGAAGAGGGGGTCCATGAGGACAGGGAGCTCACTCTAGACATGATGCGGCTGTCAGACGGGCCGGAGGAGGCCGAAATGGATGGCGAGGATGATGGTCGGAGTCGGAGACGGAGGTGCCAATTGGAGCAGCTGGGGGCTCTCCATATTGCATGCTTCGACGAGAAGACCCGGGAGAGCACGGCGGTTCCAGGTGCATGCTTAGAATGGAGGGGGGGCACATAGCAGCGGGGCACGGCGGCTGCTGGCAGCTAGGGTTTCGGGAGGATGAGGAATGGGAGAGGGAATGAGCCCGGGGAAGAATGAGAGGATACAGTGAGAAGGAGGCGTCGTGGCGGTCTTATCCTCGTCCAGGAGCGGCGGCAGGGATCACGACGCGGCGACGGAATCGGGTGGCGACGGCATGGACATGCAGGAGCTTCTTCTCCATCGTCGGTAGCGAAGATGACAAAGAACTGGGGCTGAAGGGGTATGGGCCAAGGGTGGGGCACAACGGGCTACTACTGGGCTGCGAGAAATCTGCGCAAGCAGCAGGCAGAGGGAAGAGGGGAGATCGGCTACGGCAAGAGAGGTTCTGGATCCATTTTTCTAAAAGGAACCTTTTTATGTTTTCTCATTTATATTTGTATTTGGATATCTAATCTGGGTCGTAGCCCAACTCCCACTTTTCTCTCTCTCTGCTGCACAGCGCAGCTGCCGGCAGCCCTTTTGCAACCTTTGTTATGGCCCAAGTGCAGCCCACCTAGGCCCGCTCGCAGCCTACCCGTGGCCATACCGCTTTGCTCCCCGTCGCTCGTCGTCTTCGTCCACAAGCCAAGCACATGCATGGCTGCCGCGATGCCGTCTGTCACCCCTCCGCGCTGTGATGCCCGTCGCCGCTGTTGAACGTGAGGATAAGATTGAAGGGAATATGCCTAAGAGGCAATAATAAAATGGTTATTATCGTATTCGTTATTTATGATAAATGTTTATTTTGCATGCTATAATTTTATTAATACGAAAACGTTAATACATGTGTATTTAATAAACAAAAAGAAAGTTCCTAGTTATGCCTCTCTTATAAACTAGCTCGTTGATTAACAAGATGATCAAAGGTTTCCTGATCATGGACATTGGATGTTGTTAATAATGAGTTCACAACATTATTGGAATTGTGTGATGAACATTCATCCGAAGTATAGCATTATGATCAAAGTCATTGTGTTTATATTGCTATACCATCATACGAAGTAATCTTAGTGCTTAGACCATGAGATCATGTCAATCACTAACACCGAAAGAGTATCTTGATAACATCAAACGTCACACCATATCAGGGTGACTATAAATATGGGTTCGGTGCTACGAAGGTGTTATGTTGATGCTCATGGATCAAGAGTGGAATTTGTCCATCCCGTTGATGGAGATATATACTCTGGGCCCTCTCGGTGATATCACATTAGTTAGCTTGCAAGAAAGTGATTTGATCACTAGAATGTTATATCACAGGAACGAGAAAAGAGTACATGTCGGTAACGAGATCAAACTAGGTATGGATATACCATTGTTCAAAAAATCGACCGAATCAGCGATTAATAGGCCGATTAATCGCTACTAGGGACCTGACCGTGTCGATTATCACTAATCGTTTGTGTTAATAGTTTTGCCTAATTAATAGCTCTGACACTCCGATTACTAGGTATGTTCCCGATTAACTATGACACTTGGTCCAAAAAGTTGAAAAATTATCAACACATATTGCCCATCCATCCGCTATCCCACCCCAATGAAGTAGGTTTTGCGAAGCTCCCTCTCAATCCCTGCCTCTAGGAGCTCGATTTCTGCCATCACCAATCAGTTCCTTGTCATTGTTGACCAGTTCCTCGTAGTTGTCGACCAGACCTCAGATACAAGAGCTTGAGCGCCTTGATGATCTCATCTAGGAGCTCGAGGCTGCCTTTAATAGAGTAGATGGTTGAGGTGCAAGAGGAGTCATATGTGTTTTAGGTGCTAATTTTTGTAGGCTGCATTGATTAACATCCGACCGATTAAATCATTTAATCGTCTGAATTCCGATTAGTCGCTACTCCCAAGCCAACCGAGCAGTTAACGATTACCGATTTTCTTACCATTGGGATATACCGATGATAGAATCTCGGACAAAGGGATTGAGTTACATGCGTATAAGGTTCACACGATCATAGAAGTCATCGTTGAATGTGTGGGAGTCAGTACGAATCTCTAGGTCCCGCTGCTGATTATTGATCGGAGAGGGGTCTCGATCATGTCTACATTATTCATGAACCGTAGAGTGACACACTTAAGTGATACCGACACCATTCGGAGCAAATGATATGCCAGAGAAAGAAAAAGAAAGCGCAGGAATTTATTTCACTAGACACCGGAATTGTTTCGGTTGAAATTACTGAAACTGGTTCTGCATGTGAAATTGAAATGTTGTAAGGGGTTTTATGTGAATGTTTGTTAATTAGAGTAATTAACAAAATTTTGAATAAATAAATAAAATAGTTTTATTTAAATGAGAGCTAATGCATGTGAGTGGATTTTTGAGTGGAGGCATGTTTATGTGAGTGGAGGCTTTTCATTTTGAGTGGGAGCTCCACCAACATGAATGTGGAAGACGTGGGGCAGCCCCCATGGCTGGGCTCCATGCCCCTTGGGTGCTCCCCTCTCCCTATAAAAGGCCTCCCTCTCCTCCTCTCAAATCATACCTCCTCGTGAAGGATCTCTCTTCCCCTTTTAGAATTTCCCCGTGGTCTCGGATCAGCGAGATACATGTTCCCGGTGGCTTTTTCTGGAAGGATTTGTTGCTTCCGCTGCTTCGCTGGAGCAAGGGCATGGAGGTTGTTGGGGTACCCGGACGTGTGTGCGATCATGGATGCACCACTGCTTTGCGGTGCTGGACTTGATGGTGCTGAACCGGCTGGACCAGATGGACTTCATCACGATCTTGAGATCGGCAAGCGTTCGACTATATCATCCACGAGTACAACCTCGTTAACGCTATTCGGTCTTCGAGGGTATGTATTCTATGGATTTATATCCACCCGTTACTTGTATCTAGTACATAGATCTTGGTACTTAGTTGTTCCCATCGTAGGAAAAAAATTCTATGCTGCGAACCCTTCAGTGGTATTAGAGCCGGATCTATGCATAGATGCTTTGCACGGGTAGTACACATATGAATATGTGGGCGCTGATGGTCATGTTATTACTTCCTCCTTGTACTTTGGATATTGGTGGCATAGTGGTATGAAGCAGCGTGGACAAACTTTACATGTCCTCGCACATGAGACCTGTACCACGCTTGACATGCAACTAGTTTTGCATAAGTGGCTTGCGGGTGTCTGTCTCTCCTACTATAGTCAATATCTGATTTACAGCGAGTTGTCAATAATTTGATTATCATTGTTGTGGTTCCATGTTCGTAGGTAAGAACGGTTCTATCTTCGAAAGCCCTAAGCCACGTAAAACTTTCAATGGATAAATTAGAGGCGTCTAGTTTAGATTGTTGTTAGGCTAGTGTCATGATATGGTGATGTTGTAAGTAAAAGTATAAGTCGATACTCTTACAACATACATAACGTGTAAGTTCCATAGACCTTGGCCTTACACATAAAGGAATGATGAGGATCATACCACGATACACATGATGGAGATCAAGTGCAAGAACCATATCATTTCACTTATAATATGTGATGTTTGCTATTTTGGCATTTTATTAGCATAATAAGATGATCCCTCATTTAGATATCAAGATAAAAAATGTGTTCTTCCTTAAGTATGCACCAACAATGTTTCGTCGCTTCAAGACATCACGTGATGATCGGGTGTACTTGAATCCACGAGCATATCTCGGGTGTAAGACAGTTTTACACACACGAATACTAAGGTTCTTACTTGGAGAGCCTAGCATGTGCAGACATGGCCTCGGAATACGAACCAAAAGGTTAAGCATGAGTCATATGAAAGATATAATGCCCATTTGATGCTCGCCTTTGAAGCTACACCGACTCACGTGATGATCGGACTTGGTGTAGTGGATTTGGTTCATGTAATCACCAAAAAGACACGAGGGATATCGTTTTTGAGTTGGAGTTCATTTCTAATTTGGATTAGTAGAACTCAGTTTATCATAAATTAAATCAAAATGAATTTGCATAATTTGTTGTAGTCATTGGCATTCATTCACCACCTTATGCTTAGTTGTAATTGAGATAATAGAACTATAGAATTCTGGATATTTATTTTACGAACTCATATCGTATTGTGTTGAGTGTCAATCTAAAGTTTAAAGTCCTATCGCAAACTTTCAGCAAACTTTGTTTACTCCGTGAAGTTTAATAATTAGTATTACAATCGAGAGTAACAATTCCAGTGTTAGCATCTTAAGTATCATGTTTTGCCTCCATGATTCTTGATTTAAATATCGAGATTATCTAGGAGTTGAAAGAATTGTTTCAGAAACCATCATGTGTGGCAGATATAACGATATCTAAAACAATGCTTTGGTTGCAATATGATAGAGTATAATATATGTTCTCATATTGGATGAGAATTTGCAAAGGTTGGAGATGCTAGACATCCTAATTATCCAAAAGGGTTTTGGAAAGTAATGTTATACTCACGATTCGCCTTTATAAGCTATATTAGCTTGATCATGAAAGTCGTCATGATAAGGATGAATAGAAAATGTATGTAAAGTGTTTACTACACTAAACGATTACTAAAGAATGGATTTTGAAAGAATGCCGATCATTTGATGATGGTGATCTACTTTAGAGTGCAAGTCCAAAGGTATTATTATTTGAATATACACGCTTTGGACTATGTGTCATGTATATGGATCCACTGTTGATGTTGATAGATTCTTGTAAAAAGGAAAAGGAAATGCTGAAAGAGAATCTATAAAATATATTTGGCAGAAAAGAAAAGACTAGAAATATCCAGTTTAGGTATATAGATGATATACATGTTATAGTTGTATTATTTGCTTGTTAAACAATGTGGTTCTTGGGTATTGGATACCGAATTGGTTGGTATGAAATTTCATACAGAACGAAGCAATTCATGAACCACAATGGCCTAATTAACTAGCAAGAGAATATGTGATGATGTTCATCGAAAAAAAAACCGTTGTTTGTATTTCTCGTTCACATCAAAAGCTTGCCTTCAAGATTTGTTTTAATAATTTTTATTTAAATCAGGTATTATGAGAACAAAGATTGTTCAAATAATTACCGTATTCCATATAAGAAAGATGATTTACAAATCTAGTTGGAGAAATCACATCCATAAAAAATAATGCTAAAATGTCGCAAGACAAATGATTGAAAGATCACTTACAAAGTGACATCGCCGTTTAAATTATATTGGAAAGAAAACATGAAGAAACTCCATATTCATGGATTTTTGGAGTCTTTGATTTGATCAAGTGATGCTTGTGAGACTTTCCTCGGGATAATTAAAACTTCGTTCAAAGGACAAAGAAGAACGAACGACTAAAATATTGGAATTTATACATATCGATGTATGTCGTCCATTATGTGTAGTCGTAAGCGATGGATTTCAACTTCATATGCTTTCTCCGGAAATTTGAGTAACTATTCACTTAATGAGAAAGAAGTATGAAATATTTGAAAACGTTCAAAGACTTTCAAGATGAAGTGGAAAATCATTATAACAAGAAAATAAATGATTTATGATTTTATCATAAAGGGATTTATTTGAGTTGCAAATGTAACAAGAAAATAAATAATTTATGATTTATCATAAATGGATTTATTTGAGTTGCAAGTTTAGCAAAACACCTAGATTTACATCTCCCGAAACACCATAGGAATATGGAGTGTTTGAGATTTGTAATGAAAACTTGTTTGACATGGTTGGATCAAAGGTGTTATTTATAAAATTTTCATTATGTTTTAAAAGATTAAACCTTTAGAGACTACCGCTTTTACACTGAAAAGAGCTCCATATTGATCCGTTGAAATGACACCATGTAAGTTATGGTTTGGGGTAAAACCCAAGTTGTCCTTTCTTAAATTTTGGTATGCTACGCATAAGTAAGATGTTTACAACCAAAGTCGGATGAGCATGTCTTTGTTGGTTATTTCGAATAACAATTGGGTATTCCTCCATAACACCGAGGACAAAAGGGTTTGTCGCTTGAAATGTGAAGTTTCTTGAAAAAGAAATTTTTCACAAAAATTTGAGTGGGAGGATAATAGAACTTTGATAAGGTTAACGAACCTTAGCTATATGTGCTGAGTTACGCAGTGCCAGAAAATGTTCCGGAGGCAGCCACAATACTCATGGCTCACGCGCCTCAAAGGTTGTGGTCACGGAGGTCTAAGTTCCTATTGAACCAAGTAGGTCGGATATACAATCAAATGTTGATATTTGAGAGTAAATCATTGTTGTTTGACAATGATGAACCGACTACATGCAAAGAAGTGATGATGGGCCCTGACTCCGTCAAATGGCTTAAAGCCATAAAATCCGTGATAGTTCCATCCACGAGAAATCTAGTTTTTTTAACTTGGAAGACCCTCCGAGAAGGTGTAAAAACCTATTGGTCGTATTTGGATCTATAAAGAAACATACATGGATGTTTCACATCTATGAAATAGACGACATGTCGATAAAGTTTTTACGACAATGTTCAAGGAGTTGACTATGACAAGATTTTATCTTTCATAGCAATATTTAGTATAGACGGATTAAAATAGAAACCACTACATATAATTTTGGTATATGGTAGATGAATAAACAAAACAAAGTTCTTATAATAGAATGGTTACCTAGGACGTGTACAAGACACGGTCCAAAGGGTTTTGTTAATTCAAAGGATGCTAAAAAGGGCATGCAAACTTCAATGGTTGAAGTAAGCATCGCGGAGTTGGAATCTTCACTGTGATGAAACTGTTAAAGGAGTTTTCATCTGGAGACGATGAAGATGCTTGCATTTGCAAGAAATTAAGTGGGAGCGCTGAGACATATTTCTAATACATTATGTGGAGGACATATTGTTGATTATAAATGATGTATCTTTTATTGACAAAGGTTAAGAATTTCGTTTCGATGAAATACTTAGGAAAAACCCGAATATTTAGCATGAATGTCTACATGGATAGACAGTGGTGCTAATATGGTCATGCCAAACATACATATATGAGATATTGAAGGGGTTCAATATATAAACGACGAGAAAAGGATATTTTCACATGGAAAAGAATTGAATCAAGATTCAAGTGTATCGACACTTGATAAGTGAAACAAGATTAAAGTGCTTTGACATTTGATGAGTGAAATCACAAGGATGTTTTGATCAATCATACCATGATATGTACACATCCAGGTATGTTCTATGGTCTAAGTGTTATGAGCATATACCAGAATGAATCATAAAATGATCATTAGACGATAGTAGAAAATCCTTATGATCTTTTGGAAGAACTAAGAATATATTTGTGTAGAGGTGACAAACAATTACAAATAGTTCATTGTAAAGCGTTACATTGATACTATTTTTGTCACAAGATAATAAATTAAGTTTATCTCAATTTAAACTATGGGTGGCACAACGAAATGGAAAGAAGTTTCCATGACGGATTTGGATGAATTCCAAAGTTAAGACATTGTGACGAATACTATAACAAAAGGCTAAATATATGACTGCTACAGTAGCAGCAAAGGAGGGCATTTGTGTCAAGTAGTTTGTTATCAAACTAAGGTGTGGTTCGCAATGGTCTAACACTAAAGATATATTATACGACAATAGTATAAAAATGTTTTAACCCCAAGGAACTAAAGGTCTCACCAAAATACCAAATTTATGCAATGCCATCTCATTAGAGAAATGACTGATGCGTGGAGACGCAAAGACATGCAAATACACACAGACCTGAAAGTGTCAGATATGTAGATTATGTTAACCACTTCCAATTGCGTATATGGAACACCAGAAAGCCATAGGTGTTCAATATTCAAAGTTTCTAAACTTGATTATTGTCTCTAGTGCAAGTAGGAGACTGAAGGGAATATGCCCAAGAGGCAATATTAAAGTGGTTATTATCGTATTCCCTATTTATGATAAATGTTTATTTTGCATGCTATAATTGTATCAATATGGAAACATTAATACATGTGTGTTTAATAAACAAAAATGAAGTTCCTAGTTATGCCTCTCTTATAAACTAGCTCGTTGATTAACAAGATGATCAAAGGTTTCCTGATCATGGACATTGGATGTTGTTAATAACGAGGTCACAACATTATTGGAATGGTGTGATGAACATTCATCTGAAGTATAGCATTACGATCAATGTCATTGTGTTTATATTGCTATAACATCATACAAAGTAATCTTAGTCCTTATACCATGAGATCATGTCAATCACTAACACCGGAAGAGTATCTTGATAACATCAAACGTCACACTGTAACAGGGTGACTATAAAGATGGGTTCAGTGCTATGAAGGTGTTATGTTGAGGCTTATGGATCAAGAGTGGAATTTGTCCATCCCGATGACGGAGATATATACTCCGGGCCCTCTCGGTGATATCACATTAGTTAGCTTGCAAGCAAGTGATTTGATCACTAGAATGTTATATCACAGGAACAAGAAAATAGTACATGTCAGTAACGAGATCAAACTAGGTATGCAGATACCGATGATCGAATATCGGACATATAATATATCGCGAGACAAAGGGATTGAGTTACATGCGTATAAGGTTCACACGATCACAGAAGTCATCGTTGAATGTGTGGGAGTCAGTACGGATCTCCAGGTCCCGCTGTTGAATATTGATCGGAGAGGGGTCTCGGTCATGTCTACATTATTCGAGAACCATAGGGTGACACACTTAAGGGATACCGACACCATTAGGAGCAAATGATATGCCAGAGAAAGAAAAGGAAAGCGAGGGAATTTATTTCACTAGACTCCGGAGTTGTTTCGGTTGAAATTGCTGGAAAATGGTTCTGCATGTGAAATTGAAATGTTGTAAGGGGTTTTATGTGAATGTTTGTTAATTAGAGTAATTATCAAAATTCTAAATAAATAAATAAAAGAGTTTTATTTAAATGAGAGCTTGCATTAAATTTGGTGGAAATTTAATGCATGTGAGTGGATTTTTGAGTGGAGGCATGTTTATGTGAGTGGAGGCTTTTCATTTGAGTGGGAGCTCCACCCACATGAATGTGGAAGAGGTGGGGGAATCCCCCATGGCTGGGCGCCATCCCCCTTGGGTGCCCCCCTCTCCCTATAAAAGGTCTCCCTCTCCTCCTCTCAGAGCACACCTCCTTGTGAAGGATCTCTCTCCCCCTTTTAGAATTTCCCCATGGTCTCGGATCAGCGAGATGGATGTTCCAGTGGCTTTTTCTGGAAGGATTTGTTGCTTCGCCGGAGCAAGGGCGTGGAGGTTGTTGGGGTACCCGGACGTGTGTGCGATCACGGATGCACCACTGCTTTGCGGTGCTGGACTTGATGGTGTTGAACCGGCTAGACCAGATGGACTTCATCACGATCTTGAGATCGGCAAGCGTTCGACTACATCATCCACGAGTACAGCCTCGTTAACACTGTTCGGTCTTCGAGGGTATGTATTCTATGGATGTATATCCACCTGTTGCTTGTATCTAGTAGATAGATCTTGGTACTTAGTTGTTCCAATTGTAGGAAATTTTTTGTTTTATATGTTGCGAACCCTTCAAAGATCGCTTGTGTCCTCCTCTCTCCCTATACCAGTCTCATCTCCTCTTGCTCTCTCTCTCTCTCTCTCTCGCGGTTTCCCCTTCGGCACTGAAACCCTAGCTCTGGCCGCCGTTCTTCCCCACCGTTGTCGGCCTCCCCGAGCCATTCGATGACGCCAAGGAGCTCCATCTTGTTGCCATGACCTCCCTCGCCAAAGTAATCGGGCTGGAGCACCCTTTATCGCCGTCGAGGACCTCGTCCTTCCGAGCTTCGGCCGTCACCATTCTCGTTGTTCTCGACCTCGCCTGTCCTCGCCGACCCTCCATCGCGCTCAGGGTGAGACACTGGTCATTGTGGACCTTCTCCCTTATCCCCTCCCTCTCTGGTTCTCCCCCTCCACGAGCACCTGTCGTCGTTGTCTGCCGTTGCACGGCTTGCTCCGGTGGGCAATCCACAACAGCTCTGCCAATTTCTGGTTGCATGCGTCGCCCTCTCTTGTTTCCCCCAACCGTGCAAGCGCGCTCCACCCCTAGCGCCGGATTCGACCTCCACCTAAGAGCATCTCCATTGCTGACGGCATGCATGATGCAATATTCCTTTTCCCTTTTATTTAAATATTTTAGTAAATCATTTCTATAAATAAGAAACACCTGACATGTGGGTCCCATTTGTAATTTAAATAAATATTTTCATGAATGTTTTCTAATTAATAAAAATAGTAAAGTATTTCCAAAATGTGTAATTATTTTATAATATTACAAAAATGATATAAAATGAATTAAAATGGAGAAATTCTTACTAATTCATTTTAAATCGGAAAAATACAAATAATATATCAAAATGTTCAGAAAAATAAGATCTACACAATAGTATCATAGTCATGCATTGTTCAACAAATTCAATTGCAAGTTTAAATAGAAACCAATTGAACCTCGTAGGTGATTTCGAGGTTTTCCCTGAATTAGGGTTTGCACCCCTCGGACGCCGCTTAAATTGCCAAGCTTGCCTTAGGGTTACAATTCAACAACTTTTAATTTGTCATATCGTCATTCTTTCTTGAGCATTGCATTGATGCCATATGTTGTTCGTTTCTTTTTCTTTCTGGTGTTTTGGTTCTTCCTGGTAGAATACGATATCAAGATCGAAGACCAAGATCAACACCATCGAAAATCGAAGATCAATACTTGACCAATTGTAATCAAGTCAAGTACCAGGTGTCCGAAGAACTGCTTATTGGGTATCAACAGGCAAAGGAAAGCATAGCCCCACACATGATACAACCCTATGATTTCAAAGTATTTCATTCTTGCCATATGCATACGATTCCAAAGTCTTTTATGGATAGATAGAGTAATCCTTTCTGATGCATGTTTCCGTTGTATCCTATATTCCCTGATCCACTTCTTCTAGCATAACTAGAGTTTGGCATATGAGCTTCGCTAGAGCTATTTATATCTGTTTTGCTTAGCTGTGCTTAGCTATTACCGCTGGTCCATCCAGTTGATGAATCAAAGCTATGAATGAACCTAGTTTGACAGGATGACGTGGTATGATCAGAGATGAAGGTTAAAACATGCTATGGCTTTCTAACATCCCAGCATTAGAGCCTAGAAATAAGTTAAACCCAGATGTGTGCATTGCATTCATGCATAGAAAATCCGAGTAATTTTCGCACTTTTAAATAAAAAACTTGTCAAAGTGATTGAAGCTTCTCTTAGCTTGATGGAATTGAAGTAGATCATCAAGTTGACTGCGATAAGTTTCAATAAGACCTTTGTTAAAATCTCATTTTTGGGTAAGAGAGATTTGATCTAAGGGTATATCAAAATATACCATAAGTTAAACCTTAATAAAATGTGAATTATATCTGATCATTAGGTGATCATCTTATAGTATTCATTATAACTATTCATAAGAATCAAGTTAAGGATATAAAACAAATAATAAGAATGTAACCACTATGTCTTAAATCTCATCTGCATACATTTTGAGAATCATAATAACACCTAAATCCTAAAAAACTATTTTGATGAGTTGGAGTTGGAAAGAGATTAAGTTAAGTTCATCCACTATATATATATATATCTTTCTTTCTATAAAATCTTTATGGAACTTATCTCAATATCTGTTGTTCATCAATGTTGGATGACTTCCCATTGATTAACAACTTCTCTAACTATTAGTCTTTGTCTATTATTTGATCTTATCAAAACATCTACTCAAATCTTCTAATGAGTGCATAGTCCATTAATAACCTTAATCTAATATAAGATACTAAGAAGATAATTTCCAGGCAATAAAAGGTAGGATTGATAAAGCCCTGTTTAGCCAACTAAGAACTTCAGTAGTAAATGATTAAAGTATTATAATGGTAATGCTTTGGCCACCAACATGGAATTCTTATATTTAGTATAGGTAATACTGGTGGGTAGAACATGATTGAAACCTTAGTAAAGATAAGTGATCCTAGAGAAGTCTATGCAAACCCCATAAATATAATTCATGGATTGAAGTTAAGTCATGAGGGTTAAGTAATTAAGATGGTGTTATTCATCTTCAAGAATAATCAACTTTAGAGAAAGATTAGTGATGGAAGATAATCAACAGTAGAATAGTAAATACAACCAACCAAGGATATGAACAGATTATAAAATGCCTTTGTATCAAACTCATTGGATTCATCCATAAGTTTAGAAAAATGATGTATTGAATAAGAAGATCTTAATAAGTAAGTCCATCAAACTAACCATGATGATGGGAAGAAAGAGGTATTATATCTAGGAAAGGAATTCCTTAATTAGAGATTCCAGATTGTGAAATATAATTATATGTTATAGATCATTTTCCTATTTAATCTTGGTAAACAATTAACTCTAAATCTTAAATCAAAATATAATATCCATCTCATAATGTTAAACCATCATCTGATGCTCATAACACTTTATAGAAATATTTCCTAATAACAAATTACATAAGCATATCTCTATTCATTTCAACCATCATCACTATATGTGCCTAAGTATATCTTTATAAGTTCACTTCTATAAAACACTCTAATTTCAAACTTCCTATTAAAAAGGAAGATTTCATCAAAGACTATATACACAAGGCAATATACTGAATTATTAAATCTTAACTCTTAAAAGGAATCAAAGCTTATACAAAACCTAAAGACAAGGGTAGTACTCATAATTTAAAAACCCTAAACCTCTTTGTTTATCACAATAGAATATATACAGTTCAGTTTCTAAATAAATGGGAATGGTAATAACAATATACTTATCCTTCATGTTCTGATGCAATAAATAATGATCCAAGATCATGATACATATAAAATCTATATCCAAACTATGAGCCAATCAGAGTTAAATCTATAAACAAATAAGAAGATATCATTTAAGAAATTCCTGATTAAAATTAGAAGAGAAAAATAATAAGAAGAAGTTTCTTCCAATTATTAAAAAAGAGTTCTTATTGAGTAAATAAAAGAAATATAAAAATAAGGCATAATAAAAGTTCACAAAGGTTACCAAATATATTTAAATATTACTGCAAATGTCCAGCAAATAAATCATACAAAGAAAGGTTCAAAATATAATTCAAATTCAAATCTGAAAAGGAAAACAAAAAATAGAAAAGAATAAATAAAATAAAAAAGTAAACCTGGGCGCAGCCCAATACCGCTATACATATCTGACGCCTAGGTGTAGCCCATAACGGCCCAGTAACCAGCCCTGTCCTTTTCCATCTGAGACTGACAAGCGGGGTCAGGAAAGGACCGCGGGTTGAGCTAAAGAAAACGTCAGGGGGTTATCAGTAAAACGATCATCGTCGTCATCGTCATGCACACAGACAGCTCGCTGGCGGAGCTCGCTGCCGCCCGATGCCGTCATCGTCGTCATTGCGCCAAGATACTCGTCGTCGCTGCCAGGAGGGCATAAGAAGGCCACCGCGACGCATTGCTTCCATCCATATCTCCAATCCCTCCTTATCCTCTCAGATACGAGCGAGACCGAACCTACCTCGCCGGAGCCACTCTTCGACGTCGAATCACGTCACCCCACACCATTTTGAGCTATCATGGAGAAGCGCCATCCTCCGTAGATCCTCTGGGTAGAAGCTTGCATCAAGGGAAGCACTGGAGCGGGTGAATTTGGTCATTTTCCGCCGCGACAGTTCATCGGAATCCTCATCGAAAAGCTCGATTTCAGCCACGCCTGTCCTCGCCAACCACTCAATCATCATCAGGGTGAGTTCCTGAATCTTCTAGCATCCTTGAATCATTTGGTCTCATTGTAAATCGTCGTTTCACTATAAGCCACCATCGTCCACCGTCGGAGCTAGGCTCCGATGACCATTTCCGAGCGGCGCTGCCACTCCTAGGTTCAGTAGCTTGCGCTGATTCGAACTAGACCCATTCCGCTTGCTCGGGTGCAGTAGATCGTCGCCGATGACCACTCACCGACGGCGGTGGTGGTGTTGATGTCATGATCACCTCATGATCGATCCACGTTAGCCGTTTGACTAGTCTTTGCCTCGTGTGGTGATTGACATGGCCTAGGGCCCACATGTCATCGACAGTGAGTAGAGAGGGAGTCAGTAGCAAAAAAAATTCTTTCATCTTAAGCTGAGGTGAACAATGGCCCACAGATCAGTGAATGGGGCTAGCTCTGGGTACGGTGTAAAAACAAAATCCGTTAAGAAATAAATACAATGTTATAATTCAATTAATAATATTCCAGAAATTTAATAAATGATTAAATCTTGTTTAATTAATAACTTTTGATTTACAATTTAGAAAAATGTGTATAATATATGAAAATTTTAAGAAAAATAAAATCTACAACTTAAAACTATTACCAAATACTGTTATAATAACTATTTAAATAAATATTATTTAGCCAAAGTTTTATAAGTAATAAAACTTTAATAATTCATATTCCTATAATGGTAAATGTTTATAATATAAGTAAAATACCAAAAATCTTGGAAAAATGAGAATTATAATTTAAAAATATAATCATGTATTATTATTTCACTTAATGAAATATTTATTATTCATTAAGTAACTATAAAGTAATAAGAATTATAAAAATCCTATCTTATTATTTATAAATCACAAAAATCAATGTAATATACCAAAAAGATCACAAAAATAATATCTACATATTAAAAATCTAATCTTCTACTTTTTGAAAATTAAATATTTTAATAACTCAAATCTAAACTTATTTACTTCATTAATAATTCATATAAAGATAAATAAAAATTATTAATATTCCTAAAATGAGTCAAATAAGTCTAATAATTAGTATTAGTCTTAAATATTAATAATATAATACCATAGTAGTTTCAAACATTATGATTGTTCTTATTTTAGAAGAATCTACAACCTTAAAGGAAGATTATCTCTAAGAAGAATTCCACTAATAATAAAATCCTTAAAAGAACAACTGGTGAACAATTAAATCTTTTCTAAACTATATTAATCACCAAATTACAAAAACTACTACATGTAACACCCTCAGAATCGGACCTATGCAAGTTTGAGCAAAATTCGCCAAACCCGCATAGAAACGATGCAAAGGTGCCCACCAGGCACTTTCGTGCGGGTGGAAAACGAAGTAATAACATTACACAACAGTCCTCCATGGGACCCACAGAACAGATATATATAACAGCGACTCCATGAGTCAAGAATACAGATGTATTATACAAAGATCCAAATCACCTTGAAAATGATAGAGCGTCCGACTACGGACAAGATGCAAATGGGGCTAAGAGCCCTGAGGAATAACCAATGGCGTCCATAACCCTGCCCAGGCCAAGCCGGAAGGGTAACCCTGCTAACGACGTCGATCTCAAAACCTGCTTAAACAAAAGGGGTGCCGACAAAGGGTAAAGGAAAAAGAGGAGCGTCAGTACTGAGGCCAGTACACGGCGAGACTAGAATTCGGCGGTCCTCGCCTACATAGGTATGGTGGGCTGAAGCGGCAGCGGCAGCATGCACTGACAACCTATAGAGACTCGATACAACTGGCGGCAATCAGAGAGGGGTAAGAAAGACCTACTCGGACCCAACCTGAAGCTAACACCAAACAAACCCATCCTGGAGTTTCCCCCTCGAGACCAAACGAGGAAGTCAACCGAGGAACTCACACAGTTGGCAGTTTTATGTATTCAGTTATCGTTGCAGCAATTACTAGTCAGGTTAGATAATCGTCCTGATAAAATAAGCAGTGGGCACTTTTAGTTAACCATTCTGTTATAGTAGTAACACTTACTAATCAGATACAATTAGCATGAGATAACCCAAAACCCAGCAGTTGTTGGTACTTTTATTCAGCCATTCCGTTGTAGTTGCAATACTTACTAGTCAGATACAACTGTCGCAAGCGACACTCCAAACAAGCAATTGTGGGCAGTATTAATTAGCCATTCCATTATAGTGAAGATAATTACTAGTCATTATAAAGTCAAATTTATAACAGTAAACTTTAGTTATGCTTGTCTATGGTCGAGATACTGTGCTCCAAGTCGTCCATAACCGCGGACACGGCTTTCAGAAAGTTTTAACCCGGCCGGGGTGCACAAATAGCAACACACACACGATCAACCTCGGAAAAACCAAATCAAAACCCAACGAGGTCTTCACGACAGAGCAATCACAAGATTCAGAAATATTTTAGGGGGCCACCCCATTGAGTAGAACCGCAACGAAGTAAGCAAGCTCCGAGACGGACTCAAGGTTTGCGACAATGGCTGTAAGCGACTGGGAACCCGAAAGTGTGGCTGGGCTTGTCGATACCGCGTAATCAATCCGCTTACCTAAACAGTACAGTGTGCTCCTCGCACAATTTAAATACAGAAAGTAGCATGGCATAAGTACAGGATCGTAAATAAAACCTCAAACTAGTTTGTGGCCCCAAGAAATAAGACGGAATCAAGCTCTGGCTAAGGGGGGCCCATACTCCCCATATGTGGATAGCGCGATAAATCAAGGAACAGGTATCAAGTACTCGGGGTCCTACGGGACACAAGTGGGCGTTCGGAAACCAAATATTATCTATCACCCACCGATGCCTCTACTTACTTCAATTTTAGTTGTTAAACAGGAATTAAAGTGAACAATAAGTAAAACTAGGATCATCTCCAACAACAACATGCGGCAATACTCCAACAACTATGGCACTTGGCAACACGCAACAACACTTGAGCAAGCGACTGCGATGCGCAAGTCCAACTATCTACCAATCAACAGGTAATAGGATGTGTCCAAGGCAATATAAGGCTGCAGGGGATATCACGGGTACGAAAACTAGAGCCACGCAACACAGATAGCAATAGATCAACAGGAGGGAATAAATGCTATAAAAGTAAGATAGGTAGAAAGGGGGAGATGCTCGCCTGAAAACATTGCCGAAGGTTCATCCGAAGATCGGGGCGAAGCTCACATCAACTCAACGGCCTTATCCGCGAAGAAGCAAAACGCTAGAAGAAACACCGGATGCACTATTTAATACAACGGCAGAAGATCGGCATGATGCATGCATGATGTATGGCATGGCAAAGATGCGATGCAATTAGGTCAATATTAAGTGGAACCGGGGTCCCGACAATTAATTAGGTGGTTCAAGTTATTTGTTTACCCCGCAATTAAATGTTGTTATAACAAGGCAAGATAAGATACCGGTTCGCTACACAGATTTAAATGAGGCCGATATGAGACTAGATTTGCCCGCATAAGGCCTCATATTTAATTATTAGGTGAACCGGCATAAGGTCCCCAAACCACATGAATGTATGCATGCAAGACAATTATTATGCGACAAGTTGTATTTCAATTATAAAAATAGGGTTTGCGGGAGAGGGGTTCACACATTAGGGGTCTCGACGATCTTGGGGATCCGGGGTTCGGGGTTCGACAGGGTCCAGGGTCTGGGGTTCGGGGTTCGACGGAACGTTCTCGGGTAGCGGGGTAGGTCTTGGCGCATTCGCGATGGTCGGGCCATGTTGACGGTCATGGCGTTCGGGATGAAGCACTTGTCGCACCGGGGTCTCGGTGTCCGGGGTGAGGTACTCGGCGTCCTCGAGGGAGTGCTAGTCGCACATGTGGTCTTCGATCTCCATGACGATGATCTTGTCGCTTCGATGTCGGGGTCTTGAATTCCGGAAAGAAGGCCTTGTCGCCCTTGGGTGAAGAACTTGTCATCCGAGGGTCCGTGGCTTCGGCGGGACGTTCTATGGATCCGGGGTCGAAGAACTTGGTGTCTGGGTTCGGTCTTCGCATCCATGTAGTAGACCTTGTCAGTTCCATGTCGACGACCTTGGGGTTCGGCGGCATTCGGTTCCGTGTCGAGGATCTTGCCGGGGGTTCGTCGGGTGTCACCGGTTCGGTACGGTCTTCGCCTTCTATGATGAAGTCCCTGCGGGTTCGGCCTTCGGGTTCCTCGAAGGACCTCTTGTATCTCAACGCCATCGCCGTCGGATTCCATGTCGAAGTCCTTACGGTTCATCTCTTGTCGGTGGCGGGCTTGGGAGGACGGTGCAGAGGGACCCACCGGCGAGGGGACGCGGTGACGGCGGGGCTCGCCGGGAGGAACTCGACGGAAGACGCCGGGGCCGGGCTTGGCGACGGGAGGGAAGGGGAGCACCGCGACGGCGGCGGGAGGTGCTGGAGCCGGGGAGAAGGGCGGGTCGCGCTGGGGCCGGTGAAGGCCGGAGGGAGCGGAGCATGGACGGGGAAGCGGGCGGCCGCGAGCACGGGCCGGGCGGGGGCCACGCGGACGGCTGCAGGAGGCGGCGGAGGACCGGCCGGCGACGGGGCGGAGACGGCCGGGCGGCGAGCTCGCGCTCAGGCGGCGGCAGCTCGCGCTGCGGAGGCGGGGCGGAGACGGCGCGGCCGGAGCGCGGCCTGGCGGGCGCAGACGCGGAGGCGGGCTCGGGGTTGGCGGGCGGCGTCGGCGCCAGGGGAAGCGGGGAGGGAGCCGGAGGCGGCGAAGGCGTGCGACGGAGGCGGGCTCGCGACGCGGCAGAGGCGCGGCTCCAGCGCGGAGGGGAGAGGAGGAGCGCGGCCGGACGGGGCGAGCTCGGGGAAGGGGCCGCACGGCGGCGCCGACGAGGACGCGCGCCGGCGGGGAGAGGAGAGGGCGGGCGAGCGGGGCACGCGGGATGGGCGAGGCACGGCGGCGGACGCACTGGCGGCGGCGGCGACGCGCGAGGGGGCCAGGGAGGAAGCTGGGCGGCTCGGCGAGCGAGCAGAGAAAGGCGGAGGAAGGAGGCGCGCGGGGCAGGGGCGGTTGTCGGGGCGCGTGGGAGTGCGTGAGTGGGGTGGGGCCCAGGGGGTCACGCGGGGTGTGGGAGTCTGGGCAGGGGGTGTGCGTGCGTGCGTGTGTGGCTGGGATGTGTGGTTGAGAGAGAGAGGTGGAGAAAGGGAGTGGGGGTGAGGGGGTGACGTGGCGGCGTGTGAGTGGGTGAGGGAGAGGGAGGAGGTGAGGTGGCGCATACTGATTGGGTGGAGTGATGTGGAGGGGGAGAGAGGGTAGATTAACTGGTAGCTGTAGGTTTTGTCTGGGGTGTTCCGGTGGACCGATTTAAAATCCTGGGGGTGGTCGTTCGGGTCGAACCGGCCCGTTCGACTGCCCCCGCTAAAATAATTTAACTTTTTATTTAATTTGCGATGAACTTTTGCAAGTGGTTTTTAAACAAATAAAATATCCGGCAGCACCCGGGGTTTGGCGTTTGAATAAAGATGGGGCGTTTTAGGAAAACAAAACGGGCTTTGCGAAATAGTTTTGGCAAACAAAGCATGATGATGACGATGCAATGCACAAATTCAACGCGATTTTCTAGTAGTGGTTTTGCGGGATGCCACACTACAACACTATATAAATCCATAAGTAGTTAAGTAACATTATCTTGGGTCCATATACCATACTCACTCATCTATAAAAGATAAATGATATTACTCCATACTCACATCAAGACACCATTAACTCAAGTAAAAGAATAACATTCTTAACTAACCTAAAGAAAACATTTTAGATATACAAGATACCAAACTTTAAGTACGATGTTTTCAAAACTATCTATACTTTAAAGTTAACTTTAGTCTACAAAATCTTAATATAACACTATAAGCATTACTATATGTCTTATAGTTAACTTTGGTCTAAAGTGGTTAAACTATAAAGCAACTCAAGCCAAACCATTTGAGCAAACAAATGACAACAACCACCACTAACTAACCACAAAGTTTGTTTAGACCTTAGAAGTGAATCCTTTTCTTCGAAGGTTATCCTTTTTGCCACTTTAAATAAGAAACCTTGTATAAGTAATCCTATTTAGTATGTCATAATTATGTATACTTTACTCCTACATATGTGTTGTTTACAACCACTCATAAACTCTAATAAAAGTACAACTATGAAACTTATCTAAAAGGAACACACATTCCAAAGTAACCATTTTCGGAATCCAAACCCTAGGACAACGTTATTCCCGGGATTTGCGCTTAGAACGTGCATCACATTACTTATGCATAAAAGCATATTGCTTCTTTAAACATTAGTCCTTACCGGACCAATGATGTTGATTTCAGATTTTGGATCTTATACTGACTCGAAGATTGTGAGTGCATAATCTTGCAATCACAAAAGGCAAGTTCACACTTGCTCATGTCCTTTTATTATTTTCTGTAAAGTATTTTACAAATCCAGTGTTGTCTTCACCTGCATTTTAAAAAGGTCCGAAAACACTATTTTCAATAATAATGAGAACTATTTATTACTGATCCAGGGTGATCAGCTAATCTATTAAACCTGACAGTTGGAATACCACTGTTCAGAACTATATCACCTAGGACTTAACAACCAATGTCGCCAGTGATTCTTGTGTCCTATATTACGTGTTGACCATGAGATTTGGAATGGGACGGAGAAGTCAGCTGTATCTTCTTCCTCTCGCATGAAGCCGGATGTGCAAGTCGTGGTTGTTATCCTCGTAGTGTGCATATTGATTGGTAATTCATAGAGGATATGCAGCATATGGGTGGGAACCCTCATCGTCCCACGATAGTTCTGACATCTAACGGTTTGTACAAACCATTGTCGTAATTCTTTATGTGGGCATGGTGTCAAGGAGGCATGCGAGGTCGCGAAGGGGGCAGTGATTGGCTTGGATCATCTTCTGGGCCCCACATCATGGAATTGTGGACGGGAATAAGCTGCCCGATTGTGCAACAAAGAGTTGATCTCTCATGGGTAAAGTGACGCACCTCTGCAGAGTGTAAGAACTGTAACTTGTTACTCCCTGTTCCGGGAAGGAGCTGCGAACGTGGTGGGAAAGGCCCATGAAGGTTCTAGTAAACCCGTGAAGGCTGACGGACATAGCTTTTTAGAATAAAAGCAACCTTTGAAGAAATGTTTATGAAAACTTGTATTGCCTACGACCTACGGTCTGTGGCTGTAGTTATAGTGCATCAAACACTCCTTTTCTAGTGAATTAGCTGAGTACGCTCGTACTCAAAGTATCTTCTTAACCCTTACTAGATTCTGAAGCCATTAAGAGGATGTCTACATCAAGATATGCTCTAGAACTTATCAAGACCAGCTAAAGCTCTTCAATGAAGACCAGGAAGACAACATAAATCTCAACTCAAGTGAAGACGAAATTACTGACTAGATAGAAATACAATCTCTAGCCAAAGAACCTACCTATGTAGTGCATTGCAATAGCGGCAATGCCAATTGCTTAGTTAAATACTAATTTTAATAGTATAATAATTTTGCGTTATTTATCTTTGATTCTTCTTTGTAAAAGAAGTTCTTTTTCTCTCTTTAACCTAGAGTGTTCTCGAGATCTTATGTAAAGAGTGAGTTGTAACCTTTAAGCCATGTATTGGACCCGCTGTGTTTCTGTTGTGCCATTCTGAGGGATGTAATACTAGTGAACGGTGTTTCATTGGTGTTATGTCAACGACTATAGTGTACTACATCATGCAGTGGTATGCTGGGTCACAGCAGGCTTGTATGGGAGACCATGGTGGGTTGTAGTTTTTGCAGTCCCATACTTGACACTACTAGGACCTGAGTTCTTGCCTCTTGAACAAAGATGAGCGTACAGCCACACGAGGGCCTGGAAACCCCCTCGACCAACTAACTTGCCTAGTAGATTCCATGATTCACATAGTTCGGGTGTTCCATTCTGCATATGCATTCTGGTTGTCCACGAAGGGGGTGAAGGAGGTGCATTCATAACAGGTAGGTAAGCTTGGTCGGGAACAATAGAGGCACGGCCTCCGTAATATTGAACCCCTCACACATATCTAGGGACCGTCTTCGGGACTCGACCCGTTACGGCGGCATCTCCTTAGTGCATGACTCATGGTCTCGGTGAAAGCAAGCACTACAAGGAATCTGGCTATATATGACCCTCCATTTTTGTCACAGAATCATCATAGTAGTCCGTTTATGACGATTCTATGACGATTTTGAGATCGTCGAAAGTTGGGCGTCGCAAATGAACTATAACGACGTTTTTGATAAAATCGTCATAACCGTCTATGACGATATTGAATCGTCATAAAGTCTATGACGATCTAATATCGTCATGGGCCATCTAGTCTGGCCAAGTCAGATCTTACGTGGCCGATCCTACATGGCAAAATTGTGACGAAATTAAATCGTCTTAAATCAAAATCAGCCCAGTCCATTTCTAGGTTCCACATGGGCTCCGCCCAACTATTCTAGATTGTTTTTCATACTATTCTGGATTGTTTTTCATATCAAATCTGGTCAGCTACATGGGCCAAGCCCAACATTCTGGCATATTTATTTCTTTTGCATGGGCCTTTTATATGCATAGATTCTTACTTTTGGCCTTCTTATTTTGGGCTGGTCCCACCAGTAACATGGGTCCCAGTTAATCCCACTTATTACTGTCTGTTTTCTCATGTTTTCACAGTAATTAAACAGATAATAATTTAACCAAGACCAACATAATATACAAAATTAATTTGATTCAAACATGTCACATTTACGAATAACATTTCAGATAACATGAGAACATTAAAATCACACACAGCTCACATCAGGTGGAGCAACCAAAATACAATCAAACTTTCAGACAGTACACAAGCTATCTATTTTTTGATATTTCAGAACTTCTTCACGCTTCCCCTTTGTCTAACTTATTCAGCCTTGGCACCAACGACCTGTAAAACATCACATTCATCCAAAAAATAAGGACTGAGTTCATATAAATGGATATATTGATAGAAGGCGATACAAAATGTGCTTATGTATGAACGAAATAGTATAACATAAGTGAGAGGCCATAGCATGTGCAAAACAAACTTAACGAATGCAGACATATCCATAGGCAACACATGATGCATGCATCAAGCATAAGGCCCATATATGTTTGAGAAAGACCAATGCAGAGAGAATCCGATCAAGTACACATTAGAAAACTAGGTATAGATTATTACTATGAATAACAAGCAATTTGGAAGGTATAGATTATTACAGAATATAAAATTTCTTGATTTAGTTTCTTTAATGCACCAGGTACAAAATGTGCATAAGAGAGAAGGCAGGGAAAGGTGCACATGTATTGTAGCATGATTGCAGGGAAGGATGCAGGGCATCGAACTTAGTAAAAGCAACCAGTGCATCAACCATGTATCTACAAGAATGCATACCGAGTTGTGGCATCACTAACATGCTAATAAGAGAGGAGGGATTGAAGTGGCAGTTGACTCACAGTTTCCAGGCATCGGTGGACAAGATAGAGAGTATGATGTAGATCTTGCGGTAGATGTTGAACACTCTCTGAAAGCCATTGAAGACGGTCTTGAGCTGCACACCGAGCATGTGTTGGGGGAGAGCAGCGCAATAACCATGACATCTTCTTTCTTGCACGGCCTGATGTAATCAACTGAAAATACAAGGCATAAAAGCTCAAAGATATGATCAACTTAAAGCAAACCTAATAAGCAGCAACATAATTTATTCTCTCATGAACACTAAGTAGACACAACAAATGTGATACATAGATAAATTTAGAGCTGAATGTCACTACTACCAACTTATTAATTTTGCACAGAACAACTCTAGCAAAATATAAGGGTCAGTACCTTAAAACTTTGAGATGTAACAACCTGGATTCATGCTACAATGTTGACCTACCTATCATATAGCTACAGGACCGCACAATCAGTTTTTGATCTAACCAAGCACATGATTCATATTTATTCCTAACAATGGTCTTAGTGGAAATCCCCCACTTTCTTTCACGGCTCCACACTTCCAACTTTTTTAGGCCTAGAGCTCCTGTAAAAGAGGAAGCACCACATTTTCAATCTCTATGAAGGGAACACTCAACCTGGTAAATCACTTATATAAACATACTACCAGTATTCTACAAGCATCTACTTTCCCTAAAACAGATGGAATCAAACAGTGAAATAAGCACCATTTATTGTGATAAAATACCAATCACATCACGGTTTTGCAGCATTTTACTCAAGTTACATGCATTTGGGTCTAGGTTAACCAACCGAGAACAAGCAAAGATTACAGAATGAAAAAGGCAATGTCATATGCAAAACCATAGAAGATCAATTAGTTCAGATGCATCATGTTCAGGTTTGTGAACTAACTATGAAAAGCCACACTAAGCAAGTCAAGTACAATTTGTGGCAATCAATAATACAGAGCACAACCAAAAGCTTCGGCCATCTTCACCAAAGAAAAATACAGAGCACAGGCAGCGCAATCTTACCACTATTGCAGGCATCTTACTACAAGTACTTGTCGAGGAATCTTAAGAGGATCTAGTTGAGGAGTCCCCTGAGGCGCAAGGTGATAAATGAAGATGATAGTATCTAGTAAAGCAAAAAAAATAAAGGTTATAAGTTAAGCTTTTATTAAACAAACTACAGGTCTGAAACATGTCTGGCAGATAAAACTATACTAGGAGGAACAAAGTTTCTATTCATCGGCACAACTACTGATAAGTCACATTAAGCAAGTCGAGTATAATTTGTAGAAATCAATAATACAGAGCACAACCAAAAGCTCCAGCCATCCTGACCAAACAAAAGTATAGAGCAGAGGCGGTGCAATCTTAGCAGTGTTATGCGTACGCTTAAGCGCTAAGTGGAGGGAAAATGCTCAGGTCACTTAAGCATTTAATTGTGCTTAGATCTTAGGCCTTTGTTATGTGAAAAAGCGTCTGGAAATGCTCGCTCAGCGCTCAGCGCTTTTTTGAACCTTGGTCATAGGCATCTTATTACAGGTACTTGTCGAGGAAGATCTAACCGGAGAGGATCTAGTCGAGGAGGCCCCTAAAGCGCAAGGTGATAAATGAAGATTATGGTATCTAGTAAAGCAAAAAATAAAGATTATAAGTTAAGACTTTATTAAACAAACTGCATGTCTAAAACATGTTCCGGCAGATGAAACTATACTAGGAGGAACAAAGTTTCTATTCATAGGCACAGCTACTGATATCCCGATAGACAAAATAGAGATATATTCAACATATCGCAAATAGTAGGAACACAACCATTCAACAAGTATAAAGAATATTATTCGAATGACCAAAGGCTGACACTAGACAGGAAAATGATTAAGGTAAGGTAACTATACTACAATAAGCTAACAATAGTGCTACTAATTTGTATGCCCTTATCGTTCTACCTTGTGTGAACCATCAGGACACATATACAATACTTCTAAATCATTCCTAGCTCATACACCATCTCGGATGCCATGACATGCAAAACTACCAGGATCAAACAGAAAAAAGAGACAAGGAAAATTCGAGCTTTGTAGCATCAATTAGTACTCAGATTCGTAAACAATACCATCGAGAATTAATAGGACCACACGTGGCAGAATATATATCAATCTGTATTAAGATTGAAGCCAAATTGCGACTTTATGTTGGATTATTCTGCACAAAAAACCCTAAACGTGGTTAGAACAAAAAAGGGCCATTTTCCATTTGTTGAACTATCTCAAAGCTAGCATAGCAGCAGTTCAACTACAATAAAACCACCTCGAGTATCCTCAGACTAGAGTATTTGTACATGGCAATGATAAGTACCGATCCAGAACAAATTAACTTAGTAATTGTGTCAAAGTTATTCATATTTACTAATGTGTTTGTCACACTACCAAGATTAAACATAAAACATGTGAACTGATTCAACACTGTATTACTCTAGCATAACTAAAATAGAAACATCAATTTATTGTTCCAGATGAGACTAATGGTAACTCTTTTCTAACTACCTTCATAAATTTCTACAAGATGCAAGAAACTAGATTGCTATAGAATAGCGACATATGTTCGAGTACACACTATACACATGCTACAGAATACATCACAATGTGAAGACATGCTACTCCCCGATCAAGTAAATGTTCCATTACCAAACGTTATTGTAGAGATCAGTCAGCTTAAACCATGTAATATATTGCCAAAACTAAACATGAAATTGTTACATTCACAAGGGATATTTATAGATGGCTTATAAAGTACATAAAATGTACATATGAGTGCCACAGCATATAACAACCACTTATCACATCACACTCACAGGTAATGAAAAGATTTACAAGTCTGCAATCAGATAACAGGTTAAAAGGGAAAATAAAGCAAGTGACCATTTTATTGGAGTAAATACCACTACCGAAGGATTACATGATCCATAGGACATATTCAGGTCCAGGCTAAAGACATATGAAGAAGAGAGTGTTTCAAGTATAAATATATTAAGATCTTGCTTTACCTAGCAACTAGTTGTTATAGAAAAAGTTGCATATGGCATAGCAAATGTAGATATTTCCGACAACAATGATAGAATAACACGGGGCAAAGTTATGTTGGCACTTCCTCTATAAAGCATACTTAACTAAAATGACCTAGTTTGCACATCAAGGATATGACTGTTAGCATATGACTAGATAAGCAATCTGACTGCAAATTACCTTGGTGGCGCATACAAGCACATCAAGAAAGGAACCAGAATAACCTGAAGGTATTAAATTGTACGGAAGCTATCTGAATACAAGCAGCCAGATGGTACCACTGCATCCAAACTACCAGGATTGCGTATGTATGATTGGAAGCAGCAAGTCGCAGTGGTGGAATCAGAATAAGGTGAAGGTGGGAAGGGAGCGTGCATGTGTAGTAGGTACATGAGGATGTTGAGCGGGAGTACCTTAGTGTTTAAGTCAGCGGTGAACTTGCCGACGGAGGCCATGGAGGAGAGGTCGATCTCCATGACGTCGAGGGTGGAAGAGGGAGTTTCTACGAAGAAGGCCTTGCACATGTAGTCAGTGGCGGCGAGGTTCCTACGCTCTGCCAAGACTCGCGTTATCTCGGCGCCGATCCCGCTGGACGCCCCTGGGTTCCAGAATCAGGTCCGTCAACAAGTGGACGGCGGCAAGGGGAAACTAAAGAGGTGGGAGGGGCCATGAGGGGCGTTACCGGTGATGATGGTAGTGAGGCCTTGGGTGACCTAGTCAGCAAGCTTGAGGCGCCCTTGCGGCTGAAGATGGACGGCAACATCTTGGTCCTTGTTCTCCACGTAGTCATGCAAGAACTCCACGAGCTCGGCATCCACCTCCCTTTCCTACAGAAACTTCTTCACTGCCTCCCTCTCTTCAGGCTCCAGCTTCCTGCATTTCGAGGTGATAACGAACTAAATTCAGATACCACAAACCACACGGCCAAAACAAAGGGAATGAACAATTGGTCCGTACGAGAAGTCACGTCCAGTGCGGTCGGCGGCGCCAGCGCCGGCGCCCCTGAGGGTGAACACGTGGCGGACGGCGAGGTCGTCGGGCCAGGCGGAGCAGATGAAACCCAGGACGCGGTCGGCGCGGGCGACCTCGACGATGAGGCTGAGGTGGAGGCGCGGCCCTTGATCGAGCGCCTCGACCCGCTAGAAGAGGGACGTGTCAGGGCCCGGCTCAGCGGCACCGTCGAACATGGTGGCGTCGATCTTGATCTCCTCGGTCTCGCGGTGGGATGCGCGGAGGCGCACCCACTGCTCCCCTGGGCGGTCCTCCATGGCGAAGGACTTGAAGCCGGTCGGCGGCTGCGAGAGGGCGGAGGGTGAATGAGGTGGGGGATCATCGCGTACTGCGGAGTGGAGGAAGGAGTGAGGGGGGAGGGGTGGGGTGGTACCTGGTTGGGAGGGCGGCGGTCGGAGATGTAGGAGATCTCGGAGCGCAGGAGACAGAGGAGGCGTTCGTCGAATGGGGAGCGCAGGGTCGAATGGGGATCTTGGTCCATGGCAGCCACAAGATCTTGGTCGTGGCCCTTCCAAGGAGGAGATCGGCGATGGGGGTCGCTATGGAGGGGATGGGGGAGAGCGGAGATCGTCGATGGCAATGTCGATGGGATCGGGATTCGGGAGCAGTGGAGGTGGCGGCGGAGAGATGAGGAGGAGTATGCGCGATGTGGTAGACGTGGACCTAGGGTTGGATGTGTGACCCGCCAGGTCATCGATCCACAACAAGTTTCCACAGATCTCCATCCTATCCGTTCATCATGTTCACATCCAACGGCTAATATTGTTCTTCTCTTATATCCCTCTCAGCCTTAGCAATTATGACGATTCCGTCCATAGAAATTACGACGTTCTATTGTGAAATCGTCATAGTTTAATAAGGATTTGGCCCTGCTAAATGACTTATGACCATATGGTGCAGAATTGTCATAGATATATGACGATATTGTCCACAGTCACTATCAAAAGGTCACAAGCTGACACATTCGTTGTAGTGAAGGTAAAGGTCGTATCTTACCATCCTCTGCCAGCCTTCCAAGTAAGAGGGCTAACATTCTGGCATTAAGAGTCGGTTAGTATGTGTCGGTAAAGTTGTACACCCATGTAGGGTAGTAATATTTTCAAAAAGTCATGTCCTCGGTTATGGACAACTTGGGAACGGACGTGATGATCATAGAGAACTTGAACCTCATCGTAAAACTTGGGAAGTAAAGTAATGTGAGCTTATGGGTGCTTCCTTAGGGACCGAGGGGGTGACCCTAGTTGGTAGGTTCAGTTGACGATGATTCGGTGGATATCAAAATATGATCAAAGATAGAGATACCGCTCTATTATCCCCTTTTAAAGAATTCTAATTATTCGATCTTCTTCTTCCTCTTGTTTTACAAACAAACCCAACTTTATGCAAAATAACTCTGCCAACCATAGGTCTTGCGAAGTACACCCTATACTCATCCTTGCTTTGTTGATACTTTTGCAGCAGAGTAAGTGTTACCATTGAAGATGAGTTCAATACGGCATCGACATCGACGAGTAGCTTGGGGTTCCCAGTTGGCATTCTAGGATCTATGGAATGGGACGTCATCGTTATGCTTCAGGCCTCTTAGGCCATTTGTTAAGTTTGCTATACTTAATAGAATAATTTGCCTTCCATTGTTTGATGTTTGTGGTCAGTGACCTCTGCTTGTATTATTTTGGTTCTTCATTGAGCTTGTTGTAATAATTTTGTGTCATAGGATCACAGTTGTATTATCAATTCTTTCTCTGTATGCTTCCTAGATTAGGTTAGGCTTATGATCATACGAAGGTCTGGGATTTGTCTATCCTTAATCCCGGGGGTGTCACAGTCACTATCAACTTCACCATCCACTCGCCGGCAACACGCCCGGCCTTCGATTTTGTAGGAGACGTAGTCGACATGATGCTTGGGACATAATGCTTTCAGGTTAGCAAGATTGGCACGCTTCGCCTCCCAGAGCGGGTCATGTCACCAGCAACCGCACTTGTCCCATGGACACCTCTAATCGGCATGTTGAGCACACTCGACGTGTATACGCTGGCCTACACCTCGGATAGCAATAGAAGTTGTGGCTCCGATATACTCGATACCCCATCAGGCGAGGAGGCCTATGGCTCTAGATCAAAGAGCTGCGGGAGCAATGATCTTCCATATCGCTACTTGTGTGCGGTTATCACCAATGATGACACCACCCGCGACAATAACAGCAACGGGACTGACTCGCCAAATCCCACTGCTGGAAATGGGGGCAACCCTCCGGACCCCAATGGAAGAACCCCTCCAAACCCTAAAGCCGCCAACGCTAGCGATTCGGGTCGTCCCCAGATCCATCTGAATGATGTCGGATGGGAAAGAGTTAGGGAAACCCTCAGAGGCAATCAGTTACCAGAAGATGCATCCTGAGACATGCTGATGGCTTACCATTGGCTCCTGGTGAAGGAATTTCACCACCAACAGGCGGTAAATGCTCAACAGGAGCAACACAGGCAAGCAACCAACAAGTCAAGTGCGAGGTGAGCTGCACTCTCCTCCATCGGCGGATCCTCTTCTAAGGACAACGTCGGTGGCAATGCCCACAAAATATGCTCTTAACTCGAACGCATGGGCCTGGAGGCAAGGCGAGAGGCCACCAAGGCCCTAGACCTGTCGTTCATGTTGGTATTCTCGCAGGGCAACATGATGCCCAAAATGCCGCATGTTCCGGTTATAGCATCTACCACGTACCTGCGCACCAACCAACCATCGTCCGGGGATCCACAATCCACCGTCCATAGGTCCACGATTGTAGGCCTCGGGCTCGTAGGGGCCGCATTAACTGGAGAAGCAACTTTGGAGCCAAAGAAATCCATGGTTACGTTCGCAAGGAACCACAAGCGCTCATCCGATGAGGATGACCATGATCTGTCGCGGCGACGTCGCAGCCCACGGCAAAAAATCCACAACTATGTTGCTTGCGACAAGCTCACGCGGCATAAAATCGACAAGATACGCGCTAAGCGCATGTGCTCCATGGAGTCAGAGAACTAAGACACGGAACTCGGTGATGCCAGGTGCTTTAGCCAAGCCATACGGCAATCGTGGATGCCCAAGAGCTTCAAGCTTACTTCGGATAACCCGAAGTTTGATAGCCTCTAGGAGCCGAAGATCTGGCTGGACAACCACATCTCGTCGGTCAAGTGTCATGGCAGAAGAAAGAACGGCCATGCAATGCCTTCAGCTTCAGCTGAACGGTGCGGCGGGAGCTTGGCTTAACAATCTCCCCTCCAGATCAATCCGTAGTTGGGAGGAGCTGGTCTATAGTTTCGTCCACAATTTCAAGGGCACCTACAAGCAACCAGCCTCAATCTAAGAGCTATGTGCCTACTGCCAGAGCGCCAACGATCCATTCCACTCCTACATCTAGCGATGGTCCATCATCAAGAACTCCGCGGAAGACATCTCCGAAGAGCGGGAATTCAATGCATTAAATGGCGGCATGAGACGCCGCGATCTCAAGGAAGAGTTAGGTCTCACCAAGCCCAATACCATTGATCACTTGATGTACATTGCCAATCGTTGGGAAGATGGTGAAGACTCCATCCACAACAACTAGGTACCCTCGGATGATGCGAGACCTCGGCCGTAGATGTGACCACCAAGGAAAAATAATATCACGCGGCTACGATGGCCGCGGAGAAGTCGACATGGTCACTACTGGCTATGCCGATCGCCGCGACGATGGCAACCGCACCAGCGGCTACCACAGTAGTAGCTACCGCGATAGCAGAAAAATCACCCAATCACGACAGCATCGCACCCGCGATGACGTACCCTCCGTGATGGAGAAGTTGTCAGGTCCTTGTAACATACACTTCTATATTGACAAGAAGGACAACAAGAAGAAGTCCAGTCACCTACTCAAGGATTTTCGAGAGTTTCCGAAGCTCCACGACGAATACGCCCACCTGTAGCTTGACGCAGTAAACCAGGGGTTCGGTTCCACCCTAGGGCCCATCGGATATGGCACCCCACCACCACCACCTGGAGGACCCGGGCAGCCCGCGGCTGCGCCTGCTCAAAACAACGGAGGAGAGAAGTACCCACGTGTGTTGGGGACCATGATGATATAGAAGGGGCGTCCATCTAACAGGATTGAGAAGATTATCACCCACCAAATAAACTTGGCCGTCACTGATAACGCCCAGCACTGTCGTGGGACGCTTCGTTGGAAACCCCAAGAGCAAGGTGTGATGAGCACAGCAACAAGTGTTCACTCAGTAAGAAACCAAGGTTATCGAACCAGTAGGAGGAAGGAAACGTCTCAAAGGTGTTGCAAGCAACATGGAAACATGCACAACACAAATTCAAGACTATGCCCCAACGAATCGGTGAGGTTGTCAAGCTCACCAGTTTGCTGTAACAAAGGATTAAACGTATGGTGTGGAAGATGATGGTTTGCATCAAGTAAACAGGTAACAGTGGAAGATGTATCAATGGTAAAGATTGTACCGGGGTCCATAGTTCACTAGAGGTGCTCTCCTTATATAAACAACATGGCATGAAGGGTAAACAAATTATAGCAGGGAAATTGACAGGAACTGAGCATGGCATAACAATGCAATACTAGACAAAAAGATCCTATGAGATTTGATTGGGCAATACAACAATATACATAGACCGCCATCCAACTGCATCTATGACTAGAAGTCCACCTTCAGGTTATCATCCGAACCCCCTCCAGTATTAAGTTGCAAGCAATAGACAACTGCTTTAAGCAAAGTGTGTAAGGTAAACAATCCACTTGTTCCATGAACAAGAGACCGTTGTTTTCTCCCTATTAACAACAGCACATCTACAACCGAAGAGATTTCTGCCACTTCCCTTGGAAACTAGAGGCATGAACCCACTATCGAGCATAAATAGCCCCTCTTGGAGTCACTAGCAACTACTTGGCCAAGATAGCTACTAACAACGGAGAGCATGCAAGATCACAAACAACACAGACATGATAGTATCAAATAGACAAAACCATTAATCAATCCGACATGGTAATCTCAATATCCATCGGATCCCCGCAAACACAACATGCATGATTACAAATAGATTAGATCTTGATCATGAACGAAGCTCACAAGATCTATACATGAAAGCACAAGGAGGAGATACAACCATCTAGCTACTGCATGGACCCATAGTCCAAGGTGGAACTCACACATCATACCGAAGAAGAAGGCCTCCGAGATGATCTCCCCTCTGGCAGGGTGCCGGGAAGAGCTTCAGATCCCCCCCCCCCCGGATCTAGGGACGATAGTGGCAGCAGCTACAGAAGGTTTCGTGGAGTTTTGATCGGGTGCCTAGGGTTTCTGCATCGGGGGCTTCTTATAGGCGAAGAATCCAGACTGGGAGGCGGACAGGGGGCCCACACCCTACCCAGGCGCCGGGCAGGGCCCACCCGTGCCTAGGGGGTGTGGCGGCCCTGGTTTGCATCTTCGTATCTCCTCTGGACTTCGTGTCGCCCACGGTAAAATATTGACTTTGGCTTTTGTCCCGTCCAATTCCGAGAATATTGATTTTCTGCCTTTCTGGAACCAAAAACAGAAGAAAACAGGCAACTGGCACTGTGGCAACTTGTTAATAGGTTAGTTCCAGAAAAGATATAAAAACACCTCAAAGTGTAAACAAAGCAACGCAAAGTAGATACTAAACAAGCATGGAGCATCAAAATTATAGATACGTTTCCGACGTATCAAGCATCCCCAAGCTTAACTCCTGCTCGTCCTCGAGTAGGTAAGAGATAAAAGAATAATTTTTTAGGTGACATGCACCATCAAAACCAAGATCAAACCATTTGCAAGCATTGAACGCTGGGATCAAAGAACTCTAAACATGTGCATGAAAGATGGAGTTCTAACAATAGAACAAAGTAAATATGCATGCAATATGAAAGGCTACAAACAAAGATCATGAATAACATGCATTGAAAAATGTTTGCTTGTTTCACATACAGAAAACATGGCATAGTGGCATTCAGCTTGTCCCTCATAGAGTAGAAAATAGATGCATAGGACACCTTCAAAGTTCACAAGGGTGACTAGAAACAAGTAGCACAAGAACAAGTAATATCACAATATGCATCAATCAATAAGTTTTGGGACACTGCACACAGAATGGCAACTATGCTCTCTTAATGGTGCCTAAAGGTAGAAGGTGGAGACTCAAATAATGGTGGAAGAAAGGCCCTTCACAAAGGGAAGCAGGGATTTCAAGTTTCAGAAAGAGCTTCCGAAAATTATGGTACTTGTTAGCTTTCAGCCCTCATTGTCCCTATCATAAGCATCTTGAAGTGATTAAGGTTAAAGTGAACAAAGATGGAGTATATGCTTG
Source organism: Avena atlantica (assembly GCA_910589765.1). Taxonomy (NCBI): domain Eukaryota; kingdom Viridiplantae; phylum Streptophyta; class Magnoliopsida; order Poales; family Poaceae; genus Avena; species Avena atlantica. The sequence continues at coordinate 197,221,875 of OU342738.1, read as the reverse complement.
ACAAAGTATAAGTTGGCAATCTCAAGTCCCTTGAATACGAGAGCCACACCTCATGCTACTCAACTTCAGTCACATGTAAGTTCTTGTCATTGTAAGTACATGCATATAATAGAGAACCGCCAACGGGGTAACCCTTGCACATGGTACAGGAGCTATCCCATAACCAAAATGACAAGGCAAGCAGACAATGAGCATATCAGCGATCTTTTTATTTACTATTGTAACATCCCTAAAATCATGATTTCAAAGTTTGCATATCACTCATGCATGCATATAGATTTGAGATCATATTCAAACTCATTTTAGAAAGACAGAAGCACAAAGTGCTATGATTTCATGTGAGCAGATTTAATTCAAATGGCCATCACCATTTTAAAGCTTGAAAGTTTAGGAACCTAGATGCTTATCTTCATTGTTGGATAGTTTTTGTGTAGAATTTGGACCAAAGTTTTCAACTTAGAAATAATTTCAAAACCCCTTTTTAAAAAAACATTTGCAAATCAGATGCAAAGTCTCTGATTATTTTAAATCCAAGCTTGAACCAGCCTATACAAAGTAACCCCATGGGTTTTGACCTATTTCTGAGACCAATTCACCACTACAAAACCTCAGAAAGATTTGAATTCAAATTGAACTTGAAACCATTTGAAAACCTATTCAGAAAATCGAAATAGAAAAATAAAAGGAGTAAACAAAAGAAAAAGGCTACGCGCCAGGGATCTATCCCAGCATCGAATCAAGCCCAACAAGCTAACCCGGGGCATTTCCTTTCTTCTCTCACGCGCGAGCGCACTCCTTCAGACACTGACAGCCAGACCCCACGCTCCCTCTGTCTATTTCACCGACCAGCGGGCCCCGTCCACGTCGTCTTCGTCCTTCCCCTGATTCCGTGCATGATCTCCGCCGCTGGCCGTTGCAGCACTGATACTGCGAGCTTAATTATCATTGATGCGACGAGCGTTTCCTGTCGAGCTTCGGGCTATAAGATCTCCCCCTCCTCGCGACCATTTTCCCCCAATCAATTTTTCCTTCACTCCACCAGGCTGCCCACGACTCGCACGACTCCGCCGCTGTCCCGACGGCTGCGCCGGCGAATTCCGGTGAGTTCCGAGCTCCCCTCTGCCTCTCATTCATGCTATCTTGTTCAGTGAGTCTCTGCGCACCTACTGACACACCCCATTTTCCTCTGCATGAACCGTAACTCCAGCAACGTCGACGACTGGCCGCCACCGTCTTCGGCTTCAACTCCGACGACCTCCAGTGGTAAGTCCAGACCGCCCCAAGCCTTGTCTTTCACACAAGCGTTTTCTCCGTGATCTTCTGCATCTGACCACACCCGCCGTTATCCTCCTAGTGATCGACAACGTCGCCTTCGACCTCGAACAGAACCACCTGTCGCCAGAATCAACTCCGACGAGAAATCATCGCCGTGTCGGCACGCCCTTCGCAAACCAACGCCACCTTGAGCTTCAGCGGCCTCCTGCGGTTCTGGTATGACCCTTCTCCCTCTCGCGGACGACCTAGAACGCTAGCGCCGCCGTAGACCGAGCGCTCCGCCGCTCACTGACGTCGCGCGCCGCCAGGACATGGACGCATGCTCGAGCACCGTTAGATCTAGATCCAAGCGTTAGGATAGATTCACTTATCAGCAAAGGGGTACGCGTTCAGGGCCGTGCGATTTATTTAGATCCTACGGCTGCAGAGCTCGATCCGGTGTGAACCGGTACGCACCAGTGACGCTGCGACACGTGGCTAGGGTTAGATCTAAAAACAGATTTCAAACCAGAATTTGATCCAAATTTCAAATGGCTCTAGCTTTTCATTCCCACGTTGGAATTTTGCAAACTTTATACCGTTGGATTCAGTGAATCAAGGCCTTTCTGAATCTACAAAGTGTTTAACAAATAGTAACTGATAAAATGACTTTGTAAGCAGAAACATGTTTAAGTATATTTTGAGCATAGATTTAGTTTAGTAATTTGTTTTAGGGCTAAATGAGTTTGGTTAGCAAACTCTTTGGCTTGGTTATGTTTCTGTTTCATGCACTTGCTTGGTAGAATTTTCAAATTCATCACTTAGTAATTCTTGCATGCATGCATTCATATTTTTTGATTGTATATAATTGTGTGTAATTGTATGCTATAATTTTTGTGTAGATTTTGCTAGTGACTGTGATTGTGAAGAGTGCTACTCTCCCCATTACCAAGGCAAGTGATATTTCATGAACATTTCATTCCTATATTTTGTACTAGCATTAGATATTTTGCTAAGTCTTGCATGTTACTCTTGCCAAATAAAAGTTTGGGAAATCCTATGTAGTTAGAATGGTAGAATTGCTAGGAATTTTCCTAAGTTAAGTTACCATGCCATGCTTAGCCTAGCTACTAGCAAACAAGGGTTGGAATAATCTATTCATGCTATAATGACTATATTTCTAAGTCATGAGACTTATGTTTTCTTAATAAAACCACTAAGTCAATAAACCTCCTGGGTGGAATGGAAAGATTGGTTTATGTTGAGTGGTTACACAAGGCCATGGATTTGGCTTGTGTATCTCACTTGTGGTATGCCACCCAGGCACAAAGGGATTTGGAGGCCAAGTGTTGAGAAAGCTTATAGTGCAACCACTTGGAAATATGGGCTCTGCCTTGATCATATAAGTTGCTAGAACTTAGTCATTTGGACAGTTGGTGGTAGTGGGATGATAGGATGGAACGCGTCCATTTGACTAAGGAAAGGCTTCTGAAAGGTCCTGTCTTGGGAAACCAAGTCTGGTGGGGAAAGTGCACAACCTCTGTAGATGGAAAATCTAAGTACTTAGCCAAGTCCATGGCAATGGACAGCTTGAGCATCAAGACATGGAAGCCACAAGAATCTCATCACTCCAACTTCTAAGTAAAACTTGTGGGTGAACAAGGGTGAAGGACCCCAATGTCTATTGGTGGTTTCTTGGGAAGTTTTTGACAAAGAAAAACTTAGTGATTTCAACTAATAGGAAAAACCTATTTTCAAGCAAAGCAAGCCAAGCTACACTTAGCCAAAATGCATATAGTAATATAGTCCACTTAAATTTTACTAAGGTATCACTTGCCAATACTATTCCAAAGTATTGACCCACTGTGGCTGTAACTTATGATGTTGCAGGTTACTCCGATGATGAGTAGGAGTCATGAGTCTACACTCAACATGCTTGCCTGTGGCACATGAAGATGAAGACTTGTGTTTATTTACGTATTCCATAAACTCTTGTATTAGGCCTTTGGCCCTGAGTTGTAAAAGACTATGTTTTATCTCTGGAATGAATGTAATAAACGACCTTTGTATCTGTGTACTTCATCTTAAACTGTGGATGCTAGCATTGATCCAGGGACTAGCATTGCAATCACAGGGATCCTTTCCTTTACAAAGGAGGGGTCTAACAACTATGTGCATAGATTTTTATTGAGGATGCTTCATAGATAGCTCATTATGGTGATGTTGCAAGTTTCCACCATGATTAGGCATGGCTTAGGCTAGCGGCCCAGGCGTTTATCTAACACAAAATACATACTCCATGGACTTACAAGTTCCCTCTTTATTTCACACCGGTGACATCCACAAACAAAATATCATGATATCAACTTAGTACAAAGTACAAGTGCAATGTTGAAAACGTTCCACATGACAGCACGGTTCTGCTAATTCCAACGTATAAGTGCAAGCATATACAACATATATGACATAATGGTTCAAGTTTATTAGGGGCAAAGAATATAAAGTGTGCCATCAAGTTTGTGAGGGCTTTAATCACTAATTTTTCACATAACAAAGAGACTTTTTAACTAGAAGATAGCTGAAAACAAGAATATACTTGGAATGGTGTAAGACACCATGCATAGGATTCTATAGTGGACACTTTGGAATAATTTGGTTTCTTGGGAGTTGGAAGCATGAGTAGAGCTTACTCATACAAGTGGAGGCTAGCAAAAAACTGGGAGCAACCAACTAAGAGAGCAATAATGGCCATAATCATGCAGAGCAACAAAACATTACACATCAAGGCATAGAGTGGTACTACAAGTCAAGGACTAAATTATCATAGAGGCTATGGTGACTTGTTCATAGTCATAACATGGTGTGAGCATGTGCCAATTCAACCCAAACAAAGCATCAAAGGAGAATACCACAATACTATGCTTTTGCATGATAAAACAACGCATATTTTTTTCAAGGCACACTAAGAAATCCCAATTGTTTGGAACAATACATGCTAAAGAAATAATCACTAAGCATAAGGTCAAAACAACACCTAGCATGTCATGCTAAAGTCTAAGTCACAGTTAATGCAAGCTCCTCTTGCACTTTCAAGCAGGAACTTCCTGCTCCTTTCCAACACCAAGCAACCTATTTGAAACAACACAGCGAGAACGGGGGTCCAAACTACTTTATTCAAGCAAACTAAACAAACTAAGCAAACCAAACGAAAACTAAGACGCTCCAAGAACAACACAACTTGTGCATGAAACAATAAAAATGAAGTGTCTAGACAGACCTGAGCTTTTTATTGATGAAGAAGGGGATGCCTTGGGCATCCCCAAGCTTTGACGCTTATACCTCTTGTATATTTCTTAGGGTGAGACCGGGGTGGAATCCCCAAGCTTGAGATTTTGTCCATTCTTCATCTCATTACATCATTCTCTCTCTACACCTAAAAAATTTCCTCCATACAAAACTTCACACAATCTTCATTAGCAACATTAGTGTATTCAAAAGATAATAGACCTTTGGGCAAAGCTTTGGAACAGCAAGACTTTTCATTAAAAACACAAGCTATTGTAGCAACTCCTTCAAAAAAGCTCAATTCACCTAAAGAGAACTCAAAAAGGAATCAATAAGAAGCAAATGCAAATAATGACAGAAATTTGTCAAAACAGACCAGTAGATAGAAAGCGATTTTTTAGAAAATATTATGTTCCTCAAATCAAAAAGTGTTGAACTAACGAAAGTTAGCTAACATACTGGGGGATTTATTCTTCAATTTTCAGCTCAATCCGAGTTATAGAGACTCCTCACGAATGTTTATGGTGGAGGACAGAAATCTGTTTCGGGACAACAACTTCTCAAATCTTACGTCCCTCTCACTAGAGGTCATTCTTGGCACAAAAGGCAAAAAAAAAGGATAAGGAGATGTCATTAATGAAGTAATAACTTCCAAGACTCAAGGAAACTCTTGGGTTATCTCCCAACAAGTACTTTTCTTTAACGACTTTAAGTTAGGCACCAGAAGCAACGAGGAATCAAGTATTTTCAAATGAGAAAGCATTAACATCAAACCTTGCTTTAAAAGGAGGAGAAAAAACAACTTCTCTCTCCTCATAGGGAAGTGTTCAGTACCTTTCTTGAATGGAAAATGATATTTAATGGTGCCTTCTTTCATATCAATGATGACACCAACAGTTCTAAGAAAAGGTCTTCCCAAGGTAATAGGACAGGAAGCATTGTATTCAACATCCAAAACATAGAAATCAACAGGGACATAAGCATTGTTAACCATGATGATAACATCATTAATACTCCCCATTAGTTTATTTTTAGCATTATCATTGAGTGGGACATCCAAATAACAATCTTCCAAAGGTGACAAATCAAGCATTTCATAAATCTTCATAGGCATAATAGAGACACTAGAACCAAGATCACATGAAGCTTTGAGATCAAAGTCATTCACTTGCATATTAATAATGGGTTCATAACTATCTTATATTCTCCTAGGAATAGAAGCTTTGTGTTTTAGCTTCTCTTCCTTGATCTTAACAAGAGCATCTGTAATGTGTTTGGTGAAAGCAACATGCATATCACTAGCATCAGGACTTCTAGCAAGTTTTTGCAAGAACAGAATCACTTCAGAAATATTGCAACCATCTATATCAAAATCAAACTTAGCATCACTAGTAGTAGACTCATTAGGCTTAGGCATTGTAGGAGGAGGAATAGGGACTTCTTGTGGTTTAGTCGTCTCCATTCTAGTGATGGTGCACACACTATTATTTCTATCAATTTCAGCTTCCCTTTCCCACTTAGCATGAAGTTGAGCCAATAGCCTAACATTTTCATCAATAGTAACTTGTATGGAATGAGCGGTAGCAAATATATTTTCCATGGTTTCAGGTTTAGCAGCCATTTTATTAATCAAGGAGAATTGTGCTTTAGACAAAGAGGAAATATTCTTCTCAACAGTCTTGTTGAAAGCAGTTTGTTTACTAATAAAGTCTTTGAGCATTACTTCAAGTTCAGAGGGGGCACTTCTAGCATTGTTGTAGGAGTTTCCATAGGTATTGCCATTATTAGGAGGATAAGGCCTATAATTGTTGTTACCACCAAAATTATTCCTATCGGCATTATTATTGAAATTTTTGTTTCTAATGAAGTTCGCATAAACTTGATCTTCTTGAGCAACCAAAGAGGCTAAGGGAACACTATTAGGATCTAGAGGAGCTCTCCCATTAACAAGCATATCCATAATAAAATCAATCTTATCGCTCAAAGAGGAGGTTTCTTCAACAGAATTTACCTTCTTACCATGTGGAGCTCTCACAGTATGCCATTCAGAGTAATTAACCATCATATTGTCGAGGAGCTTTGTTGCATCACCCAAAGTGAGGCCCATAAAAGTACCTCCAGTAGCTGAATCCAATAGGTTTCTTGAAGAGAAGTTCAAACCTGCATAAAAAGTCCGGATAATCATCCAAGTTGTGAGTCCATGAGTGGGACAATTCTTAACCAAAGATTCCATTCTTTCCCAAGCTTGAGCAACATGTCCATTATCAAGTTGTTTAAATTTCATAATGTCACTTCTCATAGATATAATCTTAGCAGGAGGATAATACTTTCCAATAAAAGCATCTTTCCACTTATTCCAAGAATAAATACTATTTCTAGGCAAGGATAGCAACCATTCTTTAGCTTTCCCTCTCAAGGATAAAGGAAACAACTTAAGCTTAATAATATCTCCATCTACATCCTTATACTTTTGCATCTCACAAAGTTCAACAAAGTTATTGAGATGGGCAGCAGCATCATCAGAACTAGCACCAAAAAATTGCTCTCTCATCACAAGATTCAACAAAGCAGGCTTAATTTCATAAAAGGTAGCATCAGGAGCAGGTGGAGCAATAGGAGTGCTAAGGAAATCATTGTTGTTTGTGCTAGTGAAGTCACACAACTTGGTGTTCTCAGCGGAGTTCATTTTTGCAAAGGTGGTCAAGCCAAAAACAGCAGCAGCGGCTAGAGCAGGAACTGATTTTTTTTGTTTTTGAATAAAGAAAGCAAACCAAACTAAACTAATATTTTTGGAGTTTTTGAAAAGAGTCAAACAAAACCAAGCAAAATAAACTAAGCAAACTAAAAACAAAGTAAAGAGGAAGGAAGTGGAGGACTCCCCTTGTGAAGACGTCCTTAGCCTCCCCGGCAATGGCGCTAGAAAAGCTTGATGACGCCCAGCACTGTCGTGGGACGCTTCGTTGGAAACCCCAAGAGCAAGGTGTGATGAGCACAACAACAAGTTTTCCCTCAGTAAGAAACCGAGGTTATCGAACCAGTAGGAGGAAGGAAACGTCTCAAAGGTGTTGCAAGCAACGTGTAAATCTGCACAACACAAACTCAAGACTTTTCCCCAACGAATCAGTGAGGTTGTCAAGCTCACCGGTTTGCTGTAACAAAGGATTAAACATATGGTGTTGAATATGATGGTTTGCATCAAGTAAACAGGTAACAGTGGAAGATGTATCAATGGTAAAGATTGGACCGGGGTCCATAGTTAACTAGAGGTGCTCTCCTTAGATAAACAACATGGCATGAAGGGTAAACAAATTATAGCAGGGCAATTGACAGGAACTGAGCATGGCATAACAATGCAATACTAGACAAAAACATTCTATGAGATTCGATTGGGCAATACAACAATATACATAGACCGCCATCCAACTGCATCTATGACTAGAAGTCCACCTTCAGGTTATCATCCGAACCCCCTCCTGTATTAAGTTGCAAGCAACAGACAACAGCTTTAAGCAAAGTGTGTAAGGTAAACAATCCACTTGTTCCATGAACAAGAGACCATTGTTTTCTCCCTATTAGCAACAGCACATCTACAACCGAAGAGATTTCTGTCACTTCCCTTGGAAACTAGAGACATGAACCCACTATCGAGCATAAATACCCCCTCTTGGAGTCACTATCAACTACTTGGCCAAGATAGCTACTAACAACGGAGAGCATGCAAGATCACAAACAACACAGACATGATAGTATCAAATAGACAAAACCATTAATCAATATGACATAGTAATCTCAATATCCATCGGATCCCCGCAAACACAACATGCATGATTACAAATAGATTAGATCTTAATCATGAACGGAGCTCACAAGATCTATACATGAAAGCACAAGGAGGAGATACAACCATCTAGCTACTGCATGGACCCATAGTCCAAGGTGGAACTACTCACACATCATACCGGAGAAGAAAGCCTCCGAGATGATCTCCCCTTCGGCAGGGTGCCGGGAAGAGCTTCAGATCCCCCCCCCCCCCCCGATCTAGGGATGACAGTGGCGGTAGCTACAGAAGGTTTCGTGGAGTTTTGATCGGGTGCCTAGGGTTCTGCATCGGGGGCTTCTTATAGGCGAAGAATCTAGACTAGGAGGCGGCCAGGGGGGGCCACACCCTACCCAGGCGCGGGGCAGAGCCCACCCGCGCCTAGGGGGTGTGGCGGCCCTGGTTTGCCTCTCCGTATCTCCTCTAGAATTCGTGTCGCCCACGATAAAATATTGACTTCGGCTTTTGTCCCGTCCAATTCCGAGAATATTGATTTTGTGCCTTTCTGGAACCAAAAACAGAAGAAAACAGGCAACTGGCACTGTTGGCAACTTGTTAATAGGTTAGTTCTAGAAAAGATATAAAAACACCTCAAAGTGTAGACAAAGCAAAGCAAAGTAGATACTAAACAAGCATGGAGCATCAAAAATTATAGATACGTTTCCGACGTATCAGTCACCTCCCCAACAGTCATGCTTGAGTATCTCAGCGGCTCTGAATCCCGCATCACCTTCGATCGCTCCGATCACCCTCGCCCAGGCCACTCAGCCCTGGTGCTCGAGGCGCAGATATGAGGGTTTGAGATGAGTTGGGTCTTCATGGACGGCGGTAGCAGAATAAATGTCATGTTCGTCGGCACCTTGGAGGCCACACGGATCCCAATCTCTATCCTAGAAGCATCTGGCACAACCTTCCACGGCATAGTCCCAGGAAAAGGAGTTTACCCCTTGGAAAAAATCTAGCTCGACGTCATCTTCGGAACCCCCAAGAATTTTAGGTGGGATCGACTCGAATTCGAGGTGGTCGACTGGCCATCACAATACCATGTAATACTTAGTCACTTGGCATTCGCAAGGCTCCTGGCGGTGTCGCACTATGCGTAAATCCTGCTGAAAATGCCAGGACCCAACGACGTCATCTCTATTCTAGGGATTTTTACCAGATCTGACAGCTGTGACAGGGACTTCAACAGAATCTCCCAGTCTTTCAGCATGCAGGAGGAGCTTGCAAGGCTAAAGGAGTCAACAGACACTAGCCTCCACCTGTGACCAAGCAATTATGCTCCTGATCAGTCTTTCGACTCCACGGTCAACACTAAGGAGATCCAGGTCCACCCGAAAGACCCCACCAAGACGACCCTCATTGCCAACAACCTGAGACCCACATAGGAACTCGCGCTCGTCGAATTCCTCTGTGAATGCTGGGAGATCTTCGTCTGGTGTCTTGTGTACATGCCAAGAGTTCCTAGGAAATTTGTCGAGCATGCACTCCAACATGTATCCTAACGCATGGCCAGTCAAGCAGTCGGTGCATCAACTATATGAGGGACGAGCCGAGGCAGTTGGCATGGAAGTCAACAGACTCCTCGATGCCAACTTCATATGAGATATCAAGGAAAGCACCTGGATAGCTAAGCTCATGCTAGTACTAAAGAAGGACACGGACATCCTGCGGATGTGTGTGGACTTCATAGCTCTGAACAAGCACTGCTCGAAGGACCACTTCCCACTATCGTGGATCAATCAAATCATCGTTCCACCATGGGGTGTGAGTGCCTCTCCTTCCTTGATGCCTACTCATGCTACCACCAGATTCGTCTGAAGGTGGAGGACCAGGATAAAACATCATTCATCATGCCATTCGGAGTCTTCTGCTACAACATAATGTCTTCGGCCTCAAGAACGCAGGAACAACCTATCAACGGTGCATGCAAACCTGCCTAAAAAATAGATCGGTCACAACATCTAAGTCTATGTCGACGACATGGTGGTTAAGACCAAAGAGAGCAGAACATTGGTCGACTATCTCTGCGAGGTGTTCGACAACCTCGATCGCTACAGGATCAAGCTGATTCCGGAGAAGTGCTCATTCGGTGTCCGTTTCGTTCAATTACTCGGGTAATTTATCTCCACAAGGGGAATTGAAGAAAACCCGAAGAAGATAAAATCCATACTACCATGGAGAATCAAAGAACATCAAGGGCGTCCAACAGCTGGCTGGGCAAATCGCGGCGCTCGGCAGATTTATCAGTCACATGGGTGAGAAGGCTCTCCCCTTTTATCAACTCCTCCGCAAATCAGAACAGTTCGAGTGGACAGCTAAAGCACAGGAGGCATTTGAAGATCTCAAGCGTCTACTATCAACCTCCCTAGTCCTGGTGATGCCTCGGGAAAAGGATCCTATGCTGTTATACATATCCAAACGCATCAGGTGGTCAACACCGCACTCGTTGTCAAACGACCCAAGGAGGGCGAGACCCATGAGGTACAGCGCCCAGTATACTACCTCAGCGAGGTACTTACACCAATGAAGCACATGTACCCTCATTATCAAAAGCTGGCTTACGGTGTATTCATGACGGCACATCGACCGAGCCACTACTTCTAGGAGCACCAAATTGTGGTAGTCAATGACGCGCCACTATCCCACATCCTGAACAACTATGAAGCTACGGGGTGGGTGGCCCTCTAGGGCATCGAGCTATCCCCGCGAGACATCATCTATGAGTGACGCACCGCCATAAATTCGATGGTGCTCCCAAATTTCCTCATCCACTAAATGGAGCTCCAGATGCCGGACACCCCGGACTTATTGTGAGTCTGGACAATGCACTTCAACGGGTCCAAAGGTCGAGAAGGATCCAGAGCCGGAGTAATCTTGATGTCCCCCCAAGGTGACAAGATGCGGTATGTGTTGCAGATGAAATTCCCTGCTCCACGGCATGCGGATGGCTAAAGCGTGCAGCACCACTTGACTGGTCATCTATTGCGAGTACAACCTTGTCATGCGGCAAACAATGCACCAGTGTGGCATAGTCAGCAACAACATGATCACCTACCACAACATCTACAATGCACTCGAAGGAGACTTTGATGGCTACGAGCTCTGGCACGTCGGTCGCAAAAGCAATGAAGAGGCCAACAAACTTGCCAACATTGGCTCTACCTGCGCCCCGGTTCCACCAGGTGTGTTCCTGGAACAGATATGCAACCATTCCATCAAGTGCAAGCACCTAAGGACGCACTGGACGCGGTAGCACACTCGGGGGCTATGCCACCCGAAGAGTCCGAGGCACCCGCATAAGAAGGAACAGAAGCTTAAATCAAAAACCTCATGGAGTTCATGATGATCGAGCAATCCTGGACTCAACCGTACGTCACGTACTTGCTAAGAAAGAGGCTGTCGGATGATCCAATGGAAGCGCGACACGTTGCTCTTCATTCCAAAGAATTCACCCTAATTAATGGCAAGCTCTACAAACGGGGCATCACCATGGTCCTCCAACGATGCGTCACTAGCATTGATGGAAAGAACATCCTCCTTGACATCCATGAAGGCATATGCGGCCATCACGCAGGAAGTCCCGCCCTAGTCGCCAAAGCCTTACGGGTTGGCTTCTACTGGCCAACGATGATGCATGACACCAAGAGTATAGTCAAAATATGCAACGCCTACCAACGATTCCCTGACAAGCCGCACCCATCAGGCTCAGAGTTGTGACCAAGACCGCTGGCCTGGCCCTTCGTGCAATGGGGACTTGACATGGTCGGCAAACTGTAAAGGTACTCACCTGGAGGTTACGTCTACCTCCTCATCTTCGTCGATAAGTTTACCAAGTGGATCAAGTCCATGCCCGTCACCAACCAAACTGGCACTACCGCTGTCAAATTCTTCGAATCTCTTGTTTCATGTTTGGCGTGCTGCACAACATCATCACCGACAATGGAACAAACTTCCTCGAAGGAGTTCTAGGACTTCTGCGAGGACCTTAACATCAACATCAGCTACGCCTCGGCCACACATCCTCAGACCAACGGTCAAGTCGAAAAGGCCAACGACCTTGTCTACAACGAGATCAAGAAGCGACTCTTACGACCTCTTGAACAAGGGGCGGGAGCCTGGGCAGAAGAACGACCTGCTGTACTTTGGAGCTTGTGCACAATGCCAAACAACACCACTTCTTACACGCCTTTGTTCATGCGATGTTACCAGCCGAAGTGTGCTACAAGGCCCCGGGGGTCGTTGCTTACAACGAGGCCGAATATACGGCCACACTTGAGGACTCCGTCAACCTACTAGATGAAGCACGTGGCATCGTCGTTGCTTGTTCGACGGTATATCAGCAAAGCCTCCACAACTACCACATCCAACGGATGCAACCACAGTCCTTCATCGAAGGCGGCCTCGTATTGTGACACAAGCAGAAGGGGCATCTGAAGCTCGAATCCCCCTGGGAAGGACCGTACATAGTCACTGAGGTGATTCCAGGTGGTGTCTACCGCCTCAAAGACGTAGAACCCGGAGTAACATACTCCAACCCTTGTAACGTCGCGTAGTTGCGACAATTCTACCCCTAAATGTTTTTTACTTTCAATAAGGCTATTCAGCCGAAACATGTACCTGATACTCTGAAATGAATAAAAGCTAAGTTGCCCGGACAATATGTTTTCTCCCTTGCAATTCAACATACACATTATACCCGGGGGCTACGCCTCACCTGGCAAATTTGTCTGCTCCATACCCTCGCATCCACCCGAGTAGCTTACTATGCAATCGAACACTTAAAAAATCCAGCCCAGTTGCAGCATAACTGACAGGTTAGCAAGGAGCTGAGATTTGCAGAGCGTCATGCTAACGAAAAGGGGCATGCATGTTTACACAATCAAAACGCATAACATAACTTGTAAAATCCTTACAAGGGCAAAGGAAGCCCAACTGAAAATATACAAGCTTTACATCTTTTACATCTTTGTACACAGGAAAATCTATTGTTGTCGCCGTTGAAGGATTACATTGGTGCGCTCGTCGAATAGTTGAACTATGTATTCCACATGTTGAGCAACCGCGCGATAGTACGGGCGCATATTCCATGCCATACCATCAGGAGGAACAAGTGCCCCGCCACTATCTCCATCAAATCCACATATAGGCGGTGCAGGCGCACAAGGGACAGCACAGCCTTGGCACCTGCAACGAGCTGCTAGCACATGCACTCCTTCACAGCGCCTATGTTTGAGAATTTCTGCAGCACCGTAGTACGTTGGACGGAGCCTCATCCAAAGGGAACATGGCGTCGAAGATCCCAGCGAGGGCCGACCTCGCATGCTTCAACACCTCAAGCACCTGGTGAACTTGGTACTGCACCATCGCCACCACCATGGCTCGGTTCCGATCTATCCAGAAGAATCCTACAGCCTCCAGCTCCTGTTGAGTTGGGCACTTCAGTCGAATATTGATGCGTTCTTTCTCTTACTGCTGAATGATATTGACAACTACAAAGAATAGCAGCTTGTCAATTGACAAGGCAGAAATAATAGCAAAGACCAAATCCTGCTTACATTGCAGAGGCTTGCCAATCTGCGAGAATTCCCAAAGGAGATACTTCTCCCTCTCGAAGGCTTTCTCTACCTTCGTCCACATGTTTGCATGGCCACGGATGATGGCAACATCCTTCTCTAGGCTCTTTATGCGGTCACGAAGCAGCGGAAGTTGTGACATATCATTTTACCTTGGCTGAGAAGTAGCCAGGAGAACAGGCAAATCCGTCAGAACAATATTCGAAGAGCCCTATGCAAATGAGGTGATAGCATAGTAAGATCATGACAAAGGCAAAAGAGTACAAAGCATATATTTACACCAACAAGCTACTAAATAACAGTTCAAGGCATTGTCTGATACAAAAGACGATGAGCTACTCCTAAGCAACAACTACCCTAGGCTAAACATGTGACTATGTAGAGGTACCCGAGGGCTTCATGACGTTCGTGACAGCCTCTGCCTTTGTGGCCTTTCCCGCGGTCCAGCCGCTACTGCTCCGTCGAATACCTTCCTAGCAGATTGATGAGTCATGGGACGTACTTCTTGTAGCGAGAAGCAAAGGGAGCGAAGGCTACCTCAGCTCCATCTGCCGCAACGGGCATCTTGGAGGTGGCCTTATTAAGGTCCAGCTGGGAATCGCATGGCTGCTCCATCGCTAGCCTAAGGGATGCACCCGCTCCCTTCTGCGTTTTCTTGTATTCAGCAGGCGCAACCCCCGCGAGAGCCTTCGCCAAGGAGTCAACATCCTCTAGAGCAACGCTCTTCGGGAATATCTCCCGGTGGAAGCGGCTGAGTACCTCCTTGGCTTTGACCAAGGTGTCCTGGGTGGAGCTACAATGGTCTTCGACCGCAGCAACAACACCAGCCAGAATATCTCTGTGCTCCAAGACTTGGCGGTCGAAGACGACGCTAGTTGCCTCTGCGAAAAACAGAACTCATCAACTCAAGAAAAACAGAAATATGGAACAAGAAGGAAGAACTCACATGACTTGCATAACTTACCAGATAGCGCTTGGGCAGCAGCCATAAGCTGGTCAACAAGGACCTTCTTCCGCTCAACCGCCTTAGTCACCAGTTTCTCCTCATGCTTCTTTGCCTCCTGCTTGAAGCGTTCGAGAGCCTGCACGCGCTCTTGTCCTTAGTCTCCACCTGGCTGCGACTCTTCTTAAGAGAAGCCAGTTGATGGAGCGCTTCGTTGTTCTCATCTGCGGTGAAAGCAAAAAAGGATCAGTCGAAGCCCCTCAAGGGTACCTCATAAGTATCAAAAAATAAGATAGTCACCACGGAGCTGCCAGAACTCTAATTCTAGGCGTGCATGCTGCTGCCCCAGACGATTCACCTCCCGCAGAAAGGGCTGATCATAGCATACCAAGTTAGCACTACGAAAGGCTCGAGGGCTGGTCAGTATAGTTTCGATATCACTTATGTGTTCACTCGAAGACTCTAAGGGTTGCACAGCTGTCGTCTGTGTAACAATCTTGCAAGTCCTCGGCTTGGAGGAACTCGAAGAGCTACTACCGGAGTTGGCCACTGTCTTTAGGAAGGGCGCCGCTACCTCGACATTCGTCACCTTGGAGTAAACAGCGACCTCATCAACCTTGTCCTTCACGGACTTATCTGGAGAAGACCCCCTAATCCAACACAGTAGCAGCATCACAACCATCAGTCGCAAAAACCCAGCGGCGCACCAAATGGAAAACATGAAGGATACTTATGTGGCGATGTCGGAGAGGTCAAAGATCTCCACTTTCTTATGCTTCTTGGCCTACGGCTCGGGAGCCAAATCCCGAATAGGCGCTACTGGAATCGGTCCAGTAGCACCTTTAGCATATGCATGCTCTTGCAGAACCTTCATCGTCTTCTGCTTCAGCGTCATCAGTGTTGAAGCATCTGAACCTTCGCTTCAGCTCCTCTTGCGAGAATATCCTATAGGGTTTCGTAGCATGGAAAACAAAAAAATTCTATCGCATACAAACAAACAAGCCAAGATCTATCTACTAGATTGAAGCAACGAGTTGATGGAATAACTCACCCTCGAAGATTCCAAAGTGTTTAACGAGAGCGGATTCTCGTGGGTGATGTAGTCGTACTCTTCCCGATCGCAAGATCGCGTAGACGATCCTTCCGGCGCTGCGTTCTGGCAGCGCTCCCGCAGTCGGTCACACGTTCGGTACTCGACGAAGACCTTCCTCTCCCTTATTCCATCAGGCAGCAGAGGTTGTAGCACTCACCTCGTGATTCCGGTAGCACAACGGCATGGTACCGGAAGTAGAGGGGAGATCTCGCAGGGCTTCGCCTTAAGCCGGAGCGAGTATGGTGGACTATGAGAGAGCCCTCGGTGATCTAGGGTTTAGACACACCAAGGAGGGGGCTAGGCCGACGGCTAGGGTTTGACCTAGGCGGCGGCGGCGAGTTGCCCTAGGCCGGCGGCGGCTATGGAGGGCGGCGGCGGCTTGGAGCTAGGGTTTTGGGTGGAGATCTTGTGTGCTAGGAGGGGCAGCCCTGCCCCTCCTTATATAGGTGGAGGGGGCGCCAGGGGAGGGGAGTCCCTCCCCAACTCGGTTTCCCAAGGGGCCGGCGGTGGAGGGGAGGAACTCCTCCCCAACTCGGTTTCCACCTTCCCCTCCACTTCCCAAAATAGCCGTTTGACTTTTCAAATTGGCGTTTGACTTTTCAAACTAGGATTTGATTAAACCCTTTATTTTGTTCAGCGATGACACTTAGTACATGATGCAATCATTCCAACTTGGTATGACATATTCATGTACCCTTCTCCTCCGGAGTGCCGGACATTCCGGAATCTTCTAGAACATTCCTGATGAAAACACCGGAACCATTCTCCAACTCCGAAACAGGACTTTCCTTATATGAATCTTATTCTCCGGACCATTCCGGATCTCCTCGTGATATCCCGGATCCCATCCGAGACTCCAAACAACATTCGGTCTCTTTCTCATCATTCCATAACTACTCAAACAACATCGAATCCTTAAGTGTGTCTCCCTACGGTTCGTGAATTATGCGGACATGATCGAGACACTTCTCCGAACAATAACCAATAGAGGAATCTGGAAATTCATATGGCTCCCACATATTTCTACGATTACTTTGCGATCGAATGAACCACTTACATACGATACCAATTTCCCTTTGTCTCACGATAGTTTACTTATCCGAGGTTATGATCGTCGGTATCTCTGCATACCTAGTTCAACCTCGTTACTGATAAGTACTCTTTTCTCGTTCCCGTGAGATGTGATCCCTTGTGAGCCAGTCACATGCTTGCAAGCTAATTGGATGACATTTCACCGAGAGGGCCCAGAGTATATCTATCTGTCATATGGATGGACAAATCCCACTCTTGATCCATGTGTCTCAACCAATACTTTCCGAACACTTAATGCCACCTTTATAGCCACCCAGTTACGATGTGGTGTTTGATGTCATCAAAGCATCCATCCGGTAAAGGTGATATGCATGATCTCATGGTCGAAGGAATTAGGTTACTATGTATCAGAAATCATATAGCAATTGAACTATTAAAATGACTTGATCTTTATGCTACGCTTATCTATAGGAGTATGTCCACCATATCATTCTCCTAACGATATGATCTTGTTGTTAATAACATCTCAATGTTCATGATAGGGAAACGACAATCATTTATTAACCAACAAGCTAGTATTATAAAGAGGCTTTACTAGGGACTCTATTTTAGTTTACAAATCACACAAGTATTAATGTTTCCTTGTTAATACTATTATAGCATGAATGCAAACATTTATCATAAACACAAAGATATAATAATAACTACATTTATTATTGCCTCTAGGGCATATCTCCAACATTTCCGTCGCTAGGCTCGGGGGCTGCTTCTAGCGGTGACTGGGCAGCAGGGATAGTCAACTCCGACTCATCCATGTCCCCGATGTCCGAAGCATCCTTGAACTATTCAGGAAGGGGAGGCATCATCTTCTCCACCTTCAAATACTATGAATCACAAGCACACCGTGTCAGCCGCAATCACATCAAGACCATACAACGTTGCAATAAGTATAAGAAACAATAAGTACCTCACGTGAGAAACAGTCTTGGACGCGCTGAAGGGGGCAGTCGATGTCTCCACTGGCAAGGCTTCATTAGCTCTAAGGCTTAACAATGGCATGAGTGTCCTATCAAGTTCTGTTGATGACCGCTCCACTTATGATACCCTCGTTGGATCATTGATGCCAGCATATAAAAACATCAGATACGCCCTGGCCTGGAGGGGCTGAATCTGATGCTTGATGAAGGTGCAGATGATTTCGACACCGGTGACTTCTTGGCACACCGCAGCTGCAGGGCCTCCACGCGCTTGTACAATGCCTCAACAACCTCGGTTTCATCGAAAGGGATGTCATTCTTCCAAGCATGCTTCCTACTAATCTCCACGCCCACGTTGAATGGAGGAAGGTCGTAGAGTTGGCCAGCCATCTTCTTGTCACAGATGTAGAACCATTTGTTCCTCCATCCTTGTGCGGACTCAATGAGATTGAAAGTAAAGTACTGTTGGTTGGGGTGGATATATATCCCACACCCACCAACTTCATAAACTATGCCGCCAAATCCGGACTGCTCTTCAAGGCATAAAGCTTCTTGAAGAGGTCGAAGTGCGGCTCGATTCCGAGCCAGCACTCGCATAGGGTTATAAAACAAGCAATGTGAAGAATGGAATTGGGCGACAACCGATGCAGTTGCAAACCGTAGAGAAAGATAAGACAATGAATGAATTCTTGGAGAGGGAGAGAAAGGCCCCGAAGGACAAAGGCAAGAAACATAACCTGAAATCCCGTGGGACAAGCAATACCTCCGGTCCGGGGAGAACGCAATTCCACTTTCTGTGGAATGATATTGGCCTCGCGCAGGTGGCGCAAGTGAGCGGCCCTCATGAGAGAACGCCGCCAGCCACCGTTGGTGGCGCGACCTCCAGTGCTCTTCTTGGCGGCGTTGGCGGTGCTCGTTCCGGCTCTAGCGGCTTTATTTCTGTTCCCCATGGCGATGCAGCATGGCTAGCGTTGCGCATGGATCAACGATGAGGGAAAAACCCTAAACCCTTCCAGTGCAAGGCAAGAGCAATAGAAGCAAGGGGGCAGCACGCAAGAAGAACAAAGGGAAGATGAGAAGCAGTGAACATAAGGGGAAATTTACCAGGGCGCTTGAGAGTATTAAAAGAGCGAAGAAGATGAAGGAGAACCATTGATCAGCAGCGTGGGTACACGTGTCACGCATCGCTATGCACATGTGGCAACTGCCGCCCGAACCGTCGCCACCACGCTCTCCACTACGCACGGATATCAAGGAGGCACAGTTAAAAAGGAATAACTTACGCGTGACTAGTCAAATTCCCATCAAAATATGGGGCCCATGCCCGTATCGTCCCATCAGCACTGTTGCCGCTAACGGATGAGCTCACTGATCGTCGTCAATGATGTCATCATCAGTCACAGAGGAAGGAACATAGCAACGAATCTAAACCGTTCAAGTCAATAAATAAGTTTTTACTCGAGTCTGCGACTTGACCAAATACTCGAGGGCTACTCCTAACAGGAGCGCTCGCCGCACACCCGAAGAATCTACCACGTCCCATGAGCACCCGAAGACAACGCTCAATAGAATTTTATGCATCGACTCCTTCGAGTTAGCGACTCGGTTACGGACTCGAGGGCTACTCTCATAGGGAGCGTTGGTCGTTATCCGATTAATTTTTGCTATTAGAGGCATCCACAAGATTATAGTCTTTGCTCGAGTCTACGACTCGAACATACACTCGGAGCCTACTTCCATAGGGAACGCTGGTATCGCACCCTATGAATCAATTAATTTTGATCCTTCGGATCCTCTGCAGTGACCATGTCATGAAATATGACATGCAATCGAAAACATGGTGACTCCGCCCGATATTTCTACTAATAAATGATGCATCTTAGCCACCCGAATCGTATCTGCGACACAAAGATAATACCTACAAACACAGTCTGATGGCCTGGTAAACGTACCCGAATATGCTATGCCAGCAATATTCCATGCATGCGGGTGCGATGGAAAATCCTGACGGACGCATTGGGTACATACTTAATATCACTGGAATTCGACTCATGTAAGACCTTCGCGACCTGAATCGAATTACGCTAGCATTTTCCAGATTTGAATCCAGGGACTCAAATCTGAGTAGATAGCATTGTTTTGCCCAAAGACAGTTAGCTGACCCCGATCCATCGGGTGAGTCAGGCACGCATATCAACTATCCCTATGAACTAACACTATGACCCGAAAACTTATTCGAACAGGAGCAATCGAAGACTTCAGAGTCTCTAGTCAAATCTGTGATTCGGCTGAACACTCAGGGGTTACTGACATGGGTATGCCATGTGGGTGCCTAATATTAGCCTATCCAGTCCAGACCAGTGGAAGTCCACGGGATGATCCGTACCTGATGACCAAACCCAGGAAGGATTCGGATGGCCTAGTCCCGTGAAGAAGGCGGTTCCTTTGAGGATATAGCTAGTTTTAGATAGAAAATTTAAAGGGTAAAAACATAATCTGTAACCGACTCGGCCTAACCCCGAGACTTGGCCTTCCTATATAAAGGCTAGGAGGATAAGGCGAGGAGGATCACGAAACACCATAGCCTACGCGTTCGCCAGATCTCATCTGTGCACCCCTGTAACATTTGGTTCCACCATAAATCAAGAGCATACAAGTAGGAGTAGGGTTTTCTCTCCGGGGGCCTGAACCTGGTTAAATCCTTTGTCCCGTGTTGTTTGTCTATTAGCCAAACACGATCTCTAGCGCACCCCGCTTCCTTAAAACTCAAGTCCATAACAATGAGTATTAACGAGTCGAACCCTCGTCATTGTTGAGTATGTTCATCACATCATTCATCCAAGGACATGACCCCATTTTAATTGACATAAATATCCATGATCGGGAAACCTCGATTGCTGGTTGACCAACGAGCTAGTCGACTAGACGTTATTAGGGTCTTGGTTTGTTTATATACCACATGTGCATTAATGCTTCTACTTAACACAGTTATAGCATAGTACAAAACTATTATGAACACATAAGATATAACAATAATACACCTTTATTATTGATCTCCAGGTCATATCTCCGACAACTTGCATGGCGCCCCCCATAAAAAACTAGGAATCTATGTGGGATATATTTCACTGCCAATTATAAAATATTTAGACCCCTAACAGGGGACCTGTTTATAGCCAAGTACGCTGATTTAATTTTTGATGAGGGTCATTTCCAGGCATTAGTGGGAGAAACAAACCATAATGAATCTCAGGAAATATATCGGAATGTTACCGGCATCTAGTACTTAGATCATATACTGAAAAATTTATAGTTTAGAGAATAATAGATTTGCAACACTTTGAAAACAACTTGTCATACCACTCATCACAAAGGTGTCAATAAATTATGTATTCATGCAGTTAATGTGTGGTCACAAACATGTTTTGTATTTTTATACGATGCAACTGCTATTTCATGGAATTCAACAAAATAGACTTCAGTAGCAACTTCCACTAACCACTTTGAAATAATTGCATTATATGAAGCTCACAAAAGTGTGTACGGCTTCACAAAGTGATTAATCATATCCAAACATCATGTGGTATCATTTCATTAGAATCACCAACCATTATCAATGAAAATAATGTTGCATCTGTTGCTCAAATGCATATGGAGAACTATTGCTCCAAAACTGTTTTTCCTCATGAATTTTAGAAAAATGGAGAAATGTATATTTTGCAAACAAAATTATGTGACAATCTAGCAGATTTGCAAAAACTGCATTTGAAAAATGCATTCATGGTATTGGTATGAGACGACTATGAAATTTGCAAAGTTCAGGTGGAGAAATATCCTAGAACTAAACTTATTTATATTCTTCTCTTTTGTCTATGAGTTTTCAAACGGATTTCTCATACAGGCTTTAATGAGACAATTAATATTCCAACGGTTTATCAATTTTTTATATTTCTCTTTATATTTTCTACATGATTTGTGGGGACAAATAGTAATCGAAGATTCTTCAAATATCAAGATCAAAGAATTCAAGACTCTCCAGCATCCAAAATATATGAAGATTCTCAAGATAATGGAGCTATTGAAACAACTTGTCCAAGAGAGAGTGTTAGGAATCAATTAGGGTTAGATTCAGGCTAATAAGACCGTTATTCCTTGTAATGTTACATCTAGCAGTTAGAATATTCGTGTTGCCCAAATGTTGTCCCGTGTCTGTTCCAAACAATGCGAAGCCCGTTCAGGACATATAAATACCTGAACGAATCCATCAATAAACTACACTTTTCACTTTCATTCTCTCAACTCTCTAGAGCGTCAAACAGTTATTTTCCGGTGTTTGACGAAATACGCCATTTGATTATGTCTTTGCTAGATATTATTATAATTTTATACTAGCACATTTGTCAAAACACACCGCATAACTAAAAATAGAAAGTTTGGTACTTTTGCCTAGAATGACCATGTTATGTCCGGTTTTGAAAAAAATGTGTCAACTAACAACATAACATTAGTATAACATCAACATTTCAACGGGTAAAAAAATAGCGCATTATTTTTGCTAACGCTGTGACATTTTAGTGCAAATATAATATACTATTTCGTAAATAGCGTTATAGCAAGCAAAATTGCTAAAATTTAGCATGAACTCTCCAAATATGCTATAGCACGAGCAAAATTGCTAAAATTTAGCATAAACTCTCCATGTATGCTATAGCACGCTATTAGTGCCAAAATAGCGCCCTATTTTTTTCCATCACGAGAACTAGACGTGAACAATGAAATTTCAAATGGATCTCCGTTTTACCAAAATTTGTCTTTTTTGCTATACCCAAATATAAGATATTTTCATTTTGGAATTCATAAAACGGGCTCAACGGAACCCTTCCGGAGTTATAATGCCTTCCGACTTGAGAAGAGTCTGCAACAAAAAAAAGATAAAGTGCGTCTTTCAGTGCGAGATACCTCTGATAAGACAAAGAGAAGAGTCACTACAGCAGGCTACACCACTACAACAGTAGCACAACCCAAAAGATCTGGATTTGAAGTGTCTGTCGACAACAACGAATTAAGGTGACTGAACAACTCCAGAATATGGTGATACGAAATATTTCCTGGTACAAACCCCTCCTGACAGTAGCAAACCGAAAATATAAGATATTTACCCTGCTATGCCTCAATAAAACCCTCGACCTGTTAATTTCGCTGGTCCAAAAAAATCAGTGTGGCCAGTTTACAGAAATTAAGGCTCAAAAGGATGATCTAGATAGATACTGAGAGGGCTTGATCATTTCTCCCACCAGCAGTCCTATCACAAGAATTCTCTTCACTTCATCCTTCATCATTATTATTATTTCACTCATCCTAAGAACCCCACCCAAAATAAATAAAAATGACTCTGCCACTATGTGGACGTGACAATCCTATGGGTAAAAAAACACCCTAGAGGTCCAAAATTGTAGTGAGAAAACAACCAATGTAGATTTTTTTTACTGAGCTTTCTGCTTGGACTTCTGCTTCTTCAGCTCCAATGAAGCACCTAATCCTACTGGAGTTTGACTGTCAACCTTGGCGGATAGGGGATTTGTATCCTTGGCTTCGTTTGCGCCATTCAGGGCAGGACCATTCGACTGCGACCCTTCAGATTCAGTTGTTTGAGTGTTGGCAGCAGGAGAAGCAGCAGAAACAGAAGCTGCTGAGTTGATAAGGTTGAGAATCTGATTAAGTTCCGCGACACTGTTTCCAGGAGGTCCGTTGCGCAAAGTAACACCTCTGGCAGCAGCCTTTTTACGGACTTCTGCAGTCGCCTTAGCAGCTCGCTCGTCCACACCTCTTCCTCGAGGAACACCTTCTCCAACTACTGCAGCATTAAGTGATTTGTTGACATTTGCTGATCCGTCACCAGATTGGATCGCAGCTGCCTTCATTGCTTGATACAATCCAGGATGCGCCTGTGAAATCATAAAAGTAAGGATTTGGTACCACCAAGAACTATCTATGAATCAAAGGTAGGGTATTGACTTCATTAGCACTGATATCGACTTCCAAACGAAGCAAAAAGAAAAAATATAGAACTGTGAATTGGTTCAAAGAATACTATGTGCCCAGCAGTGCACACATCTTATATTGCTATGGCAAGAATTAAATGCATTTTCAGGGATAGGGACATCATTTGGTAAGAACCGGACCAAACATAGAAATATGCACACTGACCGTCCCAACTGCCCATCCATGATAAATTTACAGCTAGGAGACACATCAGGAGACCAAACAGCAAATATTATTCTGACAAAATATCAGGCAATTCAAATCATCCTAGTCAGAAAATGGATATTTCCATCTCTCATTTTGCTGTTCTGACGAATTACAAGGTCTAACTGCAAAACTTGAAAGTTGCACCTAATAAGCTTACCTTCAATAAATTGAGAGCGGTAGCAGAGGGGTTTGTTGTCTGGCCCTTCTGCTTCTGGGCGTTAGCCTGTACAAGAAATGAAGATTCATCTCCAGTAGACAATACAACTAGATTCAGCTTGCAAATGAAGAAAGGTATGTAAAGCAGAAACAAATCAACAGTTCTCAAAATTTACAACAGGCATATGTTGTTTTGTATTTTGAGCTTCTTTAGGGAATGCACAAGAATCTCGGAATCAAGATTGAAACAATCCTTGGATATAACATTTCAACACATACCTGCTGTTCTCGCTCCTTAAATGTTTTCAACCAATTTCCTGAATCTTTTGTCCGTGAATCATCACTCCCCAACTGTTTTACCAGTATATCATGTGTGCTGGTTTCATGCTGCCATGAAAATCAAGAACTCAGTACAATGGGTCACAATGTTACTATGTCAATCATTTCCCGTCAGTACTGACCTGAACTGAAAGCTTGTATAAACCCATACAACTGAATGCAATGGCAAGAGCATGATAACAAACTGCTGTTTGAATATGACCTGGGCCTAAAAGGCGCTCATTCTTTTTAAGGGCTTCTTGCAGATACCTAAGAGCAGTACTCATATTACTCGCATCCTGGTACATCATCGCCACATTTATAAGAGTTGCTGCAACATCCGGATGATCAGGACCTGATGCTAAACTCAGCAACAGCAGTGTACGGGACATGTGCCGCAGCGCAAGTTCAGTTTGATTGAGCCCATGATAGAACAAAGCCATATTACCATAGCTGAAAAGAAAAGGAAACATTTAGGCTCAGTGTGTCGTTGCTGAACTATGTCGTGTCGTGATTATTTTATAATCTGCTGGAGAAAAATAGGCACAAAAGTAAGCAAAATGGGGTCAAACAAACACGAAAATGGATCCAATGTAATGCCAAACCCAGCCTATAAGAAGATTGTACTGCCATATTGGTTGCTGTGGGCCAATACCAAAGAGATCATGTTCTAGTACTAACAAGCTGAGAAGATACCACTAACCCAGCAAAAGAAAGTACACAGCTCATAAAGGTTCTTAACATTTTTTCATGCTTCTAGAGTATAGACCCACCAGAAAATCCAGTTACATTTTTTACAAGCTATTGTTTTTTAAATGAGAATTTGACCCTTCACTCGTGCTTTATAAATTTAGACAACTGGCAAAACTTAGAACCGTATGTAATGATTTGCAAGAATAGAAATAAATTCAGTTTTGAATGGCTAAATAGGTCAATTTGACGGTAACTTCAATTTGACAACATTTGAAATTGTATAAAAACAAAATAAATCGATGTACATGCCTGTGGGCTGTATCAGGATGATCTAGACCAAGGCATCGCTCATTTATGATAAGCTCTCGATGTTGCTGCACAATTGCTCCTGCTGTATCACCAGCATGGTACAAAACCATAGCAAGGTACCTTTAGGCAAAAGAAAACAGATAAAGAAGAGAACGATTCAATACAAGTTTGTTCAGATAAAAATATATAATAATACAGTTTGCTCACAGTAACACAATTAAGTTTTCAAATGTATACTGTTTCATATGAACTCTTCTCTGTCATCCTCAAAACTAACTTAGATATTTATACTAAAAATGTGATGACATAATCTCGCATATTATTCCTCACACAATTAATATAAAAACAGTTCAAGCATTAAAACTGGAGTGAGCATATAGCATGATATACATTGCTCTGGATATGCTGTGGAAGATATTTATCAAGGAGGTTCATGACCTCAACAATGCACCCGCAAGAAAAGCAAATGCTAAGAAAATAACCAATTGTGAATAAGCTAGTGTGTTACCGGCAACAGTTTGCAGCATCCTTGTGCATGGGACCATTGATCTGGTAAAGCAATGATCAGGGGGTAAATCAGAAGTTCTGTTGCTTTTTTTGAAGGAAAACGGTACTAATAGTACTGCATATTTTTTGAAGCTGTGGATTCACATTCTAGGATAACTGACATTGTGTTGTTTACCTGTTGAAGTAGCGAAAAAGCTTCAGAAAATAGAGCGTACGCCTCATTCAGTGTTCCCTGAAATGCATGAACAAGGAATTGTAAAATTCATGGTTTAAAATATTAATTAACCAGGTATAAAGCAGTTAATGGGAAAAAACTCACTTCAAAGTTTTACAATGACAAGATGGTAAAAGATATGTA
The DNA here is from genome assembly GCA_910589765.1 of Avena atlantica. Lineage (NCBI taxonomy): Eukaryota > Viridiplantae > Streptophyta > Magnoliopsida > Poales > Poaceae > Avena > Avena atlantica. The sequence goes on along the minus strand of OU342738.1, from coordinate 197,195,308 downwards.
TACCTCAGCCATCCGGATTTTCCCTGCTTCCATAAGCTTCCGTGCATCAGTACATGTTGGAACTGAGTGCTTAACAATTGGTTGGAGATTCAAGATATCGGAATCTTGGAATGGAGCAGCAGAATCCAAATCATATTTGCGAGCAACAATTGTTATTCCCACCTGTGAAATGAAGCATTTTGATGTGAAATAAATTAGATGGCACTGCCCAAATAATTGCAACAGGTACTCTAAACAATGTGAAACATTATTCTAAAAGCAGGCCAACGTTATACATAAAGATGCCCAAAAGAGCAGTGCAAAAAAAGTAACAACAAGGACTAATAAAAAAATTCCTAAGCCAAGACCAAACCAATCAGACAAATAGAATTATCATGTAAAGCTGAACATAGCTAACCTTTTGGCAAAGATTGCGGAGAACTGAGACTCTTTTAGCCCCAACTCTCGCATCATCTGGCACTTCAAACTAAATAAATGAAGTCCATTAGTCAGGTTGTTCGATAAAAGATGAAAATGGAAAGAAATAGTAAGCGCCCGTACCTGATATTTATGTTTTGCGAACTCCTTAATGTTGGACCAAATTACCTCAGATGTTAGATGCAAATATGCAGGTTGAACCTTCCTTGAAGAAGATGAACTCAATTTCTGGCCCTAATATTGAATACAATTTTATACCAGCTATAAATAAATAATTAAATAATAGTAGTAGTAGTAAAAAAATAACAAACAAATTGTAGATATCATATAAACAAGCTCCAGACAAAGTTCCAGAGTAAACACTAAAGTGCAAAGCAATATCACAAGATTGAATGATAATCGGATACAGACCTTCTGGGCTTTGGACTGTGTGCTGCTAGCACTACCTTTAGTTGAAGCAGCCAAAACTTTGCCGACAAAACAATTTAAAAAATGGGCAACAGCAGGTGCAATATTATGGTCTGGGCTTTGCCTCAGTATTTCCTGGAGTAGCAAGAGCAAATGATGGTCAACAAACAAGTATCCTTGCACCATAACTGAATTAAAACACAGCAACATTAACAAGCTGGGATTTGAAATTTCCAAGGTTAAAGCGTGCAAGGCGTTATTTCCTAGTTTTCATCTGCCTAGCGCTTACCTCGCATAGGCGCACGCATAGCACGATTACACGCTAGGCATTTTGCTGCCGCCTAGCGACTAGGCGTGTCGTTTTAACCATGCACATTTCTGTATGACAGAACGAATATCACGTACATGCGCCGTGCATTGACGTTGCATAAAAATAATATTGAATTGTACAGCAGAAGCGCAGACACCCATTCATGGTAGTAAAACTAATCTTACACTTCCAATAATATGCACCTAACACTTGGCTTAGATTCGCACAAGAACAAGACCTTTGAGCCCAATGTGTAATCTAGAGACTCGAATAACAGAGTTAAGATTAATGCCTATGGGAGGTAGAACATATACAAACTTCTTCTATGTCCACTTTTGCTTCTAAGTGGCCTTGTAAGCCACCACTTACTAACAAGGGAAGGCATCATATAAGGGTCCTCTCAAGGGAGTTTATTGAAAAAGCAGGTGTTTGTAATTTCTCTCGCTCAAAAACTTCTTAAGAATGTCTATGCGATGGAGTTACATTTGCAGACTTCAATTTGCCAGCACTTGTTTTAAAAATAGTCTGACAATCCTAAAATGAGCACCGGGATTGCAAAGTTGAAGGTGATGATTTTATGTTTGACCATCAAACGGTTAGGTACAAGTATTTTATCACTGTACCTTGTTAAAAGGGTATTTTATCACTTTTTTGCACCTCCAGAAACAGTTCAGAATGGAAGCTAATGGGAATCCATTTTCTAACTGGTTTTCACACTTTCGTGAGCGACCCGAGATTTTATCAGTGACCTATATTGAATAAGACACACGGTATGTAGTAATCAATATAATACCTATGGTGGGTGCATAGATCATGAGCTAACAGAAGCATGTTCGGCTAGAACTTGTCAATGTCACAGAAACAACCAGCTAGAGTTGGCATTAATAGGTAGATGAACCGCCTAGAAACAATGCTTTCGAGACCAAATAACAACCATAGGAGAAAAGAAATCCCATAAACATGGTAAATTGTTCGGTATTACAAAAATAAACAGCTGCATCAAGCAATGAGGATAGGAACCGCACCTTTACAACATGCTTTGCGGACCTTACAATTATCTCAGCCATAAACAAGTCCCACAAGTGTGGCAAATGCTTAATCATACCTGCAACCTGAGAAAGGAATTACTTTAAGAACATAAAAAAGCAATGCAATGGTTTCACTTTCAGCTTGTTCAGTCCAGAGAAACTCACTTTGCCCAGATAGCGAACATTTATCCCATTGCTATGCAGCACATCAGTTAAAGTTTGGCCATCCATAGGGGAGACATCAAGGGAGCAAAGATCCTGAACAAACTTTGGGATCACCGTGTCTAGCAAATATGATCCAACCTTTTTAACCAAAGCTTCGTCTGCTGCAATCTCCTAAGAATATCAAAGAGCACAATGTTTTTTAAATCGTGATAGCGATAACAAACAAACATTAGTTCTTAAACTAACCTCAGGACTGCCAGCAAGCTTATACTCCGTAAATACATTTGGATTGAAAAGAATTTCATCAATTGAGTCGTTCTTTTCAGCAGGTGTCGGAGCAGGGCTTTCATCAGACTTGTCATGTCCCTCCACAGAAGCAGCCTGAAACACCGAGAATAACTTTCTAGCTTCCATAGAAACAACAATAACTTTATTTAATATATTCTCAGCAGGGACCTCCCCAACTGTTCTCAGAATAGAGAAATGCATGCATCTTTCCTAAACAAGAGCACAAATGCAGTAAGAATAATTCTGCACAAACCGTAGCATCAGAAGCACTGGCATTGTTATCATTAGATTCTGGCCCATCCAATTCTGCAGAGACATCTGGAACTTTCTGCGCAGGGGATTTCTTTACAGACTCAGCCTACCCAATTCAACATAATGAGGAAGTTAGGATTAGCTAATGAAATAAATCATGTGTCAGAGGAACATATGGTCTTTCTCATTACAATAGAAAAACTATGTGATCGGCTGACCTCAACAAATGAAGCTACAAGCTCGGGTCTCAACACACAGAAGCGGTGCTGCAGTCCAATGTAGTTAGAATCTCGAGGAGTCACTCGCATCAGATCCAAAATATAATGCCTATAGAGTGAGGGGAAAGTTAAATGAAGGCTTGAAATAAACATGACCACAGTACAATTCAAGTGAACAAAGATAGCACTAAATTGACAAGTCGTGAGAAAAGCAAGAGAAACAAGATAAGAGATTGCTCTGACAGTTCAGGCATGTGATAATGCAATTTGGCTGGGATCAAAATGCACTCACTAGTACTAGCAGGTTATTTACATGTTCAATGTGACTCTATAAGTATAAAAGACAAGATTTTATCCTAAAGTTTGCCAACCACCCGCATAATCCCCGAAGAAGGGCTCATATGCACCACAACCTTGCTAACCAGTACAACTAGGGAAAATCTACAAAACAACTCTCCGGATTATGTCCAGAGGGGCAAGCCTCAGGACAAAATTCGTTCCTTCTGTCTTAAGGAAACTTTTTCTTACCAAATAAAAAGGCCGGGGAAAACTGAACTGGAAATCATTGACAAAATGACAATTCAGGCATGTGATAGTTGAAGTTCAGGCTAGAACAGAATGCACCCCTATTAGGTTTATTACATGTTAAATGTTTCTAACAAAGCCATAAAAGCCCAACAAAACTTAACTAAACCAGTGTTGCAAGCAAAGAGTCTTGAAGAAATAATAAAAGAAGGCACAGTTGCACCACATTTCATTAATCACTGTAACCAAATCAATGTTTAACCTCAAATAATAATTACCTGTCATCACTGCCAACAATTCCCTTGCATTCAACTGTAGCAGCTAATTTTACAGGATTGCCAGAACCATCCAAAACCACATGCTCCTTCACATGGAGCCGCTTTGCAGCCTCAACAACCTAACAGAGCAGATCTTATTTAGAGTTTGAATGAAGATATCATCGTGAAATAAGAATACCCAAATCAGGAGAATGGTTGCTGATTTCCACAAACACTTCAGGAACCATGTATGATACATGAACCTTGCGAATACTTGCATATGTAACTATTATAATGTCCTTTGACAAGAAAAATGAAGTGTGCACGACAGAAAAAACGCGAAAAAACGCGAACATTACAAAATGTGCCCTTGAAAATAAAATACAATAAAGCAGTCTCCTGTTATAGTCGTTACAGTTTATGCAACTAAACCTTAACTAACATAACAAGAAAACCAGTATATTTGAGTAACCAACTGAACACTACTAAATTTCTGTATGGACTGGAAAATATGTATAGAGGTCATGACAAACAGATAAAATCATCCAATCATGTGGAACAATACTATCTAGATTGCATGAAAAATGACGGCTTACCTTTGCATGGAACGACTCGTTCCAAGATATCTTCTTGCCATTATCGACAGAGCCATACAGAAGGGAGTCAGACTTGTCTCCTTGAAGAATACCTGGTATGATGCTCTACAAAACCGATACAGTTGCACGCAAATCGAATTAATGCATAGGCAAAGCATTTAGAATAAAAAAAGGTGGTTCAAACATGGATATACGTCGATAAAATACAAAATGTAATTATCAAAATCTTCATACGATCACCATTAGTCTACACTGTATCGTCTTCTTTAGGGAATATACTAATTAAACAAATGTGATTATAGTAACCTTGCAAGAACAGACAGGTGAATTCAGGTGTGCAACAAAAAAAATCGAATTCAATGGAATAGCATAAAAGCATGATGTAAGCAGGAAAAGTATAGACAAGTGCATGAATCAGTAATTTCTTTCTAGACATACCTGAGCTACAACCCTGTGACCTCTGTAATCAATTATTGCCATCGCGAGATTGTAAAGCCCAGGAATATCAGCTTCTTGGTAAGACTTAGTTCCTTTCAAGTCATTATTAGCAGAAGCATAGGTCGCTTGCTCACTGTCTGCTATTTGTGCCTCTGTAGGTGCTTCCAAAACACCGTTAGGCTCTTCAGTTTTTGAGCTCAGTGCTGCATTAGAATCTTCATGGTTCCTATCTGCCTTAGCCCTCAAATCTGGGGAGGGCACTGACGTACTTCTGCCAGGACCATTTTGGCAATCTGGCTTTTGGTCCTTTGAAACGTGCTCATAGTCAGAGTCGACAGCAAAACTAAAGAAAATGTTGTTGTGGACATACCTGAAATATAATTATAATAATATTTGAGCAAACATAAGAATATCCGAAAGGAAATGAAGCTAAACAAACTTTGTACGCCGTTAGTAAAGCCACTCAAACCAGATATGATGGTATCCAAAAAACAAACTGAAAGTACTAAAAGTGAAAATTGGCAATATGGAAAGAAGTGCATTGCATCGAGTTAAAATGTAGCCAGATCCAGGATACAATATCATAAACATAAATATTTGTTTCTTAGTTTACCAATAATTATGTGCAACGGAAGAGAGGTTACAACTGCTAACACTTAAATCCGGTAGGTTCCTACATGATATTTTAAGCAGGACGTATTATTACCTAACTTTTAAAGTGTGACAGAGTGTCAAGAGCTTTAGGTTCTAAAATCAGAATTTATAAGCACGAATATGTGATAGTTATACAAATATACTCTTATCACAGCCATGCACACCTGTATTGCTTCAATAGCATGTTATGCCATGATGGCAAGGGATACTTAAAAGCAGAAGAGAGAAACAGAAGTTATGTGGGAGTTATTCTTCAAACAGTATGGTTTAAGTTTTACTCACATATGAAAACATTCTGGATCAGTTGGATTAATTGGAGGTATACATCTATTGATGACACCAACTGCTCCTTTTACCGCGGCATCAACAAAATCACATGTCACTTTATAGAGCGCTCGGCCTCGCAGTATCCTACAATATCCAGAAACAATGTCACTGAAGATTCAATGTGACAAAAATCACGCAATGGCAAATAAGAACCTTTCTTGAGGATTGCCATGAGGGAACTCTCGGCAGGACTGCAATTCCTCATTCCAGTCTCTCTGCATACCAATCAACTCAGTGCCATATGACAACACAACAGAATCCTCAGCCCTGGCTGTGTCCCTTCTATGTTCTGTTGTACATAAAAATGTGTTAGAAGTTTATGTAACCTATTATACTAGGTAGATGTATAAATCGACCTGGAGCCATCGAGAATCATTAATAAACAAGTTCAACCTAAAAACTTATTAAGAAATTAATAAGGGTGACAACTTCCAGGCTTCTCACTTTTTAATGGGGTAATATGGTGAGCATCGGATGTTCCGAGGAAGTTACCTTGCACGGGGTAAGCTCCCAACCAAGAAGTCACTGGGAGCAAGGCTTGAACATTCTCAAAGGGATGGGCTGATGCTTTGCGGTCCAATATTTCACGAAAACCTTCACAAGATTTGCCAATTGTCACCATTAAAAAATGAAGTACTAGTGAGGGGCATTATAGTTATTCAGATCATCTCCAGAGTAATCACTAAACCTTTCTTAAACTTGGCACTAATTTTTTGTAGCAAACCAACTAGAGTGCTGGCCTCGTGAGATTGTTTCAAAGGTCTTGAATCCAAAATACTTCCATTGCTAGCATTCACATAAAAAGATTTGGAGCTCCCTGTGATGCAGTATTTGTTTCCTTCTAATGTTACAGCATCAATGTAAATGAGATCCCCATGTAACCTAAGGAAAACATCAATAGTTGTTAATTGCTCGACAGTACAAATAGCAGTTGACAGTCTTATATATACTGAGGACAGAATACACAGAAAAATGACGATTCAATGTTAACAAGGCTTGCAAAGTAAAAGGTAAATAATGAACAAGAACAAATAAGAGCATTCCATATATAGCCCATATTCAAATCAATACATTACAGCATAGGAGGAACAGTCAACCAAAGATTCAGGATGATAAACAGGCCAAGTAAAATATTAAGATGGTAGGAATGAATGATAATTTCCCTTGTTGGCATCAAATCGATACAATCCAGCATAGGAAGAACCTGGTATGTATGATACAACATTAGTTACAAAGAGATACTGAACTCTTCGTTTCCCAATTCTCTCTACTATGCCACTACCACATGTAGGATTCCTGGATGGTTAAGAGGAGCGCGTGCAAAGTAATGATTCTACTAAAATTTGGCATGACTGAAGAAACCATCAGTCACGCTAAATTTTGTAGATTAAACTCAAGCGTATCATTCCCACTGTTCAATAAATACTAAGCTATACAGTTTAACCATCCTATCATAGGAAATCTAGAAGGGTGATGTTTGGAACAATGGTTCTACTGAAGGTATCCAAAAATAAATCACAATCAGAAGAGTTACCTCCTATAAGTCGGTGGAGGATTGAATGATGAAAAAACTATGCTGTCTACACATTTGATTTCTGCTGGTTCAGATGCCAACAAACTAGTGAGGGCTACAGTGTTGTCCTCCATGAAATTTAAACCATCAAGCTCCTGGCCAGCAGTTTTTCCTGTATCTGCTCAGCAAGAGGGAAAAGCAAATACGATCTACATCAACATCAAGTTGAATTAAGACATGCACGCAAGCCATAGTACCATTGGATAAAATTGCATGTAGTCCCCAAACCGATAGAGCATTATCAACAAATCTAAGCATTCACACGGTATCACAAGTACCTGCTTTTTTTGCCTGCGCAGACTCCTGCTGCAGAGCTAGGGATGTCGACAGCGACACATGAAGACTAGAAAGAGAGAGTAACTCCCGGACACGGCGAAGATGCGACCTAATAGACCTCTCGTCATATGTTGCTGAAAAAGAAACGTTATTTTCAGCCCCACTGTACCAAATAGTGAAAGAAACAACAAAAATGAAGAATCCGTAATCCTGTATTACATACCAGTAACCATCTCCAGCGAACAGCCGCCAGTAGTTATATCCGCAATCTCAGAAATTTCATTGTAGTCCTCTAACTGGTGCGCTGAGCCATCTTTAGTATGTAATATCAAATCATAGCATGTGTAGAAGCAAGTCTCAGGCGCGTCCAAGAGGAATTGCTTGACATCAATGACAGAATCTCCAGGGCTTAGCTGCATATGTAATACATTATAATAGAACAATATCAGTACATCCTATTCCCTGTTTACAACATTATATGACGCCTTGGACAACAGGGTATCCAACAAGCAACTTTTGAAGTAAATAAAAGTGTATTAACTAGATTAGAAGTATAAATTTCAACAAGAAAAGTATGAACATTATCTGAAAGTATACATCAATACTATTTTCATATGACCAATAAAAAAAAGTTGGGCTTGTTAGCATTCAAAGTAAGGAAATTCGACCACTCGCATTTTAAACTACAGATGTAATGCTTTTGTGATCATAGGGTATAAAAACAGGAGATAAAGGTAATGGATTTTTACACTAACCTGTAGCTCTAGCTTTTCACCTGATTGTGTCTTAACAGTAACAGGGTATAAATGAAGCTCTCCTGCTCAAAAATAAGAAGCTTTCCTTGTTAAAGGAGTTGTATAACATAAAGAAAAAAATAGCTAGAGACAAGCGCAAACACGGGTCTTCTCAGTCCATGGAATGGATGTGAACACAGTTCAGAGGTTGCACGCGAATAAAAATCACATGCTGACAACAAGCTTACTAGAATGCACTTGCATACTGGCCAGGTACAGCTGAATATATAGAGAGCACAGAAAATTGCAGTTCCAGAGAGAAGCTTCTGCTAATTTTTAATGCATATCCAGTATCACCAATTTTACATTCATCCAGTATCACTAATTTTACATTCATCCAGCAGCACTGATGTAAGCACGCAGTTAAATACAGCACGATATAGCATGCTCTTCATTCAGGGCTAGAAAATTAAACCCATCAAATCTAGCCTGGCTGTAAGTTACTTCATCACCAAAAATACTTGTGCCAGTTGGAAACTTTGAAAAAAAAACAATTTTTCCAATCAAAACCAGTAATTTCCTAAAAGGGTTAGGATTGTCTGAACATATAGGGTGTGTAGCGCCCATTTCTAGTCTTCTCGAACAAATACAGTATGGTTATGGTTATGACTTATGACATAAACAAGCGAGTGTCCACACCTTCAGCTGGCTTCTCTGCAGCTTGCGCGGCCAGAGCCGCATCCCCCTCCTCCTTCTCCACATCTGCCGCACCGCCATCAGCAGCAGGGGCTTCAATCACTTCGCCGTTCTCCGGGTTGGCCTCCTCGACTACATCAGCAACCGGCACTTCCGGCTCCACTGAGTCGGCCTGCGCCTTGGCCTTGCTTCTCCCACCCTTCGACTTCCCCGCCATTTTCCTGCACGGGCCACACAAAAAAGGCACCAGATTTCATCAGTAAAAACCCCGCCGCAGCCCACAACACACCATAACACAACAATTCCCCCGACTAAACCCCATCCAGACCCAGCACCAAGGGAGCGCACCGATCTGGAGTGGAATCAAAACCCTAAACCCTCGATGCGCAATTGCCCCTCAGCTCAACGGAGCCCGCGCCCCAATGGGACGGATTTGGGAGGAGAAGGAGGGACCGAACTGGAGGTCGCAAGAGGGACCAACCTGCCGCCCGCGGCGCCGCGGAAGCTCCGGCACCAGGGTAGCGAAGAGGCGGCGCAAGGTGGAGACGAGACGGGGGACGATTGGCTTGTGGAGGCGAGGGCTGTTTGGGTAAAACTGGAGGAGCCGGATGCCTTCGCCGGCCTGCTCCTTTTATACGGGCGAGCGGCCCCTCCTGATCCCCCGCGGTCGCTGCGCTCTGCGGCTGGCCTCTGGGCTCTGGGTAAGACGGGACGGCTTCTTTTTCTTTCTCATTAAATTTTCTAACCCCTGGCGCACGCACGGGCACGGCGGTGATATTCCTGCGTTTGGTGTGCTGCTTTGTAGGGGTAGTTTCGGTATAGCCTGCGTCGGAGTCCACTCCGAGGCGTGGGATTTGGGGGACGGTTAGGGTTTTGCGAGGGGTTTAGAGTTGAGACGGATCTAAGCCAACCGGCTAATGAAACAATTAGAGTGCTAGAATTTACGAATGTACGCCAAAGAGAGATTAGTGACTGAAATCAATGCGACCAATTGATTATTATCATTACCAAATCAATCTTGGGATATCGTTTGCATGATTGTCTTTGGTAACAAAACAGAACTTTATGAACTACGTAGTAAAGCACGTGCACATGCATATATTAAATATAACTAGGCAAAAGCCTTGACCTCTCGCTCCTCGTTCTCTTTCTCCGGTGGCGTCCCACTCGATCCGGCTCCAATCTTCCTCGGGTGCGGCGGATCGATTTAGAGATGCAATGTATAAATCTGGCGAGCAATCGATCAGAAAAAAACTCATTATTTGACTTATGGGTGACACACTGGGTAATTATCTCTAACTGGCATGGGTAAAGCTATCTACTTTGCGCATGAGCGACATCAACTCCTTCCTACTTTTAATATTTATTACTCGAGTTAGAGATTAGGTAGAAATTATTTTGTGCTAGTTTGTGACTCTAAGAAATTCTAAAACTGTAACTTTTATTTAGAAACCAAAAATGATAATTAAAATAAAATAGGTTTGAACTCTGTCTTACCTCATTTGGGTCAATTCCTCATCGCGTCGTCGAACCATCTTGGCAATGTCTCCATAGAAAATATCAGTGAACTCCTTTGGCTAGACCGTGTACCGTCTTTTACCGTATTCATGTATTGTCCATAGAGAGAGATTAGCCAAATAACAAACGATTTAATTCATATAGTGAATTTAAAATTTTCTGTTTTCCAAAATAATTACACAAAATTCAGATGGAGAAATCTAAAAAAGACAAATGTAATTTTTTTCATTGAGACATAAGGTAGTGCGTACCAATTCATCGGCATGAACATTGTTTTTAGTTCTCGGGAGACTTGGACTGAATCAAAGTAGGACTGCATTAGTTAAACAGAAAGATAAATATAAATTTCTCTACAAGACCGATGCCCCTCATACGAATAAATAAAATTAGAACATAGAGATGGAATTTGCTGCAAAAAGAAGTGTTTTCAGCACATGACCATGGCTTAGAAATTAATCAAAGTACTCTCCATGTCCTCTACGGGGAATTGTTTTCGAGCTGCCAAAGTGCAAGGTGCAGGGCACCGTGGACAAAAATATGCATCTTCTAAACGCGCTCAGCATCATGCCGCTCTCCTTGCTGAAGAAGAGATGCCTGATCTCCAAGAAGAGGAGGAGTTCAGCCTTGGCTCCCAATCCCCGTACAGTGAGCCCCATCGGTTTCCTCTCTGTTCTGGAGTTCTTCTCGCTGGTTGAGGTACTTGGATATCGTGGGTGTGGTCGTGATTTGTGGAGGGCTAAAGGCTATGGAGTCACAGAGGATGGCAGTGAGAAGGACCGGGAGAGTAGGCCGGATGGCCGCAACGCCGGTAGCGAGCACGGCCTTGACTCCGCTGCTCTTCTTCACCTTGACAACCGACAGGGAACCCGGAGACGTCATCATCATTTGGCGAATCAAATCATCAACGATTCTTTTTGTCACATCTATGTTCTCCTTTTGACCTCATGGTATGATCCCCATCTCAATAATCTGCACCCGATCCCACAAATATTTGGCCAAGTCCGAAATCACAAAGGGGCACACGCTGAAATCTAGGCTCAATCTACCTTCATCTGCAGACCCGCGTCGTTTAAAAAAAACATAAGATACTACTGTAGCACATGCATCTCCGCTAGAGGAGGGGCGTCCTTTGGATGCAATCTGTCGTGCAAACATGTGATGCGGCATAATTTCACGCACGGGACAAAGTCAGCATATGACTAATGTAGCCCATGCATCTCCACGCTCATGAGAATTGGCTCTGCAGCCTTGGGAAGCTCCATCACGACTGAACCAGCCACAGAGCAGAACAGCTGCTCCCGGTGGTAGTAGCAAAGTCGTCCCAGGTAGGTACAGTATGGATTCCCGCGAGCTTCGAGGTGGTGCTGAACATGCCGGCAATGGTCGGTGGAGGTGACTAAGAGGGGCTATCAAATCAATCCAGCGGCAGCGCGGATCCATGTACCGACTTTCAGATGATCTTGAAGGGAAACATTGATGGGGCAGGGGATTCGTATTAACAGCTTCTAGGTTCCACCGGCCGGCTAGAGTATTGTGTCGGCTCCCGTGGCCAGAGATCGAGGGGTGGCAGCAGCTTGTGTTTTGCTTGGCGAGGAGGGGATCCTTCGGGAGAGGAAAAAGAAAAGGAAGGGCGAAAAAAAGGAGGGATAGGTTTTTAACTTACCTGTGGCCAAAGATCGAGGGGTGGCAGCAACTTGTGTTTTGCTCGGCGAGGAGAAAGGATCCTTCGGGAGAGGAAAAGAAAAGGAAGGGCGAAAAAAAGGAGGGTTAGGTTTTTAACTTACCGTTGGCATTGGCGGTAATACGTGATTTGGTGGGAGGGCAAAGCTGTCCAAAAAAATGTAGGAACTACAAGAAACACTCTTTCCTTTATTATTAGGTAATAGATTCATTTATGGAAAAAGATAATCATAAGCGCCGCATGGATCGCTCCTCGTGCGGCTGCGCCATGATTCGTAAAATCCAATCGACCGAACATGGTCTACGGCAGCGAACTGCTCTCTCACGTTATCTCTGTTGGAATTATGCCCTAGAGGCAAAAATAAAGATGTTATTATTATAATTCATGTTCATGATAAAGTTTATATTTCATGCTAGAATTGTATTAAGCGGAAACATTAATACTTGTGTGGTTTGTGAACAACACCGTGTCCCTGGTACGCCTCTAAGGACTAGCTCATTGATCAATGATGGTTAAGGTTTCCTAACCATAGACATGAGTTGTCAATTGATAATGAGATCATATCATTGGAGAATGATATGATGGACAGACCCAAACTTAGCAAAGCAATTAGATCGTTTCATCGTTTTCATCTTTGCGAAGCTTTTTCTATGTCAAATATTGTATTCCTTAGACCATGAGATAATACAACTCCCTGGTATCGGAAGAAATCTTTGAGGTCATCAAACGTCATCCTATGATAGGGTGATCATAAAGGTGTCTCTTAGGTAATCGGAAAGTATCTGTTGGGTTGTATGTATCGAGATGGAATTTGTCCCTCCCAAGTCGGAGAGATATACTTCGGGCCCACTCGGTAATCGATATCAACACCGCTTGCAAGCATGTGGTTAAGGAGTTAATCACAAAGTGATATCGGATTATGGAACGAGTAAAGTACTTGCTGTGAACGAGATTGAACTAGGTATGACGGTACCGACGATCGAATCTCGGGCAAGTAAAATATCGCGAGACGAAGGGAATATATATATGGGATTGTTTGAATCCTGACATCGTGGTTCATCTGATATGATCATCGATGAATGTGTGGGAGTCAATATGGGTGCCCAGACCCCGCTGTTGATTATTGATAGAAGATCATGTCTGCATATTCTCGAACCCGCAGGGTCACACACTTAACGTATCTCGACGCTAGGATAGATTGGATAATTGGTTTATGAATTTTTTGTTCGGAGTCTCGGATGGGATCCGGGATATCACGAGAGGTTCCGGAATGGTCTGGAGAATAAGATTCATATAAGGCAGTGCAGTTTTTGGAGTTCGGAATTGTTGCAGGTTAATCGGTATTGTACCGGAAGCTTCTAGAACCTTCCGGAAGGGGACCAACGTGGCCCCACCTTCCGGGAGGGGGCATGGGCCTATGAGGGAGTGTCCTGGCCGCATTGGGCCAGGGGCACAAGGCCCCATAGGGCCCAGCCGATCCTAGAGAGTTTAAATCGTTTAAACTAGAGATATGGTTTCTAGAAGAGGGGAGAGTCCATGCCCCCCACTCCTTATCCTTTGGGCTTGGGGGAGGGGCTAGGGCTGCGCCCCCTCCCCTCTATACAAAGAGGGGTAGGGGCGCACCAAACCCCTACACCTCTCCTCCAAACCCTAGCCGCCTTGCTAGCTTTCCTCTCTCCCTCCCGACTGTTTGTAGGCGAAGCCCTGCTGCAGAAATTCTCCACCATATACACCACGCCGTCGTGTTGTAGATCCAATCTATCTTTCCACCATAATTGCTGGTCCGAGGAAGGAGGAGACGTCGAGGTGCTGCACGTGTGCATCTCACGGAGGCACCGCCACTTATGGTGCTAGATCGGATTGGATCGCGAGGAGGAGAAGCGAGTACGACTACATCACCCACGTTCCGACGAACGTTCCGCTGTGCGAATCTTCAAGGGTATGAAGATCTAATCCAATCTCTCTCGTTGTTTGCATCTCCTAGATTAGATCTTGGCTGTCCCTCTGTTCGCTCCGTAGAAAATTTTGATTTACTATGCCGCGAAACCCTTCAGTGGTATCAGAGCTAGATCTATGCGTAGATGTGTTTCACGAGTAGAACGCAACATGGTTGTTGCGGGCCTTGATGTTTTCTGTTGCAAGCCTCTTGTTTGTGTTCTTCTTATGACGCGGGATAGTGAGATTGAAGCGGTCCAGGCCAACCTTACGCGACGTCGTTCGCGAGACCGGCTCCGCACTTGACGTGTGGCTTGTTCCACACATGCGGCTGGTGGATGTCAGTTTCTCTCACTATAGTTGTCATGGGATTAACACCGGAGTTTGGCAACCATAATATCACCGTTGTGGCTTTCCGTAGGTAAGAATCGTTCTTAGCATCTACTCCCATAAGCCACGTAAAACATGCAACAACAAAGTAGAAGCGTCTAACTTGTTTTTGCAGGGAGTGTTTTCTGTGATATGGTATGGCCCAAGATGTGATGTGTATATTGTATGCGATGATCATGTTTTGTAATGTTTCACGACTTGCATGTCGATGAGTACACAACCGGCAGGAGCCATATGGTTGTCTTTATAATTGTGTATGACCTGCGAGTCAACTTCTTATACGCCATGTAATAGCTTTACTTTATCGCTAAGTAGTTAGCAATAGTTGTAGTTGCTATTCATGGTGGAGGCAATCATGGTGGAGTGATGGAGATCATGCCGGAACGCACAAGATGGAGATCATTGCGCGAAGATTGGCTATACCATGTCACATAAAGTTATATGCATGTGATGTTTATCCTTTTATGTATCTTATTATGCTTAGATCGCGACGGTAGCATTATAAGATGATTCCTCACTTAAAGATCCAAATAAAAACTGTGTTCTCCCCAAGTATGCACCGTTGTGAAAGTTCGTTGTGTCCAAGCATCACGTGATGATCGGGTGCTATAGACTCTACGCTCACATACAACGGGTGCAAGCCAGTTTTGCACACGCGGAAATACTTGGGTCTAGCTTGACGAGCCTAGCATGTACAGACATGGCCTCGGAACATAAGAACCGAAAGGTTAAGCATGAGTCATATGAATGATATGATCGACACTTTCTTGTCCACCATTGAAACCACATCTCTTCTCGTGATGATCGGATTAGGTGTGGTGAATTTGGATCGTGTTCACTAAACAACTTGAGGGATGTTGAATTTAGTGGGAGTTCACTAAACAACTGCAAGATGGAGCAAGGGAGTTCCGTTAGTGAGCACGCCATAAAGATGTCGGGCTACACTCAACGCCTTGAGCAACTGGAATGCACGATTCCAGAGGAGCTCAAGATTGACAGGGTTCTGCAATCACTCCCTCCCAGCTACAAAAGTTTTGTAGTGACTCATAATCAGATTGGATCCACTGATACGATCACCGAGCTCTTCGCAAAGCTAAAGGCTGCGGAGGTGGACATAAAAAAGGATAATCATGTGTTGATGGTCAACAAGCCCTCCTTTAAGAAAGGTAAGGGAGCAAATAATCCCTTCAAGAAGGGCGGCGGCAAGCGCAATGCTCCTGCTGAGAAGAAGCTCAAGTCTGGTCCTAAGCCGGACACTGAGTGCTTCTATTGCAAGGACAAGGGTCACTGGAAGCGCAACTGTCTGAAGTACTTAGCGGACAAGAAGGCTGGCACCATCAAAGGTATATTTGATATACATGTTATTGATGTTTTCCTTACTAGCCCTCGTTGTAGTGCCTGGGTATTTGATACCAGTTCAGTTGCTAATATTTGTAACTCGAAACAGGAGCTACGGAATAGACGGCGGCTTGCGAGGGATGAGGTGACGATGCGCGTTGGCAACGGATCAAGAGTTGATGTGATGGCCGTCGGCACGCTCTCCTTAGTTTTACCTTCGGGATTAGTTTTAAACCTTAATAAGTGTTATTATGTGCCTGCGTTGAGCATGAACATTATTTCTGGATCGTGTTTATTGCAAGACGGTTATTCATTTAAATCGGAGAATAATGGTTGTTCTATTTATATGAGTAACATCTTTTATGGTCATGCACCTCTTATGAATGGTTTATTTCTTCTAAATCTCGAAAGGGATGAAACACACATCCATAACATTGAGGCTAAGAGATGCAAAGTAGATAGTGATAATACTACTTATTTGTGGCACTGTCGTCTAGGTCATATTGGTGTAAAGCGCATGAAGAAACTCCATTCTGATGGACTTTTGGAGTCTCTTGATTTTGAATCATTTGACACATGCGAACCATGCCTCATGGGCAAGATGATCAAAACCCCGTTCTCCGGAATGATGGAGCGAGCAACGGACTTGTTGGAAATCATACATACCGATGTATGCGGACCGATGAGTATTTCGACGCTCGGTGGATATCGCTATTTCCTTACTTTTACCGATGACTTAAGTAGATATGGGTATATCTATTTAATGAAACATAAATCTGAAACATTTGAAAAGTTCAAGGAATTTCAGAATGAAGTGGAGAACCATCGTAACAGAAAGATTAAGTTTCTACGATCCGATCGTGGAGGTGAATATTTGAGTTATGATTTTCTCACGCATCTTAAAGCAAGTGGAATCGTTTCACAACTCACGCCACCCGGAACACCACAGCGCAATGGTGTGTCTGAACGCCGGAATCGAACCCTATTAGATATGGTCCGATCAATGATGTCTCTTACTGATTTGTCATTATCATTTTGGGGTTATGCATTAAAAACCGCTGCATTCACTTTAAATAGGGCACCATCTAAATCCGTTGAGACGACACCGTATGAACTGTGGTTTGGTGCTAAACCTAAGTTGTCGTTTCTTAAAGTTTGGGGATGCGAAGCTTACGTCAAGAAGTTGATGTCGGACAAGCTCGAACCCAAAGCGGAGAAATGCGTCTTCATAGGATACCCTAAGGAAACTATTGGGTATACCTTCTATCACAGAACCGAAGGCAAAGTGTTTGTCGCAAAGAACGATTCCTTTCTTGAGAAGGAGTTTCTCTCGAAAGAAGTGAGTGGGAGGAAAGTAGAGCTTGACGAGGTTATTGAACCTTCTCTTGAATTGGAGAGTAGCGCAGCACCTGAAATTGTTCCAGTGCCGCCTGCACCAACAATAGAGGAAGCTAATGACAAGGATCATGAAGCTTCGGACAATGCTGCTACTGAACGTCGCAGGTCGACAAGGTCGCGTGCCCCTCCTGAGTGGTACGGCAACCCTGTCTTGACTGTCTTGTTAATAGAAGACAGTGAACCTACGAACTATGAGGAAGCGATGATGAGCCCAGACTCTGAGAAATGGCTAGAAGCCATGAAATCCGAACTGGGATCCATGAGCGAAAACCAAGTATGGACTTTGGTGGACCCTCCTAGCGACCGAAAGGCCGTTGAGTGCAAATGGATCTTCAAGAAGAAAAACGGACGCGGATGGTAATGTTACCGTCTATAAAGCACGGCTTGTCGCGAAAGGTTTTCGACAAGTTCAAGGTGTTGACTACGATGAGACTTTCTCTCCCGTAGCAATGTTTAAGTCCATTCGGATTTTATTAGCAATTGCTGCATTTCATGATTATGAAATATGGCAGATGGATGTCAAGACTGCTTTCCTCAATGGCAACATTGATGAAGAGTTGTATATGATGCAACCCGAAGGTTTTGTCGATCCTAAGGATGCTAGTAAAGTATGCAAACTTCAGCGTTCCATTTATGGACTGAAGCAAGCATCTCGGAGTTGGAACCTTCGTTTTGATCAAGTGATCAAGAGCTTTGGATTTGTTCCAAATTGCTACAAAGCTTGTATCTACAAGAAAGTGAGTGGGAGCTCGGTGACGTTTCTGGTACTATATGTGGATGACATATTGATTATCGGAAATGACATCAACATGCTTAACGATGTGAAGAGTTATTTGAACAAGTGTTTTTCAATGAAAGACCTAGGTGAAGCTGCTTATATATTGGACATCAAGATCTATAGAGATAGACAAAGACGCCTGATAGCTTTAAGCCAGAGTACATACCTAGACAAAGTTCTGAAAAGGTTCAGAATGGATAAGGCAAAGAAAGGTTCAGTGCCTATGTTGTCAGGTAAGATATTGAGCAAGGCTCAGTGTCCAGCTATGGTAAATAATAGGGAAGCTATGAGCAAAGTGCCTTATGCCTCGGCCATAGGTTCTATCATGTATGCCATGCTGTGTACTAGACCGGATGTGTCCAATGCTCTTAGTTTGACGAGCAGATATCAAAGTGATCCAGGAGTGGAACACTGGACAGCCGTGAAGAACATCCTAAAGTACCTAAATAGGACTAAAGAAATGTTATTAGTCTATGGGGGTGATGAACATCTTATCGTAAAAGGTTACGTCGACACTAGTTTTGACACCGACAAGGATGATTCCAAATCTCAGACAGGATACGTTTATATTTTGAATGGAGGAGCTGTGAGCTGGAGAAGCTGTAAGCAAAGCGTGATCGCGGGATCTACAGTAGACGCGGAATACATGGCTGCTGCAGAAGCGTCAAGTGAAGGAGTTTGGATCAGAAACTTCATCACTGAGCTTGGCGTGGTTCCAAGTGCATTGGACCCACTGGAGATATTGTGTGACAACACTGGCGCCATAGCACTCGCTAAGGAAGCAAGATATCATCCAAAGACCAAGCATATCAACCGCAAGTTTTATATAATCCGAGATTATATTGCAGATGGAGATCTGAAGATTAGTAAAGTACATACAGATCTGAATGTCGCAGATCCATTGACTAAACCTCTTCCACGTGTAAAACATGATCAACACCTCAGTGCCATGGGTGTGAGATTGTTACCAGATGTAAACTAGATTATTGACTCTAGTGCAAGTGAGAGACTGTTGGAATTATGCCCTAGAGGCAATAATAAAGATGTTATTATTATAATTCATGTTCATGATAAAGTTTATATTCCATGCTAGAATTGTATTAAGCGGAAACATTAATACTTGTGTGGTTTGTGAACAACACCGTGTCCCTGGTACGCCTCTAAGGACTAGCTCATTGATCAATGATGGTTAAGGTTTCCTAACCATAGACATGAGTTGTCAATTGATAATGAGATCATATCATTGGAGAATGATATGATGGACAGACCCAAACTTAGCAAAGCAATTAGATCGTTTCATCGTGTTCATCTTTGCGAAGCTTTTTCTATGTCAAATATTGTATTCCTTAGACCATGAGATAATACAACTCCCTGGTATCGGAAGAAAGCTTTGAGGTCATCAAACGTCATCCTATGAGAGGGTGATCATAAAGGTGTCTCTCAGGTAATCGGAAAGTATCTGTTGGATTGTGTGTATCGAGATGGAATTTGTCCCTCCCAAGTCGGAGAGATATACTTCGGGCCCACTCGGTAATCGATATCAACACCGCTTGCAAGCATGTGGTTAAGGAGTTAATCACAAAGTGATATCGGATTACGGAACGAGTAAAGTACTTGCTGTGAACGAGATTGAACTAGGTATGACGGTACCGACGATCGAATCTCGGGCAAGTAAAATATCGCGAGACGAAGGGAATATATATATGGGATTGTTTGAATCCTGACATCGTGGTTCATCTGATATGATCATCGATGAATGTGTGGGAGTCAATATGGGTGCCCAGACGCCGCTGTTGGTTATTGATAGAAGATCATGTCTGCATATTCTCGAACCCGCGGGGTCACACACTTAACGTATCTCGACGCTAGGATAGATTGGATAATTGGTTTATAAATTTTTTGTTCGGAGTCTCGGATGGGATCCGGGATATCACGAGAGGTTCCGGAATGGTCTGGAGAATAAGATTCATATAAGACAGTGCAGTTTTTGGAGTTCGGAATTGTTTCGGGTTAATCGGTATTATACCGGAAGCTTCTAGAACCTTCCGGAAGGGGACCAACGTGGCCCCACCTTCCGGGAGGGGGCATGGGCCTATGAGGGAGTGTCCTGGCCGCATTGGGCCAGGGGCACAAGGCCCCATAGGGCCCAGCCGATCCTAGAGAGTTTAAATCGTTTAAACTAGAGATAGGGTTTCTAGAAGAGGGGAGAGTCCATGCCCCCACTCCTTATCCTTTGGGCTCGGGGGAGGGGCTAGGGCTGCGCCCCCCCTCTATATAAAGAGGGGTGGGGGTGCACCAAACCCCTACACCTCTCCTCCAAACCCTAGCCGCCTTGCTAGCTTTCCTCTCTCCCTCCCGACTGTTTGTAGGCGAAGCCCTGCTGCAGAAATTCTCCACCATATACACCACGCCGTCGTATTGTAGATCCAATCTATCTCTCCACCATACTTGCTGGTCCGAGGAAGGAGGAGACGTCGAGGTGCTGCACGTGTGCATCTCACGGAGGCACCGCCACTTGTGGTGCTAGATCGGATCGGATCGCGAGGAGGAGAAGCGAGTACGACTACATCACCCACGTTCCGACGAACGTTCCGCTGTGCGAATCTTCAAGGGTATGAAGATCTAATCCAATCTCTCTCGTTGTTTGCATCTCCTAGATTAGATCTTGGCTGTCCCTCTGTTCGCTCCGTAGAAAATTTTGATTTACTATGCCGCGAAATCCTTCAATCTCGCCTCCGGTCCATCTTATCCATTAATGAGCCAATAGAGGACACACAATTTCCTCCTCTCCTTTCTCGCCTTGCCGCACCGGAGAAACAAGTGAGGAGGATATTATCACTGCCCAGCCCACGACCGCGAGGAGGATGCTTCCGTTGTCACTGCTGCGGACTAGAACGTGTTGGGAGAGGCCGCACCCTACCGAGCATGCGTCGAGGGAGGTCACGTGCCAACGAGCATACTTCAGAAGAGGCTACAACCGACGAGCTCCAGGAGAACGCACGAGGAGGCCCCTCCGCTGATGACGAGTACGTGTTGGGGGAATCGGAGCCGGAGAGGCTGTTGTTGCGCGAGAACGCGCAGCAGGGGAGGCCACTGCTGTGGAGCAGCCTACCGACGAGCACGCCATGCTCGCGAGGATCCCTGAACCCAAACGCTTTATCTAGAAGAAGTGGATTTTGCATGGCATGGAAGAAGGGCTCAACGACTAGGAGTTGATCGGGTGGTAGTAGCAGGGCTCAGTTTTTATGAGTTTGGTGGGATGATGGAGGAGGAGCTCGGCAACAGCGTAGTGAGGCAAGCGATACAGGAAAGAAAGGTGTGGTACGATCCTCAATTATAGGAACCTGGCAATTAGACATGTTTAACCTGGAGACTAGGCTTACCTAATTAGGTAATTGGTACTCTGTTAATTAGGAACTAATTTATTTAAGGTGGCAATTTATCATGGTTAAACATAGCAACTTGGAGTAATTAATTTGGCAGCTAGGTAAGGAAATTATTAACAACTGAACATGCTAGTAGGCCTAATTAGTCTCCCAATTTGTAATATGGCAATTGTGTCTAATTAATCGAGCAATTATCAATAATCACATATTGCAATTAGATCCCATTAATCTGGCAATTAGACTCTAATTAATCTGGCAATCTGATCTGTATGGAGACATGCACGTAGGGACTACAACAAAAAGTGCGAAAACGACGGGGGAAACTTTCTGATGTTGTTCGTTTGGGTACGCGGTCTGTACAAGCTGCTAGATGCTTTTTCCTTCCTTATATAGCTACCACCCCGCTTTTTTGCAGTTTGATTAATGGTACTAAAAAGCATGCGGATTTAATTAGAAGACGATGCATGGTCCGACTAATATGTGGCGCCGCTCTATAGCAGAGTCCTTTATTTATTTGGACATCGCTTCCTTCATCTACTCTGACCGGGAAAAACTATCAACCTATAGATATGGTTTGGTGTTCACGTGTTATGATCTCGGTCATGAGATTGTTCTCCCTCCCCTAGTCGCTAAATGATAGACCTCGTTGATGGATCAACAAGTACTTCACAAAGAAATATACAAATAACTGATGATTTATATTTTTATTTTTTTGGATGGAAACTCCATCATCAATCGGATATGAATTGACATGTTGCATGCTTGCTAGCTTCACATTACTTTGAAATTAAAGAGACGGAATGAAAGTTATTTTTGAAGTGTTGCAAAGTGTCAAATCATATTAAAACAACTGACTGTATTGAGGCATACATATAGCAAATTGATCTTTTAAGAACAGATAATACTTCTTTGAAGTGGTTGTTGATCAACTATGACCAGCATGTTGCTAACAATTATATGTAATCAGCAACCAATCTGATAGCAGAACAATTTTACAAACATTTTATCTATCCCAACCATTTATAATTTTATAAAATTGTATTCTTATAGATAAAATAAATTAAACGACATGCTGCAGCATGATTATCAACATAAATAACATTATATATTCTTAAAATGATTGGTGGTCACATCACTACAAAGCTTTCAGGTTTATTTGTTTTAGCTTTCAAGTTTTTAGGTAATCACATTATAGGATTGAAATGATACACAATTTGTAACTTCCAATTAGAATCTGGTAAATATGGTATCACCATTTTTTATATATGTCCATATGTGAAGTGTGAAAGGGCATGTATGCCCCCATGTGTGGTTTTGGTAATTAATGACAATCTCTATGGACTAATGTGTAAATTGAGTTTCACTTGTAGGTTTGTCCATTGGCATCGCTTGGGCCATGTGTTGGTCTCAAGGTTGGAAGATGAAGAAATGTCCAAGGGCTTTGTGCCCATTGGAATCATGAAGAAAGAAGGAGCTTGAAGGTCGATCAAGGCATGTGCAAAGAGTTGCATCAAGATGGATCAACCTCAAGTAAGGATGAAGAAGGACGAGCTCAAGATGCGTCATCTCTAGAAGATCTCATGCTTGAAGCTTGCCATCCTCGTGCTCATGGAATGATGAAGACAAGTTCAAAGAAGAGGTTTCCCCATGGAATATGGGGGAGCATTTTGCAAGTCTTCATCAAGCAAGAGCGAGCAAGAGCCAACAAGAAAGGTGTTCCCACTATAGAAGAACAAGACGGTCTACATCAAGTTCAAGTGGGACGCTCAAGGCAAAGGTATGTTGATAGGGCTTCTCTTTTGCCGGTCTCGTGTTGTTAGTTGGGAGACCGGGTTTAGGATAGATAGTCATACTATCAAGAGGGGCTCTCACGCGGGTGTCTCGTTTGCATCATTCGGAGAGAGCTCAAACCTTTGCATTCATAGCATCATCTTTCTTGGTTGTTATTTGGTTCTTGTCCATGAGAGGATCTAGAGCTTGTGGTCATCATCATAACAAGCTCTAGTTCATCATCTAAGGATTTCACTTGCATATCTTATTGCGGTTTTTGATCTTGCGAGTTTTCCGGCTCCACACCTTGGGGGATAGATCACATATATATTCATGATATTTTCTCCCAAGGTGATATTCTATTCGTCGTTATCTTTCCAACAAAATTGGTTTCATCCCGTTTGGAGTTCGGATGCAAAAGTTATTGCGTTTCTGGTTTTCTGGTTTCTGGGATTTCCCTGACCTGAAGTTCCGGCTTCCCACCGGAAGTTCCGCTAGGACATTTTTGCCGCCGAAAGTTCCGGTGGAAGTTCCGGTTCTTGTTCCGCTCACGTTCAGAAACCTTCTGTATTGATTATGTCTATTTGCCGGAACTTGGCCGGAACTTGCATCGGAACTTGTCCTGGCAAAAGTTCTTGAGCGGAACTTCCGCCTGAAGGCCGGAACTTCCGGTCAGACTCGCTTCGCGACCCAAAAGTTCCGCCCCTTATTCCGCCCAAGTTCCGGTGAAGGCTCAGTAACCTTCTGTTTAGAAGTGTGCTATTTAGCCGGAACTTGATCGGAACTTGGTCGGAA
The DNA here is from genome assembly GCA_910589765.1 of Avena atlantica. Lineage (NCBI taxonomy): Eukaryota > Viridiplantae > Streptophyta > Magnoliopsida > Poales > Poaceae > Avena > Avena atlantica. The sequence goes on along the minus strand of OU342738.1, from coordinate 197,171,157 downwards.
GTTCACCGGAACTTCCGGTCTGTTTTGACCGGAACTTCCGGTTGTGCTTCTGGAGCGGGCGTGTGGAGCCAGGCTGGGCGGAACTTCCTCCTAGAGCCGGAAGTTCCGGCCATGATTCGTTTTTCAGTTTCTCGCTCCGCGGTTTTTGACCGTTGGCTGGGTGCCACCGGAACTTCCGGCCTCCCACCGGAAGTTCCGGCCAGGTGTCGCGAATGCCCATAACGGGCAGATCTGTGAGCCCTTTAAAAGGGGCTCCTCTTCCCCTTCGTGGGCACTAGCTTTTTTTCTTGGTTCTTGGCTTTCTCTCTCTCCTCCATTGTCAACCTTGAAGAAGCTTTCCCTCTCCCTTTCCCCTCCTATGATTCTTGCATCTTTTTGAGGGATTTGAGAGAGGAGATCTAGATCTACAATCCCCCCAAGTCAAATCCCTTCTTTGTGAAGGAATCATTGGGATCTAGATCTTGGAGAGTTTTGTGTTCTCCTCTTGTGTTCTTCCTCCCTTATTCCCCCAATAGCTTTTGTAGCTTTGTTGGAATTTGGGAGAGAAGGACTTGCCCTTGCATTTGGTGCATAGGTTTGAGTTCTACTCTTGTGTTCTTCCTCCCTTATTCCCCCAATAGCTTTTGTAGCTTTGTTGGAATTTGGGGGAGAAGGACTTGCCCTTGCATTTGGTGCATAGGTTTGAGTTCTCCTCGGAGATTCGGCGAGTTCAAGCTTGTGAGCTTGTTTCTCTTGGGTTCCTTGGAAACCTAGATGGTTGTGTGGTTGGATTGTTGACCTTTTGTGGTCTTGTAGCCTTTTGTGGCGTTGTTGGCCTTTTGTGGCATTGTTGGCCTGTTGTGGCTTTGTTGTTGGGAGCCTCCAATTGAGTTGTGGAGTTAGCCCCAATCTTGTACGGGTTCGGTGACCGCCCTCAAGCGTCCCATAGTGGAGCAAGTGCCCGCCTTTTGTGGTGCGCACTTGGGAGAATAGGGTGAGCCTTTTGTGGCGTCGGTGAGTTGCGTGCTTCCGCATCCGGGGTGAGGCCTTGTGTGGCGTTAGGTGAGCATCGAGCCACCACACCTCGAGGTGAGCCATTTGTGGCGTTCGGAGAGCATTGCGCCATCGCACCTCTCCAACGGAGATGTAGCTTCTTTGGAAGTGAACTTCGGAAAACAAATCTTCGTCTCCGCGTCCATCGGTTATCTCTCAACCGAACCCTTTACTTATGCACTTTACATTGTGATAGCCATCGTGCTTGAAGTACTTATACCTTGATATCACCTTGTTGCTTGTATTGCTTAGCATAGGTTGTTGGTGCACCTAGGTGAACTTAGTGGCTAGGTTTTGTGTTCAATAAATTAAACGTTAGTTTTATTCCGCATTTTCTTGAGCCTAAACCATAATATTTTTAAAAGCCTATTCACCCCCCCTCCTCTAGGCGACTTCCTTTGTACTTTCAAAGTGGCGAGAAGAAAATGACCGGTCTTAAAGATGAAACATATTGAAAATCTAGTGAGAGATCTTACCCACAATCGCCTCATACTTTGTGCTTTATACTGTCTCGGTTCACTCTGAAGCTGATTTCAAACAGAGAAGCAAAAATAAGAATAATAATGGGACAAGAGTGATTAGGTATCAATCACACCTTAAGGCTATATATTCTAAATATTCATGTGTGTACACACTAACAATACTTATACTCATATGTAGATGTCGTAAGGAGTGCCATGTTTGAGAATCTTGATGTATCTGCTGGTCCCTAGAAAGTCACACTCCTTTAGACAATTTCTCCTACATCAAATTTAGGGGGAAGAGAGAAAAGATCTCAAGCTCCTTAGTAAACTCTGGAAGAAAACAAAGATGTATAAATACAAAGTAACTCTTGCTTGACACTCTTGCAACATAGACATTACTTTATCCTTTCATGGTAAATTCCCACATAAAATTATTGTGAATATGCATGCATCAATATCAGCGTCTATAAAACACATACTTTGTTATATCCCAAGTTTTGACAATAGCTAAGCATGTACCAACCAGACTGACATGCGATATTGGCTGAGTTGCCTATCTAGCGAGATAGCAAGCTTAACTAAAGAGAATCATCCAAGTGGAATGAAAGAAATAAGATGAGTGGGAGTAATATTTTTCATATAAGGCTAATATTGGAACTTACATTGTTTCGAACTAAATATTCCGACAACTTCTCATTTTCCCAAGATAATCAAACTGTTGTACAATAGGCACAATCTCTTCTCTGATTCACCACAAGATTTGTTAGATCTTTCCCTTTTAGTACAAGCCTATCAATGATCTCGTGAACCGGTGGAAATTATAAGAAACACTAAACTGAGGCGATTGATCAATGAAAATTATAAGAAACACCAAACTGATTCGATTCATAATATTTGATCAAATATTATGAAGTGTTGTTGGTCACATATTTCAGATCCACAATATGAACCAATACATGTTGCAATATTCTCGTTCGTGAGGTTTCTCACTTGATGATTAAGAAATGATAACAAGCCTCCCTGAGGGATTGGATCCGCGGAGGTGACATCTAATATGGTGTGAGGGAAGCGTTGTGAGTGAGCTAGCGGTCGCGGGCAGTGGATCAGCGGCAGTGGCGTTGGTGCGCGTAGTAGCTGCGGGGTTGACACTGTCGTCGGTGAAGCGTGGCGTTTGGGGGTGGGAGAGGCGCATTAGGAAACTGTTTACGGAATTAGTGTGTTATTTTTTCTTACCATGTATTAGGAAACTTACGCATGATTGCGGGTAGCCTCGGTGGTCATACAACATGTCGTTGTGTCTATCGTTGTATTAGAAGGGACGTACGGATTAGACATGTCTTTTTATATTAGTATAGATGTAGATTAGAATGGGTTAAATTGGCGAGCCTAGCATGTACAAACATGAGCCTAGAACCTATAGTATGCTTCATTCAGCATCCTTGCTGCTCTTATCAGTTCATTGACTCGCTCTTGTTGTCTTTTCTTTGCTTCACCCGTCAAATGGGGGAGCTCTGCCATCGCTGCCTCTGCGGCTCTTAGGTTAGCTGCTGCAGTGTTGTATGTTGGCCGCATGGCTGTTTCATTGCTATTTTCTGACGTTAGCTTTGACGTTGCATCTGCCAACTCCTCGTTGAGGTTTCTCCCTCTTAACCTTGCTGCATAAAGCCAGGTTTTTGCGCCCTTGACCCGATTTGCCGAGTTGAGCTCTCGTATTGTGATATCCACATATTGCTGTAACTGCGCTAACTCCTTTGCCTTCTCTAGAACCTTTATTCTGGCCTCCTCTAACTCGGCATGCACACGTGCTGGATCAGCTGCTTGCGCTATGTAGCACCCCGGGTAAAACCACTACTAGAAAATCGTTTGGTGTTTTTGTTTTGTGCATCATCATGATATCATACGCATGTCATCATGCCACATTTCATTTGAGCATCATATTAAATCGTGGCTTTTATATTTATCATTCCATTTGGTTCTTACTAAATTGTATTTGGCTTTTGATATATGTTAAATGCCCAAGTTGAGTTGAGGGCATATCTTTTACTTCCCCTTCCATCTACTAATTTTGCATATACCTCTCCTTTGATATCATCTATTTTCCCACCATATACATGTATGTGGCCTTTTGTTTGTTAGTATTTTAAAACCAAGCCACATATATTTGTATGGATCCAAATCTACCGATCTCATTCATACGTGATATGTTTTCACCATCTTAATACATCATGCATGCAGGGATGTGATCTTGCATGTCTCATACAAAAGAAACTCTCCACCTTCCTCTTTTTCTTTTCATTCTTTTGGTATGTATGCTAATTCTTGAGCTTGATCTTTTGAAATGGTTTAATTCAGACTAACCATTCTACCTTTGTTGCATGGCTCTATCCAAAACCCTCTCGTTCATGTATATGTATGTGCTTGTGTCTACACACACCACCAACACCATACACACACCTACAACTAAACTCCTACACACGTGACCAACCTAGATACACACCACACCACCCCCAATCTCCTCTCACTTTTCTTCTTTCCAAGACCAGCACTCACCCTCCTCCCTGGTCCCTCTCTTCCCTCTTTAAAGCTTCAAGACAAGTGGAGAGATGCCCTCTCTAAGCACTAACCCGTGCCTCCTTTTCCCTTTTTGCAACAACAAGGCCATGTGATCCTCCCTTCGCTCTTATCTGCAACCCAGCCACGCTACCAGCAACAATCAACCTCTAGATCCCATCGGGGAAGGCCCAGGACCCCTCTCTTCCTCGCCATGGACTCCAAGCCATGACCATGGCGCTCAAACCCTAGCTTGGTCAGCTTCTCCTCCTCGACGTCCTAGAGCTTTCCAAGGTGGACCAGGAGTACCGCGGCTGCGCCTACCTCCCCTTCGACGTCCAGTACCGGCGGAACCCCAGGAGCTCGCCGGAACGTCGTCCTGACCCCCCATAACCGAAGCTTTGAGAGTCGGCTGTGCCCAAGCGCCACCCTCGATCGACTTCGCCTTGACCTCCTCCACCTACGCATATCCCCTCTCGGTGAGTCTCCCAAACTCCCAGACATGTCCTCCCTCGCCCTGGTACCCCGTGTCGCCTCCGCATTGCCTCGAACACTCTGCGCACGCGCCGTCATGCATACGCGTCCATGTAGTTGCCGCCGCCACCAACGCCACTGACCCAGACCGCCATGTCCCTACTTTCCTCGAACTCCGGCGCACCCCCTATACCTTGCCTCCGTCGCTTCCTGCTGCCGTAGCTGCCCTCCATCGCGCGTCGTGCCACCATCTTCTGCTTGCCGCGCGACAGCGCACGTACACGCCTACCAACATGCTCCTGCAGGCAGCAGCAGTAACGCACCGCACACCCTCTGTTCCCGTCAAGATTGCTCTCTCCACAATGCCTCTACGACGTAATTATTCACTGCTGCATCTTCCCCTATGTACCCTCTCTCTGTAGGAACAAACGGCACTTTGTTTCGATCCCGGACGCGCTCGCAATCGTCGTTCAAAGACTGCAACATCTCTCTGAAAAACTGCTGTTGTTCGACAGTTTTGCCTCTCTTTCCACCTCTATTCATCATCCGATTTCGGCATTATCCATCCGGAGAAACTTATTGAACAAAAGTTATAGGCCTTTGCTCGCTTTTCGACTTTTCTTTTTATGGCAACACCAAATCTTCCGCTATTTGCTCGCCATCGTCGACCGAAGTAGGCCTGAGCTAGCAGTTTTCGCGCGATCAACATTCAGCTTTGCTTCCGTCCGTCGGACAACATCCTAGGAAACTTTTGTAATAAGGCCCTTCCTGTTTTCCTCTTCTCAACCCGCGCTCCCTGGATCCGGCCACCTGTCACCGCCCCTTTGACCGCGCGTGTTGTGGCCCCGCCAACACGTGTCCCACCTGTCGGCCACCATGGGTAGCGTAAGCCCCGGTGACAAAAATCGTTGCGTGCTTAATAAATCAAATAAAAACTCATTATATGAAATGAATCCAAATAAAATCATATCTTTTAAACTAAGTTGAATTTGAGGAAACTTATAAAATAAAATATGAATTATTTCCAAATGTGAATTCAAATATATTTTCAAATTTGACCAGAGTAGACTCTGTCGTGGGAATGACCATGGCAGATGCTGCAATCGGCAGCGAGTAGTAGAACGAAGGGCAAGGGCGGCCAGCCATCTACGGTGCGAGATGAGGGCGGAGACACATGGTTTTACCCAGGTTCGCCCCCCCGGAGGGTAAAGACCTACTCCTGCTAGATTGTATTATAATGGAAGTACAATGGGGCGAGCTCGACTGCTAGGCGGCGAGTCGCTTGGGTGGATGATGGAACGTATCCTCTACACGCCCTGTAGGGAGGTTTATATAGACTCATCCCCTAGGGTTTACATATCTCAACCGAATCAGTTAAGACTTCGGCACTCGTTTAACCTAATCCGACTGGGCCTACCTACTCTCCTGGGCCTTCAGCTTCCAGTCGCTTGGATCCACGCCAGGCCTTGATCCAGTCGTCGTCCCGTAGGCCCACTCGCCAGTTCCTGGACCAGTCGGAAACGTCCTGCTGGGTATACCCCAGTAGGCATATCCCCATCAGTAGTCCCCGAGGCCATCGTCGATTGGGCGCAGGTGTTCGTGCAGTCGGAGTATATGGGTCCAATGCGGATGCCCAGTCGAATCGGTGGCGGGCTCCTGAATAAAGGAAAAAACTAATTACTTTGGTCGCAATGACAGTGTTTAATCGGGTCGCAGCTCGGCGAACGGGTCGGCGAAATATCTAGTCCCTGCTGTAGTGATTGGGTCGACGAGTCGAATGGATGAAGTTGGACCGTCAGACGCAGTCAAAACTAGCCGTTGGGATAATCCAACGGTAACTTTGGCGTAACCACCGCGTGGTAACGGCTCCCTGATTTGGCGGGTAACAACCGCTATATAAAGGAAATGGTAGGCGATCGGGGAACCATTCCTTCGTCATTTCCCCCGATTTCGCCCATCTCCGTTTTCCTCCACATCACGATCCAACCGATCCAAAATCCCCCGACCTCCATGAACCTTTCCGCCAATGGCCCCCTCCACCGAACCATGGGGCAGGTCCAAGTGCACAAGAGCGCTATTGGCATCCTTCGAGGAGGCCGGGATCCTGCGCGCCGGCAGGTGGCGCATCCCCGCGGCCGGAGAGGTGACTCCAGACCCGCGTGAGGGATAATTTGTTTGCTTCACCAGCCATCTGGAACGGGGGGCTGGGGTTCCCCACATCTCTCTTCTTCCGGCGCTTCTGCGCGTTCTACGGGATCTAGCCGTCGGACCTAGGCCCGCACAGCATCGAGCAGCTCGCCATTTTCGTGGCGTTCTGCGAGTGCTACCTGGGCTGCAGGCCCTACTTCCCCCTATGGCAAGATCTGTTCGACGGGAGGATCAGTCGCGAAGAAGCAGGCGGCCCAATGCTTGCTGCGGGTGGCCTGACATTTCAGTTGAAGTCGAAGGCCTCCTTTTGTGACCTGATGCTACCTGCCAAGGCGGCGAGCGAGTGGAAGAAATCCTGGTTTTACGTCACCGAGGCGACTCCAGACGGCGAGGTGGCGAACCCAAGGTACTCCGCCGACCGGCCCGAACCGCGCCGACTCCAAGTCGACAAGCTCCCAGTAGACCAGTGGATGGTCGTGGATGAGATGCTCCATACCATCCGCGGCCTGAAGAAGAAGGGTCTTCAGACCATCAATTTGTACAACTGTTGGCTCGGGCGACGACTCGTTCCCCTGGCCCGCCGTGACCATTATATGTACGAATACATGGGCAGGGAAGACTCGACAAAATCCTGCCTCGCCGAATGGAAACTCGAAGACTATACCCTGGCGCTGAAGAAGATCACCCAGGCAGCACATCTGGATGCGAAGGTCAGGGTCGCCCCCTACACCGCGAAGCATCCAGCCCCAACGGTAAGTCGCTGTTTTTACCATTATTCGCAGTCGCAGTTGATGCTGTCGCGGTTACACTGATATTGTCTCATGCCTGCTGCAGTTATTTCAAGTGGTGGAAGGGTGGCTCCCACCCGCGGACGACAAGAACTCGAGCTCGTCCGTCCAGGACGGGGGTGAATCGCCTCCCGCCAAGGGCGGCATCGAGAGCGACAGGAGCGACGACGACGACGAGCCCAGGGAAGAGGCCACACCATTGGTTCGCAAAACTCGCGGGCAGCATCAGCGCGAACTCGAGGCGAGTAGAAGCCTTGAACGTCATGACGACGACGACAAACTTCCCGAACACACCTCGCGTCGCGAGGCCACTCTGTCGAAAAAGAAGAAGAAGAAGAAGGAAGTGAAGGCCCCTCCAAAGAGGAAGACGAAGCCGGCGAAATAGGCATCTTTGCCTCTTTCGGCGAGTAGCTCCGACGCCACCAGCCTGGCCATGGATGAAGCGCCGCAGACGACGGCAGCACCAGATGCCACTGCCGCACTGAGTGAGGTACCTCTGGCCTCGCTTCCCCCCCATTCGCCCCAGTCGTTGAGTTGGGGGCTGCTCCGGCCGCGGCAGTTTCGCCTCCCAGGAGAGCTCCTGCTGAAATCGTTTCGGAGGCTCCTGTCGCGGCCTCGTCAACGAAGAGGCTATCCGTGTCTTGGGCACATGATGTTTTGGAGATGGGCCTCAGTCGGAAATTGGGCCTCGAACTGGAGAAGCCGACCAGCATCCGCACGGGGCTGCGGTTCATACCAGTTGCCAAGTGAGTTTTGTTCACCTACCTTGCTTTTCATTGTACTCGGACCATTTTGCTCATGTAATCAATTCGCAGGACTGGAGTTAAAAAGATAGGCCACCCGTCTGTGGCCAAAGTGCCGCCAGTCGTCGCCGAGGAGGACCCCTCTCGGAAGAGGAAGGCTGATGAGGTCGCTGCCCCCGCAGATAGTGCCAAGAAGGCCAAAGGCGACGATGTCGTCACGGTGTCTGACAACACGACGATTGCTCCGAGTGATCCTGCGACGGAGGCGGCCTTGAAGATCAAAGAGGGTGCTTCCTCACCTGGGGTGGCCGAGCCGGCTTATTTTGGTGCCGGCGCATCCACCGCTACCTTCCCCCGTTTCATGGCCAGAGCGGCTACGGCGAGTGGTACCACGCCATCGAGCCGCGTACCTGGGGTCGCCAAAACAGAGATCGAGCAGCGTCGCGGGCACACTCCAGCTCTTCTCGCGTCCATCGATGCGCTACAGCTTCATGGCATGCTTGGCACAGCCATCCAGGTATGCCTAGTCCCCGAGGATCGGGCCACTGGATTTTAGTGGTCAGATTCTTTTGGTGTGTTGTTTGTATTTCTAGCACCCAGTCCCCGAGTGCGCAATCGCTGAATTTCAGCGGGTGGGCACTTAGGATTTTTGATCTCTAGTCCCCGAGTGTCCAGTCGCTGAATTTCAGCGGGTGGGCACTTAGGATTTTTGATCTCCAGTCCCCGAGTGTCCAGTCGCTGAATTTCAGCGGGTGGGCACTTAGGATTTTTGATCTCCAGTCCCCGAGTGTCCAGTCATTGAATTTCAGCGGGTGGGCACTTAGGATTCCGTTGTTGTTAACTGTTTGACTTGTGCGCAGGGCTTGCAGCGTGAGTCAACCGACCGGCTTGCTGCGAAGTGTCGCGCGGAGAAAGAACTTGCTGCCGTCCAAGAGGCGAACAAGGGACTCCAGGCGATTGCTGCAAAGGCAGAGGAGGTCCGCCAGGGCCTTGTCCTGGCGAGTGAACTGACGGCGGCTCAATATGCGCTGAGTTCGGCTGAGAAGCGGATCGCCGACCTTGAGCGCGAGCTTAAGGAAGCGAAGGAGGAGGCGAGTTCAGCGGATGGGCGAGCCAAGGCTGCTCTTATGACCGCCGCTGAAGAGCGTAAGGTCTCTGACGCCCTCGTTGCTGGGCTACAAGACGACTACTCCTCTTTTCAAAGCTTCATCACGGGTCTCTGTCGTCCTTTGATTGGTAAGTGTGCCTGCCTCTGCCTGTAGTATTTGAATCGTGTGATCTTTGTTGTACTCACTGCCACCCTCTGTCCACAGGTCGGATCATCGACAACTCGGAAGAGGCGCAGTCGTATGACGCGCGGCAGTGTGTGGCCACTCCGGTCGACTCGGCCACGTTGTCCGCGGCTTGCATTCGGGCGTATCTTCAGGAGATGTCGCCCACGGAAGTGATTCCTAGCGACCTCGTCGAAGTGTGGCGGTATCTGGATAAGGCGCCGTCAGTCGTCGAGTTCATGACGCGGTCGACGTTCCGGCACGGGGCGGCGACGACGCTTAGCCTTGGGCTCGCCCACTTCCCGAAGGATTTCGATCTGGATGACGTGACGAGTGGCTATCCCTCGTCGACGGGTTCGGTGGAGATTGCCAAGGTGCTGAAGCTGACAGACCGTGTCGCGGTATACTCCGATCGTGTCTGGGCGATGGGTGACCTCCTTCCTTATCAGGAGACGATCGTTGCGCCCAACGACCCCGAGCCGCCGCACCGGGACTTCAAGATCGAGCAGCCCTTCCGTGCGGTGATGGCGGGTGAGCTGACGACGTACCCATCGAACCCGTACACTCCCTTCATTCGCAACCGCAAGGGTGGCGGCGAGTCGACATCGAAGCTTGCGGAATAAAACATTGTGCCCTGGGGCGTTAGTAGTAGTTCGGCCATTGGGCGCAACTTGTATTTTGTAACAACTTTGGTCTGCTATAATGGGATTTTGCATTATTTTTGTGAATTGTCTTGCGATTGTGATTGATGATTGAACGAGTCCCCGAGCGCGTCCGCCCTTTTTATGGGGTTTACCTTGTTTGTTATGTGTTTGTGGTTTTGAGCGTTTTGTTATTGAGGTCGACTCGCCCGAGCTTGGAAAGCCAGTCGCAGGGCGACTCCCATGAGTGCTCTTTACTTCACCGTTTTCCCTTACGCGAACGAGGTCGGGTAGCCGAGTCCCCGAGCGTGGTACTTGGTTGTTCTAGTCGCGGCTCTAGGGTGGGCGAGGACTGGGCGCGTCAGAGTGAGCGCATCACTCCTGCCTGGCCCGTCGGGTCAGTCGCATGGCGAGTCCTGGGCACGCTCTCATACTTGGCGTTTTTCCCTAGTCGCTCGTGCTGAACTGGTCGTTAGTCCCCGAGCGTGGTACTTGGCTGTTCGAGTCGCTGTGTTGAGGATGCGGAGGATCACGGTCGCTGTGAGGAGCGAAGGCAGTTGTCTTGGCTCGTTAAGCCAGTCGATCTAGGCGACTCCAATAGGGCTCCGGGTAGGCGTTTTTCGTGGACGTTACGAGTCCTGGGGTAACCCAGTGCCCTCGTAGCGCACTACTTGGCCGTGCCGATCGCTGTACCAGAGGTTGACTCTTGCAGTTAGCTTGGCGCTGTTATTACGAGTGCGAGTGACACAAGACAAGGAGAGTAGACGCAATTTGCGGTAACCGATATATTTTATTTCATAGCTAGTGGAGGGTACATGTATGGAGTTCTAGGAGTAGAACTTCCGTAGGAGGTTTACATTCCACGGTCGCTTGACGTCGAGTTTCCCGTCTCCGCGGACGTCAGTGAGGTAGTAGGCGTCGTTGCCGAGTACTCGCCCGATGGCGAATGGTCCTTCCCACGGGGGGGGGGGAGAGCTTGTGCATGCCCTTCTTGTCCTGGATGAGGCATAGCACCAGGTCGCCTTCCTGGAAGGTGCGAGTTCTCACCCGCCGGCTATGGTAGCGGCGGAGTCCTTGCTGGTAGATGGCAGTGCGGGAGCGAGCTAGGTCGCGTGCCTCGTCGAGTTGATCGACTCCATCCTGGCGTGCGAGTTCGTTCGCGGCCTCTGTGTAGTGGACGACCCTTGGCGAGTCGTGCTCTAGGTCGGTGGGCATGACTGCCTCGGCGCCATACACCATGAAGAAGGGGGTGAACCCTGTCGACCTGTTGACCGAGGTGCGGATACCCCAGATGATGGAGGGTAGCTCCTCGACCCAGCACCCGGCGGTGCGCTCCAGTGGTACTTGGAGCCGCGGCTTCAGGCCGTGGAGGATGCTCTGGTTGGCCAGTTCCGCCTGGCCGTTGGACTCCGGGTGGGCGACTGAGGCAAGATCGAGTCGGATGTGATGTTCCTCGCAGAACTCGGCCATGGATCCTTTGGCGAAGTTGGTACCGTTGTCCGTGATGATGCTATTTGGGAACCCGTAGCGATATATGAGCTCGCGTAGGAACTTGGTGGCGGTCTTCCTGTCGCATTTCCGGACTGGCTTGGCCTCCACCCACTTTGTGAATTTGTCGACCGCGACCAGGAGGTGGGTGAAGCCGGAGGGGGCCTTTTTGAAAGGGCCTACCATGTCCATACCCGACACGGCGAATGGCCAGGTGATGGGGATTGTCTTGAGCACTGAGCTCGGCACGTGTGTCTGGTTGGCGTACTTCTGGCACCCGGCGCACCGCTGGACAATGTCGACGGGTCTGCGTGTGCGGTGGGCCAGTAGAAGCCGTGCCGCATAGCCTTTGCGACCAGAGAGCGGGCGCCGGTATGGTGGCCGCAGTCGCCGGAGTGGATGTCGTGGAGGATTTTGCGTCCTTCAGCGGGTTGGACACAGCGTTAGAACACGCCGGTCACGCTGCGTTTGTGGAGCTCGCTGTCGATGATGACGAAGCATTTGCAGCATCGCGCTATCATCCGGGCGTCTGTTTCGTCTGCCGACAAGGTGCCTCCCTCTAGATAGGCGATGTATGGCGTAGTCCAGTCCTCTGGCTCGGAGATGAGTGCGACCAGGGCTGACTCTGGTTGCAGCGGGACTCCGATGTCGATCTCCCTTGGGGGAGAGACGGAAGGCTTGGTGATGGTGTCGAGGAAGACGCCGTCGGGTGGTGCGAGTCGAGCCGAGCCGATGCGAGAGAGTGCGTCGGCCTCTTCGTTTTTCCGCCTGTCGATCCACTCGACGGAATAGCCTGTGAAGTGTCTGCCCAGCTTGTCCACTGCTTGGCGATATGCCGCCATGGTGGGGGAGACGACGTCGCAGGTACCAGCGACCTGCCCAACGACGAGGTCGGAGTCTCCATAGCAGCGTAGGCGGTTGACATTCACCTCCTTGGCGGCTCGCATGCCATGGAGTAGTGCCTCGTACTCGGCCATGTTGTTGGTGCAGGGGGTGAAGTCGAGGCAGAGGACATAGCGGAGCTTGTCGCCCTTCGGGGAGGTCAGCACGATCCCTGCTCCTGTGCCGTCTGCATTCTTGGAGCCGTCGAAGTGCAGGCTCCAATAGTGGAGGTATGGCAGCTTCTCTGGCTGCTGGGCCTCTTCCTAGTCGGCGTTGAAGTCCGCGAGAGCCTGCGATTTAATCGCTTTGCGTGGCTCGTACTTGATGTTGTGGACGCCGATTTCGATGGCCCACTTGGCGACTCGCCCGGTCGCCTCACGGTCGCGGATGATGTCCTGCAACGGTGCTGAGGAGACGACCGTGATTGGGTGCTCTTGGAAGTAGTACGGTAGTCGCCGCTGTGCTCTGAAGACCACGTATACCAGTTTCTGGTATTGCGGGTATCGCTGGCGCGACTCGGTCAGGACCTCGCTGATATAGTACACCGGTCGCTGTACTGGGCGCTCCTTTACTTCCTCTGGCCGCTCGACGATCATGATGGCGCTGACGACGCGCTCAGAAGACACGACGTAGACCAGCATGGGTTCTTTGTCGACGGGGGCGGCGAGTAGCGGTGTTGCGAGTAGCACCTTCTTGAGGTCGCGGAGCGCGTCGTCCGCCTCCTTGTCCCACTGGAAGGTGGGGTTCTTGCGCATCAGGCGGTATAGGGGCATCGCCTTTTCGCCCAGTCGGGGGATGAAGCGACTAAGAGCCGCGACTCGCTCGACCAGCTTCTGGACGTCGCGCAGGCATTCGGGTTTGCCGAGTCGAGCGACCGTGTCGATCTTGGTGGGTTTCGCCTCGATCCCGCGCTTGGAGACGACGTAGCCCAGTAGTTGCCCTGCTGGTACACCGAAGGTGCATTTGGTTGGGTTTAGATTTATCTTGTATTTCCGCAGGTTGGCGAATGTTTCCGCCAGGTCGGCGAGTAGGTCGCCCTGGCGAGTGGACTTCACTACCACGTCGTCGATGTAGACGTGGATATTGCGGCAAATTTGGCTTGCAAGGCATTCCTGCATGCACCGCTAGTAGGTCACCCCGGCGTTCTTGAGGCCGAAGGTCATGGCGGTGTAGCAGAAGGCTCCGAATGGTGTGATGAACGCCGTCTTTTCCTCGTCCTCGACAGCCATTTTGATCTGGTTGTACCCAGAGTAGGCGTAGAGGAAACACAGCGACTCCGAGCCCGCGGTGGAGTCGATTATTTGGTCGATCCACGGGAGGACGAATTGCTCCTTCGAGCAGGCGCTGTTTAAGTTTGTGTAGTCGATACACATCATCCAGGTCCCATTTTTCTTCTCGACCAGGACTGGGTTTGCCAGCCACTTGAAGTATTTGGTTGGCCGGATGAAGCCTGCAGCGAGTAGACGCTGCACCTCCTCGGCGATGGCTCGGCGGCGCTCTTCATTGAAGGGCCGCAGCGACTGCTTGATAGGTCGCACTTTGGGGTCAACGTTGAGTTTGTGCTCAGCGAGTTCCCTAGGGACACCAGGCATGTCAAAGGGCTTCCATGCGAAGATGTCCCTGTTCTCACGGAGGAACTCGATGAGCGCGCCTTCCTACGCTGGACTTAGGCCCGTCCCGATCGTCACCGTCTGGCTGGTGTCACCTGGGACCAGCTCGACGGTGCAGGTGTGCATCGTTGCCTCGAAGGCTAAGGTGTTGCCGCCCTCCGAATTGGGCTTCTTGAGTATGATGGGGTCGTCGTTGTTGACCCCGCTCGCGTACTTGGCGAGCTCGTCGGCGTGGTTGGCCTCTGACGCGATGACGGCGTCGGCGAGTTCCGCTCCTTTGGCCTCGCACTCGGTGGCCATGTCGGGGTCGCCGTTGATGGTGATGACGCCGCGCGGCCCGGGGAGCTTCATCGCGTTGTACGCGTAGTGGGGCGCTGCCATGAACTTGGCAAACACCTGGCGCCCCAGGACACAGTGGTAGGGGCTGTCGAAGGGTACCAGCTCGAAGACGATCCGCTCGGTGCGGAAGTTTGCTGGTGTGCCGAAGGTGACTGGAAGCGTGACCTTGCCGATCGGGTACGCCTTCCGACCGGGGACGATGCCGTGGAACGTGGTGTAGGTCGTCTCGACCATCGACTGCGGGAGCCGCAGTCGCCTGAAGGTGTCCAGGTACAGGATGTTGATGGAGCTGCCGCCGTCCATCAATGTTTTGGGGAGCCAGTAGTCTCCCACCTTGGGCTTGACCACCAGGGAGACTCGGCCTGGGTACTCGATGCGTGGCGAGTGGTCCTGGCGGCTCCAAGTGATGGGTAGCTCCGACCAGTTGAGGAACTGGGGAACATCCACCTGGGCCACCGCATTGACGGCGATGGCGCGGGCGATGACCTTCTTCTCGCGCTTCGTGTTGAAGCCTGTGAAGGTGTGGAGCGAGCCGGCCACACTGCCGAATTTTCCGCCGTTTGGCGGGTTGTTGTCGGGGTCCTCCCGCGCTCGCTGTGCCTTCTCAATCTCCTTGAGAGAGTGCAGTCGGCGGTCATGTGCGTGGCGGGCTTCCCTTCCCTGCTGTGAAACACACAAGTCTGGTTAAGGAGGGCTGCGGGGTCGAACCTTGGTTTCGCCTTGTAGTTGCCGTCGTCGCGGCGTTGCCCTCCGTCGCGGCGGAAGCTCTTGGGCTCGCGCTGCGCGTGCCCGGCGTTGGCGACGAAGTTAACTCGCCCGTCACTGCGGCGCTTGCCGGTGAGGCAAGTGTTGCTGTAGCGTAGGTCGGACCGTCATCCGTTGTCGTTGTCGTTTGTGCGGCGTTGACCACCCGACTCGTCGTCGGTTTCCTGGTTCGGGTCTTCCTTCGCGTATATTTTAGCGATCTCAAGGAGGTCCGGTATGTTGTCGAGTGTGCGGTATGCTCGTTTGAGCTTGGCGACCAAGGGCTCGTAGCGGCACGAGGTCTTGAAGCAGTGGATCGCGGTGTCCGGGTGGATGCCGACCGCGTTGTACCATAGTTCTTGCCACCGTTGGACCCAGCTTCGGGTCGACTCGCGGGGTCCCTGGACGCATCGTTCCAGGTCCTCGATGGTGGTGGCGCGGGTGTAGGAACCCTCGAAGTGCCTGACGAAGGCGTCGCGCATCTCTTCCCAGGAATCGATGCTATCCGGGGGGAGAGTGTTGATCCACTGCCTGCACGCTCCCTCCATCATCAGGGGGAGGTAGCGGGCGGCTAGCAGGTCGGTGTGGCCAGCGATCCCTATCGCCATGAGGTAGGTGTCCAGCCACACGGAGGGGTCGTACTTCTCTATTTCCTTCGACGCTTTGAAGTTCGCCGGGTATTTTTCGCCTCGGATCATCGGTCCGAAGCATCGGGGCCCCAGTCGGCTTAGCGACCCCATCGGCTCGCCGTCGCGGCGATTGGTTAGGGTGTGTCGCATGTCGTCGGGCTGGCGGGCGCTCCAGCTTTGGTTGTTGATGACGTGGGTGCGG
The DNA here is from genome assembly GCA_910589765.1 of Avena atlantica. Lineage (NCBI taxonomy): Eukaryota > Viridiplantae > Streptophyta > Magnoliopsida > Poales > Poaceae > Avena > Avena atlantica. The sequence continues at coordinate 197,155,152 of OU342738.1, read as the reverse complement.
GCGTCGATGGGCTGACCGTTGGCGGCGACGAAGTTGGTCGCTGGCCTTGGGTCGTTGGTGGAGAGTGCCGCATTCGTGGGTCGGTGTTGGAGCTGCAGTGGTTCGGGTGCCGGGCAGTTGAGGGTGTTTGCCGCCAATGGACGGCCGCTTGAGGCCGCTCTGCTGCCTGATGAACGCGAGTACATCCGACCCTGTGAGTCGACGCCTGCATTTTGTTGCTCGACCGCCTTTGCGAGCAGGGCCTTGACGTACTGTATCTGTATGGCGCCGTCACCGGTGGCCGTGATGTTGTCGGCCGCTGCTCGGCCCGCCACGAGGTTGTCCATCGGGGTGGAGAACAGTGGTAGGCCGTTCGCGTCTCGCTCCCGTGAGGAGACCACGATCCGCGGCTGGTCCCTGGGGGGTGCGCGGTTGGGTGGAGGTGGGGCGTCGTTCGCCGTCGACCCTGGCGGGGGGCGGGCGCTTCCTCCGGGTGGCGCGTTCTCGCAGATCGCGCGCTCGGCCACGCGGGCCGGGTCGTTCTCGTCGTCGAAGTTCAGGGCGCGCCCCCTGGACGGTGGGGTTCAGGCGCGACCTGATTCGCTGCTGGTGGTAACGTGATAGCTCCTGCGCCGTCACCTGCTCGAGGCGAAATTTTTCGCGCTCGGCTTGCTCCTTGCGGACTGCCTCCGCCAGCTTCAGGCGGAGTTCCTCGACCTCCGTTGTCGTGGCATTAGGAGGGATCGGGGTGGAGAAGGGATCCTCCGGCGGATCGGTGCCAGTCGCCATGTAGGTCGCGGCGTGGCGACCGGTCCCGTCGCGGAGATCGGCGGAGTTTTCCGACCCGGAGATCGGCGGAGTTTTCCGACCCGGAGTCGAAGTCGAAGATCCCAAGGATGGAGGGATCCTCGAAGTCTCCCATGTTGGAGACCTGGGTAATGGAGCCCGCGAGCAAAGCCGCAATGATGGATCCGGCGAGTGACGCCGGAGTCGCCGAGTCGGCGTTGTTGTTGAGGGCCGCGTCTTCCGTGGCCGCGGTGGTTTCGGCCACGTCGCTGTGGGCCGAGTTGTACTCGAAGGCGAGGCGGTGGATCGTGCGGACCTGGGTCTCGGAGAGCCGGTCGCGTGGCGGCGACTCACGGATGCGAGCCGAGTCCTCCGAAACGATGGCGTCGGTGAGGCCGACGAAGAGGCTGATCGTGCCAACTGGCAAGATCATGCTGTGCGTGACGGGTCGCGCCGCTGGGACGTAGCTGCTCGGCAAGATCTGGAGCATCTCGTCGATCGCTATCATGCGACCGGTGGCGACTGACTCGTTGATGGGTAGATTGGATCTCGCCGCAGAACACCGGCCAGACCGGCCAGGCCCCACGGTAATTTGACTTTGACCAACTCTAACTAGTCCAATCTTTGACTTTGACCCCTTTTAAATAAATTTGACTTTAATATTAGATTAAACTCATAATTCCAAATAATACTTATAATATATGTTTTTGAATGAGAAAAATGTGAGGAATCTGTTTATGCTATTTATAATATCAATTGAGTAATTTAAAGATTTTGAAATAATTTAATTGCTAATAAATGCCATTTCTTAATAATTGCATAACTTTAATTCTGTAACTCCGAATTCGACAAATGATATGTCCAAATCGATCAGCGCGACGAGACCTCTCCAGACATGATATCCATGTTATCATTTGCATCATGCATTAAGAGCGGTTTTATAATTGGTACTTTTTATGCAAGGAAAACATGATAAAATAAAATTGGAAACTAATTGTTTCTTATTAATAATGCCTCACACATGATATATCATCAATGTGCGATGCCCCTAATACCTTTTCGACATAGTTTGCATCATTAACTTTCCATGTCATGCATCATATCATGATCATGCCGATTTTTCTGCATTAGTTGTAATTGTTGCATCGCTTGTTCCTTTTAGTGTTTGCTTCTTATCGTATAGGATGATGGGATGTTGTGAGCTTCGACAAGTTCTTCGGTTATGAACCTATGGCAATGTTTTTCACGCGAGCATTCTCCCCCTTTCTACCTATTTTACATTTATAGTCTTTATTTCTTCCTGTTGATCTATTGCTATCTGTGTTGCGATGCTATAGATTTCGTACCCCGTCATACTTCCCTACATCCCTTATATTGCCATGGACACATCCTATTAACTATTGTTTGGTAGATAGTCGGCCTTGCGAGTCATAGTTGCTTGCGCAGGTGATGTGTCGCGTCGTCAATCTTCCATAGTTGTTGGAGTAATGCCGCCTGTTTAATGTTGGAGATGATCATGGCTTTAATTATCGTTTAATAACTAAAATTGAAAGTAGGTAAATAATGCAGAGGCACAGGTGGGCAATAGATGTTATTTGGTTTTTAACCGTCCACTTGTGTCCCGTAGGATCCCAAGTACTTGATACCTGTTCTTTGAATATTCGTACTATCCGCATGTGGGACCATGAATCTCCTTAGCCAGAGCTTGAGTCATATATTATTTCTTGGGGCCAGAAAGTAGTTTGGGGCTTTATTATTATCCTGTACTTATGCCATGTTTTACTGTTTTATTTACTATTGCGCGTGGAGCGTCTGTACTATTTAGGGACCCCGTGCCACGTTTTCGCTGTATCGACAAGCTCAGTCACACTTTCGGGGTTCCCGGTCGTTTACAGCCGTCGCCACACACCCTGGGTCTGTATCGGAGACGGCATACTTCGTTGCGGGTAGCTTAGTGGGGTGGCCCCCAGAAATATTATCTGAATCTTGTAATTGCTCTGTTGTGATGCCTCGTTGGGTTTTCATTTGGTTTTTTCCGAGGTTGATCGTGTGTGTGTTGCTATTTGTGCTCCCCTGCAGGGTAAAACTTTCTGAAAGCCATGTCCACGGTTATGGACGACTTGGAGCACAGTATCTCGATCATAGACAACTATAACTAAAGTACTGCTATAAATTTGACTTTATAATGACTACTAATCAGCTTCACTATAATGGAATGGCTAAATAAAAGTGCCAACAACTGCTGGATTTGGGTTGTCACATGTTACCATTGTATCTAACTAGTAAGTATTGCAACTACAACGGAATGGTTAACTAAAACTGCCCACGGTTTATAATATCAGGATGACTCATGCTATCTATATCTGACTAGTAATTGCCGCAACTATAACGGAATGAATAAAACTGCCAACTATGTGAGTTCCTCGGTTGACTTCCTCGTTTGGTCTCGAGGGGTAAATACCAGGATGGGTATGCTTGGTGATAGTTTCAGGTTGGATCTGAATAGGTCTTTCTTATCCCTATCTAATAGTCGCCAGTTGTATTGAGTCTCTATAGGTTGTTTAGTGCAGGCTTCGCTGTCGCTTCAGTCCATCATACCTATGTAGGCGAGGACCGCCGAATTCTAGTCTCGCCGTGTACTGGCCTCAGTACCGACCGCTCTCTTTTTTCCTTTGCCCTTTGCCGGCACCACTTTTGTTTTAGCAGGTTTTGAGATCGACGTCGTTAGCAGGGTTACCCTTCTGGCTTGGCCTGTGCAGGGTTATGGACGCCATTGGTTATTCTTCAAGGCTCTTAGCCCCATTTGCATCTTGTCCGTAGTCGGATGTTGTATCATTTTCAAGGTGATTTGGATCTTTCTACTGTATATATGTACTCTTGACTCTTGGAGTCGTTGTTGTATGTATGTTCTGTGGATTCCATCGTGGACTATTGTGTAATGATATTACTTCGTTTCCCACCCACACGAAAGTGCTTGGTGGGCACCTTTGAATCGTTTCTATGCGGGTTTGGCGGGAATCGCTGAAACTTGCATAGGGCCGATCTAAGGGTGTTATATGCTACTGGCTCTGCCAACTTATCTATCGCCTCTTGCAGCTCTTTGGCTCTCTTACTTCTAGCTATGTTCTCTGGCTTTTCCAGTGGTGCCTTCCCTGTTCTTGTAGCCCTTGGCGTTTCCTCTTGATTTCCTCCCTCAGGATCCTCGTTCACTACAAAAGCTACCGGAGGTGCTGCCGGATTAGGAGCTGTCATGATTACCTCAATGGAGACGAACTGGTGAAGTTTCCCTACGGAAGGAACCGCGGGTGGATCTGGCGCCAGGATGACGCGCTCCGGATACGCGCGCTCCACGCGCACCGCGACGTAGACCTGGTGCTCGCAAACTTGATGAAGCGACCGCCCCTAGGGAACGGCTTGGTCCCGAAGCATCCTGCATTGTCGCTGACGAAGTTGGGCGCTCCAAACCTCTGGATGAGGCCGGAGTAGACGCGCTCGTCGGTCTTGGCGATGATGTTGCCCGTCCAGATGAAGACTGCATCAAGCACCTACTTCTGCCCCATGGTGGGTGCCAACTATCGTGGTGGTGTCACGGCATATCCCATAGGTAGGCTTAAGTTGGGGGCCGAATGGATGCTTGTGGTCACTGGTTAGGGTGTGTACGATCTTGCCGCGCACGAAGAACAAGATGAACTCTCCACACTTGGAAATTTTATTGATCCTAGCTATTTACAGATGCTCCTTGAGCTGTATGAACTAAGCTTCAGTGCCTAGGTTCCCTACTAGGTCCAACCCCCTCATACCCTAGCTACCCCCTTCTTATATAGGCGATGGCTAGCTAGGTTACACCCCTTTGTGTCCTAGGGTTACTGTTTGGATCTTGGTCTTCACTATATAGGCCAGGTCATGGGCTTGTACTAAGCCCAGTGGCCCATCCATAAAGTTTGACAGCTAACAGTCTTCACGTACGTCGCCTCTAGTTCTTTCGGCGTCATGTAGTAACTTTGTACGTCAGCCCTTGCTTTAGGCGTCACTGTAACTACCTCGGTGAATTACGCTCCTAGATACAAGACTGGATGAGCGGAAGTGGTTGAAATAGTACGGTGGGGCCCCAAAAGCCGCTCACGGGTAGACCTTTCGGCCGTCCCAACCACTTCCAATTCATCAGGACCGGTACGGGCGGCGTAATCGGCAGGCGAAGGGATCAACTACATACACAAATGGGTATGTATGCAAGCCACCATACAAAAGTACATCAGAGCCATTCCATCTAGAAAGAAAGGAAAATATAGCAACGCCATACGGCAAGATTCAAATGACCTAGATAGATATAATATTTTAGGATAATTCCTCATACATCACACATCAGAGTATCAAGCGGAAGCGGCAAAACAAGTCCGAGTACGGATAAGAAGCAAATCGGCATAAGATGCCACAGAAATAAGCACATCCCGCCCACAGATCTCACGGATCCCCGTTCCCGGAATCTCTACACCGAACGATCGTTGCCCACATCATCAGCCTCTTCCACCCAGTATCCGTCCTGCGAGTGTACCTGTTCATCTGAACCAATAATTTATCGTGTGAGACCCTAAGGGTACTCAGCAAGTCTTTATGCCTCTAAAGGGGACACAACCTGGGGTAACGCAGTTGCAACGAAAGATAAACCCTAACAGTTCTATAGATAAACGCTAACCATCCGCCTAACCAAAGATAGACGGATGTCCGTGGATTAATGACAACAGTTATAACAGTAATATCCACAGATCCATCCTCCTCCTCGCTTACCGACGAGGAAGCGGACGAACAACCCCCATCAGTTGGCAATTTTATTACCCATTCCATGAGTGTTGCACTAATTACTAGTCAGTTACTTAGTCAATTTAAAGCGGTACTTTAGTTATGCTTGTCTATGGTCGAGAAACTGTGCTCCAAGTCGTCCATAACCGCGGACACGGCTTTCAGAAAGTTTTACCCTGCAGGGGTGCACAAATAGCAACACACACTCGATCAACCTCGGAAAAACCAAATCAAAACCCAACGAGGCCTTCACGACAAAGCAATCACAAGATTCAGAAATATTTTAGGGGGCCACCCCATTGAGTAGACCCGCAACGAAGCTAGCTGACTCCGAGACGGACTCAAGGTTTGCGTCAACGGCTGTAAACGACTGGGAACCCGAAAATGTGACTGGGCTTGTCGATACCGCGAAAACACTCCGCTTACCTAAACAGTACAGTGTGCTCCTCGCACAATCTTAAATAAAGCAGTAAACATGGCATAAGTACGGGATAGTAAATAAAACCTCAAACTAGTTTGTGGCCCCAAGAAATAAGACGGAATCAAGCTCTGGCTCAGGGGGGTCCCATAAGCCTCCCGGATGTGGATAGCGCGAATAATCAAGGAACAGGAATCAAGTACTCGGGGTCCTACAGGACACAAGTGAGCAGGAAAAACCAAATAGCAGATATTGCTCACCGGTGCCACTTTCATTAGTTATCCCATTACTACTCAGGTTAAGTTGTTTAGGTACCTCGTTATCCATCAGACACTCACAAACCCTACACATGCTGTTCTACGACTCGCATGGCCCAAACAACTCCTGTAGTAGTGGCTCATGGGATGGGGAAACAAGCTTAGTGGGGTTCAAAAGTAAAGGCTATGCAATACTTGGGATTCAGTTTAATGCAATCGCGACTCAATGATGCAAGAATAAGATAGAGGCAATAGGTACTGTATGTATGCAAGCATGTGGTAGTGCTTGCCTGGCAACTCAGTTGAAGCGAGAGACGGATCTGGGTAGTGCTCCTGGTTCTCTTGATATATCCCCTGCTTAGTGTCTATTCGAAGAAGAACCAAACAAACAAGGGCCAACATAAATAAAGTGCGCAAGCATAGGAATAAAATGCGTCAAGCAAACAATCATGCCATGATGAATGATGCACAAGTTGCATGGCAATAATGTAGCATGGCATGGGTGAGGTGTTGAATACAAGATTAAACCATTTTATTGAGTTTTGGCCCCACTTTATTCTCATAATAGTTGCTGTATATTATATATTTATATGATGCATGCTGAAATTGAAGTTATGGGTAGCATAAACAGAAAGGTCTCGTCGAGCTGATCATTTTGGACATATCATTTGGCAAATTCGGAGTTATAAAACAAAAGTTATTAATTTATTAAGGTCCGGGGGCATTTCTTGTAATTTTAATCAACTTGGAAAATTAAGTGTTCAAAACCTAATTTGAATGGCATATTTGAAATCCTCACATTTTTCTGATTCAAAAACATATGTTATATGTATAACTTGGGTTTGTAATTCAAAAGGTACTTAAAAACAAATTTGAATTTTGAATTTAAACATTTTCTAGAATCATTTTTATTAACAGATAAACAGGCAGACTTTTTATACTCAGCCAGAGCTAGCCCTAGGCGCTAACGGTGGGCCTCTCTGCTGACTGGGACACACGCGCGCGCAGATACTTCTGTCACCGCGAGATAACCCATCCACAGAGGCCGACAGGTGGGGTCAGGGCCACAGGGGACCACGAGACAGAGGCGAGCGGGCCAGGGACTGACAGGTGGGGGCATGGGACCACGGGTTGATAAGCCCAAACTCGAGGAGCCTATTTAGAAGATGGCCACAGCCACCGACTGTGGGCCTGGGCTGGTCCGCGGTTTGAGGGAAAACAAAAGAGAGGGGGTTTTATGGAAAAAGGCATCAGGGCCCTGTTCCTCTTCTCTGAATCCCCTGTCGCCAGGCACGCGCGCGACAACGAACAGAGCGCTGCGGGGGGGGGGCTCGAACCTGTGACCTCGGGCGCGCTAGCGGAGGCGGCTACCGCTGCGGTAGGGCTGGGGTGGTTGCAGGAAGGGGTGCAGGCGGCTAGATAGGCGTTGTGCGCCGCCGCAGCGAGTGGACAGACGCGGCGGCGGCGCACCGAGGGTGCTCGACGAACGGATCGGCGACGCCAGGAATCGACGGTGCAGGCGAGGTTGTCTGGAAGGGAAAGACGCTTACCGCGAGTGCGTCGGTGTGGCTGGTTCGGGCAGGAACGGTCGTGATCGACGGCGAGGCTGACGCACTGGCGGAGCTAGGGTTTCGTCGGCGGCGCTGGTGCTCCTCGGCCTGACGCTCTCCTCCTCCGTGGCTCCGTGTACCGGGTGAAGCAGCAGCTCTACACGGCTTCACCGACAACCTTAGCACCGCGCCCGCCGCATGGATCGACGTCGACGAGAGGGAGCCGTCGGTGTCGGGGTAGATGGTGGTGGGGAGGAAGAAGGAAGGTGAGGCAGGGCCTCGGGTGGATCTGGGGGGTGCAGGGTAGGCCGTGGGGAGGATAAGAACGGGGGAGGGAGGGCAGATGGCGTGGTGGAGGGGAAGGTGGCTTCGGCCACCTTTATCCCTCCCTCCATCACGTGCTCGGCATGGGCCAAGGCAGGGAGAGGCAGGTATACCTGGGGGAGGGGCTGCCAGGTGGGGTCGGCGAGTGCAAGGGGGCAGGGGCAGACTCGGTTAGATGGGCCCCTAGGGCAGGGAGAGAAGAGAGGGAGAGAGGTAGGCTCGGGTAGGAGGTCTCGGGTAGGAGGGAGGGTGGCTCGGCTAGGGTTTGCTTAGATGGGGTAGGAGGGTAGCTGGGGTGAAGCCTGCGTGGCATCGAGGTAGGGAGAGGCCGAGAGAGAGAGGGGGAAGGCTTAGGGCTTAGAGGGAGAGAGGAAAAGTTTAGAGGGGGTAGGGTTTAGGGAGAGGATTAAATAAGAGGGAGGGGGTTAAAGAGAAAGGGTAGGGTATGGTGATTAGGGGGGTAGGTTTAAAGTTAGCTAGAGAGGTAGAGAGAGAGGGTAAGGTTGAGTGTTTGACAAGACAAAACAAGATCAAACTATCAAGGTCAAGCAAAGAGGGAGAGAGATGAGCTATGCAAGAAAACAAAAGAAATTCAAATGACAAGTAAAAAGGTGATGCTTGCATTGCTCTAGCTAGATCAAGGAAAAGGGAAGGAGAGAGTAAGATAAGAGAAAAGACCCACTCCAAGGATTGCAAAATTATAAACCAGATGGCTTGGATGTGGTGGTTCTGCATGGCCCATGCAGATGCATTAAATGCTAGGTATTATCCTGTGAAAACAAAACAATATCTCATGGCATTTATTTATTTGCATCCTCCAAAGTTGGAGTAAGGGCCAAGCAAAGGGTTGGTAATGGATCCACCCAACCCACATGAGCTAGGTAAACTCAAATAAATGCCAGCTCATATTAATTGGGTGGTAGAAAAATATAAGGTGGTGAAGAAAGGTGGTGGAGTCAATAAAAGACATGCCCCCAACTCAACTTGGGCATTTGAACAATATATCAAGATCCAACTACAATATCAAGAGGCAACTATAAATAATAATGCATATGAGATAAGAACCAAAGCTCAAGGGTTTTTGTATGATGCTCAAAAGCAAGGTGGCATGATGACATGAGCATGATATGATGATGATGCAACAATTATATGTAGGAAGTAGCCATTTTATTACTAAACCAAGTAGCATTACAAATGTTACACAACTGGGATGCTACAACTCTCCCCCACTAAACAGGAATATCGCCCCGAGATTCTAGGAAGAAGAAGAAGACTCAAAGAGTGTAGGATAGTTGGCACGGAGTTCATCTTCACGCTCCCAAGTGGCTTCATCAACAGAATGGTGTGACCACTGCACCTTGCAGAACTTGATGGACTTGTTGCGAGTCCTTCTTTCTGCGGTCTCAAGGATTTTGGTGGGGTGTTCTTGATAAGACAGGTCTTCTTTGAGATCGATTAGCTCATGATCCACGGTCCTGCCGGGATCTTTGAAGCACTTCTTGAGCTGAGATATGTGGAAAACATCATGGACTTTGAGTTTTTCCGGGAGCTCAAGGGCATAAGCAACTTCTCCTCTTCTTCCACGAATTTTGAAAGGACCGATGTATCTAGGAGCCAGCTTTCCTTTGATACCAAAACGGTGTGTGCCTTTCATGGGAGTGACACGAAGGTACACGAGATCACCAGGGGCATACACCATGTCTGTGTGCTTCCTGTCATAATTGCTCTTCTGGCGACTTTGAGCAATCTTCAGATTTTCAAGAATGATATGCACCTTCTCCTCCGCTTGAGTTACAATGTCAGGGCCAAACCATATTCTTTCTCCTGCACCTGACCAACCAATCGGAGTTCTGCACTTGCGACCATAGAGAGCCTCAAATGGTGCCATCTTCAGACTTTTCTGGAAGCTGTTGTTGTAAGAGAATTCAGCATAAGGAAGACATTCCTCCCACTTCATGCCAAAAGAGATGACGCAAGCACGAAGCATATCCTCCAGAATCTGATTGATCCTTTCCACTTGTCCTTGCGACTGAGGGTGGTAAGCTGTGCTGAAGTTCAACTTTGTTCCCAAAGCATTTTGGAAACTCTCCCAGAACTTGGAAGTGAAGATGCTACCACGGTCTGAACTGATCTCAAGCGGAACCCCATACAGAGAGACAATTCTGTTGATATAGAGCTCAGCCAACTGAATTCCAGAAATTGTTTCCTTGACGGGGAAGAAATGAGCCACTTTAGAAAGCCTGTCGATGACAACAAAGATTGCATTGTTGCCCTTCTGCGACCTTGGAAAACCAGTGATGAAGTCCATCTCTACTTTCTCCCATTTCCATTCCGGGGGTTTCAATGGTTGTAGAAGACCGAAAGGTTTCTGATGGACAGCTTTCACTCTGCGGCAGACATCACACTCCGAGACATACTTGGCACAATATCGTTTCAAACCAGGCCACCAATATTGTGTTTTAAAGTCCATGTACATCTGTGTGCTGCCAGGATGGATAGAAAGAACAGAATCGTGCGCCTCCTTGAGAACTTGCTCTCTCAAACCCGGGTAGTTCGGAACAAACATCCGGTGTTCAAAGAAAAGCGTGCCTTGATCATCGACGTGGAAGGACTCATACTTCGGGAGCTGAAGTTTGGAGATGATCTTTCTGGTGTGCGGATCACCAAGCTGACGAGAGCGAATCTTTTCTTCCAATAGAGGAGTATCCAGAAGGTTCAGGAGATGCCCTTGTTCCACAATTTCCAGGTTGAGCTGACGGAATTCCTCGCACAAGAGAGGCTGCTGCTCTTCCATCATGAGGTTGTTGACATAAGCTTTGTGGCTGAGAGCATCGGCCATGACATTAGCTTTGCCCGGAGTGTAGTTGATGGTCAAATCAAAATCATTGATTGCTTCAATCCATCTCCTCTGCCGAAGGTTGAGATCAGGCTGAGTGAAGATATACTTCAAACTTTTGTGGTCAGAAAAGATCTCACAACGGTTGCCAAGCAAGTAGTGCCTCCATAGCTTCAAAGCAAAGACAACTGCTGCTAGCTCGAGGTCATGTGTGGGATAGTTGATCTCATGCGTCTTCAACTGTCGAGAGGCATAAGCAACAACTTGTTTCTCTTGCATAAGGACCGCACCCAATCCTTGCAAAGAGGTGTCACAGAATATCTGGAAAGGCTTAGATGTATCCGGAGGAACCAAGACTGGTGTGGAAGTGAGCTTCTCTTTGAGTGTCTCGAAGCTTGCTTGACAGGCAGGAGTCCAAAGGTATTTCTTGCCTTTCTTGAGGAGATCGGTAAGAGGCTTCGCTATCTTCGAAAAGTTCTGAACGAAGCGACGGCAATAACTAGCCAAACCGAGGAAACTCCACACTTCTTTGACATTAACAGGAGGAAGCCATTCAACAATTGTTTTCACAGTTTCCGGGTTGACTGCAATGCCCTTGGCAGAGATAACGTGACCAAGATAGGTTACTTCAGGCAGCCAAAACTCACACTTTGAGAACTTTGCATACAAGCGGTTCTCACGAAGCTTGTTTAGGACACAACGAAGGTGTTCTTCATGCTCTTCCTTGGACTTAGAATAGACCAGGATGTCATCCAGATAGACCACAACGAACTTATCAAGGTACTCCATGAAAACTGAGTTCATAAGCCTCTAGAAGGTAGCAGGTGCGTTGGTGAGGCCGAAAGACATGACCGTGTACTCATACAGGCCATAGCGGGTGGTGAAAGCTGTTTTGGGCACATCTTCCTTGCGAATCTTGATTTGGTGATAACCACTTCTTAAGTCAAGCTTAGAGAACACCACAACTCCAGCTAGCTGATCGAAGAGATCATTAATCCGCGGAAGGGGATATTTGTTCTTGATGGTTTTAGCATTGAGAGCCCGATAGTCAACACAAAGTCTATCAGTCCTGTCACGCTTCTTCACAAAGATTGTTGGGCTACCCCAAGAAGAAGTACTGTGTTGAATGAAACCCAACTTCTCTTATTCATCAAGCTGTCGTTTGAGTTCAGCCAACTCAGAAGGACCCATTTTATAAGGCCGCTTGGAGATAGGAGCCGTTCCAGGTTCAAGCTCAATTACAAACTCAACCTCACGATCCGGAGGCATACCCGGCAACTCTTCAGGAAAGACATCTGGGAACTCACAGACCACCGGTACACTCTGAATAGCTTCCATAGCATCATCATTCAGAGCCGCCAAAGAGAAAAGCTGGACAGCAGGAGTCAAACTTGGAGAAAAGACTATATGGCCTTCAGGAATCTTCAGAGAAACCGAGCGTTCAACACAATCAATCACAGCTGCATTTGCTGTCAACCAATCCATGCCGACATCAATGTCAGAACTGCCCAGAACAATTAAGGAAGCCGAGAATGAAGAGCCACCAATCTCAATTTTATTGCCATGGCTGATTTTAGCAGCTGCCATTGTTGCTCCAGGAGAAAGGACCATTAACCGCTTAAGGAGAGGATCCATTGGTAACTCGTTCTCATTTGCAAACTTGTGAGAAACAAATGAATGCGATGCACCATAATCAAACAAAACTCGTGCAGGGACTGAGTTAACGGATAACATACCCATCACAACTCCAGGTGCATGCTCAGCTTGAGCGGCGTTGACACAGTTGGCACGAGCAACAGTAGACCCGGGCTTGGTGTTGATGTTGAGAGCCCGAGGTGGTGGTGCACGAACCATAGGAGAGCTTGCCGCAGATCTTGGAGGGGGTGGAGGAAGAGCTCTGTTCTTCCACGGACAGTTCCCACTCAGATGTCCAGGATCTCCACATGTGAAACAAGCACCAGGTGGACGTGGAGCAATGTGGCCATGGACTCCGCCAGGCGCTCCAGGGTAGTGGTGGTTGTAGCCCCTGGGAGCAGCAGTGATGAAGTTTGATGGCCTTGCCGCGTAGCTTGAAGGTCTTGGTGAAGCCGGGAGCGACGGTGGGGTGTTAGGAACCCAGACACGCCGCTTAGAAGGAGCTGACATAGCTGAAGAGCTTGGTGCGTCCCGGTTGTGTTTCTTTGACTCCTCAAACACTTGCCTACTGGCTTCCTCCTGCAAAGCTGTGTGCTGAAGTTCCAGGAAAGATGCCGGCCTTGCATGTGTGATTGCATATTTGATCGATGCATTGAGCCCTTGCCTGAACCTCTTTTGTTTCTTCTTGTCATCTGTGATCTCATCACCACCATAACGAGAGAGTTTCATGAAGTTCCTGATGTAGGTGTTGACATTATCATTTCCCTGCTTGAGGTTGAGAAAGATTTCCTTCATCCTTTCCATGACAATCTCTGACAGGAATTGCTCTTTGAAAGCTCCAGAGAACTGTTCCCAAGTGGGCTGAAAACCAGTACAGCTTGCCTTCAGATAATTCTCCCACCAGAGAGCTGCATCTCCCTTCAGAAGGTGAGTAGCACACTTTACCCATTCTTGCTCAGGCACATCAGCAGTCTCCAGCAACCTTGACATCTCACGCAACCAATCATCGGCATCAAGTGGTTGATCAGAAACATCAAATTGGCGTGGGTTGAACTTCAGAAAGCTTTTGATGTCACCCCGCTTGGGAGGTGGAGGGAGTGGAGAAAACTCATTCCTCCTGACGCTTTCTTCCAAACGCTGCTGGTTCTGTTGCATTGCTGCCAAGGCATTGGCTATGTTTGACAACGCGGCCCCAAGTTCCGGTGGTATGTCCTCATCAGAACGGCGTGGTGGAGCCATCCTGTGATTGATATAAAACACAAGTCAGTACTATAATGGAGAATGATAATAATCCAAAATAGTACCAAGATGGAATTAACCAAGATTAAAGGATACAATTTACTAAGATGATATTAAAATATCAACAAAGTTCAAAGCACCTAGAAGATATTAAGCATATCGCACACGACTGAAAAGGAGTGTGGTACACAAATATATCAAAGAAAAATTTTCCACAAATTTCGGCATTAAAATACCAATAGATGCGCAAAATTACTAAACGAATCAAGATTAGTGACTCTACCAATTCAATATACAAAAGCGAATGATAAGAGTAGTGGTATGGTCGCGACTCCATCCCGCACTCAAATCATTACTCCGCACATGAATAAGTGGAACACATATCCTAACCCCTTTTTCTCACGATGAGCCTAAAGATTAGCAACTACGGAAACGAACACCCCAAACAAGATAACGTCGGATAACAAAGAGTAAGACAGATCGCGTCGGTAAACAACGAATCAGATAGATCGCGTCGGTTTGCCAAAGCATGTCGGTATGGAATGTACCAACAGTTGATAACCAAAAGGCCGATTAGATAACCACTAGGATGCAACAGATAGACAAGGAATTACACACACACACAACCTATGGTACTACGGAAACCCAGAACACGTGAATCCTAGTTTGAACTTTAAGAAGAGGATTGAAAACGTTACATTTCCTTACCAGAAAAGGGTGGGTGGGTGGGTAAGAAGAAAAGTGGAAGCAGTCCTACTCTCGCGTTTTGTTTTTCCCTAGTATACATAACTACCAAAAATATTTGCTAGACTGACAACGACCATTTGGCTGAGACCCTGAAGGTCGGGATGGCTCTGATACCAATTGTAACTACCTCGGTGAATTACGCTCCTAGATACAAGCCTGGATGAGCGGAAGTGGTTGAAATAGTACGATGGGGCCCCAAAAGCCGCTCACGGGTAGACCTTTCGGCCGTCCCAACCACTTCCAATTCATCGGGACCGGTACGGGCGGCGTAATCGGCAGGCGAAGGGATCAACTACATACACAAATGGGTATGTATGCAAGCCACCATACAGAAGTACATCAGAGCCATTCCATCTAGAAAGAAAGGAAAATATAGCAACGCCATACGGCAAGATTCAAATGACCTAGATAGATATAATATTTTAGGATAATTCCTCATACATCACACATCAGAGTATCAAGCGGAAGCGGCAAAACAAGTCCGAGTACGGATAAGAAGCAAATCGGCATAAGATGCCACAGAAATAAGCACATCCCGCCCACAGATCTCACGGATCCCCGTTCCCGGAATCTCTACACCGAACGATCATTGCCCACATCATCAGCCTCTTCCACCCAGTATCCGTCCTGCGAGTGTACCTGTTCATCTGAACCAATAATTTATCGTGTGAGACCCTAAGGGTACTCAGCAAGTCTTTATGCCTCTAAAGGGGACACAACCTGGGGTAACGCAGTTGCAACGAAAGATAAACCCTAACAGTTCTATAGATAAACGCTAACCATCCGCCTAACCAAAGATAGACGGATGTCCGTGGATTAATGACAACAGTTATAACAGTAATATCCACAGATCCATCCTCCTCCTCGCTTACCGACGAGGAAGCGGACGAACAACCCCCATCAGTTGGCAATTTTATTACCCATTCCATGAGTGTTGCACTAATTACTAGTCAGTTACTTAGTCAATTTAAAGCGGTACTTTAGTTATGCTTGTCTATGGTCGAGAAACTGTGCTCCAAGTCGTCCATAACCGCGGACACGGCTTTCAGAAAGTTTTACCCTGCAGGGGTGCACAAATAGCAACACACACTCGATCAACCTCGGAAAAACCAAATCAAAACCCAACGAGGCCTTCACGACAAAGCAATCACAAGATTCAGAAATATTTCAGGGGGCCACCCCATTGAGTAGACCCGCAACGAAGCTAGCTGACTCCGAGACGGACTCAAGGTTTGCGTCAACGGCTGTAAACGACTGGGAACCCGAAAATGTGACTGGGCTTGTCGATACCGCGAAAACACTCCGCTTACCTAAACAGTACAGTGTGCTCCTCGCACAATCTTAAATAAAGCAGTAAACATGGCATAAGTACGGGATAGTAAATAAAACCTCAAACTAGTTTGTGGCCCCAAGAAATAAGACGGAATCAAGCTCTGGCTCAGGGGGGTCCCATAAGCCTCCCGGATGTGGATAGCGCGAATAATCAAGGAACAGGAATCAAGTACTCGAGGTCCTACGGGACACAAGTGAGCAGGAAAAACCAAATAGCAGATATTGCTCACCGGTGCCACTTTCATTAGTTATCCCATTACTACTCAGGTTAAGTTGTTTAGGTACCTCGTTATCCATCAGACACTCATAAACCCTACACATGCTGTTCTACGACTCGCATGGCCCAAACAACTCCTGTAGTAGTGGCTCATGGGATGGGGAAACAAGCTTAGTGGGGTTCAAAAGTAAAGGCTATGCAATACTTGGGATTCAGTTTAATGCAATCGCGACTCAATGATGCAAGAATAAGATAGAGGCAATAGGTACTGTATGTATGCAAGCATGTGGTAGTGCTTGCCTGGCAACTCAGTTGAAGCGAGAGACGGATCTGGGTAGTGCTCCTGGTTCTCTTGATATATCCCCTGCTCAGTGTCTATTCGAAGAAGAACCAAACAAACAAGGGCCAACATAAATAAAGTGCGCAAGCATAGGAATAAAATGCGTCAAGCAAACAATCATGCCATGATGAATGATGCACAAGTTGCATGGCAATAATGTAGCATGGCATGGGTGAGGTGTTGAATACAAGATTAAACCATTTTATTGAGTTTTGGCCCCACTTTATTCTCATAATAGTTGCTGTATATTATATATTTATATGATGCATGCTGCAATTGAAGTCATGGATAGCATAAACAGAAAGGTCTCGTCGAGCTGATCATTTTAGACATATCATTTGGCAAATTCGGAGTTATAAAACAAAAGTTATTAATTTATTAAGGTCCGGGGGCATTTCTTGTAATTTTAATCAACTTGGAAAATTAAGTGTTCAAAACCTAATTTGAATGGCATATTTGAAATCCTCACATTTTTCTGATTCAAAAACATATGTTATATGTATAACTTGGGTTTGTAATTCAAAAGGTACTTAAAAACAGATTTGAATTTTGAATTTAAACATTTTCTAGAATCATTTTTATTAACAGATAAACAGGCAGACTTTTTATACTCAGCCAGAGCTAGCCCTAGGCGCTGACGGTGGGCCTCTCTGCTAACTGGGACACACGCGCGCGCAGATACTTCTGTCACCGCGAGATAACCCAGCCACAGAGGCCGACAGGTGGGGTCAGGGCCACAGGGGACCACGAGACAGAGGCGAGCGGGCCAGGGACTGACAGGTGGGGGCATGGGACCGCGGGTTGATAAGCCCAAACTCGAGGAGCCTATTTAGAAGATGGCCACAGCCACCGACTGTGGGCCTGGGCTGGTCCGCGGTTTGAGGGAAAACAAAAGAGAGGGGGTTTTATGGAAAAAGGCATCAGGGCCCTGTTCCTCTTCTCTGAATCCCCTGTCGCCAGGCACGCGCGCGACAGCGAACAGAGCGCTGCGGGGGGGCTCGAACCTGTGACCTCGGGCGCGCTAGCGGAGGCGGCTACCGCTGTGGTAGGGCTGGGGTGGTTGCAGGAAGGGGTGCAGGCGGCTAGATAGGCGTTGCGCGCCGCGGCAGCGAGTGGACAGACGCGGCGGCGGCGCACCGAGGGTGCTCGACGAACGGATCGGCGACGCCAGGAATCGACGGTGCAGGCGAGGTTGTCTGGAAGGGAAAGACGCTTACCGCGAGTGCGTCGGTGTGGCTGGTTCGGGCAGGAACGGTCGTGATCGACGGCGAGGCTGACGCACTGGCAGAGCTAGGGTTTCGTCGGCGGTGCTGGTGCTCCTCGGCCTGACGCTCTCCTCCTCCGTGGCTCCGTGTACCGGGTGAAGCAGCAGCTCTACACAGCTTCACCGACAACCTTAGCACCGCGCCCGCCGCCTGGATCGACGTCGACGAGAGGGAGCCGTCGGTGTCGGGGTAGATGGTGGTGGGGAGGAAGAAGGGAGGTGAGACAGGGCCTCGGGTGGATCTGGGGGGTGCAGGGTAGGCCGTGGGGAGGATAAGAACGGGGGAGGGAGGGCAGATGGCGTGGTGGAGGGGAAGGTGGCTTCGGCCACCTTTATCCCTCCCTCCATCACGTGCTCGGCATGGGCCAAGGCAGGGAGAGGCAGGTATACCTGGGGGAGGGGCTGCCAGGTGGGGTCGGCGAGTGCAAGGGGGCAGGGGCAGACTCGGTTATATGGGCCCCTAGGGCAGGGAGAGAAGAGAGGGAGAGAGGTAGGCTCGGGTAGGAGGTCTCGGGTAGGAGGGAGGGTGGCTCGGCTAGGGTTTGCTTAGATGGGGTAGGAGGGTAGCTGGGGTGAAGCCTGCGTGGCATCGAGGTAGGGAGAGGCCGAGAGAGAGAGGGGGAAGGCTTAGGGCTTAGAGGGAGAGAGGAAAAGTTTAGAGGGGGTAGGGTTTAGGGAGAGGATTAAATAAGAGGGAGGGGGTTAAAGAGAAAGGGTAGGGTATGGTGATTAGGGGGGTAGGTTTAAAGTTAGCTAGAGAGGTAGAGAGAGAGGGTAAGGTTGAGTGTTTGACAAGACAAAACAAGATCAAATTATCAAGGTCAAGCAAAGAGGGAGAGAGATGAGCTATGCAAGAAAACAAAAGAAATTCAAATGACAAGTAAAAAGGTGATGCTTGCATTGCTCTAGCTAGATCAAGCAAAAGGGAAGGAGAGAGTAAGATAAGATAAAAGACCCACTCCAAGGATTGCAAAATTATAAACCAGATGGCTTGGATGTGGTGGTTCTGCATGGCCCATGCAGATGCATTAAATGCTAGGTATTATCCTGTGAAAACAAAACAATATCTCATGGCATTTATTTATTTGCATCCTCCAAAGTTGGAGTAAGGGCCAAGCAAAGGGTTGGTAATGGATCCACCCAACCCACATGAGCTAGGTAAACTCAAATAAATGCCAGCTCATATTAATTGGGTGGTGGAAAAATATAAGGTGGTGAAGAAAGGTGGTGGAGTCAATAAAAGACATGCCCCCAACTCAACTTGGGCATTTGAACAATATATCAAGATCCAACTACAATATCAAGAGGCAACTATAAATAATAATGCATATGAGATAAGAACCAAAGCTCAAGGGTTTTTGTATGATGCTCAAAAGCAAGGTGGCATGATGACATGAGCATGATATGATGATGATGCAACAATTATATGTAGGAAGTAGCCATTTTATTACTAAACCAAGTAGCATTACAGATGTTAGACAACTGGGATGCTACAACTCTCCCCCACTAAACAGGAATCTCGCCCCGAGATTCTAGGAAGAAGAAGAAGACTCAAAGAGTGTAGGATAGTTGGCACGGAGTTCATCTTCACGCTCCCAAGTGGCTTCATCAACAGAATGGTGTGACCACTGCACCTTGCAGAACTTGATGGACTTGTTGCGAGTCCTTCTTTCTGCGGTCTCAAGGATTTTGGTGGGGTGTTCTTGATAAGACAGGTCTTCTTTGAGATCGATTAGCTCATGATCCACGGTCCTGCCGGGATCTTTGAAGCACTTCTTGAGCTGAGAGATGTGGAAAACATCATGGACTTTGAGTTTTTCCGGGAGCTCAAGGGCATAAGCAACTTCTCCTCTTCTTCCACGAATTTTGAAAGGACCGATGTATCTAGGAGCCAGCTTTCCTTTGATACCAAAACGGTGTGTGCCTTTCATGGGAGTGACACGAAGGTACACGAGATCACCAGGGGCATACACCATGTCCGTGTGCTTCCTGTCATAATTGCTCTTCTGGCGACTTTGAGCAATCTTCAGATTTTCAAGAATGATATGCACCTTCTCCTCCGCTTGAGTTACAATGTCAGGGCCAAACCATATTCTTTCTCCTGCACCTGACCAACCAATCGGAGTTCTGCACTTGCGACCATAGAGAGCCTCAAATGGTGCCATCTTCAGACTTTTCTGGAAGTTGTTGTTGTAAGAGAATTCAGCATAAGGAAGACATTCCTCCCACTTCATGCCAAAAGAGATGACGCAAGCACGAAGCATATCCTCCAGAATCTGATTGATCCTTTCCACTTGTCCTTGCGACTGAGGGTGGTAAGCTGTGCTGAAGTTCAACTTTGTTCCCAAAGCATTTTGGAAACTCTCCCAGAACTTGGAAGTGAAGATGCTACCACGGTCCGAACTGATCTCAAGCGGAACCCCATACAGAGAGACAATTCTGTTGATATAGAGCTCAGCCAACTGAATTCCAGAAATTGTTTCCTTGATGGGGAAGAAATGAGCCACTTTAGAAAGTCTGTCGATGACAACAAAGATTGCATTGTTGCCCTTCTGCGACCTTGGAAAACCAGTGATGAAGTCCATCTCTACTTTCTCCCATTTCCATTCCGGGGGTTTCAATGGTTGTAGAAGACCGAAAGGTTTCTGATGGACAGCTTTCACTCTGCGGCAGACATCACACTCCGAGACATACTTGGCACAATATCGTTTCAAACCAGGCCACCAATATTGTGTTTTCAAGTCCATGTACATCTTTGTGCTGCCAGGATGGATAGAAAGAACAGAATCGTGCGCCTCCTTGAGAACTTGCTCTCTCAAACCCGGGTAGTTCGGAACAAACATCCGGTGTTCAAAGAAAAGCGTGCCTTGATCATCGACGTGGAAGGACTCATACTTCGGGAGCTGAAGTTTGGAGATGATCTTTCTGGTGTGCGGATCACCAAGCTGACGAGAGCGAATCTTTTCTTCCAAGAGAGGAGTATCCAGAAGGTTCAGGAGATGCCCTTGTTCCACAATTTCCAGGTTGAGCTGACGGAATTCCTCGCACAAGAGAGGCTGCTGCTCTTCCATCATGAGGTTGTTGACATAAGCTTTGTGGCTGAGAGCATCGACCATGACATTAGCTTTGCCCGGAGTGTAGTTGATGGTCAAATCAAAATCATTGATTGCTTCAATCCATCTCCTCTGCCGAAGGTTGAGATCAGGCTGAGTGAAGATATACTTCAAACTTTTGTGGTCAGAAAAGATCTCACAACGGTTGCCAAGCAAGTAGTGCCTCCATAGCTTCAAAGCAAAGACAACTGCTGCTAGCTCGAGGTCATGTGTGGGATAGTTGATCTCATGCGTCTTCAACTGTCGAGAGGCATAAGCAACAACTTGTTTCTCTTGCATAAGGACCGCACCCAATCCTTGCAAAGAGGCGTCACAGAATATCTGGAAAGGCTTAGATGTATCCGGAGGAACCAAGACTGGTGTGGAAGTGAGCTTCTCTTTGAGTGTCTCGAAGCTTGCTTGACAGGCAGGAGTCCAAAGGTATTTCTTGCCTTTCTTGAGGAGATCGGTAAGAGGCTTCGCTATCTTCGAAAAGTTCTGAACAAAGCGACGGCAATAACTAGCCAAACCGAGGAAACTCCGCACTTCTTTGACATTAACAGGAGGAAGCCATTCAACAATTGTCTTCACAGTTTTCGGGTTGACTGCAATGCCCTTGGCAGAGATAACGTGACCAAGATAGGTTACTTCAGGCAGCCAAAACTCACACTTTGAGAACTTTGCATACAAGCGGTTCTCACGAAGCTTGTTTAGGACACAACGAAGGTGTTCTTCATGCTCTTCCTTGGACTTAGAATAGACCAGGATGTCATCCAGATAGACCACAACGAACTTATCAAGGTACTCCATGAAAACTGAGTTCATAAGCCTCGAGAAGGTAGCAGGTGCGTTGGTGAGGCCGAAAGACATGACCGTGTACTCATACAGGCCATAGCGGGTGGTGAAAGCTGTTTTGGGCACATCTTCCTTGCGAATCTTGATTTGGTGATAACCACTTCTTAAGTCAAGCTTAGAGAACACCACAGCTCCAGCTAGCTGATCGAAGAGATCATTAATCCGCGGAAGGGGATATTTGGTCTTGATGGTTTTAGCATTGAGAGCCCGATAGTCAACACAAAGTCTATCAGTCCTGTCACGCTTCTTCACAAAGATTGTTGGGCTACCCCAAGAAGAAGTACTGTGTTGAATGAAACCCAACTTCTCTTGTTCATCAAGCTGTCGTTTGAGTTCAGCCAACTCAGAAGGACCCATTTTATAAGGCCGCTTGGAGATAGGAGCCGTTCCAGGTTCAAGCTCAATTACAAACTCAACCTCACGATCCGGAGGCATACCCGGCAACTCTTCAGGAAAGACATCTGGGAACTCACAGACCACCGGTACACTCTGAATAGCTTCCATAGCATCATCATTCAGAGCCGCCAAAGAGAAAAGCTGGACAGCAGGAGTCAAACTTGGAGAAAAGACTATATGGCCTTCAGGAATCTTCAGAGAAACCGAGCGTTCAGCACAAGGTGGCATGATGACATGAGTATGATATGATGATGATGCAACAATTATATGTAGGAAGTAGCCATTTTATTACTAAACCAAGTAGCATTACAGATGATAGACAACTGGGATGCTACAGTCACCCCGGATCCTTTTGTGTCACCCGGCATCGCCCTTCTCTTTTGACGTGCTTTACCATGGTCCCTCCTGAACCTCACTCGGAAAGGTGCCACTCGTCCTATCTTACTCGGCTCTTCCTCGTGAGACTCGACTCATGGGTTCCTGCAAGATTAACATATATGTCTCATACGGGCCGACATAATTTCTATGTCGGCCGCACGCGACTATTCTACCCAGCCGTACTTACTCGGCCTGGTTCTTTCTTTACTCGGCGCAAGCCAAGCTGGGCAATTTTTTACCCTTCATGACCCTATCGGGGGTTATTCCCCCGACATTAGTCCCCGAAGCTGGTGAGGTCTAGCAGTTCTAGCTGTTAGGCGTCTCTAGGTTCCTTTAATGTGATTGGAACTTATCTTTCTGCCAGCATTTACTGCTTAAGACGCACTGTTTGGCATAACCTCGATATTCGCCGAGTCTACTCTGCTAGTTCTGAGTCTCATGTTTGACTTTTTGGCCCATTTTTTCCTCGTGCCGAGTCATTTTGGCCAATTCCGAGTCATTTTCGGCGTGCTTCAGTCACTGACAGCTGGTAATCATGGTGACTTGCCTCAAATTCTGTCTCAAATCCTGACCGCACATTGACGATGACGTAGTTATTCCCCGTCACTGTGGCAGTCCCATCGCTCATCGCCTCGTGTCTTGCACAGTGTGACGTGGCAGTGGATTTATTGTGTATTTCCTACACGTGGCGTTTTCTGATTGGCTTACTCGGCCGTATACACGACCACACGTTGGCCGCACGGCGTTGGGGAATCCCCCGATTGGGGTTTTTACTCCCCTTAAGTAGGGGTGAGGGGAACTTAACTTCCCTCGCTCGTTCAGTTTCCCCCTTGCCTTCTTCTTCTACGTTACGCCTCCAAAATCCCAACTTCCCCATTGCAGTTCTTCTTGTTCAGAGTTTCTCCTCTGCGATTGCTCCTTTCCCCATCATATTCCGCTATGGGTCCTTGCTCCTCTAAGCCTCTTCCAACGGCAGAAGAGACTGAATCCAAGGAGGTCAGGGACGCTCGCGATGTTGTCGAGGGAGCCGAAGAACAAGAGGTCACCGCCGGCGAGTGCGATAGCTGGGAGGACTCGGAGGTCTCCGCGGAGGAGGTCGAGTGGATGCGTTCCACCAGGCGCATCCCACTCGAAGTGGATTGCCGCCTCCCTGCCGGTGAGATTTCCCCCGAACCTGAGGCCAATGAGAGGGTGGTTTTTCTCTCCCACTTTGAGCGTGCCTTCGCCTTGCCCGTGAGCAATTTATTTGTTTCCTTTCTTTCCACTTTCCATCTTCAGACCCATCACTTGCCTGCCAATGCCATTGGCTCCCTCACTTGTTTTATTTCTGCTTGCGAGGCCTACCTTGGCATTTGGCCTACAGTTCTTTTATGGGCCAAATATTTTAATTTTAGGATCCAAGTAGTTCCCCAGCCCGTTTCTCCCCTTGCCGAGGAAAGGCCAACCAGGTGTGGTGCCGCTAGCATCATGCCTAGGAGAGAATCAATCTTTCCTCGGGTTACTAGCTTAGACTCTTGCAAGAAGTGGCATAAGACTTTCTTCTATGTCAAAAAGCAGCGGGGCCACCGATTACATCCGGCTCCCCCTTTCTCGGATGAGGTCCCCAGCAAAGAGTACTGGAAGCTTGACCCGCGTGACAAGAATGCTGCGGTGAATGAGGCCAACGTAATTCTGGAGAGGTTGCTGTCGCCAGATGAGAACTTCCATCTCGCCGATACGGATCTCGTGTGTGCTTTCATTGCATGTCGGGTCAGCCCCCTCCAAGCTAGGAGCCACAAGATGTGCTTCATGAGTGGCACGCAGGACCCCACTCGGCACTCCACGATGGAGCTCACCCATGACTCTGTGTCTCGCCGGGTCAGCTCGATCTTCAAGCTGACTTTGGCGGAGGATTGAGCTTGGAGCTGCCCTCCATTTAGCCGGGGTAGGCCTGTCCCCTGGGTAAGTTTCTGAATCTCTTTCTATCTGACATAGCTTTTCTTATGTTCATCTGGCGTCTCGTTTGTTCTCTATTCTTATTCTGTTTATCTTTCGCAGAATCTTGTTCACCAGGTTGATGACAGTACTGTCCCCCTAGTGCTTATAACGAGGACCGCTCCGACTCCGTCGAGGTCGAGTTCGATCTGGAGTGCTTCATGCCTATTCCGAATGCAGCCGCCGCTTCAACTCCGGGTAAGACCCACACTCGAAACCCCTTACGAGATTTGTCTGACGATGAAGATGATGATGATTGTGAGATTCTCGAGGTACTTGCTTTTTGACCTTAGCCCTCTAACTTATTCGAGTGAGCCTGTCATTTACTTATGCAGCTGGCCAGGTACATGACACTCCCCCTCTCGCTGTGGGCGGAGTCGGCAAAATCCCTGTCGCCAAGCCAGGTAAGCGGCGCAGAGCCTCCTCCAGCGCCCAGCCCACCAAGAAGCGCAAGGTTACTCCTGCTGCTCCTGCTGCTGCCACGCTGACTGAGACTCGCAAAGCAGCTAGGCGCCGGGTCACCCGTCGCATGCCACGCGACCCGACCGTTTCCGGGTAAGCTTTTGTTGTTTGTTTACTTTCCATTTTTCCTTTCCTGTTTTTTAATTGTTTTCTTATAAACATTCCTTGTTGTTTTTAGTGTTGTGCCTTTGTCAGTCAGCCAAGCTGTTCCTAGCATGGCCTCGCTGCTAAGGTCTGCTCCTCCTCCTCCTGTTGATTCCATGGTGCAGAGTCCCGTCCGAGTTGCCGTTCCCACTACTGAGGCTCACGCTTCTCAGTGTCACACAGACCCGATGGCACACCCGTCGGAGGAGATTCGGCCTAGCTCTTCTGCTGCACCTCATGAACAACTTCCTGATCTTGGTGCTGGCAGTACTGGCGTCGAGAAGACCTTCGCCACCAGTTCTCCTGCTACCAGCCGACAAGTTGGTCCTCATGAACAACTTCCTGATCTTAGTGCTAGCAACATTGCTGAGCCCGCTCAGTCGGCTCCTATCTTGTCCCCTGCCAGACCTGGTCACTCTCCTCCTATGTCAAAGAACCAGACCCGGCCTTCTGTTTCAGGTCCGGCTCGCACTTCATCCGGCAAGCCCACGTCTACCAAATATATGACCTTGGTCCATGCCCCAGGCACCACACCCCATATCCGACCCACGACACCAACAAGGGCACTCGCTCAAGCGGGTAAGTTGGGCGGATCTGTAGCTGCCGGAACAGGTGGCAGTTCCAAAGTTGTTACCCTGCATACCAGTGTTGCCGCTACCCACGCCAACGTGGGAACTACCCCGAAGAAGGGGCAAGTTCTTACTCGGACGCTTAGCGGGAAAGGCCTCGGTGCTGCAGAATGCTATGTCGTTGCCTGGAATGCAGCCGGCGAGCAAGAGGTCAGCTCCAACGCTGGGAAGAAGATGAAGTTGGGCCCCAAGGCCATTTCCGATAACTCAGCAGGCCATTGCCTTGATGGCCCGCGCAGATGAAGTGAACGAGGTACGCAATCTTCTTTACTCTTTTGTGTATTGAGTATTTTTGTTATACATTATCCCTAGTCCCCGAGGTTACTGCCGAATGAGAAACGTATTCGGCTGTAAGCTCTAAGCAATAACTTAACCTTTATTTCCTCATGCCAAATTCACATGTTCGATTTTCGATCCCTAGTCCCCGAGGTTACTGCCGAATGATAAACTTATTCGGCTGTAAGCTCTAAGATAGGATTCATTCCCTTATCCGGCTATAAGCTTGATCTCACAATTGCTGACTGTCTTTTTTCTTTGTGCAGCTTACGCATAATGAGCGCACCAAGGTGCACCATGCTCTCCTCCTTGAGTATCACAAATTGGAGCTCGCTCACCAGAAACTGCAATCTGAGGCTAAAGTCCAAGGTAATTTTCTGACTCGTCCCACTCTTATTCGGCGTACTTTCCTTGCTTGTCTTTGCTTATTTTCTTTCCTTGTCTTTTTACAGCTTCTGCCCAATCCACTATTGACACCCTGCATCTACAAATCAGCAATGCCGCAAGTAAGTTCTTAGCAACTTCTCTATTTACGCTCATCCCTCTCCTTTGCTTTTGTTGCCGCTGACGGGTTATATGCTCCGAATAAGCAGAGAAGCACCGGATCGAGCTCCAGAAGGAGCGAGACGAGGTAACTCGGTTGAAGAAGGCCATGGCGGATATGGAGCAGAAGCATCAGGCTGAGGTGAAGGGGCTGAGGGAGGAGCTTGCCGATAAAGATGGCCAGCATGCCGCCAGTGCCGAGAAAACCAAGGAGCTGCTCAAGGAGACCGAGCCGGCGGTTGAGTCGGCTCATTTGGATCTAGACGCTCTTCAAGCCAAGGCCTTGGCTCCATCAACTCTTTCCTCGGTAGTGAGTCCTTACCCTTTTCGTTGTGCTCATTCCTTTGTTTGCTTT
The DNA here is from genome assembly GCA_910589765.1 of Avena atlantica. Classification (NCBI taxonomy): domain Eukaryota; kingdom Viridiplantae; phylum Streptophyta; class Magnoliopsida; order Poales; family Poaceae; genus Avena; species Avena atlantica. The sequence goes on along the minus strand of OU342738.1, from coordinate 197,128,327 downwards.
TTTGTTGTTTTGCTAATGTTCCTTTGATTTTGCAGAGAATTTTCCTGAGGCTGATATGTTTTGAAATGGATCGTATGGGCACCTAGAGGGGGGGGGGTGAATAGGTGCTAATCAATTTTAATATACTTTTTCAATTTTAGGCTTGACACAAAGTAAATTCTCTAGATATGCAACTACGAGAATTTCCCTATATGTAAACCTAACTACTAAGCACGTAAAAGAGGAGCGAGGAAACCGTAGTGGAGCACGCGGAGACACAGGGATTTGTTTTACCGCAGTTCCTTCCTTGTTAAGGGAAGTACATCTGCGTTGGAGGGGTGGGCAGTTCTAAGACCACCACGCCACAATAGGCCTCACCCTATTCTCCGATGGATCTCGCCACGAGAGGCCTGATCCACCTTCTCCACTATTGGATCCCTTCGAGGCGGGAACCGGTGCCTTTTACAATACTATCGGGGCACACACCCACAACCGAATTGGGGGCTCCCGGGATGACAACAAGCTGTCACAAAAATAAGGTTTATCAATATAAACGAAAACAAGGATCTAGATCTTTGCAAGAAATACTAGATCGGAGGTTCTCCAAATGAATGGAGAGGAGATGAAGCGCTTGATTGCTGATGATGAAGATCGAGTTCTCCTCCTTCGATTCCCAAAGGGATGGGGCCTTTGGGTGGATCTTGGTGGAGCACTCTTGTATGAAGTTTTGAGATCTGATCTGTTCTTTTTCGAGTTGAATCAAGAAGTCTGGCAGGAGGGGGATGGCTGGCTTAAATACCCCCTCCCCAGATCTGGCCGTTGCCCAACTTTGGGGGCGGATTATCCGCCCCCCACTTGGGGCGGATTATCCGCCCCCTGGGAAAATTCCGCCCCAAGGGCGGATTCTCCGGGGGAAACTCCGCCCCCTCTCTAGGGCTTGCGCCTTGGTGAAGCTTGGAGAAAAACTTGGGGGGCGGATAATCCGGCCCCCCTGAGGGGCGGATTATCTGGCGAGGCCGGAAAGTCCGGCCGAAACTCCGCCCCCTCTCTGGGGCTTGCGCCTTGGCGATGAGCAGGAGGGGCGGATTATCCGCCCCCCTGAGGGGCGGATTATCTGGCGGGGACGGAAAGTCCGGCCAAAATTCTGCCCCCCCTTCTGGGGCTTGCGCTTGCTTGGGCAGAGGGAGGGGCGGATTATCCGCCCCTGGTGGGGCCGGATTATCCGCCCCCAAAGGCAGAGTTCTGAGCTGCAACACTTCAACATACATTAAAAGATCCTTGGTATTGTTATCTAACACACAAAACACTAGGGATTAAGAAATGTTCTTTCAATCTCCCCCTTTTTGGTGTTAGATGACAATACTAGGATTTGCAATGAAACCGGCAAGTGCCACCTTAGATAATGAAAGACGCTCCCCCTAGATGTGTGCATATTTAAGATTTGCATTTGAATACAAATACACACACTAGGTAGAACACTACTTTAAGGTTTGGTGAAAGAAAGTCATACCACCGGAATATATAGCCAAGGCATACATAGATAATCCCATGAATCCATATGTCATCAAATATGCTCCATAATTCCAGAATTCCATGGGGTCCATGATAGATAAATCCAGAAATCCATGAATACCAAACTTAGTACCAAACTGTGGAGTACGACATAGTCTTACACAAACAACCACAAATAGCAAACAAGTTCACGCTAGAAAAGGCACAAGCAAGCAAATGAAAAACGACTAAAATCGAAAAAGCTTGTGCCCGACCCTTGCAAATCCACGAGACCTAATAGAACTAGTTCTCCCCCTTTGGCATCGATACGCCAAAAAGGAAGAAACAAACTGAGATGGTACTACGCACCCAAATTTGCAAGAATCAAATCAATCAAAAGCCAAATTTGAGTGTGTTTTCCATAAGAACAAAAGGTATGCAAGAAAATCCAACGAGACCCATGAAAAACCAACTCTTCTCGAGGAAGAGGGCGGTGGCCGAAGCCACCATGTTGGAGCGCATGGCATGACACCGCGAAGATGTATCTTGAGTTTAAAACCAATGCTCATCGATGACCCACATATCACAAAATGATATTAAGGGAAATGATTTGACTTGCTTTCGGCATTATGGGGGGAGGGTTGGCCCAATAAATTAGGACCACACTCCCCCTATGTCTATGCCCGCATCTAAACCAAATACATGAATAAGAGCAAGTGAGTGTGCAAGAATAGTCAAGCCAAGCTCCTTGAATCTACGATATTTAGCTCATTCCGCAAATAACAAAATCTTGCTTCATCGAGGGGCTTCGTGAAAATATCAGCAAGTTGGTTCTTCGTGCTCACAAAGGAAAGAGCAATATCTCCACGAGCAACATGATCCCGAATAAAGTGGTTGCGAATCTCTATATGTTTTGTTCTTGTATGCTGCACAGGATTGTAAGCAATTTTGATAGCACTTTCATTGTCGCATAAAAGAGGCACTTTGTCACAATTGACACCATATTCCATTAAAGTTTGCCTCATCCATAACAATTGAGTACAAGCACTTGCAGCAGCAACATATTCAGCTTCGGCGGTTGAGAGTGAAATACAATTCTGTTTCTTTGATGACCAACACACTAGAGACCTGCCCAAGAATTGGCATGCACCAGAGGTTGATTTCCTATCATCTTTGTCACCAGCCCAATCTGAATCGGTGTAACCACACAGAGAGAAACTTGAACCCTTGGGATACCATAACCCAAAATTTGGGGAATGAACCAAATATCGGAAGATTCGCTTGACCGCCACTAAGTGGCTTTCTTTAGGAGCGGCTTGGTACCTTGCACACACTCCTACACTTAACACGATATCGGGCCTAGATGCGCAGAGGTAAAGAAGAGAGCCGATCATGGATCGGTATACCTTTTGATCCACATCTTTACCCTTGGGATTGAGCTCAAGATGACACTTTGTTTGCATTGGGGTAGCAACGCCATTGAGATCCGTCATCTTGAACCTTTTGAGCATGTCTTGGATGTACTTAGCTTGATTAATAAAGGTTCCCTCTCTAAGTTGTTTTATTTCAAATCCGAGAAAAAAACGTAGCTCACCCATCATGGACATCTCAAACATGTCAGTCATAAGCTTTGAAAATTCATCGTTAAAAGCTTGGTTAGTAGAGCCAAAAATAATGTCATCTACATAAAGTTGGCATACAAAAAGCTCCCCATTGACCTTCTTAGTAAAAAGAGTGGGATCGATTTGCCCAACTTCGAATCCACGGTTTAGCAAAAGCTCTTTAAGGTGCTCATACCACGCACGTGGGGCTTGTTTAAGGCCATAGAGCGCCTTATCGAGTTTGTAAACATGGTTCGGAAATTTGGGGTCCTCAAACCCCGGGGGCTGCTTGACGTATACTAACTCATGTAGAGGGCCATTAAGGAAAGCGCTCTTAACATCCATTTGTTGTAACTTAAAATTATGATGGGCTGCATATGCAAGAAGGATACGGATAGACTCAAGGCGAGCTACAGGAGCGTAGGTCTCGCCAAAATCAATTCCTTCTACTTGAGAGAATCCTTGAGCCACGAGTCGTGCTTTATTCCTCACAACAATGCCATTTTCATCCTGTTTGTTCTTGAAGATCCACTTGGTGCCGATAACATTGCGGCAATCCTTTGGCTTTTCTACGAGCTTCCAAACTTTGTTGCGTTCGAAGTTGTTTAATTCTTCATGCATTGCAACAACCCAATCGGGGTCTTCAAGAGCATCGAAAACCTTCTTTGGTTCAACCATGGAAATGTGAGCTTGATGATCACAGAAGCTAGCAAGCTCTCTTCGAGTGGATACCCTTCGTCGTAGATCACCAACTACCTTGTCAAGAGTGTGACCTCTTAGTTCAAGGTTGCGATCCGCACGAGCCTTGCGACGAGCCTCAATATCCTTATTGTTTCTTGAAGGAGTGGATTCAATTGTTGTATCCTTGTCTTGATTACTGCATTGCCCTTGATCTTGGTCACCAGTACTGCCAGAAGATTGTTGATGAGCATTTTCTTCAGGCCCGGATAATCCGCCCCTTGGAGGGGCCGGACTATCCGGCCTGGGGGGTGAAGTACCAGAACCATCTTCCTGAGAAAGCCTGACTGGAGTTGGAGAGCCATGGCCGGATAATCCGCCCCTGGGGGCCGGAGAATCCGGCCTGGGAGCTTCAGAGGTGTTGATTTCTCCTTCGTATCCCCTGGTACAAGTTGGAGTGCCAGGGGCGGATTGTCCGCCCCTTGGATGGGGCGGATAATCCGGCCTGGGACTACCATCTTGTCCAGGAGACTGATGATCTTCAGCAGGTTGCGGTGTTGGTGCAGAGTTTTCTCCAACAGTAGGAGCTTGTTGATCTTGTGAAGATGAGGGCACCACTTGAGTGGAGCATTGTCCTTCCCGATCCGCCACAAGGGGTTCCTCAATGGGGCGGAAAAATCCCACGCCCATTCTTCTTATGGCATCTTGGGGTATTTCAACATCTGCATCACAAACATCAACTTGCCCTACAAAGGAGCCGTTATTTTCATCGAACTCCACACTACAAGATTCTACAACAATCCCAGTGAGCTTGTTGTAGACTCTATAAGTGTGGGATTCGGCACCGTAACCAACAAAAATGCCTTCTAAAGCCTTGGATTCAAATTTTGACAAACGGACACCTTTAATAAGAAAGAAACACTTACACCCGAATACCCTGAAGTATGAGATGTTGGGTTTGTTGCCGGTAAGTATTTCATATGGGGTCTTGTCCAAGATCTTCCGAAGGTAAAGCCGGTTTGATGAGTGACAAGCGGTTGATATAGCTTCAGCCCAAAAATTATAAGGAGACTTAAATTCAGCTAGCATAGATCTTGCCATATCCATCAAAGTTCGGTTCTTCCTCTCGGCTACACCATTTTGTTGAGGGGTGTACGCAGCGGAATATTGGTGTCTAATCCCCTCTTCGCTGAGAAACTCGTTTAAAGTGTAGTTCTTGAATTCAGTGCCGTTGTCACTTCTAATTGCCAAGATGGGAACATTGTGTTGACGTTGAACTTCATTGGCAAAGTCGATGACAGTTTGTTGAGTCTCACTTTTCAGCTTGAAGAAATATACCCATGTATATCTTGAGTAATCATCGACGATGACCAAGCAATATTTCTTCCCACCAAGACTTGCATGAGAAGGCGGTCCAAATAAATCCACATGGAGTAATTCCAAGATCCTCTTCGATGACACAATAGTCTTCCTCTTGTGGGGAGAATCATGCATTTTTCCTTCAACACAGGCCCTGCAAACACGGTCTTTGGCAAAAGAGACATTGTCTTTTAGTCCAAGAATGTGGCCACCCTTTTGGAGACTTTGCAAAGTTCTCATGTTGACATGGGCTAAACGGCGATGCCATAGCCAGCCCACATCGGCCTTTCCGAATAGACACATCGGACCCGAAGTGGTTTTCCCCGAGAAGTCCACCACATACAGGTCATTTTCGACGTATCCAACGAAAGCGACCTTTAGAGACTTGCTCCATAAGAGTACCACCAAATCATCATCGATAAAGACAGCAAAACCCATCTTGCCAAGGGCACGAACAGAATGAAGATTGTAGCCAAGGGTCTCAACAAGCATGACGTCCACGAGAGAGATATCGTGGGCAACCACAACCTTGCCAAGACCCAATACCTGAGATTTAGACTTATCACCATAGGAGACTGTGATATTATCAAGATTTGGACGCATCTCCGTGATGATCTCCTTGCTTCCGGTCATATGACTAGTGCAGCCACTATCCAGCACCCATTTCGACCCACCGGAAGCATAGCCCTGCAAGAAAATTACTTCTTGGTTTTAGGTACCCATTTTTCAATGGGTCCCTTCATGTTAGTAACAAGGGTCTTTGGGACCCAAATATACCAAGCAATATATTCATCAAAAGGACCAACATAATAAGCATAAACATCGCCATAATCATCACAAAAGAGTTCATAATTCGGATTGTGAGAACCTGCAAAACCAATATTATTAGTCTTGTCTTTTGTGACAACCTTCTCAGCCGTGCTTGTCTTTAATTGCACATTCTTGGTCTTGTTCTTCTTGGTTTTCTTCTTCTTGGACTTGGTGACATATCCAAGTCCCTCTCTACCATGATTTGACCTTTGCTTGTCAAGGACTTCATCAAGCACACCTTTGTCCTTTGTAGTGATGTCCTTGATCACTCCTTTTTCCACATTAGCATTTTTCTTGTTACTATATGTTGAGTTGGACGAGATAGGAGTATCATATATGGTCAATCGACTTTGAAGCTGATCATGTGACTCATTGAGGATAGAGAACTCGTTTTTCAACGCCTTGTGAGCATTGTCAAGTTTCTCCAATTCCTCGGAGAGTCTATCATGAGCAGCCCCAAAGTCAATCCTTTCCTTCTTTAACTTCTTTGCCTTGGTGACCGCATTGTCACGTTCCTTAACGAGTTTAGTCACAATTTCTTCATGTGACTCTTCCATAGACTCAAGCCTCTCTTCAAGAGAGACCCGAGCTTCTTCTTCTTCTTCAAGAGCATTTTTTAGGTTCCATTGCATCCTCACTTTCAATTCTGCCCTTTTCTTCGAGGAGAGCTTCGTTTTGGGCCAACTGATCCATAAGAGCCTCAAAACGAACTTTGTGCTCACCTTGCAAGTTAGTATAGAAATAATCCAAGGCAATAATCTCTTCTTTAACCTTAAGACTAGCAGGATCATCCATGTCTATCATAGCCTTGGGAAAGGAAGAGTTAGAAGAAGTTACCTCGGAGCTTCTTGCCATGAGACAAGTAGGATTCTTGTTGATGATGTTTTCGTTTGGAGAGTCGAAGAGTGATGTTGATGTAGATGTGGTGGCTATAGCAGCCACCTCTTGAGAGCTATCGTCCTCGTCCTCATCTTCACTCCCCGATGAATATTCTTCTTGAGCCACTAGAACAATCTTTGGTTGCTTCTTGAAAGGAGCATTTTTCTTTACAAACTGTTTCTTACGTGGAGCTTTTGATTTGTCCTTGAAAATGAGTCTTCCTCCATTATCCTCTCTACTTTGATATGGACACTCAGCTACGAAGTGCAACCGGTCACCACAATTAAAGCAAGTTCTCAGCTTGGGACCATTTACTTTTCTTCCATAGGCTCCACTTTTGCGATCTAGTTCAGCTTTAGCCTTGGCTGGATCTTTCCAAAATTTTCTTGCATAAAGAGCCAAGTATTGTCCGTGGATCCTTTTTATATCTTTGGGACAGTCCAGGCCTTCTACCGCATATTCATCATGATCAACCACACTAGTCTTCAAAGCCATGTTTACCCCCTTTTGCATCCCCATAGCTCGAGCACGAGCATCTTCGGCATTCTTAGCAGCCACTTTGAATGCGGCCATTTCTTGCATTACCTCATTGGATGACATGAGGTGATAATTATGCCTACCTTGGAGACTTTTCAAATCTGTGGGTTCAAATGGCATAAGAGCACTGACATACTTGCGCTTGATCCAAGCATCATCAACATAAGCCGCGCCGTGGTTTCTGAAGGTAGTAGCTATTGCCTTGAGCCTCCTATACATGTCCTCGTGGTCTTCTCCATCCAGCATATAAAATCCTTCAGCTTCATTGCTCAAGGCATCATATCTATTCCTTCTCATACTTTCATTCCCGATGAAGACCTCGGTGAGAGCATCCCAAGCTTCTTTAGCTGTGCTAAGATGCTGAATGTGTGGCATGTCTTTATCTCCCACACCAAGCTGTATCATGTGTAGGGCCGTAGCATTGAGTTGGCTATCGACCACTTCTCTCCTTGTGAGATTGTTAGGATTTCCAACGTGAAGACCATTTTCGATGATCTTCCACAACTCTATGGAGGAACTGCACACATGAGATTTCATCAAAAATTGCCATTGAGAGAAAGTAGAAGCTGACAGTTTGGGTGGATCACCCCTATTATGTATATGTGGGTGAGGAATAGGCGGATCAGGGGAATACACATGAGAAACCTCATTGTATCCATCCTTACCGCTATCCTTTTTCGAGGAGGAGCTCTTACTTGTATCATCACCTACCACTTCGTTATCTTTGGAAACAGTTTTACCCGTTTCCTTGGATTGCGGAGTGGTATCCTCAGAGTTAGATGGAGGTGATGCTGCGGATGTGGAGAGACGCATTATCAATTGACGCATCTCTTCCATCTTAGCCTCCATAGAACTCACCAAGGTTGTTTCCAACGTCTTGAGATCGTTCATGGTGACTACCTCCGGAGCATCACTCCCATCTCCCTTGGAACCCATACTTCTCTTAGGCTGTTAAGCCCGAAATAAGAGCCGAGGCTCTCATACCAATTGAAATGGATCGTATGGGCACCTAGAGGGGGGGTGAATAGGTGCTAATCAATTTTAATATACTTTTTCAATTTTAGGCTTGACACAAAGTAAATTCTCTAGATATGCAACTACGAGAATTTCCCTATATGTAAACCTAACTACTAAGCACGTAAAAGAGGAGCGAGGAAACCGTAGTGGAGCACGCGGAGACACAGGGATTTGTTTTACCGCAGTTCCTTCCTTGTTAAGGGAAGTACATCTGCGTTGGAGGGGTGGGCGGTTCTAAGACCACCACGCCACAATAGGCCTCACCCTATTCTCCGATGGATCTCGCCACGAGAGGCCTGATCCACCTTCTCCACTATTGGATCCCTTCGAGGCGGGAACCGGTGCCTTTTACAATACTATCGGGGCACACACCCACAACCGAATTGGGGGCTCCCGGGATGACAACAAGCTGTCACAAAAACAAGGTTTATCAATATAAACGAAAACAAGGATCTAGATCTTTGCAAGAAATACTAGATCGGAGGTTCTCCAAATGAATGGAGAGGAGATGAAGCGCTTGATTGCTGATGATGAAGATCGAGTTCTCCTCCTTCGATTCCCAAAGGGATGGGGCCTTTGGGTGGATCTTGGTGGAGCACTCTTGTATGAAGTTTTGAGATCTGATCTGTTCTTTTTCGAGTTGAATCAAGAAGTCTGGCAGGAGGGGGATGGCTGGCTTAAATACCCCCTCCCCAGATCTGGCCGTTGCCCAACTTTGGGGGCGGATTATCCGCCCCCCACTTGGGGCGGATTATCCGCCCCCTGGGAAAATTCCGCACCAAGGGCGGATTCTCCGGGGGAAACTCCGCCCCCTCTCTGGGGCTTGCGCCTTGGTGAAGCTTGGAGAAAAACTTGGGGGGCGGATAATCCGGCCCCCCTGAGGGGCGGATTATCCGGCGAGGCCGGAAAGTCTGGCCGAAACTCCGCCCCCTCTCTGGGGCTTGCGCCTTGGTGATGAGCAGGAGGGGCGGATTATCCGCCCCCCTGAGGGGCGGATTATCCGGCGGGGACGGAAAGTCTGGCCAAAATTCCGCCCCCCTTCTGGGGCTTGCGCTTGCTTGGGCAGAGGGAGTCCGCCCCTGGTGGGGCCGGATTATCCGCCCCCAAAGGCAGAGTTCTGAGCTGCAACACTTCAACATACATTAAAAGATCCTTGGTATTGTTATCTAACACACAAAACACTAGGGATTAAGAAATGTTCTTTCATGTTTGCTATACGGGCCATGAAAATAGTACGAGACGAATCTGGCGCTCCAGCTGATGGCGAGGTCAGTATTGACGAGCATCTTGAAGCATTGTCAGAGCACATCAAGACCCTCAAGTCATGTGGTGTGGACTTACTCAAATCAGCGATCCATGCATTCCGAATGCTCTGGCAGAATGAAATGCACCCACACTCATCGAGCCTCTGGCTGATAGTCTGCTTCTTACCGAAGACAGGTTGGATCAATGGCGCGAGTCGGCCGGCCGAGATGCAGCGGACAAAGCCCTCTCCTTCGTGCTTTCCTGGTACGAGGACATCAACCTTGATGTTCTTGAACGCATTAGGGCTGAAGGCAAGTGGCTCCACGATCCTGAGCTGATCAAGAAACGCCAGGAGCGAGCCTATGCCATGATCGAGTATGCCTTTGGGTATGCTTAGTATGATGGGCCCAGCTTCCTTGATCTTGGGGAGCCTCTTGCCGAAGTTGCTGATGATGAAGGTGAGGATAGCGAAGCCACCGAGTCAGATGGACCTGTAGACTCGGCCGCGGATGCTCCTGACTCGGCAGACTCTCCCGAAGATGCTCCTAGTTCCATCCCCAAAGATACACCTCCCAGCCCAGCTACTTCTTAGGTTGGTTGCAAAAAACACTCGAATTTCATGAGATCCCCGGTATGCCGGGTGCAGATGTATGATATAGTGCACTTATTTTGGGTGTGCGCCTTGTGATAAGGCTTAAAGTTTTATCTAGCTTTGAATGCAAATTATCCAGGGGAAAGTCCCCGAGCTTCATTTTGTCGTTTACCCTTTTCCTTGAATTTGGCTCTTGTCTACCTTTTTTGGTGTTCGACATTAGAGTCTCAAAGTTCTAAGGATTGAGTTAGTGGGTATGAAACTAGAGCACTTGACTTTGGATCATTCGGCATAGAAAGTGACATAACCTGCAATGATTTATTTTTTCCGAGTAAACATTACTTGTTCCGAGATAAGTGTTAGGTGTCAACGCCAGTCGACATAGAATAGTTTAAAGGATAAACATAAGGGGTAGTCCCCGAGTCAGTTTTTCGAATCGTACCATTTTATTATCAACACATAGCCGGCATAAGCGTCCGACATATGAGAGTTTGGGTGATACATACACTGCTTCTCCTAAGTGTAGAAGGGGCGAAGTAGTGCCACATTCCATGGCCTTTTGGTCTCATCACCTCATCTGTCCGCCTTGTTCTTTTGTGCTTCACGAGCATCTATTAGATAATATGAGTCATTGTGCAGTGCTTTGCTTACAATGAATGGTCCTTCCCATGGGGGTGATAGATTATGCATTCCAGCTGTGTGCTGCACTAGTCTGAGCACCATATCCCCTTCTCGGAAAACACGAGGTTGAACTTTCCGGCTATGATAACATCAGAGATTTTGTTGGTATATGGCGGATCTGGACAACGCCAATTCCCTTGCTTCTTCGAGTAAATCAAATCCATCTTCTCGAGCCTCTTTTACCTCGGCTTCTGAGTATTGCCTCACTCTTGGCGAGTAATTTTCTATGCCGGCAGGCAAAACTGCTTCTGCTCCATACACAAGGAAAAATGGGGTATAGCCTATTGATCTATTCGGAGTTGTCCTTAGACTCCATAGCACTAAGGGTAGTTCCTCTATCCAACACCCAGGTGATCTCTGGAGTGGCTCCATTAAATGGGTTTTTACCCCGAATAGCACTAAGCCATTATCTCATTCAACTTGTCCATCTGATTCTGGATGAGCAACTAACGCTACGTCAAGTCTTATTAGGTTTTTCCCATAAAAACGAGCAAAGGCTCCTTCAGCAAAGTTTGTGCCATTATCTATGATTACACTGTGCGGGTAACCATATCGCAAGACTATATCTTTTAGGAATGTGACAGCTATTTTGCCATCCAATTTCTTGATGGGCTTCACCTCTATCCATTTAGTAAACTTATCAACCATTAGTATGTGGGTCATGCCGCCCCTTGCTGGTTTGAATGGTCCTACCATATCCAGGCACCATACTGCAAATGGACAAGTGATTGGTATGGTTTTCAACTCTGATGCTGGTAAGTGTGATTTTGACGCATAGTGCTGGCAACCACCGCATTTTCTCACAAGTTCTTGTGCTTCTGCTAGCGCACTTGGCCAATAAAACCCATGTCGGAATGTCTTGGATACCAATGCTCTGGACGATGCATGGTGCCCACATTCTCCTTGGTGAATGTCCAACGGTATTTCTTGACCTTTCTCTGGGCTTATGCAACGCTGCAGTACACTCATCACACTTATTTTGTACAACTCCTTGTTGATTATCATGTATGATTTTGCTCTTCTTTCAGTTTGCCTTGCTAATATTTCATTGTCTGGCAAAGTTCCATCTTTCAAGTAGTTGAATACTGGTTGCTCCCATGCTGGTATCAGCGGTGCCAGATCTGTTTATTCATCAATTTCCATTGGCTCAGCCGACATGGCCTGAGGAGTCCCCGAATGTGATTCGGCAACCCCTGAGGTGGACGGATCAGTCCTCGAGTGACTCGAACCTGCCCCTGAGTCAATATCCATTGGCACAGCGTCTGACTCCTGATTCGTCGGGGTGAGCCCGATCGACTCGGATTCTGGTGACGGCTTGATCGATGGTTTCCTAAGATGCTCCAATGCTTTTCCTATAGGTATTGCTTGCCGAGATGAGCCTAACTTGGATAGTACGTCCGCTGCCTCATTCTCTGCTCTAGGTACGTGATGAAATTCACACCCGTCAAAGTACCCCGAAATTTGTTGCACATGAAAATGATATAGTGCCATATTTACATACAACGCGTCCCAATGCCTAGATACTTGCTGGATCACCAAATCCGAGTCACCAAAACACATGATCCTTTCGATGCCAATCTCTTTGGCCACTCTTATGCTGTGGACAAGTGCTTCATACTCGACAACATTATTGGAAGCAGCGAAGTGGATCTGTAACACATACTTGAGCTGATCCCTCTTTGGCGATGTGAGCACTATCCCGACGCCCAGACCCATTTTCGTCTTGGATCCGTCAAAATGCATCTTCCATTAATTCGGATCTGGCAGTGGTGGTTCGTATTGCATTTCCATCCAATTCACGAAGAAATCAGCTATGGCTTGAGATTTGATTGCATCTCTCCTATCATTTTGTGGAGTATATGGTGCTAGCCTATGGCCCATTTTGCGACTCGTCCACTGGCATCTTTGCTTCCCAATATATTCGAGATAGGTGCCTCACATATTATCCGGATTGGGTGTTCTTGGAAATAATGCTTCAGCTTCTTTGCTGCCATATACACCCCATACGTCATTTTTTGGTAGTGGGGGTAATTTTGTTTTGATATAGAGAGCACTTCACTCAAGTAATAAACTGGCCTTTGGACTGATTTGCCCTCTTCTTCACGTTCAACCACTATTACTGCACTTACAACTCTGTTGGTTGCGGCGACATAGAGCAATATTGGATCTTTGGATAAAGGTGATTCTAATATTGGTGTTGTTGCCAACATCTTTTTGAGTTCATGGAAAGTGCTATCAGCTTGCTGTGTCCCTGTGAATTTGCCTGATTTTTTCATCAGTTGATATAGTGGTAGGGCTTTTTCACCTAGCCGACTAATAAATCTGCTCAACGAGGCCAGGCATCCTGTGAACTTCTGGACATCGTTGAGGGTTTTTGGCAATTCCGTTCTTTCGATGGCCCTGATCTTTGTCGGGTTAGCCCCTATTCCTCGGCTGGATACAAGAAACCCGAGTAACTTTCCATCCGGTACACCAAATGTGCATTTTTCCGGGTTAAGTTTCATCCGGAATCTTCTTAAGTTTGCGAATGTTTGACGCAAGTCCTCAATTAGAGTATGACTTTGCTTGGTTTTTATCACCACGTCATCGACGTATACTTGAACATTTTTGTCCAATTGATCTTGCAAGCATTTTTGCATGCATCTTTGATATGTCACACCTGCATTTCTTAATCCAAACGACATGGTACGATAGCAATAAGCCCCATTCGGGGTGATAAAAGTTGTCTTTATTTGATCATTCGGATTCACTGGTATCTGGTGGAAACCGGAATACACATCCACAAATGACAACAAATCACACCCATCAGTAGAGTCTATGACTTGATTGATCCGTGGCAGGGGAAATGGATCTTTTGGACACGCCTTATTGAGGTTCGTGTAATCAATACACATGCTCCACACCACTGCCATGTTCGGGTCATCCTTTTTCTTTTCGACCAGGACTGGATTTGACAACCAATCTGGGTGCAGTACTTCCATGATAAACCTAGCGGCTAAGAGCATGACTATCTCGACAGCTATCACTTTCCTCCTATCTTCGGCGAAGCGACGGATGGGTTGCTTCACCGGCTTGGCATCTGGCCTTACATGAAGAGAGTGCTCAGCCAGCTCCCTCGGAACTCCTTGCAAATCCTGTGTGGACCATGCAAAGATATCCCGATTCTCACGGAGGAAGATGGTGAGCTCACTTTCCTATTTGTTAGTAAGCCCAGCCCCAATTGTAACTGTTCACTCTAGGAAAGTCCCATCCACCTCTACCTTCTTGGTTTCCTTGGTAGCTTGGAAGGACACACTGCCATGCGGGTTAGTGAGTGCCGACATGGACATTTGTGCTGCCTTGGCCAGTGCTGCCACTTCCATTATTTTATGGTTTTCCTGTGCTATGACCAGCATCTCAGCCAGCGAAGATCCGGCTGAGGCACAAGCAATAGATCTTTTATAATCTCCTTCGACTGTGATAACTCCACATGGACATGGCAGTTTCATCTTTAAGTAAGCAATGTGAGGAGTAGCCATAAACTTTGCCATAGCCGGCCTGCCGAGTAAGGCATGGTATGAGCTGACCAGGTCGACCACCTCGAACTCTATGGCTTCAGTGCGACAATTCTCTCTGTTGCCAAATAAGACGTCAACCCAGATCTTGCCAATTGTCTCTCAGGACAATCCCGACACAATGTCATGAAAAGTTAGCTAGTCAGCTCCAGCATGTTCATAGTAATGCCTAACTTGAGCATGGTATCCTTGTACATAATGTTGATTCTACTGCCATCATCGATCAGTACTAATACGTTGGAAACGTATCTATAATTTTATTGCTCCATGCTTGTTTTGTATCTACTTTGCTTTCCTTGTCTACACTTTGAGGTGCTTTTTTACATGTTTTCTGGTACTAACCTATTAACAAGTCGCAACAGTGCCAGATGCCTGTTTTCTGCTATTTTTGGTTTTAGAAAAGTCAGTAAAGAAATATTCTCGGAATTAGACAGGGCAAACGTCAAAGTCAATTACTTTCCGTGGGGAACAAGAAGTCTAGAGGAGAGCCGGAGGGGCCAGCAAGACCCACCCCAGGCACGAGGGCAGGTGGGCCCACGCCTGGCTAGGGTTTGGTGGCCCTGGCCGCCTCCCGGTCTCGCCCCTTCGCCTATAAGAAGCCCCCGATGCAGAAACCCTGAGTACCCGATCAAAAATCCACGAAACCGTCTGTAGACGCCGCCACCATCGTCCCTAGATCGAGGAGATCTGAAGTTCTTCCCAGCACCTGCCGGAGGGGATATCATCCTGGAGGCCTTTTCTTCGGTATGATGCATGAGTAGTTCCAGCTTGGACTATGGGTCCATGTAGTAGCTAGATGGTTGTATCTCCTCCTTTGTGCTTTCATGTATAGATCTTGTGAGCTCCGTTCATGATCAAGATCTAATCTATTTGTAATCATGCATGTTGTGTTTGTGGGGATCTGATGGATATTGAGATTATTATGTTGGTTTGATTAATGGTTTTGTCTTTATGATTCTATCATGTTTGTGTTGTTTGTGATCTTGCATGCTCTCCATTGCTAGTGGTTATCTTGGCCAAGTAGTTGCTAGTGACTCCAAGAGGGGGTATTTATGCTCGATAGTGGGTTCATGCCTCTAGTTTCCAAGGGAAGTGACCGAAATCTCTTTGGTTGTAGATGCGTTGTTGCTACTAGGGAGAAAACAACGGTCTCTTGTTCATGGAACATGTGGAATGTTTACCTTACACACTTTGCTTAAAGCAGTTGTCTGTTGCTTGCAACTTAATACTGGAGGGGGTTCAGATGATAACCTGAAGGTGGACTTCTAGTCATAGATGCAGCTGGATGGCGGTCTATGTATATTGTTGTATTGCCCAATCAACCTCATAGGATCTTTCTGACTAGTAATTGCATTGTTATGCCTTGCTCAGTTCCTGTCAATTGCCCCGCTGTAATTTGTTTACCCTTCATGCCATGTTGTTTATCTAAGGAGAGCACCTCTAGTGAACTATGGACACCGGTCCAATCTTTATCATTGATACATCTTCTACTGTTACTTGTTTACTTGCTGTAAACGATTACCTTCCACACCATACGTTTAATCCTTTGTTACAACAAACCGGTGAGCTTGACAACCTCAATGATTCGTTGGGGCAAAGTCTTGAGTTTGTCTTGTGTAGGTCTCCGCGTTGCTAGCAACACCTGTGGTTTCCTTCCTCCTACTGGTTCGATAACCTAAGTTTCTTACTGAGGGAAATTTGATGTTGTGCTGCTTCATACCTTGCTCTTGGGGTTTCCAACGAAGCGTCCCACGACAAGTACTGGGTGCCATCAAGCTATTTTCTGGTGCCGTTGCCGGGGAGGCTAAGGACGTCTTCACTAGGGGAGTCCTTCACTTCCTTTATCTTTACTTTGTTTTTAGTTTGCTTTGTTTCTTTTGCTTGGTTTTGTTTGCCTCTTTTAAAACCTCCCCAAAAAATAGTCTAGCTTGGTTTGCTTGCTTTATTCAAAAACACAAAAAAATTAGTTCCTGCTCTAGCTGCTGCTGTTTTTGGCTTGCCCACCTTTGCCAAAATGAACTCTGCTGAGAACACCAAGTTGTGTGACTTCACTAGCACCAACAACAATGATTTCCTAAGCACTCCTATTGCTCCACCTGCTCCTGATGCTACCTTTTATGAAATTAAGCCTACTTTGTTGAATCTTGTGATGAGAGAGCAATTTTCTGGTGTTGGTTCTAATGATCCCGCTGCCCATCTTAATAGCTTTGTTGAACTTTGTGAGATGCAAAAGTATAAGGATGTAGATGGAGATATTATTAAGCTCAGCCTTTTTCCTTTCTCCTTGAGGGGAAAAGCTAAAGAATGGTTGCTTTCTTTGCCTAAAAATAGTATTGATTCTTGGACTAAGTGCAAAGATGCTTTTATTGGAAAGTACTACCCTCCTACTGATATTATTGCTATGAGAAGTGACATTATGAAATTTAAATATCTTGATAGTGAACATGTTGCTCCTGCTTGGGAAAGAATGAAATCTTTGGTTAAAAATTGCCCCACTCATGGACTCACCGCTTGGATGATTATCCAGACTTTTTATGCAGGTTTGAACTTCTCTTCAAGGAACCTGCTAGATTCTGCTGCTGGAGGTACCTTCATGGGCCTCACTTTGGGTGCTGCAACAAGGCTCCTTGATAATATGATGGTTAACTACTCTGAATGGTATGTTGAGAGAGCTCCACATGGTAAGAAGGTAAATTCTGTTGAGGAAACTTCCTCTTTGAGTGAAAAGATTGATGTTATTATGGCTATGCTTGTTAATGGGAAAGCTCCTCTAGACCCTAATAGTGTTCCCTTAGCCTCTTTGGTTGCTCAAGAAGAGCAAGTTGATGTGAACTTCATTAGAAACAACAATTTCAACAATAATTCTTATAGGAATAATTTTGGTAGCAACAACAATTATATGCCTTATCATCCTAATAATGGCAACTCCTATGGAAGCTCTTACAACAATGCTAGAAGTGCCCCCTCTGAACTTGAAGTCATGCTCAAGGACTTTATTAGTAAACAAACCACTTTCAATAAGACTATAGAGGAAAAGCTTTTAATTGTTGAGAAAATATATCCTCTTTGTCTGAAGATCAAACTTCCCTGGTTAATAAAATGGCTGCTAAACCTGAAACTATGGAAAACACCTTTGCTACTACTCATGCCATACAAGTTACTATTGATGAAAATGTTAGGTTGTTAGCTCAACTTTATGCTAAGTGGGAAAGGAAAGCTGAAATTGATAGAAACAATAGTGTGTGCACTATCACCACTAAACCACAAGTAGCCCCTTTTCCTCCTCCTACGATGACTACTAATAGTGATGCTAAGTTTGGCTTTGATATTGACGGCTGCAATATTTCTGAAGTGATTATGTTCTTGCAAAAGCTTGCTAGAAGTCCTGATGCTAGTGATATCATGTTGCCTTTACCAAACATATTACAGATGCTCTTGTTAAGATTAAGGAAGAGAAGCTAAAACACAAAGCTTCTATTCCTAGGAAAGTAGAAGATAGTTGGGAACCCATTATTAATATGCAAGTGAATGACTTTGATCTCAAAGCTTCATGTGATCTTGGTTCTAGTGTCTCTATTATGCCTAGGAAAATTTATGAAATGCTTGATTTGCCACCTTTGGAAGATTGTTATTTGAATGTCCCACTCAATGATAATGTTAAGAAGAAACCCATGGGGAGTATTAATGATGTTCTCATCATGGTTAAAAATGCTTATGTCCCTGTTGATTTCTATGTTTTGGATGTTGAATACAATGCTTCTTGTCCTATTACTTTGGGAAGACCTTTTCTTAGAACAGTTGGTGCCATCATTGATATGAAAGAAGGCACTGTTAAATATCATTTTACATTCAAGAAAGGTATTGAACACTTTCCAATGAGAAGATATAATTTGCTTTTTTCTCCTCCTTTGAAAGCAATATTTTATGTTAATGCTTCCTCATTTGAAAATACTTAATTCTTCTTGCTTCTTGTGCCTAACTTAAAGGCGTTAAAGAAAAGTACTTGTTGGGAGATAATCTAAGAGTTTTCTTGAGTCTTGGAAGTTATTATTCTGTAATGACCTCTCCTTATTCTTTTTGTTTGTTTTTTGTGCTAAGAATGACCTCTAATGAGAGGGAAGTAAGATTTGGGGAGTTGCTGCAGATTTATGTCCTCCCCCAAAAAAATTCGTGAGGAGGCTATGTAACTCGGATTAAGCTCAAAATTTACGATTAAATCCACCGGTATGTTAGCTAACTGTCGTTAGTTCAACACTTTTTGATTTGAGCAACATAAGATGTTCAAAAAAATTCGTTTCTACCTGCTGGTCTGTTTTGACAGATTTCTGCCATTATTTGCATTTGCTTCTTATTGATTCCTTTTTGAGTTCTCTTCAGGTAAATTGAGCCTTTTGAAGGAGTTAATACAATATCTTGTGTTTTTATTTAAAAGCATTGATGTTCCAAAGCTTTGCCAGAGGTATAATATCTTTTAAATAAGCTAATGTTGCTAATGAAGATTGTGTGAAGTTTTGTATGAAGGAAAAATTTCAGGTGTAGAGAGAGAATGCTGCAATAAGATGAAGAATGGACAAAAGCTCAAGCTTGGGGATGACACCATGGTGTAACCCCAAGAAATATCCAAGAGGTACAAGCGTCGAAGCTTGGGGATGCCCAAGGCATCCCCTTCTTCATCAATAAAAATCTTAGGTCTGTCTAGACACTTTGTTTTTATTGTTTCATGCACAGTTGTGTTGTTCTTGGAGCATCTTAGTTTTCATTTGCTTTGCTTAGGTTGTTTAGTTTTCTTGAATAAAGTAGTTTGGACCCCCGTTCTCGCTGTGTTGTTTTACAAATAAGGTTGCTTGGTGTTTGGAAAGGAGTAGTAAGTTCTTGCTTGAAATGCAAGAGAAGCTTGCATTGACTGTGACTTAGACTTTAGCATGACATGCTAGGTGTTGTTTTAGCATTATGCTTAGTGATTATAGCTATAGCATGTCTTGTTCCAAACAATTGGGATTGCTTAGTGTGTCTTGAAGAAATTATGCATTGTTTTAGCATGCAAAAGCATAGTATTTTGGTATTCTCCTTTGATGCTTTGCTTGGGTTGACTTGGCACATGTTCACACCATGTTATGACTATGACAAGTCACCATTAACCTCTATTATCATTTAGTCCTTGAATTGTAGTATTACTCTTTGCTTTGATTAGTTTGCTTTGTTGCACTGTATGATTTTGGCCATTATTGCTCTCTTAGTTGGTTGCTCCCAGTATTTTGCTAGCCTCCACTTGTATGAGTAAGTTCTACTTATGCCTCCAACTCGTAATAAACCAAGTTATTCCAAAGTGTCCACTATAAAATCCTATGCATGGTGTGTTACACCATTCCAAGTATATTCTTGTTTTCAACTATCTTCCAATTAAAAACTATTTTGTTATGTGAAAACTTAGTGATTAAAGCCTTCACGAACTTGATGGCACACTTTATTCTTTGCCCCTAATAAACTTGAACCATTGTGACAACTTTTTTTTATATGCTTGCACTTATAAGTTGGAGTTAGCAGAACTGTGCTGTCACGGAGAACATTTTTGACATTGCACTTGTACCTTGTTGTACTTAGTTGATATCATGTTCTTTTGTCTATGGATGTCACCGGTGTGAAATAAAGAGGGGACTTGTAAGTCCATGGAGTTTGTATTCTGTGTTAGAGAAACGCCTGGGCCGCTAGCCTAAGCCATGCCTAATCATGGTGGAAACTTGCAGCATCACCATAATGAGCTATCTATGAAGCATCCTCAATAAAAATCTATGCATATGGTAAATAAAAAGACCGTTGAGATGCTCATTGTCTGCTTGCCTTGTCATTTTGGTTATGGGAAAGCTCCTGTACCATGTGCAAGGGGTACCTCGTTGGCGGTTCTCAATGATATGCAAATACTTATAGTGACAAGAACTTACCTGGACCCAAAGTTGAGTATGCATGAGGTGTGGCCCTCGTATTCAAGGGGCATGAGATTGCCAACTTATACTTCGTCAAGCATATACTCCAGGTTTGCCACTTTAACCTTAACCACTTCAAGATGCTTATGATAGGGGCAATGAGGGCTGAAAGCTAACAAGTACCATAATTTTTGGAAGCTCTTTTTGAAACTTGTAATCCCTGCTTCCTTTACAAAAAGGCCTTTCTTCCACCATTATTTGAGTCTCCACCTTCTACCTTTAGGCACCATTAAGAGAGCATAATTGTCATTCTGTGTGCAGTGTTCCAAAGCTTATTAATTGATGCATATTGTGTTATTACTTGTTCTTTTGCTACTTGTTTCTAGTCACCCTTGTGAACTTTGCAGGTGTCCTATGCATTATATTGCTACTCTATGAGAGACAAGCTGATTGCCACTATGCTATGTTTTATGTATGTGAAACAAACAAATGTTTTTCAATGCATATTATTCATGATCTTTGTTTGTAGCTTGTCATGTTGCATTCATAGTTACTATGTCATATTGTTAGAACTCCATCTTTCATGCACATGTTTAGAGTTCTTTGATCCCAGCTTTCAATGCTTGCAAATGGTTGGATCTTTGTGAAGGTGCATGTCACCTCAAAAATTATTCTGTTTATCACTTACCTACTCGAGGACGAGCAAGAGTTAAGCTTGGGGATGCTGATACGTTGGAAACGTATCTATAATTTTTGATACTCCATGCTTGTTTTGTATCTACTTTGCTTGTCTACACTTTGAGGTGCTTTTTACATGTTTTCTGGTACTAACCTATTAACAAGTTGCAACAGTGCCAAATGCATATTTTCTATTGTTTTTGGTTTCAGAAAAGTTATTAAATAAATATTCTCGGAATTGGACGGGACAAAAGTCAAAGTCAATTACTTTTCCGTGGGGAACAAGAAGTCCAAAGGAGAGCCGGAGGGGCCGGCCAGGGGGGCCAGACCCACCCCAGGCGCGGGAGCAGGTGGGCCCACGCCTAGCTAGGGTTTGGTGGCCCTGGCCGCCTCCCGGTCTTGCCCCTTCGCCTATAAGAAGCCCCCGATGAAGAAACCCTGAGTACCCGATAAAAAATCCACGAAACCGTCTGTAGCCGCCGCCACCATCGTCCCTAGATCGGAAGGAGGGGGGTCTGAAGTTCTTCCTGGCACCCTACCGGAGGGGAGATCATCCCGGAGGCCTTCTCTCCGATATGATGCATGAGTAATTCCACCTTGGACTATGGGTCCATGTAGTAGCTAGATGGTTGTATCTCCTCCTTTGTGCTTTCATCTATAGATCTTGTGAGCTCCGTTCATGATCAAGATCTAATCTATTTGTAATCATGCATGTTGTGTTTGCGGGGATCCGATGGATATTGATATTATTATGTTGGTTTGATTAATGGTTTTGTCTTTATGATTCTATCATGTCTGTGTTGTTTGTGATCTTGCATGCTCTCCGTTGCTAGTGGTTATCTTGACCAAGTAGTTGCCAGTGACTCCAAGAGGGGGTATTTATGCTCGATAGTGGGTTCATGCCTCTAGTTTCCAAGGGATGTGACATAAATCTCTTCGGTTGTAGATGTGCTATTTCTACTAGGGAGAAAACAACGGTCTCTTGTTCATGGAACATGTGGACTGTTTACGTTACACACTTTGCTTAAAGCAGTTGTCTGTTGCTTGCAACTTAATACTGGAGGGGGTTCGGATGATAACCTGAAGGTGGACTTCTAGTCATAGATGCAGCTGGATGGTGGTCTATGTATATTGTTGTATTGCCCAATCAACCTCATAGGATCTTTCTGACTAGTAATTGCATTGTTATGCCTTGCTCAGATCCTGTCAATTGCCTCGTTGTAATTTGTTTACCCTTCATGCCATGTTATTTATCTAAGGAGAGCACCTCTAGTGAACTATGGACATCGGTCCAATATTTATCATTGATACATCTTCCATTGTTACTTGTTTACTTGCTGCAAACCATTACCTTCCACACGATACGTTTAATCCTTTGTTACAGCAAACCGGTGATCTTGACAACCTCACTGGTTCGTTGGGGCAAAGTCTTGAGTTTGTGTTGTGCAGGTCTCCGCGTTGCTAGCAACACCTGTGTGAAGTTTCCTTCCTCCTACTGGTTCGATAACCTCGGTTTCTTACTGAGGGAAACTTGCTATTGTGCTGCTTCATACCTTTCTCTTGGGGTTTCCAACGAAGCGTCCCACGACAAGTACTAGGCACCATCAAGTACCTTGGAGAATTTCACATTGATGTCAGGGCCCATGAAAGTTGGATCCAAGACAAGAGCATAACCACCTGGGGTTGCCATGATCTTGGGGTGATCCTTTATGCTCCAAGTTATCTCCTGTTCAGACCAGTGCATGTACTTTGGAATTGCCGGCATTGTGGCATTCATTTCCATCATTCGTCTCTGCCGACTCTTTTTGTCATTTAGCTCTATGACAAAGACGACATAACTCCAGTGATGTTCTCTGTACTCATTTTTGGTTCCATGGCCGACATGAGCGTCGTCACCTCTTGGGTTGTGCACCTGGTGCACAACTTCTCTTCTATCTTGAGTATGGTATCTCTGACATGGTTATACCCTACGGGTACACGACCTTAGCATACCTAGTCTGGCCCAAGGAAGGCCCACGAGAACATGCGCCAGCCCATGAAGATTTTCGGGTGGCCAGGGCCCATGACGCCTTCGGATCCTTGGAAAGCAAGACTAGAGTAGATAGAAAATTTAAAGGGGCAAACCCTAAAACCTGTAACCGACTCAATCTGTGCCTGGGACCTTCCTATCTCTATATGAAGGCTAGGAGGGCACGACGAGGAGGCTCCCTTACAATCTCTCGCACACCACCGCATACACACCTCCACGCCAGATTGCATCTGCGCACCCCTGTAACCTTCGGTTCCATCATAATCAGAGCAGACAAGCAGGAGTAGGGTTTTCCCTCCAGGGGCCTGAACCTGGGTAAACCTCATGTCCCCGTGTTGATTGTTTGCTAACCGTTCCGCGATCTCCAGCATCCCCATCTTCTCCAAAACCCAAGTCCATAACAATGGGCATTGACGAGATCAAACCTCGTCAATTGGCGCCGTCTGTGGGAACTGGGGACGCTGATTGTGCGATCGTGACGGTCCCAACCCGAGCGATCTACAACTCCGCGGCGACGGAGAGTCATCTCCTCTTCGGCGCCTTCGACTTCACCGCCCACTCGCCGACCACCCTGAAGGACTTCAAGCCCATTGGCGACGGACTCGAGATCCTGTTCGGGAGCTTCTGCTTCCAGGTGGGGCAGATCGGCACTCTCCGCCTCACGGAGCGGGTGCCCTGCCGTCAATCAGGCCTGCTTCGTGGGCTCCACACCTCGTGCTATGCACATCATCATCGACAGATGAGTCCTATGACAGCAGCAGCTGCAACTCAGATCTATGCGCTCCACCATCGGATGAAGGGACCTACGTCTCCGGATCCGAAAGCTGCGGCAGCAGCAATCTGATCTACAAGCGCTACCAGTGCGCCGCGGTCATCCAAGATCAGGAACACAATCTGCCACCCAACCCGCAGGGTAGAAACGGCGAGAACAGAAGAAGCCAGTCCCCCCACCCAACGGGGACAGCAATAATCGAGTCATCCACCTCAACAAGGAGGGATGGGCTCAAGCACGCGAGGCCGTGGCAGGCAACAAGATCCTGCCCGCTAACGCCTCACGAGATCTGCTGATGGCATACCACATGCTCCTCATCGAGGAGCACAAGAAGCAGATCAAGATGCAGGAAGTGCTTGACAAGCGCAAGCAAGCAGCCTCGGAGTCCAGTGCACAGAGAGTTGCGCTCTCCGCCATGGGTATCGGCTCCAGCTCGCATGGAAACTATGGCAACAAGCACCATTCTCGCACAGAGAACATGGATCCCAAAGCACGCCGTGAGGTGACTAGAGCCCTAAATGCGTCCTTCATGGAGATGGATGCCGACGGCAACGTCATCCCGAAGACGCCGCAAGCTGCGATCATGGCAGCCACCGCGTACCTCGCGTCCCATCCTCCTCCGGAGGGGGACCCGAAAAGGGCCATGCACAAGTCCGCGCTCACCGGACTCGGACTCGTTGGAGCTGCGCTCCACGGAGAAGTTCCTGCGGAGCCAAAGAAGAAAGCTGCGGTTAGTTTCAACCACAGCCCCACACCCTCATCCGAGGACGAAGAGCACGACCTTCCTCGAAGGCATAAGAGCTCGCGCCGTCGCAACCGCGACTACGATGCTCGAAACGAGCTAACACAGCGCAAGATCGACAAGGCGCGTGCTAAGCACGTATGCTCGTCTGAATCCGAGGAGGATGACGACGAAGGAGAACTCTGCGGAGCCCGATGCTTCAGCAGATCCGTCCGACCGATGCGGATGCCGCAAAACTTCAATCTTCCTTCGGACACTCCGAAGTTTGACGGCACACAGGACCCCAAGGCGTGGCTCAGCGACCACCTGTCGCCCGTCAAGCTACGCGGTGGGAATAAAGAAACCGCCATGCAATGCCTTCAGCTGCAGCTGACGGGCGCAGCCCGAATCTGGCTCAGCAGCCTATCCTCGGGATCCATCCGAAGCTGGGAGGAGCTGTCGTACAGTTTCGTCCGAAACTTCAAAGGCACCAGCAAGAGGCCTGCCTCGATCGAAGAGCTGCGGGCCTACACCCAACGAACGGGCGAATCCATTCGCTCGTACATACTACGCTGGTCCAACACCAAGAACTCCGTGGCGCATATCTCCGAGGAGAGAGCTATAGACGCCTTCAGGGACGGCGTCAAAAGCCCGGACTTCAAGGAAGAGCTCGGGTGCGTCAAGCCGAAGACACTCGACCACCTCATGGACATCGCCAACAGGTGGGCCGACGGTGAAAACTCCATCCACCGAGCGCACTGGGAGGAAGAAGATGACTACGGCCGGCAATGTGAGCGCCGTAGCAAATGAAGATCGCGCGTCTACGACGATCGTGATGGACCCTACATGGTCGCGGCTGGCTACGCCGACCGCCGCAGCGATGGCAACCGCAACAACGGCGGATACCGCGAAGTCAGTTTCCGTGATGGAGGACGCCCAACACAGTCGTGGCAGCACCGCGGTCGCGACGACGGACCCTCAGCATACGAAAAACTGTCGGGTCCATGCACCATCCACTTCTACATCGACAAGCAGGATGGTAAGAAGAAGGCAAGCCACATGCTCAAGGACTGCCGCGAGTTCCAGAAACTCAGCGAAAGCATGGCTCAAATGAGGCAACAAGACCCAAACCCTGGATTCGGGAACGCACCCGCACCGGGCGAGATCGCGCATGAAGCTCCTCCATCGCCACCTGCAGGAGGCCCGAACGACCCAATCGCACCCGCATAGAATAGCGGTGGGCACGGGTATCCCCTGCCGAAAGGAGCACTGATGATCCAAAAAGGGCACCCAACGAATAGGGTGCAAAAGAAAATCACCCGTCAGATCAACCTAGCTGTGACAGCTCCACCCGCCATCCCTGAGTACCTCAGTGGATCGGAGTCCTGCATCACGTTCAGCCGTTCGGATCACCCTTGCCAGGTCCCTCGCCCAGGTCATGCTACCCTGGTGCTTGAGGCGCAGATCGGAGGGTTCGAGATGAGCCGCGTCTTCATGGACGGCGGCAGTGGCATCAACCTGATGTTCGCCAGCACCCTAGAAGCAATGCGGATCCCGCTATGCAGCCTGGAACAGTCAGACACAACGTTCCATGGCATCGTCCCAGGAAAGGGAATATTCCCCCTGGGAAAGATATGGCTCGACATCATCTTCAGCAAGCCGGATAACTTCCGATGCGAGCGACTCGAGTTCGAAGTGGTGGAATGGCCATCACAATACCACGCCATCCTCGGGCGTGTAGCATTCGCAAGGTTCCTGGCAGTACCGCACTACACGTACCTGCTGCTCAATATGCCAGGACCCAGGGGCGTCATCACGATCCACGGGAGCTTCACCCGATCGGACCACTGCGAGAGGGACTTCAACATAATCTCCCAGTCATTCGGCATGCAAGAGGAGCTCGTAAGGCTCCGTGAGGTGACGGACAACGGGACACCCCCAGTCGCGTGACATAACGCACCAGATATGTCCTTCGACTCCACCATCAACACAAAGAAGGTGCAGGTCCACCCGACGGATGCCTCCAAGACGACACTGATCGCCAACGATCTCAGCTCCACATAGGAAAGCGCGCTCGTCGAATTCCTCCGTGAGCGCTGGGAAATCTTCGCCTGGTGTCCTGCGGACATGCCAGGAATTCCCAGGGAATTCTCCGAGCACACACTCAACGTCTTTCCAGACGCAAAGCCCGTCAAGCACTCCATCCGACGACTATACAAACCACGGGCCGAAGAAATCGGAGTCGAAGTCAATAGACTACTCGACGCAAACTTTATCAGGGAGATCAAGGAGACTGAGTGGCTCGCCAACACCGTAATGGTCCCCAAAAAGGACACGGACATCCTGCGGATGTGTGTGGACTTCACATCGCTGAACAAGCACTACCCGAAGGATCATTTCCCTCTCCCTCGGATCGACCAGATCATCGATTCGACGGCAGGATGCGAAAAACTCTCCTTCCTCGACGCCTACTCAGGCTATAACCAAATTCGACTGAAGGTCGAAGATCAGGAAAAAACGGCATTCATCACGCCGTTCAGAGTGTTCTGCTACAACACAATGCCCTTCGGGCTAAAGAACGTAGGTGCCACGTACCAGCGGTGCATGCAGGCATGCCTCAAGGACCAGATCGGTTGCAATATCCAAGTCTATGTCGACGACATAGTCATCAAAACCAGGGAGGCGAGAACACTCAT
The DNA here is from genome assembly GCA_910589765.1 of Avena atlantica. Classification (NCBI taxonomy): domain Eukaryota; kingdom Viridiplantae; phylum Streptophyta; class Magnoliopsida; order Poales; family Poaceae; genus Avena; species Avena atlantica. Next base: position 197,101,087 of record OU342738.1, on the reverse strand, counting down.
CGACGATCTCCGTGAGACGTTCGATAATCTCGACCGCTATAGGATCAAGCTTAACCCTGAAAAGTGCGCCTTCGGCGTCCCATCTGGCCAGCTGCTTGGTTACTTCATCTCCCAGCGAGGGATCGAGGCGAACCCGAAGAAAATCCGGGCCATAATGGCCATGGAGAAGCCAAAGAACCTCAAGGGTGTCCAGCAGCTTGCAGGATGAATCGCGGCATTGAGTAGGTTCATCAGCCGCATGGGCGAGAAAGCCCTACCATTTTACCAGCTGCTACGCAAGGCAGACAAATTTGAGTGGACGCCTGAAGCGGATGATGCATTCAAAGACCTAAAGCGGCTGCTCTCTACCTCGCCCGTCCTGGTTACGCCAAAAGAGCGCGAGCCTCTACTGCTGTACATAATAGTTACACACCAGGTGGTAAGCACCGTACTGGTGGTCGAGCGACCCGAAGAAGGCAAGACCCATGGGGTCCAACGCCCAATATACTACCTCAGCGAGGTATTGACTCTGACAAAGCAGAGGTACCCTCACTACTAGGAACTCGCCTACGGCGTGTTCATGATGGCTCGTCGGCTGAGCCATTACTTCCAGGATCACCAGGTGATGGTCGTCAACGAGGCACCCCTGAACAATCCGGAGGCCACATGACGCGTAGCCCTGTGGGGCATCGAGCTGTCACCTCTAGACATCGTCTATGAGAAACGCCACGCGATCAAGTCTCAAGTCCTCCCGGACTTCCTTGTACACTGGATGGAGCTACAGCTGCCAGACACCCCAGACATGACACAGTCATGGACGATGCACTTCGACGGCTCCAAGCGTGAAGCCGAAGCAGGAGCCGGAGTCATACTGACCTCCCCGCAGGGCGACAAGATGAAGTACGTCCTCCGGATGAAGTTTCGAGCTTCCAACAACGAGTCAGAATACGAGGCCCTCATCCACGGCATGAGGATGGCAAAGATCTGCGACGCAACGCGCCTGGTCATCTACGGAGACTCGAACCTCGTCATCCAGCAGACGATGAATGAGTGCGACACACACACCGAAAACATGATTGCATACCGCGCACTCTACAACTCACTCGAGGGAGAATTCGACGGCTGCGAACTTCAGCACGTTGGGAGAGAAAGCAACGAGGAGGCCGATAGACTCGCCAACATCGGCTCCAACTGTGCACGGGTGTCACCAGGCGTGTTCCTCGAACAAATCTGCGTGCCATCCATCAAGCGAAAATTCCCCAAGGGATCACCCAAAGGACAGGAAGGACCCGAAAAGCTCGACACAGAGGTCGCTGTGGTCAACCTTATGCAGGTCATGGCAGTCGAAGAAACTTGGACGCAGTCATACATCAAGTACTTGATAGACGGCGAGCTGCCTGATAGCCCGATAGATGCCTGGCGCATATCTCGCCGGTCAAAGGCCTTCACCATCATCAATGGCGAACTGTACAAGCGCAACATTTCGGGTGTACTCCAAAGGTGCGTCACCATCGGTGACGGTAAAACCATCCTCCAAGACATCCGCGAGGGCATCTGCGGCCATCACGCGGGCAGCCGCGCCCTTGTCGCCAAAGCTCTACGAGCCGGATTCTACTGGCCAACGGCCATGAACGATGCCAAGGACATCGTCCGAAGATGCAACGGGTGCCAAAGGTTCGCCGACAAACCACACGCACCCAGATCAGAACTCAGGCCCATACCCTTGGCCTGGCCCTTCACCCAGTGGGGCCTTGACATGATCGGCAAGCTACGAAGGTCCTCGAAAGGAGGTCACGTCTATCTCCTGGTCGCAGTTGACAAATTCACCAAGTGGATCGAGGCCATGCCAGTCACTAACCAAAAGGGAAAAACTGCCGTCAAGTTCTTTGAATCCATTGTCTACAGGTTCGGCGTGCCGCACAGCATCATCACCGATAATGGGTCGAACTTCATCTCCAAAGAATTCCAGGACTTCTGCGAAGACCTCGGAATCAACATCACATACGCCTCCATGGCGCACCCGCAAACGAACGGGCAGGTCGAAATGTCCAACGGCCTCGTCGGTGCTGGCATCAAGAAGCGCCTAATGAGCCCACTCGAGCGACTCGCGGGTGCCTGGACACAAGAGCTACCTTCGGTCCCGTGGAGCCTGTGCACAACTCCAAACAGCTCAACTGGCTACACGCCTTTCTTCATGGTACACAGAGTCGAAGCCGTGCTACCAGCAGAAGTAATCCACAAGGCCCCACGAGTCGTCGCTTACAGCGAAGCCGAGTCGACGGCTGCACTCGAAGATGCTGTCGACACACTCGACGAAGCACGCGACATAGCAGTGGCTCGATCAGCGGTGTACCAACAGAGTCTCCGCAACTACCACAACCGACGGCTGCGCCCAAGGTCCTTTTTCGAAGGAGACCTGGTCCTACGACTCAAGCAAGAGCGTCCGAAGAAATTCGAGTCACCATGGGAAGGAGCCTACATCATCACTGAAGTCATCCCAGGTGGCGCCTATCACCTCAAGGATGTGGAGTCTGGAGTCGCATACTCCAACCCATGGAACGTCGCACAGCTGCGACGCTTCTACCCCTAGCTACCCCCTCTCTTACTTTCAATAAGGCTATTCAGCCAAGGCTACTCAGCCGAACAATGTACCTCCTCCTTACGATATGAATAAAGCTAAGTGTCTCGCCCCAAAATCTTTCGATTATTATCTGCATCTTACTACATATTACAACACACTCGGGGCTCCCCTACCTCAACGACTTCGTCGACTGAGAAAACGCGAGTACACCTGAGTAGCTGACCACGTCAGGCTAAATGAAAAGGGCACGTATGCAAACAAAGCATCACATGCTACATAACAAGAAACCTTTACAGTAATAAAGGGCTCAACACGCCCAGCCGAATATATAGAAGTTTTACATCTATCTCTTTTACAGTCCTACCTATTCTGAAGAATAGCCTGCGCACGCTGCTCAAATAGATCTACAATCTGTTTGGCATACTGCCTTACAGCCGAATAATGCGGACGCATATCCCACTCGCCACCATCTGGCCGAAGAGGCGGCCCAGCCGCTACGACAGCCAGGTCTACATCAGGACGATGCAACCACACAAGAGAGAGCGCAACCTTCACCCCTGCGACGAGCTGATGACGCACCAGCTCCCTGACACGATGAACACTCCGAAACTTCGACAGCAGGCCAGAGAAAGTCGACGGCGCCCCATCCAATGGAAACATCACATGCAAAACAGATGCCAAAGAAGACTGCACCTGACGAAGCACCCGCGACACCTCGTGGACACGATCCTGTATTGTCGCAAGGACCATGGCACGATCCCGATCCATCCAGAAAAACCCGCCGTCCTCCATGTCCTGCTGGGTCAAGCAGTTAATCTGAACAGTAACACGTTCCTTTTCCTCCTTCGGAGAAAGGTTCGCACCTGCAATACTTGCAAAAGTAAGATGCAAGGCCATCCTAAACAATGAGCAGCAGCTCGAAAAACTCACATTCAAGCTGTTCGGCCAGACAACGCAACTCCCTCATCAAAAATTCCTCTCGAGCAGCGCCTCGCTCCGCCTTCGACTTCCACACATCAGCATGGCCACGCACTCCAAGTAATTCCCTCTCAAGACTATGGATGCGGTCTCGAAGAAACACAAGCTGCGACGCACCATCCAAAGATGGCCGCAGCTGCGCTCCAGACGAAGTGTCCACGAGAGAATCACCCGAAGGATCCTAGAGTAGAAGAAGACAACGATATGAACAAGCAGACAAATGAAGACAGAACTCGGAAATCCATTATGTACAGCAAAAAGCCACTACGTGGCGCAGGGATTGTTCATAAACACAATTACAAAAGCTGAAACAAAAGCTATCCTATGACTAGAAGATCTTAGAGGCTGCATCCTGAGTAGCCTCGGATTCGGACTGACTCCCCTTGGCCTCTCCCTGCTGCTTCAACGCATACTCAGCCAGCAGGTCAATCAACTTTGGCCCATAACGCTTACAGCGAGAAGCATAGATGGCGAAGGCTACCTCGGATCCGTCAGCAGCCGTCGGCATCCGGGAGGTGATCTGAGGAAGGTCCAGCTCAGCTCCAGACCCCAAGGCCATGGCCAGCCCGACGGACGCACCAATGCCCTTCTACTTGCGCTTGTACGCCGCAGGTGCTTCGGCTGACAGCGCCTCCGCCAAGGCGTCGACATCTTCAAGGGCGACGCCCTTGGGGACGAGCTCCTTGTAGAAGCGCCCGAGGACCTCCTTGGCCTTGGCAAGCGAGCCGACCATGGTACCGCAGCGGTCTTCGACCGCCGCAGCAGCATCATCCAGAGCACTACCATGCTCAAGAGCACCGCGATCAAACTCGATGCCCGTGGCATCTAAAATAACAAAGGAAGCAACTTAAATAAAAAGCACTACAAGGAAAGGCAAGGAATATGAAAAGAGAAGATAGAGAAACTCACCAGAAATAGCCTTGGCAGCCGCCATCAGCCTGCCGGCTACCTCCCTCTCACGAGAAGCCGTGGCGGTGGCGAGCTGCTCCTCGTGGTCCGTAGCCTCCTGCTGCAGGCGCTCCTTGGCCTCGCTCGCGTTGGCCAGCTCCAGCTCGAGTCGCTCCTTCGCGCCAACGGCGACCTCGGCTTTTTTCTCCGCTTGCCCAAGGCTCTTTTTCAGAGCATCAAGCTCACGGAGAGAGGTATTGTGGTCCTCTACAGTCAGCAACACACCCGTCAGATCGAAGGACAAAAATACAAGAAGAAGCAAAAGGCCAAGTCGTAAGCATACCTTGAAGCTGTTTGAAGCTGGCCTCCAATGACAGGTGCTGCTGCACCAGCTGGTTGGGGCCATGCACAAAAGGCTGCAAAAATAATTACTGGTAAAAATAACGGCTCGGGGGCTATGGCCAAAAGAACGTGCAAAAACAAAGTACACATACGAAAAAACGCGGGGGGGCTCCCCCCGAGACTCGAAGGAAAACGAACAACCAAACACCCTATAGATGCTCGGGGGCTCCCCCCAAGGCACGAAGATTCAATGTTCAACATATCATCCGAAAAGGCTCGGGGGCTCCCCTGCGGCAGAAAACAGATAATTACTTACATGAATAGACATCGACTCCGAAGGTTCGCCTGCAGTCTTCTGAGGGAACACCACCAAAGCCTCCTGCGGAGAAGACCTCGGAGCAGCGCCCTCAGAGGTGGCCACCGTCTGAGGAGGAGGAGAAGGAATCTTCGACTCCCCCACCATCTCTCGAGTGCCATCGCTGGAGGAGCTGTCAGAGGAGTGACTGCAAAAGAAAAGCGTCAATCAAGAACAATAAAGCGAAATCGAAAGATGGCAAAAATAAAGCGAGGAAGCTTACGAGTCGAGGTCGCTAAGGTCGAAGACAGGAGGGGTTTTATTGCCCTTCTTCTCTTCCTTCTTTTCTTCCTTCTTCTCTTCCTTCTTCCGCTTCGCCGGCGGGTGCGGTGCCACGGCCCGCATAGGAATGGCAGGAATTGGAGAAGAAGATCCCCCATGCCCATAACTGTGACGCTCAAGGCACAACGGGTTCCTAGGCATCGGCGGAGTAAAGGCATCCGATGATTCGCTGGAGCTCCGTGTCCTCTTGCGAGTATGATCCTCGCTTGACTCGATGGCCTCTTCGGCCGACGACCGTGCTGATGGAAGCTCAGACATGGAGTCCACAACTTCATTGTCCGGTGCATGCGGAAACACGCCGCCGGCCTAGGGCAACTCGCCGCCGCCTAGGTCAAACCCTAGCCGTCGGCCTAGCCCCCTCCTTGGTGTGTCTAAACCCTAGATCACCGAGGGCTCTCTCATAGTCCACCATACTCGCTCCGGCTTAAGGCGAAGCCCTGCGAGATCTCCCCTCTACTTCCGGTACCACGCCGTTGTGCTGCCGGAATCGCGAGGAGAGTGCTACAACCTCCGCTGCCTGCTGGAACAAGGGAGAGGAAGGTCTTCGTCGAGTACCGAACGTGTGACCGACTGCGGGAGCGCTGCCGGAACGCAGCGCCGAAAGGATCGTCTACGCGATCTTGAGATCGGGAAGAGTACGACTACATCACCCACGAGAATCCGCTCTCGTTAAACACTTTGGAATCTTCGAGGGTGAGTTATTCCATCAACTCGTTGCTTCAATCTAGTAGATAGATCTTGGCTTGTTTGTTTGTATGCGATAGAATTTTTTTGTTTTCCATGCTACGAAACCCTACAAGGCTGTCATGGCGATGAAGAAGGCCTCCAAAATGATCTCTCCCCTCTGGCAGGGTGCCGGGAAGAGCTTCAGATCCCCCCGATCTAGGGACGATGGTGGCAGCGGCTACGAACTATTTCGTGGAGAGTTGATCGGGTCCATAGGGTTTTGGCATCGGGGGGCTTTTATAGGCGAAGAGGCGAGGTAGGGGCGCCTAGGGGGCCCATTCCCTACCCAGGCGTGGCCTAGGATGGGCCCGCGCCTGGGGTGTGGACACCCTGTGGCTCCCCTCCGGTCGCCCTTTGGTCTCTATGTTCGTCCCGGTAAAATATTGACTTTGGCTTTTGTCCCGTGCAATTCCGAGAATATTTCCTTTCTAGCTTTTCTAAAACCAAAAATAGCAGAAAACATGCAACTGGCACCGCGGTATCTTGTTAATAGGTTAGTCCCAGAAAATGTATAAAAATACCTCAAAGTGTAGACAAAGCATAGGAAAGTAGATACTAAACACGCATGGAACATAAAAAATTATAGATACGTTTATGACATATCAAGCATCCCCAAGCTTAACTCCTGCTCATCCTCAAGTAGGTAAGTGATAAAAAGAATAATTTTTGAGGTGACAAGCACCATCACAATCTTGATCAAACCATTTGCAAGCATTGAAAGCTGGTATCAAAGTACTCTAAACATGAGCATGGAAGATGAAGTTCTAACAATAAGACATAGTAACTATGCTGTAACAAGAAAGGATACAAACAAAGGTCATGAATAACAATGCATTGAAAGACGTTTCTTTGTTTCACATATAGAAAACATAGCATAGTGGTATTCAGCTTGTCCCTCATGGAGTAGCAAAACATAAATGCATAGGACACCTTCAAAGTTCATAAGAGTGCCTAGATACAAATAGTTCAAGAACAAGAAATATCAACATTATGAATCAATCAATAAGTTTTGAGACAATGCACATAGAACTAAGAATGACAACTATGCTCTCCTAGTTGGTGCATAAAGATAGAAGGTGGAGACTCAATATAAAATTAGGAAGAAAGGCCCTTCACAAAGGGAAGCAGGGATTTAAAGTTTCATAAAGAGCTTCCAAAAATTATGGTACTTGTTAGCTTTCAGCTCTCATTGCCCATATCATAAGCATCTTGAAGTGATTAAGGCTAAAGTGAACAAAGTATGGGGTATATGCTTGACAAATTATAAGTTGGCAATCTCATGTCCCTTGAGTACGAGGGTCATTCCACATGCTACTCAACTTTAGTTACCGGTAAGTTCTTATCATAGTAAGTATATGTGTATCATAAAGAACCGCCAACAGGGTACCCCTTGCCCCATGATATAGGAGCTATCCCATATCAAAATGGCAAGGAAATGGACAATGAGCATCTCAGCAATCTTCTTATTTACCATGGGAAAATGGTGCTTTTTTCTCTTCTTTCCTCTTCTCTCTCTCTGTATAATAAGAATGCTTCACAGATTGCTCACCATGGTTATGCTGCAAGTTTCCACCATGATTAGGCATGGCTTAGGCTAGCAGCCTAGGTGTTTCTCTAACACATATACATAACTCCATGGACTTACAAGCTCCCCTTTTATTTCACACCGCCGACATCCGCAAACAAAATATCATGATATCAACTGGGTAATATGTAGAAGTGTTGAAAGCGTTCCCCGTGACAGCACGGTTCTGCTAATTCCCAACTTATAAGTGCAAGCATATACATCATAGATGACACAATGGTTCAAGCTTATTAGGTGCAAAAAGTAAAGTGTGCCATCAATTTTGTGAGAGCTTTAATCACTTATTTTCACATAACAAGTTTAATTTAGAAGATGGATAAAATAAGAATATACTTGGAATGGTGTAACACACCATGCATATGAATTTATGGTGAACTCTTTGGAATAACACGGTTTCTTGGGAGTTGGATGCATGAGTAGAGCTTACTCAATACAAGTGGAGGCTAGCAAAAGACTGGGAGCGACCAACTAAGAGAGCAATAATGGCCATAATCATGCAGAGCGATAAAACATTATCAACCAAAGCATAAAGTGGTACCACAGGTCAAAAACTAAATGATCATAGAGGCTAAGGTGATTGGTTCATAGTCATAACATGGTGTGATCATGTGCCAAGTCAACCCAAACAAAGCATCAAAGGAGAATACCAAAATATCATGCTTTTGTATGCTAAAACAACGCATGATTCTTGCAAGGCACATTAAGCAATCTCAATTGTTTGGAACAAGACATGCTACATCAATAATCACTAAGCATAAGGTCAAAACAACATCTAGAATGGCATGATAAAGTCTAAGCCACAGTCAAAACAAGCTCCCTTTTGTACCACTATAAGCATGAAACTTTCTACTCCTTTCCAACACCAATCAACTTATTTGAAACATCAAGCGAAAACGGGGGTCCAGCTACTTTATTTAAGCAAACTAAACAAAGGAAAACCAAAAACGAAAACTAAGACACTCCAAGAACAACACAATAGTGCATGAAACAATAAAAACGAAGTGTCTAAAAAGAGACCTGAGGTTTTTATTGATGAAGAAGGGGATGCCTTGGGCATCCCCAAGCTTTGACGCTTGTACCTCTTGAATATTTCTTGGGGTGACACGGGGTGGCATTCCCAAGCTTGAGCCTTTGTCCATTCTTCATCTTATTACATCATTCTCCCCCTACACTTGAAAATTTCCTTCATACAAAACTTCACAGATTCTTCATTAGCAACATTAGTGCATTCAAAAGTAATAAACCTTTGAGTTTAGTTTCAAAATAGCAAAAATTTCATTAAAAACACAAGCTACTATAGAAATTCCTTCAAAAAGCTCAATTTACCAAAGAGAACCCAAAAAGGAATCGATAAAGAGGCAAATGCAAATAATGGCAAAAATCAGTCAAAACAGACGAGCAGGTAAAAACTGATTTTTTCGAAGACCTTCTGTTACTCAAATCGAAAAGTGTTGAACTACGAAAGTTAGATAACAACCTGGGGGATTTACTTAGAAAATTACAACTCAATCTGTCATACAGAGATTTTCATGAATTTTTACAGCGAAGCACAAAAATCTGTTTCGGGACGAAAACTTCCCCAAATCATACTTCTCTCTCATTAGAGGTTATTCTTGGCACAAAAATCAGACAAAAAGGATAAGGAGAGGTTATTACAGAAGTAATAACTTCAAAGAATCAAGTAACTTCTCTCTCCTTATAGGGAAGTGTTATATACCTTTCTTGAATGGGAATTGATATTTAATGGTGCCTTCTTTCATATCAATGATGGCACCAACAGTTCCAAGAAAAGGTCTTCCCAAAGTAAAGGGACAAGAAGCATTGCATTCAACATCCAAAACATAGAAATCAATAGGGACATAAGCAGTGTTAACCATAATAAGAATATCATTAATACTCCCATAAGTTTCTTTTTAGCATTATCATCAAGTGGGACATCTAAATAGCAATCTTCCAAAGGTGGCAAATCAAGCATTTCATAAATATTTCTAGGCATAATAGAGACACTAGAACCAAGGTCACATGAAGCTTTAAGATCAAAGTCATTCACTTGCATATTAATGATGGGTTCCCAACTATCTTCTACTTTCCTAGGAATAGAAGCTTTGTGTTTCAATTTTTCTTCCTTAATTTTAATGAGAGCATCTACAATGTGTTTTGTACAAGTCATATTCATAGCACTAGCATTAGGACTTCTAGCAAGCTTTTGTAGGAACATAATCACTTCAGAAATATTGCAGCCATCAAGATCCAAATCAAACTTAGCATCACAGGTAGTAGACTTATTGGGTTTAGGCATTTTTGTAGGATGAATGGGGACTTCTTGTGGTTTGCTAGCTTCAACATTGGTGGTGGTAATAGTACAAATACTATTGTTTCTAGCAATTTCATCTTCTCTTGCCCAATTAGCATGTAATTTAACTATAGTCTAACATTTTCATCAATAGTAACTTGTATGGCATGAGTAACAGCAAAGGTAATTTCCAAGGTTTCAGGTTTAGCAGCCATTTTATTAATCAAAGAGGATCGTGCTTCAGACAAAGACGAAATATTTTTCTCAACATTCAAAAGCTTTTCCTCCATAGTCTTGTTGAAAGTATTTTGTTTACTAATTAAGCCTGACTTCAAGTTAAGAGGGAGCACTTCTATTATTGTTGTAGGAATTTCCATAAGCATTACCATTATTGGGAGGATAAGGCCTATAATTATTATTACCAAGATTATTCCTATAGGAAATGTTGCTGAAGTTGTTATTTCTAATAAAGTTCACATCAACTTGCTCTTCTTGAGCAACCAAAGAGGCTAAGGGAACATTATTAGGATCAATATGAGCTTTTCCATTAACAAGCATAGACATGATAGTATCAATTTTATCACTCAAGGAGGAGGTTTCTTCAACAGAATTTACCTTCTTACCATGTGGAGCTCTCTCAATGTGCCATTCAGAATAATTAACACTCATATTATCAAGGATCTTTGTTGCAGAACCCAAAGTAATGGTCATAAAGGTACCTCCAGCAGCAGATTCCAAAAGATTCCTTGAAGAGAAGTTTAGTCCTGCATAAAAAGTCTGGATAATCATCCAAGCAGTTAGTCCATGAGTGGGACAATTCTTTACCAAAGAACTCATTCTTTCCCAAGCTTGAGCAACATGTTCATTATCATTTTGTTTAAATTTCATTATTTCACTTCTCATAGATATAATCTTAGCAGGGGGATAGTATTTTCCAATAAAATCATCTTTGCATTTAATCCAAGAATCAATACTATTTCTAGGCAAGGATAGCAACCATTCTTTAGCTTTTCCTCTCAAGGAGAAAGGAAACAATTTGAGCTTAATAATATCTCCATCTACATCCTTATATTTTTGCATCTCACAAAGTTCAACAAATTTATTAAGGTGGGCATCATCATCATCGGAACTAGTACCAGAAAATTGCTATTTCATAACAAGATTCAACAAAGCAGGCTTAATTTCATAAAAGGTAGCATCAGGAGCAGGTGGAGCAATAGGTGTACTCAGGAAATCATTATTGTTTGTGCTAGTGAAGTCACATAACTTGGTGTTCTCAATAGAATTCATTTTTGCAAAGGTGAAGCAAGCCAACAGCAGTAGCAACTAGAGTAGGAACTATTTTTTTGATAAGAAAAAGCAAAACAAACGAAACTATTTTTTTGAATTTTTGATAAAATAAGCAAGAAAAACAAAGAAAAAGGAACTAAGCAAAACAAAAACAAAGTAAAGAGAATGGTTGTGAAGGACTCCCCTTGTGAAGCTGTCCTTAGACTCCCCGGCAACGGCGCCAGAAAAATCTTGACGTGCGCTCTCGACGTGGGCCCTTCGTTGGGAGACCCCAAGAGGAAGGTGTGATGAGCACAACAACAAGTTTTTCCTCAGTTATGAAACCAAGGTTATCGAACCAGTAGGAGAAAGGAAACAACTTCAAGGTGTTGCTAGCAACTTGGAATCCTGCACAACACAAACTCAAGACTTTGCCCCAACTTACAGTGAGGTTGTCAATCTCACTGGTTTGCTAAAAACAAAGGATTAAACATATGGTGCGGAAGGTAATGATTGCTTGCAGAAAGTAAATGGTAACATTAGATGATGTAACAATGGTAAAGATTGGACTGGGGTCCACAGTTCACTAGAGGTGTCCTCCTTAAGATAAATAACATAACATGTTGGATGAACAAATTATAGCGGGGCAATTGACAGGAACTGAGCAAGGCATACCAATGCAAATACTAGACATTCATGATTCCTGTGAGATTTGATTGGGCATTACAATATACATAGACTGCCATCCACCTTCATCTATGACTAATAATCCACCTTCAGGTTATCATCCAAACCCCCTCTAGTATTAAGTTGCAAGCAACAGATTATTGCTTTAAGCAATGTGTGTAAAGTAAATAATATAATTTTCCATGAACAAAACATTGTTGTTTTCTCCCTAGTAGCAACAACACATATACAACCTTAGAGATTTCTGTCACTTTCCCAGATTCAATAGAGGCATGAACCCACTATCGAGCATAAATACTCCCTCTTGGAGTCACTAGCATCTACTTGGCCCAGATAGCTACTAGAAACGGAGAGCATGCAAGATCTTAGACAACACATACATGATAGAATCAATAATCAATAATACATGATAGAATCAATAATCAATCTGACATAGTATCTCAATATCCATCGGATCCCCGCAAACACAACATGTATGATTACAAATAGATGATCTTGATCATGAACGGAGCTCACGAGATCTAAACATGATAGCACAAAGGAGGAGAAACAACCATATAGCTACTGTATGGACCCATAGTCCAAGGGTGAACTACTCACGCATCATACCGGAGGCTATCATGGTGATGAATAAGGCCTCCGGGATGATCTCTCCCCTCCGGCAGGGTGACAGGAAGAGCTCCAGATCCCCCCGATCTAGGGACGATGGTGGCGGAGGCTACAAACTATTTCGTGGAGAGTTGATCGGGTCCTTAGGGTTTTGGCATCGGGGGGCTTTTATAGGCAAAGAGGTGAGGCAGGGGCGCCCAGGGGGCCCACACCCTGCCCTGGCACGGCCTAGGGTGGGCCCTTGCCTGGGGGGTGTGGCCACCATGTGCCCCCCCTCCGGTCACCCTTTGGTCTTTGTGTTCGTCCCGGTAAAATATTGACTTTGGATTTGTCCCGTCCAATTTCGAGAATATTTCCTTTCTAGCTTTTTTGAAACCAAAAACAGCAGAAAAGGCAACTGGCACTGCAACATCTTGTTAATAGGTTAGTCCTAGAAAATGTATAAAAATACCTCAAAGTGTAGACAAAGCATAGCAAAGTAGATACTAATCAAGCATGGAACATTAAAAATTATAGATATGTTTACAACGTATCAATCTCATATATGATAGCATATTTGAGTGGGAGCGCGAAAACTTTCTAGTGTATGTGTATGACATATAATGGATGATGTAATTGATGTTATTGATAGTTAAATCAGGAAATATTCTATGAATGAAGTTGAACAAAACATTCATCATTGAAATCTATAGAGATATATTGATACATTTAATGGACATTAAAGTCAAAATGTTTCTATTTATATTATGAAGAAAGTTCATAATGTCCTAGATTGGTTTCTGGAGTGAATTCAGAATAGAACAAGCAAATAAAGATGTTATTATTACTTGTTGAACTAGGAGAAACATTGGTATGAACACCAATGGTTTATAGGAAGAAAAGGGATGATCTTCATCCCATATGACTCTATCATATGTCTCTTCCACGAATCACCATGTTGCATACTTGGCTGAAATGTGACCCATGTTCTTGACTAGAAGAACATATTCTGAGATGATTCATGAATAAATCACTGAACCGGGATTCAACATATCATTAGAAGCTTAGAGAAATAGAAGGATCTACATTGGTATTGAAGTAGGAAACTACTTCATAAATATCAAGTATGACAAATTTGGCTAGTGAAGTTTGAATTCAAGTGAGTGTGTTTCCAGTATACATGACAACTTTGAAATTTCTCGTGACCGATCGACCATCATAGTAAATATAAAGAAACAAAAGTCTCACTCTGATGCCAAACGAATACTTCGACATGTTATGAGATAATGATGCAAGTGCCAAAATTAGGAGACATTAGCGATTTGCAGAAGAGCATACGATCTGGTAATATATATCAAAGACAAGATGCTTCCATAGGCAAGCATGATAAAAACACATGTGTTTATGATCAGTAACAAATGCAACTATATTATTTGTCCTCTAGTGCAAGTAGGAGACTGAAGGAGATATGCTCTAGAGGCAAATAATAAATAGGTTTATTATCATATCTCAAAATTGTTCATAATAGTTTCATACTTTGATATAACTATATCAAGTGCAAACATTGATATGAGTGTGGTATATAAACAAACCAAGTCCCTAGTAGCCTCTAGATAACTAGTTCATTGGACAACCGATGGTCAAGATTTCCTCGTCATGGAGCATTTATGCCAGTTGACAATGAAGTCATGTCATTGGAGAATGATGTGATGGACATTACCCATATATGTATTACGACGTGATCAAGTCATGTGGTTTATTGTTGCAATAGTTAGAAACTAAGTGAACTTTTCCTTAGACCATGAGATCATATTTAATCACTGTCATCCGCGACTGCTTAGTTAGAAACTAAGTGACCTTTTCCTTAGACCTTTATGGTTCAAACGACAGAGCATCGTGGAATGCATGGGGGTCATTATGGGCATCCTGGTCCCGCTATTGATTATTGATATGAGAGAGATCTCGATTATGTCTATGACATTACCGAACTGTAGGGTAACACACTTAAGGGTCTTACAACATTTTGAGATCATTATGGAAGCTTCGGGATCACCATTGAGAAAGAGAAGAAATCTCGGAATCATTCCAAAGTAGTACCAGAATAGTTACATGGGAATCTGAAGATGTCCGAAATGAACCGAAAGGTGTTTTGGATCAAAAAGGAATTTAACAATATGTATGTAAATTATTTATCAGAATTAATAATACATAAATATTTAAAATAAATTTTATGGGAAACTGATAGCAACAACTCCATGTGTACCAACTCATGGGGACTTCAAGTGCAGAGTGTTGTACTAAGCGTCTTTTACCCACAAAGGTGACTCGAGGGTTTATATCAAACTCTCGTTGAATTGGCCCAGAGGTTATTCTTATTCTCCTCTTTAAGCAACCTACAAAGCTAAGTTTTGTCTGATGTCCGCAACTCCACCGTGTGGTTGTCAAGCACAAGGTTTCGTATTAGTAATATAAAACATAAATATAAATAAAGTAAAGTAAAACAAGTAAAACTAGGCAAGCAAAGTAAAAATAATAAAAGATAGTTGTTTTGGGGTTTTGTGTGTGTTTGCAAGTGAAGAAAGTATTTTTGTATTCTCGGAATAATAAATCACAAAAAATGTAAAGTGTGATAAATGTGTTGGAAAGGTGTTTATTATGGTTTAAAATGGACCAGGGTCCATGGGTTCACTTGTCTACTCTCTTTTTTGGTTGCAATGGACACAAAAAATTCATAAAAGACATGTTATTGGTGGAACTTCAACATGTGTTTGATAAGTATTCATATGGGTATCATGTCCTAACATAAAGATGATTCAACACATATATCTTATACTCCTCAAGAAAGGGAAAACTCCAAGCAATCTTGAAGTAAGAATCAACAGAGTATTAGCCTTCGGTATTTTGACATAATGTTTGAATCACAAATATGCTACCTTGACGAAACAAGATTATCTAGCTATCGCAAAATAATTATAGCACATGAATTCACTTTATCCATAGTAGATCTTGAATTTGTTGTCACTATTCAATCACTACCACCATTCTACTACATCTAATAGACACTTCTCCCCACATGATGGGGATGTGCCAATCAGGGTATCCCCAGAGGTTGGAATTGAGTGGCCCAAGACAATATCGAATGGACATGTTTTAACGGCGACTAGAAAAAGGCTTCAATGAAGATCGGCGACTAGACGCGAATGCCCAAGACTGTAGCTAGGCCTAGTCGGATTAGGTCAAAGCCTCTGAAACCCTTACTGAATCGGTTGTAATCTTGTAAACCCTAGATAGGTACCCATATATAAACCTCCCTAGGGTCCCCATTGTACTCACGTGCTATTAGCTACCCCATCCTTGCAACTCACTGACCATACGCCTAGTTAGCCCACTTTTTAATCTCACTCGCCATTAATACAATCAAGCTGGATGTAGGTATTTACCCTACGGGGGATTGAGCCTGGGTAAACCCTTGTATTGCCTTCAATCTCGATCCGCAGATGTCGACTCACCCTTGCCCCCTTTCGACTCAATCGCTACCCCTGGTAGAGAATGTTGTGGCCATTCCCACGATAGTAGCGCCCACCGTGGGGCTTGGAGAGTCAAGCCTTAGATCTAAAGCGATACCCTACACTCCCATTTGCCGGCCATTCGCTACCGTCGCATGATCGCTACCGATGGATTCTTCTAGATCCTGCCAAGTGATGACCCACAAGTATAGGGGATCGCAACAGTCTTTGAGGGAAATAAAGCCCAATTTATTGATTCGACACAAAGGGAGCCAAAGAATATTTATAAGCCTTAACAGATGAGTTGTCAATTCAGCTGCACCTGGAAACAGTCTTGCTCGCAATAGTTTATCAGTAGCAATAGTTTTGTAGTAGCAATACCAAAATAACAGCAGTAGTAAATAAGGACAGTAGTAACAATTGCAGTAGACAACAGGATTAAAGTGTAGTAGGCATAGGGATCGACGGACGGGCGTTGCATGGACAAGATAATTCATATAATAATAAAGATAAAGGGCATTTGCAGAAAAATAAGATAAAGCATCTAGGTACTAAGTAATCATAGGCATGTGTTCCATATATAGTCATGCGTGCTCGCAATGAGAACTTGCACAACATCTTTTGTCCTGCCAACCCATTGTAGCGGGGCCTCAAGGGAATCTACTAGAAATTAAGGTGCTCCTTTTAATAGAGCACCGAAGCAAAGCATTAACACTCCATTAACACACGTGATCCTCACATCACTGCCACCCCCTCCGGTTATCCCAATTTCTGTCACTTTGGGGCCTCGGGTTCCGGACAACGATATGTGTACACAACTTCCAGGTAAGATCATAAACAATAATATCATCATGAATCAATAACATGTTTAGATATGAGATCATGGCACTCAGGACCTAGTGACAAGCATTAAGCACAATAAGTTGCAACAATGTCAAAAAACACTAACAATATATACTAGGCACCATGCCCTAAAAATCTTATGCAATTACATGAAAGATCTCATCGAATCCCTACCATCCCCATAGCCTACTGCGAGGGATTACTCACACATGTATGGGGGAATCATGGATGGTTGATGGAGAGGCGTCGGTGATGATGATGGCAATGATCTCCTCCAATTCCCGTCCCGGCAGGGTGCCAGAACGGAGTTTCTGGTTCCGAATCGCGGTTTATGGTGGTGGCGACGCAATGTAACTCTTCTCTGGAAAATTGTCGACCCCCCGGTGTTTTTAGATCAGAGGGTATATGTAGGCGAAAGGAGGGGCCGAGGCGGCCACACCATTCCCTGGCGTGGCTAGGCCTAGCCCGCGCCAGGGGGTGGTGTGGGCCCCTTTGGCCTCTTCTCCCCTTCGTCTTCTGGCTCCGTGAGTCTTCTGGGAAAATAGGATTTTTGCATATTTTCTGGGATTTTTCCTGAAAGTTGATTTCCTGCACAAAAATGAGACACCAAAGCAATTCTGTTGAAAACAGCGCTGGTTCGCGTTAGTTTTATCCAAATCACACAAATTAGAGGAGAAACAATAGCAAAAGTGTTCGAGAAAGTAGATACGTTTTGGACGTATCAACTCCCCCAAGCTTAGCTTATTGCTTGTCCTCAAGTAATTCAGTTGAAAAATGAGTGTGATAAAAGAAACTTTCACGAACACATTTGCTTCATAAGATGTATATATTCTTAGCATATGATCAAATACTTAGGCAATTTGTAATAATGAGTTTGCAAATAAGTCTACCCAATGGTCATGCAAGCTATGAAGAGATTCCAACACAATAATAATAAGCAACATGACACATAAGCATATGCAAGATTGTAATGCTCATAATAAGATATGATAAAGTGGTATCTCGCTTGCCTTTATTTTTAGAGCAAAACATAAATGCCAAGGCACCTCTGAAGTTCAAGTTAAGACTAGAAATAAAAATATCAAATATACAAGCGTCAAAATTATGTCACAATTAACCATGTTCTGGAACAAGCACATTACACTAAGAATGACAGCTATGCTCTCAGGAAGGTGTAAATGGTAACTCAACATAAAAGTGAAATAAAATATTTGAAAAGTTTGAAAAGCTTCCAAATGTTGAAAGTATGGTACTCATTAGCTTTGAGCTCTCATGGCCCCTATCATAAGCATCTTTAAATGGTTAAGGTTAAAGTGAGGTCAAATATGAGTTATATGCTTGACAGATCATAAGTTGAAAATCTCATGCCCCTTGAGTACGAGTACCGAACCTCATGCTACTCAACTTTGGTCACAAACAAGTTCTTGTCATTGTAAGTATATGTGTATCATAGAGAACCGCCAACGGTTACCCCTTGCCCCATGACACAGGAGCTATCCCATATCAAAATGACAAGGCAACAGACAGTGAGCATCTCAGCGATCTTTTTATTTGCTATTTGCATAGGTTTTTATTGACGATGCTTCATAGAATGCTACTATGGTTACGCTGCAAGTTTCCGCCATGTAGGCATGGCTTAGGCTAGCCACCTAGGTGTTTATCTAACACATATACAAACTTCATGAACTTACAAGCTCCCCTTTTATTTCACACCGCCGGGATCCATAAACAAAAGAACATGATATCAACTAAATAGAATAAGTGCAATGTTGAAAGCGTTCCCCATGAAAACATGGTTCTGCTAACTCCCAACTTATAATTTGCAAGCATATAACTACATAGACAGTCACAATGGTTCAGGTAAATTAAGTGCAAGAAATAAAATATGCCATCAAGTTCGTGAGAGCTTTACTAACTAATTTTCACATAACAAGCAAACATTTTTATTTGGAAGAAAACAAAGCATAATAAGTATGCAAGGAATAGCAATGATGCTAATAGGTAGGTATGGTGGACACTTTTTGACAACTTTGGTTTTGGGGAGTTGGATGCATGAGTAGAGCTCATACTCAGTATAAGTGAAGGCTAGCAATAGAAGGGAGCGACAATCGAGAGAGCAGTAACTGTCATAATCATACTTGCAACAAAACAAAATTAATAGTGGCATAAAAGTGACACAAGAACTCTGAGGAAAAATAAATCATCGAGGCTTAACTGACTTTTTGTTTAGTCATATGCATGCGTGAGCATGTGCCAAGTCGATCCAAATAAAACATTTAGAGGAGGATACCACAATGTCATACCATGTTATGAATCTAACAATGCAAGCAAACATTTATATGGCATGCTACAAATTATTAGTAGGTTAGAACTAATCATAAGAGAGCAAGAACTATTAAGCATCCATTAAATAACATACACCTTACATGAATAGATTAAGCATGCTCACAATGATGAATATATGTACAAAAATGAAAACAAATAGAGTTCATACCAGCCTCTTACCACACCTCGAATTGTCATAAATCATCATTGCCTTTCACTTGTGTGACTTGACTAATAATATGAAAACCAAACTCCAAGGAGTCACTGAGGACTGCTGAACCCTGCAACGAACTTTACAAAACCATAGAAGAACGACAAATATTTTTGGGTTTTCGATTTTTAAAGCAAGAACTGAAGGAAAAAGCAATCAAAGCAATTTTTTTTTGGTTTTTTCGAATAACAAACCAAATCTACAAAGGGTGAAGCAAACCAAGGCTAAAAGATAAAGAAGCGAACAAAGAGAAATAACAAAAATATTTTTGATCTTTTTGTGTTTTGGAAAGCAGAAACAAAACAAGAGCAAAAACTAAAAAGAAAGCGAAACATGGATATGCAAAGTACCGACAAAATATGATATGTAGATGAGTGTGATGTCGGTATACCTCCCCCCAAGCTTAGTCTTTTGGCCTAAGTGGAGAACAACCAAAACGCGAGTAGGAACTCCAAGCCGGTGGGTCATCGTAAGAATAATCATAATCAAGCCCTCGTGAAGAAGAAGAAGTGCCCCAATCATAAACAGGTTGCTGGTATGAATTCTCCCCCGTGTTGGAGGGCTGGACCGAATTATCCTCGGCCTCTCTTACGACATTATGCTCTTGCTAGGAGAGCTCCTCCATGTATGTGTCAAGCTCTTCCTCTGCGAGTGACCACCCTTCCCTGGTATCAAGGTTAAACAAAGTAGGCGCAGGCAAAAGGACCATTCGCTCAAACTTACCTCCTCTCCATCCACTCTTGAGAAAGGTTATTTCATAAGATAAATCGCTCAAATTATCCCAAGAAGAAACAAATTTATATTGTATCATGGAATTAAGATCAAGCCTCTCTATGGGAAAACTATAAGTCTGAATGATGAAGCGCTACACCATGCAAAACTAATAAACGAGAGGCGATGAAGCCTCCACAAATTCCACCTTTCTCGCGGTTAGCAGCAAGACGGAAAGCTATCAAAGCAGGAAAGTTATAAGTCCTATCCTGTTTCAAAGCAGCTGAGATAAAAGCTAGATCATATGAAGATAATTTACTAGCGGTCTTCCTAGCAAGAACACACTTGGCAATAAAAGATGCAAAATATCGAATAGATGGGAGATGAATATTTTGAATTTTACCACTCTGCTTTGAGAAGCTTCTCCCTTGGAAAATCTTTGCATATAAGTCCACGAGTGACGTGGGCCGCACCCTAATATTCTCGCGCAAACCCCACTGTGGCACTTTAATAGCTTCACAAAAATCATCAAAAGGGAGGTTGATAGCTACATTATAAATTTTGTAATGAACCATGGGGTTAGGCAAGGACCAACTAAATCAAAAATCCTGCACCATAGACATAGTCATTTTCACATATTGGTAGGGTTCATCTCCAACAAAATGCTCCAATCTTGCATTAGAAATTAGAGTCTAGAAATATTGAAAAATTCCTGCAGCCCTCATGAATACGGGGCATGGATAAATAGAAGGGAAAACTCCCTCCTCATGGTGGACTTTCATGACCTCAATCACCATTAATTCATGTTGGTTGAGTTGGTGTTCATTCATCTCCTTTTATGAAATTTTTAGACAAACATCACAACAAGTAATTGCAAAGCGACTACATAATGAAGGGAACTACTATAGGGACTTGCAAGAGGGATAAACATGCATCAAAATAATTTCTTTAAGCAAATAAAAATCATGCAAGCTCACATAAACTGTCACCTACAGTAGCAAAATACTCAAGATATAATCCGCTAATTACAAATCTACATCGACAAGCGGAGAAGTCACATACCGGAGAACAAATGCTCCAAATCTCAGCAGCAAAGGTGGAATGAGCAAGAAGATCGAAAATCGCGAGCAAGAATAGCAAGAACACGAGTTTGAGCAATGAAATGGTGTTTTCTCGGGAGAGAGAAAGAGAGAGAAGTGGCAGGTGGAAGAATAAGTGGAGGGCCAGTGGTGGCCCACACCATGGCCAGGCGCGCCCCTGGGATGGCCGCGCCACCAGGTGGTGTGCCTGCCTGGTGGGCCCCCTGGGTCACTCCAGGCCCCTCCCTGCCTTTTTAGCGTAAAAAAATAATATGAATTTTCTGGAATTTTTTGAGAAACTTTATTTTTGAGCAATTTTCAGTAATTGATAAGTGATTTTCTCGTAGAAAAATTATTTTGGAAAGATGCAAAAACAAATCAAAACTAAAACTTTAGAGTTCTCAGACACTCTAATATGCAAGCAACTAGCAATACAAAGACGAGCAAGGATAATCATGGTGAAAACATTGTTTTGTTCATTAAAAATACCTTTGTTAACAAGGTTAATTAGGTCTTGTTACCAAAACAATTTTATATGAAGCAAAACTTTGCATTTCACTAAATGATTATGTTACCTCAACCTTGATAGCAATAGTCCCAATCATAATATTTTCATAATCTTCTTGTGGTATGGGATAATATATTTCTCCAACCTTTATTCCTTCAATGTTTTCAATTGAATTTAGGCCATAATTCTTATCAATCTTCTTGGGGAAATAGACAGTATGATCCTTATCATTAACATTAAAAGTTACATTTCCTTGATTACAATTAATGACAGCACCTGCGGTATTAAGAAAAGGTCTCCCAAGAATAATAGACATATTATCGTCTTCAGGCATTTCAAGCACAACAAAGTCTGTTAGTATCAAACAATTATGAGCCACTTGAACAGGAACATCCTCACATATACCAACAGGAATAGTAGTAGACTTATCATCCATTTGCAAAGTTATATCAATTGGTATCAGTTTTTCAAGTTGAAGTCTCTTGTAGAGAGAAAAAGGCATAACACTAACTCCTGCTCCCAAATCACACAAAGCAGTCCTAACATAATTATTTTTAATAGAACAAGGAATAGTTGGAATACCTGGATCTCCAAGTTTCTTTGGAACCTTACCATTGAAGGAATAATTAGAAAGCAAAGTGGAAATTTCCTCATTAGGAATCTTCCTTTTATTAGAGATAATATCCTTCATATACTTTGAATAAGGAGGCAATTTAATAGCATCAAACCAAGGAATTTGAAAAATCAAAGGTTTCATCCACTCACAAAACTTGTGAAAGAACATGTGGGCCCCCATGTGTGGTTTTGGTAATTAATGACAATCTTTATGAATAATGTGTGTATTAATTTATACTCATAGGATTTGTCCATTGGAATCGCTTGGAGCATGTGTTGGCTTCAAGGTCGATGAAATTCGAAGAAGATGTGTTGTGCAAGCTCAAAATGCGCCATCTATAGAAAATCTCATGTTTGATGCTTGCCATCTTCGGTGATCATGGATCGATGATAAGGAATCAAGAAAGGCGTTCCTTCTTGAGAAGGTCAAGTTTGTCTACATCGAGCTCAAGTGGAATGCTCAAGGAAAAGGTATAATCTTGATAGGTTTTCCCTTTTGCCGGTATCATGTTGTTAGTGGGAGACCGGGTTTAGGATAGATAACCATACTATCAAGAGGGGCTCTCGAGTGAGTAACTCGATCATATCGTTCGGAGAGAGCTCAAAACTTTGCATACTTGCATCATCCTATTTGGTTGTTATTTGGTCTTATTCATGAGAGGATATAGAGCTTGTGGTAATCTCCATAACAAGCTCTTGTTCATCAAAATCGGATCTTCCGTTTATATCTTGTTGCGATTTTGATCTTGATGGCTTTCCGGTTTCTCACCAAGTGGTATCTCACATTATTCGACTTGATACTTTCTCACTTGGTGATAACCAATATTTCCACCTTTTATTAGAAAGCTCTTGTCGTCCTCTTTCCAACGCAATTGGAATGGGGTCAATCGGAGTCTCCTAGCCAAAGTTATGAATGTTTGAATATCTGCCGGCCTTATTCAAAAAGAAAAAGAAAAAATTCTGTTTCTGGGCCGGCCGGTACTACCGGACTCGGTATCGGCCGCGCCTGGCGTCGCGCGCTTATCTACTGCCTAGCCCGGTTGCTGGGTCCGGCACTACCGGGCTGGCCCGGTAGTACCGCCCGGGTGGGCCGGTACTACCGGCCGGCCTAGGTAAACATGCCCTGGCAGTCCAGTGTGCTTGCATCTGCCGACGCTGCGCGTCAGCCCGGCCCCGCCCGCGCTGGCTCGCTCGCACGTGCGCATGCGCCGCCGCTTGCCCGTGTTGACCAAGCGCCGCTGCGCTGCATGCTGCCACTCCCGCGCTGGGCCCGCTCTGCTGCATCGCGCGCTGCTCCTGCGCGCAGCCGCTGCTCGCCTGCTTGCTTACCCCTGCCCGCACGCGCGCGCAGCCGCCGCATCCCATGCGTGCCCGCTCGCTGCACGCTACCGATTCGCGCTGCTGTGGCCCCGCGCGGGCTCTGCTCTGGCCTCGATCTCTGCGCGCATCTTCTCTCCTCTCGCTGTTTGCTGCGTGTTGACCTGGCTCGCTGGTTGTTTTTTCGCTGGGCCTGGGACTAGTGCGGTACTACCGGTTAAATCCGGTAGTACCGGACCGTTCTGAAAATCTGCCCCAACGTCCAGATTTTTGGGGCCCCTATTCAAGGCTTTGTCCGTTTTTAGTTTAGAAAGCTTCTTCCTCTTCTATTAGGCTAAGCTTTGTCCATACTTTCTCTAGATTTTGAAGCTTGCCTAATATTTTCCCCTCCGATGATTCTTGCACATATTTGAGTGGAAGAGAGAGGAGATCTAGATCCACATTTTGACCTAACCGATTCATCTCTTTGTGAGTGTATCTTTGGAGATCTATATTTTTGGGGATTTTGTGTCCCTCTTCGATTCCTCCTCTCTTGTTCCCCCAATAGCTTTAGTAGCTTTGCTGGAACTTGAGAGTGAGGGATTTGAGCACTTTTGTGGTGTTCTTGCCATTTGCATTCGGTGCATCGGTTTGAGTTCTCCTCGGAGGATTAGGTTCGTGTTATTCATTGGAGCTTTTCCCTCTTGGGTTCTTGGAACCCTAGACGGTTTTGTGGCCTTGGTGGCATTGTGGCCTTGGTGGCATTTGTTGGCAGCCTCAAATTAAGTTGTGTAGAAGTGCCCCAACCTTGTGAGAGGTTCCGGTTGCCACCGATAGTGGAAGCGTGGATCGATCCCATTGGGGTGAGATTCACCGGAGAATAAGGGAGGCCTTTTGTGGCGTTGGTGGTTTGATACCACCCCCTCTCCAAACGAGACGTACTCCATGTTGGGAGGAACTCGGTAAAATATCGTTTTCCCCGCGCGTAACATCCCAGGTTTTATTATGATGTTACTAGAAGCATGCATCATCCTTGCATCATTGCATCCTACAAATGAAGTTGCATCAAAAACCCTAACATCAAAACCTACCTAAACCCTACTAAAGAGTTCCCTATGTAAGAAAAAATGATGTATTCATATTTTACCCTTCTAAAAACTTTGTAAAAATATTACTCTATGGTCCTATAATGACCACCTTCTTTTTACAAAAAATTAGGAGTTGGTTTCATCACTTTTGGACTTGTTATGCAATAGTTATTGGTGTTTTATTAAAACAGAAATTGAAAACTAATAAGGAAAAAAAAAGAGGCAGCATCTAACCTTGCTGGGCCGGCTGCGCCAGCCCACCACACCCCCGCGCACGCGCAGCAGCTAACTAGCCAGCGCCTCACGCCAGCCCGCACCGCCGCTCCCACTGACAAACCTGGCCCACGCGTCATCCCTTCCCCTCCCCGCGAAAACCGCATCGCCGCCCTGTACCGATTGGACTCTAGCCAAATCAGAGAGGAAATCTTGACCCCCTCGCCAAGTTTCCTACGGCCATATAAACCCCGCAACACGCTGCCTCGAAACCCTAAAGAATTTTTTGCCGAAGCCGCCATCACGAACGCACCATCGATCTCGCCGTAGTTGGGCTCAGTCGAACTCGAGGCAGAGGTTTCCGAGCCTCGCCTCCACCTCTCCTTCCCTCCACGCGACCCTCGCGTTCGACTCCCTCTCCTCGTGCTAATCTCGCTTTGTCTCTCGCAGTACCGCGCCCGCAATCGCTCGCCGGAGCTCCGCCGAGGACAGAGAAGGTCGGCTGAACCTTAGCGACAGACGAGGAAGCAAGGAGGATCGCCGAGGTCACGAGCGTGACCGCGAGGACCTGATGCACCCCGTCGACAACACCGCGCCTCGGGAAGCCACCGCCTCGCCGTCGGCCATCGTCACCGACGCCACCGCCGCCCAACGCCGCCGTCGTACCCTGTAAGTCGCCATCGTCACCCTCGTCCATTAGATCGGGAACGATCGGTTTAGATTAGAAGCTATGGCGAAAGTGTATCAACGAATCACAGCATGCCGCGACAGCGCACCGCGTCAGCGCCACTTTGCCTAGCTGGCCCAATCAGAAACTGCCACTTGTCGCGTTTCGTTAGGGTTAGATTTAATTGGCAGATTTGTGTTAAAATTTTCGAAATTCATAGAAAATTAATTACTTGGACAAATTTAGCATATAATATACCGTTGGATTCACAAAATTATGTAGAACACAGATCTGTAATAAAATTTCAAGTTTTCAGTTGGGTTTTCTGTGTATAATTTAATCTTTATATTAGAGTGTTTAATCCATAGAAAAATAAATAAAACCCCGTTTTAGTTGATTCTTGTTGCGTTGACTTTGTTTTTACAATACCTACTGAACAAAATTATAAAACCTTGCTTAAGATCATTAGATCTAATTTGGGGCTAATTGGATGGTTGAATCTTCCAGTGAGCCTATGAAATTATAATAAAGATCCAAATTAATTTAAACCCGTAAGAAATCAACACTAATAACATCCCTAACACCATTACAATCCAATTAAACTTCCTTGGTCAATTTAGAAAAACAAATCTTGCATAAGAACCATGTTTCATGCATGCATGTTATCTCTGTGGCATATTTTGTGCAAGTTGTGATTAGATCTATGTTTGTGATTCGTTAGATTGTTCGGAGTGCGCTGATGAGTGCTAATGTGTAGAGTGCTGCTCGGATCAAGGCAAGTTACACCACTTGTTCATAATTTTTGTCCCAGTTTTGATACTATGCATATGATCTTCAAATTCTGTAGTATGCATGTGTAGGATGTTCTAGTAGAATTTTTCCTTAGTATTATTTTGCAAGTGCGATGATTTTGTAGTATGCCATGAGTAGCTCTATACTTAGGATTTCCCCTCCTAATAGGTTATCCCTGTTTTTGCTAAGTATTGCTTGCTATGCTATATATACAAAGTACCATTGGGGGGTTCGAAAGACAGAATTTTTCTAAGTATAAAGGCTCTCTAGAGCAAACTTTTCTTCTCAAATCCACTTCAAAATAAAACTATGTTTTCTTCTAGGCGGAATGGTTGTCGGGACAACGAGTGAGATTTTGGTGGAGGACGGCCGCCCAGGAATCAAAGAAGTCTGCCATGTTTCAGAATTCAGAAGCTTCCAGTGCAACCACAATACATATGGGCTCTGTCTTGGCCTAGTACTTAGTGGGAAACCTCACCTGGGTACCAACATTAGGAGGTTCTTGGCACGGTTGGCTCAAGAAGGTAGAGGGGCTACTAAGGTAAAGCCTCGCCATGGTCTTGTCTGTAAAAGGACTTGATCGTGGATTGTGGGTAAAGTGCACAAACTCTCGAGAGTATTGCAAACTGATCGATCAGTCGTGTTCACGGAAACAGAACAACATTGAGCATCTGAAGGATGGAGCCTCTGAAGGATCTTCCTCTCTTTTTTCTAAACAAAGTTTTAAAACCCCATGGCGTGAGTAATATCGCCGAAGGGTGGGATTTTGGGAACTTGGTGTGTAATATCCAAGTGTCACTTGGTGTGTAATATCCAAGTGTCACTTGGTGAGTAATACCCAAGTATTTGGTTGTTTGGACACTTGGTGAGTAATATCCTCGTGTGCCATTCGACCCTATTTTATCTAAGCAAATGATTACAAAGTAGGGAAAATCTTCTCTTCTTCTCTCTACTTAAGAAAACTAGATTTGAGCAAATGAACTCTACAGCCTAAACTAGCCTTGCATGCAGAGGTAGTCTTTTCTTTCCTTGGTGTAATTTTCCAATACAATCAAAGTATTGACCCAACTTGTTGGATGCACGTCCTATGTGCAGAAACCGAAGATTGAAAGGTGCGTAGGGATCGCGAGTCTACACTCGACAAGCCTGGGGCGTTGATGGACTCAAGCTGCTTTTATGTTTCCGCTGTTATTTGAGCTAGCTTAATGCTAAGCAAATTTGTAATAAATTCATACTCTGGATTCTCCGTGTAATAAATACTTTGTGTTTTACATGATATTCATCGACTGTGAGTGCTAGCTATTGATCCAGGGACTAGCATGTTAATCACAGGGACTTAGGATCCTTACCGATCCGAGGTCACTACACCGCGTGCCTCGGTTATCTCTATACCCGAGCTCTTTACTTATGCACTTTACATTGTGATAGCCTTCGTTCTTGAAGTAATATATATCTTGCTATCACTTCGTTGCTTGTATTGCTTAACATAAGTTGTTGGTGCACATATGTGAACCTTAGTTGTTCTAGGTTGTGCTTAACAAAGTAAACACTAGTTTTATTCCGCCTTTGTTGAGCCACTCTAGTAAAAGTTTTAATCGCCTATTCACCCCCTCTAGATGACATCCGTACCCTTTCAACTTGTTATAGTGTTCTTCCTCCTTTGACTTGTGTTTCTTATCAGGAAAATGCATTGGTTTTTGCACCCAAGGCTCTCTTTCACTACCATGTTTATTAGCAATAAAGTCTTACTTAGTGTAATTAGTGTTCTTAGTGTGCTTTTCAGGTTCTTCCTCAATCTCTTCTTTATCAGCATCATCATTTTTATCACTACCACTTTCAGTTTTAGCATCAGAGACAGATATACTATTAGGATCTATAGCAGGTTCAGAGGATTCTACAACTTTTTTATGTTTATTTTTTATTTCTATTAGAAGAAGTACCTCTATTTTCAACTTATTGGGAATCCTGCTCAATTCTTTTAGGATGTCCCTCAGGATACAAAGGATCCTGAGTGGCAGCACCACTCCAGTTCTAATTTCATAAGCATGTTTATCTCTAGAAGCATTAACTAGCATATCTTTTTGTACCTTGGCAAGTTGATCAATTTGAGTTTGAACCGTTTGGAAGTGTTTAACAAGCATTTTAACATCATTAGCAGTTCTTTCCACAATATTTTTCAACTCATTAATAGCTCTAGAGTTTTCCAATAAATGATTCTGAACTTGTTTATTAAAATTACTTTGCTTAGTGTGCCTTTTAGGTTCTTTTTGAATTTCTTCTTTATTAGGAGCATCATTTTTATCATTACCACTTTCAGTTTCAGCATGAGAGACAGATATACTATTAGGATCCTTAGCAGGTTCAGAAGATTCCTCAACTGCTTTATGTTTCTTTTTATTTCTTTTACAAGAAGTACCACTATTTTTAGCTTGTTGAGAATCTTGCTCAATTCTTTTAGGATGTCCCTCAGGATATAAAGGGTCCTGAGTGGAAAGACCACTTCTAGTTCTAATTTCATAAGCATGTTTTTCTCTAGAAGCATTAACTAGCAAATCTTTTTGAGCCTTAGTAAGCTGATCAATTTGAGTTTGAACCATTTATAAATGTTTAACAAGCATTTTAACATCATTGGAGGTTCTCTCCACAATATCTTGCAACTTATTAATAGCTTTAGAATTTTCCATTAGATGAGTCTGCACTCTCATATTAAAATTATCTTGCTTAACAACATAAATATCAAATTCTTCTAAGAATTGATCAGGAGGTTTAGAGTAAGGATTGTCACCATCATCAAAATGTTGGAGAGAGTGTACCTCAATAGTGGATGAGTGAGAGTTGGGATTACATAGTTCTTCTATAGGATGTAAATTCTTTACATCTTCAGATTTAATACCCTTCTCCTTAAGACATTTCTTAGCCTCCTTCATCACTTCATCATTTAATTCAATCATTTCCCTCTTATTTGGTGTTGGTGTTGGGGCTGGCTCAGGCACAATTGGTTCAGGTGTAGTCTAATCATCATAATTCTTGCTTATTCTAGCCATTAATTCATCAGCTTCATCGGGAGTTCTTTTTCTGAAAACACAATCAGCACAACTATCCAGGTATGTCCTAGATTCATTAATTAGTCCATTATACTATATATCAAGAGCTCGTTTTTAGGTACTGGACATCCAGGTTATGCTTTAATAAAAGCACATAACCTTGCCCATGATTCAGGAAATTTCTCTTTTTCTCCCTATTTAAAATCAAAAAGTTCCTGGAAAATGGCATGTTGAGCACTAGGAGGGAAATATTCTGAAAGAAAGTATTAATCAAGTCATTAGGACTTTCAATAGATCCAAGAGATACATTATTAAACCAAGCTTTAGCTTCACCTTTTAATGAAAAAGGGAAAATTTAAGCAACAAAGTAGGTGCGTTTCTTAATATCGTCAAAAAGTAAGCCACTCATAATAGAGTGCTCTTGCATATGTGCCATAGCACTTTAATTTTTAGTCCCACAAAAAGGTTCTTTCTCAACAATGGTTATATAAGATAAATCAAGAGAGAAATCATAATCCTTATATTTAATGTTTATGGGAGATGTGGCAAACTTAGCATCAGGAGATAATTTAGGTCTAATAGTGCGTCTCTCAAGAAGACTCTTAATAGCACTTGCACCATGAGTGTTTCGACATTATTCAATAAATTCGTCAGTCATTTCAATATAACCATCATCAAGATCATAGCTAAGATACTATCTAGACTCAGGTGAACTAACAGGTGTAGCAATATCTTCATTAGGAGTTTTAGTGTTTCCAATTATAGTTCTAGAAATTGTAGCATCTAGGAAAGGATCTAATGAACCACTCTCATCAAGCATAGTAGAAGTAACATCATGAGTATTAGAAGCAATTTCAGATTCAGCAGAAGTAGCAGTATGTGTAACATGTGTATGTGGTGGTGGTGTAAGGAGCTTACTCATCACAGATGGTGAATCAAGAGCAACAGAGGTGTTCAGAAATGTACCTCTTCTTGTAGTGGATGGTAATATAGGAACTTTTCCATCACGAGTTTTACCCATGATGAATGTATAGCGGCGAACAATAATAATTCCAAGTGAACTTATAAATAAAGCTATGCTCCCCGGCAATGGCGAGAAAATAGTCTTGATTGCCCACAATTATAGGGGCTTGCAACAGTCTTCGAGGGAAGTAAAGCCCAATTTATTGATTCGACTCAAGGGGAGCCAAAGAATATTTATAAGCTTTAACAGATGAGTTGTCAATTCAGCTGCACCTGGAAACAGTCTTGCTTGCAATAGTTTATTAGTAGCAATAGCAAAATAACAGCAGTAGTAAATAAGGACAGTAGTAAAAATTCCAGTAGACAGCAGGATTAAAGTGCGGTAGGCATAGGGATGGATGGACGGGCGTTGCATGGACAAGATAATTCATATAATAATAAAGACAAAGGGAATTTGCAGATAAATAAGATAAAGCATCCAAGTACTAAGTAATCATAGGCATGTGTTCCATATATAGTCATGCGTGCTTGCAACTTGCACAACATCTTTTGTCCTGCCAGCCTATTGCAGCGGGGCCTCAAGGGAATCTACTGGAATTAAGGTGCTCCTTTTAATAGAGCACCGGAGCAAAGCATTAACACTCTGTGAACGCTCGTGATCCTCACATCACATCCACCCCCTTCGGTTATCCCAATTTCTGTAACTTTGGGGCCTCGAGTTCCGGACAACGATATGTGTACACAACTTGTAGGTAAGATCTGTAGGGTTCGCAGCATAGAATTTTTTTTCCTACGATGTGAACTATAAACCAAGATCTATCTACTAGATACAAACAACGGGCGGATGTATATCCGTAGAGAACATACCCTTGAAGACCGACAAAGCTTAACGAGTTCAACTCGTGGTTGATGTAGACGATCTCTTGCCGATCTCAAGATCGAGAGGAAGTCCTAGCGCCGCAAATCAGCAGTGCATCCGTGCTCGCACACACGTTCGAGGCACCGATCAACCTCCGCCTCCTCGCTCCAGCGATGCAGCGGAAGCACAACTCTTTCTTGCCGAATAGCCATCGGGAACATGTATCTCGCTAGTCCGAGACCATGGGGGATAAATTCTAGAGGGGGAGAGAGATCCTTCACGAGGAGGTGTGTGAGACAAGTGAGGAGGGGGGCTCCTTTTATAGGAGGAGGGGGGAAACCCCAAGGGGGTGCCCGGCGCATGGGGCTGCCCCCTTGACCTCCCCTCTTCATGTGGGTGGACACTCCACTCACAAATCTCCTTTAAATTCCCTCCACTCAAAAGTCCACTCAAATTCCCATTAAATTTCCACCAAATTTAATGCAAACTCTCATTAAATAAAACTCTTTTATTTTTATTCAGAATTTTGTCAATTACTTTAATGACAAACATTCACAAATAACCCCTTGCTAGAATTCTATTTCACATGCATAACCACTTTATGCAATTTCACCCGAAAACCTGTTTCAGTATCTAGTGAAATAAATTCCTGCGCTTGTTCATTCTTTCGGCATGAAACATTTGCTCCAATTGGATGTCGGTGTCTCTTAAGTGTGTCACCCTACGGTTCGTTAATAATGCGGACATGATCGAGACCCCTCTCGAAGCAATAATCAGAAGCGGGATCTGGAGACCCATACCGACTCCCACACATTCAACGATGACTTTCTTGTGATCGTCGGAACCTTTTACGCTAGTATCTTAATCCCTTTGTTTCACGATATATTACATGTCCGAGATTCTATCATCGGTGTCTCCATACCTAGTTTGATCTCGTTACCGACATGCACTCTTTTCTCGTTCCTGTGATATAACATTCTAGTGATCAAATCACTTGCTTGCAAGATAATCAATGTGATATCACCGAGAGGGCCCAGAGTATATCTATCCGTCATCGGGATGAACAAATTCCACTCTCGATCCATGAGCCTCAACATAACACTTTATTAGTTCTGAATCCATCTTTATAATCACCCTGTTATGGTGTGACGTTTGATGTTATCAAGAAACTCTTCCGGTGTTAGTGATTGACATGATCTCATGGTCTAAGGATTAGGATCACTTCGTAAGTTGTTATAGCAATATAAACTCAATGACTTCGATCGTAATGCTATACTTTGGATGAATGTTCATCACACCATTACACTAATGTTGTGATCCCGTTATTAACAACATCCAATGTCCATGATCAGGAAACCTTGATCATCTTGTTAATCAACGAGCTAGTTTATGAGAGAGGCATAACTAGGAACTTTCTGTTTGTTTATTAAACACACATGTATTAACGTTTCCGTGTTAATACAATTATAGCATGCAAAATAAACATCTATCATATACTTGGAATACACATAATAAACACTTTATTATTGCCTCTCAGGGCATATTCCCTTTAGTCTCCCACTTGCACTAGAGACAATAATCTAGTTACATAGTGATAAATCTAACACCCATTGAGTTCTGGTGTTGATCATGTTTTGCTCTAGGGAGAGTTTTAGTCAACGGATCTGCTACATTGAGATCCGTATGTACTTTACAAATCTTTATATCTCCATCCTTGACATGCTCGCGGATGGAGTGAAACCGGCGCTTAATATGCTTGGAATGCTTGTGAGACCTTGGCTCTTTGGCATTGGCAATGGCACCATTGTTGTCACAATAGATCACCATTGGGTCCAACGCGTTTGCCACCACTCCTAGTTCGGATATGAACTCCTTCATCCAAACTGCTTCCTGAGCCGCTTCTGAAGCAGCAACATATTCGGCCTCCGTTGTTGATCCCGCTACCACAGGTTGTTTGGAGCTCCTCCAACTAACCGCTCCGCCATTCATGAGAAATACGTATCCGGATTGAGACTTAGAGTCATCCGGATCGGTCTCAAAGCTAGCGTCGACATAACACTTAGCGACGAGCTCTTCTTCACCTCCGTATACAAGAAACATATCCTTAGTTCTTCGTAAGTACTTAAGGATATTCTTGACCGCTATCCAGTGTTCCGAACCTGGATCCGATTGGTACCTACTAGTCAAACTAATAGCATGTGCCACATCCGGTCTTGTACATAGCATGGCGTACATTATAGAGCCTATGGCTGAAGCATAGGGGACTTTGTCCATTATCTCTCTTTCTTCCGCCGAAGCCAGACTTTGAGTCTTACTCAATGTCTTGCCTTGCAACATAGGTAAGAACCCCTTCTTACTTCCGTCCATTTTAAACTTCTTTAAAATCTTATCAAGGTATGTACTTTGTGATAGCCCTATTAGGCGCCTAGATCTATCTCTATAGATCTTTATGCCTAATATGTATGACGCTTCACCTAGGTCCTTCATTGAAAATTTGCTGTTTAGATAACTTTTCACACTGTTTAAAAGATCTATATCATTTCCGATCAATAATATGTCATCCACATATAATATGAGAAATGCCACATTGCTCCCACTCACTTTCTTGTAAATACAAGATTCTCCATAAGTTTGGACAAATCCAAACTCTTTGATCACCTCATCAAAGCGGAGATTCCAACTTCGTGATGCTTGCTTCAATCCATAGATGGATCGCTGAAGCTTGCACACCTTGTTAGCATCCTTAGGATCGACAAAACCCTTTGGTTGTATCATATACAACTCTTCTTCAATATTACCATTGAGAAACGCGGTTTTGAAATCCATCTGCCATATCTCATAATCGAAATATGCAGCAATTGCTAACATAATCCTAACTGACTTTAGCATCGCTACGGGAGAGAAAGTCTCATCGTAGTCAACTCCTTGAATTTGTCGAAACCCCTTTGCGACAAGTCGAGCTTTATAGACGGTCACATTACCATCAGCATCAGTTTTCCTTTTGAAAATCCATTTGTTCTCCACGGCCTTTCGGTCGTGAGGTAATTCCACCAAGTTCCAAACTTGATTTTCATACATGGATTCCATCTCGGATTTCATGGCTTCTAACCATTTGTTGGAATCCGGGCTCATCATCGCTTCTTCATACGTCGCAGGGTCATCATTTTCATCAACCATGAAATTCATGACAGGATTTCCGTACAGCTCGGGAGCTGCACGCGTCCTGTTTGACCTGCGAGGTTCGGTAGTACTCTCTTTCAGAGTTTCATGATCATTATCATTAGTTCCCTCTTCAACAGGTGGAGCCAACTCCGGAACAACTTCCGGCGCTGCGCTACTCGCCATACTTTGAAGAGAAGGTTCCACAACCTCTTCGAGTTCTACCTTCCGACTACTCACACCTTTCGCGAGAAACTCTTTCTCTAGAAAGGATCCATTCTTGGCAACAAAAACCTTGCCCTCGGATCTGTGATAGAAGGAATACCCACTAGTTTCTTTAGGGTATCATATGAAGACGCATTTTTCCGCTTTGGGTTCGAGTTTATCCGGTTGAAGTTTCTTCACATAAACATCGCATCCCCAAACTTTAAGAAATGACAACTTAGGTTTGTTTCCAAACCACAATTCATACGGTGTCTTTTCAACGGATTTAGATGGTGCCCGATTTAAAGTGAATGCAGCAGTTTCTAGTGCATAACCCCAAAATGACAACGGCAAGTCCGTTAGAGACATCATAGATCGAACCATATCTAATAAAGTACGATTACGACGTTTCTACAGGTGTGAGTTGTGAAACAATTCCACACTCTTTCATGTGAGTGCTAAACTCGTAACTTAGATACTCACCTCCACGGTCGGACCGTAGAAATTTGATCTTTCTATTACGATGATTTTCCACTTCATTCTGAAATTCCTTGAACTTTTCAAAGGTTTCAGACTTGTGTTTCATCAAGTAGATATAACCGTATCTACTCAAATCATCCGTGAAAGTAACAAAATAACGATATCCACCTCGCGCCGACACACTCATTGGACCACATACATCAGAATGTATGATTTCCAATATATCTGTCGCCCGTTCCATTGAACCGGAAAACGGCGTTCTAGTCATCTTGCCCATAAGGCATGGCTCACATGTATCAAATGATTCATAATCAAGTGATTCCAAAAGTCCATCTGAATGGAGCTTCTTCATGCGTTTAATGCCAATATGACCTAGACGGCAATGACACATATATGCGGATATATCACCATTAAGTTTAATCCTTTTAGCATCAACATTATGAATATGTGTAACATTATCATCGAGATCTAATAGAAATAAACCATTCATCATCGGTGCATGACAATAAAAGATTTCATTCATATAAATGGAACAACCATTGTTCTCAGATTTAAATGAATAACCACTTCGCATCAAACACGATCCAGATACAATGTTCATGCTCAGTGCAGGCACCAGATAACATTTATTCAAGTTTATAACTAATCCCGACGGCAAGTGGAGAGGCAGCATTCTGACGGCGATCACATCAACGCTTGATCCATTGCCGACACGCATCTTGACCTCACCCCTTGCTAGCGGTCGCTTGTTCCGCAGCCCCTGATTCGAGTTACAAATATTAGCAACTGAACCGGTATCAAATACCCAGGTGCTACTGCGAGCACTAGTCAAGTACACATCAATAACATGTATATCATATATACCTTTGTTTGCCTTGCCGGCCTTTTTGTCTGCCAGATACTTGGGGCAGTTGCGCTTCCAGTGGCCAGTCCCCTTACAATAGTAGCACTCGGAATCAGACTTAGGTCCAACTCGGGGTTTCTTTTCAGGCGCGGCAACAGGCTTGCCGCCCTTACTTCCCTTCCGTTTTCCCTTCTTGTCTTTCTTGAAACCAATGTTCCTATTGATCATCAACACTTGATGTTCCTTTTTGATCTCCACTTCTGCAGTTTTAAGCATTGACAGAAGCTCGGGGAGAGACTTCTTCATGCCTTGCATATTATAGTTCATCACGAAGCTCTTATAGCTAGGTGGCAGAGACTGCAGAACACGATGGATGCCTAAGTCAATGGGAATCGATATTCCCAAGGACACAAGCTTATCGGCGTAACCCGACATCTTGAGTACATGCTCACTAACGGAGCTGTGCTCTTCCATCATGCAGCTAAAGAACTTTTCTGAAGCGTTGTAGCTCTCTACAGCAGCATGTGTGTCGAAAATCATTTTCAACTCACCCATTGTATCAAATGCATTGCCGTTTTCAAAACGCTTTCGAAGTTCCGGCTCTAGCCCATACAATATGCCGCAATGAACTAAGTTGTGGTCCTCCTGACGAGTCTGATAGACATTCTTCTCCTCGTCAGGGGCATCATCAAAAGGTGGGGGGCCTAACGGCGCTTCTAGCACATATTGCTTTTGTGCAGCAGAGAGGAGAATCCTCAAATTCATGGCCCATTCAGTAAAGTTGCTACCGTTCGTTGCTAGTTTCTCTTTCGCCATGAACACATTGGAATTAAAAGCAGGTGGTGCCATCTACAACAGAATTTGTAAAGTTTAGACTAAGTGTATGATAGATTGAGTTCAACTAATCGAATGAACTCCCACTCAAAAACGACATCCCTCGTGCCTTTTTGGTGATTACATGAACCAAATCCACTACACCAAGTCCGATCATCACGTGAGTCGGTATAGCTTCAAAGGCGAGCATAAAATGGGCATCATATCAACTATATGACTCATGCTTAACCTTTCGGTCCGTGTTCCGAGGCCATGTCTGTACATGCTAGGCTCGCCAAGTTAGAACCTTAGTATTCGCGTGTGTAACTGTTTTACACCCGAAATATGGTCGTGGATCCAAGAACACCCGATCATCACGTGATGTCTTGGAGCGACGAAAACATAATCGGTGCATACTAAAGGAAGAACACATTCTTATCTTGATATTTAAACGAGGGATCATCTTATTATGCTAACAAAGCGCTAAACAAGCAATATAAGATGCTATCAAACATCATATGTTTATTAGTGAAATGATATGGTTCCCGCAGATGATCTCTATCATGTGCATCGTGGTATGATCACTATCATACCTATATGTGTAAATCCAAGGTCTATGGATTTTACACGCTATGTGTGTTGTAAGAGTATCATCTCATACTTCTACTTACAACACTACCATATCATAACACTAGCCCAGCAACAATCTAAACTAGACGCCTCTAATTTATCCATTGCAAGTTTTACGTGGCTTAGGGCTTTTGAGATAGAACCGTTCTTACCTACGAACATGAACCACAACGAGGATAATAAAATTGTTGACAACTCGCTTGCAAAATAGATATTGACTATAGTAGGAGATACAGACACCCGCTAGCCACTTATGCAAACTAGTTGCATGTCAAGCGTGGAACAGGTCTCATGTGCGAGGACATGTAAAGTTTGTCCGGGCCGCTTCATCCCACTATGCCACCAATATCCAAAATTACAACAAAGGAGCAACAACATGATCATCATCGCCCACATACTCATATGTGTACTACCCGTGTAAAGTATCTACACATAGATCCGGCTCTGATACCACTGTAGGGTTCGCAGCATAGAAAACAAAAAATTTCCTACGATGTGAACTATAAACCAAGATCTATCTACTAGATACAAACAACAGGCGGATGTATATCCGTAGAGAACATACCCTTGAAGACCGACAAAGCTTAACGAGTTCAACTCGTGGTTGATGTAGACGATCTCTTGCCGATCTCAAGATCGAGAGGAAGTCCTAGCGCTGCAAATCAGCAGTGCATCCGTGCTCGCACACACGTTCGAGGCACCGAGCAACCTCCGCCTCCTCGCTCCAGCGATGCAGCGGAAGCACAACTCTTTCTTGCCGAATAGCCACCGGGAACATGTATCTCGCTAGTCCGAGACCATGGGGGATAAATTCTAGAGGGGGAGAGAGATCCTTCACGAGGAGGTGTGTGAGACAAGTGAGGAGGGGGGCTCCTTTTATAGGAGGAGGGGGGAAAACCCCAAGGGGGTGGCCGGCGCATGGGGCTGCCCCCTTGCCCTCCCCTCTTCATGTGGGTGGACACTCCACTCACAAATCTCCTTTAAATTCCCTCCACTCAAAAGTCCACTCAAATTCCCATTAAATTTCCACCAAATTTAATGCAAACTCTCATTAAATAAAAATCTTTTATTTTTATTCAGAATTTTGTCAATTACTTTAATGACAAACATTCACAAATAACCCCTTGCTAGAATTCTATTTCACATGCATAACCACTTTATGCAATTTCACCCGAAAACCTGTTTCAGTATCTAGTGAAATAAATTCCTGCGCTTGTTCATTCTTTCGGCATGAAACATTTGCTACAATTGGATGTCGGTGTCTCTTAAGTGTGTCACCCTACGGTTCGTGAATAATGCGGACATGATCGAGACCCCTCTCGAATCAATAATCAGAAGCGGGATCTGGAGACCCATACTGACTCCCACACATTCAACGATGACTTTCTTGTGATCGTCGGAACCTTTTATGCTAGTATCTTAATCCCTTTGTTTCACGATATATTACATGTCCGAGATTCGATCATCGGTATCTCCATACCTAGTTTGATCTCGTTACCGACATGCACTCTTTTCTCGTTCCTATGATATAACATTCTAGTGATCAAATCACTTGCTTGCAAGCTAATCAATGTGATATCACCGAGAGGGCCCAGAGTATATCTATCCGTCATCGGGATGAACAAATTCCACTCTCGATCCATGAGCCTCAACATAACACTTTATTAGTTCTGAATCCATCTTTATAATCACCCTGTTACGGTGTGATGTTTGATGTTATCAAGAAACTCTTTCGGTGTTAGTGATTGACATGATCTCATGGTCTAAGGATTAGGATCACTTCGTAAGTTGTTATAGCAATATAAACTCAATGACTTTGATCGTAATGCTATACTTCGGATGAATGCTCATCACACCATTACACTAATGTTGTGATCCCGTTATTAACAACATCCAATGTCCATGATCAGGAAACCTTGATCATCTTGTTAATCAATGAGCTAGTTTATGAGAGAGGCATAACTAGGAACTTTCTGTTTGTTTATTAAACACACATGTATTAACGTTTCCGTATTAATACAATTATAGCATGCAAAATAAACATCTATCATATACTTGGAATACACATAATAAACACTTTATTATTGCCTCTCAGGGCATATTCCCTTCAAGATCATAAACAATAATATCATCATGAATCAATAACATGTTCAGATCTGAGATCATGGCACTCAGGACCTAGGGACAAGCATTAAGCACAGCAAGTTGCAAAAATGTCAAAAGCACTAACAATAGATACTAGGCACCATGCCCTAGCAATCTTATGCAATTACATGAATGATCTCATCCAATCCCTACCATCCCCATAGCCTACTTGTCTCAAAACTTGGTTAATTATGATATAAATTTGATGCTTGCATCTTTGATATCTTTACTTCTAGTTTTCACTTGAACTTTAGAGGTGCCTTGGCATTTATGTTTTGCTCCACAATAAAAGGCAAGCGAGATACCACTCTATCATACCTTCTTACGAGCATTGCAATGTTGCTTATGTTTATGTTTCATGCAACCTATTATTTGTTGGAACCTCTTCATAGCTTGCATCACTATTGAGTAGACTTAGTTGCATACTCCTTATTATGAATTGTCTAAGTATCTACTCATGTGCTGAGAATATTTACATCATATGAAGCAAATGTGTTCGTGAAAGTTTCTTTTATCGCACTCAGTTTTCAACTGAATTGCTTGAGGACAAGCAATAAGATAAGATTGGGGGGAGTTGATAAGTCCAAAACGTATCTACTTTCCCGAACACTTTTGCTATTGTTTCTCCTCTAAACTTGTGTGATTTGGATACAACTAACACAGTCTGACGCTATTTTCAGCAGAATTGCCTTGGTGTCTAGTTTTTGTGCAGAAAATCAACTTTCAGGAATAATCCTGAAAAATATGGCAAAACTCCTATTTTACCAGAAGACTCCAGGAGCCAGAAGATGAGACGGAGGAGGGCCACGAATGGCCCACACCCCCTAGCCATGCGGGCCAGCTAGGCCATGCCTGGGAGGGGTGTGGCCACCTCGGGCACCCCCTCGGCCTTCCTCTTCGCCTACTTAAAGCCTTCTGACCTAAAAATGAAGGAGGGTTCGATGTTTTTCTAGAATGAGTTTCGCTGCGCCGCCACCACCATAATCCGTGATTCGGAACCAGAAACTCAGTTCTGGCACCCTGCCCGGACAAGGAATTGGAGAAGGTCATCGCCATCATCATCACCGACGCCTCTCCATCAACCATCCATGTTTCCCCCATACATGAGTGAGTAATCCCCCGCTGTAGGCTATGGGGATGGTAGGGATTGGATGAGATCTATCATGTAATCGAATAAGATTATTAGGGCATGGTGCCTAGTATCTTTATTAGTGCTATTTGACTTTGTTGCAACTTATTATGCTTAATGCTTGTCACTAGGGCCCGAGTGCCATGATCTCAGATCTGAACATGTTATTGATTCATGATGATAGTATTGTTTGTGATCTTATCTTCAAGTTGTGTACACATATCATCGTCCGGAACCGAAGGCCCTGAAGTGACAGGAATTGGGACAGCCAGAGGGAATGGTTATGATATGAGGATCACATGTGTTCACAGAGTGTTAATGCTTTGCTCCGGTGCTCTATTAAAAGGAGTACATTAATTGCCAGTAGATTCCCTTGAGGCCCTGCTGCAACGGGCTAGCAGGACAAAAGATGTTGTGCAAGTTCTCATTGCGAGCACGTATGACTATATATGGAACACATGCCTATGATTGTTTAGTACTTGTATGCTTTATCTTATTTATCTGAAAATGCCCTAGATCTTGAAGTTACATGAATAGTCTCATCCATGCAACTCCCGTCCATCCATCCCTATTACTATCGCACTCAAATCCTACTGTTTGGTACTATTATTACTATTGCCTTTGTTTTAGTGCTGCTGTTACTTTGCTATTGCTACTACCAAACTGTTGCTATTGATAAACTGTTGTGAGCAAGACTATTTCCAGGTGCAGCTGAATTGACAACTCAGTTGTTAAAGCTTATAAGTATTCTTTGGCTCCCCTTGTGTCGAATCAATAAATTGGGTTATACTACCCTCGAAGACTATTGCGATCCCCTATACTTGTGGGTCATCAAGACTATTTTCTAGCGCCGTTGCCAGGGAGCATAGCTTTTGTTACATCCCAAATTTTAGATTTGGTACTGCATAACATTCATGGCATTGCATCATGATCATCCTTGCAAAATTTCAGTTTGAAAAGATTTTGGCAAAACAAACCACTTGCATTTGCATTTTGACACCTACACATGAACACTTGGTTTTACCATGCTACTGTTAAAAACATCACAATTTGGTGGTATGGAGGGCACAGGTGCATAGAGGGTTCCGCCACGAACCCGTAGCACTTTGATTCACCCAATTCGGAGCTCCGTAGCAAAAGTTACGCAAATATGAATTTTGTCTAAAATTCTGGACAGTCCTAGAATAAAAATTCAGTTAAAGAAATCGTCAGAGAAAAGAAAAGGAAAGGAACAAAAAAACGAGCAGCAGCGCGGCAGCGAGCCGGCCTGCCCGCGGCCCAGGCCCAGTCGCGGCAGCCAGCCCACGCAGCAGCCCGTGCCAGCAGCGCGCTCGCGCGGCCGATAGCTAGGCGTCGCGAGCCCCGCCGCCAGCCCCCGACAGGTGGGGTCCACCTGTCAGCGCGCCGCCGCCGTATCGGACGCGGACAGCGCTGCCGCCTCCGCGATTTCCGCGGAGTCCGAAGCCAACTCTGCTCAAGCCGCCCCTTAAACCTTCTAGCCACAACCCTTTCCCCCCCTCTCGAACCCTAGCTCGCTCTGAGCTCCGCCGCCGCCGACCTCGCGACCTCCACGGCTGCCGACCTCGCAGACGAGGTAACGCGCCGCCACCCCGCGCCCTCTGTCCTTCCTCGCGACCTCCGCCGCTGCCGACTGACTTGCCTCGCCTCCTTTTCCCCCTCTGCAGAGCCTGCGGCCGCCGTGAATTCCTCGCCGGAGCGCCACCCGCCGCCGCGCTCCAGCCACCGATCGCCGTCTCCACCGACCGCCTCGCCCGTCGCTGCCACGCCGACGAGCTCCGCCGCCTCTCCCCTGACGCCGACCGACCTCCCGCCGCCGCCGAGGACCGTCACCGCCGTCGCCCCGACCCTCGCCGCCGCCGTCGCCGACCGCTCCGGTGAGCCCTCCCCACGCGCGCCACCCCTGCCATCAGATCTTGATCCAACGGTCTAGATGGACCGTGGAAAGGTCAGCTCTGGCCGCTGACTAGTCAGCGCGCCATGTCAGCTACCACGTAGGTGTAGTCAAACGGTCAGGTTTGACCGATTAATTTTAATTCGATTTAATTGGCAGAAAATAACTAAAACTTGTAAAATTCATATCTTTAGATCCACTGGGCCAAAAATTGCAAATAAAATATGTATGGATTCAGTGTCTCACGTAGAATCTTGTTGTATAGTTTTTTTACACTTTTAAAGCAAGGTTTTGCCCTATTTAATTAAATGAATTAATGCCCTTTTTAGAGTATTAAATTCATAGAATAAGTTCTGTAACTCCAAAAATTGCAAATAAGATGTCCCTGGATTCAGTAGAACAAGAGGAATATTGTAGTGAATTAAAAAGGTAGGCTTATAGTACTGGTTTTTGAAGAATCTATTTAAAGTCTTACTATAGTATTTTAATTAGTCAGAGAATTATATAAATCCTTTTTGAGAAATTCCAATTGGTACTGATTCTATTATGAGTTGCCTACGCAGTGGAAATTTTTCCAAGATTTTACAAACAGTATGTTAGCAATGGCTAATTATTTAGTTTCTAGCTCTATTATTTGAGCATTATAAATTGCATGCTTTGTTTTCTTTGCACTCAAAATAATTTCCATGCATGATACAGTAGTTATACTGAATAAGATTATGTGATGCTACTGTAACGTTATTCCACTTGTCATGCATGCATCTTACATCGTCTTTGTTTGCATATGATTGTGGATGGTTTGTTTATGATTGCAATTGTATCGTGTAGATTGTGACGAGTGCAACGTTTGCCCGTGTGTGGATTGTTCTTCCGACCGATACAACCAAGGAAAGTAGATGCTACCTTGTTCATGATGATGTCCTACTATTTTCAATGCATTGTCGTGAATTTTGTAGATGGATGTGTAGGGTATTACTATCGCTATGCTATGTCCTGTTATGTGGTAGGGCTTCCCTCTAGATGAACCACCGTCGGTAGATGTGCTTAGCCATGCTATGATGAACGAGGGCTGGGTTACATCACTGAAATTTGTTTTTAAATATGTTGGTTTGCAAAAACTAAAAACAACATAATCAATGAATCTCCTGGGTGTAATGGGATTGATAATTTTTGGTTGTATCATTGCGGAAAGGCACCCAGGCATCAAGAGAGAATGATTGGCTTCTTTACTTTGTAGCTTATGTGTACAACCATGTGCCAATAATGAAATGGGCGGTTGGTTGGACTCAGTAGGTTGTGGTAACTCGAACCCGCGTATCCAGAGATGTAGAATTTTGGTAGGTTGGACCGGTGTGCGTCGGGTTTGGG
This sequence comes from Avena atlantica, assembly GCA_910589765.1. Lineage (NCBI taxonomy): Eukaryota > Viridiplantae > Streptophyta > Magnoliopsida > Poales > Poaceae > Avena > Avena atlantica. The sequence continues at coordinate 197,057,130 of OU342738.1, read as the reverse complement.
GAGCTACTTACCGAACAGTCTCTTCTTGGACTTCTCCCTATCATCACCCAATTTGAGAGTGGTGGTACGAGCTGGGCTGGCCAAGTCACATGGGTATAGTGTACTAATCCTTGCAGGGTGTATAATCTAATCTATTAGCCGTTTCCCCGGTTATGGACATCTGAGTTGCTCGATATTGATTCCATGATATGTTTCTCGCTCATTCCAATTTCATAATTACTTTAATGTTGATGGGTTAACTTAATTGGGATCTTTTCAAAGAAAATCAAAAACTGTTTGTGAAAGTAGGACAAAGGTATTTGCAAATGCAAGCTAGCCACAGGTCCACTTGCCAAATATGCATGTAGATGTTAGCTCTATTGTCTCCTTTAATAGCTCTACTTGCCATACATTCCATGTATTGACCCTTCGGGGCTGCTACGTTTCATGTTGCAGGATATTCCGATTCCGAGTAATCGATTAGGCCACGGTACTCCACTCGGCACTTGTTCACTTGTGGGCAATTTGAAGAATGGAGGATTTACTATATTTATGTTCCTACTTGGATAATTTGAGCTAGCCTTGAGCTAAGCTCTTATTGTAATAATGATACTCTCGATCTTCGTTATTTATGATACACGGATATTTTGCTATGTTATTCATCTTAATTCTATTGTGGGCCAATGAACCGATCCAGGGATTGGCATGTCACATAGAAGCTACGGTCTTTTCAGAACCGTAGTGTTACAAGATGGTATCAGAGCCCGTGTGTCGACTGTAGGATCGTGACCTAGGTTTGGATTAGGAAGCCATAGAATTATTAAAGCTTATGTTAGCTCTGTCTTTCATCTTATGCCTTTCATTCTCGTAAATTCTTACCATATGTATTCTCACACTTTCCTCTTTTAATTAATAGATGGGGGAAGTCAGGACTGAGTATGCAACCATGGAGTCACCCAGGCCCTTTGCAAGACAGTTAGCACAGCTCTCGCAGTCATTGGGATTGCCACTGCCCATGCTCAAGGGAAGAAGGCTGTACACCTATGGATGTGGCGAGGATGCATGGGAGATCACCACCTTCATCTTCAGGGATGCCGCCTTGCCAAACCCTGTGCATCTGATCTACACCAAGACATACTGCAACTGGGGACTTGGAATAAACTTGGCCCTGCATGAAGCCCTGTCATGCCAGTGCCATCTTGTCCGACACCTGCTGCCACCAGACTCACCCTACCGTGACTAAGGGAGGCGTGATGAGGATGGGAACGTTGTGGTTACCCCGAGCGACAGGAACAACATGCCGCCCCGTCGGAGGCACATAGAGGATATGGAAAGGGAGAATGGAGCTCTAGCTGAGAAAGTGATGATTGTAAAAGAGAACAGATTTTGCCAGCAATGGCATGGTGGTCCAAGGACTGGAGATATAGACCTTGCATGAAGCTGTGGATGTTCTGAAGAATGCCCTGATAGGCAGGGATGCAACCATAGCTCAACTTAATGGAACTGTGCAGGAAAACAACCAGGACATATAACAGCTGCAAGGGACCGTCCAGGAAAGGGATCAAACTATTGAAGATATGACAGCACAGATTGCCGCTCTCCAAGCACAGCTGAATCCACCCTCTGATGATAACAATGGAGATGATGGCAACAATGATGATGATGACAATGGGAACGATGATGATGATGAGGACGAGGATGATGATGATGGAGACGATGATGGTGGAGGAGATGAAGCTGTTGTAGCTGCAGCAGAGAATGAAGAAGAAGAGGAGGATCCAGAAGAGGTGGAGTTTGAGATTTCAAGTGATGACTCAGGAGAGGTGTATACTCCACCGCCATGGTTGGTTCGTGGATAGAAGCGCCAACGCATGAGTGCGAGGACCTACCGCAACCTCTTCAAGAAGTAGATAGAAGTCCACCAATTAGTCTTCGTTAGGCAAAATCATTAGGATTAGTCTCGATCGATGAAAAAATTAATTACTGTCAGTTTAAGAGTGTTTAGTTGCTTCTATGTGTACTCCAATCCCAGGATTATTTGTGCGAATTTTTTGGAAGAGTAATGGCAAGTTTGGTTAATATCTGAGTTATTCCTGTTGCAGTTTTCTGCTGACACAGCTGTACTGCACGAATTTTCATATTTTATTGGTAACTTGTAAAAATATGAAAAAATAGGGTTGGTTCGAAACTCTCTGTACTGTATACACAAAAATCAGAACAAATTCCTGACGAGTTTAAGTCAGGTAGAAAAATTCGTGAACACTATTAGACTGTTCTGGCAGATTCCTGTTTTTAATGCTTTGTTGACCTTTTGTGTAGATAAATATTGCCAACTCTTCTAAAACTATTTCAGTAGATATATAATGCTAGGATAACCCCTGGGATGTTGCTGGATCATTTGTTTGCTGATGTGTTGCTTGCTTGAGATTGTCTGTGATTGTTTTGTTGTTGCTTGGTCATAATGCATGGGTAGAATCCTGTTTTCGTAATCGATTCTTTCTTAACTTACCTGTGCTGAACCGCAGATGCCTCCCCGCCGTCAACCCACTGAGTTGGAGAAGCTCATGGCAGCTCAGGCACAGCTGACCCAAGTTATGACCCAGTTCATGGAAGCTCAGAACAACAACAACAACAACAACAATGGGAACAACCAGCCTCAGGGAGATGCTCTCACTAGGTTTCTGAGGCTAAGGCCAGCGAAGTTCTTGACTGCAGCGGAACCAATGGTTGCTCTCGACTGGTTGCGTTCAGTCAATAAGGATATGGTAACTGTTGGGTGCACGGATGCTGAGAAGGTGAGATTTGCTGCTCACCTACTGGAGGGACCAGCCGCTTCGTGGTGGGACACTTTTCAGATCACCCACCCGCTAGAGACTGTGACTTGGGCAATGTTTGAGGAAGGTTTCAAGACCAACCACGTATCTTCAGGAGTTCTGATCCTGAAGAGGAAGGAATTTCGCAACTTGCGCCAAACCAACCGCACCGTGGCTGAGTATATTGAGGAGTTCAACAACCTGTCTCGTTATGCACCTAAGGATGTTGACACTGATGCAAAAAGGAGGGAGAGATTCCTGGATGGTCTCAGTGATGAGCTTTCAGTACAACTGCTAGTGGTTTATTGTCCCACTTTCCAGGAGCTTATGGACAAGGCCAGAATTTTGGAAGGGAAGCACAAGCAGGTGGAAAGCCGCAAGAGGAAGAGAAACAATCACCACTCTGGTTCTCACCACAAGTCTCGCACTTCTTATGATGGATACTCCAAGCATGGGGGAAGTGACCATGGGAACCATGGGAACCATGACCGCCACAACCATGGAGGCGATGGACATCGCCATGATAGCCACAAGAGCAACCGCCACAGCCACAAGGGAGGACACACCCACCATTCTGGAGTACACAATGGACATGACCGCAACCGTGATCGTAGCTTCGTGAAGAAGGATCTGAGTGAGGTGACATGCTTCAAGTGTGGCCAGAAGGGACATTATGCAGACAACTGTCCGGAGAAGAAGGGACTGAATCCAGGCAACAACCAGAAGGCCACAGTGAACCACATGAATGTGGAGGAGATCCTAGATGAGCCTGATCTTGTGATTGGTAAGTTTCCAATCAACACTCACCCTGCACTTATACTATTCGATACCGGTGCATCGCATTCATTCATATCAAGGGAATTTGTGGATAAGTATAAGCTACCTACGGAGTCTCTGAAAGGGTCTATTAGAGTGAGTTCACCTAGAGGGGATATGATAGCTAGCATGGGATGCCGCGACTTAACTGTGAGGATTGGAGCACACAATTTCATTGCACATCTGGTAGTTTTGGAATCGCAAGGTTTAGATGTAATTCTAGGCATGGATTGGATGTCTATGCATGGGGGACACATAGATTGTGCACAGCGAGCAGTTTCACTCAAAACCCCGGATGGTAAGAGGATTAGGTTCAAGTCGGCTGTGCGACCGGGAAGGTGTAAGCTGAATTCTCTTAAGGGGGTTAGCATGGATACTATGCCTGTGATTAAGGAGTACCCCGACGTGTTTCCGGAAGAGCTGCCAGGGATGCCACCTGACAGGGATGTGGAGTTTCTCATCGATCTGATGCCGGGAACATGACCTATAGCAAAGAGACCATATAAGATGGATGTGGATGAGTTGAAGGAATTAAAGAAACAGCTAAAGGAGCAGTTGGACAAGGGATTCATTCAGCCTAGTTCGTCGTCATGGGGTGCACCTGTTCTGTTTGTGGAGAAGAAAGACAGCAGCAAGAGGTTAGTGGTGGACTATTGCTCACTGAATGAAGTAACCATCAAGAACAAATACCCCCTGCCGAACATAAATGATTTGTTTGATCAACTGGAAGGAGCAAGGGTGTTTAGCAAAATTGATCTGCGATCGGGCTACTTCCAAATGAAGATCCGGGAGGAGGACATACCAAAAACTGCTTTCACTACTAGGTATGGTTTATATGAGTATACAGTTATGTCTTTTGGACTAACGAATGCTCCGGCATATTTCATGACCATGATGAACAAGGTATTCATGGATTACTTGGACAAGTTCGTGGTGGTGTTTATAGATGACATACTGATATATTCCAAGGATGATGCTGAGCATGAGAAACATCTGCGACTGATTATGGAGAAGCTGAGGGAACACAAGCTGTATGCCAAATTCAGCAAGTGTGAATTCTGGCTTAACACTGTTGGATTTCTTGGACACGTGGTGTCAGGAGAAGGAGTCGCTGTTGATCCAAGAAAGGTGACTGCAGTAACTGAGTGGGAAGCGCCCAAGAATGTGGGAGATATTCAGAGCTTTCTAGGACTTGCTGGGTATTACAGGAGGTTCATTGAAAATTTCTCCAAGATTGCTAAGCCAATGACGGAACTTCTGAAGAAGGAAAAGAAGTTTGAATGGATGGATGCGTGTGAAGCCAGCTTTCAAGAACTGAAGCGTCGACTAGTGACCGCACCTGTTCTGTGTCTACCAGATCTTCAGAAGGATTTCCAAGTGTATTGTGATGCTTCTCGGCAGGGACTTGGAAGTGTGCTGATGCAAGATGGGAGAGTGGTGTCATATGCCTCGCGACAACTTAAACACCATAAGAGGAACTATCCTACGCATGACTTGGAATTAGCCTCAGTTGTGCATGCGCTCAAAGTATGGAGGCACTACCTAATGGGAAAACACTGTGATGTGTACACCGACCACAAGATCCTGAAATACATATTTACATAGAAGGAACTGAACATGAGGCAAAGGAGATGGTTGGAACTTATCAAGGATTATGATATGAATCTGCAATACCACCCAGGAAAAGCCAATGTAGTGGCAGATGCTCTGAGCCGGAAGGTCTATGCCAATGGATTGACTGTTGGGGAATTTCCCGAGGATTTGTGAAAGCAATTCAAGGACCTTAGACTGGAGGTAGTGTCAGAGGGATATTTGGCAGCAATGGAAGTCCAACCGATGCTACAGGACAGGATCGGGAAGGCTCAGGTAGGAGACAAGGAGATGGATGAAATAAGGGAAAATATGAAGGAGGATCGAGCAAAAGAATTCCGCGAGGATGAGCAAGGAACCTTGTGGTATGGAGATCGTTTGTGCGTTCCCAACGAACCGAAGATAAGGAAGTTGATTCTGCAGGAAGCTCATGACTCGTCGTACTCCATACATCCGGGCAACACGAAGATGTATATGGATCTAAAGGACAAATTTTGGTGGAACAACATGATGGGAGACATCGCCGAGCACATTGCCTTATGTGATGTATGTAGCCGAGTGAAGGCGGAACACCAGAAGTCAGTAGGACTACTACAACCATTGCCCGTGCCGGAATGGAAGTGGGATAGAGTGGGAATGGATTTTATCATAGGATTGCCCAGGACCAGGTCGGGATATGGCTCCATTTGGGTAGTGGTCGACCATTTGACCAAGGTAGCCCACTTTATACCGGTGAAGACGACCTACACGAGTGCAAAGTTAGCCAAGATTTATATGGATAGAATTGTGTGCCTACATGGAGTTCCTAAGAGCATTGTATCTAATAGAGGCACCCAATTTACCTCACACTTTTGGCGCCAGCTGCACGAGTCATTGGGGACTAGGTTGGAGTTTAGCACAACATTCCACCCCCAGACTGATGGACATACCGAGAGGGTAAATCAGATTTTGGAGGATATGTTGAGAGCTTGCGCCTTGGCTCATGGTTCTAGTTGGGATGAGAATTTGCCGTATGCTGAGTTTTCCTACAACAACAGCTATCAAACCAGCATCAAGACATCGCCGTTCGATGTGCTATATGGGAAAAGATGCCGAACACCATTGCTATGGGATGGAGTAGGAGAACGTCAGCTGTTTGGACCTGATTTGATCAAGGACGCCTAGGAGAAGGTCGCTTTGATTAGGGACAGACTGAAGGTAGCACAATCGAGGCAGAAGAGCTACGCTGACGCCAAGCGCAAGGAAGTGGTGTATGAGATAGGTGATAGAGCATACCTCAGAGTGTCGCTATTGCGTGGAATTAAGAGATTTGGAATCAAGGGTAAGCTGGCACCTCGGTTTATTGGACCATATCGGGTCTTAGCACGCAAAGGAGAGGTTGCTTATCAGTTGGAGTTGCCAGAGGCTCTGTCCGCAGTCCACAATGTGTTCCACGTGTCCCAGCAGAAGAAGTGCCATCCGGAGATGGTGGATACACCATTGAGAGACACAGTGCCACTAGAGGAGGTTCAACTTGAGAATGACTTGACCTATAAGGAGAATCCGGTCAAGATACTGGAGACAGCGGAGAGGATTACCCGTACCAAGACAATCAGGTTTTGCAAGGTGCAATGGAGCCACCACACCGAAGAGGAAGCCACTTGGGAGCGTGAGGATGACATCCGAGAGGACCACCCACACCTATTTGCTAGCCACGTCGAATCTCGGGGACGAGATTCATCTTAAGGGGGTTAGTCTTGTCACATCCCAAATTTTAGATTTGGTACTGCATAACATTCATGGCATTGCATCATGATCATCCTTGCAAAATTTCAGTTTGAAAAGATTTTGGCAAAACAAACCACTTGCATTTGCATTTTGACACCTACACATGAACAATTGGTTTTACCATGCTACTCTGAAAAACATCATATTTTGGTGGTATGGAGGGCAAGGGTGCATAGAGGGTTCCTCCATGAACCCGTAGCACTTTGATTCACCCAATTCGGAGCTTCGTAGCAAAAGTTACGCAAATCTGAATTTTGTCTAAAATTCTGGATAGTCCTGGAATAAAAATTCAGTTAAAGAAATCACCAGAGAAAAAGAAAAGGAAAGGAACAAAAAGAAAAACGAGCAGCAGCGCGGAAGCGAGGCGGCCTGCCCGCGGCCCAGGCCCAGCCGCGGCAGCCCGCACGCGCAGCAGCCCGCGCCAGCAGCACAGCAGCCAGCAGCGCGCGCGCGGCCGATAGCTAGGCGCCGCCAGCCACCGACAGGTGGGGTCCACCTGTCAGCGCGCCGCCGCCGTATCGAGCGCGGACAGCGCCGCCCCCTCCGCGATTTCCGCGGAGTCCGAAACCAACTCCGCCCGAGCCGCCCCTTAAACCTTCTAGCCGCAACCCTTTCCCCCTCTCGAACCCTAGCTCGCTCCGAGCTCCGCCGCCGCCGACCTCGCGACCTCCGCCGCCGCCGACCTCGCAGACGAGGTAACGCGCCGCCACTCCACGCTCTCTCTCCTCCCTCACAACCTCCGCCGCCGTCGACTGACTCGCCCCGCCTCCTTGTCCCCCTCTGCAGAGCCCGCGGCCGCCGTGAATTCCTCGTCGGAGCGCCACCCGCCGCAGCGCTCCAGCCACCGATCACCGTCTCCACCGACCGCCTCGCCCGTCGCCGCCACACCGACGAGCTCCGCCGCCACTCCCCCGACGCTTACCGACCTCCCGCCGTCGCCGAGGACCGTCACCGTCGTCGCCCCGACCCTCGCCGCCGCCGTTGCCGACCGCTCCGGTGAGCCCTCCCCACGCGCGCCACCCCTGCCATCAGATCTTGATCCAACGGTCCAGATGGACCGTGGAAAGGTCAGCTCTGGCCGCTGACTAGTCAGCGTGCCACATCAGCTTCCACGTAGGCGTAGTCAAACGGTCAGGTTTGACCGATTAATTTTAATTCGATTTAATTGGCAGAAAATAACTAAAACTTGTAAAATTCATATCTTTAGATCCACTGGGCCAAAAATTGCAAATAAAATATTTATGGAGTCAGTGTCTCACGTAGAATCTTGCTGTATAGTTGTTTTATACTTTTACAGCAAGGTTTTGCCCTGTTTAATTAAATGAGTTAATGCCCTTTTTAGAGTATTAAATTCATAGAATAAGTTCTGTAACTCCAAAAATTGCAAATCAGATGTCCCTGGATTCAGTAGAACAAGAGGAATCTTGTAGTGAATTAAAAAGGTAGGCTTATAGTACTGGTTTTTGAAGAATCTATTTAAAGGCTTACTGTAGTATTTTAATTACTCAGGGAATTATATAAATCCTTTTTGAGAAATTCCAATTGGTACTGATTCTATTATGAGTTGCCTACGCAGTGGAAATTTTTCCAAGATTTTACAAACAGTATGTTAGCAGTGGCTAATTATTTAGTTTCTAGCTCTATTATTTGAGCATTATAAATTGCATGCTTTGTTTTCTTTGCACTCAAAATAATTTCCATGCATGCATACAATAGTTATACTGAATAAGATTATGTGATGCTACTATAACGTTATTCCACTTGTCATGCATGCATCTTACTTCGTCTTTGTTTGCATATGATTGTGGATGGTTTGTTTATGATTGCAATTGTATCATGTAGATTGTGACGAGTGCAACGTTTGCCCGTGTGTGGATTGTTCTTCCGACCGCTACAACCAAGGAAAGTAGATGCTACCTTGTTCATGATTTTGTCCTACTATTTTCAATGCATTGTCGTGTATTTTGTAGATGCATGTGTAGGGTATTACTATCACTACGCTATGTCCTATTATGTGGTAGGGCTTTCCTGTAGATGAACCACCATCGGTAGATGTGCTTAGCCATGCTATGATGAACGAGGGCTGGGTTACATCACTGAAAGTTGTTTTTAAATATGTTGGTTTGCGAAAACTAAAAACAACATAATCAATGAATCTCCTGGGTGTAATGGGATTGATAATTTTTGGTGGTATCATTGCGGAAAGGCACCCAGGCATCAAGAGAGAATGATTGGCTTCTTTATTTTGTAGCTTACGTGTACAACTATGTGCCAATAATGAAATGGGCGGTTGGTTGGACTCCGTAGGTTGTGGTAACTCGAACCCGCGTATCCAGAGATGTAGAATTTTGGTAGGTTGGACCGGTGCGCGTCGGGTTTGGGGAGCTACTTACCGAACGGTCTCTTCTTGGACTTCTCCCTATCATCACCCAAAATGAGAGTGGTGGTACGAGCTGGGCTGGACAAGTCACATGGGTAAAGTGTACTAACCCCTGCAGGGTGTATAATCTAATCTATTAGTCGTGTCCCCGGTTATGGACATCTGAGTTGCTCGATATTGATTCCATGACATGTTTCTCGCTCATTCCAATTTCATAATTACTTTAATGTTGATGGGTTAACTTAATTGGGATCTTTTCAAAGAAAATCAAAAGCTGTTTGTGAAAGTAGGACAAAGGTATTTGCAAATGCAAGCTAGCCACATCTCCACTTGCCAAATATGCATGTAGATGTTAGCTCTATTGTCTCCTTTAATAGCTCTACTTGCCATACATTCCATGTATTGACCCTTCGGGGCTGCTACGTTTCATGTTGCAGGATATTCCGATTCCGAGTAATCGATTAGGCCACGGTACTCCACTCGGCACTTGTTCACTTGTGGGCAATTTGAAGAATGGAGGATTTACTATATTTATGTTGCTACTTGGATAATTTGAGCTAGCCTTGAGCTAAGATCTTATTGTAATAATGATACTCTGGATCTTCGTTATTTATGATACACGGATATTTTGCTATGTTATTCATCTTAATTCTATTGTGGGCAAATGAACCGATCCAGGGATTGGCATGTCACATAGAAGCTATGGTCTTTTCAGAACCGTAGTGTTACAGTTTTATTTGTAAGTTCAATTGGATCTACTATTGTTCGCTGCTAACCTTTTTAATCATGGGGAAGTCTCGTGATGGAAAGTTTCCTATTCTACCCCACTACAAGAAGATATACAGTCCTAAACACCTATGGTGCTCTTGATTCACCGTCTGTTATAAGTAAGCTTGTCACACCTCCACCACATACACATGCTACACACACTGCTACTACTTCTGAATCTGAAATTGCTTCTGATGCTCATGATGTTACTTCTACTATGCTTGATGAGATTGGTTCATTAGGTCCTTTCCTAGATGCTACATTTGCTAGAATTATATTGGGAAACATTGAAAATCCTAGTGAAGACACTACTACTCCTGTTAGCTCACCTGAGTCTAGAGAAAGCTATGATATTAATGATAGTTACATTGAAATGACTGATGAATTTATTGAAGAGTATCGAAACACACGTGGTGCTAGTGCTATTTTGATTCTCCTTGAGAAACGTACTATTATACCTAAATTATATCCTGATGCTAAGTTTGATACCTCTACCATAAACATTAAAGATAAAGATTATGGTATCTCTCTTGATTTATCCTATATAAACATTGTTGAGAAAGAACCTTTTTGTGGGACTAAGAATGAAAGTGTTGTGGCACATATGAATGAGCTTTCTACTATGAGTGCTTTGTTTTCTGATGATTTAAAGATGCGCAAGTACTTTGTTGCTAAAGTCTTCCCTTTTTCACTAAAAGGAGAAGCTAAAGCTTGGTTTAACAATTTGCCTCCTGGATCCATTGATAGCCCTGATTTCTTGATTGCTACTTTCTTCCAGAAATATTTTCCTCCTAGTGCTCGACATGCTGTTTTGCAGAAACTTTTTGATTTTAAACAGGGAGAATATGAGAAATTGCCTAAGTCACGGACAAGGTTCTATGCCTTGATTCATGCACATTCTGGATGTCCATTACCTAAAAATGAGCTTCTTGATATATATTATAATGGACTAACTGATGAATCTAGGACATTCCTGGATAGTTGTGCTGATTGTGTTTTCAGGAAAAGAACTCCTGCAGAAGCTGAAGAATTAATTGCTAAAATAAGCAAGAATTATGATGATTGGACTACAACTGAGCCAATTACACCTGAGCCTCCTACACCCGAACTAATTGTGCCTGAACCAACTCCAACACCAACACCACAAAAGAGGGGATTAATTGAATTAAATGATGAAGTGATGAAAGAAGCTAAGAAATGTCGTAAGAAGAAGGGTATTAGATCTGAAGATGTGTAGAATTTACCACCTATAGAAGAATTATGTAAGCCAATCTCCCACTCATCTACTATTGAGGTACACTCTCTCCAAAACTTTGAAGAAGGTGATATTCCTTATGGTAAACCTCCTGATCAATGCTTAGAAGAACTTGACACTTTTATCGTTAAGCAAAGTAATTTTAATAATCAAGTTCAGAATCATTTATTGGAAAACTCTAGAGCTATTAATGAGCTGAAAAATATTGTGGAAAGAACCGCTAATGATGTTAAAATGTTTGTTAAACACTTCCAAATGGTTCAAACTCAAATTGATCAACTTGCCAAGGTACAAAAAGATATGCTAGTTAATGCTTCTGGAGATAAACATGCTTATGAAATTAGAACCAGGAGTGGTGCTGCCACTCAGGATCCTTTGTATCCTGAGGGACATCCTAAAATAATTGAGCAGGATTCCCAACAAGTTGAAAATAGAGGTACTTATTCTAAGAGAAGGAAAAAGAAACATATAAAAGTTGTAGAATCTTGTGAACCTCCTATAGATCCTAATAGTATATCCGTCTCTGATGCTGAAACTGAAAGTGGTAGTGATAAAAATGATGATGCTGATAAAGAAGAGATTGAGGAAGAACCTGAAAAGCACACTAAGAACACTAAGTACACTAAGTAAGACTTTATTGCTAATAAACATGGTAGTGAAAGAGATCCTTGGGTGCAGAAACCAATGCCTTTTCCTAATAAGAAACACAAATCAAAGGAGGAAGAACACTATAACAAGTTTTGTGAGTGGATGAAACATTTATTTTTGCAAATTCCTTTGACTGATGCTATTAAGTTGCCTCCTTATTCAAAGTATATGAAGAATATTGTCTCTAATAAAAGGAAGATTCCTAATGAGGAAATTTCTACTTTGCTTGCTAATTATTCCTACAATGGTAAGGTTCCAAAGAAACTTGGTGATCCAGGTATTCCAACTATTCCTTGTTCTATTTAGAATAATTATGTTAGAACCGCTTTGTGTGATTTGAGAGCTGTAGTTAGTGTTATGCCTTTTTCTCTCTACAAGAGACTTCAGCTAGAAAAATTGATACCAACTGATATATCTTTGCAAATGGCTGGTAAGTCTACTACTATCCTTGTTGGTATATGTGAGGATGTTCCTGTTCAAGTGGCTCATAATTGCTTGGTATTAACAGACTTTGTTGTGCTTGAGATGCATGAAGATGATAATATGTCTATTATTCTTGGGAGACCTTTTCTTAATACTGCAGGTGCTGTCATCAATTGTAATCAAGGAAAAGTAACTTTTAATATTAATGACAAAGAGCATACTGTCTATTTCCTAAAGAAGATTGATAGGAGTTATGGCCTAAATTTTATTGAAAATATTGAGGCCATCAAAGTTAGAGAAATATATTGTCCTATTCCACAAGAAAGTTTTGAACAAATCAAAGGAGGAATAACACTATAACAAGTTTTGTGAGTGGATGAAATCTTTATTTTTGCAAATTCCTTTGACTGATGCTATTAAGTTGCCTCCTTATTCAAAGTATATGAAGGATATTGTCTCTAATAAAAGGAAGATTCCTAATGAGGAAATTTCTACTTTGCTTGTTAATTATTCCTTCAATGGCAAGGTTCCAAAGAAACTTGGTGATCCAGGTATTCCAACTATTCCTTGTTCTATTAAGAATAATTATGTTAGAACTGCTTTGTGTGATTTGGGAGATGGCGTTAGTGTTATGCCTTTTTCTCTCTACAAGAGACTTCAGCTAGAAAAATTGTTACCAACTGATATATCTTTGCAAATGGCTGATAAGTCTACTACTATCCCTATTGGTATATGTGAGGATGTTCTTGTTCAAGTGGCTCATAATTTCTTGGTATTAATAGACTTTGTTGTGATTGAGATGCCTGAAGATGATAATATGTCTATTATTCTTGGGAGACCTTTTCTTAATACTGCAGGTGCTGTCATCAATTGTAATCAAGGAAAAGTAACTTTTAATATTAATGACAAAGAGCATACTGTCTATTTCCCAAAGAAGATTGATAGGAGTTATGGCCTAAATTATGTTGAAAATATTGAGGCCATCAAAGTTGGATAAATATATTGTCCCATACCATAAGAAAGTTTTGAAACTATTATGATTGGGACTATTGCTATCAAGATTGAGGTAACATAATCATTAAGTGAAATGCAAAGTTTTGTTTCATATAAAATTGTTTTGGTGACAAGACTTGATCAACCTTGTTAACAAAGGGATTTTTAATGAACAAAACAATGCTTTCACCATGGTTATACTTGCTCACCTTTATTTTTCTCCTTTCCAATCTTTGTTTTTCCTCTAGTTTGTCTTAGTCTTGTTAGTTGCTCGCTTGTTAAAGGGTCTTAGAACTTATGTAGTTTTGGTTTTTGGTTTGCTTTTGTGTCATTCAAAAAAAAAATCTGTGAGAAAATCAATTTTCATACCCAGGAGTGACCCAAGGGGACCTATCAGGCCAGCACATTCCCTGGTCGAGCGGCTAGCCGCAGGTGGCGCCTGGCCCAGGTGTGGCCCACCCCTGGCCCTCTAAGTTGCCTCCTTCCAGCCACTTCTTTCTCTCTCCCGAAAAACACAGGAAAACTTTTCAAAGCTTGAGTTCCTGCTGTTCTTGCTCCCGAATTTCGAGATCTTTGCTCAGCCCATCTTAGCTGCTGGTTTTTGGAGGGATTGCTCTCCGGTATGTGCCACCTCCGCTTGTCGAATTAGATTTTTGATTGGTGGATTGTATCTTTAGTATTTTGCTACTGTAAGTGACTGGTTATGTGAGTTTTCATGCTTGTTCTATGCTTAGAGATTTCATTTTGATGCATGTTTAGCCCTCTAGCAAGTTCCTATAGTAGTTCCTCATCATTCATTAACTTGGAAATCACTTGGTTTGATGTGTGTCTAAATATTACAGAAAAAGGGCCATGGACAACCATACCTTTGGAGAAGTGTTTGAAAGTGATGAACCTAGGAGGAAAAGGCCTTCGAGATCAGCCTCTCGAGCTAGGCCATCATACAATGAGGATCTTATTGCGCCGCGCTTTGGCAATGAGGGAGATGAGGGGGATGCGCACCCTTCTATCTTCCCTTGTTTTACCTTTTTGCAAGATGCAGGGATTCTAGATGATTTCTTAAATCTTTTTAGGAGGGTTGGTCTAACCGATTATATGCAGGATGAGAGTGAGCAATATGCTTTGCTCACCAAAACTTATGTGGAGAGTTTCTCTTTCGCTAACACCCCTTGCAGGACATATGTTTCATTCAAAATCTATGATAGGCCTGTCACCATGCAACTAAAGAGATTTTGCAGCATTATAGGTATCAACATGGCTGGGACGGTGAAGAAGATTCAGGGTCGACCCGCTGATTTGTTGGAGCTCTACCGCAGGGTAATAAATAATGATGACCGCACAACCCAGCGTGGGAAGATAAGAAATATTCAACTCCCAACTATCAGATATTTTGCTTATTATCTTGCCACTAGCATTCTTGCTAGGAGAACACTAGCAATATTTCCAACTATCATTTGGCTTTTATCGCTGCTGCACTTAACAATGAAACCAGGTATAATCTTGGTTCTCTCATTGCTCGTCGCCTAGCTGCTAGAGGACCCATTTATGGGGGTATTATTGCTGCACGTGTAGTTGCTGCCCTGGACCTTTCTATTGATCCAAATGACACATTGTTAGCACCATAGAGGCTCAATCTAGACGCCATGAAAGTGCGTCGCTTTGTTACTGCTAGCTCTAGCCTTAAGAGTTTAGTTTACAAGATGATGTTTACTGACGGGGATGAGAGGGAAATTCCTTTGCCACAGGCTACTTTGTTCAGTATTTGCAGGGGGCCTTGGTCACTCTCCAAGGAGATGGACAGTCAGCTACGCGTGCTTGGTTTCCATGAGCAATACCAGGGGGATGCGCCCTCTTATGACTACTCTGTGCACTACATAGGGGCTTCCTCGAGCACGTACCAGGACGAAGGGGCCTCTTCATCACACTACGGAGGCACTCCTTCTTGGACAGGCTAGGATTGATTTCCACTTAGGCCAAAAGCCTAAGATTTGGGGGAGGTATACCGACATCACACTCATCTATATATCATGTTCTGTCGGTACTTTGTATATCCTTGTTTCGCTTTATTTTTAGTTTTTGTTTCTGCTTTCCCAAAACACAAAAAGACCAAATTTTTTTTCGTTGTTTCTCTTTCTTTATTTCTTTGGTTTGCTATAAGAAAAATCCAAAAAGATTTTGCTTTGTTTGTTTTTCCTTTGATTGCTTGCTTTAAAAAATCGAAAACCCAAAAATATTTTTTGTTCTTCTTTGGTTTTGTGAAGTTTGTTGCAGAGTTCAGCGGTCCTCAGTGGAGTTTGGTTTTATGTTATTATTCAAGCCACACAAGTGAAAGGCAATAATGATGATTAACGATAACTCGAGGTGTGGTAAGAGGCTGGTAACGAACTCTATTTGTTTTCATTTTTGTACATATACTCATCATTGTGGGTGTGCTTAGTCTGTTTATGTAGGGTGTATGTTATAAATGGATGCTTAGTAGTTCTTGCTCTCTTATGTTTAGCTCACCCTTGCTAATAGTTTGTAGCATGTCACATAAATGTTTGCTTGCATTGTTCTATTCATAACTTGGTATGACATGGTGGTATCCTCCTATGAGAATGTTTCATTTGAATCGACTTGGCACATACTCACGCATGCATATGACTGGACCAAAGTCAGTTAAGCCTCGATGATTTATTTTGCCTCAGAGTTCTTTCATCACTTCTATGCCATAATTAATTCTGTTTTGTTGCAAGCATGATTATGACATTTATTGCTCTCTCGTTTGTCGCTCCCTTTCTATTGCTAGCTTTCACTTGCACTGAGTATGAGATCTACTCATGTTTCCAACTCCCAAAACCAAAATTGTCAAAAAGTGTCCATCATACCTACCTATTAGCATTATTTGCTATTCCATGCATATTCATTATGCCTCATTTTCTTCCAAATAAAATGTTTGCTTGTTATGAGAAAGTTAATTAGTAAAGCTCTCATGAACTTGATGACACACTTTATTTTCTTGCACTTAATAAGCCTGAACCATTGTGACTGTCCATGAAAGTTATATTCTTGTAAATTATAGGCTGGGAGTTAGCAGAACCGTGATGTCACGGGGAACACTTTCAACACCTGTAAATATCTACCCAGTTGATATCATGCTCTTTTGTTTACGGATGTCGTCGGTGTGAAATAAAAGGGGAACTTGTAAGTCCATGGAGTTATGTATATGTGTTAGAGAAACGCCTGGGCCGCTAGCCTAAGCCATGCCAAATCATGGTGGAAACTTGTAGCATCACTATAGCGAGCAATGTATGAAGCTTTCTTCTTATATAAAAAAGAGACAAATAGAAAAGAGGAAAGAGAGAAAAAAGCACCATTTTCCCATGGTAAATAAGAAGATTGCTGAGATTCTCATTGTCTGCTTGCCTTGTCATTTTGATATGGGATAGCTCCTGTATCATGGGGCAATGGGTATCCCATTGGCGGTTCTCTATTATACGCATGTATTTACGATGACAAGAACTTACCGGTAACTAAAGTTGAGTAGCATGAGGAGCGTCCCTCGTACTCAAGGGACATGAGATTTCCAGTTTATGGTCTGTCAAGCATATAACTCATATTGGACCTCACTTTCACCTTAACCACTTTAACATGCCTATGATAGGGGAAATGAGAGCTCAAAGCTAATGAGTATCATACTTTCAGCATTTGGAATCCTTTCAAACTTTTAAAAACCTTTTCACTTCCTGGTTGAGTCACCACTTATTCTATGGGCACTTTCTTAAGAGCTTAGCTATCATTATTAGTGTGATGTGCTTGTTTCAAAACTTGGTTAATTATGACATAACTTTGATGCTTGTATCTTTGATATCTTTACTTCTAGTCTTCACTTGAACTTTAGAGGTGCCTTGGCATTTATGTTTTTCTCCACAATCAAAGTCAAGCGAGATACCACTCTATCATACCTTCTTATGAGCATTGCAATGCTGCTTATGTTTATGTTTCATGCTGCCTATTATTATTGTGTTGGAACCTCTTCATATCTTGCATGACTATTGAGTAGACTTAGTTGCATACTCCTTATTATGAATTGTCTAAGTATCTACTCATGTGCTAAGAATATTTACATCATATGAAGCAAATGTGTTCATGAAAGTTTCTTTTATCGCACTCAGTTTTCAACTGAATTGCTTGAGGACAAGCAATAAGCTAAGCTTGGGGGGAGTTGATACGTCCAAAACGAATATACTTTCCCGAACACTTTTGCTATTGTTTCTCCTCTAAACTTGTGTGATTTGGATACAACTAACACAGGCTGACGTTGTTTTCAGCAGAATTGCCTTGGTGTCTAGTTTTTGTGCAGAAAATCAACTTTCAGGAAAAATCCCGGAAAATATGGCAAAACTCCTATTTTACCAGAAGACTCCAGGAGCCAGAAGATGGGACAGGGGAGGGCCATGAGGGGCCCACACCCCTTGGCTGCGCGGGCTAGCCTAGGCTGCTCCTGGGTCGGGTGTGGCCACCTCGGGCACCCTCTCGGCCTCCCTATTCGCCTACTTAAAGCCTTCTGACCTAAAAACGAACGGGGTGGGGTGGGGGGGGGGGGGGGGGTTCGACGTTTTTCCAATTGGAGTTCCGCTGCGGCGCCACCACCATAGTCCGTGATTCGGAACCAGAAACTCCGTTCTGGCACCCTGCCGGGACGAGGAATTGGAGAAGATCATCACCATCATCATCACCGACGCCTCTCCATCAACCATCCATGTTTCCCCCATCCATAAGTGAGTAATCCCCCGCTGTAGGCTATGGGGATGGTAGGGATTAGATGGGATCTATCATGTAATCGAATAAGATTGTTAGTGCATGCTGCCTAGTGAAGGGAATATGCCCTGAGAGGCAATAATAAAGTGTTTATTATGTGTATTCCAAGTATATGATAGATGTTTATTTTGCATGCTATAATTGTATTAATACGGAAACGTTAATACATGTGTGTTTAATAAACAAACAGAAAGTTCCTAGTTATGCCTCTCTCATAAACTAGCTCGTTGATTAACAAGATGATCAAGGTTTCCTGATCATGGACATTGGATGTTGTTAATAACGGGATCACAACATTAATGTAATGGTGTGATGAACATTCATCCGAAGTATAGCATTACGATCAAAGTCATTGAGTTTATATTGCTATAACAACTTACGAAGTGATCCTAATCCTTAGACCATGAGATCATGTCAATCACTAACACCGGAAGAGTTTCTTGATAACATCAAACGTCACACCGTAACAGGGTGATTATAAAGATGGATTCAGAACTAATAAAGTGTTATGTTGAGGCTCATGGATCGAGAGTGGAATTTGTTCATCCCGATGACGGATAGATATACTCTGGGCCCTCTCGGTGATATCACATTGATTAGCTTGCAAGCAAGTGATTTGATCACTAGAATGTTATATCACAGGAACAAGAAAAGAGTGCATGTCGGTAACGAGATCAAACTAGGTATGGAGATACCGATGATCGAATCTCGGACATGTAATATATCGTGAAACAAAGGGATTAAGATACTAGCGTAAAAGGTTCCGACGATCACAAGAAAGTCATCATTGAATGTGTGGGAGTCAGTATGGGTCTCCAGATCCCGCTTCTGATTATTGATCCGAGAGGGGTCTCGATCATGTCCGCATTATTCACGAACCGTAGGGTGACACACTTAAGAGACACCGACATCCAATTGGAGCAAATGTTTCATGCCGAAAGAATGAACAAGCGCAGGAATTTATTTCACTAGATACCGAAACAGGTTTTCGGGTGAAATTGCATAAAGTGTTTATGCATGTGAAATAGAATTCTAGCAAGGGGTTATTTGTGAATGTTTGTCATTAAAGTAATTGACAAAATTCTGAATAAAATAAAAGAGTTTTATTTAATGAGAGTTTTCATTAAATTTTGTGGAAATTTAATGGGAATTTGAGTGGACTTTTGAGTGGAGGGAATTTAAAGGAGATTTGTGAGTGGAGTGTCCACCCACATGAAGAGGGGAGGGCAAGGGGGCAGCCCCCATGCACCGGCCACCCCCTTGGGGTTCCCCCCTCCTCCTATAAAAGGAGCCCCCCTCCTCACTTGTCTCTCACACCTCCTCGTGAAGGATCTCTCTCCCCCTCTAAAATTTATCCCCCATAGTATCGGACTAGCGAGATACATGTTCCCGGTGGCTATTCGGCAAGAAAGAGTTGTGCTTCCGCTGCATCGCTGGAGCAAGGAGGCGGAGGTTGCTCGGTGCCTCGAACGTGTGTGCGAGCACGGATGCGCTGCTGATTTGCGGCGCTAGGACTTCCTCTCGATCTTGAGATCGGCAAGAGATCGTCTACATCAACCACGAGTTGAACTCGTTAAGCTTTGTCGGTCTTCAAGGGTATGTTCTCTACGGATATACATCCGCCCGTTGTTTGTATCTAGTAGATAGATCTTGGTTTATAGTTCACATCGTAGGAAATTTTTTGTTTTCTATGCTGCGAACCCTACAGTGGTATCAGAGCCGGATCTATACGTAGATACTTTACACGGGTAGTACACATATGAGTATGTGAGCGATGATGATCATGTTGTTGCTCCTTTGTTGTAATTTTGGATATTGGTGGCATAGTGGGATGAAGCGGCCCGGACAAACTTTACATGTCCTCGCACATGAGACCTGTTCCACGCTTGACATGCAACTAGTTTGCATAAGTGGCTAGCGGGTGTCTGTCTCTCCTACTATAGTCAATATCTATTTTGCAAGCGAGTTGTCAACAATTTGATTATCCTCGTTGTGGTTCATGTTCGTAGGTAAGAACGGTTCTATCTCGAAAGCCCTAAGCCACGTAAAACTTGCAATGGATAAATTAGAGGCGTCTAGTTTAGATTGTTGCTGGGCTAGTGTTATGATATGGTAGTGTTGTAAGTAGAAGTATGAGATGATACTCTTACAACACACATAGCGTGTAAAATCCATAGACCTTGGATTTACACATATAGGTATGATAGTGATCATACCACGATGCACATGATAGAGATCATCTGCGGGAACCATATCATTTCACTAATAAACATATGATGTTTGATAGCATCTTATATTGCTTGTTTAGCGCTTTGTTAGCATAATAAGATGATCCCTCATTTAAATATCAAGATAAGAATGTGTTCTTCCTTTAGTATGCACCGATTATGTTTTCGTCGCTCCAAGACATCACGTGATGATCGGGTGTTCTTGGATCCACGACCATATTTCGGGTGTAAAACAGTTACACACGCGAATACTAAGGTTCTAACTTGGCGAGCCTAGCATGTACAGACATGGCCTCGGAACACGGACCGAAAGGTTAAGCATGAGTCATATAGTTGATATTGTAGGGTTCGCAACATAGAAAACAAAAAATTTCCTACGATGTGAACTATATACCAAGATCCATCTACTAGATACAAACAACGGGCGGATGTATATCCGTAGAGAACATACCCTTGAAGATCGACAAAGCTTAACGAGTTCAACTTGTGGTTGATGTAGACGATCTCTTGCCGATCTCAAGATCGAGAGGAAGTCCTAGCGCCGCAAATCAGCAGCGCATCCGTGCTCGCACACACGTTCGAGGCACCGAGCAACCTCCGCCTCCTCGCTCCAGCGATGCAGCGGAAGCACAACTCTTTCTTGCCGAATAGCCACCGGGAACATGTATCTCGCTAGTCCGAGACCATGGGGAATAAATTCTAGAGGGGGAGAGAGATCCTTCACGAGGAGGTGTGAGAGACAAGTGAGGAGGGGGGCTCCTTTTATAGGAGGAGGGGGGCACCCAAGGGGGTGGCCGCCGGCCATGGGGGCTGCCCCCTCCCCTCCTTCATTCATGTGGGTGGACACTCCACTCACAAAATGCCCTTTAAATTTCCTCCACTCAAAAGTCCACTCAAATTCCCATTAAATTTCCACCAAATTTAATGCAAACTCTCATTAACTAAAACTCTTTTATTTTATTCAGAATTTTGTCAATTACCTTAATGACAAACATTCACAAATAACCCCTTGCTAGAATTCTATTTCACATGCATAACCACTTTATGCAATTTCACCCGAAAACCTGTTTCGGTATCTAGTGAAATAAATTCCTGCGCTTGTTCATTCTTTCGGCATGAAACATTTGCTCCAATTGGATGTCGGTGTCTCTTAAGTGTGTCACCCTACGGTTCGTGAATAATGCGGACATGATCGAGACCCCTCTCGGATCAATAATCAGAAGCGGGATCTGGAGACCCATACTGACTCCCACACATTCAACGATGACTTTCTTGTGATCGTCGGAACCTTTTACGCTAGTATCTTAATCCCTTTGTTTCACGATATATTACATGTCCGAGATTCGATCATCGGTATCTCCATACCTAGTTTGATCTCGTTACCGACATGCACTCTTTTCTCGTTCCTGTGATATAACATTCTAGTGATCAAATCACTTGCTTGCAAGCTAATCAATGTGATATCACCGAGAGGGCCCAGAGTATATCTATCCGTCATCGGGATGAACAAATTCCACTCTCGATCCATGAGCCTCAACATAACACTTTATTAGTTCTGAATCCATCTTTATAATCACCCTGTTACGGTGTGACGTTTGATGTTATCAAGAAACTCTTCCGGTGTTAGTGATTGACATGATCTCATGGTCTAAGGATTAGGATCACTTCGTAAGTTGTTATAGCAATATAAACTCAATGACTTTGATCGTAATGCTATACTTCGGATGAATGTTCATCACACCATTACACTAATGTTGTGATCCCGTTATTAACAACATCCAATGTCCATGATCAGGAAACCTTGATCATCTTGTTAATCAACGAGCTAGTTTATGAGGGAGGCATAACTAGGAACTTTCTGTTTGTTTATTAAACACACATGTATTAACGTTTCCGTATTAATACAATTATAGCATGCAAAATAAACATCTATCATATACTTGGAATACACATAATAAACACTTTATTATTGCCTCTCAGGGCATATTCCCTTCAGTCTCCCACTTGCACTAGAGACAATAATCTAGTTACATAGTGATAAATCTAACACCCATTGAGTTCTGGTGTTGATCATGTTTTGCTCTAGGGAGAGTTTTAGTCAACGGATCTGCTACATTGAGATCCGTATGTACTTTACAAATCTTTATATCTCCATCCTTGACATGCTCGCGGATGGAGTGAAACCGGCGCTTAATATGCTTGGAATGCTTGTGAGACCTTGGCTCTTTGGCATTGGCAATGGCACCATTGTTGTCACAATAGATCACCATTGGGTCCAATGCGTTTGCCACCACTCCTAGTTCGGATATGAACTCCTTCATCCAAACTGCTTCCTGAGCCGCTTCTGAAGCAGCAACATATTCGGCCTCCGTTGTTGATCCCGCTACCACAGGTTGTTTGGAGCTCCTCCAACTAACCGCTCCGCCATTCATGAGAAATACGTATCCAGATTGAGACTTAGAGTCATCCGGATCGGTGTCAAAGCTAGCGTCGACATAACACTTAGCGACGAGCTCTTCTTCACCTCCGTATACAAGAAACATATCCTTAGTTCTTCGTAAGTACTTAAGGATATTCTTGACCACTATCCAGTGTTCCGAACCTGGATCCGATTGGTACCTACTAGTCAAACTAATAGCATGTGCCACATCCGGTCTTGTACATAGCATGGCGTACATTATAGAGCCTATGGCTGAAGCATAGGGGACTTTGTCCATTATCTCTCTTTCTTCCGCCGAAGCCGGACTTTGAGTCTTACTCAATGTCTTGCCTTGCAACATAGGTAAGAACCCCTTCTTACTTCCGTCCATTTTAAACTTCTTTAAAATCTTATCAAGGTATGTACTTTGTGATAGCCCTATTAGGCGCCTAGATCTATCTCTATAGATCTTTATGCCTAATATGTATGATGCTTCACCTAGGTCCTTCATTGAAAATTTGCTGTTTAGATAACTTTTAACACTGTTTAAAAGATCTATATCATTTCCGATCAATAATATGTCATCCACATATAATATCAGAAATGCCACATTGCTCCCACTCACTTTCTTGTAAATACAAGCTTCTCCATAAGTTTGGACAAATCCAAACTCTTTGATCACCTCATCAAAGCGGAGATTCCAACTTCGTGATGCTTGCTTCAATCCATAGATGGATCGCTGAAGCTTGCACACCTTGTTAGCATCCTTAGGATCGACAAAACCCTTTGGTTGTATCATATACAACTCTTCTTCAATATTCCCATTGAGAAACGCGGTTTTGACATCCATCTGCCATATCTCATAATCGAAATATGCAGCAATTGCTAACATAATCCTAACTGACTTTAGCATCGCTACGGGAGAGAAAGTCTCATCGTAGTCAACTCCTTGAATTTGTCGAAACCCCTTTGCGACAAGTCGAGCTTTATAGACGGTCACATTACCATCAGCATCAGTTTTCTTTTTGAAAATCCATTTGTTCTCCACGGCCTTTCGGCCGTGAGGTAGTTCCACCAAGTTCCAAACTTGATTTTCATACATGGATTCCATCTCGGATTTCATGGCTTCTAACCATTTGTTGGAATCCGGGCTCATCATCGCTTCTTCATACGTCACAGGGTCATCATTTTCATCAACCATGAAATTCATGACAGGATTTCCGTACAGCTCGGGAGCTGCACGCGTCCTGTTTGACCTGCGAGGTTCGGTAGTACTCTCTTTCGGAGTTTCATGATCATTATCATTAGTTCCCTCTTCAACAGGTGGAGCCAACTCCGGAACAACTTCCGGCGCTGCGCTACTCGCCATACTTTGAAGAGAAGGTTCCACAACCTCTTCGAGTTCTACCTTCCGACTACTCACACCTTTCACGAGAAACTCTTTCTCTAGAAAGGATCCATTCTTGGCAACAAAAACCTTGCCCTCGGATCTGTGATAGAAGGAATACCCAATAGTTTCTTTAGGGTATCCTATGAAGACGCATTTTTCCGCTTTGGGTTCGAGTTTATCCGGTTGAAGTTTCTTCACATAAACATCGCATCCCCAAACTTTAAGAAATGACAGCTTAGGTTTGTTTCCAAACCACAATTCATACGATGTCTTTTCAACGGATTTAGATGGTGCCCGATTTAAAGTGAATGCAGCAGTTTCTAGTGCATATCCCCAAAATGACAACGGCAAGTCCGTCAGAGACATCATAGATCGAACCATATCTAATAAAGTACGATTACGATGTTCCGACACACCATTTCGCTGTGGTGTTCCGGCAGGTGTGAGTTGTGAAACAATTCCACACTCTTTCATGTGAGTGCTAAACTCGTAACTTAGATACTCACCTCCACGGTCAGACCGTAGAAATTTGATCTTTCTATTACGATGATTTTCCACTTCATTCTGAAATTCCTTGAACTTTTCAAAGGTTTCAGACTTGTGTTTCATCAAGTAGATATAACCGTATCTACTCAAATCATCCGTGAAAGTAACAAAATAACGATATCCACCTCGCGCCGACACACTCATTGGACCACATACATCAGAATGTATGATTTCCAATAAATCTATCGCCCGTTCCATTGAACCGGAAAACGGCGTTCTAGTCATCTTGCCCATAAGGCATGGCTCACATGTATCAAATGATTCATAATCAAGTGATTCCAAAAGTCCATCCGAATGGAGCTTCTTCATGCGTTTAACGCCAATATGACCTAGACGGCAGTGCCACATATATGCGGATATATCATCATTAAGTTTAATCCTTTTAGCATCAACATTATGAATATGTGTAACATTATCATCGAGATCTAATAGAAATAAACCATTCATCATCGGTGCATGACCATAAAAGATTTCATTCATATTAATGGAACAACCATTGTTCTCGGATTTAAATGAATAACCACTTCGCATCAAACACGATCCAGATACAATGTTCATGCTCAGTGCAGGCACCAGATAACATTTATTCAAGTTTATAACTAATCCCGATGGTAAGTGGAGAGGCAGCGTTCCGATGGCGATCACATCAACACTTGATCCATTGCCGACACGCATCTTGACCTCACCCCTTGCTAGCGGTCGCTTGTTCCGCAGCCCCTGATTCGAGTTACAAATATTAGCAACTGAACCGGTATCAAATACCCAGGTGCTACTGCGAGCACTAGTCAAGTACACATCAATAACATGTATATCATATATACCTTTGTTTGCCTTGCCGGCCTTCTTGTCTGCCAGATACTTGGGGCAGTTGCGCTTCCAATGGCCAGTCCCCTTACAATAGTAGCACTCGGAATCAGACTTAGGTCCAACTCGGGGTTTCTTTTCAGGCACGGCAACATGCTTGCCGCCCTTACTTCCCTTCCGTTTTCCCTTCTTGTCTTTCTTGAAACCAGTGTTCCTATTGATCATCAACACTTGATGTTCCTTTTTGATCTCCACTTCTGCAGTTTTAAGCATTGATAGAAGCTCGGGGAGAGACTTCTTCATGCCTTGCATATTATAGTTCATCACAAAGCTCTTATAGCTAGGTGGCAGAGACTGCAGAACACGATGGATGCCTAAGTCAATGGGAATCGATATTCCCAAGGACACAAGCTTATCGGCGTAACCCGACATTTTGAGTACATGCTCACTAACGGAGCTGTGCTCTTCCATCATGCAGCTAAAGAACTTTTCTGAAGCGTTGTAGCTCTCTACAGCAGCATGTGTGTCGAAAATCATTTTCAACTCACCCATTGTATCAAATGCATTGCCGTTTTCGAAACGCTTTCGAAGTTCTGGCTCTAGCCCATACAATATGCCGCAATGAACTAAGTTGTGGTCCTCCTGACGAGTCTGATAGACATTCTTCTCCTCGTCAGGGGCATCATCAAAAGGTGGGGGGCCTAACGGCGCTTCTAGCACATATTGCTTTTGTGCAGCAGAGAGGAGAATCCTCAAATTCATGGCCCATTCGGTAAAGTTGCTACCGTTCGTTGCTAGTTTCTCTTTCTCCATGAACACATTGAAATTAAAAGCAGGTGGTGCCATCTACAACAGAATTTGTAAAGTTTAGACTAAGTGTATGATAGATTGAGTTCAACTAATCTTTATTACGAATGAACTCCCACTCAAAAATGACATCCCTCGTGCCTTTTTGGTGATTACATGTACCAAATCCACTACACCAAGTCCGATCATCACGTGAGTCGGTATAGCTTCAAAGGCGAGCATCAAATGGGCATCATATCAACTATATGACTCATGCTTAACCTTTCGGTCCGTGTTCCGAGGCCATGTCTGTACATGCTAGGCTCGCCAAGTTAGAACCTTAGTATTCGCATGTGTAACTGTTTTACACCCGAAATATGGTCGTGGATCCAAGAACACCCGATCATCACGTGATGTCTTGGAGCGACGAAAACATAATCGGTGCATACTAAAGGAAGAACACATTCTTATCTTGATATTTAAATGAGGGATCATCTTATTATGCTAACAAAGCGCTAAACAAGCAATATAAGATGCTATCAAACATCATATGTTTATTAGTGAAATTATATGGTTCCCGCAGATGATCTCTATCATGTGCATCGTGGTATGATCACTATCATACCTATATGTGTAAATCCAAGGTCTATGGATTTTACACGCTATGTGTGTTGTAAGAGTATCATCTCATACTTCTACTTACAACACTACCATATCATAACACTAGCCCAGCAACAATCTAAACTAGACGCCTCTAATTTATCCATTGCAAGTTTTACGTGGCTTAGGGCTTTCGAGATAGAACCGTTCTTACCTACGAACATGAACCACAACGAGGATAATCAAATTGTTGACAACTCGCTTGCAAAATAGATATTGACTATAGTAGGAGAGACAGACACCCGCTAGCCACTTATGCAAACTAGTTGCATGTCAAGCGTGGAACAGGTCTCATGTGCGAGGACATGTAAAGTTTGTCCGGGCCGCTTCATCCCACTATGCCACCAATATCCAAAATTACAACAAAGGAGCAACAACATGATCATCATCGCCCACATACTCATATGTGTACTACCCGTGTAAAGTATCTACGCATAGATCCGGCTCTGATACCACTGTAGGGTTCGCAGCATAGAAAACAAAAATTTTCCTACGATGTGAACTATATACCAAGATCCATCTACTAGATACAAACAACGGGCGGATGTATATCCGTAGATAACATACCCTTGAATATCGACAAAGCTTAACGAGTTCAACTCGTGGTTGATGTAGACGATCTCTTGCCGATCTCAAGATCGAGAGGAAGTCCTAGCGCCGCAAATCAGCAGCGCATCCGTGCTCGCACACACGTTCGAGGCACCGAGCAACCTCCGCCTCCTCGCTCCAGCGATGCAGCGGAAGCACAACTCTTTCTTGCCGAATAGCCACCGGGAACATGTATCTCGCTAGTCCGAGACCATGGGGAATAAATTCTAGAGGGGGAGAGAGATCCTTCACGAGGAGGTGTGAGAGACAAGTGAGGAGGGGGGCTCCTTTTATAGGAGGAGGGGGGGCACCCAAGGGGGTGGCCGCCGGCCATGGGGGCTGCCCCCTCCCCTCCTTCATTCATGTGGGTGGACTCTCCACTCACAAAATGCCCTTTAAATTTCCTCCACTCAAAAGTCCACTCAAATTCCCATTAAATTTCCACCAAATTTAATGCAAACTCTCATTAAATAAAACTATTTTATTTTATTCAGAATTTTTTCAATTACCTTAATGACAAACATTCACAAATAACCCCTTGCTAGAATTATATTTCTCATGCATAACCACTTTATGCAATTTCACCCGAAAACCTGTTTCGGTATCTAGTGAAATAAATTCCTGCGCTTGTTCATTCTTTCGGCATGAAACATTTGCTCCAATTGGATGTCGGTGTCTCTTAAGTGTGTCACCCTACGGTTCGTGAATAATGCGGACATGATCGAGACCCCTCTCGGATCAATAATCAGAAGCGGGATCTAGAGACCCATACTAACTCCCACACATTCAACGATGACTTTCTTGTGATCGTCGGAACCTTTTACGCTAGTATCTTAATCCCTTTGTTTCACGATATATTACATGTCCGAGATTTGATCATCGGTATCTCCATACCTAGTTTGATCTCGTTACCGACATGCACTCTTTTCTCGTTCCTGTGATATAACATTCTAGTGATCAAATCACTTGCTTGCAAGCTAATCAATGTGATATCACCGAGAGGGCCCAGAGTATATCTATCCGTCATCGGGATGAACAAATTCCACTCTCGATCCATGAGCCTCAACATAACACTTTATTAGTTCTGAATCCATCTTTATAATCACCCTGTTACGGTGTGACGTTTGATGTTATCAAGAAACTCTTCCGGTGTTAGTGATTGACATGATCTCATGGTCTAAGGATTAGGATCACTTCGTAAGTTGTTATAGCAATATAAACTCAATGACTTTGATCGTAATGCTATACTTCGGATGAATGTTCATCACACCATTACACTAATGTTGTGATCCCGTTATTAACAACATCCAATGTCCATGATCAGGAAACCTTGATCATCTTGTTAATCAACGAGCTCGTTTATGAGAGAGGCATAACTAGGAACTTTCTGTTTGTTTATTAAACACACATGTATTAACGTTTCCGTATTAATACAATTATAGCATGCAAAATAAACATCTATCATATACTTGGAATACACATAATAAACACTTTATTATTGCCTCTCAGGGCATATTCCCTTCAGATATGATGCCCATTTGATGCTCGCCTTTGAAGCTATACCGACTCACGTGATGATCGGACTTGGTGTAGTGGATTTGGTTCATGTAATCACCAAAAAGGCACGAGGGATGTCGTTTTTGAGTGGGAGTTCATTCGATTAGTTGAACTCAATCTATCATACACTTAGTCTAAACTTTACAAATTCTGTTGTAGATGGCACCACCTGCTTTTAATTTCAATGTGTTCATGGAGAAAGAGAAACTAGCAACGAACGGTAGCAACTTTACCGAATGGGCCATGAATTTGAGGATTCTCCTCTCTGCTGCACAAAAGCAATATGTGCTAGAAGCGCCGTTAGGCCCCCCACCTTTTGATGATGCCCCTGACGAGGAGAAGAATGTCTATCAGACTCGTCAGGAGGACCACAACTTAGTTCATTGCGGCATATTGTATGGGCTAGAGCCAGAACTTCGAAAGCGTTTCGAAAACGGCAATGCATTTGATACAATGGGTGAGTTGAAAATGATTTTCGACACACATGCTGCTGTAGAGAGCTACAACGCTTCAGAAAAGTTCTTTAGCTGCATGATGGAAGAGCACAACTCCGTTAGTGAGCATGTACTCAAGATGTCGGGTTACGCCGATAAGCTTGTGTCCTTGGGAATATCGATTCCCATTGACTTAGGCATCCATCGTGTTCTGCAGTCTCTGCCACCTAGCTATAAGAGCTTCGTGATGAACTATAATATGCAAGGCATGAAGAAGTCTCTCCCCGAGCTTCTGTCAATGCTTAAAACTGCAGAAGTGGAGATCAAAAAGGAACATCAAGTGTTGATGATCAATAGGAACACTGGTTTCAAGAAATACAAGAAGGGAAAACGGAAGGGAAGTAAGGGCGGCAAGCCTATTGCCACGCCTGAAAAGAAACCCCGAGTTGGACCTAAGTCTGATTCCGAGTGCTACTATTGTAAGGGGACTGGCCACTGGAAGCGCAACTGCCCCAAGTATCTGGCAGACAAGAAGGCCGGCAAGGAAAACAAAGGTATATATGATATACATGTTATTGATGTGTACTTGACTAGTGCTCGCAGTAGCACCTGGGTATTTGATACCGGTTCAGTTGCTAATATTTGTAACTCGAATCAGGGGCTGCGGAACAAGCGACCGCTAGCAAGGGGTGAGGTCAAGATGCGTGTCGGCAATGGATCAAGCGTTGATGTGATCGCCGTCGGAACGCTGCCTCTCCACTTGCCGTCGGGATTAGTTATAAACTTGAATAAATGTTATCTGGTGCCTGCACTGAGCATGAACACTGTATCTGGATCGTGTTTGATGCGAAGTGGTTATTCATTTAAATCCGAGAACAATGGTTGTTCCATTTATATGAATGAAATCTTTTATGGTCATGCACCGATGATGAATGGTTTATTTCTATTAGATCTCGATGATAATGTTACACATATTCATAATGTTGATGCTAAAAGGATTAAACTTAATGGTGATATATCCGCATATATGTGGCACTTCCGTCTAGGTCATATTGGCGTTAAACGCATGAAGAAGATCCATTCGGATGGACTTTTGGAATCACTTGATTATGAATCATTTGATACATGTGAGCCATGCCTTATGGGCAAGATGACTAGAACGCCGTTTTCCGGTTCAATGGAACGGGCGACAGATTTATTGGAAATCATACATTCTGATGTATGTGGTCCAATGAGTGTGTCGGCGCGAGGTGGATATCGTTATTTTGTTACTTTCACGGATGATTTGAGTGGATACGGTTATATCTACTTGATGAAACACAAGTCTGAAACCTTTGAAAAGTTCAAGGAATTTCAGAATGAAGTGGAAAATCATCGTAATAGAAAGATCAAATTTCTACGGTCCGACCGTGGAGGTGAGTATCTAAGTTACGAGTTTAGCACTCACATGAAAGAGTGTGGAATTGTTTCACAACTCACACCTGCCGGAACACCACAGCGAAATGGTGTGTCGGAACGTCGTAATCATACTTTATTAGATATGGTTCGATCTATGATGTCTCTGACGGACTTGCCGTTGTCATTTTGGGGTTATGCACTAGAAACTGCTGCATTCACTTTAAATCGGGCACCATCTAAATCCGTTGAACAGACACCGTATGAATTGTGGTTTGGAAACAAACCTAAGCTGTCATTTCTTAAAGTTTGGGGATGCGATGTTTATGTGAAGAAACTTCAACCGGATAAACTCGAACCCAAAGCGGAAAAATGCGTCTTCATAGGATACCCTAAAGAAACTATTGGGTATTCCTTCTATCACAGATCTGAGGGCAAGGTTTTTGTTGCCAAGAATGGATCCTTTCTAGAGAAAGAGTTTCTCACGAAAGGTGTGAGTAGTCGGAAGGTAGAACTCGAAGAGGTTGTGGAACCTTCTCTTCAAAGTATGGCGAGTAGCGCAGCGCCGGAAGTTGTTCCGGAGTTGGCTCCACCTGTTGAAGAGGGAACTAATGATAATGATCATGAAACTCCAAAAGAGAGTACTACCAAACCTCGCAGGTCAAACAGGACGCGTGCAGCTCCCAAGCTGTACGGAAATCCTGTCATGAATTTCATGGTTGTTGAAAATGATGACCCTGCGACGTATGAAGAAGCGATGATGAGCCCGGATTCCAACAAATGGTTAGAAGCCATGAAATCCGAGATGGAATCCATGTATGAAAATCAAGTTTGGAACTTGGTGGAAATACCTCACGACCGAAAGGCCGTGGAGAACAAATGGATTTTCAAAAGGAAAACTGATGCTGATGGTAATGTGACCGTCTATAAAGCTCGACTTGTCGCAAAGGGGTTTTGACAAATTCAAGGAGTTGACTACGATGAGACTTTCTCTCTCGTAGCGATGCTAAAGTCAGTTAGGATTATGTTAGTAATTGCTGCATATTTCAATTATGATATATGGCAGATGGATGTCAAAACCGCGTTCCTCAATGGTAATATTGAAGAAGAGTTGTATATGATACAACCAAAGGGTTTTGTCGATCCTAAGGATGCTAACAAGGTGTGCAAGCTTCAGCGATCCATCTATGGATTGAAGCAAGCATCACGAAGTTGGAATCTCCGCTTTGATGAGGTGATCAAAGAGTTTGGATTTGTCCAAACTTATGGAGAAGCTTGTATTTACAAGAAAGTGAGTGGGAGCAATGTGGCATTTCTGATATTATATGTGGATGACATATTATTTATCGGAAATGATATAGATCTTTTAAACAGTGTTAAAAGTTATCTAAACAGCAAATTTTCAATGAAGGACCTAGGTGAAGCGTCATACATATTAGACATAAAGATATATAGAGATAGATCTAGCCGCCTAATAGGGCTATCGCAAAGTACATACCTTGATAAGATTTTAAAGAAGTTTAAAATGGACGGAAGTAAGAAGGGGTTCTTACCTATGTTGCAAGGCAAGACATTGAGTAAGACTCAAAGTCCGGCTTCGGCGGAAGAAAGAGAGATAATGGACAAAGTCCCCTATGCTTCAGCCATAGGCTCTATAATGTACGCCATGCTATGTACAAGACCGGATGTGGCACATGCTATTAGTTTGACTAGTAGGTACCAATCGGATCCAGGTTCGGAACACTGGATAGCGGTCAAGAATATCCTTAAGTACTTACGAAGAACTAAGGATATGTTTCTTGTATACGAAGGTGAAGAAGAGCTCGTCGCTAAGTGTTATGTCAACGCTAGCTTTGACACCGATCCGGATGACTCTAAGTCTCAATCCGGATACGTATTTCTCATGAATGGCGGAGCGGTTAGTTGGAGGATCTCCAAACAACCTGTGGTAGCGGGATCAACAACGGAGGCCGAATATGTTGCTGCTTCAGAAGCGGCTCAGGAAGCAGTTTGGATGAAGGAGTTCATATCCGAACTAGGAGTGGTGGCAAACGCGTTGGACCCAATGGTGATCTATTGTGACAACAATGGTGCCATTGCCAATGCCAAAGAGCCAAGGTCTCACAAGCATTCCAAGCATATTAAGCGCCGGTTTCACTCCATCCGCGAGCATGTCAAGGATGGAGATATAAAGATTTGTAAAGTACATACGGATCTCAATGTAGCAGATCCGTTGACTAAAACTCTCCCTAGAGCAAAACATGATCAACACCAGAACTCAATGGGTGTTAGATTTATCACTATGTAACTAGATTATTGTCTCTAGTGCAAGTGGGAGACTGAAGGGAATATGCCCTGAGAGGCAATAATAAAGTGTTTATTATGTGTATTCCAAGTATATGATAGATGTTTATTTTGCATGCTATAATTGTATTAATACGGAAACGTTAATACATGTGTGTTTAATAAACAAACAGAAAGTTCCTAGTTATGCCTCTCTCATAAACTAGCTCGTTGATTAACAAGATGATCAAGGTTTCCTGATCATGGACATTGGATGTTGTTAATAACGGGATCACAACATTAATGTAATGGTGTGATGAACATTCATCCGAAGTATAGCATTACGATCAAAGTCATTGAGTTTATATTGCTATAACAACTTACGAAGTGATCCTAATCCTTAGACCATGAGATCATGTCAATCACTAACACCGGAAGAGTTTCTTGATAACATCAAACGTCACACCGTAACAGGGTGATTATAAAGATGGATTCAGAACTAATAAAGTGTTATGTTGAGGCTCATGGATCGAGAGTGGAATTTGTTCATCCCGGTGACGGATAGATATACTCTGGGCCCTCTCGGTGATATCACATTGATTAGCTTGCAAGCAAGTGATTTGATCACTAGAATGTTATATCACAGGAACGAGAAAAGAGTGCATGTCGGTAACGAGATCAAACTAGGTATGGAGATACCGATGATCGAATCTCGGACATGTAATATATCGTGAAACAAAGGGATTAAGATACTAGCGTAAAAGGTTCCGACGATCACAAGAAAGTCATTGTTGAATGTGTGGGAGTCAGTATGGGTCTCCAGATCCCGCTTCTGATTATTGATCCGAGAGGGGTCTCGATCATGTCCGCATTATTCACGAACCGTAGGGTGACACACTTAAGAGACACCGACATCCAATTGGAGCAAATGTTTCATGCCGAAAGAATGAACAAGCGTAGGAATTTATTTCACTAGATACCGAAACAGGTTTTCGGGTGAAATTGCATAAAGTGTTTATGCATGTGAAATAGAATTCTAGCAAGGGGTTATTTGTGAATGTTTGTCATTAAAGTAATTGAAAAAATTCTGAATAAAATAAAATAGTTTTATTTAATGAGAGTTTGCATTAAATTTGGTGGAAATTTAATGGGAATTTGAGTGGAGTTTTGAGTGGAGGGAATTTAAAGGAGATTTGTGAGTGGAGTGTCCACCCACATGAAGAGGGGAGGGCAAGGGGCAGCCCCCATGCGCCGGCCACCCCCTTGGGGTTCCCCCCTCCTCCTATAAAAGGAGCCCCCCTCCTCACTTGTCTCTCACACCTCCTCGTGAAGGATCTCCCTCCCCCTCTAGAATTTATCCCCCATGGTCTCGGACTAGCGAGATACATGTTCCCGGTGGCTATTCGTCAAGAAAGAGTTGTGCTTCCGCTGCATCGCTGGAGCGAGGAGGCGGAGGTTGCTCGGTTCCTCGAACGTGTGTGCGAGCATGGATGCGCTGCTGATTTGCGGCGCTAGGACTTCCTCTCGATCTTGAGATCGGCAAGAGATCGTCTACATCAACCACGAGTTGAACTCGTTAAGCTTTGTCGATCTTCAAGGGTATGTTCTCTACGGATATACATCCGCCCGTTGTTTGTATCTCGTAGATAGATCTTGGTTTATAGTTCACATCGTAGGAAAATTTTTGTTTTCTATGCTGCGAACCCTACACCTAGTATCTTTATTAGTGCTATTTGACTTTGTTGCAACTTGTTTTGCTTAATGCTTGTCACTAGGGCCCGAGTGCCATGATCTCAAATCTGAACTTATTATTGATTCATGATGATAGTACCATTTGTGATATTATCTGCAAGTTGTGTACACATATCATTGTTTGGAACCAAAGGCCCTAAAGTGACAGAAATTGGGACAGCCGGAGGGAATGGTTATGATATGAGGATCACATGTGTTCATGGAGTGTTAATGCTTTGCTCCGGTGCTATATTAAACGAAGTACCTTAATTTCCAGTAGATTCCCTTGAGGCCCCGCTGCAACGGGCTGGCAGGACAAAAGATGTTGTGCAAGTTCACATTGTGAGCATGTATGACTATATATGGAACACATGCCTATGAATGTTTAGTACTTGGATGATTTATCTTATTTATCTACAAATGCCCTAGATCTTGAAGTTCCATGAATAGTCTCGTCCATGCAACGCCCGTCCATCCATCCCTAAGCCTACCGCACTCAAATCCTACTATTTGGTACTATTGTTACTATTGCCTTTGTTTTACTGCTGATGTTACTTTGCTATTGCTACTACCAAACTGTTGCTACTGATAAACTGCTGTGAGCAAGACTATTTCCAGGTGCAGCTGAATTTACAACTCATTTGTTAAGGCTTATAAGTATTCTTTGGATCCCCTTGTGTCGAATCAATAAATTGGGTTATACTACCCTTGAAGACTGTTGCGATCCCCTATACTTGTGGGTCATCACTCCACCCTGTGGGACGATGTCGATTCAGTGACGCCTTGATACGTCATAAACGTATCTATAATTTTTGATGTTCCATGCTTGTTTAGTATCAACTTTGCTATGCTTTGTCTACACTTTGAGGTATTTTTATACATTTTCTGGGACTAACCTATTAACAAGATGACGCAGTGTCAGTTGCCTGTTTTCTGCTGTTTTTGGTTTCAGAAAAGCTAGTAAGGAAATATTCTTAGAATTGGACGGGACAAAAGCCAAAGTCAATATTTAACCGGAACGAACACGGAGTCCAGAGGAGAGACGGAGGGGCGCCATAGGGTGTCCACACCCCCCAGGTGTGGGTCCACCCTAGGACGTGCCAGGGCAGGGTGTGGCCCCCCTGGCCGCCCTCCTGCTCGCCCCTTCACATATAAAGTCACCCTCATGTAGAAACCCTAAACACTGATCAAATCTCCATGAAACAGTCTGTCCACCGCCACCATTGTCCCTAGATCAGGGGGGGGGGGATCTGAAGCTCTTCTCAGCACCCTACCAGACGGGAGAGATCATCCCGGAGGCCTTCTTCATCACCATTCCAGCCTCCGATATGATGCATGAGTAGTTGACCCTTGGACTATGGGTCCATATAGTAGCTAGATGGTTGTTTCTCCTCCTTTGTGCTACCATGTTTAGATCTCGTGAGCTCCGTTCATGATCAAGATCATCTATTTGTAATCATACATGTTATGTTTGCGGGGATCCGAAGGATATTGAGATACTATGTCAGATTTATTATTGATTCTATCATGTCAGATTGATTATTGATTCTATCATGTCTGTGTTATTTTTGATCTTGCATGCTCTCCGTTGTTAGTAGCTATATTGTCCAAGTAGATGCCTGTGACTCCAAGAGAGTATTTATGCTCGATAGTGGGTTCATACCTCTAGTAATCTGGGGAAGTGACTGGAATCTCTAAGATTGTAGATGTGTTTTTGCTACTAGGGAGAAAACAACAATCATTTGTTCATGGAACAATTGTATTGTTTACTTTACACACATTGCTTAAAGCAATAATCCGTTGCTTGCAATTTAAAACTAGAGGGGGTTCGGATGATAACCTGAAGGTGTATTATTAGTCATAGATGTAGTTGGATTACGGTCTATGTATATTGTTGTAATGCCCAATCAAATCTCATAGGAGCCATGATGTCTAGTCTTTCATTGTTATGCTTCCTCGATCTGTCAATTGCCCCACTGTAATTTGTTCACCCAACATGTTATTTATCTTAAGGAGAACACCTTTAGTGAACTGTGGACCCTGGTCCATTCTTTACCATTGATACATCATCTACTGTTACCATTTACTTTCTACAAAGCAACTACTATCTTCCACACTATACGTTTAATCCTTTGTTTTTAGCAAACCAGTGAGATTGACAACGTCACTGTAAGTTGGGGCAAAGTCTTGAGTTTGTGTTGCGTAGGATTCCAAGTTGTTAGCAACACCTTGGAGTTGTTTCCTTGCTCCTACTGGTTCGATAACCTTGGTTTCAAAACTGAGGGAAATATTGCTGCTGTGCTCATCATAACCTTCCTCTTGGGGTCTCCCAACGAAGCTCCCACTTCAAGAGCTTGCATCATGCCTGCGCTGGCCGCGGGATCTACCACCCCCGCATCAAAATCCAGCTCCATCATGAAAGTCTCCAATGTCGGGGACTAAGATGATCTCTCTATCTCCCACTCTTCAACAACAACTCGAGGTCGGAGTCTCCAGATGAGATCCGCCCAGCCATCCACCATGCCATCTACATGGCGAACAAGGAGGAACAACTGGTGGATCCCTTCACCACCCCTCCCCCGCCAACATCGACCGCCGACGAGATCGAGCGGCACCGCTTTGCCCTGAATGAGGCCAGAGAGAAAGAGAAGACCGAGCGCAAACAAATTCACATCAAAAAACAAATTGCACAATAACTCTCGACTTACCACAAATGTCGGGTGATGCGGCGACTCAACCTCTCTACCCATGGCCGAGCCCTAAACTTTAACAACAAGGACGACCCGACACGCGGCCGGCCTCGAGATCTGCCACAACGTGCCACCCGGAGGTAGTCGCCCACCACCTGGGTTGACTGCGCATGGAGCACCTCAACCACCCCACCGCATGCATCCTCCGGAGCATCCGTAGATACTAATTGCACCATGTGAGTATGATGCCAATGGCCTTGTCAACACCCGGATATTTAATCCCAGATGCCTATTATACCGTACATCGTAATCCCATGATTAATATTTTTGCGAGACATAACAGATTGGTAGCATAGTACATCATCCATTACAAACCATAATAGTCTTACAAATAGTTGATCTCATGATCAGGTCTGATTACAAACAAAGCAGGGGAAATAATATTAATAATAATAGCGTGGTCGGGGCTCCATCTTCAGGGTCACATGCAATGCTGACGATGGGAGAGGATTCTAGTTATCGTAGACGTCCTGCTGTCCATCCTCCTCGTAGTCTCCTTCATAGTCTGGCCATGAGAATAGCCAGGGACAAAGCCATGAGTACTTTGAAGTACTCGCAAACTATTGATAAATCAGTAAAACCATTCTAATAGGAATCCTAAGCTCTAGGTTTGTTTGCCACAAGCCAATTTTATTTCACAAGTACTTAGTAGTAAATACCTAGCTTTAGTTGTCTAGATCACTTAAGTGGGAACCTAGTTCATCTCCACAACTTGTGGGGTCAAGTCAAAGTCATTATTCAAGTCACGATTCCTTTTGGAAAACATCTGACAACGGAATAGTATGGCCATCCAACTGTCCATAACCGCAGACGTGGCTATTCGAATAGTTTGACACTCTGTAGAGGGGGTACACTTTCACCACAACATTCGATACATCCATCAGGAATAATCCTGAATCATCATACTTGGTATGTGGATAATCAATCCTAACCTTTCAATTACACACCCTAGTATAGGCACCTCCCCTATGAGTTTGGCCTCCCAACCATGACCATCTGTCATCTTGGGAACTGCATAGGTGAACAGTCACATTCACAAGGTAGCCTCAGCTCACCTCTTTCAGCGAGGGAACCCATACTAAGACATATAAACTTCCGGTCAAGCCCTACCCAAATTCGGGTATCGTTGTTGTACGGTAATATTGGAATGGTATCGCATCCAAACTCAACCATCAGTTTTTGTCAAAGTCAGGTCACATACTTCACTCATCATTATCTGTGTCCATAACACATGTCAAAGCATTTCAATAGAATGACTCATCATTACAAGGTTTTCATAATCATTTGTTCCGATCTATCACGATCAAGTTTAGTTTCGCACTGGCATCTACCAATGGGGGTGTCACTATTGAGGGGTTATAATCAAGGGTGACTATCTACATCAAGCTTAAAGCTCTTGATGGCATCTTTCCTAAATTTCCACTAATTATCAATTAATTAACTACTTGAACAAATTTGATAGAAAGAAAGGTAAAGCTTGCAAGTAAAACTTGGGATAGGCAAAAGTCAAAGTGGTATCACAAGGGCTTGCAAGGGAGTCTTGCATGGTTTAGCTTAGCTTGCCTTGATGGGTAAGGTGGTCGAAGTTCTCTTCCCCATATTCGTAGAATTCTTCCTCCTCATAGGCCAAATTGGTACTAGCGTCTATAAATAAATACGAGGTACACAATCACCAAACAATACTTAACTACTTCTATTTAACACTCAAGAGTCACAGTAGATGATCTAGCATCACCTCTATCATTACCAGCAATGGGGTGATAAGATTTTATTTTTCATATTTTTTGAATGCAATTTCTACTCATTGAAAACTACTTAATATTTAGTATTCTCCAATTCAAATATGGGATCATCTTGACACATGTCATCACACATATTTAAATACGGGATAATGTGATTTAAAGTGGTTGGCCTAATTTACAAAGTTTAACATTACTATTTAATAATATTTTAGGGGATAGAAATGACTATAAAGCCATTCTTTAATTTTGGTCCAAGACTACCGTATGTAAGTATGTATATTTTTATATATTCAGAAAAGTCAGGTTAGAGAGTTGGAATCAACTCAAAATCACTTATGGTTGAATTTTGAAAAATGTTTGAAGTTGCAAATGCTACTGCCTTGTTATTTTTACCAAGGGTGATCTATAGTTTCAAAATATTTGAATCCAACGTGAGTGAGTAGATATTTTCATCTACTTTCAAACAAAATTGGATTCATTCAATTTGGTGCTGTGAATCTTCCTGAATTGATTTTTAAATGACTACAATATAGGATTTTCAAATAAAAGACAAATCTAGATTTGAATCGATGGGGTACACGCGGGAATGCTAATGGGCTCGCCCAACTACGCAACGCGCGTGCAGCGGGCTGCTCCGGGGCTGGTCCCACACGTCAGCGGCTATTCAAACACGAAGCGGTATCAGCTAATCTGGACCTTAGGATTAGAGCGCGATCAACGCCTAAGCGTCGTCGACTCTATCGCACGGCTCGCGCGAGACAGAACCCTAGCGCCACAGCGGGGATCGTCGGGGGCTTACCATGGCTCCATCTAGGTCCAGCGATGGTGGGAACGAACGAGTCGACAACGGCGGTTCGACTGGTGGTCGCGGCAGCTCCGGGGGCGGATCCTAGCTTTGGCTCCTTCCTCTGCAGCGGCGAACTCCGTGAAATTCCGGCGGGGTGGTGCTCGCCTTGCTCCAGGGTTGGGTCCGAGAGGTTGCTGGGTGAGAGAGGAGTGGAATGGTGTGTGTTTTGAGGCTAGAGGAGGGCTCTATTTATACTACAGTGAAGGGGGCACGGCGGCATGGCTCGGGATCGCCAACGACGCAGTTATAGTGAGCTATAAGCATGGCCAAGGGTGTAGGTCGATGCGGTGCTTCAAGGCGATCGTCATGCGCACAGTGGCACGACGAGACGTGGTCTAAATGGTTCTAGAACATCCATGCTCCACGGCAGTATAGTCGGCATTCCTCACGATGATCGCGTGGTCAAACGAGCATGTATGGGCACTTGTTGGAGTCATGGAGAACGTAATGGCGCAAGGTGAGGGCGAGGCGCGGCATGTGCGTGCGGGATTGCTCGACACTCTGGTGCGGCGACCGACATGGTCTGGTGTTAGATGGTCACGGCTGTGCTGGCATCTCGTCGAGCGGTCTTTGGTCGAGGCGTGCATAGGCAGAGGCGATGAGGTCAGGGCTATCTCCTAGACATCATGGGCGAGGGCGACGCGGTCTGTTGCGGCGTGTCCGCGTCGGGGTGGCAAGGTGATACTGGGTACGATTTTTTCACTGCTCATATGATCGAGTGAGAGAGCTTCTTCGCACGGGGCTGGTACTGAGGGAGTTAAGACCACGATGTGCAAGCTCGGTAAGGTCAGAAAGATGATCAAAGGTTTGATCAAAAAAGTGTATATTGTTGAGTTTGTAATGTGATCACCAGGTGTTCGATCTAATGGCCGCAAGAACTAAACCATCATCATCATTTCCATCAATTTTTGGTGAGTGTTCTGGTACTAATCTTAGCAGTCTCTGGGTGCAATGGTTTGCTAAGTGGTGCAGGTTTGAGTGGTTTTCCAAAAATGGCTAGCTTGATACATAAGATAGATTCAAATTTGAATTGCCTCTCAAAATATTTTGAGAATGTTTCTGCAAGGTTGGAAATCTCCATTGGGTTGAGTGTCACTAGGTCTAGCAAGGGGGAAAAGAAATGGAGAAGCTTCTGTTTGAGATTAGTTGCTAGAGATGCTCAAAGTGATCTAGTGGTTAACTTTGGAAAAAATGATCATTAGGTCATATGCTTCATATTTACATTTTCTTTGGTTTTGATCTGGTTTGGATTTGACCTAGATGATATGGTTTTGATCTTTAAACCATTTCTCATCATTTACAACAATCAAACATGGCATTGAAAGCATTCATACACACAAGCATTACGATTTGAGTTTAATTAATAAAAGCTTTTGTTAACCCTAATCTTCGTTAATTAGAAATTGATCCTCATTAATATTTTTGGGGTGTTACAAACCTTACCCCTTTAAACAAAATCTTGTCCTGAGATTCAGGAAAAACTAGGAACTAAAGAGATTGTGAAACTCTGTCCTCCTATAATCTTCTCGTTCCCAAGTGGCTTTTTCCTAAGTATGGTTGCTCCACTAGATCTTGAGAAACTTGATACTCCTGGTTCGGGTAGTCCGGAAAGCTTCCTCCAAAATACAAATGGGTACTTCATGATAGGTTAAGTCTAGGTTGATTTCAATGGCTCGATGATCGATGTTCTTGAAGACTTCCATCGTCTCCAAAACTTCTAAACATTTCGGAAGTAACGAGACATGGAACACATCATGAACGGCTGACATCTCTTCCAGTAGTTCTATCTGATACGATACTTCTCCTCGGTGACTCAAAATCTTGAAAGGTCAGATATATCTGGGTGCAAGCTTTCCTTTGATTTGGAAATGCTGCATTCCCTTCAGGGGTGATGCTTTGAGATAAACAAAATCTCCGATATTCAAGGCTAGATCTTGACGTCTCTTGTCGGCATAACTCTTCTGTCTGGACTGGGCGGTCTTGAGGTGCTCACGGATCTTGTGAACCTTCTCTTCGGCTTCTCATAGGATGTCGGGTTCGAAGATCTGACTCTCTCCTTCTTGCGACTAATTCAGGGGTGTACGACACTTCCTTCCATACATGAACTCAAATGGGGACATATGCAAATTGTCTTGATAACTATTGTTGTATGAGAACTCTGCGAAAGGTAGACAATCCTCCCATTTCGATCCATATTCTAATACACAAGCTCTCAACATGTCCTCGAGTATCTGGTTTACTCTTTCCGTTTGTCCATCGGTCTGCGGGTGATAAGCTATGCTGAAGTTCTATTTGGTTCCTAAACCTTCTTGGACTTTCTTCCAAAATCTTGAGGTAAAC
This sequence comes from Avena atlantica, assembly GCA_910589765.1. Classification (NCBI taxonomy): domain Eukaryota; kingdom Viridiplantae; phylum Streptophyta; class Magnoliopsida; order Poales; family Poaceae; genus Avena; species Avena atlantica. The sequence continues at coordinate 197,014,398 of OU342738.1, read as the reverse complement.
TGGGTTCCTCGATCTGACACAATGTTCTTAGGGATTCCATGCAGACTGACTATCCTAGCAATATATAACTCTACGAGCTTTGAGCTCTAATAAGTGGTATTGACTGTTAAGAAATGAGCTACTTTGGAAAGTCTATCCACTATGAACCAAATAGAATCATTTCCCCTACTATATGTAGGAAAACCGGTGATAAAATCCATTCCAACTAAATCCAATTTCCATTCTGGAATTTGCAATGGTTGCAAAAGTCCCGCGGGTCGCTGATGTTCCGCTTTGACTCTCTGACAGATATCACACTTAGCGATGTAGATCCCGACTTCTCTCTTCATCTTATGCCACCAAAATTGCTCCTTCAAATCCTGATACATCTTCGTTCCTCCCGGATGGATAGAATAAAGAGTATCGTGGGATTCTTGCAAAATAGCTGTTTTCAACTCTGAATCTGCGGGCACACAGATTCTTCTTTTATACCACAAAACTCCTTCTTCATCCTCCGTGAATCCGGGTGCCTTCCCTGTACCGATACGATGCTTAATTCCATTGATACTAGCATTTACTTTCCGAGGTTCCTTTATCTCATCTATCAAGGTGGGTTGAAGTTCGATACTAACTAGGAAGCCTTTGCTAACTAGCTCCATTCTGAAATCCTCCAACTCCTCATGCAAACTTGGTTGCTCTTTCAGGATCATGGTGTTTAATCTAGACGGCAGTCTACGAAGAGCATCCACTACCACATTGGCCTTGCCGGGGTGATAGTGAATGTCGAGGTCATAATCCTTAATTAACTCTATCCATCTCCTTTGCCTCATATTCAACTCCTTCTGAGTAAAAATATACTTCAAAATCTTGTGATTTGAATAAATCTCACAACGATTACCCATGAGGTAATGACACCATTTCTTCAAGGCTAAAACAACAGCGGCTAACTCTAAGTCATGGGTGGGGTAATTATGTTCATGATGCTTCAGTTGTCAGGACAAATAGGATATTACTTTGCCTTCTTGCATCAACACACATCCGAGACCAATCTTGGATGCTTCACAATACACATCAAATGGCTTAGTGATATCCAACATAATCAAAATTGGGGCTGAAATTAATCTCTTCTTGAGCTCTTGAAAACTTGCTTCACATTTGTCTGTCCATTCAAAGTTCTGGTCTTTCTTTAACATGCTTGAAAATCCTTCAACAAACTTGCGGTAATATCCCGCTAATCCAAGAAATGCACAGACTTCTGTTTGAGTGGTTGGGGATCTCCATTCCTCAACATCCTTAATCTTGGCAGGGTCAATGGAAACTCCTCCGGCTAACAAGATATGTACTAGGAATCCTAGTTCCTTTAAGAAAAATTCACATTTGCTAAAGGTAATATCCCAAAATTTATGAATTACAAAAGCTATCATAGCATTCATGCATTCATAGCATTCTTGGTTTGCACAAAATTTTCCAAACAAAAATTCCAAATAAAAACCATTTTATGCCTATTAACTATATGCAAATAAGGCATGGTTTATTTTATTTTTCAAAGTATCAAAGTGCATTTGTTTGATCAGTAGTGTTTTGTATACAAATAAGTGCAAGGTTTGCACTACAAAAATCTCGGAGTGATTTGAATTCAAACCCCTTTGATTTGATTTGAATTGGGTGCCTGAAAAATCAAATAGAAAAAGAAAAAGGGAAAGGAAATAGAAAAGGGCTGGTGCCACCATTTCAGCCCAGCAACAGAAGCAGCCCACGAAGCCCACCCGGCCATCTCCCCCTCTCCTCTCTCCCTCACGCGCGCAGCCCTACCCGCAGTCGCTGACACGCTGGCCCCACACGCCACGTCACCGTCTTCCCCAAATCATGCCCCGCAGACCACGTCGCCGCTGTCGTTGCTGCCGTTGATGGCATGGCATAAATGTCATTGAATCCGCGAGCAATTATCGCCGTGCCTCTGCCTACTTAAACCCCTACGCCCGCGAGCTTTTCCCCTCACACAACGCCCTCTCTCCGCCACCAGGCTACCCAAATTTCGGCTCGCGACGCCGTTGCCAGAGCATCTCCGACGAGACATTGCGGTGAGATCCGTCCACCCCGCACCTTCTCATTCATGCTGAAATGATCTTTGTGCTCGTGCGCTTATTCTCATACGCTTAGTTCGTCTGTTCGTGAACTAATTCATCGGATTCGTCCACCACCGCAAGAACCCGACGCCACGCTCGTCTCCGGCGAGAAATTCGGTAAGAAATCGATCGCCCCTTGTTTTCTAGATCAAACGACCATGTGCTCCGTGTCCTTGCGCAACCACTGATGCGAATTGTTTGTCCTAGGGAGTCCTAGAGCGTCGCCGTCGTCTCTGTCAAGCCGTACCCGACGGCAGCAAGCTTTCCGACGAACTCTCCCAGCCAGCACAACACGCCCCCGTCCACGCCAGGGACACCTTGAGCTTCAGCGTGACCTCACGAGTCTGGTATGCACCTCTGCAACCCCCAGCCCCCTATGCATCCTCTGGAACGTCGCCGTCAGAGCGCCGCCGCCGTGCCGCCGTCGCCACCGCCGCCAGGCAATGGTCGCGTGCTTAGAAGCCATCAGATCTAGATCCAGTGGCCACGATAGATCACTTAAGTGAAACGTTTTCTTTAGATCTGAGCTGCACAAAGCCACTTAGATCCTACGGCTCTGGATGATCGATCCAACCAAAGTGGTATCAACCAATCAGACACAACCACATGGCTAGGGTTTCGATTTAAAATCTGTTTTTGTATCTATTAAAGATTCAAACTTGTAAAATTCATATCTTTTGTTCTGTTTATCCAAAAAATGCAAATAAGATATCATTGGATTCAGAAAAATAAATCCTACACCACTATGGGATTAATTTTGTATTTTGCTTCTTTAAAAATGGAATTTTATGCAGAGACAAATATAGGCTTATTTTGACTATATAAAATGATTTTAAAGCAAATTCAAGTTTATTTAGATTATAATTAGTTAGTTTTGGTGTTCAATACTGTTTGACTTGAATGATTTAGTGTAGAAAATCATTTCATTGCATTTGCATGCATTCATATATTTTTGCTTGAATATTTTGAATGTAAATTTGGTGCTATCATTTTATGTGTAGATTTTGGTGCTAGTGGTGATTGTGATTGTGAAGATTGTTGCTACTCCCACAACTACCAAGGAAAGTGGTGCTTCATGTATTTGTCCCATTATTTTTACTGTGCACTAGTAATATTTTGAATAGGACTTGCATGGAAGTTTTACTAAGTATCTATATGCTATGCTATGGGAAATCCTAGTAGTTGTAGTCTTGGTAGAATTTTCTCTAAGTTAAGATACTTGTTATATTATCATGCTTAGCCTAGCTAGTAGCAAACAAGGGTGGATTATATACATGATTTGGAAATTTTGTTAAGTCTTTGACTTATGTTTTTACTTAATAAAACAACTAAGTGAATGAATCACCTAGGTGGAATGGTATGTTTGGGTTATGTTGAGTGGTTACACAAGGCCCATATCTATGGTCTACCTTGTGTATCACACTTGTGGAAAGCCACCCAGGAACAAAGGGATTTGAGATACTTAGTGTTTAGAAGCTTCTAGTGCAACTACATGGCATATGGGCTCTGCCTTGATCATATAGGTTGCAATAACTTAGCCAGATGGACAGATGGTGGTAGGGTGATAGGTTGGAACGCGTCCATTTGGTCTAAGGGAAGGCTTCTGAAAGATCTCGTCTCGATGCATGTCGAGTCTTATGGGGAAAGTGCACCACCTCTCGAGAAGGTAAAATCTAAGTACTTAGGCGTGTCCCCGGCAACAGACAATTTGAGCATCAAGACATTAAAGCTATCAAGGATCTCCTCATCCCAATTTCTAAGTTAAAAACTTCTGGATGAACAAGGGTTAAGGTTCACCAATGTATATTGGCGGTTCCTTGGGAGTTTTTGTCAAACAAAAACTTAGTGTTTTCAACTAATAGGAAAAACCTATTTTGAGCAAAGAAGGCTAAGCTACACTTAGCCAAATTCATATAGAAGCTAGAAACTATTATTCTACTATGGTATCACTTGCCAATACTATTCCAATATATTGACCCACTGTGGTTGTAACTTATGATGTTGCAGGTTACTCTGATGAGGATTAGGGTTATGAGTCTACACTCAACATGTTTTCCTATGGCACATGAAGATGGAGACTTTACTTTATTTACTTATGTTATGAACTCTTGTACTAGCCTTTGGCTATGGAGTTGTAAAAGACTATGTTTATCTCTGGAATGACGATGTAATAAAGACCTTTGTATCTGTGTACTTCATCTTAAACTGTGGATGCTAGCATTTGATCTAGGGACTAGCATTGCAATCACAAGGACATTTACCTTTATAAAGGTGGGGTCTTACACTAAACTTGGCATACAACTGATGCTCCCTAAGGGTTCCAAGGATGGTTCTTAGGTGATGTTCATGTTCTTCTTCCAATTTGGAGTCGATTAGAATGTCATCGATGAAAACAACGACAAACTTATCCAAGAAGTTCATAAAAATATTATTCATGAGATTCATGAAATAAGCGGGGGCATTGTTAAATCCAAAATACATGACCTTGTACTCATACAATCCATATCTGCTATTGAAGGCAGTCTTTGGGATATCCGTTGCACAGATTTTTAGTTGATGATAACCAGTTCTAAGACCAATCTTATAAAACACTCTGGCACCGGTCAACTGGTCAAACAAATCTTCTATCTTCTGCAATGGTTACTTGTTCTTGATGGTGACGTCATTCAACTTCCGGTAATCCGTACACAAACGGGTGGCACTATCTTTCTTATCCACAAAAAAACATGTGATCTCCATGGCGTTTGTCACATCCCAAAATTTTCCAAATTTTGAAATGTGAAAAATAAATTAACAAAAGAAATAAATTTTGAAATTAAGGGTGAAAAGAAACTTTTTGCTTCTTTATGGAAACCTCAAAACCCTTCTTGAAAAAAATTTGAATCAAAAGGGCATCCAAACAAAAAATAAAATCAAGTGAAATGCATTCATCAATGAATGTATCTTGAAATTTAAACACTTGTAAAAGTTAAACCAAAACCCTAAACCCTAATGGAATAAATAATTTCCAAGATCTCCCTAAGAATATGGATTTGATCCACATAAAAATTCATCAACAAATATTTATAAATGATCAAAAATGATAAACTAAAAATATAAAACCATGGAAATTGGTTTCATTAAATTTGGAGCCATGGATAAAAACTTATGAAAATAATAAGATAAAAGAAATTAATTTCCAAAGCTAATAAAGCTCCTAACCAAAAATCCATACCAATTTGTGAACAAAGTAATCCTAAAAGGATTTAAAAAGATAAACAAATATTAAATAAAATTATACAAATTGGAATCACCAAGTTTGGATATATAAATAAAAAGATATGGATTTTATAAGGCAATCAAAGAAATAAATAAATAAATAAGGAATATTTAAAAGACAAATAAAATCTTGGCCAAATCCATAAAAAAATGAAAGTTTACTGACTAATAAAAAGGAATAAAAGATTATTTAAATAAAATTATATGGATTGAACCATATTCAATTTTATTTAAATAAAGACAAATTGCCTAAACTAAATAAATAATAAATCACAAGCAAATTATTTAGAAGACAATTTAAAACTTCAATTAAATCCATAAGCAAATGGAATAAAGATAATCCAAATAAAATAAAGGAATAAAGATTATTTAAATAAAAATTATATGGGCTTTAACCAAATACAATTCAATTTGAATAAAGACAAAATCCCTAATAAAAATGATTAATTAAATCATGAGATAAATAATTGAAATAGCCAAAGTGGATTAAAAGTTATCTTATTAAATTAAAAATAATAATTAAAAAAAATTATATGGTTTGGAACCATATTAAAATTATGCAATTAAAGACAAAAGGCCTAATTAAAATAAATAATAAATCATGAGATAATATTTGAATATTTGCCAAAGTGGGCCAACTAATGAACTCCTAAATAATTTAAAACCTACTGAAAAGGTTTGGTGAAAATTTGAAATCAAATGGAGGCTTGAATCAATGGTTTGAATAAAAACAAGTGATTTAAATAAATATTTAACCATAAGAGAATAAAAGAAATTATTCTAAAATGGACTTTAAAATACATTGTTAAACAATATAAAAACCCACTGGAAGTTTGGAAAAGTTTTGAATTAAAATAAGTGTTTGAATCATTTAAATAAAATCAAAACATGAATTAGAAAAGGAAAAAGAAAAAGGGAACAGAAAAAGGGAAAGAAGCAGCCCAACTAACCTAGCACATTCCCTGGCCCAACTACATCCTAGCGCCACCCACCTCTCTCTCCCCCGAACCGTTCTTTTCTCACCGCGGCGCGTACCCCCTCACCTCGCTGACGACTTGACCCACGCCATGTAGACATCTTCGTCTCCACCCGCGCTGACCCATTCCCCTCTCTCCTCGCCGTTTGTGCCTTGATTCCGCGGAGTAAATTTGTTTGAATGCCGCACTGATTCCGCCTGGTGACCTTGCTCGTTAAACCGCCTCCCTTCCCTCTCTCTTTCCCCTCACTCGCCAGCTCCTCTCCGCCCCTAGGCTGCGCGAATTGCTCCTCACACCACCACTGTCTTCGGCGAGCCTCCATGCCAATTCCGGCCATCCCCGACCTCCCCACTGCCCCTAGCTTCCATGAGCTTGCTCGCTAGCATCTGGCGCATCTGCTGCCATGCTCTGTTTGCCCGCGCGTGCCCCACAACCTCGCCCTCGTCAACGACCGAGCGTCAACATCGTCTGCCTCCACTCTAGCGAACCCTCCCGGTAGGTTCTTGTCCTTCCCTCCTTTTCTGGATGAAACTCCTGCACTCACCATTCCTTCGCGCGTCTAACACAACCTTTACCTTGCCTTGGCATGCCCCGTAGCGTCGCCTCCGACAATGACAGTGCGTGCCCATCACCAGGAACTTCTCCGGCGAGCAATCAGCGGCAACCTCACGCGCCCCTTGGCCAACAGAGACCACGTCGAGCATCTACTCACCACGACGAACCCTGTGAGCCCCTTCCCCCTCTCCCTCACTTCCTATTTTTGCCAGAATGTCATCGCCTGAGCGTCGCCGCCGCGCGCCGTCGCCAAGCGCCGCCAGTTAGTGGTCAAAGTCTCTGGATCGTTAGATCTAAATCTAGCGGTTGAGTTAGGTTGCTTAAGCGAACATGTATGAGACAATCTACACCGTGCAATCAAAATGAGATCCTGCAGTCCATGCATCGCGATCCGTGTGAATCGGTACGCGCCAGTAAGAACACGCCACATGGCCTGCTTCTTGATTTAAAACAGAAATTGAATCTATTAGTTGTTTGAATTTGTAAATTCCATAACTTTTGTTCTGCTTGGCAAGAATTTACAAATTTTATATCAATAAAATCAGGAAGATATGAAGTTTTCAACCATGCCCTTAGTTTAATATTTTGCTTCTGGAAAATTATGTGTTTTTGCAGAAACATTTGTAGGACTATTTTGTGTATAAAATTTATTCTAAAATTGATTTTTGAGTAAAACCTTTTGCAAATGGTTTGTTTTGAACCTACTGACCATAAACACTAACGTATAGATTTAAAAAATATTTTGTGGCACTAAGGAATTATTCCTTTAAATAAAAGCATTTCTAGTAAAACAAAAATGTTGCTATTATTTAAAAATTGATTTTTGAGTGAAACCTTTTGCAAATGTATTTGTTTTAAACACTTTGACCATAAACACTAACATTTGTGTTTAAATTTTTTTTGGCCAACACTAGAAATTATTCCTTTAATAAAATCATTTGTAGCAAAGACAAAAATGATTTAAAATGGCCATTTTCACTAACTTGATTTTAAATGGTTTTGCCACTGTTATAAATGACCAATAGGTGTTTTAAAATGGTTATAGCTTATTAGAAAACACTTTTCCAATAAAACAACCTTTTGCATGCTTGCATGCATTGTTTTATTTTCATTATTTTATGTGGTGAATTGTTTGAATGCTAGTTTGAATTTGTGCCTTGATTGAATTGTAGTGAACTTTGAGGACTGTGACCATTTGCAAGATCAAGGAGTGAACCTATATTCTCTACCAAAAAGTCAAGTGGTGCTTCATATATTTTGTCCTATTATTTTCACTATGCATTAGGGATATTTTGAGTAGGACTTGCATGGAATTTTTGCTAAGTATATATATGCTATGCCTTGGGAAATCCTAGTAAATGATGCCTTAGTAGAAATTTTCCCTAAGATAAGATTCTTGCTACTATCATTCTTAGCTTACCTAGTAGAAACAAAGGATGGATTATTCATGCTATGATATTATTCAAAGTCAATGACTTGTGTTTTGTTAATAAAACAACAACTATGTGAATGAATCACCTGGGTGGAATAGAAAGAATGGTTTGTGTTGAGTGGTTACCTAGGGCCCCATATTTATGGCCTACCCTGTGTATCTCACTTGTGGAAAGACACCTAGGAACAAAGAGATTTGAGATTTCAAGTGATGAGAAGCTTCTAGTGCAGCCACATGGCAATATGGGCTCTGCCTAGATCATATAGGTTGCAATAACTTAGCCAGATGGACAGAAGGTGGTAGGGGTGATAGGTTGGAATGCGTACATTTGGTCTAAGGGAAGGCTTCTGAAAGATCTTGTCTCAAATCTTGTGGGGAAAGTGCACCACCTCTCGAGAGAGTAAAATCTAAGTACTTAGCCGTGTCCCCAGCAATGGACAATTTGAGCATCAAGAAATGGAAGCTATCAAGGATCTCCTTATCCCAATTTCTAAGTTAAATGCTTGTGGTTGAACAAGGGTTAAAGGATCACCAATTTTTATTGGTAGATGCCTTGGGTGATTTTTGACAAACAAAAACTTAGTGTTTTCAACTGATAAGGAAAAACCTTATTTTGAGCAAAGCAAGCCTAAGCTACACTTAGCCAAATGCATACAGATGTTAGATTCCACTATTATACCATAGTATCACTTGCCAATACAATTCAAATGTATTGACCCTTGTGGCTGTAACTTATTATGTTGCAGGTTTGTTTGATGTTAGTGAAGTGTGTTGAATAGGAATACAAGTCTACAACCAACATGATTGCCTATGGCACTTTGAAGATGAAGGACTCCATGCTATATAGATATTTCTGCTGCATTGTAATGAGATAGCCAAATGAGCTATGAAAGATGTAATGTATTATTTTATTCCTCGTTATAAGTTGTAATATGACCTTTGTTTCTTGATATTACATCTTAAACTGTGGATGCTAGCTATTGATCCAGGGACTAGCATTGTAAACACAGGGATCTCTACCTTATCAGGTTGGGACGTCTACAGATGGTATCAGAGCACTGTGTTGCCTGTAGGATTGTAACCCTAGGATTGGACAAAACCCCTTAGAAAAATAAGAGTTGTATTTTGTTCAAACTTATTTACAAACAATCTTGTAAACTCTTTCCTCAACCTTTTTGGTTTTGATTCTACATCTCTTCCTTTTCAACTTGATGGACAAAAACATCAACATGAGCAAGGACTTCAACATCATCAATGACTTCAACTTCACCATCACCAAAGACTTCAATTTGGACATCACTAAGGACTGCAAGTGAGACAAGAAATATTACTCAAGACTTGGAGACTAAGGAAACACAACTTAGAAGAAACCATCATCTTTGAAACTTGGGGACCAAGATACAAGAATTTTTCCAAGGATACCATGATCTTATTCATGAAAAAACAACGAAGAAGGATGGGATGATCTCAAGTGAACACCATAGTTGGACCACCATACTAGTGTTTAGTTTAGATCAATCGCGCCAACTTATGTGGTGTAGCAAAAATATTTTGTTGCCTAAAAATATGTTTGAATCTTGTTTGATTGGAATGCATGTTTGTGATTGCTTGCACATTGCTTGTGTGAATTGTTGTGTGTGAGTAGACTTCTTCCTCTAGAAATATTTTGCCTAAACTAATCCCAATCCAACCCAAACATATGACTTCTCCAAGAGACTCCAACATCAAGGATGGTGATAACAACAACCAAGAGATGCACATGAGAGAACAACTACTATCAACCCAAACCCAGTAGAATCAAGTGACAACCCAGTTTTTAGCCAATAACATTGAGTTATACCCAACCATACAAAAATTCTTGGAAACCCAATCCCAATTGTTGCAATGGATGACTAATCAGATGATCAACATGAGAAGCAACCTTTCCCAAAGAGATTGTGACAACGATGATACCAAGGATGATATTATAGAAGGAACCCAAGCTTGCAAAATCTGTGGAGACATAGAACACACTTATAAAGAGCACATGGACCAATGCCCTAATTGTGAAGAGAAACATCCAATTAAACAATGCCCCACATCTCAAGTTACTTGTTTCCTATGTGAAAGAAATAATCATGTCGCTATCCAATGCCCCATCTATCCTATAGTTCAACAGATGAAACAAGATGGAAAACATCAAATGTTTGGAAACCTCCATACCAATAAGGATGAAGACAAAGTAAAGTCTCAGTTTGCACCTCCATACATTGTGACCCACCATGGTGGACAAAAGAGGAAACATGGACGTTATCCTAGGAATCGTTCAAGGAACCGAGGAAGTTTTCCCACCTTTATGGTGAGATATGAAGAGCATGACCTAAGAGCACTCCTAGCTTTGGAGAAACCCAAGAAGAAGAAGGATATTAGCCAAGTGCAATGTTACAATTGCAAGGAGATGTGACACTATGCCAATGAATGTACAGAAAAGAAGAAGAGCCAAGGAAACAAACAAGAGATAGTGATACCAAAGATAAAAGAAGACCTTAGCCAAGTGATGTGCAACAATTGCAAAGAGCTAGGCCATTATGCATCATATTTTCCAGAGGTCACATGTTTTGAGTGTGGAAACAAAGGACATTATGCAAACAACTTTCCAGAGAAGTTTCATCAGGACCTCAAGTAAGCCAAGATATAATCTAGATAAAAATCTTTTAAGGGTGGTAGTACCCTAGTTGTCCTGAAGCCAACTTGTAACCTCTAGCCTTCCCAAATCTTGGGACGAGATTTCTTTTAAGGGTGTTGCCTGTCACATCACAAAATTTTCCAAATTTTGAAATGTGAAAAATAAATAAACAAAAGAAATAAATGTTCAAATTTAGGGTAAAAAGAAACTTTTTTGCTTCTAAATGGAAACCTCAAAACCCTTCTTGAACAAAATTTGAATCAAAAGGGCATCCAAACAAAAATTTCAATCAAGTGAAATGCATTCATCAATGAATGTATCTTGAAAATTAAACACTTGGAAAAGTTAAACCAAAACCCTAAACCCTAATGGAATAAATCATTTCCAAGATCTCCCTAAGACTATGGATTTGATCCAAAAATTCATCAACAAACATTTATAAATGATAAAAAATGATAAACTAAAAATATAAAACCATGGAAATTGGTTTCATTAAATTTGGAGCCACGGATAAAAACTTATGAAAATAATAAGATAAAAGGAATTAATTTCCAAAGCTAATAAAGCTCCTAACCAAAAATCCATACCAATTTGTGAACAAAGTAATACTAAAAGTATTTAAAAAGATAAACAAATATTAAATACAATTATACAAATTGGAATCACCAAGTTTGGATCTATAAATAAAAAGATATGGATTTTATAAGGCAAAGAAAGAAAGAAAGAAATAAGGAATATTTAAAAGACAAATTAAATCTTGGCCAAATCCATAAACAAATGAAAGTTTACTGAATAATAAAAAGTAATAAAAGATTATTTAAATAAAATTATATGGATTGAACCATATTCAATTTTATTGAAATAAAGACAAATTGCCTAAACTAAATAAATAATAAATCACAAGCAAATTATTTAGAAGACAATTTAAAACTTCAATTAAATCCATAAGCAAATGGAATAAAGATAATCCAAATAAAATAAAGGAATAAAGATTATTTAAATAAAAATTATATGGGCTTTAACCAAATACAATTGAATTTGAATAAAGAAAAAATCCCAAATAAAAATGATTAATTAAATCATGAGATAAATAATCAAAATAGACAAACTGGATTAAAAGTTATCTAATTAACTTAAAAAGAATAAAAGAATAATTAAAAAGAATTATATGGTTTGGAACCATATTCAAATTATGCAATTAAAGACAAAAGGCCTAATTAAAATAAATAATAAATCATGAGAAAACATTTGAATATTTCCAAAGTGGGCCAACTAATCAAATCCTAAATAATTTAAAACCTACTGAAAAGGTTTGGTGAAAATTTGAAATCAAATGGAGGCTTGAATCAATGGTTTGAATAAAAACAAGTGCCTCATTTAAAAAAATTAACCATAAGAGAATAAAAGAAATTATTCTAAAATGGACTTTAAAATACATTGTTAAACAATATAAAAACCTACTAGAAGTTTGGAAAAGTTTTGAATTAAAATGAGTTTTTGAATCATTTAAATAAAATCAAATCAGGAATTAGAAAAGGAAAAAATAAAAAGTAAACAGAACAAAAAAACGGAAAGAAGCAGCCCAACTAACCTAGCCCATTCCCTGGCCCAAGTACAGCCCAACGACGCCCACCTCTCTCTCCCCGAACCGTTCTTTTCTCACCGCGGCGCGTACCCCCTCACCTCGCTGACAACTTGACCCCAGGCCACGTAGACGTCTTCGTCTCCACCCGCGCTGACCCATTCCCCCTCTCCTCGCTGTTTCTGCCTTGATTAAATGGAGTAAATTCGTTTGAATGCCGCACTGATTCCGCCCGGTGACCTCGCTCGTTAAATCGCCTCCCTTCCCTCTCTCTTTCCACTCACTCGCCAGATCCTCTCTGCCCCTAGGCTGTGCGAATTGCTCCTCGCGCCACCACTGTCTCCGGCGAGCCTCTGTGCCAATTCCGGCCAGCCCTGACCTCCCACTGCCCCTAGCTTCCACGAGCTTTCTCACCAGCATCTGGCGCATCTCATTCCTTGCTCTGTTTGCCCACACGCTCCCCACAGCCTCGCCCCGTCAACGACCGAGCGTCAACGTCATCTGCCTCCACTCCAGCGAACCCTCCCGGTAGGTCCTGTCCTCCCCTCCCTCTTTGGATGAAACTCCTACACTCACCGTTCCTTCGCTTGTCTAACGCAACCTTTACCTTGCCTTGGCATGCCCCGTAGCGTCGCCTCTGACAACGACAGTGCGTGCCCATCACCAGGAACTTCTCTGGCGAGCAATCGGCGGCAACCTCGCGTGTCCCTTGGCCAACAGAGACCACGTCAAGCATCTACTTGCCACGGTGAACCCTGTGAGCCCCCTTCCCCCTCTCCCCCACTTCCGATTTTCACCGGAACATCATCGCCTGAGCTTCGCCACCGTGCGCCGTCGCCAAGCGCCGCCAGTTAGTGGTCAAAGATCTCTTGATCATTAGATCTGAATCCAGCGGTTGAGTTAGGTTCCTTAAGCAAATAGGTACGAGCCAATCTGCACCGTGTGATCTAAATGAGATCTTGCAGTCCACGCAGCGTGATCCGCACGAACCGGTATGCTCCAGTAAGAACACGCCATGTGGCCTGCTTGTTGATTTAAAACAGAAATTGAATCTATTAGTTGTTTGAATTTGTAAATTCCATAACTTTTGTTCTGCTTGGCCAAAATTTACAATTTTTATATCAATCGAATCAGGAAAATGTGAAGTTTGCAACCATGCCCTTAGTTTAATATTTTGCTTCTGGAAAATTAGGTGTTTTTGCAGAAACATTTGTAGGACTATTTTGTGTATAAAATTTATTCTAAAATTGATTTTTGAGTAAAACCTTTTGCAAATGGTTTGTTTTGAACCTACTGACCATAAACACTAACTTATAGATTTAAAAATATATTTTGTGACACTAAGGAATTATTCCTTTAAATAAAAGCACTTCTAGTAAAACAAAAATGTTGCTATTATTTAAAAATGATTTTTGAGTGAAACCTTTTGCAAATGGATTTGCTTTAAACACTTTGACCATAAACACTAACATTTGTGTTTAAAAACATTTTTGGCCAACACTAGAAATTATTCCTTTAATAAAATCATTTCTAGCAAAGACAAAAATGATTTAAAATGGCCATTTTCACTAACTTGATTTTAAATGGTTTTGCCACTTTTATAAATGACCAATAGGTGTTTTAAAATGTTTATAGCTTATTATAAAACACTTTTACAATAAAACAACCTTTTGCATGCTTGCATGCATTGTTTTGTTTTCATTATTTTATGTGGTGAATTGTTTGAATGCTAGTTTGAATTTGTGCCTTGATTGAATTGTAGTGAACTTTGAGTAGTGTGACCATTTGAAAGAGCAAGGAGTGAACCTCTATTATCTACCAAAAAGGCAAGTGGTGCTTCATATATTTTGTCCTATTATATTCACTATGCATTAGGGATATTTTGAGTAGGACTTGCATGGAATTTTTGCTAAGTATCTATATGATATGCCTTGGGAAATCCTAGTAGATGATGCCTTAGTAGAAATTTTACCTAAGATAAAATTCTTGCTACTATCATGCTTATCTTACCTAGTAGAATCCAAGGGTGGATTATTCATGCTATGATATTATGCAAAGTCAATGACTTGTGTTTTGTTAATAAAACAACAACTATGTGAATGAATCACCTGGGTGGAATGGAAAGAATGGTTTGTGTTGAGTGGTTACCCAGGGCCCCATATTTATGGTCTGCCCTGTGTATCTCACTTGTGGAAAGCCACCCAGGAATAAAGAGATTTGAGATGTCAAGTGTTGAGAAGCTTCTAGTGCAGCCACATGGCAATGTGGGCTCTGCCTGGATCATATAGGTTGCAATAACTTAGCCAGATGGACATAAGGTGGTAGGGGTGATAGGTTGGAATGCGTCGGTCTAAGGGAAGGATTCTAAAAGATCTTGTCTCGATGCATGTCGAGTCTTGTGGGGAAAGTGCAGCACCTCTCGAGAGAGTAAAATCTAGGTACTTAGCCGTGTCCGTGGAAATGGATGACGACTGTCTATGGACAACCTGTTGGGAACCCCAAGAGCAAGGTGTGAATCAGCAAGCAGCAAGTTTTCCCTCAAGAGGAAGGAAACATCACACAGGTACTGCAAGCAACGCGGAGACCTGCACAACACAAACTCAAGACTTTTCCCCAACAAACAGTGAGGTTGTCAAGCTCACCGGTTTGCTATAACAAAGGATTAAACGTATAGTGTGGAAGGTAATGGTTTGCAGCAAGTAAAAAAGTAACAGTGGAAGATGTATCAATGGTAAAGATTGGACCGGGGTTCATAGTTCACTAGAGGTGCTCTCCTTAGATAAAAACATGGCATGAAGAGTAAACAAATTACAACAGGGCAATTGACAGGAACTGAGCAAGGCATAACAATGCAATTACTAGTCAGAAAGATCCTATGAGATTCGATTGGGCAATACAACAAGATACATAGACCACCATCCAACTGCATCTATGACTAGAAGTCCACCTTCAGGTTATCATCCGAACCCCCTCTAGTATTAAGTTGCAAGCAACTGACAACTGCTTTAAGCAAAGTGTGTAAGGTAAATAGTCCACATGTTCCATGAACAAGAGATCATTGTTTTCTCCCTAGTAGGAACAACACATATACAACCGAAGAGATTATGGTCACTTCCCTTGGAAACTAGAGGCATGAACCCACTATCGAGCATAAATACCCCCTCTTGGAGTCACTAGCAACTACTTGGCCAAGATAGCGACTAACAACGGAGAGCATGCAAGATCACAAACAACACAGATATGATAGAATCATAAATACAAAACCATTAATCAAACCAACATAATAATCTCAATATCCATTGGATCCCTACAAACACAACATGCATGATTACAAATAGATTAGACCTTGATCATGAACGGAGCTCACAATATCTATACATGAAAGCACAAAGGAGGAGATACAACCATCTAGCTACTACATGGACCCATAGTCCAAGGTGGAACTACTCACGCATCATACCGGAGAGAAGGCCTCCGGGATGATCTCCCCTCCGGTAGGGTGCCGGGAAGAACTTTAGATCCCCCCGATCTAGGGACGATGGTGGCGGTGGCTACATACGGTTTTGTGGATATTTGATTGGGTCCTTAGGGTTTCTGCATCGGGTGCTTCTTATATGCGAAGGGGGAGACCAAGGAGGCGGCCAGGGTGCCCAAACCCTAGCCAGGTGCGGGGCTAGGCCCACCCGTGCCTGGGGTGGGTCTGCCCCCCTGGCTGGCCCCTCCGGCTCTCCTCTAGACTTCTTGTTCCCCACGGAAAGTAATTGACTTTGACGTTTGTCCCGTCCAATTCTGAGAATATTTCTTTACTAACTTTTCTGAAACCAAAATAGCAGAAAACAGGCATCTGGCACGGTTGCAACTTGTTAATAGGTTAGTACCATAAAACATGTAAAAAGCACCTCAAAGTGTAGACAAGAAAAGCAAAGTAGATACAAAACAAGCATGGAGCATCAAAAATTATAGATACGTTTCCAACGTATCAACATCCCCAAGCTTAACTCCTGCTCGTCCTCGAGTAGGTAAGTGATAAAAGAATAATTTTTGAGGTGACATGCACCCTCACAATAAAGATCCAACCATTTGCAAGCATTCAAAGCTGGGATCAAGGAACTCTAAACATGTGCATGAAAGATGGAGTTCTAAGAATAGGACATAGTAACTATGCATGCAATATGACAAGCTACAAACAAAGATCATGAATAACATGCATTGAAAAACGTTTGTTTGTTTCACATACAGAAAACATAGCATAGTGGCAATCAGCTTGTCCCTCATAGAGTAGCAAATAGATGCATAGGACACCTTCAAAGTTCACAAGGGTGACTAGAAACAAGTAGCACAAGAACAAGTAATATCACAATATGCATCAATTAATAAGCTTTGGAACACTGCACACAGAATGACAACTATGCTCTCTTAATGGTGCCTAAAGGTAGAAGGTGGAGACTCAATAATGATAGAAGAAAGGCCTTTTTTGTAAAGGAAGCAGTGATTACAAGTTTAAAAAAGAGCTTCAAAAAATTATGGTACTTGTTAGCTTTCAGCCCTCATTTCCCCTATCAATGCATCTTGAAGTGGTTAAGGTTAAAGTGGCAAAGCTGGAGTATATGCTTGACGAAGTATAAGTTGGCAATCTCATGTCCCTTGAATATGAGGGCCACACCTCATGCATACTCAACTTTGGGTCCAGGTAAATTCTTGTCACTGTAAGTATTTGCATATCATTGAGAACCGCCAACGGGGTACCCCTTGCACATGGTACAGGAGCTTTCCCATAACCAAAATGACAAGGAAAGTAGACAATGAGCATCTCAGCAATCTTCTTATATACCATGGGAATATGGTGCTTTTTTCTCTCTTTCTTCTTTTCTCAATGTGTCTATTTTTTTAAGAAGAATGCTTCATAGATGTCACTATGGTGATGCTGCAAGTTTCCACCATGATTAGGCATGGCTTAGTCTAGCGGCCTAGGCATTTTTCTAACACAGGATACAAACTCCATGGACTTACAAGTTCCCTCTTTATTTCACACCGGTGACATCCATAGACAAAAGAACATGATATCAACTGAGTACAAAGTACAAGTGCAATGTTGAAAACATTCCTCGTGACAGCACGGTTCTGCTAATTCCAACTTATAAGTGCAAGAATATACAACAAAGTTGTCACAATGGTTCCAGTTTATTAGGGGCAAAGAATAAAGTGTTCCATCAAGTTTGTGAGGGCTTTAATCACTAAGTTTTCACATAACAGAATATTTTTTAATTGGAAGATAGTTGAAAACAATAATATATTTGGAATGGTGTAACACACCATGCATAGGATTTTATAGTGGACACTTTGGAATAACTTGGTTTATTGGGAGTTGGAAGCATGAGCAGAACTTACTCATACAAGTGGAGGCTAGCAAAAGACTGGGAGCAACCAACTAAGAGAGCAATAATGGCCAAAATCATGCAGTGCAACAAAGCATACTAATCAAATCAAAGCGTTGTACTACAATTCAAGGATTAAATGATCATAGAGGCTAATGGTGACTTGTCATAGTCATAACATGGTGTGAGCATGTGCCAAGTCAACCCAAGCAAAACATCAAAGGAGAATACCACAATACTATGCTTTTGCATGCTAAAACAACGCATAATTTCTTCAAGGCACACTAAGAAATCCCAATTGTTTGGAACAAGACATTCTTTATCAATAATCACTAATCATAAGGTCAAAACAACACCTAGCATGTCATGCTAAAGTCTAAGTCACTGTCAATGCAAGCTCCTCTTGCACTTCAAGCAAGAACTTACTACTCCTTTCCAACACCAAGCAACTTATTTGCAAAACAACACAGCGAGAACGGGGGGTCCAAACTACTAAAGAAAACTAAACAAACTATGAAAATCAAATGAAAACTAAGACGCTCCAAGAACAACACAACTGTGCATGAAACAATAAAAACGAAGTGTCTAGACAGACCTGAGCTTTTATTGATGAAGAAGGGGATGCCTTGGGCGTCCCCAAGCTTTGACGCTTGTAACTCTTTGATATTTCTTGGGGTGACACCATGGTGGCATTCCCAAGCTTGAGCTTTTGTCCATTCTTCATCTCATTGCATCATTCTTTCTCTATACCTGAAATTTTTCCTTCACACAACCTTCATTAGCTTATTCAAAAGATATTAGACCTCTGTCAAAGCTTTGAAATAGCAAGGATTTTCACTAAAAACACAATATACTGTAGTAACTCCTTCAAAAAGCTCAATTCACCTAAAGAGAACTCAAAAAGGAATCAATAAGAAGCAAATGCAAATAATGGCAGAAATCTGTCAAAACAGACCAGCAGGCAGAAACCGATTTTTTCGAACATCTTCTGTTGCTCAAATCAAAAAGTGTTGAACTAACAAAAGTTATCTAACATACTTGGGGATTTATTTGTAAATTGTGAGATCAATCCGAGTTACAGAGCCTCCTCACGGATTTTTTGGGTGGAGGACAGAAATCTGTATCGGGACAGCAACTACCCAAATCTTACTTCCCTCTTATTAGAGGTCATTCTTGGCACAAAAAGCAAACAAAAAGGATAAGGAGAGGTCATTACTGAAGTAATAACTTCCAAGACTCAAGGAAACTCTTGGGTTATCTCCCAACAAGTACTTTTCTTTAACGCCTTCAAGTTAGGCATGATAGCTTGAGAAGATGCACACATAAGAAATATGAATTGAAGTCAAAGAGAGCATCAAGAAGCAAATTCAAACACATTTAAGCCCAACCCTCTTCCTATGCATCAGAATCTTGTATACAAATAAATTCACAAAGAACAAAGTGTCAAGCATAGGAAGATAAAACAAGAGTAACTTCAAAACTTTCAGCACAAAGAGAGGTGTTTTGGTACCATAAAAATTTCTACAACCATACTTTCCTCTCTCATAATAATTTTCAGTAGCATCATGAATAAACTCAACAATATAGCTATCACATAAATCATGCTTTTCATGATCTACAAACACATAATTTCTATGAAGCTCAAAAATAGTGGGATTAAAACCTTCATAGGTTTTACCCAAAGTAGATATTTCAAAAGGATCCACGAGAACATAACATTCATCCTCCTTTGGTAGGCATGGGGGACAATCTAATAATGTAAATGATAAAGAGTTACTAGAAGGTAGGCAATCCATTCTTCCTCCTTTTGTTCATCACTCTCCCCCTCTTTTTCATCTAATGAGCTTCTAGTTTCAACAATTTCTTCTTCCATAGGCTCCTGCAAGGAATTAGTCTCCTCCATTTGTGGAAAACGCCTATTAAAATATTCAAGAATATAGCCATTTGCTTCCTTGTAATTATCAAAGAAAATTTAAGTATCTCATAAACCTCACATTCATAAGGTGCATCATCAGTATTTTCAAGCAAACCGGCAAGTTCAAAAGTACCCTTGAAGGCAATAAACTCTTCAATTTTTTCCACATCATAAAAGTCATAGTTTCCTTTAACATACGAGGATATGGTAACATTATCATTATACTCACATTAAAAAGGGAGGTCTTTATACCTCCTACATCAACAAGCTTTATCAAAGAAATAAGTAACATTATAAGTAGATAACACGTCTCTAGCAATAGTATTCATATTATCAATTTGTTCCCATAACTGTTTCCCTTTTTGTGACAAACGGTGTTCCTTATAATAATACTTTTGTTCTTCCATGAACCCACCTTGCCAATAAGCACTAGTTTCAAAGAATCCATCCATTGATGGAAAGCATGACCAAGCAAGGCAACAACAGACCAACAACTAGAGCAGGGACTATTTTTTTGTGTTTTTGAATAAATGAAGCAAACCAAACTAAACTAATTTTTTTCTGGTTTTTTTGAAAAGAGGCAAACAAAACCAAGCTAAAGAAATAAATCAAACTAAAAACAAAGTAAAGAGAAAGGTTCAGGAGGACTCCCCTTGTGAAGACGTTCTTAGCCTCCCCGGCAACGGCACCAGAAAAGCTTGATGACTGTCTACGCATAGCCTGTTGGGAACCCCAAGAGCAAGGTCTGAAGCAACAAGCAACAAGTTTTCCCTCAGTTGAGACCGAGGTTATCAAACCAGAAGGAGCAAGGAAACGTCACACAGTTGTTGCAAGCAACACGGAGACCTACACAACACAAACTCAAGACTTTGCCCCAACGAACAATGAGGTTGTCAAGCTCACCGGTTTACTGTAACAAAGGATTAAACGTATGGTGTGGAAGGTAATGGTTTGCAACAAGGAAACAAATAACAGTGGAAGATGTATCAATGATAAAGATTTGACCGGGGTCCATAGTGTAGGGGTTCGTAGCATGGAAAACAAAAAATTTCTATCGCATACAAACAAACAAGCCAAGATCTATCTACTAGATTGTAGCAACGAGTCGATGGAATAACTTACCCTCGAAGATTCCAAAGCGGTTAACGAGAGCAGATTCTCGTGGGTGATGTAGTCGTACTCTTTCCGATCTCAAGATCGCGTAGACGATCCTTCCAGCGCTGCGTTCCGGCAGCGCTCCCGCAGTCGGTCACACGTTCGGTACTCGACGAAGACCTTCCTCTCCCTTGTTCCAGCAGGCAGCGGAGGTTGTAGCACTCTCCTCGTGATTCCGGCAGCACAACGGCGTGGTACCGGAAGTAGAGGGAAGATCCCGCAGGGCTTCGCCTTAAGCCGGAGCGAGTATGGTGGAGTATGAGAGAGAACTATTAGTGGTCTAGGGATTAGACACACCAATTAGAAGGCTCTAAACCGAAGGCTAGGGCAATTAGAAGCTCTAAACCAAAACGGCTCTAAACCGGAGATTAGAGGATAGGAACTTGTGTGTCTAGAGGAGGAGGCCCTGCCCCTCCTTTTATAGGTGGAGGTTGCGGCCAAGGGGAGGGGAGTCCCTCCCCAAGTCGGACTTGGTTGGCGCGCCGGCTTGGGGAGGAGACTCCTCCCTCAAGTCGGTTCCCAACTCCTCTTGCTTGTTTCCCACAGTTTCTTGTTTTAGCCGTTTGACTTTCAAACTGGACATTTGACTTTTCTGTTTTAGGATTCAATTTAATCCTTTATTTGGAACAGCGAGAACACTTAGTACATGATGCAATCATTCCAATATGTAATGACACATTCATGTACCCCTTCCCCTCCGGAGTGCCGGACATTTCGGAACCTTCTAGAATGTTCCTGATGAAATCACCGGAATCATTCCCTAACTCCGAAACGGGACTTTCCTTATATGAATCTTATTCTCCGGACCATTCCGGATCACCTCGTGATATCCCGGATCCCATCCGAGACTCCGAACAACATTCGGTATCTTTCTCATAATACCATAACTACTCAAAACAACGTCGAATCCTTAAGTGTGTCTCCCTACGGTTCGTGAATTATGCGAACATGATCGAGACACTTCTCCGAACAATAACCAATAGAGGAATCTGGAAATTCATATGGCTCCCACATATTTCTACGATTACTTTGCGATCGAATGAACCACTTACATACGATACCAATTTCCCTTTGTCTCACGATAGTTTACTTATCCGAGGTTATGATCGTCGGTATCTCTGCATACCTAGTTCAACCTCGTTACCGATAAGTACTCTTTTCTCGTTCCCGTGATATGTGATCCCTTGTGACCCAGTCACATGCTTGCAAGCTAATTGGATGACATTACACCGGGAGGGCCCAGGGTATATCTATCCGTCATATGGATGGACAAATCCCACTCTTGATCCATGTGTTTCAACCAATACTTTCCGAACACTCAATGCCACCTTTATAGCCACCCAGTTACGGTGTGGTGTTTGATGTCATCAAAGCATCCATCCAGCAAAGGTGATATGCATGATCTCATGGTCGAAGGAATTAGGTTACTATGTATCAGAAAGCATATAGAAATTGAACTATTTAAAATGACTTGATCTTTATGCTACGCTTATCTATAGGAGTATGTCCATCACATCATTCTCCTAATGATATGACCCTGTTGTTAATAACATCTCTATGTTCATGATCAGGAAACCATGATCATATATTAACCAACAAGCTAGTTTAACAAGAGGCTTTACTAGGGACTCTTTTATGTTTACAAATCACACAAGTATTAATGTTTCCTGTTAATACAATTATAGCATGGTATGTAAACATTTATCATAAGTATGAAGATATGATAATAACCCACTTTATTATTGCCTCTTGGGCATATCTCCAACAGTCTCCCACTTGCACTAGAGTCAATAATCTAGTTTCAAACCTTTGTGTATTCAACACCTATGGCTTTCCGGATCTGACACTTCCAGGTCCGTGTGTAATTGCGTGTATTTGCGTCTCTACGCATCACTCATTCTCTAATGAGATGGCTTCGTACAAATTTGGTCCTTTGGTGTGACCTTTAGTTCTTTGGGGTTAAAAACATGTTGACAATATTGTCGTACAATATATCTTCATAGTATTATCCCACTGTGAACTACACCTAGTTTGGTAACAAACTACTTGACACAAATGCCCTCTTTTGCTGCTATAATAGCAGTCATATACTTAGCCTTTTGTTGTAGTATCTGTCACAATGTCTTAACTTTGGAACTCATCCAAATCCATTATGGAACTTACTTTCCATTATATTGTGCCACCCTTAGTTTAGATTGAGATAAACTTAATTTGTATTTTGTGACAAAACTAGTATCAATGTAGTACTTTTACAATGAACTAACCATCTATTTGTCACTTCTACAAACAATATATTCTTAGTTCTTCCAAAAGATCATAAGAATATCCTTACTATTGTCCAATGATCATCTTATGAATCATTCTGGTATATGCTCATAATATTTAGAGCATAGGACATATCTGGATTTGTACATATCACAGTATGATTGATATAAATACTCTTTGTGATTTCATACATCAAGTATCAATCTATACTTGATTATTTGTTTCACTTTACCAAATGTCAATACACTTGAATATATCATCAACATTGAACTCATTCAATCCTTTCTGTGCGACAAGAAACTTTCTTGTAGTTTCTATATTGAACTCATTCAATATCTCGTCTATGTACTTCTGGCACAACCATATTAGCGTCTATTCATGCCTAATATTTGGGTTTTGCCTAAGTCTTTCATCGAGATGAAATTCTTAATATGTGTTAATAAAATATACATCATTTCCAATCAACAATATGTCTTCCACATAACGTATTAGAAACATGTCTTAGCACTCCCACTTAATTTCTTGCAAATGCAAGCATCTTCATTGTCTCTGATGAAATTAAACTCTTTTAACAGTTTCATCATAGTGAAGATTCCAACTCCGCGATGCTTACTTTAACCATTGAAGTTTGCATATGCTTTTAGCATCCTTTTGAATTAACAAAACCCTATGGACCGTGTTATGCACATGTCCTAGGTAACGATTCTATTAGAAGAACTTGTTTTGTTTATTCAACTACCATATAACAAATTATATGTAGTGGTTGCTACATTAATCCGTCTAGACTAAATATCACTATGAAAGATCAAATCTTGTCATAGTCAACCTTTGAACATTGTTGTGACCTTTTTCCCAACATGTCGACTATTTCATAGATGTAAAACATCCATGTCTATTTCTTTATAGATCCAAACATAACTGTAAGGTCTTACACCTTTCTTGAGGGTCCTTCAAGTTCAAAACTTGATTTCTCATGTATGGAACTATCACGGATTTTATGGCTTCAAGCCATTTGACGGAGTCAGGGCCCATCATCGCTTCTTTGCATGTAGTCGGATCATTATCGTCAAATAATGATTTAACTCTCAAATCTTGGTATTTGATTGTTTACCCGACCCACTTGTTTCAATAGAAACTTTGACTATTGTAACCACAACCTTTGAGGCACGTGAGCCATGAGCATTGTCGCTGCCTCCGGAACACTTTTCGGCGCTGCGCAACTCTGCACATATAGCTAAGGTTCTTTTAACCTTATCAAAGTTCTATTGTCCTCCCACTTAACTTTTCACAAAAAATTCCTTCTCAAAGAAACTTGACGTTCTAAGCGACAAACACTTTTGTCTCCTGGTGTTATGGAGGATTACTTAACAGTTATTCGAAATAACATACAAAGACAGGTTCATCCGACTTTGGTTGCAAACATCTTTCTTATGCATAGCATACCAATGTTTAAGAAAGGACTACTTGGATTTAATCCCAAACCATAACTTTATATGGTGTCATTTCAGCGGATTATGATGAAGCTCTTTTCAGTGGAAAAACGGTAATCTCTAAAGCTTTTAATCTTTAAAATACAATGGCAGTTTTATGAATTACACCTTCGATCTTACCATGTCAAACAAGGTTTAATTACATATCTCGAACGCTCCATACTCTTATGGTGTTTCGAAAAAATGCAAATCCACGGAACAATTCCTTAAATCTTAGGTATTATGCTAAACTTGTAACTCAAATATCTTCCTTTATGATCTTATCATAAACTATTTATATTCTTGTTACATTGATTTTGCACTTCATGTTGAAAGTCTTTGAACTTTTCAAATATTTCACACTTCATCCTTATTAAGTAAATATTCATATATTCACTCAAATTTTCGGAGAAAGCATATGAAGTTGAAATCCATCGCTCTTGACTACACATAATGGACTTCGTACAACAATATGTACAAGTTCCAACAAGCTAGTCATTCGTTCCCTTTTGGCCTATGAACGAAGTTTTAATTATCTCTGGGAAAGTTTCACAAGCGTCATGTGATCAAAAATCAAAAGACTCCAAAATTCCATCCACATGGAGTTTCTTCATGTTTTCTTTCCAATATAATTTAAACGGCGATGTCACTTCCTAAGTGATCTTTAAATCAATTTGTCTTTCGACATTTTTAGCACTAGTTTTATGGATGTGATTTCTCCAACGAGATTTGTGAATCATCCATCTTTTATGGATTACGACAATTATTTGAACAACCCTTTTTGTTCTCATAATACCTGATAAAACAAATCTTGAAGGCAAACTTTGATGTTTAATGAGCAACACATTAACCCTTTATTTGTTCTCGATGAACATCATCACATATTCTTTTGCTAGTTACTTAGGCCATTGTAGTTCATGAATTGTGTTGTTTCGTATGATGATTCACACAGACAAATTCAGTATCAAATACTTAAGAACCACATTGTTTAATAAGCAAAGAATATAGCCATAACATGTATATCATCTATATACTTAAACTGAACAATTCTAGTCTTTTCTTTTCTGCCATATATTTATGAGATTCTCTTTCAGTATTTCCTTTTCTGTTTGAAAGAATCTATCAATATCAATAGTGGAGTCATACATATGACACATAGTCCAAAGCATGTATAGTTAAATACCAATGTCTTTGGACTTGCACTTTGAAGTAGATCACCATCATCAAATGTTTGGTGTTCTTTCAAATTCCTTTCTTTAGTAATCTCTTGGTGTAGTAAATATTTTACCTACATCAAATATTCACCCTTATCATGGAATTATCCATGATCAAGCTACTTTTAGCTTGTAATGGTGAATCGCGAGTATAATGTTGCTCTCCAAAACCCTTTTGTAGGATTAGGACAACTAGTGTCTCCAACCTTTTGCAAATTCTCATAAAAATATGAGAACATGAACTTTGGCATATTATACTCTGTCATGTTGTAACCAAAACTTCGTTTCAAATATCACAATATCTTCCACACATCATGGTTTCTGAAACAACTCTTTCAGATCCTAGATAACCTTGATATTAAGAGCTTTGAATATCAAGAATCATGGAGACAAACATGATACTTATACACTAACACTTGGAATTGTCACTCTTGTTTTAATACCAATTATTAAACTTCATGGAGTAACCGGAACTTACTGAAAGTTTGCAATAGGACTTTTAAACTTTAGATTAACACTTCAAAACAATACGATACCAGTTCGTAAAGTAACTAACCAGAATTCTATAGTTCTATCATCTCAATTATAACTAAGCGCAAGGTGGTAAACGGATGCCAATGACTACAACAACTATGCAAATTCACTTTGATTTAGTTTATGATAAATTGAGTTCTAATTAATAATTAAATTAATCTAGGTGAACTCCCACTCAAAACAATATCCCTCACATTGTTTTAGTGATCACACGAACCAAATCCACCACATCAAAACCGATCATCACGAGAGTTGATATAGCTTCAATGGCGAACAATCAACATGTTCATCATATCTACTATATGACTCATGCTCTACCTTTCGGTAATCCGTGTTCCTGAGGCCATGTCTGTACATGCTAGGCTTGTTAAGATCAAACCTTAGCTTCCGCATGAGCAAATCTGGCTTGCCCACGTTATATGCACTTGCAGAATCTAACACACCCGATCATCACGTGGTGCTTCGAAACAACAAGCTTTAGCAACGGTGCCAACTAAGGGTGAACACTTTATGACTTGAAATTCATGTGAATGAGGGATCATCTTATAATGCTACCGTCGTCTAATAAGCAATACAAGATGCATAAAGGATTAACATCACATGCAATTCATAATATGTGATATGATATGGCCTTTCTTCTTGTGCTTCCGATCTCCATCTTCAAGCACGAACATGATCTCCATCATCACCGGCATTGCATCAAGGTCAATGACGCTGCTCCATGGTTGTCGTCCACCGGCTTCAACTATTACAACTACTTTGAATAGACACGCGGGTCTTAACAGAAATTAAAGACAACCATATGGCTCCTGCCGGTTGCCGACTTACAATAAGGAACATTGCATACATCATATATAATCACAATCATGGCCATATCACATCACTGCACACCCCTGCAAAACAAAGTTAGACGCCTCTACTTTCTTTGCATATTTTACGTGGTTTGGGGCTTTCAATAAGTGTCGTTCTAACTTACGAACAAGAACCACAACATTGATACTAGTATTGTTAATCACCCGTTGTAAATTGGATCTTAACTATGCTAGGAGAAACAGGCACCCGCAAAGCCACTTATGCAATACAAGTTGCATGTCAAGCGTGGAGCAAGTCTCATGAACGATGTCATGTAAGGTTAGCCCGGGCCGCTTCATCCCAACATATCGCAAGATGCAAAGTACACAAGAAGCAATCGACAATAAAAGCATCAACGCCCACAATGACCATTGTGTTCTACTCGTGCAACAGATCTACATATAGACACGGCTCTGATACCACTGTAGGGGTTCGTAGCATGGCAAACAAAAATTTTCTATCGCATACAAACAAACAAGCCAAGATCTATCTACTAGATTGTAGCAACGAGTCGATGGAATAACTTACCCTCGAAGATTCCAAAGCGGTTAACGAGAGCAGATTCTCGTGGGTGATGTAGTCGTACTCTTTCCGATCTCAAGATCGCGTAGACGATCCTTCCAGCGCTGCGTTCCGGTAGCGCTCCCGCAGTCGGTCACACGTTCGGTACTCGACGAAGACCTTCCTCTCCCTTGTTCCAGCAGGCAGCGGAGGTTGTAGCACTCTCCTCGTGATTCCGGCAGCACAACGGCGTGGTACCGGAAGTAGAGGGAAGATCCCGCAGGGCTTCGCCTTAAGCCGGAGCGAGTATGGTGGAGTATGAGAGAGAACTATTAGTGGTCTAGGGATTAGACACACCAATTAGAAGGCTCTAAACCGAAGGCTAGGGCAATTAGAAGCTCTAAACCAAAACGGCTCTAAACCGGAGATTAGAGGATAGGAACTTGTGTGTCTAGAGGAGGAGGCCCTGCCCCTCCTTTTATGGGTGGAGGGTGCGGCCAAGGGGAGGGGAGTCCCTCCCCAAGTCGGCCTTGGTTGGCGCGCCGGCTTGGGGAGGAGACTCCTCCCTCAAGTCGTTCCCAACTCCTCTTGCTTGTTGCCCACAGTTTCTTGTTTTAGCCGTTTGACTTTCAAACTGGACATTTGACTTTTCTGTTTTAGGATTCAATTTAATCCTTTATTTGGAACAGCGAGAACACTTAGTACATGATGCAATCATTCCAATATGTAATGACACATTCATGTACCCCTTCCCCTCCGGAGTGCCGGACATTTCAGAACCTTCTAGAATGTTCCTGATGAAATCACCGGAATCATTCCCTAACTCCGAAACGGGACTTTCCTTATATGAATCTTATTCTCCGGACCATTCCGGATCACCTCGTGATATCCCGGATCCCATCCGAGACTCCGAACAACATTCGGTCTCTTTCTCATAATACCATAACTACTCAAAACAACGTCGAATCCTTAAGTGTGTCTCCCTACGGTTCGTGAATTATGCGGACATGATCGAGACACTTCTCCGAACAATAACCAATAGAGGAATCTGGAAATTCATATGGCTCCCACATATTTCTATGATTACTTTGTGATCGAATGAACCACTTACATACGATACCAATTTCCCTTTGTCTCACGATAGTTTACTTATCCGAGGTTATGATCGTCGGTATCTCTGCATACCTAGTTCAACCTCGTTACCGATAAGTACTCTTTTCTCGTTCCCGTGATATGTGATCCCTTGTGACCCAGTCACATGCTTGCAAGCTAATTGGATGACATTACACCGAGAGGGCCCAGAGTATATCTATCCGTCATATGGATGGACAAATCCCACTCTTGATCCATGTGTTTCAACCAATACTTTCCGAACACTCAATGCCACCTTTATAGCCACCCAGTTACGGTGTGGTGTTTGATGTCATCAAAGCATCCATCCGACAAAGGTGATATACATGATCTCATGGTCGAAGGAATTAGGTTACTATGCATCAGAAAGCATATAGCAATTGAACTATTTAAAATGACTTGATCTTTATGCTACGCTTATCTATAGGAGTATATCCATCACATCATTCTCCTAATGATATGACCCTGTTGTTAATAACATCTCTATGTTCATGATCAGGAAACCATGATCATATATTAACCAACAAGCTAGTTTAACAAGAGGCTTTACTAGGGACTCTTTTATGTTTACAAATCACACAAGTATTAATGTTTCCTGTTAATACAATTATAGCATGGTATGCAAAAATTTATCATAAGTATGAAGATATGATAATAACCCACTTTATTATTGCCTCTTGGGCATATCTCCAACACATAGTTCACTAGAGGTGATCTCCTTAGATAAAAACATGGCATGAAGGGTAAACAAATTACAACGGGGCAATTGACAGGAACTAAGCAAGGCATAACAATGCAATTACTAGTCAGAAAGATCCTATGAGATTCGATTGGGCAATACAACAAGATACATAGACCTCCATCCAACTGCATCTATGACTAGAAGTACACCTTCAGGTTATCATCCGAACCCCCTCCAGTATTAAGTTGCAAGCAATAGACAACTGCTTTAAGCAAAGTGTGTAAGGTAAACAGTCCACATGTTCCATGAACAAGAGACCATTGTTTTCTCCCTAGTAGCAACAACATATCTACAACCGAAGAGATTATTTTCACTTACCTTGGAAACTAGAGGCATGAACCCACTATCGAGCATAAATACCCCCACTTGGAGTCACTAGCAACTACTTGGCCAAGATAGATACTAACAATGGAGAGCATGCAAGATCACAAACAACACAAACATGATAGAATCATAAAGACAAAACCATTAATCAAACCAACATAATAATCTCAATATCCATCGGATCCCCGCAAACACAACATGCATGATTACAAATAGATTAGATCTTGATCATGAATGGAGCTCACAAGATCTATACATGAAAGCACAAAGGAGGAGATACAACCATCTAGCTACTACATGGACCCATAGTCCAAGTTGGAACTACTCATGCATCATACAGAAGAGACGGCCTCCAGGATGATCTCCCCTCCGGCAGGGTGCCAGGAAGAACTTCAGACCCCCCGATCTAGGGATGATGGTGGCGGCGGCTACAGACGGTTTCATGGATATTTGATCGCGTCCTTAGGGTTTCTGCATCGGGGGCTTCTTATAGGCGAAGTGGGAGACCGAGGAGGCGACCAGGGTGCCCAAACCCTAGCCAGGCGCGGGGCTAGGCCCACCCACGCCTGGGGTGGGTCTGGCCCCCCTGGCTGGCCCCTCTATCTCTCCTCTAGACTTCTTGTTCCCCACGAAGTAATTTACTTTGACGTTTGTCCCGTCCAATTCCGAGAATATTTCTTTACTAACTTTTCTGAAACCAAAAACAGTAGAAAACAGGCATCTGGCACTATTGTAACTTGTTAATAGGTTAGTACCAGAAAACATGTAAAAAGCACCTCAAAGTTTAGACAAGCAAAGCAAAGTAGATACAAAACAAGCATGGAGAATCAAAAATTATAGATATGTTTCAAACGTATCAATGAATAATTTGAGCATCAAGACATGGAAGCTATCAAGGATCTCCTCATCCCAATTTCTAAGTCAAAATCTTGTGGTTGAACAAGGGTTAAAGGATCACCAATTTTTATTGGTAGATGCCTTGGGTGATTTTTGACAAACAAAAACTTAGTGTTTTGAACTGATAAGGAAAAACCTTATTTTGAGCAAAGCAAGCCTAAGCTACACTTAGCCAAATGCATATAGATGTTAGATTCGACTATTCTACGATAGTATCACTTGCCAATACAATTCAAATATATTGACCGTTGTGGCTATAAATTATTATGTTGCAGGTTTGTTTGATGTTAGTGAAGTGTGTTGAATAGGATTACAAGTCTATAACCAACATGATTGCCTGTGGCACTTTGAAGATGAAGGACTCCATGCTATATAGATATTTCTGCTGCATTGTAATGAGATAGCCAAATGAGCTATGAAAGATGTAATGTATTATTTTATTCCTGGTTATAAGTTGTAATATAACCTTTGTTTCTTGATATTACATCTTAAACTGTGGATGCTAGCTATTGATCCAGGGACTAGCATTGTAAACACAGGGATCTCTACCTTATCAGGTTGGGACCTCTACAACAATGCACTTGGTTGAATCAGATCTTTGCTAATCATGTCATCAAGTTGCTTCTTGAGCTCCACTAAGTCTAATGGGTTCATACTATAGGGTCTCTGAGCTATGGGTCCAGTTCCAGGTATTAGTTCAATGATAAACTCGATATCCCAATCTAGGGGCGTACCGGGTAATTCATTTGGGAACATATCGGGGTATTCACATACTACTCTGACTTGGTCTAGGGTCGGTTGGGCTAAACTCTTGTTGCACTTGAATTAACGAGGTAAGGTTTCAGACACATGTTCAACTGATACTCCGGTGCTACTAGTCATGGTTATGGTTTTCTTGGCACAATCTATTAGTCCTTGATGTTTCAACATCCAATCCATTCCTAGTACTACTTCCAAACATTTTGTTCCAAGTACTATTAGATTGGCATAGAAATCTATTCCATGAATTCTGATAGGTACAGCCTTGCAAATTTTTCTAGCCTTGGTAGTTGACCCAGGTATTTGAACTATCATAACATATGTCGTGGGAATGACCACGGCAGATGTTGCAAACGGCAGGGAGTAGTAGAACATGGGGCAAGGGCGGCCAACCATCTGCAGTGCGAGATAAGGGCGGAGACACAAGGTTTTACCCAGGTTCGGCCCCCCGAAGGGTAAAGACCTACTCCTTCTAGATTGTATTATGGAGAGAGTACACGGGGCGAGCTCGATGACTAGGCGGCGAGTTGCTTGGGTGTATGATGGGGCGTATCCTCTATCCGTACCCTAGGGAGGTTTATATAGGCTCACTTCGCTAGGGTTTACAGATTAAAACCGAATTAGTTAAGGATTCAGAGGGTCTTTGACCTAGTCCGACTGGACCTAGCTACGCTTCTGGGCCTCCAGCTTCCAGTCGCCTGAGTCCTCACCAAGTCTCGATCTAGTCGCCGTCCTTCATGCCCACTCGCTGGCGGCTTGGGCTGATAGGAAATGTCCTGCTGGGCATACCCCGGTAGGCATATCCCCATCAGTAGTCCCCGAGGCCGTCGTTGATTCATCGCAGGCATTTGCTGGCAGTCAGAGTATGCGGGTCCAATGCGGACGCCTAGTCAAATCAGCGGCGGACTCCTAAACAAAGGAAAGAACTAGTCATTTTAGTCGCGATAACGGCGACCAATCATATCGCAGCCCGGCGAGCAGGTCGGCGAGTAATTAATCACTATCATAGTGATCGGGTCGGCGAATCATCGAGTCGTTGGAGGCAGCGAGTCGAGTAGACGAAGTTGGACCGTCAGCTTGGTCAAACTAGCCGTTGGGTAATCCAGCGATAATATTTGCGTAATTACCGCGTAGTAGCGGCTCCCGAAAATGGCGGGTAACAACCACTATATAAGGAGAGTGAAGGGTGAAGGGGAAAACGCTTCCCTCACTTCCTTCGATCTCGCGCATCCTTGTTTCCCCATTCCGCGCAGCGATCAGAATGACTCAGAGCGATCCGAATCCCACGATCCTCCAGCAGATGGCTCCTCCCACCGAACCATGGGGAAAATCCAAGTGCACGAAGGCACTGCTAAAATCATTCGAGGAGGCGGGGATCCTCCGCGCTGGTAGATGGCGCATCCCCGCGGCCGGAGAAGTAATTCCGGATCCGCGTGAAGGGGAATTCCTCTGCTTCACTAGTGACCTGGAGCGGGGGCTCGGCTTCCCAACCTCCCTCTTCTTCCGGCGTTTCTGCGCCTATTACGATATCCAGCCGTTGGATCTTGGTCCGCACAGCATCGAGCAGCTCGCCATTTTCGTGGCGTTCTGCGAGTGCTACCTGGGCTGCAGGCCCTACTTCCCCCTGTGGCAAGATCTATTCCACGGGAGAATCAGCCGCAAAGATAAAGGCGGCCCAATGCTAGCCGCGGGAGGCTTGACCTTCCAGCTGAAGTCGAAGGCATCGTTCTTCGATCTGATGCTGCCCGCCAAAGCAGCAAACGAGTGGAATAAGAACTGGTTCTACGTTACCGAGTCGACTCCAAGCGATGAAGTGGCGCTTCCTCGGTACTCCGCCAACCGGCCTGAGCCGCGCCGGCTCCAAGTTACCAAACTTCCGCTGGAGCAGCGGATGGTCATCGACGAGATGCTGCAGACCATCCGCAACTTGAAGACGAAAGGCCTTCAAACCATCAACCTCTACAACTGCTGGCTCGGGCGACGGCTCGTGCCCCTGGCCAGCCGTGAGCACTACATGTACGAGTATACGGGCAAGGACGACCCGACGAAGTCCTGCCTCGTTGAGTGGAGACTCAACGACTACACCCTGGCCCTGAAGAAGATCACCCAAGCGGTGTATCTCGACGTGAAGGCCGGGGTCGCGCCTTACACCACAAGGCACCTAGCTCGAACGGTAAGCTGATATTCCCTTTGCACTCGCAATTTGTAAATTCACGGTTGTGCTGAAGTCGTTTGATTGGTGCAGTTGTTTCAAGTGGTGGAAGGATGTCTTCCGACCGCAGACGATGAGAACTCGAGCTCGTCCGCCCAGGACGGGAGCGAGTCATTGCCCGACAAGGGCGATGTCGAAAGTGACGGGGGTGGTGATGGCGACGATGATGACGACGACCCCGTGGAGGTTGCTGCACCCACGATCCGCAAGAATCGTGGGCAGCATCAGCGTGAACTCGAGGCCAGCAAGAGCCTCGAGGCCCATGACGACGACGACGAGCTCCCTGAGCATACCTCACACTGTGAGGCTACACCATCAAAGAAGAAGAAGAAGGCGCCGCCAAAGAAGAAGGCGAAGCCGACCAAGTCGGCGTCTCCGCCTTGGTACGTGAGTAGCTCTGACGCTACTAGCTTGGCCGAGGAGACAGCGGCGCATGCGGCCATGGCAACTGGCGCCGCCGCCATGGTGGACGAGCCGCCGCCATTTGCCCCAGTCGCCGGTTTGGCAGCCGTTCCAGCCGCAGGGGCCTCGCTGCCGAGGGGGGCTCCCACAACAATTGCTATGGAGGCTCCCACCGCGGCTTTATCTTCGAAGAAGTCATCAGTGTCTTGGTCACACAACACGTTCGAGACGAGCCTCAGTCGGAAAATGGGGCCAGAACTGGAGAAGCCGGCCAGCGTCCGCACCGTCTTGCGATTTCTTCTGGTCGCCAAGTGATTTTTCCTTGACTTTTATCCATCTTGCTTTGTGTTTTGATCGGAGATTTTTGTTGACAAAGTTGTTTTGCAGGTCTAGGATTAAGAAGATAGGTCACCCTTCAGTGGCCAAGGTTCCACCAGTCACCACGGAGGCGCCAGCTAACCCCTCTAAGAAGATGAAAGGCGACGAAGTTGCTGCTCCCGCTGAAGGCGCTAAAAGAACAAAGGGTGATGACGTCGTCACGATTTCTGACGAGCCGGTGACTGCCCCGAGCGAACCTCCAACCACAGCGGATGTAGCTCTGAAAGCCAAGGTGGACGCGGGGTCGCAACATACGGTGCCCGTGGGTTCGACCGAGGCGACCGAGCTGCCCTCGAGTGGCGTCGGGGCCGTGATGGCACCGTTCCCTCGCTTTATGGCGAAGGCCGCCGCGGTGAGTGCCTCGATGCCATCGAGCCAGCTCCCTGGTGCCTCCGGCATGGAGGTTGAGCATCGCCGCGGCCATACTCCGCTTGTGCTTGCGTCGGTGGACGCGATGGAGCTTCACGGCATGCTAGGTGCCGCCATCTAGGTATGTCCAGTCCCCGAGGATCTGGCCACTGAATTTCAGTGGTCGGATTCTTTATCTTTTGCGTTATCCAGTACCCGAGTGCCTAGTCGCTGAATTTCAGCGGCTGGGCACTTAGGAAGTTTGTCATCCAGTCCTCGAGTGCCTAGTCGCTGAATTTCCGTGGCTGGGCACTTAGGAAGTTTTGGTTGCTGACGCTGTGATTGTTGCACAGGGCCTGCAACGCGAATCGGCCGAGCGGATTGCTACGAAGTGCCGCATTGAGAAGGAACTTATCACCGTCCAGGAGACGAACAAGTATCTTCGAGCGGCTGCGGGTGAGTATTTACCTTGTTTGGCGCTTGTCGCTGACTTTTTGCGGTGTTGACCATTTTGTTTTTGAAGCAGAGAGTAGTGCGGCTGAGGTAAAGGAAGATTGACAAGGCCTTGTCCCGGTAGGCGATTTGAAGGCGGCTCAGTCCGCTTTGAGCTTGGCGGAGAAGCGAATCGCCGATCTGGAGCGTGAGCTTAAGGAGGCGAAGGCAGAAGCGAGTTTGGCGGAAGGACGAGCCAAGGACGCTGTCACGTCTGCCGCTGAAGAACAGAAGGTGTCTGATGCGCTTGTTGCCAGGTTGCAAAATGATTTCTCTTCTCTTCAAAGTTTCATCACGGACCTCTGCCGCCCGCTGATTGGTAAGCTTTCCTTCATCCGAGTTCTGATTGCTCGTACCGCGTTGCGGTTTTGGTGTTTTGCTTACTGTTTATTTGTGTGCTGCAGGCCAGATCACTGATAATGTAGAAGAGGCACAGTCGTACGACGCGCGGCAGTGTGTGACCACCTTGGTTGACTCAGGCGCGCTGTCGGCGACTTGCCTCCGGGCATACCTTCAGGAGATCTCGCCCACAGAGGTGATTCCTAGCAACCTTGTCGAGGTATGGCGCTACCTGGAGAAGGCCCCGTCGGTCGTGGAATTCATGACGCGTTCGGCCTTCCGTCGTGGAGCGGCGACGGCGCTCAGCCTTGGGCTCGCACACTTCCCGGATGATTTCGACCTCGACGACGTCACGAGCAGTTACCCCTCGTCGACGGGCTAGGTGGAGATTGCTGAGGTGTTGAAGCTGAAGAACCGAGCCGCGGTGTACTCTGACCGTGTTTGGGCGATGGGCGACCTCATTCCCTACCAGGAAACGATCGTCGCCCCTAATGACCCTGAGCCGAAGCACCGTGACTTCAAGGTGGAGCAACCGTTCCGTGCGGCGATGGCGGGCGAGCTGACGACGTACCCGTCGAACCCTTATGTGCCTTTTATCCGTAGTTGTAGGGACGGTGTCGCGTCGTCCTCAAAGCCTGCAGAATAGGGTTTTTTGCCATTTGACATTAGCATAGGACAACTATGTAACTCTCCTTGTATGCGAAACAAATTTGCTGCTATGAAGGAATGCTCGTGTTATTTTGTCAGTTGTTTTGTGATTTGAATGTTGGTTGTGCGAGTCCTCGAGCACGTCCGCCCTTTTTATGGGGTTTACCTCATTTTTATATGTTGTGTGAACTGTTAGTGAGTTAGGGTCGACTCTCCATGGCTCGGAAAGCCAGTCGCATGGTGACTCCTAGGGGTGCTCTTTACTTGGCTGTTTTCTCGGGCACGAACAGGGTCGGGTCGCTGAGTCCCCGAGCGTGGTACTTGGTTGTTCTTGTCTAAAGCTCAAGGTAGGTGAGGACTAAGCGTGTTATGTTAGGCGTGTCACTCCTGCCTGATCCGTAAGATCAGTCGCATGGTGAGTCCTGGGCACGCTCTCAAACTTGGCGTTTTCCCCTAGCCGCTCGTATTTGGTTTGGTGTCAGTCCCCGAGCGTGGTACTTTGCCGTTCGAGTCGCTGCGCTGAGAATGCGGAGGACTTGGTCGTTGTGGGAAGCGAGTGCAGTCGTCTTGGCTCGGGGAGCCAGTCGAGCTAGGCGACTCCAATGGGGCTCCGGGTTAGCTTTTTTCGTGGACGGTACGAGGCCTGGGTTTTTCCAGTGCCCTCGTACCGCACTACTTGGCTGTGCCGGTCGCTTTACCAAAGGTTGACTTCTGCGAATAGCGTAACGCTGTCATTACGAGTGCGAGTGGCACAAGGCACGAAGAGTAGACACAATTTGCGGTAACCAATCTATTTTATTTCATAGCGGGTAGGGGGTACATGTATGGAGTTCTAAGAGTAGAACTTCCGTAGGAGGTTTACATTCCATAGCCGCTTGACGTCGATTTTTCCGTCGCCTCAGACGTCGGTGAGGTAGTGGGCGTTGTTGCCCAGGACTCGCCCGCTGGCGAATGGGCCCTCCCAAGGGGGTTAGAGCTTGTGGATGCCTTTCTTGTCCTGGATTAGGCGCAGTACCAGGTCGCCTTCCTGGAAGGTGCGAGTCTGTACTCGTCGGCTGTGGTAGCGGTGGATCCCTTGCTGGTAGATGGCGGTGCGGGAGAGAGCTAGGTCGCGTGCTTCGTTGAGCTGGTCGACTCTATCTTGGCGTGCGAGCTCGTTCTTGGCCTCCGTGTAGTTGACCACCCTAGGTGAATCGTGCTCGAGGTCGGTTGGCATGACTTCCTCGGCCCCGCACACCATGAAGAAGGGGGTGAACCCTTTCGACCTGTTGATGGAGGTGTAGATGCCCCAAATGATAGAGGGGAGTTCTTCGACCCAGCACCCGACGGTACGCTCGAGTGGGACTTGTAGCCGTGGCTTCAGGCCATGGAGGATGCTCTGGTTGGCGCATTCCGCCTGGCCATTGGACTCCAGGTGAGCGACTGAGGCGAGGTCGAGTCGGATGTTGTGCTCCTCGCAAAACTCGGCCATGGCTCCCTTGGTGAAGTTGGTGCCGTTGTCCGTGATGATGCTGTTTGGGAACCCGTAGCGATAGATGAGCTCGCGTAGGAACTTTGTAGCGGTCTTCCCGTCGCACTTGCGGACTGGCTTGGCCTCCACCCATTTTGTGAATTTCTCGACTGTGACTAGGAGGTGGGTGAAGCCAGAGGGGGCCTTCTTGAAGGGGCCTACCATGTCCATGCCCCACACGGCGAGCGGCCAGGTGATGGGGATTGTCTTGAGTGCTGAGCTCGGTACGTGGGTCTGGTTGGCGTATTTCTGGCATCCGACGCACCGCTGGACAATGTCGACAGCGTCTGCATGTGCGGTGAGCCAGTAGAAGCCGTGTCGCATGGCCTTTGCGACCAGAGAGCGGGCGCCGGCGTGGTGGCCGCAGTCGCCGGAGTGGATGTCTTGGAGGATTTTGCGTCCTTCAGCGGGTTGGACGCAGCGTTGGAACACGCCGGTCACGCTACGCTTGTGGAGCTCGCCGTTGATGATGATGAAGTATTTGCAGCGGCGTGCTATCATCTGGGCCTCCGTTTCGTCTGCGTGTAGGGTGCCTCCCTCCAGGTTAGCGACATATGGCGCGGTCCAGTCGCTTGGCTCGGCGATTAGTGCGACCAGGGCTGCTTCTGGTTGCAGCGGGATTCCGATGTCGATCTCCCTTGGGTGAGAGACGGAGGGCTTGGTGATAGTGTCGAGGAAGACGCCGGCGGGTGGTGCGAGTCGAGCCGAGACAATGCGAGAGAGTGCGTCGGCCTCCTCATTTTTCCGCCTGCCGATCCACTCGACGGAGTAGCCTGCGAAGTGTCCTCCCAGCTGGTCCACTGCTTGGTGGTATGCCGCCATGGTGGGGGAGACGGCGTTGCAGGTGCCGGCAAGTTGCCCGGCGAAGAGGTCGGAATCTCCATAGCAGCACAGGAGATTGATGTTCATCTCCTTGGCTGCTCGCATGTCGTGGAGTAGCGCCTCGTATTCGGCAATGTTGTTGGTGCAGGGGGTGAAGTCGAGGTAGAGGACGTAGCAGAGCTTGTCGCCCTTTGGAGATGTTAGCACAATCGCTGCTCCTGCACCGTCTGCGTTCTTGGAGCCGTCGAAGTGCAGGCTCCAGTAATGGAGGTATGGCAGCTTCTCTGGTTGCTGGGCCTCCTTCCAGTCAGCGAGGAAATCGGCGAGGGCCTGCGACTTGATCGCCTTGCGCGGATCGTACTTGATATTGTGGACGCTGATCTCGACGGCCCACTTGGCGACTCGCCCGGTCGCCTCGCGGTTGCGGATGATGTCCTGCAATGGTGCTGAGGAGATGACCGTTATTGGGTGCTCCTGGAAGTAGTGCGGCAGTCACCGCTGCGCTCTGAAGACCGCGTATACCAATTTATGGTACTGCGGGTAGCGCTGGCGCGACTCTGTAAGGACTTCGCTGATGTAGTATACGGGTCTCTGCACCGGGTGTTCCTTCCCTTCCTCTGGCCGTTCGACGACCATGATGGCGCTGATGACGCGCTCAGAAGCCGCGACGTAGACCAGCATGGGCTCCTTGTCGACGGGGGCGGCGAGTAGCGGTGCTGCGAGAAACACCTCCTTGAGAGTGTGGAGCGCGTCGTCTGCCTCCTTGTCCCACTGGAAGGTGGGGTTCTTGTGCATTAGGCGATAGAGAGGCATCGCCTTCTCGCCTAGCCGGGGGATGAAGCGACTGAGAGCCACGACTCGCCCGGCCAGCTTCTGGACGTCGCGCAGGCACTCGGGTCTGCCGAGTCGGGCGATCGTGTTGATATTGGTGGGGTTCGCCTCGATCCCGCGCTTGGAGATGACGTATACCAGTAGCTGTCCAGTGGGTACACCGAATGTGCACTTTCCTGGGTTTAGCTTTATCTTGTACCTTCGCAGGTTGGCGAAGGTTTCCGCTAGGTCGGCGAGTAGATCGCCCTGGCGAGTGGATTTCACCACCACGTCGTCGATGTAAACATGGATATTGCGGCCAATTTGGCTCGCAAGGCACTCCTGCATGCACCTCTGGTAGGTCGCCCCGTCGTTTTTGAGGTCGAAGGTCATGGCGGTATAGCAGAAGTCTCCAAATGGCGTGATGAACGCCGTCTTCTCTTCGTCCTCGACTGCCATTTTGATCTGGTTGTACCCAGAGTAGGTGTCGAGGAAGCATAGTGACTCCGAGCCCGCGGTTGAATCGATGATTTGGTCGATCCGCGGGAGGACGAATTGCTCCTTCGGGCAGGCACAGTTTAAGTTTGTGTAATCAATACACATTCTCCAGGTACCTTTTTCTTCTCGACCAGGACTGGGTTGGCCAGCCACTTGGAGTATTTGACTGGCCGAATGAAGCCTGCAGCGAGTAGACGCTGTACCTCTTCGGCGATGGCTCGGCGGCGCTCTTCATTGAAGGGCCGGAGCGACTGCTTGACAGGTCGCACTTTGGGGTTGACGTTGAGTTTGTGCTCAGCGAGTTCCCTCGGGACACCAGTCATGTCGGATGGCTTCCATGCGAAGATGTACTGATTCTCACGAAGGAACTCGATAAGCGCGCCTTCCTATGCTGGGCTCATGCCCGTCCCGATCGTCACCGTCTGGCTGGAGTCGCCTGGGACCAGCTCGACGGTGCGGGTGTGTGTCATTGCCTCGAAGGTGGTGGAGTTGCCACCCTCCGAATTGGGCTTCTTGAGTATGGTGGGGTCATCGTTGTTGACCCCGCTCGCGTACTTGGTGAGCTCCTCGTCGTGGGTGGCCTCCGCCGCGATGACGGCGTCAGCGAGTTAGGCGCCTTTAGCCTTGCATTCTGTGGCCATGTCGGGGTCGCCATGGATAGTGATGATTCCACATGGCACATGTAGCTTCATCGCGTTGTACGCGTAGTAGGGCGCTGCCATGAATTTGGCAAACGCCTGGCGCCCCAGGATGGAATGGTAGGGGCTGTTGAACGACACCATCTCGAAGACGATCCGCTCGGTGCAGAAGTTTGCTGGCGTGCCGAAGGTGACTGGTAGTGTCACCTTGCCGATCGGGTACGCCTTCCGATCGGGGACGATGTCGTGGAAGGTGGTGTAGGTCGTCTCGATCATCGACTGCGGGAACCGCAGTCGCCTGAACGTGTCCAGGTACAGGATGTTGATGGAGCTGCCGCCATCCATCAGCGTTTTGGGGAGCCAGTAGTCCCCCACCATGGGCTTGACCACTAAGGCGACTCGGCTCGGATATTCGATCCGTGGTGAGTGACCCTCGCGGCTCCAGGTGATTGGTTGCTCGGACTAGTTGAGGAACTGGGGGATGTCTATCTGGGATACCGCATTGATGGCGACGGCGCGGGCGATGACCTTCTTCTCGCGCTTCGTGTTGAAGCCTGTGAAGGTGTGGAGCGAACCGGCGACGCTGCCGAACTTTCCGCCGTTTGGCGGGTTGTTGTCAGGGTCTTCCCGCGCACGCCGTGCTTTCTCGATGTCCTTGAGAGAGTGGCAGTCAGCGGTCGTGTGTGTGGCGGGCTTCCCTTCCCTGCTATGAAACACACAGGGTTGGTTGAGGAGAGCCGTGGGATCGAACCTCGGCTTCGCCTTGTAGTTTCCACCGTCGCGGCGCTGGCCTCCGTCGCGGCGGAAGCTCTTGGGTTCGCGCGGCGCGTATCCGGCGTTGGCGACGAAGTCGACTCGCCCGTCACCGCGGCGTTTGCCGGTGAGGCGAGTGTTGCTGTAGCGTAGCTCGGGTCGCCTCCCGTTATTGTGGCCGCTCGTGCGGCAATTTCCTCCCGACTCGTCGTCGGTTTCTTGGTTTGGGTCGTCCTCCCCGTACCGCTTTGCGACCTCCAGGAGGTATGGTATGTTTTCGAGTGTTCTGTATACTCGCTTGAGCTTGGAGACCAGGGGCTCGTAGCAGCACGAGGTCTTGAAGCAGTGGATCGCGGTGTCTGGGTGGATTCCGGCCGCGTTATACCACAGGTCTTGCCACCGTTGGACCCGACTGCGGGTCGACTCGCGGGGTCCCTGGACGCACCGCTCCAGGTCCTCGATGGTGGTGGCACGGGTGTAGGAACCCTCGAAGTGCCTGAAAAAAGCGTCGCGCATTTCCTCCCAGGAGTTGATGCTATCCGCGGGGAGGGTGTTAATCCACTGCCTGTAGGCTCCCTCCATCATCAAGGGAAGGTAGCGGGAAGTGAGTAGATCGGTGTGGCCAGCAATCCCCATCGCCATGAGGTAAGTGTCCAGCCACACGAACGGATCGTACGAGGGGTCATACTTCTCGATTTCCTTTGGCGCTTTGAAGTTCGCCGGGTATCTTTTGCCTCGGATCATCGGTCTGAAGCACTGGGGTCCGACTCGGCTCAGCGATCCCCTTGGTTCGCCGTCGCGGTGGTTGGTGAGGGTATGCCTCAGGTAGTCGGGCTGGCATGCGTGCCAGCTCTGGTTGTTGATGATGTGGGTGTGCGCATCGACGGGTTGCCCGTTGGCAGCGACGAAGTTGTTCGCCGGCCGAGGGTCGTTGGTGGAGAGTGCCGTGTTCGTGGGTCAGTGTTGGAGCTGCAGGGGCTCGGGTGGTGGGCAGTTGAGGGTATTCGCCGCCATTGGGCGGCCGCTCGAGGCCGCCCTGCTGCCTAATGAATGCGAGTAGATCCGACCCTGCGAGTCGGCGCCCGCGTTTTGTTGCTCGACTGCTTTGGCGAGCAGAGCCTTGGCGTACTGGATCTGCAGGACGCCTTCCCCGGTGACTTGGATGTTGTCGACTGCTGCTCGGCTCGCGACGACATTGTCCATTGGGGTGGATAATAGCGGGAGGACGTTCGCATCTCTCTCTCTCGTGAGGAGACTATGATCTTTCGTTGGTCCCTAGGGGGCGCGCGGTTGGGTGGTGGTGGGGCGCCGTTGGCCGTCGCGCCTAGTGGGGGTCGGGTGCTCCCTCCTGGCGGCGTGTTCTCGTAGATCGCGCGCTCGGCCACGCGAGCTGGGTCATTTTCATCGTCGAAGTTCAGGGCGCGCCCCTGAATGGTAGGGTTTAGGCGCGACCTGATTCGGAGTTGGTGATAGCGCGAAAGCTCCTGTGTTGTCACCTGCTCGAGGCGAAATTTTTTGCACTTGTTCCTTGCGAACCGCCTCCGCCAGCCGCAGGCGGAGTTCCTCGACCTCCGTTGCCGTCGCGTTTGGTGGGATCGACGTGGAGAAGGGGTCTTCCGGGGGTCGGCGCCAGTCGCCATGTAGGTCGCGGCGTGGCGACCGGTTCCATCGTGGAGGTCGGCGGAGTTCTCTGACCCGAAGTCGAAGTCGAGGATCCCAAGGATGGCGGGGTCCTCGAAGTCTCCGACGTTGGAGACCTGGGTGATGGAGCCCGCGGGCGATGCGGCGACGATGGATCCGGCGGCCGACGCCGGGGTCGCCGAATCGGCGTCGTCGTTGAGGGCCGCGTCGTCCGCGGCTGCGGTGGTTTCGGCCATGTTGCTGTGGGCCGAGTCGTACTCAGAGGCAAGGCGGTGGATCATGCG
Source organism: Avena atlantica (assembly GCA_910589765.1). NCBI lineage: Eukaryota > Viridiplantae > Streptophyta > Magnoliopsida > Poales > Poaceae > Avena > Avena atlantica. The sequence goes on along the minus strand of OU342738.1, from coordinate 196,970,916 downwards.
GACCTGGCTCTCAGAGAGCCGGTCGCGTGGCGGTGACTCGCGGATGCGAGCCAAGTCTTCCGAAACGATGACGTCGTTGAGGCCGACGAAGAGGCTGATCGTGCCGACTGGCAAAATCACGCTGTGTGTGACGGGTCACGCCGCCGGGACGTAGCTGCTCAGCAAGATCTAGAGAATCTCGCCGATCGTGATCATGCGGCCGGTGGCGATCGACTCGTTGATGGGCAGATTGGATTTCGCCGCAGAACACTGGCCTGACCGGCCAGGCCCCACGGTGGGCGCCACTGTCGTGGGAATGACCACGACAGATGCTGCAATCGGCAGCGAGTAGTAGAAAATGGGGCAAGGGCAGCCAGCCATCTGTGGTGCGAGATGAGGGCAGAGACACAAGGTTTTACCCAGGTTCGGCCCCCGGAGGGTAAAGACCTACTCCTGCTAGATTGTATTATGGAGAGAGTACACGGGGCGAGCTCGATGACTAGGCGGCGAGTTGCTTGGGTGTATGATGGGGCGTATCCTCTATCCGTACCCTAGGGAGGTTTATATAGGCTCACTTCGCTAGGGTTTACAGATTACAACCGAATTAGTTAAGGATTCAGAGGGTCTTTGACCTAGTCCGACTGGACCTAGCTACACTTCTGGGCCTCCAGCTTCCAATCGCCTGAGTCCTCACCAAGTCTCGATCCAGTCGCCGTCCTGCAGGCCCACTCGCTGGCGGCTTGGGCCGATAGGAAACGTCCTGCTGGGCATACCCCGGTAGGCATATCCCCATGAACATACTTCAGATTTGTTGGTTGAATCTTACTAGTATATGCAAATTCTTCCATAATGAATGAATGCGATGATCTAGAATCAAACAACACTCTTGCAAGTACTGAATTAACAGAGAACATACCCAGCACGACATCTGGCGCTTCCTGGGCTTCTTCAGCATTCACGTGGAACAGACGGCCAGTACGGTTGTTCGGTTTCCTGGGGCGAATCTCTTTCCTGGTTGGACACGACGCTACTGCTAGGCTGGTGCAGTGACATTGGGTGATGCAACAATCTTCTTGGGGCACTAATTGGTGTAGTGACCCGTCACTCCACACTCAAAATAGGTGATTGTTGACTTGTCCTTCCTGGCAACAAGTACGACATTACTTCCAGTCCTTGGGGCAGTATTGTGGTTGGTGTTGGTGGGTCTTGGTGTTGCACGGTTGAAGTTATTGGGGTTGTCAGTGTTGTAGTGGGTGTTGCCTCCGGGCCTCGGGTTTCCTCCGCTACGATAGGGGTAGTTCGGTCAGGTCATAGGTGCCCTATTGTTCCTTGGTGTAAATCCAGTAGACGAACTAGGGTGATATTTTGGGGTATGGTGGGGTCCAGGTTGATGCATCATACGACGCTTATGGTTCTTAGTGGCTTGATTGATCTTTCCTTCCATCTGGATTTCTGAATCCACTAAAGCTTCTAGATCAACAAAAGGGATGTTAATTAGCACTGTCTGCATCTTAGCATGCAGAACATTCAAAAATCTCTCCTTTTCCTTGGCTTCAGTACCAATCTCATCAGGGGCATACCTAGACTGAGGCAGAAATCTATCATAGTACTCTACAACAGTCATCCTTCCCTGCTTCAACTCTTTGAATTCCTCCCTCATCCTCAGAATCAAACTAGGTGGAACATGGGTGCGGCTGAACTTGAGTTTGAATTCATCCCAAGTCATCATTTGCCCTCCATTCATGTTACGGGTGCTATTCCACCATGCTCTTGAAGAACCAGCCAGATAGTAGTTAGCAAATAGTACTTTCTCTACCTCATCTACTCCGACAACTTCTAGGTTGTTCTCCATGGTTTGCAGCCAATCATCGAGATCTAGGGGTTCTTCAGATTTGCTAAAGATAGGGGTTTGGTGTTCTGGAAGTTCCTAAGTTTGGATCCATGATGATCCTGATTTCCATTGCCCTGGTTGTCATGTGCTAGTTGGGCGATCTGTTGAAGAGTAGCTAGATTGTCTTGATGCTCGGTTCTACCGGCTTCTCGATCGGCTACTAAAATTTGCAGGATTTGGACCATCGGGTCTTGAGATGAGTTGCTCCCATCGCGAGGCATCTGAAGATTCAGATAGATCATGAGATAAGAGGGAGATTTTTCTAAGGTTTATGGGTTTTGTTTTAAGGCATTTAAACTTTGAGCAAGGCTAGGTTTTAAATCCAACAACTCATTTTCATTCATTCCAAGCACACATTCAAACCACACATCACAACAAGAAAGGAAACAGGTGCTTTTAAGAACCATTCTGCCAAGCTACAATATAGTGGGACCGGGTACAACTCACACCTACGATAGTGCTCTGGTGCTACTACTCGTCAGAACCGATGGCTTCTTCATCATCAATGAAGTCACGGTCCTCATCATCCATGTGGAACTCCTGGTCCATGTCCTCCAAGTAGTCATCATCATCACTGAGGTACGAGTAGGGATCTCCACGAATATCTTCCCCTTCGTTCTCTCTCTCTACTCAAGCTGCATGTCCTGATCATGGATGGTCTCCTCCAAGTCTGACACTTTGTGACGAAGGCGAGCAATGAAGCGATCCTTCTTGTCACACACACGAAAAAGTGACTTGCGCTCCTTCACAATGATGGCAAAGGTCCGGTCCTTCTTGGAGGCAACAAGTTGCTTCTCGTTGGCGTTAGCACGAGAGTTTTCTAGCTCTTTATGGCTCTCATGGAGCATGATGGAAAGATGGTCCACATGGTGCCTCAACTCAGGGTGGTCTGGCAGGTCCAAGGGTTGTCCATCGGAGTCACTTCTGGCATAATGAGCGAAGCGGGTGCCAACAATCTTGTTGATATTATGCCCACATAATCGGGCAAGTGCTTCCTGCATTGCTCTGGCCAATCCATCTATCCAATTGTTCACTCGAATGCTGAAATGGATCTTCACAGATGTAGGCGGCTCCATTTTTCCTCGCAGATCTGCAACTATCAGCCACTGCAGCTCCCCTCCAGGGTGATCAGGAAGTTGAGCTCCATAAATCTCTGGATGCGGGCACTCTAGAAATTCCGCAAGCTGACTCAGGTCATTCTCAAAGATGAGTTTTCCTCCGTTGCCCAACTAATAAAAGTTGCTATAGGTGTAGTCCATCTATAAGCAATCGAGAGGAGTAAGTTAGAGAAGTGATCAAGTGTGCAAAATTTTAGGTAAGATTGCCAAAATTTGAGAAACATATGACTCCCATTTTGGAAACAATTTTCAAGGATAAGAGTGAAAATAGGTTTTCATAAATACTCACTTTCTTTGTTTTGGAAACTAAGTTTTTCTGATGTCCATTCTAACTAGGGTCTCCTATGGTCAGGATGGCCCTGATAGCAACTTGTCAACACCTAGATTTTTAATCCCAGATGCCTGTTATGCCATACATCACACTCCCATGATTACCATTTTTGCGAGACATAACAGATTGGTAGCACAGTACATCATCCATTACAAACCATAATAGTATTACAAATAGTTGATCTCATGATCAGGTCTAATTATAAACAAAGCAGAGGAAATAATATTAATAATAATAGCGTGGTCGAGGCTCCATCTTCAGGATCACAGGCAATGGTGACGATGGGCGAGAGTTCCAGTTATCGTAGAAGTCCTGCTATCCATCCTCCTCGTAGTCTCCTTCATAGTCTGTCCATGGGAATAGCCAGGGACAAAGCCATGAGTACTTTGAAGTACTCGCAAACTATTGCTAAAGACGTAAGACCATTCTAATAGGAATCCTAAGCTCTAGGTTTGTTTGCCACAAGCCAATTTTATTTCACAAGTACTTAGTAGTAAACACCTAGATTTAGTTGTCTATATCACTTAAGTGGGAACCTAGTTCATCTCCACAACTTTTGGGGTCAAGTCAAAGTCATTATTCAAGTCACGAATCCTTTTGGAAAACATCTGACAACGGAACAGTATGGCCATCCAATTGTCCATAACTATGGATGCAGCTATTCAAATAGTTTGACACTCTACAGAGGGGGTACGCTTTCACCACAACATTCGATACATCCGTCAGGAATAATCCTGAATCATCATACTTGGTATGCGGATAATCAATCCTAACCTTTCAATTACACACCCTAGTATAGGCACCTCCCCTATGAGTTTGGCCTCCCAACCATTACCATCTGTCGTCTTGGGAACTGCATAGGTGGATAGTCACATTCACAAGGTAGCCTCGGCTCACCTCGTTTCGCGAGGGAACCCATACTAAGACACATAAACTTCTGGTCAAGCCCTACCCAAATTCGGGTATCGTGTTGGTACGGTAAAATTGGAATGGTATCGCATCCGAACTCAACCATCAGTTTTTGTCAAAGTTAGGTCACATACTTCACTCATCATCATCTGTGTCCATAACACATGTGAAAGCATTTCAATAGAATGACTCATCATTCCAAGGTTTTCATAATCATTTGTTCCCATCTACCATGATCAAGTTTATTTTAGCACTAGCATCTACCAATGGGGGTGTCACTATTGAGTGGTTCTAATCAAGGGTAACTATCTACATCAAGCTTCAAGCTCTTGATGGCATCTTTCCTAAATTTCCACTAATAATCAATTAATTAACTACTTGAACAACTTTGATAGAAAGAAAGGTAAAGCTTGCAAGTAAAACTTGGGATAGGCAAAAGTTAAAGTGGTATCACAAGGGATTGCAAGGGAGGCTTGCATGGTTTAGCTTACCTTGCCTTGATTGGTAAGGTGGTCGAAGTTCTCTTTCTCATCTTCGTAAAATTCTTCCTCCTCGTAGCCCGAATTGGTACTAGCGTCTATAAATAAATACGAGGTACACAATCACCAAACAATACTTAACTACTTCTATTTAACAGTCAAGAGTCACACTATATGATCTAGCATCATCTCTATCATTACCAGCAAAGGGGTGATAAGATTTCATTTGTCATATTTTTAGAAAAGCAATTTCTACTCATTGAAAACTACTTAAGATTTAATATTCTCCAATTCAAATATGGGATCATCTTGACACATGTCATCACACATATTTCAATATTGGATAATGTGATTTAAAGTGGTTGGCCTAATTTACAAAGTTTAACATTACTATTCAATAATATTTTAGGGGCTAGAAATGACTATAAAGCCATTCTTTAATTTTGGTCCAAGACTACTGTATGTAAGTATGTATATTTTTATATATTCAGAAAGGTCAGGGTAAATGTGATTTTTGAGAGTTGGAATCAACTCAAAATCACTTATGGTTGAATTTTTAAAAATGTTTGAAGTTGCAAAAGCTACTTTTTGTTATTTTTACCAAGGGTGATCTATAGTTTAAAAATGTTTGAATCCAACGGGAGTGAGTAGATATTTTCATCTACTTTTAAACAAAATTGGATTCAATCAATTTGGTGTTGTGAATCTTCCTGAATTGATATTTAAAATTAACTATAATATAGGATTTTCAAATAAAATACAAATCTATATTTGAATCGATGGGCTACGCGCGAGAATGCTAATGGGCTGGCCCAACTACACAACGCGGCACAGCGGGCTGTTCCGGGGCTAGTCCCACACGTCAGCGGCTAGTCAAATGAGAAACGGTACCAGCTAATCTGGGCCTTAGGATTAGAGCGCGATCACGGCTGAGCGTCCTCGTCTCCATCGTAGGGCTTGCGCGAGACAGACCCTAGCGCTATGGCGGCGGTCGTCTTGGGCTTACCAAGGCTCCATCTAGGTCCGGCGATGGGGGCGAACGAACGAGTCGACGATGGCGGTTCGACTGGTGGTCGCGGCAGCTCCGGGGGCAGCTCCTAGCTTTGGCTCCTTCCTTCCTCTGTAGCGGCGAACTCCGGTCAAATTCCGGCGGGGTGGTGCTTGCCTTGCTCCAAGGTTGGGTCCGAGAGGTTGCTGGGTGAGAGAGGAGTGGAATGGTGTGCGTTTTGAGGTTGGAGGAGGGATCTATTTATACTGCGGCTAAGGCGGCACGACGGCATGGCTCGGGCTCGCTGGCGATGAAGTTACAGTGAGCTACAGGCATGGCTAAGGGTGTAGGTCGACGCGGTGCTTCAGGGCGATCGTCGTGCGCACAGTGGCATGAAGAGGCGCGGTCTAAACGTTTCTAGAACATTTGTGCTCTGTGGCGGTACCGTCGTCATTCTTCACGGCGTACGATGGTCACGGCGTGCGCTCAAACGAGCATGTTTGGGCACTTGCTGGTGTCATGGAGAACGTAATGGCGCAAGGTACAGGCAAGGCGCGGCGTTTGCGCGCGGGCTTGCTCGGTGCTCTAGCGCGGCGACCGACATGGTCTGGTGTTAAATTGAAGGAAATATGCCCTAGAGGCAATCATAGAGATGATTATATTTCATATGTATCCATGTGTTATTGTAATGTTCCTTGAATATCCATATCAGGCAACTTGTATTGATTGGAAATTATGTGAATTGTTTGTGAAACTCTTTACTTGTATGGTTATTTAATAGTTGTCCCTAGTCGGAGTTCATGTGAGGACACACGTGAATATTAGACTAGCACATCGATTGGTTGATGACTATGTTTCACAAGTCATAGACATGGAGATGTCAAACCAATTATGTGGACACATGTTATGAACATGGGGTTGGACTGACCCAACTTGAGACTGGCAATTAGACTTGCGGCTCTCTCTACACACAGTGTACGTTTTGTCCTTAGACCCGAGATTGTCGCATGTACTTGAGATGTGGATCGACCTACTTTGGGGATATCAACCACTACTCCGTAATTGGGTAGTCATAAAGGTAGCTTTCGGGTTTGTCCTGAAGCATGCTGCAAGGCATGGTAAATCAAGATGGGATTTGCCCCTCTCTTCTTGAGAGAGATATCTCTGGGCCCGTCGAGTGATCGGATCCAGAAATGCATGGCCGTGCTACATAAGGTTAAGAGTTAACCTAGTAAAGGGATTCCGAATCACAGTATCGAGAAAGGGAGGTTAGCTTGGAGCTAGACCAAATATCGTGAGGCAAAGGGAAAGAAAGGTACTAAACCTTGTGATGGTTCGTCCAATATGATCTTTGTATGCATTTAGGAGTTGGCACGTCTTACTAGAGGCCGCTACCAACTATTGACAGAATAAGTGTATTCGTGTCATGTCTACACATATATGAACCTGTAGGGTCACACACTTAAGGGGCTGGAAGCCTAATGAGGATTAGATCCGAATTAGACCAGGCTTAGGCTACTAATGGGCTGCTAATGTAGAAGCCCACTAGGGACGCCTATATAAGAGAGGGTAGGGTGAGCTGACCAGGGTTAGACCATTCCACCCAGCCGCCACTCCTCACGCCTGTGTTGCACGCATGGACCTAGCAGTCCGGCGTCTGACGCTTCCACCCCACACGTGTGGATACCTCAGAGGTGCTGCATATGTGGCACTTGGACGAGTTGCGCAAGGGGAGCTTCTCATGGGACGAGGACGAGGAGGATACGTAGAATATCTACACTGCCTAGACATGCTTCATCAAGTTCCTCAAATGCGCGTCTAGTGGTAATCCCGTGATCTATGACAACAATATTCCTGGTTTACGTGGTAGACAATTTTGAATTGCGCTAGTGTAGCCTACCCGTATCCCTTCAGTGGTATCAGAGCCGATGCTGTTCAGTTATAGGTTTAGGATGTTTGCATATGGTGATATGCAGATTGATATGAATGATGTGATTGTTTATATTGCGGTGGATCAGGATTGATCTATGATCTTGTTTTCCGTGATCGTGATTCTGAGGTTGTCGAACGACTTACCCCTACCGGTCGATTTCCGCCATCGGGGTAGACAGTGACACATAGATCCTGTTGAATCACGCGAAGATCAATATGATTGATCGAATCAGAACCTAGATCTATAATCGATGTACTATGATCAAAGGAGTTTGGTCGAATCGAAACAATAGACGGTTATGGCAAATTTGATTTGCCGATCAAAATCCTTAAAGAAAATTGTGTAGATTCGATCTCTCATTTTTCACAGTTTTACCGCGAGGGGCGCTGCCCCTTCGAACCTCGCAGGGGGAGACCCCCTAGACCCCCCTTAATCGTATCCCCTTTTGTATCTCGTTAAGGTAATTAGGTGCTGCGATTTCACATGATCCGGTAGAATGCAATTCTATGCATAACTTGTTTTTGCAGGATGTATGTGATCAGTATGGCCCATATATGTATGTGATGCATGTATAAAAATTATCATGACCCGCGTGTCATGAGTAGGGCAACACGGTTGTAGCCATATGTGTTGTCAATTACTGTAATGTCCTGTGTGCCTACTTGTGATGATCCCAATACTATGTAATTTTGATTACTAGCTGTTAGGAGTAATAGCTTGTATTAGTTCTTGGAGGACTCATCACTTGGAGGATGGCTCACATGGAACATGAAGATGGATATCATCATGGTGGACAAGTTCTATGGCGATGGAGATCACCATGAGAAAATGGGCCATACTGTGTCACATCAATGTGAATGTTATTCTTATGCGTTTTACTACTATGCATGGTTAGATGATAGAAGTAGAACGATCCCTCACAAACTTTAAGTTAAACCATGCCCTCCCAACCAAACCTTGCACCATCCTATGCCCTGTACAATCGTTGGTGGGCCTATGAAATTAGGGTGCCGCGGTTTTCCTTGGCTGGATGGGTTTGTATCAGATACCTACACGCATAAGGGTTGGTGAGCTTGACAAGCTCATCTTAACAGTTAAGGAACTTGGGGCATAAAGGTTGGGCGCCAAGTTTGACATAGAGATGTCACCGAACAAGAGTCATATGTGATATAATTAGCAAGAGTTGCTTACCGATTTACCTTGTCTTCTAGCAGTGATGCTAAAGCTCACTAGTCGACTTGTTAATTGTGGATCTTGAATCACTTAGTATCAATAGAGGGATGTTGATTTAAGTGGGAGTATATGCTATTAAATTGTTTAATATGTTTTACTCTTACATGGTTACATGGCTTAGTATTTTGCATGTTTTCTGTTGTAGATCAATGGCACCGAACACTACATCACCTTTTTCTTTGCGTTCGATTCTTAACAAATATAAACTAAATGGAACAAACTATTCGAACTGGGTCCGTAACCTGAGAATTGTTCTCAGGTATGATAAAAAGGAAACGGTTCTGGATACCCCAATCCCCGATGAACCTGCTGATAATGTATCTGCCGCCCTTAAGAAGCCTACAATAGAGCATGTGATGATTCTCTTGAGGTTAGTTGTCTTATGCTTGCATGCATGGAACCTGAACTTGAAAAGAAGTTTGAGGATCAGGACGCGTACGATATGATCGTCGAGCTTAGGGACATGTTCCAGACCTAGGCCAGGACTGAGAGGTACAATGTCGCCAAGTCCTTTGTGGAATGCAAGCTGGCAGAGGGAGCAGCTGTAGGCCCCCATGTGATCAAAATGGTTGGTTACAGTCAGACTTTGGAAAATCTTGGTTTTCCACTAGGCCAAGAGTTGGCTACTGATTTTATTTTGGCGTCTCTTCCATATACCTATGGGAAGTTCATTTCGAACTACCATATGCATGGGGTGGAGAAGGGCCTTAATGAGTTATGCGGGATGCTAAAAACAGCAGAAAGTGACATGAAGAAGTGTGCAGGGCATAGCCATGTGATGGTTGTGCAAAACAAGCCTAGCTTTAAGAAAAAGGGTACATCTTGGTCGAAGAAGAAGGGCAAGGCTAAGGATACGATCCCTAAGCCTGCACCCAAGCAAAAGGCTGGACCTGCAGATCACACTAAGTTCTTCTTTTGTCATGAACATGGCGACTGGAAGAGAAACTGCAGCAAGTACCAGGCTTCTTTGAAGAAGAGTGGAAGTAAGAGTACTTTCCACTCAGGTACGCTTGTTGTAAATGTTGTGGACATTCTTCTCGCTGATTCCTATGTTAACTCTTGGGTATTTGATACCGGATCGGTTGCTCATATTTGCAATTCGATGCTGGGGATAATAAGGACTAGAGAAGTGCAGAAAGGCGAAGTGGATTTTCGCGTCGGAAATAAAGCAAGGGTTGCTGCATTGTTCGTCGGCGTCATGTAACTTCACCTTCCGTCAGGATTTATTATGGAGTTGAATAATTGTTATTACATTCCTAGTATGGGTCAAAACATTTTATCACCTTCATGTTTGATGAGGTATGGTTATTCATTCGCGAGTGCAAACAATGGTTGTGTAATCTCTAAGAATGCTATGTTTATGGCTAATGCTCCCATTGTGAATGGGCTATTTATTTTAAATCTTATGATGCATATGTTTACAATGTTAGTGCTAAAAGGCTTCGGCCTAATGATTTGAGTCCTACCTATTTATGGCATTGTATTTTGGGGCATATAAGTGAAAAGCGCATGAAGAAGCTCCATTATGATGGTCTTCTAACTTCGTTTGATTTTGAATCATACGAGACATGTCAGGCTTGTTTACTTGGAAAGATGACCAAGTCACCTTTTTCGGGTTTACCCGAGAGAGCCACAGACTTGTTGGCACTCATACATACTGATGTATGTGGACCAATGAGCACGACAGCCAGAGGAGGATATCACTACTTCATTACTTTCACTGATGATTTAAGTAGATATGGTTATGTCTACTTGATGAAGCATAAGTCTGAAACTTTTGAAAAGTTCAAGGAGTTTCAGAGTGAGGCAGAGAATCAACGTGGCAAGAAAATAAAGGCCTTGCGATCTGATCGTGGAGGTGAATATTTGAGTCACGAATTTAGCGATCATCTTAAGAGTTGCAGAATTGTTCCACAGATCATGCCGCCCGGAACGCCTTAAAGAAATGGGGTCTCCGAACGGCGCAATCGAACTTTGTTGGACATGGGTCGATCAATGATGAGCCAGTCGGATTTACCATTATCATTTTGGGGTCACACTCTAGAAACGGCAGCTTTCACACTTAATAGGGTACCATCTAAATCCGTAGTTAAGACACCATATGAGATGTGGACTGGAAAGAATCCTAGTTTGTCTTTTCTAAAGATTTGGGGTTGTGATGTATTTGTCAAGTGACTTCAGTCGGACAAGCTAACACCCAAATCGGATAAGTGCGTTTTCGTGGGATACCCGAGGGAAACCTTAGTGTATTACTTCTACAACCGAGAAGAGGGCAAAGTGTTTGTCGCTCGTAACGATGTTTTCCTAGAGAAAGAGTTTCTCACAAAGGGAACAAGTGGAAGGTCGGTGCGACTTGAAGAAGTTCAAGATGAGCCAGTCGGGGATGCTTCTACGAGTGACGCTATTATAGCAGAACAAGTTGAGGAACCCATGGAAATAGAAGCACCACAACCACGAAGGTCGGAGAGGCTCCGCGAGACGCGGGAATTATTATTGTTGGACAATGATGAGCCTGCGACCTATGCAGAAGCGATGGTGGACCCAGACTCTGAGAAATGGCCGATCGCCATGAGATCCGAGATAGAGTCCATGGGAGACAATCAAGTTTGGAACTTGGTTGACCTGCCTGATGGTTTTAAAGCCATCGAGTGCAAATGGATCTATAAGAAGAAGATTGATATGGATGGAAATGTTCACATCCATAAAGCTTGACTTGTTGCAAAAGGTTTTCGACAAGTTCAAGGAGTTGACTACGACGAGACTTTCTCGCCCGTAGCAATTCTTAAATCTATACAGATAATTCTAGCCATTGCTACACATTTTGACTTTGAAATATGGCAGATGGATGTCAAGACGGCTTTACTAAATGGAATCCTAACCGAGGACGTGTATATGATGCAGCCCGAAGGTTTTGTCGATCCAAACAATGCTGGAAAGGTATGCAAACTTCTAAAGTCCATTTATGGGCTGAAGCAAGCATCTTAGAGTTGGAACATTCGATTTGATGAAGTTGTAAAGGAGTTTGGCTTCATCAGAAACGAACAAGAACCTTGTGTTTACAAGAAGGAAAGTGGGAGAGCACTTGTATTTCTAATCTTATATGTAGATGACATATTGCTGATTGAAATGACATTCCTATGCTCGAGTTTGTTAAGACCTCATTGAAAAATATATTCTGGGCATCAAGATCTATAGAGATAGATCAAGAAGGCTAATTGGATTAAGCCAAAGTACATACATTGACAGAGTGTTGAAACGGTTCAGCATGGAAGAGGCTAAGAGGGGGTTCTTGCCCATGTCTCACGACATTAAACTCAGCAAGACCTAGTGTGCTTCGACTACTGATGGGCGTGAGCGCATGAGCAGGGTTCCATATGCTTCGGCTATTGGATCCATCATGTATGCAATGATATGTACTCGCCCAAATGTTTCCTATGCTCTAAGTGTTACGAGCAGATACCAGGCTGATCCAGGTGAAGGTCACTGGACAACGGTAAAGAACATCCTTAAGTACTTGAAAAGGACTAAGGATGTGTTCCTAGTTTATGGAGGTGAGGATGATAGGGGCAATGAGGGCTGAAAGCTATCAAGTACCATAATTTTTGGAAGATCTTTTTGAAACTTGAAATCCCTGCTTCCTTTATAAAAGGTCTTTTCTTCCACCATTATTGAGTCTCCACCTTCTACCTTTAGGCACCATTAAGAGAGCATAGTTGTCATTCTGTGTGTAGTGTTCCAAAGCTTATTGATTGATGCATATTGTGATATTACTTGTTCTTATGCTATTTGTTTCTAGTCACCCTTGTGAACTTTGAAGGTGTCCTAGGCATCTATTTGCTACTCTATGAGGGACAAGCTGATTGCCACTGTGCTATGTTTTCTGTATGTGAAACAAACAAACGTTTTTCAATGCATGTTATTCATGATCTTTGTTTGTAGCTTGTCATGTTGCATGCATAGTTACTATGTCCTATTATTAGAACTCCATCTTTCATGCACATGCTTAGAGTTCTTTGATCCCAGATTTCAATGCTTGCAAATGGTTAGATCTTCATTGTGAAGGTGCATGTCACCTAAAAAATTATTCTTTTTATCACTTACCTACTCGAGGACGAGCACTGTGGATGCTTGATACGTTGGAAACGTATCTATAATTTTTGATTCTCCATGCTTGTTTAGTATCTACTTTGCTTTGTCTACACTTTGAGATGCTTTTTTACATGTTTTCTGGTACTAACCTATTAACAAGTTGCCACAGTGCCAGTTGCCTATTTTCTGTTGTTTTTGTTTCTAGAAAAGTTAGTAAAGAAATATTCTCGAAATTGGACGGGACAAACGTCAAAGTCAATAACTTTCCGTGGGGAATAAGAAGTCCAGAGGGGAGACAGAGAGGCGTGTCAAGGCGCCCAGACCCCCCTAGGCAGGGTGTGGGGCCCCTGGAATCGCCGCGGCCTCCCCCTTCGCCTATAAGAATCCCCCGATGCAGAAACCCTAAGTACACGATCAAATCTCCATGAAACCTTCTGTAGCCACCGCCACCGTCATCCCTAGATCAGGGGGGAGGGATCTGAAGTTCTTCCCGGCACCCTGCCGGAGGGGAGATCATCCCGGAGGCCTTCTCTCCAGTATGATGCGTGAGTAGTTCCACCTAGGACTATGGGTCCATGTAGTAGCTAGATGGTTGTATCTCCTCCTTGTCCTTTCATGTATAGATATTGTGAGATCCGTTCATGATCAAGATCTAATCTATTTGTAATCATGCATGTTTTGTTTGTGGGTATCTGACGGATATTGAGATTATTATGTTGGTTTGATTAATGGTTTTGTATTTATCATTCTATCATGTCTGTGTTGTTTATGATCTTGCATGCTCGCCGTTGTTAGTAGCTATCTTGGCCAAGTAGTTGCTAGTGACTCCAAGAGGGGGTATTTATGCTCGCTAGTGGGTTCATGCCTCTAGTTTCCAAGGGAAGTGACAATAATCTCTTTGGTTGTAGATGTGTTGTTTCTACTAGGGAGAAAACAACGGTCTCTTGTTCATGGAACATGTGGACTGTTTACCTTACACACTTTGCTTAAAGAAGTAGTCTGTTGCTTGCAAATTAATACTGGAGGGGGTTCGGATGATAACCTGAAGGTGGACTTCTAGTCATAGATGCAGTTGGATGGCGGTCTATGTATCTTTTTGTATTTCCCAATCGAATATCATAGGATCTTTCTGACTAGTAATTGCATTGTTATGCCTTGCTCAGTTTCTGTCAATTTCCCTACTGTAATTTGTTTACCCTTCATGCCATGTTGTTTATCTAAGGAGAGCACCTCTAGTGAACTATGGACCCCGATCCAATATTTATCATTGATACATCTTCCACTGTTACTTGTTTACTTGCTGCAAACCACCATTACCTTCCACACCATATGTTTAATCCTTTGTTACACAAACTGGTGAGCTTGACAACCTCACTGATTCGTTGGGGAAAAGTCTTGAGTTTGTGTTGTGCAGGTCTCCGCGTTGCTTGCAACACCTGTGTGACGTTTCCTTCCTCCTGCTGGTTCGATAACCTCGGTTTCTTACTAAGGGAAAACTTGTTGCTGTGCTGCTTCACACCTTGCTCTTGGGGTTTCCAAAAAAGCGCTCCTACATCAACTCAGCGCTGCATCAAGCTTTTCTGGTGCCGTTGCCGAGGAGGCTAAGGATGTCTTCACAAGGGGATTCCTTCACTTCCTTTCTCTTAACTTTGTTTTTAGTTTTCTTTGTTTCTTTTGCTTGGTTTTGTTTACCTCTTTCCAAAAAAACCCAAAAAAATTAGTTCCTGCTCTAGCTGCTGCTGCTGTTTTTGGCTTGCCCACCTTTGCCAAAATGAACTCTACTAAGAACACCAAGTTGTGTGACTTTACTAGCACCAAAAAAATGATTTCCTTAGCACACTATTGCTCCACCTGCTCCTGATGCTACCTTTTATGAAATTAAGCCTGCTTTGTTGAATCTTGTGATGAGAGAGCAACTTTCTGATGCTAGTTCTGATGATCCTGCTGCCCATCTCAATAGCTTTGTTGAACTTTGTGAGATGCAAAAGTATAAGGATGTAGATGGAGATATTATTAATGTCAAGCTTTTTCCTTTCTCTTTGAGAGGAAAATCTAAAGAATGGTTTCTATCCTTGCCTAAAAATAGTATTGATTCTTGGACTAAGTGTAAAGATGCTTTTATTGTAAAGTACTATCCTCCTGCTAAGATTATATCTATGAGAAGTGACATTATGAAATTTAAATAACTTGATAGTGAGCATGTTGCTCCAGCTTGGGAAAGAATGAAATCTTTGGTTAAGAATTGCCCCACTCATGGACTCACTACTTGGATGATTATCCAAACTTTTTATGCAGGTTTGAATTTCTCCTCAATAAATCTGTTGGATTCTGCTGCTGGAGGTACCTTCATGGGCCTCACTTTAGGTGCTGCAATAAGGCTCCTTGATAATATGATGGTTAACTACTCTGAATGGCATCTTGAGAGATCTCCACATGGTAAGAAGGTAAATTCTGTTGAGAAAACTTCCTCTTTGAGGGAAAAGATTGATGTTATTATGGCTATGCTTGTTAATGGGAAAGCTCCTCTAGATCCTAATAGTGTTACCTTAGCCTCTTTGGTTGCACAAGAAGACCAAGTTGATATGAACTTCATTAGAAACAACAATTTCAACGACAATGCTTATAGGAGTAATTTTGGTGGTAACAATTATAGACCTTATCCTCCTAATAATGGCAATTCCTATGGAAACTCTTAAAATAATGCTATAAGTGCCCCCTCTGAACATGAGGTCATGTTCAAAGACTTTATTAGTGAACAAACCACTTTCAATAAGGCTAAAGAGGAAAAGCTTTTAAATGTTGATAAAAATATATCCTCTTTGTCTGAAGCTCAAACTTCCTTGGTTAATAAAATGGCTGCCAAACCCGAAACCATGGAAAGTACCTTTGCTGCCACTCATGCCATACAAGTTACTATTGATGAAAATGTTAGGCCGTTATCTCAACTTCATGCTAACTGGGAAAGGGAAGCTGAAATTGATAAAACAATAGTGTGTGCACCATCACCACTAAACCACAAGTAGTCCCTATTCCTCCTCCTACTATGCCTAAGCCTATTGAGACTACTACTAGTGATACTAAGTTTGATTTTGATATTGATGGTTGCAATATTTCTGAAGTGATTATGTTCCTACAAAAGCTTGCTAGAAGTCCTGATGCTAGTGATATGCATGTTGCTTTCACTAAACACATTACATATGCTCTTGTTAAGATTAAGGAAGAGGAGCTAAAACACAAAGCTTCTATTCCTAGGAAGGTAGAAGATAATTGGGAACCCATTATTAATGTGCAAGTGAATGACTTTGATCTCAAAGCTTCATGTGATTTAGGTTCTAGTGTCTCTATTATGCCTAAGAAGATTTATGAAATGCTTGATTTGCTACCATTGGAAGATTGTTATTTGGATGTCCCACTCAATGATAATGCTAGGAAGATACTCATCGGTTGTATTAATGATGTTATCATTATGGTTAATAATGCTTATGTCCCTGTTGACTTCTATGTTTTGGATGTTGAATACAATGCTTCTTGTCCTATTACTTTGGGAAGACCTTTTCTTAGAACAGTTGGTGCCATCATTGATATGAAAGAAGGCACGATCAAATATCATTTTCCATTCGAGAAAGGTATTGAACACTTCCATATGAGTGGAGAGAAGTTGTTTTTTGCTCCTCCTTTGAAAGCAAGGTTTGATGTTAATGCTTCTTCATTTAAAAATACTTGATTCTTCTTGCTTCTTGTGCCTAACTTAAAGGCGTTAAAGAAAAGTACTTGTTGGGAGATAACCCAAGAGTTTCCTTGAGTCTTGGATGTTATTACTTCAGTAATGACCTCTCCTTATCCTTTTTGTTTGCTTTTTGTGCCAAGAATGACCTCTAATGAGAGGGAAGTAAGATTTGGGGAGTTGCTGTCCCGAAACAGATTTCTCTCCTCCACCAAAACAATTTGTGATGAGTCTCTGTAACTCATATTGAGCTCAAAATTTACGAATAGATCGCCCAGTATGTTAGCTAACTTTCGTTAGTTCAACACGTTTTGATTTGAGCAACGTAAGATGTTCGAAAAAATCGGTTTTTACCTGCTGGTCTGTTTTGACAGATTTCTGCCATTATTTGCATTTGCTTCTTATTGATTTCTTTTTGAGTTCTCTTCAGGTGAATTGAGATTTTTGATGGAGTTACTACAGTATCTTGTGTTTTTAGTGAAAATCCTTGTTGTTCCAAAGCTTTGCCAGAGGTCTAATATATTTTGAATACACTAATGTTGCTAATGAAGATTGTGTGAAGTTTTTTGTTTGAAGGAAAAATTTCAGGTGAAGAGAGAGAATGATGCAATGAGATGAAGAATGGACAAATGCTCAAGCTTGGGGATGCCACCATGGTGTAGCCCCAAGAAATATCCAAGATGTACAAGCGTCAAAGCTTGGGGATGCCCAAGGCATCCCCTTCTTCATCAATAAAAAATCTCAGGTCTGTTTAGACATTTCGTTTTTATTGTTTCATGCACAATTGTGTTGTTTCTTGGAGCGTCTTAGTTTTCGTTTGCTTTTCTTAGGTTGTTTAGTTTTCTTGAATAAAGTAGTTTGGACCCGCATTCTCGCTGTGTTGTTTTGCAAATAAGTTGCTTGGTGTTGGAAAGGAGTAGTAAGTTCTTGCTTGTAAGTGCAAGAGGAGCTTGCATTGACTGTGAATTAGACTTTATCATGACATGATAGGTGTTGTTTTGACCTTATGCTTAGTGATTATTGATGTAGCATGTCTTGTTCCAAACAATTTGGATTGCTTAGTGTTCCTTGAAGAAATTATGCGTTGTTTTAGCATGCAAAAGCATAGTTTTGTGGTATTCTACTTTGATAATTTGCTTGGGTTGACTTGGCACATGCTCACACCATGTTATGACTATGACAAGTCACCATAATCATTTACTCCTTGACTTGTAGTACCACTCTATGCTTTGATTAGTAATGCTTTGTTGCACTGCATGATTATGGCCATTATTGCTCTCTTATTTGGTTGCTCCCAGTCCTTTGCTAGCCTCCACTTGTGTGAGTAAGCTCTACTCATGCTTCGAACTCCCAAGAAACCAAGTTATTCCAAAGTGTCCACCATAAAATCCTATGCATGGTGTGTTACACCATTCCAAGTATATTCTTGTTTTCAGCTATCTTCCAATTAAAAACTATTTTGTTATGTGAAAAATTAGTGATTAAATCCCTCACAAACTTGATGGCACACTTTATATTCTTTGCCCCTAATAAACTTGAACCATTGTGTCATCTATGTTGCATATCCTTGCACTTATACGTTGGAATTAGCAGAACCGTGCTGTCACGGGTGAAATGGATCGTATGGGCACCTAGAAGGGAGGGGGAGGGGTGAATAGGTGCTACCCAATTTTTAGTACTTTTTCAATTTTAGGCTTGACACAAAGTAAATTCTCTAGATATGTAACTATGAGAATTTCCCTATATGCAAACCTAGCTACTAAGCACGTAAAGAGAGGAGCGGGGAAACTGTAGTGGAGCACGCAGAGACACATGGATTTGTTTTACCGCAGTTCCTTCCTTGTTAAGGGAAGTACATCTGCGTTGGAGGGGTGGGAGGTTCTAAGACCACCACGCCACAATAGGCCTCACCCTATTCTCCGATGGATCTCGCCACGAGAGGCCTGATCCACCTTCTCCACTATTGGTACCCTTCGAGGCAGGAACCGGTGCCTTTTACAACGCTACCGGGGCACACACCCACAACTGAATTGGGGGCTCCCGAGATGACAACAAGCTGTCACAAGAACAAGGTTTATCAATATAAACAAAACAAGGATCTAGGTATTTGCAAGAAATACTAGATCGATGATTCTCCAAATGAATGGAGAGGAGATGAAGCGCTTGAATGTTGATGATGAAGATCGAGTTCACCTCCTTTGATTCCCCAAGGGACGGGGCCTTTGGGTGGATCTAGGTGGAGCTCTCTTGGTTGAAGGTTGTAGATTAGATCCTGACTTTTTCGAATGAACCAAGAGATCTGGTAGGAGGGGGAAGGCTGGCTTAAATACCCCCTGCACAGATCTGGCCGTTGAACAAGTTTAGGGGCAGATTATCCGCCCCCACTGGGGGCGGACTATCCACCCCCAGGGCGGATATTCCGGGGAGAAAATCCGCCCCTCTCTGGGGCTGGCGCCTGTAGAACTTGATGAAGACCTTGGGGGGGGGGCGAATTATCCGGCCCCCTCCAGGGGCGGATAATCCGGCGTGGCCGGAAAGTCCGGCCCAAACTCCGCCCCCCTCTGGAGCTTTCGCCTATATGGGAAAAGGGTGGGGCGGATTATCCGGCCCCCTTTAGGGGCGGATTATCTGGCGAGGCCGAAAAATCCGGTCGAAACTCCGCGCCCCTTCTGGGGCTTGCGCCTATCTGGGAAAAGGGTGGGGCGGATTATCCGCCCCCAAAGGCAGATTCCTTTTACTTTTATCCTTAGAGGGAGCTGCAGTACTTCAACACACATTAAATAATCCTTGATATTGTTATCTAACACACAAAACACTAGGGATTATGAAATGTTCTTTCAATCTCCCCCTTTTTGGCATTAGATGACAATACTAGGATTTGCAATGATACCGGATAATGCCACCTTAACAAAAATGAAAGAGGCTCCCCCTATATGTGTGCATATTTACAATTTGCATTTGAATACAAATACACACACTAGAGAAAACACCACTTTAATAGCAAAGATAATTGAAACAAGGTGGGTTGGGAAACAAGGTCATACCACCGGGATGTGATTATAGCCAAAGAAAATAATGAGATTGTTAGACTCCAAGCACATCCCACAATATTGATGCATACACTAGATAATCCCATGATTCCATATGCCATCAAACAGACTCCATAGATGTCAACACCCGGATTTTTAATCTCAGATGCCTGTTATGCCATACATCACAATCCCAGGATTACCATTTTTGCGAGACATAACAGAATTGGATACCACAGTACATAATCCGTTACATACCATACATAAGGTCTTACACAAATAGGGATCTCATGATGCAGTTCTCAATACAACTTCAAGCAGCGGAATACGTAATAATAACGGTAGCATAGGCGAAGCTCCATCTTAGGGGTCACAGGCAATGCTGGCGATGGGAGATGATCCTAGTTGTCGTAACCTTCCTGGGGTCCATCCTCTAGGTACTCCTCTTCATAGTCTGGCCACGTGAATAGCCAGGGACAAAGCCATGAGTACTCTTTAAGTACTCGCAAACTAATACTAACAAGTGAAAAGGGGTTTTTGATAAAAGGACACTAGGCTCTAGGGTTGTTTTTCAAAACCCAGATTTATCTCTACTAAGCTGAGAAGCAAGAGAAGCTAGTCACAATTTTATAACTCCTAGGTAGGAGCTTGTATTTCATATCACAACCCTATTGTGGTCAAGACAAAGTCTCAATTCATTTCACAAGTCTTTTGAAAACATCTGACGGGGGAACAGTATGGCCACTCCAACTGTCCATAACCGCGGACGCGGCTATTCGAATAGTTTGACACTCTGCAGAGATTGTACACTTTCACCACAACATTCAATACATCCATCAGGAACAAATCCTGAATTCACCATACTCAGTATGCGGATAATCAATCCTAACCTTTCAATTACACGCCCTAGTATAAGCACCTCTCCTGTGAGTTTGGCCTCCCAACCATGACCAACTGTCATCTTGGGTACTGCACAGGTGGACAATCTTCACAAGGTAGCCTCAGCTCAGACCTTGGCCGTGAGGGAACTAATACTAAGGTATATAAGTTTCCAGTCAAGCCCTACCCAATCTTCGGGTATTGTGGTTGTACGATAAGATTGGAATGGTATCGCATCCAGACAACCATCAGTTTTATAAAGGGCTAAGGCTCATGCCTCAACATTTTCATCACCAAAATCATCAGGTGTTCGGAAAAACATGTTGAAACATCTCAGTAGAATGATCCATCATTCTAAGGTTTTCATAACCATTTTCATCAAGTATTCCCATCTAATGTTGATCAATTTTTAGGCTTAGCACTAGCATCTACAAGTGGGGGTAAGCACTAATGTGGGATAGTAAACTAGTGGAGTTTCAACTAAGTTCAATCTTATGCCTTAGGATGACATCAAGATTTTCTAGCTTAGGCCAAATTTTATGCTCTTTATGCAACCTTCAATATATCTTTCTAGAATCTACAAGTCACTTAAGTCAACTCTAAGTTAAAGCTTTGATAAAGAAATAAAGTAGAGGGCTTGCAAATAAAACTAGGATTGGTTTATCAAGTGGATATGATAACATATGCTTAAGGCATATATTTGACATAGTAGCAAGTAAGTATTAGGTTGCCCAATTGCAAGTATAAGCTTGCACATTCAGCTAGTAGTATTAGGCTTGCAAGATTAACTTGTATAGTAAGGCTTGCTAAAGTAGAGTATCTTGCAAGTGTTAGCTTGCCTTGTGCAGAGCAGTGGTTGAAGTTCTCCTCGGCTTCTTCTTCGTAGTATCCTCCTTCCTCCTCGTAGCCTTGGTCGGTACTAGCGTCTATGAATAAATACGAGGTACACAATCACCAAACAATACTTAACTACTTGCATTCATCACACACAAGGGTCCTATAGATGATTTAGCATCATCACTAACATTACAAGATTAAAGCTTGGTTTAATTCCTTCTATTTTTAGAAAAGTAATTTCTACTCATTGAAAAACTACTTAAGATTTAATATTCTCCAAACCAAACATGGGATCATGTTGACACATGTCATCACTACATATTTTAGTCCATGGGAATGTGATTTAAAGTGGTGTCACAATTTAATAAGGTTTTTCTCTTTTATTTTAATGAATTAAAGTGGCTAGAAATGCCTATGTGGCATTCTTTTATTACTTGGTCATTATTTCTGTAAGTAAACCTATATATTTTTATATATTCTGAAAGGTATGGTTAAATGTGATTTTTGAGAGTTGGAATAAACTCAAAATCTATTATGGTTTAAATTTGAAAAATGTTTGAATGGATAAAATCTTCTGCCTTGTTATTTTTACCATGGATGATCTACAGATCCAAATGACTTGAATCCAACGGGCTTGGATTCAGCATTCCCAGACCTTTCTAACAAAATTGGTTTCATTCAATTTGGTTCACTGAATCTACCTGGGTTGATTTTTTAAACTGGGTACAGAAGTGTGTTTGAAATAAAATGAAAAAGGTTAAATTCAAATAACTGGGCTGCGCGGGAAGCGATACTGGGCCGGCCTGCTAAGCACAGCGCTTACGCGGGCTGGTTAAGTCGCTGTCCCCACGCGTCAGTGAGACAGGGGTGTGAAGCGGTATGGGCGATGTGGTGCGTTCGATTTGGTTCTAATCCAATGGCTGAGGGTCATCGTTGACGTTGGGAAACGCCGGCGAGAGAGAAACCTAGCGCGGCAGGTGGGGGTCGTTGGGGGCTCACCGGGGCTCAGGCGAGGGTCGGCGAGGCGGGCGAATGACAAAGTCGACAACGGCGAACCTCCTGGTACCGGCAGCTTCTCCTGGGGCGGCTCCAATCACTGGCCCCCTTCTTCTCCAGCAGCGGCAGGCTCCGGTGAAATTCCGGTGAAGTGCTGCTCGCCTTGCTCCGGGAACGGGGTGGCACGATTAGTGAGGAGAGGGGAGTGAGATGGTGTGCTCAATTCGGCTGGGGGTGGCCTCTATTTATAGTCGCGACGACGAGACCGAACGGGATGGGCAGGCGACGGTGGCGACATGGATACGGGCGGCTAGAGGCATGGCCGGCGGTGGCGATCGCTTGGTGGTCTCCTGGCGATGCTCTATGGCTTTAATGCGCGAGTACGGGCGGTGCGGTTTGGTCTGTAACACGCGATGCTTTGCGCGGCAGAGGCGGCGTCTTCGACGGCGAGCGGTGGCTGTGCGGCATGGGGCGGCGAACGGGGATGTCTGGCGGTCTCCTGGGTTGGTGGCGATCATGTATGCACGCGTCAAGGGCGGCGCGCGGTCTGTGGGCGTCTGTCGAGCATGGCGCACGGGGCGCGCTCTCGTCATGGTTGCACAGAGGGTTGGCATGGTCTGTGCGTGTGGTCCAGGGGCTGGCAACGCTCGCGACTGGGACAGGGAGTGGCGATGGACGGTGGGCTGCCTCCCAGACAAGGTTGGCACAGCTAAATCTCCTTCTAGCTTGCTGTCTCCACTGGGGTGGCATGGTGAGCTTCGGCTGTTCACCATTGATGTCATTGCTCAGCTTACAGTGAGGCTAGTGCTTGGTTTAACTTGCTAGATGATCTACTGAGATGGTTGTGAGCTAGAGAGGGGACAAGTTAGGCTTCAATCACTTCTCACAATAGTGTTTAAGATTTTGATGATTTGTGTCTACAAAGTGTTTGATGAAATGGCCGCAAGAATTCAAATTTTGAATTTTGAAAAGATTTTTGATGGGTGTGCTAGGTTGGTGCTGGTGAGTCTGCAGATGCTTGGGTTTTTAAAGTTGAGCTTGTTTGAGTGGTTTTTGAAAAAGTGGGATCTTCTCATATGATAAAGATTCAATTTTGAACTGTCATTTAAACTATGCATTTGAAAGTTTCTGGATGATCACAAAGTGGGCCTTGATACCTTGTTATGAGTACAATCAAGGGGTGCAAAGATCCAGAAAAGTTTCTGTTAAGTTCTGAAAGTTTGGGACAGCCAAAGTAGGCATGGGAGTTAAATTGGTCAAAATGACCATTCCCTTATTTTGTTTGTTTTGATTTATTTGTCTTTGGGAAAAGTGTGGGGATTGTTTAGATGATGTTTATTTCACCTAAGAATCCATTTACAAGCAAAGGAACACACAAACAAGGTGGTTCAAAAGAATTCCAAATGAAATGCATACACCATGCATGCTTTCATATTTTTATTTTAGAAAAGTTTTTGTTAACCCTAATTTTGATGATTAGAGTTTGATGATCCAAGTTTAGTATTTTTGGGATGTTACAATAGATAAATCCAGAATTCCATGAGAGTAGACCCACAATATAAATCCGTGATTCCAGAAGACCAAATAGAGTAGAGCACGACATAGTCTTACATAGTCCAAGCACAAATAGCAAATAAGTTCACGCTAAAAGGGGCACAAGCAAGCAAATAAAACGACTGAAAGGCAAGTGCTTGCACCCGACCCTTGCAAGTCCACGCGACCTAATAGAACTACTTCTCCCCCTTTGGCATCGAAACGCCAAAAAGGAAGAAGAGCGATGCTAACGCCCTAGAAGATCGCGCCTCCTCATCCTCGTCGTAGTCATCCCCGTCCCCTTCCTTTTCGTCATACGCATCATCATCGTCATCAGCTGGAGGAGTGGGTGCCCTCGGAGGTGGAGGAAACAGGCAACTCTCGAGCTCACCATTGTTGATCCCTGAAGTGTTCCACTTAGCATACGGTTCCGGAGCAGTGGGAGGAGGTTGATGGCCAGTGGCACCTGAGACATGGTGAAGAATAAGCTGCTAAGTGTGATCCCTCTCATGATCCCTCAGGTACGCCTCATACTATCCCTTGTGAGTGTTAATGCCCATGCAAAGGATGTGCCGCTGGAACCAATTGAGCTGTTTAACCTCGCGTGCCATTGGGGACACCGCGGAACGATGACCACTAGCTCGTGCATCTCGCATGAAGGACTCAGGGGCACAGGAAGGGTGATGGGTCTTTTGAGCCTTGTTGTAGATTTTCTTGGGCTTGTGAACCCCATCCAAAGTAGTGCCAAAGTCCTCAAGATGCAACATATGATTGATGAGCATCATAATGAAAGGAGCATATGGAATAGAGAGCCTGTTGATCATAGCATCCGTCATCTCATGATATATGTAGTCCATGACATCCAGTTTGTAACTTGTAGCTGAACCAGAATTCATGGCACACTCATGAGCAAAAGCAAGGAGAGGAACCGGGTGACCATGGATCTTTTCATTGTTGCCTCCACTCGGAGAAATGCTGTCCCTAAATATGCCAATAAGGGAGGCATACAAGGGAGAGAGACAAGCAAAAGTACCAGCAACACCATCAGGAGAAAGGCAGGGAGCGAGCACTGTGTCCTTGGATGGCTTTAGTGGGGAAATGATGCTATGGCCAGAAGGAGTGTCACGTCCATGGAAAGCATACCCAAGAACCTGCCCAAAAATGCGGAAGTCCGACTGAATCATTGTTGTCCCGGTCATCCACTTCATGGTACGTCGCTCATCACCGCAAATCACAAGTGTCGAGAAAAACTGCCTCACCACAGAGGAATCATAGTTGCATTGGAGAGTCATAAGGTGGTGAAGTCCCATCTTGTTGGTCACATCTAATGCCTCAAGGAGCCTTGCCTTGGATTGAGCCTCAGTCATATTGATGGGGTGCATGGGCCGAAGCTTGAGAGTGGCATACACATCATCATGAATAGCCCAAAAGTGGGCATTCCAAAACATAGAGTCCTCTGGGGGACCAGACCATCACTGTCAGCCTCATCATAGTAATCAGTCTAGCAAATGGAGGCATACTGAATACTGTCCATAGCCTTATAGTTGGGCCGAGACTGTTTGCCCTTGCGAGATGCATTCCTCTTTGTTTTCTTTCCTACCTCTGCCATCCGTTCAGCATCTCTTGCTCCTCTACTGACTTCTGTTTCGTCAATGAATGTCCCTTTTGCAGTGGGCTTGAGATAATGGGCACAGGGACGATGAGAGAAGGTCTTGGTAGGCTTGAAACCACCTGTGAAAAGTATGAGAGGGATAGCATGGAGATAAGCACACACACAAGTCCAGGAGAAATGGTAGAAATAGTAGAAAAGCAATCCATAAGCCAATGATGTGCATTGCAGGAATCAGGACCAAACTAGATCAGATGTAAATCTCCAGGCCGGATTATCCGGCCCTAGCAGGGGCGGATAATCCGCCCCTCGCAGAAAAATTCTGGAATGGCCCAGATTTACCATGGCAAAACATATCGGGCACTAGGGTTGCAATACTACTGATTCTAGCAAGCAAGGAAAACACCAAGGATCTTCTACAATGAGATTTCCACCAAAAAAATGCATCCCATACAAAAGGAGAGAGATGAGGGAGTTACCCTCACTCATTGGAGGAAAATCGCGGAGGAGAAGATACCCGGAGGCGAGGTGAAGAAGATCCCGGGAGGCCCCGGAGAATCCGGTGGTCAAATCGACTTCGGGGAGGGGCGAAAGCTCCAGCGGCGGCTGGGGGCAGAGCTAGGGTTGGGGGAGGGCTGGCTGCTCTGTTTGAGCCTGGCCTCCCCGACCCAGCCCTTAAGAGGCAGAATTCGCCTGGGGCGGACAATCCTCCCCACACTTGGGGCGGATAGTCCGCCCCCCTCTGAATTTTCTGTTAAGAACAGATTCAGGCCGGAGCACCCTTGCAAAACCCCTCGATGGTGTATAGAGGGCTTGTGTGCAAGAATAAATGGTTTAAGGAGGGAAATAAAACTTGGGTTTAGAGCAACAAACTGAGATGGTACTACACACCCAAGATTGCAAGACCAAATCAAACAAAAACCAAAGTTGAGTGTGTTTTCCATAAGAACAAGAAATATGCAAGAAAATCCAAAGAGAGCCATTAGAAACCAACTCTTCTCAAGGAAGAGGGCGGTGGCCGAAGCCACCATGTTGGAGCGCATGGCATGACACCGCGAAGATGTATCTTGAGTTCAAAACCAATGCTCATCAATAACCTACATATCACTAAATGATATTAAGGGAAATGATTTTTCTTGCTTTCGGCATTATGGGGGGGAGGGTTAGCCCAATAAATTAGGACCACACCCCCCTATGTCTATGCCCACATCTAAACCAAATACATGAAAAGAGTAAGTGAGTGTGCAAGGGTAGTCAAGCCAAGCTCCTTGAATCTATGATATTTAGCTCATTCCTTAAATAACAAAATCTTGCTTCATCAAGAGGCTTCGTAAAAGTATCAGCAAGTTGGTTCTTCGTGCTCACAAAGGATAGGGCAATATCGCCACGAGCAACATGATCCCGAATGAAATGGCTACGAATCTCAATATGTTTTGTTCTTATATGTTGTACGGGATTATAAGCAATTTTGATAGCACTTTCATTGTCACATAAAAGAGAAACCTTGTCACAATTGACACCATATTCCTTTAAAGTTTGTCTCATCCATAATAACTGTGTACAAGCACTTGCAGCAGCAACATATTCAGCTTCGGCGGTTGAGAGTGAAATGCAATTCTATTTCTTTGAAGACCAACACACTAGAGACCTGCCCAAGAATTGACATGCACCAAAAGTTGATTTTCTATCATCTTTGTCACCAGCCCAATCTGAATCAGTGTAACCACATAGAGAGAAACTTAAACCTTTGGGGTACCATAACCCAAAATTTGGGGAATGAACCAAATATCTGAAGATTCGTTTGACCGCCACTAAGTGGCTTTCTTTAGGAGCGGCTTGGTACCTTGCACACACTCCTACACTTAACACGATATCGGACCTAGATGCGCAAAGGTAAAGGAGAGAACCGATCATGGATCGGTATACCTTTTGGTACACGTCTTTACCCTTGGGATTGAGATCAAGATGACACTTTGCTTGCATTGGGGTAGCAACGCCATTGAGATCCGTCATCTTGAACCTCTTGAGCATGTCTTGGATGTACTTATCTTGATTAATAAAAGTTCCCTCTCTAAGTTGTTTGATCTCGAATACAAGAAAGAACCTCAACTCACCCATCATCGACATCTCAAACCTGTCAGTCATAAGCTTTGAAAAGTCATCGTTAAAAGCTTGGTTAGTAGAGCCAAAAATAATGTCATCTACATAAAGTTGGCATACAAAAAGCTCCCCATTAACCTTCTTAGTAAAAAGAGTGGGATCGATTTTCCCAACTTCGAATCCACGATCTAACAAAAGCTCTTTAAGGTGCCCATACCACACACGTGGGGTTTGTTTAAGGCCATAAAGCGCCTTATCGAGTTTTTTAGACATGGTTCAGAAATTTGGGATCCTCAAAACCAGGGGGCTGCTTGACGTATACCAACTCATGTAGTGGACCATTAAGAAATGCACTCTTAACATCATTTTGCTGTAATTCAAAATTATGATGGGCATCATAGGCAAGAAGGATACAGATGGACTCAAGACGAGCCACATGAGCATAAGTCTCGCCAAAATCAATTCCTTCCACTTGAGAGAATCCTTGATCCATGAGTCTTGCTTTATTCCTCACAACAATGCCATTCTCATCTTGTTTGTTCTTGAAAATCCACTTGGTGCCGATAACATTGCGACAATCCTTGGGTTTCTCTACGAGCTTCCAAACTTTGTTGCGCTTGAAGTTATTTAATTCTTCATGCATTGCAACAACCCAATCGGGATCTTCAAGGACATCAAAGACCTTCTTCGGTTCAACCATGGAAATGTGAGCTTGATGATCACAGAAGCTTGCAAGTTCTCTTCTAGTAGACACCCTTCTTCATAGATCACCAACAACCTTGTCAAGAGTGTGACCCCTTAGTTCAATGTTCCGATCAGCACGAGCCTTGCGACGAGCCTCAATGTCCTTATTGTTTCTAGAAGGAGTTGATTCAATATTTGTATCCTTGTCTTGTCAACTACCTTGCCCTTGATCTTGATCTGAGTTGACAACATGAGCTTGCTGCTGAACTTGTTCTTCAGGGCCGGATAATCCGCCCCTTGGTGGGGACGGACTATCCAGCCTAGGAGATGAGGCACCAATTTCCTCTTCCTGAGAATGCCTGAGAGAGCTGGGAGATCCAGAGCCGGATAATCCGCCCTCGAGGGCCGGAGCATCCGGCCTGGATTCTTCTTGGCTGTTCCCTTCTTCTTCGGATCCCCTGGGACAAGTTGGAGTGCCAGGGGCAGACTGTCCGCCCCTTGCAGGGGGCGGATAATCCGGCCTGGGACTATCATTTTGCCCAGAGGATTGATGATCGTCAGCAGATTGCAGTGTTGGTGCAGAGTTTTCTCCAGCAGTAGGGGCTTGTTGATCTTGTGTAGATGAGGGCTCCACTTGAGTGGAGCATTGTCCTTCCTGATCCGCCACAAGGGGTTCCTCAATGGGCGGAAAAATCCCACGCCCATTCTTCTTATGGAATCTTGGGGTATTTCAACATCTGCATCACAAACATCAACTTTCCCTACATAGGAGCCGTTATTTTCATCAAACTCCACACTACTAGATTCTACAACAGTCCCGGTGAGCTTGTTGTAGACTCTATAAGTGTGGGATTCGGCACCGTAACCAACAAAAATACCTTCTAAAGCCTTGGACTCAAATTTAGACAAGCGGACACCTTTAATAAGAAAGAAACACTTACAACCAAATACCCTGAAGTATGAGATGTTGGGATTGTTACCGGTAAGTATTTCATATGGAGTCTTGTCCAAAATCTTTCGGAGATAGAGCCGGTTAGATGAGTGACAAGCAGTGGATATGGCTTCAGCCCAAAAGTTGTAAGGAGACTTGAATTCAGCCAACATTGATCTTGCCATGTCCATCAACGTCCGGTTCTTCCTCTCGGCTACACCATTTTGTTGAGGGGTGTACGCAACAGAATATTGATGTCTTATCCCCTCTTCGCTTAGAAACTCATTCAAAGTGTAGTTCTTGAATTCAGAGCCGTTGTCACTTCTTATTGCCAAGATAGGAACATTGTTTTGACGTTTAACTTCATTGGCAAAGTCAATGACCGTTTGTTGAGTCTCACTTTTTAGCTTGAAGAAATAGACCCATGTATATCTTGAGTAATCATCGACAATGACCAAGCAATATTTCTTCCCACCAAGACTTGCATGAGATGGAGGACCAAATAAATCCACATGAAGTAATTCCAAGATCCTCTTTGAAGACACAATAGTCTTCCTCTTGTGGGGAGAGTCATGCATTTTGCCTTCAACACAAGCCCTGCAAACACGATCTTTGGCAAAGGATACATTGTCTTTCAGTCCAAGGATGTGGCCACCCTTGTGGAGACTTTGCAAAGTTCTCATGTTGACATGGGCTAAACGGCGATGCCATAACCAGCCCACGTCGGCCTTTCCGAATAGGACATCGGACCCGAAGTGGTTTTCCCCGAAAAGTCCACCACATACAGGTCATTTTCCACGTACCCAACAAAAGCAACCTTGAGAGACTTGCTCCACAAGAGTACCACCAAATCATCATCGATAAAAACAGCAAAACCCATCTTGCCAAGGGAACGAACAGAAAGAAGGTTGTAACCGAGGGTCTCAACAAGCATGACGTCCACGAGAGAGATATCGTGGGCAACCACAACCTTGCCAAGACCCAATACCTGAGATTTAGACTTATCACCGTAGGAGACTATAATTTTATCATGATTTGGACGAATCTCCGTGATGACCTCGTTGCTTCCGGTCATATGACTAGTGCATCCACTATCCAGCACCCATTTTGACCCACCGGAAGCATAGCCCTGCAAGAGAATTACTTCTTGGTTTTAGGTACCCATTTTTCAATGGGTCCTTTCATGTTAGTAACATGGGTCTTTGGAACCCAAATAGACCAAGCAATATATTCATCAAAGGGACCGACATAATAAGCATAAACATCTCCATAATCATCACAAAGGAGTTCATAATTTGGATTGTGAGACCCTGCAAAACCAATATTGTTAGTTTTGTATTTTGTGACATTCTTCTCAGCGGTGCTTGTCTTTGATTGTACATTCTCGGTCTTGTTCCTCTTTTTTTCTTTTTCTTGGCCTTGGTGACATATCCAAGTCCCTCTTTACCATGATTTGACCTTTTCTTGCCAAGAACTTCATCAAGAACACCCTTATCCTTGGGAGTGATGTCCTTGACCAATTCTTCTTCCACACTAGCATTTTCCTTGTGACTATATGTTGAATTGGATGTGCTAGGAACATCATACTTGGCCAATCGAATTTGGAGCTGATCATGTGACTCAATGAGAATGGAGAAAT
Organism: Avena atlantica; assembly: GCA_910589765.1. Lineage (NCBI taxonomy): Eukaryota > Viridiplantae > Streptophyta > Magnoliopsida > Poales > Poaceae > Avena > Avena atlantica. Next base: position 196,940,005 of record OU342738.1, on the reverse strand, counting down.
CTCTTTTCAACGCCTTGTGAGCGTTATCAAGTTTCTCCAATTCCTCGGAGAGTCTATCAAGAGCAGCCCCAAAGTCAATCTTTTCCTTCTTTGCTTTGGTGACTGCATTGTCACGTTCCTTAACAAGTTTAGCCACTATTTCTTCATGTGACTCCTCAATGGACTCAAGCCTCTCTTCAAGAGAGACTCGAGCCTCTTCTTCTTTTTCAAGAGCATTTTTTAAGGATGCAATTTCCATTGCATCCTCCCTTTCAATTCTGCCCTTTTCTTCAAGGAGAGCTTCATTTTGGGCCAGTTGGTCCATAAGAGCTTCAAAACGTATTTTGTGCTCACCTTTAGGGGTGGGCATTCGGTTTTTTCGGTTAATTCGGTTCGGTTTTTCGGGTTTTTCTATAATTCGGTTTCTACAAAATAGGCACCAAAATTATTTCGGTTTTCTAATTAATCGATAGTTCGGTTAGTGGACAATTCGGTTCGGTGTTCGGTTTTAAACCGATATGTTGAAACGATTGGAAAATCGCACGAGTCGGCATCGCCTTAGGTCGACGATATGAAGAAACTTGAGTGTATGTGTAAATAAATCATGGACACGCTACAGAACAATGCATGATTATGTCTCAAACAAACTAACACGTTGTTGGAACTTGAAAGTTTTTGCAAGTTGCAACAAAGTTCAGACACACTTTCTTACTTTAGAGTCTTGCAACAAAGTACTTCAGACATGAATGAACCTCAATGACTAATTAAAAGTGCAAACAACGACAGATCAACATCTCTTACTTTTTCATGCGAACGATTCTAGACTTGGCTGTGGCAGACTTTGGTCCTGACTTAATTGGTCCTGCTTTGCTAGTAACACAAAAGCGACAGACAACGGAACGGCTGCCGGCGAGCGAGGACGACGGTGTCATACTCCAGGAGATAGAGGCTGAGTCGTTGAACAAATGAACATAGAATATAGAGAGCAATACCTTACCGGCTTAGCCGGCCTTGCTGTAGCGGGATGGCTGTGTCCGACGTCCGTTGGCCGAAGTGATAGATGTGAAGCTGCACGATCGGCTAGCTAGGGTTCGCACGTTGCCGGCGGCTGGAGCTGCAGATGGGAATACAAAATAAGAAACGTCTGGGCTAATGGACTATGATACTAGCAAAAAATTAGGGATACGATCATTGATGCCTCAATGGATGCGTTGCATGCGTACGTGCATGGGGCAGGCCTGGATGCCCGGTGGGTTTTTTTTATGCCATTTGGCCTTTAAGATACGTACAAACAGACGTCTGGACTAAGTGTGATTGGCTTTGCACGAGTTATTTCGGTTTTTTCGGGGTTTTCGGTTAACATAGGATCAAAACCGAATTAATATTCTTAAATTCGGTTTGTCACATATACTAACCGAAATTAGGTACGGTTAATTTGGTTTTGGTGTATTCGGTTTCGGTTCCGGTTAATTCAGTTTCGGTGTTCGGTTTCGGTTTTTTATGCCCACCCCTACTCACCTTGCAAGTTAGTGAAGAAATAGTCCAAAGCAATAATCTCCTCTTTAACCTTAAGACTAGTAGGATCATCCATGTCAATCGTAGCCTTAGGAAAAGAAGGGTTAGAAGTAGTTACCTCGGAACTTCTTGCCATGAGACAAGTAGAATTCTTGTTGATGATCTTCTCGTTCGGAGAGTCGAAGAGAGATGTTGATGTAGATGTGGTGGCTATAGCAGCCACCTCTTGAGAGCTATCATCCTCGTCCTCATTTTCACTTCCCGAAGAATATTCTTCTTGAGCCACTAGAACTATCTTTGGTTGCTTCTTGATAGGAGCATTCTTCTTTACAAACTGTTTCTTGCATGGAGCCTTTGACTTGTCTTTGAAAATAAGTCTTCCTCCATTATCTTCCCTACTTTGATATGGACATTCAACTACAAAGTGCAGCCGGTCACCACAGTTGAAACATGTTCTTAGCTTGGGACCATTTTCATTTCTTCCATAGGATCCACTCTTGCGTTCTAGTTCAGCTTTAGCATTGGTCGGGTCTTTACAAAAGTTTCTAGCATAAAGGGCCAGGTATTGTCCGTGGATCCTTTTTATATCCTCGGGACAGTCCATACCTTCTATGGCATATTCATCATGATCAATCACACTAGTCTTTAAGGCCATGTTGACCCCCTTTTGCATCCCCATAGCTCGTGCACGAGCATATTTGGCATTCTTGGCGGCCACTTTGAAAGCGGCCATTTATTGCATTACCTCATTGGATGACATAAGGTGGTAATTATGCCTACCTTGGAGACTTTTCAAATATGTGGGCTCAAATGGCATAAGAGCACTGACATACTTGTGCTTGATCTATGCATCATCAACGTGAGCTGCACCATGATTCCTGAAAGTTGTGGCTATTGCCTTGAGCCTCCTATACATGTCCTCGTGGTTTTCTCCATCCAACATATAAAATCCTTCAGCTTCATTGCTGAACGCATCATATCTATTCCTTCTCATAGTTTCATTTCTGATGAAGAGCTCGGTGAGAGCATCCCAAGCTTCCTTAGTTGTACTAAGATGCTGAATTTGTGGCATATATTTGTCACCCACACCAAGTTGTATCATGTGTAGAGCTTTAGCGTTGAGCTGGCTATCGACAACTTCTCTTCTTGTGAGATTTTTGGGGTTTCCAACATGAAAACCATTTTTGATGATTTTCCACAACTCAATGGAGGAACTACACACATGAGACTTCATCAAAAATTGCCATTGAGTAAAAGTAGATGCATAAAGTTTGGGTGGATCACCCCTATTATGTATATGTGGGTGAGGGATAGGTGGATCGGGTGAATTCACATGGGAAACCTCATTGTATCCTTCCTTACCACTATCCTTTTTCGAGGTGGAGCTCTTTCTAGTGTCATCACCAACCACCTCGTTATCTTTGGAATCAGTTTTACCCGTTTCCTTGGTTTGCGGGGTGGTAGTCTTAGAGTTAGATGGAGGTGATGCTGCGGATGTGGAGAGACGCATTATCAATTGACGCATCTCTTCCATCTTAGCCTCCATTGTACTCACCAAGGTTGTTTCCAACATCTTGAGATCGTTCATGGTGACTACCTCTGGAGCATCACTGCCATCTACCTTGGAACCCATACTTCTCTTAGGCGGTTAAGCCCGAAATAAGAGCCGGGGCTCTGATACCAATTGAAATGGATCGTATGGGAACCTAGAAGGGGGGGTGAATAGGTGCTACCCAATTTTTAGTACTTTTTCAATTTTAGGCTTGACACAAAGTAAATTCTCTAGATATGTAACTACGAGAATTTCCCTATATGCAAACCTAGCTACTAAGCTCGTAAAGAGAGGAGCGAGGAAACCGTAGTGGAGCACGCGGAGACACGGGGATTTGTTTTACCGCAGTTCATTCCTTGTTAAGGGAAGTACATCTGCGTTGGAGGGGTGGGCGGTTCTAAGACCACCACGCCACAAATAGGCCTCACCCTATTCTCCGATGGATCTCGCCACGAGAGGCCTGATCCACCTTCTCCACTATTGGTACCCTTCGAGGCAGGAAATGGTGCCTTTTACAACGCTACCGGGGCACACACCCACAACAGAATCGGGGGCTCCCGAGATGACAACAAGCTGTCACAAGAACAATGTTTATCAATATAAACGAAACAAGGATCTAGGTATTTGCAAGAAATACTAGATCGGTGATTCTCCAAATGAATGGAGAGGAGATGAAGCGCTTGAATGCTGATGATGAAGATCGAGTTCTCCTCCTTCGATTCCCCAAGGGACGGGGCCTTTGGGTGGATCTAGGTGGAGCTCTCTTGGTTGAAGGTTGTAGATCAGATCTTGACTTTTTCGAATGAACCAAGAGATCTGGCAGGAGGGAGAAGGTTGGCTTAAATACCCCCTGCATAGATCTGGCCGTTGAATAAGTTTGGGTGGATAGTCCGCCCCTAGTGGGGGGCGGATAATCCTCCCCCTGGGAAAACTCCGCCCCTAGGGTGGATATTCCGGGGAGAAAATCCGCCCCCTCTCTGGGGCTGGCGCCTGCAGAACTTGATGAAGACCTTGGGGGCGGATTATCCGGCCCCTCCAGGGGCGGATTATCTAGCGTGTCCGGAAAGTCCGGCCCAAACTCCGCCCCCCCTTTAGGGCTTGCGCCTATCTGGGAAAAGGGTGGGGCGGATTACACGGCCCCCTTTAGGGGCAGATTATCTGGCCGAAACTCCGCCCCCATTCTGTGGCTTGCGCCTATCTGGGAAAAGGGTGGGGTGGATTATCTGCCCCGAAAGGCAGATTCCTTTTCCTTTTATCCTTATCAGGAGCTGCAACACTTCAACACACATTAAATAATCCTTGATATTGTTATCTAACACACAAAATACTAGGGATTATGAAATGTTCTTTCAACGGGGAACGTTTTCAACATTGCACTTGTACTTTGTACTCAGTTGATATCATGCTCTTTTGTCTATGGATGTCACTGGTGTGAAATAAAGAGGGAACTTGTAAGTCCATGGAGTTTGTATCCTGTGTTAGAGAAACGCATGGGCCGCTAGCCTAAGCCATGCCTAATCATGGTGGAAACTTGCAGCATCACCATAGTGACATCTATGAAGCATTCTTCTTATAAAAAAAGAGACACATTGAGAAAAGAGGAAAGAGGGGAAAAGGCACCATATTCCCATGGTGAATAAGAAGATTGCTGAGATGCTCATTGTATGCTTGCCTTGTCATTTTGGTTATGGGAAAGCTCCTGTACCATGTGCAAGGGGTACCCCGTTGGCTGTTCTCAATGATATGCAAATACTTACAATGACAATAACTTACAGGTGACTAAAGTTGAGTAGCATGAGGTGTGGCCCTTGTATTCAAGGTACTTGAGATTTCCAACTTATACTTCGTCAAGCATATACTCCATCTTTGCTCACTTTAACCTTAATCACTTCAAGATGCTTATGATAGGGGAAATGAGGGATGAAAGCTAACAAGTACCATAATTTTTGGAAGCTCTTTTTGAAACTTGAAATCCCTGCTTCCTTTATAAAAGGTCTTCTATTCCACCATTATTGAGTCTCCACCTTCTACATTTAGGCACCATTAAGAGAGCATAGTTGTCATTCTGTGTGTAGTGTTCCAAAGCTTATTGATTGATGCATATTGTGATATTACTTGTTCTTGTGCTATTTGTTTCTAGTCACCCTTGTGAACTTTGAAGGTGTCTTATGCATCTATTTTCTACTCTATGAGGGACAAGCTGATTCCCACTATGCTATGTTTTCTGTATGTGAAACAAACAAACGTTTTTCAATGCATGTTATTCATGATCTTTGTTTGTAGCTTTTCATGTTGCATGCATAGTTACTATGTCCTATTGTTAGAAGTCCATCTTTCATGCACATGTTTAGATTTATTTGATCCTAGCTTTCAATGCTTGCAAATGGTTAGATCTTCATTGTGAAGGTGCATGTCACCTCAAAAATTATTCTTTTTTATCACTTATCTACTCGAGGACGAGCAGGAGTTAATCTTGGGGATGCTTGATACGTCGGAAACGTATCTATAATTTTTTATGCTCCATGTTTGTTTAGTATATACTCTGCTTTGCTTTGTCTACACTTTGAGATGCTTTTTACATGTTTTCTGGTACTAACCTATTAACAAGTTGCCTGTTTTCTGCTGTTTTTGGTTCCAGAAAAGTTAGTAAAGAAATATTCTCGGAATTGGACGGGACAAACGTCAAAGTCAATAATTTTCTGTGGGGAACACGAAGTCCAGAGGGGAGATAGAGAGGCGTGCCAAGGCGCCCAGACCCTCCTAGGCGTGGGTGGGCCGTGCCCCACGCCTAGGCAGGGTGTGGGGCCCCTGGCCACCGTCTCGGCCTCCTCCTTCGCCTATAATAAGCCCCCGATGCAGAAACCCTAAGTACCTGATCAAATCTCCACGAAACCATCTGTAGCCGCCGCCACCATCGTCCCTAGATCGGGGGGGATCTGAAGTTCTTCCCGGCACCCTGCCGGAGGGGAGATCATCCTGGAGGCCTTTTCTCCGGTATGATGCGTGACTAGTTCCACCTTGGACTATGGGTCCATGTAGTAGCTACATGGTTGTATCTCCTCCTTGTGCTTTCATGTATCGATCTTATGATCTCCGTTCATGATCAAGATCTAATCTATTTGTAATCATGCATGTTGTGTTTGTGCGGATCCGATGGATATTGAGATTATTATGTTGGTTTGATTAATGGTTTTGTCTTTATGATTCTATCATGTCTGTGTTGTTTGTGATCTTGCATGCTCTCCGTTGTTAGTAGCTATCTTGGCCAAGTAGTTGCAAGTGATTCCAAGAGGGGGTATTTACGCTCGATAGTGGGTTCATGCCTCTAGTTTCCAAGGGAAGTGACAATAATCTCTTCGGTTGTAGATATGCTGTTGCTACTAGGGAGAAAACAACGGTCTCTTGTTCATGGAACATGTGGACTGTTTACCTTACACACTTTGCTTAAAGAAGTAGTCTGTTGCTTGCAACTTAATACTGGAGGGGTTTCAGATGGTGAGCTGAAGGTGGACTTCTAGTCATAGATGCAGTTGGATGGCGGTCTATGTATCTTGTTGTATTTCCCAATCGAATCTCATAGGATCTTTCTGACTAGTAATTGCATTGTTATGCCTTGCTCAGTTCCTGTCAATTACCCTGCTGTAATTTGTTTACCCTTCATGCCATGTTGTTTATCTAAGGAGAGCACCTCTAGTGAACTATGGACCCCGGTCCAGTCTTTATCATTGATACATCTTCGACTGTTACTTGTTTACTTGCTGCAAACCACCATTACCTTCCACACCATATGTTTAATACTTTGTTACAGCAAACCGGTGAGCTTGACAACCTCACTGATTCATTGGGGCAAAGTCTTGAGTTTGTGTTGTGCAGGTCTCCGCGTTGCTTGCAACACCTGTTTGACGTTTCCTTCCTCCTACTGGTTCGATAACCTCGGTTTCTTACTATGGTAAAACTTGCTGTTGTGCTGCTTCAACCTTTCTCTTGGGGTTCCCAACGAAGCGCTCCTACATCAACTCAGCGCTGCACCAAATATCCATATCAGGCAACTTGTATTGATTGGCAATTATGTGAATTGTTTGTGAAAATCTTTACTTGTATGGTTATTTAATAGTTGTCCCTAGTCGGAGTTCATGTGAGGACACACGTGAATATTAGACTAGCTCATGGATTGGTTGATGAATATGTTTTGCAAGTCATAGACATGGAGATGTCAAACGAATGATGGGGACACTTGTTATGAACATGGGGTTGGACTGACCCAACTTGAGAATGGCAATTAGACTTGCGGCTCTCTCTACACATCGTGTACGTTTTGTCCTTAGACCTGAGATTGTTGCATGTACTTGAGATGTGGATCGACCTACTTTGGGGCTATCAACCACTACTCCATAACTGGGTATTCATAAAGGTAGCTTTCGGGTTTGTCCTAAACCATGCTGCAAGGCATGGTCAATCAAGATGGGATTTGCCCCTCTCTGCTTGAGAGAGATATCTCTGGGCCCCTTGAGTGATCGGATCCAGAAATGCATGGCCGTGCTACATAAGGTTAAGAGTTAACCTAGTAAGGGATTCTAAATCACAGTATCGAGAAAGGGAGGTCAGCTTGGAGCTAGACCAAATATCATGAGGCAAAGGGAAAGACATGTACTAAACCTTGTGATGGTTCGTACGATATGATCTTTATATGTGTTTAAGAGTTGGGACGTCTTGCTAGAGGCCGCTACCAATTATTGATAGAATAAGTGTATTCGTGTCATGTCTACACTTATATGAACCTATAGGGTCACACACTTAAGGGGCTGGAAGCCTAATGAGGATTAGATCCGAATTAGACCAGGATTAGGCTACTAATGGGATGCTAATGTAGAAGCCCACTAGGGACGCCTATATAAGAGAGGGTAGGGAGAGCTGACCAGGGTTAGACCATTCCACCCAGCCGCCACTCCTCATGCATGTGTTACATGCGCATACCTAGCAGTCCGGCGTCTAGCGCTTCCACCCCGCACGTGTGGATACCTCGGAAGTGCTGCCTCTGTGGCACTTGGACGAGCTGCACAAGGGGAGCTGCTCATGGGACGAGGAAGAGGAGGAGACATAGAACATCTGCACTGCCTCGACGCGCTTCATCAAGTTCTGCAACTGCGCGTCTACTAGTAATCCCGTGATCTATGACAACAGTATTCCTGGTTTACGCGGTAGAAATTTTTGATTTGCACTAGTGTACCCTACCCGTATCCCTTCATAAATGGGCACGGATGTGCTGGCATCTCCTCGAGCGGTCTTTGGTCGAGGCGTGCATAGGCAGAGGCAGTGAGGTCAGGGCTATCTCCTAGACATCGTGGGCGAGGACAGCGCGGTCTATTGTGGCATGTCCGTGTCGGGGTGGCAAGGTGAGCTCGGGTACGATTTTTGCACCGCTCATATGATCGAGTGAGAGAGCTTCTTCGCACGGGCTGGTACTGACGGAGTTAAGAGCACGACGTGCAAGCTTGGTGAGGTCACAAATATGATCAAAGGTTTGATCAAAACAGTGTATAGTTGTTGAGTTTGTACTTTGATCACCAGGTGTTCAATCTAATGTCCGCAAGAACTCCTTTAGGTCACCAGGTGTTCAATCTAATGGCCGCAATAACTCCAATCTAATGGCCGCAAGAACTCCAATATGTTTGAGATTAGTTGCTAGAGATGCTCAAAGTGAGCTAGTGGTTAACTTTGGAAAAAATGATCATTAGGTCATATGCTTTATATTTACATTTTCTTTGGTTTTGATCTGGTTTGGATTTGACCTAGATGATATGGTTTTGATCTTTAAACCATTTCTCATCATTTAAAACAATCAAACATGGCATTGCAAGCATTCATACACACAAGCATTAAGATTTTAGTTTAATTAATAAAAGCTTTTTTTAACCATAATCTTGGTTAATTAGAAATTGATCCTCAATAATATTTTTGGGGTGTTACAAACCCTCCCCCCTTAAACAGAATCTCCTCCCGAGACTGAAGAAAAACTACGAACTAAAGAGATTGGGAAACTCTGTCCTCCTGTAATCGTCTCATTCCATGTGGCTTTTTACTCAGTATGGTTGCTCCACTAGATCTTGAGAAACTTGATACTCCTGGTCCGGGTAGTTCAGAAAGCTTCCTCCAAAATACGAATGGGTACTTCATGACAGGTTAAGTCTGGTTTGATTTCAATGGCTCTATAATCGTTGTCCCTGAAGACTTCCGTAGTCTCCGGAATTTCTAAACATTTCCAAAGTAACGAGACATGGAACACATCATGAACGGCTGACATCGCTTCCGGTAGTTCTATCTGATACGATACTTCTCCTCGGCGACTCAAAATCTTGAAAGGTCTGATATATCTAGGTGCAAGCTTTCCTTTGAGTTGGAAATGTTGCATTCCCTTCAGGGGTGATGCTTTGAGATAAACAAAATCTCGGATATTGAAGGCTAGATCTCGACGTCTCTTGTCGGCATAACTCTTCTGTCTGGACTGGGCGGTCTTGAGGTGCTCATGGATCTTGTGAACCTTCTCTTCGGCTTCTCGTAGGATGTCTGATGGGGATATGCCGAGTGGGGTATACCTAGCAGGACATTTCCTATTGGCCCAAGAAGCCAGCGAGTGGGCCTGCAGGACGACGACTTGATCAAGACCCAACAAGGAGCCAGGCGACTGGAAGCTGAAGGGCCAGAAGCGTAGATAGGCCTAATCGGATTAGTTCAAGCACCCTCCAAATCCTTAACTAATTCGGTTGTAGATCTGTAAACCCTAGCGAGGTGAGCCTATATAAACCTCCCTAGGGTACGCATAGAGGACACGTTCCATCATACACCCCCTGCGACTCTCTCCTCAATACAATCTAGCAGGAGTAGGTCGTTACCCTCCGAGGGGCCGAACCTGGGTAAAACCCTGTGTCTCCGCCCTCATCTCGCACCACAGATGGTTGGCCGCCCTTGCCCCTCGTTCTACTACTCGCTGCCGATAGCAGAATCTGCCGTGGCCATTCCCACGACAGTGGCGCCCATCATGGGGCCTGGACGGTCAGGCTGGTGTTCTACAGTGAGATCCAATCTGCCAATCAACGAGACGATCGCCACCGGCTGCATGATCGTGATCGGTGAGATCCTCCAGATCTGGCCGAGCAGCTACATCCCGACGGCGTGCCCCGTCACGCACAGCGTGATCATGCCGTCGGCACAATCAGCCTCTTCGTTGGCTTCACCGACGTCATCATCTCGGAGGACTCGGCTCGCATTCGCGAGTCGACACCGTGTGACTGACTCTCCGAGAGTCAGGTCCGCACCATCCACCGCCTCGCCTCTGAGTACGACTCAGCCAACATCAACATGGCTGAGACCAGCGTGGTCGCGGACGACGCGACCCTCAACGATGACACCGACTCGGCGACCCCGGCGTCAGTCGCCGGATCCATCATCACCGCGTCACCCGCGGGATCCATCACCCAAGTCTCCAACATGGGGGACTTCGAGGATCCTTCCATCCTTGGGATCTTCGACTCCAATTCTGGATCGGAGAACTTCGGCGACCTCCACGCCAGATCTAGTCGCTACGTCGTGACCTACATGGTGAGCGGCACGGATGCCCCGCCAGACCCCTTCTCCATGCCGATCCCACTGACTACGACGGCGACGGAGGTCGAAGAACTCCGCCTGCGACTGGAGGAGGTTGTCCGCAAGGAACAAGCCGAGCACGAAAAATTTCGCCTCGAGCAGGTAACGGCGCAGGAGCTCTCACGCTACAACCAACTCCGCATCAGGTCGCGCCTGAACCCCACCATTCAGGGTCGCACCCTGAATTTCGACGACAAGAGCAACCCGGCCCGCATGGCCGATCACGTGATCTGTGAGAACACGCCGCCAGGAGACCACCACCAGGAGCGTCAGCGAACGACGCTCCCCCACCACCGCTTGGCCGCACGCCCCCTCCAAACCAACCAAGGATCATGATCTCCGCGCAGGAGCGGGACGCGAACGGCCTCCCGCTGTTCTCCACTCTGATGGACAATGTCATCATGAGTCAAGCCGCGGTCGACAACATCAACATGACCGGGGAAGGCGCCCTGCAGATCCAGTACGCCAGGGCCTTACTCGCCAAGGTCCTCGAGCAAAAAACTGCGGGAGCAGACTCGCGGGGGCGCGTCTACTCCCGCTCGTCAGGAAGTAGGGCAGCCTCGAGAGGTCGCCCGACGATGGCAAACACTCTCAATTGCCCACCCCCGAGCCCCTACAACTCCAGCCGCGACCCGTGAACACGGCACTCTCCACCAACTACCAAAGGAGATCGAGAAGTATGACCCCTCATACGACCCATCCATGTGGCTGGACACGTACCTCATGGCGATGGGAATCTCCGGACACACCGACATGCTCGACGCCAGCTACCTCCCCCTAATGATGGAGGGAGCGTGCTGGCAATGGATCAACACCCTCCCCGCAGACAGCATCGACTCATGGGAGGATATGCGCGAAGCCTTCGCCAGGCACTTCGAGGGTTTCTACACCCGTGCCACCACCATCGAGGACCTGGAGCGATGCCTCCAGGGACCCAGCGAGTCGACCCGCAGCTGGGTCCAGCGGTGGCAGGACCTATGTACAACGCGGCCGGCATCAACCCGGATACAACGATACACTGCTTCAATACCTCGTGCCGCTATGAGCCCTTGGTCGCCAAGCTCAAATGGGTGTACAAGACACTCGATATCATACAAGACCTCCTCGAGATTGCCAAGGGGTATGCGGAGGAGGACCTGAACCAAGAAACCGACGACGAGTCGGGAGGAAACCGCCGCACGAGCGGCCATGACAACGAGAGACGACCCGAGCTACGCTACATCAACAATCGCGTCACTGGCAAGCGCCGCACTAACAGGCGAGTCGAGTTCGTCGCCAACGCCGGCTACGCGCCACGCGAGCCCAAGAGCTTCCGCTACGACTGGGGCAAACGCCGCGACGGCGGCAACTACAAGGCGAAGCCGAGGTTTGACCCCGCGGCTCTCCTCAACCACCCATGTGTGTTCCACAGTAGGTAGGGGAAGCCCGCCACACACACGACCGCCGACTGCCACTCCCTGAGGGAGATCGAGAAGGCACGACGCGCATGGGAGGACCCCAGCAACCACCCACCAAACGGCAGAGCATTCAGCAACGACGTGGGATTGCTCCACACCTTCACCGGGTTCAGCACCAAGCGCGAGAAGAAGGTCATCGCCCGCGCCGTCACCATCAACGCGGTGCCCCAGGTCGACGTCCCGCGCTTCCTCATCTGGTCCAAGCAGCGGATCACCTGGAGCCGTGAAGACCACTCGCCACAGATCGAATATCCGAGGCGAGTCGCCTTGGTGGTCAAGCCCAAGGTGGGGGACTACTGGCTCCCCAAGACGCTGATGGACGGCAGATGCTCCATCAACATTCTCTACCTGGACACGTTCAGGCGATTGCGTCTCCCGCGTTCGATGATCGAGACGACCTACACCACCTTCCACTACATCGTCCCCGGTCGGAAGGCGTACCCGATCGACAAGGTGACGCTGCCAGTCACCTTCGGCACCCCAGCGAACTTCCGCACCGAGCGGATCGTCTTCAAGCTGGTGCCCTTCAATATCCACTACCACTGCATCTTGGGGCGGCAGGCATTCGCCAAATTCATGGCGGCGCCCCACTACGCGTACAATGCGATGAAGCTCCCAGGGCCGTGCGACATCATCATTGTCCACGGTGACCCCGACATGGCTGCATAGTGCGAGGCCAAAGGCGCCAAGCTCGCCGACGCCTTCATATCCATAGAAGCCAACCACACGGAGGAGCTCGCCAAGTACACGAGCGGGGTCAACAACGACGACCCCATGATACTCAAGAAGCCCAACTCGGAGGGAGGCGGCTCAACCGCCTTCGAGGCAACCACACACACGCGCTCCGTCGAGCTGGTCCTAGGCGATTCCAGCCAGACGTTGACGATTGGAACGGGTATGAGCCCAGCATAGGAAGGCGCGCTCATCGAGTTCCTCCGTGAGAATCACGACATCTTCGCATGGAAGCCATTCGACATGTCTGGTGTCCCGAGGGAACTCGCTGAGCACAAACTAAATGCCGACCCCAAAGTGCGACCCATCAAGCAGTCGCTGCGGCCCTTCAATGAAGAGCACCGCCGAGCAATCGTCGAAGAGGTGCAGCGTCTACTCGTTGCAGGCTTCATACGGCCAATCAAATACTCCAAGTGGATGGAAAACCCAGCCCTGGTCAAGAAGAAGAATGGGACCTGGAGAATGTGTATCGATTATACAAACCTCAACAGCGCCTTCCCCAAGGAGCAGTTCTTCCTCCGGCGGATTGATCAAATCATCGACTCGACCGCGGGCTTGGAGTCGCTGTGTTTCCTTGATGCCTACTCTGGTTACAACCATATTAAAATGGCAGTCGAGGACAAGGAGAAGTCGGCGATTATCATGCCATTCGGAGCATTCTGCTACACCGCCATGACCTTCGGCCTCAAGAACGCCGGGACGACCTACCAGAGGTGCATGCAGGAATGCCTTGTGAGCCAAATTGGCCACAACATCCATGTCTACATCGACGACGTGGTGGTGAAGTCTACTCGCCAGGGCCATCTACTAGCCGACCTGGCTGAAACCTTCACAAATCTGTTGAGGTACAAGATCAAACTAAACCCAGGAAAGTGCACCTTCGGTGTACCTACTGGACAACTGCCGGGGTACGTCGTCTCCAAACGAGGGATCGAGGCGAACCCCACCAAGATCAACATGATCGCCCGGCTCGGCAAACCTGAGTTCCTGCGCGACATCCAGAAGTTGGCCGGGCGAGTCGTGGCTCTCAGTCGCTTCATCCCCTGGCTAGGCGAGAAGCCAATGCCTCTCTACCGCCTGATGCGCAAGAATACCATGTTCCAGTGGGACAAGGAGGCAGATGACACGCTCCACGCACTCAAGGAAGTGCTACTCGCGGCCCCGCTACTCGCGGCCCCCATCGACAAGGAGCCCATGCTCGTCTACGTCGCGGCTTCCGAGCGAGTCGTCAGCGCCGTCATGGTCATCGAGCGACCATAAGAGGGCAAGGAACGCCCGGTGCAGCGACCTGTCTACTACATCAGCGAAGTCCTCACCGAGTCGTGCCAGCGCTACCCGCGGTACCTGAAATTGGTGTATGCGGTCTTCAGAGCCCAGTGGCGACTGCTGCACTACTACCGCAGTACACAATCGCGGCCGTCTCCTCAGCACCGTTGCAGGACATCATCCGCAACCGTGAGGCGACCGGGCGAGTCGCCAAGTGGGCCGTGGAGATTGGAGTCCACAACATCAGGTACGAGCCGCGCAAGGCAATCAAGTCGCAGGCTCTGGCAGACTTCCTCGCCAACTGGATGGAGGCGCAACAGCCAGAGAAGCTGCCGTACCTCCACTACTGGTCGCTACACTTTGACGGCTCCAAGAACGTAGATGGCGCAGGGGAGGGGATCGTCCTCACATCTCCAAAGGGTGACAATCTACGCTATGTCATGTACCTCGACTTCACCCCCTGCACCAACAACATGGCCGAGTACGAGGCGCTCCTCCATGACATGCGAACAACCAAGGAAATGAACATCAATCATCTGCGCTGTTACGACGACTCCGACCTTGTCACCGAGCAAGTCGCCGGCACATGCGATGCAGTCTCCCCCACCATGGAGGCATACCGCCAAGCAGTGGATCAGTTGGGAGGCCACTTTGCCAGCTACTCCGTCGAGTGGATCGACCGGCGCAAGAACGAAGAGGTCGACGCCCTCTCCCGCATTGGTCGGCCCAACTCGTGCCACCCGCCGGTGTCTTCCTCGACACCATCACCAAGCCGTCCGTATCTCCCCCAAGGGAGTTTGACATCGGGATTCCGCTGCAACCAGAAGCAACCTTGGTTTTCATGATCGCAGAGCCAAGCGACTAGACCGCGCCATACGTCGCCTACCTGGAGGGAGGGACCCTACCCGCTGACGATACGGAGGCCCGGATGATAGTACGCCGCTGCAAATCCTTCGTCATCATCAACGACAGCTCCACAAGCGCAGCGTGACTGGCGTGTTCCAGCGCTGCGTCCAACCAACGGAAGTTCGCAAGATCCTCCAAGACATCCATGCTGGCGACTGCGGCCACCACGCTGGCGCTCGGTCCCTGGTCGCCAAGGCCATGCGACACGGCTTCTACTGGCTCACCGCGCACACCGACGCGGTCGAAATCGTCCAACGCTGCGTCAGATGCCAGAAGTACGCCAACCAGACTCACATCCCAAGCTCGGCGCTCAAGACCATCCCCATCACTTGGCCATTCGCCATGTGGGGCATGGATATGGTAGGCCCCTTCAAGAAGGCCCCCTCCGGCTTCACCCACCTCCTAGTCGCAGTCGATAAATTCACAAAGTGGGTGGAGGCCAAGCTAGTCCGCAAATTTGACAGGAAGACCGCCACCAAGTTCCTACGCGAGCTCATCCATCGCTACGGGTTCCCACACAGCATCATCACGGACAACGGCACCAACTTCACCAAAGGAGCCATGGATGAATTCTACGAGGAGCACCACATACAACTCGACCTCGCCTTAGTCGCCCACCCAGATTCCAATGGCCAAGCGGAACACGACAACCAGAGCATCCTCCACAGCCTCAAGCCGCAACTGCAAGTTCCCCTCGAGCGAACTCTGGGGTGCTAGGTCGAAGAGCTCCCCTCGTCATCTGGGGCATCTGCACCTCCATCAACAGGTCGACATGGTTCACCCCCTTCTTCATGGTGTACGGCGCCGAGGCCGTCATGCCAACCGACCTCGAGCACGACTCGCCGCGGGTGTTCAACTACGCGGAGGCCGACAATGAGCTCGCACGCCAGGACGGGGTCGACCAGCTCGATGAAGCACGTGACCTAGCTCGCTCCCGCACCGCCATCTACCAGCAAAGACTTCGCCACTACCACAACCGGCGAGTCCGGACTCGCACCTTCCAGGAAGGTGACCTGGTCTTTCGTCTTATCCAGGACAAGAAGGGCATGCATAAGCTCTCTCCCCATTGGGAGGGACCATTCGCCATCGGGTGGGAAACGACGCCTACTACCTCATCGACATCCAAGGCGACAGAAAACTCGACGTCAAGCGGGCATGGAATGTAAACCTCCTATGGAAGTTCTACTCCTAGAACTCCAGACATGTACCTCCTACCCTCTATGAAATAAAGAAGATCGATTTGCACAAATTGTGTCCACTCTCCATACCTTGTGTCATTCACACTCGTAATAACAGCGCTATGCTACTCGCGGAAGTCGACCCTTGGTCACATGACCGGCACGGCCAAGTAGTGCGGTACGAGGGCACCGAAAATTCTCGGGCCTTGTATCGTCCACGAAAAAAGCCAACCTGGAGCCCCATCAGAGTAGCCTCGCTCGACTGGCTTTCCGAGCCAAGACAACCGCATTCGCTTCCAACAGCGACCCAGTCCTCCACATCCTTGGCGCAGCGACTCGAACGGCAAAGTACCATGCTCGGGGACTGACCCAGTCCAAACCTGAGAGACTAGGGAAAACACCAAGTACAAGAGCGCGTCCTGGACTCGCCACGCGACTGATCCCACGGATTAGGTGGAGCGACGCGCCTAATACAACGCGCCTCGTCCTCACCTACCTTGGGCATGCGACTAGAACATCCAAGTACCACGCTCGGGGACTCTGCCAGCCGACCCTGTTCGCGCTTGGGAAAACGGCTAAGTACAGAGGACCCCTTGGAGTCACCACGCGACTGGCTTTCCAAGCCACGACGAGTTGACCACAACTGACTAATAGTATAAAAACAAACATACACGTAAAAACAAGGTAAAACCCACAAAAGGGCGGACGCGCTCGGGGACTCGGACAAATTGAACAATTCACAATCAAATCAAGCACTGACAAAAGCATTCATGCATTCCTTATGGCAGCAAAATTTGTTCGCTTACAAGGGAAGTTACATAGTTTTTACAACTAACGCCACTCGGCCAACTAATTTACTCCGCGGGCTTTGACGACGATGCGCCACCGCTCCCACGAACACGGATGAAGGGAACCCACGGGTTTGATGGGTACATCGTCAACGTGCCCGCCATCGCTGATCGAAAGGGTTGCTCCACCTTGGAGTCGCGGCTCACTGGCTCGGGGTCGTTCGGCGCAACAATCGTCTCCTGGTACGGAAGGAGATCACCCATCGCCAGCACCCGGTTGGAGTAAACCGCTGCCCGCTCAGTCAACTTCAGCACCTTAGAGATCTCGACTGCGCCCGTCGATGAAGGGTACCCGCTGGTGACGTCGTCCAGGTCGAAGTCGTCGGGGAAATGCGCGAGCCCAAGGCTCAGCACAGTCGCAGCACCACGACGGAAGGCCGACCGTGCAAGTCGCTTACAGTTCGACCGAATCCACCAGCGTGGTGACACACTGCCGCGTGTCATACGATTGCGCTTCAGCCTCACCATCAAGAATCCTCCCTGCAGAGAAGAAGGAGCTCAAAATCAGAATCAAGAGAAAAAATAAAGGTGATGCGCATGCTCGGGGACTCACCGATCAAAGTGCGGCAGCGCCCCATGATGAAATCCTGCAGATTCGAGAGATCATCTTGTAGCCCGGCAACGAGCGCATCCGACAACTTCTGCTCATCAGCAGCAGCAGCAACGACCGCCTTCGACCTTTCATCGGCCAAGGTTGCCTCCGCCTTCGCGGCTTTGAGGTCTTGTTCGAGCTCGGCCATGCGCTTCTCCGCGGCGCTTAAAGACGCCTGAGCTGCCGTCAATTCGCTAGTAGGGACCATACCCTCGCGAGCCTTCTCCACTGCGGCCACTTGACTCTCTGCATCAACACATCTGTGAGCACAACACAAGGAGAAGACGTCCCTAATAACAAGCACGTCAAATTCTTACCAGCAGTCGCTCGAAGCTGCTCGTTCGTCCCCTGCACAAAGTGAAGTTCCTTCTCCAGACATTCCTTGGCGGCCAATCGGTCCGACGACTCGTGCTGCAGGCCCTGCACAACCATAATAATATCAGAAAAGAAACTACTAAGTGCCTAGCCACTGAAATTCAGTGACTAGCCCCTCGGGGAATGGGCAACAAAGAAATTCCTAAGTGCCTAGCCGCTGAAATTCAGTGACTAGCCACTCGGAGACTGGACAACAAAACCAGTAAGGATCCAATCGCTGAAAATTCAGCGACCAGATCCTCGGGGACTGGACATACCTGGATCGCTGCATACTATGGAGCTTGACCGCGTCCACCGACGGGAGCACAACAGGCGTGCGCCCGCGATGCTGCTCGACCTCCGCCGACTGCGCTGGAGCACTCTCCGTGGAGGCCCTTGCCACAAAGCGAGGGAAGGTGGCCACCGCCGCCCCCACAACACTCGTCGTTGGGCTCGTCGCACCAACTAGTGTCGTGGGATCAACCTGCTGCGACTTCGCGTCCACTGCGGCCTTCACAACCGCGTCTGCTCCAGTCGGAGCCTCACTCGGAGCACCGACTGGCTCGTCCGAGATTGTGACGACCTCGTCGCCCTTTGCCTTCTTCGCGCCCTCAATGGGCGCCTCGACCTCGTCACCCTTCCTCTTCTTCGAAGGGTCGACTCGTGCTTCCGCGGCACCCAATGGGACCTTAGCCACCGAGGGGTGACATATTTTCTTCACACTAGTCCTGCAACACAATGCCGTCAACAAAATCGCCGGCCAAATATGAATCAGTTGTTCAAATAAATAATCTAAAGGGTACTCACTTGGCGACTGGGATAAAGCGAAGACCAGTACGAATGCTGGCCGGCTTCTCCAACTCCGGCCCCAGCTTCCGACTAAGGCCCGTCTCGAACACTCTCTGTGCCCAAGACACCGTGGGCTTCTTCGAGGATGAGGTCACGACAGGAGGATCAGCGGCAATCGCCGCTGGCGCTCCCTTTGGTGGCGAGGCGCCCGCGGACGGGGCGGCCCCGAGCCCGGTGACTATGGTGAAGGGCGGTGGCAGCGACGCCAACGACACCTCACCCTCTACCACGGCCGCGTCGGCTGTGGCAGTCGCATGTGCCGGCGCGCTGGCCCCAGCCTCCTCGGCCGCGCTGGTAGCTTCGGAGTTACTCGCGGACCTAGGCGATGACACAGTCTTCATCGTCTTCTTCTTCTTCTTCTGTGGTTAGGGATGCAGAAGTGGGACAAATGGGACAAGTGGGATACCACTTTTAGACTACTAGACTAACTCAAAACTAAGTGGGACAAGTGGGATAAGCTAGATTTGACATATTCTGCTTATCCCACTTATCCCACCTAAATTCAAGTTAGTCTAGTAGTCTAAAAGTGATATCCCACTTGTCCCAAAAGTCCTACTCCTGCATCCCTATCTGTGGTGACTTCTTCTTTGATGCCGTCGCCGCGTGCCGCGATGTGTGCTCAGGGATCTTGTCGTCGCCCTCGTTGTGAGCCCCGAGGCTCTTGCTGGCCTCGAGCTCGCGTTGTCGCTGTCCATGTGTCTTATGGGACGTGGGTGCGGTGACCTCCACGGCCTCGTCATCATCTTCATCATCGATGATGTCGTTGTCTTCATCGTCGCCTCCGACATTGCCCTTGTCCAACGAGGACTCGCTCTCGTCCTCGACGGACTCGTTCGAGTTTTCGTCATCAGCGGGCGGAAGCCAACCTTACACCACTTGGATAAACTGCAAAGATAAACGTGACTGCATATCTGCGACCGCAAAATGTACAAGGAAGTGAGAACTTACTATTGGAGCCTTGCGCGTCGTGGTATATGGGGCAACCCCGGCCTTCGCGTCGAGGTATTCCGCGTCGGTTATTTTCTTCAAGGCCGAGGTATAATCGTTGAGCTTCCACTCGACGTGGAAAGACTTCGTCGGGTCGCCCTTGCCCGTGTACTCATACATCCAGTGGGCGCGGTCGGCTAGAGGCACCAACTGCCGCCCAAACCAGCAGTTGTAGAGGTTGATGGTTTGGAGGCCTTTCTTCTTCAAGTTGCGGATCATCCGCAACATTTTGTCAACCACCATCCGCTGGTCGTGTGGGAGCTTGGCGACTTGAAGCCAACGCGGCTCGGGCCGGTCGGCGGAGTACATCGGAAGCGCCACCTCACCGTCTAGAGTCGATTCGCTGACGTAGAACCAGTGCTTCTTCCACTCGTTCGCCGCCTTCTTCGGCAGCATTAGATCGAAGAAGGAGGCCTTCAATTTTAGCTGAAAGGTGAGGCCCCCCGCGGATAGCATCGCGCCGCCTGTCTCCTCGCATCCGATCCTCCCGTGGAACAGATCTTGCGACAGGGGGAAGTACGGTCGGCAGCCTAGGTAGCACTCGCAAAACGCCACGAAGATGGTGAGTTGCTCGATGCTGTGCAGCCCTAGTTCTGACGGCTGGATGCCGTAATACGCATAGAAGTGGCGAAAAATGATGGAGGTGGGGAATCCGAGCCCCCTCTCCAGGTGTCTGGTGAAGTAGATAAACTCTCCGTCATGCGGATCTGGCACCACGTCTTCGGCCGCGGGGATGCGCCATCTTCCGACGCGGAGGATCCCTGCCTCCTCAAATTCTTTCAGCAGCACTTTCGTGCACTTGGATCTCCCCCATGGTTCCGTCGAAGGCGCCATCGGTTGAAGGATCTAGGGCTGCGGGTCGCTCTGGGTCGCTCTGGTCGCTACAGAGGAATGGAAGACTGGGAGATGCGCGAGATCCGAGGAAGTGTGGGGAATGATCACCCTTCGCCCGTCACTCCCCTTATATAGCGGTTGCTACCCACCATTTTTGGGGAGCCGTTACCGTGTTGTGATTATGCCGATATTATCGTTGGATTACCCAACGGCTAGTTCGACCGATGCTGACGGTCCAACTTCATCCACTTGACTCGCCAGTTTTGGCGACTCCACTATTCGCCGACCTGGTCGCCCTAGCTGTGACTCCACCATTCGCCGACCTGATCACCATAGCAGTGATCCGACTACTCGCCGACCCATTTGTCGTGCTGCGATTCGATTGCTTGCCGTTAATGGGACTAAGATAATTAGTTCCCTCTTACATTCAGGGAGTCTGCCGCCGATTCTACTGGGCGCCAAATTGGACCCGCATACTCCGACCGCCAAGAACACCTGCGACGAATCAACAACGGCCTCGGGGAATACTGATGGGGATATGCCGAGTGGGGTATACCCAACATGACATTTCCTATTGGCCCAAGCTGCCAGCGAGTGGGCCTGCAGGACGGCGACTGGATCAAGACCCAACAAGGAGCCAGGCGACTGGAAGCTGAAGGCCCAAAAGCGTAGCTAGGCCCAATCGGATTAGGTCAAGCACCCTCCGAATCCTTAACTAATTCGATTGTAGATCTGTAAACCCTAGTGAGGTGAGCCTATATAAACCTCCCTAGGGTATGCATAGAGGACACGTTCCATCATACACCCCCTGCGACTCGCCGCCTAGTCGTCGAGCTTGCCCTTGTACTCTCTCCTCAATACAATCTAGCAGGAGTAGGTCTTTACCCTCCGGGGGCCGAACCTGGGTAAAATCCCATGTCTCCACCCTCATCTCGCGCCGTAGATGGCTAGCTTCCCTTGCCACTCGTTCTACTACTCGCTGGCGATTGCAGCATCTGTCATGGCCATTCCCACAACAATGTCGGGTCCAAAGATCTGACTCTCTCCTACTTGCGACCAATTTAGGGGTGTACGACACTTCCTTCCATACATGAACTCAAATGAGGACATATGCAAACTGGCTTGATAACTGTTGTTGTATGAGCATTCTGCGAAAGGTGGGCAATCCTCCCATTTCGATCCATATTCCAATACACAAGCTCTCAACATGTCCTCGAGTATCTGGTTTACTCTTTTTGTTTGTCCATCGGTCTGCGGGTGATAAGCTATGCTGAAGTTCAGTTTGGTTCCTAAACCTTCTTGGACTTTCTTCCAAAATCTTGAGGTAAACTAGGTTCCTCGATCCGACACAATGTTCTTAGGGATTCCATGCAGACTGACTATCCTAGCAATATATAACTCTGCTAGCTTCGAGCTCTAATAAGTGGTCTTGACTGTTAAGAAATGAGCTACTTTGGAAAGTATATCCACTATGACCCAAATAGAATCATTTCCCCTACTATATGTAGGCAAACCGGTGATAAAATCCATTCCAACTAAATCCAATTTCCATTCTGGAATTTGCAATGGTTGCAAAAGTCCCGTGGGTCGCTGATGTTCCGCTTTGACTCTCTGACAGATATCACACTTAGCGATGTAGCTTCCGACTCTTCATCTTATGCCACCAAAATTGCTCCTTCAAATCCTGATACATCTTCGTTCCTCCCGGATGGATAGAATAAAGAGTATCGTGGGATTCTTACAAAATAGCTATTTTCAACTTTGAATCTGCGTGCACACAGATTCTTCTTTTATACCACAAAACTCTTTCTTCATCCTCCGTGAATCCGGTTACCTTCCCTATACCGATACGATGCTTAATTCCGTCGATATTAGCATTTGCTTTCCGAGCTTCCTTTATCTGATCTATCAAGGTGGGTTGAAGTTCGATACTAACTAGGAAGCTTTTGCTAACTTGCTCCATTCTGAAATCCTTCAACTCCTTATGCAAACTTGGTTGCTCTTTCAAGATCATGGTGTTTAATCTACAAGGCAGTCTACTAAGAGCATCCTCTACCACATTGGCCTTGCTGGGGTGATAGTGAATGTCAAGGTCATAATCCTTGATTAACTCTATCCATATCCTTTGCCTCATATTCAACTCCTTCTGAGTAAAAATATACTTCAAACTCTTGTGATTTGAATAAATCTCATAGTGATTACCCATGAGGTAATGACGCCATGTATTCAAGGCTAAATTAACGGCGGCTAACTCTAAGTCATGGGTGGGGTAATTCTGTTCATGATGCTTCAGTTGTCGGGACAAATAGGATATTACTTGCCTTCTTGCATCAACACACATCTGAGACCAATCTTGGATGCATCACAATACACATCAATGGGCTTAGTAATATCCGGCATAATCAAAATTGGGGCTAAAATAAATCTCTTCTTGAGCTCTTGAAAACTTGCTTCACATTTGTCTGTCCATTCAAACTTCTGGTCTTTCTTTAACAGTTGAGTCATCGGCCTAGCGATGCTTGAAAATACTTCAACAAACTTGCGGTAATATCCGGCTAATCCAAAAAATGCACGAACTTCTATTTGAATGGTTGGGGCTCTCCATTCCTCAACATCCTTAATCTTGGCAGGGTCAACGGCAACTCCTTCGGATGACAAGATATGTCCTAGGGGTCCTACTTCCTTTAACCAAAATTCACATTTGCTAAACTTGGCATACATCTGATGCTCCCTAAGGGTTCCAAGGATGGTTCTTAGGTGTTTTTCATGTTCTTCTTCCGATTTGGAGTAGATTAGAATGTCATCGATGAAAACAACGGCAAACTTATCCAAGAAGTTCATAAAAATCTTATTCGTGAGATTCATGAAATAAGCGGGGGCATTGGTTTATCCAGAAGACATGTCCTTGTACTCATACAATCCATATCTGGTAGTGAAGGCAGTCTTTGGGATATCCGTTGGACGAATTTTTAGTTGATGATAACCAGTTCTAAGATCAATCTTAGAAAACACTCTGGCACCGTTTAACTGGTCAAACAAATCTTCTATCTTCGGCAATGGGTACTTGTTATTGATGGTGACGTCATTCAACTTTCGGTAATCCATACACAAACGGGTGGCACCATATTTCTTATCCACAAACAAAACATGTGATATCCATGGCGATGCACTTGATTAAATCAGATCTTTGCTAATCATGTCATCAAGTTGCTTCTTGAGCTCCACTAACTCTGATGGGTTCATACTATAGGGTCTCTAAGCTATGGTCCAATTCCAGGGTTTAGTTAAATGAAAAACTCGATATCCCGATCTAGGGGCATACCGGGTAATTCATCTAGGAACATATCGGGGTATTCACAGACTACTCTGACTTGGTCTAGGGTCGGTTGGGCTAAACTCTTGTTGCACTTGAATCGATGAGGTAAGGTTTCAGACACATGTTCAACTGATACTTCGATGCTACTAGTAATGGTTATGGATTTCTTGGCATAATCTATTAGTCCTTGATGTTTTGACATCCAATCCATTCCTAGGACTACTTCCAAACATTCTGTTCCGAGTACTATTAGATTGGCATAGAAATATATTCCATGAATTCTAATAGGTACAGTCTTGCAAAATTTTCTAGCCTTGGTAGTTGACCCAGGTATTTGAACTATCATAACATACTTTAGATTTGTTGGTTGAATCTTACTAGTGCATGCAAATTCTTCCGTAACGAATGAATGCGATGCTCCAGAATCAAACAACACTCTTGCAAGTACTGAATTAACAAAGAACATACCCAGAACGACATCTGGCGCTTCTTGGGCTTCTTCAGCATTCATGTGGAACAGACGGCCAGTACGGTTGTTCGGTTCCTGGTTGGACACGAAGCTACTGCTGTGCTGATGCAGTGAAATTGGGTGATGCAGCAATCTTCTTGGGGCACTCATTGGAGTAGTGACCCGTCACTCCACACTCAAAGCAGCTGATTGTTGACTTGTCCTTCCTGGCAACTGGTACGACATTACTTCCAGTCCTTGGGGCAGTATTGTGGTTGGTGTTGGTGGGTATTGGTGGTGCACTGTTGAAGTTATTGGGGTTGTCAGTGTTGTAGTGGGTGTTGCCTCTGGGCCTCGGGTTTCCTCCGCTACGATTGGGGTAGTTCGGTCGGGTCATAGGTGGCCTATTGTTCCTTGGTGTAACTCCAGTAGACAAACTGGGGCGATATTTTAGGGTATGGTCGGGTCCAGGTTGATGCATCATACGACGCTTACGGTTCTCAGTGGCTTTATTGATCTTTCCTTCCATCTGGATTGCTGAATCCACTAACGCTTCTAGATCAACAAACGGGATGTTAACTAGCACTGTCTGCATCTCATCATGCAGACCATTTAGAAATCTCTCCTTTTTCTTGGCTTCAGTACCAATATCATCAAGGGCATACCTAGACAGAGACAGAAATCTATCACGGTACTCTACAACAGTCATACTTCCCTTCTTAAACTCTTGGAATTCATCCCCCATCCTCAGAATCAAACCAGGTGGAACATGGGTGCGGCTAAACTTGAGTTTGAATTCATCCCAAGTCATCATTTGCCCTCCATTCATGTTATGGGTGCTATTCCACCATGCTCTTGCAGAACCAGCCAGATAGTGGGTGGCAAACAGTACTTTCTCTACCTCATATACGCCTCTCGTGAAGAAAATAATCCTATTTGACCACTATACATTGCGAGCATCAGGAAATAGAATAATCGCGGATTCCGGGTAACTGGCCAAGCTGCTAAAGTAGCTAAAGTAGTTATAAATCCTGTCAATAAAATAGATCCTACTGAAAGTCCATCGATTCCCAATCTCCAGTGAAAATCGAGGATATCTATCCATAACTTCTAGGTTGTTCTCCATGGTTTGCAGCCAATCATCGGGATCTAGGGGTTCTTCAGATTTTCTAAAGATAGGGGGATTAGTGTTCTGGAAGTTCTTAAGTTTGGATCCATGATGATCCTGATTTCCATTGCCCTGGTTGTCATGTGCTAGTTGGGCGATCTATTGAAGAGTAGCTAGATTGGCTTGACGCTTGGTTCTACTGGCTTCTCGATCGGCTACTAACATTTGCGGGATTTGGACCATCGGGTCTTGAGATGAGTTGCTCCCACCGCGAGGCATCTGAAGATTGAGATAGATCATGAGACAAGAGGGAAAATTTTCTAAGGTTTATGGGTTTTGTTTTAAGGTTTTAAACTTTGAGCAAGGATAGGGTTTTAAAGCCAACAACTCATTTTCATTCATTCCAAGCACACATTCAAACCGCACATTTCCAAACCACACATCACAACAAGAAAGGAAATAGGTGGTTTTAAGAAGCATTCTGCCAAGCTACAATGTAGTGGGACCGGGTATAACTCACACCTACGACAGTGCTCTGGTTCTACTACTCGTCAGAACCGGTGGCTTCTTCATCATCGATGAAGTCACGGTCCTCATCATCCGTGTGGAACTCCTTGTCCATGTCCTCCAAGTAGTCATCATCATCACTGAGGTACAAGTAGGGATCTCCACGAATATCTTCCCCTTCGTTCTCTCTCTCCTCAAGCTGCATGTCCTGATTATGGATGGTCTCCTCCAAGTCTGACACTTTGTTATGAAGGCGAGCAATGATGCGATTCGTCTTGTCACACAGACGACAAAGTGATTTGCGCTCCTTCACGAGTATGGCAAAGGTCTTGTCCTTCTTGGCGGCAGCAAGTTGCTTCTCATTGGCGTTAGCACGAGCATTGTCCAGCTCTTTATGGCTCTCATGGAGCATGAAGGCAAGATGGTCCACATGGTGCCTCAACTCAGGGTGGCCTGGCAGGTCCAAGGGTTGTCCATCGGAGTCACTTCTGGCATAATGAGCGAAGCGGGTGCCAACGATCTTGTTGATATTCTGCCCACATAATCGGGAAAGTGCTTCCTGCATTGATCTGGCCAATCCATCTATCCAATTGGTCTCTCGAATGCTGAAATGGATCTTATCAGATGTAGGCGGCTCCATTTTTCTTCGCAGATCTGCAACTATCAGCCACTGCAGCTCCCCTTCGGGGTGATCATGAAGTTGATCTCCATAAAACTCCGGATGCGGGCGCTCTAGAAATTCCGCAAGCTGACTCAGGTCATTCTCAAATATGAGTTTTCCTCCATTTCCCAACTGATAAAACTTGTTGTAGGTATAGTCCATCTATAAGAAATTGAGAGGAGTAAGTTAGAGAAGTGATCAAGTGTGCAAAATTTTAGGTAAGATTGCCTAATTTTGAGAAACATATGACTCCCTTTTTGGAAACAATTTTCAAGGATAAGAGTGATAATAGGTTTTCATAAATACTCACTTTCTTTGTTTTGGAAACTAAGTTTTTATGACGTCCACTCTAACTAGGGTCTCCTATGGTCAGGATGGCTCAGATACCAACTTGTCAACACCCAGATTTTTAATCCCAGATTCCTGTTATGCCATACATCGCAATCCCATGATTACCATTTTTGCGAGACATAACAGATTGGTAGCATAGTACAGCATCCATTACAAACCATAATAGTCTTACAAATAGTTGATCTCATGGTCAGGTCTGATTACAAACAAAGTAGCGAAAATAATATTAATAATAATAGCGTGGTCGAGGCTCCATCTTCAGGGTCACAGGAAATGCTGACGATGGGAGAGGGTTCTAGTTATCGTAGACGTCCTGCTATCCATCCTCCTCGTAGTCTCCTTAATAGTCTGGCCATGGGAATAGCCAGGGACAAAGCCATGAGTACTTTGAAGTACTCGCAAACTATTGCTAAAGAAGTAAGACCATTCTAATAGGAATCCTAAGATCTAGGTTTGTTTGCCACAAGCCAATTTTATTTCACAAGTAATTTGTAGTAAAAACCTAGATTTAATTGTCTAGATCACTTAAGCAGGAACCTAGTTCATCTCCACAACTTGTGGGGTCAAGTCAAAGGCATTATTCAAGTAATGAGTCCTTTTGGAAAACATCTGACAACGGAACAGTATGTCCATCCAACTATCCATAACCGCAGACGCGGCTATTCAAATAGTTTGACACTCTATATAGGGGGTACACTTTCACCACAACATTCGATACATCCATCAGGAATAATCCTGAATCATCATAATTGGTATGCGGATAATCAATCCTAACCTTTCAATTACACATCGTAGTAAGGCACCTTCCCTATGAGTTTGGCCGCCCAACCATGACCATCTATCATCTTGGGAACTGCATAGGTGTACAGTCACATTCACAAGGTAGCCTCATCTCACCTCGTTCCGCAGGGAACCCATACTAAGACACATAAACTTCTGGTCAAGCCCTAGCCAAATTTGGGTATCGTGTTTGTACGGTAAAATTGGAATGGTATCGTATCCGAACTCAACCATCAGTTTTTGTCAAAGTTAGGTCACATACTTCACTCATCATCATATGTGTCCATTACACATGTCAAAGCATTTCAATAGAATGACTCATCATTCCAAGGTTTTCATAATCGTTTGTTCCCATCTATCGCGATCAAGTTTAGTTTAGCACTAGCATCTACCAATGGGGGTGTCACTATTGAGGGGTGCTAATCAAGGGTAACTATCTACATCAAGCTTCAAGCTCTTGATGGCATCTTTCCTAAATTTCCACTAATCATCAATTAATTAACTACTAGAACAACTTTGGTAGAAAGAAAGGTAAAGCTTGCAAGTAAAACTTGGGATAGTCAAAAGTCAAAGTGGTATCACAAGGGCTTGCAAGTGAGGCTTGCATGGTTTAGCTTAGCTTTCCTTGATTGGTCAGGTGGTTAAAGTTCTCTTCCTCGTCTTCGTAGAATTCTTCCTCCTCATAGCCTGAAGTGGTACTAGTGTCTATAAATAAATACAAGGTACACAATCACCAAACAATACTTAAATACTTCTATTTAACACTCAAGATTCAAACTAGATAATCTAGCATAATCTCTATCATTACCAACAAAGGGGTGATAAGATTTGATTTGTCATATTTTTAGAAAAGCAATTTCTACTCATTGAAAACTACTTAAGATTTAATATTCTGCAATTCAAATATGGGATCATCTTGACACATGTCATCACACATATTTCAATACTGGATAATGTGATTTTAAGTGGTTGGCCTACTTTACAAAGTTTAACATTACTATTTAATATTATTTTAGGGGCGAGAAATGACTTTAAAGCCATTCTTTAATTTTGGTCCAAGACTACTTTATGTAAGTATGCATATTTTTATATATTCAGAAAGGTCAGGGTAAATGTGATTTTTGAGAGTTGGAATCAACTCAAAATCACATATGGTTGAATTTTGAAAAATGTTTGAAGTTGCAAAAGGTACTTCTTTGTTATATTTACCAAGGGTGATCTTTGGTTTCAAAATGTTTGAATCCAACAGGAGTGAGTAGAAATTTTCATCTACTTTCAAACAAAATTGGATTCAATCAATTTGGTGTTGTGAATCTTCCTGAATTGATTTTTAAAATTAACTATAGTATAGTATTTTCAAATAAAAGAAAAATCTAGATTTGAATCGATGGGCTACGCGCGAGAATGCTAATGGGTTGGCCCAACTACGCAACACTCGTGCAGCGTGCTGCTCCGGGGCTGGTCCCACACGTCAGCGGCTAGTCAAACGCGAAGCGGTACAAGCTAATATGGGCCTTAGGATTAGAGCACGATCAACGGCCGAGCGTCGTCGTCTCTGTCGCAGGGCTCGCGCGAGACAGAACCCTAGTGCTACGGTGGGGGTCGTCGGGGGCTTACCAGGGCTCCAGCTAGGTCCGGCGATGGGGGCGAACGAACAAGTCGATAATTACGGTTTGACTGGTGGTCGCGGTAGCTCCGGGGGTGGCTCCTAGCTTTGGATCCTTCCTTCCTCTGCAGCGGCGAACTCCGATGAAACTCCAGCGATGTGGTGCTCGCCTTGCTCCAGGGTTGGGTCCGAGAGGTTGCTGGGTGAGAGAGGAGTGGAATGGTGTGCGTTTTCTAGATGGAGGAGGGCTCTATTTATACCGTGGCGAAGGGGCACGACGGCATGGCTTGGGCTCGCCGATGACGCAGTTACAGTGAGCTACATGCATGGCCAAGGGTGTAGGTCATCGTGTTCTTCAGGGCGATCGTCATGTGGACAGTTGCATGAAGAGGCGCGGTCTAAATTGTTCTAGAACATATGTGCACTACGGCGGTACCGTCGGCATTCGTCATGGCGTACGGTGGTCACAGCGATCGCGCGGTCAAACGAACATGTCTGGGCGCTTGCTGGAGTCATGGCGAACGTAATGGCGCAAGGTGAGGGCAAGGCCCGACATGTGCGCGCGGGATTGCTCGGCTCTCTGGCGCGGCGACCGACATGGTCTGGTGTTAAATGGGCACGACTGTGTTGGCATCTCCTCGAGGGGTCTTTGGTCGAGGCGTGCATAGGAAGAGGCGGTGAGATCAGGGCTATCTCCTAGACATTGTGGGCGAGGGCAGCGCGGTGTGTCCTTGTCGGGGTGGAAAGGTGAGCTCGGGTACGATTTTTGCACCGCTCATATGATCGAGTGAGATAGCTTCTTCGCACGGGCTGGTACTGAGGGAGTTAAGATCACGACGTGCGAGCTAAGTGAGGTTACAAAGATGATCAAAGGTTTGATCAAAACAGTGTATAGTTGTTGAGTTTATACTGTGATCACGATGTGTTCGATCTAATGGCCGCAAGAACTAAACCATCATCATTTCCATTAATTTTTGGTGAGTGTTCTGGTACTAATCTTGGCAGTCTCTGGGTGCAATAGTTTGCTAAATGGTGCAGCTTTGAGTGGTTTTCCAAAAATGGCTATCTTGATACATAAGATAGATTCAAATTTGAATTGCCTCTCAAAAGATTTTGAGAATGTTTCTGCAAGGTTGGAAAGCTCCATTGGGTTGAGTGTTACTAGGTCTAGCAAGGGAGGAAATAAATGGAAAAGCTTCTGTTTGAGATTAGTTGCTAGAGATGCTCAAAGTGAGCGAGTGGTTAACTTTGGCAAAAATGACCATTAGGTCATATGCTTCATATTTACATTTTCTTTGGTTTTGATCTGGTCTGGATTTGACCTAGATGATATGTTTTTGATCTTTAAACCATTTCTCATCATTTACAATAATCAAACATGGCATTGCAAGAATTTATACACACAAGCATTAAGATTTGAGTTTAATTAATAAAAGCTTTTGTTAACCCTAATCTTGGTTAATTAGAAATTGATCCTCATTAATATTTTTGGGATGTTACTGTCCTCCCCCTCTACTCGATTCCAATGGATAATGTCATCACGAGCCAAGCCGCGGTCGCTAACCTAAACCCCACGGGTGATGGTGCGATCTAGATCAAGTATGCCCAGGCCCTGCTCGCCAAAGATGTCGAACAGAAGACTGTGAGCCGCGACTCACAGGGACGAGTCTAATCCAGATCCACCAACAGCAGGGCGGTGATACGTCGTAAACATATCTATAAATTTTGATGTTCCGTGCTTGTTTAGTATCAACTTTTCCATGATTTTTCTACACTTTGAGGTATTTTTATACACTTTCCGGGACTAATCTATTAACAAGACGCCGTAGTGCCAGTTGCCTGTTTTTTGCTGTTTTTGGTTTCAGAAAATCTAGAAAGGAAATATTGTCGGAATTGGACGGGACAAAAGCCAAAGTCAATATTTTACCGGAAGAAACACGGATTCCAGAGGAGAGACGGAGGGGCGCCACAGGGTGGCCACACCCCCCAGGCGCGGGCCCACTTTAGGCTGCGCCAGGGCAGGGTGTGGACCCCTGGTCGCCCTCCTACCTCGCCCCTTCGCCTATAAATTCACCCCGATGCAGAAACCCTAAACACCCAATCAAATCTCCACGAAACATTCCGTAGCCACCACCATCATCCCTAGATGGGGGATCTGAAGCTCTTCTCGGCACCCTGACGGAGGGGAGAGATCACCCTGGAGGCCTTCTTCATCACCATGCCAGCCTCCGGTATGATGCGTGAGTAGTTCACCCTTGGACTATGGGTCCATATAGTAAGTAGCTAGATGGTTGTTTCTCCTCCTTTGTGCTACCATGTTTAGATCTTGTGAGCTCCGTTCATGATCAAGATCATCTATTTGTAATAATACATGTTGTGTTTGCGGGGATCCGATGGATATTGATATACTATGTCAGATTGATTATTGATTCTATCATGTCAGATTGATTATTGATTCTATCATGTGTGTTATTTGTGATCTTGCATGATCACCGTTGCTAGTACCTATCTTGGCCAAGTAGATGCTTGTGACTCCAAGAGGGAGTATTTATGCTCGATAGTGGGTTCATGCCTGTAGTAATCTGGGGAAGTGATAGGAATATCTAAGATTGTAGATGTGTTGTTGCTACTAGGGAGAAAACAACAATCTTTTGTACATGGAAGAATTGTATTGTGTACTTTACACACATTGCTTAAAGCAATAATCTGTTGCTTGCAACTTAATACTGGAGGGGGTTCGGATGATAACCTGAAGGTGGATTATTAGTCATAGATGCAGTTGGATTACGATCTATGTATATTGTTGTAATGCCCAATCAAATGTCATAGGAGTCATGATGTCTAGTATTTCATTGTTATGCTTCCTCGGTCTGTCGTAATTTGTTCATCCAACATGTTATTTATCTTCAGGAGAACACCTTTAGTGAACTGTGGACCCCGGTCCAATCTTTACCATTCATACATCATCTACTATTACTGTTTACTTTCTACAAAGCAACTACTATCTTCCACACTATACGTTTAATCCTTTGTTTTCAGCAAACTAGTGAGATTGACAACCCTACTGTAAGTTGGGGCAAAGTCTTGAGTTTTTGTTGTGCAGGTGTCACATCCCAAAATTTTCCAAATTTTGAAATGTGAAAAATAAATAAACAAAATAAATAATTATTCAAATTTAGGGTGAAAAGAAACTTTTATTTTAAAGTGGAAACATCAAAACCCATCTTGAACAAACTTTGAATAAAATTTGAATCCAGCTAAATTCAAATCAAGTGAAATGCATCTTGAAATTTAAACACTTGGAAAATAAACCAAAACTCTAAAACCTTAAAGGAAGAAAATCATTTCCAAGATTACTCTAAGCCTATGGATTTGATCCACATAAAAATTGGTCAACAAACATTTTAAAATGATAAAAAATGATAAATGAAAAATATTATGAAAACCATAGAAATTGATTTCATTCAATTTGGAGCCATGGATAAAATCTTATGAATTTAATAAGGTAAAGGAATAATTTCCAAAGCTAATAAAGCTCCTATCTAAATCCATACCAAATTGTGATCAAATTAATCCTAAAGAAATATAAAAGGATAAACAAATATTAAATAAGATTTTACAAATTGGAATCACCAAGTTTGGATCTTTAAATAAAAAAGATACGGATTTTGTAAGATATAGAAAGAAATAATAAATAAGGAGTTTTTAAAAGCCAAATTAAATCTTGGCAAAATCCATTAGAAAATGAAAATAAAGATAATCCAAATAAAATAAATGGATAAAGAATATTCAAATAAAATTATATGGCATTAACCAAATTTCGTTCTATTAAATAAAGACAAAATCTCTGATAGAAATGATAAATTAAATCTTGGGAAAATAATAAATGGAATTACCCAAGTAAAATAAAAGTCATTTAGTTAACTTAAATGAAATAAAATAAAAACTTAAATAAAATTTATATGGTATTAAAATTATATTCAAATTTTATTTAATTGAAGACATTTACCCAATTTAAATGATTAATAGATCATATGAAATATTTCAAATAAATCAAAAAGAATTATTCAACACCCTTTTTAATAAATAAAACCTACTGTAAAAGGTTTTGATAAAAATTTGAATTTAAATAAGAATGGAAATTATATTTGAATAAGGGCAAGAGCCTATTTTAAATAAAATATAAACAATAAAAGAATAAAGGAATTATTCTAAAATAGACTTAAAATAACTATTTAAAACAGTATAGAAATATACTGAACATTTGAAAAGGGTTTGAATTCAAACACGGTTTGAAATCATTTGGACAAAATCAAAACAGAAAAAGAAAAATGAATCAGAACAAAAAAATGGAAAGGACCCAGCCCAGCAAACCAGGCCCAGCTAGCCCATTTCCCCTCTCCCCCGCAGAAAACGGTTCACATCGCAGTTCTCACCCGTAAACCCACTGACCACTGGACCCCACTTTCCCCCCTCTCTCTCGCTGTCCGTCGAGCCCCACCAGCCAGACCTTCTTCCTCACCCACGCGCTGACCTCGCCGGCCGTTTCTGGCCGTTTCAAATCGATTCAATACGAGTTACTGCCATGTTGATTTAGCCCAGTGATCACGCCCTACTAAACGCCTCCTCCCCCTATTACATTTCCCTCACACCCCGTCGCCAGAGAGCCCCTAGGCTAGACGAATTTCTCCACGCGCCCCCATTGCTCCGACGACCTCCTTCGGTCAATTTCGGCCAGCCCTCATCGCCCCTTGCCTTCCCGACCCCACGAGCGTGCTCGCCAGCACCAGGCGTACCTGCCAGTAGCTGTAGCTCGCTTGCGCGTGCCCCAGGACGTCGCCTCCGACGACACCAATATGCCTCCGCCGTCTGTGTCCACTCCGACGAGCTCTACTGGTATATCCTGACCTCCTCTTCCCCTCTGAATGATGCTCCTGTACTCAACAACCTTCTACGCGTCTAACACCATAGTTATCTTGTCTTAGCATGCTCTGTAACCTCGCCCCCGTCGACGACCTTGCATACCCGAGCCAGTAGACAACTCCGGCGAGCAATCCCCGGTGACCTCGTGTGCCCCTCGGCCAAAGGAGACCACCTTGAGCATCTACTCGCCACGGCGATCTCGGTGAGCCACCCCACGTACTCTCTCGCTTCCTGCATCGCCGCACCACCCTCGTCTGAGCGCGCCACCGCCACTCGCCGTCGCCAGCGCCGCTCGTCTGTGGTCGATCTGATTTGCACCGTTAGATCTTGATCTGTCGGCCACGATAGAATCACTTAAACAAAAGGGTACGTTGTTTATGTGATGCACAATCTGTTTTAAATTCAATATTCCATGTTGCACGATCCACACGAATCGGTACCGTCCAGTAATAACACGCCACGTGGCCAGACTCTGGTTTAAAAAAAACAGAATTTGTTCTATTAGCTGTTCAAACTTGCAAAATTCATAACTTTTGATCTACACGTCCAAATTTTGCAAATTTTATATCATTGGAGTCAGGAGAAATAAGTTTATAAAACCATGCACTTTGTTTAATAAGTTTCTTCTATAAAATTGGTTATTTTTGCAGAGACATTTGTAGGCCTATTTTGAGTATAAAAATTATTTGAAAAATGTTTTAAAGATCAAATTAAGTTTAATTAGTGTATAAATGTTTAGTTTAGTGTTCATTATTGTTTCACTTGTCTTGTTTAAATTGGAAAAATCATCACATGGCATTTGCATGCATTCATATATTTTTGCTTGTTTATTTTGATGTGTGAACTGGTGCTATCATTTTATGTGTAGATTTTGGTGCTAGTGGTGATTGTGATTGTGAGGATTGTTGCTACTCCCCCAACTAACAAGGCAAGTGGTGCTTCAGATTTTTATCCCAATATTTTGACTATGCATTAGAAATATTTTATATAGGGCTTGCATGAATATTTTTTACTAAGTATCTATATGCTATGCTTGGGAAATCCTAGTAGTTGTAGAATTGTTAGCATTTTATCTAAGTTAAGATACTTGCTATTTCCATGCTTAGCCTAGCTAGTAGCAACCAAGGGTGGAATATATACAAGCTATGGAAAAATATTACTAAGTCTTTGACTTATGTTTTTGCTTAATAAAACAACTAAGTGAATGAAACACCTGGGTGGATTGGTAATTGCTTGGTGGTTTTTGGTTGAGTGATTATACAAGGCACATTTCTATGGTTTACCTTGTGTATCTCAATTGTGGATTGCCACCCAGGAACAAAGGGATTTGAGATGCCATATGTTAAGAAGCTTATAGTGCAACCACATGGCATTATGGGCTCTGACTGGATCATATAGGTTGCAATAACTTAGCCATTTAGATAGTTGGTGGTAGTGGGTGATAGGTTGGAACGCTTCCATTTGTTCTAAGGGAAGGCTTCTGAAAGGTCATGTTTGATGAAAATCAAGTCTTGTGGGGAAAGTGCACCACCTCTGCAGAAGGAAGAAACTAAGTACTTAGCCATGTCCCCGGTAACGGACAATTTGAGCATCAAGACATGGAAGCTATCAAGAATCTCTTCATCCCAATTTTCTAAGTTAAAACTTGTGGTTGAACAAGGGTGAAGGTTCACTAATTTCTATTGGTGGTTCCTTGGGAGTTTTTGCCAAACAAAAACTTAGTGTTTTCTACTGATAGGCAAAAACTATTTTGAGCAAAGCAAGCCTAAGCTACACTTATCCAAATTCATGTAGAAGCTAGATACTACTATTCTACTAAGGTATCACTTGCCAACACTATTCCAATGTATTCAACCACTGTGGCTGTAACTTGTGATGTTGCAGGTTACTCTGATGATGATTAGGGGTTATGAGTCTACACTCAACATGCTTGCCTGTGGAACATGAAGATGAAGACTTTTATTTTTATTTTGTTAAGTTAAACTCTTGTACTACCCTATAGCTATGGAGTTGTAAAATACTATGTTATCTCTGGATTGACGATGTAATAATGACCTTTGTTTCTGTGTAGTTCATCTTAAACTGTGGATGCTATCAATTGACCCAGGGACTAGCATTGCAATCACAGGGATCTTTACCTTTATAAAAGTATTGATCCTTGCCTAGAAATAGTATTGATTCGTGGATCCTTGCCAAGAAATAGTATTGATTCGTGGATTAAATGCAAAGATGCTTTTATTGGAAAATATTATACTCCTGCTAAGATTATATCTATGAGAAGTGAAATAATGAAATTTAAACAACTTGATAATGAACATGTTGCTCAAGCTTGGGAAAGAATGAAATATTTGGTAAAGAATTGCCCCACTCATGGATTGACTGCTTGGATGGTTATCCAGACTTTTTATGCAGGACTAAATTTTTCTTCAAGAAATCTGTTGGATCCTGCTGCTAGAGGTACCTTTATGACCATTACTTTAGGTGCTGCAACAAAGCTCCTTGATAATATGATGGTTAACTATTCTCAATGGCACACTGAAAGATCTCCACATGGTAAGAAGGTAAATTCTGTTGAAGAAACCACCTCTTTGAGTGATAAGATTGATGTTATTATGTCTATGCTTGTTAATGGAAAAGCTCATATTGATCCAAATAATGTTCCTTTAGGCTCTTTGGTTGCTCAATAAGAGCAAATTGATGTGAACTTCATTAGAAATAATAATTTCAACAACAATGCCTATAGGAATAATTTTGGTAGTAATAATTATAGGCCTTATCCTCCCAACAATTGTAATGCTTATGGAAATTCCTACAACAACAATATGAGTGTTCCTTCTAAAGTTGAAGTCATTCTTAAAGACTTCATTAGTAAACAAACTACTTTCAACAAGACCGTGGAGGAAAAATTTTGAATGTTGAGAAAAATATTTCATCTTTGTCTGAAGCACACTCCTCTTTGATTAATAAAATGGATGCTAAACCCGAAACCATGGAAAATACCTTTGCTGCTACTCATGCCATACAAGTCACAATTAATGAAAATGTTAGATTGTTAGCTAAATTGCATGCTAAGTGGGAAAGAGAAGATGAAATTGCTAGAAACAATAGTATTTGTACTATTACCACCACCAATGTTGATGCTAGCAAACCACAAGAAGTCCCTATTCCTTCTACAACAAAGCCTCAACCCAATAAGAATGCTGAAACATTTCGAACTATGGGAAACAATAAGTCTACTACCTATGATGCTAAGTTCGATTTTGATCTTGATGGTTGCAATATTACTGAAGTGACTATGTTCCTACAGAAGCTTGCAAGAAGTCCTGATGCTAGTGCTATGAATATGGCTTTATAAAACACATTATAGATGCTCTTATTAAAATTAAGGAAGAAAATTGGAACATAAAGCTTCTATTCCTAGGAAGTTAGAAGATAGTTGGGAACCCATTAATAATATGAAAGTGAATGATTTTAATCTCAAAGATTTATGTGACCTTGGTTCTAGTGTCTCTACTATGCCTAGAAAGATTTATGAAATGCTTGATTTGCCACCTTTGGAAGATTTCTATTTAGATGTCCCACTTGATGATAATGCTAAAAAGAAACTTATGGGGAGTATTAGTGATGTCCTTATTATGGTTAACAATCCCTATGTACCTATTGATTTCTATGTTTTGGATGTTGAATACAATGCTTCTTTTCTTATTACTTTGGGAAGACCTTTTCTTAGAACTGTTGGTGCCATTATTGATATGAAAGAAGGCACCATAAAATATCAATTCCCATTCAAGAAAGGTATAGAACACTTCCCTATAAGGATAGATAAGTTACCTTTTGATCCTCCTATTAAAGCAAAATTTGAAGTTAATGCTTCTTTATTTGAGAATACTTGATTCTTCCTTCTTGTGCCTGACTTAAAGGCTCTTAAATAAAAGTACTTCTTGGGAGATAACCCAATAGTTTTATTGAGTCTTGGAAGTTATTACTTTTGTAATAATCTCTCCTTATCCTTTTTGTGTGATTTTTGTGCCAAGATTAACCTCTAATGAGAGAGAAGTAAGATTTGGGGAAGTTGCTATCCTAAAACAGAATTTTGTGCTTCACTGTAAAAATTCATGAAAAATCTCTGTGTGTCAGATTGAGCTGTAACTTTCTAAGTCAATGCCCCAGGTTGTTATCTAACTTTCGTTACTTCAACAATTTTCGATTTGAGCAACAGAAGGTCTTCGAAAAAAATCGGTTTTCACCTGCTGATCTGTTTTGACAGATTTCTGCCATTATTTGCATTTGCCTCTTATCGGTTCCTTTTGAGTTATTCTTGATCACTTGAGCTTCTTAAATTAATTTCTATAGTATATTGTGTTCTAATGGAAGTTTTCCTTGTGTTGAGACTAAACCCCAAGGCCTATTATCTTGAATGCACTAATGTTGCTAATAAAGATTGTGTGAAGTTTTGTATGAAGGAAAATTTTCAAGTGTAGGTGAAGAATGATGTGATGAGATGAATAATGGAAAAAAGCTCAATCTTGGGGATGCCACCCCGTGTATCGCCAATAAACATTCAAGAGGTACAAACTTCAAACCTTGGGGATGCCCAAGTTATCCCCTTCTTCATCAATAAAAATATCAGGTCTCTTTTTAGACACTTCATTTTTATTATTTCATGCATTGTTGTTTTGTTCTTGGAGCGTCTTAGTTTTAGTTTTTGGTTTTCGTTTGTTTATTTTTCTTGAATAAATTAGTTGTACCCCGCTTTCGCTCTTTTGTTTGAAATAAGTTGATTGGTGTTGGAGAAGAGTAGAAAGTTTCATGCTTTAGTGGTACAAAAGGGAGCTTGTTTTGACTGTGACTTAGACTTTATCATGTCATGCTATATGTTGCTCTGACCTTATGCTAAGTTATTATTGTTGTAGCATGACTTGTTCCAAACAATTGAGATTTCTTAATGTTCCTTGCAAGAATCATGCGTTGTTTTAGCATACAAAAGCATAATATTGTGGTATTCTCCTTTGATGCTTTGTTTGGGTTGACTTGGCACATGCTCACACCATGTTATGAATATGAACCAGTCACCTTAGCCTTAATGATCATTTAGTTTTTGACTTGTGATATCACTTTATGCTTTAGTTGATAATGTTTTGTTGCTCTGCATGATTATGGCCAGTATTGCTCTCTTAGTTGGTCGCTCCCAGTCTTTTGCTGGCCTCCACTTCTACTGAGTAATCTCTACTCATGCATCCAACTCCCAAGAAACCAAGTTATTCCAAAGAGTCCACTATAAATTCCTATGCATGGTGTATTACACCATTCCAAGTATATTCATGTTTTTATCTATCTTCCAAATTAAACTTCTTATGAGAAAATTAGTGATTAAAGATCTCACAAACTTGGCACACTTTAATTTTTGCACCTAATAAGCTTGAACCATTATGTCATTTATGTTGTATATGTTTGCACTTATAAGTTGGGAATTAGCAGGACCATGTTGTCTTGGGGAACGCTTTCAACACCCGTACATATGAGTGCTCTTACTATTTATTGAGTCTCCACCTTCTACCTTTAGGCACCAATTAAGAGAGCATAGTTGCCATTCTTAGTTCTATGTGCATTGTCCCAAAACTTATTGATTGATTCATAATGTTGATATTGCTTGTTCTTGAACTATTTTGTATCTAGTCACCCTTATGAACTTTGAAGGTGTTCTATGAATTTATGTTTTGCTAATCCATGAGGGACAAGCCTAATACCACTATGCTATGTTTTCTATATGTGAAACAAACAAACGTCTTTCAATGCATTATTGACAAGGATTGATCTCGTCAATGCCCATTGTTATGGACTTGGGTTTTGGAGAAGATGGGGATGCTGGAGATCGCGAAATGGTTAACAGACAAGCAACCATGAGACACGAGATTTACCCAGGT
Organism: Avena atlantica; assembly: GCA_910589765.1. Lineage (NCBI taxonomy): Eukaryota > Viridiplantae > Streptophyta > Magnoliopsida > Poales > Poaceae > Avena > Avena atlantica. Next base: position 196,899,691 of record OU342738.1, on the reverse strand, counting down.
TCAGGCCCCTGGAGGGAAAACCCTACTCCTGCTTGTCTGCTCTTGATTACGGCGGAACCGAAAGTTACAGGAGTGCGCAGATGCAATCTGGCGTGGAGGGGTGTATGCGGTGGTATGCGAGGTCGTCCTCCTCGTCGTGCCCTCCTAGCCTTTATATAGATAGGTAGGTCCCGGACACAGATCAAGTCAGTTACATGTTTTAGGGTTTGCCCTCCTTTGAATACTCTATCTTTTCTAGTCTTACTCTCCAAGGATTTGAAGGACTCATGGGACCTGGCCACCCAAAAGTCTTCATGGGCTGGCGCATATTCTCATGGGCCTTCCTTGGGCTGGACTAGGTATGCTAACGTCGTGTACCCGTAGGGTATAACCATGTCAATATCCCCAGAGTGTTCAGTTGATTTGAGTGTGTAGGGATTGTTGATGCGTGTGCCTGACTCTCCTAACAGATCAGGGTTAATTAACTGTCTTAGGACAAAACAACACAATCTTCTTCAGATTCGAGTCCCTCGACTCGAACCCGGAACATATGCTGGCGTAATTCGACTCAGGCTGTTGAGGATTTAGAGGAGTGGAATCCCAGTAAATTTTAAATGATGTACCCAACGCGTCCGTCGGGATTTTTCATTGCGCATGCTGGCACAAATTTTTACTAGCAGAGCGCATTTGTGTGCGTTGCCAGGCCATCAGATGATATATGTAGGTCTTATCTTTGTGTCGCAGACACATCATCCTAATGTTTATCACCGCGGAGGTGTTTCGGGTGGAAAAGGAGGATGTTACTCACTTAGCGTTAACTGGGGCAGAGTTGCCGAAAAGTTTTACATGCTGATCCGAAGGATTGTAGTCGAAGAATTCATTGGGTGCGCGACCAGCACTCCCTATGGGAGTAGCCCCCGAGTGTCTGTTCAAGTCATAGACTCGAGCAGAGACTTTAGTTCAGTTGTTGCTTACTTCAGGTCCGTAGGACACAAATTTTTTCGGATGCTTGAATCAATCCTCCCTATGGGAGTAGCCCCCGAGTCCGTAGTGGTGTCGCAGAATCGACGTAGGACTCGAAGAAATGGTTTAGCGGTGTAGTACCTTAATCATACTTCGGGTGCGCGGCCAGCGCTCCTGATAGGAGTAGTCCCCGAGTAGTTACTAGAATCGTAGATTCGAGTGAGTACTTTAACTGTGTAGCCGAAGATTTGTAACCGTTGCTAGTATAGCCTTGGTGACGTCAGTGCCGACGATCGATGACCTCATGAGTCTGCGGTGCCAGAGGTTACGTGACTGGACGAACGTGGGTCCCACTTTCTGACTTTGAATTGACCGGTCACGCGCGGCGTGGAGATAATTACGGCGTCGCCTCGGTTTCCGTGCGTAGTGGACGGCGTGCGAGCGACGGTTCGCTGCTGTGCTAACACGTGGACGGTTGGATTTTGATGCTGGCTCTAGGGCTTCCTGATGAACGGTCCCTGCTCATCGTCTTCTTCCTTATAATCCGTGGGGAAAAGTTTGTTTGTTTTCACCGCAGCCATTCGCTTTTCACTGCATCCACCTTCTTGAGCTTTTCTTCACCGCGCGCTGGAAGTTCTTCGATCCTTCCCATCTCCTTTTCTACTCTCACACCGCCGCCGTCTCCGCACCGCAATGGGGAAGTCAAAGAAGGCCTCCACCGCAGTTGGCACCAGCGCTGCTGCCGGAGGCAAGAAAGGTACTGCCGCCACTAGCGTCACTGACGGTGGCTGGCGGCGATCGGAGACGCGCGAGGGTGACCGGCGCAAGCTTCGTGAGCGGGGTCTGATCCTGCAGGACAAGGAGGCTGTCAAGATTCCCGGCGACGAAGTAATTCCCCATCCACCTGCTGGGTTTCGGGTCATGTTTGTTGCTTTTGTCCTTCGGGGCCTCTCTCTCCCAGTCCATGATTTTCTCCGCGGATTGATTTTCTTCTATGGCATCCAACTCCATCATTTGTCGCCAAATTCCCTTCTCCACATCACCTGTTTCATCACCTTCTGCGAGTGCTGGCTCGGTATCAAGCCACACTTTGGCCTTTTCCGGAAGCTCTATTCCGTGAAGAGGCAATCTGGCTCCGATGGCGTTTATCCCATCGGCGGCTGCATCATTTCCCTTAAGTCCAATTTTCTCTTCTTCTCTTTTTCTATGTACGAGTCTGTCCAGTACTGGCGGAGGCGATGGTTTTACATCCGCGACTCCCTAGTGGACGGGAAAGTCGCTAACTCCTCCGTTTACTGCTTCTCATCCGGTTCCACTTGTGTAGATATGGGGCATGCACGTAGCGCTAATTTCAACTGTGTTTTTCTTGTGCTCATTTGTTATGAAAGTTTGCTTTTTTTGTGCAGGAGTTTGAGGTACCGGGCATGGTGCCTCCACTACCCGAACGTTTTCCGAATGCACCAAACAATGAGGTAGTGGACTCCATGTCTGAGCTTCCTTCGGCACAGTCACCAGCAGAAGAAGCCCTCGAGTCGAGCGAGGGGCAGAGCCGAAAGCGAGTATGAAGCTCGAGCGAATCATCGGATGCCTCGACTCCACCGATGCCTAGGAACCCGCCGTGCCTTGCGCATCATAGTGGAGGTGATGGTGGCTCTTCGTCCCCTATTCCGGCTGTGCTTGTGCGGGCTGTAGCGCCGCAGCCTCCGGCGAAGCGGAAGAAGGAAGAGAAGAAGGGCAAGAGGTCCTTGCCTGTCTTCAATTTGAGAGATATGGATTCGTAAGTTCTTTCGAGCGCCTTTTGCTATCCGTCATTGCTACTTGATTATCTTTTGACTGATATTTTCCTGTGCAGCCACTCCTCTGATGGCTCGTTTAGTGATGCCACTCAGGAGATGGTGGGGGACTCGAAAATGACACCTCCTCCTTTGCAGACGGTGGCCACCTCTAGGGGTATTACTCCGAACCCTTCTCCGCAGGAGGCTCGGGTGATTATATCCCAGAAGACTACAGCCGGAACTTCGGAGTCGTTGTCTGATCATGTAAGTGCATTTTATTCTTGTCGTGGGGGGAGCCCCTGAGCATTTTTCATATGATCTGCTGATCATTGCTTCTGTTTTGTGCGTGTCCCGGGGGGAGCCCCCGAGCACTTTTCGTATGCTTGATTTGTTTTGATCCTTTCTTGGGCACAGCCCCCGAGCCCTTTTCCTGATAAGTTGCTTCTTCTCGCAGCCTTTTGTGCAAGGCGCCAACCAGCTAGTGAAGTAGCATCTGGCATTGGAGGCCAGCCTCCAGCGGCTTCAAGGTATACCCGTAACTAGGTCTTTCACTTCTTCTTCTGCTTGCTAGCTTATGAAACTCACACATGTTCTTGTTGCTTTTTGCAGATGAGAATAATACTGCCCTCCGCGAGCTTGATGCTCTCAAAAAGAGCCTTGAGCAAGCGGATAAAATAGCTGAGGATGCCGTTGGTGCTAAGGAGCGCCTCGAGCAGGATCTAGTCGATGCAGCTGCGGCCAAGGAGCGCCTGCAGCAAGAGGCTACGGACCACGAGGAGCATCTTGCCACTGCTGCGGCTTCGCGCGAGAAGGAGGTAGCCGAGAAGCTGATGGCTACTGCCAAGGCTATTTTGGGTGAGTGATTTTGCCTACTTGGTTTGTTTCGGCTGCCCTGGCTCCGTACCTTTGTTTGACTATGCCTTTATCTATTTTCTAGATGCTGCGGGCATTGAGTTTGACTGCGGTGCCCTGGAGCATGGTAGTGCTCTGGATGATGCGTCACCTGTTCCGCAGCTGCGACCATCCTTGGATGATGCGCCGCAGCTTGTGTTTCTTCGTGACCGCGTCCGCAGTCTTGAGAAGGAGTTGCTTGGCATCCGAGGTCATGCGGACATTTGGAAATCGAAGGCAGAGCGAGGCGCAGCTAGAGAGGGGTATTTGATGGGGGAGTTGTGGCGTTTAGCCGAACAACTGCAATGTGAGTTTCTTCGAGCTGCTGCTCATTTTCGGATACGCCTGTTGGCTTATCATCTTACTTTGTAGGTGTTGGAGGTGCTAACCTTGTTCCTCAGGAGGAGAAGGAGCGTGTTTTAGTTCGAGTCAATTGCATGACCCAGCAAGATATGGAGGCCGGTGGATTTTTCTGGATGGATCGCGACCATGCCATGATCCTTGCGACTGTGCAGGATCGTGCTCACCAGGTCTCGCGAGTGTTGCGGCAGGTGAAGACTTCCCTGGCGTCGGTTCTGCATGTCATGTTTCCTCTGGATGAAGCGCCATCGACTCTCTAGGGCTTGCTGGCGAAGTTTCGAGACGTGTGTCACGTCAGGGAGCTGGTGCGGCACCAATTGGTTCCAGGGGTGAAGGCCGCGTTTTACCTCGTGCGGCTGCATCGCCCTGACGTGGACCTTGCTGCCGTTGAAGCTGGGCCACCTCCTCGGCCAGATGGTGGCATGTGGGACATGCGTCCGCACTATGCGGCTGTAAGGCAGTATGCCGAACAAGTTGTAGATCTTTTTGAGAATCGTGCGCAGGTGATTCTTCGGAATAGGTAGGACCTGAAAAAGATAGATGTAAAAACTTGTATGTATTCGACTGGGCAATCTATGCCCTTTGTTGTAAAGGTTGATTGTATTAGCACGTGGTGCTTGTTTGTATGCATGCCCTTTTCGTTAGCCTGACGTGGTCAGCTACTTAGGTGTACATGCGTTATCCTCACTCGACGAAGTCGTGAGGTGAGGGGAGCCCCCGAGTATGTTGTAGTATGAATAAATGCGAGTAAGAAATAAAGTTTTGGGGCGAGACACTTAGCTTTATTCATATCGTAATGAGGAGGTACATTGTTTGGCTGAGTAGCCTTGGCTGAATAGCCTTATTGAAAGTAAAAAGGGTGGGGGTAGCTAGGGGTAGAAGCGTCGCAGTTGTGCGACGTTCCACGGGTTGGAGTATGCGACTCCAGACTCCACGTGCTTGAGGCGATAGGCGCCACCTGGGATTACTTTGGTGACGACATAGCGTCCTTCCCAGGGTGACTCGAATTTCTTCGATCGCTCTTGCTTGAGTCATAAGACTAGGTCTCCTTCGACGAAGGACCTTGGACGCAGCCGACGGCTGTGATAGTTGCGGAGGCTTTGCTGGTACACCGCCGATCGAGCCGCAACTATGTCGCGCGCCTCGTCGAGTGTGTCAACGGCGTCTTTGAGTGCGGCCGTTGATTCAGCTTCATTGTAAGCGATGACCCGTGAGGCCTTGTGGCGTACTTCAGCGGGCAACACGGCTTCGGCTCCGTGCACCATGAAGAAAGGTGTGTAGCCAGTTGAGCTGTTTGGCGTTGTGCGCAGGCTCCAAAGAACGGAGGGTAGCTCTTGTGTCCAGGCTCCCGCAAGTCGCTGGAGCGGGCTCATTAGGCGTTTCTTGATGTCGCCATCGACGAGGCCGTTGGCTCTTTCGACCTGCCCGTTCGTTTGTGGGTGCGCCACAGAGGCGTATGTTATGTTGATCCTGAGATCTTCGCAGAAGTCCTGGAATTCTTTGGAGATGAAGTTCGACCCATTGTCGGTGATGATGCTGTGCGGCACGCCGAACCTGTAAACTATGGATTCGAAGAACTTCACGGTCGTTTTTCCCTTTTGGTTAGTGACGGGCATGGCCTCTATCCACTTGGTGAACTTGTCGACTGCTACCAGGAGGTAGACGTGGCCTCCTTTCGAGGACTTGGGCAGTTTGCCGATCATGTCGAGGCCCCATTGGGCGAAGGGCCAGGCCAAAGATATGGGCCTGAGCTCCGATCCGGGTGCGTGCAGTTTGCTTGCGAACCTCTGGCACCCATTGCACCTTCGAACGATGTCCTTGGCGTCGTTCATGTCCGTTGGCCAGTAGAACCCAGCTCACAGGGCTTTGGCGACGAGGGCGCGACTGCCCACATGATGGCCGCAGATGCCCTCGTGGATGTATTGGCGGATAGTTTTTCCGTCACCGATGGTAACGCACCTTTGGAGTAAACCCGAAATGCTACGCTTGTACAGATCGCCATTGATAATGGTGAAGGCCTTATACCGGCGAGATATGCGCCGGGCATCTGTCGGGTCATCAGACAGTTCCCTGTCTATCAGGTACCTGAGGTACGGATGTGTCCATGTTTCTTCGACTGCCATGACCTGCATCAGGTTGACCACTGCGACCTCTGTGTCGAGATTTTCGGGTCCTTCCTGTCCTTCGGGTAGCGTAGCCCCCGAGTGCTCTGCTTCTTCGGGTGATCCCTTGGGGAATTTCCTTTTGATGGATGGCACGCAGATATGTTCGAGGAACACACCTGGTGGCACCCGTGCGTAGTTGGAGCCGATGTTGGCGAGTGTGTCGGCCTCTTTGTTGCTTTCTCTTCCAACATGCCGAAGCTCGCAGCCGTCGAAGCCTCCTTCGAGTGAGTTGTAGAGTGCGCGGTACGCGATCATGTTGGCGGCGTGTGCGTCGCACTCGTTCATCGTCTGCTGGACGACGAGGTTCGAGTCACCGTTTATGACTAGGCGCGTTGCGCCACAAATCTTGGCCATCCGCATGCCATGGATGAGGGCCTCGTATTCGGCTCCATTGTTAGAAGCTCAAAATTTCATCCGGAGGACGTACTTCATCTTGTTGCCCTGCGGGGACGTCAGTATGACCCCGACTCCTGCTCCGGCTTCGTGTTTGGAGCCGTCGAAGTTCATCGTCCATGACTGTGTCATATTCAGTGTGTCTGGAAGTTCTAGCTCCATCCAGTGGACGAGGAAGTCCGGTAGGACCTGGGACTTGATCGTATGGCGCTTTTCGTAGATTATGTCCAGAGGAGATAGCTCGATGCCCCACAGGGCCACACGTCCCGTGGCCTCTGGGTTGTTCAGGATGTTGTTTATGGGTGCCTCGTTGACGACCATCACCTGATGCTCCTGGAAGTAGTGGCTCAGCCGGCGAGCCGTCATGAACACGTCGTAGGCGAGTTTCTGGTAGTGAGGGTACCTCTGCTTTGTTGGTGTCAATACCTTGCTGAGGTAGTAGATTGGGCGTTGGAACCCATGGGTCTTTCCTTCTTTGGGTCGTTCGACCATGAGCACGGTGCTTACTACCTGGTGTGTGGCTGCTATGTATAGCAGTAAAGGCTCGCGTTCCTTTGGCGTGACTAGGACGGGCGAGGTGGAGAGCAGCCGCTTCAGGTCTTCGAATACGTCGTCCGCTTCGGGCGTCCACTCGAATTTGTCTGCCTTGCACAATAGCTGATAGAAAGGCAAGGCTTTTTCGCCCATGCGGCTGATGAACCTGCTCAGCGCCACGATGCGTCCGGCGAGCTGCTGGACGCCTTTCAGGTTCTTTGGTTTGTCCATGGCCATTATGGCCCGGATTTTCTTTGGGTTCGCCTCGATTCCTCGCTGGGAGATCAAGTAGCCAAGCAGTTGGCCAGATGGGACGTCGAAGGCGCACTTTTCCGGGTTCAGCTTGATCTTGTATCGATCAAGGTTATCGAACGTCTCGCGGAGATCGTTGATCAGTGTCTTGGCCTCCCTTGTTTTGATTACTATGTCGTCGACATAGACTTGTATGTTGTGGCCGATCTGGTTCTTCAAGCATGCTTGCATGCATCGCCGGTACGTGGCACCTGCGTTCTTCAGCCCGAAGGGCATTGTATTGTAGCAGAACACTCCGAACGGCGTGATGAACGCCGTTTTCTCCTGATCTTCGACCTTCAGCCGAATCTGATAGTAGCCTGAGTATGCATCGAGGAAGGAGAGTTTCTCTCATCCTGCAGTCGAATCGATGATCCTTCGGCCAGTGCTTATTCAGCGATGTGAAGTCCACGCACATCCGTAGGATGTCCGTGTCCTTTTTGGGGACCATCACGCTGTTGGCGAGCCACTCGCTTTCCTTGATCTCCCTGATGAAATTAGTGTTGAGTAGTCTGTTGACTTCGACTCCGATGGCTTCTGCACGTGGCCCGGACAATCGTCGGATGGATTGTTTGACGGGCTTGGTATCTGGGAACACATTTTTTGCATGCTCGAAGAATTCCCTGGGAACTCCTGGCATGTCCGCAGGACACCAGGCGAAGATTTCCCAGCGCTCATGGAGGAATTCGACGAGCGCGCTTTCCTATGCGGGGCTGAGGTCGTTGGCGATCAGCACCGTCTTGGAGGCATCCGTCGAGTGGACCTGCACCTTCTTCGTGTTGACTGTTGAGTCGAACGACATGTCAGGTGTGTTTTGCCTCGAGACTGGGGGTGCCATGTTGTCCATCACTTCTCGGAGCCTTGTGAGCTCTTCCTGCATGCCGAATGACTGGGAGATTCTGTTGAAGTCCCTGTCGCAGTGGTCCTATCGGGTGAAGCTCCTGTGGACCGTGATGACGCCCCTAGGTCCTGGAATCTTGAGAAGTAGGTACGCATATTGCGATACTTCCAGGAACCTTGCGAATGCCACGCACCCGAGGATGGCGTGGTATTGTGATGGCCAGTCCACCACTTCAAACTCGATTCGCTCGCACCAAAAGTTGTCGGGCTAGCCGAAGATGATGTCGAGCCATATCTTTCCTAGGGGAAATATGCCCTTCCCTGGGACGATGCCATGGAATGTTGTGTCGGATTGTTCCATGCTGCACAGCAAGATCCGCATTGCTTCTAAGGTGCTAGCGAACATTAGGTTGATGCCGTTGCCGCCGTCCATGAAGACGCGGCTCATATCGAACCCTCCGATCTGCGCCTCGAGCACCAGGGCAGCATGAACTGAGCGAGGGATCTGGCGGGGGTGATCCAAACGGTTGAACATGATGCAAGACTCCGAACCGCTGAGGTACTCAGGGATGGCGGGTGGAGCAGTCACAGCCAAGCTGACTTGGCGAGTGATTTTCTTTTGCACCCTGTTTGCCCCTTTTGGATCATTAGTGATCCTTTCGGCGCGGGGTACCTGTTTCCGCCATTGTTCTGCGCGGGTGCGATTGGGTGATTCGAAGGTCTCGCGGGTGGTGGTGGAGGAGCTCCGTGGGCGATCTCACCTGGCGCGGGTGCGTGCCCGTACCCAGAGTTCGGGGCTTGCTGCCTCATCTGGGACATGCTCTCGCTGAGTTTTTGGAACTCGCGGCAGTCCTTGAGCATGTGACTTGCCTTCTTTTTACCGTCCTGCTTGTTGATGTAGAAGTGGATGGTACATGGGCCCGACAACTTGTCGTATGCTGAGGGTCCGTCATCGCGGCTGTGACGTTTCCATGATTGCGCTGGGCGTCCTCCAACGCGGAAATTGTTTCCACGGTATCTGCCGCTGCTGCAATTGCCTTCGCTGCGGCGGTCGGCGTAGCCATCCGCGACCATGCCGGGTCCATCGCGATCATCGTAGGCGCGCGATCTTCGCATGCTACAACGCTCACGTTGGCGGCCGTAGTCATCTTCCTCCTTCGAGTGTGCTCGGTGGACGGAGTCCTCACCATCTGCCCACCTGTTGGTGATGTCCATGAGGTGGTCGAGTGTCTTGGGCTTGACGCGCCCGAGTTCTTCCTTGAAGTCCTGGCATTTGACGCCATCCTTGAAGGCGTCGATCGCTCTCTCCTCAGAGATGTGCGCCGCGGAGTTCTTGGTGTTGGACCAGCATAGTATGTACGAGCGAATGGATTCGCCCGTTTGTTGGGTGCAGGCCCGTAGCTCCTCGATCGAGGCTGGCCTCTTGCTAGTGCCCTTAAAGTTTTGGATGAAACTGTACGCTAGTTCATCCTAGCTTCGAATGGATCCCGAGGATAAGCTGCTGAGCCAGATCCGGGCGGCGCCTGTCAGCTGCAGCTGAAGCCATTGTAGGGCGGTGTTTTTTTCGCCGTGCAGTTTGACGGACGACAGGTGGTCGCTCAGCCACGTCTAACTTCGGAGTATCCGAAGGAAGATTGAAGTTCCGCGGCATACGCATCCGCCGAACGGATCTGCTGAAGCATCGAGCTCAGCAGAGTTCTCCTTCATCATCGTCCTCTTCGGATTCGTATGAGCACACGCTCTTGGCGCGTGCCTTGTCGATCTTGCGTTGGGTGATCTTGCTTCTAGCATCATAGTCGCGGCTGCGATGCCGCGAGAACTTGTGTCGTCGAGGCAGGTCGTGTTCTTCCTCTTCGGATGAGGGTGTGGGACTGCGGTTGAATCTGACCGCAACCTTCTTTTTTGGCTCCTCGGGAGCCTCCCTGTGGAGCGCAGCTCCAACGAGTCTGAGTCCGGCTAATGCGGAATTGTGCATGGCCCTCTTCGGGTCCCCCACCGGAGGTGGATGGGATGCGAGGTATGTGGTGGCTGCCATGATCACAGCTTGCGGCATCTTCGGGATGACGTTGCCGTTGGCATCCATCTCCATGAAGGATGTGTTGAGGGTTCGGGTCACCTCACGACGCGCGGCAGGGTCCATGTTCTCTATGCGAGAAAGGTTCTTGTTGCTGTGGTTACCGTGCGAGCTAGAGCCGCCGATGGCGGAGAGCGCAGCTTGCCGTGTGCTAGACTCCGAGGCCGCTTGCTTGCATTTGTCAAGTACTTCCTGCATCTTCACCTGCTTTTTGTGCTCTTCGATGAGGAGCAGGTGGTATGCCATCAGTAGGTCCCGTGAGGCACTGTAGAGGTCCCAACCTTTAATAAGATAGAGATCCCTGTGTTTACAATGCTAGTCCCTGGATCAATAGCTAGCATCCACAGTTAAGATGTAATATCAAGAAACAAAGGTCATAATACAACTTTATAACTAGGAACAAAATAATTCATTACATCTTACATAGCTCATTTGGCTATCTCATTACAATGCAGCAGAAATAACTATAGCATGGAGTCCTTCATCTTCAAAGTGCCACAGGCAATCATGTTGGTTGTAGACTTGTAATCCTAATCATAACACTTCACTAACATCAAACAAACCTGCAACATTATAAGTTACAGCCACAAGGGTTAATACATTTGAATTGTATTGGCAAGTTTCACTACTATGTATAAATAAGTGGAACCTATCAATATATGCATATTTGGCTAAGTAGGGTTTAGGCTCATTTGCAGAAAGCAATATAGTTTTATCCTATCTTTTCAAAAGAGTTTTGATCTTTTAACAATCTTTCTGAACTCCTTGGAAGACTCCAAGTGCTTCTTATCCCTTGTTGACACCATCAAGTTTTACTTTGAGAAATTGGAATGTCGAGATCTTCCATAGCTTCAGGCCTTAGTTGCTCAGAGTTGTTCGTAACCGGGGACACGGCTAAGTACTTAGAATTTGATCTTCTGCAGAAGTTGTACACTTTACCCACATGACACAATCTCGTCTTGACGCCACCATTGGCCGATGGATAAGTACACACCAAATGGAGTACCGGTAGATCGAGAATGTGATAAAGTCTTTCCATAGAAGTCCTCCCAATACACAATGCTAGCTTGTCTACCAGGCACCAATGTAAGGATATATTTCCAATACACAATTCTAGTTAACATGAAGATGCCAATGCAAGGGTGCTCCACTATGTAGTTGACTAAGCCAGAGCCCATTTAGCATGTGGCTGTACACGGAAGCCACTGTACGAGAAACATGTTCAATCTCTAAGTCCCTGGGTGGTTTTCTTCTAGTGCACATACAAAAAGATAGCCATATAAACATGGTTCCCTTTGTTGCCACCTTGTCCAAAATTGAGTATCCTCTTTCCACCCAGGTGGTTCATTGAGTACTTGTTTTATTATATAAAACATATATTTTTCCAACACTTTATATAATCATATCATGTATCCCATCCAAAATATATAGCAGGGCTAAGCATACTACAACTACAATGTTTTCACTAAATAAGATATAAGGATATCCGAATAGGATATAGCATAGCATAGAAATATAGTAGTCATATCATGCATGCTACAAAAATCCACTAAGTGTAATGAAAATAGTAGGACATGGATGATAGTTTCACTTGCCTTTTTAGTAGAGAATATTGGTTCACTTCTTGATTTTGCAAATATCACACTCTTCTAACTTCACTACAATTCAATCAAGCAAACGCATATTCAACTAGCATTCAAACAATTTACCACATAAAATAATAAAAACAAGGCAATGCATGCAAGCATGCAAAAGATTGTTTTATTTGGAAAAGTGGTTTCTAGTAGGCTCTAAACATTTTAAAACTCACATTGGTCATTTACAAAAGTGGTAAACCATTTAAATTCAAGTTGGTGAAAATGGCCACTTTAAGTCATTTTTGTTTTGCTAGGAATGATTTAAATCAGAATGATAATCCCTAGTGTTTGTAAAATATTTTTAAACAAAATATGTTACTGTTTTAAGGTCAAGTGTTTAATATTAAAACCATTTGCAAAAGGTTTCCCCCATAAACCAATTTTATACCAAAGTGATATTTTATGTTGTTGAAAAATGCATTTTAGCAAAGTAATAATTTTATAGGGTTCATCAAATATCTTTTTAACTCTCAAAACTTGGTGTTTAGGTTCAGAGAGTTTAACCCAAATCATTTTCCAAACATTTTACTCAAAAAGTATTTTTAACACATAAACAATATTTTTATTTGACTAGAAATGCTCTTATTCAAAGATTTATTCTTTGGCTTCACAAAATACATTTTTAAATCCATAAGTTTGGTTTCTATGGTCAGTAGGTTCAAAACAATCCATTTTCCAATTATTTTACCGTAAAACTATTTCTAGAATAATTTTTAGATTCAAATTATGCCTACACAAGTTTCTGCAAAAACAACTAAGTTTTCAGAAGCAAATCATTAAACAAAGCGCATGGTTGCAAATTAATTGTTCTTTTGATTCCAATGATATAAAATTTGCAAAATTTGGACGTGTAGATTAAAAGTTATGAATTTTGCAAGTTTGATTATCTAATAGATCAAAATTTCTGTTTTAAACAAACTCTGAACACGTGGCGCTTTCTTACTAGATGATACCGCTTCGGGTGGATCGCACTCTGTGGATCGTTAGATTTAAGTTAGGTCGTGCGGCACAGAATGATCCATACCTGCTCTCTAAGTGGATCTATAGCGTCACTTGGATCAACATCCAACGTCTCTCAGCAGCTCGACCAGGAACGGGCGACGCTGGCGCGGCGGCGAGCGGTGGAGCGCTCAGACGGGGAGGTTGCCGAGGATCTAGGTCGCGCGGGAGAGGGAGAGGATGCTCACCAGACTCTCCGTGGCACGATGGTGCTCAAGGTGGTGTCGGTTCGTCTAGGGGCGCACTGGAGTAGCGACGATTGCTCGTCGGAGTTAGCGGCGGCGTCGGGTGCTTCTGTTCGTCAACGGGGGCGGGGCTACAGGTCACTCCAAGACAAGAAAACAATGCCGTTATCTGCGCAAGGTCATGGCAAATGCACGCGTGTGAGCTAGATGGGTTAGGGCGGTCAGATTTTACTAGGGGGCTTCACTGGAGAAGTGGCAGGCGACGGTGGCGCTCGGGTGATGTCCTTGCCAAGCTCTGGTGCACGCGTGACCAAGCGAGCGACACTGGGAGATGCAGGGGGCGATGGGGAGCATGCACGTGTGGTCTGGGAGGCAAGGGGTGGATCAGAGTCGCCGTAATCGGCCGGAGAGGCTCGTCGGGGCAGTGGTGTTCGGGCTTGCAATTCATGCAGCCTGGAGGCAGAGGGGAAGTGGCGTCTGGGGCAAAAGGAGGAGGAGGGCAAGGCGCTTAAGTCTGCATGGTCGCTGGCGAGATTACTTCAGCCATCAACGCAAATTAACACGAATTGAATCGCGGCAGAACGGCGACGAGCGATGAGGAAACGGTCGACGCGGGTGGGAGAGAAGACTGACAGCGTGGGGCCGAATTGTCTGTGAGAGAGAGTGTGCGTGTGCGGGCCAGGTGTCAGCGACGGGGCGGGTTCGTTTGTGGGTAAAGAAAAACGATTCAGAGGGATGTTTAGTTGGGCTGCACTGCTGGGCGGGGCCAGATTCCTGGGCTGGGTTTGTTTCAATTTTTTATGTACAGAAAGTTTTTCTTTTTCTATTTTGAATTCCTTTTTTGGTTTTTATTCAAACACTATTTGAATTCAAACTTCTACCAAACTTTGTGTAGATTTTAATACTGTTATTTAACATGTTCTAAAGTCAAATTTAGAATAATTCTTTTATTCTTTTTAGGATCTATTATTTATTTTAAAAATAGACATTTGTCTTTATTTCAAAAAGGATTTAATATGTTTTAAAAGTCTATTTGAAATCTAAGTTTTTACCAAACCTTTTCAGTAGGTTTTATTAAAAATAAAACACTTTGAAATATAATTTAAAATACTTTATTATGTTTTAATGTTCGTTTAAAATGGGAAAATGTCTTTACCTAAATGAAATTGGATAATAATAAATCCTCATGATCTTATTTAAATAATCCTTTACTCTTTTTATCAAACAAAAATATTTTATTTTATTTGCTTGGCCAAGTTTTAATTTGGCTCTTTAAAATAGTCCTTATTTATTTATTTCTTCCTTTGTTTATAAAAATCCATATCTTTTTTATTTAAAGATCCAAAAATGGTGATTCCAACTATTATAACTTTATTTATTATTTGTTTATCTTTCTAAATCCCTCTAGGATTTTATTTGATGAAAATAGGTTTTGATGTTTCCATTTGGAATCAAAAAGTTTCTTTTCACCCTAAATTTCAACAATTGTTTATTTTGTTTATTTATTTTTCACATTTCAAAATTTGGAAAATTTTGGGATGTGACAGGCACCCACAGGCAGGATCTTGTTGCCCGCCACGGCTTCACGTGCTTGGTTCCATCCCTCCTCGCTGAGGTGGATTGCCCGATTGGCATCGGTGTCGTCCTCTTTGGGCAGGGGGACTGGTTCCTCCTGTATTCCCCGTTTCTACCCTGCGGGTTGGGTGGCGGGTTGGGTTATTGCTGGTCCACATCGCTCTGGATGACCACGGCTCATTGGTAGCGTCCGCAGGGTGGATCGCTGCTGCCGCAGCTTTCGAATCGGGTACCATAGGTCGCTACATCCGACGACGGATCGCACAGATCTGTGTTGCAGCTGCTGCTGTCGTATGACTCATCTGTCGATGGTGATGTGAGTAGCATGGGATGCGGGGCCCATGAGGCGGGCCTGATCGATGGCATGGGCACCCGTTCTGGGAGGCGGAGATTGCCGGTCTGCCCCACCTGGAAGCAGAAGCTCCCGAACAGGATCTCGAGCCCGTCGCCAACGGGCTCGAAGTCCTTCAGGGTGGCTGGCGAGTGGGCGGTGAAGTCGAAAGTGCCGAAGAGTAGATGGCTCTCCGTCGCCCAGGGTTTGTAGATAGCTTTGGTCGAGACCGTCACTATAGCACAATCAGCGCCCCCGCTTCCCACAGACGGCGCCAATTGATGAGGATTGATCTCGTCAATGCCCATTATTATGGACTTAGGTTTTGGAGAAGATGAGGATGCTGGAGACCGCGGAACGGTTAATAGACAAGAAACCAGGGGACACGAGAGTTACCCAGGTTCAGGACCCCGAAGGGAAAGCCCTACTCCTTCTTTTCTGATCTTGATTACGGCGGAACTGAAAGTTACAGGAGTGCACAGATGCAATCTGGCGTGGAGGTGTGTATGCGGTAGTATGCGAGTTCGTCCTCCTCGTCGTGCCCTCCTAGCCTTTATATAGATAGGCAGGTCCCGGACATAGATCGAGTCAGTTACAGGTTTTAGGGTTTGCCCTCCTTTGAATATTCTATCTTTTATAGTCTTGCTCTCCAAGGATTCGAAGGCGTCATGGACCCTGGCCACCGAAAGTCTTCATGTGCTGGCGCATATTCTCGTGGGCCTTCCTTGGGCTGGACCAGGTATGCTAAGGTCGTTTACCCATAGGGTATAACCATGTCAGTAGCCCCCGAGTGTTCAGTCGAATCATAGATTCGGCTGAGGACTCTTGAATCTTTCGGGTGCAGCTATCTCTGTTTGCTAGAGAATGATTTGAGTGTGTAGGGATTGTTGATGCCTGTGCCCGACTCTCCTGACAGATCAGGGTCAATTAACTGTCTTAGGACAAAACAACACGATCTTCTTCAGATTCGAGTCCCTCAACTCGAACCCGGGACATATGCTGGCGTAATTCGACTCAGTCCATTGAGGACTTACAGGAGTAGAATCCCAGTAAATTTTAAATGATGTACCCAACGCGTCAGTCGAAAAATCTTGCTTCTGTGCTCATCATAACCTTCTTCTTGGGGTCGCCCAACAAAGATCCCATGTCAAGAGCTCGCATTTGGCGTCATTGTCCAATATCCCAGGCGAGCGGATGGTCGCCAACGTCATCAATTGCCCGCCCCCGAAGCCGCGGTAGCAACAACTGGTTGCTATCAACGCCGCGATCTCCACCAAATATCCGCGTCCGCAATACAACGCGTTCGCCGCCAATGGTCAACCAGTCGACGCGAAGGCCACATCATAAACACCCAAGCATGGTGAGCCCGTCAACCATACGATCTCCACAACACCCTCTCCAACCGTGGCGACCTTAGCCGAGTCGGCCCGTCTTGCTTTGGACCAATGGTTAGAGGCTAAAAATACCCTATAAACTTTCGGGGGCCAAAGGACATCGAGAAATATGACCCCATGTTCGTCCCCAAAGTGTGGATCGACACATACCTCATGGCGATGGGGATCGCTGACCACTCGCTACCTCTCCCTGATGATGGAGGGTGTGACTCGCCAATGGATCAACACCCTCCCCGAGAACAACGTCGACTCGTGGGAAGAGATGTGTGAAGCCTTCATCAAACACTTCGAGTGCTCCTACTCACACGCCACTACGATCGAGGACCTGGAGCGATGCGTCTAGGGCCCTAGCGAGTTGACCCGCCACTGGGTCAAGTGCTGGTAGGATGTGTGGATAAATGCCGTGGGCATCCACCCAGACACGGCTATCCACTGCTTCAAGAATGTGTGTCGGTATGAACCCTTGGTCGCCAATATTAAGCGAGTTTAACAAACCCTCGACAACATCCCTGACATCCTCGAGATTCCCAAGCGCTACTCGGAGGAGGATCCAATCCAATAGTCTGATGATGATTCGGGCGAAAGGCATCACATGAGCGGCCAAATCGGCGGCCAGAATCACGAGCTCCGTTATAGCAACACTCTACAAACAACAAAGCGTCACAATGACGGCATGACATACTTCTTCGCTAACACTGGCTATGGCCCACACAACCCAAAGAAGTACCGTCGTGAGTGGAACAACCCACGCAGAAATACCATGGCCCGACCAAAATTCGACTCCGCCTCCCTACTCTTTTAGTGTAGTAAACATTTTACTTACATCTTCTATTCATCCTTATCATGACAACTTTCATGATCAAGATAATATAGCTTAAAAAGGCGAATCGCGAGTATAATGTTACTTTCCAAAACCTTTTTGGAGGATTAGGACGTCTAGCGTCTCCAACCATCGCAAATTCTCATCCAATATGAGAATATATATTTTGATAAATTATACTCTATCATATTGCGACCAAAACATTTTTTCGGATATCGTAATATCTTCCACACATGATGGTTTCTGAAATAATCCTTTCAGCTCCTAGATAACCTTGGTATTAAAATAATCTTTTGAATATCAAGAATCATGGAGGCAAACATGATACTTTAGATACTAACACTGGAATTGTTACTCTTGATTTAATACTAATTATTAAATGGAGTTTTCTAAAAGTTTGCAATAGGAGTTTTAAACTTTAGATTGACACTCAAAACAATACGATACCAGTTCATAAAGTAAATATCCAGAATTCTATAGTTGTATTATCTCAATTATAACTAAACATATGGTAGTGAATGCATGCCAATGACTACAACAAATCATGCAAATTCACTTTGATTTAATTCATGATAAATTGAGTTTGACTAATCCAAATTAGAAATGAACTCCCACTCAAAACCAACATCCCTCTAGTTGTTCTTCTGATTACATGAACCAAATCCACTACACCAA
The DNA here is from genome assembly GCA_910589765.1 of Avena atlantica. Lineage (NCBI taxonomy): Eukaryota > Viridiplantae > Streptophyta > Magnoliopsida > Poales > Poaceae > Avena > Avena atlantica. The sequence continues at coordinate 196,881,810 of OU342738.1, read as the reverse complement.
GACCGATCGTCACGTGAGTTGGTGTAGCTTCAAAGGCACGCATCAATATGGGCATCATATCAACCATATGACTCCTGATTTACCTTTCGGTTCGTGTTCCGAGGCTATGTCTGTACATGCTAGGCTCTCCAAGTAAAAACCTTAGTACTCGCGTGTGTAAAACTTTCTTACACCCGTTGTATGCGAACGTTGAGTCTATCACACCCGATCATCACGTGGTGTCTCGAAACGACGAACTTTTTCAATGGTTCATACTGCAGGAAGAACACATTTTTATCTTGATATTTAAATAAGGGACCATCTTATAATGCTACTAAAGCGCCAAACAAGAAAAATAAGATGCAAACAAACATCATATGCAAAAAGTGATATGATAGGGTTCTTGCACTTGATCACTATCTTGTGCATCGTGGTACGATCTTTATCATTCCTATGTGTGTAAGGCCAAGGTCTATGGAACTTACACTTTGGCATATTATAATTTCCAATAGTATCAATACATACTACAAATTATAATTCTAACATATAATAGTACTTGTCCGGCAAAACCAAAAAACTAGACGCCTCTAATTTATCTTTTGCATGTTTTTATGTGGTTAAGGGCTTTCGAAGAAAGAACCGTTCTTACCTACGAAAATGGAACCACAATGATGATAATCAAATTATTGGAAACTCATTGTAAATCAGATATTGACTATAGTAGGAGATACAGACACCCGCAAGCCACTTATGCAAAACTAGTTGCATGTCAAGCGTGGAACATGTCTCATGTGCGATGACATGTAAAGTTTGTCCGGGCTGCTTCATCCCACTATGTCACCAATATCCAAAATACACATAAGAAGCAATAACATGACCATCATCTCCCACATACGCATATTTGTACTACCCGTTCAAAGCATCTACGCATATACCCGGCTCTGATACCATTGTTGGGTTCGCAGCATAGAAAATAAAAAATTTCCTACAATGGGAACTATATATGCCATGATCCATCTATCTAGATACAATCAACGGGTGGATATACATCCAGAATACATACCCTTGAAGACCCACAAAGCTTTACGAGTATGGACTCGTTGGTGATGTAGTTAATCTCTTGCCGATCTCAAGATCGTGTAGAAATCTGACAACCCCGTAACTTAGCGGAGCATCCGTGATCGCACACACGTACAGAAACCCCAACAACCTCCACGCCCTCACTCCAGCAAAGTAGCAGAAGCAGCAAATCCTTGCTCTAGAAAAAGCCACCAGAAATTCTAGAGGGGAGAGAGATCCTTCGCGAGGAGGTATGAGCAAGATGTGAGAGGAGGGGGCAGCCAAGGGAAATGGCATGGAAGCCATGGTGGGTTCCCCCACCTCTTGCTCATTCATGTGGGTGGAGCTCCCACTCACACAAATGCCCCTCCATTTTCTCCACTCAAAATCCATTAAATTTCCACCAAATTTAATGTAATATCCCATTTAATAAAACTCCTTTTATTTATTTATTTAGAATTTTGTTAATTACATTAATTAACAAACATTGACATAAAACCCCTTGCAACATTTCAATTTCACATGTAGAACCAGTTTCAGCAATTTCACTTGAAACAATTACAGTTTTCATTGAAATAATTACAGCGCTTTCATATTATTTCGCTGGCATATTATTTGCTCCAAATGGTGGGGGTATCCCTAAAGTGTGTCACCCTATGATTCGCTAATAATGTAGACATGATCGAGACCCCTCTCCGATTAATAATCAGTAGCGGGACCTAGAGATCCGTTCTGACTCCCACACATTCAACGATGACTTATTGTGATCTTGTGAACCTTTTACATTTGCAACTAAATCCTTTTGTATCGCGGTATTTTACATGTCTGAGATTTGATCATCGGTATCTCCATACCTAGTTTGATCTTGTTACCAACATGTACTCTTTTCTCGTTCTCGTGATATAATATTCTAGTGATCTCCATCACTTGCTTGCAAGCTATATCAATGTGATATCACCGAGAGGGTCCAGAGTATATCTGTCCATCAGCGGGATGGACAAATCCCACTCTTAATCCATGAGCCTCTACATAACACTATCGGAGTATATGAACCCACCTTTATAGTCACCCTGTTACGGTGTGACGTTTGATGTTATGAAGCTACTCTACCGGTGTTAGTGATTGACATGATCTCATGGTCTAAGGACTAAAGTTACTTGTAATGATGTTATAGCAATTTAAACATAGTGACTTTGATCATATGAATGTTCATCACATCATTCCACTAATGTTGTGACCTCATTATTAACAACATCCAATGTCTAGATCAGGAAACCTTGATCATCATGTTAATCAACGAGCTAGTTTATATGAGAGGCATAACTAGCAACTCTTATTTGTTTATTAAACACACATGTATTAATGTTTCGATTAATACAATTATACCATGCAAAATAAACATTTATCATAAACAAGGAATACAATAATAACCACCTTATTATTGCCTCTCAGGCATATTCCCTTCACTCAAACCGTGCTGATCGGGAATGACCCGCATGCTTATGTTCATGTTGTTGGTACGGTCGATATAAAGTTCACTTCGGAAAGACCGTACACCTGAAGAACGTGCATCATGTTCCCTCAATAAATAAAGATCTTGTTAACTGTGTCGAGATGGCTACAAGATTGTATTCGAGTCCAATAAATTTGTAATTTCTAAGTATGGAATCTTTGTTGGTAAAGGTTATGAGTGCGGAGGCGTTTCCTGCTTATCTATGTCAGACGTTTGTAATAAAGTTTTTAATCATATTTACATGAATTTTGAATCAAATGTCTGGCATTCTCGTCTTTGCCATATTAATTTTTGTTGTATGACCCGACTAGCCAAAATGAATTTAATCAATGATTTCACTACTGTTAAGGGATCTAAGTGCCAAGTTTGTGTGTAAGCAAAACAACTTCACAAGTCACATACGACTACAAAACTGAGAAATTTAACACCACTAGAACTCATACATTTTAATCTTTGTGAGATGAATGATGTGTTGACAAAAGGTGGAAAGAAATATTTCATGATGATCGATGACTCTATGATATACTATCATGTATATCTTTTTAAATCAAAAGATGAGGCATTGAGTTTCTTCAAAATCTATAAAGCTGAAGCAGAAAACCAACTTGATCGAAATATTAAGAGGCTTAGGTTTGATCATGGTGAAGAGTATTTTTCCAACGAGTTTGATTCCTTTTGTGCGGAACATAGAATAATTTATGAGAGGATGCCTCCCTACTCACCCCCAGTCAAATGGAGTAGCCGAAAGTAAGAACTATACTCTAATAGATTTGGTTAACGCCATGTTAGACAAATCGGGTCTCTCCAAGGAATGGTGGGGGAGGCACCATTGACTGCGTGTCATGTCCTAAACCGACTTCCCACAAAGAACAAAGAAATTACTCCATTTGAAAAATGAGAGAATAAAAGGTTAAAACTCTCTTACTTACGTACTTGTGACAGTTTGGCAAAAATTAATGTACCAATCCCCAAGAAGCACAAGCTTAGAGGAAAAACCATTGATTGTGTTCTTTGGGCTATACTTTCCATAGAATTGGTTATAGATTCTTGACAGTAAAATCTGAAGTACCTGACATACATGTTGGTACAATCATGGAGTTGACTGATGCGACTTTCTTTGAGGATATCTTTCATATGAAAGATAAACCAAACTCATCAAATCTGGAGATACCTAGTTCATCTAATCGGGAATTTGCTACAATTTATGAACCTACCATTCCAATTGAACACTCTGAAAGTCTGAAGGAGGATGATAATGAAATTCCTAAAAGGAGCAAGAGACAAAAAACTACAATGTCCTTTGGTGATGATTTTGTTGTGTACCTTGTGGATGACACTCCCAGTTCCATTTCAGAAGCCTATGCATCTCTTGATGCTGACTTTTGGAAGTAAGCCATCCATAGTGAGATGGACTCTATCTTAGCTAATGGAACATAGGAGATCAATGATCGCCCTTATGGGTGCAAACCTGTAGGATGCAAGTGGGTATTTAAGAAAAAGCTTAGGCCTGATGGTACTATTGAGAAGTACAAGGCATGAATTTTGGCCAAGGGTTATACTCAAAAGAAGGTGAAGGCTACTTGACACTTACTCACCTATTGCTAGATTGACCACCATTCTAGTAATACTTTCATTGGCTACCTCTCATGATCTTCTCGTTCATCAAATGGATGTTAAGACTGTAGGGTTCGCAGCATAGAAAACAAAAATTTTCCTACGATGTGAACTATATACCAAGATCCATCTACTAGATACAAACAACGGGCGGATGTATATCCGTAGAGAACATACCCTTGAAGATCGACAAAGCTTAACGAGTTCAACTCGTGGTTGATGTAGACGATCTCTTGCCGATCTCAAGATCGAGAGGAAGTCCTAGCGCCGCAAATCAGCAGCGCATCCGTGCTCGCACACACGTTCGAGGCACCGAGCAACCTCCGCCTCCTCGCTCCAGCGATGCAGCGGAAGCACAACTCTTTCTTGCCGAATAGCCACCGGGAACATGAATCTCGCTAGTCCGAGACCATGGGGAATAAATTCTAGAGGGGGAGAGAGATCCTTCACGAGGAGGTGTGAGAGACAAGTGAGGAGGGGGGCTCCTTTTATAGGAGGAGGGGGGGCACCCAAGGGGGTGGCCGCCGGCCATGGGGGCTGCCCCCTCCCCTCCTTCATTCATGTGGGTGGACACTCCACTCACAAAATGCCCTTTAAATTTCCTCCACTCAAAAGTCCACTCAAATTCCCATTAAATTTCCACCAAATTTAATGCAAACTCTCATTAAATAAAACTCTTTTATTTTATTCAGAATTTTGTCAATTACTTTAATGACAAACATTCACAAATAACCCCTTGCTAGAATTCTATTTCACATGCATAACCACTTTATGCAATTTCACCCGAAAACCTGTTTCGGTATCTAGTGAAATAAATTCCTGCGCTTGTTCATTCTTTCGGCATGAAACATTTGCTCCAATTGGATGTCGGTGTCTCTTAAGTGTGTCACCCTACGGTTCGTGAATAATGCGGACATGATCGAGACCCCTCTCGGATCAATAATCAGAAGCGGGATCTGGAGACCCATACTGACTCCCACACATTCAACGATGACTTTCTTGTGATCGTCGGAACCTTTTACGCTAGTATCTTAATCCCTTTGTTTCACGATATATTACATGTCCGAGATTCGATCATCGGTATCTCCATACCTAGTTTGATCTCGTTACCAACATGCACTCTTTTCTCGTTCCTGTGATATAACATTCTAGTGATCAAATCACTTGCTTGCAAGCTAATCAATGTGATATCACCGAGAGGGCCCAGAGTATATCTATCCGTCATCGGGATGAACAAATTCCACTCTCGATCCATGAGCCTCAACATAACACTTTATTAGTTCTGAATCCATCTTTATAATCACCCTGTTACGGTGTGACGTTTGATGTTATCAAGAAACTCTTCCGGTGTTAGTGATTGACATGATCTCATGGTCTAAGGATTAGGATCACTTCGTAAGTTGTTATAGCAATATAAACTCAATGACTTTGATCGTAATGCTATACTTCGGATGAATGTTCATCACACCATTACACTAATGTTGTGATCCCGTTATTAACAACATCCAATGTCCATGATCAGGAAACCTTGATCATCTTGTTAATCAACGAGCTAGTTTATGAGAGAGGCATAACTAGGAACTTTCTGTTTGTTTATTAAACACACATGTATTAACGTTTCCGTATTAATACAATTATAGCATGCAAAATAAACATCTATCATATACTTGGAATACACATAATAAACACTTTATTATTGCCTCTCAGGGCATATTCCCTTCAGTCTCCCACTTGCACTAGAGACAATAATCTAGTTACATAGTGATAAATCTAACACCCATTGAGTTCTGGTGTTGATCATGTTTTGCTCTAGGGAGAGTTTTAGTCAACGGATCTGCTACATTGAGATCCGTATGTACTTTACAAATCTTTATATCTCCATCCTTGACATGCTCGCGGATGGAGTGAAACCGGCGCTTAATATGCTTGGAATGCTTGTGAGACCTTGGCTCTTTGGCATTGGCAATGGCACCATTGTTGTCACAATAGATCACCATTGGGTCCAATGCGTTTGCCACCACTCCTAGTTCGGATATGAACTCCTTCATCCAAACTGCTTCCTGAGCCGCTTCTGAAGCAGCAACATATTCGGCCTCTGTTGCTGATCCCGCTACCACAGGTTGTTTGGAGCTCCTCCAACTAACCGCTCCGCCATTCATGAGAAATACGTATCCGGATTGAGACTTAGAGTCATCCGGATCGGTGTCAAAGCTAGCGTCGACATAACACTTAGCGACGAGCTCTTCTTCACCTCCGTATACAAGAAACATATCCTTAGTTCTTCGTAAGTACTTAAGGATATTCTTGACCGCTATCCAGTGTTCCGAACCTGGATCCGATTGGTACCTACTAGTCAAACTAATAGCATGTGCCACATCCGGTCTTGTACATAGCATGGCGTACATTATAGAGCCTATGGCTGAAGCATAGGGGACTTTGTCCATTATCTCTCTTTCTTCCGCCGAAGCCGGACTTTGAGTCTTACTCAATGTCTTGCCTTGCAACATAGGTAAGAACCCCTTCTTACTTCCGTCCATTTTAAACTTCTTTAAAATCTTATCAAGGTATGTACTTTGCGATAGCCCTATTAGGCGCCTAGATCTATCTCTATAGATCTTTATGCCTAATATGTATGACGCTTCACCTAGGTCCTTCATTGAAAATTTGCTGTTTAGATAACTTTTAACACTGTTTAAAAGATCTATATCATTTCCGATCAATAATATGTCATCCACATATAATATCAGAAATGCCACATTGCTCCCACTCACTTTCTTGTAAATACAAGCTTCTCCATAAGTTTGGACAAATCCAAACTCTTTGATCACCTCATCAAAGCGGAGATTCCAACTTCGTGATGCTTGCTTCAATCCATAGATGGATCGCTGAAGCTTGCACACCTTGTTAGCATCCTTAGGATCGACAAAACCCTTTGGTTGTATCATATACAACTCTTCTTCAATATTCCCATTGAGAAACGCGGTTTTGACATCCATCTGCCATATCTCATAATCGAAATATGCAGCAATTGCTAACATAATCCTAACTGACTTTAGCATCGCTACGGGAGAGAAAGTCTCATCATAGTCAACTCCTTGAATTTGTCGAAACCCCTTTGCGACAAGTCGAGCTTTATAGACGGTCACATTACCATCAGCATCAGTTTTCTTTTTGAAAATCCATTTGTTCTCCACGGCCTTTCGGCCGTGAGGTAGTTCCACCAAGTTCCAAACTTGATTTTCATACATGGATTCCATCTCGGATTTCATGGCTTCTAACCATTTGTTGGAATCCGGGCTCATCATCGCTTCTTCATACGTCACAGGGTCATCATTTTCATCAACCATGAAATTCATGACAGGATTTCCGTACAGCTCGGGAGCTGCACGCGTCCTGTTTGACCTGCGAGGTTCGTTAGTACTCTCTTTCGGAGTTTCATGATCATTATCATTAGTTCCCTCTTCAACAGGTGGAGCCAACTCCGGAACAACTTCCGGCGCTGCGCTACTCGCCATACTTTGAAGAGAAGGTTCCACAACCTCTTCGAGTTCTACCTTCCGACTACTCACACCTTTCGCGAGAAACTCTTTCTCTAGAAAGGATCCATTCTTGGCAACAAAAACCTTGCCCTCGGATCTGTGATAGAAGGAATACCCAATAGTTTCTTTAGGGTATCCTATGAAGACGCATTTTTCCGCTTTGGGTTCGAGTTTATCCGGTTGAAGTTTCTTCACATAAACATCGCATCCCCAAACTTTAAGAAATGACAGCTTAGGTTTGTTTCCAAACCACAATTCATACGGTGTCTTTTCAACGGATTTAGATGGTGCCCGATTTAAAGTGAATGCAGCAGTTTCTAGTGCATATCCCCAAAATGACAACGGCAAGTCCGTCAGAGACATCATAGATCGAACCATATCTAATAAAGTACGATTACGACGTTCCGACACACCATTTCGCTGTGGTGTTCTGGCAGGTGTGAGTTGTGAAACAATTCCACACTCTTTCATGTGAGTGCTAAACTCATAACTTAGATACTCACCTCCACGGTCAGACCGTAGAAATTTGATCTTTCTATTACGATGATTTTCCACTTCATTCTGAAATTCCTTGAACTTTTCAAAGGTTTCAGACTTGTGTTTCATCAAGTAGATATAACCATATCTACTCAAATCATCCGTGAAAGTAACAAAATAACGATATCCACCTCGCGCCGACACACTCATTGGACCACATACATCAGAATGTATGATTTCCAATAAATCTGTCGCCCGTTCCATTGAACCGGAAAACGGCGTTCTAGTCATCTTGCCCATAAGGCATGGCTCACATGTATCAAATGATTCATAATCAAGTGATTCCAAAAGTCCATCCGAATGGAGCTTCTTCATGCGTTTAACGCCAATATGACCTAGACGGCAGTGCCACATATATGCGGATATATCATCATTAAGTTTAATCCTTTTAGCATCAACATTATGAATATGTGTAACATTATCATCGAGATCTAATAGAAATAAACCATTCATCATCGGTGCATGACCATAAAAGATTTCATTCATATAAATGGAACAACCATTGTTCTCGGATTTAAATGAATAACCACTTCGCATCAAACACGATCCAGATACAATGTTCATGCTCAGTGCAGGCACCAGATAACATTTATTCAAGTTTATAACTAATGCCGATGGTAAGTGGAGAGGCAGCGTTCCGACGGCGATCACATCAACACTTGATCCATTGCCGACACGCATCTTGACCTCACCCCTTGCTAGCGGTCGCTTGTTCCGCAACCCCTGATTCGAGTTACAAATATTAGCAACTGAACCGGTATCAAATACCCAGGTGCTACTGCGAGCACTAGTCAAGTACACATCAATAACATGTATATCATATATACCTTTGTTTGCCTTGCCGGCCTTCTTGTCTGCCAGATACTTGGGGCAGTTGCGCTTCCAATGGCCAGTCCCCTTACAATAGTAGCACTCGGAATCAGACTTAGGTCCAACTCGGGGTTTCTTTTCAGGCGCGGCAACTGGCTTGCCGCCCTTACTTCCCTTCCGTTTTCCCTTGTTGTCTTTCTTGAAACCAGTGTTCCTATTGATCATCAACACTTGATGTTCCTTTTTGATCTCCACTTCTGCAGTTTTAAGCATTGACAGAAGCTCGGGGAGAGACTTCTTCATGCCTTGCATATTATAGTTCATCATAAAGCTCTTATAGCTAGGTGGCAGAGACTGCAGAACACGATGGATTCCTAAGTCAATGGGAATCGATATTCCCAAGGACACAAGCTTATCGGCGTAACCCGACATTTTGAGTACATGCTCACTAACGGAGCTGTGCTCTTCCATCATGCAGCTAAAGAACTTTTCTGAAGCGTTGTAGCTCTCTACAGCAGCATGTGTGTCGAAAATCATTTTCAACTCACCCATTGTATCAAATGCATTGCCGTTTTCGAAACTCTTTCGAAGTTCTGGCTCTAGCACATACAATATGCCACAATGAACTAAGTTGTGGTCCTCCTGACGAGTCTGATAGACATTCTTCTCCTCGTCAGGGGCATCATCAAAAGGTGGGGGGCCTAACGGCGCTTCTAGCACATATTGCTTTTGTGCAGCAGAGAGGAGAATCCTCAAATTCATGGCCCATTCGGTAAAGTTGCTACCGTTCGTTGCTATTTTCTCTTTCTCCATGAACACATTGAAATTAAAAGCAGGTGGTGCCATCTACAACAGAATTTGTAAAGTTTAGACTAAGTGTATGATAGATTGAGTTCAACTAATCTTTATTACGAATGAACTCCCACTCAAAAATGACATCCCTCGTGCCTTTTTGGTGATTACATGAACCAAATCCACTACACCAAGTCCGATCATCACGTGAGTCGGTATAGCTTCAAAGGCGAGCATCAAATGGGCATCATATCAACTATATGACTCATGCTTAACCTTTCGGTCCGTGTTCCGAGGCCATGTCTGTACATGCTAGGCTCGCCAAGTTAGAACCTTAGTATTCGCATGTGTAACTGTTTTACACCCGAAATATGGTCGTGGATCCAAGAACACCCGATCATCACGTGATGTCTTGGAGCGACGAAAACATAATCGGTGCATACTAAAGGAAGAACACATTCTTATCTTGATATTTAAATGAGGGATCATCTTATTATGCTAACAAAGCGCTAAACAAGCAATATAAGATGCTATCAAACATCATATGTTTATTAGTGAAATTATATGGTTCCCGCAGATGATCTCTATCATGTGCATCTTGGTATGATCACTATCATACCTATATGTGTAAATCCAAGGTCTATGGATTTTACACGCTATGTGTGTTGTAAGAGTATCATCTCATACTTCTACTTACAACACTACCATATCATAACACTAGCCCAGCAACAATCTAAACTAGACGCCTCTAATTTATCCATTCCAAGTTTTACGTGGCTTAGGGCTTTCGAGATAGAACCGTTCTTACCTACGAACATGAACCACAACGAGGATAATCAAATTGTTGACAACTCGCTTGCAAAATAGATATTGACTATAGTAGGAGAGACAGACACCCGCTAGCCACTTATGCAAACTAGTTGCATGTCAAGCGTGGAACAGGTCTCATGTGCGAGGACATGTAAAGTTTGTCCGGGCCGCTTCATCCCACTATGCCACCAATATCCAAAATTACAACAAAGGAGCAACAACATGATCATCATCGCCCACATACTCATATGTGTACTACCCGTGTAAAGTATCTACGCATAGATCCGGCTCTGATACCACTGTAGGGTTCGCAGCATAGAAAACAAAAATTTTCCTACGATGTGAACTATATACCAAGATCCATCTACTAGATACAAACAACGGGCGGATGTATATCCGTAGAGAACATACCCTTGAAGATCGACAAAGCTTAACGAGTTCAACTCGTGGTTGATGTAGACGATCTCTTGCCGATCTCAAGATCGAGAGGAAGTCCTAGCGCCGCAAATCAGCAGCGCATCCGTGCTCGCACACACGTTCGAGGCACCGAGCAACCTCCGCCTCCTCGCTCCAGCGATGCAGCGGAAGCACAACTCTTTCTTGCCGAATAGCCACCGGGAACATGTATCTCGCTAGTCCGAGACCATGGGGAATAAATTCTAGAGGGGGAGAGAGATCCTTCACGAGGAGGTGTGAGAGACAAGTGAGGAGGGGGGCTCCTTTTATAGGAGTAGGGGGGGCACCCAAGGGGGTGGCCGCCGGCCATGGGGGCTACCCCCTCCCCTCCTTCATTCATGTGGGTGGACACTCCACTCACAAAATGCCCTTTAAATTTCCTCCACTCAAAAGTCCACTCAAATTCCCATTAAATTTCCACCAAATTTAATGCAAACTCTCATTAAATAAAACTCTTTTATTTTATTCAGAATTTTGTCAATTACTTTAATGACAAACATTCACAAATAACCCCTTGCTAGAATTCTATTTCACATGCATAACCACTTTATGCAATTTCACCCGAAAACCTGTTTCGGTATCTAGTGAAATAAATTCCTGCGCTTGTTCATTCTTTCGGCATGAAACATTTGCTCCAATTGGATGTCGGTGTCTCTTAAGTGTGTCACCCTACGGTTCGTGAATAATGCGGACATGATCGAGACCCCTCTCGGATCAATAATCAGAAGCGGGATCTAGAGACCCATACTGACTCCCACACATTCAACGATGACTTTCTTGTGATCGTCGGAACCTTTTACGCTAGTATCTTAATCCCTTTGTTTCACGATATATTACATGTCCGAGATTCGATCATCGGTATCTCCATACCTAGTTTGATCTCGTTACCGACATGCACTCTTTTCTCGTTCCTGTGATATAACATTCTAGTGATCAAATCACTTGCTTGCAAGCTAATCAATGTGATATCACCGAGAGGGCCCAGAGTATATCTATCCATCATCGGGATGAACAAATTCCACTCTCGATCCATGAGCCTCAACATAACACTTTATTAGTTCTGAATCCATCTTTATAATCACCCTGTTACGGTGTGACGTTTGATGTTATCAAGAAACTCTTCCGGTGTTAGTGATTGACATGATCTCATGGTCTAAGGATTAGGATCACTTCGTAAGTTGTTATAGCAATATAAACTCAATGACTTTGATCGTAATGCTATACTTCGGATGAATGTTCATCACACCATTACACTAATGTTGTGATCCCGTTATTAACAACATCCAATGTCCATGATCAGGAAACCTTGATCATCTTGTTAATCAACGAGCTAGTTTATGAGAGAGGCATAACTAGGAACTTTCTGTTTGTTTATTAAACACACATGTATTAACGTTTCCGTATTAATACAATTATAGCATGCAAAATAAACATCTATCATATACTTGGAATACACATAATAAACACTTTATTATTGCCTCTCAGGGCATATTCCCTTCAAAGACAGCTTTCCTAAATGGAGAGTTGGATGAGGAAATTTACATGGATCGTCCAGATGGATTTGTTGTAAGTGGTCAAGAAGGAAAGGTGTGCAAGTTGTTGAATTCTTTATATGGCCTAAAATAAGCCCCTAAGCAGTGGCATGAGAAGTTTGTAAGACCTTTAACCCCTACAAGCTTTGTTGTAAATGAAGCTGACAAATGTGTGTACCATCGCCATGGTGGGGTATACTTCGTGAACGTATCTATAATTTTTTATGTTCCATGCTTGTTTAGTATCCACTTTTCTATGCTTTCTCTACACTTTGAGGTATTTTTATACATTTTTTGGGACTAACCTATTAACAAGTTGACACAATGCCAGTTGCCTATTTTCTGTTGTTTTTGGTTTCAGAAAAGCTAGTAAGGAAATATTCTCGGAATTAGACGGGACAAAAGCCAAAGTCAATATTTCACCGAGGAGAACACAAACACCAAAGGGCGACGGGAGGGGATCCACGGGGTGGCCGCACCCCACGTGTGGGCCCACCCCGGGCCACGCCTGGGCAGGGTGTGGGCCCCCCTGGACGCCTCCTTCCTCGCCCCTTCGCATATAAGAATCCCCCGATGCCAAAACCGTAAGTACTTGATCAGTTCTCCACGAAACAGTCTGTAGCCGCCACCACCATCGACCCTATATCGGGGGATCTGAAGCACTTCTTGGCACCCTGCCGGAGGGGAGAGATCATGCCGGAGGCCTTCTTCATCACCATGCCAGCCTCCGGTGTGATTCGTGAGTAGTTCCACCTTGGACTATGGTCCATACAGTATCTAGATGGTTGTTTCCCCTCCTTTGTGCGACCATGTTTAGATGTTGTGAGCTCCGTTCATGATCAAGATCATCTATTTGTAATCATGCATGTTGTGTTTGCGGGGATCCGATGGATATTGAGATTAATATGCCATATTTATTAATGGTTCTATCTTATTGATTCTATCATGCCTGTGTTGTCTCAGATCTTGCATGCTCTCAATTTCTAGTATCTATCTTGGCCAAGTAGATGCTAGTGACTCTAAGAGGGAGTATTTATGCTCGATAGTGGGTTCATGCCTATATTAAATCTAGGGAAGTGACCGAAATCTCTAAGGTTGTAGATGTGTTGTTGCTACTAGGGATAAAACAACAATTGTTTGTTCATGGAACAATTGTATTGTTTACTTTACACACATTGCTTAATGCAGTTATCCGTTTCTTGTAACTTAATACTGGAGGGGGTTCGGATGATAACTTGAAGGTGTATTACTAGTCATAGATGCAGTTGGATGGCGGTATATGTATATTGTTGCAATGCCCAATCAAATATCATAGGATCATGAATGTGTAGTATTTGCATTATTATGCCTTGCTCTGTCCTGTCAATTGCCCCGATGTAATTTGTTTACCCAACATGTTATGTTGTTTATCTTAAGGAGAACACCTCTAGTGAACTATGGACCCCTGTCCAATCTGTACCATTGATACATTTTCCACTGTTACTGTTTACTTTATGCAAGCTACCATTACCTTCCACACCATACGTTTAATGCTTTGTTTTCAGCAAACCGGTGAGATTGACAACCTCACTGTAAGTTGGGGAAAGTCTTGAGTTTGTGTTGTGCAGGTTTCCAAGTTATTAGCAACACCTTTGAGTCGTTTCCTTCCTCCTACTGGTTCGAGAACCTTGGTTTCATACTAAGGGATTACTTACTGTTGTGCTCATCATACCTTCCTCTTGGGATCTCCCAACGAAGCTCTATATCTGATCCATCAAGATATTTTTTGGCGCCGTTGCCGGGGAGTTAAGGACGGCTTCCCAAGGGGAGTCATGCACAACCTTTCTCTTTACTTTGTTTTTGGTTTTCTTAGTTTCTTTTGCTTTGTTTTGCTTGCTTCTTTTTATCAAAAAATCCAAAAAAATAGTTTTGTTTGGTTTGCTTCCTCTTATCAAAAACACAAAAAAATAGTTCTTCCTATAGTTGTCACCTTGCTCTTTCTCACCATGTTGATCCCCAAGTTCACCCTGAAAGACCTTTCAATAGGTAGTGGCTCAATAATTGGGAAAGAAAATATTGAAGAATTCTTTAATCATATTATAAAACATGATGATATTGAGGATAGATCCTTAGCAGAACTTGCTCCTAATTATGAAATTGCTGCAACTTCTTTAGTTCACATGTTGGAGGATAGGTTTTTTAACCTTAACCCCATGATGCAAATAATGTTTCTTAAACTTAAAGAACTGGAGTATACTGAAAAGAGAGACTTTATTCTTGAAATTCTGCTAAAGGAGTTCAATGATGTTGCTAAAGAAGCCAAAAAGGTCTTTGATCATTTTAATATGCTAGGATCATGTGTAGATGTTATGGGTACCTTAGAAAAGTTGGATAAAACCAAACCTAATGGAGAGGAAATTCGAATACCCATACCTTTTAAACTTGTAGGAATGCATGAAGCCCTAGAAAAGAATTTTGATTGGATTATTTCGAAAAACCCGTTTGATAAAAGTAGTGAAACCAGGAGTGCTGAGAGAGGATACTCTACAACTCATTTGGATGAGATACCTTTCCTAGTTGAAGAAATTTCGAGCATTGATCTTAATGCTTCTTCATTTGAAATACTTGATTCTTGCTTCTTGTGCCTAACTTAAAGGCGTTAAAGAAAAGTACTTCTTGGGAGATAACCCAATAGTTTTCTTGAGTCTTGAAAGTTATTAATTCTGTAATAACCTATCCTTATCCTTTTTATTTGATTTTTGTGCCAAGAATAACCTCTAATGAGAGAGAAGTAAGATTTGGGAAAGTTGCTGTCCCGAAACAGATTTTTGTGCTTCACTGTAAAAATTCTTGAAACATCTATGTAATTCGTATTGAGCTGTAATTTTCTAAGTACATCCCCCAGGTTGTTATCTAACTTTTGTTAGTTCAACACTTTTTGATTTGAGCAACATAAGGTCTTCGAAAAAATCAGTTTTCACCTGCTGGTCTGTTTTGGCAGATTTCTGCCATTATTTGCATTTGCCTCTCTTTATCGATTTCTTTTTGGGTTCTCTTGGGAAAATTGAACTTTTTGAGGGAATTGCTACAGTAGCTTGTGTCTTTAATGAAAGTTTTGCTGTCTTGAAACTAAACCCAAAGGTTTATTATCTTTTGAATACACTAATGTTGCTAATGAAGATTATGTGAAGTTTTGTATAAAGGGAAAATTTTCAGGTGTAAGGGAAGAATGATGTAATTAGATGAATAATGGAAAAAAGCTCAATCTTGGGGATGCCACGCCATGTCACCGCAAGAAATATTCAAGAGGTACAAGATTCAAATCTTGGGGATGCCCAAGGCATCCCCTTCTTCATCAATAAAAATCTCAGGTCTTTCTAGACACTTCGTTTTTATTGTTTCATGCACTGTTGTGTTGTTCTTGGAGCGTCTTAGTTTTTTCTTTTTGTTTTATTTTGCTTAGTTTTCTTGAATAAATTAGTTGGACCCCCGCTTTCGCTGTGTTATTTCAAATAAGTTGATTGCTCTTGGAAAGGAGTAGAAAGTTCTTGCTTTAGTGGTACAAAAAGGAGCTTGCTTTGACTGTGACTTAGAATTTATCATGTCATGCTAGATGTTTTTTTACCTTATGCTTAGTGATCATTGTTGTAGCATGACTTGTTCCAAACAATTGAGATTGCTTAATATGCCTTGAAAGAATCATGCATTGTTTTAGCATACAAAAGCATAGTATTTTGGTATTCTCCTTCGATGCTTTGTTTGGGTTGACTTGGCACATGCTCACACCATGTTATGACTATGAACCAGTCACCTTATTATCTATGATCATTTAGTTTTTGACTCGTGGTACCACTTTATGCTTTGATTAGTAATGTGTTGTCGCTCTTCATGATTATGGCCATTATTGCTCTCTTAGTTGGTCGCTCCCAGTATTTTGCTAGCCTCCACTTGTATTGAGTAAGCTCTACTCATGCATCCAACTCCCAAGAAACCAAGTTATTCCAAAGTGTCCACTATAAATTCCTATGCATGGTGTTTTACACCACTCCAAGTATATTCTTGTTTTATCTATCTTCCAAATAAAACTTGTTATGTGAAAGTTAGTGATTAAAGATCTCACAAACTTGATGACACACTTTATTTTTCTCGCCCCTAATAAACTTGAACCATTGTGTCATCTATGTTATATATGCTTGCACTTATAAGTTGGGAATTAGCAGAACCATGCTGTCATGGGGAACGCTTTCAACATTGCACATGTACATTGTACCAAGTTGATATCATGCTCTTTTGTTTATGGATGTCGTCGGTGTGAAATTAAAGGGGAGCTTGTAACTCCATGGAGTTATGTATATGTGTTAGAGAAATACCTGGGCCGCTAGCCTAAGCCATGCCTAATCATGGTGGAATCTTGCAGCATCACCATTGTGAGCAATCTATGAAGCATTCTCCTTATAAAAAAGAGAGATATGGAAAAAAAGAGATTGAGAAAAAGAAAAAAAGATGAGAAAAGAGGAAAGAGAGAAAAAAGTACCATTTTCCCATGGTAAATAAGAAGATTGCTGAGATGCTCATTGTCTGCTTGCCTTGTCATTTTGATATGGGATAGCTCCTTGTCATGGGGCAATGGGTACCCTGTTGGCGGTTCTCTATGATACACATATACTTACTATGAAAAGAATTTACCGGTAACTAAAGTTGAGTAGCATGAGGAGCGACCCTCGTACTCAAGGGACATGAGATTGCCAACTTATAATTTGTGAAGCATATACTCCATACTTTGTTCACTTTAACCTTAATCACTTCAAGATGATTATGATAGGGGCATTGAGAGCTGAAAGCTAACGAGTACCATAATTTTTGGAAGCTCTTTATGAGACTTGAAATCCCTGCTTCCATTTGAAGGGCCTTTCTTCCACTTTATATTGAGTCTCCACCTTCTATCCTTAGGCACCAATTAAGAGAGCATAGTTGCCATTCTTAGATCTATGTGCATTGTCCCAAAACTTATTGATTGATTCATATTGTTGATATTGCTTGCTCTTGAACTATTTGTATCTAGTCACCCTTATGAACTTTGAAGGTGTCCTATGCATTTATGCTACTCCATGAGAGACAAGCTGAATACCATTATGCTATGTTTTTTGTATGTGAAACAAACAAACGTCTCTCAATGCATTGTTATTCATGAATCTTTGTTTATATCCTTTCATGTTGCAACATAGTTGCTATGTCTTATTGTTAGAACTTCATATTTCATGCTCATGTTTAGAGTACTTTGATCCCAGCTTTCAATGCTTGCATATGGTTTGATCTTGATTGTGATGGTGCATGTCACCTCAAAAATTATTCTTTTTATAACTTACCTACTCGAGGACGAGCATGAGTTAAGCTTGGGGATGATTGATACGTCGTAAACGTATCTATAATTTTTAATGTTCCATGCTTGTTTAGTATCCACTTTGCTATGCTTTGTCTACAATTTGAGGTATTTTTATACATTCTCTGGGACTAACCTATTAACTAGTTGCCACAGTGCTATTTGCCTGTTTTCTGTTGTTTTTGGTTTCAGAAAAGCTAGTAAGGAAATATTCTCTAAATTGGACGGGACAAAAGCCAAAGTCAATATTTCACCGAGGAGAACACACAGGCCGAAGGGCGACCGGAGGGGAGACACGGGGTGTCCGCACCCCCCTCCCTGATGCGCGGGCCCACCCTGGGTCGCACCTGGGAAGGGTGTGGGCCCCCCTGGCCGCCACCTGCCTCGCCCCTTCGCCAATAAGAATTCCCCGATGCCAAAACCCTAAGTACCCGATCAGATCTCGACGAAACAGTCTGTAGCCGCCTCCACCACCGTCCCTAGATCGGGGGGATATGAAGCTCTTCCTGGAACCCTGCCGGAGGGGAGAGATCATCTCGGAGGCCTTCTTAATCACCATGCCAGCCTCCGGTGTGATGCGTGAGTAGTTCCACCTTGGACTATGGGTCCATACAATAGCTAGATGGTTGTTTGTCCTCCTTTGTGCTACCATGATTATATCTTGTGAGCTCCGTTCATGATCAAGATCATCTATTTGTAATCATGCATGTTATGTTTGCGGGGATCTGATGGATATTGAGATTACTATGTCAGATTGACTAATGGTTCTGTCTTATTGATTCTATCATGTCTGTGTTGTTTGAGATCTTGCATGCTCTCCGTTTCTAATAGCTATCTTGGACAAGTAGATGCTAGTGACTCCAAGAGGGAGTATTTATGCTCGATATTGGTTTCATGCCTCTATTGAATCTGGGGAAGTGACAGAAATCTCTAAGGTTGTAGATGTGTTGTTGCTACTAAGGAGAAAACAACGATCTTTTGTACATGGAACAATTGTATTGTTTACTTTACACACATTGCTTAAAGTAGTCATCCGTTGCTTGCAACTTAATACTAGAGGGGGTTCGAATGATAACCTGAAGGTGGATTACTAGTCATAGATGCAGTTGGATGGAGGTCTATGTATATTGTTGTAATTCCAACAAAATCTCATAGGATCATGAATGTCTAGTATTGCATTGTTATGCCTTGCTCTGTGCTGTCAATTGCCCCGCTGTAATTTTTTTACCCAGCATGTTGTGTATCTTAAGGAGAACACCTCTAGTGAACTGTGGACCCCGGTCCAATATTTATCATTGATGCATCTTTGACTGTTACTGTTTACTTTCTGCAAGCCACCATTACCTTCCACACTGTTCGTTTAATCCTTTGTTTTCAGTGAACCGGTGAGATTGACAACCTCACTTTAAGTTGGGGAAAAGTCTTGGGTTTGTGTTGTGCAGGTTTCCAAGTTGTTAGCAACACCTTTGAGTCGTTTCCTTCCTCCTACTGGTTCGATAACCTTGGTTTCATACTGAGGGAAGACTTACTGTTGTGCTCATCATACCTTCCTCTTGGGGTCTCCCAATGAAGCTATATATCTGAGCCATCATGGGGTGATGTCTACGCACGCTTCTATTCCTATAGACAGTATTGGGCCTCCAAGTGTAGAGTTTTGTAGAATAGCAGCAAGTTTCCCTTAAGTGGATCACCCAAGGTTTATCGAGCTCAGGGAGGAAGAGGTCAAAGGTATCCCTCTCAAGCAACCCTTAAATCAAGATACAAGAAGTCTCTTGTGTCCCCAACACACCCAATACACTTTTCTGGTGTACAGGTGCACTAGTTCGGCAAAGAGATAGTGATATACAAGTAATATGGATGATTATAAGTGGTAATTGCAATATGAAATAAATATGGCAGCAAGTAAACATGTAGCAGGATGGATTGTAAATGGTGTTTAAATGCTTAGAAACAAGGCCTAGGGATCATACTTTCACTAGTGGACACTCTCAATAAACATATAATATCTTCTCTTCAATGCTACCCTGAACTACTCTCCGGTTGGATGGTGTAGGGATATAACCGCACTCCTTAAAGTTCGCATTCCCCATCTAGGTAACCTCTCGCTGTCACTTTGAGCGCTAGATGGTTCCAACAAACACCACAATCTCATAGAGACATCCAACTCAAATTATACGCATGATAAGTATTTATGTAACCTTTAGCCTAAGTGCCACACATGGTGTGCACACTGTCAACTTCACACACGTGGGGATAAGTAGAGATTATATTAATTAAAGCACTTGAGTAGGAGAATAGCATCTACTTATTCAACTAGATTACAAAGCTCATGATCACAATAAGATCACGCATAGAGAGAGATGAACACATAGCTACCGGTAGAGCCCTTAGCCTCGAGGGAGAACTACTCCCTCCTCATCATGGGAGTCAGCAACGGCAATGGAGATGGCGGTGGATTCGATGGAGATGGCTCCGGGGGCAATTCCCCATCCAGGTAGGGTGCCAGAATAGAGACTTCTGTCCCCTGAATGTCGTCTTCGGTGGCGGCGGCGCTGCAGAACTTTTTGTGGATTTCTGATCTGGTATCTAGGGTTTTTGCCTCGGGGTAAATATATAGGCGAAGGATCAAGGTAAATGGACGCCCGAGGGGCCCACACCATGCCTTGGAGCGACCAGGGGTGGGACCATGCCTAGGGGTGGTTTGGCCACCTTGTGGCTCTCCTCCGTCTCTGCTTTGGACTCCGTCTTGTGTCGGTAAAATAGGAACTTCGGTTTTTATTCCATCCAATTCTGAGAATATTTCTTTACTAGCTTTTCTAAAACCAAAAACATCAGAAAACATGCAACTGGCACTATGGCATCTTGTTAATAGGTTAGTCCCAGAAAATGTATAAGAATCCCTCAAAGTGTAGACAAAACATAAGATAGTTGATAGAAAACATAAGATAGTTGATACAAAACAAGCATGGAGCAGCAAAAACTATATATATGTTTACGACATATCATGGGGGCGAGGGAGTCATCCTTTGTTTGTATGTTGATGACATACTGATTTTCGAAACCAACCTTAATGCAATTAAGGAAGTCAAGGATTTCTTATCTCGTTCTTTTGAGATGAAGGATCTGGGAGCTGATGTTATCCTCAGCATCAATGGTGGGATTACATTGCTTCATTTTCACTATGTAGAAAATGTCTTGAGTCATTTTGGTATAGAGATTACAAGTCTTATTCTATACCGTATGATCCTAGTGTGTTACTTTGAAAGAATCGAGAAAATGCTAGAGACCAACTGAGATACTCTCAAATTATTGGCTTGCTTATGTACTTAGCTAGTGCCACGAGGCCTCACATCGCTTTTGCTGTAAGCAAACTCAGTCGATTTGTTTCACATCCAGGATATGATCACTGGCATGCTCTTGAGAGAGTTATGCGCTATCTAAAAGGCACTACGAGCTATGGCATTCACTATACCGGGTATCCGAGGGTACTAGAAGGTTATAGTGATTCAAATTAGATATATGATGCTGACGAGATAAACGCCATGAGTGGATATGCATTCACACTTGGTGGTGGCGATGTTTGTTGGAAGTCTTGCAATCAGACCATCTTAACAAGGTCAACTATGGAAGCAAAACTCACAACATTAGACACAACCACTTTTGAAGCAGAGTGGATCATGAAATCTTGATGAACTTACATGTGGTTGAAAAACCAATACCCGCAATCCTTATGAACCGCGAAAATCAAACTATGTTTTTCAAAGTAAATGGTTCTAAGGATAATATGAAGTCATCAAGACATGTGAAGAGGAGACTGAAATATGTCAGGAAAATGAGGAACTCTGGAGTCATTGCATTGGATTATCTCCAAACATTTTAGAACTTGGCAGATCCCTTCACAAAGGGTCTATCACACAACGTGATAGAAAATGCATCGAAGGAGATGGGTATGAGACCCACGATATAAGTTTTTCACAGTGGTAAACTAGTCTATGTGATGCAAGCTGTTGATTAGCTGAGTGGAAAGTATCCCTACTTGAATAAACACCACTCCATGAAGATGCAATACTTCCTATTCTGCACGGCAGGTTGATTTATTATCTTAATGTGTTCTTAGTGCCTTATCTTAAGCAGATATGTTGTCCTGCAGAACATATTTTGAAGAACACACCTATATGAGTCTGACTGTTAAACGTCGTAGTCTATGAGAGTGGGGTTCTCTTTAATAAACTCATGAAAGGCCATTGAGTATGACGCATAAGATCCACCCATGGGGAAGTCCCATAGTAGCCTAGTATCGGTCAAGACTTTGTGTGAAGCTAGGTTTGCAGCAAACTTGCAGGTTAAGGCATAGTCCATTGTATAATTTTCACCCTAGTATAACAGAAAGCTCTAGGTGGAAGTTCAACTTAATAGTCTCCACTACAGTACCGGTATATAAACAATGTTTTGGATCCAAAGGAAAACTTCATGTGCCTCTAGGATCTGATGGGGGATTGTTGCAATTTTTTCCTAAATAGGCCCAGCCCATTTATTATATGCTAATAAGTTTCTGAAATCCTAGAGGCCCACTTGTCCCTTTAATGCAAGGCAAGAGGTGGGACAAAAGTTTAGTCCCACATTGGTAGTTCAGTTTAAGTTGGATCAGCTTATAAGGAGAGCTCTTCCACCACTTGTATGAGCTTGAGAAGAGAAGACATATACATGCGCGCTCCTCCTCCTCGCTCGCCTCGCCACGCCATGCCACACCTCGCCTCATCATGACGCGCACGCGTAGCGGGTTGCGGGAATCTCACTGAGCCAAGCATTATTTTGCCATGCATGAAAGCTGAAACATTTTTCTCGAGTGGATTTTTAATACGAGCTTAGTGGAAATGAATGCAAACTAAGTGGAGGCTATTCGGTTTTGGTTGCTGCATGTTCGCTTTAGCTTTTGCCTCTTTGTTTCATATCCTGCACAACATGTCTGCCTTTCCTCTATGTTTATAAGAGAGAGAGGTCGCGCCTCCTCTAAGATACACCATCACACACCACTTTGTGCCTCTAGTTCCAGAGCACTACGCTACCCAGATCTTCCCCATACCGTCTTGTGGCGTTCACCGCGAGCCGGGACAGTAGGCCTCCGAGACCCCACTTCTTCGAGTCCTGTACGGGAGAAGGGCGATATGGTTTTTAGGGGGGCGCTATTGGCGCGACTACTGGCTTCATCACAGACTCCTTCACAGATAGTGGCAGCGTCGATGTCTTCCCCAATGACGGCTTCTTCCCCGACATCAGCAACCTCTTCCTCTACGACATGGCTGATGACGGTGCCAACACTAACACTGGCGGTTCCTCTGTTATGATGTACATCCTCTTTCTCAATCTCTTTTATCTTGGTCAGATAGTTTGTCATTCCTTTTGATTTGCTATATACCTTGTTCCGATATTTCAAGTTCTATGCCTTGCAATCCTCTTGGTTATCTGTCTTAATATGTATCTGCTAATTCACATGATTAGTTTAATTTCTATTATTTTATTCATGTTTTATCTAGCGTTTATCATGGTTAATTATCTTGGTAAATTGCTCTTTTACTTAACAGATCTAACCTTCACCACCTTAACCTAAATCCGCTTCTTCACTATTGTCGTCCAATTACTTGATGCAGCAGACATCGTCAATGAGCATACTTGTAACCATATAAGCAACCATGAGACTTTACATAGAGCTACTGTAAGCACCCCTCCCCCCTTTTTAAGGTTTAAGTTTCCTGGTTTCATGCCATTTACTGTAGTTCATTTATTTTGTCGGAGGCACTAGGATGATTAGAATAATGTTAGATTTGCAACGGAATCCAGTATAATAGAAACAGAAGGATCATAATCAACCGTTTACTTCAAATCTCAATCTGGTATCTACCACTTGTCTATCTATTTTAATATGAGGCGTACGATAGTTCAATTGGTCTTTGGGCAAACAATCAAAAAAATCTGACTATTTATGAATCAAATTGTTTGATATATTATTTCACCATTTATCTAAAATGATCTGGCTAGTCTATTAGAGCCACACTATTGTTCTATTTGTAATTTGATTGAGGCACTATAGTAGTTTGTCGATGATTACAACAATTCCACCTACCTAAGATTTAGATCCAATTGCACATTGAGTAGGATAGTTAATATCAGCCACAATGTTTAAATGCTTATTTTGTTTTTCAGTAAATGCTTGAATATAAGTTTAAGAATCTCTCGGTCGACGGATTCATTACATTTATAAATCGCGCATTCTACTTTGATAAGCTTGCATGAGGTCCTTGGGTTGAGTTCTTACCTTGCTATATCAGTCCAAAACAATCTTTTAAGAATGAACATGTAGTTTTGTTTCTTCATATGATGTTGTAAATTTTTTATCTTAGTTTTAGCCTTCATCAAATAGACTAGTCATTTCACAGAGCAGAAGTGATAGTTGCACACAATCTCATCCCTATATAAAGTCAACTATTCCAATCATTCTAGAAGATAGAGATGTATGAGGCCCGGCTGCTACTAATTGCCTCCTTCCTTTTAGCAAAAGGACTGATTTGAAATTTTTTGGTTTTTGTTTTCCTTGGAATGATGATATAATACATTTATTTTTTCAGGTTGCAAATATAAATATGAAGGAAAAACATAAAACAACTACTTCAAGTGTAGATCTCTTTGCACAGAGCAGCAGTGACAATGTGTATTTCTCACGTAGGTACACGATGTCGACTGTTCCATACATTCCAGTAGAAAGATTTTTTGGGGCTGCACTCCAAAATTCACTTGATGTAGTTGGACAGGAAGCCAACGGAACAAATGTAATCGTGTCCATAGCACGGAATGAGTTATCTGAGTTGAAGAACATGCAAGCTTTGACGGAGAAAATACTCAATAATCTCCTCAGCAAGTCATGTGGTAAGCTCGTCGTTACATGTGAGGCGATGTGAGATCCCTAAAAGGAACATTTTTTA
Source organism: Avena atlantica (assembly GCA_910589765.1). Taxonomy (NCBI): domain Eukaryota; kingdom Viridiplantae; phylum Streptophyta; class Magnoliopsida; order Poales; family Poaceae; genus Avena; species Avena atlantica. Next base: position 196,856,833 of record OU342738.1, on the reverse strand, counting down.
AACCGAGATTATGTTGTTTATCAATTGTGTTTACTCCGATGATGTTGTACGAGCTACGAATTTTTTCTGGCCTAAAGTTTTTTTCCACAGTTCCAGAATTCTGTTAGTATTGTAGATAATCTAGTCCTGGGAATATGGCCCTAGTTTGCATAGTATTGTACCATTCCTTGATGGGCCGCCAATCAATAGTGATAGGACTTTTGTGCCGCCATGTAGTAGTGGGCTATTACCGGCATCCGTTGAACAGTAAAATACCAGAACAGTAAAAGGCCAGAATAGTAAAATGCTAGAACAGTAAAAGACCAGAACAATAAAAGGTTAGAACACTAAAATGCCAGAACACTAAAAGGCTAGAACCTTAGTAGGTCGCATATGACCCTAAATAGTAGAAGTCTAGAACAATGGCGGACCTTTTAGGGCTGTAATAAAATTAACGGGCCGGCCATAGGCCATAACAGTAATGGACCACTATTGGCAGGCCGCTAATGGTCCGCGCAGCATTGAGCCAAGGTTGGCCTTATTTAGGACGGAACAGTAATGAGCCCAAAAGTTTATGGTCCACAGTAGGCTATAAAAAGGGTACCATTTCATACAGTGTAGTAATGGGTCCGAAAGTTTACGGGCCACAGCGGGATGCACAAATGGGTCCATTTCAAACAGTACAGGTCAAAACAGTAATGGGCCCGAGAGTGCCCATTTCAAATAGTGCATGATGAAATACTAACAAGTCCAAAATTTTATGGGCCGCGACGGGCAGCACTAATGGGCCCATTTCAAACAGTGTAGAACAAAAAAGTAACTTGCCGCCTTTTTGTTGGGCTCTCATAATGGGTCGGTCCACTTAATAATTATTCTGCATTGGCTGGGCCTTGCTTCTACCATGGTTTCATTGATAGTTAACGGTGCTAACTGGCCATTAACAATGTTCTCCACGTGGTAGTTTAGATGACGTGAGCAGTCAATGCGGTTGGCGAACAGATGTATGACGGAACAAGATTTCATGGCTGAAGGGTACGATCCGCCATGGTCGGAAAAAACCGTAGTAGATTCTTTTGTGACGGGGATTTTACCACGAAGGGCATCCGTCATAGAAGACTTTTCAACCACAAAAATTGGGCCTTCAACCACAAAAATCGTCCGTTGTAAAAGACGATTTTCTTGTAGTAATTATAGCATCTAGAAGATACTATTGTTTATCTTATCTTATCATCACTGTATAGTATACGAATAACTTTGAATATTGAGCGTTGGATCAAGACTCACGAATCCCTTGTCAACCATTGGATTTTCTTTTCTATTATAGCATCTAGAAGATAGTATTGATATTATTTATTATCTTATCTTACCACTATATTATGTATGAATAACTTAATTTGGATATTAGCCTTTGGATCAAGACTCGTGAATTCTAACATTTGCCAGCCGTTGGATCCTCTTTTTTCCATTCTATCATCTAGAAGATACTCTATTGATAGTCTTTCTTATCTTATCTTACCACTACATAGTGTACGAGTTACTTGAATATTGATTGTTGGATGGATCAAGACTCGCGAATCCCAACATTAGCAGCCATTGGAACTTATTTTCCATTCTAGCATCATCTAGAAGACATTATTATTCATCTTATCTTATCTTACCACTATATAGTGTATGAATAACTTTGAATATTAACCGTTGGATCAAAACTCGTGAATCCCATAACACTCCGAGCCGTCGCATCTTCTTTTCCATTTTAACATCTTGGAGATACTATTGATAGTCTTTCTTATCTTATCTTACCACTATATAGTGTACGAATAATTTTGAACATTGACTATTGGATCAAGATTCGTGAATCCCAACATTGCTAGCCACTGGATCTTCTTTTTCATTCTAGCATAGACAAGATATTATTGATAAATACAGTAGTGTTTAGAACAATAAACACTATGCAAAACCTTAAAACACACTTCTCCATCATTATAGAATCTTCTTCGTCGTTTTTCTAGACCATGTTACCAAATTTTCTAGTACTCGTATTAGGTATAGCTAATAAACGTTGACTTCTACATGATATATAAAGTACAAAAACCAAATATATGAACATAATTTATAGATGTCGATCAAATTTATAATTTTTTTGAGCTTTACCTATTATATAATCTCACCACTATATAGTGTACGGATAACTTTGAACTTTGATCGTTGGATCAAGACTGGCAAATCCCAATATTGCAAACCATTGGATCTTGTATCCATGCTAGCATATAAAATATTTTTATTGATAGTCTTTAGCATAATGAATGCAATGCATAAACCCCAAAACACACTTCTCAATAATTCTAGAATCTTCTTCGTTATTTCTCTTGATCATGTCGAATTAGGTAGCTAATAGGTTGATTTCTACATGATACAAAGTATAAGAACCAAATATACACCCAATACTTTAAAGACGTGGGTGAAAAATATAATTATTTCACCTATTATAATTTTATAAAAAATGACAGTATCATACTTCTATTAACTATTTTCATGTGTACAAGGCATGTGCAACTTACATAGATATAGTGTATGGATAATTTTGAATATTCACGATTCAACCAAGACTAGCAAATCCCAACATTGCTAAGCGTTAGATCTTATTTTCCATTCTCGAGCCTAGAAGATTGGAGCGTTTACACCATTCAGCTTGAATCTAAGAAATATTGTCAGAAAAAGGTTGCCGGGTAATAGAACTATTTTTTATTGGACCCACTAATTTCCAAACGAAACAGTCAATCTTGCTTTTCTATTTGCATGACATGCCATTATAGAAAGGATCTTGAGTCTTGTACTAGACTTAGCCATGATAATCTTTTTGCTAGACTCATGTTGTGCAGCGTTAAGACTCATGTCTAGCTGGAAAAGATGCACAATGAAACAACAAGTGTACAATTTTTGCGTGTGTGTAGGTGTGATGTTTAACCATTTGCACACTAGTACAAGTATAAAAAAATATACACGCAAGGTACTGTATGTAAAAATTCGACAGAACACGGATCACAGTGAAGTGAATTCTAAGCAAAGACTAGACTCCTCGTGTTACAGTGCACTCGTACTCAATACATGTTGGCAGACTTGTATCAGTTATTGGTCCTAGAGAAACATATGAACATGGTTATAGATATTCTCCTATTTTCCACACTGGTTTGGGTTCCCCATGCTGGTCCAGCTTCTTGGAGTAGTAGAGTACTAGTACAGTAGTAGGTGTATATGGATATTCAGTAGATCTTGATTTACTGACGCGTGAGGTCCACCCTATGGTGGGTCTTCCAGTTAGTGTGAGTTACATCGACCATCTTCCCCGCATATCGCGGTGCCGCCCGCCCGCTCGAACTACTCCACCCCCATCACGCGCAACGTCTTACTAGTCCCACCGAACATTTCCAAACACACTCAAGCCCTGTCGTCCCCCTCGCAACCCTCACCGGCGACTAAGTTAGCCTCGTCGCGCCCAAAGCCCCCCTCCCCCCGAAAAAAACTCATCACCGGCGCGACGGTGAATCCACCATGGCTGGAGCCAGTCCAGTCAACCATGTCCGCAACTAGTCGAAGTTAGATGATGATGTTCTCCGTGTAATCGCTAGTTGATCCGATCCTCTTAGAATGTCCTATTTCTCTGAGGCCATTCTAGATCTATACCTTTCCCTCGAACGGGTTGCGCTTCAGAAGCCGCTCTTCTTCCCCTATGATTATCCTTGCCTTCTGGACTACTGTCCATCTTCTTTGCCAGCTCCCGCTAGTACTGAAAAGGGAGTGATTGATGGCAACATAATACCACTAGATCGCCCTTCTATGCCAGCCCCCATCATCATCGCAAAATCTGGCTGCGATTATTGGACTGGTAACAGCCGCAACTATGTAGCCCTGTTGATCTTAGTGGTCTTCCCGATCCCAAAAAATCATTAGTATATCTGGTGAATTTGTATACTAGCACCATCATTCAGGTCTTGTCACTCGAAACTGCCGGGTTTCGGGGTACACATGTAGGTTTCTTGAGGCCGACACCAGGAGGAACTGAAGTTGAAGAAAAGTTGCATGTGTGTGTATGTAGTGTTGCATAGTAGTGTACATTTCTCATGTTGTAATATCTATTTCTCAGATGACAATCTAGATACCCTGCTACAAGTAAATAATTTAGCTACTCTTCAACTTCCACACCTAAACGCCTAATTAAGGCACTAACCTGCCAATAGAAAGCTATGTGCACATAATTAGTGGAAATTGTGATCTTTGGCAAAGTGCACTTGCCCATATCGAATCTACCAGGGACCAAAGGGGGAACTGACATGTGGCATTAAGCAAAATATTCAACAATTTAAACACATTATGTCTTTGTTTGCGACAGATGAAATACCGGCATGTCTATTACATTGGTCAGGCAGCCACGTGTGCCAGAGCGTGATGCAAGCGGCACGGCGAAACGCGCATTTTCAATTAATTTTATTTATTTTTTTAGTCATTTGTGTATGACTACTTTGTCGAAATGTGAAATGGAATGGCCAGCGCTAGCTACAATAACCATCGTAGACCAAATGGTTCTATCCTGCCTGGTCGGACAGTGATACATTTTCTATCCCGAACCGATTATGCGAAACATATTGACCTTCCAAAATGTATTGTTGATTAGAGATGTGCTTAGAGAATCTTTAGCAGATACCGCATTCGACCATCCCGCAAAACACGTTTTGAACCGTATCTTGTGTTCGCGGTATAAAAAAGGCCAGGAACCAGCAGTTGCCGCATAGTATACCGCCAAACCGAATATTCCTTTTTATTAGTCAGGTATATCATATCTGTTTCGCTCCATCGCCTGTCCCGCAAATTTTTTTTACCTCCAATCACACAATTACATAAAATAGAATAGAATTTGGCCATAGATATTAGTAATTATATGACATAATTCAACGACAAACTTCTCAATCATAGTAATAATGCCTAAAGTAAAAAATCTAATCCATGATGTCGCTTCTGCTGTCCGCCTCCGCGTCGCGGTCTACCTCCGTGCCACCGTCATTCGCCTCCTCCGCGTCGCTTCCCCTCTCTGCCTCCGTGCCACCGTCATCTGCCTCCTTCATGTTGCTTTCGCTGTCATGAATCTCGACGATTCTGGCGAGGTTCACCTACCTCCAGAACTCTTCTCGGTGTGTCTCGGCGATGACAGTGTCGATTGTGTGGCCACGAACTGCCCAGAAGCGCGCCCTCCCTTTAGCGTTGTGGAGATCGGGGTGGACCTGCCGCCCGTGAACAAGGTAGAGGCCAAGCGCCGCCCTGTGCTCCTTCTTGAAACACTTCCGCCAATAGGAGCTCGCTGGCGCGTATCAGAACATTGCCCTCTTCCACTCTAACAGTTGGCAGCGACAATCCTTGATCCGTTGAGCCAACCAGAAACCACGCGGAACCGGCCTCACCGGCACCCCGACATAGTTGAGTTCCCAGCGAGCTGGAAGCGTCGCACGAGGCGGCGTGAGGATGTCGTACTGGGCGAACCTCGAGACCTCTTACTCGTTTAGACTGGGTCTTGCCATGGCAGCAGGGAGGAGAGAGAGTAGTAGGGAGGAGACAGAGAATCCCTGCGTCCTCGAAGGACTTAAGCAGCGCCCGGGAACACTTGGATTTCCCCCACAATTATTTTGGAGGCGCCATCAGATCGAGGATTTGGGCTCGTTGGATCGCTCTGGAGGTTCTGGAAGGAACGGAAGACTGAAGGACATTTGGAGTCGGGGGGAATGTGCGGAATTCTCGCAACTCACCCATCACTCTCCTTATATAGCGGTTTGTCCCCGCCAATTTTGGGGAGCCGTTACCATGCGGTGATTACGCCGATATTACCGTTGGATTACCCAACGGCTAGTTTGACCAAGCTGACGGTCCACCTTCATCTACTCGACTCGCAGACCCATTTGCCAAAACTGCGACTCGACCACTCGCCAAATTGGCGATTCAATTGGTCGACTTTATTGCGACTGAAGATGCATGCTAAATACTCTTTCTCTCGTTGAAGGAGTGCATCGCCGATTCGACTGGGCGTCCAAATTGGACCCGAATACTCCAACTGCCAAAGAACACCTGCGACGAATCAATGACGGCCTCGGGGACTACTGATGGGGATATGCCGAGTGGGGTATACCCAGCAGGACATTCCGTACTGAACTATACTCCCAGCAAGTAGGCCTACACGACGGCGACTGGACCGCGACCCAAGAGGAAGCCTGGCGACTGGATGCTGAAGGCCTAGAAGCATAGCTAGGCCTAGTCGGATTAGGTCAAAACCCTCCGAGTCCTTATCTGACTCGGTTGTAAATCTGTAAACCCTAGCGAGGTGACTCTATATAAACCTCTCTAGGGCACGCATATCACTTACGTTCCATCATACACCCCATCGACTCGCTGCCTAGCCGCCGAGCTCACCCTTTATACTCTCTCATCAATACAATCTTGCAGGAGTAGGTCTTTACCATCCGAGGGGCCGAACCTGGGTAAATCCCTGTGTCTTTGCCCTCATCTCGCACCACAGATGGTTGGCCGCCCTTGCCCCTCGTTCTACTACTCGCTGCCAATCGCAGCATCTGCCGTGGCCATTCCCACGACAGGAGAGATTGTTTCGATCGCTAAAAAATGAGCCCTTCCCAAATTTCCTATGCTCATGGAAGAACATGTCCACCTTCTTCCAAAAGGCAAAGCCCTTCTGCTCAGCGCCGCAAAGTGGATCTTGTGAAATCTCCATCCATGCCTTGCATAGGAGCTCTTCATCGGCAGGGGTGTAGCCCCCTGTTTGTTGGCTCACCTTCTTGTCGTTGACAGTTGAGGACGCAAGTGAAGCGGCCAACGACGTGGTCGTGACGCCCAGCCCATGGAAGTGCCATCGTTCCCAAACAATGCCTCGTCCGCAATGTTGCATGCATCTTGCTGGGTCTCTTACTGCGTATCTATCTCGGACTCTCCGTCATCGGCATAGCCGTGTCCACCCTCGTTGATCATGTCGTTCATGAAATCCTCGCCGTCGTTTCCCACTTTAACATACCAGCATTTAGGAATCAACGAAGGGTAGAAATAGGATTTTTTGCATCTGCATGCATTCATCTGTAAAATGTGGGTAAATTTTTCACCAAACAAAAACCTAAAGTGATTAGAGTTTCTTTCACTCTCTAGGTGTAGGAATAGCTCTTGAGAGTGATCGTTATAAATTTTGACATGATATTTATGAATTAGTGTGTTTTGGGGGGAAGAATTTGAATTCAAATTTGAAATTTGAACCAATATTTAAAAGTTAGAATTTGGTAATTAAAAGTGTTTCCAAAATAATTTAGTAATATTATTTGTTATCATAAAGATATATTAAATAATAAAAAGAATTTAAGATTAAGAAATTCAAATAAGAAATGAATGCTTAATTCTCATCTTTATTCCATAAACATTTTACAAAGAGGAACTCATTCTATCAATGAACTGATCCATTACAGTAAAGAGATTACAAGAAAAGGAAATTCAAATATAAATAATTATTACAAGACTCTTACAAAAAGAATCAAAAAGGAAATATTACAATAAACAAAGATAAAAACCTAGCTAGTCTTATGCTAAATCTTGAGCACCAAGATCTTGTACCTGCAAAATACAAAAACAAACAAAATAAAAATAAAAGATTAATTTCTTAGAATTACTCTTAGTTGAGAGCAGTGAAATGCACTGCTCATGATTACATCATTGAGTAATCATAAAAGGGCAAGTTTCACCAATGTGTAAGTATCTGTTCTTTCATAATCACATAATTCACAACCACATATATAAACAACAAGTAAAAAAGGGGCAAGTTTCACAAATGTGTAAGTATCTGTTCTTTCATAATCAAATAAGTCATAAGCACATATATAAATAGCAAGTAAAAAAGGGGCAAGTTTCACCATGCAAGTGAATTGTAAAAGGATAAAAGGTGAAAACACCTCACTGATCTAATCCACATGATGTACCACACAGTCGGGCAGCATAGTCATCTAACTGCATGAGGTGTGCTGTCAACACAACAGCAACAACCCACACAAGCAAAAAGGAGAAGTGCATAGCCACAACACAACCCCAGCAGATTATTCTCATTCTCAAGCACCAAACCAAGAACACATCAAGCCTGCCAAGACCAAACAAACCACCAGCCAAACCATACACCAGACCATCCAAACATTCACCGGATTGTGACCTAAGGAGGGGGTGGAGCAGGTGGACAGCAAGATCAAGGACAAGCTTGTAGGAACCAGAAGTAGTAGGAGCAGCACCAGGAGGTGAAGGACAAGCTCCAGCCAGCAGATCAAACCAACCAAATCAACACCAACAACCCAACTATTGTGGTGAGTAATATAAAACCCTCACATGATCTAACCATCTTATCTAGATAAGAATTCATGTGTTGTTTTATATTTAAATCTCTCAGAAATCACCCAAGTGGGGTGAATCCATCACAGAAAGTTTTTTGAATACAAAAGCAATGATTAAACTCTACAAAACAAACCAGGATCTCAAACCAGCATCATTGATCCTGGAAAAAGAGTTATATTTCCTATTCCAATATAAACATAGCCAAGGTTATGAATTCTGGGCACATCTCTTAAAATATTAGCACCCCAGAATCCATAAATCTTATGGATCCATATTAAACAATGATCACACCAACCATTTTATCAAGACGATTCAAGATTCAGAAACTGGTATTAATACCAGAACATATATATGAGGGACAACAAGTTAGGAATCTAGTTCCTAAGCCTCAGACCAACATCATAGGCATAAATGTTTAAAAGAATCTTTCAACTTATCTTTGGCATTAATCCAATCTTAAGCACTAACAGAATAAATCCAAGTATTGGAACTACACTTGTGGGCCATTCTAATGTTGGTGTCATAAGAACAAGTTCTAAACCAAGCATATTAATTACTTAGCTTTCATAAATAAACTAGCAATCCACTAACTATCATTTTCCTGGAATCAAACACCAGGAATCATTATCAAGCTTATATATACATCATCAGATCATCACTGTAATAACATGTTAACACTCAATTTGTATGTGATTACACAAGCCAACATTTATAGATGCAGTAAATAAATCTATGACAGAACCACTGTCAATAACAAGATCGTGACAGTAGTGAACTTCCAAATCACTAGAATCTGTAATTAATAATCCCACAGTAGCACCATCATCTAGACAATGCCCAATAATCAATTGGAATTAGACTAAAAAAGCCACTAGCATCATCAAAACCAACTGTAGACAGTGATAACATGATATACTTAATCACCATCCTCTATTATCATCACTACTAGTGTTAATCCATCGACTATAACCAACACAGAGGGATGAACCCTAATCAATCATGAACCCTAATTAGGGATGGCCACTAGAATCACATAGAGGAGAGATAGAGGACAGAAAGGACGAGGAGAGATCAAGATTAAACTCACTAGTGGTCCTCGCTGTTAATTAGAAGAGGAAGAAGAGGGGACGACGAGCGCACTGCGGCACAGGGAGCACCCAAAGGGCGCTGCAACCCGCACCAAGCCGAGGCGGCGGCCACAACAATGCACAAGGACGAACAAGAACCACCACATCACCACGAGCACCGCACGGTACCATGGGAGCAGCGGTGAAGGCGTCACCGGCAGCACCCCAAACCCTAGGGTTCGGCACAGAGCTAGTCCAGCCAAAGGAAAACTCCAGAGCCAAATCAAATAGGACCAGATGAAGGAGCAAGGTCAACAACCTCACCATACACCACGGCGGCGCCCAGGGAGACCCAGGGCAGTGTGAATCACACGGCGGCGATGTCGACAGCACCACGAGGTCGAGGAAGAAGGAGAGACATGAGCAAGAGAGAGAGAGTGGAGTGTACTGGGCCGATAAGGTCCAGTACCACTTCGGTGAGTGCTTTTGACCAGGCCAATTGGGCCAAGTTGGGCCCAAATAGCCCAAAGGGGTTGGCCCAAGCATTAAAAGAAAATGAATTAATAATTTAACAAAAGACCAAAATACCCCTAGGATTTAATAAATTCTAGTAAATAAAAGAAACACCCTAAAAATACAAATAATATATTTTTAGTTTTATAATATAATCCACCTAATTAAATTAGGAAATCTATTTTTAAGAGAATAACTTTAGGTTAAATATTTTTATAATATATTTTCCTTAAGGAATTTTATGGAAATCAAAAAATACCTAAAAATAAATAAAAATAACTTTTATCGTCCTTAATTATTATAGTATTTTAGAAAAATACTAAATTGATATTTAAGATATCAAAATCAAATCTTCTAAATTAAAAATCTTATTCTTAAAAGGAAATATTAAGAAAATAATTATAAGAGTTATGTTGGGGATATACTTTCCGAGTATACCCATAGGACTCGCTGACCAGGGTGGCCCACCAACGGGTTAGAGCTTTGCTTCACGGGTGGCCCAGTCAGAGAAAGAGGAGGAGCCAGTTCCGGCTATGACAAAGCTCAGAAGAGTTACCAACTTAGGCATGTAGTATTACTTGTAGTCCAAGCTGTATCTAGTTACCGACTCTGTAACGTAGCTGGATAGGTCTCTCCTGTAACCCTAGGTCCTGATATCTATATAAAAAAGCCCTATGGGAGCCTTTAGGGCACAACCAATCTTACTACCACAATAATAAATTGCATAGGCGAACCTCTCTTGTAATCCGCTGTAACATTCGGCTTATGCCGATATATTACTGGGTTGCTAGCAGGAGTAGGATCCGATCACCGAAGTCGGATCTGAACCTGGGTAAACTTGTGCTCACAGCTCCTAGAACATCCGATGTCTCACACCCCATATTCCAACACCACTAGGACCTCCTATGGCGTATTTGTCGACAATTCCACGACATTTGGCGCCCACAGTGGGGCAGGTGACCTTTGGAGCTTCGTTCTAGGCGGAATATGCGCGTGTAGAAATCGGTAAAACTATCGCCATGGGTCGCGTGGTCTACGCCAGTGATGTCCCTCTCGTACTTCTCGACGAGACCTGGATTCCGGCTAGAAAACACGTGACGACCTACACGATCATGTCTATCGGCGAGATCGATATTTATCTCGGTTTCGCTGAACCCGCCCAACCCACCCTTGAGGTGATGACTATGGCGGAAGAAAAATACAGATCTACTTTGTCCGTAGAGGCGGAAGAGTTCAAGGTCCCGGAGAAAATCGAACCCACACAGCCCACTCCTGTAGTGGAAGAAGCGATGGTGGAAAAATCTGGGTCTGATCTCCCAGATGAGATCGGATACACGGATGAAGATTATATCCGCTAAGGATCCGTCCTTCGGACGTCGTAGCAGAAAAATTACCCTTGAAGCACAGGATAAAGAAGATGATGAAACGCCCCTACATCGATTATGAAGCAATCGCCAATATTAAGGAAAACTTTTAGATGGAAGAGGTGGAAATACAGCTGTGCCTCTACCTCAAGAACATGAGCAAGAAGAAACACTGTTTCTGAAGGGATACGGGTAGACTACACTAGCGCAAATCAAAATTTTCTACTGTGTAAACCAGGAATACTGTTGTCATATATCACGGGATTACCACTAGACGCGCGGTTGCAGAACTTGATGAAGCGCGTTGAGGCAGTGTAGATGTTCTACGTCTCCTACGCATCCTTGTCCCACGAGCAGCTCCCCTTGCGCAACTCGTCCAAGTGCCACAGATGCAGCACCTCCGAGGTATCCACACGTGTGGGGTGGAAGTGTCAAACACCGAACTGCTAGGTCCGCGCGTGCAACATAGGCGTGAGGAGTGGCGGCTGGGTGGAATGGTCTAACCCTTGGTCAGCTCACCCCACCCTCTCTTATAGGCGTCCCTAGTGGGCTTCTACATTAGAATCCCATTAGTATAAGCCTAGTCTAATTCGGATCTAATCCTTATTAGGTTTCTAGCCCCTTAAGTGTGTGACCCTGTAGGTTCATATACATATAGACATGAAACGAATACACTTATTCTGTCAATAGTTGGTAGCAGCCTCTATCAAGATGTTCCAACTCCTAAACGCATACAAAGATCATATCAGACGAACCATCACAAGGTTTAGTACATGTCTTTCCCTTTGCCTCACGATATTTGGCTAGCTTCAAGATGACCGCCCTTTCTCGATACTGTGATTCAGAATCCTTTTACTAGGTTAACTCTTAACCTTATGTAGCACGTCCATGCATTTCTGGATCCGATCACTCGAGGGGCCCAGAGATATCTCTCTCAAGTAGAGAGGGGCAAATCCCATCTTGATTTACCATGCCTTGTAGCATGCTTCAGGACAAACCCGAAAGCTACCTTTATGACTACCCAGTTACGGAGTAGTGCTTGATAGCCCCAAAGTAGGTCGATCCACATCTCAAGTACATGCGACAATCTCAGGTCTAAGGACAAAACGTACACAATGTGTAGAGAGATCTTCAAGTCTAATTGTCAGTCTCAAGTTGGGTCAGTCCAACCCCATGTTTATAACATGTGTCCACATCATTGGTTTGACATCTCCATGTCTATGACTTGCAAAACATAGTCATCAACCAATCGATGTGCTAGTCTAATATTCATGTGTGTCCTCACATGAACTATGACTAGGGACAACTATTAAATAACCATACAAGTAAAGAATTTCATAAACAATTCACATAATTGTCAATCAATACAAGTTGCCTGATATGGATATTCAAGGAACATAACAATAACTCATGGATACATATGAAATATAATCATCTCTATGATTTCCTCTAGGGCATATTTCCTTCAGTTTCGTGTACCACATAAGCTTCGGATCCGACTCTATCGATGCTGGAGCCGGCAGCGATTCAGTCCTCGACGCAATAGAAGAAAACGCCGACTTACATGGCTCCCCTCAGGAGTCAATAACGTCGTAGGAGCTTCGGGACCTCAAGAAGGAGATGGAGGAGTACAAAGAAGAACACGCCTCCAAGCCAACGCAAGGTGAGCTATAAAATCCGCCTAGTCCATATGATAGCATGGATGAAAGCTACACCTCCCAGGAGGACATGGACACCGGAGATTCCTCCGAGGTCCACAAGCCAACTACTATGGAAAGTACCAACGGAAGTTTATGCCCCGGTACCGGACCAAAAGCACTTGAGAAAGACTCTACAGGGATACAGATCAACGCTATCGTCCCCGTGGAGAAGAAGAGAATTCAAGGACCGGCTCAAACAACCACTCTCGCAGGTCGACACGCGACTGGGGAAGAGTTATTCCGGCTGTGTCCGAAGATGCCATCAGGGCTATGGTTCCCCATCAGGGCCATCGCCGGCAAAAAAACCGCCATAGAGATGACCCGAAAGTGCGCCGCCAGCAAGAAGAGCAAGATAAGCTAAGGATGCCACCACCGAGCCATCCGGCTGGTAACACTGGACGAAAGAGATGATCCAGATCGTCCTGAATCAAGTAGGGACGGAGCCCGAAGAAATCAGCGTCGGAGTCAACATAATGAGGCTCCACCACCACCACCGCATAATCGAGCCGGAAATAATCCACCAGAGCCACCATCACCCCCAGGCAGCGACCATGAAGGATCCCGACGTAGCCATGGAAGCTGCAGGGGCGAAGGCGGCAATGGTGAGAGGAGAAGCAGAAATCCGACTCCGCCGCGCAGAAGCCGCGAGCCTCCAAGGCGCAGATCTCTCTCGCCAAATGTAACATCCCAAAAATATTAAACATGGATCATCAAACTCTAATCATAAAAATTAGGGTTAACAAAGACTTTCCCAACTAAAAATATGAAAGCATTCATATGTGTGTGTATTAAAATTTGGATTCTTTTGAATTTCCATGATTCTGTGTTTGTTTGCTTGTAAAATGATTCTTGGGTGAAATAAACATCATCTAAACAATCCCCAAAGTTTTCCCAAAGACAAAAACTCAAAATGAATAAATTAAGTGAATGGTCACTTTGACCAAATTAACTCCCATGCCTACTTTGGCTATCTCTAATTTTCAGAACTCAACAGAAACATGTATGGATCTTTGCACCCCTTTTTAGTACTCATAATAAGGTACCAAGGCCCGCTTTGTGATCATCCAGAAACATTCAAATATCAAGTTTAAATGACAGTTTAAAACTGAATCTATCTCATATGGGAAGATCCCACTATTTCAAAAACCACTCAAACCAACTCCATTTTCAAAACCCAAGCACCCATAGAGTCTCCAACACATGCCTAGAATACCCACCAAAAATCTTTTCAAAATTCAAAACTCAAGTTCTTGCGGCCATTTCATCAAACAGGTTGCAGATTCAAATCAAACAAATCACAAACACTATTTTGAGCAGTGTTTTGGTCAACCTTGTTCCCTCTCTGGTTGCAACTAGCCTTAGTAGATCATCTAGCCCCTTTAACTAACCTCTAGCACCATTGTGAGCTTGCCAATGCCATCAATGATGAGCAGGCCGAGCCTCACCATGTCACCCCTGTGTGGACAACAAGCTAGGAGAAGAACTAGTTGTGCCAACCTTGTCTAGGAGGTAGCCCATGCCTCACCGACCCCTCTCGACCAGCCCTAGCTCGAAGACAGAGACCAGAACCGCCAGGAACGCCGCGCCCGCGCCGCTGTTGACCATGCCAACGCGCACCGCAGAGCACGCGCCGTTCCCACGCAACCCGACCACCTCGAGCCCTCGCCGCCCGCCAGCATGCACCCCACCATCCCAGGAGACCACTAGACATGATCATTTCATCGCCCGTACCCCATAGCCACCGCTCGCCACGGAGTTCGCCGCCTCTACCTCGCAGAGCACCGCACGTTCCCAACCAATTTCCACCGCCCCTACACGCGCATTTAAGCTCTAGAGCATCGCCAGGAGACCGCCCGTCGATCGCCAACCTCAGCCATGCCTCTAGCCGCCCGTAGCCGTGTCACCACCGTCGCCTTCCCATCCCTCTTGGTCTCGCCGTCGAGCCTATAAAAGGAGGCGACCCCCGCTCGATTTCTTCACACCATCTCACTCCCCACCTCTCACTGATACTTCACACTTCTTCCCGGAACAGGGCGTGAAGCGCATTGCCGGGATTGCGCCGGAGCAGGATGCCTCTGGAGAAGAAGGGAGCCGTTGATGTCGACCACCCCCGGAGCTGTCGCGACCATCCCTGAGTTCGCCGTCGTCGACTTCGTCGTTTTCCTGCCTCGCCGTCGTTGCTGGAGCCCCGGTATGCCCCCTATGCACCCCCACTAAGCCGCTAGGGTTCGAGGTCGTCGGTGACATGTTCATCATCGACGACGACCATCAGCCGTTGATCTCACTTCTAATCCAACGAACCAAATCGCCCCGTACCGCTTCGTGTGTTATGAGCCACTGACCGGTATACCCCCCTATCAGCTAATCCCCGCGCTGAGGAGTGACACTGGGCCGACTCATTAACCTTTCCCGCGCAGCCAAAGCGTTTAAATTTAGATTTTTCTATTTTAATTCAAACTCAGTTCTGTACCTAGTTTCAAAAATCAACCCAGCTTGATTCATTGAACCAAATTGCATGAAACCAATTTTGTTCGAAAGGTATTGAAATGCTTAATCCAAGCCTGTTGGATTCAAGGCATTTGGATTTGTAGATCAACCTTGGTAAAAATAACAAGCAGAAGCTTTTCTGCATTCAAACATTTTTAAAATTTCAACCATAATAGCTTTTGAGTTGATTCCAACTCTCAAAAATCACATTTGATCATACCTTTCAGAATATATAAAAACATATGGATTTACTTACAGAAATAATGTTCAAGTAATAAAAGAATGCCACATAGGCATTTCTAGTCACTTTATTTAATTGAAATAAAAGGTTAAACCTTATTAAATTGTGACACCACTTTAAATCGCATTCCTATGTACTAAAATATGTGGTGATGACATGTGTCAACATGATCCCATGTTTGAGTTGGAGAATATTAAATCTTAAGTAGTTTTTCAATGAGTATAAATTACTTTTCTCAAAATAAAATAAATAAGACAAAAGCTTTAATCTTGTAATATTAGTGATGATGCTAGATCATCTATAGTACCCCTTTGTGTGATGATTGAAAATAGTTAAGTATTGTTTGATGATTGTGTACCTCGTAATTATTTATAGACGCTAGTACCGACCAAGGATATGAGGAGGAAGGAGGATACTGCGAAGAAGAAGCCGAGGAGAACTTCAACCACTGCTCTACACAAGGCAAGCTAACACTTGCAATTATGAAAGTTAGATAACCTATGCAATGCACTAAGCATGCTTGGTTGGACACATTTGATGATACCCAATCCTAGTTTTACTTGCAAGCTTTATACTTTATTTCTTTATCAAAGCTTTCTCTTAGAGTTTACTTAAGTAACTTGTAGATTCTAGGAAGATAATTGAAGGTTGCATAAAGAGCATTAAATTTGGCCTAAGCTAGATAATCTTAATGTCATCCTAAGGCATGAGATTGAACTTCATAAATCTCCACTTGTTTACCACCCCTCATTAGTACTTAACCCCACTTGTAGATTCTAGTGCTAAGCATAAAACTTGATCAACTTTAGATGGGAATACTTGGTGAAAATGGTTATGAAAACCTTAGAATGATGAGTCATTCTACTGAGATGTTTTGACATGTGTTCCCGAACACCAGATGAATTTGATGATGAAAATGTTGAGGCATGAGCCTTAGCCCTTTATAAAACTGATGGTTGTCTGGATGTGATACCATTCCAATTTTACCGTACAACCACAATACCCGAAAATTGGGTAGGGCTTGACTGGAAACTTATATACCTTAGTATGGGTTCCCTAACGGCCAAGGTCTAAGCTGAGGCTTCCTTGTGAAGATTGTCCACCTGTGTAGTACCCAAGATGACAGTTGGTCATGGTTGGGAGGCCAAACTCATAGGAGAGGTGCCTATACTAGGGCGTGTAATGGAAATGTTAGGATTGATTATCCGCATACTGAGTATGGTGAATTCAGGATTTGTATTCACACCAGAATGTTGTGGTGAAAGTGTACAAGCTCTGGAGAGTGTCAAACTATTCGAATAGCCGTGTCCGCGGTTATGGACAGTTGGAGTGGCCATACTGTTCCCCCGTCAGATGTTTTCAAAATGACTTGTGAAATGAATTAAGATTTTGACTTGACCACAACAGAGTTGTGATATGAAATTCAAGTTCCCACTTAGGTGTTATAAAACTTCAACTAGTTTCTTTGCTTATGAACTTAGTAGAGGTAAATCTGGCTTTTTGCAAAATAACCCTAGAGCTTAGTGTCCTACTACAAAAACCCCCTTCACTTGTTAGTATTAGTTTGCAAGTACTTAAAGAGTACTCATGGCTCCGTCCCTGGCTATTCCCGTGGCCAGACTATGAAGAGGAGTACCAGGATGATGGACCCCAGTAAGGTTACGACAACTAGGATCATCTCCCATCGTCAGCATTGCTTGTGACCCAGAAGATGGAGCTTCGCCTACGCTACCTTTATTATTACGTTATTCCGCTGCTTGAGTTGTATTAAGAACTGGATCATGAGATCCTTATTTGTGTAAAACCTTATGTATGGTTTGTAATGGATGATGTACTGTGATATCCAAATCTGTTATGTCTCGCAAAAATGGTAATCCTGGGATTGCGATGTATGGCATAACAGGCATCTGGGATTAAAAATCCGGGTGTTGACAAGTTGGTATCCGAGCCATCCTGACCATAGGAGACCATAGTTAGACTGGACGTTTGAATCAAAACTTAGTTTCAAAACCAAAGAAAGCAAATATTTACAAAAACTTATTCCCATTCTTATCACTTTGATTCTTTCATGAAAATTCATGTTCCTCAAAAATTCTTGCCAAATACCTAAAATTTGACACACTTGATCACCCTACTATCTTACTCATCCTATATTCTTATAGATGGACGTGAGGTACAGCAAGTTTTATCAGCTGGGGAATGGAGCAGACCTCATCTTTGAGCGGGATTTGGACCAACTTTTGGAACTTCTGGAGCATCCACACCCCGAGTTCTTCGGAGCTCAGCTCAATGATCAGGAAGGAGAAGATCGGTAATGGATAGTTGTTGCAAGTCTCCGAGGAATGATTGAACCTCCCAATACCGAGGGAATTCAGTTCACCTTAAGAGAGAACAACTGGCTTGATGGACTTGCCAAAGCCATGCAGGAATCTCTTGCCCGTCTGTGAGGACAGAGTATCAACCAGATCAAGGGTACCCGCTTTGAGTTTTGTCCAAGGCGTGATGCGATGGGACAACCACTGGAAGCCCCATACCACCACGAGCTGAAGACTCAGTTGGACCACCTTAGCTTCATGATGTATGATCATCAGCAGGAGTTGGACAATGCCCGTGACTACTCCAACCACAAGTCCGCCATCATCAAGACGAAGGATCAGACCATCGCCATGCTAGTGAAGGATCGCAAGTCTCGCCGCCGTCAGCTCGACAAGAAGGAGCGCATCATTGCTCGTCTTCGCCACCGTATCTCGGATTTGGAGGAGACCATCCACGAGAGAGACATGCAGTTGGAGGAAAGGGAGAATGCTGGATAAGACCTTCGTGGAGACCCCTACTCCTATCTCAGCGATGATGATGATTTTCTGGAGGATCAGGACATGGACTTCTTCACCGATGAGGATGATTTTGCCTTCATCGATGACAATGAGGATGATGAGGATGATGAGTACACCAACTGCGAGGAGTAGTAGCACTTGAGCACTAGCGTAGTGAGTTGTATTCGGTCCCACTGTATCGTAGTTTCCAGAATGGTTCTTAAAACCATATGTTTTTCCTTTGTTGTGGTGTGTGTTGTATCGTGTGCTATGAATGAATGAATGAAAAGCAAGTTACTAGAAAATCTGATTCAAACCTTAAAAACTCTTCAAAGTCCCTGAACCTTAGAAATTTCCCTCTCTTCTCATGATCTATCTCAATCTTCAGATGCCTCGCAGAGGAAATGGTTCATCCCCGGACCCGATGTTGCAGATTCTGCAAATGTTGGTTTCGGACCGCGAAGCTGAAAGAGGAGAACGTCAAGCCATCTTAGCAACCCTTCGGCACGTAGCTCAGATGGACAACAACAATCAAGACCAAGGAAATCAGGACAACCATGGATCTAAGCTCAAGAATTTCTAGAACACCAACCCACCTGTTTTCACTAAGTCAGAGGAGCCCCTAGATCCAGATGATTAGCTGCAAACCATGGAGAACAATCTGGAAGTAGCCGGAGTGGAAACCAACAAGAAAGTTCTGTTCGCCACCTACTATCTAGCTGGAGATGCAAGAGCATGGTGGAACAGCGTTCGTGCAATGACCGGACGACAGATGATGACCTGGGAAGAATTCAAGTTCAAGTTCAGCAGAAACCATGTGCCACTAGGTTTGATCAAGAGGATGAGAGATGAGTTCAGAGAACTGAAGCAAGGAAGGATGACCGTAGTGGAATACCGTGACAAATTCTTGTCATTAGCTAGGTATGCACCGGATGAGATCGACACTGAAGCCAAGAAGAAAGAAAGATTCTTGAATGGTCTGCATGATGAGATGCAGACGGTGTTGGTCAATATCCCCTTCGCTGATATTGAAGCCCTAGTCGACTCTGCCATCCAGATGGAAGGAAAGATCAACCAAGCCAATGAGAACCGCAAGCGCCGCATGATGCATCAGCCAGGAACCCATCATACCCGAAAGTATCGCCCTAACCCATCTCCAGCATTTTCCCCGAGAAACAACAGACCCCCGATGAACCGTCCAACCTATCCCAACCGTGGATACCCAAGGCCCGGAGGAAATCACACCAACCCCATCAACTCTAACCATTTCAACCGTGCACCACCCAAGTTCAACAACAACAATGCTGCCGCCAACACCAACACTGCCCCTAGGACTGGAAGCAATGTTGTGCATGTTGCAGCAAAGGACAAGTCGCAAGTCACTTGGGATGACTATGGAAATAAGGGTCATTACTCCAATGAGTGCCCCAAGAAGAATGCCGCAGCCCCCAATGCAAATGTCCCAGCTTAGTAGCAGCATCGTGTTCAGCCTGGTTAAGGTTTGCCCCAGGGAATTCACTCAGCCGCAACGGCCGTCTTTTTCTCATGCATGCTGAAGAAGCTCAGGAAGCGCCAAACGTCGTGCTGGGTATGTTTTCTGTTAATTCAGTACTTGCTAGAGTGTTGTTTGATTCGAGTGCATCGCACTCATTTGTCACCGAAGAATTTGCATGCACTAGTAAGATTCAACCAACCAAACTGAAGCATGTTATGATTGTTCAAATCCCCGGTTCAACCACCAAAGCTAGGAAAATTTGCAAAGCCGTCCATATCCGAATCCATGGCATAGATTTTTATGCTAACCTGATAATACTCGAAACTAAAGGTTTGGAAGTAGTACTAGGAATGTATTGGATGTCCAAACATAAAGGATTAATTGACTATGCCAAGAAAGCCATAACCATGACTAGTACAGCCGGAATATCAGCCGAGCATGTATCTGAAACCTTACCTTGTCAATTCAAGTGCAACAAGAGTATAGCCCAACCTACCATTAACTAAGTCCGGATAGTCTGTGAATACCCCGATGTATTTCCAGATGTTTTTCCCGGTATGCCCCCAGATCGGGATATCGAGTTTATCATCAAACTAATCCCCGGAACAGGACCCATAGCCTAGAGACCATATAGTATGAACCAGTCTGAACTAGCAGAACTGAAGAAGCAACTAGATGCCATGTTGGAAAATGGATTGATTCAGCCAAGTGCGTCACCATGGATATCACCTTTCTTGTTTGTGGATAAGAAGGATGGAGGTAACCGTTTGTGTACGGATTTTCGGAAGTTGAATGATGTCACTATCAAGAACAAGTACCCATTGCCCAAGATATAAGATTTGTTTGATCAGTTGACCGGTGCCAAAGTGTTTTATAAGATTGATCTTAGAACTGGCTATCATCAACTCAAGATTCGTGGAGAG
Organism: Avena atlantica; assembly: GCA_910589765.1. NCBI lineage: Eukaryota > Viridiplantae > Streptophyta > Magnoliopsida > Poales > Poaceae > Avena > Avena atlantica. Next base: position 196,835,842 of record OU342738.1, on the reverse strand, counting down.
GATATTCCAAAGACTGCCTTTACCACCAGATATGGATTATACGAGTATATTGTCATGTCTTTTGGATTAACCAATGCCCCCGCTTATTTCATGAATCTCATGAATAAGATTTTTATGGACTTCCTGGATAAGTTTGTCATTGTTTTCATCGATGACATTCTGATTTATTCCAAATCAGAAGAAGAACATGAGCTACACCTAAGGACCGTTCTTAGAACCCTTAGAGAGCATCAGTTGTATGCCATGTTTAGCAAATGTGAATTCTGGTTACAGGAGGTAGGATCCCTTGGCCACATTGTATCATCCGGAGGAATTGCTGTTGACCCTGCTAAGGTGAAAGATGTCGAGGATTGGCAAGCCCCAACCACTCAAACCCAAGTTCGTGCATTTCTCGGATTGGCGAAATACTACCGCAAGTTCGTAGAAGGATTCTCGAGTATCGCCAGACCCATGACCCAATTGCTGAAGAAGGACAAGAAGTTTGAATGGACGGACAAATGTGAAGCAAGTTTTCAAGAACTCAAGAGAAGATTGATTTCAGCCCCAATCTTAATCATGCCGGATATCACGAAGCCCTTTGACATGTATTGTGACGCATCCAAGATCGGTCTCGGATGTGTGCTAATGCAAGAAGGCAAAGTTATATCTTATCTATCCCGACAACTGAACCAACATGAGTAGAACTATCCAACCCATGACCTCGAGCTCGCAGCCGTAGTTCTAGCCCTAAAGACATGGAGGCACTACCTGATGGGAAATCGTTGTGAGATTTATTCGGATCACAAGAGCCTGAAGTATATATTCACCCAGAAGGAGCTGAATATGAGACAGAGAATATGGATTGAGATAATCAAGGATTATGATCTAGACATTCACTATCACCCCGGTAAAGCCAACGTGGTAGCAGATGCCCTTAGCATATTGTCGTGCCGCTTGAACTCCATGATTTTGAAGGAGCAACCAAGCCTGCACAAAGAGATGGAAGATTTCCGAATGGAATTAGTGAGTGAAGGATTTTTGGCTAGCATAGAACTTCAACCCACTTTGATCAGCCAGATCAAGGAGGTGCAGAAAGGAAATGCTAGCATCGACAGAATCAAGCGTCGTATCGGTACAGGCAAAGTACCCGGATTCACCGAAGACGAAGAAGGAGTTCTGTGGTACAAAGGACGCCTTTGTGTACCAGCAGATTCTGAGTTGAAAGAAGTTATTCTGAAGGAAGCTCATGATACTCTTTATTCTATCCATCCCGGAGGAACGAAGATGTATAAAGATTTGAAAGAGCAATTTTGGTGGCATAAGATGAAGAGAGAAATCGGAAGCTATATCGCCAAGTGTGATATATATCAGCGAGTCAAGGCGGGACATCAAAGACCCGCTGGATTGTTGCAACAATTGCAGATTCCGGAATGGAAATGGGATTCCGTTGGAATGGACTTTATCACCGTATTGCCTACTTCTAGTAGGGGAAATGACTCTATATGGGTCATAGTGGACAGATTGTCCAAAGTCACCCATTTTTCTTACCAGTCAAGACCACCTATAAGAGTTTGAAGCTAGCGGAGTTATACATCGCTAGAATCTCAGTTTGAATGGAGTCCCCAAGAACATCGTATCGGATCGAGGAACTCGGTTTACCTCGAGATTCTGGAAGAAAGTCCAAGAAGGTTCAGGAACCCGACTAGATTTCAGCACAGCTTATCACCCTCAGACCGACGGACAAACGGAGCGAGTAATCAAATACTCGAAGACATGTTGAGAGCATGTGTGTTAGAGTATGGATCTAAATGGGAAGATTGTCTGCCGTTCGCAGAATTTTCATACAACAATATTTATCAAGCTAGTTTGCAAATGGCCCCATTTGAGTTCATGTATGGAAGGAAGTGTCGCACCCCTTTGAATTGGTCGGAAGTAGGAGAGAGTCAGATTTTCGAACCCGATATCCTACGAGAAGCAGAAGAGAAGGTTCACAAGATTCGTGAGCACCTCAAGACCGCCCAGTACAGATAGAAGAGTTACGCCGATAAGAGACGTCGAGACCTCGCCTTCAACATAGGAGATTTTGTGTATCTGAAGGTGTCGCCATTGAAAGGAATGCAGTGTTTCCAACTAAAAGGAAAGTTAGCCCTCAGATATATCGGCCCCTTTAAGATTCTGAACCGTCGAGGAGAAGTGTCGTATAAATTGGAACTTCCCGAAGAGATGTCAGCCGTGCACAATGTGTTCCATATCTCATTACTTCATAAGTGCCTTGAAGTTCCGGAGAAGACGGAAGTGTTAAAGAATATTGATCACCGGACCATAGAAATCAACGATGACCTGACCTATCCTGAAGTACCCATCCGTATTTTGGAAGAAGCTTTCAGAACCACCCGAACCAGAAGCATCAAGTTTCTCAAGATTCAGTGGAGCAACCACACAGAAGAGGAAGCTACCTGGGAGCGCGAACATCACATCAGGATGGAGTTTCCTGATCTCTTCAAATCCTAGGTAATATTTTTTGTCCTTGATCAAATCTCGGGACGAGATTTTGTTTAAGGGGGGAAGGTTTGTAACATCCCAAAAATATTAAACATGGATCATCAAACTCTAATCATCAGAATTAGGGTTAACAAAGACTTTCCCAACTAAAAATATGAAAGCATTCATATGTGTGTGTATTAAAATTTGGATTCTTTTGAATTGCCATGATTCTGTGTTTCTTTGCTTGTAAAATGATTCTTAGGTGAGATAAACATCATCTAAACAATCCCTAAACTTTTCCCAAAGACAAACAACTCAAAATGAATAAATTAAGTGAATGGTCACTTTGGCCAAATTAACTCCCATGCCTACTTTGGCTATCTCTAATTTTCAAAACTCAACAGAACACATGTATGGATATTTGCACCCCTTGTTAGTACTCATAATAAGGTACCAAGGCCCGCTTTGTGTTCATCCAGAAACATTCAAATATCAAGTTTAAATGACAGTTTAAAATTGAATCTATCTCATATGGGAAGATCCCACTATTTCAAAAACCACTCAAACCAACTCCATTTTCAAAACCCAAGCACCCACACAGTCTCCAGCACATGCCTAGCATACCCACCAAAAATCTTTTTAAAATTCAAAACTCAAGTTCTTGCGGCCATTTCATCAAACAGGTTGCAGATTCAAATCAAACAAATCACAAACACTATTTTGAGCAGTGTTTTGGCCAACCTTTTTCCCTCTCTGGTTGCAACTAGCCTTAGTAGATCATATAGCCCCTTTAACTAACCTCTAGCACCACTGTGAGCTTGTCAATGCCATCAATGGTGAGCAGGCCGAGCCTCACCATGTCACCCCTATGTGGACAACAAGCTTGGAGAAGAACTAGTTGTGCCAACCTTGTCTGGGAGGTAGCCCATGCCTCACAGCCACCTCTCGACCAGCCCTAGCTCGAAGACAGAGACCAGAACCACCAGGAATGTCGCGCCCGTGCTGCTGTCGACCATGCCGACGCGCACCGCAGAGCAAGCGCCGTTCCCACGCAACCCGACCACCTCGAGCCCTCACCGCCTGCCAGCATGCATCCCACCGTCCCAGGAGACCACTAGACATGATCGTTTCATCGCCCGTACCCCGTAGCCACCGCTCGCCGCGGAGTTCGCCGCCTCTGCCTCGCAGAGCACCGCATGTTGGGGAGATGACCTCGGGTAGGGTAAAGACGGGGAAAGATGAAAGGAGATTGCCCGTCTAGTTTCCGAGTTACAGTATGAGTCGGCCGAATCCTATAGAGTTCGACCGACATAGGGAAGGTCAGGACCCTCATAATAATGGCAAGGCGTTACCCGACAGAGATACTGAATAAGTCGGCCGGGTTAGCCCGAGTAATCTTAATGCAGGTGAAGGACAAGCCGAGTTACGTGAGGCAGGGCCGAATGATACGAAGCTTGCAAGAGAAGGAGAAGCCTAAAGTCAAACTTTAGCCGCAGGCTAGGGAGAATCTGAGCGGAGCCAAGCACAAGGGACAAAGGCGCAGAGTGACAGAGGGACAGAAGGAGGTCAAGGAGGTGACAGTCCTGAAGCCCGAGGCACGCAGGAAGGGCCCTCTGGAGCCTTGCCGTCATTAGAAGGGCGACAGGGAAAGGAGGCCGCCGAACTACTATATTGGGGACAAGCATATTCCTCGAATATGCTTGCCCCGTCAGCCCTAAAGGAACCCAAGGCTCTCCTTTATAAGGGGAGGCTTGGACCCTGAGGAGGGCATCGTCTCATTTAGTACCGTTAGGCTGGTAATGTTCTTCCTTTCTCCTTGAATATAGCGCAAGGAGCACTTGTAGCCCAAGGAAGGAGAAATAAATATCTTTGCCTTTGTCTTCTGTGTGTAGAATTAACTGCATCTTCCCTCCCCAGATCCCTCTAGCATCCATTGGCCCCATACTTTAGCCTACCCATGGCATCTGCCGTGCCACCACCACTACAGTTGGCGCCCACCGTGGGGCCAGCAGCAGTGCTAGCTGGAGTCATGATCCGGACGGGAAACTTCATCAACACTGGCGAGCACGTTGTTTCTGGCTTGGTCCGGAGATTCGATCTCTATGACTACGTCAGCGACAATGCAGGCAGCTTCAGGGGAAAAACTCCCCCGTGCAACGGTGTCTTCATCATCTTGGGCGGGCACAGGGTCGACATCTCCGGCATTTATACTCACCAGGTTGTTGTTGCAGGAGAGCCACCCCTTAGCGCTGCGAGCCGTCCGCGCGGAGCACATCCGGTGAGCAGCGTCGAGGTGATGGTTGTAGCCGTAGCGCAGGCGGGAGTAGAGGGTGCCGGATCAACCAGAGACCCTGCCGCGGGCGTGCAGGTCGCGCCCAGGCAAATGGCACCACCACCCACCGAGGTAATCCCTCCAGTGACCAACCAGGCCTAAGTACAGGACACCACCCCAAAGGCACCAAGAGTAAGAGGGCCACCTCTGGAAAGACCAGAAAACATTCTTCAGGCAACCATAGAAAACTTGACTACACCTGTAGCGCCGATACTTGATCCGGCTAATGCTCAGGCAGAGTTAGAAGAAACCAGGCAAAAGGTGCTGGTAGAAGCAAAAAAGGTGTCGGCCTTGCGGGAGTCCTTAAACAGGATCCTGCGAGAATATGCCAAAGCTAATAAGCTTGACGTCGCTCCCGAACGGGTTGACGAGTTGAGATTAAGAGGGAAGAACCTCATAGATGATATCAACAAGGAGCATGATGCTCATAAGGCAGAATCAGTTTATTTGGGCTTGCCGAGATACAGTACCCCGACAAAGAACCTGAGAGCGGCAAATGCCGCAGCATTAGAGTTAGAGGGATTGACCGGCGAAGCCCGGCAGAAACAGCAAGAAAGAGTGAATGAGCTGGTGCGCATCGCGAACTAGAAAAACGAAGAAATGCTCAGGGCAGACCCGGCGAGGCCAGGGGCCTCGCGAATGGTTCACTCGGCTGGAGCAGCACCTTCCTTGTACGTGGCAGCAACGTCCTCACCCGAAAACAATGCACAAAAAGACAAAGCGGTAACTTCAGGAAAGAGAAACAAGCAAATCGTTCCGTATGATCCGGCGATAGCTGGGAAAGCAAACGAGAACAGAGGCAATGGAAGCCGAGGTAACAGTGGTGAGAGGAATCTCGGCCGTGCTGAGAAAGACGGCGGAAGCCGAAGCAATGGAGACCTCAGCAGAAGAGAACTCGGAAGAGGCAATCACGAGAACAATATCCCGGTTGAAGTAAGGAGAGAACCGCCGCTCAACCCGCAGCCAAGACATGAACCTCGGCAGGAAAGAGAAGCAAGACCAGCTCGCCACAATCAAGTAAATGAAAGGTACAATGATGGTTATTCCGAGATGGAATATGCGATCCATGGTGGAAATAACCACTATGGAATGCAAGACAGAGTTCTGTACAGAGATTTTCCATCAAATGATGCCAGAGTAAAGCTAGACCGGTTATACCGATCCGAGTTGCTGGAAGAACAGGGTCCACCGGGTCCGACGTGCTTCGGACCACGGATCATGGGCGAACCACCTGTGCCGAACTTCCAGCTGGCAAGAGGCACAAAGACATATAATGGGAGCACCAAACCACAAGACTGGTTGATTGATTATGCCACTACTGTGAAAATAGCAGGTGGGAACTTACGATGGGCAGTACGGTATGTCCCACAAATGTTGGAAGGACCAGCTAGGGTATGGCTGAATAATCTACCAGCAGGCAGTATCAACTGTTGGTTGGATTTTGAAGAAATGTTCGTTAGCAACTTTACCAGTACATACAAGAGGCCAAACAGGCCGCAACAGTTGGCCATGTGCAAGCAAAGGCCGAATGAAACAGACAGAGAGTTTTTAACTCGGTGGTGTAACCTGAGAAACTCGTGTGAAGGAGTTATAGAGTCGCAAGCAATAGCTTGGTTCGCTCAAGGATGTCGTTATGCCAGTGTGTTATGGCAGCGACTGCAAAGAGATATGCCAACCACATTGGCAGAAACCATCAGAATAGCGGACTCATATGCATTGGGAGATCCGACGCAACTAGAATTAATGTCTGGCAGATCATCGGGAGCAACAAGACCAGTATGCAAGAGATTTGGCCAGGTCATCCAGGCGCAATGACTTTAGAGGAAGAAGAAGAGAAGAAAGGCCGGATTATAGATATAATTCGGCCCAAGTGGCAGCAGTAGCGCAAGATCAGCCGAGTCACGGAACGACTCAACGGCAAAAGAATGGTCCTCAGAAGTGGACACCAAGGAATGAAGGAAAAAGACAGTGGACCCCAGAACAAAAGAAGCAATGGCAGGAGAGGCCGAAGTACACGTTCGAATCTATGTTAGATCAACCGTGTAAATTTCACACGTCAAACCCAGCTAGGCCGACCAACCATACGACTCGCCAATGTGCATGGATGAAAAATGCAATGGGAAACCCCACAGGCATTTAGGCAGCACCTCTCCAAGTACATCAGCAGCATCAGCCGCAGTTGACTGGAGCAAATGCACAGCAACTGATGTTACCGCCTCCTCCCCCGAGATATGATAACTCGGACCGGAGAGATGCGGTGCATCAAGTGATGAACCAAGGCCAGGATGGAAGGACAAATCCAGGAAACAATGGACGCAATGATTACAGAGAACATCATCAGTCGTATTGCGTGTTCACGACGGAACAGCAAGACAAGCAGAGTGTACAGCGCCGGCATATGGAAGTAAATGCAGTTATGCCGGCAGTACCAAGATATGTGCCTTGGTCAGATCAAGAAGTAACTTGGAGCATAAAGGATCACCCGAAGATAATGCCGAGTCCGGGGTCGTATGCACTCGTATTGGATCCAACATTTGTTGGACCAAGCATTAATGTGAAATTTTCAAAGGTTCTCATTGACAATGGGAGCAGTATCAACATCATGTACAAAGATACCATGCATAAACTCGGAATATCGCAGAACATGCTGCAAGCCACGAGGACCACTTTCCATGGGATAGTACCAGGGCTTTCGTGCGAACCCATTGGTAAGGTTCGAGTGGATGTGTTATTCGGCACAAGAGATAACTGCAGAGCAGAAAACTTAGAGTTTGAAGTGGTGGATCTAGAGAGTTGTTATCATGCTTTACTCGGACGGCCAGCATTGGCCAAATTCATGGACAACTGTCATGTGAGTTATCTGAAAATGAAGCTACCCGGACCACAAGGAGTGATAACAGTAGCGGGGGATTACAGGAAGTCAATGGAATGTGCTTCAGCCGGGTCAAATTTAGCCGAGTCATTGGTTATAGCAAGAGAAAAAAGAAGGATTCAGGAGGTAGCAGCCCTCGCTCAGTCCGCACAGCTGAATATGCCGGCATTAGCCAATCCATATGGAAGTGTCTCCTTTCAGTCGACTAAAGAAACAAAGAAGGTTCAGATAGATGAGCAATTCCCAGATCGTACTGTTACTATTGGTGCAGGCCTAGATGCTAAATAGGAAAGCGATCTCACCAACTTCCTTCGTGAGAATCGGGATATCTTTGCATGGTCAACTCAGGATCTGCAAGGTGTTCCGAGGGAGTTGGCTGAGCACTCTCTGAATGCAAGGCCAGGAGCAAGACCGGTGAAGCAACCTCTCCGCTGCTTCGCCGAAGACAGGAGAAAAATAATAGGGGATGAAATAGCTCGGCTCCTAGCGGCCGGGTTCATCATGGAGGTGCTGTATCCAGATTGGTTGTCAAACCTGGTGCTAGTAGAAAAGAGGAAGGATGATCCGAATGTAGCCATTGTATGGCGAATGTGTATCGATTACACGAACCTAAACAAGGCGTGTCCAAAAGATCCTTTTCCCTTACCTAGAATAGACCAAGTCACTGATTCGACCGCTGGTTGTGAACTATTGTAATTTGTAGACGCGTATTCTGGTTTTCACCAGATACCGTTAAATCCGGCCGATCAAATAAAGACTGCGTTTATTACCCCGTACGGGGCTTATTGCTATCGCACAATGCCATTCGGCCTGCGCAACGCAGGAGCAACGTATCAAAGATGCATGCAAAAATGTCTACATGACCAGATAGGAAGAAATGTACAAGTATATGTGGATGATGTGGTTATCAAAACCAAAGAAAGCAAAACACTACTGGATGATATACGGCAGACTTTCGCGAACCTGAGAAGGTTCCAAATGAAGCTTAACCCGGAAAAATGCACATTTGGCGTGCCAGCAGGAAAACTACTCGGTTTTCTCGTATCTAGCCGAGGTATAGAGGCCAACCCAACCAAGATAAAGGCAGTAGATAGGATGGAGTTGCCAAGGTGTCTAAATGACGTACAAAAGTTCACGGGTTGTTTAGCCTCGCTCAGCCGGTTTGTATGTCGGCTGGGAGAGAAGGCATTACCACTCTATCAACTGATGAAAAAATCAGATAAGTTCATTTGGACTCCACAAGCAGACAGTGCATTTCATGAATTGAAAAGGATGTTGGTCACAGCGCCCATTCTAGCTTCTCCATTATCAAAAGAGCCTATGTTACTCTACATAGAGGCTACCAACAGAGTAGTGAGTGCTGTAATTGTCGTAGAACGAGTCGAAAATGATAAGTCAGTACAGAGGCCAGTGTATTACTTGAGCGAGGTGTTATCCGCTTCAAAGAAAAATTACCCACATTATCAGAAGATGGCTTATGGAGTGTACATGTCGGCAAGGAAACTTAAACATTACTTTGAAGAGCACCCCATCAAAGTGATTTGTGAAGCACCCATAGCCGACGTATTAAGTAACAAAGATGCAAGTGGCCGGATAGCAAAATGGGCAATTGAATTGTCACCTTATGCTCCGCAATTCGATAGGAGAGATGCAATCAAATCTCAGGCTGTGGCCGACTTCTTCGTAGATTGGGCCGAGGTGCAATATGAGCCACCATTACCAGACCCGAATTATTGGACGATGCACTTTGATGGTTCCAAACTAAGAAATGGTTTGGGGCAGGAATAGTGTTAACCTTGCCCAAAAGAGATCAGCTGAAATATGTGCTGCAAATACATTTTGCCGCGTCAAACAATGTAGCCGAATATGAAGCACTGGTCCATGGATTGAAGGTGGCAAAAGAAATTGGCATACGCCGAATCTTATGCTATGGGGACTCAGATCTAGTAGTACAGCAAGTCTCAGGCAATTGGGATGCATTGGATGATAATATGGCTTTGTATAGATTTCATGTGAAAAAGATTAGTGGATACTTTGAAGGATGTGAATTTCACCATATACCTCGGGCAGAAAATGATGCCACAGACACGTTGTCAAATCTAGGATCAACCAGGCAGTCAATTCCCCCAGGTATCGCCCTAGAGCACCTAAGGAAACCATCGATAACACCATCACCAGAGTCCGAATCCATCTTTATTCCGGAAAATTCAGCAGAAAATAGTGTGCCGATGGAAATTGACCAGCAATATAACCCAGAATTCCCCAAGAGAAAGACAGCTGAGGTAAGCATAACTATGGAGAAAGCCGAGGTAGTTATGTCGGCAGAAAACATGGAAATAGACAGTGAGACCACACCAGAGAAAATCACACCTGTATGGGCGCAACCCATATTCTCTTTCCTTAGAGATGCGACTTTGCCGAATAATGAGGTGTTAGCAAGACAGATAGCAAGGAGAGCTAAAGCTTATATGATCATAAATAATGAGCTATACAAAAGAAGCGTCACAAGTATATTGCAAAGATGTGTGAGTTCGGCCCGAGGTGGGATGACCCACATATTGGTTATGGTGGACAAGTTCACAAAATGGATTGAAGTGAAACCAATAAAAAAATGCGATGGGCCCATAGCAGTGAAATTCCTCAAAGATATTATCTTAGGATATGGATACCCGCACAGTGTTATTACAGATAACGGCACAAACTTTGCAGAAGGAGCTTTCGCTAGATTTTGCCAAGAAAAGCACATAAGATTAGATGTTGCCTCTGTGGCTCACCCAACATCCAATGGGCAAGTGGAAAGGTCTAATGGACTAGTATTGTCCGGAATAAAACCACGACTCGTCGAACCGCTGCAAAGGTCGGCAGGATGTTGGATTGAGGAACTACCAGCAGTATTATGGAGCCTCAGGACTACTCCAAACATATCAACAGGTTATACACCATTCTTTCTGGTATACGGGGCAGAAGCCGTGCTTCCAGCCGACATAATACATGACTCGCCAAGAGTTACTCAATATACAACTTCAGAAGTAAATGAAGTAGCTCGGCAAGATACTGTTGATCTGCTAGAAGAAGCCAGAGAGCTAGCGCTATCAAGATCAGCTATTTATCAGCAGAACTTGTGACGATATCACAGCAAGAAGGTGAATCCAAGAGTGTTCAAAGAAGGAGATTTAGTTCTCCGACTAGTGCAACGCACGGCCGGCATGCACAAGCTGTCGACACCATGGGAAGGACCATTCGCCGTGAGCAAAGCATTGCACAATGATGCCTATTACCTAATCGATGCTCAATCCCCTGGAAAGAACAGGGCAGACAAAGCCGGCGAAGAAACGAAAAGGCCGTGGAACGTAGCTCTACTTCGTCCATTTTACTCGTAGCAGTCATCAGTGACACATTGTAAAGTAGTATCTCAAGATCAAGCACCAATTATGTTTCGAACCTCGGCATCCAGAGCAGTGACTCGGGGACTGCCATATGTTATTTCAATTTTAGGTTATGTATTAAACCTCGGCATCCAGAGCAATGACTCGGGGACTGCCATATGTTATTTCAATTTTATGTTATGTATTAAACCTCGGCATCCAGAGCAGTGACTCGGGGACTGCCATATGTTATTTCAATTTCATGTTATGTATTAAACCTCGGCATCCAGAGCAGTGACTCGGGGACTGCCGTATGTTATTTCAATTTTATGTTATGTATTAAACCTCGGCACCGCGAGCAATGGCTCGAGGATTGCACTAGATTACTTTTAAGATTGGATTATGTATCGAAACCTGGCACCCTGGGCAATGACTCGGGGACTGCCCCAGATTTATTTCTAATCTTAATTCACATACTAAACCTCGGCACCGTGAGTAGTGACTCGGAGACGGTCTCATGTTATTTCCAGATTTGGGTGGTATATTAAACCTCGGCACCTTGAGCAGCGACTCGGCGACCGTCTTATATTATTTCTGAAATTTGGTTTACATACTAGACTTCGGCGCCATAGGCAGTGACTCGGGGACTGCCATATATTGTTTCGAAGTAGTGGTTAGCCTTTGATACAAGGAAGGTATCAAATTTCGACACTCAAAGTAAGAACAGCTCAATCTCGTATGATATTCGAAGTCCACACCCAGATTAATAGTCTAAACCACGGGAGTACAAAGGCAAATATATATCCCAAAATCAAGAAATTGCAGGCCGCCAAAGCAAGGATTCGGACGAACAAGACCACTTAAACAAAGTGATAACAATTACAACCATATATGTCTCAGCAGCACACGGCAAAAGAAATTCATACCATACAGAAGACGGACAAATATTCCACGTACATCATACGCCCGGCATACCAGGGATAAGAAATGACTTAGAGGTTTTTAGCTGGAGAGGCAATAACTTGGTCAGGGGCTGGGCACTCCGAGGTAGGTGGAACTTCGGCCGAGGTTGCCTCGCTCTCCACAGACCCAGGAGCGACTTCGAAGGAAGCCCGAGGCTGCTGAGGAGCGTCAGTTTGCGCAGTAGAATGCCTAGTACCTTTGGATGAGGATCGCGCATCGCCATTGCCATCTGAGATCGAACTGGAATCACCAGAAGTAGCCGAGTCATCCTCATCTTCTCCTTGTTCAGCTGAGTTGTTATCCGACGCATCGTCAACTACGACCTCGTCTTCCTGGTTAGGAAGGAAACTCGTACCTTCGTTCCAGGTATGCACGTCGGCATACTCAACGAGCTGGAAGGCGCGAGCTTGCCGAAGAGCGACAAAGGTTGGGTCCTCAACCCAACGGGAACCAGTGCGCAAATTTCTCAAGATATCAAGAGAAATATCTTCATACCATGACATGATAACAGTGAGAGCCATATCAGCGCCAGCTCGTCCGGCTGATTCCCTCCAAAGACTTAGTTGCCTCTCGGATGCCATTAATCTTTCCATCAGCAATTTGACCTCATTGATATCTGGAGTCCCAGAAGTATTCGGCCAGAGAACATGGTAGGCTCGGATAGCTGCCTGCACCAAATCCCTGCCCATAATCTTCATCGGACCAACTGCAGCGCCGACAGCAACCAGGAAATCTTCCATCGAGTACTCTGAGTCCGCGTCAAACAGGAACACCTCGGCGCACACGAGCACTAAGAACCGCTTTAGAGCTCACAGGCTTAGCTTCTAGAAAATGATCTGCGCAAAACACGACTGCGTCAGTCGGCAGTAGGAAAAAAGAAAAAGATAATCCGGCCGTGCCAAGAAGCTTACGATGAATATAACTCAGCATTAACTGAAGGTCTTTAGCCCAGTCAATCTTGCTATTCTCAAAGCAAGCGATCTCCTCGCTCATTCCCCGAGTCTTCAGTTCGGCAGCCTCGAGGAGCTCCTTATTTTTCTGCAGTTGCAGAGCTAGCCGATTTTTCTCCTCGGAGAACTCCTGGTCGACCTTTTCTAATTCGAACTTCTGAGAGAGCTTAAGGGCCTCCACCTCGGCGCGCAGGAGAGCTATCTCATCATCTTTTTCTTTTAGCTGCGCTGAATGAGTAGCGATTTGTTCTAAAAAATGCAGCATCACATCAGGCATGGGCGTGCAATCTTGGTGAGATGCTGCAAAGGTTTGTAACTCGGCTTTACCAAAGCCAAAAGAGATAAAAGAAACTTAGCGCACATTTTAAAGGGGGAAGGTATAAAGTATAAGGGCATCTAACCTTCTAGGGTCTTGACTTTCTTCTCAAGACGGATGTTAAGATTATTGATGTTACCTGTTTACCAACAAAGTGAGCCGACATCGCGCATACAAAACAGTAAGAATGTAGGAAATGACGAAAAGTATTGTCGACTTACCATCTTTTTTCACCACAGGAATAACTTTCGCATATTTTTCTTCCAATTTTCTGTGCGAAAAAAGCAATCTTTGAAATTCGGCGGTCCGCCGGTCATGTGCAACCTAAGCAATAGAGCAAATGATGAATGGATATTCGAAGATAAAAAAAGATCCGAGTCAAGCAAAACTTAACCCGGATCTAGGCGGCTGAATATTCGAAGCTAAAACAGATCCGAGTCAAGCAAAACTTAACCCGGATCTAGGTGGCTGGATATTCGAATATAAAACAGATCCACGTCAAGCAAAACTTAACCCGGATCTAGGTGGCTGGATATTCGAAGATAAAACAGATCCGAGTCAAGCAAAACTTAACTCGGACCTAGGTGGCTGGATAATCCAAATTCAGATAGAGACAAATCAAGAAGAATTTAAGGCAGATCTAGCTGGATAGAGGTTCAAATTTTAAGATAAAATTCAACTGAGTAGAGAATCATAAAACTTCCAAGCGAATAACAAGTTATTCGCTTGCAAGCTTCGCGGACTAGAATATATATAATAGCATCTGGAGAATTAATCAAAACTCCGCAAAAAGAAATTACCTCATTCATCTTGTTACTATCAAGAACAATCTTGGCGGCTTGATGCAGTCGGCTGCTGATGTCGGAAAGCTGAAACGGCTGACTGCTAGGATTACCCTCGAACTGATCGGCAGCGTTCCAGTTATTGGCGTATTCAACCAGCGAGCCGAGGCTGTTCCCACTCGCCATGCTAGTTAGGACTTTACCTCGGACGTGCTGTGTAACCACCGCTGCCGCAGGGCTTTTATGAAGAGCGAGCTGGGTACTGGCCGCCGGGGTAACGGAGGCTTTGGCGGAGGCAGTTCCTTTACGCAGCACATCGGCGATACTTGGCTGAGAAAAGCCGGCAAGACCTTTCTAGGAGGAGGAAGCTTTGGTGACGACGGCTTTTCTCGTTTTAGAAGAGGCATCAGTAGGAGCTGATACCTCGGCAATGGGAACGGCGTCTTTAGGAGCCGGAGGAGTCACGATCGCAGAAGGCGCAGAGATATGGACATCCTCGGCCAAGGAAGGAGTCACTAAGGAAACCGCGGGGGCAGAAAGAGGCTCAGTAGAGACATTAGGGTTCACAGAGAAGGCAGCAGGGTCGGTAGAAATATCTGTGGGCCGAGTGAAATCAACATCAACAGGAGGAATCTCGGGGGCATCATGGCGAGGAGGCGTCCGATTCGGAGTTGGAGGAGATGCAGCGCGAGCAGGACTGGGAATCCTGGTATCTTCAGTAGGCGGAGGAGACGGCTGCCGAGTCATACGACTCGTCATGCTAGGACTGCTGGGCTTAACAGAAAGTGGAGCACTGCGAAAATAAAAAAGGTCAGGTTAAAAAGCAGAAAGATAGAAACAAGAAATACGAGCAAAAGGAACTTACCCTGCGACTCCAGGCATGGTCTTGCGCCTGGGAGGATTCGGGGCGGATTTCTTCATTCGTTTCTTGGGGGCCGCCTCTGAGGCACCAGCGGGAGCCCTACGTTTCCCTGAGGTAACAAGGGGCCGGGAAGCAATAGGCTCGGCGTCGTGAACCTGACCGGCCGGATTAGCTGGGAAAGTAGAAGCCGGAAATGCATAAGAAATTGGCATTGCGGCAACTACCTCTAAAACTTGGACCTCGTCTGAATCACCTTCCTCCTCATGGGCCGAGGTCTTGCCACGAGCACGGGCCGGAGCGGGGTCCGACTTGGGGACAAACTCTTCCGAGTCTGGCTCCCCACTGTCTGGGGTATTCCGATCCGCAGGCCACGGGAGTGATAAAACCTCGGCGTCCTCATCCTTCTGCTCCGCAAACCTCTGTAAGACGAGAAAGAGGAAGATTAGCAAAGACGGTTACGAAAGCAATTGGAAAGCAAAGCATTAGTGATTAAGCTTAATTCAGGAGGGGGATGCTCGCGGGTGAACGGCTTCAATCCCCAAACCCAATCCTCAGGCATCTCCGTCTTAAAGATAGCTCGGACACGCTTAAAGATGAGATAGTTGTCCAGCTCCACGGTCAAGACTCGGTTGGGGTCAAGAGGACCGCTCATGTAGAAGAGTTTGTGCGTGCGTTTCTGGAATGGGCAGATTCGGCTACTGACGAAGGTAGCCATAAGATCCTCGCCGCGTAACCCGGCGCGGATCAGTTCCTTAAGCCGAATCTCGAAAGCCTCGGCCAAAGCGTGACTTTTCCTCGGATTATAAGTCCAGTTCTCCTTGGAGGGTGTGCCAATGGAGAAGGCAGGGAGCCGAATCTTGTCCTCCGTTCTCGTGTTCTTGACATAGAAGAAGGACTTGTGCCACTTCTTGCACGACTCTAGCCCCGTGACACGAGGAAATACGGACTTCCTCCGAGGTGTAATGGACGCTGCTCCACATTGGGTAAGCAACTTCTCGGAAGGGTGCAGAGACTTGTCTGGGACAACGTTAGAACGGATCTGGAAAAACTTTGACCAGACATGCACGGACGGCCACAGGCCGAAGTATCCCTCTGAGGCAGAGATGAAGGGCGAGAGAGAGGCAATGGCATTGGCAGGGAGATGATGCGGCTGAAGGCCGAAGTAATCAAGAAACTCCCTAGCAAAGTTACTAAGAGGAAGACCAAAGCCGCGTGCAAAATGCGACATGAAAACTACATACTCTCCCTCCCTAAGGTCTGGAGAGGACTCGCTGCCGGGTAAGCGACAAGATACCTCGGCGGGAATCCGACGAGTCCAAATAAGCCACTCGATCTCGTGGCGAGTGACAGAGGAACCCTGCCACGAGCCTCGCTCGGGCCCAGAGCCAGCGTCGTCATCCTCTATCAGGGCATCGCTGACGGAGCTAGACATGGGCTCGCCGGAGAAATTCGCGGAAGAAGAACTAGCGGCGGAGGAAAATCTAGAACCGCAAGGCCCCGTCGTGATTCTATCTAAAAAACGGCGGCGGAACAGAGACAGAACTGTCGCGTGACAACAGAAGGAGAGTTCAGATCTCTAGAGGAAAAGCCAGGCGATGGGACCGGAGAAACTCACCGGCGACGGAGCCAAAGCGGGCGAGCGGCAATAAGGACGACGGAGCGGTGCGGCCGGATTTGTGCTACCAAGAACGCAAATGAGCGCACAGCGGCGGAAGAGCGAGCGAACGCAAGGGCAGAGGAAGAAGAAGGGCACGGGCGAGCGAAAAGGGGAAAGTAAATCCCCCAGCGTCGCGCCCCTCTTTATAACCGCGTAACCTGCAAAGTAGTGGGATCGTGCGTGAGGCAGTTGACCGCGTAGATCGTGTATGTAGCACCAACGCGCGATTATGAGGGGAACCGCACCAGCGGCCACACAACGGGAAAGACAGCCACGATCCCCGATGGAAACGGAACGCGAGGCGTCGCAGAGCCGACGAGACAGGCGCAGCGGTAGCTGTAGACTGACAATGAATACTGTAGAGGAACAGAAAACTAGAAATACAATGATGAGTAAGACACGTAGGACGAGGAGTACGCGAGAAGATAGGATGATACCACGAGCAAATTAACTCGGAAACAAGGCAAAAGAAATCTCTTGAAACTAATACGGCCTGGCCGAAGTTATTGGCGGGGCCATACCATCTTCGGGGACTAATGTTGGGGAGATGATCTCGGGTAGGGTAAAGACGGGGAAAGATGAAAGGAGATTGCCCGTCTAGTTTCCGAGTTACAGTATGAGTCGTCCGAATCCTGTAGAGTTCAGCCGACATAGGGAAGGTCAGGACCCTCATAATAATGGCAAGGCGTTACCCGGCAGAGATACTGAATTAGTCGGCCGGGTTAGCCCGAGTAATCTTAATGCAGGTGAAGGACAAGCGGAGTTACGCGAGGCAAGGCCGAATGATACGAAGCTTGCAAGAGAAGGAGAAGCCTAAAGTCAAACTCTAGCCGCAGGCTAGGGAGAAACTGAGCGGAGCCAAGCACAAGGGACAAAGGCGCAGAGTGACAGAGGGACAGAAGGAGGTCACGGAGGTGACAGTCCTGAAGCCCGAGGCACGCAGGAAGGGCCCTCTGGAGCCTTGTCGTCATTAGAAGGGCGACAGGGAAAGGAGGCCGCCGAACTACTATATTGGGGACAAGCATATTCCTCGAATATGCTTGCCCCGTCAGCCCTAAAGGAACCCAAGGCTCTCCTTTATAAGGGGAGGCTTGGACCCTGAGGAGGGCATCGGCTCATTTAGTACCGTTAGGCTGGTAAAGTTCTTCCTTTCTCCTTGAATACAGCTCAAGGAGCACTTATAGCCCAAGGAAGGAGAAATAAAGATCTTTGCCTTTGTCTTCTATGTGTAGAATTAACTGCATCTTCCCTCCACAGATCCCTCTAGCATCCATTGGCCCCATACTTTAGCCTACCCATGGCATCTGCCGTGCCACCACCACGACACCGCACGTTCCCAACCAATTGCCACCGCCCCGACACGCGCATTGAAGCTCTAGAGCATCGCCAGGAGACCGCCCATCGATCGCCAACCTCAGACATGCCTCTAGCCGCTCGTAGCCGTGTCGCCACCGTCGCCTGCCCATCCCTCTCGGTCTCGCCGTCGAGCCTATAATAGGAGACGACCCCCGCTCGATTTCTTCACACCATCTCACTCCCCACCTCTCACTGAGACTTCTCACTTCTTCCCGGAGCAGGGAGAGCAGCGCATCGCCGGAATTGCGCCGGAGCAGGCCGCCTCTAGAGAAGAAGGGAGCCGTTGATTTCGACCACCCGAGAGCTGCCGCGACCATCGCTGAGTTTGCCGTCATCGACTTCATCGTTTGCCTGCCTCGCCGTCGTCGCTGGTGCCCCGGTATGCCCCATATGCACCCCCACTGAGCCGCTAGGGTTCGAGCTCGCCGGTGACATGTTCATCGTCGACGACGACCCTCGACCGTTGATCTCACTTCTAATCCAACGAACCAAATCGCCCTATACCGCTTCGCGTGTTATGAGCCACTGATCGGTAGACCCCCTGTCAGCTGAGCCCCACGCTGTGGAGTGACACTGGGCCGGCCCATTAACCTTTCCCGTGCAGCCCAAGCGTTTAAATTTAGATTTTTATATTTTAATTCAAACTCAGTTCTGTACCTAGTTTCAAAAATCAACCCAGCTCGATTCAGTGAACCAAATTGCATGAAACCAATTTTGTTAGAAAGGTATTGAAATGCTTAATCCAGGCCCGTTGGATTCAAGTCATTTGGATCTGTAGATCAACCTTGGTAAAAATAACAAGTCAGAAGCTTTTCTGCATTCAAACATTTTTTAAATTTCAACCATAATATCTTTTGAGTTGATTCCAACTCTCAAAAATTACATTTGACCATACCTTTCAGAATATAAAAAAACATATGGGTTTACTTACAGAAATAATGTTCAAGTAATAAAAGAATGCCACATAGGCATTTCTAGTCACTTTATTTAATTGAAATAAAAGGTTAAACCTTATTAAATTGTGACACCACTTTAAATCACATTCCCATGTACTGAAATATGTGGTGATGACATGTGTCAACATGATCCCATGTTTGAGTTGGAGAATATTAAATCTTAAGTAGTTTTTCAGTGAGTAGAAATTACTTTTCTCAAAATAAAATAAATAAGACAAAAGCTTTAATCTTGTAATATTAGTGATGATGCTAGATCATCTATAGTACCCCTTTGTGTGATGATTGAAAATAGTTAAGTATTGTTTGGTGATTGTGTACCTCGTAATTGTTTATAGACGCTACTACCGACCAAGGATACGAGGAGGAAGGAGGATACTACGAAGAAGAAGCCGAGGAGAACTTCAACTAGTGCTCTGCACAAGGCAAGCTAACACTTGCAATTATGAAAGTTAGATAACCTATGCAATGCACTAAGCATGCTTGGTTGGACACATTTGATGATACCCAATCCTAGTTTTACTTGCAAGATTTATACTTTATTTCTTTATCAAAGATTTCTCTTAGAGTTTACTTAAGTAACTTGTAGATTCTAGGAAGATAATTGAAGGTTGCATAAAGAGCATTAAATTTGGCCTAAGCTAGATAGTCTTGATGTCATCCTAAGGCATGATATTGAACTTCATAAATCTCCACTTGTTTACCACCCCTCATTAGTAATTAACCCCACTTGTAGATGCTAGTGCTAAGCATAAAACTTGATCAACTTTAGATGGGAATACTTGGTGAAAATGGTTATGAAAACCTTAGAATGATGAGTCATTCTACTGAGATGTTTTGACATGTGTGCCCGAACACCAGATGAATTTGATGATGAAAATATTGAGGCATGAGCCTTAGCCCTTTATAAAACTGATGGTTGTCTGGATGCGATACCATTCCAATTTTACCGTATAACCACAATACCCGAAAATTGGGTAGGGCTTGACTGGAAACTTATATACCTTAGTATGGGTTCCCTCACGGCCAAGGTCTAAGCTGAGGCTACCTTGTGAAGATTGTCCACCTGTGCAGTACCCAGGATGACAGTTGGTAATGGTTGGGAGGCCAAACTCACAGGAGAGGTGCCTATACTATGGTGTGTAATGGAAAGGTTAGGATTGATTATCCGCATACTGAGTATGGTGAATTCAGGATTTGTATTCACACCAGAATGTTGTGGTGAAAGTGTACAAGCTCTGGAGAGTGTCAAACTATTCGAATAGACGTGTCCGCGGTTATGGACAGTTGGAGTGGCCATACTGTTCCCCCGTCAGATGTTTTCAAAATGACTTGTGAAATGAATTAAGATTTTGACTTGACCACAACAGAGTTGTGATATGAAATTCAAGTTCCCACTTAGGTGTTATAAAACTTCAACTAGTTTCTTTGCTTATGAACTTAGTAGACGTAAATCTGGCTTTTTGCAAAATAACCATAGAGCTTAGTGTCCTACTACAAAAACCCCCTTCACTTGTTAGTATTAGTTTGCGAGTACTTAAAGAGTACTCATGGCTCTGTCCCTGGCTATTCCCATGGCCAGACTATGAAGAGGAGTACCAGGATGATGGACCCCAGGAAGGTTACGACAACTAGGATCATCTCCCATCGTCAGCATTGCCTGTGACCCAAAAGATGGAGCTTCGCCTATGCTACCTTTATTATTACGTTATTCCGCTGCTTGAGTTGTATTAAGAACTGAATCATGAGATCCATATTTGTGTAAAACCTTATGTATGGTTTGTAATGGATGATGTACTATGATATACAAATCTGTTATGTCTCGCAAAAATGTTAATCCTGGGATTGCTATGTATGTTATAACAGGCATCTGGGATTAAAAATCCGGGTTGAATTTGGTATCCAAGATGTGTACGTGGGACCCAAGTGCTTTGGTCCATGCATACGTCAAACAAGATTTCTGGTTGACTTTGGTATCGCCAAACACATTCAGCCCTACGGCGGCGTGGCTCGGTCAGATACCTGGCTCCAGGATTTATTCCAGGCCTGCTGCATTGCCAAAGGAGGAAACAACCTGGTCGCAGTTCGATATCTCCCGCGTATGCTGAGGAAGACGGCTCGATCATGGCTCAATGAACTGCCAGAGAACTCGATTCACAACTGGTATGATATGCAAAATGCGTTCTTTTCAAACTTCGAGGGAACATACAGGAGGCCCTACACAGTCGAGACTTGCAGCATTGCACGCAAAGACCCGAAGAAACTTGCCGGGATTACCTCGGCCCTATATTGATATGAAGCAGTCCTGTGAGGGAGTAAACGGGCAAACTGTGATAGAAGCTTTCATCGCAGGACTCCCAGTCGGACTTTTGCGTCACAGATTGAAGCATGACCACGTCACAGATTTGGGAGAGATGATAGAGACGGCAAGCAAGTATGCTGATGCCGATGATGATTCAGAAGGGCCGCTAAACATTCTGGCCAACCCCAATACGGCCAAACAGCCAAAACAAACTCAGAAGCGCAAAAAACACCTCGGAAGGTAAACTGGCTCCAGACAACGCAGATGTCAACGCAAGGTTCGGATCTGGAGGACGATGAGGGCGTGGAGGCGGCCGGGGTAGAGGCCGCGGAAATTCCTGAGTCCAGGGCAGAGGCGAACAGCAACCCGGAAGAACCTATACCTGGGCTAACATCGCCAACAATCCATGTGTCCACCACTTGGATAGTAACGGAGGATCTACCCACACAAATGCCGAGTGCCATTTCAATGAAGACATCAAGAAAGACGAATCCGCTGGCTATAGAGCCAAGCGACTAAAAGGAAAGAAAAATTCCGAGAAAGGCAAGGAGCCCATGGAAGATTCCGACATGGAAGAAGCGGATGTCGCACAGCCCAAGACGAATGGAAAGAAGGAATTTCCGACTAAAAAATACACATACGTATGCTTCCTTGGATCTTAGCAGGCTAAAGAAAAGAAGGCGGTTCTTTGTGAGCTTAATTCCATGATTCCGGCTGTTCCACAGTTTCTGGATTGGTCGGATGTAACCATCACCTTTGATCGCTCAGATCACCCGAGGAAAACACATCATTGGGGAAAATACCCTCTGGTCGTCAATCCTCTTATTGATGGCTATGAGTTCTCTAAAACTCTCATGGACAGTGGAAGCAGCATTAACATCCTCTACATCGAGACGCTCCACCGCATGAAGCTACATGAGAGCCAGTTAAGTTACAGCAGTGTAAATTTCCATGGCATTGTACCAGGGAGACAGGCGGATTCTCTAGGTGAGATTACTCTGGACGTGACATTCGGAACCCGAGACAACTACCAGACCGAGCCACTCTCTTTTGAGGTGGTACCGTTCAAAATTGCTTACCACGCCATCTTCGGGCGTCTGGCTAACTGGGCGTTCATGGCTCGTCCTTGCTACATATACAACATGATTAAACTTCCAGGTCCAAAGGAAGTCATCACAATCCGGGGAAATCAGGGGAAGGCGCGAGAGTGCGATGAAGGATATGCTGCCTTTGCTGAAGCCGTGCTACATGCCCAGGAGTACCAGGAGATCAAGAAGACCATCAACCCGTCCGAGATGCCCTCTACGAAGAACGATGTGCTGAATCCAAGCGTACAGTTCAAGGCGTCGGAAGAAACGAACAAAACATCGCTGAAGGAAGATGATTCCTCCAAGATGACGAACATAAGGGTAGGCTTAGACCGCGCATAGGAAAGTGTGCTCGTCGAGTTCCTCAAACCTAATAGTGATATCTTCGCATGGCAGCCTTATGACATGATTGGGGTAACTAGGGAACTTGCCGAGCACTCTCTTAATGTGTACTCTGATGCTAAACCCGTCAAACAGTCCTTACCATGGTTTGGTGATGAAAAGCGCAAAGCAATAGCTAAGGAATTAGCCCCACTAGAGTTAGCCGGATTCATAACAGAGGTCATCCACACAGATTGGGTGGCAAATCCTGTACTCGTCCCTAAAAATTACACTATTGATTTAAGGATGTGTGTTGATTATACCGCTTTGAACAAGGCATTCCCAAAAGACCCGTTCCCTTCGCCAAGAATCGATCAAGTTATCGACTCAACGGCAGGGTCGTAATTACTCTGTTTTCTCGATGCATATTCCGGATATCACCAAATACCGAGGAAAGAATCGGATCAAATTAAGACGTCTTTTGTCACACCTTTTGGAACCTTCTGCTACAAAACTATGCCTTTTGGCTTAAAGAACGCAGGAGCAACATATCAACATACTATGCAACATTGTTTCAACGATCAAATTGGACGCAACGTCCATGTATATGTAGATGACATAGCAGTTATGTCTAAAAAGAAGGGAACTTTAATTTCTAACTTGGAGGAAACATTGTCTAGTCTACGCAAATTTAACATGATGCTAAATCCGAAGAAGTGTTTCTTTGGAATCCTAGCCAGAAAATTGTTAGGTTTCATCATATCTGAACGAGGCATAGAGGTGAACCGGAAAAAATCAAGGCTATGCTTAACATTACCAGGCCGACTCGCCTGAAGGATGTGCAATGTCTCACTGGTTGTATCGCAGCAGTGAGTTGGTTCGTCAGTCGGCTCGGAGAAAGAGCTGCGCCTTTATACAAACTCTTGAAGAAAACCAACAAATTTGTCTATACCCAGGAAGCTGAGACTTCCCTACAAAGTTTGAAAGACCTACTTTCAAGCCCACCAGTTCTCGCAGCGCCAGAACCTTAGGAGCCTATGTTACTTTACATTGCAGCAACCAATAAGGTTATCAGTGTGGTAACAGTAGTGGAGCGCGAGGAAGAAGGCCACGAGCATAAGGTGCAACGTCCAACTAATTACCTGAGCAAGGTTCTGACAGAATCGAAACAACGGTATCCACACCACCAAAAGCTAGCCTATGGAGTGTTCTTTGCATCCAAAAAGCTACGCCACTATTTTCAAGAGCACAAGATCACAGTGGTGAGCACCGCTCCCCTGCGAGATATAATCAATAATCGCGATGCCACAGGACGTGTCGCAAAGTGGGGAATAGAGCTTGCAGCTTTCGACATTGAGTACAAGCCATGTACAAAAATCAAATCCCAAATACTTGCCGACTTTGTTGTTGATTGGACAGCAACGGTGGAAAACACAAGTCCTCCAGACTCGGAATTTTGGAGCCTTAACTTTGACGGATCAAAAGCACGAGGAGGCTCGGGGGCTGGCCTGGTGCTCAAGTCACCCCAAGGATATAAGTTGTTCTATGTGTTACAAATACACTTCACGACAACCAATAATATTTCCGAGTAGGAAGCATTGTTACATGGAATACGCATGGACAAAAACATTGGCGTAACAAGACTCATGTGTCACGGAGACTCAGATTTAGTTGCTCGGCAAGTATCCGACATCTGTAATGCAAACAAGCACATGGCAGCCTACAAAGCTATTGTGGATGAACTATCTAAATCGTTCGAGGGTTTTGAGGTTTAACACATCCCTCGAGCAGAAAATGAGAAAGCATATGCTCTATCAAGAATAGGCTCTATGCGGAAACAAGTCCCGAATGACACTTTTTAGGGCATTTAAGGGTCCCCTCCATAATCGGAGTTGATTAGGACTATCCGACGAAATCCAACTCACCTTTAATAGAAGTTCTGGTTGTAATTCCCAGCTGGACAAAACCCTATATGGATTTCCTGATAGACAGAAAATTACCCGAAGATGAAGTCTTCAGCCTGCAGATCGTCCGACGAGCGAAATCCTACACAATAATAAATGGTGAGCTCTATAAGCGGAGTGTTTCTGGGGTCTTTCAGCGATGTATGTCACTGGAAGGAGTGGAAATCTTAAGAGAAATCCATGAAGGCAAGTGTGGTCACCATGCTGCAGCCAGATCCTTAGTGGCAAAAGCTTTTAGACACGGATTCTTATGGCTTACAGCTAAGGCGGATGCCGACAAACTGGTCAAAACATGCAGAGGTTGCCAAAAGTACGCTCATCAGGCACATGTTCCAGCTGAACAGCTGCAAACAATACCTATTACGTGGCCATTTGCGGTCTGGGGGCTTGATATGGTAGTGCCATTTTGCACGGAAAAATGTGGATTTACTCACCTACTAGTGATGGTGGATAAATTTACAAAGTGTACTGAGGCTAAACCCATAACTAGTTGCGATGGAGCCAAAGCCAAAAAGTTCGTGGAGGACATGATCATCCGATTCGTATATCCGCACAGTATAATTACTAACAACGGGAGCAATTTTTCCATGGGAGAGCTTGCCAAATTCTGCGAAGAACAAGGGATCCGACTCGATATTGCATCAGTCGCACATCCATAAGCTAATGGACCAGTCGAAAGAACTAATGGTCTTATTTTACAAGGACTCCGACCTCGTCTCGAGGTACCACTTCATCGTGCCATGGGGGCTTGGGCGGAAGAATTACCGTATGTGATATGGAGCTTACGTACAACTTCTAACAGATCAACCGGATACACTCCTTTCTTCTTGGTTTATGGTTGTAGAAGCAGTTCTTCCAAGTGATCTAATTCATCAGTCTCCACGAGTCAAAGCGTATATGTCACATCCCAAATTTTATATTTGGTACTCCATAGCATACATGTCATTGCATCATGATCATCCTTGCAAAATTCAGTTTGAAAAGGTTTTGGCAAAATAAATCACTTGCAATTGCGTTTTGACACCTACACTTGAATGTTCGGCTTTACCATGCTTCAGTTAAAAACAGTATACTTTGGTGTGTTGGATGTCACAGGTGCATAAAGGGTTCCGTCACGAACCCGTAGCACTTTGAATCGCCTCAATCGGAGCTTCGTAGCAAAAGTTATGACAATCTGAATTTTTATCTCATAATAGACAATTTCTATCAGAATTTTTCAGTTAGGAAATTCACCAGGGAAAAGGAAAAGAAAATAAAAATAAATAAACCACAGCCGGCGCAGCCAGCTGGCCCGTGGCCCAGCCGGGGCCTGCCAGGCCGCAGCAGCGGCAGCCCGCAGCAGCGGCACGTGCATGCACGGCAGATAGCTGCTGCCGCCGCGGCAGCCCGCGTGGTCGCGCTGGCTGACAGGGGGGCCCACCTGTCAGCCCGGCGAGCCAGCGACGAACAAGACACCGCCGCCTCGCATGATCTTCGCGCGGCCGTTTCCGAGGAGGACTCCGCCCGAGCTCCCCCCCCCTTAAACCCTCTGGTCTCACCCTTTCCCCCCGCCTCGAACCCTAGCCCCCTGCTTGCCCGCCGCCGCCGACATCGCCACCGCCGCTAGCGAGCTCGCGGTCGAGGTAAGGAGCGATGCCCCGCGCCCTCCTTCTGCCCCTGCGAGTTTCCCCTCGCCTGACTGACTCGCCCCACCCTTCTTTCCCCCTCTGTAGAGCCCACCGCCGCCGGGAATTGCTCGCCGGAGCGGGCCACCGCCGTCCGAGCTCCAGCCGCCAATCGCCGTCGCCCTTGGACACGCCGCCCGTCGCCTCCACCTCGACAAGCACCGCCGCCTCGCCCCGAGTGTCTTCCCGCCGTCGCCGGATACGCCTGCCCCGCCGCCGACATCGCTGCCCGAGCTGCCATCGCCGCCTCTCCCAGTCAGCTCCAGTAAGCCCCTCTCAGATGTTTCCCCACCGTACGATCTGCATCCGACGCGTGAGAACAGCAGGGTACAGCGAAGGGGTACCGCCCACTCGCGGGTGGACACTTGTCGGCCCAGGCAGCGTGACTGCCTAGTCAGCGCTGACTGGTCAACATGCAGTTGACTGCTCGATTTATTGGGTTTATTCATTTGCAGAAAATAGGGAAAATTTGTAAATTCAATATAAAATAATCTACTGGGCCAAAAATTACAAATAAAATATGTATGAATTCAGTGTCTCACGTAGAATATTTCTTTACAGTTGTTTTATGCTTTTGCAGCAAGGTTTTGTCATGGTTCATTAAATGAGTTAATGTTCTTTTTAGAGTATTAAATTCATAGAAAAAGTTCTGCAACTCCAAAAATTGCAAATAAGATGTCCCTGAAATCAGTAGAACAAATCTTACAGTAAATTAAAAAGGTAGAATTACAGTATTGGAATTTGCAGAATCTATATAAAGGCTTACTGGAGTATTTTAATTACTCAGGGAATTATATAAATCCTTTTTGAGTAATTCCAATTGGTACTGGTTCTATTTTAGGGTGCCTACACAGTGGATATTTTTCCAAGATTTTAGAAACAGTTTATTAGCAGTGGCTAAATAATTGGGTTCTAGTTCAATTTTTTGGGCATTTAAAATTGCATGCTTTGTTTTCTATGCACTTAAAATATTTTCCATGCATACATACAATAGGTATACTGAATAAGAATATATGAAACTACTGTAGAAATGTTCAACTTGTCATGCATGCATCTTGCATTGTCATTGTTTGTATATGTTTGTGTATGGTTTGTTTATGTGATTGCAATTGTGTCGTGTAGATTGTGACGAGTGCAACGCTTGCTCGTGTGTGGATTGTTCGTTCGACTGCTACAGCCAAGGCAAGTAGATGCTACTTTGTTCATGATACGGTCCTACTACTTTCATTGCATTGTTGTGTATTTTGTAGATGCATGTGTAGGATAATATTATCGCTATGCTATGTCCTATTATGTGGTAGGGATTTCCTGTAGATGAGCCACCATTGGTAGATGTGCTTAGCCATGCTATGATGAACGAGGGATGGGTTAAATCACTGAAGTTGTTTCTAAATGTGTTGGTTTACGAAAACTAAAAACAACTTAATCAACGAATCTCCTGGGTGTGATGGGATTGATAATTTTTGGTGGTATCATTGCAGAAAGGCACCCAGGTATCAAGAGAAAATGATTGGATTATTTATTTTGTATCTTACGTGTACAACCATGTGCCAATAATGGAATGGGCGGTTGGTTGGACTCAATAGGTTGTGGTAACTCGAACCCATGTATCCAGAGATGTAGAATTTTGGTAGGTTGGACCGGTGCATGTCAGGTTTGGGGAGCTACTTCCCGAACGGTTCCTTCTTGGACTTCTCCCTATCATCACCCAATATGAGAGTGATGGTACGAGGTGGGCTGGCCAAGTCACATGTGTAAAGTGTACTAACCCCTGCAGGGTGTATAAACTAATCGATTAGCCGTGTTCTCGGTTATGGACATCTGAGTTGCTTGATATTGAGTTCATGACATGTTTCTCTCTCATTCTAACTTCATAATTGCTTTAATGTTGATGGGTTAACTTAATTGGGATCTTTTCAAAGAAAATCAAAAATTGTTTATGAAAGTAGGACAAAGGTATTTGCAAATGCAAGCTAGCCACAGCTCCACTTGCCAAATATGCATGTATATGTTAGCACTATTGTCGTCTTTAATAGCTCTACTTGCCATACATTCCATGTATTGACCCTTCGGGGCTGCTAAGTTTCATGTTGCAGGATATTCCGATTCTGAGTGATCGATTTAGGCCACGGTACTCCACTCGACACTTGTTCACTTGTGGGCAATTTGAAGAATGGAGGATTTATTCTATTTATGTTTCTACTTGAATAAGTTGAGCTAGCCTTGAGCTAAGCCTTTATTGTAATAATGATACTCTGGATCTTCGTTATTTATGATACACGGATATTTTGCTATGTTATTCATCTTATTATATTGTGAGCCAATGAACCGATCCAGGGATTGCATGTCACATAGAAGCTACGGTCTTTTCAGAACCATAGTGTTACAAGATGGTATCAGAGCCCGTGTGTCGACTGTAGGATCGTGACCTAGGTTTGGATTAAAAAGCCTTAGAATTATTAAAGCTTATATTAACTCTATCTTTCATCTTATGCCTTTCACTCTTGTAAATCTTTACCATATTCTATTCTCACACTTTCCTCTTTTAATTGATAGATGGGAGAAGTCAGGACTGAGTATGCAACGATGGAGTCACCAAGGCCCTTTGCAAGACAGTTGGCACAGCTATCGCAGTCATTGGGATTGCCACTGCCCATGTTCAAGGGAAGAAGGTTGTACACCTATGGATATGGCGAGGATGCCTGGGAGATCACCACCTTCATCTTCAGGGATGCCGCCTTGCCAAAAGTGCATCTGGTCTACACCAAGACATATTGCAACTAGGGACTTGGAATAAACTTGGCCCTGCATGAAGCCCTTTCACGCCAGTGTCATCTTGTCCGACACCTGCTACCAGAAGACTCACCCTACCGTGACTACGGAAGGTGTGATGAGAATGGTAACGTTGTGGTTACCCCAGGCGATAGGAACAACATGCCGCCCCGTCGGAGGCACATAGAGGATATGGAAAGGGAGAATGGAGCTCTAGCTGAGAAAGTGATGATGGTAAAGGAGATAGAGGATTTTGCCAGCAATGGTATGGTGGTCCAGGGGCAGGAGATAGAGACCTTGCATGAAGTTGTGGATGTTCTAAAGAATGCACTGATAGGTAGGGATGCAACCATAGCACAACTTAATGGGACTATGCAGGAAAACAATCAGGCCTTACAACAACTGCAAGGTACCGTCCAGGAAAGGGACCAGACTATTGAAGATATGGCAGCCCAGATTGCCGCTCTCCAAGCACAGATGAATCCACCCTCTGATGATAACAATGATGATGGTTATGACAGTGGGAACGATGATGATGATGATGATGAGGACGAGGATGATGATGATGGAGACGATGATGGTGGAGGAGATGAAGCTGTTGCAGCCGCAGCAGAGGATGAAGAAGAAGAGGAGCATCCAGAAGAGGTGGAATTTGAAGTTTCAAGTGATGACTCAGGAGAGGTGTATACTCCGCCTCCATGGTTGGTTCGTGGACAGAAGCGCCAACTCATGAGTGTGAGGACCTACTGCAACCTCTTCATGAAGTAGATAGATGCCCACCAACTAGTCTTCGTTAGGTAAAATCGTTAGGTTAAGTCTCGATCAATGTAAAACTTAATTAATGTTAGTTTAAGAGTGTTTAGTTGCTCCTATGTGTACTCCAATGTCCCAGGATTATTTGTGCAAATTTTATATAAGAGTTATGACAAGTTTTGGTTGATATCTGAGTTTTTCCTGATGCAGTTTTCTGCTGATACATCTGTACTGCACGAATTTTCATATTTTATTGGTAACTCGGAAAATTCTGAAAAAATAGGGTTGATTCGAAACTCTCTATACTGTATACACAACAATCAGCAAAAATTCCTGACGAGTTTAAGTCAGGTAGAAAAATTCGTGAACGCTGATGGACTGTTCTGGCAGATTCTTGTTTTTAATGCTTTGTTGGCCTTTTGTGTTGATAACTGTTGACAACTCTTCTAAAAACTATTTCAGTAGATATATACTGCTAGGATAACCCCTGAGACGTTGCTGGATCGTTTTTTTTGCTGATGTGTTGCTTGTTTGAGATTGTCTGTGATTGCTTTGTTGTTGTTTGATCATAATGCATGGGTAGAATCCTGTTTTAGTAATCGATTCTTTCTAAGCTTACCTATGCTGAACCGAAGATGCCTCCCCGCCGTCAACCTACTTATTTGGAGCAGCTCATGGCGGCTCAGGCACAGCTGACCCAAGTGATGACCCAGTTCATGGAAGCTCAGAACAACAACAACAATGGGAACAACCAGCCTCAGGGATATGCACTTACAAGGTTCCTGAGGCTGAGGCCAGCGAAATTCTCTACTGTAACAGAGCCGATGGTTGCTCTCAACTGGTTTCGTTCAGTGAATAAGGATCTGGTAACTGTTGGGTGCACATATGCTGAGAAGGTGAGATTTGCCGCTCACCTACTGGAGGGACCAGCCGCTTCGTGGTGGGACACCTTTCAGATCACCCACCCGCTGGACACTGTGACTTGGGCAATGTTTGAGGAAGGTTTCATGACCAACCACGTTTCTTCAGGAGTTCTGAGCCTGAAGAGGAAGAAATTTCACAACTTGCGCCAAACCAACCGCACCGTGGCTGAATATATTGAGGATTTCAACAACCTGTCTCGTTATGCACCTGATGATGTTGACACTGATGCCAAAAGGAGAGAGAGGTTCCTAGATGGCCTCAGTGATGAGCTTTCAGTGCAGCTGCTGGTGGTTTATTGTCCCACTTTCCAGGAGCTTATGGACAAGGCCAGAATTTTGGAGGGGAAGCACAAACAGGTGTAAAACCGCAAGTGAAAGAGCAACAATCACCACTCTGGTTCTCACCACAAGTCTTGCACTTCTTATGATGGATACTCCAAGCATGGAGGGAGTGACCATGGGCACCATTGAAGCCATGACCGCCACAACCATGGAGGCGATGGACATCACCATGATATCCACAAGAGCAACCGCCACAGCCACAAGGGAGGACACACTCACCATTCTGGAGGACACAGTGGACATGACCGCAACTGTGACCGCAACTTTGTGAAGAAGGACCTGAGTGAGGTGACATGCTTCAAGTGCGGCCAGAAGGGACATTATGCAGACAACTGTCCGGAAAAGAAGGGATTGAAGCCAGGCAACAACCAGAAGGCCACAGTGAACCACATGAATGTGGAGGAGATCCCAGATGAGCCTGAGCTTGTGGTTGGTAAGTTTCCAATCAACACTCACCCTGCACTTATACTTTTTGATACTGGTGCATTGCATTCATTTATATCGAGGGCATTTGTGGATAAGTATAAGTTACCTACGGAGTCTCTAAAAGGGTATATTAGAGTAAGCTCACCTCGAGGGGATATGATAGCTAGCGCGGGATGCCGCGACTTAACTGTGAGGATTGGAGCACACAATTTCCTTGCACATCTGGTAGTATTGGAATCACAATGTTTAGATGTAATACTGGGAATGGATTGGATGTCTATGCATGGGGGACACATATATTGTGCACAGCGAGCGGTTTCGCTCAAAATCCCGGATGGTAAGAGGATTAGGTTCAAGTCGGTTATGCGACCGGGAAGGTGTAAGCTGAATTCTCTTAAGGGGGTTAGCATGGATACTGTGCCTGTGATTAAGGAGTACCCCGACGTGTTTCCGTAAGAGCTGCCAGGGATGCCACCTGACAGGGATGTGGAGTTTCTCATCGATCTGATGCCAGGAACAGGACCTATAGCAAAGAGACCATATAAGATGGATGTGTATGAGCTGAAGGAATTAAAGAAATAGCTAAAGGAGCAGTTGGACAAGGGATTTATTCAGCCTAGTTCGTCGTCATGGGGTGCACCTGTTCTATTTGTGGAGAAGAAGGACAGCAGCAAGAGGTTAGTGGTGGACTATCGCTCGCTGAATGAAGTGACCATCAAGAACAAATACCCCCTGCCGAACATAAATGATTTGTTTGATCAACTGGAAGGAGCAAAGGTGTTTAGAAAAATTGATCTGCGATCGGGCTATTTCCAATTGAAGATTCGGGAGGAGGACATACCAAAAACTGCTTTCACTACTAGGTATGGTTTATATGAATACATGGTTATGTCTTTTGGACTAACAAATGCTCCGACATATTTCATGACCATGATGAACAAGGTATTCATGGAGTACTTGGACAAGTTCGTGGTTGTGTTTATCGATGACATACTGATATATTCCAAGAATGATGCGGAGCATGAGAGACATCTTCCACTGATTATGGAGAAGCTGAGGGAACACAAGCTGTATGCGAAATTCAGCAAGTGTGAATTCTGGCTTAACACTGTTGGGTTTCTTGCACACGTGGCGTCAGGAGAAGGAGTTGCTGTTGATCCAAGCAAAGTGACTGCAGTAACTGAGTGGGAAGCGCTCAAGAATGTGGGCGATATTCGGAGCTTTTTGGGACTTGCTGGATACTACAGGAGGTTCATAGAAAATTTCTCCAAGATAGCTAAGCCGATGACGGAACTTCTGAAGAAGGAGAGGAAGTTTGAGTGGACAGATGCGTGTGAAGCCAGCTTTCAGGAACTGAAGCGTCGACTAGTGACCGCACATGTTCTGTGTTTACCTGATCTTCAAAAGGATTTCCAAGTGTACTGTGATGCCTCTCGACAGGGACTTGGAAGTGTGCTGATGCAAGATGGGAGAGTGGCGTCATATGCCTCGCGACAACTTAAACACCATGAGAGGAATTATCCCACGCATGACTTGGAATTAGCATCGGTTGTGCATGCGCTCAAAGTATGGAGGCACTACCTAATGGGAAAACACTGCGATGTGTACACCGACCACAAGAGCCTAAAGTACATACTTACACAGAAGGAACTGAACATGAGGCAAAGGAGATGGTTGGAGCTTATGAAGGATTATGATATGAATTTGCAATACCACCCAAGGAAAGACAATGTAGTAGCGGATGCTCTAAGCCGGAAGGTCTATGCCAATGGATTGACTGTTGAGGAATTACTCGAGGATTTGTGCAAGCAATTCAAGGACCTTAGACTGGAGGTAGTGTCAGAAGGATATTTGGCAGCAATGGAGGTCCAACCAACGCTACAGGACATTATCAGGAAGGCTCAGGTAGGAGACAAGAAGATAGAGGAGATAAAGGAAAAGATAAAGGAGAATCGAGAAAAAGATATTCGTGAGGATGAGCAAGGTACCCTATGGTATGGAGATCGTTTGTGTGTGCCCAACGACCTGGAGATAAGAAAGCTGATTCTGCAGGAAGCTCATGACTCACCATACTCCATACATCCGGGCAATACAAAGATGTATATGGATTTGAAGGGCAGATTTTGGTGGAACAACATGAAGGGAGACATCGCCAAGCATATTGCCCTATGTGATGTATGTAGCCGAGTGAAGGCGGAACACCAGAAGCCAGCAGGACTTCTACAGCCATTGCCCGTGCCGGATTGGAAGTGGGATAGAGTGGGAATGGATTTTATCATAGGATTGCCCAGGACCAGGTCGGGATATGACTCTATTTGGGTAGTGGTCGACCATTTGACCAAGGTAGCCCACTTTATACCGGTGAAGACGACCTACACGAGTGCAAGGTTGGCCAAGATTTATATGGACATAATTGTGTGCCTGCATGGAGTTCCCAAGAGCATTGTATCAGATAGAGGCACCCAATTTACATCGCACTTTTGGCGCCAGCTGCACGAGTAATTGGGAACTAGGTTGGAGTTTAGCACAGCGTTCCACCCACAGACTGATGGACAGACCGAGAGGGTAAATCAGATTTTGGAGGATATGTTGAGAGCTTGCGCCTTGGCTCATGGTTCTAGTTGGGATGAGAATTTGTCGTATGCTGAGTTTTCCTACAACAACAGCTACCAAACCAGCATCAAGACGTCGCTGTTCGATGTGCTATATGGGAAAAGATGTCGGACACCGTTGCTATGGGATGGAGTAGGAGAATGTCAGTTATTTGGACTTGATTTGATCAAGGACGCCTAGGAGAAGGTCGCTTTGATTAGGGACAGACTGAAGGTAGCACAATCGAGGCAGAAGAGCTACGCTGACGCCAAGCGCAAGGAAGTGGTGTATGAGATAGGTGATAGAGCATACCTCAGAGTGTCGCTACTGCGTGGAATTAAGAGATTTGGAATCAAGGGTAAGCTGGCACCTCGGTTTATTGGACCATATCGGGTCTTAGCACGCAAAGGAGAGGTTGCTTATCTGTTGGAGTTGCCAAAGGCTCTGTCCGCCGTCCACAATGTGTTCCACGTGTCCCAGCAGAAGAAGTGCCATCCGGAGATGGTGGATACACCATTGAGAGACACGGTGCCACTAGAGGAGGTTCATCTTGAGAATGACTTGACCTATGAGGAGAATCCGGTCAAGATACTGGAGACAGCGGAGAGGATTACCTGTACCAAGACGATCAGGTTTTGCAAGGTGCAATGGAGCCACCACAACGTATAGGAGGCCACTTGGGAACGTGAGGATGACATCCGAGAGGACCACCCGCACCCATTTGCTAGCCACGCCGAATCTCGGGGACGAGATTCATCTTAAGGGGGTTAGTCTTGTCACATCCCAAATTTTAGATTTGGTACTGCATATCATACATGTCATTGCATCATGATCATCCTTGCAAAAATTCAGTTTGAAAAGGTTTTGGGAAAACAAATCACTTGCAATTGCGTTTTGACACCTACACTTGAACGTTCGGTTTTACCATGCTTCTGTTAAAAACAGTATACTTTGGTGGTTTGTATGGAACAGGTGCATAAAGGGTTCCGTCACGAACCCGTAGCACTTTGAATCGCCTCAATCGGAGCTTCATAGCAAAAGTTATGGCAATCTGAATTTTTATCTCATAATAGACAGTTTCTGTCAGAATTTTTCAGTTAGGATATTCACCAGGGAAAAGGAAAAGAAAAAAAAAGAAACCACAGCCGGCGCAGCCTGCTGGCCCGTGGCCCAGCCGGGGCCTGCCAGGACGCAGCAGCAGCAGCCCGCAGCAGCGGCACGCGCACGCGCGACAGATAGTCACTGCCGCCGCGGCAGCCCGCGTGGCCGCGCTGGCTGATAGGAGGGCCCCACCTGTCAGCCCGGCGAGCCAGCGACGAACAGGACACCGCCACCTCGTCCGATCTTCGCGCGGCCATTTCCGAGGAGGACTCCGCCCGAGCCCCCCCTTAAACCCTCTGGCCACACCCTCCCCCCTTCCTCGCCTCGAACCCTAGCCCTCCCGCTTGCCCGCCGTCGCCGACATCGCCACCGCCGCCAGCGAGCTCGTGGTCGAGGTAAGGAGCGACGCCCCGCGCCCTCCTTCTACCCCTGCGACTTTCCCCTCGCCCGACTGACTCGCCCCACCCTTCTTTCCCCCTCTGCAGAGCCCGCTGCCGCCGGGAATTGCTCGCCGGAGCGCGCCACCGCCGCCCGCGCTCTAGCCGCCAATCGCCGTCGCCCTTGGACACGCCGCCCGTCACCGCCACCTCGACAAGCACCGCCGCCTCGCCCTGAGTGCCTCCCGCTAACCGCCATCGCTGGAGACGCCTGCCCCACCGCCGACATCGCCGCCCGAGCCGCCATCGCCGCCTCTCCCCGTCAGCTCCGGTGAGCCCCTCTCAGATGTTTCCCCGCCGTATGATCTGCATCCGACGCGTGAGAACAGCAGGGTCCAGCGAAGGGGAACCGCCCACTCGCGGGTGGACGCGTGTCGGCCCAGTCAGCGCTGACTGGTCAACAGGCAGTTGACTGCTCGATTTATTGGGTTTATTCATTTGCAGAAAATAGGGAAAACTTGTAAATTCAATATAAAATAATCTGCTGGGCCAAAAATTACAAATAAAATATGTATGGATTCAGTGTCTCATGTAGAATATTTCTGTACAGTTTTTTTATGCTTTTGCATCAAGGTTTTGTCATGGTTAATTAAATGAGTTAATGTTCTTTTTAGAGTATTAAATTCATAGAAAAAGTTCTGCAACTCCAAAAATTGCAAATAAGATATCCCTGGAATCACTAGAACATGAGGAATCTTACAGTGAATTAAGAAGTTAGAATTACATTATTGGAATTTGCAGAATCTATATAAAGGCTTACTATAGTATTTTAATTACTCAGGGAATTATATAAATCCTTTTTGAGTAATTCCAATTGGTATTGGTTCTATTTTAGGTTGCCTACACAGTGGATATTTTTCCATGATTTTACAAATAGTTTATTAGAAGTGGCTAAATAATTGGGTTCTAGTTCAATTGTTTGGGCATTTAAAATTGCATGCTTTGTTTTCTATGCACTTAAAATATTTTCCATGCATACATACAGTAGGTATACTGAATAAGAATATATGAAACTACTGTAGCAATGTTCAACTTGTCATGCATGCATCTTGCATTGTCATTGTTTGTATATGGTTGTGTATGGTTTGTTTATGTGATTGCAATTGTGTCGTGTAGATTGTGACGAGTGCAACGCTTGCTCGTGTGTGGATTGTTCATTCGACCACTACAGCCAAGGAAAGTAGATGCTACTTTGTTCATGATATGGTCCTACTACTTTCATTGCATTGTTGTGTATTTTGTAGATGCATGTGTAGGATAATACTATCGCTATGCTATGTCCTATTATGTGGTAGGGCTTTCCTGTAGATGAGCCACCGTTGGTAGATGTGCTTAGCCATGCTATGATGAACGAGGGCTGGGTTACATCACTAAAGTTGTTTCTAAATGTGTTGGTTTGTGAAAACTAAAAACAACTTAATCAACGAATCTCCTGGGTATGATGGGATTGATAATTTTTGGTGGTATCATTGCGGAAAGGCACCCAGGTATCAAGAGAAAATGATTGGCTTCTTTATTTTGTAGTTTACGTGTACAACCATGTGCCAATAATGGAATGGGTGGTTGGTTGGACTCAGTAGGTTGTGGTAACTCGAACCCACATATCTAGAGATGTAGAATTTTGGTAGGTTGGACCGGTGCGTGTCGGGTTTGGGGAGCTACTTCCTGAACGGTTCCTTCTTGGACTTCTCCCTATCATCACCCAATATAAGAGTGATGGTACGAGCTGGGCTAGCCAAGTCATATGCGTAAAGTATACTAACCCCTGCAGGGTGTATAAACTAATCGATTAGCCGTGTCCCCGGTTATGGACATCTGAGTTGCTTGATATTGAGTTCATGACATGTTTCTCGCTCATTCTAACTTCATAATTGCTTTAATGTTGATGGGTTAACTTAATTGGGATCTTTTCAAAGAAAATCAAAAATTGTTTATGAAAGTAGGACAAAGGTATTTGCAAATGCAAGCTAGCCACAGCTCCACTTGCCAAATATGCATGTAGATGTTACCACTATTGTCGTCTTTAATAGCTCTACTTGCCATACATTCCATGTATTGACCCTTCGGGGCTGCTACGTTTCATGTTGCAGGATATTCCGATTTTGAGTGATCTATTTAGGCCACGGTACTCCACTCGGCACTTGTTCACTTGTTGGCGATTTGAAGATGGAGGATTTATTATATTTATGTTTCTACTTGAATAAGTTGAGCTAGCCTTGAGCTAAGCCTTTATTGTAATAATGATACTATGGATCTTCGTTATTTATGATACACG
Organism: Avena atlantica; assembly: GCA_910589765.1. Lineage (NCBI taxonomy): Eukaryota > Viridiplantae > Streptophyta > Magnoliopsida > Poales > Poaceae > Avena > Avena atlantica. Next base: position 196,798,011 of record OU342738.1, on the reverse strand, counting down.
GATATTTTGCTATCTTATTCATCTTATTCTATTGTGATCCAATGAACCGATCCAGGGATTGGCATGTAACATAGAAGCTACGGTCTTTTCAGAACCGTAGTGTTACAGTATACCAAAGAAGATGCAGAAGTTTCTCGACAAGATGATCTCGATATAATTGAAGAAGTACGCGTCGTTGCTGAGCAGAGATCTACAGCCTATCATCAGAAGTTGCGCAAGTATCATAGTCAGAGAGTTCAAAATCGTTCTTTCAGAAAAGGTGATTTGGTTCTCCGACTTGTGCAAAAAAGAAAGCACAAACTTTCTCCGATTTGGGAAGGACCTTTTATGATTAGCAGAGTTCTGCATAATGGGTTGTATTATCTAACTGATATGAGACCAGTCAAGAAAAGACCAGATACTCGAAAGAGAAAGAGAGATGGCGGTAGTACAGACCCAGATAAGATAGATCGTCCATGGAATATCGCATAGCTACGTCCCTTTTATTCTTAGTTATATTTCCTTGTAATCATATATATACATTTTCAAAGTGAAATAAAGTATTGTTTTCCTCATATGTTATTTTTGAGAAGTTTTTTTCCATCTTATTTCCAAAAGAGCATGTCATTTTAAAACATCCTAGAATGCTTGAAAGTACTTTATGCTCATGTTTGTCCTAGTTATGATTTTTGAATATCTAAAAAATGTTACCTTAGGGTCAAAAATTCAATTTATTGTTTATACTTTGGTTTTTTATCTGATTGCTTAGACGCGGGTATTTTCTGAATAATGAATTGTTGGTACTGGAAGCCGGCTTTGTTTCCGAGTTTACACTGGTTTAGCAATTGAGCTCTGTTGCTCGGCAAAGTTTCTATGCTGAACGTTAGCCGGCTCATGAAAGGGACGAGGTAGAGAGCCAGATAAAACAACAAGTATAAGCATAAAAACTAGTGCTTCAGAAATTTTTTCAAGCACACGCATAAAATATATATAAATAAAAGTGCTACGATGGTAAAATCATCAGTTTTTACAGACCAGCACAGCCAAAATAATTATTTCCATCATTACATTGCCCAAAGTTCAGAATAATGCATATAAACTGTTTATGCTGCAGACTCAGGTGGTGGTGATGAAGATCATGGAGCACTGGAGTCGACAACAGTGTCGCCCTGGACCTCAGACTCGGAAGCTGCTTCAGCAAAGCTGTCTTCTGGCTCTTGAGACGAGGGAGGCACAACAACGGATTCGAAGAATGGCATCGTGTAACTGGTCATCTCCGCCACACGGCAAGCATAACCTGCATAGGAATATTGGATAGCCTTGATGTCCTGTGGGTTACCCTTATCATCCTCCTCGGCAATACCTTTGGTGACATGCCAGATTTCCATCTCGCGGTGGTGGTCATCACCATGGTAAGAGCAATCTGCGCAGCAGTCCAAGAGTAGGACATCTTCCAGTCCTCGATAAGATTCGGAATCTCCTTGGCCTTGTCCCTCACCTCTTGCACTGACATTTTATGCAAGTCGAAAAATTTGAACGACTCGCCAGCCTCTTCATGAGTCTGGCGGAAGTCGAACAAAATATCTTCGACGAGTTTAATGCGAGAGTCGGAGGTAGGAGATTCGGCAGATTCAGGGGGGCTGGGAAAGAACCAAAAGTCAAAAATTGGACTCAAGAGAGAGTCGAAAAATCAATCGAATAAAGAAAGGTCAGAAATCTTACCTAGCACAGAATGATTCCACTAAGCATACTCCTCGCGGAGGCTGATCAGATCACTCTATGAGGCATGGGCTAGATCCCACTGACTATAAAAGTCCTTCTGAAGATCATCCAATTGTCTATATCGGAGGGCTAGCAGCTTCTCGAGCCGCTCGGTCTCCATATTGCTTGACTCTAGGACAGCAGATACAGATTTCTCCGATTCAATACTAAGCTTTTCAATCTTGTCCCTGAGCTCAGCATTCTCCAATTCCAAGACCTTGAAGTTCTCGGATTGCTGCACCATCTTGCTAGACTCACACAACAGTTCTGCAAACGAAAAAATAAATCAGTCAGACAAATAAGTTTGACTATGACAATAAGCTAATTGACAAAGAAGAAGTCAGAAAAGTTTACCTTCTGCTTCATCTTTTTCAAATTTTAACTTTGAATTCTCAAGGCGCAGGGCTTTGATTTCCTTGCGTTTATGACATATGTTCTTGAGCAATTCCTGGTTGGAAGATGCAATTTTTTGTAAATTTAGAAGACGGAATACCGTCAGATGTTTACTAAGACTCGGGCTGCAAATTTAACTAAGTAAAAATATAGCATGAGCCTTGGGGGCTACACTACATCGTTCTTTTGCATCCTATAAGCATCAACTCGGATTCAACGATGTTTTTTGACTTTATGCTTGGGGGCTAGAGGATATGAGAATAAATAACTGCAAATAAGAATCGGAAACTTACAATGTGTTCCAAGAGCAACTTCTCAAATCCGAGTTTAGTGTTGTGAAACACTTTCTCGGCAAGGGAGAGAGAGGGAACATCCATCGCTGGGAGTTCACCAGACTCTATCTTAGCATCCCGAACCAAAATTTGTTCCAGGAGGCTGACCAGCTTGACGTCCTCCTGCTCCTGGATTGCTGCCTCTGCGGTAAGGGTTTGCTTCTCAAGACTGGATTGAGCCAGCCTGAGAATCTCTTCCTTCTTCTTCCTCTTTAGGCTAGAGACAGCAGAGCCGGCCATTTTATCCAAAGTTCTTGTAGATTTTACCATGGGATCATTACCCTTGACGGGTTCACCCTTGTTAGTTGCTTGGCCACCAACAGTGACCAAGGCTTGCGAGATGTTGCCAGCATCAGGAGAGGCGGAAGCCTCTAATGCTGATGGAGTACTGGATGGAGTCGGTGATGGCATGGAAGGGGAGATGACAAGCTTCTGCTAACACAGTAGCTTGCCTGGCTTGATGTCTGGCTTGGTCTTGCTCTTCAAAACTGCTCTATCTCTGAAGCACGAAAATCCTAATATTAGGTGTGCTTTGGAAAGAAAGAAAGGTGCAAGGTACTGAAAACAAAAGACATGGTGCTTACTTTTTAACTACTAGCAGCACTTGGCTACCAGCAGCGATAACAACTTCCTTCGCCTTGCGCTTCTTAGAGACGGAGGCGGAAAGTCTTGCACCTCATCATCCTCCGTCGCCTCCGGTCGTCTGAGGGATATCCCTCTAGTGGAGCTAGCTCTGAATCGGGGAGTTTCTCGAGCTGACAAGGTCATCGAGGAAAATAGAGTCAGAGAAAAAACAGAAAAGAACGACGAAACGCGAAAGCTGAATCGAAATATTTACCAAAGTCAGAGGACGGTTGGACGTAAACATCTTCATGGAGACATCTGTAACTTTTCATTCCACTCTATCCTTGATCAAGTACTGCATGAGGGTCTTGTAATCCTTCGCCGGAATCCAGTGTGGGCTCACACGCAGGTTGTCCTCCTTGTCGCTGATGAAGGTGTGCATGAGGCGATCTCCATGATGCTGCAGAGGCTGGATCTGGCATCCAGCCAGCAGTGGATCAAGTCGGATCCACGGAGGCCCTTGTGCTTCATCAGAAACTCAATCCGCCTCTTGGCGAGGATCAAGATATTCGACAGTTTCGGCGCTTCCGCGTCCCATGACTTCTGGTGGGGGCGGCACCGTCGACGAAGGCTGTCAACACCTGGATTTTTAATCCCATATGCCTGTTATACCATACATTGCAATCCCAGGATTACCATTTTTGCGATACATAACAGATTAGTACCATAGTTCATCATCCATTACAATCCATAATAAAGGTCTTACAAATAAAGGATATCATGATCCAGTCTTAATACAATCAACGCAGTAGAAATATTTAATAACGGTAACATGGTCGAGGCTCCATCTTCAGGGTCACAGGCAATGCTGACGATGGGAGATGATCCTAGTTATCATAGACTTCCTAATGTCCATCATCCTGGTAGTCCTCCTCATAGTCTGGCCATAGGAATAGCTATGGACAAAGCCATGAGTAATCTTTAAGTACTCGCAAACTAATACTAACAAGTAAGGTAGTTCGAGTAGGAATCCTAAGCTCTATGTTTATTTGCAAAAAGCCAGGTTTATCTCTAACTGAGTTCAGAAGTAAAGAAAACTAGTTTAATGTTTTACAACACCTAAGTGGGAACTTAGTTTTCATATTCACAACCATGTTATGGTCAAGTCAAAGTCATAGTTCATTTCACAATTCATTTTGAAAACATTTGATGATGGAACAGTATGGCCACTCCAACTGTCCATAACCGCGGACGCAGCTATTCGAATAGTTTGACACTCTACAGAGGTGGTACACTTTCACCACAACAATCAATACATCCGTCAAGAAAAATCCTGAATCGCCATACTCAGTATGCGGATAATCAATCCTAACCTTTCAATTACACACCCTTGTATAGGCACCTCCCCTATGAGTTTGGCCTCCCAACCATGACCATCTGTCATCTTGGGAACTGCACAGGTGGACAATCATCACGAGGTAGCCTCATCTCAAACCTCTTCCGCAAGGGAACCCATACTAAGACATATAAACTTCTAGTCAAGCCCTACCCAAATTCGGGTATTGTGGTTGTACGGTAAAATTGGAATGTTATCGCATCTGAACCCAACCATCAATTTTTATAAAAAGGGCTAAGGCTCATGCCTCAACATTTTCATCATCAAGTCATCTGGTGTTCATAACACATGTCAAAATATTTCATTAGAATGACTCATCATTCCAAGGTTTTCATAATCATTTTCACCAAGTATTCCCATCTAGAGTGATCAAATTTTATGCTTAGCACTAGCCACTAAAATTGAGGGTATTCACTAATGAAGGGTGCTAATAAAGTGTGACTATCCCAATCTAGATATCATGCCTCAGTATGACATCTAGTTCTAACTAACTTAGGCCAAGTTTTATGCTCTTTATGCTACCTACACTATCTTTCCAAAACTCTCAAGTCGCTAGGTAAAATTAGTAAAGAATTTTGATAAAGAAATAAAAGAATAAGGCTCGCAAGTAAAACTGGGATTTGGTATAATCAAGGTTGCTTAACCAAATCATGTCTAATGCATCTTGCATAGGTTATCTTGCATAAGTGGCATGCAAAGTTCTAGCTTGCAAGTGTTAGCTTGCATGGTTTAGCTTAGCTTGCATGGTTAAGAAACTTGCAAGTGGTAGCTTGCCTTGATTGGTGCAGTGGTTGAAGTTTTCTTCTTCTTCGTTGTACTCCTCCTCCTCGTAGCCTTGGTCGGTACTAGCGTCTATAAATAAATACGAGGTACACAATCACCAAACAATACTTAACTACTTCTATTTAGCACACAAGGGCTCACACTAGATGATCTAGCATCATCACAAGCATCACATGAAATAAAGACTTAGTCTTATTTATTTTATTTTGGAAAAGTAATTTCTACTCGTTGAAAACTACTTAAGATTTAATATTCTCCAATTAAAATATGGGATCATGTTGACACATGTCATCACCACATATTCTAATACTTGGGAATGTGATTTAAAGTGGTGTCACAATTTAATAAGTTTAAAGTTATTATTTTAAATAATTAAAGTGACTAGAAATGCCTATATAGCCTTCTTTTAATACTTGTTCAATATCACCGCAAGCAAACCTATATATTTTTACATATTCAGATAGATATTGTCGAATGTGATTTTTGATAGTTGGAATCAACTCAAAAGCATTTATGGTTGATTTTTGAAAAATGTTTGAACGTATAAAAGTCTCTATCTTGTTATTTTTACTATAGGTGATCTATAAATTCAAATGGTTTGAATCCAACGGGCTTAGGTAGATAATTTCATTACCTTTCTAACAAAATTGAAATCGTGCAATTTGGTTTGGTGAATCTACTTGAATTGATTTTTTAATCTACTGACAGAATGCGGTGACCCGGCATACCACTGCATGATGTAGTACACTATAGTCGTTGACATAATACCAATGAAACACCTGTTCACTAGTATTACATCTCTCAAAGTGGTACAACAGAAACACAATGGGTCCAAGACATGGCTAAAGGTTACAACTCAACTATTTACATAAGATCCAAAGAACAGTCCAGGTTAAAGAGAGAGAAAGAACTTCTTACAAAGAAGAATCAAAGATAAACAACTCTAAAACTATTATACTACTAGGACTAGTATTTTAACTGATGGTCTGGCATTGCTGCTATTGCAGGACACTACAGAAATAGGTTCTTTGGCTAGAGATTATATTCCTATCTAATCAGTAACTTCGTCTACATTTGTGTTGATGTATATGTTGACTTCCTTGTCTTTGTTGAAGAGCTTTAGTTTTGATGAAGATTCCTAGAGCATAACTGGATGTAGATGTCGTTTAATGGCTTCAGAATCTAGCAAGGGTTAAGAACATATGTTGAGTACGAGCGTACTTAGTAAGTTCACTAGAAAAGGAGTGTTTGATGCATTATATCTATAGCCACAGACCATAGGTCGTAGGCAATGCAAATTTTCGTAAACATTTCTTCAAAGGTTGCTTTTATTCTGAAAAGCTATGTCTGTCAGCCTTCGCGGGTTTACCAGAACTTTCATAGAGTTCCTTTCCCGCCGAGTTCGCAGCTCCTTCCCGGAACAGGGAGTAACAAGTTACAGTTCTTAAACTCCATAGAGGTGCGTTACTTTACCCATGAGAGACCTTAGCCTTGTTGCACAACCAAGTCATGACCTTGTCCATACTTCCTTGGTATGGGGCCCAGTCTAAGATTCAAGCCAATCACTGCCCTCTCCGTGACCCCATATGTCTGCACGATCCTTCGGGGCTGGCTCACCTCCGTCAAGCACCCTTTCGGGCAGGCTAAAACCCTGATGAGTTGTAGCACCCCGGGAAATCTATTACTAGAAAATCGCTTGCTAATTACTACTTTGTGCATCATCATGACATCATGCATCGTTTGCCTAAAACTATTTTCTAAAATCCTATATTTCTTTTCTAAATATCCCCGTCTTTTATTTCAAATCAAACCCCGGTTATCCGGATATTTTGTTTTGACTAAATAATTTACAAAAGTCCCTTTAAAATAAATATATAAATAAAACCCCGAATATTTTTTAGTAGGGGAGGCAGCCATCGGCCAGGCCCAAAAGGCCCAACCGGTAGCCACCTACCACCCCAGCTTGCAAACCCTAACCTATCTGGAAACCCTAGATAATCCTGTTCCCATCCCCGCCGCCAGAACCCCCACCTACCCACTCACCCACCCCACACCGCTCTGGTCAACACGACCGAATCCCCCCATGGCGCCAACCACTCCCGCTCCGTTGGTCCCACCACTCCCGCACGATGCCCGTGCCTGGTCCACCCCGCAACCCCCGCCTCCCTGCTTCTCTCCTTCCTCCCGAGAGCTGTCGCCGCCAGCGGCCCTCCTCCCGCTTGCGAGCAACCGACGCCCGACCCTGCTCCTCCCCGCTACCGGCCTACGCATCGGTGCCTCCCACCGGACCTCTCCCTCCCCGGCCGCGAGCAGCCGCCGCGTCCTCTGCTGCGGCACTGGCGTGGGTCGGCGTGCCCTGCCGCTCGACCTCCTCGCGAGCACCCTCTCCGACGCGGACCGCCTCCTCCTCGGCCGGCCCGACCTCGTCGTCGCCTGGCCCATGTGCCCTTCCCCGAGCCTCCCATCAAGCTTCCTAGCATGGCCATGGACATCCCTAAAGCTCGCCTCGCCAGCGACCGCCGTCGTGGCTCTTCTCCATCGTTGTCGCGTCCTCCCCTGTCTTCGCGACCTCACCTCCCTCCCCGTCGACCTTGTCTACCCCGTGCTTGCCGGTGACCGCCTCCGGCCTCTCCTCTTTGGCCGCTGCCCCGAGCCCACGCCCTGGTCACCTCCCTCGCCCTGCAGAGCACCGTGGCCGCCCCAGCGTGCCTGAGCCACCTCCTCCATCTGCAGATGATTCCCCCGTGACCCTTGTTTGTCTCGAACGACCCCGACAACTGATGTTCCGATGCGTGTCCTTCTGGTAAGACGTGTTTGAAGATGCTATGTTGAATTGCTGGTATTGCCATAGTGCTGTGGAGTCGTTCTTATGTGGTTGGGGTACTGCTACAGGTGCGGAGACCGCGTGACCGACGTTGCACGAGAGCCCGAAGAACTAACGACGAGCACTATACCAACGCCAAGATCTTCCAAAGATTTTATCGTCAACCAAGTTCGACCATCCAACGATGATGAAGATGCCCTAGAAGACCATCGGAACACGACGCTATTTGAGGACCACAGACCATGGAACCAAGTCCGTCACGGACCACCAAGACCAAACCCGAAGGCCCCGATCTCGGAGTCCGAAGGCCGATCCCTCCGAAACATCGAGGTTTCCTTCACGGATCCGATGGACGAGACCCTAAAGACCGATCCCCCGAACCCTTGGAACCCCAAGATCGCCATTCGATGTGTGACCCCTATCCGAGACCCCTCATATTTTTATAATATGATATATATACTTGTTGCATACAATTGATCATGCTTACATACATATTGTGGGTGATTGGGGGTGCTTCGACTACTCACCTAAATGAAATATAAAGACCATATGCGGGCTTTTCTAGTCCCAATTAAATTTGTGTAGCGAACCGATGGCATGTTTTTTCCTTGTTAAGACAACATTTAAATTGCGGGGTATCTAAATAACTAGAACCATATATCTAATTGTCGGGACCCCGGTTCCGCTTAATATGGCCTAATTGCATCGCATATTTGCCATTTCATACATCATACATGCATCATGCTCGATCTTCTGCCGTAGTATTAAATAATGCATCCGGTGTTTCTTCTAGTGTTTTGCTTCTTCGCGGATAAGTCCGTTGAGTTGATGTGAGCTTCGCACCGATATTTGGATGAACCTTCGTCAGTGTTTCTAGGCGAGCATTCTCCCCCTTTCTACCTATTTTAAATTTCTAGTCTTTATTTCCTCCTGTTGATCTATTGCTATCTGTGTTGCGATGCTCTAGTTTTCGTACCCGTGATATCCCTTGCAGCCTTCTATTGCCTTGGACACATCCTAGTACCTGTTGTTTGGTAGATAGTTGGACTTCGTGTCGTAGTTGCTTTCTTAAGTGCTGTTGCGTGTCGTCAAGTACCACAGTTGTTGGAAGACTGCCATATGCTTTATGTTGGAGATGATCATGGCTTTAATTACAGTTTAATAACTAAAACTGAAGTAGGTAAATAATGCAGAGGCACAGGTGGGCAATAGATGTTATTTGGTTTTTAACCGTCCACTTGTGTCTCGTAGGACCCCGAGTACTTGATACCTGTTCTTTGAATATTCGCACTATCTGCATGTGGGACCATGAATCCCCCTAGCCAGAGCTTGAGTCATATATTATTTCTTGGGGCCACAAACTAATTTGGGGCTTAATTACTATCCTGTACTTATGCCATGCTTTACTCCTTTATTTACGATTGCGCGTGGAGCGCCTGTACTGTTTAGGTAAGCGAGTGTTTTCGCGGTATCGACAATCCCAGTCACACTTTCGGGTTCCCAGTCGTTTACAGCCATTGACGCAAACCTCTGGGTCCGTTCCGGAGCCGGCCAACTTCGTCGTGGGTAGCTTGGTGGGGTGGCCCCTTGAAATATTATATGAATCTTGCAATTGCTCTGTCGTGATGCCTCGTTGGGTTTTCATTTGGTTTTTTTCGAGGTTGATCATGCGTGTGTTGCTATTTGTGCCCCCCTGCAGGGTAAAACTTTATGAAAGCCGTGTCCATGGTTATGGACGACTTGGAGCACAGTATCTCGATCATAGACAACTATAACTAAAGTAGTGCTATAATTTTGACTTTATAATGACTAGTAATCAGCTTCACTACAACGGAATGGCTAAATAAAAGTACCAACAACTGCTGGGTTTTGGGATGCCTCATGCTATATGTATCTGACTAGTAAGTATTGCAACTACAATAGAATGGTGAACTAAAACTTCCCACTGTTTATAATATCAGGATGACTCATGCTATCTATATCTGACTAGTAATTTTCGCAACTATAACGAAATGAATAAAACTGCCAACTTTGTGAGTTCCTCGGTTGACTTCCTCGTTTAGTCTTATGCCAGGATGGGTATGCTTGGTGATAGTTTCAGGTTGGATCCGAATAGGTCTTTCTTATCCCTATCTGATATCCGATAGTTGTATTGAGTCTCTATAGGTTGTTTAGTACATGTTGCGTTGCCGCTTCAGTCCACCATACCTATGTAGGCGAGGACCGCCGAATTCTAGTCTCGCCGTGTACTGGCCTTAGTATTGACCGCTCTCTTTTTCCTTTGCCCTTTGTCGACACCCCTTTTGTTTAAGCAGGTTTTGAGATCGACGTCGTTAGCAGGGTTACCCTTCCGGCTTGGCCTGGGCAGGATTATGGACGCCATTGGTTATTCTTCAGGGCACTTAGCCCCATTTGCATCTTGTCCGTAGTCGGACGTTGTATCGTTTTCAAGGTGATTTGGAACTTTGTATTGTATATTTGTACTCTTGAATCATGGAGTCGTTGTTGTATATATATGTTCTATGGGTTCCATCGTGGACTATTGTGTAATGATATTACTTCGTTTTCCACCCGCACGCTAGTGCTTTGTGGGCACCTTTGAATTGTTTCTATGCGGGTTCGGCGGGAATCGCTGAAACTTGCATAGGGCTGATTCTGAGGGTGTTACATGAGTCCCGAAGACTCTATGAGCTGGTGATGCCCAGGTAAGTACCTTATAGGTCCGGCTAAACCCCCGGCAGCCACTCACAGATAATCTAGACACCAAAAACGCGGGGCCTAAGGGTGCCCACCCATATGTTGGATCCGCACAAGGAATCACAACGTCACGTTAAGGTAGTCTTGCCTCCATACGAAAAGAAAAGGATACAGCTGACTTCTTCGTCCCATTCCAAATCTCATGGTTAACGCGTAATATACGGCGCAAGAATCACTAGCGACATTGGTTGTTAAGTCCTAGATAATATGTTCCTTTACCACCGGAACTTTCATAGTAGGTTATTACCTCATGGTAAATGACCTATAATCATATTATTAGGAAAATAATGTTTTCCGACCTTTTTGAAATGCAGGTGATGACAACATTTGATTTTCAAAATACTTTACAGAAAATAATCAAAGGACATGAGCAAATGTGAACTTGCCTTTTGTGATTGCAAGATTATGCACTCACAGTCTTCAAGACAATATAAGATCCAATATCTGAAATCAGCATCATTGGTCCGGTAAGGACTAATGTTTAAAGAAGCAGGATGCTTTCATGCATAAGTAATGTAATGCATTTTATAAACGCGAATCCTGGGGATAACGTTGACCTAGAGTTTGGAAATTGGAATTGGTTTCTTTAGAATGTGTTGTCCTTTTAGTTAAGTTTAATACTCGTTCTTCTTATTAAGGATTGTGAGTGTGTGTGAAACAACATGTAATTATAATGGTATACAACAATAAGATATATGAAAGTGGAATGTTACTCAAAGACTACTTATATAAGAATTGCCTTATCTTTAAATCTTACTTTACAAGTATTGTCATTTCTAAGGAACTTAAGTATTGACAATCCTAATCTACGAGTAAAGTATAAAGTAATATGATTATGATTAGCTATCATATGTTGATTGAAGTGGAAAAACGAATAACTTTTGAAGAAAAGATTTCTTTATTAAGGTTTAAACAATCCTGGTAGTTTTTAGAGTATGGATGATAGAATGTGATTGATGTTGTTCATGCTTGCTTGGATAGTTTGTATTTGAGATGCTTTATAATTTAATTATAACAGACCAAAGTTAACTATAAAATACATACAAATTCTTTATCATAGTATTTGGAAATATTGTAGACTAAAGTTAACTTTAAAGACATAGATGGTTTTAAGGTATATTGCTTATGTTAATTGTACCTTGTGTACTTTGTAATGTTTCCTTAAAGTTACTTAAGAATGGTTATTCTTCTATTTAAGTAGTGGTTTTTTAATTTTATAATGGAATAGGATCACTTATTTCCTTATAAAGGTGTGATTATGGTTTGTGGATAAGTACATAGTATTAGTGACTACTTATGAACTATCTTTGTATTTAGTCCATTATAAGGTTGTGGGTGAAATAATGGTAAAAAATTTTATTTGTTTAAAATATCATTCTTGAAGATTTTATAATTTTTAAAGACCTTTTTAGAAAATAAACTACACATATGGTTAAAGGATAATTCAATAAAATTGTATTTAAAATGTGTTGGACCAATTGATTTTATATCATAAACATATAATACTAATACTATTTATTAGACTTAATTGGCTAATTTCTAGAATTATTAGCAATTTTTATTTACCCTTATATGAATTATTCATTAAGGAAATAAGTTTAAATTCAAGTTATTAAGTTTTAAATGTTTATTTACTTCAAAAGAGGAATATTATATTTTTAACATGTAGGTATTATTTTTGTGATCATTTTGGTATATTACAATTATTTTTGTGATTTTTAAATAATAAGATATGATTTTTATAAGATTTATTACTTTATAAATACTTAATAAATAATAAATATTTAATTATGTAAAATTATAATGCATGATTATAGTTTTAAATTATAGTTCTTATTTTTCTAAGATTTTTGGGTATTTTATTTATATTTTTAATATTTACCAATATTAAAATATGGATTATCTAAGTTTTATTACTTATAAAACTTGTATTAAATAGTGTTTATTTAAATAATTATCATAATAATATTTGATAATAGTTTTAAGTTGTAGATTTTATTTTTCTGAAAATTTTCATATATTAAACATGTTATATAGGGGTTAAGTTTTGAATTGAAAATGCTTACCCTAGGGTTTAGGGTTCTTTCTATACTTATATTCTTTTGTTGATATGAGAAAATATTAATAGCTAAACATATTGTCTTTATGTTTGTGATCTTTAATGATATCACCTTTTTAAAATATAAAGTTATTATCTAGAATGTCTTATGGAAAAGAATTGATAAAAATAACTCCTAAGCACCTATGGTTATGATAATTGGAAATGACAGAGATGTGCTTAAGTGATTTGCTATAGGAAATATTCCTATAAAGAATTGTGGAAATAAAATGGTTTATCCAACAGATGAGATGGATGTTAAGCTTTATTATGGATTTAGGGTTTAGTGTTTACCAAGAATTCCTATCTTCCGTAATTCAGAATTCTTGACTTCTTGTTAAAGAATTCCTTTCCTAGATATACTACTCCTTCATATCCATCATCATGTGCTAACATGATGAGCTTTACTTCACAAGAATAATCTTATCCACCTTTTATTCTTCTAAATCTATACTTGGTTATCAAACTGTTCTACTACTAATAATCTCCAATCCAACAGATGGTCACAATTACCTCTGTTTATACCCTTCCTTTGTTATCCATCACCAACATTACTCTATATATTTATTTATAATTATATATATATATTAAGTCCTTATTCACCTCAAGTGTTTAATATTTCCAAGAGGAAAATACTAACTCTATAATTCAATGATGCTCTAACATCATCCTAATCATACTATCTTATCTCTACTTGACTCCAATATTTCATATTAGAGTTCAATCATGTTTTACTCACCAATTCACCTACACAGGATATAAGCATTCTATCTTGGTGACTTAAGCATGATCATTATAATCCTTTGATGCTTTATGGTTTAGGTTTCCCATTAGCTAATCAAGGCCTCATCAATACAACATTACAGTTGTATTGAAATTATCTTCTTAATATCTCTAGTGGATTAGGGAATGTTATTCATGGACTATACCTACTTAGTCCCATAGGATTACTCTTTGATATCTATCTTCAATGTTCATCCTTATAATCCTATTTGTTACCATATAATTAGATCCTCCATATAACTCTTCTATTTATTTAGTAGTGAGTTAACTCCTTCAATTACTATATTGATTAGACTCCCTTAAATCACTCCCATCTTATAGATGATATCCAAAACTAGCATTACTACTTACCTCTTCTTACTATTTTCTTTATAGGCCTTAAGTGAATGCTTTGATATAGACAAGAGTTGATAGATTAATAATTAATGGGTTAAGAATTGGTGAATCAATAGATATGAGTATAGGGTTTAATGGAGATGATAAGGATTGATATGGAAAGAAAGATATGTGATGAATGGTCTTGGCTTAGCTTCCCTTCTAACTAAAGAGTTTAGGTGAAGTGTTACCATGTTTCTCATGGTAGAAATAGATAAGGATTGAGTAGGTCAATAGTTAGTTATTACATTCTTGTTACTTGGTATTCATGAGTTATTGTAATGAATACTAGGATGTGATCACCTAGGGATCTAATTACAATCATTAATCAATGTGTAATGGTTTAGTTTCGTTGTATTTGACCTACCCTTAGATCAAATCATGTTTACCCAAATTGAGGTTTTAGCAAAGGTCATATTGAAACTTATCGCAATCAACTTGATGATTTGTGTCAATTCCATCAAGTTGAGAGAAGCTTCAGTGACTTTGACAAGTTTTGTTCAAAAGAGCGAAATATTCGGATTTTCTATGCATGAATGCAATGCACACAACTGGGTTCAGCTTATTTCTAAGCTCTAATGCTGGGATGTTACACAGAACTAGGTTTGAACTAAATTGGAAAATCTCTTTTTGAATCTCTGGGCTGAGTGTAGGAATGTAATTGGGCCGGCCCAACTGCACAACGCGCGCGTAGTGGGCTGCTCACAGAGCGGTCCCACGCCTCAGCGTCTCTAACTGCGCGAAGTGGTACCTTTCAATCTAAGCCCTACGATTAGACTACGATCTACGGTTCACGTTCGTCGTCTCTGCCGAATAGCTCTGGCGAGACCGAACCCTAACGGCGATGGTGGGGGTATGCGGTGGCTCACCTAGGCTCCAGCTAGGGTCGGCGATGGGGGCGAATGATGTTTTCAACGACGGCGGTTCAAACGATGGTCGCAGTGGCTCCTGGGGTGTCTCCAATCAATGGCCCCGCTCCTCCTCTGCGGCGGCGGACTCCGGTGAAATTCTGGCGATGCGGAGCTTGCCTTGCTCCGGGGAAGGGCCAGGGGGTTCTGTGAGGAGTGGGGAGTGAGATGGTGTGGTGAACTGAGGCAAGGGTGGCCTCCTTTTATGGCCGAGCGAGAGGGGTAGTGCGGGATGGGCAAAGATCATCGGTGATGATAATGAAATGAGCTAACGGCATGGAGAAGGGCGTAGGCCGGTGCGGGTGACTCCTGGCGATCGTCACTGGCTTAATGGCACGGCACGGGGCAGTCGAGAATGGTCGGGAGCCGTCCGTGCTCTGCGCGGCACCAACAGAGTTTTTGACGAAGCACAAGGGCTACTGGTCGCGCGGCGGCGAACGAGCATGTCTGGGGGTGAAAGAACATTCTCTATCCCCAGTGATTTTGGTGCTTTATAACAACACACATATCGGACTAATTATTTGCCAAGTATACCACAGGTTGTATTAAAAAGGGTTTCCAGTGGGGCGGCGTGGTTGGACAAACTGTCCAAAACTTTCTGTCTGGCGCGGTACCAAAAAGCGGTAGTACTGCTTTATGCTACCGGACGCGGCAGTAGGTTTTGGCTAGTTGTCAAAAAGCTTCTGTCGCGCTAGGTACTAAAATGCGGTACTTCAAAAAGCCTCTTCCAGGATAGGTACTAAAAAGCGGTAGTACCGCATTTTAGTACCTAGCGCGATAGAAGCTTTTTGACCACTTGTCAAAAGCTACTGCCCGCTCCGGTACTAAAATGCGGTAGTACCGCATTTTAGTACCTAGCGCGACAGAAGCTTTTTGCAACTTGTCAAAAGCCACTCCCCGCCCCGGTACTAAAATGTGGTAGTACCGCATTTTAGTACCTAGCATGGCAGAAGATTTTTACAACTTGTCAAAAGCTACTGGCTGCCTAGGTACCAAAATGCGGTAGTACCGCATTTTAGTACCTAGCGTGGCAGAGAGTTTTTGACTAAGTTGCATATGCCACTGCCCTTTGCGGTATCAATATGTGGCACTACCGCATGCATCCGGTAGTACCGGATCTTAGGAGCGGTACTACCGCTTTACGGTAGCACCACAAATTGGTACCACTGTGGATGGGGCATATGTATTTTGGAGTTTGTTCTTTCGGTACCAGGTCCGGTAGTACCGGAGTTTTCTGGTAGTACTGCTTGAACTTCCGGTACTACCACTGAATTAAATGCTCCAACGGACAGATTGGATCTGGGGCTATAAATATCCCTTCACCTACCTTGGGATAGGTTGCTCATTTGCATTAAAGTCAAGACCACCATTGGAGCCACCAAATCCACAAGATCTCTTCAATCCACCACCCAAAGTCCTTGATATTTGGGGAATCGAAGGAGGAGGCCTTGATCTACTACTTCACCAAAAGATATCTTCATTTCCCCCTCATTCACTTGAGGGCCCCTTGCTCTAGTGTTTTCTTGGAAACCCTAGTTCTAGATTTGGTTCTTACAAGCTTGTCTTTGATTGTCTTGACAGCTTGCTTGTATTTGGGAGCCTCCAATTAAGTTGCGGATGTGTGCCCCAAACTTGTAAAGGTGCCGGCTTCCACCTTGAAGGTCACCAATATAGTGGAAGGTGGATCGATCCTGTTGGGGTGAGGTTCATCGGAGAACAAGGGAGGCCTTTCGTGGCGTAGGTGGTTTGATACCACCCCCTCTCCAAACGTAGACATACTTCCCCTCAAAAGGAAGGAACTACGGGAAACAAATCCTTGTGTCTCCGCGTCCACCACTTTGGTTACTTCTATCCTTTATCGCACTTTACTTACTTGATCTTGCCTAGTTGTGTGTTAGCTTGTGCATGTTTGTCATATAGGTAAATTTACCTTAGTTGCATTATATAGAAAATTTACCTTATTGTCAAACCCTAATTCAAAAAAGAAGAAAAATTGAAGTAGCACCTATTCACCCCCCCCCCTCTAGGTGCCCATACGATCCTTTCAAGGGGGTAGCTAGGATCATGGAGCGTGCAGTGATGCGCGGCGAGGGAGAGGCGCAGCGTGTGCGAGCGTGTCGGTTGTGGTTCTCTGGCGTGCTCTCGATATGGTGCAGAGAAAAATGGGCGCGGCCGTTCTCGATGATCCAGGGCTTGGCTTTGCTCGAGGGTTGGACAGGGGTGGCGGTACACATTGGGCTGCCTCCTGGACATCATGGGAGGGCGCGGCGTTGCCTCCTGTATGCTGGCCATGGTCGGTCGGCAATGGGGAGCTCGGGTGGCTCGGCACTGGTGCAATGGTAGATGGCTAGCTTGTTCAATGCACTGGTTGTCACTGGGGGAGACAAGGGAAGAGAATTGGGGACAAGAATTGGATAATTCATTGATCAAGAACAGTGATAGTTAGGCAGTGATTACTGTGCTCACTAAGTGTTTTATGAAATGGCCACATGAAGTTTGAATTTCATTTTTTGGCTGAATTTTGGCGAGTGCATTGGTCACATGCTTGGTAGTCTATGGTTGCTTGGGTTTACAAGGTGAACTGGTTTGGTTGGGTTTTGAGAAATGGTGTCGTGGTGGTGGCATGACAGATGCCATGGGTAGGCTTAAGTTGGGGGCCGAATGGGTGCTTGTGGTCACCAGGGAGGGAGTGCACGGTCGAGCCATGCATGAAGAACAAGAAGAACTCTCCACACTTGACAATTTGATTGATACCCCCAAGAATACAAGTGCTCATTGAGCTGTATTGGCTAGAGTATGCAGCACTTGTTCTCTACTTGGTCCAACCTCCTTCTACTGCCGCTATGCCCTCCCTTATATAGGCAGCGCTAGCTAGCTAATACCCCTTTGGGTTCTAGGGTTTACTGTTTGGGTCTTGGTCCCTACCATATGGGCCGGGTTATGGGTTTGCCCTAAGCCCATAGGCCCGGTCCATAAAGCTTGACAGCTAACGGTCTTCTGGTACGCTGCTTCTTATTTTTTTTGGCGTCACGCAGTTACTTTGTACGTCAGCGCTTGCTTTGGGCGTCACCCGGCTCCTTTTGTGTCACCCGGCGTCGCCCTTCTCTTTTGACCATGCTTTACCATGGTCCTTCCCGAACCTTACTCGGAAAGGTGCCACGCGTCCTTCCTAACTCGGCCCTTCCTCGGTTGACTCGCCTCGTTGGTACCTGCAAGGGTTGCAACTTTGTCCTATACAAGCCAAGATAGTTATATCTCGGCTTTCTTGCTATTCTTACTCGGCCGTCCTTACCCGGCCTGGTTCGTTTTTCACTCGGAGCCAACCCAGTTGCGCTATATTTCCCCTCTCATGACCCTACCGGGAGTTATCCCCCCGACATTAGTCCCCGAAGCTGGTGAGGTCTTGCAGTTTTAGCTGTTAGGCGTCTCCAAGTTCCTTTTGTGTGAATGGAACTTCAGTTTTTGTCTTTTATCTACCTCAGTTTTGCATTTTGCCGGGTTAGTCTGACAATTTGAGGTCAATTCTTTGACCTCTTGGCTCGTTCTTACCTCGAGCCGAGTTATTTTGGCCAATTCCGGGTCATTTTCAGCACGCTTCAGTCACTGACAACCAGTAATCATGATTACTTGCCTCAATTTTTGTTCCAAGCTCTGGCGGCACAGTGACGGCTGCGTTGTTATTCCCTGTCACTGTGGCAGTTCCATCGGTCTGCGCCTCTTGTCCTTCCAGCCGTGACGTGGCGTTGGGTTTTTCGTGTATCTCTGGCTACGTGGCGCTCGCTGATTGGCTCACCCGGCATGGTACACGGCCACACGCTGGTCGCACGGCATAGTTAGATCCCACTATGGGGGTTTTTACCGCCCTTAAGTAGGGGTTGGGGGTTTCCACTTACCCCACGCCCGTTCAGTTTCCTTAGCTCTTCTTCCTCCTCGCGCCTGCAAGATTGAACCGCCTCCTTTGCGGTTCCTTCTTTTTCATGCCCTAGCGCTGCGATTGCCCCTACCCTCTTTCGATTTCAGCACGGGTCCTCGTTGTTCCAAGCCTTTCCTTCCCGTGGAGGAGACAGACTCCAACGATCCCATGGATGCTCGTGACGGCGCTGATGGCGCTGTGGAGAAGGAGGCTCCCTCCGGCGAGCACGGCAGTTGGGAAGGCTCTGAGGTTTCCACCGAAGAGGTGGAGTGGCTCCGCTCCACCAGACGCATTCCACTACAAGTGGATTGCCGTCTCCCCACCGGTGAGATTTCCCCCACCCCTCAAGCTGGCGAGCGGGTGGTTTTTCTTTCACACTTTGAACGTGGTTTTTCTCTTCCTGTGAGCACTTTCTTTTCCTCGTTTCTTTCTACCTTCCATCTTCAGACCCACCATCTTCCTGCCAACGCAATTGGCTCTCTCTCTCTCTTGTTTCATCTCTGCCTGCGAGGCCTATCTTGGAATTTGGCCTACAGTTCTTCTGTGGGCCAAGTATTTTCGCTTCAAAGTCCAGGTTGTCCCCCAGCCTGGTGCTCCTCGATCCGAGAAAAGGCCGACCCGGTGTGGTGCTGCTAGCATCACCCCCAGGAGAGATTCTATCTTTCCTCGGGTTACCGGCATTGACTCTTGCAAGAAGTGGCATAGAACCTTTTTCTATGTCAAGAACAGCGGGTCCACCGATAACATCCGGCTTCCCTATTTCTCGGACGAAATTCCTGACAAGAAACACTAGCAACTTGACCCGCGCGACCAAGACGCTGCGGTTAACGAGGCAAACGCTATCCTGGAAAGGTTGTTGTCGCCGGATGAGAACTTTCATCTCGTCGACTATGATCTCATGTGCACCTTCATCTCACACCGGGTAAGCCCCATCCAAGCCAGGAGCCACAAGATGTGCTTCATGAGCGGGTCACATGATCCCACTCGGCATTCCACCAAGGAGCTCACCCATGACTCCATAGCCCGCCGGGTAAGCTCAATCTTCTAATTGAACTTGGCGGATGATTGGGCTTCGAGCTGCCCACCGTTTAGCCGGGTCAGGCCTGTCCCCTGGGTAAGTTTCCGGATTACTTCTTCGCCGAGTAGGCTTTAGCTTTTTTGCCACTCTTAGCTTAGTTTTTAGTCTCTTATTATGTTTGTCTTTCACAGAATCTCCTTCGCCAGGTTGATGACAGTATTGTCCCTCCTGCTGGTTACCATGGGGACCGTTCTGACTCGGATGAGGCCGAGTGCGACCTGGAGTGCTTCATGCCGATTCCGCACACTGCGGCTGCTTCAGCTTCATGTAAGAGTCGATCTCGTAACCCCTTACAAGATTGGTCTGACGATGATGAGGATGATGATTGTACGCTTTTGGAGGTATACGCCTTGTAACCTTAGCCTCTTTGCTTATCCAAGTAAGCTTGTTATTTACTTATGCAGCTGGTCAGGTACACCACACTCCTCCTCTCGCCGTGGGTGGAGTCGGCAAGATTCCCGTTGCTAAGCTGAAGCGACGCGGAACCTCCTCCAGCACCCAGCCGGCTAAGAAGAACAAGCCCACTCCGGCTGCTCTTGCTGCCTCTGCTGCTGCCAGCCTGAGTGAGACTCGCCAAGCTGCTGGGTGCCGAGTCTCGCGCCGAGTCATCCGTGACCCGGTTGTCACCGGGTAAGTTTTTTGCACTTTGCTTTATTTGCTCTTTTCTTTCTCATCACTGATGTTCTCTCATATATATCTTGTTATTTTCAGTGTTGCACCTTTGACGGCGAGTCAGGGTGCTTATAGCATTGCCTCGCCGCTTAGGCCTGCACCTCCTCCAGCTGACTCGGCGGCACCGAGTCCCGTCCGGGTTGAGGCTCGCACTGCTGAGTCTCACGCTTCTCAGTGTCAGTCAAACCCGGTGGATCACTCGGCTAGCGCCCTTGTGGGTGGTCAGGAGAAACTTCCTGATCTTGGTGCCCACAAGTCTGGCGCCGAGAAACCCTCTGCCACCAGTTCCTCTGGCATCAGCCCTCAAGCTGATGTGAATGAATAGCTTCCTGATCTTGGAGCCAGCAAGACTGTTGAGCCTAGTCAGGAGGCTCCTCGATCTTCTACAAATCCTCCTGCTCGCTCTCAAACTCTGTCAAATGGCCAGACCCAGCTCAAGGCTTCTGGTTCTTCCCGCCCCTCTTCTGGCAAATCCGCCTCTTCCAAGCAAGCAACTCTAGTTTGCGCTCCGGGTTCTGCTCCTCAGATCTGGCCTCCGAAGTCGCCGACAATACTCGCTTCAGCGGGTAAGGGGGACGGATCTGCTGCTGCCGGGTCAGGTGACGACTCCAGGATTGTTACCCTCCACACTTCTGCCGCTGCAACCCGTGCCACTGTGGGAACCGCCCTGAAAACGGGTCGAGTTCTCCTCGGACGTTCAGTGGCAAGAGCCTTGGTTCGGCTGAACCTTATGCTGTGGCATGGAATGCAGCAGGCGAGCAGGAGGTTAGCACTCGTGCCGGGAAGAAGCTGAAGCTGGGCCCCAAGGCTGTTTCCGACATGACCCAGCAGGCCATTTCTCTGATGGCCCGTGTCGATGAAGTGAATGAGGTAAATTAGCTTCTTACTCTTTTGTATCATTGAGTATTTCCTTTATACATATCACCTAGTCCCCGAGGTTACATTCGAGTCAGAAACTTGCTCGGCTGTAAGCTCCTCAATATTCACTCAACCTTCAAATCCTTTACTCCAAGATTTTATATTAGGACTTCGATCCCTAGCCCTCGAGGTTACTGCCGAGTAAGGAACTTACTCGGCTGTAAGCTCTTAAGCTCTTTTTACTCGGAAGGTCGCCTAACTCGGTTCTTTCTTTGTTATCTGTCTTCTTTGATTAGCTTACGCATAACGAGCGCACCAAGGTGCACCAAGCTCTTGTCCTGGCGCATCGCAAGCTTGAACTTGCGTATGAGAAGCTACAGACTGACACCTTCGGCCAAGGTAATATCTTCGCTTTTCACTTTTCTATTTTTTGGTGCAATTCTCCTTGGTTCATCTTTTCATTTTTCCTCTCACTGTTGTCTCACAGCCACTGCTCAGTCCACCATCAATGAACTTCACTCGCAAATCAGCGAGGCCGAGAGTAACTTTCTTCTCTCCGTAAGCCAATTTCTGAAATTTTTCTGTTGGTACTCACAAATTTTGTTCTCAATAAGCAGAGAAGCACCAAGCTGAACTCTAGAAGGAGCGCGATGAGGTGACTCGGCTGAATAAATTGATGGCCGAGACGGAGGAGAAACACTTGGCCGAGGTGAAAGGACTGAAGGAGGAGCTTGCCGAGAAGAGCGAGCAGCAGGCTGCTAGCGCCGAGAAGACTAAGAAGTTGCTCGACGAGGCCGAGTCATTGGTCAAGTCGACCAATATGAACCTCGACGCCCTTCAAGCCAAGACCAAGACTTGGCATAGCAAGCTCGCTGCCATCAACGTCTTTCTCGGTAGTGAGTTCTTACTCTTTACGCATTTTCCAAGTCCTACTGGATTTCTTCCATCTTCCTTTGCTATTTGCTAACTTTCTCTTTTTTGCTTGCAGAGAACTTTCCTGAGGCCAACATGTTTGCTATCCGAGCCATGAAGAAGGTGAGAGTTGAGGCTGGTGCTCCTGCTGACGGCGAAGTGTCCATGGAGGAGCTCCTTGAAGCGGTGTCTGAACGGGTCAATACCCTCAGATCTTGCGGTGTGGACTTGCTCAAAGCGGCTATCCATGTGTTTTGCATGCTCTGGCCGGATGAAGACCCACCCGAACTCATCGAGCCACTCGCCGACAGACTGCTCCTCACTGAAAGACCGGTTGGATCAATGGCGCGAGTCGGTCGGCCGGGCTGTAGTGGACAAGGCTCTCTCCTTCATGATTTCATGGTACGAGGACATCAACCTTGACGTTCTTGCTCGCATAAGGGGAGATGTCAAATGGTTGAACGACCCGGAGCTGATCAAGAAGCGCCAGGAGCGAGCTTATGCTATGATAGAGTACACCATGGTACACGCTTGGTGTGAAGGGCCCAGCTTCCTCGATCTTGGCGATCCGCTCGTCGAAGTTCCTACTGAAGATGGTGGCGACAGCGAGGCGACCGAGTCAGATGATCCAGAAGACCCGGCAGCAGATGCCCCTCACCCGCCCGATGCTCCCAGCATTCCTGCTTCCGAGAATGCTCCTCCGAGTTTCCTGCTCCTTAGGCCAACAAATACTTGAACTTTTATTAGATCCCCGGTATGTCGGGTACAAATGTAACATACATTGCACTCAAAGTTATATTATGTGCCTTTTGATAGGCTTTATATGTTTGCATCATGCTCTTAGTGCGAATCATTCAAGGGCAAGTCCCCGAGTTTCATTCTGCCGTGTCACCTTTCCTTGTCGTTGGCCCTTGTCTACCATTTTTCGGTGTTCGACATTAGGATCTCAAAGGACGAAGGATTTAGTTAGCGGATATGAAACTTGGGTAACTTGGCCGAGATTACTCGACACATAGTATAACACAACCTGCAGAGAGTTAGGCACAAACTAGAGCCGACTCGTGTTTCTCCCTTGTACTTATCTGGCGTTCGTGTTTACCCGTCTTAGATCTTTTTCTCTTGCTTGCCATGAAGCCGTGTTTTCGGACAACAGCATAGTCAAATAGCTGATTTCTTCTGAGTAAACACTACTTGTTCCGAAATAAATTCCGGGTACCATGACTGCCGACGTAAAATAATTGAAATGGAAAGCCTAAGGGATAGTCCCCGAGTTAGTTTTCCGAATCATACCACTTTATTATTAGCACATAGCCGGCAAACACATCCGGCATACGAGAGTTCGAGTGATACATGCATTGCTTCTCCTAAGTGTAGAAGGGACGAAGCAGTGCCACATTCCATGGCCTTTTGGTTTCATCTCCTGACATGTCCGCCTTGTTCTTTTGTGCTTCACGGGCGTCTATGAGATAATAGGAATCATTGTGCAATGCTTTGCTTACAATGAATGGACCTTCCCAAGGAGGCGATAATTTATGCATTACGGCTGTGTGCTGCACCAGCCTTAGCACCATATCTCCTTCTCGAAAAACATGAGGTTGCACTTTCCGGTTGTGGTAGCGTCGGAGGATTTGTTGATATATAGCAGATCTGGAAAATGCCAGTTCCATTTCTTCTTCGAGTAAATCTACTCCATCTTCTCGGGCCTCTTTCACCTCGGCTTCCGAGTATTGCCTTATCCTTGGCGAGTCATATTCTATGTCGGCCGGCAAGACTGCTTCAGCCCCATATACAAGGAAAAATGGCGTATAACCAGTTGATCGATTCGGAGTCATTCTTAAGCTCCACAGTACTGAGGGTAGTTCCTCTATCCAACAACCAGGTGACCTCTGGAGTGGTTCCATTAAGCAGGGTTTTATCCCGGACAGAACTAAGCCATTAGCCCGTTCAACTTGTCCATTTGATTCTGGATGGGCGACTGACGCTACGTCAAGTCTTATTCGGTGTTTCCCACAGAAGCGAGCAAAATCCCCTTCGGAAAAGTTTGTGCCATTATCAGTGATCACACTGTGCGGGTAGCCATATCTGAGGATTATATCCCTTAGGAATGTGACGGCTGTTTTACCGTCCAGTTTCTTGATTGGCTTCACTTCTATCCACTTGGTGAACTTATCGATCATGACCAAGATATGAGTCATGCCTCCCCTTGCTGGTTTGAATGGTCCTACCATATCCAGGCACCATACTGCAAAAGGCCATGTGATTGGTATAGTCTTCAATTCTGACACTGCCAAATGTGACTTGGACGCATAGTGTTGACAACCATTGCATTTCCCGACTAACTCTTGTGCTTGTGCCAATGCGCTTGGCCAGTAGAATCCATGTCGGAATGCCTTGGCTACCAATGCTCTTGATGATGCATGGTGCCCGCACTCTCCTTGATGGATATCCAATAAAATCTCCTGGCCTTTCTCTGAACTAATACAACGCTGTAGTACACTTGTCACGCTTCGTTTGTATAGTTCCTTGTTGATTATGGTGTATTCTTTTGCCCTTCGTGCTATTTGCCTTGCCAACATTTCGTCACTTGGCAAGGTTCCATCCTTCAAATAACGGAATATTGGTCGTGCCCACGTAGGTATTAGTGGTTCCGGGTCTCCTGCAACATCAATATCCATTGGTTCCGCCGAGATATGCTCTGCCGACATAACTTGAGGAGTCCCCGAGTGTGATTCGGCTACCCCTGAGGTGAACGGATCAGTCCCCGAGTGACTCGAACCTACCCCTGAGTCAATATCCGTTGGCACTGCCTCTGATTCCTGACACGCCGGGATGACCCTGATTGATTCGGACTCTGGTGAGGGTGTGATCGATGGCTTCTTGAGATGCTCCAATGCTATCACTGGTGGTATTGCTTGTCTAGATGATCCTAGCTTGGATAACACATCTACAGCCTCATTTTCTGCTCTAGGAATGTGATGAAATTCGCAACCATCAAAATATCCCGAAATTTGCTGCACGTGAAAGCGATATAATGCCATGTTTGCGTCCAGTGCGTCCCAATGTCCAGACACTTGCTGAATCACCAAATCCGAATCACCAAAACACATGATCCTTTTGATACCAATTTCCTTGGCTACTTTAATTCCATGGACAAGTGCTTCATACTCGGCAACGTTGTTAGAAGCAGCAAAATGAATCTGCAAGACATACCTCAGTTGATCCCTCTTTGGAGATGTGAGCACTATCCCGGCGCCCAGACCCATTCTCGTCTTGGACCCATCAAAATGCATTTTCCAGTAATTTGGATCTGGCAGCGGTGGCTCGTACTATATCTCCATCCATTCTACAAAGAAATCTGCAATGGCTTGAGATTTTATTGCATCCCACCTATCATATTGCAGAGTGTATGGTGCTAGTTCAATGGCCCACTTGGCTACTCGGCCGCTGGCATCTTTGCTGCCCAATATATCCGAGATAGGTGCCTCGCATATTACCCGGATCGGGTGTTCCTGAAAATAATGTTTCAGCTTCTTTGCTGCCATATATACCCCATATGTCATCTTCTGATAATGCGGGTAATTCTGTTTCGAGACAGAGAGCACTTTGCTCAAGTAATATACTGGTCTTTGGACTGATATGCCCCCTTCTTCACGTTCAACCACTATTACTGCACTTACAACTCTGTTGGTTGCGGCAACATAGAGCAGCATTGGGTCCTTGGATAGTGGTGACGCTAATATTGGTGTTGTTGCCAACATTTTCTTTAATTCATGGAAAGCGCTATCAGCTTGATGTGTCCATGTGAATTTGTCTGATTTCTTCATCAGCTGATATAGTGGTAGGGCTTTTTCGCTTAGCCGACTAACAAACCTGCTCAATGAAGCCAGGCATCCAGTAAACTTCTGGACGTCATTGAGGGTTTTTGGCAATTCCATTCTTTCGATGGCCCTGATCTTTGTCGGGTTAGCTTCAATTCCTCGGCTGGATACAAGGAATCCGAGTAACTTGCTAGCCGGGACACCAAATGTACATTTTTCCAGGTTAAGTTTCATCCGGAATCTTCTCAAGTTTGCGAACGTTTGACGCAAGTCCTCGATTAGAGTATGACTTTGTTTGGTTTTTATTACCACGTCATCGACGTATACTTGAACATTTTTGTCCAATTGAGCTTGCAACCATTTTTGCATGCATCTTTGATATGTTGCGCCTGCATTTCTTAATCTGAATGGCATGGTGCGATAATAATAAGCCCCGGGGGGTGATAAAAGCTGTCTTTATTTGATCATTTGGATTTAGTGGAATCTAATGGAATCCTGAATACGCATCCACAAATGACAACAACTCACACCCAGCAGTAGAATATATGACTTGATCGATCCGAGGCATAGGAAATGGATCTTTTGGACACGCCTTGTTGAGGTTCGTGTAATGAATACACATGCGCCATACCACTGCCACGTTCGGGTCATCTTTCTTTTTCTCGACCAGGACTGGATTTGACAACCAGTCCGGGTGCAGCACTTCCATGATGAATCCAACAGCTAAAAGTCTTTCAATATCGACCGCTATTACTTTCCTCCTATCTTCGGCGAAGCGGCGGAGGGGTTGCTTCACCGGCCTTGCATCTGGTCTTACATCAAGAGAGTGCTCAGCCAGTTCCCTCGGAACTCCTTGCAGATCTTGAATAGACCATGCAAAGATGTCCCGATTCTCACGGAGGAAGCTGGTGAGCTCGCTTTCCTATTTATCTGTAAGGCCCGCCCCAATGGTTACTGTCCGCTCTGGGAAAGTTTCATCCACCTGCACCTTCTTGGTTTCTTTGGTAGCTTGAAATGACACATTTCCATGCGGGTTGGTGAGTGCCGGCATGGACATTTGTGCTGCTTTGGACAATGATGCCACCTCCAACATCTGACTTTTCTCTTGAGTGATGACGAGTGACTCGGCTAGTGAAGATCCGGCTGAGGCACAAGAAATAGATCTTTTGTAATCTCCTTCAACTATGATCACCCCACATGGGCCTAGCAGCTTCATCTTCAAGTAAGCGATGTGAGGAGTAGCCATGAACTTTGCCATAGCCGGTCTGCCGAGTAAGGCATGATATGAGCTGACCAAATCTACCACCTCGAACTCTATGGCTTCAGTGCGGAAATTTTCTCTGTTGCCAAATAAGACGTCAACCCAGATCTTGCCAATTGGCTCACTGGACAATCCCGGCACAATCCCGTGGAAAGTGGTCTTAGTCGGCTCCAGCATGTTCATGGTAATGCCTAACTTGAGCATGGTATCCTTGTACATGATGTTGATGCTACTGCAATCGTCGATTAACACTTTTGAAAATTTCACGTTGATATCTGGGCCCATGAACGTTGGATCCAGAACCAGATCGTATCCTCCTGGGGTTGGCATGATTCTAGGGTGATCCTTTATACTCCAAGTTATCTCTCGCTCAGACCAATGCATGTACTTGGGAATTGTCGGCATCGTGGCATTCACTTCCATCATTCGTCGTTGTTGGCTCTTCTTGTCATTTGGCTCTCTTGGATTGTGCACCTGATGCACAGCTTCTCTTCTTTCCTGATTCTGATATCTCGGCTGCCTATTTTCATATCTGTTATCTGCTCCTACTGCTTGAGCATTTCCTCCTGTAAGTGGTGGAGGGAAGGTGGTGGAAGCTGCTTATTCGGCGAGTCCACTCTATCTCCTTTTTGAGACCAAGTGCATTGCCTTGTTGAGTGATTTGCGGGCTTACTCGGACTAGGTGTGTGAAACTTACACGGCTGATCCAGCATCATCTCATAGGTGTATTTTTGTCGGTCTTGGTACTATTTCCTCTGATCGTATGGCCTTTTTCCGTCATTCTTTGGCATCCATTGTTGTTGACCATTTGTCCTTTGACGCTGACTGCTTCCAGCATCTGGATGATCCTGATTCATTGCAGCAACCTGAGCCGAACCATACCTGTAATCCGGCCTCTCGTCCCTTCTCTTGCTTCTGTATTCGGATCTCTCCTGGCGCCTTTACGACCCGGCAACGTCATAGATCTGAGTCTCAGTCATCCCGTCTGCCGACATGAGAAGCGACTGAGTCGGATCTCCTAACGCGTACGAGTCAGCGATTCTTATCGTCTCTTTTAGGCTTGCCGGCATATCTCTTTGTAAACTTTGCCACAGCACACTCCCATATCTGCATCCTTGTGCAAACCATGCGATTACTTGTGACTCGATTACCCCTTCACAAGAGTTATGCATCGTACACCAACTTGTGAGGAACTCCCTGTCTGTCTCATTCGGTCTTTTCTTGCACATTGCTAGTTGCTATGGGCGATTTGGCCTCTTGTAAGTGCTCGTGAAATTGATCACGAAGGCGTTGTGAAAATCAATCCAACTGTTGATGCTTCCGGGTGGAAAATTGTTCAACCATACCCGAGCTGGTCCTTCTAGCATTTGCAGTACGTAACGTACTGCCCATCTCAAGTTTCATTGCGCTATCTTTACAGCGGTTCCATAATCTATGAGCCAATCCTCCGGCTTTGTGCTTCCATCATATGTTTTTGTTCCTCTGGCCAGCTGGAAATTCGGCACCGGTGGCTCCTTCATGATCCTTGGTCCAAAACATGGTGGACCCTGCAGACCTTGCGATTCAATTATCTCCGCCATTTTTATGCGCTCAAGCTTCAACATGGCATCATCCGGCTGAAGGTTTCTACCTCCGTATCTTGCTCCCATTGCTTGATATGCATGGTCCGGCAGCTCATACCCGTCATTTACCATAGCCGAGTAACCATCATTGTACTTATTTTAGTTCGGGTCAGCTGGTTGTTGAACTTCTTTTCCCGCGCTCTGCTTTCTTCTTTCCGGCTGAGCTGGTGCGTTATTCGGAACTGGATTTCCTCCTCCTGCCGAGTGAGTTGCGCGCCGAGTATGAGGCGCAAAATTTTGCCCTCCGTTGTCATTTATTTGTCCAATTTTTTCCTGGTTTTCATTTTCTCGAGGATTATTTCTTTTTGCCGCTTGTGCACGCGTCGGGTTTCCTTGAACTGCTGCCGGATCATAGGCGACCATCTGCTTGTTTCTTCCAGAATCCACACTTTTCTCTTTTCTCGGCCTGGGTGGCGCTCCTGGTGAGGATGTCATGTGCCCAGCCGATCTTGCCGGAACAGGAGTTACCGAGTGAACTAGCTGTGATCTCCCTTCTATACCCGGATTTGCTCTGTAATATGCCTCATTTAGCATGCTGGCTGCTTTTACTAACTCATTGACCCGTTCTTGCTGCCTTTTCTTTGCTTCCCCCTCCAAGTGGGGTAACTCTGCCATTGCTGCTTCTGATGCTCGCAGATTAGATGTTGATGTGTTGTATGTTGGGCGCATGGCTGTCTCATTGCTATTCTCTGGTGTTATCTTTGATGTCACATCTGCGAGATCTTCGTTGAGGTTCCTTCCTCTCAATCTCGTCGCATCAAGCCGAGTCTTTGCGCCCTTGACTCGATTTGCCGAGTTAAGCTCTCGGATAGTGATATCCACATCCTGTTGTAACTATGCCAGCTCCTTTGCTTTTTCCAGAACTTTTATCCTAGTTTCTTCCAACTCGGCTTGCACACGTGCCGGGTCAGTCGCATGTGCCACTGGCTCTGCCAACTTGTCTATCGCTTCCTGCAGCTCCTTAGCTCTTTTGCTCCTAGCTATGTTCTCTGGTTTCTCCAGCGGCGCCTTCACAGTTCTTGTAGCCCTTGGCATTTCCTCATGATTTCCCCCCTCTGTGTTTTCATTTACCACTGGAACTACAGTGGGATCTACGGGGTTTGGGGCAGTCATCATTACCCCCATGGAGACGAGTTAGAGAGGTTTCCCAGCGACTGTTGCCGTTGGGGGATCTGGTGCCAGGACGACGTGCTCAGGATATGCACGCTCCACGCGCACCACGACATAGACCTGGTGCTCGCCGAATTTTATGAAGCAACCGCCCCTAGGGAACGGCTTGGTCCCGAAGGAGCCCGCGTTGTCGCTGACGAAGTTGAGCGCTCCAAACCTCTGGATGAGGCCGGAGTAGACGCGCTCGCCGGTCTTGGCAATAATGTTTCCCGTCCGGATGAAGACTCCATCAAGCACCTGCTTCTGCCCCACGGTGGGCGCCAACTGTCGTGGTGGTGGCACGGCAGATGCCATGGGTAGGCTTAAGTTGGGGGCCGAATGGGTGCTTGTGGTCACCGGGGAGGGAGTGCACGGTCGAGCCATGCACGAAGAACAAGAAGAACTCTCCACACTTGACAATTTAATTGATACCCCGAAGAATACAAGTGTTCCTTGAGCTATATTGGCTAGAGTATGCAGCACCTATTCTCTATTTGGTCCAACCACCTTCTACTGCCGCTATGCCCTCCCTTATATAGGCAGCGCTAGCTAGCTAATACCCCTTTGGGTTCTAGGGTTTACTGTTTGGGTCTTGGTCCCTACCATATGGGCCGGGTTATGGGTTTGCCCTAAGCCCATAGGCCTGGTCCATAAATCTTGACAGCTAACGGTCTTCTGGTACGCTGCTTCTTATTCTTTTTGGCGTCACGCAGTTACTTTGTACGCCAGCGCTTGCTTTGGGCGTCACCCGGCTCCTTTTGTGTCACCCGGCGTCGCCCTTCTCATTTGACCATGCTTTACCATGGTCCTTCCCGAACCTTACTCAGAAAGGTGCCACACGTCCTTCCTGACTCGGCCCTTCCTCGGTTGACTCGGCTCGTTGGTACCTGCAAGGGTTGCAACTTTGTCCTATACGGGCCGAGATAGTTATATCTCGGGTTTCTTGCTTATCTTACCCGGCCGTCCTTACCCGTCCTGGTTCGTTTTTTACTCGGAGCCAACCCATCTGCGCTATGTTTCCCCTCTCATGACCCTACCGGGGGTTATCCCCCCGACAAATGGTGATCTTAGTACCTATTAAATATTAAATTTTGAATTGTCATTTGAATAGATTTGGAATTTGTTTCTGTTGGTTTGTAAAGTGGGCTTGGGTTCACTTTTACTTGGTCTAGCAAGGGGTGAAAAGAATTGGATTTGTTTCTGTTAGAAATCTTGGACTAGGAACACTCAAAGTGGTTAGTGGTTAACTTTGGTCAATATAATCATTTCCTTACATTTCTTATTTTGAATTTCTCTTCATTTGATTCTGCTTGGAAATGATCTAGATGAATTTGTTCCATCTTTAAACTAATCCTTGCCATTCATACCAATCAAACATGGCATTGCAAGCATTCATCACACACACACATGCATTCATATTAGTTTTAATAACAAAAGTTTTTGTTAATCCTAAACTTGGGTGACTAGAACTTGATAATCTTGATTAATATTTTTGGGATGTTACAAACCTTCCCTCCTTAAGCAAAATCTCATCCTGAGATTTTAAAAAAGAAACTAGGAACTAAAGAGATCTGGAAACTCAGTCCTAATGTAATCTTCTCGCTCCCAAGTAGCTTCCTCTTCAGTATGATTACTCCACTGGATCTTGAGAAACTTGATACTCCGGGTTATGGTGGTTCTGAAGGATTCTTCCAAAATACGAATGGGTACTTCACGATAGGTTAGGTCATCGTTGAGATCTATGGTCATGTGATCAATATTGTTGAAAACTTCGGTCTTCTTCGGGACTTCTAGGCATTTGCGAAGTAACGAGATATGGAACACATCATGCATGGCTGACATCTCCTCCGGCAGTTCCAGTTGATATGATACTTCTCCTCGACGGTTCAAATCCTTGAAGGGTCCAATATATCTGGGGGCAAGCTTTCCTTTGAGTTGGAAACGTTGCATTCCCTTCAAGGGTGATACTTTGAGATACACAAAATCTCCGATAGCGAAGGCTAGATCTCGATGTCTCTTGTCAGCATAACTCTTTTGTCGGGATTGGGCAGTATTTAGGTGCTCACGGATCTTGTGAACCTTCTCTTCGGCTTCTCTTAGGATGTTGGGTCCGAAAATCGGACTCTCTCCTACTTTCGACCAATTCAACGGGGTACGGCACTTTCTTCCATACATAAACTCAAATGGTGCCATTTGCAAACTGGCTTGGTAACTGTTGTTATATGAGAATTCTGCGAAAGGCATATAGTCTTCCCATTTAGATCCATATTCCAACACACAAGCTCTCAGTATATCTTCGAGTATCTGGTTTACTCACTCCGTTTTTCCATCAGTATGAGGGTGATAAGTTGTGCTGAAATCCACTCTGGTTCCTAGTTCTTCTTGTACTTTCTTCCAAAATCTTGAGGTAAACTGAGTTCCTCGATCTGACACAATGTTCTTGGGGACTCCATGCAAACTAAGTATCTTAGCAATGTATAACTCTGCTAGCTTCGAACTCTGATATGTCGTCTTGACAGGTAAGAAATGGGATACTTTGGATAGTCTATCCACTATGACCCAAATAGAGTAATTTACCCTACTAGATGTAGGCAAACCGGTGATAGAATCCATTCCAACTGAATCCCATTTCCATTCTAGAATCTGCAAAGGTTGTAAAAGTCCTACGGGTCCTGATGTCCCGCTTTGACTCTCTAACAGATATCACATTTTCTATGGCTTTATAATTTTTCTATTTGTCCTTCTTGATCATTTGTAAATGTTTGTTGACAAATCTTTATATGGATCAAATCCATAGGCTTGGAGATAACTTGGAAATGATTTTATTCCATTAGGGTTTAGGGTTTTGGTTTATTTTCCAAGTGTTTAAATTTCCAGATGCATTTAAGAGGAATGCATTTCTCTTGATTTGGATTTTGTTGGATTCAAACTTTAATTAAAGTTTGCTCAAGATGGGATTTTAAGTTTTCATTTAGAAACAAAGTTTCTTTTCACCCTGATTTTCAACAACAAATTATTTTGTTTATTTATTTTTGACATAACAAGATTTGGAAAATCTTGGGATGTGACAGGCTACCACCCTTAAAATAAATCTCGTCCCGAGATATGGGGAGGCTAGGGTTACAAGTTGGCTCAAAGCATCTAGGGTACTACCACCCTTAAAAAATTTCCAACTAGATTACATCTTGGCTTTCTTGGGATCTTGTTGAAATCTCTCTGGGCAAACATCTGCATAGTGTCCTTTATTTCCACACTTGAAACATGTGACAAGGCTGAGATCCTTCATAGGCTTTATCTTGTGCTTCATCTTTTCTGGACAGTTGCTTGCATAATGTCCTTGGTTACCACAGTTGTAACATATGATAAGATTGAGTTCTTCACGTATCTTCTGTGGACAAGTTGACACATAATGGCCTAACTTTTTGCATTTGTTGCACCACACTTGGCTAATCTCCTTATACTTCTTCTTCTTGGGCTTCTCCAAAGCTAGGAGTGCTTCTAGTTCATGTTCTTCATATGTTATCTCAAAGGTAGGAACAGTTCCTGGTCTCCTTGACCTTTTCTTATTCCTTGGATAATACATATGTCTCCTCTTGGGTCCTTTAAATTGGATCATATTGTTGGGAGGTACAAGCTGAGATTTTCCTTTGTCTTCATCCTTATTGGTAGACTTGGCTCTCTCATGGTAATCTGCAATCAGTTGTTGCACTCCACCTTGTTTCCTTTGTTGAACTATGGAATAGATGGGGCATTGGATAGGGACATGATTATTTCCTTCACATAAGTAACAAGTAGCTTGAGATGTGGGGCATTGGTCAGTTGGATGTTTTTCTTCACAATTGGGGCATTGATCTTCATGTTCTCTGGAAGTGTGATCCTTGTCTCCACAAATATTGCAAGCTTGGGTTCCTTCTAGAATATCATCTTTGTCATCCTTGTTGTCACAAACTCCTTGGGAAAGGTTGTCTTCCATGTTGATCATTTGAGTGGCCATCCTTTGCGACAATTGGGATTGAGTTTCCAAAAACCTTTGCATGGTTGGGTCTAATCCATTGTTGTTGGCTAAAAACTGAGTTGTCACTTGGTTCAACTGGGTCTGGTTTGCTAGTAGTTGTTCTCTCATATGCATCTCTTGGTTGTTGTTGTTGTCATCATTCTTGATGTTGGAGTTTCTTGGAGGAGTCATCTATTTGGGTTGGATTGGGATTAGAATAGGCAAAATATTTCTAAGGAAATAATTCTAATCACACACATCAAAATTCACACAAGCAATGTGCAAGCAATCACAAACAAACATTCCATTCAAACAACAAGTTCAAGCACATTTTTAGGAAACAAAATATTTTTGTTACACCACTTAAGTTGGTGTGTGTTTGATATATACTTAATATGGGGGTCCATCTATATGGTTCACTTGAGATCTTTCCTTCCTTCTTGGTTGACTCTTTTTGCATGAGATCATGGTTTCTTTGGAAAAATTCTTGGTCACAAATTCTTCAAAGGTGATGATGATTCCCAAGTTGTGTTTCCTTAGTCTTCAAGTCTTGAGCAACATTTCTTGTCTCACTTGTAGTCCTTAGTGATATCCAATGTTGAAGTCTTTATTCAGAATAAGGTTGAAATCACTTGAAGATGTTGAAGTCATTAGAGTTGATGAAGTCCTTGCTCATGGTGAAGTCTTTGGCCATGGGGTAGGCTTTGTTCATCAAGTTTGAAATAGAAGAGATGTAGAGTCAAAACCAAAATGGTTGAGGAAAGAGTTTACAAGATTGTCTGTAAATAAGTTTTGGAACAAATACAACTCCTATTTTTCTAAGGGCTATTGTCCAATCCTAGGTTTACAATTCTACATGCAACACAATGCTCTGATACCATCTGTAAGGTTCCGAACCTTTAATAAGGTAGAGATCCCTGTGTTTACAATGCTAGTCCCTGGATCAATAGCTAGCATCCACAGTTAAGATGTAATATCAAGAAACATAGGTCATAATACAACTTATAACCAGGAATAAAATAATTTATTACATCTTACATAGCTCATTTGGTTATCTCATTACAATGAAGCAGAATATAACAATAACATGGGGTCCTTCATCTTCAAAGTGCCACAGGCAGACATGTTGGTTGTAGACTTGTAAACCTACTTCACTAATTTCAAACAAACCTGCAACATAACAAGTTACAGCCACAAGGGTCAATACATTTGAATTGTATTGGCAAGTGATACTATGGTAGTATAGTGGAGTCTATCTTCTATATGCATTTGGCTAAGTGGAGCTTAGGCTTGCTTTGCTCAAAATAGATTTTCCTTATCATTTGAAAATAATAAGTTTTTGCTTGACAAAAATATTTCCCAAGGCATCTCCCAATAGAAATTGGTGATCCTTTCAACCCTTGTTCAACCACAAGTTTTTAACTTAGAAATTTGGATGAGGATATTCTTGATAGCTTCCATGTATTGATGCTCAAATTGTCCTTTACCAGGGACATGGCTAAGTACTTAGATTTTACACTCTGCGGAGGTGGTGCACTTTCCCCACAAGACTTGGTTTCACCAAGACAAGATCTTTCAGAAGCCTTCCCTTAGACCAGAATGGACGCGTTCCAACCTATCATACCCCTACCACCAACTGTCCATTTGGCTAAGTTATTGCAACCTATATGATCCAGGCAGAGCCCATAATGCCAAGTGGCTGCACTTGAAGCTTCTCAACATTTGACATCTCAAATCTCTTTGTTCCTGGGTGGCATTCCACAAGTGTGATACACAAGGTTCACCAGTCCCCTGGCCTTATGTAACCACTCAACACAAACCATTCCTTCCATTCCACCCAGGTGATTCATTCACTTAGTTGTTTTATTAAACAAAACACAAGTCCTTGACTTGGAAATATTTCATAGTATGAATATATATTCCACCCTTGTTTTCTACTATTTAAGCTAATCATGATAGTAGTAGGAATCTTGACTTAGGGAATTTCTACTAAGTTTTCATCTACTAGGATTTCCCATGGCATAGTTTATACTTAGCAAAAATTCCATGCAAGTCCTACTTAGAAATATCACTAATGCATAGTGAAAATAATGGGACAAAGTATGAAGCATCACTTGCCTTTTTGGTAGAGAGTATAAGTTCACTCCTTGATCTTTGCAATGTTCACACACTTCAAATCACTACAATTCAATCAAGCAAACAATATTTCAATCTACCATTCAAGCAATTCATCACATAAAATGATAGGAACAAAACAATGCATGCAAGCATGTAAGAGATTGTTTTATTTGTAAAAGTGGTTTCTAATGGTTCATAAACATTTGAAAACACCTAATGGTCATTTTTATAAAGTGGCAAAACCATTTGCAAAAGATTTTACTTCATAACCCATTTTAAATCAAGTCATTATTTTATGTGGTTGAAAATGTCTTTAGCAAAGTAATAATTTTTAAAGGGTTCACCAAATACATTTTCAAATCATAAAACTTGGTGTTTGGGATCAGTGAGTTTATTCCAAAATATTTCCCAAAGATTTTCTCCCAAAAGCACTTTTAATAAATAAACATTACTTTTATTTGACTAGAAATGGTTTAAATCAAAAGTTTATTCTTTTGCTTCACCAAATACATTTTTGAAACCACCAATTGATTTCTAGGGTCAGTAGGTTCAAAAAAAACCATTTGCCAAAGATTTTATCCCCAAAATCATTTTAGATGAAATTTTATATTCTAAACATGCATACATAAGTTTCTGCAAAAACAAACAATTTAACAGAAGCATTTTACTAAACAAAGGGCATGGTTGGCTAGGGCTTGTCTTGCTGATTCCATTGATATAAAATTTGCAAAATTTGGACGTGTGGTTTGCAAGTTATGCAATTTACAAATTTGGAAAACTAATAGATCAAACTCTGGTTTTTAAACAACACACTGGCCACGCGTCTTGTTATTATTGGTCGAAAACGTTTCGCATGGATCAAGCGATGCAGGCCGTAGGATCTAAAGTGGATCGTGTGGCACAGAGCACTACTTACCCCTTCGGTTAATGTTCTATCGCAGCGCTTGGATCTGGATCCTACGGTGCACAGCACTCGGCCACAGATGGGCGGCGCTGGCGCGGCGGCGGAGCGCTCAGAGGGTGAGGTTGCCGACGAACTAAATCACGCGGGAGAGAGTGAGAATGCTTACAGGGTTCGCAGGGGTGCGGAGAAGCTCGACATGGTCTCTGTTCGTCGAGGGGCGCTCGGGTTCCTGAGTAATTGCTCGTCGGACTCTGTCGCGGCGTTGGGTGCGCTCAGACGACGTTGGAGGCCAGGCTACGGGGCTCAGGAAAGTAGATGGAGGGTACCGTTAGTTTCGTACACGAGTGGCAAACAAGTGAGCATCAAAAAGAGGGCGAGGGGGAGTCTATGCTCACCAGGAAGCTTGCCGGAGTCGAGGCCGACGGCGGCGCTGCTCAGACGTGATCGTTGCCGACGCTGGGGTTCAAGCGCGGGCAAAATGAGGCCATTGAGAGGTGGGGTGGTTGATGGGGATCATGCATGCGTGGTCTAGAGAGCGAGGCGCGACGGCGACTGGCCTGAATTGGAGGTGGCGCTCGCCGGAGACAGTGGCGGTGAAGTGCGAAATTCGGCAGCCTGGAGGCGCGCTAGGGTGAGGGACTAAGGGGAAACAGAGAGGAAATGCAGGCGAATAAGAGGGCATGGTCGCGGGGTCGTTTAATGGCGTGGTTAACGCGAATTAAGCCGGGCTTTAATCGCCTGCAATGGCCGGCGAGGTGAGGGGCGGAGTCAGCGGGTGAGGAAGATGATGACCTGGCGTGGGGTCGCTTGGCAGCGAGAGAGAGAGAGAGAGAGAGAGAGAGAGAGAGAGAGAGAGAGAGAGAGAGAGAGAGAGAGAGAGAGAGAGAGAGAGAGAGAGAGAGAGAGAGAGAGAGAGAGGGAGAGAGTGGGGCCGACTCGTCAGTGATTCTGCGGGTTCTTTCTCTCGTGAAAAACGGTTCGTTCGGGTGAGAGGGAGAGGTGGGCTGGACTGGGCTTAGTTGGGCCAGTTAGGTTGGGCTGAGTCTTTTACATTTTTTTTATTCTGATTGTTTTTCTTTTTCCTTTTCTAATAATCTGTTTTGATTTTGAATAAGCAATTCAAACACTCATTTGAATTCAAACCTCAACCAAAATTTGTGTAGGTTTAAATATTGATTTGTAACATAATCTAAAGTCAATTTTTGAATAAAACTTTATTCTTTTGGGGTCTTTTCATTATTCAAATAAGCCCTTGTTTTAAATCAAATAAGATTTAATAATATTTTCAAACACCATTTGAATTTCTAAAACCTTCCAAATCTTTTCAGTAGGTTTTTATTTGATTACTTGGGTGTCAAATAATTCATCTTGAATTATTGGAAAAGTTTTTAATATGATTTATTAATCATTTAAAATTGGATTTGTCTTATTACAATGAAATTAAATATAGTTTTAATTCCATAAATTTTACTTGGAAGATTTATTTTATTTAAATTAATTAAGAAACTTTTATTCCACTTGGGTAATTCCAAAATACTATTTTCTCAATAATTATATAATTATTCTTATTAGAGATTTGTCTTTATTAAAATAGGGGTAGAATGGTTAATGCCATTTTATTTTATTTTGGAAATTCTTTATCTTTTTATTTATTTGGATTTGGATTATATTCATTCCATTTCCTCATGGTCTTTGCCAAGATTTAATTTGGTGTTTAAATATTCTTTATTTAATATTTCTTCCTTCATCTTATAAAATCCATATCTTTTTATTTAGAGATCCAAACTTGGTGATTCCAATTTTGTAAAATCTTATTTGATATTTAATTATCACTTTAAATCTTTTTAGGATTAATTTCTAACCATTTGGTTTGGATTTTAGATAAGTGCCTTATTAGCTTTGGAAATTCCATTCCTTTATCTTATTAAATTCATAAGATTTTATCTATGGTTCCAAATTAAGTGAATCCAATTTCTATGGCTTTATAATTTTTCAATTTGTCCTTCTTGATCATTTGTAAATGTTTGTTGACAAATTTTTATATGGATCAAATCCATAGGCTTGGAGATAACTTGGAAATGATTTTATTCCATTAGGGTTTAGGGTTTTGGTTTATTTTCCAAGTGTTTAAATTTCCAGATGCATTTAAGAGGAATGCATTTCGCTTGATTTGGATTTTGTTGGATTCAAACTTTAATTAAAGTTTGCTCAATATGGGATTTTAAGTTTTCATTTAGAAACAAAGTTTCTTTTCACCCTGATTTTCAACAACAATTTATTTTGTTTATTTATTTTTGTAACACCCTCAGAGTCGGACCTATGCAAGTTTCAGCGATTCCCGCCAAATCCGCATAGAAACGATTCAAAGGTTCCCACCAGGCACTTTCGTGCGGGTGGAAAACGAAGTAATAACATTACACAACAGTCCTCGATGGGACCCACAGAACAGATATATACAACAGCGACTCAAAGAGTCAAGAATACATATATAATATACAAAGATCCAAATCACCTTGAAAATGATATAGCGTCCAGCTACGGACAAAATGCAAATGGGGCTAAGAGCCCTGAAGAATAACCAATGGCGTCCATAACCCTGCCCAGGCCAAGCCGGAAGGGTAACCCTGCTAACGACGTCGATCTCAAAACCTGCTTAAACAAAAGGGGTGCTGACAAAGGGCAAAGGAAAAAGAGGAGCGTCAGTACTAAGGCCAGTACACGGCGAGGCTAGAATTCGACGGTCCTCGCCTACATAGGTATGGTGGACTGAAGAGGCAGCGGCAGCATGCACTGAACACCCTATAGAGACTCGATACAACTGGCGGCAAGCAGAGTGGGGTAAGAAAGACCTATTCGGAACCAACCTGATACTACCACCAATCAAACCCATCCTGGCGTTTCCCCCTCGAGACCAAACGAGGAAGTCAACCGAGGAACTCACACAGTTGGCAGTTTTATTTATTCAGTTATCGTTGCAGCAATTACTAGTCAGGTATAGATAATCATCCTGATAAAATAAGCAGTGGGCCGTTTTAGTTAACCATTCCATTGTAGTTGCGGCACTTACTAGTCAGATACAATTAGCATGAGGTAACCCATAAACCCAGCAGTTGTTGGTACTTTTATTTAGCCATTCCGTTTTAGTTGCAATACCTACTAGTCAGATACAATTGTCGCAAGCGACAAATCAAGCAAGCAATTGTTGGCAGTTTTATTTAGCCATTCCGTTGTAGTTGCAATATTTACTAGTCATATCAGATACAAGTCAATTTATAACAGTAAACTTTAGTTATAGTTGTCTATGATCGAGATACTGTGCTCCAAGTCGTCCATAACCGCGGACACGGCTTTCAGAAAGTTTTAACCCGGCCGGGGTGCACAAATAGCAACACACACACGATCAACCTCGGAAAAACCAAATCAAAACCCAACGAGGTCTTCACGACAGAGCAATCACAAGATTCAGAAATATTTCAGGGGGCCACCCCATTGAGTAGATCCGCAACGAAGCTAGCTGACTCCGAGACGGACTCAAGGTTTGCGACAATGGTTGTAAACGACTGGGAACCCGAAAGTGTGACTGGGCTTGTCGATACCGCGAAAACATTCCGCTTACCTAAACAGTACAGTGTGCTCCTCGCACAATCGTAAATAAAGCAGTAGCATGGCATAAGTACAGGATCGTAAATAAAACCTCAAACTAGTTTGTGGCCCCAAGAAATAAGTATGAATCAAGCTCTGGCTAAGGGGGGCCCATAATTCCCCATATGTGGATAGCGCGATAAATCAAGGAACAGGTATCAAGTACTCGGGGTCCTACGGGACACAAGTGGGCGGTCGGAAACCAAATATTATCTATCACCCACCGATGCCTCTGCTTACTTACTTCAATTTTAGTTGTTAAACAGGAATTAAAGTGAACAATAATTAAAGCCGAGATCATCTCCAACATCAAACAGGTGGCAATACTCCAACAACTATGGTACATGGCGACACGCAACAACACTTGAGCAAGCGACTACGACGCGCAAGTCCAACTATCTACCAAACAACAGGTAATAGGAGGTGGCCATGGCAATATAGGGCTGCAGGGGATATCACGGGTACGATAACTAGAGCAACGCAACACAGATAGCAATAGATCAACAGGAGGGAATAAATACTATAAAAGTAAGATAGGTAGAAAGGGGGAGGTGCTCGCCTGAAAACATTGCCGAAGGTTCAACCGAAGATCGGGTCGACACTCGCATCAACTCAACGGCCTTATCCGCGAAGAAGCAAACACTAGAATAAACCCCGGATGCAATATTTAATACAACGGCAGAAGATCGGCATGATGCATGGTTGATGTATGACATGGAAAAGATGCGATGCGATTAGGTCATGTTAAGCAGAACCGGGTCCCGGCAATTAATTAAACGGTTCAAGTGAATTAGCTACCCCGCAATTTAAAGGTTGTTTAACAAGGCAAAATAAGTTATCGGTTCAGTACACAAATTTAAATGAGGCCGATATGAGACTAGATTTGCCCGCATATGGGCCCCATATTTAATTATAAGGTGAATCGGCATAAGGCCCCCAAACCAATGACATGCATGCGAGAATGACAATTAATATGCAACAAGTTGTTATTTCATTTATAAAATAGGGCTCGAGAAAGAGGGGTCACACATTAGGGTTCGGCAGATCTTGGTTCCGGGGTTCGACGGGGTTCGGGGTCGGTCTCAGGGTTCAGGGTTCGACGGGGCCGGCGAGATTGGGAACGGACAACTGAGGTAGATCTTGGCGCCTCCGTGATCTTTGGGTCATGTCGACGGTCATGGCGCTCGGGATGAAGAACTCGGTGTCCGGGACGGAGTGCTTGTCGCCCCGGGGTCTCGGGTCGAAGAACTTGGCGCGCCCGGGTTCGGTCTCGGCGAACTTGGCGTTCCGGCATCTCCGAGGGTTCGATGGGATCTGTCTTCGGGGTTTGAATTTTGGGTCCGGCTTCGAGGCATTGGATCCGAGGGTCCTGGCATTCGAGAGGTAGATCTTGTCGCACAGGCGTCAATGCTTCCGAAGATCTTGTCATCGGTCGTGTCCGAGGAGGTAGCCGAACCGAAAAAATGCCGAGATGCTCGATGGGACGCGGACAGGCCCAAAACAAAATGAAGCAGCAGCAACACACACCGAAGGAGTGCTTGGAGACATGTGGATGCGATTTGACCCGCTGCTAGACCGAATAGCAGGCGGCTCTGACGGGCGAGCCTGGCGGCGCGCGGGCTCGCGAGATGGCCGGCGCCAGGTAGGGGTAAGCGGAGGCTTGCGGCTGGAGGGGAAAACAGGGAGCGAGCGAGGACGAGGCAACGCCCAAGGTCGGGGCAGGGCCACGCGACGGCGGCGGTTGCGGAGGAGAGCGGCGGCGGCCGGTGGCGCCATGGCCGAGGCGACGGGGCACGCGGCGGCAGCGCCGGCGCGGAGACCAGAGAGGAGGAAGGCGGACCGGCGGAGGGGGGGGTCGCGGTGGCGTTGGTAGGGGGAGACCGGCGGTGGCGGCTGCTCGGGGCGGGCGCGCGGCCGGAGGGGAGGAGCACAGGGCCGAGCGGCGCCTGCCGGAGGCGGCGCTCGCGCGTGGCATGCTCGCGCGTGGCGAGGCAGGCCATAGGAGAGGCGGCAAAGGACGTCGAGGGGGGGCCGGCGAGAGGCTCGAGGCGAGGCCACGGCGGGAGGAGGGAGAGGGCGGAGGCCGCCGGCGACGCGGAGGGGGAGCGGTCCCGGGGGAGGGAGGCGAGGTGGTGGCGGCCGGCGCGCTGGCGCTCGACGGCGCGGGGCGCAGAGGGGAGGCGCGGGGCCGCGGGGCGCGCGTGCGGCTGGAGGAGGGAGGTCGAGGCGGAGCCGGCGGGAGGTGAGTTGGGCGCCGGCGGCTTGGAGGCGGCAGAGAGGGAGAGCGATGGTGGACGCGGGTGATGGAGCGGAGGCGCGTGGGGGAGGAGGGAGGAGGGAGCAGGCGGGGTCAGGGTGGGACCAGGTGGGACCGCGGGCCAGGGGTGGGGTCGGTCAGGGGAGGTGGTTGCGGTTGGTGGGGTGAGTGGGGGAGGTTGGGGGTGCTGTGGCAGAAGGTGGTTGGTGGGGATTTGGGGAGGGGCGACGTGGCGGCGTGGGACTGGTCCGGGTGAGGTGGCTGGAGGGTGTGGGTAGATAGGTTGGTAGAAAAAGGGTTTGGGGTGGACCGTTTATAATTCTGGGGGTGGTCGTTCGGGTCGAATCGGCCCGTTCGACTGCCCCCACTAAAAATAATTAAATGTTTTATTTATTTAAACAGGGCCTTTGCAACCCGATAGCAACAAAACAAAATAATCCGGTGACCCGGGTTTGCGTGTTGAACAAAGGCGGGGCGTTTAGAAAACCAAACTAGGTTTTTCCGAAAATAATTTTATGCAAGCAAATGCAAGATGATGACGATGTTCAAATGCAATGTGGCATGATGACATGAGCATGCGGTCATGATGATGCAATGCACAAAAACAACGCGATTTTCTAGTAGTGGTTTGCGGGATGCCATAATTCGACACCACTAACAATGGATCTCGCCCTCGAGATCCGCCTCATGGTACCGGACGGAAGGTCGACGATCTGCGTCTTCTCGCTTCGTGTAGATCCTC
Organism: Avena atlantica; assembly: GCA_910589765.1. NCBI lineage: Eukaryota > Viridiplantae > Streptophyta > Magnoliopsida > Poales > Poaceae > Avena > Avena atlantica. The sequence continues at coordinate 196,754,118 of OU342738.1, read as the reverse complement.
GCGACACCACTAACAAAAGGTCGTTGTCCGTGATCGTCGAGAGCACACTCCGGAAACAAAAGGTCGGAGGTAGAGGTATCAACAAATAAAGCCACCTCTATCTTCGATAGGAAGAGGGAACCGATGCATTCTCATCCACTTCAATGTACAAAAGCGAATAGAAGGGGTAGTCGGCATGGGGGCCAATCCATCACGCACCCAAACTATTACTCTGCACAATCAGTAGAAAAGAGTGCAACCATTCTCGGAGTCAGACTGAAGATCTCGACAATCGAGGTTCGGAAACGAAGGAGTGATGCATACTCTACATCAGATCTGGCGTAGAGGATGTCGTCGCGTCGGAAAACACCGGAAGGCACAAACAAGGAATAAAGAATGGTAACACCGTAGGCGGATTCATCAGGCAGCTTGAACACCGGACGGTAGAACATCGTTAACAGAGGAGGAAGCGAAACCCTGAAGGTACGACGGAAAACCCCACCATGAGAAATTCTGGACTCGAAGAAAAGGTAAGAGTGCAGATTCAAAACACGCAGAGGTGAGAGGAGAGCAGCAGAGGGGTAAGGAGTAAAATCAGACCTAATCAGAACTATCCAACCGATTTTGCAAAATAGTTTTGACACTCTATTTCGGCCGTTAGCTAGGTTATCCTACAGGCTGGACTTGTGGGGTATCGCAACTGCTGAGCTCTGATACCACTCTGTAACACCCTCAGAATCGGACCTATGCAAGTTTCAGCGATTCCCGCCAAACCCGCATAGAAACGATTCAAAGGTGCCCACCAGGCACTTTCGTGCGGGTGGAAAACGAAGTAATAACATTACACAACAGTCCTCGATGGGACCCACAGAACAGATATATACAACAGCGACTCAAAGAGTCAAGAATACAGATATAATATACAAAGATCCAAATCACCTTGAAAATGATATAGCGTCCAGCTACGGACAAGATGCAAATGGGGCTAAGAGCCCTGAAGAATAACCAATGGCGTCCATAACCCTGCCCAGGCCAAGCCGGAAGGGTAACCCTGCTAACGACGTCGATCTCAAAACCTGCTTAAACAAAAGGGGTGCCGACAAAGGGCAAAGGAAAAAGAGGAGCGTCAGTACTGAGGCCAGTACACGGCGAGGCTAGAATTCGGCGGTCCTCGCCTACATAGGTATGGTGGACTGAAGCGGCAGCGGCAGCATGCACTGAACACCCTATAGAGACTCGATACAACTGGCGGCAAGCAGAGAGGGGTAAGAAAGACCTATTCGGAACCAACCTGATACTACCACCAATCAAACCCATCCTGGCGTTTCCCCCTCGAGACCAAACGAGGAAGTCAACCGAGGAACTCACACAGTTGGCAGTTTTATTTATTCAGTTATCGTTGCAGCAATTACTAGTCAGGTATAGATAATCATCCTGATAAAATAAGCAGTGGGCCGTTTTAGTTAACCATTCCATTGTAGTTGCGGCACTTACTAGTCAGATACAATTAGCATGAGGTAACCCATAAACCCAGCAGTTGTTGGTACTTTTATTTAGCCATTCCGTTTTAGTTGCAATACTTACTAGTCAGATACAATTGTCGCAAGCGACAAATCAAGCAAGCAATTGTTGGCAGTTTTATTTAGCCATTCCGTTGTAGTTGCAATATTTACTAGTCATATCAGATACAAGTCAATTTATAACAATAAACTTTAGTTATAGTTGTCTATGATCGAGATACTGTGCTCCAAGTCGTCCATAACCGCGGACACGGCTTTCAGAAAGTTTTTACCCGGCCGGGGTGCACAAATAGCAACACACACACGATCAACCTCGGAAAAACCAAATCAAAACCCAACGAGGTCTTCCCGACAGAGCAATCACAAGATTCAGAAATATTTCAGGGGGCCACCCCATTGAGTAGATCCGCAACGAAGCTAGCTGACTCCGAGATGGACTCAAGGTTTGCGACAATGGCTGTAAACGACTGGGAACCCGAAAGTGTGACTGGGCTTGTCGATACCGCGAAAACATTCCGCTTACCTAAACAGTACAGTGTGCTCCTCGCACAATCGTAAATAAAGCAGTAGCATGGCATAAGTACAGGATCGTAAATAAAACCTCAAACTAGTTTGTGGCCCCAAGAAATAAGTATGAATCAAGCTCTGGCTAAGGGGGGCCCATAATTCCCCATATGTGGATAGCGCGATAAATCAAGGAACAGGTATCAAGTACTCGGGGTCCTACGGGACACAAGTGGGCGGTCGGAAACCAAATATTATCTATCACCCACCGATGCCTCTTCTTACTTACTTCAATTTTAGTTGTTAAACAGGAATTAAAGTGAACAATAATTAAAGCCGAGATCATCTCCAACATCAAACAGGTGGCAATACTCCAACAACTGTGGTACATGGCGACACGCAACAGCACTTGAGCAAGCGACTACGACGCGCAAGTCCAACTATCTACCAAACAACAGGTAATAGGAGGTGGCCATGGCAATATAGGGCTGCAGGGGATATCACGGGTACGATAACTAGAGCAACGCAACACAGATAGCAATAGATCAACAGGAGGGAATAAATACTATAAAAGTAAGATAGGTAGAAAGGGGGAGGTGCTCGCCTGAAAACATTGCCGAAGGTTCAACCGAAGATCGGGTCGACACTCGCATCAACTCAACGGCCTTATCCGGGAAGAAGCAAACACTAGAATAAACCCCGGATGCAATATTTAATACAACGGCAGAAGATCGGCATGATGCATGGTTGATGTATGACATGGAAAAGATGCGATGCGATTAGGTCATGTTAAGCAGAACCGGGTCCCGGCAATTAATTAAACGGTTCAAGTGAATTAGCTACCCCGCAATTTAAAGGTTGTTTAACAAGGCAAAATAAGTTATCGGTTCAGTACACAAATTTAAATGAGGCCGATATGAGACTAGATTTGCCCGCATATGGGCCCCATATTTAATTATAAGGTGAATCGGCATAAGGCCCCCAAACCAATGACATGCATGCGAGAATGACAATTAATATGCAACAAGTTGTTATTTCATTTATAAAATAGGGCTCGAGAAAGAGGGGTCACACATTAGGGTTCGGCAGATCTTGGTTCCGGGGTTCGACGGGGTTCGGGGTCGGTCTCAGGGTTCAGGGTTCGACGGGGCCGGCGAGATTGGGAACGGACAACTGAGGTAGATCTTGGCGCCTCCGTGATCTTCGGGTCATGTCGACGGTCATGGCGCTCGGGATGAAGAACTCGGTGTCCGGGACGGAGTGCTTGTCGCCCCGGGGTCTCGGGTCGAAGAACTTGGCGCGCCCGGGTTCGGTCTCGGCGAACTTGGCGTTCCGGCATCTCCGAGGGTTCGATGGGATCTGTCTTCGGGGTTTGAATTTTGGGTCCGGCTTCGAGGCATTGGATCCGAGGGTCCTGGCATTCGAGAGGTAGATCTTGTCGCACAGGCGTCAATGCTTCCGAAGATCTTGTCATCGGTCGTGTCCGAGGAGGTAGCCGAACCGAAAAAAATGCCGAGATGCTCGATGGGACGCGGACAGGCCCAAAACAAAATGAAGCAGCAGCAACACACACCGAAGGAGTGCTTGGAGACATGTGGATGCGATTTGACCCGCTGCTAGACCGAATAGCAGGCGGCTCTGACGGGCGAGCCTGGCGGCGCGCGGGCTCGCGAGATGGCCGGCGCCAGGTAGGGGTAAGCGGAGGCTTGCGGCTGGAGGGGAAAACGGGGAGCGAGCGAGGACGAGGCAACGCCCAAGGTCGGGGCAGGGCCACGCGACGGCGGCGGTTGCGGAGGAGAGCGGCGGCGGCCGGTGGCGCCATGGCCGAGGCGGCGGGGCACGCGGCGGCAGCGCCGGCGCGGAGACCAGAGAGGAGGAAGGCGGACCGGCGGACGGGGGGGGGTCGCGGTGGCGTCGGGAGGGGGAGACCGGCGGTGGCGGCTGCTCGGGGCGGGCGCGCGGCCGGAGGGGAGGAGCACAGGGCCGAGCGGCGCCTGCCGGAGGCGGCGCTCGCGCGTGGCGTGCTCGCGCGCGGCGAGGCAGGCCACAGGAGAGGCGGCGGAGGACGTCGAGGAGGGGGCCGGCGGGAGGCTCGAGGCGAGGCCGCGGCGGGAGGAGGGCGATGGCGGAGGCCGCCGGCGACGCGGAGGGGGAGCGGCGCCGGGGGAGGGAGGCGAGGTGGTGGCGGCCGGCGCGCTGGCGCTCGACGGCGCGGGGCGCAGAGGGGAGGCGCGGGGCCGCGGGGCGCGCGTGCGGCCGGAGGAGGGAGGTCGAGGCGGAGCCGGCGGGAGGTGAGGAGGGCGCCGGCGGCTTGGAGGCGGCAGAGAGGGAGAGCGGTGGTGGACGCGGGTGAGGGAGAGGAGGCACGTGGGGGAGGAGAGAGGAGGGAGCAGGCGGGGTCAGGGTGGGACCAGGTGGGACCGCGGGCCAGGGGTGGGGTCGGTCAGGGGAGGTGGCTGCGGTTGGTGGGGTGAGTGGGGGAGGTTGGGGGTGCTGTGGCAGAAGGTGGTTGGTGGGGATTTGGGGAGGGGCGACGTGGCGGCGTGGGACTGGTCCGGGTGAGGTGGCCGGAGGGTGTGGTAGATAGGTTGGTAGAAAAAGGGTTTGGGGTGGACCGTTTATAATTCTGGGGGTGGTCGTTCGGGTCGAATCGGCCCGTTCGACTGCCCCCACTAAAAATAATTAAATGTTTTATTTATTTAAACAGGGCCTTTGCAACCCGATAGCAACAAAACAAAATAATCCGGTGACCCGGGTTTGCGTGTTGAACAAAGGCGGGGCGTTTAGAAAACCAAACTAGGTTTTTCCGAAAATAATTTTATGCAAGCAAATGCAAGATGATGACGATGTTCAAATGCAATGTGGCATGATGACATGAGCATGCGGTCATGATGATGCAATGCACAAAAACAACGCGATTTTCTAGTAGTGGTTTTGCGGGATGCCACAATTTTTCACATAACAAGATTTGGAAAATCTTGGGATGTGACATGCCGCCATGTCTTCAAGGCTAAAACTATGGCTGCTAGTTCAAGGTCATGGGTAAGGTAATTCTGATCATGTTGCTTCGGTTTTCGGGATAGATAGGATATGACTTTGCCTTCTTGCATCAACACACATCCAAGACCAACCTTGGATGCATCACAATACACATCAAAAGTCTTCGTGATATCCGGCATAATCAAGATTAGGGCTGAAATCAATCTCCTCTTGAGTTCTTGAAAACTTGCTTCACATTTTTCCGTCCATTCAAACTTCTTATCTTTCTTCAACAACTGGGTCATGGGTCTTGCGATGCTCAAGAATCCTTCTACGAACTTGCGGTAATATCCTGTTAATCCGAGAAATGCGTGAACTTGGGTTTGGGTGGTTGGGGCTTGCCATTCTACAACATCCTTAACATTGGTAGGGTCGACAGCAATTCCTCCTGCTGATACGGTATGTCCTAGGAATCCTACTTCCTTTAACCAAAACTCACATTTGCTAAACTTGGCATACAACTGATTCTCTCTAAGGGTTTCAAGAATGGTCCTCGGGTGTATCTCATGTTCTTCTTCTGATTTGGAATAGATCAGAATGTCATCAATAAAAACAACGACAAACGTATCCATGAAGTTCATAAAATCTTATTCATGAGGTTCATGAAATAAGCGGGGGCATTGGTTAATCCAAAATACATGACAGTGTACTCATACAGTCCATATCTGGTGGTGGAGGCAGTCTTTGGAATATCCTCTGCGTGAATCTTGAGTTGATGATAACCAGTTCTAAGATCAATCTTAGAAAACACTTTGGAACCGGTCAACTGATCAAACAGATCTTCTATCTTCGGTAGTGGGTACTTGTTCTTAATGGTGACATCATTTAGCTTGCGATAATCCGTGCACAAACCGTTGCCTCCATCTTTCTTATCCACAAACAAAATAGGTGATCTCCCTGGCGACGCACTTGGTTGAATTAGTCCTATCTCTAGCATAGCATCCAATTGCTTCTTTAGCTCCGCTAATTCAGACGGGTTCATACTATAAGGTCTCTGAGCTATGGGTCCAGTTCCAGGGATTAGTTCAATGATAAACTCGATATCCCGATCTTGGGGCATATCGGGCAATACATATGGGAATACATCGGGGTATTCACAGACTACTCTGACTTGGTCAATGGTTGGTTGGACGAGACTCTTTTTGTACTTGAATTGACGGGGCAAGGTCTTGGACACATGATCTACTGATACTCCAGCGGTACTAGTCATGGTTATGGATTTCTTGGCATAGTAGATTAATCCTTTATGTTTCGACATCCAATCCATTCCTAGTACTACTTCCAAACCTTTGGTTCCCAGTACTATTAGATTAGCATAAAAATCTGTTCAATGGATTCTGCTAGGTACGTCCTTGTAAATTGTCTAGCTTTGGTGGTTGAACCAGGTATTTGAACTATCATAACATGCTTCAATTTTGTGGGTTGAATCTTACTAGTGCATGAAAATTCTTCTGTAACAAACGAGTGCGATGCTCTAGAATCAAACAACACTCTTGCAAGTACTGAGTTAACAGAAAACATACCCAGCACGACATATGGCGCTTCCTGGGCTTCTTCAGCATTCATGTGAAACAGACGCCCGTTGCGGTTGAGTGAGTTCCCTAGAGCAAACCTCCTTCCAAGCTAAACACGGCGCTACTGCTGAGCTGGGGCATTCACATTGGTGGCTGTCGCAAGCTTCTTGGGACACTTATTGGAATAGTGACCCTTGACTCCGCATTCAAAACAAGTAACCTGAGACTTGTATTTTCTTGTAATAGGCACGACATTGCTTCCAAACCTTGGGACAGTATTGTTGTTGGGGTTGTTGTTGTTGTTGGACTTGGGCGATGCATGGTTGAAATGGTTGGAATTGCTGGGGTTGTTATTGTGGTTTCCTCTGGGCCTTGGGTTTCCTCCTCCACGGTTGGGATAGTTCGGATGGGTCATAGGGGGTATATTGTTTCTCGGGGCATATCCGACAGACGGGTTGGGACGATACTTTCGGGTATGGTGGGATCCTGGTTGATTCATCATTCGACGCTTGCGATTCTCATTGGCTTGGTTGATCTTGCCTTCCATGTGGATTGCAGAATCCACTAAGGCTTCTAGATCAGCAAACGGAATATTGACCAGCACTGTCTGCATCTCATCATGCAGACCATTCAAGAATCTCTCCTTCTTAGCTTCAGTACTAATATCATCAGGGGCATACCTAGACAGAGACAGAAATCTGTCGCGGTACTCTACCACAGTCATCCTTCCCTACTTCAGCTCCTTGAATTCATCCCTCATCCGCAGAATCAAACCCGGTGGTACATGGGTTCGGCTGAACTTGAGTTTGAATTCATCCTAGGTCAGCTTCTGATCTCCATTCATGGTACAGATGCTATTGCACCAAGCTATTGCATCTCCTGCTAGATAATGGGTGGCAAACAGTACTTTCTCATTGGCCTCCACTCCTCCGACTTCCAATTTTTTCTCCATGGTCTGCAGCCAGTCATCAGCATCTAATGGCTCTTCAGACTTACTAAATATGGGGGGATTGGTGTTCTGAAAGTTCTTGACCTTGGATCCATGGTTATCATAGTTTCCATGTCCTTGATTATTATTGGCCATCTGGGCTATCTGTTGAAGGGTGGCTAAATTAGCTTGGTGTTCAGTCCTTCCAGCTTCACGGTCAGCAACTAACATTTGTAGGATTTGCAACATTGGATCCTGAGATGAGCTATTTCCTCCGCGAGGCATTGAGATAGCTAGTGAGACAAGAGGGAAATTTCTAAGGTTCATGGATTTGTTTTTGAAAAGCTTCTAAACGTTGAGTTTGACTCTGGTTTTGCCAACTAGCAACTTTATTTTCATTCATTCATAGCACACAATAGAAACACACAACACACTAAAGTAACAGATGGTTTTAGGAACCATTATGTGAAACTACGATATAGTGGGACCGGATACAACTCACACCTACGATAGTGCTCAAGTGTTACTACTCATCAGAATCGGTGGCTTCATCATCATCAATGAAGGCGGAATCATCATCACCAGTGTGGAAGTACATGGCTTGGTCCTCCAGGTAGTCATCATCATCACTAAGGTATGAGTAAGGGTCTCCACGGATATCTTCCCCTGCATTATCCCTCTCCTCAAGCTGCATGTCCCGCTCATGGATGGTCTCTTCTAAGTCTGACACTCTGTGACGAAGGAGAGCAATGATGCGATCCTTCTTTTCAAGCATACGGCGAAATGACTTCTCCTTCGCAAGGATGGCGAGGGTCTGGTCCTTCTTGACTGCAATGGCATAGTTGTGGTTGGCGTAGGCGCGGGCGTTGTCCAACTCCTTCTGCCTGTCATAAAACATGAAGTCGAGATGATCCACTTGAGGCTTCAGCTCCGGATGTCCTGGTACCTCCAATGTTTGTCCCATAGCATCACACCTTGCATAGTACTCAAAGTTAGTGCCCTTGATCTGGTTGATGATTTGCCCACACAGAGGGGCAAGAGCTTCCTATATAGCCCTGGCGAGTCTGTCTAGCCAGTTGTTCTCCCTCAAGCTGAATTGGATCCCCTCTGAGGTGGGTGCCTCCATCTTGCCTCTGAGATTGGCAACTATGAGCCACTGTAATTCTCCTCCTTGCTGATCATCGAGCTATGCTCCAAAGAACTCGGGGTGCGGGCGCTCAAGAAGTTCCGAGTGTTGGCTTAAATCTCGCACGAAGATGAGCTCTCCTCCGTTGCCCAACTGGTAGAACTTTCTATACTTCACTCACATCTATAAGAATGTAGGATGAGTAAGTTAGTGAGGTGATCAAGTGTGTCAAATTTTATGTAGGATTGCAAGAATTTTTTAGGAACATGATTTTTTTGAAAGATTCTTAGTGATAAGAATGAGAATAGGTTTTCATAAATACTCACTTCTTTTGTTTTGAAATTAAGTTTTTGATTCAAGCGTCCATTCTAACTAGGGTCTCCTATGGTCAGGATGGCTCTGATACCAACTTGTCAACACCCGGATTTTTAATCCCAGATGCTTTTTATGCCATACATCGCAATCCCAGGATTACCATTTTTGCGAGATATAACAGATTGGTACCATAGTTCATCATCCATTACAATCCATAATAAAGGTCTTACAAATAAAGGATCTCATGATCCAGTCTTAATACAATCAACGCAACGGAAATATATAATAATGGTAGCATGGTCGAGCCTCCATCTTCAGGGTCACAGGCAATACTGACGATGGGAGATGATCCTAGTTATGATAGACTTCCTACTGTCCATCATCCTAGTAGTCCTCTTCATAGTCTGGCCATAGGAATAGCCATGGACAAAGCCATGAGTACTCTTTAAGTACTCTCAAACTAATACTAACAAGTAAGGTAGTTCGAGTAGGAATCCTAAGCTCTATGTTTATTTGAGAAAAGGTAGGTTTATCTCTAGCTGAGTTCAGAAGTAAAGAAAACTAGTTTAATGTTTTACAACACCTAAGTGGGAACTTAGTTTTCATATTCTAAACCCTGTTGTGGTCAAGTCAAAGTCATAGTTCATTTCACAATTCATTTTGAAAACATTTGATGACGGAAGAGTATGGCCACTCCAACTGTCCATAACCATGGACGCGCCTATTTGAATAGTTTGACACTCTGCAGAGGTGGTACACTTTCACCATATCATTCGATACATCCGTCAGGAACAATCCTGAATCAACATACTCAGTATGCGGATAATCAATCATAACCTTTCAATTACACACCTAGTATAGGCACCTCCCCTATGAGTTTGGCCTCCCAACCATGACCATCTGTCATCTTGGGAACTGCACAGGTGGACAATCATCACGAGGTAGCCTCAGCTCAAACCACTTCTGCAAGGGAACCCATACTAAGACATATAAACTTCCAGTCAAGTCCTACCCAAATTCGGGTATTGTGGTTGTACGGTAAAATTGGAATGGTATCGCATCCGAACCCAATCATCATTTTTTATAAAAAGGGCTAAGGCTCATGCCTCAACATTTTCATCATCAAATCACCTGGTGTTCATAACACATGTCAAAACATTTCATTAGAATGACTCATAATTCCAAGGTTTTCATAATCATTTTCACCAAGTATTTCCATCTATAGTGATAAACTTTTATGCTTAGCACTAGCCACTAAAATTGAGGGTATTCACTAATGAAGGGTGCTAATCAAGTATGACTATCCCAATCTAGATCTCATGTCTCAGTATGACATCTAGTTCTAACTAACTTAGGCCAAGTTTTATGCTCTTTATTCTACCTACACTATCTTTCCAAAACTCTCAAGTCACTAAGTAAAAGTAGTAAAGAACTTTGATAAAGAAATAAAAGAATAAGGCTCGCAAGTAAAACTAGGATTTGGTATAATCAAGGTTGCTTAACCAAAGCATGTCTAATGCATCTTGCATAGGTTATCTTGCATAAGTGGCATGCAAAGTTCTAGCTTGCAAGTGTTAGCTTGCATGGTTTAGCTTAGCTTGCATGGTTAAGAAACTTGCAAGTGGTACCTTGCCTTGATTGGTGCAGTGGTTGAAGTTTTCTTCTTCTTCGTAGTACTCCTCCTCCTCGTAGCCTTGGTCGGTACTAGCGTCTATAAATAAATACGAGGTACACAATCACCAAACAATACTTAACTACTTCTATTTAGCACACAAGGGCTCACACTAGATGATCTAGCATCATCACAAGCATCACATGAAAAAAGACTTAGTCTTATTTATTTTATTTTGGAAAAGTAATTTCTACTCATTGAAAACTACTTAAGATTTAATATTCTCCAATTAAAATATGGGATCATGTTGACACATGTCATCACCACATATTCTAATACTTGAGAATGTGATTTAAAGTGGTGTCACAATTTAATAAGTTTAAAGTTATTATTTTAAATAATTAAAGTGACTAGAAATGCCTATGTAGCCTTCTTTTAATACTTGTTCAAGATCACTGCAAGTAAACCTAAGTATTTTTATATATTCAGATAGATCTTGTCGAATGTGATTTTTGAGAGTTGGAATCAACTCAAAAGCATTTATGGTTGATTTTTGAAAAATGTTTGAATATAGAAAAGTCTCTGTCTTGTTATTTTTACTATAGGTGATCTGTAAATTCAAATGGTTTGAATCCAACGGGCTTGGGTAGATAATTTCAATACCTTTCTAACAAAATTGGAATCATGCTATTTGGTTCAGTGAATCTACTTGAATTGATTTTTGAATCTACTGACAAAACTAGGTTTGAGATTAATTGGAAAATCTCTATTTGAATCTCTGGGTTGAGCGCGGAATGTTACTCGGCTGGCCCAACTGCATAGCGCGCGCACAGCGGGCTGCTCACAGAGCGGTCCCACACATCAGCGGCTCTAACTACGCAAAGCGGTACCTTTCAATCTGAGCCCTACCATTAGACTACAATCTACGGTTCACGTTCGTCGTCTCCGCCGAACAGCTCCGGCGAGACCGAACCCTAACATCGACGGTGGGGGTACGCGATGGCTCACCTAGGATCCATCTAGGGTCGGTGATGGAGGCGAACGACGTTGTCGACGACGGTGGTTCGAACGGTGGTCGTGGCGGCTCCTAGGGTGGCTCTAATCAACGGATCCGCTCCTCCTCTACAGCGGCGGACTCTAGTGAAATTCCGGCGATGCGGAGCTTGCCTTGCTCCAGGAAAGGGTCAGGGATGTTCTGTGAGGAGTGGGGAGTGAGATGGTGTGGTGAATTCAGGCAGGAGTGGCCTCCTTTTATAGCCGAGCGAGAGGGGCAGTGCGAGATTGTCACATCCCAAGATTTTCCAAATCTTGTAATGTGAAAAAAATAAATGAATAAAATAAAACTTTGTTGATTTTTAGGGTGAGAAGAAACTTTTTGAATCCAATTGGAAACCTTCAAACCAATTTGGATCAAATAAATCCTAAAGGGATTTAAAAAGATAAACATTTAATAAAGCAAAATAAAAATATTTGGAATTACTAATTGAATCTTTTAATAAAAAGTTTTGTTTTCAAAAGAAAAGGATAGAAATAAAATAAGTATTATTTTAAAGAGCCAAATTAAAACTTGGCCAAACCTCTAAAATAAAATATTTATACTTGATAAAAATAGTAAAGGTTTACTCAAATAAAATAATAAGGATTTAATATCCAAGTTTATTAAAAATAAAAGGTTTTACTATTTTAAGTAAAACATCAAAAACTTATTTGTTTTAAACAAGTTTTCCAAATATCTTATATTCTCAAATAAAACCTACTAATTTGGTTTTGGAAATAATTAGTTTTCAAATGGAGATTTTAAATAAAACAAATTCTATTTTGATTTATTAAACAAGGTCTATTTATTTAATTAATAATGGACCCTAAAATAAAAATATTATTTATTTTTGGGAATTGGATTATGTTGTTAAACAAAACCAAACTCAATTACAAAGTTTGGTGAATGTTTGAATTGTTTTGAATGTTGATTTGTTGTTTGATTTTCAAAACAGAAAATAGATTTGGAAAAAGATAAAACATTTGAAAGAAAAAAATAAGAATCAGACACAGCCCACTAAGCCCAGCAAACAGCCCAGTTCCTCACTCCCGCAGAAAACGTTTCGCCCTCGCTCACTGACCCACAGAGACGCTGACCAGTGGACCCAACTCCCCTCTCCTCTCTCTCGCTGACCAACCGACCCCACCCCTCCAGCTCATCTTCTTCCTCGCGCAGACGACGCCCAGCCGTTGCAGCAGGTAACGCCGGCGATCAATTCGCATAAATGGCCGCATTAATCCACCCCGCGACCATGCCCATTTAACCGCCTGCGTCTCCTCTTCCTTTCCCCTCAGACTCCACGCCCTGAACGCCACCAGGCTGCCCTGAATCGAGCTCGCAACACTACTGCTCCGACCACCGTTCCCAGTCGATTTCGGCCCAACCTCGCCACCCCTTGACTCCCTGAGCACACGAGCACACTCCCCACTCCCAGACGCTTCTCCCTGTACCTTCCATTCAACCGCGGGCGCTCCAGAACATCGGCTCCGTCTTCAACTGAGCACCGCCGCGTCTGCAAGCAACTCCGGCGAGTTCCCCAGGTAGTATCCGACCGCCCCTCTCCTTCTCTTTCACGCACGCGTCATCGCCTCGACCATGCGCATCTAACCATGCTCTCGGTTTGCCCCCTTGTGATCTGTAGCGTCGACCCCGACCACGAACAGGACCATCTGACGCCGACGACGACTCCGGCGAGGAATTGCTGCTGTCCCTGAGCACCCCTTGCCACGCCGACCACACGTCGAGCACCACCTCGACCTCGCGAACACGGTGAGCACCCCCTGTCTTCTTTGCTTCCTAGAACCGCCGCTAGCCCACCGCCTGACCGTCGCCGCCATCTACCGCCGCGCAGCGCCGCCAGTTAGTGGCCTGTTGATTATGTCCGTTAGATCAAAATCGTGTGGATGTGATAGAATATAAACGAAGAGGTATCGTATGCCTCTGCGCCGCTCGATCTAAGTTAGATCCTACGGTCTGCATCAGTCGATCTGTGCGAACCGGTACTGCCCAATCAAAACGTGACGTGTGGCCAGTCTTTGTTTAAAAACAGATTTGAAAACAGATTTGTTTGCAGATTTGAAAACCCTATAAATTTTGATCCACACGCCCAAAAATTACAAACTTTATATCAATGGAATCAGTGGAACCAGACCTAGATAACCATGGATTTTGTTTAGTAAAAAGCCTATGTAAAATGTTTGTTTTTGCAGAAACATTTGTATGCTTGTTTAGATTAGAAAAATTATTCCAAATTGTTTTTGAGGTTGAAATCTTGGCAAATTAGTTTGTGGTGAACTTACTGACCCTAGGAACCAACCCATGGATTTAAAAATGTATTTGGTGAAGTTTGGGATGGATTATTTGATTTAGCCCATTTCTAGCTAAATAAAAATATTGGTTTTGTTATGAAAACGTTTTTGGAGTAAAAACTTTGGGAAAATTATTTGAATCAAACCTACTACCCTAAACACCAAGTTTTGAGAAACCAACAACTTATTTGGTGAACAACATAAAGTTGTTGCTTTAATAAAAATATTTTCCACCACATAAAATGATGATTGGCTTTAAGATGGTTTTAGACAAAACTCTTTTGCATATGACTTTGCCACTTTGGAAAATGACCACTTTGAACCTTACAAAGTTTAGAGCCTAGTGGAGACCACCTTTGCAAATAAACCTATCTTATGCATGCTTGCATGCATGACTTAGTTCCTATGATTTTATGTGTGTGAATTATTTGATTGATTATTGGTTTGGAATGCTAGTTGATATTGTGTTTGCTTGATTGATTATAGTGAAGTTAGAAAAGTGTGAGACTATCAAGATCAAGGAGTGAACCAACATTCCCTACCAAAAGAAAGGCAAGTGACACTATCATCTAAAGTCCTACTATTTTCATTATACTTAGTGGATTTTGAAACATGCATGAAAATAATTTCTATACTTATGCTATGCTAAATCCTAATAGGATACCCTATACATTCCTTAGTGAAAACAATGTAGTTGTTACATGCTTAGTCATGCTATATTTTGAAAAGAGATACATGTTGAGATTTTATGAGATTGAGAAAATACTTATGTTTTATATAATAAAACAAGGACTCAATGAACCACCTGGGTGGACAAGGATACTTTGAGTTTTGGAGAAGGTGGCAACAAAAGGAACCATGTCCGTGGCAATCTCTTTGTGTTGTGCTCCAAAGGAAAACCACCCAGGAAACTTAGAGATTGAACATGTTTCTCCAATTGTGTCTTTCGTGTGCAACCACATGCTATTTATGGCTCTGGCTTAGTCAACTACATTGGGAAGACCCATGCATTGTCTTCAGGTTACTGAAAATGAGGACCTGGAATCCTACATGGGTACTGAAGACAAGATAGCAATGGTGTATGGGAGGACCCTCTGGAAAGACTTTGTCACATTCTCAATCTGCTAGTACTCCATCTTGGTGAGTACTAATCCAGTGGCCACTGGTGGCAACAAGATGGAATTGTGACATGTGGGTAAAGTGTACTACTTCTGCAGAAGATAACAAAATCTACGTACTTAGCCGTGTCCCCGTTTATGGACAATACTGAGCAACTAAAGCTTGAAGCTATGGGAAATCTCGACATTCCAATTTCTAAAAGAAAACTTTCTAAGTGATAACAAAAGACTTGATGCACTTGGGGGTACCAAGGAGCTCAAGAGGTTTGGATAAAAACTTGATGCACTTGGGGTTACCAAGGAGCTCAAGAGATTTTAATAAGACTTGATGCACTTGGGGTTACCAAGGAACTCAAGAGATTTTGACAAAGACACTTGGTGGATTCCAAGGAGTTCAGAAAGATTTGACAAAGGAAACAAAACCATTTGAAAAGATAGGATAAATTATTGCTTTCTGCAAATGAGCCTTAAATCCTACTTAGCCAAAAATGCATGTAATCATAGGATCCACTTATATTCTATATAGTAGTGAAGCTTGCCAATACAATTCAAATGTATTGACCCTTGTGGCTGTAACTTGTAATGTTGCAGGTTTCATTGATTTTAGTGAAGATTGATTGATTAGGATTACAAAGTCTACAACCAACATGTTTGCTTGTGGCACTTTGAAGATGAAGGACCCCATGACTATAGTTATTCCGCTGCAATGTAATGTAATAGCCAAATGAGCTATGTAAGATGTAATAAAATTATGTTATTCCTGGTTATAAAGTTATATTATGACCTTTGTTTCTTGATATTACATCTTAACTGTGGATGCTAGCTATTGATCCAGGGACTAGCATTGTAAACACAGGGGACTCTACATTATTTAAAGGTTGGGACCCTTACAGGGATGGGCAGACCTCGTCGGTGATGACGATGCATTGAGATAACGGCATGGCAAAGGGCGTAGGCCGGTGTAGTGTCTCCTGGCGATCGTCGCTGGCTTAATGGCGCGACACGGGGCGGTCTAGAATGGTCGAGAGTGGTCCGTGCTCTACATGGCCCCAACGGAGTTTTTGACAATGCACAGGGTCTACTGGTCGCGTGGCGGCGAACGAGCATGTCTAGGGGTAGCTAGGGTCATGGCGCGTGCAGTGATGTGCGGCGAGGGCGAGGCGCGGAGTGTGCGAGCGTGTCGGCCGGGGTGCTCTGGCGCGCTCCTGGTATGGGCAGAGCTCGTCGATGACGACGATTCAGTGAGCTAACGGCATGGCGAAGGGCGTAGGCCGGTGCGGTGACTCCTGGAGATCGTCGTTGGCTTAATGGCGCGGCATGTGGTGGTCGAGAACGGTCGGGAGCGGTCCATGCTCTGTGCGGCACCAACAGAGTTTTTGACGACGCACAAGGGCTATTAGTCGCGCGGCGGCGAACCGGCATGTCTGGGGGTAGCTAGGGTCATGGCGCGTGCAGTGATGCGCGGCGAGGGTGAGGCGCGGTGTGTGCGAGCATGTTGTCTACGATGCTCTGGCGCTCTCTCAGTATGATGCAGAGAAAAATGGACACGATCGTTCTCGGTGGTCCAGGGCCTGGCTTTGCTCGAGGGTTGGACAGGGGGTGGCGGTGGACGTTGGGCTGCCTCCTGGACATCGTGGATGGGCGTGGCGTTGCCTCCTGTGTGCTGTCCATGGTCGGTCGGCAATGGGGGTCTCGGGTGGCTCGGCACTGGTGCAATGGTAGAGGGCTAGCTTGTTCAATGCAATAGTTGTTACTGGGGGAGACAAGGGAAGAGAATTGGGGACTAGAATTGGACAATGCATTGATCAAGAACAGTGATAGTTAGGCAGTGATTATTGTGCTCACTAAGTATTTGATGAAATGGCTGCATGAAGTTTGAATTTGAATTTTTGGCTGAATTTTCCCTTTTGCCGGTCCGGGTTTAGGATAGATAACCGTACTATCAAGAGGGGATCTGAAGTGAGTAACTCGATCATATCTTTCAAAGAGATCTCAAACCTTTGCATACATAGCATCAAGCTTTCTTGGTTGTTATTTGGATCTTATCCATGTGAGGTTCTATATCTTGTCGTAATATTCATAATAAGCGCTAGTTCATCGAAAACGGATTTCATATGCATTATCTATTTGTGTTTTAGATATTGGAGATTTTATCGGTTTGTCTTTTAGAGATAGGTAAAACCTTCCATTATTTGGTTCTTACTCATGTGAGGATTTAGAGCTTGTGTTAATCTCCATGACAAGCTCTAGTTCATCGACAGCGGATTTCATATGCATTTTCTATTACGTTTTCGATGTTGGAGGTTTTATCGGTTCGTATTTTTGAGAGAGGATAAACCTTTCGTCATTTGGATCCATCCTCCCTTGCTGTACTATGATGTTTCTTTGCATGATCTTGTAGAGGTTGTTGTCCTCTTCGAAACGACTCCAAGATCATCGAAATCGGAGTCCGGATGCAAAAGTTATGGTTGTTTTCGTTATGTGATGACCGGTAGTACCGGGGTCCGGTAGTACCGCATTTTGGTACCTGGGAGCACAAAGAAAAATACGTTTGGTGCCCCAAGAACGCCAGGGAATGTCCAGTAGTGTCGGGGTCTGGTAGTACCGCATTTTGGTACCGGGGAGCACAGAGAAAAATGCGTTTGGCACCCCAGGAACCCCAGGGAATGTCCGGTAGTGCCAGGAAAGTCTGGTAGTACCAGGAAATCGCGTTTTTGGGCTGCAACGGTTGGATTTTGGAGGGACCTATTTAAGGGGCCTTCTTCCCCAATGGTTCCTCAACTATTCTTGCAAGTTTTCCCCTCCATTGTTGACCTTCTTGAGCTTGCTTCCTCTCAATCCCTCCTATGATTCTTATATATTCTTGAGGGATTTGAAAGAGGAGATCTAGATCTACAATCCCACCAATCAATCTCTTCTCTAACTGAGGGGAACATATTGGGATCAAGATCTTAGAGTCTTTTGTGGATTTCCTCCATTGTTCTTCCTCTCTTATTCCCCCATAAGCTTTTGTAGCTTTGGTGGAATTTGGGAGAGAAGGATTTGAGCACTTCTTGTGTCCTTGCCATTGCATTTGGTGCATCGGTTTGAGTTCTCATTGAGGATTTGGTGAGTGAAAGTTGAGAAGCTTTTTACTCTTGGGTTCTTGAAACCCTAGACGGTTTTGTGGCCTTGGTGGCTTTTGTTGGGAGCCTCCAATTAAGTTGTGGAGAAGTGCCCCAACCTTGTGAGAGGTTCTGGTTTGCCACCGACAAGTGCACCGATAGTGGAAGTGTGGATCGATCCCGTTGGGATGAGATTCACTGGAGAATAAGGGAGGCCTTTTGTGGCGTTGGTGGTTAGATACCACCCCCTCTCCAAACGAGGTGTACTCCATGTTGGGAGGAACTCGGTAAAATATTGTCGTCCCCGCGTGCCTCGGTTATCTCTATACCCGAGCTCTTTACTTATGTACTTTACATTGTGATAGCCTTCGTGCTTAAAGTAATCTATATCTTGCTATCACATTGTTGGTTGTATTGCTTAGCATAAGTTGTTGGTGCACATAGGTGAACCCTAGCTAGTTTAATTTCTCCTTTATCAAGCCACTCTGGGAAAAGTTTTTAAAACTGCTTATTCACCCCACCCACCCACCCCCCTCCCCCACCCCCTGCCCCTCTAGGCGGCATCTGTATCCTTTCAATTGGTATCAGAGCCCGGTCTCTCATTTTAAGCTTCACCGCCTTGAGAGTAAATATGTCGGCTAGGGGATTTGTGCACAATGACATGTTCATATTCGATGGCACAAGTTATGATATATGGAAAACTCGTTTGCTTTCTCATTTTCGGGACATGGACCCAAATTTGGAGCGTATTGTAGATATAGGTTTTTCTCCTCCTATGGATTTCAAAAATCTATCTTGTGAGGATGAGAAAAACTTATATCTTGATGCTCAAGCTTCTAATGAGCTTGTTAATGCGTTGAGCTATGTAGTTACCTCTTCAATCATTCCTTTTTGGAGCGCTCATGAGTTATGGACAAAACTTCAAGATAAATATGGTGTGTCCAACATTATTGAGGATGATTGTGTTGCTTCCACTTCCGGTCGGTATGAGTTCTCATCATCTACCACTTCACCAACATGTGACTTTTCACAAGGTAATGATATGGTGAGTGGTGATAGAAATTGCAATTTGGATAGTGTGATTACTATTTGTAATCCCTCGTATCTATCTAGTTGCAATGATCTATCTTTGGACTTTAACACTTCTATCACTAAAAACCTCTTACATTCTTGTGTTAATAGTCCTTGCATATCATGTAGAAATGACTTGAATAAATCTCATGATGATATGCTTGTGTTGTCTTGTTTCCATGATAAAAATGCGTATATTTCCTCTAGTGCTTGTGTTGCTAACCATGTAGAGGAAACCGAAGATTCTATGGGCCAAGACATGGTTTTGAATGAAGCCACAAATGCAATCTTATCTTCACCTTCTTCTGGTACCCACCTATGCCTTATGGCTAGGGATTCAAAGGTAACTCCTACTTTGGAACCCATTGCCTCTTGTGATGAGGAGGATGTGGATAATGTGGAAGAAGAGCTTGATATTGATGATTTATATGAAAAGGGTGAGATTGTTTATCGTGCCCTTGTTAAAAAGATATTGCTTGCTCTAACTTTGTTGAAATCTTGTACTTTGCTATTAAGATCAAAGAACATATTGATAAGTTAGAAACACAAATTGAGGTGCATGATAACAACTTTGATAAAATGGGTAGTCTTGAGCGTGAGTATGCTAATATAATTGCAAACCTAAATAAAGCTCTTGAAGAGGAACAAACCACTAAGGAATCTCTTGAGGAGACCTTTCTTTAGAGTTGTCTAGTGTAAAGGAATCTCATGATAGATATCTTGAGATGGCAAGTGAACTCAAAAGTAAAAATGATGAGATTCAAGTTGCTTATGCTAAACTCCTTCAAGATTTTGAGAACCTCAAAAATGGCTCTAGGGTCATAAAGGGTGAGCTCATCAAACTCACCGAGTCACATGAGAAACTTAAAGCTTCATATTCAAAAGAGCTTGCCAAGTTGCCCTCACTTCTTGCTAATAATGATGATGCTTGTGCTACTAACTCCATCTATTGTGAAGCATATATTTTGAAGGAGAATGTTGAGCTAAAGGCTCAACTTGCTTGGCTAACTAGCAACTATGGGAAATTAGAAGAAAGTCATGTTAAGCTCTCAAGCTCGCATGAGGATCTTCTAGTCTCCCATGGTAGGATAAAGTTATCTCATGAGGCCATCGTGTCAAAGGTAGCATCTAGTGGGCCTCATGTGGACATTAGCACTATATCCACTCCAAATGTTATATTGCCATGTGCTAGTCCTTGTAATTAATCCTATCACAACCATGCTATATCTCGGGATGAATTACATTCTGTGCCTTGTTGCTCTAACAATGTAGCATCTACTTCCTCTAGTACTTTTGTTGAAACTAACCATGTAGAGGAAATCAAAGAGCTCAAGGCTCAAGTCACTTCTTTGAAGAATGACTTGAAAAAGGGTCATCAAGGGAAGGCCGCACTCAACAAAATCTTGAGTGTGCAAACATCCCCCAATGACAAGAGTGGGCTTGGATTCAACTCCAATGTCAAGAAAAAGTCCACTATCAAGTTGAAGCACAAGGACAACAAGAAGAATGGTCAAGATCAAGTAAAGAATCCGGCCAACATCATTTGCTTCAAGTTCAAGGAAGAAGGGTATCATGTTAGATCTTGCCCATTGAAGAAAAATACTCTTATTGTGAAGCATCAAGGGAAGCGGCCTCAAGCTCTACCTCAAGTCATTGATGGGCCCCTTCCTAAGAGGACTACTGGAGCTCTTCCTCGAGTTGTGAGTTCACCCAAGAAGAAAGATGGCAAGAGTAGAACTGTTGGGGATATGCTATATGGGTATCCTTATAGCATGTCTCTTATCCGGCTAACCCGGGTGGCCCATAGTCGGTAGCATGGCCTATGGCCTGCTGGGCGGCCCAGTTAGATGGATCCAGAAGGGAGGCCCATGCCGGATAAAGGATGGCTACGGTGGAGTCACCAGCGTACCCGGAGCCTTTGAGTACAAGATACACAAGACTAGCAATAGACGGTGTAGGACTCTGTAACCTGTCCGGCTAGGACTTCTCCCTCTAACCCTAGGACCTGTCGACTATATAAGTCGGGCCTATGGGAGCCTTTAGGGCACAATCTCAGACGATAACTTAGACTCTCTAGTGATCTCGCACAGCGAACCAATCCCTGTAACTCGGCGTATTTCCCTCATAGTGATTTATAGCAGGAGTAGGATTCCGCCACCGTTGTGGGATCTGAACCTGGGTAAGCTGTGTTACCTCATACCCGTCAACCGTCCGCCTTACGCCACGTATCTAAAAACGCACTGTGAGGACCCCTCGTCGGCAATACCATGACAGTTGGCTCCCACCGTGGGGCAAGAGGCGCTTCAGGCTCTTCAGCGGGCGAGGACCAAGATCTTAGCAGGAATCGGCGAAACCGTAGCCATCGGTCGTGTTCTCTTCTCCGGCAACGTTCCAATCGTCCCTCCCGACGAGTTCTGGATCCCGGCAAAGACGAACCCTACGCGGTGTTCGATCGTTCCTATCGAAGACATCCACCTCTTCATCGGCGAACCGACTCAGGCACTAGTTCCCTGGGAGTCGGAGGAGCATCAAGACCCGCACGGACCGCCTACGGGCTGGATACGTTCGTGGAAGGATAGATGTCGGATCTCTCTTCGGAGTTCGCCGGCAAAGATCGGAAAGCATCAAGTCCCGCACGGACCGCCTACGGACAGGATACGTTTGCGGAAGGATCAATGTCGGATCTCTCCTCGGAGTTTGCCGGCAAAGATCAGAAAAATTCAAGGCCCACCCAAACTGCCCCTGTGCAGGATATAAAGGTGGAAGATCACTGCAAATCCGCTGGCTTCGTCCGTGCGTTTAGACAGCAGAGATCCAAGTTCGTCAGCGTGGTTACCATATTCGATCTGGCGCGCTGCATTCAGAGAGAGGGCGAAAACCCCCGTGATTACCTGGCCAGGTAGCTCCGTATACGAGCCGTTCTAGCCCACTACCCTGATGATAACGCTTTGTATCACTTCGTGGAAGGACTAGACCATGGCACGCTTCTCCGACATTCTCTAAGACGGCAGCAGGCAACAGGACGCCTTACCCTCAAAGAGATGGTGAGCACCGTCAACAACTACGGGGAGGCCGAAGCGGCAGCTCAGACAGCGCTCACGCTCATTGACGGAGCCCCTCCGATTCAACCATCGCCGCCACCGCCTCCGGCCGCCATTGTCGCAGCAGCAACACCACCTCCAGTCATCATCGAGGCCGTTGCACCTCCACCGCCCGTCATCGAGGAAGTCCTGGCACCCTCCGACTCTGTCATTGACGCGCTTTATGCTGATTTCAGTGCAGATTCAGAGGAGATAGACTTTAGTCCAGAAGAGCTAGACTCCACTATGCAGGAGATGGAGGAGGAGTACTTGTGCGACGAGCAAGCCAACAATGTCGTCACGTCCCGAGGGGTGTTCGTCACCATTGGGACGGCGATGGATGAAGATCATCTCGGACGAGCTCCGCCTACGGCGCTGGAAAAGGGGAAGGGACCACTTATTGCTGCTGACGATGATCGCGCAAAAGTCATGCCTCCTCCGCCTAACCCAGTGCAGCAGCCGCAGAAACTCGGCACCGGCCCGAGCAACAACAACACCGCAAACTTGCCGCCTCCGGCATCTACGTCTGCAGCAGCCCAAGTTACTCCAGCTGATAGAGTGATGTATGGCAATCTCCTCGTCGAGCCACTGACCATCGCTCATATCCGGAACGTGACCCAGCTTGATGAGAAACGCCAGCAGCTGCTGGAGGAAGCGCAAGCCATCGCGGAGCAAGGCGCAAAACTAGATCGAGATCTGGTCAACGCGCAGAAGTCCATAAAAGCTAGAGCAATGGAGGCCGAGTACAAGACATTACTGCAGAAGCAGAAGGCTAACAAAGCTCCGGCTCGCATCATCAACGATCATGGTGTACGGCGCAACCTAGGATGGGCTCCCTCAAAGCCGGCACAGGCCAAACCATACATTGACAGTGAAGGAAAGCAGGTGATTCCCACCCCACTCCTTAACCTCGCCGTTGCCAAGACCCTTCTGGAGCAGGATAGATCGCTTGAGGCAGTGGAACAGGTCTATGACCTAGTGGCCAAGGCGGTGAAGCGGCAGGAAAAGGCCACCTCTCAGAGGCTTGAGTCTGACCCAGCGCTCTGCCAATCTAGCCAGTACAAGCCGCCAAGGGACATATCTCCTCTTGATGTCAGGTCCCAGACGGGTTCGTCAGAACGAAGACGGAGGGATCCGCGCAACAGGAAGGATGCCATCCCCATATCCTCCGACCACGGAGAAAAGGCCCGACCTCGTCGCCCATCGCCACCGCCCCGATCTCCTCGACATCGCGAAGATTACAAGGCTCACCATTGTACGGATATGCCCCCACCAAAGCAGTGCGGCATCGTCATTTGCGACAACGCGGAGCAGACCCGCCATGACGGAGAGCACAACCAAGGACACAAGAGCAGGTCACGACATGACCCTCCGCGTCCGACAAGCAACCGTGACAGGTGTGAGGCATCACAGGAGGGCAACAGCAAGAAGGCCAACCCACCGCCACCTCCGCCTCCGTCACCACCAAGCAGTCACCATGGCGTAGGTGGCCCGCGTCATTCACGCAGCCCATCCCCTGTTGACAAAAAGAAGAAGAACCCGGAGCCATACGATGCACGTTCGCGGATCGATAAGATCCATGAGGCCCGGGAAGGACCATACCTGGGACCACGTTGCTTTGGACCTGCGATACGGTCCACAACTTACCCCAAAGGTTTCCGGATTGACAAGACCATCAAGCCCTATGACGGCACCGCCAAGCCAGCCACATGGTTGCAGGACTATGGCAACGCGGTGGAGATTGACGGAGGCAACCCCAATGTCGCTGTCAAGTACCTCCCATTAATGTTGGCGGACATGGCCCATCAATGGATCGATGACTTGCTAGAAAAATATAACTACAACTGGCTGGACATGCAAGAAGCATTCACCAAAAACTTTGAGGGTACATACAAGCGTCCCTGCACCGTAGGCGATCTACAGCGGTGCGTGCAAGAGAAAGACGAGACATCCCGCGCCTACCTCTCCCGCTGGCTGGATATGAAGAATTCTTGCGCAGGAGTGCACGCTCAAACCGCCATGGCCGCCTTCATCGATGGGTTGGAAAGGGTCACGCTGCTCCGACATAAGCTAAAGCGCTTGCAGGACAATCACCAGCTTGACTTGAACCAGATGATTCAGTTGGCTAGTGAGTTCGCAGTTGCCGACGACGATGCTCGTGGATCCTTGCCGGCAACGGCCGTTCCAACTCAAGCTCGGAGGAACAGCAGTACAAAGCGGAAAACTTCTCCAGAAGAAAAGCAATCTACCGACATGGTCGCTATGACTTTTGCAGGACGAGGAGAAGGAGAACAACGTGGCCGAGGAAGGGGAGCTGGTCGTGGGCAGCAGCGAGGAAGTGAAACCACCTCGGCGCCGCTCCGCGCTCCCCAAACCTACAAGGAGTACCGCGATATGCCATGCCTCGTACACCTCGACGCCAACGGCAAGGCCACCCATACCAATCGACACTGCAAGTTCGTCAACGACCTCAAGGAAGACCCGGAGTCCGGCTACAAGCAAAGTCGGAAGAACAGACCGCGCGGCAAGGGCAAGGGGAAGAAGAAGGAGGAGGAGTCCAAGGATTCAAGTGACATGGGCGAGGACATTGAACCCAAGCACGCCGCCAAGAGCGACGACAAGGGCAAGAACCCCTTCACAAATAAGGCCCCAGTCTACCACACTTTCCTTGGCACCCCCACCATCCGACAACAGAAGACCTCTCTGAGGATCCTGATGGCTACTCTCCCCCAGTTCCCCAGTACCTGCGCTGGTCGGAGGTTCCAATAACTTGGGACAGGACGGACCACCCAGATCTTATACCCACGGAGAACCAGTACACCATGGTCATCAACCCCTTCATTGACGGCGTGGAGTTCACCAAGTGTATGGTGGATAGTGGAAGCAGCATCAACATCATGTACCTGGATACACTACAGAAGATGAACTTGACGGATGCAAACCTAAGGCGGACCAACACCATCTTCCACGGCGTAGTTCTTGGTCAGGAGGCTCGGTCCCTTGGGTGCATTACACTTCAGGTTGACTTTGGCGATGTTAATAATTACCGTCAAGAGCGCATGACCTTTGAGGTGGTCCCCTTCAAGAGCGTGTACCACGTCATATTCGGCCACGACATATTCCACACGTTCATGGCCAAGCCATGCTTCGTCTACAACAAACTCAAAATACCCGGACCAAACGGCATCATCACCGTATCCGGAAGCTTTACCAAGGCAAGGGACTGCGAGATCAACGAAGCAGCCGTTGCAGAAGCTATCCTCTACAGCGAAGAATTCAAGGAGATCTAGAGCAAGGTCGATGACTCAGAGATGCCCGCATCGAAGAAGCAGATCTCTGACTCCGCTCCTGCGTTCAAGGCTGCCATCGAGACCATGTCGGTGGAACTTGTGGTAGGTGATGCCTCCAAGGTCACTGCCATTGGGACGAACCTGGATCCCAAATAGGAAAGCGCGCTCGTCGAGTTCCTCTGTGAGAACAGGGACATCTTTGCCTGGCAACCTGCCGACATGAAAGGTGTACCTAGCGAACTTGCCGAGCACAGCTTAAACATTGATCCAAAATGCAAACCAGTGAAACAACCTCTACGACGCTTTGGAGATGAGAAGAGACACGCCATTGGCAAAGAGATAGCTAGGTTACTTAAGGCTAGATTTATCCGAGAAGTCCTTCACACCCAATGGGTGGCCAATCCTGTACTTGTCCCCAAAAAGGGAACCAATGAATTAAGAATGTGCGTTGATTACACCGGCTTGAACAAAGCATGTCCCAAAGATCCGTTTGCTTTGCCTCGCATTGACCAAGTAATTGACTCGACGGCTGGCTCGGAACTTTTGTGTTTTATCGATGCATACTCAGGATACCACCAGATCAAGATGAGGAAGTCGGACCAATTGGCCACTTTGTTCACTACCCCATACGGCACGTTTTACTATGTCGTGATGCCCTTTGGGCTGAAAAACGTAGGTGCTACTTACCAGCGGACAATGCAACGTTGCCTCCGCGACAAAATTGGTCGGAACGTTCATGCCTATGTGGACGATATCGCGGTGATGTCTAAAAAGTCAAACGACTTAATCTCCGACTTAAAAGAAACCTTTGATAATCTTCGGAAATACAACATGATGCTTAACCCTAAGAAGTGAGTCTCCGGTTCCAGCCGACAAATTGTTGGGCTTCATCGTTTCCCAACATGGAATCGAGGTCAACCCGGAGAAAATCAAGGCCATCTTAAACATAAACCGTCCGTAATGCCTAAAGGACATTCAACGACTAACAGGTTGTGTTGCAGCAGTTAGTCGGTTCGTCAGCCGACTTGGAGAGAAGGCTCTGCCGCTGTACAAGTTGCTAAATAAGGTGGACAAATTGTAAGATCCCTCCTTTATAAAGGAAAAGGATCCCTGTGATTGCAATGCTAGTCCCTAGATCATTGCTAGCATCCATAGTTTAAGATGAAGTACACAGATACAAAGGTCATTTATTACATCCATTCCAGAGATAAACATAATCTTTACAACTCCAAGGCCACAGGCCTAATACAAGAGTTTGAATAGGTAAATAAATAAAAGTCTTCATCATCATGTGCCACAGGCAAACATGTTGAGTGTAGACTCATGACACCTAATCCTCATCAGAGTAACCTGCAACATCACAAGTTACAGCCACAGTGGGTCAATACTTTGGAATAGTATTGGCAAGTGATACCTTAGTAAATTTTAAGTGGACTAGATACTATATGCAATTTGGCTAAGTGTAGCTTGGCTTGCTTTGCTCAAAATTGATTTTGCCTATTAGTTGAAATCACTAAGTTTTTCTTTGTCAAAACTTTTCCCAAGGAACCACCAATAGACATTGAGGTCCTTCACCCTTGTTCACCCACAAATTTTTACTTTGAGGAGATTCTTGATAGCTTCCATGCCTTGATGCTCAAGTTGTCCATTGCCATGGACTTGGCTAAGTACTTAGATTTTTCCATCTGCAGAGGTTGTGCACTTTCCCCACCAGACTTGGTTTCACCAAGACAGGACCTTTCAGAAGCCTTCCCTTAGACCAAATGGACGCGCTCCAACCTATCATTCCCACTACCACCAACTTTCCAAATGGCTAAGTTCTAGCAACCTATATGGTCCAGGCAGAGCCCATATTGCCAAGTGGCTGCACTAGAAGCTTCTTAACACTTGTCCACTAAAATCTCTTTGTTCCTGGGTGGCTTACCACAAGTGAGATACACAAGGTAAACCATAGAAATGGGCCTTGTGTAACCACTCAACATAAACCTTTCCTTCCATTCCACCCAGGTGTTTCATTAACTTAGTTGTTTTATTAGGTAAAACACAAGTCCAATGACTTAGAAATATTTTTATCATAGCATGTATATTTTTACCATCCCTTGTTTGCTACTAGCTAGGCTAAGCATGGCATAGATAGTAACTTAACTTGGAAATTTCCTAACATTTCTACAACTACTAGGATTTCCCAACATGGCATATAAGCAAAATAATAGCATGCAAGTCTAACAAAATATTTCTAATGCTTAGTAGAAAACATAGGATAAAAATATTCATGAGTACCACTTGCCTTGGTAGTCGGGAGAGTAGCACTCCTCACAATCACAATCACTAGCACCAAAATCTACACAAAGATTGGTAGCAACAAATTACACACAAAACATATGCAATCAAAAATATATGCATGCATGCAAGGTGGTAAATGATGATTTTTAAAATTCAACCAAGCAAGTAAACAGTAATGATTCACTAACAAGTTGAAAACTTGCCAAACAACCAATATTTAAACCCTAAAACAATTCCTAAATATTTCATATACTCAAAATAGCCCTACACAAGTTTCTACAAAAGAAACCATTTTAACAGATGCAAAACATTAAACACATTGCATAATCTGAAAGAGCTTGCTCTTCTGATTCCAACGGTATAAAATTTGTCAAATTCTAACGTGGGGATCAAAAGTTATAGCTAAATCAAATTCAAACAATAATCTAATTCAAATTCTGTTTTAAATCTAAACCCTAGCCACGCGTCACGCTCTGATTGGCGCGTACCGTTTCGCGTCGGATCACGCTTCTGAGCCGCTAGATCTAACTTAATCGCGCGGCTCAGATCCAATCTTACCGCTTCGCTCGCGTTCTATCCTATCCGCACGATTTGGATCCAATTTTCCTGAGCAGCCTAACCAGTAGTGGCGGCGCTAGCGGCGGCGACAGGCGACGGCGCCTCTGTCAGTGGCGGAGCTGGCGTTCTAGGTCGTGCTAGAGAGGGGGGAAGGGGCTTACCAAGCTCGCCGTGCGATGCTGATGCTCAAGGTGGTGATGGCTGGTCAAGGGGCGCGATGTAGTGGCTGAGGGAGCTCGTCGAAGTTGTGCACGGCGTCGGGTGGTTGCAGACGAAGTTGTTGCCGACGCTCTGGGCCTTCCTAGCACCAACCAGAGGCATCAGTAGCTGCGCAAGGACAAGGCGAACCTAGTCGTATGCGAGAGAGGTCAAGAGGCGCTCAGTGCTTACCGCAATCGATCGCCGGAGAAGAAGAAGGCGTCGGGTGCTTGCAGTCGTCGTCGTTGGCGAGTCTCCAGATGGTCCTAGCATGCACCAATAGGTTGAGAAGATGCGCATGGATGTTGTGATCATTCTGGCCAACTTAGATAGCAAGGGGCGACGGGGTCTTACCGGAATAGCACGCCAGAGGTCGTCGGAGCTGCGGCGGTGTTTGGCGAGTTGCGAGCAGCCTGGTGGCGTGGAGAGAAAATTGAGTGAGGGGAAATGGTCGCGAGGGGGAGAGGTTTATATAGCCGGAGCTGGGCGTGGAGTTACTCGCGGAATCAATGGGAATCAACGCGGCAGTGACTGCGGCGAGTAACGGCGGCGTGAGCGTCGCAGGCGCGCGTGATTGACGAAGACGACGACGGGGTCACGGGTCCACTTGTCAGCGAAATAAACAGAGGGGAGATGGGGTCCTGGCGTTAGCGACTTCGTCTGTGCGTCTGCGAGTGAAAGAGAGAGAGGGAGGACCCGGGTGGGCTAAATGGGCTGCTTCCTTAGTTGGGCTAGAAGTCTGGCGACGGCCCTTTTCTATTTCCTTATTCTTTTTCTATTTCTGTTTTGATTTTCTGGAATGATTTTCAAATGGTTTCAAAATCTTTTGAATTCAAACTTTTTCCAGGATTTTGTAGGGTGCAACATTCACACTTCTGGGCATAAAAACAAGTGGTCACTTTGAATTGGCTTGGTCATTTGTAATAAAATAAAATAAACAGTGTCATAGCACTTGTTTAATATTGGTTTTGAAATTGGTTTTCAAATTGTATTTGCTTTGAAATTTTTGGTTTAAACCTTGGCAATCTTAGCAAAACAACCTGGGATCAATAAGACAACAAAGTTTGGTTTCATGAACAAC
This sequence comes from Avena atlantica, assembly GCA_910589765.1. Lineage (NCBI taxonomy): Eukaryota > Viridiplantae > Streptophyta > Magnoliopsida > Poales > Poaceae > Avena > Avena atlantica. The sequence continues at coordinate 196,724,453 of OU342738.1, read as the reverse complement.
AATCTCTATTAAAGAGTAGTATTTGTTTCAAATGTTGATCACATAAAATAATGAGCTCATATGCTCCTGTTTTTGAAGTGTTTTGTTTGAAATGAAAAACATATGATCATGGATGCATGGATGATATGCATAAGTTTGAAACATGATTTTAGGGATGTTACAAATCTAACCCCCTTAAGGTGAATCTCGCCCTCGAGATTCGGATTGGCTAGCAAATAGGTGATGGTGGTTTTTCCGAAGATCATCTTCTCTTTCCCATGTTGCTTCCTCTTTGGAATGATGATTCCACTGCACTTTGCAGAACTTGATAGTCTTAGTCCATGTGACTCTTTCTGCAGTCTCAAGAATCTTGATAGGTTTCTCTTCATATGTGAGATCACTTTCCAGTTGAACTTCCTCCAAAGGTATAGTATCCTTCAAAGAAGTTTCTTCCATTTCTGGATGACATTTCTTAAGGTGACTCACATGAAACACATTATGGACAGCTGACAGAGATTCCGGCAGTTCAATTTCATAGGCAACTTCTCCTTTACGACTCAGAATCTTGAATGGTCCAACATATCTTGGTGCCAATTTTCCTTTGACTCCGAATCTCTTCACTCCACGAAGTGGTGACACTCTAAGATAGGCTCTATCACCAACTTCGTAGGTGACTTCTCTACGCTTAGGATCCGTGTAGCTTTTCTGTCGGGATTGTGCTATCTTCAATATGTCCTTAACCAACTTGACTTTCTCTTCGGCTTCTTTGATAAGATCTAGTCCGAATAAACTTCTTTCTCCCACACCATTCCATAACAATGGGGTGGTACACTTTCTTCCGTAGAGAAACTCAAATGGTGCCATCTCAATGTTGTCTTGATAGCTGTTGTTATAAGAAAATTCTGCGTAAGGCAGACTTTCATCCCAACTGGCTCCATAGTCTAGGGCACATGCCCTCAACATATCTTCGAGAATCCGATTAGTCCTTTCCGTTTGTCCATCAGTTTGAGGATGAAAAGCAGTACTAAATTCCAACCTCGTTCCCAATGACTCATGTAGCTGTCTGCAAAAATGGGAAGTGAATTGAGTTCCCCTATCAGACACAATACTCTTGGGCACTCCATGTAGACATACAATTCTACTCATGTAGATTCTGGCTAACTTAGCACTTGTATAGGTTGTCTTCACGGGTATGAAATGAGCCACTTTAGTTAGGCGATCCACTACTACCCAAATAGAATCGTATCCTGACCTGGTCCTTGGTAATCCGGTAATTAAATCCATACCAATCTTGTCCCACTTCCAATCAGGAATAGGTAGTGGCTGAAGCAATCCTGCTGGTTTCTGATGTTCCGCTTTAACTCTACTACACACATCACACAAAGCAATATGTTCGGCGATGTCTTTCTTGAGATTATTCCACCAAAATCTTTCTTTCCTGTCCATGTACATTTTGGTGTTACCCGGATGAATGGAATATGGTGAGTTGTGTGCTTCTTGCAAAATCAGTTTCCGAAGCTCCGGATCTTGTGGAACACAGATACGTTTCCCATGCCATAAAGTACCCTGTTCGTCTTCATGGAACCCTTTGGCTTTTCCTCTGCCAATCTTTTCTTTGATCTCTTCGATTTCCTTATCAATCTTCTGGGCTTCTTTGATCTTGTCCAACAAAGTTGATTGAACATCCAAAGTCATGAGATGTCCTTGAGGCACAATCTCCAATCTGAGTTTTCTAAATTGGGTACACAGATCATCTGGCAATTCTCCTTTGGTAAGGCCATTCACAAAAACCTTATGACTTAGAGCATCTGCTACGACATTTTCTTTACCGGGGTGGTATTGCAAACTTAAGTCATAGTCCTTGATAAGTTCTAGCCATCTTCTTTGTCTCATATTAATTTCCTTCTGGGTGAAGATATACTTCAAACTTTTGTGATCCGTGAACACTTCACAACGCTTTCCCAAAAGATAGTGTCTCCATGTTTTGAGCGCATGGACAACAGAGGCTAACTCTAAATCATGAGTGGGATAGTTCACTTCATGAGTTTTGAGTTGTCTCGAGGCATAAGCTACAACTTTACCGTCTTGCATAAGTACTGCACCCAAACCCTGATGAGATGCATCATAATATACTTGGAAATCTTTTTCCAAATCTGGCAGACACAAGACTGGTGCTGTCACAAGTCTCTTCTTCAATTCCTGAAAGTTGAGTTCACATCCTTCAGACCAAGCAAACTTCTTGTCTTTCTTTAACAATTCAGTCATAGGCTTAGCTACCTTACAGAAATTCTCAATGAACCTTCTGTAGTAACCTTCTAAGCCAAGGAAACTACGAACTTCTTTCACGGACTTGGGTGATTCCCATTCAGTTACAGCTGAAACTTTAGCAGGATCAACTGCTACACCATCCTTTGTCATAACATGTCCAAGAAATCCAACTTCATTCAACCAGAACTCACACTTGCTAAATTTGGCATAAAGTTTATGCTCCCGTAACTTCTCAAGTATCAAACGCAAATGTCCTTCATGCTCTTCTTTGCTCTTGGAGTAGACTAAGATGTCGTCGATGAAAACGACAACAAACTTGTCAAGGAATTCCATGAACACTTTATTCATCATATTCATAAAGTATGTTGGAGCATTGGTCAAACCAAAAGGCATTACGGTATACTCATACAATCCATACCTTGTAGTGAAAGTTGTTTTAGGTATGTCTTGTTCTCTTATCTTGAGTTGAAAATAGCCTGACCGCAGATCAATTTTTGAGAACACACAAGCTCCTTCTAGCTGATCAAACAAGTCACTGATTCTAGGCAAAGGGTATTTGTTCTTGATAGTTACCTCGTTGAGTGAACGGTAATCTATGCATAACCTTTGAATTCTATCTTTCTTCTCCACGAACAAAACTGGGGCTCCCCAAGATGAAGAACTTGGTTGAATAAATCCTTTCTGCAACTGTTCTCCAAGTTGTTTCTTGAGTTCTTTCAGTTCATCAACTGACATTTTATATGGTCTCTTTGCTATTGGTCCAGACCCTGGTACCAAATCTATAAGAAACTCCACATCTCTATCTGGTGGCATTCCCGGCAAATCTTCCGGGAACACATCCGGATACTCACTCACAATTGGCACACTGTCCATGCTAACCCCCTTAAGAGAATTAAGCGTACTTCCTTTTGATTCAAAGTTGGACTTGAATTTAATCCGTTTTCTTTCCGGGGTTGTGAGTGCAATAGTACGATTAGCACAATCTAGTACTCTTTCATACTTAGCCATCCAATCCATTCCCAATATTACGTCCAGTCCTTGGGAATCTAGGATTATCAGACTCACTAGAAATTTATGCTTTCCAAACTCTATTACTAGATCCCGGCATCCAAGACTTACTATCATATCTCCACCTGGAGAACTAACTTTTATTGGACACCCAATGTTTTCAGTTGGAAACCCATTTCTATCAACAAATGCTTTTGATATGAATGAATGCGATGCTCCAGTATCAAAAAGAACAAATGCTGGAATAGAATTGAGTCTGAACTTACCAGCAACAGCATCAGGCTCCTCATAGACCTACTCCATACTGATGTGGTTCACCTGTCCCTTCTGAAAAGGGTTGGGCTTGTTGGGTCCTTCAACTTTCTTTTCTGGGCATTCATTTGCATAATGCCCCATCTTCTTGCACTTGAAGCATTCAACCTGACTTATGTCTTTCTTGACAGGCTGGCTTCCACTTCCACTTCCATTACCACTATGGTGGCTCTTGTATCCACCCTTGTGGTTCTTGTACTTGTCATTGTCATGACTACGGTGATGCTTGTTGTCATGACGGTTGTGGTTGTTGTGCTTGTTGAATTTCCCATGCTTGTGGGATCCTGAGCTTCCACTGTCATCATAATGGGAACGTTTGTGAGACGATCCCGAGTTGTGCTTGTCCGAGTGCTTTCTCTTCCTGCTCTCAACTTGTTTCATTTTGTTCTCCAAAATAGCAGTCTTGTCACACAGAGACTGATAAGTAGGAACATAGGCCACAGGCAACTGCAGATTCAGCTCATCATTCAACCCTTTGAGGAACTTTTCTTTCCTCTTAGCATCTGTGTCAACTTCATCTGGTGCATATCGTGCCAGATTGTTGAACTCCTCAATATATTCGGCCACGCTGCGGTGGCGCTGCTTCAGGTTATGGAACTCCTTCTTTTTCAGAGTCATCACTCCAGATGAGATATGAGAAGTACGAAATCCATCCTCGAAGATAGCCCATGTCACATCTTCGATGGGAGTGGTGATCTGGAATTTGTCCCACCAAGTGGCGGCTGGTCCTTCCAGCAAATGTGCTGCAAATCTAACCTTTTCAGCATCCGTACAGCCCACGGTTACCAAGTCCTTGTTCACTGAGCATAGCCAATCATTGGCCACCATGGGATCAGTCGTTCCTGAGAACTTTGCTGGCCTCAATCTCAAGAACCTAGTAAGCATATCAAAACCCGGTGGGTTGTTGTTGTTGTTGTTATTGTTGTTGTTGTTTTGGTTCTGGATGAACGTCGTCATCATCTGCATTAGCTGAGTCTGAGCGGTCATCATTTGCTGCATTTCTGGAGTGATGTTGTTGTTGTTATTGTTGGGGTTGGGGTTTGCACGACGGGGAGGCATCTGTGGTTCGTTCAAAAGAGATAAGAATGAGATACCCATAGATGCTTTCATGCACATTACATCACATAAGCAAACACAAAGCATGCAACACAAAGATAAAGGTTCAACAACAAGATAACAAGTTCACAAAGTAAAACACACCAGTGGCAAGCCATCCACATGTCGGATGGTCAAATAACAAGTTCTCAAATAACAAGTACGATAATAAATGATAAATGAGTAGTCAAATCTACTCATCGGCATCAATCTCCTCCTCGACAAAGGTAAGACCTGCATTCTCCATCACAGTCTTGTATTCCTCGACACTAGTGGTCAAGGTCTCTATCTTGGCCTTGAGAGCCCTCTTCTGGGAACGAAGCCTCTCAATCACCGTCTGTTGTTGCTCGAGCTCAAAGTCCTTCGACTGCAGTTCTTCAGTCATGTCCCGGATCTTCTTGTTTCTATCCTGGACACGTTTCTCCTGACTCTTGAACTTCCTGTCCTGGCTCTCGAACTTCGCCTCCATTTCCTTGACTATCTCGTCTTGCTCCACGAAGAGCTTGTCCTTCTCACGAAGCTGCACCTGGAGCTCGTCATTGTTGAGCATGACGTTGGTCCTGTCAGTGTCCACGTGCCTAATGAGATACTCTAAGTCCTGGAGGTACAGGCGAATCGGCTCTGTTGCGTCCCTCGAATCGTCCTCGAAGTCGATGGACTCTCCATCCTCATCACGTCTTCCGAAGACGTGGAAGTGGGTACCTCTAACCTGTCGGGAGTGTCTCCCCAGCAGACGTCCTATCAGATCCTACATAACTACCTCAAGGCCTCTCTCCTTGTCATCGTGCATGAGCTTGAAGACAATGGCCTCCGTGGTAGGCTCAGTCTGGCGTCTGGGTGGTTGACCTTGAATCCCCAGAGGTCCTTCCTCTCAAACTTGGTGAGGGGTAGCACCATGATGGTAGGAAGAGGAAGATTGAGCAAAGTAGTAAGCTCAACGATACGAGGACCAAAGCGAGTAACCTGGAACTCCTCAACAGTGCTGATGGTAACAGTAGGCATCTATTTATGAGATAGAAAAGTTAGAACAACACAATTCAAGATAAAACAAAAGACAAAACATCACATACATATCCTTGGAAAGCAAAACACACAAGTCATGCATACATGAAACCATTACAACAACCAAGGTTCAAATTATTTTAAAGCAACATTTGGGAAAATAAGGAGATAGGTGGTGGTCCAACTAACGAAGTACGTATACAATCCTATCTCACTGGATCTGTTGGCTAACACAATGTTTCTAGAAGCAATCAGCCTATCTTGCTCATATGACTCCATCACTAAGTCTATAATGTCTCCTCTTAAGGTTTGGTTGGTAGTTTCCAACTCTTGGGTATGTTCCTTCTCTTTCTTTAGATCATTTTGGAGGTTGAGCATTCTGCACTTGACTCTATCACCAAGTTCTTTGATGGTCTTCCAAGCTGCATCCTTTGCTGATTCAAAGAATGTAGTGTGCACCACTGAATTGGTGAACATGCAGAATCCTTTTTCCTGATGGTTGTCTTCCTTGTTTTTATACAAGTGAAGTTGCACCCACCAGTATTCCACTCCTTCATCCACCGCGGGAAAACCTTTGTACACAGTTGCACCTTGTATCTCTAATGCAACCATGAGGTCCTTGAGAGCCTTGGGGAATTCTGTCTCACACTCCAAAGTCATTGTCATGAGTGGTCCTTTCCTTACGGCTTCGTTGATGTAGTTCATCTACAAATAGAGATGAGGAAGAAGATTAGAAAAGTTTTACGAGAAGAATAGACAAGTGTAGAAGTTGCTAAAAAAATTTTCCTTAGTGGTTTCCAATCCTAGGGTCATAATCCTACAGGCAACACAGTGCTCTGATACCATCTGTTAGACCCCTCCTATATAAAGGAAAGGATCCCTGTGATTGCAATGCTAGTCCCTGGATCAATGCTAGCATCCACAGTTTAAGATGAAGTACACAGATACAAAGGTCGTTTATTACATTCATTCCAGAGATAAAACATAGTCTTTTACAACTCAGGGCCAAAGGCCTAATACAAGAGTTTGAATAGGTAAATAAATAAAAGTCTTCATCTTCATGTGCCACAGGAAACCATGTTGAGTGTAGACTCATGACACCTAATCCTCATCAGAGTAACCTGCAACATCACAAGTTACAGCCACAGTGGGTCAATAATTTGGAATAGTATTGGCAAGTGATACCTTAGTAAATTTTAAGTGGACTAGATACTATATGCAATTTGGCTAAGTGTAGCTTGGCTTGCTTTGCTCAAAATTGATTTTGCCTATTAGTTGAAATCACTAATTTTTTCTTTGTCAAAACTTTTCCCAAGGAACCACCGATAGACATTGAGGTCCTTCACCCTTGTTCACCCACAAATTTTTACTTAGAAATTGGGATGAGGAGATTCTTGATAGCTTCCATGCCTTGATGCTCAAGTTGTCCATTGCCATGGACTTGGCTAAGTACTTAGATTTTTCCATCTGCAGAGGTTGTGCACTTTCCCCACCAGACTTGGTTTCACCAAGACAGGACCTTTCAGAAGCCTTCCCTTAGACCAAATGGACGCGCTCCAACCTATCATTCCCACTACCACCAACTATCCAAATGGCTAAGTTCTAGCAACCTATATGGTCCAGGCAGAGCCCATATTGCCAAGTGGCTGCACTAGAAGCTTCTTAACACTTGGCCACTAAAATCTCTTTGTTCCTGGGTGGCTTACCACAAGTGAGATACACAAGGTAAATCATAGAAACGGGCCTTGTGTAACCACTCAACATAAACCTTTCCTTCCATTCCACCCAGGTGTTTGTAACTACCTCGGTGAATTACGCTCCTAGTTACAAGCCTGGATGAGCGGAAATGGTTGAAATAGTACGGTGGGGCCCAAATGCCACTCACAGGTAGACCTTTCGGCCGTCCCAACCACTTCCAAACATCAGGACAAGAACGGGCGGCGTAATCGGCAGGCAAAGGGATCAACTACATACACAAATGAGTATGTATGCAAGCCACCATACAACAGTACATCAGATCCATTCCATCTAAAAGAAATAGAAATATTGCAACGCCATACGGCAAGATCCAAATATCCTAGATAGATATAATAGTTTAGGATAGCTCCTCATACATCAAACATCAGAGTATCAGGCGGAAGCGGCAAACAAGATCCGAGTACGGATAAGAAGCAAATCGGCATAAGATGCCCCATAAATAAACACATCCCGCCCACAGATCTCACGGATCCCTGTTCCCGGAATCTCTACACCGAATGATCGTTGTCCACATCGTCCTTCTCCTCCACCCAGTATCCATCTCGTGAGTGTACCTGTTCATCTGAATCAAATAATTTATCGTGTGAGACCCTAGGGGTAATCAGCAAGTCTTTATGCCTCTAAAGGGGACACAACCTGGGGTGACGCAATTGAAGCAAAAGATAAACCCTAACAATTCTATAGATACTCGCCAACCATCCACCTAACCAAAGATAGACGGATGTCCGTGAATTAATGACAACAGTTATAACAGTAATATCAACAGATCCATCCTCCTCCTCGCTTACCAACGAGGAAGCGGACGAACACCCCCCATCCGTTGGCAGTTTTATTATCCATTCCATGAGTGTTGCACTATTTAGTAGTCGGTTACTTAGTCAAGTTAAAAGCGGTACTTTAGTTATACTTGTCTATGATCGAGAAACTGTGCTCAAGTCGTCCATAACCGCGGACACGGCTTTCAGAAAGTTTTACCCTGCAGGGGTGCACAAATAGCAACACACACTCGATCAACCTCGGAAAAAACAAATCAAAACCCAACGAGGCTTTCACGACAAAGCAATCACAAGATTCAGAAATATTTCAGGGGGCCACCCCATTAAGTATACCCGCAACAAAGTTAGCTGACTTCGAGACGGACTCAAGGTTTGTGGGGACGGCTGTAAACGACTGGGAACCCGAAAATGTGACTGGGCTTGTCGATACAGCGAAAACGTGTCACGGTCCTAAACAGTACAGGTGCTCCTCGCACAATCGTAAATAAAGCAGTAAAGCATGGCATAAGTACGTGATCGTAAATAAAACCTCAAACTAGTTTGTGGCCCCAAGAAATAAGAATGAATCAAGCTCAGGCTCAGGGGGGTCACATAATCCTCCCGGATGTGGATAGCGCGAATATTCAAGGAACAAGAATCAAGTACTCGGGGTCCTACGGGACACAAGTGAGCATGAAAAACTAAATAGCAGATATTGCTCACCGGTGCCACTTTCATTAGTTATCCCGTTACTACTCAGGTTAAGTTGTTTAGGTACCTTGTTATCCATCAGACACTCACATACCCTACACATGCTATTCTACGACTCGCATGGCCCAAACAACTCCTGTAGTAATGGCTCATGGGATGGAGGAACAAGCTTCGGTGGGGTTTAAAAGTAAAGGCTATGCAATACTTGGGATTCAGTTTAATGCAATCGTGACTCAATGATGCAAGAATAAGATAGAGGCAATAGGTACTATATGTATGCAAGCATGTGGTAGTGCTTGCCTGGCAGCTCAGTTGAAGCGAGAGAAGGATCTGGGTAGTGCTCCTGGGTTTCTTGGTATATCCCCTGCTCAGCGTCTATTCGAAGAAGAACCAAACAAACAAGGGCCAACATAAATAAAGTACACAAGCATAGGAGTTAAAATGCGACAAGCAAACAATCATGCCATGATGAATGATGCACAATTTGCATGGCAATAAAGTAGCATGGCATGGGTGAGATGTGGAATACAAGAATGAATCATTTTATTGAGTTTTGGCCACATTTTATCCTCATATTAGTTGCTGTTTACATTATATTTATATGATGCATGATGCAAAACAGAACAAGGAATGCATAAACAGAAAGGTCTCGTCGAGCTGATCATTTTAGACATATTATTTGTCAAATTTGGAGTTATAAAACAAAAGTTATTGATTAACTAAGGCAAAAGGGCATTTTATTGTAATTTTAATTAACTTGGAAATTTAAAGTGTCCAAAATATATTTTGGATGGAAGATTTGAATTCCTCACATTTTTCTGATCTCAAAACATATATTATTTGTATTATTTGGATTTATGAATTTAAATTTATTTTAAAGTCAAAATTAGTCAAATGGAGTCAAAGTCAAAGGTTTGACTAGTTTGAATTAGTTCTGAAAATATTTGATTAAAGATTTGAATTGACATTCAAAAACAAAACAGTTTTCATATAGGGTTTGAATTCAAATTCCAAACCATTTGAAAGTTATGAATTAATTCATATTTAAACAGATTTGAAATTTGAATTTGAATTAATTTGGAAAAGTTTGAATTTTAAAACAGATAACAGAAATCCTTTTTACACTCAGAGGGAGCTAACCACTGTCACCAACAAGTGGGCCACAGTGCTGACTGTGCAACACACGCACAGAAACGCTTCTGTCACCCAGGGTTAGTCTACCCCCACTCGCTGACTGGTGGGACAACAAGGGGGCGGGGCCACAGCGCGCGCGGCTATCGGTGGGCGACACGTGGGCGATCCAGGGGACTGCGGGTTGAGGCGCTGAAGAGCCGAGGGGCTGCTTTGCAAAACTAACTGGGAGGCTGACTAGCGGGCCACGCTGGACTGCGGGTTTAGGCGGGAAAAAGGCCAGGGGGTTTTGCGCAAAACGAGCAGCGGCTGCTGCTGCGCGCTGACAGACGAGGTGCTGCCGGCGGCGGATCTGGCCGTCTTCCGGCGACGTTGGCGACCAAACGGCGGCGAATCTCGCCGAGCCGCAGAAACGAAAAACGCATAGGGGACATCTGGCTACAACTCTCGTTCAGAGAGCAAGCGCGGAGGAAGGCTGCAGCGCGCGGGGCAGGGTGAGCAACAGAGGCAGGACGGCTGCTGCAGCTGCTGCTGACGCGCACGCTGGCGGCGACTGCGGCGACGCGCGCGCACGCAGGGTGCTCGATGTAGGGCGGCGACATTCCACGGCGAGAGAAGGACATGGACCATGTCTAGGAGGTGCAGGGGCTCACCAGGAGTGCGTCGGTGGTGGCGGGAGGGCTTGGAACGCAGGGGATCGGCGACGATGCAGACGGCCGGTGTGCTCCTGGTGCTCATGGACACGGCGGCGGCGAGGCTTCTCCGGTGAGGTCCAGCTGCTCCCAGCGGTTCTAGACGTCGAAGAGGAAGCAGAGGAAGCTCCTGGTGCTCCTGGTTTAGCTTGGCGCGCTCCAGATCGGCTAGAGGAAGAGGTGGCCGTGGCTAGGGTTTAGGGCATGGTGGTGAGCTTGCAAGCTTGGGGAGGAAGAAGGGAGGAAGAGGGGGACCTGGGAGCCTCCTGGATGGATCTGAGGTGGTGGAGAGCTGGGGTGGTTGAGGTGATAAGGGGGAGAGGGGAGAGGCACATGGGTCACCTTTATGCAAAAGAGAAGGAGAGAGGAAGGTGGCATGGAGCTAGGGTTTGGGTGTGGTGGCAGCTAGGTGGGTCCAGGGTGCTCAGGTGGGTCGAGCTAGGTAGAGAGAGGGGGTGAGAGAGGTGTGGTTAGCTAGGGTTAGCTAGAGGGTGCTCGGGTTAGGGTTAGATGGGGGTGGTATGGTAGAGAGAGGGAGGAAGTAGATGGGGTGTGGGGCCAAGGAGAGGGGTAGCCATGTGGGGCATGCATGATAGAGAGAGGAGAGAGGCCGAGAGAGATATGAGGTAGGGTGGTTAGGTCTTGAAAGAGAGGGATTAGGTGGAGGGGTTTCCTTTTGGGCAAGCTCAAGCAATAACAAAACAAGATCAAACAAGAGCTAGCCCACAAAGAGGAAGGGGTAAAAGGTGGTGATGGGGTTTGATCAAATGGATTGTTTGAATTCAAACAAACAGGCTTCCTACCAACATCCAATAAAACACAAATAACAAAATAGACAAGGGAAAGCTTGCATGGGACATGCATGAGTGTTAAACACCACATTTATACTTGTGAAGACAAATATAAATACACATGGGCATTTACCCAAGCATGCATACAATATTCGAGTTAAAGCCCTCACAAGAAAGGAAGCTTGCTCTCTCATATGGAATATGTGTGTATGAACCATGCATGGATACAAGGTGGTCAAGCTAGTGTGTGTGTCCCACTAGATAACAAATGGCCACAATATATATTCATGCATGAGCATATATTCAAACAATACCCATGTGGAAGCTTGACAAGGAATTATACTCACATAGCTTGCAAAGGTGGCCATGTGGCTCCACATAATCCATATTGTGGGAAAAATATATATTATATATGGAAGCATGTATACCAAGAAGTGGATCCATCTTGCTACATATGGGCTAGACATAAAGACCAATAAATGCAATTGCCCATATATAGTTTTGATGGTGGAATTGTAAGGTGATGACAAGAAAGGTGGTGGAGTTGGAATAAAAGATATGCCCCCAACTCAACTTGGGCATTTAAACAATATATCAAGAACCAAATACAATATCAAGAGGCAAATACAATTAATAATGCATATGAGATAAGAACCAAAACAAAAAGGGTTTTTGTATGATGCTCAAAAGCAAGGTGGCATGATGACATGAGCATGATATAATTATGCTGCAACAATTGTATATATGAAGTAGCCATTATATTACTAGACCAAGTAGCATTACAATTGTTAGACAAATGGGATGCTACAACTCTCCCCCACTAAACAGGAATCTCGCCCCGAGATTCTAGGAAGAAGAAGAAGACTCAAAGAGGGTAGGATAGTTGGCACGGAGTTCATCTTCACGCTCCCAAGTGGCTTCATCAACGGAATGGTGCGACCACTGCACCTTGCAGAACTTGATGGACTTGTTGCTAGTCCTTGTTTCTGCGGTCTCAAGGATTTTTGTGGGGTGTTCTTGATAAGACAGGTCTTCTTGGAGATTGATTAGCTCATGATCCACGGTCCTGCCGGGATCCTTGAAGCACTTCTTGAGTTGAGAGATGTGGAAAACATCATAAACCTTGAGTTTTTCCGGGAGCTCAAGGGCATAAGCAACTTCTCCTCTTCTTCCACGAATTTTGAAAGGACCGATGTATCTAGGAGCCAGCTTTCCTTTGATACCAAAACGGTGCGTGCCTTTCATGGGAGTGACACGAAGGTAAACGAGATCACCATGGACATACTCCATGTCCGTGTGCTTTCTGTCATAATTGCTCTTCTGGCGACTTTGAGCAATCTTCAGATTTTCAAGAATGATGTGCACCTTCTCCTCCGCTTGAGTTACAATGTCAGGGCCAAACCATATTCTTTCTCCTGCACCCGACCAACCAATCGGAGTTCTGCATTTGCGGCCATAGAGAGCCTCAAATGGTGCCATCTTTAGACTTTTCTGGAAGCTGTTGTTGTAAGAGAATTCAGCATAAGGAAGACATTCCTCCCACTTCATGCCAAAAGAGATGACGCAAGCACGAAGCATATCCTCCAGAATCTGATTGATCCTTTCAACTTGTCCTTGCGACTGAGGGTGGTAAGCTGTTCTGAAGTTCAATTTGTTCCCAAAGCATTTTGGAAACTTTCCCAGAACTTGGAAGTGAAGATGCTCCCACGGTCTGAACTGATCTCAAGCGGAACCCCATACAGAGAGACTATTCTGTTGATATAGAGCTCAGCCAACTGAATTCCAGAAATTGTTTCCTTGACGGGGAAGAAGTGAGCCACTTTAGAAAGCCTGTCAATGACAACAAAGATTGCATTGTTGCCCTTCTGCGACCTTGGAAAACCAGTGATGAAGTCCATCTCTACTTTCTCCCATTTCCATTCTGGGGGTTTCAATGGTTGTAGAAGACCGTAAGGTTTCTGATGGACAGCTTTAACTCTGCGGCAGACATCACACTCCGAGACATACTTGACACAATATCGTTTCAATCCCGGCCACCAATATTGTGTTTTCAAGTCCATGTACATCTTTGTGCTGCCAGGGTGGATAGAAAGAACAGAATCATGCGCCTCCTTGAGAACTTGCTCTCTAAAACCCGGGTAGTTCGGAACAAACATCCAGTGTTCAAAGAAAAGCGTGCCTTGATCATCGACGTGGAAGGACTCATACTTCGGAAGCTGAAGTTTTGAGATGATCTTTTTGGTGTGCGGATCACCACGCTGAAAGGAGCGAACCTTTTCTTCCAAGAGAGGAGTAGCCAGAAGGTTCAGGAGGTACACTTGTTCCACAATTTCAAGGTTGAGCTGACGGAATTACTCGCACAAGAGAGGTTGTTGTTCTTCCATCATGATGTTATTGACATAAGCTTTGCCGCTGAGAGCATCGGCCATGACATTAGCTTTGCCCGGAGTGTAGTTGATGGTCAAATCAAAGTCATTGATTGCTTCAATCCACCTCCTCTGCCGAAGGTTGAGATCAGGCTGAGTGAAGATATACTTCAGACTCTTGTGATCAGAAAAGATTTCACAACGGTTGACCAGCAAGTAATGCCTCCATAGTTTCAAAGCAAAGACAACTGCTGCGAGCTCGAGGTCATGTGTAGGATAGTTGATCTCATGCGTCTTCAAATGTCGAGAGGCATAAGCAACAACTTGTTTTTCTTGCATAAGGACCGCACCCAATCCTTGCAAAGAGGCGTCACAGAATATCTGGAAAGGCTTAGATGTGTCCGGAGGAACCAAGACTGGCGTGGAAGTGAGCTTCTATTTGAGTGTCTCAAAGCTTGCTTGACATGCAGGAGTCCAAAGGTATTTCTTGCCTTTCTTGAGAAGATCGGTAAGAGGCTTCGCTATCTTTGAAAAGTTCTGAACGAAGCGACGGCAATAACTAGCCAAACCAAGGAAACTCCGCACTTCTTTGACATTAACAGGAGGAAGGCATTCAACAATTGTCTTTACAGTTTCCGGGTTGACTGCAATGCCTTTGGCAAAGATGACGTGACCAAGATAGGTTACTTGAGGCAGCCAAAACTCACACTTGGAGAACTTTGCATACAAGCGGTTCTCACGAAGCTTGTTTAGGACACAACGAAGGTGTTCTTCATGCTCTTCCTTTGACTTAGAATAGACTAGGATGTCGTCCAGATAGACCACAACGAACTTATCAAGATACTCCATGAAAACCGAGTTCATGAGCCTCAAAAAGGTTGCAGGTGCGTTGGTGAGACCGAAAGACATGACCGTGTACTCATACAGGCCATAGCGAGTGGTGAAAGCTGTTTTAGGAACATCTTCCTTGCGAATCTTGATTTGGTGATAACCACTTCTCAAGTCAAGCTTAGAGAACACCATAGCTCCAGCTAGCTGATCGAAGAGATCATTAATCCGCGGAAGGGGATATTTATTATTGATGGTTTTAGCATTGAGAGCCCGATAGTCAACACAAAGTCTATCAGTCCTGTCTCGCTTCTTCACAAAGATTGTTGGGCTACCCCAAGAAGAAGTACTGTGTTGAATGAAACCCAACTTCTCTTGTTCATCAAGCTGCCGTTTGAGTTCAGCCAACTCAGCAGGACCCATTTTATAAGGCCGCTTGGAGATAGGAGCTGTTCTAGGTTCAAGCTCAATTACAAACTCAACCTCACGATCCGGAGGCATACCTGGCAACTCTTCAAGAAAAACATCTGGGAACTCACAGACCACCGGAACACTCTGAATAGCTTCCATAGCATCATCATTTAGAGCCGCCAAAGAGAAAAGCTGGATATCAGGAGTCAGACTTGGAGAATAGACTATATGGCCTTTGGGAATCTTCAGAGAAACCGAGCGTTCAGCACAATCAATCACAGCTGCATTTGTTGTCAACCAATCCATGCCCAAGATGACATCAATGTCAGAATTGCCCAGAAGAATTAAGGACGCCGAGAACGAAGAGCCACCAATCTCAATTTGATTGCCATGGCTGATATGAGCAGCCCTCATGTTTGAACCAGGAGATTGTACCACCAGACGACGTGATAAAGGAACCCTAGCCAGGTCATGCTCTTGCGCAAACTTATGCGAAACAAAAGAATGCGAAGCACCAGAATCAAACAAAACTCGTGCAGGGACTGAGTTAACGGGAAGCATACCCATCACAACTCCAGGTGTATGCTCAGCTTGAGCGGCGTTGACACAGTTGGCACGAGCAACAGTAGACCCGGGCTTGGTGTTGATGTTGAGAGCCCGAGGTGGTGGTGCACGAACCAAAGGAGAGTTTGCCGCAGATCTTGGAGGTGGTGGAGGAAGAGCTTTGTTTTTCATCGGACAGCTCCAGTTTTGATGCCCAGAGTCTCCACACGTGTAACAAGCACCAGGTGGACGTGGAGCAACGTAGCCAGGGACTCCGCCAGGCGCTCCAGGGTAGTGGTGGTTGTAGCCCCTGGGAGCAGCAGTGAGGAAGTTTGGTGGCCTTGCCGCGAAGCTTGAAGGTCTTGGTGGAGCCGGGAGCGACGGTGGGGTGTTAAGAACCCAGACACGACGCTTAGAAGGAGTTGACATAGCTGAAGAGCTTGCTGCCTCGCGGTTGTGTTTCTTTGACTCCTCAAACACTTGCCTACTTGCTTCTTCCTGCAGAGCTGTATGCTGAAGTTCCAGAAAAGACGCCGGCCTTGCATGTGTGATTGCATATTTAATCGATGCATTGAGCCCTTGCCGGAACCTCTTTTGCTTCTTCTTGTCATCAGAGATCTCATCGCCACCATAACGAGAAAGGTTCATGAAGTTCCTGATGTAGGTATTGACATTGTCATTTCCCTGCTTGAGGTTGAGAAACACTTCCTTCATCCTTTCCATGACAATTTCTGACAGATACTGCTCTTTGAACGCTCCAGTGAACTGTTCCCAAGTAGGATGAAAACCAATGCAGTTTGCCTTCAGGTAATTCTCCCACCAGAGGGCTGCATCTCCCTTCAGAAGGTGAGTAGCAAATTTTACCCATTCTTGCTCAGGAACATCAGCAGTCCCCAGTAGCCTTGACATCTCACGCAACCAATCATCAGCATCAAGTGGTTGATCGGACACATCAAATTGGCGTGGGTTGAACTTCAGGAAGCTTTTGATGTCTCCTCGCTTGGGAGGTGGAGGTAGCGGAGCAAACTCATTCCTCCGAACACTCTCTTCAAAACGCTGTTGGTTCTGCTGCATTGCTGCCAAGGCATTGGCGATGTTTGACAACGCAGACCCCAGTTCAGGTGGAATGTCCTCATCAGAACGGCGTGGTGGTGCCATCCTGTGATTGATATAAAACACAAGTCAGTACTATAATGGAGAATAATAATAATCCAAAATAGTACCAAGATGGAATTAACCAAGATTAAAGGATACAATTTACTAAGATGATATTAAAATATCAACAAAGTTCAAAGCACCTAGAAGATATTAAGCATATCGCACACGACTGAAAAGGAGTGTGGTACACAGATATATCAAAGAAAAAATTTCCGCAAATTTCGGCATTAAAATACCATTAGATGCGCAAAATCACTTAACGAATCAAGATTAGTGACTTTACCAATTCAATATACAAAAGCGAATGATAAGAGTAGTGGTATGGTCGCGACTCCATCCCGCACTCAAAGCATTACTCCGCACATGAATAAGTAGAACACATATCCTAACCCCTTCTTCTCACGATGAACCTAAAGATTGGTAACTACGGAAACGAACACCCCAAACAAGATAACATCGGATTACAAAGAGTAAGACAGATCGCGGTGGTATACAACGAATCAGATAGATCGCGTCGGTTTGCAAAAGCCTGTCGGTATGGAATGTACCAACAGTTGATAACCAAAAGGCCGATTGCGATAACAACTTGGATGCAACAGATAGACAAGGAATTACACACACACACACACAACCTATGGTACTACGGAAACCCAGAACACGTGAATCCTAGTTTGAACTTTTAAGAAGAGGGTTGAAAACGTTACACTTCCTTACCAGAAAAGGGTGGGTGGGTGGGTAAGAAGAAAAGTGGAAGCAGTCCTACTCTCGCATTTTGTTTTTCCCTAATATACATAGCTACCAAAATATTTTCTAGACTGACAACGACCATTTGGCTGAGACCCTGAAGGGCGGGATGACTCTGATACCAATTGTAACTACCTCGGTGAATTACGCTCCTAGTTACAAGCCTGGATGAGCGGAAATGGTTGAAATAGTACGGTGGGGCCCAAATGCCACTCACAGGTAGACCTTTCGGCCGTCCCAACCACTTCCAAACATCGGGACAAGAACGGGCGGCGTAATCGGCAGGCGAAGGGATCAACTACATACACAAATGAGTATGTATGCAAGCCACCATACAACAGTACATCAGAGCCATTCCATCTAAAAGAAATAGAAATATTGCAATGCCATACGGCAAGATCCAAATATCCTAGATAGATATAATAGTTTAGGATAGCTCCTCATACATCAAACATCAGAGTATCAGGCGGAAGCGGCAAACAAGATCCGAGTACGGATAAGAAGCAAATCGGCATAAGATGCCCCATAAATAAACACATCCCGCCCACAGATCTCACGGATCCCCGTTCCCGGAATCTCTACACCGAATGATCGTTGTCCACATCGTCCGTCTCCTCCACCCAGTATCCATCTCGTGAGTGTACCTGTTCATCTGAGTCAAATAATTTATCGTGTGAGACCCTAGGGGTACTCAACAAGTCTTTATGCCTCTAAAGGGGACACAACCTGGGGTGACGCAATTGCAGAAAAAGATAAACCCTAACAATTCTATAGATACTCGCTAACCATCCGCCTAACCAAAGATAGATGGATGTTCGTGAATTAATGACAACAGTTATAACAGTAATATCAACAGATCCATCCTCCTCATCGCTTACCAACGAGGAAGCGGACAAACACCCCCCATCCATTGGCAGTTTTATTATCCATTCCATGAGTGTTGCACTATTTACTATTCGGTTACTTAGTCAAGTTAAAAGCAGTACTTTAGTTATACTTGTCTATGATCGAGAAACTGTGCTCCAAGTCGTCCATAACCGCGGACACGGCTTTCAGAAAGTTTTACCCTGCAGGGGTGCACAAATAGCAACACACACTCGATCAACCTCGGAAAAACCAAATCAAAACCCAACGAGGCTTTCACAACAAAGCAATCACAAGATTCAGAAATATTTCAGGGGGCCACCCCATTAAGTATACCCACAACGAAGTTAGCTGACTTCGAGACGGACTCAAGGTTTGTGGGGACGGCTATAAACGACTGGGAACCCGAAAATGTGACTGGGCTTGTCGATACAGCGAAAACGTGTCACGATCCTAAACAGTACAGGTGCTCCTCGCACAATTGTAAATAAAGCAGTAAAGCATGGCATAAGTACGGGATTGTAAATAAAACCTCAAACTAGTTTGTGGCCCCAAGAAATAAGAATGAATCAAGCTCTGGCTCAGGGGGGTCCCATAATCCTCCCGGATGTGGATAGCGCGAATATTCAAGGAACAGGAATCAAGTACTCGGGGTCCTACGGGACACAAGTGAGCATGAAAAACCACATAGCAGATATTGCTCACCGGTGCCACTTTCATTAGTTATCCCATTACTACTCAGGTTAAGTTGTTTAGGTACCTCGTTATCCATCAGACACTCACATACCCTACACATGCTGTTCTACGACTCGCATGGCCCAAACAACTCCTGTAGTAATGGCTCATGGGATGGAGGAACAAGCTTCGGTGGGGTTTAAAAGTAAAGGCTATGCAATACTTGGGATTCAGTTTAATGCAATCGTGACTCAATGATGCAAGAATAAGATAGAGGCAATAGGTACTATATGTATGCAAGCATGTGGTAGTGCTTGCCTGGCAGCTCAGTTGAAGCGAGAGAAGGATCTGGGTAGTGCTCCTGGGTTTCTTGGTATATCCCCTGCTCAGGGTCTATTCGAAGAAGAACCAAACAAACAAGGGCCAACATAAATAAAGTGCACAAGCATAGGAGTTAAAATGCGACAAGCACACAATCATGCCATGATGAATGATGCACAATTTGCATGGGAATAAAGTAGCATGGCATGGGTGAGATGTGGAATACAAGAATGAATCATTTTATTGAGCTTTGGCCACATTTTATCCTCATATTAGTTGCTGTTTACATTATATGTATATGATGCATGTTGCAAAACAGAACAAGGAATGCATAAACAGAAAGGTCTCGTCGAGCTGATCATTTTAGACATATTATTTGTCAAATTTGGAGTTATAAAACAAAAGTTATTAATTAACTAAGGCAAAAGGGCATTTTATTGTAATTTTAATTAACTTGGAAATTTAAAGTGTCCAAAATATATTTTGGATGGAAGATTTGAATTCCTCACATTTTTCTGATCTCAAAACATATATTATTTGTATTATTTGGATTTATGAATTTAAATTATTTTAAAGTCAAAATTAGTCAAATGGAGTCAAAGTCAAAGGTTTGACTAGTTTGAATTAGTTCTGAAAATATTTGATTAAAGATTTGAATTGACATTCAAAAACAAAACAGTTTTCATATAGGGTTTGAATTCAAATTCCAAACCATTTGAAAGTTATGAATTAATTCATATTTAAACAGATTTGAAATTTGAATTTGAATTAATTTGGAAAAGTTTGAATTTTAAAACAGATAACAGAAATCCTTTTTACACTCAGAGGGAGCTAACCACTGTCACCAACAAGTGGGCCACAGTGCTGACTGTGCAACACACGCACAGAAACGCTTCTGTCACCCAGGGTTAGTCTACCCCCACTCGCTGACTGGTGGGACAACAAGGGGGCGGGGCCACAGCGCGCGCGGCTATCGGTGGGCGACACGTGGGCGATCCAGGGGACTGCGGGTTGAGGCGCTGAAGAGCCGAGGGGCTGCTTTGCAAAACTAACTGGGAGGCTGACTAGCGGGCCACGCTGGACTGCGGGTTTAGGCGGGAAAAAGGCCAGGGGGTTTTGCGCAAAACGAGCAGCGGCTGCTGCTGCGCGCTGACAGACGAGGTGCTGCCGGCGGCGGATCTGGCCGTCTTCCGGTGATGTTGGCGACCAAACGGCGGCGAATCTCGCCGAGCCGCAGAAACGAAAAACGCAGAGGGGACATCTGGCTACAACTCTCGTTCAGAGAGCAAGCGCGGAGGAAGGCTGCAGCGCGCGTGGCAGGGTGAGCAACAGAGGCAGGACGGCTGCTGCAGCTGCTGCTGACGCGCACGCTGGCGGCGACTGTGGTGACGCGCGCGCACGCAGGGTGCTCGACGCAGGGCGGCGACGTTCCACGGCGAGAGAAGGACAGGGACCATGTCTAGGAGGTGCAGGGGCTCACCAGGAGTGCGTCGGTGGTGGCGGGTCGGCTTGGAACGCAGGGGATCGGCGACGATGCAGACGGCCGGTGTGCTCCTGGTGCTCACGGACACGGCGGCGGCGAGGCTTCTCCGGTGAGGTCCAGCTGCTCCCAGCGGTTCTAGACGTCGAAGAGGAAGCAGAGGAAGCTCCTGGTGCTCCTGGTTTAGCTTGGCGCGCTCGAGATCGGCTAGAGGAAGAGGTGGCCGTGGCTAGGGTTTAGGGCATGGTGGTGAGCTTTCAAGCTTGGGGAGGAAGAAGGGAGGAAGAGGGGAGGAAGAGGGGGACCTGGGAGCCTCCTGGATGGATCTGAGGTGGTGGAGAGCTGGGGTGGTTGAGGTGATAAGGGGGAGAGGGGAGAGGCACATGGGTCACCTTTATGCAAAAGAGAAGGAGAGAGGAAGGTGGCATGGAGCTAGGGTTTGGGTGTGGTGGCAGCTAGGTGGGTCCAGGGTGGTCAGGTGGGTCGAGCTAGGTAGAGAGAGGGGGTGAGAGAGGTATGGTTAGCTAGGGTTAGCTAGAGGGTGCTCGGGTTAGGGTTAGATGGGGGTGGTATGGTAGAGAGAGGGAGGAAGTAGATGGGGTGTGGGGCCAAGGAGAGGGGTAGCCATGTGGGGCATGCATGATAGAGAGAGGAGAGAGGCCGAGAGAGATATGAGGTAGGGTGGTTAGGTCTTCAAAGAGAGGGATTAGGTGGAGGGGTTTCCTTTTGGGCAAGCTCAAGCAATAACAAAACAAGATCAAACAAGAGCTAGCCCACAAAGAGGAAGGGGTAAAAGGTGGTGATGGGGTTTGATCAAATGGATTGTTTGAATTCAAACAAACAGGCTTCCTACCAACATCCAATAAAACACAAATAACAAAATAGACAAGGGAAAGCTTGCATGGGACATGCATGAGTGTTAAACACCACATTTATACTTGTGAAGACAAATATAAATACACATGGGCATTTACCCAAGCATGCATACAATATTCGAGTTAAAGCCCTCACAAGAAAGGAAGCTTGCTCTCTCATATGGAATATGTGTGTATGAACCATGCATGGATACAAGGTGGTCAAGCTAGTGTGTGTGTCCCACTAGATAACAAATGGCCACAATATATATTCATGCATGAGCATATATTCAAACAATACCCATGTGGAAGCTTGACAAGGAATTATACTCACATAGCTTGCAAAGGTGGCCATGTGGCTCCACATAATCCATATTGTGGGAACAATATATATTATATATGGAAGCATTTATACCAAGAAGTGGATCCATCTTGCTACATATGGGCTAGACATAAAGACCAATAAATGTAATTGCCCATATATAGTTTTGATGGTGGAATTGTAAGGTGATGACAAGAAAGGTGGTGGAGTTGGAATAAAAGATATGCCCCCAACTCAACTTGGGCATTTAAACAATATATCAAGAACCAATACAATATCAAGAGGCAAATACAATTAATAATGCATATGAGATAAGAACCAAAACAAAAAGGGTTTTTGTATGATGCTCAAAAGCAAGGTGGCATGATGACATGAGCATGATATAATTATGGTGCAACAATTGTATATATGAAGTAGCCATTATATTACTAGACCAAGTAGCATTACAATTGTTAGACAAATGGGATGCTACAGTGTTTCATTAACTTAGTTGTTTTATTAGGAAAAACACAAGTCCAAAGACTTAGAAATATTTTTATCATAGCATGTATATTTTTACCATCCCTTGTTTGCTACTAGCTAGGCTAAGCATGGCATAGATAGTAACTTAACTTAGAAATTTCCTAGCATTTCTACAACTACTAGGATTTCCCAACATGGCATATAAGCAAAATAATAGCATGCAAGTCTAACAAAATATTTCTAATGCTTAGTAGAAAACATAGGATAAAAATATTCATGAGTACCACTTGCCTTGGTAGTTGGGAGAGTAGCACTCCTCACAATCACAATCACTAGCACCAAAATCTACACAAAGATTGGTAGCAACAAATTACACACAAAACATATGCAATCAAAAATATATGCATGCATGCAAGGTGGTCAATGATGATTTTTAAAATTCAACCAAGCAAGTAAACAGTACTAATTCACTAACAAGTTGAAAACTTGCCAAACAACCAATATTTAAACCCTAAAACAATTCCTAAATATTTCATATACTCAAAATAGCCCTACACAAGTTTCTGCAAAAGAAACCATTTTAACAGATGCAAAACATTAAACACATTGCATAATCTGAAAGAGCTTGCTCTCCTGATTCCAACGGTATAAAATTTGTCAAATTCTAACGTGGGGATCAAAAGTTATAGCTAAATCAAATTCAAACAATAATCTGATTCAAATTCTGTTTTAAATCTAAACCCTAGCCACGCGTCACGCTCTGATTGGCGCGTACCGTTTCGCGTCGGATCACGCTTCTGAGCCGCTAGATCTAACTTAATCGCGCGGCTCAGATCCAATCTTACCGCTTCGCTCGCGTTCTATCCTATCCGCACGATTTGGATCCAATTTTCCTGAGCAGCCTAACCATGTAGTGGCGGCGCTAGCGGCGGCGACAGGCGACGGCGCCTCTGTCAGTGGCGGAGCTGGCGTTCTAGGTCGTGCTAGAGAGGGGGAAGGGGCTTACCAAGCTCGCCGTGCGATGCTGATGATCAAGGTGGTGATGGCTGGTCAAGGGGCGCGCTGTAGTGGCTGAGGGAGCTCGTCGAAGTTGTGCATGGCGTCGGGTGGTTGCAGAAGAAGTTGTTTCCGACGCTCTGGGCCTTCCTAGCACCAACCAGAGGCATCAGTAGCTGCGCAAGGACAAGGCGAGCCTAGTCGTATGCGAGAGAGGTCAAGGGGCGCTCAGTGCTTACCGCAATCGATCGCCGGAGAAGAAGAAGGGTCGGGTGCTTGCAGTCATCGTCGTTGGCGAGTCTCCAGATGGTCCTAGCATGCACCAATAGGTTGAGAAGATGCGCATGGATGTTGTGATCATTCTGGCCAACTTAGACAGCAAGGGGCGACGGGGTCTTACCGGAATCGCACGCCAGAGGTCGTCGGAGCTGCGGTGGTGTTTGGCGAGTTGCGAGCAGCCTGGTGGCATGGAGAGAAAATTGAGTGAGGGGAAATGGTCGCGAGGGGGAGAGGTTTATATAGCCGGATCTGGGCGTGGAGTTACTCACGGAATCAATGGGAATCAACGCGGCAGTGACTGCGGCGAGTAACGGCGGCGTGAGCGTCGCAGGCGCGCGGGATTGACGAAGACGACGACGGGGTCACGGGTCCACTTGTCACCGAAATAAACAGAGGGAAGGTGGGGTCCTGGCATCAGCGACTCCGTGTGTGCGTCTGCGAGTGAAAGAGAGAGAGGGAGGACCCGGGTGGGCTAAATGGGCTGCTTCCTTCGTTGGGCTAGAAGTCTGGCGACGGCCCTTTTCTATTTCCTTATTCTTTTTCTATTTCTGTTTTGATTTTCTGGAATGATTTTCAAATGGTTTCAAAAGCTTTTGAATTCAAACTTTTTCCAGGATTTTGTAGGGTGCAACATTCACACTTCTGGGCATAAAAACAAGTGGTCACTTTGAATTGGCTTGGTCATTTGAAATAAAATAAAATAAACAGTGTCATAGCACTTGTTTAATATTGGTTTTGAAATTGGTTTTCAAATTGTATTTGCTTTGAAATTTTTGGTTTAAACCTTGGAAATCTTAGCAAAACAACCTGGGATCAATAAGACAACAAAGTTTGGTTTCATGAACAACAATCTCTATTAAAGAGTAGTATTTGTTTCAAATGCTGATCACATAAAATAATGAGCTCATATGCTCATGTTTTTGAAGTGTTTTGTTTGAAATGAAAAACATATGATCATGGATGCATGGATGATATGCATAAGTTTGAAACATGATTTTAGGGATGTTACACAAATTCACGTGGAAGGACGAAGCAGATGCAGCATTGAAGCATCTCAAGGAGATTCTTTCCTCAGCGCCCATCCTTGCAGCACCCGAGCCTGGTGAGCCCCTGTTAATTTTCATGGCGGCAACCAACCGGGTTATCAGCATCGTCGTCGTGGTAGAGAGGAAGGAACCAGGCTACGAGCATGGAGTTCAAAGACCAGTTTACTATGTGAGCGAGGTCTTGACGGAGTCCAAGCAGCATTACCCGCACTACCAAAATGTAGGGTTCGCAGCATAGAAAACAAAAAATTTCCTACGATGTGAACTATATACCAAGACCTATATACTAGATACAAACAACGGGCGGATGTATATCCGTAGAGAACATACCCTTGAAGACCGACAAAGCTTAACGATTTCAACTCGTGGTTGATGTAGACGATCTCTTGCCGATCTCAAGATCGAGAGGAAGTCCTAGCGCCGCAAATCAGTAGCGCATCCGTGCTCGCACACACGTTCGAGGCACCGAGCAACCTCCGCCTCCTCGCTCCAGTGATGCAGCGGAAGCACAACTCTTTCTTGCCGAATAGCCACCAGGAACATGTATCTCGCTAGTCCGAGACCATGGGGGATAAATTCTAGAGGGGGAGAGAGATCCTTCACGAGGAGGTGTGAGAGACAAGTGAGGAGGGGGGCTCCTTTTATAGGAGGAGGGGGGCACCCAAGGGGTTGGCTGCCGGCCATGGGGCTGCCCCCTCCCCTCCTTCATTCATGTGGGTGGACACTCCACTCACAAAATGCCCTTTAAAATCCCTCCACTCAAAAGTCCACTCAAATTCCCATTAAATTTCCACCAAATTTAATGCAAACTCTCATTAAATAAAACTCTTTTATTTTATTCAGAATTTTGTCAATTACTTTAATGACAAACATTCACAAATAACCCCTTGCTAGAATTCTATTTCACATGCATAACCACTTTATGCAATTTCACCTGAAAACCTGTTTCGGTATCTAGTGAAATAAATTCCTGCGCTTGTTCATTCTTTCGGCATGAAACTTTTGCTCCAATTGGATGTCGGTGTCTCTTAAGTGTGTCACCCTATGGTTCGTGAATAATTCGGACATGATCGAGACCCCTCTCGGATCAATAATCAGAAGCGGGATCTGGAGACCCATACTGACTCCCACACATTCAACGATGACTTTCTTGTGATCGTCGGAACCTTTTACGCTAGTATCTTAATCCCTTTGTTTCACGATATATTACATGTCCGAGATTCGATCATCGGTATCTCCATACCTAGTTTGATCTCGTTACCGACATGCACTCTTTTCTCGTTCCTGTGATATAACATTCTAGTGATCAAATCACTTGCTTGCAAGCTAATCAATGTGATATCACCGAGAGGGCCCAGAGTATATCTATCCGTCATCGGGATGAACAAATTCCACTCTCGATCCATGAGCCTCAACATAACACTTTATTAGTTCTGAATCCATCTTTATAATCACCCTGTTACGGTGTGACATTTGATGTTATCAAGAAACTCTTCCGGTGTTAGTGATTGACATGATCTCATGGTCTAAGGATTAGTATCACTTCGTAAGTTGTTATAGCAATATAAACTCAATGACTTTGATTGTAATGCTATACTTCTGATGAATGTTCATCACACCATTACACTAATGTTGTGATCCCGTTATTAACAACATCCAATGTCCATGATCAGGAAACCTTGATCATCTTGTTAATCAACGAGCTAGTTTATGAGAGAGGCATAACTAGGAACTTTATGTTTGTTTATTAAACACACATGTATTAACGTTTCCGTATTAATACAATTATAGCATGCAAAATAAACATCTATCATATACTTGGAATACACATAATAAACACTTTATTATTGCCTCTCAGGGCATATTCCCTTCACAAAAGATAGCTTATGGTGTATTCCTTGCTTCTCGGAAGCTGAGGCATTACTTTCAGGAGCACCCAATCACAGTGGTGAGCAAGACTCCACTGTCCGACATCATCAATAACAGCGACGCTACAGGAAGGGTCGTGAAGTGGGGCATTGAACTTGCCGCCTTCGAGATCACCTACAAGAGACGCGACGCTATCAAGTCACAAGCCTTGGCAGATTTTGTTGCAGATTGGACGGAGATGCCAGACGCTACTCCGTTGCCAGAACCAGAGTACTGGGTGATGCACTTTGATGGATCAAAGCTGCTCAACGGCTCAGGGGCTGGTGTATTCCTACAGTCACCAACAGGAGACAAGCTACACTATCTTCTGCAGATCCACTTCGAGGCTACAAACAACATGGCGGAATATGAAGCACTCATTCACGGACTACGTGTAGCCAAGGATATTGGCATCAAGCGCATAGTTTGCTGTGGAGATTCTGACTTGGTTGCCCAGCAGGTGGCTGGCACCTGGAATGCACGGAACCCTATGATGGCGGCATATCGAGACGAATTGGACGAGATAGCCAAGAGCTTCTTGGGCTACGAAGTCAAGTATGTTCCTAGGGAACAAAATGAGGCGACTGATCAGCTCTCTAAGCTAGGATCAGGGCGCAAGCGAATTCCGCCAGGAGTTTTCCTAGAGCACCTGCGCACAGCATCCGTGAACGGAGCCGACATCGACAACCCGGATAGAGCTGACTCTTTCGTCAACATAGTGACTAAGGTCCCTCTGGCTTGGACAAAACCGGTCATGGAATACATCAAACACGGAACTTTGCCCGATGACAAAGTCGAAAGACGGCAAATAGTACGACGAGCAAAGGGTTATACCATAATCAATGGGCAACTCTACAAAAGGATCACTACTGATGTATACCTAAAGTGTGTTTCCCATCTAGAAGGTATGGAAATCCTACGCGAAATCCATCTCGGAGATTGCGGGCATCACACCGCTCCTCGATCGTTGGTCGCGAAAGCCTTCCGGCAAGGATTCTACTGGCTGACCGCGAAGGGGGACGCCGACAAGCTGGTTGAGACATGCATGGGATGCCAGTATTATGCCCGACAACCACATGTTCCTGCTGAAGAACTGCGAACAATACCAATAACTTGGTCGTTTGCGGTCTGGGGGCTGGACATTGTGGGACCGTTACATATGACACCTTGTGGGTTTACGCATCTGCTTGTAGCAGTTGACAAATTCACTAAATGGATAAAATCTAAATCCACTAGAAAGCTTGATGGGGCAACTGCCCTCAGGTTCGTCCGAGATCTAGTGGTGAGATTTGGTCTCCCACATAGCATTATCACCGACAACGGTAGCAATTTATCACTCGGAGAAGTGGAGGCATATTGCTGGGAGAAAGGCATTCGACTTGACCTTGCATCTGTGGCACACCCACAATCCAATGGTCAGGTTAAGCGAGCCAATGGATTAATTCTGTGGGGAATCAAGCCACGTCTTGAGGCACCGCTACATAGAGCAGCTTGAGCCTGGGCGGAAGAATTGCCATATGTGCTGTGGATTTTACGAACTACACCCAACAGATCCAGCGGCTACACCCCTTATTTCATGATATATGTAGCAGAAGCCATCCTGCCTTCCGACATCCTCCACGATGCACCAAGATTTTCCGCCTACGACGAGGATGACGCTGAAGAATCCAGACGCCTGGATGTGGACCTTCTCGAGGAGGAGTGCATTTTAGCATGCCAAAGATCCGCCATCTACCAGCAGAAGCTACGCAGCTACCATAGTCGCCGCGTTCGACATCGCTCGTTTAAAGAGGGGGATTTGGTGCTCCGACTTAAGCAGAAGAAGTCACACAAATTATCCCCGCCATGGGAAGGACCGTTCATCATAAGCAAGGCGCTACTCAATGGGTCTTACTACCTTGTGACAATCGTGAACTAAAGGATACACCAAACGAGGATCATAAGCGTAAGCGACGTGACCCGGATGATGACTACCCGGAGCTTGATTGGCCATGGAACATAGCACAGCTACGTCCTTTTTACACTTAGCATTTTTTATCTAATTGTGTACCTCTTATATGATCAATGAAATAAAGCTCTCTGGTTCACTCATATTTCTGAGTCTTTTACCTCCTTTAGTGTTCATTTTTGGATCATGTAAAACCTTTATGCACAAGCTTTGCGTTTGAACTTGTGAAAATTTCACCTATGGGCGTTAGCTTAAGTTTTCTGGTCTACACGTTCTTTGTTGTTTTTATGTGGACTCTGGAGTAGTGACTTTCGGCACTTATTGTCGGCGATTTTGTGCTCAGGTTATTGACGGTGCCATTGGGCATCATCACCTAAGAGCATGGTTCCGACAACGAGTCTTCCGACTCACGAAAAGTCAAGCATAAGAACCAAAGTAATGGATAAGACAGCACTTGCTTAAAAAATATATACATGCTGGAAACTAGTTCTTAAGTAGCAGGAAATAACAACCATTGTTTTCCGCCTTAAGTTACATCATCAAGTTTTTTCTGCGCATACACCAAGATGAAACAAATATTACAAAGTTGTTTTTCACTCCTTTGGCGTAGGAGACTTCGAAGCAGCATCGTCACCAGCCGGAGAATCACCCTCAACATCGGCACTATGGTGGGACTCGGAGGAGTCTTGGTTGACGCTGTCGATGGTGTTCATGGGCACGAAGACGTCGATGTCCACCAACTCGGCAACTCTGGTGTCATAACCCGCGAGTGACAACAAAATGGCTTCGTGATCAATCTCTTTGCCGTCATCGTCAATGTCGGGGATACTAGAGGTCACCGTATCGATGTCGGCATCTTCGTAGTGTGCCTTCACCATTGATAGTGCCATCCTTGCGCCAGTCCGTGCACATGAAGCTTTCCAGCTTGTGATACGCTCGGGGGCTCGGCGCAGAATATCTGAGTACTTCGCCACGGAGTCCGAGGCCTTGATGTGTATCTGGAGGGGCTTGGCAATCTCTTTGGCTTGGGTGATGGCGGTGTTGATGAAGTTGCCGGCAAGAACCATGCATTCCTTGGCCGGAGGAGGCGATCTGGTTAAACCCATAGGAGCTGCAAATTCCGACAAGGAACGCATGAGTTCAACAATTCAAAGTATCCAGACTATAGAAATACAAGGCGGAGGAAACTTACTGAAGATGCTGGCCTCATCTTGCTAGAGGGTGTCCGCCAAGGATTGTTTCTCTTGTTGGAGGAGCTTGTACGCCTCGCCATGGCGGTTATTCTGCTCATCGGCAGCACGCTTTTGATCTTTCAAGATCGCGATCTCCACCTTCAAGCGGTTTATTTCCTCGGTGGTGGAGTCCTACAAGGCCTTCATTGATTCTTCATGCATTTTCAGCATGTCTTCCCTCTCCTTTTTAAGGATCTTGTTCTCGTTGTCCAGCTACTGGATGTTCTTGGACTGCTCGACAATGTCCTTGGCCTTGTCAACATGTTCTGCAAAGTCAGAGAAAACAAAGTACACAGTGAGTACTCGGAGAATGAAGGCACAAAACCAAGACGGAATGCGCAAAAAAGAAAACAGACTCTTGTTTTTGATGATTTGATCCTTCAAGATGGCAGTTTTACCCTTTTCGCCTTCAAGATCTACGCGCATCTTCTGGTACTTGTCGTTGGCCATGCCCCTCCGAGCATTCTCGTTCTGTGGAAAAACGAAAAAAGTTAAACTGTTGTTTAGTCTACTTGGAGCATCTAGTCGGCAACTTTCCACCTAGACGCTCGGGGGCTACAGTGAGAGTTTTTTACTTAGCAGTATGCTTAGCTTTTCTTTAAGCATCTAGTCAGAACTAATTCAGTTCTCGATTAGAAGCTTGGGGGCTACAGTATAAAGTTTTTAACTCGGAATCTGCTTAGCTTTTCTTTAAGCATCTAGTCGAAACTAATTCAGTTACAACTAGAGGCTTGGGGGCTACGATATTGAAAATTATAAACACTGCGTATGCTACTCTTAAAGCATCTAGTCAGAATAATTCATTCCATCTAAATGCTTGGGGGATATAGTGAGAGTTTTTTCTAACTTAGTCACTCTTAGAGCATATAGATGCAAAACCTATGGTTTTCCGTCTACATCCTCGGGGGCTGTGGGATACTCATATGAAATGCAAAAGGAAAAGTAAACTTACAAGTGCGATGATCTTGAGGTTTGTAGCGCTCTTGGCTAGCAGCTTGCCAAAGGAAACGCTATTTCCTTGCAATATTTCTGCTTGTCGGAGGGGCTCCTCAAGACCGCATGTCGAAGATGACGGTACTCCTCCAGGAACCAGAGTTGTGTTACTCGGCGTAAGCGCCGGGTAGACTATCTTTGGGAACTCAAAGGGTTTCTGGGGAGAAAGGGAGCCGCCTTCGGCAGAAGTACCAACTTCCACCACCGCCTTGCCACCACCGATGGCATCCTTAGCCGGAGCTTCAGCCATTTGTTGAGCAGTGCTCTCCTGCGCCGCCTACTCGACGACAACAACGAGTTCGGTAGAGGCGCCAGAATCCACTTCCATGGCGGAAGGGCCTGGTGCCTCCTTAGCTTGTGAGCTTGTCGGGGCAGACGAAGGCTTGACGGCAGGGGTAGCAGGGGCAATGGCCGGGGAGGCGTCGCGATGCAGCATGTCTTTGATATTTCGAGAAGCCCCCAAAGTTTTGGAGGTCTTCTTGAGGCTGGTCGAGGCTTTCTTCCTGAAATGTGAAAAATGCATAAGTACAGGAGCAAGACAGATAAATAGACAATGTCGGAGAATGAGAAACTTACACTAGGGGGGGTGCTTTGGCAAAAATCCCGGTGGTTCTTCTCTTTTCTGCCTCCAGGGCGGCGGTAGTCTTTTTGGAGGCTCCACCCTCCGTCTTCTTCTTGCCTCCATCGGCAGCGTCAGAGGTGGAGCTCTTCCGCTTTCGCGCTAACGGGACATCGTCGTCGGACACGACCGTGACTTCCTTCATCTTTGGATCGTAGATTTGGGCAGCCAGGTTTCCCTCCTCTAGATCGCTAAGCTGTTAAGTGAGAAGTCACCGTGTTAGACAAAATGACATTTGCAAGACGGAAGAATTGGAGTATATGTCATACACGGAAAATAAAAACCTACCTTTGGGCACTTGCCGTCTACGAACATGTCGTAGGTGATGGTGAAGCCACGCTTCTTATCCTTCACCTTGACGATGTCCTTAAGGCGGAGCTTGACGGAGTCGCTCGAGAAGTTATCCACGGAGATGCGGAGGCTATCCCTTCTGTCGCTGGTATACTCGTGCATGTACTTCGCGCGGTGCTGCAGAGGTTGGATTCGCCTGATGAACCAGCACATGGCTAGGTCCAAGCCAGTCAAACCCGTCTCTACAAACCATTCGATCTGCCTTATAGCGCGAGAAGCGTCGGAGGGAAGAGAGGCTTGGGATCTCCATGTGGAAACTTCAGCGGCGGCTACATCCGCGAAGTCCGGGTACGTTACTTCTCGGCCTGCCAGAGGAATGTCAGGGCCGTAGAAGTACGTTTGCTGCCAATTCTTGCAGGACTCGTGGCCGACGATGTCGGGGAACCGCCGGCCAGGTCGAATCTTGAAGCTTATGGTGCCGCAGTTCCTAAGCTCCTCCTTACTATGTCCGGCTTCACGTTTGATGGTGAAGAAGTACACAAATAGTTCTAACCTAGGCCTTATCCCTAGATAACCCTCGCAAAGTGCCGCGAAGTTGCTAAGCACTAAGATACTATTGGGGAGAGGTTATGGGGCTGGACCTTGTAGTGGTTTAAGACGGAGAGGAAGAAGTGGGAGATAGGCAAGGAAATGCCGCGTACCAGCTGAGCTTTTAGGTACACCTTTTCTCCTTCTTGGGGAGAAGGTGTCACCTGGTCGGCCGGCGCCGCCCGCCAGGCAAGTCCCTCCATCGCGGGGAGGTAGCCTTCGGTGACCATCTCTTGGATGTCGCGGTCGGTGATGTCCGAGCCGCGCCAGTCACCCTTGTGCGAATCTGGCTCCTCCTCCAGTGGCTCTAGCGCCGCCAAGTTTTGGTCGCCGCCAGTGTATTCGATCATCGTTGATGCGGGGATGACCAGGCCTTCTGGGGGCACAACGACGGGGCTCGCCGGCTTCGTCGCGGCTTCGCTCGACGCCGCCATCGATGGTGAGGTGCTGCTGCTAGCCATGGAGTGGAGGTTGGGTGCGACTGGTGGCAGGTGGAAGCTAGGGTTCTTTCAAGGTTTCTCACAGAGAGCTCGAGGAGACGCGCGGCTTGAGGAAGAAGATGACGCGAGAAGAATGAGGTAAAAAGTGGAGATTTCCCCACGGTTACTATTTATCATCCTCGGCGTCAAGATTCGTGCAGCTTAATCGGACGGTTGTCGCGTAGACGACGTGTTCGCGAACGTGCGTGGAAATTTCGCCACGTCTCCAACCGTCGCCGCCAACGGTTTGTATCGCTCGCGCGGGAAAATTGGATATGATTGCGTTCTCTACATGTTTGAGTTACGAGGCGTCGCTGACCTAAGCCTACGTCGTCCTAGCTGACATGGGTAGATGAGCCGTCACATCGAAGATTCTGACATAGACGGATTCAATCCGACTACGGAGGAGTACGATGGAAGATTCAGCATTTCTCTGGCTTACAAGTCGAAGATGGAGAAAGCCGTGCAGGGTTCTTTGGGAGGACTACAAGATGTTGCTTGACAATTTGCCGACATCCATCTAGACGAAGTCCACGTGAAGAGGCAAGACGGCGCAAGATCTCGGAGTTCTCCGGGGGCTACTGTTGGGGATATACTATATGGGTATCCTTATATCATGTCTCTTATCCGGCTAACCCGGGTGGCCCATAGTCGGTAGCATGGCCTATGGCCTGCTGGGCGGCCCAGTTAGATGGATCCAGAAGGGAGGCCCATGCCGGATAAATGAAGGCTACGGTGGAGTCACCAGCGTACCCAGAGCCTTGGAGAAGATACACAAGACTAGTAATAGACGGTGTAGGACTCTATAACCTGTCCGGCTAGGACTTCTCCCTGTAACCCTAGGACCTGGCGACAATATAAGTCGGGCCTATGGGAGTATTTAGGGCACAATCTCAGACGATAACTTAGACTCTCTAGTCACCTCGCATAGCGAACCAATCCCTGTAACTCGGCGTATTGCCCTTATAGTGATTTATAGCAGGATTAGGATTCCGCCACCGTTGTGGGATCTGAACCTGGGTAAGCTATGTTACCTCGTACCCGTAAACCGTCCGCCTTACCCCACGTCTCTAAACACGTTCTGTGAGGACCCCTCCATGGCGTACTTGTCGGCAATACCACGACAAGAACTTGCTACATATGTCGTGAGAAGGGGCACATTTCTTCCTCATGCACTTTTGGTATCTCCTCATCCAACCCTATAATTATTGATGATGCTTATTCTCTTTGTAAGGATGAGGTTGGCAATGTGTTTGCCAAATTTGTTGGTGCTCAATGTGGTGTCAAGAAAAATAACCATTTGGGTTGCCAAGCCTATTGTGACTAACCTCCTAGGACCCAACTTGGTTGGGGACCGACAAGCCAAAACTTGATCAATAGCTATTTTTGGAGGGCATTGGAGACTTGGCTACATCATGAAGAATTGAGGGACCTTCATCTAGTATATTTGTCAAGTCAAGTCATGTGGATTATATTGCCTATATTATATATCCAATGTTCCTCCTTGCGGTAACGAATGCTTAACTTATTACATTGAAAGTTACTCGCCCCTTGTGCATGTGTTGGTTTTGTATCTTCCATGCTTTTATACATGTTGTGCTTTCCACTTAATTATCTTGAGGTATCAAGCATATTTGTGTATGATTAGGTGGCACACCATGTATGTGTGTTTCTTGTGTTTGAGCCTTTCTTGATTATATTTGGTATCTTATTTGTCTCTTGTGAGAGATTAATGGACTATCCCATTTTGGGGGAGTGTTATGCTTGGGCATTCCACAATCCTAAAAATGTGTTTACACGAGGAATACCACCTAGTATTGATATTGCAATATTATCTAGTCTCTTTGTAGTATGTTTCTCATGAGAAATTTAAATTATATAATGTCCATTAATTATCTCTATTTGGATTTGTTGCCTCGTGTTGGTTTTATGGTAGTATCACATTATGGGGGAGTCATACGCTTAGTGCATATTACAATCCTAGAAAATGTGAATATTCGAGGTTGTGTCACTTAGAATTGATATTGATTATTATCTAGCCCATATGTGATACATTTTCTCATACAAGTTCCAATTTGCTTGAATGACGTTATTGATCATATTTTGGATCTTGTATGTGAGAGTGTTTCTTGGCATGTGTTTACTCATATTTAGATCTCTATATTCTCATGGAAACCATTTGCTTCAAGTTACTCTAATCACTAGTGATTGTGTGACTATTGAAGGCTACCAAGAATCTTGTTCGAAGTATCATGCCTAATTCTTATATTTAGTTATATGCTTCTTGTTGTGACTATGATCTTGGATATCCATGCAAGCTACCTTGGGAAAATTATTCCCAATATTTCTTGTCCTTGGACAATGAGTACTCAATTTATGGTACAATTTATTGATCATATTCACTTTGGCCTTTGCTTAATCTTGTCCTATCTTTGGCCAAGTAAATGTTTTGTGTGCTCCCATGTATTCCTTGCTACTTTTGGATCTTCTTAATTTGTTGGTATCCTCTTGTGTTTTATTTAATGTCGGTAGTAGTGATGATATCATTTGTGTGCATTTTGCATTAAAAAAATATATATAATGCACTACTTATGAGTGAGCTCTCCTATATTATCTAGAGCAATCCTTTTATGCTTCTTGTTTTGTTCCATATCATGTTTTATGTGCTTGGAAGCTCAATCTTTTCGTTTTGGTATTTTGTGCCATCATGAAAAGTTTGGAGAGTTTGGTTTCTTGTTGGAACCTTGCTCTTTTTTGGGAGTTGGTTTTTTCTCATTCCTTGTTTCATGTTTTGTCCATTTTTAGAATGAGATAAATCCTTGAGCATTTTTTATTTCTATCTATTTTTTGCTCTTTTGGTTTTAGCCTAGTTCATTTGTTGAACTTGTGATCTTTCATGTGTTGAATTGGTTCTTTGATACAATTTGGACATCGTTTGTCATGTCACACTCTTGTGTGTGCAATCTCGATTTACTTGGTGTTTTTGTTCAAATTGTATCTCCTTTTGGTTCTTGAAAGCTTTATGCATGCATATTTACTATATGTTTATATTATGGCATGCTTGCTTTCTTTGATCCAATATATAAGGGAAACTCCA
Organism: Avena atlantica; assembly: GCA_910589765.1. NCBI lineage: Eukaryota > Viridiplantae > Streptophyta > Magnoliopsida > Poales > Poaceae > Avena > Avena atlantica. Next base: position 196,688,447 of record OU342738.1, on the reverse strand, counting down.
CCAAATCCCATCGGCTAAGTTGTGCATGAAATTCAATTTCATATCAATATGCACATATTTATGTGGAGTCTCTCCTATGTATTATAGTTGCACTAACTACATTGGACCCAATAAGTTTGGGGACCATTTTGTACTTAATTGTGTTTTAGGTACATTGGAGATATATTGGATGCTTGTCTCCCAATTTTGAAGAAGTAGTGCTTATAAGAAAATCTGAAGCAAGCTATAGGATGATCAACGTATCCTCTACATCCTACCAATTATATCTCGGTAACAAGTATATATTGCTAATGCATATTTATCTTGCTTCCAACCTTTTGTAGGTTGCATCTTGGCATGAATTTTTGTTATTATATTTATTGTTATATATCTAGCCATGGTATTAAAATAACTCTCTATTGTATATGTGTATAAGTTGAGATGAGTGCATATAGTTGGGACTATACAAAATCATGCATATGATCCTCCAATCCCAAATATGTCAATCTAGCAATTTTATTTCATATCCTTTCCTCAACTTCTCTCATGTGCAATAGTGAGACTTTTCTAGTTTATTTTTCTTGTGATACTTGTTTCCTTTCTCCATATATGCAAACTTTCTCCTTTTTTTCCCTTAGTGATAGTTGTAATATATGTAGTGTGTTGGTGTTTGAAGTTCATTAATGTACAAAAATATATATTTGAGCCTTTGGCCATGCTTTGAAGAAAAAATCTTATTGGTATATGTTATGACTTCATTTTTGCTTTCATGTGATTTATTGTATATCTTCCTTGTGTGTGCTTGTTTCATTATGGGCATATATCTTTGTGATGTTATCCATTTAGAAACATACACACATATGTGAAGATAATTTTAGATGAGATTTTATTCATTGGATACCACCTTTTGCTCATTTTGATACTTCGGTGGATTCCAGATTTATTTGTCTATGAGTGCTTGTTCCTCCTATTTAAATATTTGGGCACTCATATTTGTTATCTCATGCATTGTATTGTTAAATGAAGTTGTATGAATGAGGATTCCATGATTATGCACCTTGTTCCCTAATGCAATTATCATAATTGGTGCATTATCTTTGGGGAGCTCATCTAATTCATTTAATAATGCTCATTTATCTTCTTTCTCATTTATTGTGCCTTAGATGTTTATGGGGGAGTGAGGATTCCATATTTGTGCATTTTTTGTATTGAAATACACCGATTTTAAAGTATGCACAAATCTTGGGGAGCTTCTCTATTTTATTTAAGCATTTTATTTGATCTTTCATTTGTTGTGTTTTAAATGCTTATGGGGGAGCAAGGATTCCATATTTGTGAATATTTATTCCAATGCATTTATTTTAAAATTGCACACAAATCTTGGGGAGCTTCTCTATTTGTTATTTAAAACACTCTTTTGCTCATATCATAATATATTGTAGTTTTCATTTGGACTCATTTGTTGTTTTCAAATTGGTTTGTCGGACCTTGTAATTGCTTGCATCATTTGACTTTATTTTGGCAATCTTCGGGTCCTCGATATAGTTCTACTCCCTCCCAAGTATTCATCATTGGATATGTGCGAAGGCACACCTTTGGAGGAATTACTACTATATTTGCCCTCTAGAACTCGTCACCCATTTCGGCAATCGATGCCAATGGGGGAGAAGTTTTAGAGGGTTTAAGGGAAGTTGGTTTATGCATTGAGTTTGTTCTTGTGCATTTGCCTCTCATGCTCTTGCATCTTTGTTATTGCTTAGCATGTGGTATATAGAGGAAACTTCACCAATGATAATGATAGGCAATATATGCAATAAAATTCAAGTTCTTCACACATGCATAGACTGTGGGGGAGTTTGCTCTATATATGGTGGCGGTACCAATATCACATACTTATGTAGTATTTGATATTGGTGTTACCATTTGATTCATTAAAATTCTTTATATAAACCCTCTTAAAGGGATTATCATCAATTACCAAAATGGGGGAGATTGAAAGAACATGTGGGCCCCCATGTGTGGTTTTGGTAATTAATGACAATCTTTATGGACTAATGTGTGTATGAATTTGTACTTGTAGTAATTGTCCATTGGCATTTCTTGGAGCATGTGTTGGCTTCAAGATAGATGAAATGAGAAGAAGATGTGTTGCGCAAGCTCAAAATGCACCATCTATAGAAGATCTCATGTTTGATGCTTTCCATCCTCGGTGATCATGGATCGATGATGAGGAATTAAGAAAGGCATTCCATCTTGAGAAGGGCAAGATCTTCTACATCTAGCTCAAGTGGAATGATCAAGGCAAAGGTATAATCTTGATAGGTTTTCCCTTTTGCTGGTCTCATGTTTTGTGTGGGAGACCGGGTTTAGGATAGATAACCGTACTATCAAGAGGGGCTCTGAAGTGAGTAACTCGATCATATCTTTCGAAGAGAGCTCAAACCTTTGCATACTTAGCATCATCCTTTCTTGGTTGTTATTTGGATCTTATCCATGTGAGGTTCTAGATCTTGTCATAATATTCATAATAAGCTCTAGTTCATCGAAAACGGATTTCATATGCATTATCTATTTGTGTTTTAGATATTGGAGGTTTTATCGGTTTGTCTTTTAGAGATAGGTAAAACCTTCCATTATTTGTTTCTTACTCATGTGAGTATTTAGAGCTTGTGTTAATCTCCATGACAAGCTCTAGTTCATCGAAAACGGATTTCATATGCATTTTCTATTACGTTTTCGATGTTGGAGGTTTTATCGGTTCGTCTTTTTAAGAGAGGTTAAAACTTTCGTCATTTGGATCTATTGTGGCATCCCGCAAAACCACTACTAGAAAATTGCGTTGTTTTTGTGCATTGCATCATCATGACCGCATGCTCATGTCATCATGCCACATTGCATTTGAGCATCGTCATCATCATGCATATTAATTTGCCTAAAATACTATTTGCGAAAGACAATCGTTTTCTAAAATTTACCCTCCTTCTATTTCAAATTAAACCCCCGGACGCTTCCGGATATTTTTGTTTGTCTAAAATCTATTTATACAAGCTTATTGCAAAAGTTAAATAAAAATTATATTATTTTAGTGGGGCAGTCGAACGGGCCGAATGACCCGAACGACCACCCCAGAAAAGTAAAATCGGCCCACCCATAATCCTACAGCTACCAACCTATCTACCCACACACCCCCTCCACCTCACTCCCTCCAATGCCCTCTCGCCACCTCACCTCTCCCCAAACCCCCCACCACCCACACTCTGCCACCTCAGCCAGCCAGACCCACCCTCTCTCACACGCCAGCCCCCCCTTCTCTCCCCAAACCTCTCTCCACCTGGGCCCCACAGGCAGCACCCACTCGCCCCAACCTCCCCACCTGAACCAACCCCCAACCGTTCCCTCCCCAGACCGACCTCCCCCTGGACCTGGTCCACTCTCCCCTGCCCGCGGGACCCACCCCTGGCCCCTGTCCCCGCTCTCACCTTCCTCTCTCTCCCCTCATCTCTCTCCCTCGACACCGCACCCCGCTGCCCACGCCAACCGCCCCTGCTCCTCCCTTCCCCGGCCATGGCGCCGCCGCTCCCCACCTTCTCCGCCACCAGCGCCTACCCTCACCCGTCTCTCCCCTCCCCGCTCGCCTGTCTCTCCGCTCTCCGACCACCGCCTCCGTCCGCGGCCGGCTTCCTCGACGTCGACCCCGCGCCCCAACCTCCCCCTCCACCCTCTGCCCGGCCTCCACCCTCCGCCGCCGCGTCCGCCCGCTGCGTCGGCCGCAGTGCCGCCACCCCTGAGCGCTCGCGACGCCGCCCCAGGACGCCTCCCTGGTCCGCCGCCGACCCCGCTCTAGCCACCTCTGCAAGCTCGCCGGCGACCTGCGCGACCGCCTCGCCGCCGTTCTACCTCCTCTGCCCGATGCGCGCGCCCGCCCCTCCTCCCTCTCCGGCGTGATCCGCTCATCCCCGTCCCCGCTCGACCTCACCCCGGCAGAGCCGCTCAACCCCGGCCCCGCTCCGGCCTCCCTCGCCGTCGTCCTTCCGCCGGCCCGGCCCCCGTTGCTGCACGTCGCCGCCACCCCTGCAACCTCGCCGGCGTCGCCTGCCAGCTGCCTCTCCTCTTCCCTTGGCCCTCCCCATCTTCCGCTCTGCGCGTTCGAACTCGCCGGGGAGATTAGTGACGCTGGCGGCCGCACCGGTGGTACGGTTCCCGGTGTTCGGTCTCGTCCGGCTGCTTGGCGTGGCCGCGTCGGCGGCCATCCTCGTCTGGGCCGTCCACTTCCGCGGCGGCATGGCGCTCTCCTCTGAGAAGACAAGCTCCTCATATTCAACATGGGTATAGTGTTTCTGTGAAGATGCTTCAGTTAAGACCGAGACAACCATATCCCGAGCGAGGCTACGATGCCAAGGTCGTCTCATCGACAAGATCTCCACCGGTTCGGTGCCATGCCATGGATGCCGACAAGATCTCCTTCCGGGTACCATGACCCCGAACCGTCGACGAGGAACCGCGAACCGAACCCGAAGATCGCCGTCACGAAACCACAAGGTCTTTGGGGGCGGAACCGACAAGATCTACATCTCGGAGCACCAAGAACCCCTTCATGGATCCGAAGGCCGAACCCTTGAACGACATGAACTACCCTCGGACGCCAAAACCCGAACCGGAAGGACGCCAAGATCGCCTCACGGAATCCGAAGCGCGGACCCGACAAGATCTTCACCACGACAAGAATGGCATCGACCCGGAAGAATCCGACGCGCCCCGACACCGACCCAAGTCCTGCTTCCCAGACGCGACAAGAACTACCCCGATATCCGAGAACGATCCCGGAGTCCGAGAACGTTTCCGTCGAACCCTGGACCCTGAGACCGACCCCGAACCCCGGAACCCCAAGATCTGCCGAACCCTAATGTGTGCCCCTTTCTCGAGCCCTATTTTATAAATGTAATAACAAATTGATGCATATTGAATTGTCATACTCGCATGCATATTTGTGTGGTTTGGGGGCCTTATGCCGATTCACTTAATAATTAAATATGGGGCCCATATGCGGGCAAATCTAGTCTCATATTGGCCTCATTTAAATTTGTGTAGTAAACCGGTGATATATTCTGCCTTGTTAAACAACATTTAAATTGCGGGATATCTAAATAACATGAACCATTTAATTATCTGTCGGAACCCCGGTTCCGCTTAATATGACCTAATTGCATCGCATCTTTGCCATGCCATACATCATACATGCATCATGCCGATCTTCTGCCATTGTATTAAATAGTGCATCCGGTGTTTCTTCTAGTGTTTTGCTTCTTCGCGGATAAGGCCGTTGAGTTGATGTGAGCTTCGCCCCGATCTTCGGTTGAATCTTCGACAATGTTTTCAGGCGAGCATCTCCCCCTTTCTACCTATCTTACTTTTATAGTATTTATTCCCTCCTGTTGATCTATTTCTATCTGTTTCGCGATGCTTTAGTTTCCGTACCTGTGATATACCGTGCAGCCCTATATTGCCTTGGACACATCCTATTACCTGTTGTTTGGTAGATAGTTGGACTTGCGCGTCGTAGTCGCTTGCTCAAGTGCTGTTGCGTGTCGTCCAGTGCCATAGTTGTTGATATATTGCCGCATGTTGATGTTGGAGATGATCATAGTTTTAATTATCGTTCACTTTAATTCCTGTTTAACAACTAAAATTGAAGTAAGCAGAGGCATCGGTGGGTGATAGATAATATTTGGTTTCAGAACGCCCACTTGTGTCCCGTAGGACCCCGAGTACTTGATACCTGTTCTTTGATTTATCGCGCTATCCACATCCGGGAGGTATATGGGACCCCCCTGAGCCAGAGCTTGATTCAGTCTTATTTCTTGGGGCCACAAACTAGTTTGAGGTTTTATTTACTATCCTGTACTTATGCCATGCTACTACTGTATTTACGTTTGTGCGAGGAGCACACTATACTGTTTAGGATCGTGGCACGATTCCGTGGTGTCGACAAGCCCAGCAACACTTTCGGGTTCCCAGTCGTTCACAGCCGTCCCCACAACCTTAAGTCTGTCTCGGAGCCGGCCGGCTTCGTTGCGGGTCTACTTTAAGGGGTGGCCCCCTGAAATATTTCTGAATCCTGTGATTGCTTTGTCGTGAAGGCCTCGTTGGGTTTTGATTTGGTTTTTCCGAGGTTGATCGAGTGTGTGTTGCTATTTGTGCACCCCGGCCGGGTTAAAACTTTCTGAAAGCCGTGTCCGCGGTTATGGACGACTTGGAGCACAGTATCTCGACCATAGACAAGCATAACTAAAGTAGTATTATAAATTTGACTTTATAATGACTAGTAATCAGCTTCACTATAATGGAATGGCTACATAAAACTTCCCACAATTGCTTGTTTGGAGTGTCGCTTGCGACCATTGTACCTGACTAGTAAGTATTGCAACTACAACGGAATGGCTGAATAAAAGTACCAACAACTGCTGGGTTTTGGGTTATCTCATGCTATCTGTATCTTATTAGTAAGTGTTGTCACTATAACGGAATGGTTAACTAAAATGACCCACTGCTTATTTTATCAGGATGATTATCTATACCTGACTAGTAAAGTGCCGCAACTATAACTGAATAAGTAAAAATTGCCAACTGTGTGAGTTCCTCGGTTGACTTCCTCGTTTGGTCTCGGCGGGAAAACACCAGGATGGGTTTATTTGATGGTAGTATCAGGTTGGATCCGAATAGGTCTTTCTTACCCCTCTCTGATAGCCGCCCGTTGTATCGAGTCTCTATAGGTTGTTTAGTGCATGCTGCCGCTGCCGCTTCAGTCCACCATACCTTTGTAGGCGAGGACCGCCGAATTCTAGTCTCGCCGTGTACTGGCCTCAGTACTGACGCTCCTCTTTTTCCTTTGCCCTTTGTCGGCACCCCTTTTGTTTAAGAAGGTTTTGAGATCGACGCCGTTAGCAGGGTTACCCTTCCGGCTTGGCCTGGGCAAGGTTATGGACGCCATTGGTTATTCTTCAGGGCTCTTAGCCCCATTTGCATCTTGTCCGTAGTCGGACGCTCCATCGTTTTCGAGGTGATTTGGATCTTTGTACCGTATATTTGTATTCTTGACTCATGGAGTCGTGTTGTATATATATCTATTCTGTGGGTCCCATCGAGGACTGTTGTGTAATGTTATTACTTCGTTTTCCACCCGCACGAAAGTGCCTGGTGGGCACCTTTGAATCGTTTCTATGCGGGTTTTGGCGGGAAACGCTGAAACTTGCATAGGTCCGATTCTGAGGGTGCTATAGAGTGGTATCAGAGCCCAGCAGTTGCGATACCCCACAAGTCCAGCCTGTAGGATAACCTAGCTAACGGCCGAAGTAGAGTGTCAAAACTATTTTTGCAAAATCGGTTGGATAGTTCTGGTTAGGTCTGCTTTTACTCCTTACCCCTCTGCTATTCTCCTCTTATCTCGACGTGTTTTGAATCTGCTCTCTTCTTCCTCTTCGAGTCCAGGATTTCTCGTGGTTGGGTTCCGTCGTACCTTCAGGGTTTCGCTTCCTTCTTGGGTAACGGTGTTGCTATATCCGGTCTTCATGCTATCTGAGTGATCCTTTACCAGGGGTACCATTCTGTGTTCCTTGTTTGTGCCTTCCGATGTTTTCCGACGCGACGACATCCTCTATGCCAGATGCGATGCAGAGTCTGCATCACTCCTTTGTTTCCAAACCTCGTTTGTCGAGATCTTCAGTCTGAATCCTGAGGGTTGGTTGCATAATCTGTCTATTCGTGTACATAGTAATGCTTTGAGTGCGGGATGGAGTCGCGACCATACCACTACTCTTATCATTTGCTTTTGTACATTGAATGGTGGATAGATGCAACTCTTACCCCTTCCGTGAAAGTTAGAGGTGGCCTTACCTTTGACTTCGTCCGTGGTTTATCCGGAGTGCTCTCTCGACGATCAAGATCAACGACATCATTGTTGGTGGTGTCGCCGATTTCAAGACGGGACAGCGACCTCTTGTTAGTGGTGTCGCGAGGATCTACACGATGCGAGAAGATCCACGCCGCCTACCTTTCCTTCCGGTACCATGAGGCGGATCTCGAGGGCGAGATCCATTGTTAGTGGTGTCGAATTGTGGCATCCCACAAAACCACTACTAGAAAATCGCGTTGTTTTTGTGCATTGCATCATCATGACCGCATGCTCATGTCATCATGCCACATTGCATTTGAGCATCGTCATCATCATGCATATTAATTTGCCTAAAAAACTATTTGCGAAAGACAATCGTTTTCTAAAATTTACCCTCCTTCTATTTCAAATTAAACCCCCGGACGCTTCCGGATATTTTTGTTTGTCTAAAATCTATTTATACAAGCTTATTGCAAAAGTTAAATAAAAATTATATTATTTTAGTGGGGCAGTCGAACGGGCCGAATGACCCGAACGACCACCCCAGAAAAGTAAAATCGGCCCACCCATAATCCTACAGCTACCAACCTATCTACCCACACACCCCTCCACCTCACTCCCTCCAATGCCCTCTCGCCACCTCACCTCTCCCCAAACCCCCCACCACCCACACTCTGCCACCTCAGCCAGCCAGACCCACCCTCTCTCACACGCCAGCCCCCCCTTCTCTCCCCAAACCTCTCTCCACCCGGGCCCCATAGGCAGCACCCACTCGCCCCAACCTCCCTGTGGCATCCCGCAAAACCACTACTAGAAAATCGCGTTGAATTTGTGCATCGCATCGTCATCATCATGCATTGTTTGTGTTTGCAAAGCCCGTGTTGTTTTCTAAACGCCCCTCTTTATTCAAACCTCAAAACCGGGTCCCCGGAATATTTTGGTTTGCCCGATATCGGTTTGCAAAAGCTTTGTTTGAAATAAATAAAAATTATAATTATTTTAGTGGGGCAGTCGAACGGGCCGAAGCGACCCGAACGACCACCCCAGAAAATATAAAACGGTCCACCCTGCCAGCCCTACCTAATCCTACAGCTACCCAGAAAACTACCCAACCCTTCCCTCCACCTCACCCCACCCAATGGCAGCGCGCCACCTCACCTCCTCCCTCTCTCTGAACCACTCCCTGCATGCCACGTGGCCTAGATTCCCTCTCCACTCAACCCCCACCAACCCAAGCAGCACACACACGCGCAGCCGGCTAGCCCCACCCCCCCCCCACTCGCGCACGCCCCGCACAGCCTCCAACCCACCGCGTGGCCCTGTCCCCTGGGACCCACCCAGCTCCTCGGGCCCCACCCTCCTCTCTCCTCCCTCAGCCCGCTCCTCCCCCCCCCTGTTCCCCAACCCGCGCCCTCCCGTCGGCGCATGCCTCGCCGCCCACAGCCTCCCTCCGTTCTCCGTCTCTCCTTCCCCCTAGCGCCCGCTCGCCGGAGCTCCCCAGCCCGCCAGACCCCGCCCCGGCCGCTTCCCCACCACCGCCGCCGCGCTCACCTGCCCCGTCCCCAGGACGCCGCCCGTCGCCCCGCCGCTGCTCGCCGCGCCGGCACGCGCTCGCCACCTTGCCTCCCCCGAGCTCCGCGACGATCCGCCTCCGCCGGCCTCGCCTGACCCGCTCTCCCCAAGCGCCCCCGCCGCCGGTCCTCCTTCCGCGCGCGACGGACGCTGCCGTCGCCGGCCCGCGCGCAAGCCGCCCTCGCCACCTTCGGCCGCACCGCCTGCGAGCCGCACCCCGCCTCCCTGGCCGGCCCCGACGCGAGCTCGCCTTCCCGTCGGCCCCTGCACCGACCCCGACCCCAAGCGCCGCCGTCTGCCCTTCCCCTGGTGCAGCCTCGCCGACGCGCGCCGTGGTGCGCCTCCGTCGCCGTCGCATGGTCCTTGCCGGTCTGGGACGCGCCTCTTTCCCCGCCTCACCCCTGCAGCGACGCCGGCCGTCCCCGACCCGATGTTGTCCGCCCTTCGCGCCTCTGCCGTGCCCGAGCCCCGTGCCTCGTCGTCATCCCTTTGTTGCTGCCGAGTTGTTTGGTACAAGTGCAGGATCTCTAGTACCAGTGGGTTGCCCTAGGTGCCGTGTTTTGGTGATGTTCAGGAGAAAGTGGGGCGAGAAGATGTTTGTTGTGGCGACCCCGTGGAGATGGACCCATGGCGATGCTTCGCTCCCGCCAACCCTCCTTCCTTCAAGTCCGACGAGTACCTCACCCAGAACCTCGGAAGCGACAAATCTACCGATGACCGAGGGCCCGGTTGCCAAGATCCGCGGCTCGGAGATACCGGAACACCAAGTACGTCGAGACCCTGAAGACCCGTTCCCGGGGGCGAAGTCCGGACCCGATGACCGCCAAGAACGCCACCGGTTCAACAAGCACTTCGCCGCGGAGCGCCAAGTTCCCCCTCCCGGATACCAAGACCGCCTCGATGGCGCGGACCCGACAAGACCCTCGCAACGGCAAGACCGACCCCGTGGACCCGGCAAGGCCTTCGCGATGACGAGAACGGCACCGACCCGGAAGAATCCGACGCGCCCCGACACCGACCCAAGCTCTGCTTCCCGGACGCGGCAAGACCTACCTCTGTTATCCGAGAATGTTCCGTCGAGACCGATCCCGTCGAACCCCAGACCCTGGACCCTGAGACCGACCCCGAACCCCGGAACCCCAAGATCGTCGAGACCCCTCAACGTGTGAACCTCTCCCCGAAAACCCTAATTTCATAACATAATAACAACTTGTCGCATAATAATTGTTCATGCATGCATCTTATCATGTGGTTTGGGGGCCTTATGCCGATTCACCTAATAATTAAATATGGGGCCCATATGCGGGCAAATCTAGTCTCATATCGGCCTCATCTAAACTGGTGTAGCGAACCGGTATCTTATCTTGCCTTGTTATAACAACATTAAATGGCGGGGTAGCTAAACAACATGAACCATATAATTACTTGTCGGGACCCCGGTTCCGCTTAATATGACCTAATTGCATTGCACCTTTGCCATGCCATACATCATACATGCATCATGCCGATCTTCTGCCGTTGTATTAAAATATTGCATCCGGTGTTTCTTCTAGTGTTTTGCTTCTTCGCGGATAAGGCCGTTGAGTTGATGTGAGCTTCGCCCCGATCTCCGGTTAAACCCTTCGACATGTTTTCAGGCGAGCATCTCCCCCTTTCTACCTATCTTACTTTTATAGTATTTACTTCCCTCCTGTTGATCTATTGTTATCTGTGTTGCGATGCTCTAGTTTTCCGTACCCGTGATATTCCCTGCAGCCTCATATTGCCTTGGACACATCCTATTACCTGTTGTTTGGTAGATAGTTGGACTTGCGCGTCGTAGTCGCTTGCTCAAGTAATGTTGCGTGTTGTCAAATGCCACAGTTGTTGATGTATTGCCGCATGTTGTTGTTGGAGATGATTCTAGCTTTACTTATCGTCACTTTAATTTCTGTTTAACAACTAAAAGTGATTAAGCATAGGCATCGGTGGGTGATAGATAATATTTGGTTTCCGAACACCCACTTGTGTCCCGTAAGACCCCGAGTACTTGATACCTGTTCCTTGATTTATCGCGCTATCCACATCCGGGAGGTATATGGGACCCCCCTCAGCCAGAGCTTGATTCCGTCTTATTTCTTGGGGCCACAAACTAGTTTGAGGTTTTATTACTATCCTGTACTTATGCCATGCTTTACTGCTTTATTTACGATTGTGCGAGGAGCACACTGTACTGTTTTGGAAGCGGAATGTTTACGCGGTATCGACAAGCCCAGCCACACTTTCGGGTTCCCAGTCGTTTACAGCCATTGACGCAGACCTTGAGGCCGTCTCGGAGCTTGCTTACTCCGTTGCGGGATCTACTCAAAGGGGTGGCCCCCTGAAATATTTCTGAATCTTGTGATTGCTTTGTCGTGAAGGCCTCGTTGGGTTTTGATTTGGTTTTTCCGAGGTTGATCGAGTGTGTGTTGCTATTGGTGCACCCTGGCCGGGTAAAAACTTTCTGAAAGCCGTGTCCGCGGATATGGACGACTTGGAGCACAGTTTCTCGATCATAGACAAGCATAACTAAAGTTTACTGCTATAAATTTGACTTATAATGACTAGTAATCAGCTTCACTATAATGGAATGACTAATTAATACTGCCCACAATTGCTTGTTTGGTTGTCGCTTGCGAACATTGTACCTGACTAGTAAGTATAACAACTACAACGGAAGGGCTGAATAAAAGTACCAACAACTGCTGGGTTTTGGGTTTATCTCATGCTACCTGTATCTGATTAGTAATTGTTGCAACTATAACGGAATGGTTAACTAAACTTGCCCACTGCTTATTTTATCAGGACGATTATCTAAACCTGACTAGTAAAGTGCCGCCACTATAACTGAATAAGTAAAACTGCCAACGGTGTGAGTTCCTCGGTTGAATTCCTCGTCGGTATCGAGGGGGAAACGCCAGGATGGGTTTGTTTGGTGTTAGCTTCAGGTTGGATCCGGATAGGTCATTCTTACCCCTCTCTGATAACCGCCAGTTGTATCGAGTCTCTATAGGTTGTTCAGTGCATGCTGCCGCTGCCGTTTCAGTCCACCATACCTATGTAGGCGAGGACCGCCGAATTCTAGCCTCGCCGTGTACTGGCCTCAGTACTGACGCTCCTCTTTTTCCTTTGCCCTTTGTCGGCACCCCTTTTGTTTAAGCAGGTTTTGAGATCGACGTCGTTAGCAGGGTTACCCTTCCGGCTTGGCCTGGGCAGGGTTATGGACGCCATTGGTTATTCTTCAGGGCTCTTAGCCCCATTTGCTTCTTGTCCGTAGTCGGACGCTCTACCGTTTTCAAGGTGATTTGGATCTTGTATATTATATCTGTATTCTTGACTCTTTGAGTCGCTGTTATATATATCTGTTCTGTGGGTCCCATCGAGGACTGTTGTGTAATGTTATTACTTCGTTTTCCACCCGCACGAAAGTGCCTGGTGGGCACCTTTGAATCGTTTCTATGCGGGTTTGACGAATTTTGCTCAAACTTGCATAGGTCCGATTCTGAGGGTGTTACAGAGTGGTATCAGAGCCCAGCAGTTACGATACCCCACAAGTCCAGCCTGTAGGATAACCTAGCTAACGGCCGAAGTAGAGTGTCAAAACTATTTTTGAAAATCGGTTGGATAGTTCTGGTTAGGTCTGATTTTACTCCTTACCCCTCTGCTGTTCTCCTCTTACCTCGACGTGTTTTAAATCTGCTCTCTTATCTTTTCTTCGAGTCCAGGATTTCTCGTGGTTGGGTTTCCGTCGTACCTTCAGGGTTTCGCTTCCTCCTTGATGACGGTGTTCTACCGCCCGGTGTTCAAGCTGCCTGATGAATCCGTCCACGGTGTTACCATCCTTTGTTCCTTGTTTGTGCTTCCGGTGTTTTCCGACGCGACGACATCCTCTACGCCAGATCCGATGCAGAGTCTGCATCACTCCTTTGATCCGAACCTCGCTTGTCGAGATCTTCAGTCTGAATCCCGAGGGTTGGTTGCATAATCTATCTATTCGTGTACAGGGTAATGCTTTGAGTGCGGGATGGAGTCGCGACCATACCACTACTCTTATCATTCGCTTATGTACATTGAATGGTGGGTCGATGCAATTTTACTCCTTCCATGGAAGTTAGAGGTGGCCTTACCTTTAACTTCGACCGTTGTTTATCCGGAGTGCTCTCTTGATGAACGTGAACAACGACCTCTTGTTAGTAGTGTCGCGAGGATCTACACGAAGCGAGAAGACGCAGATCACCGACCTTCCTTCCGGTACCATGAGGCGGATCTCGAGGGCGAGATCCATTGTTAGTGGTGTCGAATTGTGGCATCCCGCAAAACCACTACTAGAAAATCGCGTTGAATTTGTGCATCGCATCGTCATCATCATGCATTGTTTGCCAAAACTATGTTTGCAAAGCCCGTGTTGTTTTCTAAACGCCCCTCTTTATTCAAACCTCAAAACCGGGTCCCCGGAATATTTTGGTTTGCCCGATATCGGTTTGCAAAAGCTTTGTTTGAAATAAATAAAAATTATAATTATTTTAGTGGGGCAGTCGAACGGGCCGAAGCGACCCGAACGACCACCCCAGAAAATATAAAACGGTCCACCCTGCCAGCCCTACCTAATCCTACAGCTACCCAGAAAACTACCCAACCCTTCCCTCCACCTCACCCCACCCAATGGCAGCGCGCCACCTCACCTCCTCCCTCTCTCTGAACCACTCCCTGCATGCCACGTGGCCTAGCCTCCCTCTCCACTCAACCCCCACCAACCCAAGCAGCACACACACGCGCAGCCGGCTAGCCCCACCCCCCCCACTCGCGCACGCCCCGCACAGCCTCCAACCCACCGCGTGGCCCTGTCCCCTGGGACCCACCCAGCTCCTCGGGCCCCACCCTCCTCTCTCCTCCCTTAGCCCGCTCCTCCCCCCCCCCGTTCCCCAACCCGCGCCCTCCCGTCGGCGCATGCCTCGCCGCCCACAGCCTCCCTCCGTTCTCCGTCTCTCCTCCCCCCTAGCGCCCGCTCGCCGGAGCTCCCCAGCCCGCCAGACCCCGCCCCGGCCGCTTCCCCACCACCGCCGCCGCGCTCACCTGCCCCGTCCCCAGGACGCCGCCCGTCGCCCCGCCGCTGCTCGCCGCGCCGGCACGCGCTCGCCACCTTGCCTCCCCCGAGCTCCGCGACGATCCGCCTCCGCCGGCCTCGCCTGACCCGCTCTCCCCAAGCGCCCCCGCCGCCGGTCCTCCTTCCGCGCGCGACGGACGCTGCCGTCGCCGGCCCGCGCGCGAGCCGCCCTCGCCACCTTCGGCCGCACCGCCTGCGAGCCGCACCCCGCCTCCCTGGCCGGCCCCGACGCGAGCTCGCCTCCCCGTCGGCCCCTGCACCGACCCCGACCCCAAGCGCCGCCGTCCGCCCTTCCCCTGGTGCAGCCTCGCCGACGCGCGCCGTGGTGCGCCTCCGTCGCCGTCGCATGGTCCTTGCCGGTCTGGGACGCGCCTCTTTCCCCGCCTCACCCCTGCAGCGACGCCGGCCGTCCCCGACCCGATGCTGTCCGCCCTTCGCGCCTCTGCCGTGCCCGAGCCCCGTGCCTCGTCGTCATCCCTTTGTTGCTGCCGAGTTGTTTGGTACAAGTGCAGGATCTCTAGTACCAGTGGGTTGCCCCAGGTGCCGTGTTTTGGTGATGTTCAGGAGAAAGTGGGGCGAGAAGATGTTTGCTGTGGCGACCCCGTGGAGATGGACCCATGGCGATGCTTCGCTCCCGGCAACCCTCCTTCCTTCAAGTCCGACGAGTACCTCACCCAGAACCTCGGAAGCGACAAATCTACCGATGACCGAGGGCCCGGTTGCCAAGATCCGCGGCTCGGAGATACCGGAACACCAAGTACGTCGAGACCCTGAAGACCCGTTCCCGGGGGCGAAGTCCGGACCCGATGACCGCCAAGAACGCCACCGGTTCAACAAGCACTTCGCCGCGGAGCGCCAAGTTCCCCCTCCCGGATACCAAGACCGCCTCGATGGCGCGGACCCGACAAGACCCTCGCAACGGCAAGACCGACCCCGTGGACCCGGCAAGGCCTTCGCGATGACGAGAACGGCACCGACCCGGAAGAATCCGACGCGCCCCGACACCGACCCAAGCTCTGCTTCCCGGACGCGGCAAGACCTACCTCTGTTATCCGAGAATGTTCCGTCGAGACCGATCCCGTCGAACCCCAGACCCTGGACCCTGAGACCGACCCCGAACCCCGGAACCCCAAGATCGTCGAGACCCCTCAACGTGTGAACCTCTCCCCGAAAACCCTAATTTCATAACATAATAACAACTTGTCGCATAATAATTGTTCATGCATGCATCTTATCATGTGGTTTGGGGGCCTTATGCCGATTCACCTAATAATTAAATATGGGGCCCATATGCGGGCAAATATAGTCTCATATCGGCCTCATCTGAACTGGTGTAGCGAACCGGTATCTTATCTTGCCTTGTTATAACAACATTAAATGGCGGGGTAGCTAAACAACATGAACCATATAATTACTTGTCAGGACCCCGGTTCCGCTTAATATGACCTAATTGCATTGCACCTTTGCCATGCCATACATCATACATGCATCATGCCGATCTTCTGCCGTTGTATTAAAATATTGCATCCGGTGTTTCTTCTAGTGTTTTGCTTCTTCGCGGATAAGGCCGTTGAGTTGATGTGAGCTTCGCCCCGATCTCCGGTTAAACCCTTCGACATGTTTTCAGGCGAGCATCTCCCCCTTTCTACCTATCTTACTTTTATAGTATTTACTTCCCTCCTGTTGATCTATTGCTATCTGTGTTGCGATGCTCTAGTTTTCCGTACCCGTGATATTCCCTGCAGCCTCATATTGCCTTGGACACATCCTATTACCTGTTGTTTGGTAGATAGTTGGACTTGCGCGTCGTAGTCGCTTGCTCAAGTAATGTTGCGTGTTGTCAAATGCCACAGTTGTTGATGTATTGCCGCATGTTGTTGTTGGAGATGATTCTAGCTTTACTTATCGTCACTTTAATTTCTGTTTAACAACTAAAAGTGATTAAGCATAGGCATCGGTGGGTGATAGATAATATTTGGTTTCCGAACGCCCACTTGTGTCCCGTAAGACCCCGAGTACTTGATACCTGTTCCTTGATTTATCGCGCTATCCACATCCGGGAGGTATATGGGACCCCCCTCAGCCAGAGCTTGATTCCGTCTTATTTCTTGGGGCCACAAACTAGTTTGAGGTTTTATTACTATCCTGTACTTATGCCATGCTTTACTGCTTTATTTACGATTGTGCGAGGAGCACACTGTACTGTTTTGGAAGCGGAATGTTTACGCGGTATCGACAAGCCCAGCCACACTTTCGGGTTCCCAGTCGTTTACAGCCATTGACGCAGACCTTGAGGCCGTCTCGGAGCTTGCTTACTCCGTTGCGGGATCTACTCAAAGGGGTGGCCCCCTGAAATATTTCTGAATCTTGTGATTGCTTTGTCGTGAAGGCCTCGTTGGGTTTTGATTTGGTTTTTCCGAGGTTGATCGAGTGTGTGTTGCTATTGGTGCACCCCGGCCGGGTAAAAACTTTCTGAAAGCCGTGTCCGCGGATATGGACGACTTGGAGCACAGTTTCTCGATCATAGACAAGCATAACTAAAGTTTACTGCTATAAATTTGACTTATAATGACTAGTAATCAGCTTCACTATAATGGAATGACTAATTAATACTGCCCACAATTGCTTGTTTGGTTGTCGCTTGCGAACATTGTACCTGACTAGTAAGTATAACAACTACAACGGAAGGGCTGAATAAAAGTACCAACAACTGCTGGGTTTTGGGTTTATCTCATGCTACCTGTATCTGATTAGTAATTGTTGCAACTATAACGGAATGGTTAACTAAACTTGCCCACTGCTTATTTTATCAGGACGATTATCTAAACCTGACTAGTAAAGTGCCGCCACTATAACTGAATAAGTAAAACTGCCAACGGTGTGAGTTTCTCGGTTGACTTCCTCGTCGGTATCGAGGGGGAAACGCCAGGATGGGTTTGTTTGGTGTTAGCTTCAGGTTGGATCCGGATAGGTCATTCTTACCCCTCTCTGATAACCGCCAGTTGTATCGAGTCTCTATAGGTTGTTCAGTGCATGCTGCCGCTGCCGTTTCAGTCCACCATACCTATGTAGGCGAGGACCGCCGAATTCTAGCCTCGCCGTGTACTGGCCTCAGTACTGACGCTCCTCTTTTTCCTTTGCCCTTTGTCGGCACCCCTTTTGTTTAAGCAGGTTTTGAGATCGACGTCGTTAGCAGGGTTACCCTTCCGGCTTGGCCTGGGCAGGGTTATGGACGCCATTGGTTATTCTTCAGGGCTCTTAGCCCCATTTGCTTCTTGTCCGTAGTCGGACGCTCTACCGTTTTCAAGGTGATTTGGATCTTGTATATTATATCTGTATTCTTGACTCTTTGAGTCGCTGTTATATATATCTGTTCTGTGGGTCCCATCGAGGACTGTTGTGTAATGTTATTACTTCGTTTTCCACCCGCACGAAAGTGCCTGGTGGGCACCTTTGAATCGTTTCTATGCGGGTTTGACGAATTTTGCTCAAAATTGCATAGGTCCGATTCTGAGGGTGTTACACTCCCCACCTGAACCAACCCCCAACCGTTCCCTCCCCAGACCGACCTCCCCCTGGACCTGGTCCACTCTCCCCTGCCCGCGGGACCCACCCTTGTCCCCTGTCCCCGCTCTCACCTTCCTCTCTCTCCCCTCATCTCTCTCCCCCGACACCGCACCCCGCCGCCCACGCCAACCGCCCCTGCTCCTCCCTTCCCCGGCCATGGCGCCGCCGCTCCCCACCTTCTCCGCCACCAGCGCCTACCCTCACCCGTTTCTCCCCTCCCCGCTCGCCTGTCTCTCCGCTCTCCGACCACCGCCTCCGTCCGCGGCCGGCTTCCTCGACATCGACCCCGCGCCCCAACCTCCCCCTCCACCCTCTGCCCGGCCTCCACCCTCCGCCGCCGCGTCCGCCCGCTGCGTCGGCCGCAGCGCCGCCACCCCTGAGCGCTCGCGACGCCGCCCCAGGACGCCTCCCTCATCCGCCGCAGACCCCGCTCCAGCCGCCTCTGCAAGCTCGCCGGCGACCCGCGCGACCGCCTCGCCGCCGTTCTACCTCCTCTGCCCGACGCGCGCGCCCGCCCCTCCTCCCTCTCCGGCGTGCTCCGCTCATCCCCGTCCCCGCTCGACCTCACCCCGGCAGAGCCACTCAACCCCGGCCCCACTTCGGCCTCCCTCGCCGTCGTCCTTCCGCCGGCCCGGCCCCCGTTGCTGCACGTCGCCGCCACCCCTGCAACCTCGCCTGCGTCGCCTGCCAGCTGCCTCTCCTCTTCCCTTGGCCCTCCCCATCTTCCGCTCTGCGCGTTCGAACTCGCCGGGGAGATTAGTGACGCTGGCGGCCGCACCGGTGGTACGGTTCCCGGTGTTCGGTCTCGTCCGGCTGCTTGGCGTGGCCGCGTCGGCGGCCATCCTCGTCTGGGCCGTCCACTTCCGCGGCGGCATGGCGCTCTCCTCTGAGAAGACAAGCTCCTCATATTCAACATGGGTATAGTGTTTCTGTGAAGATGCTTCAGTTAAGACCGAGACAACCATATCCCGAGCGAGGCTACGATGCCAAGGTCGTCTCATCGACAAGATCTCCACCGGTTCGGTGCCATGCCATGGATGCCGACAAGATCTTCCGGGTACCATGACCCCGAACCGTCGACGAGGAACCGCGAACCGAACCCAGAGATCGCCGTCACGAAACCACAAGGTCTTTGGGGGCGGAACCGACAAGATCTACATCTCGGAGCACCAAGAACCCCTTCATGGATCCGAAGGCCGAACCCTCGAACGACATGAACTACCCTCGGACGCCAAAACCCGAACCGGAAGGACGCCAAGATCGCCTCACGGAATCCGAAGCGCGGACCCGACAAGATCTTCACCACGACAAGAACGGCATCGACCCGGAAGAATCCGACGCGCCCCGACACCGACCCAAGTCCTGCTTCCCAGACGCGACAAGAACTACCCCGATATCCGAGAACGATCCCGGAGTCCGAGAATGTTTCCGTCGAACCCTGGACCCTGAGACCGACCCCGAACCCCGGAACCCCAAGATCTGCCGAACCCTAATGTGTGCCCCTTTCTCGAGCCCTATTTTATAAATGTAATAACAAATTGATGCATATTGAATTGTCATACTCGCATGCATATTTGTGTGGTTTGGGGGCCTTATGCCGATTCACTTAATAATTAAATATGGGGCCCATATGCGGGCAAATCTAGTCTCATATTGGCCTCATTTAAATTTGTGTAGTAAACCGGTGATATATTCGGCCTTGTTAAACAACATTTAAATTGCGGGATATCTAAATAACATGAACCATTTAATTATCTGTCGGAACCCCGGTTCCGCTTAATATGACCTAATTGCATCGCATCTTTGCCATGCCATACATCATACATGCATCATGCCGATCTTCTGCCGTTGTATTAAATAGTGCATCCGGTGTTTCTTCTAGTGTTTTGCTTCTTCGCGGATAAGGCCGTTGAGTTGATGTGAGCTTCGCCCCGATCTTCGGTTGAATCTTCGACAATGTTTTCAGGCGAGCATCTCCCCCTTTCTACCTATCTTACTTTTATAGTATTTATTCCCTCCTGTTGATCTATTTCTATCTGTTTCGCGATGCTTTAGTTTCCGTACCTGTTATATACCGTGCAGCCCTATATTGCCTTGGACACATCCTATTACCTGTTGTTTGGTAGATAGTTGCACTTGCGCGTCGTAGTCGCTTGCTCAAGTGCTGTTGCGTGTCGTCCAGTGCCACAGTTGTTGATGTACTGCCGCATGTTGATGTTGGAGATGATCATAGTTTTAATTATCGTTCACTTTAATTCCTGTTTAACAACTAAAATTGAAGTAAGCAGAGGCATCGGTGGGTGATAGATAATATTTGGTTTCCGAACGCCCACTTGTGTCCCGTAGGACCCCGAGTACTTGATACATGTTCTTTGATTTATCGCGCTATCCACATCCGGGAGGTATATGGGACCCCCCTGAGCCAGAGCTTGATTCAGTCTTATTTCTTGGGGCCACAAACTAGTTTGAGGTTTTATTTACTATCCTGTACTTATGCCATGCTACTACTGTATTTACGTTTGTGCGAGGAGCACACTTTACTGTTTAGGATCGTGGCACGATTCCGCGGTGTCGACAAGCCCAGCCACACTTTCGGGTTCCCAGTCGTTCACAGCCGTCCCCACAACCTTAAGTCCGTCTCGGAGCCGGCCGGCTTCGTTGCGGGTCTACTTTAAGGGGTGGCGCCCTGAAATATTTCTGAATCCTGTGATTGCTTTGTCGTGAAGGCCTCGTTGGGTTTTGATTTGGTTTTTCCGAGGTTGATCGAGTGTGTGTTGCTATTTGTGCACCCCGGCCAGGTTAAAACTTTCTGAAAGCCGTGTCCGCGGTTATGGACGACTTGGAGCACAGTATCTCGACCATAGACAAGCATAACTAAAGTAGTATTATAAATTTGACTTTATAATGACTAGTAATCAGCTTCACTATAATGGAATGACTACATAAAACTGCCCACAATTGCTTGTTTGGGGTGTCGCTTGCGACCATTGTACCTGACTAGTAAGTATTGCAACTACAACGGAATGGCTGAATAAAAGTACCAACAACTGCTGGGTTTTGGGTTATCTCATGCTATCTGTATCTGATTACTAAGTGTTGTCACTATAACGGAATGGTTAACTAAAATGACCCACTGCTTATTTTATCAGGATGATTATCTATACCTGACTAGTAAAGTGCCGCAACTATAACTGAATAAGTAAAAATTGCCAACTGTGTGAGTTCCTCGGTTGACTTCCTCGTTTGGTCTCGAGGGGGAAACACCAGGATGGGTTTGTTTGATGGTAGTATCAGGTTGGATCCGAATAGGTCTTTCTTACCCCTCTCTGATAGCCGCCCGTTGTATCGAGTCTCTATAGGTTGTTTAGTGCATGCTGCCGCTGCCGCTTCAGTCCACCATACCTTTGTAGGCGAGGACCGCCGAATTCTAGTCTCGCCGTGTACTGGCCTCAGTACTGACGCTCCTCTTTTTCCTTTGCCCTTTGTCGGCACCCCTTTTGTTTAAGCAGGTTTTGAGATCGATGCCGTTAGCAGGGTTACCCTTCCGGCTTGGCCTGGGCAGGGTTATGGACGCCATTGGTTATTCTTCAGGGCTCTTAGCCCCATTTGCATCTTGTCCGTAGTCGGACGCTCCATCGTTTCCGAGGTGATTTGGATCTTTGTACCGTATATTTGTATTCTTGACTCATGGAGTCGTGTTGTATATATATATCTGTTCTGTGGGTCCCATCGAGGACTGTTATGTAATGTTATTACTTCGTTTTCCACCCGCAGAAAGTGCCTGGTGGGCACCTTTGAATCGTTTCTATGCGGGTTTTGGCGGGAAACGCTAAAACTTGCATAGGTCCGATTCTGAGGGTGCTACATCTATCCTCCCTTGCTGGACTATGATGTTTCTTTTCATGATCTTGTAGAGGTTGTTGTCCTCTTTGAAACGAGCCCAAGATCATCAAAATCGGAGTCCGGATGCAAAAGTTATGGTTGTTTTCGTTCTATGATGACTAGTAGTTCCGGACTAGGATCCGGTAGTACCGGGGTCCGGTAGTACCGCATTTTGGTACCTGGGAGCACAGATAAAAATGCGTTTGGCGCCCCAGGAACCCCAGGGAATGTGCGGTAGTGCCGGGGTCCGGTAGTACCACATTTTGGTACCGGGGAGCATAGAGAAAAATGCGTTTGGCGCCCCAGGAACCCCAGGAAATGTCCGGTAGTGCCAGGAAAGTCCGGTAGTACGGGAAAAAGTCCGGTAGTACCAGGAATCGTGTTTTTTGGCTGCAACGGTTGGATTTTGGAGGGACCTATTTAAGGGGCCTTCTTCCCCAATGGTTCCTCAACTATTCTTGCAAGTTTTCCCCTCCATTGTTGACCTTCTTGAGCTTGCTTCCTCTCAATCCCTCCTATGATTCTTGCATATTCTTGAGGGATTTGAAATAGGAGATCTAGATCTACAATCCCACCAATCAATCTCTCCTCTAAGTGATGGGAACATATTGGGATCTATATCTTAGAGTTTTTTGTGGATTTCCTCCATTGTTCTTCCTCTCTTATTCCCCCATAAGCTTTTGTAGCTTTGGTGGAATTTGGGAGAGAAGGATTTGAGCACTTCTTGTGTCTTTGCCATTGCATTTGGTGCATCGGTTTGAGTTCTCGGTGAGGATTTGGTGAGTGAAAGTTGAGAAGCTTTTTACTCTTGGGTTCTTGAAACCCTAGACGGTTTTGTGGCCTTGGTGGCGTTTGTTGGGAGCCTCCAATTAAGTTGTGGAGAAGTGCCCCAACCTTGTGAGAGGTTCCGGTTTGCCACCGACAAGTGCACCGATAGTGGAAGTGTGGATCGATCCCGTTGGGGTGAGATTCACCGGAGAATAAGGGAGGCCTTTTGTGGCGTTGGTGGTTTGATACCACCCCCTCTCCGAACGAGACGTACTCCATGTTGGGAGGAACTCGGTAAAATATTGTCGTCCCCGCGTGCCTCGGTTATCTCTATACCCGAGCTCTTTACTTATGCACTTTACATTGTGATAGCCTTCGTGCTTGAAGTAATGTATATCTTGCTATCACATTGTTGCTTGTATTGCTTAGCATAAGTTGTTGGTGCACATAGGTGAACCCTCGTTGTTCTAGGTTTTGTGCTTGACAAAGTAAACGCTAGTTTAATTCCGCCTTTGTCGAGCCACTCTCGGAAAAGTTTTTAAAACCGCCTATTCACCCCCCTCTAGGTAGCATATGTATCCTTTCAGTAAGGCACGCCGGCGCTAATAGAGTTCTTCCGGGTGCCGTAGTAGTACCGGAAAAGGGTGAGACTTGGCCTAATGCCAAGAAACCCCTCGCATAGAGCTGCGTGAGTGCTAAGATCAAGCAGAGAGTTGGGAGGGAGATTATAGAGTTCACACTGTAGTATTTGAGGACCTCGATGATGAAGTCCGACGGTGGCAAGCTGAGGCCACGGTCGATGTATGTGCCGAACAGCACCCGCTCGCCGTCGCGTGGGGCGGGAACGGCGTGTCCAGAGGCGCTCCACCATGCGCCGGCAATGACAAAGCCTTCGTCCTCCATGAGCTGGAGTTCAGCGTCGTCCCTGACGCTGGGGACCCAGAGGCCCCGCATCTTCTTCTCCTCCACCGCCGAGGAACCCGCCGTCGCTCATGAACTAGATGCAGATGCCATTGCTTTGGGAAATATTAGGGATTGGTGGGGGAAAGAGATTTTCTCGTGGCGTATAGATGGGAATGGATACGGAGTGCTCGAGGAGTATGAGGAGACAATGAATGAAGCGGTGGAGAGATAAATTTGAGAGAAGGGTTTTCTCCTCTCTTTTATTTACCTCTCCGCCAAGATATATTTGAAAGAAGTGTTGATTCGCGCGATTAGCGCCACACATATAGGAGAGAGGGAGGTAGCTTCCTCACGACTCTTCCACACCCTCGATCTTCGTGTAAGCATTGAAATAGTGTTCTGTTTCGTAAGGAACGGACCCACCAACGGTCGTGTCAATAGGACTCCTGTCAGTGACAGGACCTGGTCTGAAAAGTTGTTAGTCTGCACGTCGCTGGAAAATTCGGCTCATGTTTCAAACCGAGCAAGGAAAAGACTAAAGTCAGAATACAACATATCCGACTCAACTAACTCGGAATCCTACACTACTAAAAGAAGTTTTCGGGAACCCTTCAAGATTCTCAAGACGAAGAAACCATCAAGCTATAAGATTTATCCGACTTTGGATCTTAGATTCTTCCGGGGGTTACTGTTGGGGATATACGTTCCGGGTATACCCACAGGACTTCCTGACCAGGGTGGTCCACCAACGGGTTAGAGCTTTGCTTCACAGGCGGCCCAGTCAGAGAAAGATGAGGAGCCAGTTCCGGCTACGACAAGGCCCAGAAGAGTTACCGACTTAGGCCTATAGTATTACTTGTAGTCCAAGTTGTATCTAGTTACTAACTCTGTAACGTAGCCGGATAGGTCTCTCCTGTAACCCTAGGTCCTGATATCTATATAAACCAGCCCTATCGGAGCCTTTAGGGCACAACCAATCTTACTATCACAATCATAACTCGCACAGGCGAACCTCTCTTGTAATCCGCTGTAACATCCGACTTACGCCAATATACTACTAGGTTGCTAGCAGGAGTAGGATCTAATCACCGCAGTCGGATCTGAACCTGGGTAAACTTGTGCTCACCGCTCCAGGAACATCCGACGTCTCACACCCCATCTTTCCAATGCCACTAGGATCCCCTATGGCGTACTTGTCGACAATCCGGCGACAAGTTAAAATTAAATAAAAATTAGTTTTTAACTCTATTGATAATATATTACATTATAAAAATAGTGAATGTAATATTTATTAAATATTAAAGGTTATTCTTTAAAATGAATTCCTTTATTACATAAAGAAATTCCAGAAACTAAAATATTGGGTAAAACAGACAAAGAAGATAAATAATAAATGATGCATTACATTACTATGCATATTCATTTTGCTTTTCTAAATATTTTCCTTACCGGGCAATAATGGTGTTTTATAGACATAGAAGCTCAAGGTCCAGTGCAAGCATCCGACTTCACTACCTTGCAATCACAAGGCAAGTTCATCACTTGTTCATGTCCTTTGAAGAGCCTTTATCAAAGTATTTATAAATTGTGTGTTATCATCTATGTTCCAAGGAAAGAAAATATTATTTTCTCAAACAAATAAATTGTTGATATCATCCTAAGTGACGATAAGAATTAGGTAAGCAATGGAACTCAGGTTTCCATTTTCAATAAAGTTAATCACCTAGGAATTAACAAGCCATGACATCAGTGATTCTAGCGCTGTATATCACGCGTTAACCATGAGATTTGGAATGGGACGGAGAAGTCAGTTGTATCCTTTTTCTTTCGTATGTAGGCAAGACGACCTTAACGTGACGTTATGATTCCTTGTGCGGATCCAACATATGGGTGGGCACCCTTAGGCCCCATGCTTTTGGTGTCTAGATTATCTATGAGTGGCTGCCGGACGTATAGTCGGACCTATATGGTACTTGCCAAGGGCATCACCAGCTCATAGTCTTTGGGAACTCATTAGGGTTATAGCCTGCGCGAAAGGGGGCTTAACGAAGGTGAGATGGCCCCGAAGGATCGTGTAGACATGCGGGGTCGTGGAAAGGGCAGTGATTGGCTTGGATCACCTACTGGGCCCCACATCATGGAATTTTGGACAGGAAAGTACGCCCGATTGTGCAACAAGGAGTTGATCTCTCATGGGTAAAGTAATGCACCTCTGTAGAGTGTAAGAACTGTAACTTGTTACTCCCTGTTCCGGGAAGGATCTACGAACGCGGCAGAAAGGAACTCCATGAAAGTTCTGGTCAACCTGTGAAGGCTGATGGGCATAGATTTTGATAATGTAACACCCTCAGAATCGTCCCTATGCAAGTTTCAGCGATTCCCGCCAAACCCGCATAGAAACGATTCAAAGGTGCCCACCAGGCACTTTCGTGCGGGTGGAAAACGAAGTAATACCATTACACAATAGTCCACGATGGAACCCACGAACAGATATATACAACAACGACTCAAAGAGTCAAGAATGCAGAAATACAGTACAAAGATCCAAATCACCTTGAAAATGATACAGCGTCCGACTACGGACAAGATGCAAATGGGGCTAAGAGCCCTGAAGAATAACCAATGGCGTCCATAACCCTTCCCAGGCCAAGCCGAAAGGGTAACCCTGCTAACGACGTCGATCTCAAAACCTGCTTAAACAAAAGGGGTGCCGACGAAGGACAAAGGAAAAAGAGAGAGCGGTCAGTACTGAGGCCAGTACACGGCGAGGCGAGAATTCGGCGGTCCTCGCCTACATAGGTATGGTGGACTGGAGCGGCAGCGCAGCAAGCACTAGAACAACCTATAGAGACTCGATATAACTGTCGGCTATCAGAAAGGGATAAGAAAGACCTATTCGGGATCAACCTGATACTACCACCAAACATACCCATCCTGGTATTTCCCCCTCGAGACCAAACGAGGAAGTCAACCGAGGAACTCACACTGTTGGCAGTTTTATTTATTCAGTTATCGTTGCAGCAATTACTAGTCAGGTATAGATGGTCATCCTGATATAATAAGCAGTGGGCAGTTTTAGTTAACCATTCTGTTGTAGTTGCGACACTTACTAGTCAAATACAATTAGCATGGGATATCCCCAAACCCAGCAGTTGTTGGTACTTTTATTTAGCCATTCCGTGGTAGTGAAGCTGATTACTATCATATCGGATACAAGTCAAATTATAGCAGTAAACTTTAGTTATAGTTGTCTATGATCAAGAACTGTGCTCCAAGTCGTCCATAACCGCGGACACGGCTTCTCGAAAAGATTTAACCCTGCAGGGGTGCACCAAAGTTTCCACACGCACCTACACCCTTGTTGTCAGATCAGGTAGGTACAAGATCACAAAACATACACCCAACGGTATGTCGACGGGGTTTCAGACACGATGTTTCCCAGACCCAAAGCAAGCACGGGGGGCCACCCCACTAAGCTACCCGCAACGAAGTCGGCCGGTCTCCGAGGCGGACTCAGGGTTTGGGTGGACGGCTGTAAATGACTGGGAACCCGAAAGTGTGACTGGGCTTGTCGATACCGCGAAATCGTGTCCCGATCCTAAACAGTACAGGTGCAGTACCTCGCACAATTTTAAATAAAGCAGTAAAGCATGGCATAAGTACATGATAGTAAATAAAACCTCAAAATAGTTTGTGGCCCCCAGTACAGTACTTGGAATCAGGTACTAAATCGATGGGGGTGCCCATACACCCCACCTGTGGTTAGCACGCTCGATCTCGGAACAGGTGTCAAGAACTCGGGGTCCTACGGGACACAAGTGGACGGTTAACAACCAAATAACATCTATTGCCCACCTGTGCCTCTGCATTTACCTACTTTCAATTTTAGTTATTAAACAATAATGGAAATCTTGTTCATCTCCACATTAAACATGCGGCAATACTCCAACAACTGTGGTACTTGTCGGCACGCAAGAGCACTTGAGAAAGCGACTACGACGCGCAAGTACAACTATCTACCAACCAACAGGTAATAGGATGTGTCCAAGGCAATATAAGGCTGCAAGGGATATCATGGGTACGGAAACTAGAGCATCGCAACACAGATAGCAATAGATCAACTGGAGGGAATAAATACTATAAAAGTAAGATAGGTAAAAAGGGGGAGATGCTCGCCTGAAAACATTGTTGAAGGTTCATCCGAAGAACGGGAGAAGCTCACATCAACTCAACGGCCTTATCCGCGAAGAAGCAAAACACTAGAATAAACACCGGATGCACTATTTAATACTACGGCCAAAGATCGGGCCTGATGCATGTATGATGCATGGCATGGCAAAGGTGCGATGCAACTAGGCAATATTAAGCGGAACCGGGTCCCGACAATTAAATATATGGTTCTAGTTGTTTAACTACCCCGCAATTTAATTGTTGTCTTAACAGGACAAAACATGGCATCGGTTCGCTACACAAATTTAAATGGTACCAATATAAGACTAGATTTGTCCGCATATGGATCCCATCTTTAATGATGAGGTGAATCGGCATAAGGCCCCTAAACCACATGATGAGATACATGCATGAATAATTTAATATGCATTCGTTGATAATGTCATATTATAAAAATAATGGGTCTCGGATAGGGAATCACATTAGGGTTCGGCGAACTTGGGCTCCGAGGGGTTCGGGGTCAGTCTCAGGGTTCGACGGGAGAATGGCTCGACGAGATCGGTCTCGGACAACGGAAGTCGATCTTGTCGCATCCGAGAAGAAGGACTTGGTTGGCGTCGGGGCACATCGGATCCGCCCTGGTCGATGTCGTTCTTATCGTTGCAAAGATCTTGTCGGGTCCGCGCCATCAAGTCGGTCTTGGCATTCGGGGTGAAGAACTTGGCATCCTCGAGGAAGTACTTGTCGTATCCGTGAAGAAGGTCATGTCGGTCCACGGGGTTCGGTCTTCGGGGTTCGACGGGTATCTTGGCGTCCCATGAAGGCGATCTTGGCTTGGAACCAGTATGATTCTTCAGATGGCACGAGTTTTGGTGTCGGCAATCTTGTGGTCTTGGATTAGCATCAAAACCGGTTCATGGTGGAGAACTAGCGAATGATGCCACCAATTATTAGTGTGACCAAGGACCAAGGTAGGTACAAAGCTCTGTTGTGGAGCGATCTGCCTCTCACCACGCGCAAGAACATAGACATACACGCATGTCTGCAGAATATTTGAGCAGGAGTACAGGTGTTGGCCCTCGCAGCAACCGAACGCGGCAACCTCTGGTCGAGGAGAGACGGAGCCACAGGACGAGGACGAGGATAGCGGGTTGGGGTGGTGACGAGGCCGACTATGGTGGCGCACGCGGAACAACGAGACCGCAGCGGAAAGAGGCGGCGGAGGCGGCAGCACTGGGTGCTGGCAGAGGAGGCCTTAGGCAGAGCGGTCGTGACCGGAGGTGCCTGGGGCCGGTGGCGAGCGATGGAGGGGATGCGGCGGCGGGCGCTGCGGAAGGCGGCCGGGCTCGTGGGGAAGGGGCGGCCGAACGAGGTGGTGGCGGAGCCCACCGGCGACGCGACGCTGCCGGGCGGACGCACGAAGAGGAAGAGAGGCGGCCGGGACGGACGCGTCCACACGGGGCCGGGCAACGACGATGACGCACGGCGTCGGGGCGCTTGCGAGCTTGCAGACGAGGGAGGCCGGAGCGAGGGGGTCCAGGAGGCGCAGGAAGGAGAGGTAGAGCAGCGACGACGTGCTGCGGCAGGGCCTGCAGGGCAACGACCTGAGCGGGAGGAAGG
Source organism: Avena atlantica (assembly GCA_910589765.1). NCBI lineage: Eukaryota > Viridiplantae > Streptophyta > Magnoliopsida > Poales > Poaceae > Avena > Avena atlantica. Next base: position 196,658,976 of record OU342738.1, on the reverse strand, counting down.
GGCCGCGGGCGACGGCGGCTCGGGGATGAGCTCGACGCAGAGCAGCCGGAGCCGCGCGGGTTCGGAGACGGCAGGCGGCGCCATGGCCAGGGGGCGCGGCGGCTGACCTTGACCGACGGAGGAGGTTGCAGGCGGGGCCAGCCATAGGCGGGGAGAGAGGCCAGGGAGGAGGCCTGCTCCTGGCGACGGGGGTCCTCCTGGCGACGGCGGCGGTGGTTGACGAGGAAGGTGGGGGAGAGAGGAGCATCGGGTAGGGAGGTGGGGTCGAGGGGATCCCGTGTGGGGAGGGCGTGCGTACGTGGTGTTTGCGTGTGTGGTGTTGCGTGGTGTGTGTGTGGTGGGTTAGGTCCAGGAGAGAGAGGGGAGGTGGCGACCCAGGATTGGCCAGGGGTGTGGGCTGGTGAGGTGGAGGGAGGGGATTGGCCAGGGTGATGTGGAGGGGGGCTGGGTAGAATTAGGTGTAGGTAGGAAAAGATTTGGGGTAGGCTGGTTTTTGTACTGGGGGTGGCCGACTGGGTCGGATCGGCCCGGTACGGCTGCCCCCTAAAATTACCACTCTGTAACACCCTCAGAATCGGCCCTATGCGAGTTTCAGCGCTTCCCGCCAAACCCGCATAGAAACGATTCAAAGGTGCCCACCAGGCACTTGCGTGCGGGTGGAAAACGAAGTAATAACATTACACAACAGTCCTCGATGGGACCCACAGAACAGATATATATACAACACGACTCCATGAGTCAAGAATATAGATATACAGAACAAATATCCAAATCACCTTGAAAACGATAGAGCGTCCAGCTACGGACAAGATGCAAATGGGGCTAAGAGCCCTGAAGAATAACCAATGGCGGCCATAACCCTGCCTAGGCCAAGCCGGAAGGGTAACCCTGCTAACGACGTCGATCTCAAAACTTGCTTAAACAAAAGGGTTGCCGACGAAGGACAAAGGAAAAAGAGAGAGCGGTCAGTACTGAGGCCAGTACACGGCGAGGCTAGAATTTGGCGGTCCTCGCCTACATAGGTATGGTGGACTGAAGCGGCAGCGCAGCATGCACTAAACAACCTATAGAGACTCGATACAACTAGCGGCTATCGGAGAGGGGTAAGAAAGACCTATTCGGAACCAACCTGATACTACCACCACACATACCCATCCTGGTATTCCCCCTCGAGACCCAACAAGGAAGTCAACCGAGGAACTCACACCGTTGGCAGTTTTATTTATTCCGTTATAGTTGCGGCAATTACTAGTCAAATATACGGTTAGCATGAGATATCCCAAAACCCAGCAGTTGTTGGTACTTTTATTTAGCCATTCCGTTGTAGTGAAGCTGATTACTAGTCATATCGGATACAAGTCAAATTATAACAGTAAACTTTAGTTATAGTTGTCTATGATCGAGAACTGTGCTCCAAGTCGTCCATAACTGCGGACACGGCTTTTCGAAAAGATTTAACCCTGCAGGGGTGCACCAAAGTATCCACACGCACTTCGACCCTTTTTGCCAGATCAATTAACATACACCCATCGGTATGTCGGCGGGGCCTAAGTCATGACATTTCCCAGACCCAAAGTAAGTACATGGGGGCCACCCCACCAAGTCTACCTGCAACGAAGTCAGCCGGTCTCCGGTGGCAGGGAGGAATGGGAGGAGTGGAGGGTGGGTTCCTGAGCAGATCTCGATCTAGGATGCCTGGGGTGGTTGAGGTGATAAGGGAGAGAGGGGAGAGGCACATGGGGTGGTGGTGGCTTTGCATAAAGGTGAGGAGGGTAGCTCGGGCTAGGTCTTCTCTCTTGCCTCCTTCTTGTCCTGTAGCTTAGAGAGGGAAGAGAGAGAGGGTTAGATGAGGGTTAGGTTTAGGTTTTTGGTTGAGCTAGATTGGAGAGAGGAGAGGTGGTCTTGGTTAGGGGGTGGCTTGGTTTGGAGAGAGGAGAGATGAGGGCTTAGGGTTTTAGATAACCTACAAGATCAAGCATGATGGTGAAAAGAGATGGAGAGGGGAGTGTTTGTTGGACACATGGTGCTGGATAAGGAGAGATAAATTGGGGTTTTTAAGGATATGACCTCACATGATCATGCATGAGTGAAGGAGATAAGGTGAGGGTGAGATTCTTGATGCACATGGCAAGGAAGCATAGCAAGATGGAAAAGATTGAGAGAAGGAGAGAGAAGAGAAGATGATCCACTCAAAACAATTAAAACCAAAGGAGGGCCAAAGATGGAGAAGGTTGCATGACCCATGCCAATAATTGATGCCATGCTTATTTTTGGGAGAACAATAATATTAACATGGCATTATTATTAGGCATTCCCAAAATTGGAATAAAAGCCAAGCAAAAAGAATTAAAAGGATGCCCCATGTGGAGTAGATGGAGATGACCACATTTGATTATAATTGGGACTTGCTAGTGTGTATATTCCACTAGATGTTTAATAGTCCCAAAAATATCCCCACATGATAATAACCCCAAAACAATCCATATGGAAGCTAGGGAAAGGTTCCACTCACAAGGCATGCAAAGGTGGCCATGTGACTCTCATAAACCAATAATGTGGAAACAATATGGTGCATATATGAGAGCATGTGGAGATAGAATTGGATCCATCCCAACCCACATGAGCTAGAGGTAAAACCCAATAAAGTGCAAAGCTCATATTTAGTTGGATGGTGGGATTATAAGGTGGTGACAAGAAAGGTGGTGAAGTTGAATAAAAGATATGCCCCCAACTCAACTTGGGCATTTAACCAATATATCAAGAACCGAATACAATATATCAAGAGGCAAAATACAATTAATAATGCATATGAGAGAAGAAAAACAAAAAGGGTTTTATATGATGCTCAAATGCAAGGTGGCATGATGACATGAGCATGATATAATTATGATGCAACAATTATATATATGAAGTAGCCATATATATAGACTAGGCTAGTAGCATTGCAATTATTAGACAATTGGGATGCTACAACTCTCCCCCACTAAACAAGAATCTCGCCCCGAGATTCCTAGGAAAAAGAAAACAACACAAGGAGAGGCGGGTGTTCGAACGAAGGTGACCCTCACGTTCCCAAGTTGATGAACAACGGAATGGTGCGACCACTACACCTTGCAAAACTTGCTAGACTTCTTGCGAGTCTTGCGTTTTGCTTGAGAAACAACGGGTTAGAAGAGTTGAAGGATTGTCGTGAGACAAGAAGGATAGGATGGGCATAGCTCCGGTTTTCCCAAGAATCATGATAAAAGAATATAACCACTTGTGAAAGAAAAGGAGAAGATGATGTATCATGGATAAAGAAAGACACACCATTAAGATTAAAGATTTACCGATACGAGAGAGGATGAATCTTTGTCTCGCCGGAAGAAAAGCTAGGTTGGAGAGGTTTTGAACCACTATTACAATAGCATCGTATCTTCTCTCGGATTTGAGAAAAGAAGTTCGGAAAAAATATTGCCTTCAAACAATAGAGTCCCTTGATAACAACAAAAAGATTTAGTTAGACATCGTCGGATTAAATTCTTGTTGCGCCGGTAAGAACCAAGGATCACGCAATTTAGGTGCGCAGATATAACTTCCAGAGATGGATGTGAAGCCAGATCATGGTGGAATCCCGAGAAGCAAAGAATATGGAGGATCTGGAGTTTATTGTAGAGATACTTATTGCTTTCTTTAGCCTTGAGGCTAACGCAATAGATTTGCGGCTGATGGCATCAACCATAATTGGCTTTACCACAGAAAAAGAATTGATGAAACAAAGAGGGAGATAGTTTCCTTTAATCTTGTTTGGGGATATCGAGCATCGGTAGAAAGACGAGGATAGAAAAAAGGTTTGCGTTTGTTTCCACCAGATAATTGAGGATTTGCTCCATCTAGAATAGACAGACCACCAACAAGAGATTATTGATTACTTTCTTCGAAAGAGCACTCCGGAAAAACAAGGACGGAAGTAAAAGTATCAAGGGATAAAGGCCACTTCTAACTTCCGTGGAATGAGTGAAATCACATTAATTCACCAATTCAATGTACAAGAGCGAATGATAAGAGTAGTGGTATGGTAGCTACTCCATCCCGCACTCAAAGCATTACTCCGCACATGAATAAGAAAATCATGCAACCCAACTACCAAAACAGACTGAAGGTGTTGGCAAAACTCATAGAACTCCGTTAGAAAACAAGGATAGATGCAAACGATTCACCGGATTCATAGATAGATAAAGATGATGATGTTGTCGTCATGTCGGAAGTACCAAGCCACCGGAAAGATATAAAGGAAGATCACGGAGACAACTGCAAAATTTCACAGATATAGAAAAAGATAGCACCACTTGAACAGAAGGAATACAAGATCTGGAAGGTCTTCATGGCCTCCGGTGGGTTGAGCATAGACGATAGAGCGAGAGGGTTTCAAGAGATTACTTAACGAGATTGAGGTGAAAGAACTCCATGTTGTTCTTGAAATGATTGAGAGAGATTTAGCGGCCTTGAGAAAACCTTCAGCGGAACGACGATGATAACTTGCCAACAAGGAACAACTCCGGATTGGTTGAAGATGGAGGATGGAATTAACAATGGAATTGCTAATTCCAGAGTTGAAGTAATGTATTTAGCAGAAGGACGTGGTCGAGATATGTGACTTCAAAAAGTCATAATTCTCACTTTGAGACTTTGCACACAGGCAGTGCTCACGAAGCTCGAGAGAAAGAGACACAGATGATCTTCCATGTCCTTCCATAGATATCGAATAGGCAAGCATATTATCAACATATACCACCATGGATTAACAAGATATTCCCAGAATACCAAGTTCAAGAGGCGGGAGAACGAACAAATGCTCGAAACACTTTCTGAGCTCAACGCTCTTTGAAAGATCAACGTTACGAGTAAGGATTCCTGTTGAAGAAGATGCGCTGACAGAATAGGTTAACTGGTCCTTCGGAAGAAAAAGAGATGTCACCTGGTTCACATTGTCGATCGGATCACCGGTTACAAATATAAAGAGATCTTGGATAAGAACCGATGATAGCTCATACCTTAAGCAAAGCTATCAGAGACGAAAAGATGCAATTCCCACGTATCTAGGAGAATTGTGCAGATATGGGGTTCAAAAGGATGTGCAGCATGATGGACAGATGATAGACCGCCGTAGTGCTTGGAGAAACTCTGGATTGCCAAATATGCTTGAATATGCATAGATATGATCGCGGTGTACTCAAAATCACAGGAGATAACCGTCACCATTTGGAGGAAAAACCTGGCTCTGATACCACTCTGTAACACCCTCAGAATCGGCCCTATGCAAGTTTTAGCGAAACCCGCCAAACCCGCATAGAAACGATTCAAAGGTGCCCACCAGGCACTTGCGTGCGGGTGGAAGACGAAGTAATATCATTACACAATAGTCCTCGATGGAACCCACAAAACAGATATATACAACGGCGACTCAATGACTCAAGAATACAGATATAGCGTACAAAGATTCAAATCACCTTGAAAACGATACAGCGTCCGAGTACGGACAAGATGAAAATTGAGCTAAGAGCCCTGAAGAATAACCAATGGCGTCCATAACCCTGCCCAGGCCAAGCCGGAAGGGTAACCCTGCTAACGACGTCGATCTCAAAACCTGTTAAACAAAAGGGGTGCCGACAAAGGGCAAAGGAAAAAGAGAGAGCGGTCAGTACTGAGGCCAGTACACGGAGAGACTAGAATTCGGCGATCCTCGCCTACATAGGTATGGTGGACTGAGCGGCAGCGCAGCATGCACTAAACAACCTATAGAGACTCGATATAACTGTCGGCTACTAGAGAGGGATAAGAAAGTCCTATTTGGAACCAACCTGATACTACCACCAAACATACCCATCCTGGTGTTTCCCCCTCGAGACCAGACGAGTAAGTCAACCGAGGAACTCACACCGTTGGCAGTTTTATTTATTCAGTTATCGTTGCAGCAATTACTAGTTAGGTATAGATAGTCATCCTGATAGAATAAGCAGTGGGAACTTTCAGTTAACAATTCTGTTGTAGTTGCAACACTTACTAGTTAGATACAATTAGCATGAGATATCCCAAACCCAGCAGTTGTTGGTACTTTTATTTAGCCATTCCGTTGTAGTGAAGCTGATTACTAGTCATATCGGATACAAGTCAAATTATAGCAGTGAACTTTAGTTATAGTTGTCTATGATCGAGACCTGTGCTCCAAGTCTTCCATAACCGCGGACACGGCTTCTCGAAAAGATTTAACCCTGCAGGGGTGCACCAAAGTTCCCACACGCACCTACACCCTTGTCGTCAGATCAGGTAGGTACAAGATCACAAAACATACACCCAACAGTATGTCGACGGGGTTTCGGACACGACGTTTCCCAGACCCAAAGCAAGCACGGGGGGCCACCCCACTAAGCTACCCGCAACGAAGTCGGCCGGTCTCCGAGACGGACTCAGGGTTTGCGCCAATGGTTGTAAACGACTAGGAACCCGAAACTCTCGGGCTTGTCGATACCGCGAAAACACTCCGCTTACCTAAACAGTACAGGTGCTCCTCGCACAATCATAAATAAAGCAGTAAAGCATGGCATAAGTACAGGATAGTAATAAAGCCCCAAAATAATTGTGGCCCCCGGTACAGTACTTGGAATCAGGTACTAAATCGATGGGGGTGCCCATACACCCCACCTGTGGTTAGTGCGCTCAATATCGGAACAGGTGTCAAGAACTCGGGGTCCTACGGGACACAAGTGGACGGTTAACAACCAAATAACATCTATTGCCCACCTGTGCCTCTGCATTTACCTACTTTCAATTTTAGTTATTAAACAATAAGTAAGGCTATGAGCATCTCCAACATTAAACATAAGGCATTACTCCAACAACTGTGGTACTTGACGACACGCAACAGCACTTCAGAAGGCGACTACGACACGCAAGTCCAACTATCTACCAAACAACAGGTAATAGGATGTGTCCAAGGCAATATAAGGCTGCAAGGGATTTCACGGGTACGAAAACTAGAGCATCGCAACACAGATAGCAATAGATCAAAAGGAAGGAATAAATACTATAAAAGTAAGATAGGTAGAAAAGGGGAGATGCTCGCCTGAAAACATTGCCGAGGGTTCATCCGAATATCGGGTCGACTCTCGCATCAACTCATCGGCCTAATCCGTGAAAAAGCAAAGCACTAGTAGAAACACCGGATGCACTATTTAATACTACGACAAAAGATCGGGCATGATGCATGTATGATGTATGGCATGGCAAGAATGCGATGCAATTAGGCAATATTAAGCGGAACCGGAATTCCGACAACCAATTAATAGGTTCAAGTTATTTATCTACCCCGCAAATTAAATGTTGTAATAACAGGGTGAAACATGGCATCGGTTCGCTACACCAATTTAAATGGAGTCCGGAATAAGACAAAGATATCCCGCATATAGACTCCATGTTTAATTATGAGATGAATTGGCATAATGCCCCCAAACCACAGACAAGTATGCATGCAAGATGAACAATTTAATATGCAACAATTTGATATTACATTTATAAAATAGGGCTCGAGAAAGGGGTCACACATTAGGGTCGGAGGTCTTGGTTCGGAGGGGTTCGAGGGATCGGTCTCGGACAACGGGAAGTCGAACTTGTCGCATCCGAAAAGGAGGACTTGGTTTGGCGTCGGGGGGAGATCGGATTCGCCCTGGTCGGTGTCGATCTTGTCGTCGCGAAGATCTTGTCGTGTCCTCGTATCAGGTCGGTCTTGGCGTTCGGGGTGAAGAACTTGGTGTCCTCGAGGAAGTACTTGGCGTATCCGTGTCGACGACCTTGGCGTCCGGAAAGAAGTACTTGTCGCATCTATGGCCTTCGGGTCGAAGAACTTGGCACGCCAGGGTTTGGTCTTCCAACTCCGGGAGGATCGGTTTTCAGGGTCTCGACACCTTCGGTTCCATGTGGGCGATCTTGGCGTCCGAGGGTTTCTCCGAGTCCGTGGTGCGTCCGTGTGGTAGATCTTGGGGTACCGGCGTCATCGGGTTCCACCTCGCACATCGGTCGATGAATCACGTAACGATGCAGATCTTGGCGACAAAAGGGCATCGAGGCTCTTGTGACGAGACGGACTTGTGCTTCGGCTGGCGTCAAAGATCTTGGTGGCGCTACAAACTTGGTAGCTACACGGCTACAGGTACACGTCACCAAGAGGAAGAAGTTTTGCGTTTCACTGTCACGAGTGGCAGCTGAGGTCCTGGCGATATGCACGACAGCAGACACAAAGCATTCACGACCGGACGCCCCGAGGTGGTCACAGGGGGTTTCCAAAACAAGGGGAGCGGTGCGTGCTTGCGAGCTCGGACGAGGAGGCGTGGCCGGGCTTGGCGGACGCGGATGCAGCAAGGCGACAGCCGACGAGGACGACGAGGCCGGTCGCGCAGGGCGGCGCGGCTCGCAGGCGATAGGGCGCGGAGGCTCGTGGGCGGATGAGCTCCACGGCGGAGTGCTGCGGGCGAGCCGACGAGCTCCTGACGGCGAGGCAGAGGAGGCCCGGGGCTTGGCGGGGACGGCCACTGCAGAGGAGGTGCAGAGCTCGACGGAGGAGGCGGTGCGGCCGAGCGAGGAGGGGAACCGGAGGAGGGCCGACGGGGGGGAGCATAGCGCTGGCTTGCAGAGAGCGGCGATCTCGCCCCCCCCCCTCCCCCCCGCTGGGAGAGGGGAGCAGCGGCAGGGCGGTGCTGGGCGTCCACGGCCGAGGACATGGGCGACGACCAGCGGCGGGGAGCGGGGCGCGGTGGAGCTCGGGGCTCGCGGAAGGTGGCCCGCGGTGGGGTCCCTGGCGACATCCACAGCAGAGCTCGGCCCGAGCGGCCGAGGGCGCGCGACCGCGGGCGGAGGAGGACGGCCGGAGAGGGGCCCGCGGGCGTCGATGCCGAGCTTGGTGCAGGCGACGCCGGAGGACGGGCGACGGGGAGGCGCGGGTGAAGCGGGCCGGTGAGCTCCTGGCCCGGCAAGGAGGAGGGCGAGGCGGCTCCTGGGAGGCGGAAGGAGGGAGGTCGCGAGGATGGGTCCGGCGGCGTGGGGAGGACAGCCGCGAGGCGAGGTAGTAGAGGGCGGGGGCGGCGGCGCCTGCTGGGGAGAGAGAGAGGTGGGGGCCAAAGGAGGGAGGAGAGAGGAAGCCCGCGGCGGAGGTTGCGGGGAGGCTCGTTGCGGGGGAGGAGGGAGCCAGGGGAGAGAGCGGGGTCGGGGTGGGCCAGGGAAGAGAGAGAGAGGGGAAGGGGATCGAGGCCAGGGGTGGGGCCGGGGACGGGTCAACACCCAGGGTGAGGTCGGGCGGCCAGGGGGAGTGGGGACTGTGGCCAGGTGGCCAGCAGGTGGGGTGGTTCTCAGGTGGCAGGGAGTTGGGGCAGGTGGCGGGCTAGGATTGGATGGGGAAAAGGAGAGGTGAGGTGGAGGGAGGGGATTGGTCAGGGTGAGGTGGAGGGAGGCTGGGTAGATTAGGGTTGGGTAGAATTAGGACTAGATATTTTTAGACTAGGGTCTGGAGGTGGCCGGCCGGGCTTTCGGGCCTGGCTGGCTGCCTCCCAAAATAATTTAAATATTTTATTTATTAAAAATGAGGCGTTTGTAAACCGTTGGCAGACAAAACAAAACATTCCGGAGACCCGGTTTTCGGTTTTGAATTAAAGACGGGACGTTTAGAAAACAAAACCAGGATTTTCGAAAATAGTTTTATGCAAACAAATGCAAGATGACATGACGATGCTCAAATGCAATGTGGCATGATGACATGAGCATGCGGTCATGATGATGCAATGCACAAAACCAACGCGATTTTCTAGTAGTGGTTTTGCGGGGCGCCACAATTCGACACCACTAACAATGGATCTCGCCCTCGAGATCCGCCTCATGGTACCGAGAAGAAGGGCGGCGATCTGAATCTTCTCGCATCGTGTAGATCCTCGCGACACCACTAACAAGAGGTCGTTGTCCGTGATCGTCGAGAGAACACTCCGGGAACAAAAGGTCGAAGGTAGAGGTATCAACAAATAAAGCCACCTCTAGCTTCGATAGAAAGAGAGAACCGATGCATTCTCATCCACTTCAATGTACACAAGCGAATAGAGTGAGTAGTCGGCATGGGGGCCAATCCATCACGCACCCAAACTATTACTCCGCACAATCAGTGGAAAAGCGTGCAACCATTCTCGGAATCAGACTGAAGATCTCGACAAGCGAGGTTCGGAAACAAAGGAGGGATGGAGATTCTCATCAGATCTGATGAAGATGACTTCGTCACGTCGGAAAACACCGGAAGGCACGAGAAGGAACAAAGAGAAGTCCACCAGACGAAGGATTCCTCGGATAGCATGAAGACCAGATGTAGCAACACCATTACCAAAGGAGGAAGCGAAACCCTAAAGGTACGATGGAACCCAACCACGAGAAATCCTAGACTCGAAGAGAGAGGAGAGAGCGGATTCAAAACACGCAGAGGTGAGAGGAGAGCAGCAGAGGGGTAAGGAGTAAAATCAGACCTAATCAGAACTATCCAACCGATTTTGCAAAAATAGTTTTGACACTCTACTTCGGCCGTTAGCTAGGTTATCCTGCAGGCTAGACTTGTGGGGTATCGCAACTGCTGAGTTCTGATACCACTCTGTAACACCCTCAGAATAGGCCCTATGCAAGTTTTAGCGAAACCCGCCAAACCCGCATAGAAACGATTCAAAGGTGCCCACCAGGCACTTGCGTGCGGGTGGAAGACGAAGTAATATCATTACACAATAGTCCTCGATGGAACCCACAAAACAGATATATACAACGGTGACTCAATGAGTCAAGAATACAGATATACAGTACAAAGATTCAAATCACCTTGAAAACGATACAGCGTCCGAGTACGGACAAGATGCAAATTGAGCTAAAAGCCCTGAAGAATAACCAATGGCGTCCATAACCCTGCCCAGGCCAAGCCGGAAGGGTAACCCTGCTAACGACGTCGATCTCAAAACCTGCTTAAACAAAAGGGGTGCCGACAAAGGGCAAAGGAAAAAGAGAGAGCGGTCAGTACTGAGGCCAGTACACGGCGAGACTAGAATTCGGCGGTCCTCGCCTACATAGGTATGGTGGACTGAGCGGCAGCGCAGCATGCACTAAACAACCTATAGAGACTCGATATAACTGTCGGCTACTAGAGAGGGATAAGAAAGTCCTATTCGGAACCAACCTGATACTACCACCAAACATACCCATCCTGGTGTTTCCCCCTCGAGACCAGACGAGGAAGTCAACCGAGGAACTCACACCGTTGGCAGTTTTATTTATTCAGTTATCATTGCAGCAATTACTAGTCAGGTATAGATAGTCATCCTGATAGAATAAGCAGTGGGCACTTTTAGTTAACTATTCCGTTGTAGTTGCAACACTTACTAGTCAGATACAATTAGCATGAGATATCCCAAACCCAGCAGTTGTTGGTACTTTTATTTAGCCATTCCGTTGTAGTGAAGCTGATTACTAGTCATATCGGATACAAGTCAAATTATAGCAGTAAACTTTAGTTATAGTTGTCTATGATCGAGACATGTGCTCCAAGTCGTCCATAACCGCGGACACGGCTTCTCGAAAAGATTTAACCCTGTAGGGGTGCACCAAAGTTCCCACACGCACCTACACCCTTGTCGTCAGATTAGGTAGGTACAAGATCACAAAACATACACCCAACGGTATGTCGACGGGGTTTCGGACACGACGTTTCCCAGACCCAACGCAAGCACGGGGGGCCACCCCACTAAGCTACACGCAACAAAGTCGGCCGGTCTCCGAGATGGACTCAGGGTTTGCGCCAATGGCTGTAAACGACTGGGAACCCGAAACTCTCGGGCTTGTCGATACCGCGAAAACACTCCGCTTACCTAAACAGTACAGGTGCTCCTCGCACAATCGTAAATAAAGCAGTAAAGCATGGCATAAGTACAGGATAGTAATAAAGCCCCAAACTAATTGTGGCCCCCAGTACAGTACTTGGAATCAGGTACTAAATCGATGGGGGTGCCCATACACCCCACCTGTGGTTAGTGCGCTCGATCTCGGAACAGGTGTCAAGAACTCGGGGTCCTACGGGACACAAGTGGACGGTTAACAACCAAATAGCAGATATTGCTCACCGGTGCCACATTCATTAGTTATCCCATTACTACTTAGGTTAAGTTGTTTAGGTACCTCGTTATCCATCAGACACTCACATACCCTACACATGTTGTTCTACGACTCGCATGGCTCAAACAACTCCTGTAGTAATGGCTCATGGGATGGAGGAACAAGCTTCGGTGGGGTTTAAAAGTAAAGGCTATGCAGTACTTGGGATTCAGTTTAATGCAATCGCAACTCGATGATGCAAGAATAAGATAGAGGTAATAGGTACTGTATGTATGCAAGCATGTGGTAGTGCTTGCCTGGCAGCTCAGTTGAAGCGAGAGAAGGATCTGGGTAGCGCTCCTGGTTTTCTTGATATATCCCCTGCTCAGCGTCTATTCGAAGAAGAACCAAACAAACAAGGGCCAACATAAATAAAGTGCAAAAGCATATGAATAAGATGCGACAATCAAACAATCATGCCATGATGAATGATGCACAATTTGCATGGCAATAATGTAGCATGGCATGGGTGTGGTGTGGAATACAAGAAATAAGCATTTTATTGAGTTTTGGTCATATTTTATTCTCGAATAAGTTGATGTATACTTTATATTTATATGATGCATGCTGCAATTCAGAACATGGAAATCATAAACAGAAAGGTCTCGTCGATCTGATCATTTTAGACATATCATTTGTTAAATTTGGAGTTATAAAACAAAAGTTATTAATTAATTAAGAAAAAGGGCATTTTATTGTAATTTTAATCAACTTGAAATTTAAAGTGTTTAAAATATATTTTGGAGGGCATTTTTGAATTCCTCACATTTTTCTGATTTCAAAACATATATAGGGCTGGTGAGGTGGAGGGAGGGGATTGGCCAGGGTGATGTGGAGGGGGGCTGGGTAGAATTAGGTGTAGGTAGGAAAAGATTTGGGGTAGGCTGGTTTTTGTACTGGGGGTGGCCGACTGGGTCGGATCGGCCCAGTACGGCTGCCCCCTAAAAATAATTAAACATTTCATTTATTTAAAACGGGGCTTTTGCAAACCCATTGGCAGACGAAACAAAATAATCCGGAGACCCGGGTTTTGGATTTGAAATAAAGGCGGGACTATTTAGAAAACAAAACTAGGCGTTTCGAAAATAGTTTAGACAAAAACCATGCATGATGACATGACGATACTCAAATGCAAAGTGGCATGATGACATGAGCATGCGGTCATGATGATGCAATGCACAAAAACAACACGATTTTCTAGTAGTGGTTTTTGCGGGGCGCCACAATTCGACACCACTAACAATGGATCTCGCCCTCGAGATCCGCCTCATGGTACCAGAAGGAAGGTCGGCGATCTGCGTCTTCTCGCTTCGTGTAGATCCTCGCGACACCACTAACGAGGGTTCCTTCTTCATCTTGAAATTGGCGACACCACCAACAAGGGTCGGGGCTCACGTCCATCGAGAGAACACTCCGGAGAAGCAAAGGACGAAGGTAGAGGTATCCAAAAGATAAGGCGACCTCTAACTTCCACGGAAGGAGTATAATTGCATCAATCCACCATTCAATGTACAAGAGCGAATGATAAGAGTAGTCGGATGGTGATCAGTCCATCGCGCACCCAAAGCATTACTCTGCACAGGAATAGAAAATTATGCAACCAACTCTCGGAATCAGACTGAAGATCTCGACAAGCGAGGTTCGGAAACAAAGGAGGGATGGAGATTCTCATCAGATCTGATGTAGATGATGTCGTCGCGTCAGAAAGCACCGGAAGGCACGGGAAGGAACAAAGAGAAGTCCATCAGACGAAGGATTCCTCGGATAGCATGAAGACCAGATGTAGCAACACCGTTACCAAAGGAGGAAGCGAAACCCTGAAGGTACGATGGAACCCAACCACGAGAAATCCTGGACTCGAAGAGAGAGAAGAGAGCGGATTCAAAACACGCAGGGGTGAGAGGAGAGCAGCAGAGGGGTAAGGAGTAAAATCAGACCTAATCAGAACTATCCAACCGATTTTTCAAAAATAGTTTTGACACTCTACTTCGGCCGTTAGCTAGGTTATCCTACAGGCTGGACTTGTGGGGTATCGCAACTGCTGAGCTCTTATACCACTCTGTAACACCCTCAGAATCGGCCCTATGCAAGTTTCAGCGATTCCCGCCAAACCCGCATAGAAATGATTCAAAGGTGCCCACCAGGCACTTTCGTGCGGGTGGAAAACGAAGTAATACCATTACACAATAGTCCACGAAGGAACCCACGAACAGATATATACAACAACGACTCAAAGAGTCAAGAATGCAGAAATACAGTACAAAGATCCAAATCACCTTGAAAATGATACAGCGTCCGACTACGGACAAGATGCAAATGGGGCTAAGAGCCCTGAAGAGTAACCAATGGCGTCCATAACCCTGCCAGGCCAAGCCGGAAGGGTAACCCTGCTAACGACGTCGATCTCAAAACCTGATTAAACAAAAGGGGTGCCGACAAAGGGAAAAGGAAAAAGAGAGAGCGGTCAGTACTGAGGCCAGTACACGGCGAGGCTAGAATTCGGCGGTCCTCGCCTACATAGGTATGGTGGACTGGAGCGGCAGCGCAGCAAGCACTAGAACAACCTATAGAGACTCGATATAACTGTCGGCTATCATAAAGGGATAAGAAAGACCTATTCGGGATCAACCTGATACTACCACCAAACATACCCATCCTGGTATTTCCCCCTCGAGACCAAACGAGGAAGTCAACCGAGGAACTCACACCGTTGGCAGTTTTATTTATTCAGTTATCATTGCATCAATTACTAGTCAGGTATAGATGGTCATCCTGATATAATAAGCAGTGGGCAGTTTTAGTTAACCATTCTGTTGTAGTTGCGACACTTACTAGTCAAATACAATTAGCATGGGATATCCCCAAACCCAGCAGTTGTTGGTACTTTTATTTAGCCATTCCGTGGTAGTGAAGCTGATTACTAGTCATATCGGATACAAGTCAAATTATAGCAGTAAACTTTAGTTATAGTTGTCTATGATCAAGAACTGTGCTCCAAGTCGTCCATAACCGCGGGACACGGCTTCTCGAAAAGATTTAACCCTGCAGGGGTGCACCAAAGTTTCCACACGCACCTACACCTTGTTGTCAGATCAGGTAGGTACAAGATCACAAAACATACACCAACGGTATGTCGACGGGTTTCGGACACGATGTTTCCCAGACCGAAAGCAAGCACGGGGGGCCACCCCACTAAGCTACCCGCAACGAAGTCGGCCGGTCTCCGAGACGGACTCAGGGTTTGGGTGGACGGCTGTAAACGACTGGGAACCCGAAAGTGTGACTGGCTTGTCGATACCGCGAAATCGTTGTCCCGATCCTAAACAGTACAGGTGCAGTACCTCGCACAATTTTAAATAAAGCAGTAAAGCATGGCATAATTACAGGATAGTAAATAAAACCTCAAACTAGTTTGTGGCCCCCAGTACAGTACTTGGAATCAGGTACTAAATCGATGGGGGTGCCCATACACCCCACCTGTGGTTAGCGCGCTCGATCTCGGAACAGGTGTCAAGAACTCGGGGTCCTACGGGACACAAGTGGACGGTTAACAACCAAATAACATCTATTGCCCACAAGTGCCTCTTCATTACCTACTTTCAATTTTATTTATTAAACAATATGGAAATTGTTCATCTCCACATTAAACATGCGGCAATACTCCAACAACTGTGGTACTGGTCGGCACGCAAGAGCACTTGAGAAAGCGACTACGACGCGCAAGTCCAACTATCTACCAAACAACAGGTAATAGGATGTGTCCAAGGCAATATAAGGCTGCAAGGGATATCACGGGTACGGAAACTAGAGCATCGCAACACAGATAGCATAGATCAACAGGAGGGAATAAATACTATAAAATTAAGATAGGTAGAAAGGGGGAGATGATCGCCTGAAAACATTGTTGAAGGTTCATCTGAAGAACGGGCGAAGCTCACATCAACTCAACAGCCTTATCCGCGAAGAAGCAAAACACTACAATAAACACCGGATGCACTATTTAATACTACGGCCAAAGATCGGGCCTGATGCATGTATGATGCATGGCATGGCAAAGGTGCGATGCAACTAGGCAATATTAAGCGGAACCGGGGTCCCGACAATTAATATATGGTTCTAATTGTTTAACTACCCCACAATTTAATTGTTGTCTTAACAGGACAAAACATGGCATCGGTTCGCTACACAAATTTAAATGGGACCAATATAAGACTAGATTTGTCCGCATATGGATCCCATATTTAATGATGAGGTGAATCGGCATAAGGCCCCTAAACCACATGATGAGATACTGTTGGAATTATTCCCTAGAGGCAATAATAAAGATGTTATTATTATAATTCTTGTTCATGATAAAGTTTATATTCCATGCTAGAATTGTATTAAGCGGAAACTTTAATACTTGTGTGGTTTGTGAACAACACCGTGTCCCTAGTACGCCTCTATGGACTAGCTCATTGATCATGATGGTTAAGGTTTCCTAACCATAGACATGAGTTGTCAATTGATAATGAGATCATTATCATGGGAGAATGATATGGTGGATAGACCCAAACAAAGCAGAGCAATTAGATCGTGTCATCATGTTCGTCTTGCGAAGCTTTTCCTATGTCAAATATTGTATTCCTTAGACCATGAGATAATGCAACCCCTGGTATCGAAGAAGCTTTGAGGTCATCAAACGTCATCCTATGAGAGGGTGATCATAAAGGTGTCTCTCAGGTGATCGGAAAGTATCTGTTGGGTTGTATGTATCGAGATGGAATTTGTCCCTCCCAAGTCGGAGAGATATACTTCAGGCCCACTCGGTAATCGATATCAACACCGCTTGCAAGCATGTGGTAAGGATTTAATCACAAAGTGATATCGGATTACGGAACCGAGTAAAGTACTTGCTGTGAACGAGATTGAACTAGGTATGACGGTACGACGATCGAATCTCGGGCAAGTAAAATATCGCGAGACGAAGGGAATATATATGGGATTGATTGAATCCTGGCATCGTGGTTCATCCGATATGATCATCGATGAATGTGTGGGAGTCAATATGGGTGCCCAGACCCCGCTGTTGATTATTGATAGAAGATCATGTCTGCATATTCTCGAAACCCGCAGGGTCACACACTTAACGTATCTCGACGCTAGGATAGATTGGATAATTGGTTTATGAATTTTTGTTCCGAGTCTCGTATGGGATCCGGGATATCACGAGAGGTTCCGGAATGGTCCGGAGAGAATAAGATTCATATAAGGCAGTGCAGTTTTTGGAGTTCGGAATTGTTTCCGGGTTAATCGGTATTGTACCGGAAGCTTCTAGAACCTTCCGGAAGGGGACCAACGTGGCCCCACCTTCCGGGAGGGGGCATGGGCCTATGAGGGAGTGTCCTGGCCGCATTGGGCCAGGGGCACAGGCCCCATAGGGCCAGCCGATCCTGGATAAGTTTAACTCGTTTAAACTAGAGATAGGATTTCTAGAAGGGGAGAGTTTAAATCGTTTAAACTAGAGATAGGATTTCTAGATAAGGGAGAGTTTAAATCGTTTAAACTAGAGATAGGATTTCTAGATAGGGAGAGTTTAAATGTTTAAACTAGAGATAGGCTTGGAGGAGGGGCAAGGGCTGCGGCCGCCCCCCCCCCTCTTATATATAGAGGGTGGTGAGCCCCCTCCATACACACCTTCCTCCCAAGTCCTAGCAGCCTTGCTACCTTCCTCTCTCCCTCCCGACTGTTTGTAGGCGAAGCCCTGCAGCAGAAATTCTCCACCATATAC
This sequence comes from Avena atlantica, assembly GCA_910589765.1. Taxonomy (NCBI): domain Eukaryota; kingdom Viridiplantae; phylum Streptophyta; class Magnoliopsida; order Poales; family Poaceae; genus Avena; species Avena atlantica. The sequence goes on along the minus strand of OU342738.1, from coordinate 196,641,014 downwards.
ACCACGCCGTCGTGCTGTAGATCCAATCTATCTCTCCACCAGACTCGCTGGTCCGAGGAAGGAGGAGACGTCGAGGTGCTGCACGTGTGCATCTCACGGAGGCACCGCCACTTGTGGTGCTAGATCGGATCGGATCGCAGGGAGGAGAAGCGAGTACGACTACATCACCCACGTTCCGACGAACGTTCCGTTGTGCGAATCTTCAAGGGTATGAAGATCTAATCCAATCTCTCTCGTTGTTTGCATCTCCTAGATTAGATCTTGGCTTTCCCTCTGTTGGCTCCGTAGAAAATTTTGATTTACTATGCCGCAAACCCTTCAGTGGTATCAGAGCTAGATCTATGCGTAGATGTGTTTCACGAGTAGAACGCAACATGGTTGTTGCGGGCGTTGATGTTTTCTGTTGCAGCCTCTTGTTTGTGTTCTTCTTATGACGCGGGATAGTGAGATTAAGCGGTCCAGGCCAACCTTACGCGACGTCGCGTTCGCGGAGACCGGTTCCGCACTTGACGTGTGGCTTGTTCCACACATGCGGCTGGTGGATGTCAGTTTCTCTCACTATAGTTGTCATGGGATTAACACCGGAGTTTGGCAACCATAATATCACCGCTGTGGCTTTCCGTAGGTAAGAATCGTTCTTAGCATCTACTCCCATAAGCCACGTAAAACATGCAACAACCAAAGATAGAGGCGTCTAACTTGTTTTTGCAGGGAGTGTTTTCTGTGATATGGTATGGCCCAAGATGTGATGTGTATATTGTATGCGATGATCATGTTTTGTAATGTTTCACGACTTGCATGTCGATGAGTACACAACCGGCAGGAGCCATATGGTTGTCTTTATAATTGTGTATGACCTGCGAGTCAACTTCTTATACGCCATGTAATAGCTTTACTTTATCGCTAAGTAGTTAGCAATAGTTGTAGTTGCTATTCGTGGTGGAGGCAATCATGGTGGAGTGATGGAGATCATGCCGGAACGCACAAGATGGAGATCATTGGCGAAGATAGGTTATACCATGTCACATAAAGTTATATGCATGTGATGTTTATCCTTTTATGTATCTTATCATGCTTAGATCGCGACGGTAGCATTATAAGATGATTCCTCACTTAAAGATCAAGATAAAAACTGTGTTCTCCCCAAGTATGCACCGTTGCGAAAGTTCGTCGTGTCCAAGCATCACGTGATGATCGGGTGCTATAGACTCTACGCTCACATACAACGGGTGCAAGCCAGTTTTTGCACACGGGAAATACTTGGGTCTAACTTGACGAGCCTAGCATGTACAGACATGGCCTCGGAACACAAGAACCGAAAGGTTAAGCATGAGTCATATGAATGATATGATCGACACTTCGTTGTCCACCATTGAAAACCACATCTCTTCTCGTGATGATCGGATTAGGTGTGGTGAATTTGGATCGTGTTCACTAAACAACTTGAGGGATGTTGAATTTAGTGGAGTTCATCTAGTAATTTGATTAAGTTGAACTATTTATCATGAACATAGTCTAAATTGTACTTGCAAATACTGTAGATCCAATGGCCAAGTCCAACTTCAACTTCAACGTTTTTGCTGAGAAAGAAAAGCTTAGAAACAATGGGTCTAACTTCACCAACTGGTTCCGCAATCTAAGAATCATTCTGTCTGGCGAACAAAAGGACTATGTCCTTGAGAAAGCGTTAGGTAACCCCCCTGCTGCAACTGCGCCGGCTAATGAGAAAGCTGTCTATCAGTCGCGCAAAGATGATTATGGTGTGATTAAGAGCACCATGTTGTTTGCTATGGAACCGGAGCTTCAAAATCGTTTTGAAACCTTTCCCGGGCCCTTTGACATTCTCGAGGAGCTGAAAACCATGTTTCAGACTCAAGCCCGTTCTGAGAGATATGAGATCTCTGAGAAGTTCTTTAACTGCAAGATGGAGGAAGGGAGTTCCGTTAGTGAGCACGCCATAAAGATGTCGGGCTACACTCAACGCCTTGAGCAACTGGAATGCACGATTCCAGAGGAGCTCAAGATTGACAGGGTTCTGCAATCACTCCCTCCCAGCTACAAAAGTTTTGTAGTGACTCATAATCAGATTGGTTCCACTGATACGATCACCGAGCTCTTCGCAAAGCTGAAGACTGCGGAAGTGGACATCAAGAAGGATAATCATGTGTTGATGGTCAACAAGCCCTCCTTTAAGAAAGTTAAGGGAGCAAAGAAGCCCTTCAAGAAGGGCGGCGGCAAGCGCAATGCCCCTGCTGAGAAGAAGCTCAGGTCTGGTCCCAAGCCGGACACTGAGTGCTTCTATTGCAAGGACAAGGGTCACTGGAAGCGCAACTGTCCGAAGTACTTAGCGGACAAGAAGGCTGGCACCATCAAAGGTATATTTGATATACATGTTATTGATGTTTTCCTTACTAGCCCTCGTTGTAGTGCCTGGGTATTTGATACCGGTTCAGTTGCTAATATTTGTAACTCGAAACAGGAGCTACGGAATAGACGTCGGCTTGCGAGGGATGAGGTGACGATGCGCGTTGGCAACGGATCAAGAGTTGATGTGATGGTCGTCGGCACGCTCTCCTTAGTTTTACCTTCGGGATTAGTTTTAAACCTTAATAAATGTTATTATGTGCCTGCGTTGAGCATGAACATCATTTCCGGATCGTGTTTATTGCAAGACGGTTATTCATTTAAATCGGAGAATAATGGTTGTTCTATTTATATGAGTAACATCTTTTATGGTCATGCACCTCTTGTGAATGGTTTATTTCTTCTAAATCTCGAAAGGGATGAAACACACATCCATAACATTGAGGCTAAGAGATGCAAAGTAGATAGTGATAATACTACTTATTTGTGGCACTGTCGTCTAGGTCATATTGGAGTAAAGCGCATGAAGAAACTCCATTCTGATGGAATTTGGAGTCTCTTGATTTTGAATCATTTGACACATGCGAACCATGCCTCATGGGCAAGATGATCAAAACCCCGTTCTCCGGTATGATGGAGCGAGCAACGGACTTGTTGGAAATCATACATACCGATGTATGCGGACCGATTAGTGTTTCGACGCGCGGTGGATATCGCTATTTCCTCACTTTTACCGATGACTTAAGTAGATATGGGTATATCTATTTAATGAAACATAAATCTGAAACGTTTGAAAAGTTCAAAGAATTTCAGAATGAAGTGGAGAACCATCGTAACAGAAAGATTAAGTTTCTACGATCCGATCGTGGGGGCGAATATTTGAGTTATGATTTTCTCACGCATCTTAAAGCAAGTGGAATCGTTTCACAACTCACGCCACCCGGAACACCACAGCGCAATGGTGTGTCTGAACGCCGGAATCGAACCCTATTAGATATGGTCCGATCAATGATGTCTCTTACTGATTTGCCGTTATCATTTTGGGGTTATGCATTAGAAACCGCTGCATTCACTTTAAATAGGGCTCCATCTAAATCCGTTGAGACGACACCGTATGAACTGTGGTTTGGTGCTAAACCTAAGTTGTCGTTTCTTAAAGTTTGGGGATGCGAAGCTTACGTCAAGAAGTTGATGCCGGACAAGCTCGAACCCAAAGCGGAGAAATGTGTCTTCATAGGATACCCTAAGGAAACTATTGGGTATACCTTCTATCATAGAACCGAAGGCAAAGTGTTTGTCGCAAAGAACGGTTCCTTTCTTGAGAAGGAGTTTCTCTCGTAAGAAGTGAGTGGGAGGAAAGTAGAGCTAGACGAGGTTATTGAACCTTCTCTTGAATTGGAGAGTAGCGCAGCACCTGAAATTGTTCCCGTGCCGCCTGCACCAACAATAGAGGAAGCTAATGACAAGGATCATGAAGCTTCGGACGATGCTGCTACTGAACGTCGCAGGTCGACAAGGTCGTGTGCCCCTCCTGAGTGGTACGGCAACCCTGTCTTGACTGTCTTGTTAGTAGAAGACAGTGAACCTACGAACTATGAGGAAGCGATGATGAGCCCAGACTCTGAGAAATGGCTAGAAACCATGAAATCCGAATTGGGATCCATGAACGAAAACCAAGTATGGACTTTGGTGGACCCTCCTAGCGACCGAAAGGCCGTTGAGTGCAAATGGATCTTCAAGAAGAAAACGGACGCGGATGGTAATGTTACTGTCTATAAAGCACGGCTTGTCACGAAAGGTTTTCGAAAAGTTCAAGGTGTTGACTACGATGAGACTTTCTCTCCCGTAGCGATGTTTAAGTCCATTCGGATTTTATTAGAAATTGCTGCGTTTCATGATTATGAAATATGGCAGATGGATGTCAAGACTGCTTTCCTCAATGGCAACATTGATGAAGAGTTGTATATGATGCAACCCGAAGGTTTTGTCGATCCTAAGGATGCTGATAAAGTATGCAAACTTCAGCGTTCCATTTATGGACTGAAGCAAGCATCTCGGAGTTGGAACCTTCGTTTTGATCAAGTGATCAAGAGCTTTGGATTTGTTCCAAATTGCTACGAAGCTTGTATCTACAAGAAAGTGAGTGGGAGCTCGGTGACGTTTCTGGTACTGTATGTGGATGACATATTGATTATCGGAAATGACATCAACATGCTTAACGATGTGAAGAGTTATTTGAACAAGTGTTTTTCAATGAAAGACCTAGGTGAAGCTGCTTATATATTGGGCATCAAGATCTATAGAGATAGACAAAGACGCCTGATAGCTTTAAGCCAGAGTACATACCTAGACAAAGTTCTGAAAAGGTTCAGAATGGATAAGGCAAAGAAAGGTTCAGTGCCTATGTTGTCAGGTAAGATATTGAGCAAGGCTCAGTGTCCAGCTACGGTAAATGATAGGGAAGCTATGAGCAAAGTGCCTTATGCCTCGGCCATAGGTTCCATCATGTATGCCATGCTGTGTACTAGACCGGATGTGTCCAATGCTCTTAGTTTGACGAGCAGATATCAAAGTGATCCAGGAGTGGAACACTGGACAGCCGTGAAGAACATCCTAAAGTACCTAAATAGAACTAAAGAAATGTTCTTAGTCTATGGGGGTGATGAACAGCTTGTCGTAAAAGGTTACGTCGATGCTAGTTTCGACACCGACAAGGATGATTCTAAATCTCAGACAGGATACGTTTATATTTTGAATGGAGGAGCTGTGAGCTGGAGAAGCTGCAAGCAAAGCGTGATCGCGGGATCTACAGTAGAAGCGGAATACATGGCTGCTGCAGAAGCGTCAAGTGAAGGAGTTTGGATCAGAAACTTCATCACTGAGCTTGGCATGGTTCCAAGTGCATTGGACCCACTGGAGATATTGTGTGACAACACTGGCGCCATAGCACTCGCTAAGGAACCAAGATATCATCCAAAGACCAAGCATATCAACCGCAAGTTTCATATAATCCGAGATTATATAGCAGATGGAGATCTGAAGATTAGCAAAGTACATACGGATCTGAATGTCGCAGATCCATTGACTAAACCTCTTCCACGTGTAAAACATGATCAACACCTCAGTGCCATGGGTGTGAGATTGTTGCCAAATGTAAACTAGATTATTGACTCTAGTGCAAGTGGGAGACTGTTGGAATTATGCCCTAGAGGCAATAATAAAGATGTTATTATTATAATTCTTGTTCATGATAAAGTTTATATTCCATGCTAGAATTGTATTAAGCGGAAACTTTAATACTTGTGTGGTTTGTGAACAACACCGTGTCCCTAGTACGCCTCTATGGACTAGCTCATTGATCAATGATGGTTAAGGTTTCCTAACCATAGACATGAGTTGTCAATTGATAATGAGATCATATCATTGGGAGAATGATATGGTGGATAGACCCAAACAAAGCAGAGCAATTAGATCGTGACATCGTGTTCGTCTTTGCGAAGCTTTTCCTATGTCAAATATTGTATTCCTTAGACCATGAGATAATGCAACTCCCTGGTATCGTAAGAAAGCTTTGAGGTCATCAAACATCATCTTATGAGAGGGTGATCATAAAGGTGTCTCTCAGGTGATCGGAAAGTATCTGTTGGGTTGTATGTATCGAGATGGAATTTGTCCCTCCCAAGTCGGAGAGATATACTTCGGGCCCACTCGGTAATCGATATCAACACCGCTTGCAAGCATGTGGTTAAGGAGTTAATCACAAAGTGATATCGGATTACGGAACGAGTAAAGTACTTGCTGTGAACGAGATTGAACTAGGTATGACGGTACCGACGATCGAATCTCGGGCAAGTAAAATATCGCGAGACGAAGGGAATATATATATGGGATTGATTGAATCCTGGCATCGTGGTTCATCCGATATGATCATCGATGAATGTGTGGGAGTCAATATGGGTGCCCAGACCCCGCTGTTGATTATTGATAGAAGATCATGTCTGCATATTCTCGAACCCGCAGGGTCACACACTTAACGTATCTCGACGCTAGGATAGATTGGATAATTGGTTTATGAATTTTTGTTCCGAGTCTCGTATGGGATCCGGGATATCACGAGAGGTTCCGGAATGGTCCGGAGAATAAGATTCATATAAGGCAGTGCAGTTTTTGGAGTTCGGAATTGTTCCGGGTTAATCGGTATTGTACCGGAAGCTTCTAGAACCTTCCGGAAGGGGACCAACGTGGCCCCACCTTCCGGGAGGGGGCATGGGCCTATGAGGGAGTGTCCTGGCCGCATTGGGCCAGGGGCACAAGGCCCCATAGGGCCCAGCCGATCCTGGATAAGTTTAAACTCGTTTAAACTAGAGATAGGATTTCTAGATAAGGGAGAGTTTAAATCGTTTAAACTAGAGATAGGATTTCTAGATAAGGGAGAGTTTAAATCGTTTAAACTAGAGATAGGATTTCTAGATAAGGGAGAGTTTAAATTGTTTAAACTAGAGATAGGCTTGGAGGAGGGGCAAGGGCTGGCCGCCCCCCCTCTATATATAGAGGGGTGGTGCGCCCCCTCCCCATACACACCTTCCTCCAAGTCCTAGCAGCCTTGCTACCTTCCTCTCTCCCTCCCGACTGTTTGTAGGCGAAGCCCTGCAGCAGAAATTCTCCACCATATACACCACGCCGTCGTGCTGTAGATCCAATCTATCTCTCCACCATACTCGCTGGTCCGAGGAAGGAGGAGACGTCGAGGTGCTGCACGTGTGCATCTCACGGAGGCACCGCCACTTGTGGTGCTAGATCGGATCGGATCGCGAGGAGGAGAAGCGAGTACGACTACATCACCCACGTTCCGACGAACGTTCCGCTGTGCGAATCTTCAAGGGTATGAAGATCTAATCCAATCTCTCTCGTTGTTTGCATCTCCTAGATTAGATATTGGCTTTCCCTCTGTTCGCTCCGTAGAAAATGCCGCAAACCCTTCAGATACATGCATGAATAATTTAATATGCATCCGTTGATAATGTCATATTATAAAAATAATGGGTCTCGGATAGGGAATCACATTAGGGTTCGGCGAACTTGGGCTCCGAGGGGTTCGGGGTCAGTCTCAGGGTTCGACGGGAGAATGGCTCGACGAGATCGGTCTCGGACAACGGAAGTCGATCTTGTCGCATCCGAGAAGAAGGACTTGGTTGGCGTCGGGGCACATCGGATCCGCCCTGGTCGATGTCGTTCTTCCCGTTGCGAAGATCTTGTCGGGTCCGCGCCATCAAGTCGGTCTTGGCATTCGGGGTGAAGAACTTGGCATCCTCGAGGAAGTACTTGTCGTATCCGTGAAGAAGGTCATGTCGGTCCACGGGGTTCGGTCTTCGGGGTTCGACGGGTATCTTGGCGTCCCATGAAGGCGATCTTGGCTTGGAACCAGTATGATTCTTCAGATGGCACGAGTTTTGGTGTCGGCAATCTTGTGGTCTTGGATTAGCATCAAAACCGGTTCATGGTGGAGAACTAGCGAATGATGCCACCAATTATTAGTGTGACCAAGGACCAAGGTAGGTACAAAGCTCTGTTGTGGAGCGATCTGCCTCTCACCACGCGCAAGCACATAGACATACACGCATGTCTGCAGAATATTTGAGCAGGAGTACAGGTGCTGGCCCTCGCAGCAACCGAACGCGGCAACCTCTGGTCGAGGAGAGACGGAGCCGCAGGACGAGGACGAGGACAGCGGGTTGGGGTGGTGACGAGGCCGACTATGGCGGCGCACGTGGAACGACGAGACCGCAGCGGAAAGAGGCGGCGGCACTGGGTGCTGGCAGAGGAGGCCTTAGGCAGAGCGGTCGTGATCGGAGGTGCCTGGGGCCGGTGGCGAGCGATGGAGGGGATGCGGCGGCGGGCGCTGCGGAAGGCGGCCGGGCTCGTGGGGAAGGGGCGGCCGAACGAGGTGGTGGCGGAGCCCACCGGCGACGCGACGCTGCCGGGCGGGCGCACGCAGAGGAAGAGAGGCGTCCAGGACGGAGGCGTCCACGCGGGGCCGGGCAACGACGAGGACGCACGGCGTCGGGGCGCTTGCGAGCTTGCAGACGAGGGAGGCCGGAGCGAGGGGGTCCAGGAGGCGCAGGGAGGAGAGGCAGAGAAGCGATGACGCGCTGCGGCAGGGCCTGCAGGGCAACGACCTGAGAGGGAGGAAGGGGCCGCGGGCGACGGCGGCTCGGGGATGAGCTCGACGCGGAGCAGCCGGAGCCGCGCGGGTTCGGAGATGGCAGGCGGCGCCATGGCCAAGGGGGCGCGGCGGCTGACCTTGACCGACGGAGGAGGTTGTAGGCGGGGCCAGCCCGAGGCGGGGAGAGAGGCCAGGGAGGAGGCCTGCTCCTGGCGGCGGGGGTCCTCCTGGCGACGGCGGCGGTGGTTGACGAGGAAGGTGGGGGAGAGAGGAGCATCAGGTAGGGAGGTGGGGTCGAGGGGATCCCGTGTGGGGAGGGCGTGCGTGCGTGGTGTTTGCGTGTGTGGTGTTGCGTGGTGTGTGTGTGTGGTGGGTTAGGTCCAGGAGAGAGAGGGAGGTGGCGACCCAGGATTGGCCAGGGGTGTGGGCTGGTGAGGTGGAGGGAGGGGATTGGCCAGGGTGATGTGGAGGGGGGCTGGGTAGAATTAGGTGTAGGTAGGAAAAGATTTGGGGTAGGCTGGTTTTTGTACTAGGGGTGGCCGACTGGGTCAGATCGGCCCGGTACGGCTGCCCCCTAAAAATAATTAAACATTTCATTTATTTAAAACGGGGCTTTTGCAAACCCATTGGTAGACGAAACAAAATAATCCGGAGACCCGGGTTTTGGATTTGAAATAAAGGCGGGAGTATTTAGAAAACAAAACTAGGCGTTTCGAAAATAGTTTAGACAAAAACCATGCATGATGACATGACGATGCTCAAATGCAAAGTGGCATGATGACATGAGCATGCGGTCATGATGATGCAATGCACAAAAACAACGCGATTTTCTAGTAGTGGTTTTTGCGGGGCGCCACAGATAATAAAATCAATCTTTGAAGAAAGATTTACAAAATTGCATAGTACCAAGGACTGATAGTTCGAGGTAGTAGATAGAGCATCAAACTTCCCACCTTGCATATAATGAGCTTGCTGGGTAATGTTGTTACTCACCCTTTCCTTTGATCCCCTGCTTAGACTCTGAGGATCCAGAAGATATCCCGTTGTACACAGCTGAAGGCCAAGAGGATGTCTACTACGAGGAGCCTGATCTGTCTGGCGGTGTGGAAGGGGTTAACTATGAGATTGCGGTGACCCAGCATACCACTACATGGTGTAGTACACTATAGTCGTTGACATAACACCAATGGAACACCGTTCCATCCGCATTATATCCCTCAGAGTGGTACAACAGAAACATCGCGGGTCCAAGACAATACTTTATTACATATAACATATTACAAAAGATCCAGAGAACTTCCTCGAACAGTGAGGAATATTATACATAAAGAACCAGAAAGATCCATTCGAAGTTTACCTTAAGAGTACTACTTATAAGTATATATAAGGCTTGAAAGTGCTACTATAGTACTGTTCTACAGAAGTAGGTTTTATATTTAAGGAGTTTTATTTATATTCTATGCTTCAGCTTGTATTTGATAGCTTCCGGTAAGGTCTTCGATTCCGTTGATCTCCCTTAGAAATCTTCAACTCTTCAAGTAACTTATTTCCTAGGAACGCCATTGGTTTCTCCGAGATCTAGCAAGGGTTAAGAAGATACATTGAGTACGAGCGTACTCAGCAAGTTCACTAAAGAAAAGTGTTTGATGCACTATCTACAGCCACAGACCATAGGTCGTAGGCGATGCAAGTTTTCATAAACATTTCTTCAAAGGTTGCTTTTATTCTGAAAAGCTATGTCCATCAGCCTTCACGGGTTTACCAGAACTTTCATGGAGTTCCTTTCCCGCAGCGTTCGCAGCTCCTTCCCGGAACAGGGAGTAACAAGTTACAGTTTTTACACTCTGCAGAGGTGCGTTGCTTTACCCATGAGAGATCTTAGCTTTGTTGCACATCCGAGTTATAGGCTCGTTCACACTTCCTTGGTGTGAGGCCCAGACTAAGATCCAAGCCAATCACTGTCCTTCTCCGCGACCCCGCATACCCGACGGATTGCACATCAGACCTAGGATAAAACTTGTTTCCATTATCAGCCTAAGGTGTACAACCCTCATAGATACCAAAAGTCGTGGGACGTTGAGGGATCCCACCCATAACCTGCTAACCCTCTACAAGAGGAGTTGCAACAACGGCCCGGTCATCTGTTGGCATGCGAGAGAGAGCCGATCCAGCTGACTTCTCCATCCCATTCCAAATCTCATGGTTAACGCGTAATATACGGCGCAATAATCACTGGCGACATTGGTTGTTAATTCCTAGATAATATGTCCCTTTACCACTGGAACATACATAGTAGGTTATTACCTCATGGTAAATAACCTATAATCATATTATTATGAAAAATAGTGTTTTATGACCTTTTTCAAATGCAAGTGATGACAACACTGGATTTGCAAAATACTTTACAGAAAATAATCAAAGGACATGAGCAAGTGTGAACTTTCCTTTTGTGATTGCAAGATTATGCACTCGCGGTCTTCGTGATAATAGAAGATCCAATATCTAAAACCATCATCATTGGTCCGGTAAGGACTAATGTTTAAAGAAGCAAGATGCCATTATGCATAAATAATGCTATGTAATTTTATAATTCCCAAAGTGAAACCTTCCGCATTATAATAAGTTGATCTTAGGTATCTTCTTTAAGATTGGGTTTATCTTTAAGTTTAGTTCATAAGCAATGGCATTGATAAGGAACTTAAGTGTTAACATTCCAAAATATACTAGTACAGATATGGTAATGTGATTCTGAGTAATTGTTATCTGGTGACTAAGATAAAAAAGTCCTTGGGTTGAGTTCTTAAGAACTGAAGTAACTATTATAGACTTGTTTGTGTGAAGTGGCAAAAAGAATAACATTTGAAGAAACTAGTATTTAGTTAAGGTTAAATAGTATTAAGGGTTGTTAGGTTTTACATTAGGGTTTATGATGGTTATGAATGATGTTAAGTTATCATATTTTAATTGATGGTACAAGTGACCAAAGTTAACTTAAAAAAACATGAATAAACTTCAAATGAGATGTTTATGATTGTTTAGATCAAAGTTAACTATAAAAATAGAAGTGAATTTTAAGATATAGTGAGTTTTTAGAACATCATCTAGTGTTAGGGTTTTGACAAATATAATTATGGATGATCCCTTTTAATTTAAGTGGAAGAGGAATTTACAACATGCATCTTATACATGGGAGCATACTTAGATGATCTTATAAATTTGTTAGGGTTTAGAGTCATTTTTTAAGAGTGGTTAAGAGATGAAGATTATTCATCATCTTGTACATGAGGGATATATAATATTTATTTAAAATAAGTTGTATTTGAATTTAAGATTTAATAAGAGTATTTAAAAGTTAATAGTTATACTTAAGTTTTATTATGAATTATGATTATGGAATTAGACTTAATAATTAGATTTAAAAGATTTAGTGTTTTTACTAAGAAATGTGATTAGCAAATAATTTTAGGGAATTAACAAAGTGGTTATTTTGTTTTAGTAAAATAAGTAAATGAGTTTTGTTATCTAAGGTTATTTAAATGTCTTTGAATAACATATATAGTATTTTTCTATTAAAATATATTTATTCAAGATCTTAAAAATGAATTTTATTTATTTATAAGTATTACCTTTATTTTTATAAAATTCTTCAAAGAATTCAGTGTCTTTAAATATTAGCTTTATATTTTATTTGTAAAACTCTAAGTTAGTATTTTTTATAAAATAGTAGAGTTATTTTAATACACAAAAATGATTTTTATTTATTTTTAGGAGTTTTTCTTATTTTATGAAATTTTACTCGGGATTTAATGATTTTAAAATTTATGTGATGTATATTTAGTTTAAATGAATAAAGTTATATTTTTATTAGATAGATCTTATTTTTATGAAAATTTTGATATATTATATGTATTTTTAGTGTTTTTCTATAATTTTCTATAGCTAAATAATGTTTAGAGGTTATTTTGATAATTCATTTATTTTATTTTCACTTTATTTCTTTATCTTAAACAACTTGGGCTGTTTGGTTGGGCATATGGGCTGGCCTAGCCCATCTAGGTTGGCCCAGTTTGGGGTCTGGCCCAACCACCTCACCCCTGGCCCTTCTCTCTTCCTTGTCTCACACACAGACACACCACGCATGCCCCTAACATTGACTCCCCTCTCAGGTGCGTCTGCCTCACCCGCTCATGCCGCCGCTCTCACCGGCCAACGCTGGCCAAGTCTGACGCCATCAGTTGCTGCTGTGTGCTAGCGCTGGCTAGATACTGCCCCCTCTTCCTTTCTCCTGGCCGATTCGATTCAATCGCGGCCTCCCATGCATCTGGACGAAACCCTAATTCCGCCCTGGTGGTGGTGCTGTTTGGATACGACACTCGTCGCACTGTAGATGTTGCCGGAACGGCTTGGCCCGGTGCAGGTGCTTCGGTGACCATCGTGTCGCTGTGCTACTACACATGTGGCCTCTGCTTCCTCTTCGGCGAGCTAGGACTCGCTCCAGGTAGGTGTTCCTACTACCCCCTCTCTTCTCTGTGACCAGCCTTTGTGCTGATGGTTTTGGTTGACAATTATACTATGGTTGTGTGCTGCTGATCCATTGCTAGTTAAGGTTCCTTTATTTGGATGAGTAAATGTCCAGTTGGTACACCGTTTGATCTGTGGATAGGTTTGTGGTAATTGATTTGTTGGTTCACATCTGGTGAATATCTGTGACTTGTTGAGATATCTTAGCTCTGGTTTGTTGCTCAATTGGCATGCTTGGATATAATTTCTTTGGGACAAAAAACCCCCAGATTGGAATCCAATTGTTGTGAAACATTTATGTGTTGTCAATATGATATAGAATAACTTTTGAGTTGATTCCTAGTATACTCTAGGAAGATGATATGAATTTATAAGTGAGATTGTGGCTTTATTTGATAAGGTCATATAATGTATGATTCCCTGATAAAAATAAGGTGGATTATTGCATTTCCAATGATGTGGGAAAACTAAACTAAAGTTGTGATGCTTGTTACTGGGCTTGAGATATCTAGCTTCTAAATGTGCTTCCTGTACTGCAGGACAAATAACAGTAATGAAATTGTGGTGGACCTTTGCCTGATTTCTAAGAATGAAATGATTTCCTAGTTTGTTGACTGGAAAGATGACTTGAGTAAAGTTGATAATTCTGATGATCTTTATAATCAAATGATGTTATTCACCTATGCAAGCTTTTGTTGGTGCTTGGATGAACTGCTAGTAGATGAATTAAAAAGTGATGGTGGTCTTCTTTGGCTTGTAAATGTGTTTTGGTGGCTGCTCTTGCCTTGGTGACTATTGTGGTGCCTCCCTATGGGAGTGAGCACAATAGTACTTTAGGTAGATGAATGGTTATTAGCACAGCTGGGTAAAATCCATAGAGAGTTAATGCTTATGATGCTGGTCTGAAGCTTTGGTAAATTCATTTTGAATTAAAAGTTTGAATGCTATCATAAGTACTGTTACTATGACACAGTACAACCTTGGATGATTTCTAGCTATTATTTAGCTAGTAAGATGATCTTCTTTGGGTTGGTTAAAGTTTATTTTCAGATTATCAGTTAAGCTGCCATTGTGGTACCTCTAATTCCTGGAGTGTGCCCAGTAGGTGACTGAGCTAGCATATCTGGCTGCTCAAGGTTTGGTTGCAATTATGTCTGCATAGTAATGGATGATGTGGGTATATGGCCAGTGATGCATAGCCTAATTCCCTAATGATATTTGAATACAACAATTACGGCTTGCTTATAAAAATTATCCAGTGATGATCTAGTACTCCACTTGAGTACAGATCTGAGGATTTTCTATTGCCCCCATCCATTTTCTAAAATGCAATGGTAAGAACAGATACTTAAACATGATCTTATGTTGGGTAGTAACCTGATGCTGGTCTTGAGGTTTCTATGCTGGTACTAGCACTTGATTAGTTAGCCTACTTTGTTCTTGTGATGTAGTTGTTGCCTGCTCCTCCTGATGTGGATCTTGATGATCTTGCTTGTGCTCTGTAGTGAGCTGCTAACCAGTTCCTCCTGGTGTGTTGACTTTCCTGTGAATTTCTCCCCTCCTAGCTCTTGGATGGCTCCTGGGAGCAACCAGTTGCTGGTGATGGTGTGGTATGACACTCTGATGGTAATGTTGTGTGGATGTGCTGTGGAGTGTGGGCAGGTACTTGTTGGATACGACTGTTTCCTTCTTATCTGGTTTCCTGGTTTGATGTGGTGTTGACAGCTCATAGCTGCATGTGGTGATAGTCCTGCCTGTGAGTGTTCCTGGTATGGTCCAGGAACCTCCCCCGTGTCCAGGTTTCATCTGTGAGATCTTTTGCCCTGAATGTGTTCAACTGATTTGATCTGAAGTGGAGCTACATTTTTGGATGTTGCCAAGTGGAAGCTTGATTCTATGCTAATGATGCACAAGGCTGAAGCTTGCATTTGATAAGAACAGATCCTATTTATTTGGTGAAATTTTCCCCTTCTAATTTGAGCTCAATGATGAGACAAACAGTGCATTATGCTGTAATTCTGAGAGCACCAATACTAACACTAACCCTTATGTTTTATTTTTGGTTATTTGTTTTTGCAGGAAACAATTAGGATAAAAGATACCAGATAAAGAAGTAGCTTAGGAACAATAGTTTAGGATTTCTCTTTTATATATACATGTAATTTATTTTTTGATTGAATAATGTTGAGGCATTGTAATTTATATTTTGTTTGAAAATTGTAAAAACATTGTAGTATTATATTTTATTCAACAAAGTTTACTTATTTCCTTTTTCTTTTACAATTATTTTGTAAAGACAATGTCATATTTATTTTGTTGTAATAAACAGTTCTTTTATTTATTTCAATAATGTAATTCTTTTTTTCTGCTTATTTGATTCCTGGTACTTTACTTTTATTCAATTATTGTAAAATATCAATGTAATACTATATGTAGATATATATATTAATAAAGAAATATTTTTATATCATTTTTGTAATCATTTTAATTCATGTTATTAAATTTTTCTAATTTCCATTTGTGAATTTTATAAATTCATTTGAATTTCATATTTGAAATTCAAATACATGTTTGAACAAATTTTCCCCGAAACAAAGAATTCTACAAAGGCCATGTCGAAATCTATCGCACTTGCTCCGAAGTTTCCTTCAGTATAAGAGAGATCCCGATCCCTCTATAGCTCTTTTAGTTTTGCGTGAAAATTCTCCGGATTTTCTTATGCATGAATGCAATGCACAAACCTGTGTTTTCTCTATTTCTAGGTGCTAAATCCTGGGATGTTACAGAGATCCGATATGGAGTAGATGGCAATGAGTCCGATTAGTTGCCTTAGTTATTAGTAGCTGACTGAGCCGAGCAACATGAACCTTATATAATAAGTTATTGAGCTCAATTCGAGGTTTAAGTTGAAACTTTTAATCTTCCACTGAAATAGTTTAAATTTGGTTTGTAAGTTGAATATTTTGAAGTCTTGAACTTCTAGTATTATAATAATAATAATAATGTGTGTATGTTTGTAATATGGACCCGCAATGTTTTTGTTGTACCACTCTGAGAGATATGATATTTACGGAACGGTGTTCCGTAGATGACATGTCAACAACTATAATGTACTACACATAAAGTGGTATGTTGGGTCACCGCACCCACGAAATCCTACACCCCAATTGGCCATCATAAAGCGGCGCGAGCAGTGCATTGGCAATGACGAAGAAATGTGGCAATCATACCGTGTCGTCGGCGGCCGGCGGCTCGGTTCGCATTCCGCAGAACAGGTTGACTGGTGTGGCCATGTTCGCGACAGAGATGGTTCACCGCTTCGTCGACGCCTCCGGGACTGCGTCCGCGTTGGATGGAGTGCGGTTGAGGTCGATGGCAGGCTCTCCCGCCTCCGACGATGCCGCGCGGGGATGGGTTAATCAGGACAACCGGTGGCCTCCATGCGAGGGCATGGGCGGCCTTGTCGTCTTGGGCTGAGCTGGTGGCCGGCCGGTAGGCGTGGAAGTGACGGAGCTGGTGGAGGACGTGTCGGGCGTGGCCAAGCCAGGAAAAGAGACGGCACCGCCGAAAACGGTACCGAGCGTCTCCTACTTAATCATGTTGACTGTTTCCTTCTTATCTGGTTTCCTGGTTTGATGTGGTGTTGACAGCTCATAGCTGCATGTGGTGATAGTGCTGCCTGTGAGTGTTCCTGCTATGGTCCAGGAACCTCCCCCGTGTCCAGGTTTCATCTGTGAGATCTTTTGCCCTGAATGTGTTCAACTGATTTGATCTGAAGTGGAGCTACATTTTTGGATGTTGCCAAGTGGAAGCTTGATTCTATGCTAATGATGCACAAGGCTGAAGCTTGCATTTGATAAGAACAGATCCTATTTATTTGGTGAAATTTTCCCCTTCTAATTTGAGCTCAATGATGAGACAAACAGTGCATTATGCTGTAATTCTGAGAGCACCAATACTAACACTAACCCTTATGTTTTATTTTTGGTTATTTGTTTTTGCAGGAAACAATTAGGATAAAAGATACCAGATAAAGAAGTATCTTAGGAACAATAGTTTAGGATTTCTCTTTTATATATACATGTAATTTATTTTTTGATTGAATAATGTTGAGGCATTGTAATTTATATTTTGTTTGAAAATTGTAAAAACATTGTAGTATTATATTTTATTCAACAAAGTTTACTTATTTCCTTTTTCTTTTACAATTATTTTGTAAAGACAATGTCATATTTATTTTGTTGTAATAAAGAGTTCTTTTATTTATTTCAATAATGTAATTCTTTTTTCTGCTTATTTGATTCCTGGTACTTTACTTTTATTCAATTATTGTAAAAGATCAATGTAATACTATATGTAGATATATATATTAATAAAGAAATATTTTTATATCATTTTTGTAATCATTTTAATTCATGTTATTAAATTTTTCTAATTTCCATTTGTGAATTTTATAAATTCATTTGAATTTCATATTTGAAATTCAAATACATGTTTGAACAAATTTTCCCCGAAACAAAGAATTCTACAAAGGCCATGTCGAAATCTATCACACTTGCTCCGAAGTTTCCTTCAGTATAAGAGAGATCCCGATCCCTCTATAGCTCTTTTAGTTTTGCGTGAAAATTCTCCGGATTTTCTTATGCATGAATGCAATGCACAAACCTGTGTTTTCTCTATTTCTAGGTGCTAAATCCTGGGATGTTACAGAGATCCGATATGGAGTAGACGGCAATGAGTCCGATTAGTTGCCTTAGTTATTAGTAGCTGACTGAGCCGAGCAGCATGAACCTTATATAATAAGTTATTGAGCTCAATTCGAGGTTTAAGTTGAAACTTTTAATCTTCCACTGAAACAGTTTAAATTTGGTTTGTAAGTTGAATATTTTGAAGTCTTGAACTTCTAGTATTGTAATAATAATAATGTGTGTATGTTTGTAATATGGACCCGCAATGTTTTTGTTGTACCACTCTGAGAGATATGATATTTACGGAACGGTGTTCCGTAGATGACATGTCAACGACTATAATGTACTACACATAAAGTGGTATGTTGGGTCACCGCACCCACGAAATCCTACACCCCAATTGGCCATCATAAAGCGGCGCGAGCAGTGCATTGGCAATGACGAAGAAATGTGGCAATCATACCGTGTCGTCGGCGGCCGGCGGCTCGGCTCGCATTCCGCAGAACAGGTTGACTGGTGTGGCCATGTTCGCGACAGAGATGGTTCGCCGCTTCGTCGACGCCTCCGGGACTGCGTCCGCGTTGGATGGAGTGCGGTTGAGGTCGATGGCAGGCTCTCCCGCCTCCGACGATGCCGCGCGGGGATGGGTTAATCAGGACAACCGGTGGCCTCCATGCGAGGGCATGGGCGGCCTTGTCGTCTTGGGCTGAGCTGGTGGCCGGCCGGTAGGCGTGGAAGTGACGGAGCTGGTGGAGGACGTGCCGGGCGTGGCCAAGCCAGGAAAAGAGACGGCACCGCCGAAAACGGTACCGAGCGTCTCCTACTTATTCATGTTGACGGCGTGCTTGGCGGCATTCACTGCCATCTCGTTGGCGTCGACCCTGTTCTGGCTGGCGAGGAGGCGCTCATTCTCCTCCCGGCGCTCCATCTCGAGTGACGCAGTGATTTCTCGCCGCTACTCGCCGGCCATTGTGCTTCTCCGACTCGACCTTGCGCTCTCTGGCGTCTGTTCCTTTGCAGGCTTCTTCGGCCGGCCGCGCTTCTTGGCGGTGGGAACGCCGGCGGGCGCAAGATCGACCATGGCGGCGGGATCCATCGCCTTCCCTTTTTCGCTCCCGCCAGTGAAATTTGAGAGTGGTTTTTTGGAGGAAGAAGTGGTGTGGTATCTGTGCCATTGGTGGGAGGGACCGCCAAAGATAATGGGAGAACGCGTTCGGACAAGCGCGTTGTTCGGGCCGACACAACCGAGTTCTAGATTAGGTGCACAGATGGGTCAAGCCGAACACATTTATCTAGATGGGTCGGCCCGCTGGGGCGCCGCGTTTGCTCGAACAGTTTTGAACATGCTCGAACGGGATGCGGCGGTCTGGTGAAGATGCCCTAAGACTAGCCTCAATGAGGGTATCATAGGTGGTACTCCCTCTGTTTGGGATTATAGGTCCTACACATATACCTAGATCGTTAAATTGACTAATAAAATATAAGTTATATAGCATAAAAATTATACCATTAGAAAATATAGCATCTAAAGTTTCTAATGGTATAATTTTTGTGTTATTCTATTTATATTTTATTGGTTAAATTAGCAACCTAGTTAACCGTGTGAGGCCTATAATCCTAAACGGAGGGAGTATCATCCACCACATGCATACAAAATGCTTATATGTCATAGCAATTAATGATGAAAGTGATTGTGTTGGTATCATAGATAAATACGATATCATATCATAATAAAACTAGAAAAAATAATCCGAAACAAATCTTGTCCATATTTTACATTAAGATTCTACAAAACAATAAATACATCCAAACTATGATACTATTATATGATACTATGCATTATGAAGATAATATTATATAATTATACTTACCCAAATGCTAAAAAACATCCGGATGCTGGTTGACTCATGCGAGTACTCGATGCTAGGCCGTCTGATGGAGCCGTGCGTGTGAAGATCCTTCTGACAACGATGGATAGAGACAACGGTCGCAACGCCCCTCGTGCACCCCTTCTCTCCTGAGATCTTCTCCCCCAGATGAAACAACCACCATCAGCCTCTCCGAGGCCGGCCTCTAGTTGCGCCACCGCCGCTCGTCTCCCTCCGTGACTCCTGCGCATCCCCCACCCCGGTCCCTCCTCCCCTGCTACAGACCCCGCTCACGGCAACCCTTTCCCTGACGCCTCCCACCCACCCACAGCCGACCCCCTTTCTCCTCCCCTCGATCTCCTCCGTCCCGGCGCCCCACCGCAGCCTCGTCGGGCAGACCTTCCGCCGGCGGCAATCCTCCCCTCCACCGGCCCCTCCTCCCTTCCGTCGGTCCCTCGCCCCCTTCATTTTGTCGGCGAGCCAAGTGAGTATGACCACTCCGACGTGCTGCCCGCACAACACAGCAGCAGAGTTCATCTTTGGCGCTACGTGCTGCAGCTGTTGGGCTGGCTTCCGCCATGATTTTTGGATTCATGTGCTGCTGTTGAGCTCGTCATGCTACTTAGCGATATTTGATCCTACTACTATCTAGTACTCCAGCATGGCTGAGCTGAGTTGATCAATGCAGAGAAGTATGAACCCATATGTTGTCTATAAAAAAAGTTATGTTCCTTTTGTTTTAGAGGGGAATTTGTTTTAATGGAGGTGATGCACTGGAGCGTTTTGCAAGGCAAAAGAAGACAGGGGCAGAAAAATCAGGGATGCCCAGTTCTAGGTTGAATCCTTGTGATTTTCTTCTGGAGAGTTCAGTCTTGTTGATCTGATAGCTGTTCAAACTGTTGGTAGACAACCTTGACTATTCCGTGATACACGAAAGAATTACTCATTTCTATTCTTGTGTGCATACAATAATTACGTATGAGTGATAATCCCATCTGGTTAGTGCTCTCCAAATTTGTAGCCTTCCCGGTTGTCAAGGTAGCTCTCTAACTTGCGTCACTAGTATGCCTAAGTTGTTTCTTCATCGTAGTTAAGTTGGTTCTTTCAACATGGTTAAGTTGATTCTAAATCCAACTAAGTTGCTTTTCAATGGTTAAGTTTTGATGCTGATTTCATTAATTTGTTTTGTTCATCATATTTAAGTTGTTTTCCCACATGGTTATATTGGTCCAAAATCAACTAAATTGTTTTTTCAATGGTTAAGTCTGATACATATTTGATTAAGTTGTTTCTTCATCATAGTTAAGTTGGTTCTTCAACATGGTTAAGTTGATTTCTAAATTCAACTAAGTTGCTCTTTAATGGTTAAGTTTTGATACCGATTTCATTAAGTTGTTTTGTTTATTATAGTTAAGTTTTGTTCCGACATGGTTACATTGGCTCCAAAATCAACTAACTTGTTTTTTCAATGGTTAAGTCTGATATAGATTTGATTAAGTTGTTTCTTCATCATAGTTAAGTTGGTTCTTCAACATGGTTAAGTTGATTTCTAAATTTAACTAGTTGCTCTTTAATGGTTAAGTTTTGATACTGATTTCATTAAGTTGTTTTGTTCATCATTGTTAAGTTGTTTTCTAACGTGGTTAAATTGGTTCCAAAATCAACTTTATGTTGATTTTCAATGATCAAGTCCGATACATATTTAATTAAGTTGTTTCTTCATCATAGTTAAGTTGGTTCTTCAACATGGTTAAATTGATTCCTGAATTCAACTAAGTTGCTTTTCTACACACACACTGCAATCTACTAATATGGTTCCCCTCCTTTTTGTTTTTGTTTCTTATCAAGTTACATATTGCTACAAGAAAATAACCAGCGCATAGAGGTGCGACCACCAGCATGGAACACACAGAGAAGAATCCAAGTTTTGTTGTTGGATCTTCCCTTTTGTTTGCTTTTGTACTGTGGTTTTATGCTACTAAGTTGTCTTGTCACCATAGTTAAGTTGCTACTAGGCATATGTTGCCTGCTTTGGGTGTGTGGTTAATAAGTTATAAGTTGAACTTTCACCATGCCTAAGTTGGTTACTAGAATTCGATAAGTTGGTTCTACCTCCATGCTTAAGTTGTGTTCCATAGTCTAGTTGGTTTTCTTTGTTCTGTATTTTTCCTTGAGTAATATGCACAAGTTGCCCACTTGGGAATGTTGAATTTTAGTTGTATTGTCATCATGTCCAAGTTGAGTACTGGTAGTACTTAACTTGGTTTATGTCACCATGCTAAGTTGTGTTCTATAATCTAACTAGTTCTTTTTTTTTTTTTGAAAATTTTAGTTGTATTGTTGCCATGCCTAAGTTTTGTACCAATACTACTTAAGTTGTTTCTACAAACACGCTTAAGTTGTAGAACCTTTTCCTATCTAATCTTATTTGTTGCTTGTTCTTTTGTACACTTATATGAGGCCAGTATGCAACTTCGTCAAGTGGAGATTTGGAGGAAAAAAACGGAGTGTTTTTATAGGCAAAAAATGGAGCAGGCAGAAAAATAGTGAAGATTTGGAGGAAAAACATGGAGCCTTTGTCTTGTAGAAGAAAAAGATCAGACGGAGGAAGTCCTGACTTAGCTTGAAAAAGCGTGGCAGGGGTGCGCTTGCTTTTTCCATGCTGGAGCAGGAGAGTTTAGATTCGGTCGCGTCGGTTTGGTTTCCTTTTTAGGACGAGTGTTTTTTTCAGACAAACGAGCACTCGGATGTTCCCCTATCCGCGTCCTTATACTTAGTAGCTAAGCGGCCAGAGCGTGCGCTTTTTCGCCGCTTTTCCGTTGCGTGTGTGACCGCACTTCAGCCAACAGGGCCGAATCTTCTATCCGGACCGGTTTCGTGCGCACCCGGTATGTCGTTCCGGCTCAGACTCTCCCTCCTCTTGGCTCCCTTCCTTCACGCAACATTTCTCTCTCGCCCGCTGTTCCACAGTTACTTGTAGCCCCTGGTACACAACCAGTGCGGGTTCCACGATCCGATCCCCCACATTCCCCCACATTCTTACACGCGGCAGCGAATTTAACTCTCGACTCTCCCGCCGCCGCGCAGCCCATGGACCTCCCGGTGGTGGATCTCGCGCCGTACCTGCAGATTGCCGGCGACGCGGCGCCGGCGGACGCGGAGGAGGCGGTGCGCGCGCTCTGCGCCACGGTGAGCGCCAGCCTCCGCGACACGGGGGCGCTGCTGGTGAAGGACCCCCGCTGCTCCGCCGCCGACAACGACCGCTTCCTCGACGTCGTCGAGCGCTACTTCGCCCGATCCGCCGAATCCAAACGCCTCCAGGAGCGCCCTCACCTCCACTACCAGGTAAAATGGACCGGTTTGAGATTGAGTTCGACCTGCTAGGATCAGTAGTGTACTTGCTGTCGGTTCAAGTCCTCTGATATGATCCGCTGAAGTGGGTCATAAATTTGCCACGAGAATTCAGGACACTGATACATCCAACAGTTGCGCTGGATGCGTGGTGCCTTTTAATCTGACCCGTTTGCGATAATAAATTTTGATTCTGTTATAAATGGAAGGTCGGCGTGACACCAGAAGGTGTCGAGGTACCTCGCAGCCTTGTCGACGGGGAGATGCAAGAGAGGATTAAGAGTATGCCGGACGAGTTTCAGCCAGCAACCCCCAAGGGACCAGACCCAAAGTGGCGGTACATGTGGAGGGTGGGCCCTCGCCCATCGAATACCCGCTTTAAGGTTGTCATTTCTACATTTTCCCTTCATTTTGGTGAAAAAGTCTGAACGAATTCCCCTGGCCATTTTCCCGTGGCATATGCTGAATTGCGAGTAATTTTTTTGTAGGAGCTGAACTCAGAACCTGTTATTCCCGATGGATTACCGGAGTGGAAAGAGACAATGGATTCCTGGGGTGCAAAAATGATTTCTGCGATTGAGGTACACATACGATGCACACACTTCTTATAAATTGATGTTGCCTGCAGTTTATATATGACAACTATATAGTGTAGTACAATATTCAGAAGTTGGTTCTATGATACTTTTCTGTAGGTTGTTGCTGAGATGGCTTCGATCGGATTTGGCCTGTCAAAGGATGCATTTACCTCTTTGATGAAGGAGGTAGTGTTTTAATTCTCTGCACTCATTGTAAAGTTTTCTGAAATGCGTGTTCTTCAAATAATGCCAAGTCTCAGCTTTTAGTAAATTTGAATGCCTTAGTGGGTTCAGAGGCCTTGTGCGGGATCTTTTGTTTTCTCAGTTGCACCAATTCAACATTTGCAGCACTAGAAGTATATTCTTGTTTCCTAAGAAAATATGTATTGTTCATTTTGAAGTTCTTAAATCATATTGCCTAATTATACTTGTGTTTGAATAGGGTCCACACCTCCTAGCACCAACTGGAAGTGATCTGGAGCGCCATGGTTCTGAGGGCACTGTTTTTGCTGGGTTCCATTATGATCTTAATTTCTTGACCATACATGGCCGAAGTAGGTTTCCAGGCCTGAACATTTGGTTAAGAAATGGTAAAAAGATGGATGTGAAGGTCCCTGTTGGCTGTCTTCTAATTCAGTCAGGGAAACAGGTTAGCTTTGCCATTTTCACTGGATACGTTTTGAATTGATCTACACTCATGGGATGACAAAGGGATGTCTGACTTACAATTACTGGTTTTCCTGTAATAGTTGATCTATCCAAGTCTTTCTTTTAATATAGACACTTGTGTGTAAGGATCTAAAAATTACAGGCAAACACTAAAAGGATACACCTCTCACTATTTTTGATGCTTTCTGTACAGTTGGAATGGCTTACTGGTGGTGAGTGTTTAGCTGGAATGCATGAGGTAGTGGTGACCAAGAGAACATTAGAGGCCATAGCATTAGCTAAAGAGCAAAATAGAAGCCTGTGGAGGGTCTCGTCAACAGTAAGTACTCTCAGTTTGCATATTATGTTTGCTGACCTTGTGATAATTTCTAGAATCCTGCTTGCGAGCGAGCTATTAACTAACCAATTGTATATATGTCTAAACAGCTATTCTCGCACATTGCTTCCGATGCGACGCTTAAACCACTGGGTCACTTTGCTGAAGCAACCAATGCTTCTAATTACCCGCCAATATCTGCAGGGGAGTATGTCGAGCAAGAGCTCTCGGCAATTAATCTGAAAGGGAAGGTTGCACTCTAGGTGTGTAGGCTCCCGATACTCATACATGGTCAGAACGCGAAATGCGATACTAGAACTGAGGTTGCCTCGGATGATTCCCTATGCAACCCTTCCATGTCATGTTAAGTATGTCCATTTAATCCTCTTGTTAAGATATAGTGAATGACTAAATGTTCTGGTGTACTAAACTGATGCTACTTGTGAAAATGAAATAAATATTGTTAACTGTGAAACGAAATGTTGTGAGAGTGTCATTGGCCTTGTTGTCTGACGAGAGCATCATCCTTGCAATCGTTTAGAGGAGCTCCTTCTGTCCCTGCTTTAGTGGAATTCTTCGGGCTATGGAACAGAATGAGACAAGTGGTGCTCGAGGAGGAGCTGGATGACAGTGTATCCTGGAAACTGTCAGAAAATGGGGTATACACTGCAAAATCATAGGGAGACCTGAGGTACCATCAGTCAGATAGATAGGTTGGAGGATAGAGGGCTACAGCACTACCCGCACCGTCCTTTGTGCTGTCAGGAGGAAGAGACGGTGGAACACTTACTAGCATTTCCACTCGTCTATCCAGGAGACCGATCCGGACGCCGAATTTTGGTTCTGACGCCGAAAATTGGCCCAGTCGCGTACCCAAGGCCGGATTTGGGCCAATTTTGGTCCGGACTACCCAGGCCGAACCTAGGTTTTCGGGTACGCCCCGGGAACGCCGGACTCAGCGAGCTCGGCGAAAAAAACCGGAACGGCGCGTGGACCCGCCGAGTCAGCGACAGAAGCCGAGTCGTCGTCATCCTCGAAACCACGCGGCGACCGCTGGACATTAACTGCCCGTCGCGTCGGCCACGCGTCGCCGATTTACGGCGCCACCGCCGCCGCATCGGCTCCCGCGACGGACCGGCGGGCACTAGCTTCCCGCCGTTTCCCTTTTTCCCGCCCTCATCGCTACACCCCTCCCGCCCTCGCCGCCCACCTCGGCCTTTATAAGTTGTACCCCTCGCCGAAGATCTCCACACTCTCTCACAGCTCCCCCACCCACAAACTCCGGCGAACCTCCACCGCTTTCCCCTTCCCAGCTATGGCCTCAAGCTACCCCGGCGATGGAGCTGCGGCGAACGGCTTTGGCCGGCGCACCCTGTAGGCCTGGGAGGCACACCTCCTGCACGACGCCGGCTATATGGCGCCGCCAGACATGCGGATGCCGCCCGGCTGGAAACTGAGCGCCGGCGGCATCCCTGTCCCGCCGATGCCGACGATGGACGAGCTGCCGTATGATGTGCAGGAGTACATCAACGGCATGGCCGACCCCGCCGAAGCCGAGAGCGCCGACAACCTGCTCCACTGGGAGCAATTCTTCGCCGGGCGCCGCGAGCAGGAGCTCGCCCACCACGAGGGGCCGCCCAACGAGTCGCCACCGAAGCGCAACAACTCGGGTGGTCGCCGGCGTTGGTGGAGTGCACCAGGGCGGACCCTCGAGGCAGTGATGGAGCACATCAACCGCGGGAACGAGTCGCGGTTGGGCTTCCCGCGCACGCCGACGCCAGCGGCCAGGTCCGGTCGGCGTCCTCCGCCGAACTAGATGCCGAGGAGGATGGCGAGCATGAGCTCGTCCTCCTCCGCATTGGCGTCCCACTCCTCCGGCTCGGCGCCGTTGCACGCGCCGACTGCCGTCAAGCGCGAGGCGGAGTCACCTGTGCGCTCGCCGCCGCGGACGCGCTCGCACGGCATCGTCATCCGCGAGTCGCGGGCGACGGCGTCTCCAACCGGCCACCTCCGCCTCCGCCGCCCCAAGATAGAAGGTTCGGCGCCGGCCGAAGACGCCGTCTTGAAGATGGCGCTGGAGCAGTCGCTCCGCGAGGCCCAGCCGCAGACGCCGCAGCCCCCGCCGGTTGAGCCCTCCTCGCCGGACATCCTGGAGTGGTCCAGGAAGGCAGGAAGGACTGGGAGCTGGCGGAGCGGCAGCGCAGCAGCAGGCCGAGGAGCAGGCCCCCCGTCGTCGGGCGTTGTCTGGCCGTGAGCTCGCCTACCAGGACGCCCCGCTCTACGTCTTGGACGACGACGACGACGACGACGAGGACGCAGGCCCGTCCTACCAGCCCTGGAGGTGCGGCGACCCAGGCCAGGGGAGCTCCCGCCAGAACCAGCCGCCGAGCGGCGAGGATGACGGCCGCGCCGACCCCGGCTACACAGCGTTCTACAGCAACTTCGACATGTAGGACGGCGAAGGCTGGGCGGCGGCGGTTTTTTTTAAGTTTATTTATGTACTAGTTTCGTTTAAATTTGATGTAATCCGCCTATATTCGCCCAACTTAATGAAAATTGTCCATCTTTGATGAATTTTAGCCGAACTTGGGGACTCGGCCTGGGTACGCGGGTGGGCGTACCCAGGCCGAAAACTAGTTCAGTCCGGCCGAAAAATGAACCAATTTTTGCACTGGGTTCGGCCAACGAGTGGAGATGATCTAATCGTTGTAAAGCTCTTAATTATGCAAGACAAGTATGGCTCAAGCTGCTGCTGCCGCACAATTTGCAGAGATTCACGCCTGAGGCGGATGCAGTCCTGGAACGGTGGTGGCCAGAGCTGTCCAAGGCCGTGACAAAGGATAGCAGGAATGAGCTGAATTCTCTGGTTGTGCTGGTGGCGAGCGCAATGCCCGGATCTTTGACAAAGTAGCGGTGTTGCCCGATGAGCTATGCAGAAGAATCAACGCCGAGTTCGAACAATGGAAGTTAGCAAAGTTGTGTGGGCACATGAGAGGTGTAACCTAGAGTGTGTGTGTGTGCGCGCGCGCGCGCGTGCGTGGGTGGAGAGGCTCGCACTGTGTTCTTGAAAAAAAAAATTGTTGCAATCCATTTTGTACATGGCAATCTGCCGTGTTTATAACCGAAATATCAAACATAACACTATTTTACGGGTCAAAACTATGCTCCACTCTGCGGAATAAGCTGTTGTCACACTACAAAGTGTTCTTTCTCATGACACACCGACTAATCGAGATGTAAATATGTACAGTAGTAACCAAGTTGCCGCAAGACAGCAGTAGTGAGATGCATTGTGCTGCTAAGCATTCATCAGACCCAGTTGTTGGGCAGCGAGAAATTGTGGAATCTGAAGGACGTGTCCCCTGCGGTGTCCCTCCCCTGAACGAGCCCCGGCTCGCCTTCCGCCTGCACCGGCTGGTCATCGACCCAGGCGAACGAGTTCTGCCGCAGCACCTCGGCGAAGGCCGGGGACGGCTGCGGCGTCGGGCACGGTGGCTCCCCCTGCGCGCGGGCCGGCGCGCCGGTGGTGCCGTCCCACATGAGGACGTGGAGCAGGATGGGGCGCAGGGCGTGCCGGTGCAGGGACAGCTTCTGGCTGACCGAGACGGTGTCGAAGCACCGGATGGCGCCCGAGGTGGACACCATCCACGGCAGGACCTTGCGGCACGACACCCTGGAGATGACCAGCAGCTTGGAGGCGCGCTTGGCCTCCCGGTAGAGGTCGCGGATGCCCGAACGCGTCGACGGCGCCGGCAGGTCGTCGTCGTCTTCCATGACAGACGAGATGTAGAGGAAGCCCTGCATTTTTATTTTTCCAACAGTGGTTCAGACGTGGTCGATCGAACTCCTAAACTAGTATAGAATGTACGTGCCAGCCAGCAAGTACGGCGCGTAGTACCTCTTCGGTGCGGCTGATGGCGAATCCGAGCTTGGTGTCGCCCTCCTCGAGGGTGATCTCCACGGGCATTTCTCCGGCGGCCGCGGTGAACCAGATGCGCACCGCCTTCACCACGCCGATGTCCACGCCGTGGTAATCTTCGAACCCGTATAGGCTCGCGTTGGCCAGGTTCGGGAGGTCGGCCAGCGACCCCGAGTTCACCGTCGCCGAGGCCATGTCGCCGGAGATCTGCACCATGCAACATCATGCAAGTTCAGAAAAAAGAAGGCGTGCAATGCATTGCACCAAACGAAAACAAGCTGGATTATCGCTAACTAAGAAAGAACCTTGGTGAGGAGGGCTTCGGTCTGGACGTTGAGGAAGGCGATGGGCACCCCTGAGGCCTGCGAGGCGAGGAACCAGGCGTTGGCGCGGGCCAGCGTGTCGTCGACGGAGTTGTAGCGGGAGTTGGCGCGGTCGAGCGCCGTGGGGAGGACGAGGATGGAGAGGAAGCTGCTGGAGCTGGGCACCGGCAGCATCTCCCTCATCTTCTTCTCCCACGGGTAGGCCACGTAGCCGTCCTGCAGCTGCGCCTTGCTCAGCGCGCACACCACCCTCGAGCTCCTCGACCCTGCACCATTGTCGATCGTGTGAGCGACCAGCCATGACGTACGTAATAATTTCTTTATCGAACAATTAAAACAGACGATGTTTTCCTGTAAATATATCTGCCGTGTCATTTCCATTGTTTATTTAGGAGATGATGACATTAGATTGTTCCTAGAGGAATCTCAAGCCAGGTTTCAAGCGTGCCCACGGTTTGTAGAGACGATGACATTAGATTTGCGAAGGAATCTCAAGCTTGGATCGAGCAATGCACGATCTACAATTATATGTGAGTGTCTGCACGATCTGCACTTATGTGGGCTCCTTTTTTAGTCTAGTGCGGACGCGACATGATCTACTTTACTACTAGTACTAGGAGGTAAGTCAACTGAATATCTGAATCTCCAAAGTGCAGTACTAGCATTCAACAGTCAGCAAGTGGCTGCCGAGTATGAAGAATCTTAATGCAGATTCCATTCAACGTGTACCTCGGTGTCAGTTGCCTGGAAGCACGGGTACGCGACTTGAGTATAGTACTACCAATGAATTCATGGTTGGTAAGATCTGGTATTACCGTAGACCTGACGCGGAATACGCTTGAGGTACGACAGTACACACGAAATTGGGACGTAAGTCGTTTCTCCCCACAACTGAAGCATAACATCTGTACTTGAAGTTCATCTTAGAAAAACAAATCACTGATCGCTGGAGGTACACCGATATGCATTAGAAAAACTTCAGAGTTCAGACTAGTTAGCTTACCCCCTCTTTCCTAGACTGGTAATATGATGAACTAAAAAGTACAAATGAAGGTATATATACATCTTGTGTACTATGAGTGGACACCGATGGGTACGTGTCTAGACTGGTATACTAACTCTGTAGGTTGAGCAGGCCAAATTAACAGTCAAGAGGCCTCCCAATAAAGGCGGCCTAAATCGAACAAGAACAACAACAGCAATTCTTTAAATCCTCCTTGTCCCGTGGTACCAAGGATATTCTGAACATATCCTAACTAAACACACTGATCATATCACACAAGTGATCGTTTATTTGACTGGCAGCTGAAACGTATCCATATATCCAAGCATATGCGTCGTCACACCAGGATGCAACAAAAAAGCCAAACCTTGTGAACGATCGAGCCGGCCAAAAGAATTCTATCGCGATCGGAAGGGAACACGATAAAGAAGGCGTCATCTGTCATGCCACCTACTTGTGCACGAAAGTCGCATGCAGATGAAGCGGAAGCAGGGGGGGACGCATATATGCATGTTGCACGGCAGGCGCCCTGTGCTTTTTCTCAAGTCCAACCCGGCCGGCGTGTAGCGAAAACTCAGTCGCGGACTTTTCGTCTACTTTTTCTTCCATACCGCAGTTGCCAAAAAAATCGAAACAAGTTGCATGGAAAATGGAAATATGTACTACGGAGTAGTAGTAATCGGTTCTAAAATATCTGCGGATTGGGTCTGCAAATCGATCGAGAGGAAATGCTGCGGCGGTGCCGTGTGGTTGGTGTTTACCTCGGAAGGCGACGCACTCGCTCTCCATGCGGTCCACGAGCCCCACGGCGTAGTTGGGGTCGCGGATCGACCGGAGCACGTAGTGGCGGCTGCTGCGCCCGACCATGGCCATCCCGACGATGCCGCCGCCGCCTCCGCCCGCGGCGGCCTCCTGCGGCACGATGCAGGCCTGCATCCTGGTCGTGGTCGTCGTGGTCTCCGCAGACGCCTCCGAGCCGGGGCTCACCAGCTCCCCGCTGCTGTCCATCTCCAGCTGCTGCTGCGCCTGCGCGGGGCGGCGCACGCGGACCTCGACGGACGTGTCCCCGCGTTTGTACGCGGCGTGCAGGAGCTTCTGCAGCGCGGCGCGGCCGCCCTTGAACGGCGCGGCGTGCGCGGTGTGGCCGCCGCGCCCGCCGACCCCGATGAGGAGCTCCTCCACGACGTCGCCGGTCTGCACCGTCTCGCTGCAGCCCGGCCCCCACTCCTCCGCCCGCGACCCGCCGGCCACGCACTCGATCGCCACCACGCCCTGCTTCCTCCCGCTATCCATGGGCATGTCTGTCTCTTTCCCCCTCTCCTCCCTCCAAGAACACAGCACAGCTAGCCAAACTAATCGGCCGCGGGGTTCTGCTATATACTACTGAGAGATCTAGCCCCTATTGACTTGATCGATCGGATACTATCTAGCTACTGCTACTGCCCCCGTCGCCATCGCACGCAGCCCACGCGGCTCCACACGGCGGGACCGGCCGCGACGCGCGACCAGGGAGGACGGAGGAGGTAGAAACGCGAACGATATTCTGGAGGCGAAATAATTGTGGCGCGCGCGGTGGATAAGAAAGAGAGAAGAGTTGGATTAAAAGCGGCCGTGCTGGTGGTGTGACCCGCACCTGTACACCGACCGTGGCGGCGCATCGGACCGGACAACCGCCCGGGTATGTGCATCGGGGCCGTCCGTTTTTTAAACGAGGTTAGAATTTTTTGCGTTATCACCACTCACCAGCGATGGCGGCCGGAAGGTTAGGCGTGCGTGGACTTTAAAATGTGGGGCGTCTTAGGTTGTTCGCGGAGTCGTTTGCTCGCTCCAGTGGACCTAAAAACGGGCATTTGATTGTACGGAAAAAGATTTACTGCATTTGCACTGCTCATTCTGGTTACCGAGGTATGCTTAAATCGGCCTTTTCTAGCGAGTCAACCTCTTTTTTGCGCTCGTCTAGGAAGAAAGACACGAGCTTGTGCAAGAGATGGCAGGAGCTCGTCCACGTCTACGAAAAACTGGCGGGAGAAATTGGTTACCTTTCACCGATTTTCACCGTCTATTTACATGGCTCGGGTTCATCGTCAAATCACGCGTCGCCATTTTCCCCTCATTCAAGCTTTCCGTCCAAGGAAGCTTCTTTGCCTATAAGCAGGTAAGCGACGATGTCTACTTCAGTTGCTGGTGCTCTGTCATGGCAAGTTTTCTTCCTCCATTTCTCTAAGATGTTTTCATCATCGTCCCATGTCCGTATTGTTGTAAGTACCATCTGACCCTAGTTGTGGTAGTTTAGATCTATGATCAGGTGGTCTATCTTATTAGATCTAAAGGTTGTATGGTAGATGAAAGTACCGATTTTGAATCGACTAGAGGGGGGGTGAATAGGCGACTACCAATTTTTAATTTGTTCCTCAATTTTAGGCTTAGCAAGAAGGTAAGTTCTCTAGATATGCAACTAGGTGAACAACCTATATGCTAGAGAACTAACAACAAGAACAAGAGCGGTAAAGAGCAAATAGTAAAGGTAAGGAACGAGATAACCGGAGCGGGGACACGGAGATGTAATTCCCGTAGTTCACTTCTAAGGGATCTACGTCTACGTTGGAGAGGTGTCGGTGCCACACAAGGTCACCCGAGCGCCACAAAGGCCTCGCCTTCTTCTCCGGTGAGCTCCCCCACAAAGGAGGCCTCACAATCCACTAACCGGTGACCTTGAAGGCGCCAACCCAAACTTTTACAACAAGGTTGAGGGAGAAGCTCCACAACTCAATTGGAGGCCCTCAACGACACCACTGAGCTTTACAACTGATGTCTACGCACTTCTATTCTTGTAGACAGTTGTTGGGCCTCCAAGTGCAGAGGTTTGTAGAACAGCAGCAAGTTTCCCTTAAGTGGATTACCCAAGGTTTATCGAACTCAGGGAGGAAGTGGTCAAAGGTATTCCCTCTCAAGCAACCCTGCAATCAAAATACAAGAAGTCTCTTGTATCCCCAACACACCCAATATAGGTGCACTAGTTCGGCGAAGAGATAGTGAAATATAAGTGGTAACGGTGCCAGAAAAGAGCTTGGCGGTGAGGTAAAGACTAAAGGCAACAAGAAGAAAGCAAGCAAACATGCAACAGATCTAGTAGCAAACGGTGTTTCAAAGTTTAGAAACAAGGCCTAGGGATCATACTTTCACTAGTGAACACTCTCTCATATAAATATCTTCTCTTAGTGATACTACTCTTAACTACTCTCCGCTTGGACACTCTAATCCATGGTACGGCTATAACAGCACACCTCAAAGTCCGCCTTTTCCAATCTAGATAACCCCACACTGTCACCTTGAGCGCTAGATGGTTCCAACAAACACCACAATTTCATAGAGACATCCAACTCCAAATATAACTCATAACAAATATTCAATCTCGCCAAAGTGCCACACATGGTATGCACGCTGTCACTTTCACACACGTGGGAAAAGCATAGATTTATTAAAGCACAAAGAGTATTTATGTAGACTCAAACCTAAGTGCCACCATGGCATGCACGCTATCACTTTCACACACGTGGCGAAAAGCATAGATCTATTAAAGCACAAAGAGTATTTATGTAGACTCAAACCTAAGTGCCACCATGGCGTGCACGCTGTCACTTTCACACACATGGAGAGAGCAGAGATCTAATGAAGCACTTGAGTAGCAAGGTAGATCTACTTGATTACAAAGCTCATGACCACAACAAGATCATGCATAGAGAGAGATATGAACACATAGCTACCGGTAGACCCTTAGCCTCGAGGAAGAACTACTCCCTCCTCATCATGGAAATCAGCAACTGTGATGAAGATGGCGATAGAGATCGATGGAGATGGCTCCGGGGGCACTTCCTCGTCCCGGCAGGGTGCCAGAACAGAGACTTTTTGTCCCCCGAATCTCCCCTTTGGTGGCGGCGGCTCTACGGAGGTTTTTCTGGAAGTATGATGGATTCTTTAGGGTTTTCTCCCCGGGGGCTTCTTATAGGCGAAGGAGGCAAGGTTGGTGGAGGTCCAGGGGTCCCACCCCCCTGTGGGCGTGGCCTAGGGTGGGCCCATGCCCACCTAGGGTGTGGCCACCCTGGTTTCCTCCTTCGTGTCGTCTTCGATTTTCCGTATCGCTCCGGGAAAAATATGAACTTTGGCTTTTGTCCCGTCCAATTCCGAGAATATTCATTTTTTAGCTTTCTAAAACCAAAAACAGCAGAAAACAGGCTAACTGGCACTGTGGCATCTTGTCAATAGGTTAGTACTAGAAAGTGTATAAAATACCTCAAAGTGTAGACAAAACATAGCAAAGTAGATACTAAACAAGCATGGAACATCAAAAATTATAGATACGTTTTCGACGTATCAACAACACATGCCCTTAGCTCCGAGGATGCCCTACACCGTCTAGGGTTCCAAGAAACCCAAGAGTAACAAGATCCACAAAGGATAGGTGGGGGGAATCAAATCTTCTTTGGTGGAAGTGTAGATCTAGGTCACCTCCCTCGCCTCTCAAAAGATCAAGTGATTGGAGTGGCTAGAGAGAGATCTAGTGAGGTGAAGCTCTAGTATTAATGGAGGAGAGAGAAAATTGAAGAGTTAGGTAGGAGGAAGAAGGAGGGCGCCTTAAATAGGCCCCTCCAAACTGAACAGTTGGACAGTTTGCGACCTCGCTGGAAGTTCCGGCGAGCGGCCAGAAGTTCCGCCCAGCGTAGCACCAACGGTAATTAGGCCGTTGACGCACACTCCAAAAGACTGACCGGAAGTTCCGGTGAAACTTCCGATGCAAGTTCCGGCCCAAGTTTCGTCAAATAGAACACTTGCAAACAGAAGTGTACTAAACTTGAGAGGAACTTGGAGCGGAACAAGGGCAGAACAGGGGGCAAAACAAATGGGTCGCAAACATTGTCTGACCGGAAGTTCCGGTGCCTGGGTGGAAGTTCCGCTCAGGGTCTTAGTGGAAGAATCAAAGGAAATTCCTTACCGAAACTTCTGGTGCTACTTCCGGTGGAAGTTCCGCCAAATAGAACATATCAAAACAGTGAGTTCTGAGAGCTAGCCAGAACTTCCATCGGAAGTGGACCGGAACTAGTCCCAGATCCAACGCACAGAGAGCCCTGAGCGGAACTTCCGGCGCCTGGCCGGAAGTTCCGATCGGATAAAAATGCACCAACTGATCAGAAACTCGCTCTCTCCCAAATGAGTAGGATGGCTGTGGCGGTGCATATATGGTTTGTGCAAAAATAGATGATCCCCCACAGCCTTCCGAAGTGTACCCCCTCTTTATAGTACGGCGATCTAAAGCAATAAAATGAGAGAAATAGAAAAACAAAAGACCGCCGTCTTCACGAGATCCCAAAGAGAGCATCCACACACTTCATAAAATCAATCAAAAGCGATAAACCTGAAACTCAAGCACACGGTTAGATCACAAGTGGGATTGTCATCATCACCAAAATAGCAAGGGAAAACATAGTCCTTTCAATCTCCCCTTTTTTGGTGTTTGATGACAATCCCAAAGATTTGCATAAGAAGGAGCAGTTTTGCAATGGATGGAACAAGCTCCCCCTATATGTGTGCAAGGTAGATATGAAGCTCTAAGGACAAGACTAGCATACATATAAGGAGGCTCCCCCTTTCTATTGCAAAAATAGCACATGTGCAAGGGAAAAAGATAGAGAACATACCGTTGCACCAAACAAATGTGGTGGAGACAATAGATGAAATAATATCAATGAAGACTATGAATGCTCCACCACCATATACAAACGTCCATAAGCCAACAACAAGCATACTATACACCATGCATAACATACCACATAGTCTCATACAAATAACAAGGTCCACAAATAGCACAAATAAGTTCACAAGCACACACATAAACTAGAGAGTTCACGAGCAAGAAAAGATCAAAGAAAAAACTAACTCGTGACTCAGCCCATGCAAATCCCGTGAGCAACCTAATAGACATCTTTCTCCCCCTTTGGCATCAAGACATCAAAAAGGGAGAAAAGACCACTCTAATCGCCCCAACCATGAACAAGAGGAGGAGAAGGCTCGGGGTCCCAAGAGGCATTGTTCCACGCAGGCGGGGGCCGGTGAATTCCTCCTTAGACTCATCCTCAGACCACTAACAGTTGTCGTGAATCCACTCATCCCTGGGCGCGGTGAAGGAGCTAGTCTCTAGAGAGCAAGTAAGACTGAGTGCTGTCATAATAGCCTTCTGACGCCGAGCACTATGTCGCTGATCAACATAAGCTTGATACTCACAATTCTGCAGAAAGCAAAACATCTTCTTCACCTTCCCTAGCAGTTTCTTGGCCCAAGACGGCTGCCTCTCAAGAGAAGGACCACTAGCACTAGAACCACCATGCACAGAAGAGGGACCACCAGCACTAGCCTTCCAAATAGCGTCTTCCTTCTCAGCTTGGGTCCTAGGCTTCTTGTGTTTACTCATACGCAACTTCTTCTCCTCATGAATAGTGATGTTGTCCTGAGGGTAGCGGGAACCGGTTGCTTCAAGCCACTTGGCATTTATGAGAGTCTGAATGTATGGAGCATAGGGGCAGGAGCACTTGTCAATGATAGCTTGCCAGATCTCATTGTAAATAAAGTGCATAACATCCAGCTTCCTGTCAGAGTCGCGGCGCCGGTGAGTCTGAAACATGAGGTCAACTTGATAGGCATGAAACTGATCAAAGTTGCCGACCTTTGGAGAGATGGTGTTCAAGAAGACTGAAAGGACTATATTTTCCCATGCTATTTTGGTGATGATGACAATCCCACTTGTGGTTTAACCGTGTACTTGAGTTTCAGGAGAAATGCTTTTGATGATTCCTATGGATTTTGTGGATGCTCTCTTTGGGATCTCGTGGAGACGGCGGCCCTTAGTTTTTCTAGTTTCTCTCTTTTTATCGCTTTAGGTCGCCATACTATCAAGAGGGGGTCCATCTCGGAAGGCTGTGGGAAATCACTTGTTCTTACACAAACCCCATATGCACCGCTACAACCATCCTACTTTTCTGTGAGAGAGCGAGGTTCTGATTTGCTGGAGCCATTTTTGTCTGATCGGAACTTCCGGCCAGGCACCGGAAGTTCCGCTCAGGGCTTTTCTGTGGGAAGATCTGGAACTAAGTTCCGATCCAACTTCCGCTGGAACTTCCGGCCTGCTCCTAGTACCTTCTGTGTGGGTATCCTCTATTTGCCGGAACTTCCACCAGAAGTTTCGGTGAGGAATTTCCGTTGTAGAGGAAGCTTGTCATCTTTGAGTTAGAAGAATGATAGTTATATAGTTAAAGAAGTAGAGTAAAGCATATACTAGAAGTGCGGAAAATAACTTAGTAGAAAAACATGTAAGGCACAAGTTAGAGGTGGTTCCAATCCTAGGGTCACGTCCTACAGGCAACGATGTGCTCTGATACCATCTGTAGTGACCTCGGATCAATAAGGATCCTAAGTCCTTGTGATTAACATGCTAGTCCCTGGATCAATAGCTAGCACTCACAGTTGATGAAATATCATGTAAAACACAAAGTCTTTATTACACGGAGAATCCAGAGTATGAATTTATTACAAAAATTGCTCAGCATTATGCTAGCTCAAATAACAGCGGAAACATAAAAGCAGCTTGAGTCCATCAACGCCCCAGGCTTGTCGAGTGTAGACTCGCGATCCCTACGCACCTTTCAATCTTCGGACTCTGCACATAAAACGTGCAGCCAACAAGTTGGGTCAATACTTTGAATGTATTGGCAAATTACACCAAGGAGAGAAAAGGCTATCTCTACATGTGTAACACCCTCAGAATCGACCCTATGCAGGTTTCAGCGATTCCCGCCAAACCCGCATAGAAACGATTCAAAGGTGCCCACCAGGCACTTTCGTGCGGGTGGAAAACGAAGTAATAACATTACACAATAGTCCTCGATGGGACCCACAGAACAGATATATATACAACAGCGACTCCATGAGTCAGGAATACAGATATACAATACAAAGATCCAAATCACCTTGAAAATGATAGAGCGTCCGACTACGGACAAGATGCAAATGGGGCTAAGAGCCCTGAAGAATAACCAATGGCATCCATAACCCTGCCCAGGCCAAGCCGGAAGGGTAACCCTGCTAACGACGTCGATCTCAAACCTGCTTAAACAAAAGGGGTGCCGACAAAGGGCAAAGGAAAAAGAGGAGCGTCAGTACTGAGGCCAGTACACGGCGAGGCTAGAATTCGGCGGTCCTCGCCTACATAGGTATGGTGGACTGAAGCGGCAGCGGCAGCATGCACTAAACAACCTATAGAGACTCGATACAACTGGCGGCTATCAGAGGGGGATAAGAAAGGCCTATTCGGAACCAACCTGATACTACCAACAAACAAACCCATCCTGGTGTTTCCCCCTCGACACCGATCGAGGAAGTCAACCGAGGAACTCACACAGTTGGCAGTTTTATTTATTCGGTTATCGTTGCAGCGATTACTAGTCAAGTATAGATAATCATCCTGATAAATTAAGCAGTGGGCACTTTTAATTAACCATTCCATTGTAGTTGCGGCACTTACTAGTCAGATACAATTAGCATGGGATAACCCAAAACCCAGCAGTTGTTGGCACTTTTATTTAGCCATTCCGTTTTAGTTGCAATACTTACTAGTCAGATACAATGGTCGCAAGCGACAATTCAAACAAGCAATTGTTGGCAGTTTTATTTAGCCATTCCATTATAGTGGAGCTGATTACTAGTCATTATAAAGTCAAATTTATAGCACTACTTTAGTTATAGTTGTCTATGATCGAGATACTATGCTCCAAGTCGTCCATAACCGCGGACACGGCTTTCAGAAAGTTTTAACCCGGCCGGGGTGCACAAATAGCAACACACACACGATCGACCTCAGAAAAACCAAATCAAAACCCAACGAGGCTTTCACGACAAAGAAATCACAGGATTCATAAATATTTCAGGGGGCCACCCCTTGGAGTACACCCGCAACGAAGTAAGCTAGCTCCGAGACGGACCCGAGGTTTGGGTGGACGGCTGTGAACGACTAGGAACCCAAAACTGAGCTTGTCGACACCGCGGAATCGTGTCCCGATCCTAAACAGTACAGTGTGCTCCTCGCACAATCGTAAATAAAGCAGTAGCATGTCATAAGTACAGGATCGTAAATGAAACCTCAAACTAGTTTGTGGCCCCAAGAAATAAGAATGAATCAAGCTCTGGCTAAGGGGGGCCCATAATTCCCCGTATGTGGATAGCGCGATAATTCAAGGAACAGGTATCAAGTACTCGGGGTCCTACGGGACACAAGTGGGCGGTCGGAAACCAAATATTATCTATCACCCACCGATGCCTCTGCTTACTTACTTCAATTTTAGTTGTTAAACAGGAATTAAAGTGAACGATAAATAAAGCCGAGATCATCTCCAACATCAAAAATGTGGCAATACTCCAACAACTGTGGTACATGGCGACACGCAACAACACTTGAGCAAGCGGTTACGACGCGCAAGTCCAACTATCTACCAAACAACAGGTAATAGGAGGTGGCCATGGCAATATAAGGCTGCAAGGGATATCACAGGTACGAAAACTAGAGCAACGCAACACAGATAGCAATAGATCAACGGAGGGAATACATACTATAAAAGTAAGATAGGTAGAAAGGGGGAGATGCTCGCCTGAAAACATTGACGAAGGTTCATCCGGAGATCGGGGCGAAGCTCACATCAACTCAACGGCTTTATCCGCGAAGAAGCAAAACACTAGAAGAAACACCGGATGCACTATTTAATACTACGGTAGAAGATCGGCATGATGCATGGTTGATGTATGACATGGCAAAGATGCGATGCGATTAGGTCATATTAAGCGGAACCGGGGTCCCGACAATTAATTAGATGGTTCATGTTATTTAGAACCCCCGCAATTTAAATGTTGTTTGAACATGGCAAAAGATGGTACCGGTTCGATGCACAAATTTAAATGAGGCCGATATGAGACTAGATATGCCCGCATATGGGCCCCATATTTAATTAGAGGTGAATCGGCATAAGGCCCCCAAACCACATGACAATATGCATGCGAGTATGACAATTTAATATGCAACAAGTTGGATTATATTATAAAATAGGGTTTCGGGAAGGGGTCACACATTAGGGTTCGACGATCTTGGGATTCCGGGGTTCGGGGTTCGACAGGGGCTCAGGGTTCGACGGAAACGTTCTCGGACTCCGGGATCGTTCTCAGATAACGGAGGTAGGTCTTGTCGCATCCGTGGCCTTCGGGTCATGTCGACGGTCCTGGCGTTCGGGATGAAGTACTTGTCGCGTCGGGGTCTCGGTGTCCGGGGTGAAGTACTCGGCGTCCTCGAGGGAGTACTTGTCGTTCCGGGCTCTCGACGAATCTTGGTGTCCGAGAAGAAGGTCATGTCGCATCCGCGGCCTTCGGGTACGGGTTCTCCGGGCTCCCATGTAGGAGATCTTGTCGTCGCGTCGAAGAACTCGGGTTCTGGGTCGGGTGTCGGTGGACTACTTGATGTTCTCCCTTAGAAGATCTTCGGGTTCCGTGAAGACGAGCTTGTCGACCTTGGGTCCGGGTAGGCGATCTTCTTGTCCATGTAGGGGAACTTGAGGTCTCTCGTGGCTTCGATTGTCGTGTCGGTGTCGACCTTGTCTTTGGAGGGCGGCACCCACATCGCAGCACCACAAGAACACAAACACGCACGGGGGCGGCCAAGGCGTGCCCAGAGAGGACGTTGGCCACTTGCAGGTGAGTCGGGGACGACGCGCTACAGGGGACAGCTCGGGGGGAAGGGCGCGCAGGCGCACGAGGTGGCGGAGCAGCCTCAGCGGGGCAGCGAGGTCACAGCAGAGGGCCACGGCGGCTCGACGGAGGGGCGCGGCCAGCGAGGAAGCGGGGCTCGAGAAAGGCGTTGGCGGCCTGCGGCCGGAGAGGAATGCGCCGTGCTCGGGCCGGAGCGGACGCGCGGAGGGACTGACGGGGAGGGCTCGAGGCGGCCGGCGGGCTCGGGGCCGCGGGGCACGCGGACAGGGGAGGGGCCTGGCGGCGCGGCCCGAGAGGAGGCGGCCGGTCGCGGACGGGGTCCGGGCGCGTAGGGGGCGGCGGACGGCTACGGAGGAGAAGCCGGCGAGGGGCGGCGCAGAACGGCGGTCGGAGGGCGGGGTCCGTCGGGGCAGAGGCGAGGGCGTCGGCGAGGTGAGGGTGCGGCGGTGGCCGGCAGAGGGGAGGCGAGGGCGGCTGGGCAGAGGAGGGGCGCCGGCGGCGAGGCGGAACCTGCACGAGCCGGGGGGCGCCGGCGGACGGCGAGGTGGTGCTTCCGCGCAGCGGCGAGGGAGGGCGGCGTCGGGCGGCGGTTGAAGAGAGGGTGAGCGAGGAGGAAGGAGAGCGGCGGGAGGACGGGGACGCCGGCGGGGCGACGGCGAGCTTGGGCCGGAGGGGGCCGGTCGCGGAGGGCGGGCGGAGGCCGCGGAGAGGACGCCGGCGAGAGGGAGAGAGCGGTGGAGGCGCCGGGTAGGTGGTGGAGCGGGGCGAGGGGAGGAGGCGGCCGCGGCTGCCGGCGAGGGGCGAGCGGGAGGGCGAGCTGCAGGCGGCGACGCCATGGGAGGAGGCGGCGTCGGGGCTGAGAGAGGACGGGCGGGCGAGCGCGTGGGGAGGAGAGCGCGTGGTGGGGTCCAGGGGCGGGGTCGGGGCGCAGGCGGTGTGTGGCTTGTGTGTCGCGTGCGTGTGTGGGTGGGGTGTGGGTTGGCAAGTGGGGCCCAGGGGAGAGGGGCCCGGGGGACAGGGACAGGGAGAGAGAGGAGGGAGCGTGCGGGACGGGGTGGGACCCAGGCAGGGTCGGTGGGGGAGACAGGTGGGAGTGGGGCTGGTTGGTGGGGTGGGGAGTGGCGTGTGTGGGCTGGGTGGAGGGAGTGGGCTAGGCCAGGTGAGGTGGCATGGTTTGATAGGCTAGCGGGAGGGAGAGGTGACGTGGCGAGAACCGATTGGAGGGACTGATGTGGCTGGGGACCGGGTAGGATTAGGATAGGTAGGAAAAGAATAACGGGGTGGACCGATTTTATTTCTGGGGGTGGTCGTTCGGGTCGAATCGGCCCGTTCGACTGCCCCCCTAAAATAATTTAATATTTTATTTGTTTAAAACAAAGCTTCTGCAAACCGATAGCAAACAAAACAAAATAATTCGGTGACCCGGGTTTTGCGTTTGAATAAAGATGGGGCGTCTAGAAAATAAAGACAGGTCTTTCCGCAATTAGTTTTATGCAAGCAAATGCAAGATGATGACGATGCTCAAATGCAATGTGGCATGATGACATGAGCATGCGGTCATGATGATGCAATGCACAAAAACAACGCGATTTTCTAGTAGTGGTTTTGCGGGATGCCACAACATGCAAGGCTAGTTTAGGCTGTAGAGTTCATTTGCTCAAAGCTAGTTTTCTTATGTAGAGAGAAGAAGAGAAGTTTTTCCCTACTTTGTAAACATTTGCTTAGATAAAATAAGGT
This sequence comes from Avena atlantica, assembly GCA_910589765.1. Lineage (NCBI taxonomy): Eukaryota > Viridiplantae > Streptophyta > Magnoliopsida > Poales > Poaceae > Avena > Avena atlantica. Next base: position 196,598,720 of record OU342738.1, on the reverse strand, counting down.
CGAATGGCACACGAGGATATTACTCACCAAGTGTCCAAACAACCAAACACTTGGATATTACGCACCAAGTGTCACTTGGATATTACACACCAAGTCCCCAAAATCCCACCCATTGGCGATATTTCGCACGCCATGGGGTTTTCAAAACTTTGTTTTAGAAAAGAGGGAGGAAGATCCTTCAGAGGCTTCAACCTTCAGACGCTCATTGTAGTTCTGTTACCGTGAACACGATTGATCGATCAGATTGCAATACTCTCGAGAGTTTGTGCACTTTACCCACAATCTACGATCAAGTCCTTTTACAAACAATACCATGGCGAGGCTTTCCCTTAGTAGACCATATACCGTCGGGATCCACCCGTGCCAAGAACCTCCAAATTTTGGTACCCAGGTGAGGTTTCCCACTAAGTACTAGGCCAAGACAGAGCCCATAATGTATTGTGGTTGCACTGGAAGCTTCTGAATTCTGAAACATGGCAGACTTTTTTGATTCCTGGGCGGCCGTCCTCCACCAAAATCTCACTCGTTGACCCGACAACCATTCTGCCCAGAAGAAAACTTAGTTTTATTTTGAAGTGGATTTGAGAAAAAAAAGTTTGCTCTAGAGAGCCTTTATACTTAGAAAATTCTTTGTCTTTCGAACCCCCCAACGGTACTTTGTATATATAGTATAGCAAGCAATACTTAGCAAAAACAGGGGTAACCTATTAGGAGGGTAAATCCTAAGTATAGAGCTACTCATGGCATACTACAAAATCATCGCACTTGCAAAATAATACTAAGGAAAAATTCTACTAGAACATCCTACACATGCATACTACAAAATTTTGAAGATCACATGCATAGAACCAAAACTGGGACAAAAGTTATGAACAAGTGGTGTAACTTGCCTTGATCCGAGCAGCACTCTACGCAGTAGCACTCCTTAGCACACTCCGACCAATCTAACGAATCACAAACATAGATCTGATCACAACTTGCTCAAAACATATCACAGAGGTAATCATGCATGCATGCACATGGTATTTTATGCAAGGTTGGTTCTACTAAATTGACCAAGGTAGCAAGATTGTGTTGCAATAGTGTAAGGGTGTCACTAGGATTGATTTCCCAAAGGTTTAGATCTAATTGAGTCACTAAAACAATTCCTAGGGTTAAAAGGAGATCAAACCATCTATTTAGCCTCAAACTAGATCTAATGATTTTAAGCAACGTTTTATAATTTTGTCCAGTAGGCATTCTGGAAACAAAGTTATTGCAACAAGAATCAATTAAAACAGAATTTTAATTATTTTTCTATAGAATAAACACTCTAATATAATGATTAAAATCTACACCTAAAACCTTACTGTAAACTTGGAATATTATTGCATATATGGATTCTACATAAAATTACGAATCCAACGGTATATTATAAGCTAAAATTGGCCAAATATTTAATTTTATATGATTTTCGCAATGTTTAGATCAAATCTGCAAAAACTGATCTAACCCTAACTCAAAACGCGCCAGGTGGCGGCTTCCGATTGGCCCAGCTGGCACGGTGGGGAGGGTGACGCGGCGCGGGCGGTGGCGCTGACGCGCTTTTCCACGCGGCAGCGCGGGATTCACCGATACCCCTTCGGCATCGGTTCTAATCTAAGCCGCAGGTGGCAGATCGGACGGACGAGAGGGCACGGCGACTCACCGTGGTGGCGACGGCGGCGTTGGGCGTCGGTGGCGTCGGTGACGAAGGTTGGCGGTGTTCTGGCGGCTCCCCGAGGTGGCGGTGCGGTCGACGGGGCGCGTCTGATCCCTGCGGTCACGCTCGTGTCCTCGTCGTCTTCCCTTGCTTCCTCGACTATCGGCAGCGTCCCGCCGATCTCCTTCGTCCCCAGCGGTGCTTCGGCGAGCAATCGCGGGCGAGTTCCTGCGAGAGAGAAGGGGGAAGGCACGCGGCGAGAATCAGTGGTGGATGGAGAAGCTCCAAAGGGAGGAAGGAGCGAGGGAGGGGGCTTCGAACCGTCTCGGCGAGGTTGACCCGACGGCGGCGATGCGGTTTGTCGATGGCTAGGGTTTTTGCAAGTAGAAAATCAAGCGGGGGTGAGTCGAGGGTGGCGGGGTTCATATAGGCGGGGAGTCTTGGCGTCGGGGACACGGACTCCTCTCCGATTCGGTCGGAGTCCGACCAGCTCACGGCGGCGCGCGATTTCCGCGGGAGGAAGGGGATGACGGGTGGGTCCCACGTGTCTGTGGTGGAGGGGGAAGTGGGTTGGCGCGCGTGCGGGTAGGCTAGCTGCTGCGCAGGCGTGGGTGGGCTGGCGCTGCGGCCCAGTTAGATTAGGTCGCCTCTTTTTTTCCTTTTTCCTTTTATCAAATTCTGTTTTAGTAAAACCCAATTAACTTTTGCATACTAAGTCCAAATTTGATGAAATTTGTTCCTAAATTTTTATAAAAGTAAGGTGGTCAACATAGGACCATGGTTTGATGCTTCTCAAGGTTTTTAGTAGGGTCAAGATTGTGTACAACATTAATGCCTACAAAAAGAAATCTTTATTAGGGTTTTGATAGATTTAGGTGTTAGGATTTTGTGGCAAATTATTATTTGTAGGGTGCAATGATGCAAGGATGATGCATGCCACTAATAACATCCTAATATAAAATCTGGGATGTTACAAACCTACCCCCTTAAGAAGAATCTCGTCCTCGAGATTCGGGTTGACTAGCAAATAGGTGTGGGTGCTCTGCCTTCAAGTCTTCTTCACGCTCCCACGTAGCTTCTTCCTCGGAGTGGTGGTTCCATTGTACTTTGCAGAATCTTATAGTCATGGTGCGGGTAATACTTTCGGCTGTTTCCAGTATTTTGATGGGTTTATCCTCATAGGTAAGGTCATTTTCCAATTGAACCTCATCTAAGGGAACGGTGTCTCTTAGCGGTGTTTCGGCCATCTCCGGGTGACACTTCTTTAGTTGCGACACATGAAACACATCATGAACAGTTAGTCCTTCCGGTAACTCCAACTGATAAGCAACTTCTCCTCTACGGGCCAGAACCTTATATGGTCCTATGAATCGTGGGGCTAACTTGCCCTTGATTCCGAACCTCTTAACTCCTCGTAGGGGTGAAACTCGGAGATACGCACGGTCCCCTATTTCATAGGCCACATCTCTACACTTGGAATCAGCGTAACTCTTCTGTCGGGATTGGGCTACCTTTAGCCTATCCTGAATCTGCCGTACCTTTTCTTTGGCATCCTTTATCAATTCAGGTCCAAAAAGACTGCGTTCACCAACTCCATTCCATAGCAGCGGAGTCCTACATTTCCTGCCATATAGAACTTCAAACGGATCCATCTTGATACTTGTCTGGTAGCTGTTGTTGTATGAGAACTCGGCATACGGTAGGTCATCGTCCCAACTAGACCCATAGTCTAGTGCGCAAGCTCTCAACATATCTTCCAAAATTTGATTCACCCTTTCTGTTTGGCCATCCGTTTGCGGGTGACAGGCAGTGCTGAATTCTAGTCGGGTTCCAAGAGACTCATGTAGCTGTCGCCAAAACTTTGAAGTGAACTGGGTGCCTCTATCTGACACAATTCCCTTGGGAACACCATGCAGACTTACAATTCTTGACATGTATATCTTAGCAAGCTTAGCACTTGTATACGTGGTCTTTACGGGGATGAAGTGAGCCACCTTGGTGAAGTGGTCCACCACTACCCAGATAGAATCAAATCCAGAACGAGTCCGGGGCAATCCCGTGATGAAATCCATGCCTACCTTGTCCCACTTCCAATCGGGTATAGGTAGTGGTTGAAGTAGTCCTGCCGGTTTCTGATGCTCGGCTTTAACTCTATTGCATACATCACACAGAGAAATATACTCTGCAATATCTCTCTTTAGGTTATTCCACCAGAATCTATCCTTCACATCCATGTACATCTTCGTGTTACCTGGATGAATTGAGTATGGCGAATCATGAGCTTCTTGTAAAATCATCTTCCTGATATTGGGGTCATTGGGAACGCACAAACGCTTCCCATACCAGAGGGTTCCTTGTTCGTCCAGACGGAATTCCTTAGTCTTTCCTTCACTTATCCTGATTCTTATTTCTTCCAACTCTTTATCTCCCTTCTGTGCTTCCTTGATTCTCTCTTGGAAGGTGGACACTATTTCCATAGTCGCTACGTGTCCTTTCGGGACTATCTCTAGCCTGAGATCCCTGAATTGTTTGCATAAATCCTCTGGAAGTTCCCCTGCGGTAAGTCCATTCACATACACTTTACGACTTAAGGCATCAGCCACCACGTTTGCCTTTTCGGGATGGTATTGTAAGTCCAAGTCATAATCCTTAATTAGTTCAAGCCATCTTATTTGTCTCATATTCAACTCCTTCTGGGTGAAGATGTACTTCAAACTTTTATGATCTGTGAATACATCACAATGTTTGCCCATGAGGTAGTGTCTCCATACCTTGAGTGCATGAACCACAGACGCAAGTTCCAAATCATGTGTGGGGTAATTATGTTCGTGGTTCTTAAGTTCTCAGGAGGCATAGGATACCACTTTCCCGTCCTGCATCAATACACTTCCCAGTCCTTGTCGAGAAGCGTCACAATAGACTTGAAAATCCTTTTGGATATCAGGCAGGCAAAGAACCGGCACCGTTACGAGGCGTTTCTTCAACTCTTGAAAACTTGCTTCACATGCCTCGGTCCATAGGAATTTCTTTTCCTTCTTCAGTAGTTCCGTCATGGGTTTTGCTATTTTGGAAAAGTTTTCAATGAACCTCCGATAATATCCTGCGAGGCCCAAGAAACTCCTAATATCCCCCACATTCTTGGGTGACTCCCATTCTGTCACGGAAGCTACCTTACTAGGATCTACGGCAACTCCTTTTGCCGACACAACATGACCAAGGAATCCCACTTCCTTTAACCAAAATTCGCATTTGCTGAATTTGGCATACAACTTGTGTTCTCTTAGTTTCTCCATAATAAGGCGCAGATGTTTCTCATGTTCCTTCTCGTCCTTAGAGTATATGAGTATGTCATCTATGAATACCACGATAAACTTGTCCAAATATTCCATGAACACTTTGTTCATCATGGTCATGAAGTATGCTGGGGCATTGGTTAGACCAAAAGACATCACGGTGTACTCATACAATCCGTATCTTGTGGCGAATAATGTTTTGGGCACATCCTGTTCTCGAATATTTAGCTAAAAGTAGCCTGATCGCAGATCGATCTTTGAGAACACACTGGCTCCCTTTAACTGGTCAAACAAGTCATTGATGTTGGGTAGAGGATACTTATTCTTGATCGTCACCTCGTTCAACGAGCGGTAGTCCACAACCAGCCTCTTGGTTTTATCCTTCTTTTCCACAAATAGGACATGCGCTCCCCAAGATGACGCGCTGGGTTGGATGAATCCCTTGTCCAATTGTTCCCTAAGCTGTTTCTTGAGTTCCTTTAACTCGTCCACATCCATTTTGTATGGTCTCTTAGCTATCGGCCCCGTGCCTGGCATCAAGTCAATGAGGAACTCGATATCACGGTCGGGAGGCATTCCTGGCAGTTCCTCCGGAAAGACATCTGGGTATTCCTTTACAATGGATACTTCCTCCAATCTAACCCCCTTAAGAGAGTTCACCATGACTTCCTTAAGTGCGAAATTCGACTTGATACGAATTCTCTTCCCTTCCGGTGTTGTGAGCATGATAGTTCTTTTGGCACAATCTATGACTCCTTCATATTCGGTCATCATATTCATGCCCAAGATTATGTATAATCCTTGTTATTCTAGAACTACTAGACTTGTGGGAAAGATGTGTGTCCCAATCCTTAGTTCTAGTCCCCGGCAACCGGAGTTTGCCACTATTTCTCCCCCAGGAGAACTTACCCTTAGAGGAAAATTTATAGTCTCCGTTGGTATCTTGCCTCTATCCACAAATACCCTTGATATGAATGAATGTGATGCACCAGTATCAAAAAGAACAACTGCGGGAATAGAATTGCGTTTGAACTTACCAATCACAGAGTCTGGCGCATCACAAGCATCCTCCATAGAAACATGATTTACCGTGGCTTTGACAAACGGATTTGGCTTCTTCCCGTTTCCATTGCCATGGTTGAGTCCATTTCCATTCCCATTGCCATTGCCATTCTTCTTCTCGGGGCAAGAGGTTGCATAATGCCCTGTCCTGTTGCACTTAAAGCATGTCACCTCACTGAGATCCTTTCCATTGCTGCCATTCCCGTTGCGGTTGTTATGCCCATTGTGTTTGTGGCCACCATGGTTATGACCGTTATGGTTGTGGCCATTATTGTTATAAGGTGGAGGTGAGGAATTGCGCTGCTTTTGATACAGAACAGAGTGCTTGTGAGGGTTAGACTTCCTCTTGCGGTTTTCTATGCTCTTCCTCTTTGATTCAACCACAATGGCTCTGTCCAGGAATTCCTGAAAGTTGTCAAATTTCTGAGCCACAAGCTGAATGGATATCTCGTCATTGAGTCCCCTTAAGAATTCCTCCTGTCTCTTGGCATCAGTGGAAACGTCATCGGGTGCATAACGGGCTAGCTTGTTGAAAAGCTCTCCATACTCGGTGACAGAACGGTGCAGCTGGTGTAGGTCGCGAAACTCGCGCCTCTTCAGAGTCATGACACCAGCAGCCACATGATGAGTGCTAAAAGCTAACTCAAACTCATCCCAAGTGATAGCATCAATGTCCGGGTGGGTGACTTGGTAGTTATCCCACCATTCTGCAGCAGGTCCTTCAAGCTGGTGTGCGGCATAACGTACCCTGTCGGCTCCGATAGCTTGAACGGTGTCTAGCTTCTTGTTGATCGTACGCAGCCAGTCATCAGCGATGATTGGTTCAGTGCTGCTAGTGAAGGTAGGCGGGTTCAGCCTCAAAAATCAAGTCAAGTGATCCTGTTGAGGTGGTGGCGGAGGTGGGGGTGGTGGCGGGTTGTTGTTGTTGTTTTGCATGTTCTGAGTGAGCAGTTGGATCAGCTGGTTCTGAGTGGCCAAAAGTTGTGCTATTTCTGGAGGAATTTCGGAGTTCGCACGTCTGGGCAGCATCTGTGGGGTTTAAGAGATTAGTTAAGAAATAGACAGAAAGACTAGGTAGTAAACTCCTACCCTTATGAAAACACACCAAGCACACAAGGCACACAAGACATAACAACACAGCTTAACACAGAAAACAACCATGTTTAACTAAACCAGATTTGCCTTGGTATTTATTACAATCGCGAGTAATGTTCTACTATAGAATTAAAGGTGGTCCAACTATTACACATCTTCCACGCCTTCCTCTTCCTCGTCCTCGAACGAGTAGCCTTCCTGCTCTAGAGTTGTCTTGTACAACTCCATCTCCTTTGTGGTGGCTTCAAGCTTCTCTTGGAGGTTCTTAATCTCATCTTGCAGCTTCTTGGTGGTGGATTCCAGCTGCTCCTGAAGTCCCTCCTTCTCGCTTTGTAGCTCCTCCACTAAACTTGACTTCTTCACGGTTTCAAGTTGCTTTGCCAAGTCCCTCTTGGAAGCACGCACGTCATTGATTATCTTGCAAAGGCCTTCAGTTTGCACTTCAGCTCCATCGATCTGCTCTTTGAGTTCCCTAATTCTCTTGTTTTTGTTTATCACCCTCTTCTCTTGGTTAGCGAACTTGTTCTCTTGGTCCTGGAATTTTATCTCTTGGAGCTTCATTGCCTCCTCCTGCTGCTTGATCATTTCTTCCTTCTCCTTGATGAGGGCGCATAGCTCGTCGTTCTTCAACATCTCGAGGAAGGTACCCTTTTCAAGGTCATGTATGTGACACTCCAAATCTTGATATTGGGTCCTTCGGCGCTTGGTAGAAGTCCTTTCCTCAAAGGTTAACTCCATGGGAATTCCTTCCTCATCTCGTCTTCCAAAGAGGCCGCCGCAGTGTCCTTGGAGAGCTTCATGATGACGTCCACATAGGCGACCAATGAGTTGCTGCAAGCTGATGCTAAGGGTCTTCTCCTTGGAATCGCTAACAATGTGGATTGCTATGTCTTCCTCCGGGTTCTTGCCTCGCTCTTTTCCTGGCTGGATGACCTTGACTCCCCAACAGCCGTCCTTGTGGAGTTTCTTCATTGTGCTCCCCTGGATTGTTGGGAGAGGAAGGTCCAAACGCGTGAGTAGGTCCATGAGGCATCCACCAAAGCGAAGGGCTCGATGTCCGCGACTGTGTCCATAATGTATTGTGGTTGCACTGGAAGCTTCTGAATTCTGAAACATGGCAGACTTCTTTGATTCCTGGGCGGCCGTCCTCCACCAAAATCTCACTCGTTGACCCGACAACCATTCCGCCCAGAAGAAAACTTAGTTTTATTTTGAAGTGGATTTGAGAAGAAAAGTTTGCTCTAGAGAGCCTTTATACTTAGAAAATTCTTTGTCTTTCGAACCCCCCAACGGTACTTTGTATATATAGTAAGCAAGCAATACTTAGAAAAAATAGGGGTAACCTACTAGGAGGGTAAATCCTAAGTATAGAGCTACTCATGGCATACTACAAAATCATCGCACTTGCAAAATAATACTAAGGAAAAATTCTACTAGAACATCCTACACATGCATACTACAGAATTTTGAAGATCACATGCATAGAACCAAAACTGGGACAAAAGTTATGAACAAGTGGTGTAACTTGCCTTGATCCGAGGAGCACTCTACGCAGTAGCACTCCTTAGCGCAATCCGAACAATCTAACGAATCACAAACATAGATCTGATCACAACTTGCTCAAAACATATCACAGAGGTAATCATGCATGCATGCACATGGTATTTTATGCAAGGTTGGTTCTACTAAATTGACCAAGGTAGCAAGATTGTGTTGCAATAGTGTAAGGGTGTCACTAGGATTGATTTCCCAAAGGTTTAGATCTAATTGAGTCACTATAACAATTCCTAGGGTTAAAAGGAGATCAAACCATCTATTTAGCCTCAAACTAGATCTAATGATTTTAAGCAAGGTTTTATAATTTTGTCCAGTAGGCATTGTGGAAACAAAGTTATTGCAACAAGAATCAATTAAAACAGAATTTTAATTATTTTCCTATAGAATAAACACTCTAATCTAATGATTAAAATCTACACCTAAAACCTTACTGTAAACTTGGAATATTGTTGCAGATATGGATTCTACATAAAATTAGGAATCCAACGGTATATTATAAGCTAAAATTAGCCAAATATTCAATTTTATATGATTTTCGCAATGTTTAGATCAAATCTGCAAAAACTGATCTAACCCTAACTCAAAACGCGCCAGGTGGCGGCTTCCGATTGGCCCAGCTGGCACGGTGGGGAGGGTGACGCGGCGCGGGCACTGGCGCTGACGCGCTTTGCCCTGCGGCAGCGCGAGATTCGCCGATACCCCTTCGGCATCGGTTCTACTCTAAGCCGCAGGTGGCAGATCGGACGGACGAGAGGGCACGACGACTCACCGTGGTGGCTACGGCGGCGTTGGGCGGCGGTGGCATCGGTGACGAAGGTTGGAGGTGTTCTGGCGGCTCCCCGAGGTGGCGGTGCGGTCGACGGGGCGCGTCTGATCCCTGCGGTCACGCTCGTGTCCTTGTCATCTTCCCTTGCTTCCTCGACTATCGGCAGCGTCCCGCCGATCTCCTTCGTCCCCGGCGGTGCTCCGGCGAGCAATCGCGGGCGAGTTCCTGCGAGAAAGAAGGGGAAAGGCACGCGGCGAGAATCAGTGGTGGATGGAGAAGCTCCAAAGGGAGGAAGGAGCGAGGGAGGGGGCTTCGAACCGTCTCGGCGAGGTCGACCCGACGGCGGCGATGCGGTTTGTCGATGGCTAGGGTTTTCGCAAGTAGAAAATTGAGCGGGGGTGAGTCGAGGGTGGCGGGGTTCATATAGGCGGGGAGTCTTGGCGTCGGGGACACGGACTCCTCTCCGATTCGGTCGGAGTCCGACCAGCTCACGGCGGCGCGCGATTTCCGCGGGAGGAAGGGGATGCCGGGTGGGTCCCGCGTGTCTGTGGTGGAGGGGGAAGTGGGTTGGCGCGGGTGCGGGTAGGCTAGCTTCCGCGCAGGCGTGGGTGGGCTGGCGCTGTGGCCCAGTTAGATTAGGTCGCCTCTTTTCTTCCTTTTAACTTTTATCAAATTATGTTTTAGTAAAACCCAATTAACTTTTGCATACTAAGTCCAAATTTGATGAAATTTGTTCCTAAATTTTTATAAAAGTAAGGTGGTCAACATAGGACCATGGTTTGATGTTTCTCAAGGTTTTTAGTAGGGTCAAGCTTGTGTACAACATTAATGCCTACAAAAAGAAATCTTTATTAGGGTTTTGATAGGTTTAGGTGTTAGGATTTTGTGGCAAATTATTATTTGTAGGGTGCAATGATGCAAGGATGATGCATGCCACTAATAACATCCTAATATAAAATATGGGATGTTACACGCCTCTAGTTCCTCTCCAAGTTCCGCTAAAGGATCAATACCCTTCTTTCGAAGTGGTCTATTTGACGGAACTTGGGCCGTAACTTGCATCAGAAGTTTCACCGGAACTACCGGTCAGTTTGACCAGAACTTCCAGTCGAGCTTTTGGAGCGGGCGTCAACGGGCTGATGACCGTTGGATCCTTGCTAGGCGGAACTTCCGGACCCTCACCAGAAGTTCCGGTGAGGTCGCGGAGGCTCTAACGGTTCAGCGCATAGGAAGCCTATTTAAGGCGCCCTCCTTCTTCCTCCCACCTAACTCGAAAATTTTCTCTCTCCTCCATTAATGCTCGAGATTCACCTCACTAGATCTCTATCCCTAGCCACTCAAATCACTTGATCTTTTGAGATGTGAGGGAGGTGACCTAGATCTACACTTCCACCAAAGAAGATTTGATTTCCCCCACCTATCCTTTGTGGATCTTGTTGCTCTTGGGTTTCTTGAAACCCTAGACGGTGTAGGGCATCCTTGGAGCTAAGGGCTTGTGTTTTAAAGCTCCGTGGTGTCGTTGAGGGCCTCCAGTTGAGTTGTGGAGCTTCCCCCTCAACCTTGCTGTAAAGGTTTCGGTTGGCGCCTTCAAGGTCACCAGTTAGTGGATTGTGAGGCCTCCTTTGTGGGGGAGCTCACCGGAGAAGAAGGTGAGGCCTTTGTGGCGCTCGAGTGACCTTGTGTGGCCCCGACACCTCTCCAACATAGATGTAGCTCCTTTGGGAGCGAACTACGGGGTTTACATCTCCGTGTCCCCGCTCCGGTTACTTCGTTCCCTTCCTTTACTTCTTGCTCTTTACCGTTCTTGTGGTTGTTGTAAGTTATCTAGAATGTAGGTTGTTCACCTACTTGCACATCTAGATAACTTTATTTCTCGCGAAGCCTAAAAGTGTGAAACAAATTAAAAATTGGTAGTCGCCTATTCACCCCCCCTCTAGTCGATTCAAAGTCGGTACTTTCAATTGGTATCAGAGCCAAGGCTCTTATTTCGGGCTTTAGCGCCTAAGAGACAATGGCCGAAGAAGGGGGTAGTGAAACTGAAAACCCCAAGAGCTTGGCCACCATGGATGACCTCAACCAATTGGAGACATCCATGATGTCCAAGTTCGAGGAAATGGTGACTATCTTGCAGTCTCTCAAGCCAAACCCCATGGTTGCTCTTGACACACCCGAAACCACCAAGCTTCCTCCCACCGTTACCGTGACCGCCCCCGGGGTGAATCCCGCGGCCGTTACCACTCACTTGGGACTTGGTTTTGTTGATAAAACATCTACCAAGGTTCCAAGTGAGAACACCGAGGAGCCCGAGAACCCAACTTCCAAAGAGGAAAATGGAGGAAAGGACTACTCGGCGGTACCCCCACCGCCAAAGTACACTTCAGACCCACCCATTCCCATGACATACATCATTCCTCAAGGAGCACCACCTATGCTAGATACTTCAAATTTCTCCAATTGGCAATATCTAATGCGCTTAGATATTTCCAGCTCTTCTATTGAGTTAATGAGGATTGTGGAGGATGGGTTCTCTCCATATGACCCAAAGAACTTGACACGAGGTGAAGTGGTGGACAAGCAACTCAATGCCACGACTTTGGGGATGATTCAAAAGCACTTGACTCCAAAGGAGTTTGCTCACATTCGCCAATTCGACACCGCCAAGGGAGCATGGGATAAACTCACCAAGCTATTTGTTGTGAATGCAAGCATGTAAAGCTCCAAGTTTGATGAAGTCAACAACGAGTGCGATGGTTTCGGTATGCAAGATGATGAGACTCCCGAAGATATGTATAGGCGGCTCAAGGTCCTTTGTTGCACTATGAGGGATCTTGGGGCCACCTATGTTGATGACAAGTTCATGAAGAGGAAGTTCATTCAATCTCTCCTTCCATTTGAAGAACAAAAGCTCAATTCTATCAAGGGAAGAACCAACTTTCACCTAATGACCTCCCAAGAAGTCTTGAGTGAAGTGATTGCCATGACCATTGTCAAGAAGAATGCGGAGTCCGCCCGTGTTAGGGCCATTGGATCAACCAAATTGAATCTTGATTTGAAGGCCAAGGATATTGAAGTTGATGATGATGATACATCAAGTGAGTGGTCTCAAGAGGACCTCAAGTGTGCCTTCAACGAACATCTTGCTCTCGCTTCAAGGGCCTTTTGGAACAAGTCCGGGCTCAAGTCAAGGTCAAGGGAAAACTCAAGGTTCAACTCACTCAACAAGTCTCCCAAGGCAAGGTCATGCTACAATTGCAATGACAAGAGTCACTTTGTGTCCAAGTGTCCCTTTGAGAACCGTGAAGACAATGGTGGTCGTCTCATTCGCAAGATCAAGTCAAGGCCTCCTCATCCTTTAAAAAAGAACTACGCCGTCAAGAATGTCGCCAACAAGGAAAGAACTATTGTGGCCCATGAAGAATACATTTCGGGCACGAATGAAGATGATGATGATGAAGTTCAAGGTGGTGAGATTGTGGGAGTTGCTTCTATTGCCACTACCTCTACTCCATGATTCTCCCTCTTTGACTCACCTAATGAGAACGTCATCTCCTCCAACCAAAAGTGTTTCATGGCTAAGGCCACCGAGGTAACATCTAAACCCATTCCTCAACCCATCTCTATTGATCCTTCTTATCTTGATCTTGTTGGTCTAGAGGTGAAGAAAGATATGATTGACATGTGTGAATTCGTTGCCACCTTGGATGAAGAAACTAAAACTTGCTTTGAATCCTTGCTTGCACAACTTGACAATGCTAGGGATGCTTTAGATGAAAAGGAAGAACTTATTGACTTGTTAAGTAAAAATGAAAGAGATGCCTCCGATGAAATTGCTTCTCTCACTCAAAGTCTTGAGGATGAACAAAATATGAGAATTAATCTTGAAGAGAGTGTGTCTAAACTAGCTGATGACCATAACAACACCATGTGCTCTCTAGTTAAAGAACGTGATCATGCTCTAGCTTTGGTTAAAGTGTTTAACAAAGAAAGAGTTGAGTTTGTGGTTGGTCATGATAGGACTCAAGAAGATCATGAGAAACTCAAAGAGGAACACAGAGCCTTGGAGAGCAAATTCTCAAGTCTTTTTGAAGCCCATGAACAACTTCAAACTCAACTAACTTGTGAACATGCTAAGTCTTCCGCTGTGCAAATTATAGACTTGTCTAGCACTCCTAACCCTTGTTGCAAGCATGAGCATCTCATCGAGGAGAATAAGGCGTTGAAGGATAAACTTGCCAAGACTAAGAAGAAGAAGAAGAAGAAGAAGAAGAAGAAGAAGAGCAAGAAGAATAAAAAGAACAAGGGAATGGCTCAAGGACCCTCATATGGTCCAACCATCTTGCGAAGTGACAACTTTTCTAGAAAGAACAATCCCTCTTATATTCTTTGCAAGTCCTATGATGATCATGTATATGCTAGATATGTTGGAAATTCTTACACGCATGATTATCATTGGGCCATTTGGGTGACGTAGACTCTTGTTACTAACAAAAGGGGACCCATTGCAAAATGGGTACCTAAAACCAAAGCTTGATTTTCTTGTAGGACTATGCTTTCGGTGGATCAAAATGGGTGCTTGATAGTGGTGCCACAAGTCATATGACCGGAAGAAAGTCTATCATGACGGAGATGAGGCCAAATATTGCCAACACCATGGTCTCCTACGGTGATAAAACAAGTTTTCAGGTTTTGGGTTTTGGCAAAGTGGTGGTAACCCCGGATATATCCTTGGTTGGCGTCATGCTTGTCAAAACTCTTGGTTACAATTTACTTTCAGTTCATGTTCTTGCCCTTATGGGTCTTTCTTATTTCTTCATGTGCATTCCGTGGTCCTCATGTGGAGCAAATCTCTCAAGGTGGCTTTCGTAGGGTACGTAGAGCATGACTTGTATGTGGTAGACTTTTCGGGGACCACTACTCCTCATGCTCTATGTCTCTATGCTAAAGACGACAAGGGCTGGTTGTGGCATCTCCGCCTAGCCCATGTTAACATGAGAACTTTGCAAAGACTTCACTCCGAGGGCCACATCCTTGGGCTTAACGATGTTTCTTTTGCCAAAGATCGTGTTTGTAGGGCTTGTATTGAAGGGAAGATGCATGAAACTCCTAACAAAGTGCTTAATCAAATCACCACGGAGAGATGTTTGGAGCTCTTGCATATGGACCTTTTTGGTCCTCCCCCTCATGATAGTCTTGGAGGCAAGAAGTATTGTTTGCTTACTGTGGATGATTTATCAAGATACACTTGGGTGTTCTTCTTCAAGTACAAGAGTGAGACTCAACAAACCGTCATCGATTTTTCCCATGAAGTTCAACGGAAACACAATGCAACCATTCTCTCAATTCGAAGTGATAATGGCACCGAGTTCAAGAACTATACTTTGGATGAGTTTCTTAGTGATGAAGGAATCAAGCATCACTACTCCACTCCCTATACCCCTCAACAAAATGGGGTTGCCGAAAGGAAGAATCGCACTTTGATGGATGCGGCTCGGTCTATGCTAGCTGAATTCAAGTCTCCATACAACTTTTGGGCCGAGGACATCTCCACCGCTTGCCATGCAACCAACCGGCTCTACCTTCGCAAGAAAAATAACAAGACTCCCTATGAGATGCTCATCGGGAAAAAGCCAAATGTTAGCTACTTTCGAGTGTTTGGTTGCAAGTGCTATATTCTCAAGAAAGGAGTCCATTTGTCCAAGTTTGAATCCAAGGCTCAAGAAGGAATTTTCGTTGGTTACTCAAATCAGTCCCATGCTTATAGAGTCTACAACAAAGCCAATGGAAGAGTTGAAGAGACGAGCAATGTGAAGTTTGATGAAAACCATGAGTCCCTTGTTAGGCAAGACGGTGTTTGTGATCCAAGTGATGAAATTCCTCCTAAGGCCATAATAAGAATGGGTGTAGGTTTCCACCTCCCCATTGAGGATCCCCTTGTGGACGAAGGAGAAGGACCAAGCTCTACTCAAGTGGAGCCCTCACTCTCACAAGACCATCTTGCCTCTTAAGGACCTACTATTTTGGCACAAGCTCCCTCAAGATCTTCCGAAGCTTCTCATGCTCATGACTCTCCAAGCCTCGAAGGTCAAGCTCTTCATCAACAGCATCAACCTCCCCAAGATGGGGCTCCTCCTCAAGGCACCTCCCAAGGTCAAGCTCTTCATCAACCACATCAACCTCCCCAAGATGGGGCTCCTCCTCAAGATCGTCAAGATCAAGGGAAAGCCAATGATAATCAAGGCTCTACTCCAAATGATGACTCTCCCGAAGTGGAAATTGATGAAGATGATCCTCGTGTTCGTGCTTATAGTGAAGGCGGGGACTCCAATGGTGGCAATGACCAAGTGGTTGCTCAAGAATCTCGTGTTGAAGCACAAGCCCGCCATCAAGCCTATCGTCTCGCCAAGCTCGTTCGAGATGGTCATATCCTTGATAATGTTTATGGAGATTTCAATAAAGGTTCCACTACTAGGAGGCAACTAGCCTCCTTTAGCTCTCACCATGCTTTTATCTCCCTTGTGGAACCACAGAAAGTCTTCAAGGCTATTGAAGATGATGATTGGCTTGATGCTATGAACAAAGAACTTCACAACTTCAAGAGGAACAATGTTTGGGCATTGGTTGAGCGGCCCAAAGATTGTCAAAACATCATCGGTACCAAATGGGTTTTCAAGAATAAGTGTGATGCGAATGGAATAGTTGTGTGCAACAAGGCAAGGTTAGTTGCCTAAGGATACTCACAAGTTGAGGGCATCGACTACGGTGAGACTTATGCACCCGTTGCTCGCCTTGAATCCATTCGTATGCTTCTTGCTTTTGCTACTCATCATAACTTGAAGTTGCATCAAATGGATGTTAAGAGTGCTTTTCTTAATGGGCCTTTGAAAGATTTGGTATACGTCAAGCAACCTCCGGGCTTTGAGGATCCACTTTTCCTGAACCATGTCTACAAGCTCAATAAGGCACTCTATGGCCTCAAACAAGCCCCACGTGCGTGGTATGATTGCCTTAGAGAGCTCTTGTTAGACCGTGGCTCCGAAGTGGACCTCATTGATCCCACTCTTTTTACTAAGAAAGTTGGAGGCCACTTGTTCGTATGCCAAATCTATGTTGATGATATTATCTTTGGGTCTATTAACAAATCTTTTAATCAGGATTTTGCCAAGCTCATGACCGATCGCTTCGAGATGTCCATGATGGGGGAGTTGAAGTTTTTCCTTGGGTTTGAAGTCAAGCAATTGAGGAAAGGGACTTTCATCAACCAAGCCAAATACATCCAAGACATGCTCAAGAAATTCAAGTTTTATCAAGTCAAAGGTGTCAAGACTCCCATGCCAACTAAGGTTAATCTTGATCTCGATCCCAAGGGTAAGGATGTGGATCAAAAACTCTATCGCTCTATGATTGGTTGTTTGCTCTATCTTTGTGCATCCTGACCGGATATTATGTTGAGTGTAGGTATGTGTGCAAGATTCTAAGCCGCAACAAAATAAAGCCACATGGTGGCGGTCAAGAGAATTTTTCGATATTTGGTTCATACCCCAAACTTTGGGTTGTGGTACCCCAAGGGAGCCAGCTTTGACCTTATTGGATACACGGACTCGGATTGGGCTGGTGACAAAGTGGGAAGAAAGTCAACCTCCGGAGCTTGTCAGTTTCTTGGAAGATCTTTGGTTTGTTGGTCCTCGAAGAAGCAAAACTGTGTGTCTATGTCCACTGCCGAAGCTGAGTACATCTCCGCCGCAATTTGGTGTGCTCAATTGCTATGGATGAAGCATACTTTGAAGGATCTCAGACTATATTTTGACAAGGTGCCCCTTCTTTGTGATAATGAGAGTGCCATTTCTATTGCTCACAACCCCGTGCAACACAACCGTACTAAGCACATTGAGATTCGTCATCATTTCATTTAGGACCATGTTGCGAGAGGAGACATTTCTTTGGAGTATGTTCCCACCAAGGCAAATCTTGCAGATATTTTCACGAAGCCTCTTGATGAAGGAAGGTTCCGAGAGTTAAGGCATGAGCTAAATATCATTGATTCGAGCAATGTGGCTTGAGTATCTTGCACACCTACCCGTGTCTCAATGTGTATATTGTTTGGATGTAGGCATGTATTTAGGGGGAGTGTAGTTCCTCTCATGAACAAACACTATCCCTATTATGCGCACATTAAAGTTTTCATACTCTATAGTCTCCAAAGTAGACCATTTGAGCTTCATGATGAGTGTTGGTAATGAACCCAAGATATATCTTCGCGGTGTCAAGCCATTTACTCTTATATAAGGTGGTCTCGACCACCGACCCGTTTTTGTCTCTTGTCTTGTTTTCTTTGTGTGCTTGGTTATTTTTGTGTTTTTCTTGGTTTTTGTTGGCTTTGGTTCTTCACAGTTTGATCTCTCTATCCTAAGCCTTTCCTTTCCTCAAGCCCTTTCTATTCCCTGCACAAGTTCTTCCTTGTTTTCTTCCAATCCTGAGAAGTTTTTCTAGCGTCACCGGAACTTCCGGTCAGCTGCCAGAACTTCCGTTCAGCACGTTGTTCGTAGGAATCACCTGCTGACCTGGACAGTTTCTTCCTGAACCGGAACTTCCAGTTCATCGAAACTTCCGGTTCATCGGAACTTCCGGTCATTGACCGGAACTTCCGGTGAGGCTCTCTGTCCTATATAAAGTGGGCCCTGGGGAAAACGGGATCTTTTCCTCTTTTCCCCAAGACCCACCTTTTATTTGGATCAGCCGCCGGCGAAGACTTCTCCGCGAAGGTGCTATGGCCCCTTCGTCTCCGGCCACCCCTCCCCAGATCTGCTCCGCGGGAACCTTCCCCACCTCGATCTCCCGCCATGGACTCCGAGCAAGGTACCCACAAAGGCAAGCATCTCCGTCAACCATCCTCCGTATTCCTCCTGAGATTGATGCAGATGATATTGAGGTGGTGCATCCATCCACTTAGACCAGCCGTCAGAGGTCTGCTGCTGCTCGTCGTGCTGCTGCTGCTGAGGGAAAGAGTCTTATTCTTGCCTCTCAGAAGGCCACTGCTGCTGGGCCTGACAAATCCAAGGCCAAGATCTCTAAATGGACTCAGAAGGCCTACTCTGAATACAGGCGTGCGGATCCTTACCTTGTTCCTCCTGATCGTCTCTGCTTGGATCCCCTCTTCCACAACTATCGTCAGGAACAGATCTTTGCTGAAATCTATGCTACCAAGACAAAGTTTGTGGTTGCTCCTCAGAAGTACATCATTGTGGCTCACATGGAAGAAAAGATGGCATACTTTGGCGAGGCTCTTGATATTTGCAGGAGGTTTGGGCTGATTCCCCTCATGGAGCACCGTCAGAACTTCGATGAAGGTGCTATTGCTCAGTTCTACACTACTCTTCACTTGAATATGAGTTCTTCTACTAAAGGTGTGATGAAGTGGATGACTAATGGCGTGCTGCTTATGGACCAATGGTCCGAGTTTGTTGAGCTCCTTGGCTATCCCATTCAGCCTGGCAAAGGGGCAAATGGATGGTGTGTCCATACCGCCATAGTTGCTGATCTTGAAGTCCTGGAGCCTCTTTACATTGAGGGTTAGGGCACTGTTGGTTTTGTGAATCATCTGCAGCCAGTATATGACATCATGCGCAGGGTGTACTTGAACACCATCTCTCCCAAGGCCGGCAACTTTGATCAGTTTCATGCCTATCAAGTTGATCTCATGCATCAGACTTACCTTCGCCATGACTCTGACAGGAAGATGGATGTCATGCATTTCATCTACACCGAGATGTGGCAGGCTATCATTGACAAGCGCTCTTGCCCCTACGCTCCCTATATTCAGACTCTCAGCAATCACAAGTGGCTTGAGGTGACTGGTATGCGCTTCTCTGAGGACTCCATCACCATTCATAAGGAGAAGAAGCTGCGTGTGAGAAAACACAACAAGCCTCGGTCCCAAGAAGAAAAGGAAGAAGCTCTCAGGAAGGCTCGTGCTGAAGCTGGTGGTCCCTCTTTTGATCATGGTGGCTCTAGTGTTGGTGGTCCTTCTCTCCAGAGGCAGCCATCTTGGGCAAAGAAGCTGCTTGGAAAGGTGAAGAAGACTTTCTGCTTTCTCTAGAATTGCGAGTATCAGTATTATGTCGATCAGCGTCACGGTGTTCAGCGCCAGAAGGCCATCATGTCTACTCTCAACATTCCTTGCTCTCCTGGCACTAGCTCTGTCACTGCTCCCAGGGATGATTGGATTCGCGACAACTGTCGTTGGTCTGAGGAGGAAGTCACTAGTCCGCCGCCTGCGTGGGATTCTTGGGTCCCTGAGCCCGCTCCTCCTCCCTTTCATGGTTGGGGCGATTAGTTTGATCTTTTCTTCCTTTTTGGTGTCTCGATTCCAAAGGGGAAGAAAGATGTCTATTAGGTTGCTCATGGGATTTGCATGGGCAGAGTCGCGAGCTTGTTCTTGTCTTTGATCTTTTCTAGCTCGTGATCTCTCTAGTTTTATTTGTGTGCTTGTGGACCTCTTTGTTGTGAACTTATGTGTGCTTGTGGACCATCTTATGTGTATGAGACCATGTGGTATGTTATGTTATGCTTGGTTAATGCCTAGTGTTTGGTATTATTGTTATTGGCTTATGGGCATTTGTATATGGTGGTGGAGCATCTCTAGTATCCCTTGATATTTCTTCTATTGTCTCCACCACAGTTGGTTGGTGCAACAGTATGATCTCTATACTATCTATTCCTTGCACTTGTGCTATCTTTGCAATTGGAAGGGGGAGCCTCCTTGTATGTGTGCTAGTCTTGTCCTTAGAGCATTATCTCTACCTTGCACACATATAGGGGGAGCTTGTTCCATCCATTGCAAAGATTACTTCCATCTTATGCAAATCTTTGGGATTGTCATCAAACACCAAAAAGGGGGAGATTGAAAGGACTATATTTTCCCATGCTATTTTGGTGATGATGACAATCCCACTTGTGGTTTAACCGTGTACTTGAGTTTCAGGAAAAATGCTTTTGATGATTCCTATGGATTTTGTGGATGCTCTCTTTGGGATCTCGTGAAGATGGCGACCCTTAGTTTTTCTAGTTTCTCTCTTTTTATCGCTTTAGGTCGCTGTACTATCAAGAGGGGGTCCATCTCGAAAGGTTGTGGGAAATCACTTGTTCTTGCACAAACCCCATATGCACCACCACAGCCATCCTACTTTTCTGCGAGAGAGCGAGGTTCAGATCTGCTGGAGCCATTTCTGTCTGATCGGAACTTCCGGCCAGGCGCCGAAAGTTCCGCTCAAGGCTTTTCTGTGGGAAGATCTGGAACTAAGTTCCGATCCAACTTCCGCTGGAACTTCCGGCCAGCTCCCAATACCTTCTATATGGGTATGCTCTATTTACCAAAAGTTGCACCGGAAGTTCCGGTGAGGAATTTCCGTTGCTTCTTCCAGAAAGTTCCTGAGTGGAACTTCCGCCTAGACGCTGGAACTTCCGGTCAAACATGCTTTGCGACCCAGATGTTCCGCCCCTAGTTCTGCTCCAAGTTCCGCTGAAGGATCAGTACCCTTCTGTTCGAAATGATCTATTTGACGTAACTTGGGCTGGAACTTGCATCGAAAGTTTCACCGGAACTTCCGGTCAGTTTGACTGGAACTTCCGGTCGAGCTTTTGGAGTGGGCGTCAATGGGCTGATGACCGTTGGAGCCTTTGCTGGGTGGAACTTCCAGCCCCTCACCAGAAGTTCCGGTAAGGTCGCGGAGGCTGTAACAGTTCAGCGTGGAGGGAGCCTATTTAAGGCGCCCTCCTTCTTCCTCCCACCTAACTCAAAAAATTTCTCTCTCCTCCATTAATACTCGATCTTCACCTCACTAGATCTCTCTCCCTAGCCACTCAATCACTTGATATTTTCAGAGGTGAGGGAGGCGACCTAGATCGACACTTACACCAAAGAAGATTTGATTTCCCCCACCTATCCTTTGTGGATCTTGTTGCTCTTGGGTTTCTTGAAACCCTAGACGCTGTAGGGCATCCTAGGAGCTAAGGGCTTGTGTTGTAAAACTCTGTGGTGTCGTTGAGGGTCTCCAATTGAGCTGTGGAGCTTCCCCCTCAACCTTGTTGTAAAGGTTTCGGTTGGTGCTTTCAAGGTCACCGGTTAGTGGATTGTGAGGCCTCCTTTGTGGGGGAGCTCACCGGAGAAGAAGGTGAGGCCTTTGTGGCGCTCGGGTGACCTTGTGTGGCCCCGACACCTCTCCAACGTAGACGTAGCTCCTTTGGGAGTGAACTACAGGAATTACATCTCCGTGTCCCCGCTCCGGTTACTTCGTTCCCTTCCTTTACTTCTTGCTCTTTACCGTTCTTGTGGTTGTTGTAAGTTATCTAGCATATAGGTTGTTCACCTAGTTGCACATCTAGATAACTTTCTTTCTCGCTAAGCCTAAAAGTTTGAAACAAATTAAAAATTGGTAGTCGCCTATTCACCCCCCCTCTAGTCGATTCAAAGTCGGTACTTTCAAAGACCCTGCGCATGATGTCATAGACTGGCTGGAGATAGTTCACATAACCACAAGTACCCCAACCTTCAATGTAGAGAGGCTCCAAGACCTCGGGAGCAGAAGCTTGGGCGCCATGAACACGCCACCCATTTGCCCCTTACCCGGCAAGATGGGATAGCCAAGGAGCGCACTGAACTCAAACCATGTGGTGGAAAGCTGCACACCATTAGTCATCCACTTCAAGGTGCCATCGATAGGATTCATCTCCATGTGAAGAGTGGTGTAGAACTGAGCAATAGCGGCCTCATCATAGTTCTGACGGTGCTCCATGATAAGAATCATCCCAAACTTCTTGCAAATATCCAGAGCTTCGCCAAAGTACTCAAGCTTGTCTTCCATATGAGCCACATTGATGTACTTCTGAGGAGCAACAACGAACTTGGTCTTGGTGGCATAGATCTCTGCAAAAATATGCTCTTGGCGACTGTTGTGAAAGAGAAGGTCCAAGCAAAGACGATCCCGCGGAACAAGATAAGGATCCACATGCCAAAACGCAGAATAGGCCTTCTGAGGCCACTTGGACATCTTGCTCTTGGAGTAGCAGTGGCCTTTTGAGAGGCAAGAATAGATCGCTTCCCTTCAGCGGCAGCAGCATGGCGAGCAACAGCAATCCTCTGACGGGAAGTCTGGGTAGAAGGACGCACAACCTCATGATCTTCTTCATCAATCTCGGGAGGAGGACCGGTGGAAGGACGACGAGTGTGCTTGCCTCTACGGGAACCACCTTGCCCTGAGAAGAAAGCAAAATAATAGGGAGGGAAGGTGGGGTAAGTGCACAAGTTCGAAAGGAGAAACAAAGAGAGATTGGAAAAATACACTCAGTGAGTCATATACTGTGCACCAGAACTTCCACTGAACCGTCGGAACTTCCGATGAAAACGCACCACCGGAAGTTCCGGTCGTGACTCACCAGAAGTTCCGGTGAGGCCATGAATAGTGCGGTTCAACAGGAAGAACCAAGGATCTTAGATCTAACTTGCACAAGTACGGATTCACACAAATGTATTGGGCCAATCTACCCTAGCAAGGTTCCCTAGGCCTACCAAGACCTCCCAACAAGTTCTAGCCAAAGAACTAGCCTAGACAAGGGGAGCCCTAACTCAAGCAATGAAGAGTGCAAGATCTCCATTAATGGAGGGAGTTGAGGGAAAATGCCGGAGTCCATGGCGGGAGATCGAGGTAGTGAAGGTTCCATAGAGCAGATCTGAGAGAGGGTGGCCGGAGACGGAGGGGCCAGAGCACCTCCGCGGAGAAGGCGTCGCTGACGGCTACTCCAAATATGAAGTGGGTCTTGGGAAAAACTAGAAGAAGATCCCGTTTTTCCCAGGGCCCACTTTATATAGGACAAAGAGCCTCACCGGAAGTTCCATGCCAGGCGGAAGTAGCCAGGTCAGCAAGCAGTTCCAAAGAACCACGTGCTGACCGGTACCTCCTGGTCGCAGTCGACAAATTCACTAAGCGGATCGAGGCCATGCCCGTCACTAACCAAAAGGGCAAAACTGTCGTCAAGTTCTTCGAATCCATTGTTTATAGGTTCGGCGTGCCACACAGCATCATCACCGACAATGGGTCGAACTTCATCTCCAAAGAATTCCAGGACTTCTGCGAGGACCTCGGAATCAACATCACATATGCCTTTGTGGCGCACCCGCAAACGAACGGGAAGGTCGAAAAGGTAAACGGCCTCGTCGGTGCTGGCATCAAGAAGCGCCTAATGAGCCCAGTTGAGCGATTCGAAGGAGCCTGGACACAGGAGCTACCCTCGGTCCTCTGGAGCTTGCGCACGACACCGAACAGCTCAACTGGCAACACGCCCTTCTTCATGGTGCACGGAGCCGAAGCCGTGCTACCAGCAGAGGTACGCCATAAGGCCCCACGGGTCGTCGCCTATAGCGAAGCCGAATCAATGGCCGCACTCGAAGACGCCGTCAACACACTCGACGAAGCACGTGACATAGCAGCAGCTCGATCAACGATGTATCAACAGAGCCTCCGCAACTACCACAGCCGACGGCTGTGTCCAAGGTCCTTCATCGAAGGAGACCTAGTCTTGCAACTCAAGCAAGAGAGACCGAAGAAATTCGAGTCACCATGGGAAGGGCCCTACATCTTCACTAAAGTCATCCCAGGTGGCGCCTATCGCCTAAAACACGTGGAGTCTGGAGTCGCATACTCCAACCCATGGAACGTCGCACAATTGCGACGCTTCTACCCCTAGCTACCTCCCTCTTTTACTTTCAATAAGGCTATTCAGCCAAGGCTACTCAGCCAAACAATGTACCTCCTCCTTACGATGTGAATAAAGCTAAGTGTCTCGCCCCAAAAATTTTCGTCTATTACTCGCATTTTTATTCATGACACAACACACTCGGGGGCTCCCCTCACCTCACGACTTCGTTGACTGAGGATAATGCGTGTACACCTGAGTAGCTGACCACGTCAGGCTAACGAAAAGGACGCGCACACAAACAAAGCACCACGTGCTAACAACAACAAACCTTTACAGCAAAGGGTATAACACGCCCAGTCGTATAAATACAAATTTTACATCTATCTTTTTACAGGTCCTACCTATTTTGAAGAATCACCTACGCACACTGCTCAAAGAGATCTACAATTTGTTCGGCATACTGCCTTACAGCCGCATAATGTGGACGCATATCCCACACACCGCCATCCGGCCGAAGAGGCGCCCAGCTGCCACAGCAGCAAGGTCCACATCAGGACAATGTAGTCGCACGAGAGAAAGCGCAACCTTTACCCCTGCAACTAGCTAATGCCGCACTAGCTCCCTGACATGATGCACATCCCGAAATTTCGCCAGCAGGCCCCATAGAGTCGGCGGTGCCTCATCCAAGGGAAACATCACGTGAAGAACCGACGCCAACGAAGCCTTCGCTTGGCGCAACACTCGCGACACCTGGTGAACACGATCCTGCATAGTCACAAGGACCATGGAACGATTGCGGTCCATCCAGAAAAAACAGCCGGCCTCCATGTCATGTTGGGTCAAGCAGTTGATCCGAACAGCAACACGCTCCTTTTCCTCCTTAGGAACAAGGTTGGCACCTGCAACAATGGAAAAGTAAGATGACCGGCCAGCAGCCGCATCCGAAACAAGGAGCAGCAGCTCAAAAAAACCTACATTGAAGCTGTTCGGCCAAACGACACAACTCCCCCATCAAATACTCCTCTCTGGCAGCACCCCGATCCGCCTTCGACTTCCAAACGTCAGCGTGGCCGCGCACCCCAAGCAATTCTTTCTCAAGACTACGAATGCGGTCACGAAGAAACAAAAGCTGCGACGCACCATCCAAATATGGCCGCAGCTGCGGCGCGGGAGAAGTGCTAACGGGACCATCACCCGAAGGCTCCTAGAGGAAAAAGGGCAAGAATATGAATAAGGACACGAACACGAAAACTGATTGGAGATTCATTAAATACAACAAAAGCCACTGTGTGGCACAAGGAGTGTTCATAGCTACATCGGACCAAAAGAAACAAAAGCTATCCTACAAATACAGAGCCTAAGAAGTTGCATCCTGAGTAGCCTCGGAGCCAGACTGCCTGCCCTTAGCCTCCCCCTACTTCCTCGCCGCGTACTCCGCCAGCAGGTCAATCAACTTCGGCCCATAATGTTTACAACATGCAGCGTAGAGGGCAAAAGATACCTCGGATCCGTCAGCAGCCGTCGACATATGGGAGGTGACCTGATGAAGATCCAGCTCCGCACCAGACGCCAGGGCCATCGTCAGCCCTACGATGCACCGATGCCTTTCTGCTTGCGCTTGTACGCCGCAGGCGCTTCGGCTGACAGCGCGTCCGCCAACGAGTAGACATCCTTGAGGGCGACGCCCTTGGGGACAAGCTCCTTATAGAAGAGTCCAAGAGCCTCCTTGGCCTTGGCAAGCGAGCCGACCACAGTACTGCAGAGGTCTTCGACCGCCGCATTGGCATCATCCAGAGCACTCCCGTGCTCCAGAGCACCGCGGTCAAACTCGATGCCTGCGGCATTTAAACAAACGGAAGAGGAGACGTAAATACAAATCAAAGCAAGAAAGGACAAGGAAGTCGAAAAGGAAAAGACGAGACCACTCACCCGAAATAGCCTTGGCAGCCGCCATCAGCTTGCCGGCTACCTCCTTCACCTGCGCGGCCGCAGCAGTGGCGAGCTGCTCCTCGCGATCCATAGCCTCCTGCTGCAGACGCTCCTTGGCCGCGGCTGCGTCGGCCAGCTCCTGTTCGAGGCGCTCCATCGCACCAATGGCGTCCTCAGCCTTCTTCTCCGCTCGCCCAAGGCTCTTTTTGAGAGCATCAAGCTCGCGGAGGGTGGTATTGTTGTCCTCTACAAACAGCAGAACACTTATCAGATCGAAGAAAAGGAAATAGAAGAAGATGTAAGAAGACCAACCCATGAACGTACCCTGAAGCTGTTTGAAGTTGGCCTCTAACGCCAGGTGCTGCTGCACAAGTTGGTTGGCGCCTTGCACAAAAGGCTGCAAAAAGACACTACTCGTCAAAAGAAAGGCTCGGGGGCTACGCCCAAAGAACGAGCAAGTCAGAATACACACACAAAAAGAACGCCCGGGGGCTCCCCCCGAGGCAAGTATAAACAAAAAAGGAAAAAAAGGCATGATCGGCAGATCACCCGAA
Organism: Avena atlantica; assembly: GCA_910589765.1. Classification (NCBI taxonomy): domain Eukaryota; kingdom Viridiplantae; phylum Streptophyta; class Magnoliopsida; order Poales; family Poaceae; genus Avena; species Avena atlantica. The sequence continues at coordinate 196,572,095 of OU342738.1, read as the reverse complement.
AGATGCTCGGGGGCTCCCCCCCGAGGCACGAAGAAATAATGATCAGAGGAACATCTGAAAAGGCTCGGGGGCTCCCCTGCAGCGGAAAACAAAATCACTTACGTGGTTAGACGGCGACTCTGAAGGTTCGCCTGCAATCTTCTGAGAGACAACCACCCGAGCCTCCAACGAAGAAGGGTTCGGAGCATCGCCCTCAGAGGTGGCCACCGTCTGAGGAGGAGGAGCAACCTTCGACTCCCCCACCATCTCCCGAGCGCCATCACTGAAGGAGTCGTCGGAAGAGTGGCTGCAAAAGAAAAGTCAGCCAAGTACAAGCATAAGACGAGAGAAAGAAAAAGCAACTGAAGAAAACTTACGAGTCAAGATCGCTCAAGTCGAAGATAGGCGGGGTCCTCCTGCCCTTCTTTTCTTCCTTCTTCTCTTCCTTCTTCCGCTTCGCCGGTGGCTGCGGTGCTACAGCCCGCACAGGAATAGTAGGAATAGGAGAAGAAGAGCCATCGTGACCCCCACTATGACCCTCAAGGCACGTCGGATTCCTGGGAGTCGGTGGATTCGAAGCATCCGACGTCTCGCTCGAGCTCCGCGTCCGCTTTCGAGTCTGCTCCTCGCTAGACTCAAAAGCCTCCTCAGTCGGTGACCGCGCCGAAGGAAGCTCAAACATGGAGTCCACTACCTCATTGTCCGGTGCATCCGGAAACAGTTCGGGTAGTGGCAGCGACATGCCCGGTACTTTGAACTCCTGCGCAAAAGGAAACGCAAATTTATAATCACACAAGCAAATACAAGGGAAACGCGGTCAAAATAAGTGCTACGCGCACGTCCCAGATCTACACCTGCGGAACTGGACGAGAAGCAGCGAATGGAGGAGTCAACGACTTCCTCGGAATATCCTCTCTAGCCTTGTACTTCAGCAGCGAACGAAGAATCCCGTCGAGATCCCCCTTGGAGAACTCCTCAGCCGAAACCCTAGTCGGATCACGACGACCAGAATAAAGGAACATTGGGTGCGCCCTAGCCTGGAGCGGCTGCACCCGACGTTTAAGGAAGGTGCGGATGATATCCACATTGTTCACCTCTTTATCTAGAATCAACTGGAGATCCTCCACCCGAAGATAGAGCCCCTCTATCTCCGCCACCTCGCCATCCAAGATCTGGTTCTTCCAGGACCTCTTTGGCTCGATTTTCTGGGAGGGGTCGAAAGGAGCAAGACCAATTTTTTGTCTGGCCACTGTGGAGTCGCGGATGTAAAACCACCGCCACTGCCAGTACTGGACAGACTCGGACATAGAAAAAGAGAATAAAAGCAAGTTGGATTTAAGGGAAATGATACAGCCCCCAATGGGATAAACACCATCGGAGCCAGATTGCCTCTTCACGAAATAGAGCTTCCGGTAGAGGCCAAAGTGTGGCTCGATACCGAGCCAACACTCGCAGAATGTGATGAAGCAGGCGACATGAAGAAGAGAGTTTGGGAAAAGATGATGAAGCTGGATGCCATAAAGAAAAAGCAATCCACGGAGAAAATCGTGGATTGGGAAGGAAAGGCCCCGAAGGACAAACGCGATGAACATGACCCAAAACCTAGCGGGAGGATGGGGAATTACCTCGTCTCCGGGGACTCTGACGGCCTCCCTATCCTGCGGGATAAGACCCCGCTCACGGAGTTTGCGAAGGTCACCCTCGCTTGTCTCCGATCGCCGCCAGCCACCATCGGTGACGCGAGTGGCGGTAGAACCTTTTTTGCTGTCGGCGGTAGCACTGGTACCAACTGCAGTGGAGGACTTCTTGGGCTTCCCCATCGCAGTGCAGCGGCGACGGCGATGAGCACGCAGAATCAAGGAAGGAAAAGCTCGGGAAATTCCAGCGCGCAGTGAGAAAGCTCAAGGAAGATGGGAGCAGTGAAACAGGAATGGCTGCGGTGAAAACAAACTAACCTTTCCCCAATGATTATAAGGATGAAGACGATGCACAACGACTGTCCATCGGGAAGACCTAGAGCCAACATTCATATCTGACTGTCCACGTGTCAGCACAGCAGCGAACCATCGCTCACACGCCGTCCACTACGCACAGAAATTGAGGCGGCGCCGTCATTATCTTCACGCCGCGCGTGACCAGTCAACTCAAAGTCAGAAGGTGGGACCCATGTTCGTCTAGTCACGTCATCTCTGGCGCCGCAGACGCTTGAGGTCACCGATCGTCAGCACTGACATCATCAAAGCTATACTAGCAACGGTTACAATTCTTCGGCTACACAGCTAGAAGTACTCACTCGAATCTATGATTCGACTAACTACTCGGGGGCTACTCCTATCAGGAGCGCTGGCCGCATACCCGAAAAATAACTAAAACACTCCACTTCGAGTCCTACGTCGAGTCTACGACTCCACTATGGACTCGGGGGGCTACTCCCATAGGGAGGATGGATTCAAGCATCCAAAAAATTGTGTCCTACGGACATAAAGCCAAATAACGGTCGAATAAAAGTCTCTGCTCGAGTCTACGACTCGAACAGACACTCGGGGGCTACTCCCATAGGGAGCGCTGGCCGCGCACCCTATGAATCTTTGACTGTGATCCTACGGATCAGCATGCAAAAACTTTTCGGCAACTCTTCCCCAACCAACGCTAAGTGAGTATACGTCCTCCTTGGCCACCCGAAACACCTCCGCGGTGATAAACATTCGGATGCTGTGTTTGCGACGCAAAGATAAGACCTACAGATACCATCTGATGGCCTGGCAACGCACACGACTGCGCTCTGCTAGTGAGAATCCGTGCTAGCAGGCGCGATGGAAAATCCCGACGGACGCATTGGGTACATCATTTAAAATTCACTGGAATTCCACTCTTGTAAGTCCTCCGTGGCCTGAGTCGAATTACGTCAGCATTTGTTCCTGGTTCGAGTCGAGGAACTCGAATTTGAAGAAGATCGTGTTGTTTTATCCTAAGACAGTTAACTGGCCCTGATCCGTCGGGAGAGTCAGGCACACGCATCAGCAATCCCTACACACTAAAATCATTCTCTGATGAACAGAAAACATCTGCACCCGAAAGATTGAAGAGTCCTCAGCCGAATCTATGATTCGACTGAACACTCGGGGGCTACTGACATGGTTATACCCTGCGGGTACACGACCTTACCATACCTAGTCCAGCCCAAGAAAGGCCCACGGGAACATACGCCAGCCCATGAAGACTTTCGGGTGGCCAGGGCCCATGACGCCTTCGGATCCTTGGAGAACAAGACTAGAGTAGATAGAATATTCAAAGGGGCAAACCCTAAAACCTGTAACCGACTCGATCTGTGCCCGATACCTTCCTGTCTCTATATAAAGGCCAGGAGGGCACGAGGAGGAGGCTCTCTCGCATACCACCGCATACACACCTCCACGCCAGATTGCATTTGCGCACCCCTGTAACTTTCGGTTCCGTCGTAATCAAGAGCAGACAAGCAGGAGTAGGGTTTTCCCTCCGGGGGCCTGAACCTGGGTAAACCTCGTGTCCCCGTGTTGCTTGTTTGCTAACCGTTCCGCAATCTCCAGCATCCCCATCTTCTCCAAAACCCAAGTCCATAACAATGGGCATTGACGAGATTAAACCTCGTCACTTTAGGCCACTCAACCAAGGTCCATACTTTGTTCCTCTTGAAGTTGTGAAGTTCTTCATTCATAGCGTCAAGCCAATCATCACCTTCAAGAGCCTCGAAGACTTTCTGTGGTTCCACATGAGAGATAAAAGCATGGTAAGAGCTAAAAGAGGCTAATTGCCTCCTAGTAGTGGAACCTCCATTGAAATCTCCATAAACATTATCAAGGATATGGCCATCTCGAACGATCTTGGTGAGACGATAGGCTTGATGGCAGGCTTGAGCTTCAATACGAGATTCTTGAGCAACCACTTGGTCATTTCCACCATTTGAGTCCCCGCCTTGACTATAAGCACGAACACGAGGATCATATTCATCAATCTCCACCCCAGGAGAGTCATCATTTGGAGTAGAGCCTTGATCAACATTAGCTTGCCCTTGTTCTTGACGAGCTTGACCTTGGGAGATGTCTTGAGAAGGAGACCCACATTGGGGAGGTAGATGTTGTTGATGAAGAGCTTGAGATTCGAGGCTCAGAGAGTCATGAGCATGAGGAGCTTAGTAAGAGCTTGAAGGAGCTTGTGCCAAAATAGTGGGTCCTTGAGGGGAAAGATGATCTTGTGAGAGTGAGGGCTCCACTTGAGTAGAGATTGGTCCTTCTCCTTCGGCCATAAGGGGATCCTCAATGGGGAGGTGGAAACCCACACCCATTCTTATTATGGCCTTAGGAGGAATTTCATCACTTGGATCACGAACACCGTCTTGCCTAACAAGGGACTCATGGTCTTAATCAAACTTCACATTGCTCGTCTCTTCAACTCTTCCATTGGCTTTGTTGTAGACTCTATAAGCATGGGACTTATTTGAGTATCCAACAAAAATCCCTTCTTGTGCCTTGGATTCAAACTTGGACAAATGAACTCCTTTCTTGAGAATATAGCACTTGCAACCAAACACTCAAAAGTAGCTAACATTGGGCTTTTTCCCGGTGAGCAGCTCATAAGGGGTCTTGTTCTTATTATTGCGAAGATAGAGCCGGTTGGTTGCATGACAAGCGGTGGAGATAGCCTCGGCCCAAAAGTTGTATGGAGACTTGAATTCAGCTAGCATAGACCGAGCTGCATCCATCAAAGTGCGATTCTTCCTTTTGGCAACACCATTTTGTTGAGGGTTATAAGGATTGGAGTATTGATGCTTGATGCCTTCATCACTAAGAAACTCATCCAAGGTATAGTTCTTGAACTCGGTGCCATTGTCACTTCGGATGGGGAGAATGGTTGCATTGTGTTTCCGCTGAACTTCATTGGCAAAGTCGATGACGGTTTGTTGAGTATCACTCTTGTACTTGAAGAAGAACACCCAAGTGTATCTCGAGGAATCATCCACAATGACCAAACAATACTTCTTGCCTCCAAGACTATCATGAGAAGGAGGGCCAAAAAGGTCCATGTGCAAGAGCTCCAAGCATCTTTCCATGGTGATTTGATTGATAACTTTGTGAGGAGTTTCATGCATCTTCCCTTCAATACAATCCCTACAAACATGATCTTTGGCAAAGGAAACATCGTTAAGACCAAGGATGTGGCCCTTGGAGTGAAGTCTTGTAACACCCTCAGAATCGACCCTATGCAGGTTTCAGCGATTCCCGCCAAACCCGCATAGAAACGATTCAAAGGTGCCCACCAGGCACTTTCGTGCGGGTGGAAAACGAAGTAATAACATTACACAACAGTCCTCGATGGGACCCACAGAACAGATATATATATAACAGCGACTCAATGAGTCAAGAATACAGATATACAGAACAAAGATCCAAATCACCTTGGAAACGATACAGCGTCCAGCTACGGACAAGATGCGAATGGGGCTAAGAGCCCTGAAGAATAACCAATGGCGTCCATAACCCTGCCCAGGCCAAGCCGGAAGGGTAACCCTGCTAACGACGTCGATCTCAAAACCTGCTTAAACAAAAGGGGTGCCGACAAAGGGCAAAGGAAAAAGAGGAGCGTCAGTACTGAGGCCAGTACACGGCGAGACTAGAATTCGGCGGTCCTCGCCTACATAGGTATGGTGGACTGAAGCGGCAGCGACAGCATGCACTGAACACCCTATAGAGACTCGATACAACTGGCGGCAATCAGAGAGGGGTAAGAAAGACCTATTCGGAACCAACCTGGTACTACCACCAAACAAACCCGTCCTGGTATTTCCCCCTCGAGACCGGCGAGGAAGTCAACCGAGGAACTCACACAGTTGGCGGTTTTACTTACTCAGTTATAGTTGCAACATTTACTAGTCAGGTTTAAATAGTCATCCTGATAAAATAAGCAGTGGGCCATTTTAGTTATCCATTCCGTTGTAGTTGCGACACTTACTAATCAGATACAATTAGCATGAGATAACCCAAAACCCAGCAGTTGTTGGTACTTTTATTAGCCATTCCGTTATAGTTGCAATACTTACTAGTCAGGTACAATGGTTGCCAACGACAACCCAAACAAGCAATTGTGGGCAGTTTTATTTAGCCATTCCATTATAGTGGAGCTGATTACTAGTCATTATAAAGTCAAATTTATAGCACTACTTTAGTTATAGTTGTCTATGATCGAGATACTGTGCTCCAAGTCGTCCATAACCGCGGACACGGCTTTCAGAAAGTTTTAACCCGGCCGGGGTGCACAAATAGCAACACACACACGATCAACCTCGGAAAAACCAAATCAAAACCCAACGAGGCTTTCACGACAAAGCAATCACAGGATTCAGAAATATTTCAGGGGGCCACCCCTTAAAGTAGACCCGCAACGAAGCCGGCCGGCTCCGAGACGGACTCAAGGTTGTGGGGACGGCTGTGAACGACTGGGAACCCAAAACTGGGCTTGTCGACACCGCGAAATCGTGCCACTATCCTAAACAGTACAGTGTGCTCCTCGCACAATCGTAAATAAAGCAGTAGCATGGCATAAGTACAGGATAGTAAATAAAACCTCAAACTAGTTTGTGGCCCCAAGAAATAAGAATGAATCAAGCTCTGGCCAAGGGGGGTCCCATAATTCCCCGTATGTGGATAGCGCTATAAATCAAGGAACAGGTATCAAGTACTCGGGGTCCTACGGGACACAAGTGGGCGGTCGGAAACCAAATATTATCTATCACCCACCGATGCCTCTGCTTACTTACTTCAATTTTAGTTGTTAAACAGGAATTAAAGTGAATGATAAGTAAAACCATGATCATCTCCAACACCAAACAGACGGCAATACACCAACAACTGTGGCAATTGACGACACGCGACAGCACTTGAGCAAGCGGCTACGACGCGCAAGTCCAACTATCTACCAAACAACAGGTAATAGGATGTGTCCAAGGCGATATATGGCTGCAAGGTATTTCAAGGGTACGGAAAACTAGAGCATCGCAACACGGATAGCAATAGATCAACAAGAGGGAATAAATACTATAAAAGTAAGATAGGTAGAAAGGGGGAGATGCTCGCCTGGAAACATTGTCGAGGGTTCATCCAAAGATCGGGTCGACACTCACATCAACTCAACGGCCTTATCCGCGAAGAAGCAAAACGCTAGCAGAAACACCGGATGCAATATTTAATACTACGGCAGAAGATCGGGCATGATGCATGTATGATGTATGAAATGGCAAGATATGATGCAATTAGGTCATATTAAGCGGAACCGGGGTCCCGACAATTAATTAGGTGGTTCAAGTTATTTAGCTACCCCGCAAATTAAATGTTGTTTAACAAGGCAGAATATATCACCGGTTCGCTACACAAATTTAAATGAGGCCAATATAAGGCTAGATTTGCCCGCATATGGGCCCCATATTTAATTAGAGGTGAATCGGCATAAGGCCCCCAAACCAATGACATGCATGCGAGAATGACAATTTAATATGCGTCAAGTTGTATTATATTATAAAATAGGGTTTTCGGGAAGGGGTTCACACATTAGAGGGTCTCGACGAACTTGGGGTTCCGGGGGTTCGGGTCGGGTTTCCTGGTCCGGATCTGGGGTTCAGGGTTCGACGGAATCGTCCTCGGACTCCGGGATCGTTCTCAGCTAACGGAGGTAGTTCTTGTCGCGTCCGGGAAGCAGGACTTGGTTCGGCGTCAGGGGCGCATCGGACTCGCCCTGGTCGGTGTCGATCTTGTCGCATTCGTGGAGACCTTGTCGGGTCCGCGGGTCGGGTCGGACTTGGCGTTCCTTTCGGTTCGGGTTTTGGAGTCCGAGGCAGTACTTGGCGTCCGTGAAGGAGAACTTGACGCATCGGGGTCTCGGTGTCCTCGGATCCGATTGAAGAACTTGGCGGGTCGGGTTCGGTCTTCGGATCTTCATGTAGGCGAACTTGGCATCCTCCTGGAAGGACATCTTGGCGTTTCTTGTCGAAGTTCTCGGTGACGATGTCGGTTTTGGGGTCCGGGGATTTTCCCGGGCCCATGACGGCATCCTCACTGCCCCGTGAGAAGATCCTGTTGTTCCGGCTTCTTCATTCGAGGTCGGACTTGGTTCGAGCGACGTGGTCTTCAGATCAACATTGGTCATCAAGTGCCACGGTGACTGTCGCAACCCCAAGGTTCATCCGCACTAGCACACCACGGGCGGGAGGCGGCTCCAAGACGCGACGTCGTGGCCGCCGATGTGACCAACAGAGGGATGCGGGAGCAGGGTTCAGGGCTTGGCAGCGGCAGCACGCGGGATTGGCCCGAGGCGCAGAACGCGGGCTCGGCTCCGGTCAGCAGGGAAACCGCCGGCGGGCTCTGCGCAGGAGGCGTGGAGGCCGGCGTCGGGGGGCTCACGCGGGCGGTCACGGGGTCAGCTCGACGGCGGGGAAGGACGCGCGCGGAGGGGCACACGGGGGTGGCCAGAGGAGACGGCGAGCTTGGGGCCGGAGGGAGGCGGAGAACGGCGGCGAGCTGGCGAGGACGTGCAGGGGGGAGCGGCCGGAGGAGGTCGACGGGGGCGGAGCTCGAGCTCGGGCTCGGGCGAGAGGAGGCAGCCACGCGGCGGGGATGAGCCGGAGGTCGGGGAAGGCGTGGCGGCGAACGGCGGTGGGGGAGGAGGACGCGGCGGCTGGAGGCCGAGGCGGGGGCGGTGGATGCGGGGGAAGGTGCGGCGGCGGCTCGGGGAGGCGAGGGCGGACGAGGAGGGTCGCCGGGGCAAGGGCGGACGCGGAGGGCGACGGCGCTTGCGGGAGAAGAGGGAGGCGCGGCCGGCGGGAGGGGCGACGAGGGTCGCGCGCGAGCGGCTCGGCTCGCGGCACCTTGCAGGCGGCGGCGGGGGACAGGACGAGAGGAAGGCGAGGTGGGGAGGTTCGGGAGCGGCGGTGCCACGAGGTGGAGGAGGGTGGCCGGAGGGGAGGAGCGGCGAGGTGGGGCCTGGGGGCGAGCGCGAGGGGAGGAAGAAGGGGAGGAGGAAGACGAGCGCGTGGGGGGCAGAGCGTGTCGGGTGGGGAGCGGGGCTGCGCGGCTGGTGGGGTTGGGCGGGACCCCGGCGGGCCAGGGAGGGAGAGTGGCTGCGGGTGGGGTCGGGTTGGGGAGTGGGCTGTGGGTTGGGGAAGAGAGAGAGGGAGAGAGAGGGAGTGGCTGACGTGGCAGGGGGTGATTGGTTGGGGGAGGAAGGAGAGGTGAGGTGGCGAGAGGCCATTGGCTGGGGTGAGGTGGAGGGGGTGTGGGTAGATAGGACTGGGGTAAGAAAAGACTTGGGGTGGGGTCTAAGCTGGACCGATTTTTATTCTGGGGGTGGTCGTTCGGGTCGAATCGGCCCGTTCGACTGCCCCACTAAAAATAATTAACTATTTTATTTATTTCAAACCAGGCTTTTGCAAACCGATAGCAGACAAAACAAAATATTCCGGCGACCCGGGTTTTGCGTTTGAATAAAGACGGAGCTTTTAGAAAACACAAACAGGTTTTTCCGCAAGTAGTTTTACGCAAGCAAATGCAAGATGATGCCGATGCTCAAATGCAATGTGGCATGATGACATGAGCATGCGGTCATGACGATGCAATGCACCAAAACAACGCGATTTTCTAGTAGTGGTTTTGCGGGATGCCACAATTCGACACCACTAACAATGGATCTCGCCCTCGAGATCCGCCTCATGGTACCGGAAGGAAGGTCGGCGATCTGATCCTTCGCGCTTCGTGCAGATCCTCGCGACACCACTAACAAGAGGTCGTTGTCCGTGATCGTCGGGAGAACACTCCGGGAACAAAAGGTCGAAGGTAGGGGTATCAGCAAATAAAGCCACCTCTAGCTTCCGGGAACGGAGCAAGTTGCTGGATCCACTGATTCGATGTACAAGAGCGAATGATAAGAGTAGTGGTATGCTAGCTACTCCATCCCGCACTCAAACCATTACTCTGCACACGAACAGGCGGATTATGCAACCAACTCTCGGAATTAGACTGAAGATCTCGACAAGCGAGGTTCGGAAACAAAGGAGTGATGCAGACTCTGCATCGGATCTGGCGTAGATGATGTCGTCGTGTCGGAAAACACCGGAAGACACAAACAAGGAACAAAGAATGGTACCGCAGTAGACGGATTGCTCAGACAGCATGAACACCGGATGGTAGAACACCGTTATCAAAGGAGGAAGCGAAACCCTGAAGGTACGACGGAACCCAACCACGAGAATTCCTGGACTCGAAGCGATAGAAGAGAGCGGATTCCAAAACACGCAGAGGTGAGAGGAGAGCAGCAGAGGAGTAAGGAATAAAATCAGACCTAATCAGAACTATCCAACCGCTTTTGCAAAAATAGTTTTGACACTCTACTTCGGCCGTTAGCTAGGTTATCCTACAGGCTGGACTTGTGGGGTATCGCAACTGCTGAGCTCTGATACCACTCTGTAACACCCTCAGAATCGACCCTATGCAGGTTTCAGCGATTCCCGCCAAACCCGCATAGAAACGATTCAAAGGTGCCCACCAGGCACTTTCGTGCGGGTGGAAAACGAAGTAATAACATTACACAACAGTCCTCGATGGGACCCACAGAACAGATATATATAACAGCGACTCAATGAGTCAAGAATATAGATATATAGAACAAAGATCCAAATCACCTTGGAAACGATACAGCTTCCAGCTACGGACAAGATGCGAATGGGGCTAAGAGCCCTGAAGAATAACCAATGGCGTCCATAACCCTGCCCAGGCCAAGCCGGAAGGGTAACCCTGCTAACGACGTCGATCTCAAAACCTGCTTAAACAAAAGGGGTGCCGACAAAGGGCAAAGGAAAAAGAGGAGCGTCAGTACTGAGGCCAGTACACGGCGAGACTAGAATTCGGCGGTCCTCGCCTACATAGGTATGGTGGACTGAAGCGGCAGCGGCAGCATGCACTGAACACCCTATAGATACTCGATACAACTGGCGGCAATCAGAGAGGGGTAAGAAAGACCTATTCGGAACCAACCTGGTACTACCACCAAACAAACCCGTCCTGGTATTTCCCCCTCGAGACCGGCGAGGAAGTCAACCGAGGAACTCACACAGTTGGCAGTTTTACTTACTCAGTTATAGTTGCAACATTTACTAGTCAGGTTTAAATAGTCATCCTGATAAAATAAGCAGTGGGCCATTTTAGTTATCCATTCCGTTGTAGTTGCGACACTTACTAATCAGATACAATTAGCATGAGATAACCCAAAACCCAGCAGTTGTTGGTACTTTTATTAGCCATTCCGTTATAGTTGCAATACTTACTAGTCAGGTACAATGGTTGCCAACGACAACCCAAACAAGCAATTGTGGGAAGTTTTATTTAGCCATTCCATTATAGTGGAGCTGATTACTAGTCATTATAAAGTCAAATTTATAGCACTACTTTAGTTATAGTTGTCTATGATCGAGATACTGTGCTCCAAGTCGTCCATAACCGCGGACACGGCTTTCAGAAAGTTTTAACCCGGCCGGGGTGCACAAATAGCAACACACACACGATCAACCTCGGAAAAACCAAATCAAAACCCAACGAGTCTTTCACGACAAAGCAATCACAGGATTCAGAAATATTTCAGGGGGGCACCCCTTAAAGTAGACCCGCAACGAAGCCGGCCGGCTCCGAGACGGACTCAAGGTTGTGGGGACGGCTGTGAACGACTAGGAACCCAAAACTGGGCTTATCGACACCGCGAAATCGTGCCACTATCCTAAACAGTACAGTGTGCTCCTCGCACAATCGTAAATAAAGCAGTAGCATGGCATAAGTACAGGATAGTAAATAAAACCTCAAACTAGTTTGTGGCCCCAAGAAATAAGAATGAATCAAGCTCTGGCCAAGGGGGGTCCCATAATTCCCCGTATGTGGATAGCGCGATAAATCAAGGAACAGGTATCAAGTACTCGGGGTCCTACGGGACACAAGTGGGCGGTCGGAAACCAAATATTATCTATCACCCACCGATGCCTCTGCTTACTTACTTCAATTTTAGTTGTTAAACAGGAATTAAAGTGAACGATAAGTAAAACCATGATCATCTCCAACACCAAACAGACGGCAATACACCAACAACTGTGGCAATTGACGACATGCGACAGCACTTGAGCAAGCGGCTACGACGCGCAAGTCCAACTATCTACCAAACAACAGGTAATAGGATGTGTCCAAGGCGATATATGGCTGCAAGGTATTTCAAGGGTACGGAAAACTAGAGCATCGCAACACGGATAGCAATAGATCAACATGAGGGAATAAATACTATAAAAGTAAGATAGGTAGAAAGGGGGAGATGCTCGCCTGGAAACATTGTCGAGGGTTCATCCAAAGATCGGGTCGACACTCGCATCAACTCAACGGCCTTATCCGCGAAGAAGCAAAACGCTAGCAGAAACACCGGATGCAATATTTAATACTACGGCAGAAGATCGGGCATGATGCATGTATGATGTATGACATGGCAAGATATGATGCAATTAGGTCATATTAAGCAGAACCGGGGTCCCGACAATTAATTAGGTGGTTCAAGTTATTTAGCTACCCCGCAAATTAAATGTTGTTTAACAAGGCAGAATATATCACCGGTTCGCTACACAAATTTAAATGAGGCCAATATAAGGCTAGATTTGCCCGCATATGGGCCCCATATTTAATTAGAGGTGAATCGGCATAAGGCCCCCAAACCAATGACATGCATGCGAGAATGACAATTTAATATGCGTCAAGTTGTATTATATTATAAAATAGGGTTTTCGGGAAGGGGTTCACACATTAGAGGGTCTCGACGAACTTGGGGTTCCGGGGGTTCGGGGTCGGATATCGGGGTCCGGATCTGGGGTTCAGGGTTCGACGGAATCGTCCTCGGACTCCGGGATCGTTCTCAGCTAACGGAGGTAGTTCTTGTCGCGTCCGGGAAGCAGGACTTGGTTCGGCGTCAGGAGCGCATCGGACTCGCCCTGGTCGGTGTCGATCTTGTCGCATTCGTGGAGACCTTGTCGGGTCCGCGGGTCGGGTCGGACTTGGCGTTCCTTTCGGTTCGGGTTTTGGCGTCCGAGGCAGTACTTGGCGCCCGTGAAGGAGGACTTGACGCATCGGGGTCTCGGTGTCCTCGGATCCGATTGAAGAACTTGGCGGGTCGGGTTCGGTCTTCGGATCTTCATGTAGGCGAACTTGGCATCCTCCTGGAAGGAGATCTTGGCGTTTCTTGTCGAAGTTCTCGGTGACGATGTCGGTTTTGGGGTCCGGGGATTTTCCCGGGTCCATGACGGCATCCTCACTGCCCCGTGAGAAGATCCTGTTGTTCCGGCTTCTTCATTCGAGGTCGGACTTGGTTCGAGCGACGTGGTCTTCAGATCAACATTGGTCATCAAGTGCCACGGTGACTGTCGCAACCCCAAGGTTCATCCGCACTAGCACACCACGGGCGGGAGGCGGCTCCAAGACGCGACGTCGTGGCCGCCGATGTGACCAACAGAGGGATGCAGCAGCAGGGTTCAGGGCTTGGCAGCGGCAGCACGCTGGATTGGCCCGAGGCGCAGAACGCGGGCTCGGCTCCGGTCAGCGGGGAAACCTCCGGCGGGCTCTGCGCAGGAGGCGAGGAGGCCGGCGTCGGGAGGCTCACGCGGGCGGTCACGGGGTCAGATCGACGGCGGGGAAGGACGTGCGCGGAGGGGCACACAGGGGTGGCCAGAGGAGACGGCGAGCTTGGGGCCGGAGGGAGGCGGAGAACGGCGGCGAGCTGGCGAGGACGTGCAGGGGGGAGCGGCCGGAGGAGGTCGACGGGGGCGGAGCTCGAGCTCGGGCTCGGGCGAGAGGAGGCAGCCACGCGGCGGGGACGAGCCGGAGGTCGGGGAAGGCGTGGCGGCGAACGGCGGTGGGGGAGGAGGACGCGGCGGCTGGAGGCGCTGGAGGCCGAGGCGGGGGCGGTGGATGCGGGGGAAGGTGCGGCGGCGGCTCGGGGAGGCGAGGGCGGACGAGGAGGGTCGCCGGGGCAAGGGCGGACGCGGAGGGCGACAGCGCTTGCGGGAGAAGAGGGAGGTGCGGCCGGCGGGAGGGGCGACGAGGGTCGCGCGCGAGCGGCTCGGCTCGCGGCACCTTGCAGGCGGCGGCGGGGGACAGGACGAGAGGAAGGCGAGGTGGGGAGGTTCGGGAGCGGCGGCGCCACGAGGTGGAGGAGGGTGGCCGGAGGGGAGGAGCGGCGAGGTGGGGCCTGGGGCGAGCGCGAGGGGAGGAAGAAGGGGAGGAGGAAGACGAGCGCGTGGGGGGGCAGAGCGTGTCGGGTGGGGAGCGGGGCTGCGCGGCTGGTGGGGTTGGGCGGGACCCCGGCGGGCCAGGGAGGGAGAGTGGCTGCGGGTGGGGTCGGGTTGGGGAGTGGGCTGTGGGTTGGGGAAGAGAGAGAGGGAGAGAGAGGGAGTGGCTGACGTGGCAGGGGGTGATTGGTTGGGGGAGGAAGGAGAGGTGAGGTGGCGAGAGGCCATTGGCTGGGGTGAGGTGGAGGGGGTGTGGGTAGATAGGACTGGGGTAAGAAAAGACTTGGGGTGGGGTCTAAGCTGGACCGATTTTTATTCTGGGGGTGGTCGTTCGGGTCGAATCGGCCCGTTCGACTGCCGCACTAAAAATAAGTAACTATTTTATTTATTTCAAACCGGGCTTTTGCAAACCGATAGCAGACAAAACAAAATATTCCGGCGACCCGGGTTTTGCGTTTGAATAAAGACGGAGCTTTTAGAAAACACAAACAGGTTTTTCCGCAAATAGTTTTACGCAAGCAAATGCAAGATGATGCCGATGCTCAAATGCAATGTGGCATGATGACATGAGCATGCGGTCATGACGATGCAATGCACCAAAACAACGCGATTTTCTAGTAGTGGTTTTGCGGGATGCCACAAGTCTTTTGTTCTTCAAATGGAAGGAGAGCTTGAATGAACTTCCTCTTCATGAACTTGTCATCAACATAGGTGGCACCAAGATCCCTCATAGTGCAACAAAGGACCTTGAGCCGCCTATACATGTCTTCGGGTGTCTCATCATCTTGCATAGCAAAACCATCGCACTCGTTGTTGACTTCATCAAATTTGGAGCTTTGAATGCTTCAATTCCCAACAAATAGCTCGGTGAGCTGATCCCATGCTTCTTTGGCGGTGTTGAATTGGCGAATGTGAGCAAAGTCCTTGGGAGTCAAGGCCTTTTGAATCATGACCAAAGCCATGGCATTGAGTTGCTTGTCCACCACTTCACCTCGAGTCAACTTCTTTGGGTCATATGGAGAGAACCCATCCTCCACAATCCTCATTAACTCAATAGAAGAGCTCAAAATATGTGAGCACATTAGATATTGCCAATTGGCGAAATTTGAAGTATATAGCATAGGTGGTGCTCCTTGAGGAATGATGTATGGCATGGGAATGGGTGGATCCAGAGTGTACTTCGATGGTGGGGGCACCGCCGAGTAGTCCTTTCCTCTACTTTCCTCTTTGGAAGTTGAGTCTTCGGGCTCCTCGGTGTTCTTGCTTGGAACCTTGGTTGATGTTTGAGCAACAAAACCAAGTCCCAAGTGAGTAGTGGCGGCCACGGGATTCACCCCGGGGGCGGTCACGGGAATGGTGGGAGGAAGCTCGGTGGTTTGGGGTGTGGCAAGAGCAACCATGGGGTTTGGCTTGAGAGACTGCAAAATAGTAATCATTTCCTCGAACTTTGACATCATGGATGTCACCAATTGCTTGAGGTCATCCATGGTGGCCAAGTTCTTGGAGATTTCATTTTCACTACCCCCTTCGTCGGCCATCGTCTCTTCGGCGGTAAAGCTCGAAATAAGAGCCTTGGCTCTGATACCAATTGAAAGTACCGACTTTGAATCGACTGGAGGGGGTGAATAGGCGACTATCAATTTTTAATTTGTTCCTCAATTTTAGGCTTAGCAAGAAGGTAAGTTCTCTAGATATGCAACTAGGTGAACAACATATATGCTAGAGAACTAACAACAAACACAAGAGCGGTAAAGAGCAAGTAGTAAAGGTAAGGAACAAGATAACCGGAGTGGGGACATGGAGATGTAATTCCCGTAGTTCACTCCCAAGGGAGCTATATCTATGTTGGAGAGGTGTAGGGGCCACACAAGGTCACCCGACCGCCACAAAGGCCTCACATTCTTCTCCGGTGAGCTCCCCCACAAAGGAGGCCTCACAATCCACTAACCGGTGACCTTGAAGGCGCCAACCTAAACCTTTACAACAAGGTTGAGGGGGAACCTCCACAACTCAATTGGAGGCCCTCAACGACAACCACAAAGCTTTACAACACATGCCCGCTCCAAGGATGCCCTACACCGTCTAGGGTTCCAAGAAACCCAAGAGTAACAAGATCTACAAAGGATAGGTGGGGGAATCAAATCTTCTTTGGTGGAAGTGTAGATCTAGGTCACCTCCCTCACCTCTCAAAAGATCAAGTGATTTGAGTGGCTAGAGAAACATATCTAGTGAGGTTAAGCTCTAGTATTAATGAAGGAGATAGAAAATTGAAGAGTTAGGTAGGAGGAAGAAGGAGGGTGCCTTAAATAGGCCCCCTCCAAACTGAATCGTTGGACAGTTCGCGACCTCGCCGGAAGTTCCGGCGAGCGGCCGGAAGTTCCGCCAAGCGTAGCACCAACGGTAATTAGGCCATTGACGCATGCTCCAAAAGCATGACCGGAAGTTCCGGTCAGAACGACCGAAAGTTCTGGTGAAACTTCCGGTGCAAGTTTCGACCCAGGTTCCGTCAAATAGAACACTTGCAAACAGAAGTGTACTGAACCTGAGCGGAACAAGGGACATAACAACTGGGTCACAAACATTGTCTGACCGGAAGTTCCGGTGCCTGGGCGGAAGTTCCTCTCAGGGTCTTAGTGGAAGAAGCAAAGGAAATTCCTAACCGGAACTTAAGATGGAAGTTCCGCCAAATAGAACATATCAAAATAGTGAGTTCTGAGAGCTGGCCGAAACTTCCATCGGAAGTTGGACCGGAACTAGTCCCAGATCCAACCCACAAAGAGCCCTAAGCGGAACTTCCGTCGCCTGGCCGGAAGTTACGATCAGATAAAAATGCACCAACTGGTCAGAAACTCGCTCTCTCCCAGATGAGTAGGATGGTTGTGGTGGTGCATATATGGTCTGTGCAAAAACAGATGGTTCCCCACAGCCTTCCAAAGTGGACCCCCTCTTGATAGTACAACGATCTAAAGCAATAAAATGAGAGAAATAGAAAAACAAAAGACCACCATCTTCACAAGATCCCAAAGAGAGCATCCACACACTTCATAAAATCCATCAAAAGCGATTAACCTGAAACTCAAGCACACAGTTAGATCACAAGTGAGATTGTCATCATCACCAAAATAGCAAGGAAAAATATAGTCCTTTCAGTAGATTTGCAACTTTTACTTTATTATGTATTGTCGAGAAGTGTTATTAGTGGTCTTTCTTGGATGTTTTTTGTTGACTGGTATTCATTGATGTGTAATCCATGTATGAGGGCTTTGTTAAAAGTATGGTATTAGTATGTCAGAAGTGGTGAATTATTCTTTAACCGTGAGTGACGATTGTTCTTGTACCATGGTTCTTCTATTTGTGATGTAGGAGAAGGGTAACTCGTCTAACCTATTTGCAATCTCAGTGTTGCCACATTGATATTTGTCGATGTCTGATAAGTACTGCCCAATTCAGAAAAAAGAACATCATGACTTCGTCCTCAACGGAGTGTGCTAGCTCATCAAGGAGGAGATTTGTGTGGATTAGGGCTTTGGATAGGAGGACCTTGAAGCTATTGTAGAGGATGTCTTGAGGTTCTGTGGTCATCGAGTTACCGCGCCTTAGATCTATAACCATATGATGTATTGTAGAGGATATGCGCTCGGAGGAGGATACCACAAATATTAGATGGACAACGACTTGACCACATCAAGGTTGTACCAATTAACACTTTTTCAGTACATTCACTTGTATGTAAGCTCACATATTCTCAAGAACTAACTAACAAATTGTGTTCTCACTTAGGATAACCCGAAGAACACTGAGTTGATCAACAAGCTAAAACTTTGCTCAGATGAAGCTAATCTTTTGGTGGTCGTATTCCCACAACTTCCATCTCTTCGACTGTGAAACACTGGGCTCTTAGCCACCTCATGAAGACAAAGCACGGGCCGCCTAGTATCTTGTTATGCGCTTTGAATACATGATGAGCTGGTTCGTGGCCTTCTTTAACAACCACTGCATGTGAGTAGCCAGCCCACATGTGGTGGTGGTGCTGACCATGATAATGTACATTTTGGAGTAGTTAGGGCTGATGAAAATTATTGTCAGGTCTGTATATTTTACAAGCTGGTATTCAGTTATAACCCTTAGATGATAAATTTGTGTCGTATTACGAGTAGTTGTTGAAGAACTCATGCTACGGCACTAATATCGTGATTATTTAGATTATCTGCTACTACTATATTTCTTGTTACCTGAATTGCATTTCTCTAAAACACTTTTTCTGTCGTGTTCCTCTTATGGGTAAGTTCACCACGTAGCGCAATAAGCAGAGCTATCGGAGAAGATGCATGTAACGAGTGTTCTGCTTATGGGTAAGCTTGCCACATAGCACAGGAGGTAGTGCTACCGAGAAAACTGTATGTAACCAAACAATTCGCAAATAACCGAAAAACTAACTTCATGCAACAAATCACATGGAGCTTGGCATATGCTATGATGCAGGAAACAAAACGTTAGCAAACCAAACTAGTGGTAAAAAATAAATTAGAGACTTCATGCGCGCGTAGCTTCGTCAGCCATGATTGCCATATATATATGCTAAAATCAGCGCGAGCAACCAGTCATGCTCTTAGCACAGGTACAATGGTTATCTTAGCAATATCACGTAAAATAATTAGTGACATGAAGAAGAGAAAAATATTGTCTTCTCTTAGCTAAGAGATGACCTCTTATCAACAATCTCTCTCACCAAATATTTAGAATGTCTAATTATTTAAGATAAGTCTAATAATCTACTTCCTCCGTTTCAAATATAAGATGTCTTAGTTCTGTGAAGCTAACGTATCTAGACTCCTTTTAGTATAGAAGTTCAGAGAGTTTTGAAGTGAACATATAAAAACTAAAAGTGATCTAAATTCATTAGTTTTATAAAGCTAAAACATCTTGTATTTTGAAACGGAGGGAGTATTGAATATCATTCTTTATTGTTATATCGGCAAAATTAAGATTGTCAGTTCGCGGAGATAGCCAACTCGCGCGGGAGAAGCGGGCCGTCCGTCAGTTCAGATTCCGGCGACTCCACGCGACGGCGCAGGGTCCATGCACGTGAACCTTTTTTCTGTTTCTAGAACCGTCTCTCGTCACGTTTGCCGTTGGGCTAAAGCTGTGCTACACGGGTCTCATCTCACACACACGGCTACACTTCGTACGCATACTTATGCGTGTGCGATACGCTACGCGACAGAAACCTTCCTGCTAATAATGGCGTCCACGTAATCGACTTAACTATAGGAGGACGTCCTGTTCTCCATTACTAATTGGAACCATTTCTTAATCCTGACCTATGCACGATTCCATGGATCTGATGGTCTCGGTTCAGCGATTCCCATTCGTCAATCAAAGTCTCCTCCGCGGTTCTTCTATCACGGCTGACGTTCTCACTGGACATGTCGCCATCGTGACGGCAACGAATCTGAATGAATATCCATTTCATTCACAGTTGACATCACGGCGCAGGAAAATTTTCCCAGCCGATGATCTAGTTATTCTTCGATTAAATTCGTTGGGCCCGTACAACGAGGAAATTTCTCATCAGGGCGTGGTGTCGCGGCAGCGGATAGATTCACCAATCACGAATCGCCAAAGTGTGGTATCGACATGAATTCTATGGAAACCGTCATGTCATCATGGCCCATGGAAAAGCACATATACTTAGTTATTTCTCCAGTGACCTTTTCATACAAGTAACAAGTAAGTGAGTAACAACGAAGAAACAGAGCTCTCACGCTCAATTGCTTGATTGGGGGAACGCTTTTGACTTCACAAATTTAGAATCATATACTCCGATCCATATTAGTTGATTTGGATTTATTAAAATTTGGATGAACTTTTATATTAAATAGTGTCTAGATTTATTCAAATCTAGACAAATATGAGTCAACTAATATGGATCGGAGGGAGTAGTAGGAAGTTTGGAGAACATACCGTACACATCTGCTACACAGACGAGGGTGAATTTTCTTAACATGGTTAGTTCTTCTTAATGCGTCTGCTGGTTGCTAGTCTTGATGGTCTTCGGCTCACAAATTTCGTGCTGTCCAAGGTTGGTCTGATCAACACCACGGATAGTTGTACTTGTATGGAGATGATAGACCTTTGGTCAACGAAATCTAATCCTTAGCTTGACTTTGTGCATGCAATTAGTTGCACAGCTTGTAATCAACAGTACTTACAGTTGGAAAGGATGAGCTCAATACACAAATTGCATCTTCTTGTTTGTTGATCCTCTATGTGGACTGAAAGCTTTTCTTTTCGAACGGTAACTGACAGCAATCTGAAAATTCACAAGCTCCAGTGAGGCACTTTCTTCATCAACAAACAAAATTTCCATATTTCCAGGTTTGACTTACACCATACTTGAAAGGACTGCATGTGCTAGGCTTGGATTTAAGCCTGTAAATGGACGCGTCCACGGCTGCCCGTGGGCATGCCGTTTGTTCCCATTAGATTAATGAGGACCTCGGTACTAACTAGTGAGCACTTGCCTGTAAGCTGAACAGATGTTGTAGTTGATTTTTGGTAAAGTTTAATCGGATGGTGGCATCCGCCGGCACGAAGCGGCTATTTTAGTAGACAAAATAATAGTCTTAGTTAATTAAACGGGAATAAACGGCAAGTCTAAAAGTAACCATATGCGTACCCACTTACAGGCCTACTTGGATTGTTGAACGGGAAGAAACTTAAGAGTGGCGGAAGAAGAGCAAAAGCTTTTTACAGGGATTCACATCAAAATTTCTCGTGTATTCACAACATACGCACTCTCGGATGCAGGTTTGCAGATTTACGCCCAAGCCTGTAAAGGAAAGATCTTTCTCTAGAATTACTAGAAACAGAAGAGATTAGTATTAACGAAATTGATAAATAGCTCGAGTCGGTAGAAAAACAGTTCAGCTATGGAAAAACAAGGGGAAAAAAGATGCAAGCAAGCTCTTCCGGGTCTAGTAGCAGTACTAGAGATCATATCATCGAAATTGTCCATAGATATGTTAAACATTCTTCCTGTAATTTAAAACTGCTATGAAAAAAAAGTAGGTGAGCACCCTAGTAGTATTTTAGGTGGATGTAACAAATAGGAAAAATAAAAGAAAAAACTACATACAAGATGCAACTGCCACACAAAATCAACTGATCCCCAATGACCTCAATGACAGGACATAAACGGACAACTTATCCATTACAAACATGCCCTATATGGAAAATAACCTGGAACTTCATCAAGTAAACCATAAACGACATTCAGTAAACAATAAATTACATCCAAGAAATAAGGGTCATATTCATGCGTGTACAAATATCACTCTAATGATATAAGAAAACTGCATCCAAGAGACTAGACCTTAGTTCAGGCATACATGATAGATCAACCTTTAATCTACAGATGATATCATGTCTATTGCCCCAGAAAATGCACCGTTATCAAGCTATTGGAACAAAAAATCCTGTAGAAGAGATTAATTACACTCCTTTCATCCTTCACTTGATGCCAAAAATAACTTCCAGGTCAAACAAACAGATGCATCTTGAAAACCTAAATACTGCTCCAATCGATCTTATGACACAGAAATCAATAGATGCTTGTGAGAACTGAAGTTCAATATAGAATCTTCCCATTCACCATCTTATCTAACAGCACCGCTGAAACCAAATTGCCAAGCAATAGTTCGCTCATCATCTGGTTCCTGATAATGCATGTTTATAGAGGTAATCACCTTAATAATAGCGACAGAAAAAATCAAATACACTACTAACAGAGTCAAGAAAGGAAGGTCCCCAACACTGAGCTAAGAGGACAACTAGAGTAAAGCAACCTGATTCCAATCTAAATAAATGAAAAGGAAGTATAATTATTGTCATCTTATTGATGGTTTCAATTATACTTGGAAATTGAGGATAGTTACGATGCTTGGAGTCCCTCTTGCTCAGTTGTTTCAATCTGAATCTCGTTGGACGCAAGCGAGAGGGAAAATACAAATTCCATAATTTTTAAAAAGTTTTGGAAAGAGGATGGTCCACTTGGACTAGGTCTTGGATACTTTGCCATGCCAATCAAAAAATTTCCAGCGTCCTTCCATTCAAGCAATGGTCATCTTAGCCTTAAAGCCCTTGCGAATTTATCGATATCGAGCATCCCAAGGCCCCCTAGAGCCTTGGGGCGACAAACCGTTTCCCAATTAACCTTGCATTGTCCTCTTGTGACTTTATTGGTACCCGACCAAAGGATAGCACACTGAATCTTCTTCATGCTATTTGTTACACCTAGAGGAATGATAAGCGGATTTAAGTGATACTCCCTCAGTTCGAAATTATAAGATGTTTTAGCCTTTTTCTGAAACGCATGTATCTAGACACCTTTTAGTATGTAGATTCGTAGAAAAATGAGTGAGCCTACACACTAAAAGGCATCTACGTACATGTGTATTAGAAAAAGGCTAAAACATCTTATACTTTGGAACGGAGAGACTAGATTGCTTGCGAGGAGAGGACAAACTTGACAAAGGCTTGCGACCGGCCATGTTGATTAGTTTTCCATTCCATGTAGGGGCTTCACTGGCCATTTTGTCTTTGAGGTGTTGAAAGTCCACGTGCCTTAGCCGCCAAATCGAGAGAGGAAGCCAAATATATTTCATTGGAAAGGATGCCCGCTCCCCGGAAGACCCTCAAGAATTCAATCTAAGTTGACATGCCCCTAATGAATGGGAACGACAAAGCCTTTTTGGAAATTTGCACAAAGATCGGCGACCTCCTCGAAAGCGTTGAGGATGCTGGTGAGGTTTTGGATGTCCCCCTTGAAAGGGCGAGAAAAACCGCTACGTCATCGGCGTATAGGGAAGTTCTCAAAATGGTGGCACGACCACGAATCTTGCAAAGTAACATCATGGCTGGCGAGGTCGAGGATTTGTTGAAGCGGGTCGATGACAATGTCAAAGAGAAGCGATGAAAGTGGGTCGCCTTGGCGAAGACCACGGTCGTGGATAAGGGGGGCACCATTTAGGGGAACTCTCGGGGATTATGTCACAAAAAATGCGGCAATCCAGTTGTGGAAGATGCTCGGGAACCCTTGACGTTGAATGTTTGAGATATAAATAATTTATTCATTATCATTTAGAATGATACAACCGATTTATTAATAATCATCAACAACAGCACAAAGAGTCCCCAAAGCAATAAAAATTACAAATAGGTATGTGGACCATATAGCGACGACTACATACACTAGTGCGAGCCGAAGGCGTGCCGCCGTCTTCGCCCCTCCATCACTGGAGCGAGGAAAAGCTTTTGTTAGTAGAGTTTGTTGTAGTAGACAGGCGGGAAGTCGTTGTGCTAAGGCCCAAAGGACCAGCGCACTAGAGCAGCAACCATCGCGATAATGACAACTGTAGATCAAAAAAGACTTATCTGAAACCACACCAACAGGCATGAAAACCGATTGGATCCCAAGAGATCCGACGGTCACACGACTCTACGCCCCTCCGCTGGTGCTAGACGCACCACCAGCGAGGATAGGACCGGGAGGGCTATATTATGCATATGTGAATTGTAAGCTTACGTTTGAGTCATATGATGTATCCATGGAGACATGCTCGTGTGGTAGCCCATGTGTAAGAGAACTGAAATCTGAACATGGGTCCATATTATGAATCCAATAGGTGAAACTTCAGGAAAGTTCACATATCCAAGTTTTAAAAGACAAAAAACAAAAAAATCATGCATATAGATCACGAGTACAATTACATACATGTAAACTTGGTTTAAAAATTGCATGTGCTTGCTTCAATTTATAAACCGTTTATATGCCAAGTTACATACTTTGCGCATTACCTAACTGTACTTTAACTTAATCTATGATTTATCTCCAACTCACAAAAAAGTTTTTTTTTACCAAATTCAGTCATGTGCCTTATTAGTTATCTACATGTTTGATTTGTTCATACTTTTTTTGAAACTTATGTCTATGTTTCTTGTGACATAATTTTTGTTGGGTCTTTATGGACCCATGTTAAAAAAATAGACTCTCGTCTGTGTAGCAGGTGTATACAGTGTATGTGTTCTTTAATTAAAGTAGGAACAGACAATGTTCCAAACTTCCTACTCCCTCGGTCTGGAAATAAGTGACTTGAATTTGTCTAAATTCACATGTATCTATGTTTTAGTGTGTACATATATGTGGAAATTATATCTATGTTTTTTGTGACATCATTATTGTGTGTGTGTGTGTGGGGTGGGGGGGGGGGGGCGGCTTTATGGACCCATGGTGTTTTGCACGAACCAAAATGATATTTCTCTTTCAGGAGAATGTTTAAAGGATGAGCAATAAACTTCTGTAGCAAAGGTCATGAACCATGTATACAAGGACCACGTAGCAAAAATGAGCAAGAGAAGAAACTGTAGTTAGCTAGATTCCCCTTCAAAGAAAATAAAGGCAATAACCAAGGATTGAGGGTATGCATACACCTTGCGACCCTGGTAACTAGCAAAACTAGGCAGGATGGAGAGGACGCCAATGATGAAACTATCTAGGCCATTGGTGCATGATATAATACGTCCAATGATTCACATGGATGTGACAATCAATGAGTAGCATGAATACATGGTAAGGTAAGATGATGATGCGTAGGCGGTAGTATTTGCTGATGCAGGAGATGTAGCATGGAGTAAACCTGCGCCCTACGCAGGTGACATCCATCCCATGATACGAACCTGTGCGCCTCCTGCCCGACCTGCACCACGCTGTGCCCGCCTGTCACCTTCACCCCCCTCTCCCTCATCAGCCGCCACATCCGTGCTGCCGTCTCACCGTCAGGCACGCTCATGGAGAGCAGGTATCCTGCCGAGTTGCCTGGCTCCAGCTCTAGGACGTGAGATGCCGCATCCCGTCCGACCTCGCAGTCACTGTGGCTTCTGCAGGCGCTCAGCAGCGCGCTCCAGGCTGCTGCTAGACTGCCGGTGGCGGATGACATCCTCTCCTGGATGATCTTCGCCGCCCCCTTGAGGTCTCCAGCACGCGCGAGCATGTCGACGATGCATGACAGGTGCTCCACCTGAGGCTGCAGTGAGTATGTCGCTGTCATCCTCTCAAAGCAGGACATGCCCTCCTCCACCAGCCCTCCATGTGCGCACGCCGATAGCACAGCGAGCATCGTGACACTGTTTGGCATAACATCATCTTCGCGCTCCATCCTGTCGAGGAGGCCGAGGGCATCCGGCGCACGGCCGTTCATCCCCAGTGCGCCGATCATGGAGTTCCAGGTGAGTACGTCCTTGCCGGGCATCGCATTAAACACCCTCCTTGCAGCGTCCAGATCGCCACACTTGCCATACATGTCCACCAGGGCATTGCCAACGTCCCGCTCAAAGGATACCCCGCTCCTGACCGCCACGCCATGGGCGCATCTCGACGCCCTGGTTTCCGCGCAGTTGGCGCACGCTTCGAGGATGCTCAACATGGTGATCGAATTGGGCGTCTCCCCAGTCTCCCGCATTGCGACCGAGTACGCCATCGCCTCGTGCGGCCTGCCATTGTGGGTGCAGACGGCTATAACAGTGCTCCAGGTGACGACGTTTTTCTCAGGCATCCTTCGAAACAGCTGGAGTGCGTGCTCCAGGAGGCCACACTTAGCATAGGCGTCCAGCAACGCGTTCAGCAGCGGTAGGCTTGACGAGGAGAACCAGAGCCTCCTGACAGCCGCGGCATGGACCGACCTGCACAACATCGCCTCGCCACCCTCCAGCTTCTTGCACAGCTGCAGCACCACCACCAGCGTCGTCTCGTCAAAAGTGAGATTGTCACCGCCTTTCAGCAAGGACGAGGAGCCGACCAGCTCCAGCACCTCGGCACAATGGCCAGCATGCACGAGCCCTGACAGCATGCTGTTCCAGGACACCACATTCTTGTGGACGATCAGCTCGAACACCTTTCGCGCGGACCGCAGGTCGAGGCATCTGGCGTACATGTCAACGAGCGAGTTGGCCACGAAGATGTCGTCGCCCTGCAGCCCGCGGCGCTCTGCCACGGCGTGCAGGGAGCCTCCGAGGGCCAGGTGCCCGAGCGTGGCGCACGCGCGAAGAACCACGACGAGGACGACCCCGTCCATCTCCGCCGTGCCACCAGCGAGCATATCCCTGAAAAGGCGCAGGGCTCTAGGAGCGGAGCCTCCCGCCAGGCACGACCCGATCATGGAGGTCCAGGACACGATGTCCCGGACAGGCATTTCGTCGAACAGCTTGGCCGCGGCGATGGAGTCCCCAGAGGTGGCGTATGCATTGAGTAGGGAGTTGGGGATCGCCGCGGAGCCGCCCATGTGGATGTAGTCCATCTTGATGAGCCAGGCGTGGAAGGCGGTGAGGTTGTCTGAAGATGAGGCGCGGTGGAGGAGGGCGAGGAGGGTGGCGAGGTTGGGCCGGAAGAAAGGGAGGGAGGCGAAGCAGAGGCGGAAGGAGGCCGGCGTAGGCGGGAGGTGGGCGACGAGGGCGTTGTAGGTGACATCGTCGGTTGGGGTGGAGGGGCAGCGGAGGTGGGCGAGGGCGAGGTCCGGACGGGTGGCGCGGAGGTAGCAGGTGAGGAGGGAGTTGGAGGCGGCCGCGGAGAGGAGGCGCTTGCAGGCGTCGGCGTGGAGCTGCGAGGCCACGCCCAGAGCCGAAGGTTTGTTCTGGTTTGGAAGGAAGAGTGTGCAGCACAGCTTGAACAGCGAGGGTAGTAGCACCACGGGCTTGCCGTCGTCGAGGTAGCGCCGAACCGCCTCCGCCACTGCTGCTGCCATACCGATACCGGCTCGAGCAGTGCCGGTGCCGCTGAATAAGAATGTTTGGGGTGCTTCGGATGTTGTACACTTAATGATCAAGGTTGACCGTAGACTCTACGAAACTCGCATTTTCCATTTCGGGATTTCCACTATATTTTGAAAAGAAAAAAACCATTTCGGAAAGAAAATGTTGCCGGCATTTATGTATGCAAGTTCCTACGAATTTTCTCTGGGAAAATCAAAACATTCTAAAATCTTGTGAATTCAAAATGCTGTCTGAAGAACCATCCTATTTTCAATTCAAAATGGTGGTGGCTCATGCACTCAAGAGAGTCCCAAGAACATCCTTGGTTTGCAATCTTGTTTTTAAAAGTTCTAACGGACTATTGATCAATAGCTGAACAATCTGTCATTGCCATTTCGGCACCAGAGAGAATGCACAGAAGAACGTTTAGAATTGGCCGATATGTCTTTATGCCCTTCGAATCGAAGGAGTATGGGACAATCCTTGTTATACTTTTTTTTGCGGGTAATCACTTATGTTTTTAGTTTCATAAAATTTGGAAGAGAGATAACACACCTCTATGTATGTTTCATTAATGGTGGTATTTGATACCACAAAAAAACACACAATTTTTTTTTCGAGAGTACCAATGGCGTAAACCATAGAAATTCTCAAAAAAGGTTGGAGGAGAGAAGATAAAAAATTTCCGGCAAAGCCCCCTCTAGTGGAGCCTCACTGAGGGCATCACCTATGTATAAGGTGAACTTTAGCCATAAGGTGGGACTCATCTTTCTTGTAAAATCTTTCACTATATATAAGGTAAACTTTAACTATAAGCTGGGACCCACGTGTCTTATCCTACATACTCATGCAAAGAGGAAAAGAGAGTAAACTATTTTCTATTGCTTGTGGACAATTCATAAGCTTAAGGTCACCTATAAGCTTATGAACAACTCTTATTTCTTCCATTATGTATAAACTAGACTACAAGCATTGTCACGTAGAACTTAAGGTGTGGTTTTTTGCACATAGTGGATGCCCTCGTCCATTCACCGGCGTTCCTCTTGCACCCATGCTGACGAGAAACAAACGACCACCATTGATCAAGGGCGTTGACGCGCCATCCAACGGCTCGTACACCTTGCAGTACAGGGAAAAACAGTGTCAGCTGTCAAAGCTAGACACTAACGGAGCTTTAGTGACTTATTGCTTTCAAGTCTCACCATGACTTGGTGCGAGCATCCACTGCCCATCTCTCCTCTAACGTGTCAGATGGATTCAGATCGTGAATTAAATAATTGAAATTAGTCGAAAATTTGAAAAAATCTAGCAGAAGTTTCATTCCATTTGGATCAAAGATTTGTGATTAAATAGTATTTAGTTTATTTAATCTTAATCGAGTTATCTGAATGGGTTGAAACATTCACAGGTTTCAAAACGTGGCATTTACACTTTACTGGATTTTTTCATATTTTTTTGAATAGTTCTATTTTTTAGTTCTAATTCAGAGGCAATCTGATATGTTGGGACCTGAGATGGAAGTCACGGTGAGACTTGGAAGCACACTGAAGCTCCGTCCCTCTTCAGTCCCGTGCTCTGCAACCCAGATGGCATCCACCTCGCTGGAACCAGTCGCCGCCGCCGAGACCGACGGCTCCATTTTGATCCGTCGCCTGGAGATCGCCGACCGCGAGAGGGGATTCCTTTCCCTCCTCGCCCAGCTCTCCTCCTGCCCGGACCTCACCGCGTCCGAGTTCGCCGCGTGCTTCGCCGACCTCGCGGCACTCGGCGACGACCACGTCATCCTCGTGGCTGAGGACCCATCCGCGGCCCCAGACCGGCGGATCCTCTCCACGGGGTGCCTCTTCGTGGAGCGCAAGTTCCTCCGCGGCGGCGGGAAGGTGGGGCACGTTGAGGACGTCGTAGTCGACGCCGCCGCTCGCGGCCGAGGGCTCGGGCTCCGCGTCGTACGCCGACTCGTGGAGATCGCCAAGGAGGCCGGCTGCTACAAGGTCATCCTGGACTGCACCCCCGAGCTGCGCGCCTACTACGCCAAATGCGGCTTCGTGGAGAAGGGGGTTCAGATGGCCGTGTACTTCTGATCCATGGGTAATACTACGCAAAAGAGGCTGCAATTCCTTGTCTCATCGCATCTTTACCTTAGGCTCTAGTAATCTGGTATCATATCATTATGACTGAGAACGGTATTTATGGAATCCAAACGTTGTCATGTGTCTGTACTGTATGGTTTTTGCCTGTTTTTGCTGCTCCTTCAATGAAGTAGCAGGCAATCTGCTAAGTTCACAAAAGGAAATTCGGTGCTATATCATCTGGTTTACTGGGATAATTCTGTGGCTACTAGCACAGATCTCGAAACTTACTGCTAGTTCAGCATTGTCAACTATGGACAAATGAATGGGTATATTCTAAGTCTGTGTTAGAGCTAAATGAAATTCTGTGCATAGTGGATGGTAAACCATAACACCAGCAGGAGTTGCTATAGGGAATCAAGTCTTTCTAGGCATTTACCAAATATGCTAACGTAGACAAACAGTCATGCCTATTGCATAACAATCTATATCATATAGGTAACACCGTCTAACAATGTGCAGTGATTGTTGATGAAAGAGAAGCTTTTGGTTCCGAGCCTCTTAAGGTTTCGCTTCTAGAGATTGACCAAGTGATGCTCTGTGTAAATATTCAACATGCATCACCCTATGCTGCTTTGTTGTACTGCTAGGGTTCTGGAGACAGTATCAAGATAGCATGTGCATTTGCAGGACCATGATAAATAGCGATTACTAGTCGACAAGCATTTTTCAGGAACTTATGTGTATGGTTTCTGGAAGGCTTATTGACTTCTATTCCCTACCATTTTCTACTGGTGTATGTGACTTGACTGCGTACTGTTCTCCACTCAGGACCCAACTGCATGTTTAATTTGTCAATTTGGTAGTACCCTAATATTACAAGTCACTTAAAACCTTCAGCATTTGGCACAACATCCCCTTGTAATGTGACTTGGTTTCTTAATGTAAAAGGTTATTGGATGCTAAATTGTTACATCATCACATGAGGAGTCAATATCTTCATAATATAATTGCAAACTAATTTTTATGCAATAGAGACTGCATTTATTTGTCTTGTAATAGAGATATGTAGCAATAACGCCAAATGCGGCTTCTTGGAAAAGGGGTTCAGATGGCCATGTCCTACTGATCCATTGGTAGTATGCAATAGAGACTGCATTTATTTGTCTTGTACCTTATTTACCTTTGGCTGTATAATATGGTATCGTATCATTTTGCTGAAATTGTGTGTTCATTACTAAGAATGTTATATATGGAATCCAAACATTGTCATGTGTCTATGGCGTTGTCCTGTTTTTGCTGCCCCTTAATGAAATTTAGCGGTAACCTGGTAACCTGCTACAATCATGAAAGAAATTTCGGTGCTATATTTCCGATTAACCTGGATAATTGTTCAGCTAGTAGTATAGATATTGAAACTTACTAGTAGCTCTTTCAGACAAGCTATTGGGCAGGTGAATGGGGATTTTCTCAGTTTGTGTTAGAGCTGACTGAAGTTCCGTGCATAGTAAATGGTAAACCATAACACCATAACACTACCTGGTAGGAGCTGCTAAAGTGAATCAATTTTTCTATGCATTTACGGGAGCTAACATGGACAAACAATCATGCCTATTTCATAACATTCAGTATGATAGGTAACAACGTCTAACTGATGCTCCACATGAATATTCAACATGCATTACCCTAAGACTGGACTTGGAGACATTTAGTGAAGTGTGTTCTGTTATAGACTTATAGTTCTACGCATATAGATGATACTGCTAGGGTTCCGGAGGTGGTTTCAAGACACCTGTGCACTTGCAGGAACATGATAAATAGCAATTACTTGTGTGACAATAATTTTCAGAAACTTATGGGATAGTTTGTGGAAGCCTTATTCACTTCCGTTTCCCTTCCATTTTCTACCGGTGCTATGTGACTGAGTGCTTTCCTCCACTCAGGATCCATCGAACTGATCAAAGGTAAAATTTGGTGCAAATATTAGTAAGTCATTTTAACACCTTCAGGATGTGTGCCACATCCTATTATGATGTGACTCAGTTTTTTAATATGTATCGCAAGAAAATTTGTTACATCATCACATTCACATCAATAATTATTATGTTCCCAAGTTTATCGGAAACTAGTTTGTATCGTATTCTAGGTATTTTGCTAATTTGTCTTCCCATTCTATGGGTTGCGTCGAAATAAAAATCTTGCATTATAACCTTCTACAGCTCTACTAATGCTTTACATCAACTTCTTTGGTCCTGATTAAGAGATGTGGCACTTGGAAAACGTCAGAAACCTAGCCACACTCTCCTAGAAAAGCTAGCCGCTGGACCTCCGCCTCCTCCACCTGTCGGTTTCCCTTCCCCTCGCCAGCCTTGCCAGCGACGAGAGGGCTGGGGAACCTGTTTTATGAGTGGAGTTTTTAATAATGATCCTTGCAAAAATTGTCTTGAATCCTGTCTTCCACAATGGTGGTTTGTACCCTCAGCTCCCCAGCGATGTTAAGATGAAATTCGGTTGCTTTTCTGTGGAATAATGGTATTGGTACTCTTGCCAATATTGGTTAATTACTACAATGGTACTCTTGTCAATGTTGGTTAATTACTGTAATGGCTTCTTCAAACATAAATTATTGGAGAACCATCGGTGGTAATGACGAATCTATTGTTTGGTCTCTATGTCATATTCATGTGTCTGCCTAAGTAAGAATGCAAGATTGTGTCTTTGAAAAAAAGAGTTTAGATCTCGATGATTTGCTCGTTTCTTTTAGTGTTCGTTTTGTAATCTTTTGATGCAGCTCTTGAATCACTAGCATGTAATATGTGAGTGCTTATATCCCTCTCCCATTTTCTCAAATAAGAATCCACATTATTACTTCCATATTGTCATTCATTACTCAAATTATGAAAGTTGTGCTATGTTGTATCAGAGACCATAACCAAACTATTGTTAACTTTGTTTATGTTATTCACTTGTTGATTGATTGCATATGCTCATATACTCCCTGGGATCTTAACATAATTTCATCTGCTTGTCACAGATCATTCATGGCTGATAGTCGACACGTCAAAGCTGATTTATGTTTTTGGGATCCATTCTGTAACAGATTGTTACTGTCAATGAGTTGCATCCTTTAACCGGTATGATTTTACTGAGCGACATTAAAACTAAATTCTTAATCCCTATACTTACTCTCCTGGTAGATCGAACCGTGTATCTTATCTTCTAAAAGTAATGGCTAGCTGCAACTGATAATCAGGAGCACCACTTACGAGCGGTCTGGAAAGTCAAGCTTATAATTTGTTGTGCGTTCATGACAACGGTTTGGAAAGTCAAGCTTATAATTTGTACCAACCAAAGGACATCAAAATAAAAATCCAAACTAATTCACCAGGACCAAAAGAACGAAAGCTATAAAGATCATAGAGTACGAGAACAATCCCTAAAGCTCAAGCATGATAGAAAACAGATCATCACAAGGCATGAAGATCACCCATTAATAAGAAAGGCAACAACCAAGTCAGAACTTCCAGACACTTCAACAAAATATCCAACATCTCAAATCTTCTATCAAGAAGTCATGAACAGTAGATAACAATAAGCTAAAGCAAGACTTCCACATTTGCTCCCAGCAGAAATATGTATTAAGTTCTAACTGATAGAAACGACAGAGGGTCTAGTCCTCATCCTCCACAACCTTGGTACCCAAACCTTTAAGACCTTCCTGGGGAACTTCAGCAACTGTGACCAGAGAGTAGAGCTCCTCCTTGGCGTCCTCCTCGTCGTTCCTCTTGCGGGCAATTCTGACACGGACTCTCCTTGGGACACTCCTGATACCACTGCTCCAGATGTGCTTGTTGAGCTTCACATCGATGCGAACGTCTGTGGTTCCCATGGCCTTCTGGGCAAACTTCCTGATTTCCTTGATGGCATTAGGAGCCTTCTTCTTGAAGGTACTGTTCAACAGAAAATGGAAGTTACCATCAGCAATTCATAAAATTGATGTACCATTCATATATACTGTTATTACAAACTAATAAAACAACTCAATTCTCATGAGCATTGTATTCATTTCAATGTAGTACCCAACTGGAACACATGACAGCATATGAAGGCAGCAAGTGTAACGATGAGTAACATCTATGTTCCAGGCATGTAACTGTATCAACCACATTATTTCAAGACAGATACCTGACTATGACCGGGCAGAGCAAACAAATTGTAGGATCAGATAGCAAAATCTAGTTTAAATGTAGAGCCCAAATGGAACACATGATAGCATTTGAAGGCGACATATGTAACGATGAGCTACATCTATGTACCGGGCATGTAACTGTATCAACCACATCATTTCAAGACAGATACCTGACTATGACCGGCACGGCAGCAACTTTAATACTAGTAAGTCATTAAAACTAGGTACAATGTAGTGCCCAAATGGAACACGTGAAAGCATATGAAGGCAACACATGTAACGATGAGCAACATAGATGTGCCGGACAAGTAACTGTATCAACCACAATTTCAAGACAGATACCTGACTATGTCCGGACACAACAGAAAATTACATATTAGATCGACAACAAACAGATCAAGCAGAGATAGAGGTGCATCCTGTAACCATGCTCAGACACATAATTTGGCATTCCGAAATATACAGCCCAAATGGAACACATAGTAGCATTAAAAGAAGCAATACGTGTAACGATGAGCAGACTTGATCTCTCGGGCATGTAACCGTGCTCAACCACATAATTTAGAAGGCAGACACTTGACTATACCCGAATAACACCTAACCAAATAGCAATCAAGAAATCTAGATAACTTCCTGTTCTAATCGAAGATCTATGTGAAAATGTGAGATCAGATACAAGAGCAAGATCCACAGGATCGAAATCCCGCTCGGTCATGCGATCCCTGCTATGATATAGCTGGACGAAGGACATCGATCCAAAATAGGTGTAACAGCCATTCACAAGCCCACAAAGTGCTCGCGGGCGGCAACCTTTCGCGGACAGCATCTCTACTACGGGAGCATCTAGCGCCATGGATAGACCTCGTGAGGCGCCAAGCAAACCTGTAACACGCGGATCTAGTGGGGGCGCAGAGCTTAGGAATGGAGGGGGGACGATACCATCCGTGGAGACGCTTGTGGAGGTTGACGGTGTACTCGCGGGTGACCACCTCGTCCTTGCGAGGGCCAGGAGCGCGCTTCTTCTCCGACATCTCCGACCGCCGCCTTTCGCCCTTCTCCTCGCTTGGGTTCGATGGAGGCTGCGGCGAGAGGAGATAAACCCTAGTGGAGAGCAGATGCCGCAAGGGGTCGTGACTTTATAGCAGCGAAAATTAGGGCTTGCCCGCTAACTGGGCCTCTACGAGCGGTTACATGACGGCCCGTTTGGTAAGGCCTTCATCTGGCCCAAGCGAATTCCACGAAAATCAATTCCTAGCCAGTAAATCCTCATCTGCTAAAAAAAAGCCAGTAGATCCTCAAAAAAACAATTCCTAGCAAGCATTTTGATTAAAGGTTTGGCCCCTCACGTTTTGGAAACTGTTGTCAAGAAAAATAGACTGAAAGTCGTAGATAGGCAGAATTTGGACAACCATCCAAGCATGATTCAAAATTTAGGTCATGACCAAAAAAAAAAAGGCTGACTATGTTATCAACCAAGCATGATTCCCAATTCTTTGACGCATGGTAAACTTTGGTCTCCCAAAAAGAATAGGACTTTAGAAGATAGGCTAGGCGACTGGGGAATGCCAATACTTCAATTTGCTATTTTATACACGGTTGACTTTTCTAGGTCTATAACTTACTAAAATGAATTGGTAAGTTTTATTCAATCCTTTTTAGCAAGAATTTTTTAGTTCGTCATGCCATATGCGCCAAGCATAAAAGAATCCATACAATAATAAAATGCATTGTTTCTTTGCTGCGATCGTGATCCTGAAAGTAGTTAGACTATGTTTTGGCTCCATCTCTTATGACTTACGAGAGCCATTTGTTACACCGACTAAACAAGGCTTAATCCTCCATAGTTCTATGCATGGATTCGTGTGGTTGTTTTTGCTATGTTGAGACTAGAACATCGATGGACAGAGTCACATAACAAAGGAAGAAAATGGACCTTACAGTTTTGGATGTATTTTTTCTCTTCTTTGAGGCATTTTTTACTTCTTGTTAGGAGAACCAAGCATTGGTTTTGGTGGCTTGGCCTTACAGTGGTGAACTCGTACACCCGTGTTCGACTCGCGGGTATGATCGAATAAAGCAGGATGTTATCTAGCGCATATTAATTTGCAGCTAGAGAGGTCTCATGTATCCGACAATGTATAGTCAATAGAGGGATCCTTCGCCTTTTGGTTAATTTCTTTTACTTCTTTTATTACTCCCTCGGCCCCATATTAATTGACTCAAATTTGTCTAGATTTGCATGAATCTAGACATTATTTAGTATATAGGTTCATCCAAATTTTGCCAAATGAAAGTCAATTAATATGGATCGGAGGAAGTATTATTTGTTCAGATTCATTTTTCTACTTCTTGTTGGTACATATGTCAAATATGTTGCAAAATTCAGAACGGCTTCCAAGAGAACATGATCCTTCCTAAATAAAAAGACATTAACACATGTGGATATCCACGTCCCAAGCTCACACATATAACTTTTAGAAAAAAGGACATCTTTTGTGACCCATGGGAAAATAGAAAAAAATGATGATTTAAAAAGGCTTTTTTACAACATCGCTTTTTGATTTTTGTGTCAATGACACAATGTATATTTTCTTCATGAAACTTTATAAACATGTAAAAGACGTAAAACATGACTACATGAGCAACACCGAGACGATTCATTTCTTTGATTTTTAAGTAGTTTTTACGAAATTATTTTTCAATTTGGTAACATATGCTCCCAGGAAATTTGACAATTTGTCAGACTTTATTTTGCAATTTGATTATTTCCCACGTCATTTGTCACTAACATGTGGTGATCAATTTGACAAATAATCAAATATCAAAATAAAGTATGGGAAATGATCAAATATCACGCTCCCAGGAGCCACAACGCCCTTCATCGTCTGAGCAACTTCCACGTAGGCTTGTAGCTCCTCATGAAAGATTACGTTACTAACTGTACGTTTGATCAATAAAGTTTTATATTTTTATCTACTCCCTCTAATTTATATTAGTTGATTTAAATTTGTATTTAGTACTCCCTTCGATCCATATTACTTGTCAATAAAATGAATGTATCTAGACATGTTTTAGTGCTAGATACATTCATTTGAACGACAAGTAATATGGATCAGAGGGAGTACTAAATTTAATTAGATACATCATATTTAGATGAATTTATGTCAACTAATATTGGTTTTACCTTAAAAAAATTACTTCCTCCTTTCCAAAATAGATGTCTCAAACTTGTCAAAATTTGGATAAATCTAGACACAATTTAGTATATAGATTCGTCTAAATTTTAATAAATTCGAGACATCTATTTTGAAACGGAGGGAGTAATATGGATAGGAGTGAGTAACAAATTTGTTTTGCAAGATTGAACGCTCCGCTCAAAAGTAGCTAGGCCAAGAGTATCAGCCTCCAGGATAGGATAGCCCCGTCTCGTCTACCAGTCTACCGCCTCTCGTCTCCCACCAAGAAATCCAGGCAGCCATGGCGTCGTTCACCCTCCACCCGATAACTTTCGCCGCGGCTGCTTCCACAACCAAAATTACCTATCGCGCCGGCCGCAACGGCTCTGGCATTCCTCGCCGCCGCCGACAACCAGTGACGTGCAAGGCCGAGCCCAGCGGCGGCAACAGCACCGTCGAGCTGGCCGCCGGGGCGGCCGGCCTGGCGTCGAGCGCGACCGTTGCGTGGTCTCTCTACACGTTCAACGCGACGGGCTGCGGTCTGCCCCCGGGCCCCGGCGGCGCGCTCGGCGCGGCGGAGGGCGTCAGCTACCTCGTGATAGCGGGCCTCGTCGGGTGGTCGATAACCACCAAGGTGCGCACCGGATCGGGCCTCCCCGCCGGGCCCTACGGCCTCCTCGGCGCCGCCGAGGGCGTGTCGTACCTCACCATCGCCGCCATCGCCGTTGTGTTCGGGCTGCAGTTCTTCCAGCAGGGATCGCTCCCAGGCCCATTGCCAACGGAGCAGTGCTTTGGCTGAATTGGCTCATGTTGTGAGTTGTGTACTACTGGGCGTTCCCGGTCGAGTCTTCCTGACTG
This sequence comes from Avena atlantica, assembly GCA_910589765.1. Taxonomy (NCBI): domain Eukaryota; kingdom Viridiplantae; phylum Streptophyta; class Magnoliopsida; order Poales; family Poaceae; genus Avena; species Avena atlantica. Next base: position 196,534,697 of record OU342738.1, on the reverse strand, counting down.
TAACATGGAATCAATCGGTTTGAGGACACATATATATGTGCAGCAGCTCAATTTCAGCGTCTCAGGTGTTCTTCCTACTAGTGCAGTTTGCAGTTGCAGTTGCAGTTGCAGTTGTTAACTTGTAATGTTGAACTATGAACATGCTCAACTTATTCGACAATCATTTGTACACCAAAAAATGACTCCATGAAGCGGTCAGGACAAAGAATATGAACTTCTTTTACACGAATTATTATACCATGAATGAACAAATAAACAAACAAACATAATGTCACAGTACTGAAACTTATTGCAGCATGTTACAAATTGAGAATTACTATTAGCCTACGCATACCCTGCATTTTCGCAGTGAGGATATGTGTAACAAGCAGTAAAGAACGTCTGCACTCTGTAGAATGCGTTCTGGCTTACGACAGTAATAATGGGGCATGCGCTAGAACAAACAACAAATCCGCCAGCGTATGATGCCAAATAAATAGAGAACTACTAGTAGATTGGTTCAATGCACGATTTCCTATTAGTATATATAGGTTTATTTAAATTTTGACAAATCCAAGTCAATTAATATGGGCCGGAGGGAGTAACAAAATGCATAATCACAACAATTTTGTTTTGAGAGCAACAAAATGCATAATCACAACAATCTTGTTTTGAGAGTTTTCTGAACTTTAATGGTCACCACGCATTGTCCCTACCACAAAGATTCTCGAAATAGGCTCGAGCCCCCCGTTCGTCCTACCACAAAGATTTATGTTTCACAAGATACCGAAATGAATCATTTCAAGTATCCTCAAAGGACGCGCCTATGGAGCTGGCGCCTGGCAGGTTTAACGATCTGGCTGGCGTTCTGATCTGTCGCTGTGTTACCAGATTTTTCCGTTCGCTTCGGCAACGCGAGTATGGCCACGCGCGGGCGAGCCCAGATGGAGCGCATGTAACGTACTCCCGTCAATCTCTCTAGCTCAATGAAAATACATGAATTTAAAAATTTTTATTGCTCAAACCGTTAATCTGATTAAAATTCCGTTTTTACCGTTAGACTGGTCGCAATGAGATCTTCGAAACTAGATCCCATGTCGATATGTTTCGACAACTTTTTTTTGGACCCAAAAGTTACCCACGCTGTTGTATGAAAGTTACCCACCATGTAACAAGTAAATAACCCATCCCTTTTGAAGAGCTGTGTGAACATTTTTTTGCACGTAATACAAAACTATCGCTGACATCTCCACGCCACCCACCCCAAACGACCATCGGAAATCCGCCTAGCCGCCACCACCCCGCAGCACCACAGTGGAGGGGGAGAAGATGGACGCCACCGTCTCCTCGAGTTTCTGCTAACATAGGACAGTGCTGACACCGCCGCCTCCTCACCTCGTAAGCTTAGCCCGCCGGCGTCCTCGACGGTGTCAGCGGCAGAGTAGGGAGGTGTGAGGGGGTCAAGGTTAGCACGGAGGGACTTATAGGGGCCGCGCGGCGCTACCGCACAGGGGAGGGAGGGTTATAGGGAAGGGGCGGCTATAGTATTACATACCTCAGTATTTAAGAGTTGCCCACATGAATATATTAGATAGATATTCCGTATGCTCTATTTACATACCGCATTATGTAAAAGTTACCCACCTGTTAACACTAAAGTTATCCAACTACTTGTTGGAGATATGCCCTAGAGGCAATAATAAATATAGTTATTATTATATCTTTGTGTTTATGATAAATGTTTACATTCATGCTATAATAGTATTAACAAGAAAACATTGATACTTGTGTGATTTGTAAACTTAATTTGAAGTCCCTAGTATAGCCTCTATACAACACTATCTTGTTGGTTGATAAATGATTGTGGTTTCTCTATCACGAACATTGAGATGTTATCAACAACAAGATCATATCGTTAGGAGAATGATATGGTGGACATAATCCTATAGATAAGCGTAGCATAAAGATCAAGTCATTTCAATAGTTCAATTGCTATATGCTTTCTGATACATAGTAACCTAATTCCTTCGACCATGAGATCATGCATATCACCTTTGCCGGATGGATGCTTTGATGACATCAAACACCACACCGTAACTGGGTGGCTATAAAGGTGGCATTGAGTGTTCGGAAAGTATTGGTTGAAATACATGGATCAAGAGTGGGATTTGTCCATCCATATGACGGATAGATATACTCTGGGCCCTCTCGGTGGAATGTCATCCAATTAGCTTGCAAGCATGTGATTGGCTCACAAGGGATCACATATCACGGGAACGAGAAAATAGTACTTATCAGTAACGAGGTTGAACTAGGTATGCAGAGATACCGACGATCATAACCTCGGATAAGTAAACTATCGTGAGACAAAGGGAAATTGGTATCGTATGTAAGTGGTTCATTCGATCGCAAAGTAATCATAGAAATATGTGGGAGCCATATGAATTTACAGATTCCTCTATTGGTTATTGTTCGAAGAAGTGTCTCGATCATGTCCGCATAATTCACGAACCGTAGGGAGACACACTTAAGGATTCGACGTTATTTGAGTAGTTATGGTATTATGAGAAAGAGACCGAATGTTGTTCGGAGTCTCGAATGGGATCTGGGATATCACGAGGTGATCCGGAATGGTCCGGAGAATAAGATTCATATAAGGAAAGTCCCGTTTCGAAGTTGGGAAATGTTTTCAGTGTTTTCATCGGGAATGTTCTAGAAGGTTCCGGAATGTCCGGCACTCCGGAGGGGAAGGGTACATGAATGTGTTATATCAAAGTTGGTATGATTGCATCATGTACTAAGTGTCATCGCTGTTCCAAATAAAGGATTAATCGAATCCTAGTTTGAAAAGTCAAATAGCTAAATTGAAAAGTCAAACGGCTAAATTTGGAAAGTGGAAAAGAGGAGGAAGGGGGAATCCGAGTTGGGGAGGAGTTCCCTCCTCCAACCGGCGGCAACCCTCCAAGCCGAGTTGGGGAGGGACTCCTCTCCCTCCCCTTGGCCGCCGGCCCCCCTCCACCTATATAAGGAGGGGCAGGGACCCCTCCTAGAACACACAAGTCCCTCACCTCAAACCCTAGAAGCTGCAGCCCACCATAGCCGCCGCCACCCCTTAGGGTTTTGCCCTAGCCGCCGACTTGGGGGTCCCCGGAACCCTAGCCGCCGGCTCTAGCATCCCCTCCTTGGTGTGTCTAAACCCTAGAACACCGAGGACTCTCTCATACTCCACCATACTCGCTCCGGCTTAAGGCGAAGCCCTGCGAGATCTCCCCTCTACTTCCGGTACCACGCCGTTGTGCTGCCGGAATCGTGAGGAGAGTGCTACAACCTCTGCTGCCTGCTGGAACAAGGGAGATGAAGGTCTTCGTCGAGTACCGAACGTGTGACCGACTGCGGGAGCGCTGCCGGAACGCAGCGCCGGAAGGATCGTCTACGCGATCTTGAGATTGGGAAGAGTACGACTACATCACCCACGAGAATCCGTTCTCGTTAAACACTTTGGAATCTTCGAGGGTAAGTTATTCCATCGACTTGTTTCTACAATCTAGTAGATAGATCTTGGCTTGTTTGTTTGTATGCGATAGAAAATTTTTGTTTTCCATGCTACGAAACCCTACAGTGGTATCAGAGTCGTGTCTATATGTAGATCTGTTGCACGAGTAGAACACAATGGTCATTGTGGGCGTTGATGCTTTTATTGTCGATTGCTTCTTGTGTACTTTGCATCTTGCGGTATGTTGGGATGAAGCGGCCTGGGCTAACCTTACATGACATCGTTCATGAGACTTGCTCCACGCTTGACATGCAACTTGTATTGCATAAGTGGCTTTGCGGGTGCCTGTTTCTCCTAGCATAGTTAAGATCCAATTTACAACGGGTGATTAACAATACTAGTATCAATGTTGTGGTTCATGTTCGTAAGTTAGAACGACACTTATAGAAAGCCCCAAACCACGTAAAACATGCAAAAAAAGTAGAGGCGTCTAACTTTGTTTTGCAGGGGTGTGCAGTGATGTGATATGGCCATGATTGTGATTATATTTGATGTATGCAATGTTCCTTATTGTAAGTTGGCAACCGGCAGGAGCCATATGGTTGTCTTTAATTTATGTTAAGACCCGCGTGTCTATTCAAAGTAGTTGTAATAGTTGAAGCCGGTGGACGACAACCATGGAGAGGCGTCATTGACCTTGATGCAATGCCGGTGATGATGGAGATCATGTTCGTGCTAGAAGATGGAGATCGGAAGCACAAAGAAGAAAGGCCATATCATATCACATATTATGAATTGCATGTGATGTTAATCCTTTATGCAGACGACGGTAGCATTATAAGATGATCCCTCATGCACATGAATTTCAAGTCATAAAGTGTTCACCCTTAGTTAGCACCGTTGCTAAAGTTTGTTGTTTCGAAGCACCACGTGATGATCGGGTGTGTTATATTCCGCAAGTGTATACAACGTGAGCAAGCCAGATTTGCTCATGCGGAAACTAAGGTTTGATCTTGACGAGCCTAGCATGTACAGACATGGTCTCGGAACACGGATCACCGAAAGGTAAAGCATGAATCATATAGTAGATATGATGAACATGACGATTGTTCGCCATTGAAACTATATCAACTCTCGTGATGATCGGTGTTGATGTAGTGGATTTGGTTCGTGTGATCACTAAAACAATGTGAGGGATGTTGTTTTGAGTGGGAGTTCACCTAGATTAACTTTATTATTAATTTGAACTCAATTTGTCATAAACTTAGTCTAAACTATTGCAAATATGTTGTAGATCAATGGCAGCCCCTACCATCAATTTTAATGCGTTCCTAGAGAAATAAAAGTTGAAAAACAATGGAAGCAACTTCGCGAATTGGTTCCGCAATTTGAGGATTGTCCTCACAGCTGGTAATTTGACCTATGTGCTGGATGCACCGCTGGGTGACCCACCTGCAGCTGATGCTTCCGATGAAGTAAAGAATGTTTACCTCGCTCGGAAGAATCAGTACTCCATAGTTCAGTGTGCTATCTTGTATGGTTTGGAATCGGAGCTTCAGAAAAGGTTTGAGAATTCAGACCCATATGATATTGTCGAGGATCTCAAATTGATATTTGAGACCCATGCGGCAATTGAAAGTTATGAGGCTTCTGAAAAGTTCTTTAACTGCAAGATGGAAGAGGGCAGCTCCGTCAGTGAGCATGTGCTTAAGATGTCTGGGCACGCAAACAAACTTCAAAGCTTGGGTATAGTGATTCCTAATGCTTTGGGGATTTACCGTGTCCTCCAATCACTACCACCAAGTTACAAGAACTTTGTGATGAACTACAACATGCAGAACATGAACAAGCAGTTGCCAGAACTGTTTGCAATGTTAAAGTCTGCAGAAGTGGAGATCAAGAAAGAGCACCAAGTGTTGTTGGTCAATAAGACCACCAAATTCAAGAAAGGCAAGTCTAAGCAGAAGGGACACTTCAAGAAGGGTGGTAAGAAAGTTACCACGCCGGCGAAGAAGACCAAGGCTGGACCTAAGCCTGAAACTGAGTGCTTTTACTGCAAGGGAGAAGGTCACTGGAAGCGGAATTGCCCAAAGTACTTGGCAGATTTGAAGAACGGCAACATCAAGAAGAAAGGTATATCTGATATACATGTTATTGATGTGTATCTCACTAGTACTCGTAGTAGTACCTGGGTATTTGATACTGGTTCGGTTGCTCATATTTGTAACTCGAAACAGGTGCTGCAGAATAAACGGAAGCTAGCGAAGAACGAGGTGACGATGCGCGTGGGAAACGGATCAAAGGTTGATGTGATCGCGGTCGGCACGCTACCCCTTCATCTACCATCGAGATTAGTTTTATACTTAAATAATTGTTATTTGGTGCCTGCGTTGAGCATGAACATTATATCGGGATCTTGTTTATTGCGAGACGGTTACTTGTTTAAGTCCGAGAATAATGGTTGTTCGATTTATATGAGTAATATGTTTTATGCACATGCACCTTTGATAGATGGTCTATTCTTATTGAATCTCGATAGTGGAAATACACATATTAATAACATTGAGGCTAAACGGTTGAAATCAAGCGATAACTCGACTTATATGTGGCACTGTCGTCTTGGTCACATTGGAGTGAAGCGTATGAAGAAACTCCATTCCGATGGACTTCTTGAATCACTTGATTTCGAATCACTTGAAAGATGCGAAGCATGTCTGATGGAAAAAATGACTAAGACTCCATTTTCTGGTATAATGGAGCGAGCTACGGACTTATTGGAAATCATACATACCGATGTGTGTGGCCCAATGAGTGTAGCATCGCGCGGTGGTTATCGTTATGTTCTTACCTTCACGGATGACTTGAGTAGATATGGGTATATCTATTTCATGAAACATAAGTCCGAAACTTTCGAGAAGTTTAAGGAGTTTCAAAGTGAGGTGGAGAATCAACGTAACAAGAAGATTAAATTTCTACGTTCTGATCATGGAGGTGAATATCTAAGTTACGAGTTTGGCGAGCATTTGAAGAAATGCGGAATACTTTCACAGTTGACACCGCCAGGAACACCACAGCGTAATGGTGTGTCCGAACGTCATAATCGAACTCTCTTAGATATGGTTCATTCTATGATGTCACTTACAGATTTACCGCTATCATTTTGGGGTTATGCATTAGAAACAACCGCATTCACTTTAAATAGGGCACCGTCTAAATCCGTTGAAACGACACCGTATGAATTATGGTTTGGGAAGAAACCTAAATTGTCGTTCCTTAAAGTTTGGGGTTGCGAAGCCTATGTAAAGAAGTTACAGTCGGACAAGCTAGAACCCAAAGCGGAAAAATGCGTCTTCATAGGATACCCAAAGGAAACTATTGGGTATACCTTCTATCATAGATCCGAAGGCAAAATCTTCGTTGCCAAGAATGGATCCTTTCTAGAGAAGGAATTTCTCTCGAAAGAAGTGACTGGAAGGAAAGTAGAACTCGACGAGGTTGTCGAACCTTCTCTCGAAATTGCGAGTAGCGCAGCACCGGAAGAAGTTCCCGTGGTGACTGCACCAATTAGAGAGGAAGCTAATGATGATGATCATGAAACTTCGGTTGAAGTTGCTACAGAACCTCGGAGGTCAACGAGAACTCGTACCAATTGGTATGATCCCGTTATGAGTGTCATGTTGGTGGATAACACCGATGACCCCGAGACATATGAGGAAGCAATGATGAGCCCAGATTCCAATAAATGGCAAAAAGCCATGAAATCCGAGATTGGATCCATGTACGAAAACCAAGTATGGACTTTGGTGGACTTACCGGATGGCCGGAACGCTGTCGAGAACAAATGGATTTTCAAGAAGAAAACAGATGCTGATGGTAATGTTACTGTCTATAAAGCTCGACTTGTCGCAAAAGGGTTTCGACAAATTCAAGGAGTTGACTACGATGAGACTTTCTCACCAGTAGCGAAGCTAAAGTCTGTGAGGATTATGTTAGCAATCGCTGGATATTATGATTATGAGATATGGCAGATGGATATCAAAACAGCATTCCTCAATGGAGACATTGATGAAGAGTTGTATATGATGCAACCCAAAGGTTTTGTCGATCCTAAAGATGCTAACAAGGTATGCAAACTTCAACGGTCCATCTATGGATTGAAGCAAGCATCCCGAAGTTGGAATCAATGTTTTGATAAGGTGATCAAAAGTTTTGGTTTTATACAAACTTATGGAGAAGCTTGTATTTACAAGAAAGTGAGTGGGAGCTCTGTAACATTCTTAATACTATATGTAGATGACATATTGTTGATTGGGAATGATGTAGACCTTCTTAATAGTGTCAAGGAATATTTGAATAATAGTTGTTCAATGAAGGATCTTGGCGAAGCAGCTTACATATTAGGCATAAAGATTTATAGAGATAGATCGAAACGCCAAATATCATTGTCACAGAGTACATATTTGGACAAAGTTCTAAAGAGATTTGGAATGGAAGATGGCAAGAAAGGGTTCTTGCCCATGTTGCCCAATACGACCTTGAGTAAAACTCAAAGTCCGACATCGGCAGAAGATAGAGAAAGGATGAGTAAGACTCCCTATGCCTCAGCCATAGGATCTCTAATGTATGCCATGCTATGTACTAGACCCGACATTGCATATGCTGTTAGTTTGACTAGCAGATATCAAAGTGATCCAGGAGTGGATCATTGGACAGCGGTCAAAAACATCCTTAAGTACTTGAGAAGAACTAAGGATATGGTTCTTTCTTATGGAGGTGATGAACAGCTCGTTGTTAATGGTTACACCGATGCTAGTTGGAACACCGATCCGGATGATTCTAAATCATAATCTGGATACGTATTTATTTTTAATGGTGCAGCAGTTAGCTGGAGGAGTGCAAAGCAAAGCGTTGTGGCGAGATCTTCAACTGAATCGGAATACATGGCTGCTTCGGAGGCTTCACAAGAAGCGATATGGATGAAAGAGTTCATTACAGAGCTGGGTGTGGTTCCTAGTGCGTTGGACCCAATGTCTATCTACTGTGATAACATGGGCGCCATAGCCAATGCGCAAGAACCAAGGTCACACAAGAAGCTGAAGCACATCAAGCTACGTTTTCACGCTATTCGAGAACATATCCAAGATGGGGATATAAAGATTTGCAAAGTACACACATATCTGAATGTGGCGGATCCGTTGACTAAACCTCTCCCGAGGGCAAAACATGACCAGCACCAAACTGCCATGGGTGTTCGGTATATATTACCATGTAATCTAGATTAGATGACTCTAGTGCAAGTGGGAGACTGTTGGAGATATGCCCTAGAGGCAATAATAAATATAGTTATTATTATATCTTTGTGTTTATGATAAATGTTTACATTCATGCTATAATAGTATTAACAAGGAAACATTGATACTTGTGTGATTTGTAAACTTAATTTGAAGTCCCTAGTATAGCCTCTATACAACACTAGCTTGTTGGTTGATAAATGATTGTGGTTTCCCTATCATGAACATTGAGATGTTATCAACAACAAGATCATATCGTTAGGAGAATGATATGGTGGACATACTCCTATAGATAAGCGTAGCATAAAGATCAAGTCATTTCAATAGTTCAATTGCTATATGCTTTCTGATACATAGTAACCTAATTCCTTCGACCATGAGATCATGCATATCACCTTTGCCGGATGGATGCTTTGATGACATCAAACACCACACCGTAACTGGGTGGCTATAAAGGTGGCATTGAGTGTTCGGAAAGTATTGGTTGAAACACATGGATCAAGAGTGGGATTTGTCCATCCATATGACGGATAGATATACTCTGGGCCCTCTCGGTGGAATGTCATCCAATTAGCTTGCAAGCATGTGACTGGCTCACAAGGGATCACATATCAAGGGAACGAGAAAAGAGTACTTATCAGTAACGAGGTTGAACTAGGTATGCAGAGATACCGACGATCATAACCTCGGATAAGTAAACTATCGTGAGACAAAGGGAAATTGGTATCGTATGTAAGTGGTTCATTCGATCGCAAAGTAATCGTAGAAATATGTGGGAGCCATATGAATTTCCAGATTCCTCTATTGGTTATTGTTCGGAGAAGTGTCTCGATCATGTCCGCATAATTCACGAACCGTAGGGAGACACACTTAAGGATTCGACGTTATTTGAGTAGTTATGGTATTATGAGAAAGAGACCGAATGTTGTTCGGAGTCTCGGATGGGATCTGGGATATCACGAGGTGATCCGGAATGGTCCGGAGAATAAGATTCATATAAGGAAAGTCCCGTTTCGGAGTTGGGAAATGTTTCCGGTGTTTTCATCGGGAATGTTCTAGAAGGTTCCGGAATGTCCGGCACTCCGGAGGGGAAGGGTACATGAATGTGTTATATCAAAGTTGGTATGATTGCATCATGTACTAAGTGTCATCGCTGTTCCGAATAAAGGATTAATCTAATCCTAGTTTGAAAAGTCAAATAGCTAAATTGAAAAGTCAAACGGCTAAATTTGGAAAGTGGAAAAGAGGAGGAAGGGGGGAATCCGAGTTGGGGAGGAGTTCCCTCCTCCAACCGGCGGCAACCCTCCATGCCGAGTTGGGGAGGGACTCCTCTCCCTCCCCTTGGCCGCCGGCCCCCCTCCACCTATATAAGGAGGGGCAGGGACCCCTCCTAGAACACACAAGTCCCTCACCTCAAACCCTAGAAGCTGCAGCCCACCATAGCCGCCGCCACCCCTTAGGGTTTTGCTCTAGCCGCCGACTTGGGGGTCCTCGGAACCCTAGCCGCCGGCTCTAGCATCCCCTCCTTGGTGTGTCTAAACCCTAGAACACCGAGGACTCTCTTATACTCCACCATACTCGCTCCGGCTTAAGGCGAAGCCCTGCGAGATCTCCCCTCTACTTCCGGTACCACGCCGTTGTGCTGTCGGAATCGCGAGGAGAATTCTACAACCTCCGCTGCCTGCTGGAACAAGGGAGAGGAAGGTCTTCGTCGAGTACCGAACGTGTGACCGACTGCGGGAGCGCTGCCGGAACGCAGCGCCGGAAGGATCGTCTACGCGATCTTGAGATCGGGAAGAGTACGACTACATCACCCACGAGAATCTGCTCTCGTTAAACACTTTGGAATCTTCGAGGGTAAGTTATTCCATCGACTCGTTGCTACAATCTAGTAGATAGATCTTGGCTTGTTTGTTTGTATGCGATAGAAATTTTTTGTTTTCCATGCTACGAAACCCTACACTACTGTCCCTAAACTTATCCATTTTAGTATAAGTTACCCTTGTGTTATTCCTAAAAGTTATCCATCTGTTAGTATTAAAGTTACCAGTATCTTAGCACTAAATGTAGGGTTCGCAGCATAGAAAACAAAAATTTTCCTACGATGTGAACTATGTACCAAGATCTATCTATTAGATACAAACAATTGGCGAATGTATATCCGTAGAGAACATACCCTTGAAGACCGATAAAGCTTAACGAGTTCAAATCGTGGTTGATGTAGACGATCTCTTGCCGATCTCAAGATCGAGAGGAAGTCCTAGCGCCGCAAATCAGCAGCGCATCCGTGCTCGCACACACATTCGAGGCACCGAGCAACCTCCGCCTCCTCGCTCCAGCGATGCAGCAGAAGCACAACTCTTTCTTGCCGAATAGCCACCGGGAACATGTATCTCGCTAGTCCGAGACCATTGGGGGTAAATTCTAGAGGGGGAGAGAGATCCTTCACGAGGAGGTGTGAGTGAAAAGTGAGGAGAGGGGCTCCTTTTATAGGAGGATGGGGGCACCCAAGGGGGTGGCCGCCGGCCATGGGGGCTGCCCCCTCCCCTCCTTCATTCATGTGGGTGGACACTCCACTCACAAAATGGCCCTTCAATTTTCTCCACTAAAAAACCCACTCAAATTCCCATTAAATTTTCACCAAATTTAATGCAAACTCTCATTAAATAAAACTCTTATATTTTTATTCAGAATTTTGTCAATCACTTTAATGACAAACATTCACAAATAACCCCTTGCTAGAATTCTATTTCACATGCATAACCACTTTATGCAATTTCACCCGAAAACCTGTTTCGGTATCTAGTGAAATAAATTCCTGCGCTTGTTCATTCTTTCGGCATGAAACTTTTGCTCCAATTGGATGTCGGTGTCTCTTAAGTGTGTCACCCTACGGTTCGTGAATAATGCGGACATGATCGAGACCCCTCTCGGATCAATAATCAGAAGCGGGATCTGTAGACCCATACTGACTCCCACACATTCAACGATGACTTTCTTGTGATCGTTGGAACCTTTTTACGCTAGTATCTTAATCCCTTTGTTTCACGATATATTACATGTCCGAGATTCGATCATCGGTATCTCCATACCTAGTTTGATCTCGTTACTGACATGCACTCTTTTCTCGTTCCCGTGATATAACATTCTAGTGATCAAATCACTTGCTTGCAAACTAATCAATGTGATATCACCGAGAGGGCCCAGAGCATATCTATCCGTCATCGGGATGAACAAATTCCACTCTCGATCCATGAGCCTCAACATATCACTTTATTAGTTCTGAATCCATCTTTATAATCACCCTGTTACGGTGTGACGTTTGATGTTATCAAGAAACTCTTCCGGTGTTAGTGATTGACATGATCTCATGGTCTAAGTTTTAGGATCACTTCGTAAGTTGTTATAGCAATATAAACTCAATGACTTTGATCGTAATGCTATACTTCGGATGAATGTTTATCACACCATTACACTAATGTTGTGATCCCGTTATTAACAACATCCAATGTCCATGATCAGGAAACCTTGATCATCTTGTTAATCAACGAGCTAGTTTATGAGAGAGGCATAACTAGGAACTTTCTGTTTGTTTATTAGACACACATGTATTAATATTTCCGTATTAATACAATTATAGCATGAAAAATAAATATCTATCATATACTTGGAATACACATAATAAACACTTTATTATTGCCTCTTAGGGCATATTTCCTTCACTAAACTCACCCCATGTTATAGCAAAAGTAACACATATTAATATGTATAGGTTACCCACCTATAAGCACTAAAGTTATCCACACTTAGCACTAAAAGATATCCATGTTAACACCAAACTCACGCCCTTCTATAAGAAACAAGTGACCCACCTATTAACATTGAAGTCATCCATAACCTATTCCATATGCTCTATTTACATACCGCACCATGTAAAAGTTACCCAAATACTGCCCTAAACTTATCCATTTTAGTATAAGTTATTCACATGTTATCCCTAAAAGTTATTCATCTGTTAGCACTAAAGTTATCCATATCTTAGCACTAAACTCACACCATGCTATAGCAAGAGTAACACATACTAATATGTATAGGTTACCCACCTATTAGCACTAAAGTTATCCACCCTTAGCATAAAAGCTACCCCTGTTAAGACCAAACTCACGCCCTGCTATAAGAAACAAGTGACCCATCTATTAATATTGAAGTCATCCATAAGCTATTCCATATACATACCGCAGTATGTAAAAGTTAACCACCTGTTAACACTAAAGTTATCTAAGTACTGGCGCTAAACTTATACATTCTAGTATAAGTTATCCACATGTTATTTTTAAAAGTTATCCCTCTGTTAGCACTAAAGTTATCCATATCTTAGCACTAAACTCACATCATGCTATAATATTTATAGGTTACCCACCTATTAACACTAAAGTTATCCACTTGTTAACATTAAAGTTACCCACATATTGACGCTGAACTTACCCCGTGCTATATAACAAAAAAATGGTACATCCTAGTGTGTATTAGTTAACCATCTAGTAGTATTAAAGTTATCCATCTGTTAACACTAAAGCTAACCGGACCGACGGTTGCCGGGCCCGGAGGCCGCGCCGGAATATGGCACAGAGCTCCTCTTCATTTCCCGGATAATGCTCGCGCAATAGCTCCTGCACCGGGAGATGACGCATAGGTTGGGAGGTAGAGCCAATGGCGACGCAAGCACGGGAGAAACTGGATCGAGCTGAGGGGCGAGGTTGGGAGGGAGCCCCGGTGACGGGCCTCGACGACGCAGGCGGGACGGGCGCCGGCAGCGAGGACATGGGTTAGGAGAGAGGAAGTGCATAGAGGAGGTGCTCCGCCGAGAAAAGGAGTAAATCGTGGGTGTACCTAGCTGTGTACCACATGAAATGCTCGCGGGATATACTTTTCTATGGGTCATTTAATCCGGATCGGACGCGCCGCCCTGTATGACGTCTGTCCGAACGACAACCGCACAACAAGTACTAATGACATCAGTAGTTTCATACTACATAAAAAATGCATCACACATCTCTATTTAAAAAGAAGGGTTATTTACATGTTATGTCGTGGGTAACGTACATATAACGGGATGGTAACTTTTGGGTTAAAAAAAAGTTGTCAAAACATATCAATATGAGATCTAGTTTCGAAGATCTCGTCCCGAGTAGTCCAACAGTAAAAACGGATTTTTAATCGGATAAATGGTTTAAACTACAAAACTTTTTGAATTCAAACTTTTGTATTGAGCTGGCTACCGACCCAAACCCGAACTGATCAGTACGTGTAGAAAAACCGATCCTCAAAATCCAACAAACCAGACAAACAATAAACATCAGAATAGAGTAGAAGCTGTATCCAGTTGGAGATGTTATATGTACTATACGAATATAAAAGATTAATTTAACTGTAATCTATGGTATTGGTAAGATCCCAACTTTTCAAGCCACCACTCCAGAAAACTATGCAACTGTATTCAAGTCAAATCCAATGCACTAATTGTAAGCATTGGACACCCAGATAAAATGTTGTTTAGGAGCATTGGACACCCAGATAAAATGTTGTTTAGGAGTAAAAGAGCAGCATAACAGCACAGACAAGGATTCCATAGTTCTGGCTCACATTATGATCTCTTGAAAGAGAGCTGTCCCAGGTCTTAAACTTGATGAAACTCAAGTAGATTGACTTAACTACTTATCCACCATGAGAACGAACAAGAAACTTGTCTACCATTACATCCAAGTCAAATTTATATTGGGCCAAGAATCAACATTGCCACAAGTGAACAGAAGAACAACCAAAGTTATAACAAGGAACCAGGGCTACCGCAATCCTACCGCCTAAGAATGCAAGAAAGGACATGCAAGCTATTTGCTGTTCCTCTCAGTTAGTGAAAACAAGATTCAGACAAATCACGAATCACTAGCTCGCATGTTACAGTTTGCAGCTTAGTCAAAGTAATTGGCACATATCTGCAGGAATTTTTCATTGAACAACCAAATAGACACATCTGTGTTAAACCCCACAATCAGCCGTCTCCGGCATTCAATTCACATGAATAATAAATAGAGCCATATATCAATCGAAACATCAGGCTTATAATTTTACCCAATTGGTCAAACTTGAATAAGAGCAATGAGTGATTTCAAAACAGATTGCTTAACAAGAATATGCTTAAAAGAGGGTTGAAATTGCTTCAGAGAAAACAAGTTCCTGCCAGCAAAATGAATACTCCTAACCCCCTAATCCTGTTTGAGAGTTACTGCGCTATAATGGTCCCTCGAGACTCAAATGCCCTTGCCACAGAGATTTATGCTTCACAAGATGTCGCCTTTCAAGTATCCTTGAAATTGAACAAATAACAATCAATTAAACACCAAAAGAAATAGAAGCTTTAGCTATATGAATATAAGAAGACAACTAAACTAACTCAACATAGATACTTACCCACCAAGAGAACAAGCACTGTCATAATCCACTTGATGTTCCTATTTGCTGCAGGCTATTTTCTCAAAAGGAAATGCAAGGAAAGAGTCGCAGCCTATTTTCTGTTCCAATCAGTTATACAAACATGATTCAGATGAACCATGAATCCCAAGCTAGCATGTTACAATTTGTAGCTTAGTCAAAGTAACCGGCACAAATCTCCAGTAAATTTTCATTAATAAACAAAGACACATCTGTGTTAAACCACACAATCAGCTGTATCCAGATTCAATGAACAACTTGTTGGTAGGATTGCCCCATTCACACGAATAATAAACAGAGACATACATCACTCAAAACATCAGGCTTATACTTTTACCCAATTGGTCAAACTTAGAGCAATAAGAGCAATGAGTGATTTCAAAACAGATTGCTTAACAAGAATATTCGCAAAAGAGGGTTAAAATTGCTTCAGAGACAACGATTTCCTACCATCAAAATGAATCCGCATCCGTAATCCTGTTTTGAGAGTTTCTGCGCTATAATGGTTGCCCGTGACTGCATTACCCCTGCCACAGAAATTTATGCTTCACAAGATGTTGAATTAAATTCTTTGAAGTATCCTTGAACTTGAACAAACGAAGCAAACAATTAAACACCAGAAGAAATAGAAGCTTTATCCAGTTGGGGAGGTTGAAGCTATATATATGAATATAAAGACAACTAAACTAACTCTACATAAATACTTACCCACCAAGAGAACAAGCAAGTTCATATCGGAAGAGAATCACCATCACCATCAGTGAACAGAAGAATATTCAATGTCATAAACTAGAACAAGCACTGCCATAATCCTACTTGATGTTCCTATTTGCTGCAGGCTAATTGCTCGAAAGGAAATGCAAGGAAGGTGTTGCAGCCTATTTGCTGTTCCTATCAGTTATACAAACACGATTCAGAAGAACCATGACACCCAAGCTATATTACATACAGTTTGTAGCTTAGTCAAAGTACAGTCGGCACAAATCTGCAGTTATTTTTCATTAATCAACCAAATAGACCCATCTGCGTTAAACCACATAATCTCTCATCTCCTGCATTCAATTAACAACTTGTTGATAGTAGAATTTTTCAATCTCAACAAATCAATCAGAACATCAGGATTGCAATTTTACCAGCTCGATAAAACTTGAGTAAGAGCAGATGTAATTTAACAATAAGAAGCGCAAAAGATGGTTAAAATTGCATCAGACAACACAAAAATTAAGTATATTCCCACAAGCTTTATTCCATTCAGGATTCAGCTCATATACAAAACAAAGTGAAAGCATAATAAAACAAAAAAGCCTCGATGCGAGGTCTTGGCCTGCACACGGCAGCGCAGATCGAGCGAAACCTTCGATTCGATTCGACCAGATCCAGAACGTCTAAGAGCGGTGGGGGCGCAAACCAGAAGAGGTCAGACGGCGGACGGCGCTGCGCCGGCGGCCTCGGCCTCGAGGTAGCGGCAGATCCGCTCAACGACCTCCCTCCCCTTGGCGCTGTTCTGCAGGAACCTCTCGGCGCATCGGGTCTCGACCTTCTCGGCGACAGCGGCGAGCTTGGCGAGCGGGCGGCAGCGGATCGTGGTCTCCTGCCTGAACTGCGTCCAGTCGTCGGGCCGGTCAGGGTGGGGCCGAAAGCTGGATCGCTCCTCGACCTCGATGATCCCGCGGAGGCTGACGTTGCGGACGACGACGTCCATGGCACGGCGCGGAGCGTCGACGACGGAGGTCTCGACGCAGTGGCAGATCGCAGCGCCCGAGGGGGAGGCGGCGGCGGCCGGGAGGAGGCGGCGGAGGATGAAAGGGAGTGGCGGGGAGCGGACTGTGATGGAGCGCGCGGCGTGGAGGCGGCCGGCCTCCGTGTCGACGCGGCGCTGGAGTGTGTGCAAATCGGCGACGTGGGTGAGCGACGTGCGGGAGGCCGGGTCCGTGAACTTGCGCCACGCCGCCGCCGTCACGCGGTCCCACGGGTGCCGGTAGACGTGCTCCTGCGTGTACACCACCATGGCCGGTGCGGGTGAGGGTTGTTGGCCTGCGAGGTTTTGGATTTCCTATGTCGAATTTCTTTCTTGCGGCGAGGGTTTGCGATGCTCTGTGCGGGGATCGGAGGTAGGAAGAAAGGGGGAAGACGGACGAGGGAGGCCGTTCTTGTAAGCGGCAGCTGTGGATTGGAGAGGAAGGCGAACCCGGAACCCGAAAGCGGTGCGGGTAAGCGGTGTGGCCGGCATGTGCTCCATTTCGCGTGTCGTTGGCGTTCCCAGCTGCCACGCCACGCGTTCAGCCTAAACGTTTTTCTTCGAATCCGCTTTCTTAGGCTAGTCATAGGCCCCTTCTTTTCAGCTTATTGGCCGGCTTCTCCCAGAAGCTACCCTCGACCAGCTTCTCCCAGAATCTCATCTGTCAAAATCGTTTGTACTTTTAAATTGACATTGAAACTACTAGTTAAGAAGTTTGAACGAATTTTGAAAATGAGATTTCGGGAGAAGCTGGTCGAGGATAGCTTCTGAAAGAAGCTGGCCAAGAAGCTGAAAAGAAGGGGCCTATAGTGAGAATAACTTTACCATCTTTATTATATATTTTTTTAAAAATGGTTTTCGCACGAGTCTAGGTTTTCGTATGTCGTTTGCCGCATCGTCCACCTCGTTCTAAAAAAAGTAGCATCCACCAGTTCTGATCTGAAAAGAATTTGATTCAGTTTCCTTAATTGCCATCAATCCAACAGGCACGCCTCCCCAACCTCTGTCGGCTACCCGCGCCGCACCACAACCCCGCCACTGCTGGAATCCCTGCCATACATCACCGTTGCCACCACCGCCGCGAAGTCCCTCCTTGCGGGAGCGAGCAAGGTGCTCCTGGCGACGCGCATCATTGCTTGGCTAAGGGGTGAGATGGAGAGGCCATGGCGGGGTCGTCTAGCTGGGCGAGCTACCGCGCAAAGATCTGGACCGGACCGATCTTTAGGAAAGCGCTTGGTGCACCCTACTCTATGCATGGCTTCACTGCCTCCACCCCTGTTCTTCATGTAGATCTAAATACATGCATGATTGACGAGGTGGACTCCTCCAACAGCATCCTCCTTCCATTGCACGCAGACGAGGCTAACTGTTGATGGAATCCCATCCTCCTTCCTCCCATCGCCTATGATTTGGCTAATTTGTGTCCGATAAGTCGATAGCAAACGACAAGATGTCGACCAGCCAGATGATGGACGACATGAGACTGCGACACGAGGCCCTCTTGGTGAAGATGTGGTAGCCAAACCTCCGGAAGGATTGGAGTCAGCAATAGGTGACACTTGCTGCAGTTCCGACTTCCAAGCATAGGAGGTAATATTTTGTGTGCAACTACCTCTATGGTTTAGCTTGATTTGATCTGTTTCATGCCTGCAAGAATTTTGTTCTTAAAAAACAGGGCAGCTACCAAATGGTCGACGACCAGTTCCCTAAGTCTGTTCTTTCTTTCCTATAAGACTTCTGTGATAATTTTTTGTCTTTCTTTGGTTGCATGAATTAATTTGTCTTCGTGTGGGAAAAGATAGTGAATGTAATCGGTTAATTAAGTTGAAAAGAAACGTTTGCTCTGCTAAAATCTACACAATATATATGTGTTGGAATTATGCCCTAGAGGCAATAATAAAGATGTTAATATTATAATTCTTGTTCATGATAAAGTTTAGATTCCATGCTAGAATTGTATTAAGCGGAAACTTTAATACTTGTGTGGTTTGTGAACAACACCGTGTCCCTAGTACGCCTCTATGGACTAGCTCATTGATCAATGATGGTTAAAGGTTCCCTAACCATAGACATGAGTTGTCAATTGATAATGAGATCATGTCATTGGAGAATGATATGATGGACAGACCCAAACTAAGCAAAGCAATTAGATCGTTTCATCGTGTTCATCTTTGCGAAGTTTTTCCTATGTCAAATATTGTATTCCTTAGACCATGAGATAATACAACTCCCTGGTATCGGAAGAAAGCTTTGAGGTCATCAAACGTCATCCTATGAGAGGGTGATCATAAAGGTGTCTCTCAGGTGATCGGAAAGTATCTGTTGGGTTGTATGTATCGAGATGGGATTTGTCCCTCCCAAGTCGGAGAGATATACTTCGGGCCCACTCGGTAATCGATATCAACACCGCTTGCAAGCATGTGGTTAAGGAGTTAATCACAAAGTGATATCGGATTACGGAACGAGTAAAGTACTTGCTGTGAACGAGATTGAACTAGGTATGATGGTATCGACGATCGAATCTCGGGCAAGTAAAATATCGCAAGACGAAGGGAATATATATGGGATTGATTGAATCCTGGCATCGTGGTTCATCCGATATGATCATCGATGAATGTGTGGGAGTCAATATGGGTGCCCAGACCCCGTTGTTGATTATTGATAGAAGATCATGTCTGCATATTCTCGAACCCGCAGGGTCACACACTTAACGTATCTCGACGCTAGGATAGATTGGATAATTGGTTTATGAATTTTTGTTCGGAGTCTCGGATGGGATCTGGGATATCACGAGAGGTTCCGGAATGGTCCGGAGAATAAGATTCATATAAGGCAATGCAGTTTTTGGAGTTCGGAATTGTTCCGGGTTAATCGGTATTGTACCGAAAGCTTCTAGAACCTTCCGGAAGGGGACCAACATGGCCCCACCTTCCGGGAGGGGGCATGGTGTAACTACCTCGGTGAATTACGCTCCTAGTGACAAGCCTGGATGAGCGGAAATGGTTAAAATAGTACGGTGGGGCCCAAATGCCACTCACAGGTAGACCTTTCGGCCGTCCTAACCATTTCCAAACATCGGGACAAGAACGGGCGGCGTAATCGGCAGGCGAAGGGATCAACTACATACACAAATGAGTATGTATGCAAGCCACCATACAACAGTACATCAGAGCCCTTCTATCTAAAAGAAATAGAAATATTGCAACGCCATACGGCAAGATCCAAATGTCCTAGATAGATATAATAGTTTAGGATATCTCCTCATACATCAAACATCAGAGTATCAGGTGGAAGCGGCAAACAAGATCCGAGTACGGATAAAAAGCAAATCGGCATAAGATGCCCCATAATAAACACATCCCGCCCACAGATCTCACGGATCCCCGTTCCCGGAATCTCTACACCGAATGATCGTTGCCCACATCGTCCGTCTCCTCCACCCAGTATCCATCTCGTGAGTGTACCTGTTCATCTGAATCAAATAATTTATCGTGTGAGACCCTAGGGGTACTCAGCAAGTCTTTATGCCTCTAAAGGGGACACAACCTGGGGTGACGCAATTGCAGCAAACGATAATACCTAGCAATTCTATAGATACTCGCTAACCATCCGCCTAACCAAAGATAGACGGATGTCCGGGAATTAATGACAACAGTTATAACGGTAATATTAACAGACCCATCCTCCTCCTCGCTTACCAACGAGGAAGCGGACGAACAACCCCCCTATCCGTTGGCAGTTTTATTATCCATTCCATGAGTATTGCACTATTTACTAGTCAGTTACTTAGTCAAATTAAAAATGGTACTTTAGTTATACTTGTCTATGATCGAGAAACTGTGCTCCAAGTCATCCATAACCGCGGACACGGCTTTCAGAAAGTTTTACCCTGCAGGGGTGCACAAATAGCAACACACACTCGATCAACCTCGGAAAAACCAAATCAAAACCCAACGAGGCTTTCACGACAAAGCAATCACAGGATTCAGAAATATTTCAGGGGGCCACCCCATTAAGCTACCCGCAACGAAGTTAGCTGACTCCGAGACGGACTCAAGGTTTGGGTGGACGGCTGTAAACGACTGGGAACCCGAAAGTGTGACTGGGCTTGTCGATACCGCTAAAACGTGTCTCGATCCTAAACAGTACAGGTGCAGTACATCGCACAATTTAAATAAAGCAGTAAAGCATGGCATAAGTACAGGATAGTAAATAAAACCTCAAACTAGTTTTTGGCCCCAAGAAATAAGAATGAATCAAGCTCTGGCTCAGGGGGGTCCCATAATCCTCCCGGATGTGGATAGCGCGAATATTCAAGGAACATGAATCAAGTACTCGGGGTCCTACGGGACACAAGTGAGCATGAAAAACCAAATAGCAGATATTGCTCACCGGTGCCACTTTCATTAGTTATCCCATTACTACTCAGGTTAAGTTGTTTAGGTACCTCGTTATCCGTCAGACACTCACATACCCTACACATGCTGTTCTACGACTCGCATGGCTCAAACAACTCCTGTAGTAATGGCTCATGGGATGGAGGAACAAGTTTTGGTGGGGTTTAAAAGTAAAGGCTATGCAATACTTGGGATTCAGTTTAATGCAATCGCGACTCAATGATGCAAGAATAAGATAGAGGCAATAGGTACTATATGTATGCAAGCATGTGGTAGTGCTTGCCTGGCAGCTCAGTTGAAGCGAGAGAGGGATCTGGGTAATGCTCCTGGTTTTCTTGATATATCCCCTGCTCAGCGTCTATTCGAAGAAGAACCAAACAAACAAGGGCCAACATAAATAAAGTGCACAAGCATAAGAATAAAATGCGACAAGCAAACAATCATGCCATGATGAATGATGCATGATTTGCATGGCAATAAAGTAGCATGGCAAGGGTGAGGTGTAGAATACAAGAAACAAGCATTTTATTGAGTTTGGGTCACATTTTATCCTCATATTAGTTGCTGATTACATTATATTTATATGATGCATGCTGCAAAACAAAACAAGTAATGCATAAACAGAAAGGTCTCGTCGAGCTAATCATTTTAGACATATCATTTGTCAAATTTGGAGTTATAAAACAAAAGTTATTAATTCATTAAGGGAGAAGGGCATTTTCTTGTAATTTTAGCCAACTTGAAATTTAAAGTGCTCAAAATATATTTTGGAGGGCATATTTGAATTCCTCACATTTTTCTGATTTGAAAACATATATTATTTGTAATATTTGGAATTATGAATTTAAATTTATTTTAAAGTCAAAATTAGTCAAATGGAGTCAAAGTCAAAGGTTTGACTAGTTTGAATTAGTTCTGAAAATATTTGACTAAAGATTTAAATTAACATTTAAAAACAAAACATATTTCATATAGAGTTTGAATTCAAATTCCAAACCATTTGAAAGTTATGAATTAATTCATATTTAAACAGAATATAAACAATTTGAATTTGAATTCAGAAAAGCTCTCTGGACTTTTGTTACTCAGCCCAGACCTAGCCACAGTCAGTGACAGGTGGGGTCGATGCTGACTCAGCAACTCAGCGCGCGGCAATTCTATTTACACCGTGGGTTCACCTAGCCGTAGTGGATGACATGTGGGCCAGGGACAGAACAGGGGCCACGCACGCGCACGGCTATCGGGCGCTGCCACGTGGTGGATCCAGGGTACTGCGGGTTGAGGCGGTGAAGATCTGCGGGGCTTTCTGCAAAGTGGATCGGGTGGCTGACTGGTGGGGTCGTGGGGGCTGCGGGTTCAGGCGGGAAAAAGGGGAGGGTGTTTTGCGCAAAATGAGCAGCGGCTGCTGCTGCGTGCTGACAGACGCGGTGCTGTCGGCGGCGTGAGACTGGCGACTTCCAGCGACGATGGCGACGTGTATGCTGGACGAAACGCGACGACCCAAAAAGGAAAAACGAAGATGGATCCTCGGGCTACGAATTTTGTTCAGAGAGCAACTACAGGGGTGGGCTGTGCTGGCCGGGCTTCGTCGAGGAACAGAGGGACAGGGGGGACCTGGGGCTGCGGCTGCCCGCCTGCGCACGGCACGCGGCGCGCGCAGAACGCTCGACAGACGGCGGCGGAGCTACGGCGCAGGATAGGGTAGGGGGGCATGTCCAGGGGGTTGAGAGACTCACCAGGAGCCTGCTGGCGTGGTCATCGGCGCTGAGGTGGAGGGGATCTGGCGGCGGGATCGCGACCGTGGAGCTCGGCCTGCGGCGGTACACGACGGCGCTAGGCTGCTCCGGCGAGGCACGGCCGTCCTGTGGCTACTGGGAGGACGTAGAGGTCGGCGATCAAGCTTCCCCGACCCCAAGACTCCCTCCTGCTCGACTCCAAACGCCTCCTCTTGTGATGGCCGAAGCTAGGTTTTAGGGGAGCATGGCCATGGCAAGGATGGTGGGGGAGGAAGAAGAAGGGAGGATGGTGCCTAGGGAGCCTCCTGGATAGGATCTGAGGTGGTTGAGGTGATAAGAGGGAGAGGGGAGAGGCACATGGGGTGGTGGTGGCTTTGCATAAAGTGAGGAGGAGGGATCGGGCTAGGGCTCTTTCTTGCCTCCTTCTTGTCCTGTAGTAGAGAGGGAAGAGAGGGACCCAGGGAGGAGGGGAGTTCGTGGGTTGGTCCAGGGAGAGAGAAAGAGAGAGAGAGGAGAGGAGGCTCGGGTTAGAGCTAGGGTTAGTTAGGGAGGGACTCGGGTTAGGGTTAGATGGGGGGTTAGGTTTAGGGTTTTTAGCTAGGTTAGAGAGAGGAGAGATGAGAGATGAGAGGGGGCTTAGGGTTTTAGATAACCTACAAGATCAAGCATGATGGTGAAGATAGGGGAGTGTTTGTTGGACACATGGTGATGGATAAGGAGAGATAAGATGGGAGGGTTTTAAGGATATGACCTCACATGATCATGCATGAGTGAAGGAGATAAGGTGAGGGTGAGGTTCTTGATGCACATGGCAAGGAAGCATAGCAAGATGGATAAGATTGAGAGAAGGAGAGATAAGAGAAGATGATTCACTCAAATACAAATAAAACCAAAAGAGGACAAAAAATGGTGATGGTTGCATGGCCCATGCAAAATAATTAATGCCATGTTTATTCTTGTGAAAACAATAATATTTAACATGGCATTATTCATATGCACTCCCAAAAATGGATTAAAGCCAAGCAAAAGAATTTGTGGAAGTAGATCCATCCTATCTCCCATGAGCTAGATCAAATACCCAAAAGAAAATATAATAATAGCTCATGGATAAAGGAATGGTGGAATTATAAGGTGGTGAAAGAAAGGGTGGTGGAGTTGAATAAAAGATATGCCCCCAACTCAACTTGGGCATTTAAACAATATATCAAGAACCAAATACAATATCAAGAGGCAAATACAATTTATAATGCATATGAGAGAAGAACCAAACCAAAAAGGGTTTTATATGATGCTCAAATGCAAGGTGGCATGATGACATGAGCATGATATACTTATGATGCAACAATTACATATAGGAAGTAGCCATTATATTACTAGATCAAGTAGCATTACAATTGTTAGACGTTTGGGATGCTACAACTCTCCCCCACTAAACAGGAATCTCGCCCCGAGATTCTAGGAAGAAGAAGAAGACTCAAAGAGGGTAGGATAGTTGGCACGGAGCTCATCTTCACGCTCCCAAGTGGCTTCATCAACGGAATGGTGCGACCACTGCACCTTGCAGAACTTGATGGACTTGTTGCGAGTCCTTCTTTTTGCGATCTCAAGGATTTTTGTGGGGTGTTCTTGATAAGACAGGTCTTCTTGGAGATTGATTAGCTCATGATCCACGGTCCTGCCGGGATCCTTGAAGCACTTCTTGAGTTGAGAGATGTGGAAAACATCATGAACCTTGAGTTTTTCCGAGAGCTCAAGAGCATAAGCAACTTCTCCTCTTCTTCCACGAATTTTGAAAGGACCGATGTATCTAGGAGCCAGCTTTCCTTTGATACCAAAACGGTGCGTGCCTTTCATGGGAATGACACGAAGGTAAACGAGATCACCAGGGACATACACCATGTCCGTGTGCTTTCTGTCATAATTGCTCTTCTGGCGACTTTGAGCAATTTTCAGATTTTCAAGAATGATGTGCACCTTCTCCTCCGTTTGAGTTACAATGTCAGGGCCAAACCATATTCTTTCTCCTGCACCCGACCAACCAATCGGAGTTCTGCATTTGCGGCCATAGAGAGCCTCAAATGGTGCCATCTTTAGACTTTTCTGGAAGCTGTTGTTGTAAGAGAATTCAGCATAAGGAAGACATTTTTCCCACTTCATGCCAAAAGAGATGACGCAAGCACGAAGCATATCCTCCAGAATCTGATTGATCCTTTCAACTTGTCCTTGCGACTGAGGGTGGTAAGCTGTGCTGAAGTTCAACTTTGTTCCCAACGCATTTTGGAAACTTTCCCAGAACTTGGAAGTGAAGATGCTCCCACGGTCTGAACTGATCTCAAGCGGAACCCCATACAGAGAGACAATTCTGTTGATATAGAGCTCAGCCAACTGAATTCCAGAAATTGTTTCCTTGACGGGGAAGAAGTGAGCCACTTTAGAAAGTCTGTCAATGACAACAAAGATTGCATTGTTTCCCTTCTGCTACCTTGGAGAACCAGTGATGAAGTCCATCTCTACTTTCTCCCATTTCCATTCCGGGGGTTTCAATGGCTGTAGAAGACCGTAAGGTTTCTGATGGACAGCTTTCACTCTGCGGCAGACATCACACTCCGAGACATACTTGGCACAATATCGTTTCAATCCCGGCCACCAATATTGTGTTTTCAAGTCCATGTACATCTTTGTGCTGCCAGGGTGAATAGAAAGAACAGAATCATGCGCCTCCTTGAGAACTTGCTCTCTCAAACCCGGGTAGTTCGGAACAAACATCCGGTGTTCAAAGAAAAGCGTGCCTTGATCATCGACGTGGAATGACTCATACTTCGGAAGATGAAGTTTTGAGATGATCTTTTTGGTGTGCGGATCACCACGCTGAAAGGAGCGAACCTTTTCTTCCAAGAGAGGAGTAGCCAGAAGGTTCAGGAGATACCCTTGTTCCACAATTTCAAGGTTGAGCTGACGGAATTCCTCGCACAAGAGAGGCTGTTGTTATTCCATCATGAGGTTATTGACATAAGCTTTGCGGCTGAGAGCATCGGCCATGACATTAGCTTTGCCCGGAGTGTAGTTGATGGTCAAATCGAAGTCATTGATTGCTTCAATCCACCTCCTCTGCCGAAGGTTGAGATCAGGCTGAGTGAAGATATACTTCAGACTCTTGTGATCAGAAAAGATTTCACAACGGTTGCCCAGCAAGTAATGCCTCCATAGTTTCAAAGCAAAGACAACTGCTGCGAGCTCGAGGTCATGTGTAGGATAGTTGATCTCATGCATCTTCAACTATCGAGAGGCATAAGCAACAACTTGTTTTTCTTGCATAAGGACTGCACCCAATCCTTGCAAAGAGGCGTCACAGAATATCTGGAAAGGCTTAGATGTATCCGGAGGAACCAAGACTGGTGTGGAAGTGAGCTTCTCTTTGAGTGTCTCAAAGCTTACTTGACATGCAGGAGTCCAAAGGTATTTCTTGCCTTTCTTGAGGAGATCGGTAAGAGGCTTCGCTATCTTCGAAAAGTTCTGAACGAAGCGACGGCAATAACTAGCCAAACCAAGGAAACTCCGCACTTCTTTGACATTAACAGGAGGAAGCCATTCAACAATTGTCTTCACAGTTTCCGGGTTGACTGCAATGCCCTTGGCACAGATGACGTGACCAAGATAGGTTACTTGAGGCAGCCAAAACTCACACTTGGAGAACTTTGCATACAAGCGGTTCTCACGAAGCTTGTTTAGGACACACCGAAGGTGTTCTTCATGTTCTTCCTTTGACTTAGAATAGACTAGGATGTCATCCAGATAGACCACAACGAACTTATCAAGATACTCCATGAAAACCGAGTTCATGAGCCTCGAGAAGGTGGCAGGTGCGTTGGTGAGACCGAAGGACATGACCGTGTACTCATACAGGCCATAGCGGGTGGTGAAAGCTGTTTTAGGAACATCTTCCTTGCGAATCTTGATTTGGTGATAACCACTTCTCAAGTCAAGCTTAGAGAACACCACAGCTCCAGCTAGCTGATCGAAGAGATCATTAATCCGCGGAAGGGGATATTTATTCTTGATGGTTTTAGCATTGAGAGCCCGATAGTCAACACAAAGTCTATCAGTCCTGTCTCGCTTCTTCACAAAGATTGTTGGGCTACCCCAAGAAGAAGTACTGTGTTGAATGAAACCCAAATTCTCTTGTTCATCAAGCTGACGTTTGAGTTCAGCCAACTCAGCAGGACCCATTTTATAAGGCCGCTTGGAGATAGGAGCCGTTCCAGGTTCAAGCTCAATTACAAACTCAACCTCACGATTCGGAGGCATACCTGGCAACTCTTCAGGAAAGACATCTGGGAACTCACAGACCACCGGAACACTCTGAATAGCTTCCATAGCATCATCATTCAGAGCCGCCAAAGAGAAAAGCTGGATAGCAGGAGTCAGACTTGGAGAAAAGACTACATGGCCTTTAGGAATCTTCAGAGAAACCGAGCGTTCAGCACAATCAATCACAGCTGCATTTGATGTCAACCAATCCATGCCCAAGATGACATCAATGTCAGAATTGCCCAGAACAATTAAGGACGCCGAGAACGAAGAGCCACCAATCTCAATTTGATTGCCATGGCTGATATGAACAGCCCTCATGTTTGAACCAGGAGATTGTACCACCAGACGACATGATAAGGGAACCATATCCAGATCATGCTCATGCGCAAACTTATGCGAAACAAAAGAATGCGAAGCACCAGAATCAAACAAAACTCGTGCAGGGACTGAGTTAATGGGAAGCATACCCATCACAACTCCAGGTGTATGCTCAGCTTGAGTGGCGTTGACACAGTTGGCACGAGCAACAGTAGACCCGGGCTTGGTGTTGATGTTGAGAGCCCGAGGTGGTGGTGCACGAACCATAGGAGAGCTTGCCGCAGATCTTGGAGGTGGTGGAGGAAGAGCTTTGTTTTTCATCGGACAGTTCCAGTACTGATGCCCAGTGTCTCCGCAAGTGAAACAAGCACCAGGTGGACGTGGAGCAACGTAGCCAGGGACTCCGCCAGGCGCTCCAGGGTAGTGGTGGTTGTAGCCCCTGGGAGCAGCAGTGAGGAAGTTTGGTGGCCTTGCCGCGTAGCTTGCAGGTCTTGGTGGAGCCGGGAGCGACGGTGGGGTGTTAGGAACCCAGACACGACACTTAGAAGGAGTTGACATAGCTGAAGAGCTTGCTGCATCGCGGTTGTGTTTCTTTGACTCAAACACTTGCTTACTTGCTTCTTCCTGCAGAGCTGTATGCTGAAGTTCCAGAAAAGACGCCGGCCTTGCATGTGTGATTGCATATTTAATCGATGCATTGAGCCCTTGCCGGAACCTCTTTTGCTTCTTCTTGTTATCATATATCTCATCGCCACCATAACGAGAAAGGTTCATGAAGTTCCTGATGTAGGTATTGACATTGTCATTTCCCTGCTTGAGGTTGAGAAACACTTCCTTCATCCTCTCCATGACAATTTCTGACAGATACTGCTCTTTGAACGCTCCAGTGAACTGTTCCCAAGTAGGCTGAAAACCAATGCAGTTTGCCTTCAGGTAATTCTCCCACCAGAGAGCTGCATCTCCCTTCAGAAGGTGCGTGGCACACTTTACCCATTCTTGCTCAGGAACATCTGCAGTCATCAGTAGCCTTGACATCTCATGCAACCAATCATCAGCATCAAGTGGTTGATCAGAAACATCAAATTGGCGTGGGTTGAACTTCAGGAAGCTTTTGATGTCTCCTCGCTTGGGAGGTGGAGGTAGCGGAGCAAACTCATTCCTCCGAACACTCTTTTCAAAACGCTGCTGGTTCTGCTGCATTGCTGCCAAGGCATTGGCGATGCTTGACAACGCGGCCCCCAGTTCAGGTGGTATGTCCTCCTCAGAACGACGTGGGGGTGCCATCCTGTGATTGATATAAAACACAAGTTAGTACTATAATGGAGAATAATAATAATCCAAAATAGTACCAAGATGGAATTAACCAAGATTAAGGATACAATTTACTAAGATGAGATTAAAATATCAACAAAGTTCAAAGCACCTAGAAGATATTAAGCACATCGCACACGACTAAAAAGGAGTGTGGTACACAGATATATCAAAGAAAAAATTTCCGCAAATTTCGGCATTAAAATACCAGTAGATGTGCAAAATCACTTAACGAATCAAGATTAGTGACTTTACCAATTCAATATACAAAAGCGAATGATAAGAGTAGTGGTATGGTCGCGACTCCATCCCGCACTCAAATCATTACTCCGCACATGAATAAGTAGAACACATATCCTAACCCCTTCTTCTCACAATGAACCTAAAGATTGGTAACTATGGAACGAGCACCCCAAACAAGATAACGTCGGATAACAAAGAGTAAGACAGATTGCGGCGGTATACAACGAATCAGATAGATCGCGTCGGTTTGCAAAAGCCTGTCGGTATGGAATGTACCAACAGTTGATAACCAAAAGGCCGATTGTGATAACAACTTGGATGCAACAGATAGACAAGGAATTACACACACACACACACAACCTATGGTACTACGGAAACCCAGAACACGTGAATCCTAGTTTGAACTTTTAAGAAGAGGGTTGAAAACGTTACACTTCCTTACCAGAAAAGGGTGGGTGGGGGGTAAGAAGAAAAGTGGAAGCAGTCCTACTCTCGCGTTTTGTTTTTCCCTAGTATACATAGCTACCAAAAATATTTGCTAGACTGACAACGACCATTTGGCTGAGACCCTGAAGGGCGGGATGGCTCTGATACCAATTGTAACTACCTCGGTGAATTACGCTCCTAGTGACAAGCCTGGATGGGCGGAAATGGTTAAAATAGTACGGTGGGGCCCAAATGCCACTCACAGGTAGACCTTTCGGCCGTCCTAACCATTTCCAAACATCGGGACAAGAACGGGCGGCGTAATCGGCAGGCGAAGGGATCAACTACATACACAAATGAGTATGTATGCAAGCCACCATACAACAGTACATCAGAGCCCTTCCATCTAAAAGAAATAGAAATATTGCAACGCCATACGGCAAGATCCAAATGTCCTAGATAGATATAATAGTTTAGGATATCTCCTCATACATCAAACATCAGAGTATCAGGCGGAAGCGGCAAACAAGATCCGAGTACGGATAAGAAGCAAATCGGCATAAGATGCCCCATAATAAACACATCCCGCCCACAGATCTCACGGATCCCCGTTCCCGGAATCTCTACACCGAATGATCGTTGCCCACATCGTCCGTCTCCTCCACCCAGTATCCATCTCGTGAGTGTACCTGTTCATCTGAATCAAATAATTTATCGTGTGAGACCCTAGGGGTACTCAGCAAGTCTTTATGCCTCTAAAGGGGACACAACCTGGGGTGACGCAATTGCAGCAAACGATAATACCTAGCAATTCTATAGATACTCGCTAACCATCCGCCTAACCAAAGATAGACGGATGTCCGGGAATTAATGACAACAGTTATAACGGTAATATTAACAGATCCATCCTCCTCCTCGCTTACCAACGAGGAAGCGGACGAACAACCCTCCCATCCGTTGGCAGTTTTATTATCCATTCCATGAGTATTGCACTATTTACTAGTCAGTTACTTAGTCAAATTAAAAACGGTACTTTAGTTATACTTGTCTATGATCGAGAAACTATGCTCCAAGTCATCCATAACCGCGGACACGGCTTTCAGAAAGTTTTACCCTGCAGGGGTGCACAAATAGCAACACACACTCGATCAACCTTGGAAAAACCAAATCAAAACCCAACGAGGCTTTCACGACAAAGCAATCACAGGATTTAGAAATATTTCAGGGGGGCACCCCATTAAGCTACCCGCAACGAAGTTAGCTGACTCCGAGACGGACTCAAGGTTTGGGTGGACGGCTGTAAACGACTGGGAACCCGAAAGTGTGACTAGGCTTGTCGATACCGCGAAAACGTGTCCCGATCCTAAACAGTACAGGTGCAGTACATCGCACAATTTAAATAAAGCAGTAAAGCATGGCATAAGTACAGGATAGTAAATAAAACCTCAAACTAGTTTGTGGCCCCAAGATATAAGAATGAATCAAGCTCTGGCTCAGGGGGGTCCCATAATCCTCCCGGATGTGGATAGCGCGAATATTCAAGGAACAGGAATCAAGTACTCGGGGTCCTACGGGACACAAGTGAGCATGAAAAACCAAATAGCAGATATTGCTCACCGGTGCCACTTTCATTAGTTATCCCATTACTACTCAGGTTAAGTTGTTTAGGTACCTCGTTATCCGTCAGACACTCACATACCCTACACATGCTGTTCTACGACTCGCATGGCTCAAACAACTCCTGTAGTAATGGCTCATGGGATGGAGGAACAAGCTTTGGTGGGGTTTAAAAGTAAAGGCTATGCAATACTTGGGATTCAGTTTAATGCAATCGCGACTCAATGATGCAAGAATAAGATAGAGGCAATAGGTACTATATGTATGCAAGCATGTGGTAGTGCTTGCCTGGCAGCTCAGTTGAAGCGAGAGAGGGATCTGGGTAATGCTCCTGGTTTTCTTGATATATCCCCTGCTCAGCGTCTATTCGAAGAAGAACCAAACAAACAAGGGCCAACATAAATAAAGTGCACAAGCATAAGAATAAAATGTGACAAGCAAACAATCATGCCATGATGAATGATGCACGATTTGCATGGCAATAAAGTAGCATGGCAAGGGTGATGTGTAGAATACAAGAAACAAGCATTTTATTGAGTTTGGGTCACATTTTATCCTCATATTAGTTGCTGATTACATTATATTTATATGATGCATGCTGCAAAACAGAACAAGGAAGGCATAAACAGAAAGATCTCGTCGAGCTAATCATTTTAGACATATCATTTGTCAAATTTGGAGTTATAAAACAAAAGTTATTAATTCATTAAGGGAGAAGGGCATTTTCTTGTAATTTTAGCCAACTTGAAATTTAAAGTGTTCAAAATATATTTTGGAGGGCATATTTGAATTCCTCACATTTTTTTGATTTGAAAACACATATTATTTGTAATATTTGGAATTATGAATTTAAATTTATTTTAAAGTCAAAATTAGTCAAATGGAGTCAAAGTCAAAGGTTTGACTAGTTTGAATTAGTTCTGAAAATATTTGACTAAAGATTTGAATTAACATTCAAAAACAAAACATATTTCATATAGAGTTTGAATTCAAATTCCAAACCATTTGAAAGTTATGAATTAATTCATATTTAAACAGAATATAAACAATTTGAATTTGAATTCAGAAAAGCTCTCTGGACTTTTGTTACTCAGCCCAGACCTAGCCACAGTTAGTGACAGGTGGGGTCGATGCTGACTCAGCAACTCAGCGCGGCAATTCTATTTACACCGCGGGTTCACCTAGCCGTAGTGGATGACATGTGGGCCAGGGACAGAACAGGGGCCACGCACACGCACGGCTATCGGGCGCTGACACGTGGTGGATACAGGGTACTGCGGGTTGAGGCGGTGAAGATCTAGGGGGCTTTCTGCAAAGTGGATCGGGTGGCTGACTGGTGGGGTCGTGGGGGCTGCGGGTTCAGGCGGGAAAAAGAGGAGGGTGTTTTGCGCAAAACGAGCAGCGGCTGCTGCTGCGCGCTGACAGACGCGGTGCTGCCGGCGGCGCGAGACTGACGACTTCCGGCGACGATGGCGACGTGTATGCTGGACGAAACGCGACGACCCAAAAAGGAAAAACGAAGATGGATCCTCGGGCTACGACTTTTGTTCAGAGAGCAACTACAGGGGTGGGCTGTGCTGGCCGGGCTTCGTCGAGGAACAGAGGGACAGGGGGAACCTGGGGCTGCGGCGGCCCGCTTGCGCACGGCACGCGGCGCGCGCAGAGCGCTCGACAGACGGCGGCGGAGCTACGGCACAGTATAGGGTAGGGGGCATGTCCAGGGGGTTGAGAGACTCACCAGGAGCCTGCCGGCGTGGTTATCGGCGCTGAGGTGGAGGGGATCTGGCGGCGGGCTCGCGACCGTGGAGCTCGGCCTGCGGCGGTACACGGCGGTGCTAGGCTGCTCCGGCGAGGCACGGCCGTCCTGTGGCTACTGGGAGGACGTAGAGGTCGGCGATCAAGCTTCCCCGACCCCAAGACTCCCTCCTGCTCGACTCCAAACGCCTCCTCTTGTCATGGCCGAAGCTAGGTTTTAGGGGAGCATGGCCATGGCAAGGATGGTGGGGGAGGAAGAAGAAGGGAGGATGGTGCCTGGGGAGCCTCCTGGATAGGATCTGAGGTGGTTGAGGTGATAAGAGGGAGAGGGGAGAGGCACATGGGGTGGTGGTGGCTTTGCATAAAGTGAGGAGGAGGGATCGGGCTAGGGCCCTTTCTTGCCTCCTTCTTGTCCTGTAGTAGAGAGGGAAGAGAGGGACCCAGGGAGGAGGGGAGTTCGTGGGTTGGTCCAGGGAGAGAGAAAGAGAGAGAGGAGAGGAGGCTCGGGTTAGAGCTAGGGTTAGTTAGGGAGGGACTCGGGTTAGGGTTAGATGGGGGGGTTAGGTTTAGGGTTTTTAGCTAGGTTAGAGAGAGGAGAGATGAGAGATGAGAGGGGGCTTAGGGTTTTAGATAACCTACAAGATCAAGCATGATGGTGAAAAGAGATGGAGAGGGGAGTGTTTGTTGGACACATGGTGATGGATAAGGAGAGATAAGATGGGAGGGTTTTAAGGATATGACCTCACATGATCATGCATGAGTGAAGGAGATAAGGTGAGGGTGAGGTTCTTGATGCACATGGCAAGGAAGCATAGCAAGATGGATAAGATTGAGAGAAGGAGAGAGACGAGAAGATGATTCACTCAAATACAAATAAAACCAAAAGAGGACAAAAAATGGTGATGGTTGCATGGCCCATGCAAAATAATTAATGCCATGTTTATTCTTGTGAAAACAATAATATTTAACATGGCATTATTCATATGCACTCCCAAAAATGTATTAAAGCCAAGCAAAAGAATTTGTGGAAGTAGATCCATCCTATCTCCCATGAGCTAGATCAAATACCCAAAAGAAAATATAATAATAGCTCATGGATAAAGGGATGGTGGAATTATAAGGTGGTGAAAGAAAGGGTGGTGGAGTTGAATAAAAGATATGCCCCCAACTCAACTTGGGCATTTAAACAATATATCAAGAACCAAATACAATATCAAGAGGCAAATACAATTTACAATGCATATGAGAGAAGAACCAAACCAAAAAGGGTTTTATATGATGCTCAAATGTAAGGTGGCATGATGACATGAGCACGATATACTTATGATGCAACAATTACATATAGGAAGTAGCCATTATATTACTAGATCAAGTAGCATTACAATTGTTAGACGATTGGGATGCTACACATGGGCCTATGAGGGAGTGTCCTGGCCGCATTGGGCCAGGGGCACAAGGCCCCATAGGGCCCAGCCGATCCTATAGGGTTTAAATCGTTTAAACTAGATATAGGGTTTCTAGAAGAGGGGAGAGTCCTTGCCCCCCACTCCTCCCTCCCTTGGCCGCCGGCCCAAGGCTTGGAGGAGGGGCAAGGGCTGGCCGCCCCCTCTATAAATAGAGGGCTGGTGCGCCCCCTCCCCCCCTACATCTTGCCTCCAACCCTAGTTGCCTTGCTACCTTCCTCTCTCCCTCCCGACTGTTTGTAGGCGAAGCCCTGCTGCAGAAATTCTACACCATATACACCACGCTCTCGTGTTGTAGATCCAATCTATCTCTCCACCATACTTGCTGGTCCGAGGAAGGAGGAGACGTCGAGGTGCTGCACGTGTGCATCTCACGGAGGCACCGCCACTTGTGGTGCTAGATCGGATCGGATCGCGAGGAGGAGAAGCGGGTACGACTACATCACCCACGTTCCGACGAACGTTCCGCTGTGCGAATCTTCAAGGGTATGAAGATCTAATCCAATCTCTCTCGTTGATTGCATCTCCTAGATTAGATCTTGGCTTTCCCTCTGTTCGCATCCGTAGAAAATTTTGATTTACTATGCCGCGAAACCCTTCAGTGGTATTAGAGCTAGATCTATGCGTAGATGTGTTTCACGAGTAGAACGCAACATGGTTGTTGCGGGCGATGATGTTTTCTGTTGCAAGCCTCTTGTTTGTGTTCTTCTTATGACGCGGGATATTGAGATTGAAGCGGTCCAGGCCAACCTACGCGACGTCGTTCGCGAGACCGGCTCCGCACTTGACATGTGGCTTGTTCCACACATGCGGCTGGTGGATGTCAGTTTCTCTCACTATAGTTGTCATGGTATTAACACCGGAGTTTGGCAACCATAATATCACTGTTGTGGCTTTCCGTAGGTAAGAATCGTTCTTAGCATCTACTCCCATAAGCCACGTAAAACATGCAACAACAAAGTAGAGGCGTCTAACTTGTTTTTGCAGGGAGTGTTTTCTGTGATATGGTATGGCCCAAGATGTGATGTGTATATTGTATGCGATGATCATGTTTTGTAATGTTTCACGACTTGCATGTCGATGAGTACACAACCGGCAGGAGCCATATGGTTGTCTTTATAATTGTGTATGACCTGCGAGTCAACTTCTTATACGCCATGTAATAGCTTTACTTTATCGCTAAGTAGTTAGCAATAATTGTAGTTGCTATTCGTGGTGGAGGCAATCATGGTGGAGTGATGGAGATCATGCCGGAACGCACAAGATGGAGATCATTGCGCGAAGATTGGCTATACCATGTCACATAAAGTTATATGCATGTGATGTTTATCCTTTTGTGTATCTTATTATGCTTAGATCGCGACGGTAGCATTATAAGATGATTCCTCACTTAAAGATCAAGATAAAAACTGTGTTCTCCCCAAGTATGCACCGTTGCGAAAGTTCGTCGTGTCCAAGCATCACGTGATGATCGGGTGCTATAGACTCTACGCTCACATACAACGGGTGCAAGCCAGTTTTGCACACGCGGAAATACTTGGGTCTAGCTTGACGAGCCTAGCATGTACAGACATGGCCTCGGAACACAAGAACCGAAAGGTTAAGCATGAGTCATATGAATGATATGATCGACACTTTGTTGTCCACCATTGAAACCACATCTCTTCTCATGAAGATCGGATTAGGTGTGGTGAATTTGGATCGTGTTCACTAAACAACTTGAGGGATGTTGAATTTAGTGGGAGTTCATCTAGTAATTTGATTAAGTTGAACTATTTATCATGAACATTGTCTAAATTGTACTTGCTAATACTGTAGATCACATGGCCAAGTCCAACTTCAACTTCAACGTTTTTGCTGAGAAAGAAAAGCTTAGGAACAATGGGTCTAACTTCACCAATTGGTTCCGCAATCTAAGAATCATTCTGTCTGGCGGACAAAAGGACTATGTCCTTGGGAAAGCGTTAGGTGACCCCCCTGCTGCAACTGCGCCGGCTGATGAGAAAGCTGTCTATCAGTCGCGCAAAGATGATTATGGTGTGATTAAGAGCACCATGTTGTTTGCTATGGAACCGGAGCTTCAAAATCGTTTTGAAGAGTATCCCGGGCCCTTTGATATTCTCGAGGAGCTGAAAACCATGTTTCAGACTCAGGCCCGTTCTGAGAGATATGAGATCTCCGAGAAGTTCTTTAACTGCAAGATGGAGGAAGGGAGTTCCGTTAGTGAGCACGCCATAAAGATGTCGGGCTACACTCAACGCCTTGAGCAACTGGAATGCACGATTCCAGAGGAGCTCAAGATTGACAGGGTTCTGCAATCACTCCCTCCCAGCTACAAAAGTTTTGTAGTGACTCATAATCAGATTGGTTCCACTGATACGATCACCGAGCTCTTCGCAAAGCTGAAGGCTGCGGAGGTGGACATCAAGAAGGATAATCATGTGTTGATGGTCAACAAGCCCTCCTTTAAGAAAGGTAAGGGAGCAAAGAAACCCTTCAAGAAGGGCGGCGGCAAGCGCAATGCTCTTGCTGAGAAGAAGCTCAAGTCTGGTTCTAAGCCGGGCACTGAGTGCTTCTATTGCAAGGACAAGGGTCACTGGAAGCGCAACTGTCTGAAGTACTTAGCGGACAAGAAGGCTGGCACCATCAAAGGTATATTTGATATACATGTTATTGATGTTTTCCTTAGTAGCCCTCGTTGTAGTGCCTGGGTATTTGATACCGGTTCAGTTGCTAATATTTGTAACTCGAAACAGGAGCTACGGAATAGACGGCGGCTTGCGTGGGATGAGGTGACGATGCACGTTGGCAACGGATCAAGAGTTGATGTGATGGCCGTCGGCACGCTCTCCTTAGTTTTACCTTCGGGATTAGTTTTAAACCTTAATAAATGTTATTATGTGCCTGCGTTGAGCATGAACATTATTTCTGGATCGTGTTTATTGCAAGACGGTTATTCATTTAAATCGGAGAATAATGGTTGTTCTATTTATATGAGTAACATCTTTTATGGTCATGCACCTCTTGTAAATGGTTTATTTCTTCTAAATCTCGAAAGGGATGAAACACACATCCATAACATTGAGGCTAAGAGATGCAAATTAGATAGTGATAATACTACTTATTTGTGGCAATGTCGTCTAGGTCATATTGGAGTAAAGCGCATGAAGAAACTCCATTCTGATGGACTTTTGGAGTCTCTTGATTTTGAATCATTTGACACATGCGAACCATGCCTCATGGGCAAGATGATCAAAACCCCGTTCTCCTGTATGATGGAGCGAGTAACGGACTTGTTGGAAATCATACATACCGATGTATGCGGACCGATGAGTGTTTCGACGCGCGGTGGATATCTCTATTTCCTCACTTTTACCGATGACTTAAGTAGATATGGATATATCTATTTAATGAAACATAAATCTGAAACATTTGAAAAGTTCAAGGAATTTCAGAATGAAGTGGAGAACCATCATAACAGAAAGATTAAGTTTCTACGATCCGATCGTGGAGGTGAATATTTGAGTTATGATTTTCTCACGCATCTTAAAGCAAGTGGAATCGTTTCACAACTCACGCCACCCGGAACACCACAGCGCAATGGTGTGTCTGAATGCCGGAATCGAACCCTATTAGATATGGTCCGATCAATGATGTCTCTTACTGATTTGCCGTTATCATTTTGGGGTTATGCATTAGAAACCGCTGCATTCACTTTAAATAGGGCTCCATCTAAATCCGTTGAGACGACACCGTATGAACTGTGGTTTGGTGCTAAACCTAAGTTGTCGTTTCTTAAAGTTTGGGGATGCGAAGCTTACGTCAAGAAGTTGATGCCGGACAAGATCGAACCCAAAGCGGAGAAATGCGTCTTCATAGGATACCCTAAGGAAACTATTGGGTATACCTTCTATCACAGAACCGAAGGCAAAGTGTTTGTCGCAAAGAACGGTTCCTTTCTTGAGAAGGAGTTTCTCTCGAAAGAAGTGAGTGGGAGGAAAGTAGAGCTTGATGAGGTTATTGAACCTTATCTTGAATTGGAGAGTAGCGCGGCACCTGAAATTGTTCCAGTGCCGCCTGCACCAACAATAGAGGAGGCTAATGACAAGGATCATGAAGCTTCGAACGATGCTGCTGCTGAACGTCGCAGGTCGACAAGGTCGCGTGCCCCTCCTGAGTGGTACGGCAACCCTGTCTTGACTGTCTTGTTAGTAGAAGACAGTGAACCTACGAACTATGAGGAAGCGACGATGAGCCCAGACTCTGAGAAATGGCTGGAAGCCATGAAATCCGAATTGGGATCCATGAGCGAAAACCAAGTATGGACTTTGGTGGACCCTCCTAGCGACCGAAAGGCCGTTGAGTGCAAATGGATTTTCAAGAAGAAAATGGACGCGGATGGTAATGTTACCGTCTATAAAGCACGGCTTGTCGCAAAAGGTTTTCGACAAGTTCAAGGTGTTGACTACGATGAGACTTTCTCTCCCGTAGCGATGTTTAAGTCCATTCGGATTTTATTAGCAATTGTTGCGTTTCATGATTATGAAATATGGCAGATGGATGTCAAGACTGCGTTCCTCAATGGCAACATTGATGAAGAGTTGTATATGATGCAACCCGAAGGTTTTGTTGATCCTAAGGATGCTGATAAAGTATGCAAACTTCAGCGTTCCATTTATGGACTGAAGCAAGCATCTCGGAGTTGGAACCTTCGTTTTGATCAAGTGATCAAGATCTTTGGATTTGTTCCAAATTGCTACGAAGCTTGTATCTACAAGAAAGTGAGTGGGAGCTCGGTGACGTTTCTGGTACTATATGTGGATGACATATTGATTATCGGAAATGACATCAACATGCTTAACGATGTGAAGAGTTATTTGAACAAGTGTTTTTCAATGAAAGACCTAGGTGAAGCTGCTTATATATTGGGCATCAAAATATATAGAGATAGACAAAGACGCCTGATAGCTTTAAGCCAGAGTACATACCTAGACAAAGTTCTGAAAAGGTTCAGAATGGATAAGGCAAAGAAAGGTTCAGTGCCTATGTTGTCGGGTAAGATATTGAGCAAGGCTCAGTGTCCAGCTATGATAAATGATAGGGAAGCTATGAGCAAAGTGCCTTATGCCTCGGCCATAGGTTCCATCATGTATGCCATGCTGTGTACTAGACCGGATGTGTCCAATGCTCTTAGTTTGACGAGTAGATATCAAAGTGATCCAGGAGTGGAACACTGGACAGCCGTGAAGAACATCCTAAAGTACCTAAATAGGACTAAAGAAATGTTCTTAGTCTATAGGGGTGATGAACAGCTTGTCGTAAAAGGTTACGTCGACGCTAGTTTTGACACCGACAAGGATGATTCTAAATCTCAGACAGGATACGTTTATATTTTGAATGGAGGAGCTGTGAGCTGGAGAAGCTGCAAGCAAAGCGTGATCGCGGGATCTACAGTGGAAGCGGAATACATGGCTGCTGCAGAAGCGTCAAGTGAAGGAGTTTGGATTAGAAACTTCATCACTGAGCTTGGCGTGGTTCCAAGTGCATTGGACCCACTGGAGATATTGTGTGACAACACTGGCGCCATAGCACTCGCTAAGGAACCAAGATATCATCCAAAGACCAAGCATATCAACCGCAAGTTTCATATAATCCGAGATTATATTGCAGATGGAGATCTGAAGATTAGCAAAGTACATATAGATCTGAATGTCGCAGATCCATTGACTAAAGCTCTTCCACGTGTAAAACATGATCAGCACCTCAGTGCCATGGGTGTGAGATTGTTGCCAAATGTAAACTAGATTATTGACTCTAGTGCAAGTGGGAGACTGTTGGAATAATGCCCTAGAGGCAATAATAAAGATGTTATTATTATAATTCTTGTTCATGATAAAGTTTATATTCCATGCTAGAATTGTATTAAGCGGAAACTTTAATACTTGTGTGGTTTGTGAACAACACCGTGTCCCTAGTACGCCTCTATGGACTAGCTCATTGATCAATGATGGTTAAAGGTTTCCTAACCATAGACATGAGTTGTCAATTGATAATGAGATCATGTCATTGGAGAATGATATGATGGACAGACCCAAACTAAGCAAAGCAATTAGATTGTTTCATCGTGTTCATCTTTGCGAAGCTTTTCCTATGTCAAATATTGTATTCCTTAGAGCATGAGATAATACAACTCCCTGGTATCGGAAGAAAGCTTTGAGGTCATCAAACGTCATCCTATGAGAGGGTGATCATAAAGGTGTCTCTTAGGTGATCGGAAAGTATCTGTTGGGTTGTATGTATCGAGATGGGATTTGTCCCTCCCAAGTCGGAGAGATATACTTCGGGCCCACTCGGTAATCGATATCAACACCGCTTGCAAGCATGTGGTTAAGGAGTTAATCACAAAGTGATATCGGATTACGGAACGAGTAAAGTACTTGCTATGAACGAGATTGAACTAGGTATGACGGTACCGACGATCGAATCTCGGGCAAGTAAAATATCGCGAGAC
Organism: Avena atlantica; assembly: GCA_910589765.1. Taxonomy (NCBI): domain Eukaryota; kingdom Viridiplantae; phylum Streptophyta; class Magnoliopsida; order Poales; family Poaceae; genus Avena; species Avena atlantica. Next base: position 196,493,619 of record OU342738.1, on the reverse strand, counting down.
GAAGGGAATATATATATGGGATTGATTGAATCCTGGCATCGTGGTTCATCCGATATGATCATCGATGAATGTGTGGGAGTCAATATGGGTGCCCAGACCCCGCTGTTGATTATTGATAGAAGATCATGTCTGCATATTCTCGAACCCACAGGGTCACACACTTAACGTATCTCGACGCTAGGATAGATTGGATAATTGGTTTATGAATTTTTGTTCGGAGTCTCGGATGGGATCTGGGATATCACGAGAGGTTCCGGAGAATAAGATCATATAAGGCAATGCAGTTTTTGGAGTTCGGAATTGTTCCGGGTTAATCGGTATTGTACCGGAAGCTTCTAGAACCTTCCGGAAGGGGACCAACGTGGCCCCACCTTCCGGGAGGGGGCATGGGCCTATGAGGGAGTGTCCTGGCCGCATTGGGCCAGGGGCACAAGGCCCCATAGGGCCCAGCCGATCCTATAGGGTTTAAATCGTTTAAACTAGAGATAGGGTTTCTAGAAGAGGGGAGAGTCCTTGCCCCTCACTCCTCCCTCCCTTGGCTGCCGGCCCAAGGCTTGGAGGAGGGGCAAGGGCTGGCCGCCCCCCTCTATAAATAGAGGGCTGGTGCGCCCCCTCCCCCCTACATCTTGCCTCCAACCCTAGTTGCCTTGCTACCTTCCTCTCTCCCTCGCGACTGTTTGTAGGCGAAGCCCTGCTGCAGAAATTCTACACCATATACACCACACCGTCGTGTTGTAGATCCAATCTATCTCTCCACCATACTTGCTGGTCCGAGGAAGGAGGAGACGTCGAGGTGTTGCACGTGTGCATCTCACGGAGGCACCGCCACTTGTGGTGCTAGATCGGATCGGATCGCGAGAAGGAGAAGCGGGTACGACTACATCACCCACGTTCCGACGAACATTCCGATGTGCGAATCTTCAAGGATATGAAGATCTAATCCAATCTCTCTCGTTGATTGCATCTCCTAGATTAGATCTTGGCTTTCCCTCTGTTCGCATCCGTAGAAAATTTTGATTTACTATGCCGCGAAACCCTTCAGTGGTATTAGAGCTAGATCTATGCGTAGATGTGTTTCACGAGTAGAACGCAACATGGTTGTTGTGGGCGTTGATGTTTTCTGTTGCAAGCCTCTTGTTTGTGTTCTTCTTATGACGCGGGATAGTGAGATTGAAGCGGTCCAGGCCAACCTTACGCGACGTCGTTCGCGAGACCGGCTCCGCACTTGACGTGTGGCTTGTTCCACACATGCGGCTGGTGGATGTCAGTTTCTCTCACTATAGTTGTCATGGGATTAACACCGGAGTTTGGCAACCATAATATCACTGTTGTGGCTTTCCGTAGGTAAGAATCGTTCTTAGCATCTACTCCCATAAGCCACGTAAAACATGCAACAACAAATTAGAGGCGTCTAACTTGTTTTTGCAGGGAGTGTTTTCTATGATATGGTATGGCCCAAGATGTGATGTGTATATTGTATGTGATGATCATGTTTTGTAATGTTTCACGACTTGCATGTCGATGAGTACACAACCGGCAGGAGCCATATGGTTGTCTTTATAATTGTGTATGACCTGCGAGTCAACTTCTTATACGCCATGTAATAGCTTTACTTTATCGCTAAGTAGTTAGCAATAATTGTAGTTGCTATTCGTGGTGGAGGCAATCATGGTGGAGTGATGGAGATGATGCCGGAACGCACAAGATGGAGATCATTGCGCGAAGATTGGCTATACCATGTCACATAAAGTTATATGCATGTGATGTTTATCCTTTTGTGTATCTTATTATGCTTAGATCGCGACGGTAGCATTATAATATGATTCCTCACTTAAAGATCAAGATAAAAACTGTGTTCTCCCCAAGTATGCACCGTTGCGAAAGTTCGTCGTGTCCAAGCATCACGTGATGATCGGGTGCTATAGACTCTACGCTCACATACAACGGGTGCAAGCCAGTTTTGCACACGCGGAAATACTTGGGTCTAGCTTGACGAGCCTAGCATGTACAGACATGGCCTCGGAACACAAGAACCTAAAGGTTAAGCATGAGTCATATGAATGATATGATCGACACTTTGTTGTCCACCATTGAAACCACATCTCTTCTTGTGAAGATCGGATTAGGTGTGGTGAATTTGGATCGTGTTCACTAAACAACTTGAGGGATGTTGAATTTAGTGGGAGTTCATCTAGTAATTTGATTAAGTTGAACTATTTATCATGAACATTGTCTAAATTGTACTTGCTAATACTGTAGATCACATGGCCAAGTCCAACTTCAACTTCAACGTTTTTGCTGAGAAAGAAAAGCTTAGGAACAATGGGTCTACCTTCACCAATTGGTTCCGCAATCTAAGAATCATTCTGTCTGGCGGACAAAAGGACTATGTCCTTGGGAAAGCGTTAGGTGACCCCCCTGCTGCAACTGCGCCGGCTGATGAGAAAGCTGTCTATCAGTCACGCAAAGATGATTATGGTGTGATTAAGAGCACCATGTTGTTTGCTATGGAACCGGAGCTTCAAAATCGTTTTGAAGAGTATCCCGGGCCCTTTGATATTCTCGAGGAGCTGAAAACCATGTTTCAGACTCAGGCCCGTTCTGAGAGATATGAGATCTCCGAGAAGTTCTTTAACTGCAAGATGGAGGAAGGGAGTTCCGTTAGTGAGCACGCCATAAAGATGTCGGGCTACACTCAACGCCTTGAGCAACTGGAATGCACGATTCCAGAGGAGCTCAAGATTGACAGGGTTCTGCAATCACTCCCTCCCAGCTACAAAAGTTTTGTAGTGACTCATAATCAGATTGGTTCCACTGATAGGTTCACCGAGCTCTTCGCAAAGCTGAAGGCTGCGGAGGTGGACATCAAGAAGGATAATCATGTGTTGATGGTCAACAAGCCCTCCTTTAAGAAAGGTAAGGGAGCAAAGAAACCCTTCAAGAAGGGCGGCGGCAAGCGCAATGCTCTTGCTGAGAAGAAGCTCAAGTCTGGTCCTAAGCCGGACACTGAGTGCTTCTATTGCAAGGACAAGGGTCACTGGAAGCGCAACTGTCCGAAGTACTTAGCGGACAAGAAGGCTGGCACCATCAAAGGTATATTTGATATACATGTTATTGATGTTTTCCTTACTAGCCCTCGTTGTAGTGCCTGGGTATTTGATACCGGTTCAGTTGCTAATATTTGTAACTCGAAACAGGAGCTACGGAATAGACGGCGGCTTGCGAGGGATGAGGTGACGATGCGCGTTGGCAACGGATCAAGAGTTGATGTGATGGTCGTCGGCCCGCTCTCCTTAGTTTTACCTTCGGGATTAGTTTTAAACCTTAATAAATGTTATTATGTGCCTGCGTTGAGCATGAACATCATTTCTAGATCGTGTTTATTGCAAGACGGTTATTCATTTAAATCGGAGAATAATGGTTGTTATGTGGACCAATGAGCACGACAGCCAGGGGTGGTTATGGGTACTTCATTACCTTCACTGATGATTTGAGTAGGTATGGATATATCTACTTAATGAAACATAAGTCGGAAGCCTTTGAAAAGTTCAAAGAATTCCAGAATGAAGCACAGAATCAACTCGGCAAGAAAATAAAGTTTCTTCGGTCGGACCGAGGAGGCGAGTACATGAGCCATGAGTTTGATGACCATCTGAAAAGTTGTGGAATAGTTCCTCAACTTACTCCGCCAGGAACGCCACAAAGGAATGGTGTTTCGGAAAGGCGGAATCGGACCTTGTTGGACATGGTACGATCAATGATGAGTCGGACAGATCTGCCTTTATCATTTTGGGGTTATTGTCTAGAAACAACGGCGTTCACACTAAACAAAGTACCATCAAAATCGGTAGAGAAGACACCGCATGAGATGTGGACAGGCAAAAAGCCGAGTTTGTCTTTTCTTAAGATTTGGGGTTGTGAAGCTTTTGTCAAGCGACTTCAGTCGGACAAGCTTACGGCCAAGTCGGATAAATGTATTTTCGTGGGGTATCCGAGGGAAACCTTGGGTTACTACTTCTACAACCGAGAAGAGGGCAAAGTGTTTGTCGCTCGGAACGGTGTCTTCCTTGAGAAAGAGTTTCTCAGTCGGGGAGTAAGTGGGAGCACGGTGCAACTCGAAGAAATTCGAGAGGAATCGGCTAATAGCGAATCGGCTAATAGCGAATCGGCAAAAACCTTGGAGGTTGAGCCGATCGTGGCAGCTGAGCCGACAGCAGCACCTGTACTACGAAGATCGGCAAGATTACGAAGTGTTCGTGATGTGTTACTGTTAGACAGTGATGAGCCGGCAAATTATTCGGAAGCGATGGTGGGATCTGATTCCGAGTCATGGCTTGGAGCCATGAGATCCGAGATAAAGTCCATGGATGAAAATCAAGTTTGGAACTTGGTTGATCTGCCAGACGGTGCAAGACCCGTCGAGTGCAAATGGGTCTTTAAGAAGAAAACTGATATGGATGGAAATGTTTCAATCTATAAAGCACGCCTTGTCGCGAAGGGGTTCCGACAAGTTCAAGGAGTTGATTACGACGAGACCTTCTCGCCCGTAGCGATGCTTAAATCAGTTCGGATCATGTTAGCTATAGCGGCCTATTTCGACTATGAGATATGGCAGATGGATGTCAAAACGACTTTCCTTAATGGAAATTTAACCGAGGACGTGTATATGATACAGCCCGAGGGTTTTGTCGATCCGGCTAATGCTGACAAGGTATGCAAACTTCAGAAATCCATTTATGGGTTGAAGCAAGCATCTCGGAGTTGGAATATTCGCTTTGATGAGGTAGTCAAATCGTTTGGCTTCATCAAGAGTGATCATGATTCTTGTTTGTACAAGAAGTTTAGTGGGAACAAAGTAAATTTTCTAATTTATATGTGGATGACATATTACTGATTGGAAATGATGTCCAGATGTTGCAAGAAACCAAGGAATCATTGGAAAGGAGTTTCTCAATGAAAGACTTGGGTGAGGCAACATACATCCTCGGAATCCGGATCTATAGAGATAGATCAAGGAGGCTCATTGGATTGAGTCAGAGTACTTATTTGGACAAAGTGTTGAAAAAGTTCAACATGGAATCGTCTAAGAAGGGGTTCTTACCGATGTCCCATGGTGTAAAACTTAGCAAGACTCAGTGTCCTTCGACAACTGACGAGCGAAGTCGGATGAGTGCGATTCCATATGCTTCTGCAGTTAGATCCATCATGTACGCCATGATTTGTACTAGGCCGGATGTTTCCTATGCTCTAAGCGTTGTGAGCAGATACCAGGCTGATCCTGGAGAGATCCACTGGACAGCGGCTAAAAATATCCTAAAGTACTTGAGAAGGACTAAGGATATGTTCTTGGTTTATGGTGGTGAAGATGAACTTAGTGTAAAGGGTTACACGGATGCGAGTTATCTCACCGACTCTGATGATTCTCGCTCGCAATCCGGATACGTGTTTATTATAAACGGAGGTGCTGTGAGCTGGAAAAGTTCCAAGCAAGAGACTGTGTCTGCGTCTACAACAGAGGCTGAGTATATTGCCGCCTCGGAGGCAGCAAAGGAAGCTGTTTGGATGAGGAATTTCCTCATGGATCTTGGTGTGGTTCAGGGCTCGTCCAATCCGTTGGACGTGTATTGTGACAACAATGGTGCTATTGCACAAGCCAAGGAACCTAGACAACACCAGAAGAACAAGCACATACTCATGCGGTACCACCTAATTCGCCAGTTCGTGGATCAGGGTGATATCAAGTTATGCAAGATACACACGGATGCAAATATTTCGGATCCGTTGACAAAGCCGTTACCCCAGCCGAAGCATGAGGCGCACCTGAGAGCCATGGGCATTAGATGCTTAGACATGTGATGTCGGAAGATTGACTCTAGTGCAAGTGGGAGACTGTTGGGAATATGCCCTAGAGGCAATCATGTATGATGATATTTCCCATTGTATTCATAAAGTTATTAAGTAGTCCTTGTATAAACATCTGATGTGTATCATTGAATATGTGATTCAGTTGTGGAACTATGCATTCATGTTGTTTGTACTAAATATCCTTGGTCATTGAGGTTGTGATGGACACACAACTTAGACCAATGTGAAAGTTGGCTTGATGACTCGGTTCCACTTGTCATGGGCATGGAGATGCTATTCCAACTTACACAGACTAGGCTAAAGAGTTTAGCGAGTCGGATTGACCCATATTGAGGTACAACGAACTAAGCTGTCATTTGTATATCTCAATCAATGTAATCCTTAGACCTGAGGTTGTTGCATAGTCCGAGTTGAGGATCACCGACTTAGGTTCTGTCAAACGCTGATCCGTAACTGGGCAGTTATAAAGGAAGGGTTCGGGTCGACTGAGAATCAAGCTGCGTGATGTGAATAACCAAGATGGGATTTTGCCCCTCCACTCGGAGAGATATTCTCTGGGCCCTCTCGTGAGATATGATTCGGAAAGCATGGCCATGCACGACTCGGTTAAGTGTTAACCGAGGCGATCGGCTAAGAGTTAGTCGGGTGAATCACTTATCTCGGATCGAGAAGAGAGTCGAACTATTTAAGGGATGACATATATTCGCCTATAGTCTGACAAGGTATATCGTGAGGCAAAAGGGACTCAGACGTAAGTCGCATTGGAAAGGCAAGTCGTCATGACTCTTTGGTACTTGGGAATCGGCACGTTATGCTAGGAGCCGATGCCGATTGATCAATTGTGAGTCGGACTCTAATCGTGTCCAAGTAACCATGAGCCTGCGGGGTCACACACTTAAGAGCGGGAGCAAGTTCGGATTGTATCTGAACATATAATCTGGTTGGGTTGGAACTAAACCGGATTAGGACTGAGTTAGTGAGTTGGACTCACGGTGACTAGTGTTATATGGGCTTTAGTGAATGGGTCGCGCGAGCAGAGCCCACGTTCACTCCCTATATATAGTGGAGCACAGTAACCCAGAAAGGTTAATCGTTGTTCGGTTAGGTCATTCCATGTGTTGGAAACCCTAGCTCCACAGCAGTCCAGCCGCCGTAACGAACCTAGCAGTTCGCCGCCGACGCTCCTCCTTGTACGTGTGGATACCAGCAGAGGTGCTGTGCGATCAGCACCAGGACGATCGGATCGTGAGGACTGCACTGCATCAACTGACGCGCTTCATCAGTAATCCGCAACCGCGCGTCTAGTGGTAAACCTCGTGGCTTTCTACCTCAGCTAGATCTTGGGATCACCACGTTAGAGGAAAATTTTATTTTATCTTAGCGTGGCCCAACAGTGGTATCAGAGCGATAGCTTCTGGTTTTAGGCTCGAGATCTCGCATATGAGATATGCGGTAGGCTATAGATGAGATCTATGTGCTGTTTTGGTGGTCGATCTATGAGATAGATAGGTTTTGTATGAAGTTGATTGGATCAACTGTACTCGGGGAATGGTAGATCTGATTTCCGTGATCATACTGCTGAGGTCGTGGAACGACATACCCCTACCGGTCGGCTTCCGCCATCGGGGTAGACTGTGACACGTAAATCCAGAAGCGGTGATCGAAGATCAAAAAGTTTGATCGAATCGGAACGATGGTCGGAATCCATGTTCGGATCGTAGATGAGATCTATGTTTTCGGAAAAATCGTCGGGACCACTGGCTTCGCCCTGTCGTAGCGCCTTAGATGTCGTTGCGAGTTTCACAACGCCGGTAGATATTGTATCTATGCATAACTTGTTTTTGCAGGAAGTTGTGAATGGTATGGTTCATGTGCATGTGATGTATGTGTGTAATCCATACGTGATCTGCGAATCACGGTTTTTGTCAGCCGGCTGGAGCCTAGGTGCTGTCACTTTATTGTATAACGACCTGCGTGTCGGATTCTCTATGTAATTTACTTTACTAAGCTAGTGTAGCTGTTTGAGAACCCGGAAGGCATGCAAGGCGTTATACATGTCGGCGACATGGAGTAAGACGGCAAGTGACAAGAGTTGGCACGAGTCGGATTACAGGCTTTGTGGAGATGGAGATCGCCATGAAGAGAGCCATACCATTTCACATTATAATTGCTTTATTTTGTGTTATTGTTATGTCTCAGTTTTACCTCTATTAGATAGTCGGTAAAATTTAATCCCTCAAAGAAGGTCTAGTCGGTTTTCCCGCCAGTGTTTGCACCATCACAAGTCGGACATTTTTGGTAGTGGGCTCATAAAATTGAGGTGCTGCCAATTCTTTCCGACTAGGTGGGTTCGAGTCGGACTCTTACTGCAAAAACACTCGGTAAGCTAGACGGGTCTATCACAACGGTTGTGGGACTCGGGGAAAGGTCGGATGGGAGCCGGGGCATGTGATGCCACCCGTCCAACAGGAGTCGCATGAGATGCGATTGACAAGGAGTTGTCTACCTAGATCACTTGGCGGATAGCGGTGATGCTAAAGCTCACTAGCCGACTTGCTTATTTAGGATCCTGAATCACTAAGTAACCATCGGAGGGGTGTTGGTTCTAGTGGGAGCATAAAATATTAAAATGTTTAATATGCTTGCTCTTTTATGAATACATGTCTTAAGTGTTCTTTGCATATTTTCTGTTGTAGATCATGGCACCAAGTAGCAGTCACTCTCAGATATCCGGTTTTGCGCTGAGAACCATTCTTGAGAAAGATAAACTGAACGACACTAATTTTACCAACTGGTATCGAAATCTGAGAATTGTTCTCAAACAAGAAAAGAAGGACCATGTCCTAGACAACCCACTTCCAGATGAGCCGAATGAGAATGCGACTGTCGCAGCCACCAATGCCTACCGTCGGGCTAAGGATGAGTCCACGGATATCAGCTGTCTTATGCTTGCTCACATGGAACCGGACTTGCAAAAGCAGTTCGAGCATGTTGAGGCCTACGATATGATCGAAAGCCTCAAAAGTATGTTCTAGGCTCAGGCGAAGACTGAGAGGTATCAAGTCTCTCAGGCTTTGCTGAGTTGCAAGCTTAAGGATGGTGATCCACTGAGTCCGCATGTGATCAAAATGGTTGGTTACGTGCAGTCTCTGGAGAGGCTTGGCTACCCCATAAGCGAAGAGTTCGCTACGGATATAATTCTGAACTCTCTTCCTAGTGCATATGGGCAGTTCATTTCGAACTACCACATGCATGGTATGGATAAGAAGCTCACTGGATTGCATGGGATGCTCAAGCAGGCAGAGGCGGATCTCAAGAAGGGCACCAGTCAAGTGTTGATGGTGCAGAATAAGGCTAAGTTCAAGAAGAGTTCTTGGACTAAGAAGAAGGCTAAGTCAGGAGGAAAGCAGGCTCAGGACCCTGTCCTAAGCGCTTCCTCAGGGACTAAGCCATCTCCTTCAGCCGGATCCACTTGCTTCTACTGCAAGGCGGATGGCCACTGGAAGAGGAACTGCAGCAAGTACTTGGCCGACAAAGCCAAGAGTGGAGGTATGACTTCCGACTCAGGTACACTTGTTTGCAATGTTATAGACATATATCTTGCTGATGCACCTAATAGTTCTTGGGTATATGATACCGGATCAGTTATTCACATCTGCAACTCGTTGCAGGGACTGGTAAGAACTAGGAGCGTAGCAAGAGGCGAGGTTGATATTCGAGTCGGCAACAAAGCAAGAGTTGCTGCGTTGGAAGTCGGCACAATGCAACTTCATTTACCTTCCGGATTCATCATGGAACTAAATAATTGTTATTATGTTCCAGTGCTCAGTCGAAACATTATTTCTGCTTCATGTTTGATGAGGCAAGGCTATGAGTCGAATATCAAGAATAATGGTTGTTCTTTGTATTTGAATGACATGTTTCACGGCTTTGCACCCGTCCAGGACGGGTTATTTATTTTGAATCTTGATGGTGAGTCGGTTTATAACATAAATGTTAAAAGGTTGAAACCAAATGATCTGAATATGACTTACTTTTGGCACTGTCGGCTTGGTCATATAAGTTGGAAACGCATGAAGAAGCTCCATGATGATGGACTCCTAAATTCGTTTGACTTGGAGTCATTCGAGACATGCGAATCTTGCCTACTCGGCAAAATGACCAAGACACCTTTTGCAAAGAGTTGCAAAAGGGCGTCCGACTTGTTAGGACTAGTACATAGTGATGTATGTGGACCAATGAGCACGACAGCCAGGGGTGGTTATGGGTACTTCATTACCTTCACTGATGATTTGAGTAGGTATGGATATATCTACTTAATGAAACATAAGTCGGAAGCCTTTGAAAAGTTCAAAGAATTCCAGAATGAAGCACAGAATCAACTCGGCAAGAAAATAAAGTTTCTTCGGTCGGACCGAGGAGGCGAGTACATGAGCCATGAGTTTGATGACCATCTGAAAAGTTGTGGAATAGTTCCTCAACTTACTCCGCCAGGAACGCCACAAAGGAATGGTGTTTCGGAAAGGCGGAATCGGACCTTGTTGGACATGGTACGATCAATGATGAGTCGGACAGATCTGCCTTTATCATTTTGGGGTTATTGTCTAGAAACAGCGGCGTTCACACTAAACAAAGTACCATCAAAATCGGTAGAGAAGACACCGCATGAGATGTGGACAGGCAAAAAGCCGAGTTTGTCTTTTCTTAAGATTTGGGGTTGTGAAGCTTTTGTCAAGCGACTTCAGTCGGACAAGCTTACGGCCAAGTCGGATAAATGTATTTTCGTGGGGTATCCGAGGGAAACCTTGGGTTACTACTTCTACAACCGAGAAGAGGGCAAAGTGTTTGTCGCTCGGAACGGTGTCTTCCTTGAGAAAGAGTTTCTCAGTCGGGGAGTAAGTGGGAGCACGGTGCAACTCGAAGAAATTCGAGAGGAATCGGCTAATAGCGAATCGGCTAATAGCGAATCGGCAAAAACCTTGGAGGTTGAGCCGATCGTGGCAGCTGAGCCGACAGCAGCACCTGTACTACGAAGATCGGCAAGATTACGAAGTGTTCGTGATGTGTTACTGTTAGACAGTGATGAGCCGGCAAATTATTCGGAAGCGATGGTGGGATCTGATTCCGAGTCATGGCTTGGAGCCATGAGATCCGAGATAAAGTCCATGGATGAAAATCAAGTTTGGAACTTGGTTGATCTGCCAGACGGTGCAAGACCCGTCGAGTGCAAATGGGTCTTTAAGAAGAAAACTGATATGGATGGAAATGTTTCAATCTATAAAGCACGCCTTGTCGCGAAGGGGTTCCGACAAGTTCAAGGAGTTGATTACGACGAGACCTTCTCGCCCGTAGCGATGCTTAAATCAGTTCGGATCATGTTAGCTATAGCGGCCTATTTCGACTATGAGATATGGCAGATGGATGTCAAAACGACTTTCCTTAATGGAAATTTAACCGAGGACGTGTATATGATACAGCCCGAGGGTTTTGTCGATCCGGCTAATGCTGACAAGGTATGCAAACTTCAGAAATCCATTTATGGGTTGAAGCAAGCATCTCGGAGTTGGAATATTCGCTTTGATGAGGTAGTCAAATCGTTTGGCTTCATCAAGAGTGATCATGATTCTTGTTTGTACAAGAAGTTTAGTGGGAACAAAGTAAATTTTCTAATTTTATATGTGGATGACATATTACTGATTGGAAATGATGTCCAGATGTTGCAAGAAACCAAGGAATCATTGGAAAGGAGTTTCTCAATGAAAGACTTGGGTGAGGCAACATACATCCTCGGAATCCGGATCTATAGAGATAGATCAAGGAGGCTCATTGGATTGAGTCAGAGTACTTATTTGGACAAAGTGTTGAAAAAGTTCAACATGGAATCGTCTAAGAAGGGGTTCTTACCGATGTCCCATGGTGTAAAACTTAGCAAGACTCAGTGTCCTTCGACAACTGACGAGCGAAGTCGGATGAGTGCGATTCCATATGCTTCTGCAGTTAGATCCATCATGTACGCCATGATTTGTACTAGGCCGGATGTTTCCTATGCTCTAAGCGTTGTGAGCAGATACCAGGCTGATCCTGGAGAGATCCACTGGACAGCGGCTAAAAATATCCTAAAGTACTTGAGAAGGACTAAGGATATGTTCTTGGTTTATGGTGGTGAAGATGAACTTAGTGTAAAGGGTTACACGGATGCGAGTTATCTCACCGACTCTGATGATTCTCGCTCGCAATCCGGATACGTGTTTATTATAAACGGAGGTGCTGTGAGCTGGAAAAGTTCCAAGCAAGAGACTGTGTCTGCGTCTACAACAGAGGCTGAGTATATTGCCGCCTCGGAGGCAGCAAAGGAAGCTGTTTGGATGAGGAATTTCCTCATGGATCTTGGTGTGGTTCAGGGCTCGTCCAATCCGTTGGACGTGTATTGTGACAACAATGGTGCTATTGCACAAGCCAAGGAACCTAGACAACACCAGAAGAACAAGCACATACTCATGCGGTACCACCTAATTCGCCAGTTCGTGGATCAGGGTGATATCAAGTTATGCAAGATACACACGGATGCAAATATTTCGGATCCGTTGACAAAGCCGTTACCCCAGCCGAAGCATGAGGCGCACCTGAGAGCCATGGGCATTAGATGCTTAGACATGTGATGTCGGAAGATTGACTCTAGTGCAAGTGGGAGACTGTTGGGAATATGCCCTAGAGGCAATCATGTATGATGATATTTCCCATTGTATTCATAAAGTTATTAAGTAGTCCTTGTATAAACATCTGATGTGTATCATTGAATATGTGATTCAGTTGTGGAACTATGCATTCATGTTGTTTGTACTAAATATCCTTGGTCATTGAGGTTGTGATGGACACACAACTTAGACCAATGTGAAAGTTGGCTTGATGACTCGGTTCCACTTGTCATGGGCATGGAGATGCTATTCCAACTTACACAGACTAGGCTAAAGAGTTTAGCGAGTCGGATTGACCCATATTGAGGTACAACGAACTAAGCTGTCATTTGTATATCTCAATCAATGTAATCCTTAGACCTGAGGTTGTTGCATAGTCCGAGTTGAGGATCACCGACTTAGGTTCTGTCAAACGCTGATCCGTAACTGGGCAGTTATAAAGGAAGGGTTCGGGTCGACTGAGAATCAAGCTGCGTGATGTGAATAACCAAGATGGGATTTTGCCCCTCCACTCGGAGAGATATTCTCTGGGCCCTCTCGTGAGATATGATTCGGAAAGCATGGCCATGCACGACTCGGTTAAGTGTTAACCGAGGCGATCGGCTAAGAGTTAGTCGGGTGAATCACTTATCTCGGATCGAGAAGAGAGTCGAACTATTTAAGGGATGACATATATTTGCCTATAGTCTGACAAGGTATATCGTGAGGCAAAAGGGACTCAGACGTAAGTCGCATTGGAAAGGCAAGTCGTCATGACTCTTTGGTACTTGGGAATCGGCACGTTCTGCTAGGAGCCGATGCCGATTGATCGATTGTGAGTCGGACTCTAATCGTGTCCAAGTAACCATGAGCCTGCGGGGTCACACACTTAAGAGCGGGAGCAAGTTCGGATTGGATCTGAACATATAATCTGGTTGGGTTGGAACTAAACCGGATTAGGACTGAGTTAGTGAGTTGGACTCACGGTGACTAGTGTTATATGGGCTTTAGTGAATGGGTCGCGCGAGCAGAGCCCACGTTCACTCCCTATATATAGTGGAGCACAGTAACCCAGAAAGGTTAATCGTTGTTCGGTTAGGTCATTCCATGTGTTGGAAACCCTAGCTCCACAGCAGTCCAGCCGCCGTAACGAACCTAGCAGTTCGCCGCCGGCGCTCCTCCTTGTACGTGTGGATACCAGCAGAGGTGCTGTGCGATCAGCACCAGGACGATCGGATCGTGAGGACTGCACTGCATCAACTGACGCGCTTCATCAGTAATCCGCAACCGCGCGTCTAGTGGTAAACCTCGTGGCTTTCTACCTCAGCTAGATCTTGGGATCACCACGTTAGAGGAAAATTTTATTTTATCTCAGCGTGGCCCAACATCATGAAGCTTCGGACGATGCTGCTGCTGAACGTCGCAGGTCGACAAGGCCGCGTGCCCCTCCTGAGTGGTACGGCAACCCTGTCTTGACTGTCTTGTTAGTAGAAGACAGTGAACCTACGAACTATGAGGAAGCGATGATGAGCCCAGACTCTGAGAAATGGCTGGAAGCCATGAAATCCGAATTGGGATCCATGAGCGAAAACCAAGTATGGACTTTGGTGGACCCTCCTAGCGACCGAAAGGCCGTTGAGTGCAAATGGATTTTCAAGAAGAAAACGGACGCGGATGGTAATTTACCGTCTATAAAGCACGACTTGTCGCAAAAGGTTTTTGACAAGTTCAAGGTGTTGACTACGATGAGACTTTCTCTCCCGTAGCGATGTTTAAGTCCATTCGGATTTTATTAGCAATTGCTGCGTTTCATGATTATGAAATATGGCATATGGATGTCAAGACTGCGTTCCTCAATGGAAACATTGATGAAGAGTTGTATATGATGCAACCCGAAGGTTTTGTTGATCCTAAGGATGCTGATAAAGTATGCAAACTTCAGCGTTCCATTTATGGACTGAAGCAAGCATCTCGGAGTTGGAACCTTCGTTTTGATCAAGTGATCAAGAGCTTTGGATTTGTTCCAAATTGCTACGAAGCTTGTATCTACAAGAAAGTGAGTGGGAGCTCGGTGACGTTTCTGGTACTATATGTGGATGACATATTGATTATCGGAAATGACACCAACATGCTTAACGATGTGAAGAGTTATTTGAACAAGTGTTTTTCAATGAAAGACCTAGGTGAAGCTGCTTATATATTGGGCATCAAAATCTATAGAGATAGACAAAGACGCCTGATAGCTTTAAGCCAGAGTACATACCTAGACAAAGTTCTGAAAAGGTTCAGAATGGATAAGGCAAAGAAAGGTTCAGTGCCTATGTTGTCGGGTAAGATATTGAGCAAGGCTCAGTGTCCAGCTACGGTAAATGATAGGGAAGCTATGAGCAAAGTGCCTTATGCCTCGGCCATAGGTTCCATCATGTATGCCATGCTGTGTACTAGACCGGATGTGTCTAATGCTCTTAGTTTAACGAGTAGATATCAAAGTGATCCAGGAGTGGAAAACTGGACAGCCGTGAAGAACATCCTAAAGTACCTAAATAGGACTAAAGAAATGTTCTTAGTCTATGGGGGTGATGAACAGCTTGTCGTAAAAGGTTACGTCGACGCTAGTTTTGACACCGACAAGGATGATTCTAAATCTCAGACAGGATACGTTTATATTTTGAATGGAGGAGCTGTGAGCTGGAGAAGCTGCAAGCAAAGCGTGATCGCGGGATCTACAGTGGAAGCGGAATACATGGCTGCTGCAGAAGCGTCAAGTGAAGGAGTTTGGATCAGAAACTTCATCACTGAGCTTGGCGTGGTTCCAAGTGCATTGGACCCACTGGAGATATTGTGTGACAACACTGGCACCATAGCACTCGCTAAGGAACCAAGATATCATCCAAAGACCAAGCATATCAACCGCAAGTTTCATATAATCCGAGATTATATTGCAGATGGAGATCTGAAGATTAGCAAAGTACATATAGATCTGAATGTCGCAGATCCATTGACTAAACCTCTTCCACGTGTAAAACATGATCAGCACCTCAGTGCCATGGGTGTGAGATTGTTGCCAAATGTAAACTAGATTATTGACTCTAGTGCAAGTGGGATACTGTTGGAATTATGCCCTAGAGGCAATAATAAAGATGTTATTATTATAATTCTTGTTCATGATAAAGTTTATATTCCATGCTAGAATTGTATTAAGCGGAAACTTTAATACTTGTGTGGTTTGTGAACAACACCGTGTCCCTAGTACGCCTCTATGGACTAGCTCATTGATCAATGATGGTTAAAGGTTTCCTAACCATAGACATGAGTTGTCAATTGATAATGAGATCATGTCATTGGAGAATGATATGATGGACAGACCAAACTAAGCAAAGCAATTAGATTGTTTCATCGTGTTCATCTTTGCGAAGCTTTTCCTATGTCAAATATTGTATTCCTTAGACCATGAGATAATACAACTCCCTGGTATCGGAAGAAAGCTTTGAGGTCATCAAACGTCATCCTATGAGAGGGTGATCATAAAGGTGTCTCTTAGGTGATCGGAAAGTATCTGTTGGGTTGTATGTATCGAGATGGGATTTGTCCCTCCCAAGTCGGAGAGATATACTTCGGGCCCACTCGGTAATCGATATCAACACCGCTTGCAAGCATGTGGTTAAGGAGTTAATCACAAAGTGATATCGGATTACGGAACGAGTAAAGTACTTGCTATGAACGAGATTGAACTAGGTATGACGGTACCGACGATCGAATCTCGGGCAAGTAAAATATCGCGAGACGAAGGGAATATATATATGGGATTGATTGAATCCTGGCATCGTGGTTCATCCGATATGATCATCGATGAATGTGTGGGAGTCAATATGGGTGCCCAGACCCCGCTGTTGATTATTGATAGAAGATCATGTCTGCATATTCTCGAACCCGCAGGGTCACACACTTAACGTATCTCGACGCTAGGATAGATTGGATAATTGGTTTATGAATTTTTGTTCGGAGTCTCGGATGGGATCTGGGATATCACGAGAGGTTCCAGAATGGTCCGGAGAATAAGATTCATATAAGGCAATGCAGTTTTTGGAGTTCGGAATTGTTCCGGGTTAATGGGTATTGTACCGGAAGCTTCTAGAACCTTCCGGAAGGGGACCAACGTGGCCCCACCTTCCGGGAGGGGGCATGGTCCTATGAGGGAGTGTCCTGGCCGCATTGGTCCAGGGGCACAAGGCCCCATAGGGCCCAGCCGATCCTATAGGGTTTAAATCGTTTAAACTAGAGATAGGGTTTCTAGAAGAGGGGAGAGTCCTTGCCCCCACTCCTCCCTCCCTTGGCCGCCGGCCCAAGGCTTGGAGGAGGGGCAAGGGCTGGCCGCCCCCCCTCTATAAATAGAGGGCTGGTGCGCCCCCTCCCCCCTACATCTTTCCTCCAACCCTAGTTGCCTTGCTACCTTCCTCTCTCCCTCCCGACAGCCCTGCTGCAGAAATTCTACACCATATACACCACGCCGTCGTGTTGTAGATCCAATCTATCTCTCCACCATACTTGCTGGTCCGAGGAAGGAGGATACGTCGAGGTGCTTCACGTGTGCATCTCACGGAGGCACCGCCACTTGTGGTGCTATATCGGATCGGATCGCGAGGAGGAGAAGCGGGTACGACTACATCACCCACGTTCCGACGAACGTTCCGCTGTGCGAATCTTCAAGGGTATGAAGATCTAATCCAATCTCTCTCGTTGATTGCATCTCCTAGATTAGATCTTGGCTTTCCCTCTGTTCGCATCCGTAGAAAATTTTGATTTACTATGCCGCGAAACCCTCAGTGGTATTAGAGCTAGATCTATGCGTAGATGTGTTTCATGAGTAGAACGCAACATGATTGTTGCGGGCGTTGATGTTTTCTGTTGCAAGCCTCTTGTTTGTGTTATTCTTATGACGCGGGATAGTGAGATTGAAGCGGTCCAGGCCAACCTTACGCGACGTCGTTCGCGAGACCGGCTCCGCACTTGACGTGTGGCTTGTTCCACACATGCGGCTGGTTGATGTCAGTTTCTCTCACTATAGTTGTCATGGGATTAACACCGGAGTTTGGCAACCATAATATCACTGTTGTGTCTTTCCGTAGGTAAGAATCGTTCTTAGCATCTACTCCCATAAGCCACGTAAAACATGCAACAACAAAGTAGAGGCGTCTAACTTGTTTTTGTAGGGAGTGTTTTCTGTGATATGGTATGGCCCAAGATGTGATGTGTATATTGTATGCGATGATCATGTTTTGTAATGTTTCACGACTTGCATGTCGATGAGTACACAACCGGCAGGAGCCATATGGTTGTCTTTATAATTGTGTATGACCTGCGAGTCAACTTCTTATACGCCATGTAATAGCTTTACTTTATCGCTAAGTAGTTAGCAATAATTGTAGTTGCTATTCGTGGTGGAGGCAATCATGGTGGAGTGATGGAGATCATGCCGGAACGCACAAGATGGAGATCATTGCGTGAAGATTGGCTATACCATGTCACATAAAGTTATATGCATGTGATGTTTATCCTTTTGTGTATCTTATTATGCTTAGATCGCGACGGTAGCATTATAAGATGATTCCTCACTTAAAGATCAAGATAAAAACTGTGTTCTCCCCAAGTATGCACCGTTGCGAAAGTTCGTCGTGTCCAAGCATCACGTGATGATTGGGTGCTATAGACTCTACGCTCACATACAACGGGTGCAAGCCAGTTTTGCACACGCGGAAATACTTGGGTCTAGCTTGACGAGCCTAGCATGTACAGACATGGCCTCGGAACACAAGAACCGAAAGGTTAAGCATGAGTCATATGAATGATATGATCGACACTTTGTTGTCCACCATTGAAACCACATATCTTCTCGTGAAGATCGGATTAGGTGTGGTGAATTTGGATCGTGTTCACTAAACAACTTGAGGGATGTTGAATTTAGTGGGAGTTCATCTAGTAATTTGATTAAGTTGAACTATTTATCATGAACATTGTCTAAATTGTACTTGCTAATACTGTAGATCACATGGCCAAGTCCAACTTCAACTTCAACGTTTTTGTTGAGAAAGAAAAGCTTAGGAACAATGGGTCTAACTTCACCAATTGGTTCCGCAATCTAAGAATCATTCTGTCTGGCGGACAAAAGGACTATGTCCTTGGGAAAGCGTTAGGTGACCCCCCTGCTGCAACTGCGCTGGCTGATGAGAAAGCTGTCTATCAGTCGCGCAAAGATGATTATGGTGTGATTAAGAGCACCATGTTGTTTGCTATGGAACCGGAGCTTCAAAATCGTTTTGAAGAGTATCCCGGGCCCTTTGATATTCTCGAGGAGCTGAAAACCATGTTTCAGACTCAGGCCCGTTCTGAGAGATATGAGATCTCCGAGAAGTTCTTTAACTGCAAGATGGAGGAAGGGAGTTCCGTTAGTGAGCACGCCATAAAGATGTCGGGCTACACTCAACGCCTTGAGCAACTGGAATGCACGATTCCAGAGGAGCTCAAGATTGACAGGGTTCTACAATCACTCCCTCCCAGCTACAAAAGTTTTGTAGTGACTCATAATCAGATTGGTTCCACTGATACGATCATCGAGCTCTTCGCAAAGCTGAAGGCTACGGAGGTGGACATAGAGAAGGATAATCATGTGTTGATGGTCAACAAGCCCTCCTTTAAGAAAGGTAAGGGAGCAAAGAAACCCTTCAAGAAGGGCGGCGGCAAGCGCAATGCTCTTGCTGAGAAGAAGCTCAAGTCTGGTCCTAAGCCGGACACTGAGTGCTTCTATTGCAAGGACAAGGGTCACTGGAAGCGCAACTGTCCGAAGTACTTAGCGGACAAGAAGGCTGGCACCATCAAAGGTATATTTGATATACATGTTATTGATGTTTTCCTTACTAGCCCTCATTGTAGTGCCTGGGTATTTGATACCGGTTCAGTTGCTAATATTTGTAACTCGAAACAGGAGCTACGGAATAGACGGCGGCTTGCGAGGGATGAGGTGACGATGCGTGTTGGCAACGGATCAAGAGTTGATGTGATGGCCGTCGGCACGCTCTCCTTAGTTTTACCTTCGGGATTAGTTTTAAACCTTAATAAATGTTATTATGTGCCTGCGTTGAGCATGAACATTATTTCTGGATCGTGTTTATTGCAAGACGGTTATTCATTTAAATCGGAGAATAATGGTTGTTCTATTTATATGAGTAACATCTTTTATGGTCATGCACCTCTTGTAAATGGTTTATTTCTTCTAAATCTCGAAAGGGATGAAACACACATCCATAACATTGAGGCTAAGAGATGCAAAGTAGATAGTGATAATACTACTTATTTGTGGCACTGTCGTCTAGGTCATATTGGAGTAAAGCGCATGAAGAAACTCCATTATGATGGACTTTTGGAGTCTCTTGATTTTGAATCATTTGACACATGCGAACCATGCCTCATGGGCAAGATGATCAAAACCCCGTTCTCCTGTATGATGGAGCGAGCAACAGACTTGTTGGAAATCATACATACCGATGTATGCGGACCGATGAGTGTTTCGACGCGCGGTGGATATCGCTATTTCCTCACTTTTACCGATGGCTTAAGTAGATATGGGTATATCTATTTAATGAAACATAAATCTGAAACATTTGAAAAGTTCAAGGAATTTCAGAATGAAGTGGAGAACCATCGTAACAGAAAGATTAAATTTCTACGATCCGATCATGGAGGTGAATATTTGAGTTATGATTTTCTCACGCATCTTAAATCAAGTGGAATCGTTTCACAACTCACGCCACCCGGAACACCACAGCGCAATGGTGTGTCTGAACGCCGGAATCGAACCCTATTAGATATGGTCCGATCAATGATGTCTCTTACTGATTTGCCGTTATCATTTTGGGGTTATGCATTAGAAACCGCTGCATTCACTTTAAATAGGGCTCCATCTAAATCCGTTGAGACGACACCGTATGAACTGTGGTTTGGTGCTAAACCTAAGTTGTCGTTTCTTAAAGTTTGGGGATGCGAAGCTTACGTCAAGAAGTTGATGCCGGACAAGCTCGAACCCAAAGCGGAGATCTGAAGATTAGAAAAGTACATACAGATCTGAATGTCGCAGATCCATTGACTAAACCTCTTCCACGTGTAAAACATGATCAGCACCTCAGTGCCATGGGTGTGAGATTGTTGCCAAATGTAAACTAGATTATTGACTCTAGTGCAAGTGGGAGACTGTTGGAATTATGCCCTAGAGGCAATAATAAAGATGTTATTATTATAATTCTTGTTCATGATAAAGTTTATATTCCATGCTAGAATTGTATTAAGCGGAAACTTTAATACTTGTGTGGTTTGTGAACAACACCGTGTCCCTAGTACGCCTCTATGGACTAGCTCATTGATCAATGATGGTTAAAGGTTTCCTAACCATAGACATGAGTTGTCAATTGATAATGAGATCATGTCATTGGAGAATGATATGATGGACAGACCCAAACTAAGCAAAGCAATTAGATAGTTTCATCGTGTTCATCTTTGCGAAGCTTTTCCTAAGTCAAATATTGTATTCCTTAGACCATGAGATAATACAACTCCCTGGTATCGGAAGAAATCTTTGAGGTCATCAAACGTCATCCTATGAGAGGGTGATCATAAAGGTGTCTCTCAGGTGATCGGAAAGTATCTGTTGGGTTGTATGTATCGAGATGGGATTTGTCCCTCCCAAGTCGGAGAGATATACTTCGGGCCCACTCGGTAATCGATATCAACACCGCTTGCAAGCATGTGGTTAAGGAGTTAATCACAAAGTGATATCGGATTACGGAACGAGTAAAGTACTTGCTGTGAACGAGATTGAACTAGGTATGACGGTACCGACGATCGAATCTCGGGCAAGTAAAATATCGCGAGACGAAGGGAATATATATATGGGATTGATTGAATCCTGGCATCGTGGTTCATCCGATATGATCATCGATGAATGTGTGGGAGTCAATATGGGTGCCCAGACCCCGCTGTTGATTATTGATAGAAGATCATGTCTACATATTCTCGAACCCGCAGGGTCACACACTAAACGTATCTCGACGCTAGGATAGATTGGATAATTGGTTTATGAATTTTTGTTCAGAGTATCGGATGGGATCCGGGATATCACGAGAGGTTCCGGAATGGTCCGGAGAATAAGATTCATATAAGGCAATGCAGTTTTTGGAGTTCGGAATTGTTCCGGGTTAATCGGTATTGTACCGGAAGCTTCTAGAACCTTCCGGAAGGGGACCAACGTGGCCCCACCTTCCGGGAGGGGGCATGGGCCTATGAGGGAGTGTCCTGGCCGCATTGGGCCAGGGGCACAAGGCCCCATAGGGCCCAGCCGATCATATAGGGTTTAAATCGTTTAAACTAGAGATAGGGTTTCTAGAAGAGGGGAGAGTCCTTGCCCCCCACTCCTCCCTCCCTTGGCCGCCGGCCCAAGGCTTGGAGGAGGGGCAAGGGCTGGCCGCCCCCCCTCTATAAATAGAGGACTGGTGCGCCCCCTCCCCCCTACATCTTGCCTCCAACCCTAGTTGCCTTGCTACCTTCCTCTCTCCCTCCCGACAGCCCTGCTGCAGAAATTCTACACCATATACACCACGCCGTCGTGTTATAGATCCAATCTATCTCTCCACCATACTTGCTGGTCCGAGGAAGGAGGAGACGTCGAGGTGCTGCACGTGTGCATCTCACGGAGGCACCGCCACTTGTGGTGCTAGATCGAATTGGATCGCGAGGAGGAGAAGCGGGTACGACTACATCACCCACGTTCCGACGAACGTTCCGCTGTGCGAATCTTCAAGGGTATGAAGATCTAATCCAATCTCTCTCGTTGATTGCATCTCCTAGATTAGATCTTGGCTTTCCCTCTGTTCGCATCCGTAGAAAATTTTGATTTACTATGCCGCGAAACCCTTCAATATGTTATATTTTTATATTTTTATATTTAACTAAAACGCATACCCTGGCGGCCTGCCCGGATGATCCATGATGGCACTGCGTCAATGTGCAGTGCTTCGTCGAGAAACGCCAAGAGCAAGGTGTGATGCAGCACAACAGCAAGTTTTTTCTTAGTACGAAACCGAGGTATCGAACCAGTAGGAGGAAGGAAACGTCACACAGGTGTTGCAAGAAATATGTAAACCTGCACAACACAAACTCAAGACTTTGCCTCAACAAATCAGTGAGGTTGTCAAGCTCACCGGTGTGCTGTAACAAAGTATTAAACATATGGTGTGAAAGATGATGATGGTTTGCAGCAAGTAAACAAGTAACAGTGGAAGATGTATCAATGGTAAAGATTGGACCGGGGTCCATAGTTCACTAGAGGTGCTCTCCTTAGATAAACAACATGACATGAAGGGTAAACAAATTACAGCAGGGCAATTGACAAGAATTGAGCTAGGCATAACAATGCAATACTAGACAAAAAGATCCTATGAGATTCGATTGGGCAATACAATAATATACATAGACCGCCATCCAACTGCATCTATGAATAGAAGTCCACCTTCAGGTTATCATCCGAACCCCCTCCAGTATTAAGTTGCAAGCAACAGACAACTGCTTTAAGCAAAGTGTGTAAGGTAAACAATCCAATTGTTCCATGAACAAGAGACCGTTGTTTTCTCCCTAGTAGCAACAACACATCTACAACCGAAGAGATTTCTGTCACTTCCCTTGGAAACTAGAGGCATGAACCCACTATCGAGCATAAATACCCCCTCTTGGAGTCTTTAGTAACTACTCGGCCAAGATAGCTACTAACAATGGAGAGCATGCAAGATCACATAAAACACGACATGATAGTATCATAAAGACAAAACAATTAATCAATCTAACATAGTAATCTAAATATCCATCAAATCCCCGCAAACACAACATGCATGATTACAAATAGATTAGATCTTGATCATGAATGGAGCTCACAAGATCTATGCATGAAAGCATAAGGAGGAGATACAACCATCTAGCTACTACATGGACCCATAGTCCAAGGTGGAACTACTCACACTTCATACTGGAGAAGAAGGCCTCCGGGATGATTTCCCCTCCGGCAGGGTGCCGGGAAGAACTTTAGATCCCCCGATCTAGGGACGATGGTGGCGGCGGCTATAGAAGGTTTCGTGGAGTTTTGATCGGGTACCTAGGGTTTCTGTATCGGGGCTTCTTATAGGCGAAGAAGCGAGGCTAGGAGACGGCTAGAGGGCCCACACCCTGCCCAGGCGCGGGGTGGGCCCACCCGCGCCTAGGGGGTGTGGTGGCCCTGGCTCGTCTCTCCGTCTCTCCTCTGGACTTCGTGTTGCCCACGGTAAAATATTGACTTTGGCTTTCGTCCCGTCCAATTTCGAGAATATTGATTTTCTGCCTTTCTGGAACTAAAAACAGAAAAACAGGCAACTGGCACTGTGGCAACTTGTTAATAGGTTAGTTCCAGAAAATATATAAAAACACCTCAAAGTGTAGAGAAAGCAAAACAAAGTAGATACTAAACAAGCATGGAGCATCAAAAATTATAGATACGTTTCCGACATATCAAGCATCCCCAAGCTTAACTCATGCTCGTCCTCGAGTAGGTAAGTGATAAAAAGAATAATTTTTGAGGTGACATGGACCATCAAAACCAAGATCAAACCATTTGCAAGCATTGAAAGCTGGGATCAGAGAACTCTAAACACGTGCATGAAGGATGGAGTTCTAACATAGGACATAGTAACTATGCATGCAACATGCCAAAGATCATGAATAACATGCATTAAAAAATGTTTGTTTGTTTCACATACACAAAACATGACATAGTGGTATTCAGCTTGTCCCTCATAGAGTAGAAAATAGATGCATAGGACACCTTCAAAATTCATAAGAGTGACTAGATACAAATAGCACAAGAACAAGTAATATCACAATATGCATCAATCAATAAGTTTTGGGACACTGCACAAAGAATGGCAACTATGCTCTCTTAATGGTGCCTAAAGGTAGAAGGTGGAGACTCAATATAATAGTGGAAGAAAGGCCCTTCACAAGGGAAGAAGGGATTTCAATTTTTAAAAAGAGCTTCCAAAAGTTATGGTACTTGTTAGCTTTCAGCCCTCATTGCCCTATCATAAGCATCTTGAAATGATTAAGGTTAAAGTGAACAAACTATGGAGTATATGCTTGACAAAGTATAAGTTGGCAATCTCAAGTCCCTTGAATACGAGGGCCACACCTCATGCTACTCAACTTCAGTCGCCTGTAAGTTCTTGTCATAGTAAGTATATGCGTATCATAGAGAACTGCCAACGGGGTACCCCTTGCACATGGTACAGGAGCTATCCCATAACCAAAATGACAAGGCAAGCAGACAATGAGCATCTCAGCGATCTTTTTATTTACTATGTGCATAGCTTTTTATTGAGGATGCTTCACAGATAGCTCATTATGGTGATGCTACAAGTTTCCACCATGATTAGGCATGGCTTAGGCTATCGGCCCAAGCATTTCTTTAACACAAAATACATATCTCCATGGACTTACAAGCTCCATATTTATTTCACATCGGTGACATCTATAGACAAATGAGCATGATATCAAGTGTGTACAAAGTACAAGTGCAATGTTGAAAACGTTCCCCATGACAGCATGGTTCTGCTAATTCCAACGTAGAAGTGCAAGCATATACAACATACATGACACAATGGTTCAAGTTTATTAGGGGAAAAGAATATAAAGTGTGTCATGAAGTTCGTGAGGGCTTTAATCACTAAGTTTTCACATCAGAAAATACTTTTTAACTGGAAGATAAATGAAAATAAGAATATATTTGGAATGGTGTAACACACCATGCATAGGAGTTTATAGTGGACAGTTTGGAATAACTTGGTTTCTTGGGAGTTGGAAGCATGAGTAGAGCTTACACATACAAGTGGAGGCTAGCAAAAGACTGGGAGCAACCAACTAAGAGAGTAATAATGGCCATAATCATGCAGAGCAACAAAACATTACTAATCATAGAGTGGTACTACAAGTCAAGGAATAAATGATCATAGAGGCTATGGTGACTTGTTCATAGTCACAACATGGTGTAAGCATGTGTCAAGTCAACCCAAACAAAGCATCAAAGGAGAATACCACAATACTATGCTTTTGTATGCTAAAACAACGCATAATTCTTTCGAGGCACACTAAGCAATCCCAATTGTTTAGAACAAGACATGCTATAGAAATAATCACTAAGTATAAGGTCAAAACAACACCTAGCATGTCATGCTAAAGTTTAAGTCATAGTCAATGCAAGCTCCTCTTGCACTTATCAAGCAAGAACTTCCTACTCCTTTCCAACACCAAGCAACTTATTTGCAACAACACAGCGAGAACGGGTTCCAAACTAATTTATTCAAGCAAACTAAACAAACTAAGCAAACCAAACGAAAACTAAGACGCTCCAAGAACAACACAACTGTGCATGAAACAATAAAAACAAAGTGTCTAGACAGACCTGGGCTTTTTATTGATGAAGAAGGGGATGCCCCTTGGGCATCCCCAAGCTTTGACGCTTGTACCTCTTGGATACTTATTGGGGTGACACCGGGGTGGCATCCCTAAGCTTGAGATATTGTCCATTCTTCATCTTATTACATCATTCTCTATCTACACCTGAAATTTTTTCCTTCATACAAAACTTCACACAATCTTCATTAGCAACATTAGTGTATTCACAAGATATTAGACCTCTGGCAAAGCTTTGGAACAGCAAGTCTTTTAACTAAAAACACAATCTACTGTAGTAACTCCTTCAAAAAGCTCAATTTCCCAAAAGAGAACTCAAAAAGGAATCAATAAGAAGCAAATGCAAATAATGGCAGAAATCTGTCAAAACAGACGAGCAGGTAGAAACCGATTTTTTCGAACACCTTATGTTGCTCAAATCAAAAAGTTTTGAACTAACTAAAGTTATCTAACATACTGTGGGATTTATTCGTAAATTTTAAGCTCAATCCGAGTTACAGAGACTCCTCACGAATTTTTATGGTGGAGAACAGGAATCTGTTTCGGGACATCAACTCCCTAAATCTTACTTCCCTCTCATTAGAGGTCATTCTTGGCACAAAAAGCAAACAAAAAGGATAAGGAGAGTTCATTACTGAAGTAATAACTTCCAAGAATCAATGAAACTCTTGGGTTATCTCCCAACAAGTACTTTTTTAATGTCTTTAAGTTAGGCACAAGAAGCAAGAAGAATCAAGTATTTTCAAATGAGGAAGCATTAACATCAATACTTGCAAAGTATTGAACTATGAACGGTATCTCATCCAAATGGGTTTTGGAGGATCCCTTCTCATCTCTCTTTGGTCTACTACTTTCATCAAAAATATTTTTAGGAGCAATCCAATCAAAATTCTTTTCAAAGGCTCCATGCATTCCAACAAGCTTAAAGGGTATGGGTATCTTAAATTCTTCTTTAGGCTTAGTTTTATCAGAAATACCCACAACATCTACACTTGAGCCTAGCATATTGAAACGCTCAAAGACCTTTTTGGCTTCCCTAGCAACATCATGGAATTCTTTTAATAAAGTTTCAAGGATGAATTCTCTATTTTCAACATTCTCTTCTTCTTTTAGTTTGAGGAACAAGAATTGTATGAAGGGGTTAAGGCTAACAAACCTAGCATCCAACATATGAGCTAAATAAGCTGCAGCAATCTCATAATTGGGAGCAAGTTCTGCTATAGATCTATCCTCAATATCCTCATGCTTGCTAAGATGATTAAAGAATTCTTCAATATTATCTTTTCCCAATTATGGAGCCACTGCCTATTGCAAGATCTTTCAGCGCGAACTTGGGGAACAACATGGTGAGCTAGAGCAAGGTGGCAACTAGAGTAGGAACTATTTTTTGTGTTTTTGAATAAAGAAAGCAAACCAAACTAGACTAATTTTTTTGGGTTTTTTGAAAAGAGGCAAGAAAAACCAAGCAAAAGAAACTAAGCAAACTAAAAACAAAGTAAAGAGAAAGGAAGTGGAGTACTCCCCTAGTGAAAACTTGTTGGTGCTTTACGTGGAGCACTTCGTTGGAAACCCCAAGAGCAAGGTGTGATGAGCACAACAGCAAGTCTTCCCTCAGTAGAGACCAAGGTTATCGAACCAGAAGGAGGAAGGAAATGTCACACAGGTGTTGCAAGCAACGCGAAGACCCGCACAACACAAACTCAAGACTTTGCCCCAACAAACGGTGAGATTGTCAAGCTCACCGGTTTGCTGTATCGAAGGATTAAACGTATGGTGTGGAAGGTAATGGTTTGCAGCAAGTAAACAAGTAACAGTGGAAGATGTATCAATGGTACAGATTGGACCGGGGTACATAGTTCACTAGAGGTGCTCTCCTTAGATAAACAACATGGCATGCAGGGTAAACAAATTACAGTAGGGCAATTGACAGGAACTGAGCAATGCATAACAAAGCAATACTAGACAAAAATATCCTATGATATTCGATTGGGCAATACAACAATATACATAGACCGCCATCCAACTGCATCTATGACTAGAAGTCCACCTTCAGGTTATCATCTGAACCCCCTCGAGTATTAAGTTGCAAGCAACAGACAACTGCTTTAAGCAAAGTGTGTAAGGTAAATAATCCACTTGTTCCATGAACAAGAGACCATTGTTTTCTCCCTAGTAGCAACAACACATCTACAACCAAAGAGATTTCTGTCACTTCCCTTGGAAACTAGAGGCATGAACCCACTATCGAGCATAAATACCCCCTCTTGGAGTCACTAGCAACTACTCGACCAAGATACCTACTAATAACGGAGAGCATGCAAGATCACAAAAAACACATACATGATAATATCATAAATACAAAACCATTAATCAATCTGACATAGTAATCTCAATATCCATCGCGTCCCCTCAACCACAACATGCATGATTACAAATAGATTAGATCTTGATCATGAACGGAGCTCACAAGAACTATACATGAAAGCACAAGGAGGAGATACAACCATCTAGCTACTACATGGACCCATAGTCCAAGGTGGAACTACTCACGCATCATACCGAAGAGAAGGCCTCCGGGATGATCTCCCCTCCGGCAGGGTGCCAGGAAGAACTTCAGATCCCCCCGATCTAGTGATGACGGTGACGGCGGCTACAGAAGGTTTCGTGGAGTTTTGATTGGGTACTTAGGTTTTCTGCATCGGGGGATTCTTACAGGCGAAGAGGCGACCAGGGGTGCCACACCCGGCCTAGGCGCGGGCCCACCCCTAGCCGCGCCTAGGGTGTTTGGCAGCCCTGGTTCGCGTCTCCGTCTTGTCTTCTGGATTCGTGTCCCTCACGGTAAAATATTGACTTTGGCTTTTGTCCCGTCCAATTCTAAGAATATTGATTTTCTGCCTTTCTGGAACCAAAAACCGAAGAAAACAGGCAACTGGCACTATGACAACTTGTTAATAGGTTAGTTCCAAAAAAGATATAAAAACACCTCAAAGTGTAGACAAAGCAAAGCAAAGTAGATACTAAACAATCATGGTGCATCAAAAATTATAGATACGTTTCCGACGTATCAACATGAAAGCACAAAGGATGAGATACAACCATCTAGCTACTACATGGACCCGTAGTCCAAGGTGGAACTACTCACGCTTCATACCAGAGAAGAAGGCCTCCGGGATGATTTCCCCTCCGGCAGGGTGCCGGGAAGAACTTCTGATCCCCCGATCTAGGGACGATGGTGGCGGCGGCTATAGAAGATTTCGTGGAGTTTTGATCGGGTGTTTAGGGTTTCTGTATTGGGGGCTTCTTATAGGCGAAGAGGCGAGGCTGGGAGGCGGCCAGAGGGCCCACACCCTGCTGATACATCGGAAACATATCTATAATTTTTGATGCTCCATGCTTGTTTAGTATCGACTTTGCTTTGCTTTGTCTACACTTTGAGGTGTTTTTATATCTTTTCTAGAACTAACCTATTAATAAGTTGCCACAGTGCCAGTTGCCTGTTTTCTTCTATTTTTGGTTCCAGAAAGGCAGAAAATCAATATTCTCGGAATTGGACGGGACAAAAGCCAAAGTCAATATTTTACCGTGGGGGACACGGATCCAGAAGACGAGACGGAGAAGAAAACCAGGGTGGCCACCCCCTAGGTGCGACTAGGGTGGGCCCACGCCTGGGCAGGGTGTGGCCTCCTTGGTCGCCTCTCGATCTTGCCTCTTTGCCTATAAGAAGCCCCCGATGTAGAAACCCTAAGTACCCGATCAAAACTCCACGAAACCTTCTATAGCCGCCGCCATCGTCATCCCTAGATCGGGGGGATCTGTAGTTCTTCTCGACACCCTGCCGGAGGGGAGATCATCCCGGAGGCCTTCTCTCCGGTATGATGCGTGAGTAGTTCCACCTTGGACTATGGGTCCATGCAGTAGCTAGATGTTTGTATCTCCTCCTTGTGCTTTGATGACCCACAAGTGTATGGGATCACAACAGTATTTGCGGGTAGTATTACCCAATTTATTGATTCGACACAAGGGGAGCCAAAGAATACTTGCAAGCCTTAAAAACCGAGTTGTCAGTTCAGCTGCACCTGGAAATAGTTCTTGCTCACAGAAGTTTATCAGTAGCAACATTTTGTAGTAGCAACAGCAAAGCAACAGTGAAACATGAGCAATAATAACAGTAACAGTAATAATAGGATTCGAGTGCGGTAGGCATAGGGATGGATGGACGGGCATTGCATGGACGAGTCTAAACATGTAACTTCAAGAACTAGGGCATTGCAGATAAATAATAATAAGCATCCAAGTACTAAACAATCCTAGGCATGTGCTCCAAATATATTCATACGTGCTCGCAATGAGAACTTGCACAACATCTTCTGTCCAGCCAGCCTGTGGCAGCGGGGTATCTAGGGAACTACTGGCAATTAAGGTGCTCCTTTTAATAGAGCACCGGAGCAAAGCATTAACACTCTGTGAACACGTGTGATCCTCGCACCACAACCATCCCCTCCGGTTGTCCCAATTATTGTCACTTTGGGGCCTTTGGATCAGGACAATGATATGTGTACACAACTTGCAGATAATATCACAAACAATACTGTCATAATGATTCAATAATACGCCCAGATCTGAGATCATGGCACTCGGGCGCTAGTGACAAGCATTAAGCACAACAAGTTCAACAAAGTCAAATATCACTAATAGAGATACTAGGCACTATGCCCTAACAAATCTTATTCGATTACATGATAGAACTCATCCAATCCCTACCATCCCCAAGCCTACAGCGGGGGATTACTCACTCATGGATGAGGGAAACATCGGTGGTTGATGGAGATGCATTGGTGATGACGATGACGATGATCCTCTCCAAATTCCCCGTCTCGGCAGGGTGCCAGAACGGAGTTTTTGGATCCAAATATTGGTTTCTGGTGGCGGCGGCGGAGCGGAACTCTTTCTGGAAAACTATTGACCCCCCCCCCTGAGTTTTTAGGTCATAAGGCAACTTATAGGCGCGGAGGGAGGCCGAGGAGCTGCCTAGGGTGGCCAAACCCCCTCCAGGCGCGGGGTCAGGTGGGCCCGCGCCTGGGGTGGGTCTGGGGCCCCCAGGACTCCTCCGTGTCTCCCCTTGTTGCTCTGTGGATCTTCTGGTGAGAAATAGTTTTTGGCATATTTTCCGGGATTTTTCTTGATAGTTCATTTTCTGCACAAAAACAAGACACCAAGGTAATTCTGCTAAAAACCAGCGTCAGTCCGTGTTAGTTGTATCCAAATCACACAAGTATAGAGGAAAAACAATAGCAAAGTGTTCGAGAAAGTAGATACGTTTTGGACGTATCAACTCCCCCAAGCTTAGCTTATTGCTTGTCCTCAAGCAATTCAGTTGAAAACTGAGTGCGATAAAAGAACTTTCATGAACACTTTGCTTCATATGGTGAAAATATTCTCAGCACGGGAGTAGATGCTTAGACAATTCATAATAAAGGGTATGCAACTAAGTCTACTCAATAGTCACTGCAAGCTATGAAGAGGAACCAACTCAATAATAACAAGTAGCATGAAAGATAAACATAAGCAACATTGCAATGCTCATAATAAGGTATGATAGAGTGGTATCTCCTTGCCTTTGTTTGAAGAGCACAATATAAATGCCAAGGCACCTCTGAAGTTCACATGAAGATTAGAAATAAAGATATTAGAGATACAAGCATCAAAATCATGATATAATTAACCAAGTTTTGGAACAAACACAAGAATGAAAACTATGCTCTCAAGAAGGTGCTCATAGAATAAGTGGTGACTCAACAAAATTGTGAAAACGGTTTTGTGAAGGTTTGAAAGGCTTCCTAATGCTGAAAGGAAGGTACTCATTAGCTTTGAGCTCTCATTGCCCCTATCATAGGCATCTTCATGTGGTTAAGGTGAAAGTGAGGTCCACTATGAATCATATGCTTAACAGACAATAGATTGGAAATCCCAAGTCCCTTGAGTATGAGGGCCGCTCCGCATGCTACTTAACTTTGATCACCTGAAAGTTCTTGTCATTATAAATACATGCATATCATCAAGAACAGCCAACGGGGTACCCCTTGCATATGGTACAGGAGCTTTCCCATAACCAAAATGACAAGGCAAGCAGACAATGAGCATATCAACAATCTTTTTATTTACCATATGCATAGATTTTTATTGAGGACGCTTCATAGATGCTCATTATAGTGATTCTGCAAGTTTCCACCATGATTAAGCATGGCTTAGGATAGCGGCCCAGGCGTTTCTCTAACACAATGTTTAAACTCCATGAACTAACAACTTTCCCTTTTATTTCACATCATCGACATCCGTAAACAAAAGAGCAAAGTATCAACTGGATGAGATATCCAACAGGTGTTGAAAGCGTTCCCCGTATAGCACGGTTCTACTGACTCCCATCATATAATAAGCAAGCATATAACTTTCATGGACTAGTCACAATGGTTCAGAATTATTAAGCGCAAGGAATAAAGTATGCCATCAAGTTCGTGAGAGCTTTACTAACTAACTTTCTCAAAACAGACAAACATTTTATTTTGGAAGAAAACACGGCATATGGAATATGCACTGAAATAGCAAATGATGCTAATAGGTAGGTATGGTGGACACAACTGACAATATTGGTTTCGGGGAGTTGGAAGCACAGGTAGAGCACATACTCAGTGCAAGTGAAGGCTAGAAATAGAGAGGAAGCGACAAACGAGAGAGCAATAACTGTCATAATCATGTTTGTAACAAAATAGGACTAATTATGGCATGAAAGTGATACAAGAACTATGAGGCAAAATAAATCATCGAGGCTTACTAACTATTGATTAGTCATATGCATACGTGAGCATGTGCCAAGTCGATTCACATGAACAGTCAGAGGAGGATACCACAATGTCATACCAAAGTATGAATAAAACAATGCAAGCAAACATTCATACTACAAACTATTAGCAAGCTGGAGCTAATCATAGACAAGCAAGAACTACTAAGCATCCATAATGACATACATCTTACACAAACAAGCTAAGCATGCTCACATCGATGAGTATATGTATACAAATGAAACAAATAGAGTTCGTTACCAGCCTCTTACCATACCTCGAGTTGTCTTAATCTTCATTATTTCCTTTCACTTGTGTGACTTGAATAATTAACATGAAACCAAAGTCCACTGAGGATGGCTGAACCCTGCAAAGAACTCACAAAACGAGCAACAAATATTTTTGGTGTTTTTGATTTTTTTAGAAACAAGCAAACAAAGAAAAACCAAACAAAAACAAAGCAAACCAAACAAAGAATTTTTTTGGATTTTTATTTTAAGGAAAACCAAAGCAAAGAAACAAAGAAACAAACCAAAAGAAACAACGAAAATATTTTTGGTATTTTTGGGTTTTTAGAAAGAAGCAACAAAAACCAAAAAGAATGTGAAACAAATGGATATACAAAGAATCGACCGAACATGATATATATACGAGTGTGATGTCGGTATACCTCCCCCCAAGATTAGGCTTTTGGCCTAAGTGGGGCTCAATCCCATGGTGCTCAAGTAGATGCACCTCCATAGTATGTCGAGGAAGCTCCCTCGTCCTGGTACGAGCTAGTGGCCTCCCCTGTATAATGTAACGTGGGGTCATCTGCGGGCGCTTCCTCCTGATAGTGCCCGTGGAAGTTGAGAGAGCGCAACTTGTCATCCATCTCCGCCTTCGTGCATGTCCAAGGTCCCTGAGAAATACTGAACAAAGTGGTTTGGGGTAGAGGGATCTCTCTCTCTTCCCCGTCAGTAAACAACATTCTATAAACCAAGTTCTTAAGAGTAGAGCTATAGGTGACAAAGTGGTGTGCCTTCATGGTAGCATGATCAAGCCTCAGAGGAGCCAAAACTATATCATGTGGATCAACAACAATGTCCAAGGTAGCAGCAATACGAGCAATGAGGGAACCAAGATTATACTTATCCTCACCGTAGAGCACAACAACTAAAATGGCCAATTGATAGTTGGAGATATTACTAGTGTTATACCTACCAAGAACACTGGTGGTAAGATAGTAGGCAAAGTACCTGATGGCTGGAAGTTGAATATTCTTTATCTTCCCTCATTGAGCTCTGCGGTCATCATCATTAGTTATTCCCCGGTATAGTTCCAACAAATCAGCGGGTAGAGCTATAATCTTCTGTGATGACCCAGTTGTACCAAGTCCTAGGGCCTTGATAAATAATAACAAGCATCCAAGTACTAAACAATCATAGGCATTTGCTCCAAATTTAGTCATACGTGCTCGCAATGAGAACTTGCACAACATCTTCTGTCTAGCCAGCCCGTGGCAGCGGGGTCTTTAGGGAACTACTGGCAATTAAGGTGATCCTTTTAATAGAGCACCGGAGCAAAGCATTAAAACTCTGTGAACACATGTGATCCTCGCACCACAACCATCCCCTCCGGTTGTCCCAATTATTGTCACTTTGGGGCCTTTGGATCCGGACAATGATATGTGTAAACAACTTGCAGATAAGATCACAAACAATACTATCATAATGATTCAATAATACGCTCAGATCTGAGATCATGGCACTCGGGCCCTAGTGACAAGCATTAAGTACAACAAGTTCAACAAAGTCAAATAACACTAATAGAGATACTAGGCACTATGCCCTAATAGATCTTATTCGATTACATGATAGAACTCATCCAATCCCTACCATCCCCAAGCCTACAGCAGGGGATTACACACTCATGGATGAGGGAAACATCGGTGGTTGATGGAGATGCGTTGGTGATGACGATGGCGATGATCCTCTCCAAATTCCCCGTCCCGGCAGGGTGCCAGAACGGAATTTCTAGATCCGAATCTTGGTTTCTGGTGGCGGTGGCGGAGCGGAACTCTTTCTCGAAAACTATCGACACCCCCCTGAGTTTTTAGGTCAGAAGGCAACTTATAGGCGCGGAGGGAGGCCGAGGAGCTGCCTGGGGTGGCCAAACCCCCTCCAGGCGCGGGGTCAGGTGGGCCCGCGCCTGGGGTGGGTCTGGGCCCCCCAGGCCTCCTCTCTGTCTCCCCTTCTGGCTCCGTGGATCTTCTGGCGAGAAATAGTTTTTGGCATATTTTCCGGGATTTTTCCTAATAGTTCATTTTTTGCACAAAAACAAGACACTAAGGTAATTCTGCTGAAAACAACATCAGTCCGTGTTAGTTGTATCCAAATCACACAAGTATAGAGGAAAAAAATAGCAAAGTGTTCGAGAAAGTAGATACGTTTTGGACGTATCATGCTTTCATGTATAGATCTTGTGAGCTCCATTCATGATCAAGATCTAATCTATTTGTAATCATGCATGTTGTGTTTGCGGGGATTCGATAGATATTTGTAGCACCCCGGATAAAAACCGCTATTAGAAAATGTGTGTTATTTTATTTTTGCATCATCATGACACCATCATGCATCTTTTAACCTAAAAACTATTTATCCAAAAACCTATTTGTTTTCTATTTACCTCCCTCTTTATTTCAACTACAAAATCCGGTCTTTCCGAATATTTTGTTTTGTCTAAATAATTACAAAAATATTTTTACAACTAAATATATAATAAAAACTATTTTTTGCGGGGAGGCAGCCCAGTCGGCCAGGCCCAAAGGCCCAGCCAACAGGCCACCTACAACCCACTAGACCAAACCCTAGCTCTAACCCTAATCCCCATCCAAACCCTAGCTACCGCTGATCCCTCCCCACCTTTTTCCCCCAGCCACCGCCACCACACGCGCGCGGCCAACACTCCACGCACGCGACCCCCACTTCTCTCTCTCCTGGCCCCACCCCGCCTGCACCTGGCGCCGCTCCCCCACGTCGCTCCCCACCTGCCCAGATCCCCGCGCACCCATACACGGTCAATGCCGCCACTACCGCGTACAACCCACGCCAGCCCGAGCCCCGCCCTCTCTCTTTGGTAACTCTTCCGCTTGGCCCCACCCCGCTCGTCTTTCCCCTTCCGGAAGGCCACAACCCTGCTCTCTCGCGTCCTTCCTCCCCTTCGGCAATCACCGCTGACGCCACTTGTTTTCGCGCTCGCCGCTGCATCCACCGTCCCGCGCCCGTGTCCGACCGCCGCCCTGGCTCGATCCCCACCGCCAGAGCTCCTCTACGCAGCGCCTCTCTCTCCATGCGTCTGACACACGAGTCCCCGGCCGCAGTGCCTCCTCGAGCACGCGTAGGCCTGCCCATCCTCGACGCATAGCCCAGCTTGCAGGGCCCCGTCGCCGGCCTTCATCTACAGCGAGCGACGCCGCTGGCCTCTGCTTCCTCCTCCCTGTTCGCCAAGCGTTGATCGCCTCGCCGGCCATCTCTGCAAGCACCGCTCCCCGTTCGGCATCCTCCCCTCATTGGCGCCCCTCTACATCACCACCTCCTGGCAGTCCCGAGCGCCCTCCTCCCTGCGGCCATGGCGCCTGCCGCCATCTTCCCCTTCGTCCCGCCATTGCCAGGCTACTCCCTCCCCGGGTTTCCTCCCGACGCCAGGAGCCATGTCGGTCGTGACCCTGTCTGCTTGCAAAAGCTCACCTCGCCACCACCAGTTCGTCACCATCGCACCGCCCGCCTATGTTCTTTTTTCCCCTACGGGTTATGTCCCTTGCAGCTAGTCAGAAGCTCGGTGTCTTAGTCAGTTTGCTTGACATCACGACAGGTTCTTTCGGCTTACCCCAGCTCCTGCGTGTTCCTGATCCAAGACCTCGTGCAACATCTTCTCTTGAGGCCACGGCTAGTAATGCAAGTATGTTTCCCGATTCAACAAGATCGTCACCGACAATGGAACCGCGGCACTCCAAGATCTCCTTCCCGGAGCACCGAGACCCTGTTCTCGGTTTTGAAGACCGAACCCCGGTGCGCCAAGCTCTTCTTCACGGAGACCGAAGGCCGTTGTCCGAAGACTGATCCCGAACCCTCGGCGAACCCCAAGATCTTCGCAACCCTATGTGTGACCCCTCCCGAGCCCCTATTTTATAAATTGGCATATCATACTTGTTGCATATTGAATTGTTCATGTCACATACATATTATGGTTTGGGCGGCATTATGCCGATTCACCTCATAATTAAATATGGATACCATATGCGGGCGAATCTAGTCTAAAATTGGCTCCATTTAAATTTGTGTAGCGAACCGATGCCATGTTTTGCCTTGTTAATACAACATTTAAATTGCGGGGTATCTAAACAACATGAACCATCCAATAAATGTCGGAACCCCGGTTTCGCTTAATATGACATAATTGCATCACACCTTTGCCATGTCATACATCATACATGCATCATGCCCGATCTTCTGCCGTAGTATTAAATAATGCATCCGGTGTTTCTACTAGTACTTTGCTTCTTCACGGATTAGGCCGATGATTTGATGCGCGTGTCTACCCAATCTTCAGATGAACCTTCAGCAATGTTTTCAGGCGAGCATTCTCCCTCTTTCTACCTATTTTATATTTCTAGTATTTATTTCCTACTGTTGATCTATTGCTATCTGTGTTGCGATGCTGTAGATTCCGTCCCCCTTTATATATCCCTGCAGCCTTTATATTGCCTTGGACACCTCGTATTGCCTGTTGTTTGGATAGACAGTTGTCCTTGCGAGTCATAGTCGCTTGCTTAGGTGCTTCACATCGTCGATGTTCCACTGATGTTGGGGGGTTGACATATTTATAAAGGTGGAGATGATCATGGGTTTAATTACATCTGATTAATTTAATACTAAAATTGAAATAACTAATGAGAGGCACCAGTGGGTAATAGTTGAGATTTGGTTGTTAACCGCCCACTTGTGTCCACCTAGGACCCGAGTTCTTGACACCTGTTCCGAGACTGAGCGCGCTAACCACATGTGGGGTGTGTGGGCACCCCTATCGGCTTAGTACTTGATTTCAAAGTATTATTCTAGGGGCCACAAACTAGTTCGGGCTTTATGTGTTACTACTATACTTATGCCATGTATGAGATGTTTATTACCTGTTGCTCGATGAGCGTTTATTACTGTTGCGTATGTGCGACACTCTGTCATGGGAATATTTTGTCTATGACCTCTGCTCCCGTGCAAGTCCACGCAACCTCAGGGTCCATACGAGGAGGATTAGCTATACCTCGTATGGGTAGCTCTTTCGGGTGGCCCCCCATGTACTTGCTTTGGGTCAGGGAAAGCATCGTGTCCTAGGCCCCGCCGACATACCTATGGAAGTATGTTAATTGATCTGGCAACAAGGGTCGAAGTGCGTGTGGAAACTTTGGTGCACCCCTGTAGGGTTAAATCTTTTCGAGAAGACGTGTCCGTGGTTATGGACGACTTGGAGCACAATATCTCGATCATAGACAACTATAACTAAAGTTTACTCTTATAAATTGACTTGTATCTGATATGACTAGTAAGTTGGATAACCACCATGAAAAGAATATATAAAGCTGCCAATCGTGTGAGTTTCCTCGGCTTGACTTCCTCGTTTGGTCTCGAGGGTGAAATACCAGGATGGGTATGTTTGGAGGTAGTATTAGGTTAGTTCCGAATAGGTCTTTCTTACCCCTCTCTGATAGCCGACAGTTGTATCTTGTCTCTATAGGCTGTTTAGTGCATGCTGCGCCTCCGCTTTAGCCCACCATACCTATGTAGGCGAGGACCGCCGAATTCTAGTCTCGCCGTGTACTGGCCTCAGTACTGACCGTTCTCTTTTTCCTTGGCCCTTTGTCGGTAATCCTTTTGTTTAAGCAGGTTTTGAGATCGACGTCGTTAGCAGGGTTACCCTTCCGGCTTGGCCTGGGCAGGGTTATGGATGCCTTTGGTTATTCTTCAGGGCTCTTAGCTCAATTTGCATCTTGTCCATACTCGGACGCTGTCATTTTCAAGGTGATTTGGATCTTTCTACTGTATATCTGTATTCTTGACTCTTGGAGTCGTTTTTGTATATATATATGTTCTGTGGGTTCCATCGTGGACTATTGTGTAATGATATTACTTCGTTTTCCACCCGCACGCAAGTGCCTGGTGGGCACCTTTGAATCGTTTCTATGCGGGTTTGGCGGGAATCGCTGAAACTTGCATAGGGCCGATTCTGAGGGTGTTATAGAGTGGTATCAGAGCTCAGCAGTTACGATACCCCACTGGTCCAGCCTGTAGGATAACCTAGCTAACGGACGTTGTAGATTGTAAAAACTATTTTGTAAAAACGGTTGGATAGATCTGATTAGGTCTGTTTTTACTCCTTACCCCTCTGCTATTCTTCTCTTACCTCGACGTGTTTTGAATCTGCTCCCTTATCTTTTCTTTGAGTCCAGGAATTCTCGTGGTGGGGTTTCCATCGTACCTTCAGGGTTTTGCTTCCATCCTCCTGTAACGGTGCTTCGACATCTGGTCTTCATGCTATCTGATGGATCCTTCATCTGTTGTATCTTTTAGTGGATCAAAAAAAAAATTCACTAATTCTTTTCTTTGTATCTTCTGGTGTTTTTCAACGCGACGACCTCATCTCCATCAGATCCGACAAAGAGTTAGCATCACTCTTTTTCTCCCGAACCTCGTTTATCGAGACCTTCAGTCTGAATCCCGAGAGTTGGTTGCATAAGTCTTCCATTCATGTACAGAGTAATGCTTTGAGTGCGGGATGGAGTCGCGACCATACCAATACTCTTATCATTCGCTTTTGTACACTGAATGGTGGATCGAGGCAATTCTTACTCCTTCCATGGAAGTTAGAGGTGGCCTTACCTTTAACTCCTATATTGTTTGTCCGGAGTGCTCCCTTGACGAACGTGAGCAACGACCCTTGTTGGTGGTGTCGTAGATTTCAAGATGGAGAAAGAACCATTGTTAGTGGAGTCGCGAGGATCTACACGAAGCGAGAAGATTCAGATCGTCGGCCTTCTTCCCTATACCATGAGGCGGATCTCGAGGGCGAGATCCATTGTTAGTGGTGTCGAATTGTAGCACCCCGGATAAAAACCGCTATTAGAAAATGTCTGTTATTTTATTTTTGCATCATCATGACACCATCATGCATCTTTTAACCTAAAAACTATTTATCCAAAAACCTATTTGTTTTCTATTTACCTCCCTCTTTATTTCAACTGCAAAATCCGGTCTGTCCGAATATTTTGTTTTGTCTAAATAATTACAAAAATATTTTACAACTAAATATATAATAAAAACTATTTTTTTGCGGGGAGGCAGCCCAGTCGGCCACGCCCAAAGGCCCAGCCAACAGGCCACCTACAACCCACTAGACCAAACCCTAGATCTAACCCTAATCCCCATCCAAACCCTAGCTAACCCTGATCCCTCCCCACCTTTTCCCCCCAGCCACCGCCACCACACGCGCACGGCCAACACTCCACGCACGCGACCCCCACTTCTCTCTCTCATGGCCCCACCCCACCTGCACCTGGCCCCGCTCCCCCACGTCCCTCCCCACCTGCCCAGATCCCCGCGCACCCATACGCGGTCAACGCCGCCACTACCGTGTACAACCCACGCGAGCCCGAGCCCCGCCCTCTCTCTTTGGTAACTCTTCCGCGTGGCCCCACCACGCTCGTCTTTCCCCTTCCGCAAGGCCGCAACCCTGATCTCTCGCGTCCTTCCTCCCCTTTGGCAATCACTGCATATGCCACTTGTTTTCGCGCTCGCCGCCGCATCCGCTACAAGCCGCGAGCCTCGCCGACCTCCGCCGTCCCGCACCCGTGTTCGGCCGCCGCCCTAGCTCGATCCCCGCCGTCAGAGCTCCTCTCCGCAGCGCCTCTCCCTCCATGCGTCTGACACGCGAGTCCCCGGCCGCAGTGCCTCCTCGAGCACGCGCAGGCCTGCCCCTCCTCGACGCGTAGCCCAGCTTGCAGGGCCCCGTCGCCGGCCTTCATCTACAGCGAGCGACGCCGCTAGCCTCTGCTTCCTCCTCCCCGTTCGCCAAGCGTTGTTCGCCTCGCCGGCCATCTCTACAAGCACCGCTCCCCGTTCGGCATCCTTCCCTCATTGGCGCCCCTCTAAATCACCACCTCCCGGCAGTCCCGAACGCCCTCCTCCCTGCGGCCATGGCTCCTGCCGCCATCTTCCCCTTCGGCCCGCCGTTGCCAGGCTACTCCCTCACCTGGGTTTCCTCCCGACGGCAGGAGCCATGTCGTTCGTGACCCTGTCTGCTTGCAAAAGCTCACCTCGCCACCACCAGTTCGTCACCATCGCACCACCCGCCTCTGTTCTTTTTTCCCTATGGGTTGTGTCCCTTGTAGCTAGTCAGAAGCTCGGTGTCTTAGTCAGTTTGGTTGACATCACGACAGGTTCTTTCGGCTTACCCCAGCTCCTGCGTGTTCCCGATCCAAGACCTCGTGCAACATCTTGTCTTGAGGCCGCGACCAGTAACACAAGTATGTTTCCCGATTCAACAAGATCGTCACCGACAATGGAACCGCGGCACTCCAAGATCTCCTTCCCGGAGCACCGAGACCCTGTTCTCGGTTTCGAAGACCGAACCCGGTGCGCCAAGATCTTCTTCACGGAGACCGAAGGCCGTTGTCCGAAGACCGATCCCGAACCCTCGGCGAACCCCAAGATCTTCGCAACCCTATGTGTGACCCCTCCCGAGCCCCTATTTTATAAATTGGCATATCATACGTGTTGCATATTAAATTGTTCATGTCGCATACATATTATGGTTTGGGCGGCATTATGCTGATTCACCTCATAATTAAATATGGAGACCATATACGGGCGAATCTAGTCTAAAATTGGCTCCATTTAAATTTGTGTAGCGAACCGATGCCATGTTTTGCCTTGTTAATACAACATTTAAATTGCGGGGTATCTAAACAACATGAACCATCCAATAAATGTCGGAACCCCGGTTCCGCTTAATATGACATAATTGCATCACACCTTTGCCATGTCATACATCATACATGCATCATGCCCGATCTTCGGCCGTAGTATTAAATAATGCATCCGGTGTTTCTGTTAGTGCTTTGCTTCTTCACGGATTAGGCCGATGAGTTGATGCGAGCGACCCGATCTTCGGATGAACCTTCAGCAATGTTTTCAGGCGAGCATTCTCCCTCTTTCTACCTATTTTATATTTCTAGTATTTATTTCCTACTGTTGATCTATTGCTATCTGTGTTGCGATGCTGTAGATTCCGTCCCCCTTTATATATCCCTGCAGCCTTTATATTGCCTTGGACACCTCGTATTGCCTGTTGTTTGGATAGACAGTTGT
This sequence comes from Avena atlantica, assembly GCA_910589765.1. Classification (NCBI taxonomy): domain Eukaryota; kingdom Viridiplantae; phylum Streptophyta; class Magnoliopsida; order Poales; family Poaceae; genus Avena; species Avena atlantica. Next base: position 196,451,313 of record OU342738.1, on the reverse strand, counting down.
CCTTGCGAGTCATAGTCGCTTGCTTAGGTGCTTCACATCGTCGATGTTCCACTGATGTTGGGGGGTTGACATATTCATAAAGGTGGAGATGATCATGGGTTTAATTACATCTGATTAATTTAATACTAAAATTGAAATAACTAATGAGAGGCACCGGTGGGTAATAGTTGAGATTTGGTTGTTAACCGCCCACTTGTGTCCACCTAGGACCCGAGTTCTTGACACCTGTTCCAAGACTGAGCGTGCTAACCACATGTGGGGTGTGTGGGCACCCTTATCGGCTTAGTACCTGATTTCAAAGTATTGTTCTGGGGGCCACAAACTAGTTCGGGCTTTATGCGTTACTACTGTACTTATGCCATGCATGCCATGTATGAGATGTTTATTACATGTTGCTCGGTGAGCGTTTATTACTGTTGCGTAGGTGCGGCACTCTGTCACGGGAATATTTTGTCTATGACCTCTGCTCCCGTGCAAGTCCACGCAACCTCAGGGTCCATACGAGGAGGATTAGCTATACCTCGTATGGGTAGCTCTTTCGGGTGGCCCCCCATGTACTTGCTTTGGGTCAGGGAAAGCGTCGTGTCCTAGGCCCCACCGACATACCTATGGAAGTATGTTAATTGATCTGGCAACAAGGGTCGAAGTGCATGTGGAAACTTTGGTACACCCCTGCAGGGTTAAATATTTTCGAGAAGTCGTGTTCGCGGTTATGGACGACTTGGAGCACAGTATCTCGATCATAGACAACTATAACTAAAGTTTACTCTTATAAATTGACTTGTATCTGATATGACTAGTAAGTTGGATAACCACCATGAAAAGAATATATAAAGCTGCCAAACGTGTGAGTTTCCTCGGATTGACTTCCTCGTTTGAACTCGAGGGGGAAATACCAGGATGGGTATGTTTGGAGGTAGTATTAGGTTGGTTCCGAATAGGTCTTTCTTACCCCTCTCTGATAGCCGACAGTTATATCGAGTCTCTATAGGCTGTTTAATGCATGCTGCGCTGCCGCTTCAGTCCACCATACCTATGTAGGCGAGGACCGCCGAATTCTAGTCTCGCCGTGTACTGACCTCAGTACTGACCACTCTCTTTTTCCTTGGCCCTTTGTTGGCAATCCTTTTGTTTAAGAAAATTTTGAGATCGACGTCGTTAGCAGGGTTACCCTTCCGGCTTGTCCTGGGCAGGGATATGGACGCCATTGGTTATTCTTCAGGGCTCTTAGCTCAATTTGCATTTGTCCATACTCGGACGCTATCATTTTCAAGGTGATTTGGATCTTTCTACTATATATCTGTATTGTTGACTCTTGGAGTCGTTGTTGTATATATATGTTCTGTGGGTTCCATCATGGACTATTGTGTAATGATATTACTTCGTTTTCCAACCGCACGCAAGTGCCTGGTGGGCACCTTTGAATCGTTTCTATGCGGGTTTGGCGGGAATCGCTGAAACTTGCATAGAGCCGATTCTGAGGGTGTTACAATATTGAGATTACTATGTCAGATTGATTAGTGGTTTTGTCTATTTGATACTATCATGTCTGTGTTGTTTGTGATATTGCATGCTCTCCGTTGTTAGTAGCTATGTTGGCCAAGTAGTTGCTAGTGACTCCAAGAGGGGGTATTTATGCTCGATAGTGGGTTCATGCCTCTAGTTTCCAAGGGAAGTGATAGAAATCTCTTTGGTTGTAGATGTGCTGTTGCTACTAGGGAGAAAACAACGGTCTATTGTTGTAACACCCTCAGAATCTATCCTATGCAAGTTTTAGCGCTTCCCGCCAAACCCGCATAGAAACGATTCAAAGGTGCCCACCAGGCACTTTCGTGCGGGTGGAAAACAAAGTAATAACATTACACAACAGTCCTCGATGGGACCCACAGAACAGATATATATACAACACGACTCCATGAGTCAAGAATACAGATATACAGAACGAAGATCCAAATCACCTTGAAAACGATAGATCGCCCAGCTACGGACAAGATGCAAATGGGGCTAAGAGCCCTGAAGAATAACCAATGGCGTCCATAACCCTGCCCAGGCCAAGCCGGAAGGGTAACCCTGCTAACGACGTCGACCTCACAACCTGATTAACAAAAGGGGTGCCGACAAAGGGCAAAGGAAAAGAGGAGCGTCAGTACTGAGGCCAGTACACGGCGAGACTAGAATTCGGCGGTCCTCGCCTACATAGGTATGGTGGACTGAAGCGGCAGCGGCAGCGACAGCATGCACTAAACAACCTATAGAGACCCGATACAACTAACGGCTATCAGAGAGGGGTAAGAAAGACCTATTCGGATCCAACCTGATGCTACCATCAAACAAACCCATCCTGGTGTTTCCCCCTCGAGACCAAACGAGGAAGTCAACCGAGGAACTCACACAGTTGGCAGTTTTATTTATTCAGTTATCGTTGCAGCAATTACTAGTCAGGTATAGATAGTCATCCTGATAAAATAAGCAGTGGGTCGTTTTAGTTAACCGTTCCGTTGTAGTTGCGACACTTACTAGTCAGATACAATTAGCATGAGATAACCCAAAACCCAGCAGTTGTTGGTACTTTTATTTAGCCATTCCGTTATAGTTGCAATACTTACTAGTCAGATACAATGGTCGCAAGCGACAACTCAAACAAGCAATTGTTGGCAGTTTTATTTAGCCATTCCATTATAGTGAAGCTGATTACTAGTCATTATAGAGTCAAATTTATAACACTACTTTAGTTATAGTTGTCTATGATCGAGATACTGTGCTCCAAGTCGTCCATAACCGCGGACACGGCTTTCAGAAAGTTTTACCCTGCAGGGGTGCACAAATAGCAACACACACTCGATCAACCTCGGAAAAACCAAATCAAAACCCAACGAGGCCTTCACGACAAAGCAATCACCAGATTCAGAAATATTTCAGGGGGCCACCCCATTAAGCTACCCGCAACGAAGTTAGCTAACTTCGAGACGGACTCAAGGTTTGCGCCAGTGGCTGTAAACGACTGGGAACCCAAAACTGGGCTTGTCGATACCGCGTAAACACTCCGCTTACCTAAACAGTACATGTGCTCCTCGCACAATCGTAAATAAAGCAGTAAAGCATGGCATAAGTACATGATCGTAAATAAAACCTCAAACTAGTTTGTGGCCCCAAGAAATAAGAATGAATCAAGCTCTGGCTCACGGGGGTCCCATAATCCTCCCGGATGTGGATAGCGCGAATATTCAAGGAACAGGTATCAAGTACTCGGGGTCCTACGGGACACAAGTGGACGGTTAACAACCAAATAACATCTATTGCCCACCTGCGCATCTGCTTACTTACTTCAATTTTAGTTGTTAAACGGTAATTAAAGTTGTGATCATCTCCAACAATAAACACGCGGCAATACTCCAACAACTGTGGTACTTGTCGACACGCAACAGCACTTGAGCAAGCGACTACGACGCGCAGGTCCAACTATCTACCAAACCACAGGTAATAGGAGGTGTCCAAGGCAATATACGACTACAAGGGATATCACGGGTACGAAAACTAGAGCATCGCAACACAGATATCAATAGATCATCAGGAGGGAATAAATACTATAAAAATAAGATAGGTAGAAAGGGGGGATGCTCGCCTGAAAACATTGCTGAAGGTTCAACCGAAGATCGGGTCGACACTCGCATCAACTCAACGGCCTTATCCGCGAAGAAGCAAAACACTAGAATAAACACCGGATGCACTATTTAATACTACGGCCGAAGATCGGGCATGATGCATGTATGATGTATGACATGGCAAAGGTGCGATGCTATTAGGTCATATTAAGCGGAACCGGGGTCCCGACAACTAATTAGATGGTTCATGTTATTTATCTACCCCGCAAATTAAATGTTGTAATAACAAGGCAAGATAAGTTATCGGTTCGCTACACAAATTTAAATGAGGCCAATATAAGACTAGATTTGCCCGCATATGGGCCCCATATTTAATTATATGGTGAATCGGCATAAGGCCCCCAAACCCCATGACAATATGCATGCGAATATGACAATTTAATATGCAACAAGTTTATATATAGCATTTATAAAATAGGGGCTCGGGAAAGGTTCACACATCTGGGGTCGAAGGTCTTGGGGTTCCGGGGTTCGGGGTTCGGTCTCAGGGTTCGGATCTGGGGTTCGGTCTCGGCGGGAGCGGATACAAGATGGAGAAATTTTCGTGACGGAGAACTTGGGTCCAAGCGGCCGATCTTGCCGTCGCGCAGATCTTGACGGGTCCGTGTATCGGGTCGGTCTTGGCGTCCGAGATGCAGAACTTGGCATCCTCGAGGAAGTACTTGTCGTATCCGTGAAGGAGAGCATGTCGGTCCACGGGGTCGGGCTTCGAAGCCAGGAAGGAGCACTTGGCGTTACCGAGCGGAAGTCTTGATGGTCCTCGGGTACGAGAAGATATTGTCGCACGGTTTCCGGGTAGGCGATCTTGTTGGTTTAGGGTTTCGATTTTCGGTGTCGGACTCGGGTCTCGGCACTGGGAGATCTTGGCGTTTCGTGAAGCGGGTGGGATGTCCTGGGTCGAAGATCTTGTTGGTAGTTCTTTGAGTGGTGCCGGGTTCGGTATGGCCCCTTGGGCGACACCATGTTCTTTCTCCGGGGGACCTTGCCAACATCCACGATCGGGTTAGTAGCAGAACTTGTCAACGAAGAGGGTGTCGCATCCTTGTATTTTGTGGAGACCATGCATCGCGGAAGATCTTGGACTCGTATGACCCTGATAAGGTTGGACACGCTGGACTCGCACTTGGTACGCGTCGGGAGGCGCATGTTCGGTCGGTCATTTGGTCGAACACCTTGCAGGCGCGGTAGAGTAGAACTGCGGCTGGAGAACGACGAGCGGGGACGAGGTGAAGAGGAGGCGGTGCCTGTGGGGTGCTGCAGGGACGAGCCGGGCGGTCGACGAGCAGAGACAGGCGGCAAAGGTCAGAGCAGAGGGACGGTGGTGAGGATGGGGGCGCGGGGCCGGGCTCGCGCGGGACGGGCAGAGTAGGCCGACGGCGGCTCGGGCTCTGGCCGGAGCAGGGCAGGGCCCGGGGCGAGGGGAGCCGAGCGGGGCGAGCCAGAGGAGGCGGGCGAGGTCGAGGAGGAGGTGAGGCAGGGGCGGCCGGCGGAGAGGGCGAGCTCGAAGGGGAGGCCGGCGGCAGACGGGGCCAAGGCGCCGGGGCGGCGGACGGCGGCGCTCTGGGGCGGGCCCGGTGGGGCAGAAGACGGAGGCGGCTCGGGTCGGAGGGAGCGAGGCGGCGGGGCTCCTGTGGCGGCGACGCGGAGGGGCAGGGAGAGGTGGCGGAGGCCGACGCCGGGGAGGAGGGAGCATCTGGCGGCGGGCGGAGGAGCAGAGGATGGAGGGGACGCCGGCGGCGGAGGCGCGCCGACGGCGGGAGGCGGCCGGTGGCGGAACGGCGGGGCCCTGAGCGAGGTGGGGAGAGAGAGAGAGAGGGCAGTCGGGGGAAGAAGGGGGTCGGGCACCAGCCAGGGGAGCGGGACGAGGGAGGCTGCGTCGGGCGGGTCCCGCGGGTGGGGCCGGGGTTGGCTGTGTGGTGTTGTGTGGTGTGCTGAGTGGCAGGTAGGGACAGGGACGGTGGGACCGGGGTGTAAGGGAGAGGGGGTAGGTGGGGGCTAGGTGAGAGAGAGAGAGAGGGGTGTAGGTGGGGGCTGTGGATTGGTGAGGTGGCTGGGCTGATGGCGAGGTGGAGGGACGGTGAGGTGGCAAGCTGGGGTTGGTGGGTAGACTAGGTTTGGGTAGGAATAGGAATTAGACAGGCTGTTTTGTACTGGGGGTGGCCAACTGGGTCGGATCGGCCCGGTTCGGCTGCCCCCTAAAAATAATTAAATATTTTATTCAATTAAAACCGGTCTTTTGCAAACCGTTGCTAGACATAACGAAATAATCCGGAGACCCGGGTTTTAATTTGAAAACAAGACGGGGCGTTTAGAAAACAAAAACAGGCTTTGCGAAAATAGTTTTATGCAAACGAATGCAAGATGACATGCCGATGCTCAAATGCAATGTGGCATGATGACATGAGCATGAGATCATGATGATGCAATGCACAAAAACAACGCGATTTTCTAGTAGTGGTTTTGCGGGATGCCACAATTCGACACCACTAACAATGGATCTCGCCCTCGAGATCCGCCTCATGGTACCGGAAGAAGGGCGGCCATCTGAATCTTCTCGCGTCGTGTAGATCCTCGCGACACCACTAACAAGAGGTCATTGTCCGTGATCGTCGAGAGAACACTCCGGGAACAAAAGGCGAAGGTAGAGGTATCAACCAGTAAAGCCACCTCTAGCTTCCGTGGACGGAGTAAAATTGCTGGATCCACTGATTCGATGTACAAGAGCGAATGATAAGAGTAGTCGGATGGTGATCAGTCCATCGCGCACCCAAACCATTACTATGCACACGAATAGGCGAATTATGCAACCAATTCTCGGAATTCAGACTGAAGATCTCGACAAACGAGGTTCAGAAACAAAGGAGTGATGCAGACTCTGCATCGGATCTGGCGTAGATGATGTCGTCGCGTCGGAAAACACCGGAAGGCACGAGAAGGAACAAAGGGAAGTCCACCAGACGAAGGATTCCTCGGGTAGCATGAAGACCAGATGTAGACACACCGTTACCAAAAGAGGAAGCGAAACCCTGAAGGTACGACGGAAACCCAACCACGCGAAATCCTGGACTCGAAGAGAGAGAAGAGCGGATTCAAAACACGCAGAGGTGAGAGGAGAGCAGCGGAGGGGTAAGGAGTAAAATCAGACCTGATCAGAACTATCCAACCGATGTTTTTTTCAAAAATAGTTTTGACACTCTACGTCGGCCGTTAGGTAGGTTATCCTACAGGCTGGACTTGTGGGGTATCGCAACTGCTGAGATCTGATACCACTCTGTAACACCCTCAGAATCGACCCTATGCAAGTTTTAGCGCTTCCCGCCAAACCCGCATAGAAACGATTCAAAGGTGCCCACCAGGCACTTTCGTGCGGGTGGAAAACGAAGTAATAACATTACACAACAGTCCTCGATGGGACCCACAGAACAGATATATATACAACACGACTCCATGAGTCAAGAATACAGATATACAGAACGAAGATCCAAATCACCTTGAAAACGATAGAGCGCCCAGCTACGGACAAGATGCAAATGGGGCTAAGAGCCCTGAAGAATAACCAATGGCGTCCATAACCCTGCCCAGGCCAAGCCGAAAGGGTAACCCTGCTAACGACGTCGACCTCACAACCTGCTTAACAAAAGGGGTGCCGACAAAGGGCAAAGGAAAAGAGGAGCGTCAGTACTGAGGCCAGTAAACGGCGAGACTAGAATTCGGCGGTCCTCGCCTACATAGGTATGGTGGACTGAAGCGGCAGCGGCAGCGGCAGCATGCACTAAACAACCTATAGAGACCCGATACAACTAACGGCTATCAGAGAGGGGTAAGAAAGACCTATTCGGATCCAACCTGATGCTACCATCAAACAAACCCATCCTGGTGTTTCCCCCTCGAGACCAAACGAGGAAGTCAACCGAGGAACTCACACAGTTGGCAGTTTTATTTATTCAGTTATCGTTGCAGCAATTACTAGTCAGGTATAGATAGTCATCCTGATAAAATAAGCAGTGGGTCGTTTTAGTTAACCGTTCCGTTGTAGTTGCGACACTTACTAGTCAGATACAATTAGCATGAGATAACCCAAAACCCAGCAGTTGTTGGTACTTTTATTTAGCCATTCCGTTATAGTTGCAATACTTACTAGTCAGATACAATGGTCGCAAGTGACAACTCAAACAAGCAATTGTTGGCAGTTTTATTTAGCCATTCCATTATAGTGAAGCTGATTACTAGTCATTATAGAGTCAAATTTATAACACTACTTTAGTTATAGTTGTCTATGATCGAGATACTGTGCTCCAAGTCGTCCATAACCGCGGACACAGCTTTCAGAAAGTTTTACCCTGCAGGGGTGCACAAATAGCAACACACACTCGATCAACCTCGGAAAAACCAAATCAAAACCCAACGAGGCCTTCACGACAAAGCAATCACCAGATTCAGAAATATTTCAGGGGGCCACCCCATTAAGCTACCCGCAACGAAGTTAGCTAACTTCGAGACGGACTCAAGGTTTGCGCCAGTGGCTGTAAACGACTGGGAACCCAAAACTAGGCTTGTCGATACCGCATAAACACTCCGCTTACCTAAACAGTACAGGTGCTCCTCGCACAATCGTAAATAAAGAAGTAAAGCATGGCATAAGTACAGGATCGTAAATAAAACCTCAAACTAGTTTGTGGCCCCAAGAAATAAGAATGAATCAAGCTCTGGCTCACGGGGGTCCCATAATCCTCCCGGATGTGGATAGCGCGAATATTCAAGGAACAGGTATCAAGTACTCGGGGTCCTACGGGACACAAGTGGACGGTTAACAACCAAATAACATCTATTGCCCACCTGTGCCTCTGCTTACTTACTTCAATTTTAGTTGTTAAACGGTAATTAAAGTTGTGATCATCTCCAACAATAAACACGCGGCAATACTCCAACAACTGTGGTACTTGTCGACACGCAACAGCACTTGAGCAAGCGACTACGACGCGCAGGTCCAACTATCTACCAAACGACAGGTAATAGGAGGTGTCCAAGGCAATATACGGCTGCAAGGGATATCACGGGTACGAAAACTAGAGCATCGCAACACAGATAGCAATAGATCAACATGAGGGAATAAATACTATAAAAATAAGATAGGTAGAAAGGGGGGGATGCTCGCCTGAAAACATTGCCGAAGTTTCAACCGAAGATCGGGTCGACACTCGCATCAACTCAACGGCCTTATCCGCGAAGAAGCAAAACACTAGAATAAACACCGGATGCACTATTTAATACTACGGCAAAAGATCGGGCATGATGCATGTATGATGTATGACATGGCAAAGGTGCGATGCTATTAGGTCATATTAAGCGGAACCGGGGTCCCGACAACTAATTAGATGGTTCATGTTATTTATCTACCCCGCAAATTAAATGTTGTAATAACAAGGCAAGATAAGTTACCGGTTCGCTACACAAATTTAAATGAGGCCAATATAAGACTAGATTTGCCCGCATATGGGCCCCATATTTAATTATATGGTGAATCGGCATAAGGCCCCCAAACCACATGACAATATGCATGCGAATATGACAATTTAATATTCAACAAGTTTATATATAGCATTTATAAAATAGGGGCTCGGGAAAGGTTCACACATCTGGGGTCGAAGGTCTTGGGGTTCCGGGGTTCGGGGTTCGGTCTCAGGGTTCGGATCTGGGGTTCGGTCTCGGCGGGAGCGGATACAAGATGGAGAAATTGTCGTGACGGAGAACTTGGGTCCAAGCGGCCGATCTTGCCGTCGCGCAGATCTTGACGGGTCCGTGTATCGGGTCGGTCTTGGCGTCCGAGATGCAGAACTTGGCATCCTCGAGGAAGTACTTGTCGTATCCGTGAAGGAGAGCATGTCGGTCCACTGGGTCGGGCTTCGAAGCTAGGAAGGAGCACTTGGCATTACCGAGCGGAAGTCTTGATGGTCCTCGGGTACGAGAAGATATTTTCCCACGGTTTCCGTGTAGGCGATCTTGTTGGTTTGGGGTTTCGATTGTCGGTGTCGGACTCGGGTCTCGACACTGGGAGATCTTGGCGTTTCGTGAAGCGGGTGGGATGTCCTGGGTCGAAGATCTTGTTGGTAGTTCTTTGAGTGGTGCCGGGTTCGGTATGGCCCCTTGGGCGACACCATGTTCTTTCTCCGGGGGACCTTGCCAACGTCCACGATCGGGTTAGTAGCAGAACTTGTCAACAAAGAGGGTGTCGCATCCTTGTATTTTGTGGAGACCATGCATCGTGGAAGATCTTGGACTCGTATGACCCTGATAAGGTTGGACACGCTGGACTCGCACTTGGTACGCGTCGGGAGGCGCATGTTCGGTCGGTCATTTGGTCGAACACCTTGCAGGCGTGGTAGAGTAGAACTGCGGCTGGAGAACGACGAGCGGGGACGAGGTGAAGAGGAGGCGGCGTCTGTGGGGTGCTGTAGGGACGAGCCGGGCGGTCGACGATCAGAGACAGGCGGCGAAGGTCGGAGCAGAGGGACGGTGGTGAGGACGGGGGCGCGGGGCCGGGCTCGCGCGGGACGGGCGGAGCAGGCCGACGGCGGCTCGGGCTCTGGCCGGAGCAGGGCAGGGCCCGGGGCGAGGGGAGCCGAGCGGGGCGAGCCAGAGGAGGCGGGCGAGGTCGAGGAGGAGGTGAGGCAGGGGCGGCCGGCGGAGAGGGCGAGCTCGAAGGGGAGGCCGGCGGCGGACGGAGCCAAGGCGCCGGGGCGGCGGGCGGCGGCCCTCTGGGGCGGGCCCGGTGGGGCAGCGGATGGAGGCGGCTCGGGTCGGAGGGAGCGAGGCGGCGGGGCTCCTGTGGCGGCGACGCGGAGGGGCAGGGAGAGGTGGCGGAGGCCGACGCCGGGGAGGAGGGAGCATCTGGCGGCGGGCGGAGGAGCAGAGGATGGAGGGGACGCCGGCGGCGGAGGCGCGCCGGTGGCGGGAGGCGGCCGGTGGCGGAACGGCGGGGCCCTGAGCGAGGTGGGGAGAGAGAGAGGGCAGGCGGGGGAAGAAGGGGGTCGGGGACCAGCCAGGGGAGCGGGACGAGGGAGGCTGCGTCAGGCGGGTCCCGCGGGTGGGGCCGGGGTTGGCTGTGTGGTGTTGTGTGGTGTGCTGAGTGGCAGGTAGGGACAGGGACGGTGGGACCGGGGTGTAAGGGAGAGGGGGTAGGTGGGGGCTAGGTGAGAGAGAGAGAGAGGGGTGTAGGTGGGGGCTGTGGATTGGTGAGGTGGCTGGGCTGATGGCGAGGTGGAGGGACGGTGAGGTGGCAAGCTGGGGTTGGTGGGTAGACTAGGTTTGGGTAGGAATAGGAATTAGACAGGCTGTTTTGTACTGGGGGTGGCCAACTGGGTCGGATCGTCCCGGTTCGGCTGCCCCCTAAAAATAATTAAATATTTTATTCAATTAAACCGGTCTTTTGCAAACCGTTGCTAGACATAACGAAATAATCCGGAGACCCGGGTTTTAATTTGAAAACAAGACGGGGCGTTTAGAAAACAAAAACAGGCTTTGCGAAAATAGTTTTATGCAAACGAATGCAAGATGACATGCCGATGCTCAAATGCAATGTGGCATGATGACATGAGCATGAGATCATGATGATGCAATGCACAAAAACAACGCGATTTTCTAGTAGTGGTTTTGCGGGATGCCACACTTGTTCATGGAACAAGTGGATTGTTTACCTTACACACTTTGCTTAAAGCAGTTGTCTGTTTCTTGCAACTTAATACTGGAGGGGGTTCGGATTATAACCTGAAGGTGGAATTCTAGTCATAGATGCAGTTGGATGACGGTCTATGTATATTGTTGTATTGCCCAATCGAATCTCATAGGATATTTTTGTCTGGTATTGCATTGTTATGCCTAGCTTAGTTCCTGTCAATTGCCCTGCTGTAATTTGTTTACCCTTCATGTCATGTTTATCTAAGGAGATCACCTCTAGTGAACTACGGACCCCGGTCCAATATTTACCATTGATACATTCTCCACTATTACGTGTTTACTTGCTGCAAACCATTACTTTCCACACCATATGTTTAATCCTTTTTTACAGCAAACCGGTGAGCTTGACAACCTCACTGATTCGTTGGGGCAAAGTCTTGAGTTTGTGTTGTGCAGGTCTCTGTGTTTCTTGCAACACCTATGTGACTTTTCCTTCCTCCTACTGGTTCGATAGCCTCGGTTTCTTACTGAGGGAAAACTTGCTGCTGTGCTCATCACACCTTGCTCTTGGGGTTTCCAACGAAGCGTCCCACGACAGTGCTGGTGTCATCAAGATTTTTTGGCGCCGTTGTCGGGGAGGCTAAGGACGTCTTCACAAGGGGAGTCGTCCACTTACTTTCTCTTTACTTTGTTTTTAGTTTGCTTAGTTTCTTTTGCTTGGTTTTGTTTGCCTCTTTTCAAAAACCCAAAAAAATTAGTCTAGTTTGGTTTGCTTTCTTTATTCGAAAACACAAAAAAATAGTTCCTGCTCTATCCGCTGCTGTTTTTGGCTTGCCCACCTTTGCCAAAATGAACTCTTCTGAGAACACCAAGTTGTGTGACTTCGCTAGCACCAACAACAATGATTTCCTTAGCACACCTATTGCTCCACTTGCTCCTGATGCTACCATTTATGAAATTAATCCTGCTTTGTTGAATCTTGTGATGAGAGAGCAATTTTCTGGTGCTAGTTCGGATGATGCTGCTGCCCATCTCAATAACTTTGTTGAACTTTGTGAGATGCAAAAGTATTAGGATGTAGATGGAGATATTATTAAGCTCAAGCTTTTTCCTTTCTCCTTGAGAGGAAAAGCTAAAGAATGGTTGCTATCCTTGCCTAGAAATAATATTGATTCTTGGACTAAGTGCAAAGATGCTTTTATTGGAAAATACTATCCTCCTGCTAAGATTATATATATGAGAATTTACATTATGAAATTTAAACAACTTGATAATGGACATTGATACGTCCAAAACGTATCTACTTTCCCGAACACTTTTGCTATTGTTTCTCCTCTAAACTTGTGTGATTTGGATACAACTAACACGGACTGACGCTGTTTTCATCAGAATTACCTTGGTGTCTTGTTTTTGTGCAGAAAATGAACTATCAGGAAAAATCCCGGAAAATATGCCAAAAATTATATTTCACCAGAAGATCCACGGAGCCAGAAGACGAGACGGAGAAGGGGCTTGGGGGCCCACACCCCTGCCAGGCTTGGGGGGCCCACACCCACGCCTAGGGGGGGGGGGTGCAGCCACCCAGGAACCCCCTCGGCCTCCCTCTGCTCCTATAAGTTGCCTTTCAACCTAAAACCCGGGGGGGGGGGGTCGATAGTTTTTCAGAAAGAGTTCCGCTCCGCTGCCGCCACCAGAAACTCCGTTCTGGCACCCTGCCGGGACAGGGAATCTGGAGAGGATCATCGCCATCGATGTTTCCCTCATCCATGAGTGAGTAATCCCCCGACGTAGGCTTGGGGATGGTAGGGATTGGATGAGTTCTATCTTGTAATCGAATAAGATCTGTTAGGGCATAGTGCCTAGTATCTCTATTAGTGCTATTTGACTTTGTTGCAACTTGTTGTGGTTAATGCTTGTCACTAGGGCCCGAGTGCCATGATCTCAGATCTGAAATTCTTATTGAATCATTATGATAGTATTGTTTGTGATCTTATCTGCAAGTTGTGTACACATATCATTGTCCGGATCCAAAGGCCCCAAAGTGACAATAATTGGGACCACCGGAGGGGATGGCTGTGGTGTGAGGATCACATGTGTTCACAGAGTGTTAATGCTTTGCTCCGGTGCTCTATTAAAAGGAGCACCTTAATTGCCAGTAGTTCCCTAGAGGCCCCGCTGCCACGGGCTGGCTAGACAGAAGATGTTGTGCAAGTTCTCATTGTGGGTACGTATGACTATATTTGGAGCACATGCCTAGGATTGTTTAGTACTTGGATGCTTGTTATTATTTATCTGCAATGCCCTAGATCTTGAAGTTACATGTTTAGACTCGTCCAGGCAATGCCCGTCCATCCATCCCTATGTCTACCGCACTCGAAACCCACTATTACCGTTACTGTTACTATTGCTCCTGTTTTGCCGTTGTTGTTGCTTTGCTGTTGCTACTGATAAACTTCTCTGAGCAAGAAACAGCTGAACTGACAACTCAGTTGTTAAGGCTTGCAAGTATTCTTTGGCTCCCTTGTGTCGAATCAATAAATTGGGTAATACTACCGCGAGGACTGTTGTGATCCCCTATACTTGTGGGTCATCAAACATGTTGCTCAAGCTTGGGAAAGAATGAAATATTTGGTTCAGAATTGCCCCACTCATGGACTCACTGCTTGGATGATTATCCAGACTTTTTATGCAGGTTTGAACTTCTCCTCAAGAAACCTGTTGGATTCAGCTGCTGGAGGTACCTTTATGGGTCTCACCTTGAGAGCTGCAACAAAGCTCCTTGATAATATGATGGTTAACTACTCTGAATGGCACACTGAGAGAGCTCCACATGGTAAGAAGGTAAATTCTGTTGAGGATACCTCCTCTTTGAGTGATAAGATTGATGTTATTATGGCTATGCTTGTTAATGGGAAAGCTCCTCTAGATCCTAATAGTGTTCCCTTAGCCTCTTTGGTTGCTCAAGAAGAGCAAGTTGATGTGAACTTCATTAGAAACTGTAAGGTTCCCAACCTTCAATAAGGTAGAGATCCCTGTGTTTACAATGCTAGTCCCTGGATCAATAGCTAGCATCAACAGTTAAGATGTAATATCAAGAAACAAAGGTCATAATACAACTTTTTAACCAGGAATAAAATAATTCATTACATCTTACATAGCTCATTTGGCTATCTCATTACAATGCAGCAGAAATAACTATAGCATGGGGTCCTTCATCTTCAAAGTGCCACAGGCAAAGATGTTGGTTGTAGACTTGTAATCCTATTTCAACACACTTCACTAATATCAAACAAACCTGCAACATAACAAGTTACAGCCACAAGGGTCAATACATTTGAATTGTATTGGCAAGTGATACTATGGTAGTATAGTGGAGTCTATCATCTAAATACATTTGGCTAAGTGGAGCTTAGGCTTACATTGCTCAAAATAGATTTTTCTTATCCTTTGTAAAACACTAAGTTTTTGTTTGTCAAAATCACCCAAGGCATCTCCCAATAGAAATTGGTGATCCTTCAACCCTTGTTCAACCACAAGTTTTTAACTTAGAAATTGGGTTGAGGAGATTCTTGATAGCTTCCATGTCTTGATGCGCAAATTGTCCTTTACCAGGAACATGGCTAAGTACTTAGATTCTTCCATCTGCAGAGGTTGTGCACTTTCCCCACAAGACTTGATTTTCACCAAGACAGGACCTTTCAGAAGCCTTCCCTTAGACCAAATGGACGCGCTCCAACCTATCATCCCACTACCACCAACTGTCCAAATGGCTAAGTTATTGCAACCTATATGATCCAGGCATAGCCCATATTGCCAAGTGGCTGCACTAGAAGCTTCTTAACATTTGGCCTCTTAAATACCTTTGTTCCTGGGTGGCCATCCACAAGTAAGATACACAAGGTAAACCATAGAAATGGGCCTTGTGAACCACTCAACACAAACCATTCCTTCCATTCCACCCAGGTGATTCATTCACTTAGTTGTTTTATTAAACAAAACACAAGTCCTTGACTTAGAAATATTCCATAGTATGAATATAATCGACCCTTGTTTTCTACTAGCTAAGCTAAGCATGATAGTAGTAGGAATATTAACTTAGGAAAGTTCTACTAAGGCTTCATTTACTAGGATTTCCCATGGCATAGTTTATACTTAGCAAAAATTCCATGCAAGTCCTACTTAGAAATATCACTAATGCATAGTGAAAATAATGGGACAAAAGTATGAAGCATCACTTGCCTTTTTGGCAGAGAGTATAAGTTCACTCCTTGATCTTGCAACAATCACACTCTTCAAATTCCTCTACAATTCAATCAAGCAAGCAATATTTCAATCTACCATTCAAGCAAAACATCACATAAAATGATAGAAACAAAACAATGCATGCAAGCATGCTAAAGATTGTTTTATTTGGAAAAGTGGTTTCTAATAGGTTATAATCATTCTAAAACACCTATTGGTCATTTTATAAAAGTGGAAAAATCATTTGCAAAAGATTTTACTTTATAAACCATTTTTAAATCAAATCAATATTTTATGTGGTTAGAATTTCCTTTAGCAAAGAAATAAATTTTATAGGGTTCACAAAATATGTTTTCCAAACGTGAATCTTTGTCTTTAGGGTCAGAGAGTTTAAATCAAAACATTTCCCAAAGGGTTTTCCTCCAAAAGCATTTTTAATATATAAACATTATTTTTATTTGACTAGAAGTGCTTTAAATCAAAGATTTATTCTTTTACTCACCAAATATGTTTTTGAAACCACAAATTGATTTCTATTGTCAGTAGGTTTAAAACAATCCATTTGCCAAAGGTTTTATCACAAAAATAATTTTAGAGCAATTTTTATATCCAAAATATGCCTACACAAGTTTCTGCAAAGACAATCATCTTATCAGAAGCAATTCACTAAACAAAGGGCATGGTGAGAAAGTACTTGTCTTGCTGATTCCATTGATATAAAGTTTGAAAAATTTGGACGTGTGGTTTGAAAGTTATGAATTTTTCAAATTCGGACATCAAATAGATCATTTCTGGTTTTTATTCTCACAGACAGGGCCACGTGGCGTGTTGCTATTCGTCTGTACCGCTTCGTGCGGATCGTGCAACGAGGGGCGTTAGATTTTAAACAGATCGTGCGACTCTGATCAAAGGATACCCTTTCGATTAGTCAATCTATCATGGCCATGCGATCGCGATCTAACGGCTGGTGTTCACTTGACCAAGAGTGAGCGGTGCTGGTGACATGGTTATACCCTACGGGTACATAACTTCAGCATACCTGGTCCAGCCCAAGGAAGGCCCACTGCAGGCGTACGCTAGCCCATGAAGATTTTCGGGTGACCAAGGCCCAAGACATCTTCGGATCCTTGAAGAACAAGACTAGTTTAGATAGGAAACTCAAAAGGGCAAACGCCCTAGGACTTGTAACCGACTAGGACTATGCCCGGGACCTGCCTAAGTCTATATAAAGGCCAGGAGGGCACGTCCTAGGGTAACTAAACCAACCTCAACTCATACTTTCGCACACGCATCCACGCCAGATCGAATCTGCGCACCCTGTAACCTTCGGTTCCGCCGTAATCAAAGAGCAGACAAGCAGGAGTAGGGTTTTCCCTCCGGGGGCCTGAACCTGGGTAAATCTCGTGTCCCCTGGTTGCTTGTCTGTTAACCGTGCCACGATCTCCAGCATCCCCATCTTCTCCAAAACCCAAGTCCATAACAATGGGCATTGACGAGATCAAACCTCGTCAATTGGCGCCGTCTGTGGGAATAGGGGCTGCTGATTGTGCGGTCGTGACGGTTCCGACCCGATCGATCTACAACTCCGCGGCGATGGAGAATCACCTCCTCTTCGGCGCTTTCGACTTCACCGCCCACTCGCCGGCCACCATGAAGGATTTCGAGCCCGTAGGCGACAGACTCGAAATTTTGTTCGGGAGCTTCTGCTTCCAGGTGGGACAAACTGGCACCCTCCGCCTCCCTGAGCGGGTGCCCGTACCGTCAATCAGGCCCGCTTCATGGGCTCCACACCCCGTGCTACGCGCGTCACAATCAACAGATGAGTTCTACAGCAGCAGCAGCTGCAACTCCGATCTGTGCGATCCACCTTCGGATGAAGGGACCTACGGTTCCGGATCCGAAAGCTGCGGCAGCAGCCAACCAATCTGCAGGCGCTATCTATGCGCTGCAGTCATCCAAACAGACGAGGAAACGCCTAACCCGCCGCCCAACCCCAACCCGGACAGGAACGGCGAAAACGGTGGAAACGGCGATAATGGGGAAAACGGCGGCCACCTCATCCAACTTAGCAAAGAAGGATGGGTCGAAGCACGTCGCGCAGTCGCAGGCGAAATAGTCCTACCTCTGGACTCCCCACGTGATCTGCTGAGGGCATACCACTACCTCCTCATCGAGGAGCACAAGAAGCAAGTCGAGATGCAGAAGACGCTTGACAAACACAAGAAAGCAGCCTCTGAGTCCAGTGCGCGACGAGCTGCGCTCTCCGCCATGGAACCCGGCTCTAGCACAAACAGAAACCAAGGAAACAAGCACCGCTCTCGGGTGGAAAACATGGACCCGAAGGAACGACGTGACGTGACCCGAACTCTCCATACATCGTTCATGGACATGGACGCTGACGGCAACATCATCCCGAAGACGCCACAAGCTGCGATCATGGCAGCCACTACGTACCTCGCGGCTCACCCACCTCCGGAAGGGGACCCGAAAAGGGCCATTCATAAGTCCGCACTCACCGGACTAGGACTAATCGGAGCTGCGCTCCACGAAGATGCTCCTGCGGAGCCGAAGAAGAAAGCTCCGGCCAGGCGCGACCGGAGCCCCACACCCTCATCCGAAGAGGAAGAGGAGCACGGTCTTCCTCGAAGGAAGAAGAGCTCCAACCGCCACAAACGCGACTACGACGCCAGATACAAGCTTACACAGCGCAAGATCGACAAGGCACGCACCAAACGCGCATGCTCGTCCGAATCTGAGATGGATGAAGACGAAGGAGAACTCTGTGGAGCCCGATGCTTCAGAAGATCTGTCCGGCGCACACAGATGCCACGCAACTTCAAGCTTCCTTCGGATACTCCGAAGTTCAACGGCACACAAGATCCAAAATCCTGGCTCAGTGACCATCTGTCATCCGTCAAACTTCACGGAGGCAACAAAGAAACCGCCATGCAATGCCTTCAGCTGCAGCTGACAGGCGTGGCACGAGTCTGGCTCAGCAGCCTATCATCAGGATCCATCCGAAGCTGGGAGGAGATCGCTTACAGCTTCATCCAAAACTTCAAAGGCACCAGCAAGAGGCCCGCCTCAATCGAAGAATTGCGAGCCTGCACTCAAAGAACGGGTGAATCTATTCGCTCATACATACTACGCTGGTCTACGACCAAGAACTCCGCAGCACACATCTCCGAAGAGAGGGCCATCGACGCCTTCAGAGACGGCGTCAAGCGCCCAGACTTCAAGGAGGAACTTGGGCATGTAAAGCCCAAGACACTCGATCACCTCATGGAAATCGCCAACAGCTGGGCAGACGGCGAAGATTGCATCCAGTGACCGCAATCAGATGAAGAGGACGACTACGGCCGAAGACGTGAACGCGCAGCAAGAGGAGACCGCGCGTCTACGAGGACCGCGACGGACCCGACATGGTCGCGGCCGGCTACGCCGACCGCCGCAACGACAACAGCCTCAACAACGGAGGATACCGCAGCGGAAACTTCCGCGACAGCGTACGACCAACGCAGTCGTGGCAACGCCGCGACCGCGACAACGGACCCTCAGCATTCTATAAACTTTCGGGTCCATGCACCATCCACTTCTACATCGACAAACAGGATGGCAAAAAGAAAGCCAGCCACGTGCTCAAGGACTGCCGCGAGTTCCAAAAACTCAGCGAAGGCATGATGCAGATGAGGCAACAAACTCCAATTCCTGCGTTCGGAAACGCACCTGCACCAGGTGAAATAGCACACGGAGCTCCTCCACCACCGCCTATTGGAGGCCAAAACCAACCAGTCGCACCAGCGCAAAACAACACCGGGGTCCCATATCCCCCACCAAAGGGAGCACTAAACATGATCCAGAAGGGACGTCCAATAAACAGGGTGCAGAAGAAAAGCACATGACAAATTAACTTGGCTATGGCAACCCCACCTGCAATCCCTGAGTACCTCAGCGGATCGGAGTCCTGCATCACATTCACTCGCGTGGATCACCCTTGCCAGATACCTCGCCCAGGTCATGCTGTCCTGGTGCTGGAGGCGCAGATCAGAGGCTTCGAGATGAGTCGCGTATTCATGGACGGCGGCAGCGGCATCAACCTAATGTTCGCAAGCACTCTCGCAGCTATGCGGATCCCGCAATGCAGCCTGGAGCAATCGGACACAACATTCCACGGCATTGTCCCAGGGAAGGGCATCTTCCCCCTGGGCAAAATAGGGCTCGACGTCATCTTCGGGAAGCCGGACAACTTTCGGTAGGAGCGCCTAGAATTCGAAGTAGTAGACTGGCCGTCGCAATACCATGCCATCCTGGGACGCGTAGCATTCGCAAGGTTCCTGGCCGTCCCACACTACGCATACCTACTACTCAAGATGCCAGGACCAAGGGGCATCATCACAGTCCACGGGAGATTCACCCGATCGGACCAATGCGATAGGGATTTCAACAAAATCTCCCAGTCCTTCGGCATGCAAGACGAGCTCGTAAGGATCCGCGAGGTGATGGACAATGGGCTACCCCCAGTCACAAGACAGAATGCACCCGACATGTCCTTCGACTCCACCGTCAACACCAAGAAAGTGCAGGTCCATCCGACGGACACCTCCAAGACGGCGTTGATCGCTAACGACCTCAGCACCGCATAGGAAGGTGCGCTCGTCGAATTCCTCCGTGAGCGCTGGGAAATCTTTGCCTGGTGTCCTGCGGACATGCCAGGAGTTCCCAGGGAATTCGCCGAGCACGCACTCAATGTCTTCCCAGACACCAAACCAGTCAAGCAGTCTATCCGAAGACTGTCAGAGCCACGAGCCGAAGCTATCGGCAAGGAGATCAACAGATTACTCGCAACAGACTTCATCCGGGAAATCAAGGAAAGCGAGTGGCTGGCAAA
Source organism: Avena atlantica (assembly GCA_910589765.1). Classification (NCBI taxonomy): domain Eukaryota; kingdom Viridiplantae; phylum Streptophyta; class Magnoliopsida; order Poales; family Poaceae; genus Avena; species Avena atlantica. The sequence goes on along the minus strand of OU342738.1, from coordinate 196,430,847 downwards.
TACGGCGATGGTACCGAAGAAGGACACGGACATCCTGCGGATGTGCGTGGACTTCACGTCACTAAATAAACACTGCCCAAAGGACCATTTCCCTCTACCACGGATCGACCAGATCATCGATTCGACTGCAGGTTATGAGAAGCTCTCCTTCCTCGACGCCTACTCAGGCTATAACCAGATTCAACTCAAGGTCAAAGATCAAGAGAAGACGACATTCATCACACCGTTCGGAGTATTCTGCTACAACACAATGCCTTTCGGGCTGAAGAACGCGGGTGCCACGTACCAGCGATGCATGCAGGCCTGCCTCAAAGACCAGATCGGTCGCAACGTCCAAGTCTATGTCGACGACATAGTCATAAAAACCAAGGAGGCAAGAACACTTATCGACGATCTCCGCGAGACGTTCGACAACCTTGATCGCTACAGGATCAAGCTCAATCCAGAAAAATGTGCCTTCGGCGTCCCCTCGGGTCAGCTGCTCGGGTACTTCATCTCTCAACGAGGGATCGAAGCGAACCCGAAGAAAATAAAAGCTATCATGAAAATGGAGAAACCGAAAAACCTTAAGGGCGTTCAGCAGCTCGCAGGGCGAGTAGCGGCACTAAGCAGGTTCATTAGCCGCATGAGCGAGAAGGCCCTACCATTTTACCAACTGCTGCGCAAGGCGGACAAGTTCGAGTGGACACCATAAGCCAACGACGCATTCGACAGCCTCAAGCGGCTCCTTTCCACCTCGCCCGTTTTGGTCACGCCAAAAGAGCGCGAACCCCTTCTGCTGTACATAGCAGCCACGCACCAGGTGGTCAGCACAGTACTCGTGGTCGAACGACCCGAAGAAGGCAAGACCCACAGGGTACAACTCCCAATTTACTACCTCAGCGAGGTTCTCACTCCAACAAAACAGCGGTACCCGCACTACCAGAAGCTGGCCTACGGTGTGTTCATGACGGCTCGACGACTGAGCCACTACTTCCAAGAGCATCAGGTGATGGTCGTCAACGAGGCACCCCTGAACAGCATCCTGAATAATCCAGAGGCCACAGGACGCGTGGCCCTATGGGGCATTGAACTATCACCCCTGGACATCATCTACGAGAAACTTCACGCAATCAATTACAAGTCCTTCCGGACTTCCTGGTGCACTGGATGGAGCTACAGCTGCCTGACACCCCAGACATGTCGCAGTCCTGGACAATGCATTTTGACGGCTCCAAACGAGAAGCCGGAGTAGGGGCAGGGGTCATACTGACCTCCCCGCAAGGTGACAAGATGAGGTACGTCCTTCCGATGAAATTCAGAGCCTCTAACAATGAGGCCGAATACGAAGCCCTCATCCATGTCATGAAGATGGCAAAAATATGTGGCGCAACACGCCTGGTCATCTACGGTGACTCCAACCTTGTCGTACAGCAGACGATGAATGAGTGTGATGCACACGCCGAAAATATGATCGCGTACCGCGCGCTCTACAACGCACTCGAAGGAGAATTCGACGGATACGAACTTCGGCACGTCGGAAGAGAGAGCAACGAGGAGGCCGATAGACTCGCCAACATCGGCTCCACTTGTGCAAAGGTACCACCAGGTGTGTTCCTCAAACAGATCTGCGTGCCATCTATCAAGCGGAAATTCCTCAAAGGATCACCCGAAGAAGCAGAACACTCGGGGGCTACACTACCCGAAGGTCATGAAGGACCCGAAAAACTGGATACCGAAGTTGCCATGGTCAACCTGATGCAGGTCATGGAAGTCGAAGAAACTTGGACACGTCCATACCTCCAGTTCCTGATAAACGGAGAATTGCCTGATAGCCCGACAGAGGCCCGACACATATCTCGTCGGTCAAAAGCCTTCACCATCATCAACGGCGAGCTGTACAAATGCAGCATTACGGGTGTACTACAACGGTGCGTCACCATCGACGACGGCAAGGCCATACTCCAAGATATCCATGAGGGCATCTGCGGCCACCACGCAGGCAGCCGCTCCCTTGTCGCCAAAGCTCCGCGAGCAGGATTCTACTGGCCAACGGCCATGAGCGACGCGAAGGACATCATCCGAAGATGCAACGGGTGCCAACGGTTCGCCGACAAACCACACGCACCTGGGTCCGAACTTCGACCCATACCCATAGCATGGCCTTTTGCCCAATGGGGCCTTGACATGATCGGCAAACTGCCAAAATCCTCGAAGGGAGGACACGTTTTCCTCCTAGTCGCAGTCAAAAAATTCACCAAGTGGATCGAGGCCATGCCAGTCACCAACCATAAGGGCACAACCGCCGTCAAGTTCTTCGAATCCATTGTCTATAGATTTGGCGTACCGCACAGCATCATCACCGACAAGGATCAAACTTCATCTCTAAAGAATTCCAGGACTTCTGCGAAGGCCTCGGGATCAATATCACATATGCCTCAGTGGCACACCCGCAAACAAACAGGCAAGTAGAAAAGGCCAACGGCCTAATCGGCGTTGGCATTAAGAAGCGCCTCATGAGCTCACTCGAGAACAAAGCTGGAAACTGGACGACAGAGCTACCGTCTGTCCTGTGGAGCTTACGCACTACGCCAAACAGCTCCACCGGCTACACACCATTCTTCATGGTGCACGGAGCTGAGGCCGTGCTACCAGCCGAAGTACGCCATCAGGATCCACGCGTCGTCGCTTACAGCGAAGCCGAGTCCACGGCTGCACTCGAAGATGCCGTCGACACACTCGATGAGGCACAGGATATAGCAGCAGCTAGATCAGCGGTGTACCAGCAGAGTCTCCGCAACTATCACAGCCGCCGGATGCGCCCAAGGTCCTTCGTCGAAGGAGACCTCGTCTTGCGACTCAAGCAAAAACGACCGAACAAACTCGATTCACCATGGGAAGGACCCTACGCCATCACCGAGGTCATCCCAGGTGGCGCCTATCGCCTCAAGCATGTGGAGTCCGGAGTCGCATACTCCAACCCGTGGAACGTCTCGCACCTGCGACGATTCTACCCGTAGCAACCTACCCCCCTTTTACTTTCAATAAGGCTTTCAGCCAAGGCTACTCAGCCGAACCATGTACCTCCTCCATTATGATATAAATAAAGCTAAGTGTCTCGCCCCCAACCTTCGGTTGATTATTTTTCTGCAACTTTGCTACATGCTACAAACGCACTCGGGGGCTCTCCCCACCTCACGATTTCATCGACTGAGGACCAAACGTGTACACCTGAGTAGTTGACCACGTCAGGCAAACGAAAAGGGCACGTACTCAATCAAAGCACTGCGTGCTTACAAACAAGCAAACCTTTACAACAAAGGGCACATAAACGCCCATCCGCAATATACAAATTTTACATTCATCTGTTTATTTTCAGGTCCTACCTATTCTGAAGAATATCCTGAGCACGCTGCTCAAAGAAATCTACAATCTGTTCGGCATACTGCCTCACAGCCGCGTAATATGGACGCATATCCCACTCGCCACCATCTGGTCGAGGAGGTGGCCCCGTCGCCACAGCAGCCAAGTCTACGTCAGGGCGGTGCACCCTCACAAGAGACAAGGCAGCCTTCACCCCTGCGACGAGCTGCTGCCGCACTAGCTCCTTGACATTGCTGGCTCTCCGAAATTTCGTCAGAAGACCTGCAAGGGTCGTCGGCACGGCTTCCAATGGAAACATGACGTGTAGCACCGAGGAAAGTGATGTCTGCACCTGGCGAAGCACTCGCGAAACCTGGTAGACACGATCCTGCACCGTCGCCAGAACTATGGCGCGATCACGATCCATCCAGAAGAAGCCACTGGCCTCCATGTCCTGTTGAGTCAAGCAATTGACTCGAACAGCAATACGCTCCTTCTCTTCCCTCGGAGCAAGATTGGCACCTGCACAAAATAAGGGTAAGGCCAGCAGGCTTACCCGAAGAACTGGGCTACAACCCGAAAAAAGGATCAACTTACATTGCAGCTGCTCGGACAGCCGACCTAGCTCTGCCATCAGATACTCCTCTCTGGCTGCACCACGGTCTGCTTTGGATTTCCAAACGTCAGCGCGACCGCGTAACCCAAGCAAATCTCTCTTCAAGCTGCGTACGCGATTTCGAAGAAAAGCGAGCTGCGACGAATCATCCAAAGATGCTCGCAAGGGTCTTTCGGATGAAGTATCAACTGGGTCAGCACCCGAAGGAACCTATAGCAGCAGGGAAAAGAAGGCACACAGACATTCAGCCAAGGATAAAGAACAACTCGGAGGAATTCACTAAATTATATAAGACCACCACGTGGCACAAGGATGGTACTACAAAAGATATTTACAACAAAATAAGACTACAAACTACCCTATGTCTACTACGCCTAAGGTGCAGGGCACTGAGTCGCCTCAGAACCAGACTGCCTAGCTTTGGCCTCGCCCTGCTGCCGCAGTGCGTACTCAGACAGCAAGTCAATGAGCTTGGGCCCATATCGTCTGCAGCGAGCGGAGTAGGCGGCGAAAGCTACCTCGGATCCATCCGCAGCCGTCGGCATCCGAGAAGTGATCTGGGGTAGGTCCAGCTCCGCCCCAGCCGCCATGGCCATCGCCAGCCCGACAGACGCCCCGATGCCTTTCTGCTTGCGCTTGTACGCTGCAGACGCTTCGCCTGACAGAGCCTGTGCCAGGGAATCCACATCTTCAAGGGAGGCGCCCTTCGGGAAGAGCTCCTGGTAGAAGCGACCAAGGACCTCCTTCGCCTTGGCAAGGGAGTTGACGACGGTGCTGTAGCGATCTTCGACCGCTACAGTGGCATCATCCAGAGCACTCCCGTGCTCCAGAGCACCGCGGTCGAACTCGATGCCTGCGGCATCTGAGACAAAACACAAGAAAGACATGAAGAAAGGTAGTATAAAAAGAAGATCCATCGAAAAAGAAACAAGTCCAAAAGCTTGTACTCACTCGAAATGGCCTTGGCAGCAGCCATGAGCTTATCTGCCACCCCCTTTTCACGAGCAGCCGCAACGGTGGCCAACTGCTCCTCACGATCTGCAGCCTCCTGCTGTAGACGCTCCTTTGCTTCGGCTGCCTTCGTCAGCTCCAGCTCAAGGCGCTCTTTCGCACCAGCGGCAGTTTCGGCCTTTTGCTCCAATTGGCCAAGGCTCTTCTTCAGAGCATCAACTTCACGGAGAGAGTCGTTATGCTCCTCTGCATTTACAACAAACACACGTCAAAGAACAGGACCAGGACAAAAACAAGAGAAGTACTACGAGGCAGATGAATACCTTGAAGCTGCCGCAGTTTCGCCTCCAGCGTCAGGCGCTCCTCCACCAGCCGCTTGGCCTCTTGGACAAAAGGCTGCAGAAAACAACAATAGAAGTAAGAACAGGACTTGGGGGCTACGCCCAACACAAAGCAAAAACAACATCAACACTCGAAGACACTTGGGGGCTCCCCCTGTAACATCAAGCAGGAAAACTTACGTGCTCCGAAGGAGAACCTGCAGGCTCGTCTGCGAAATTCTGGGGCGCAACCACCAGCCTCTCCTGCACTGAAGGAACTGGCGCAACGTCACCCGAAGTCGCCACCGTCTGAGGAGGAGGCGACACAATGTTCGACTCCCCCATCATCTCCTGCCCACCATCACTAGAGCCGTCGGAGGATTGCCTGCATACGAAGCAAATCAACACAGATGCAAAAATAAGAAGGAACAAAGATAGCAGCGGCAATAAGGAAACTTACGAGCCCAACGCGCTCAGGTCGAAGATAGGAGAAGCCCTTCGGGCCCTCTTCTCTTCCTTCTTTTTTCCCTCTTGTCCTCCTTCTTTTCTTCCTTCTTCCGCTTGGCTGGCGGGTGCGGCGCGACAGCACGCACAGGAATGGCAGGAAGGGGAGAGGAAGAACCCCCATGAACATCATCATGACGCTCAAGGCCCAGGGGATTCCTGGGAGTCGGAGGAGTCGAGGCATCCGAAGATTCGTGGAGCTCCGTGATCGCTCGCGCGAATGGTCCTCACTCGACTCGTCGGCATCCTCCGCTGGAGACCGCGCTGACGGTAGCTCGGACACGGAGTCCACCACTTCATTATCCGGGGCAGTCGGATACCTTTCGGGCAATGGTGGTGCCATGCCCGGCACTTTGAAGCTCTGCAAAAAGGAAAAAGAACTTAGTTAGCAAACAAAGAAAAAAGTACACAGCCGACAAAAACAAAAAGGGAGCACTACGTGCGCAAATCTACACCTTCGGTACGGCCAACGTCGAAGAAAAGGGAGGAGTCTGCGACTTCCCCGAAATTTCTTCGTCTGCCTTGAAATTCAACAGCGCGCGAAGAGTCTTGTCAAGTTCCGCCTTGGAGATTTTCTCACTCGAAACCCTCGTCAGATCACGACGCCCAGAGTAAAGAAACATCGGATGCGCCCTCGCCTGGAGAGGCTGCACCCGACGCTCAAGAAACGTTCGGATGACGTCGACACCGTTCACCTCCTTCTCAGGAATCAGTTGGAGATCCTCCACTCGATGGTACAGGGCCTCAATCTCCGCCACCTCACCATCTAAGATTTGGTTTTTCCAGGATCTTTTCTTCTCAATCAACTGGGAGGTGTCAAAAGGAACGAGACCAAAATCTTGCCCAGGCAGTACGGAGTCACGGATGTAAAACCATTTCCTCCGCCAGTACTGGACAGATTCAGACATGGAAAAGGAAAAGAATTGGACATTGGGACTGAGAGAGATGATGAAACCCCCAATGGGATACACACCATCCGACCCAGATTGCCTCTTCACGGAATAAAGCTTCCGGAAGAGGCCAAAGTGCGTCTCAATGCCAAGCCAACACTCGCAAAGCGTGATAAAACACGCAATGTGGAGAAGGGAGTTGGGAGACAGATGATGCAACTGAACCCCATAGAAGAAGAGCAGTCCACGAAGGAAGTCATGGACTGGATACGAGAAACCACGCAAGACAAAGGCAAGAAACATAACCCGATACCCAGCTGGGGGACGGGGTATTACCTCATTGCCAGGGAGTCGCACGGCCGTCGCATCTTGCGGGATCAAGCTCCGCTCACGCAGCTTGCGGAGATTGCTCTCCCGCGTTTCCGAACGCCGCCATCCACCATCGGTGACGCGCACAGCGGCGGTGCCCTTCTTGCCTCCGGTGGCATTGGTCCCAACCACAGATGAGGATTTCTTCGTCTTCCCCATGGCGCTACAGCGGTGGTGCCGTTAGCAAGGATGAAGGACAAAGGAAATGTGGAGGAAAAGCTCAATGCGCAGCAAGAATCGCTCAAGAACAAAGAGGAAGAGAGCAGATGAACTGGTACGGTGAAAAACAAACCACGATTTCACTCAGGATTATAACAGCGAAGAAGACGCACGTTGGCCGTCCATCGAGAAGACCTAACGCCAACGATAGATCTAACCGTACACGTGTCAATACCACAACAAACCGTCGTTACCACGCCGTCCACTACGCGCGGAAATCGAGGAGGCGCCATAATCATCTCCACGCCCCGCGTGACCATTCAATTCAAAGTCAGCAAGTGGGACCCATGCTTCGTCCAGTCAAGTCATCTCTGGCGTAGCAGACGTCTGAGGTCATCGATCGTAAGCACTGACGTCATCAAAAGCTATACTAGCATCACTTCGGCTCCACGGCTAAGATTACTCACTCGAATCTACGATTCGACTAAATACTTGGGGACTACTCCTATCAGGAGCGTTGGTCGCGCACCCGACAGACAACTGAGGACAAAATTGCTTCTTTGAGTCCTACATCGAGTCTACGACTCCACTAAGGACTCGGGGGCTAGTCCCATAGGGAGGATGGATTTAACCATCCGAAAATTTTCGAGTCCTGCGGACCTAAGGACTGAAACAATGCTTGAACTAAAAGTCTCCGTTCGAGTCTACGACTCGAACAGACACTTGGGGGCTACTCCCATAGGGAGCGCTTGTCGCGCACCCTATGAAGTCTTCGACTGCGATCTTTCGGATCAGCACGCAAAAACTTTTTGGCAACTCTGCCCCAACAAAACGCTAAGTGAGCAACAATCTCCTTGGCCACCCGAAACACCTCCGAGGTGATAAATGTTCGGATGCTGCGTCTGCGACGCAAAGATAAGACCTACAGATATCGTCTGATGGCCTGGCAACGCACCTGACTGCGCTCTGCTAGTATGAATCCTTACCAGCAGGTACGATGAAAAATCCTGACGGACGCGTTGGGTACACCAATTAAAATCACTGGAATTCCACTCCTGTAAGTCCTCCGTGGCCTGAGTCGAATTACGCCAGCATATGTTCCAGGTCCGGGTTGAGGGACCCGAACCTGAAGAAGATCGTGTCGTTTCGTCCTAAGACAGTTAACTGACCCTGATCCATCGGGTGAGTCAGGCACACGCATCAACAATCCCTGCACACATATACTATTAATGAATAGCTGCACCCGAAAGATGGAAGAGTCCTCAGCCGAATCCACGATTCGACTGAACACTCGGGGGCTACTGACATGGTTATACCCTACGGGTACATAACTTCAGCATACCTGGTCTAGCCCAAGGAAGGCCCACTGCAGGCATACACTGGCCCATGAAGATTTTCGGGTGACCAAGGCCCAAGACATCTTCGGATCCTTGAAGAACAAGACTAGTTTAGATAGGAAACTCAAAAGGGCAAACGCCCTAGGACTTGTAACCGACTAGGATAATGCCCGGGACCTGCCTAAGTCTATATAAAGGCCAGAAGGGCACGTCCTAGGGTAACTAAACCAACCTCAACTCATACTTTCGCACACGCATCCACGCCAGATCGAATCTGCGCACCCTGTAACCTTCGGTTCCGCCGTAATCAAAGAGCAGACAAGCAGGAGTAGGGTTTTCCCTCCGGGGGCCTGAACCTGGGTAAATCTCGTGTCCCCTGGTTGCTTGTCTGTTAACCGTGCCACGATCTCCAGCATCCCCATCTTCTCCAAAACCCAAGTCCATAACAATGGGCATTGACGAGATCAAACCTCGTCAGCTGGCGGCGATGACTGGCGGCAGCATGCTCTGGCGATGCGTTCTGGCTATTCCAGGAAGGAAGGGGGAGAGTGGGTGTGCTTACCGTGTTCGCTGTGGAACGCAGATGCTCGACGTGCTCGGGGTTGGCGAAGGGTTGCACTAGGGCGATGGTAATTCCTCGCCGAAGTTCACGTCTGCGTCGGGCTCCTCTGGCGGTTGTCGATGGCGATGTTTTGGACCATGCTAAGACAAAGTAGAGGCGCTATTAGGTGCGCATGAGGGTCGCGAGTCTGGGAGCATCAGTGAGAGGGAAAGGCTTGGTCGGAGTTTACCTGGAGAGCTCGACGGAGAGAAGACAGACGACGAAGCTGCTTCGTCGAAGACGTAGTCGAGGTTGCAGGGCAAGCGAGAGCGAGCTGGCGGCACTGGAGTGTGCGCCAGAGGACGGGGAATGTGTTCGTGTGGTCGAGGATTCGAGGGGCGGCGGGGAGTGGTCGGAATCGTCGCCGGAAGACGTCGGAGACAGTGGCTGTGCAAAGCAAATTAGAGGCAGCCTGGTGGCTCTCTGGCAGCGGGGTTTGAGGGGAAAGGGAGAGAAGAGGGAGGGGATTTATCGGGCGGGATCGCGAGGATTAATCGTCGAGCCATTACCGTGAATTTACTCCAAGGAGCTAACGGCAGAAAACGGCCGGGAGGGCGTGTTCTACGCGCGGGTGAGAACGACAACGACGTGGTCGTGGGCCTGGTTAGTCAGCGAGTGAGAGAGTGTGGGGTGGGGTCCAACCGTCATCGACCTAGCGGGTTCGTTCGCGAGTAAAAGAAAACGCTTCGGGGGGGGGAGTGAGAGTTGCTGCTGGGCCTGGACTGGGCTGGGCTGCTCCTATTCCATTTTTTTGATCTGATTCTTTTTCTTTTTCCATTTCTTTTATTCTGTTTTGATTTTGATTAATCAATTTAAACATCTTTTGAATTTCAAACTTCAACCAAACTTTATGTATATTCAAATACTGATTAATAGTTCATTTTAGAGTCAAATTTAGAATAATTTATTTATTCTTTTTAGGGTATAATAATTATTTAAAACAAGGCCATTGCTTTGAATTCAGTTAATATCAAATATATTTTTAGTCCTTATTTGATTTCAATTTTTTCTTCACAAAAACCTTTTCATTAAGTTTTAATCATTTAATAGGGTGTCAAATAATGCACTTTGAATTATTTGGAATATTTTGATTTGTTATTCATTAAAAATTGGGTATTTGTCTTTATTCCAACGAAATTAAATATAGTTTTAATTCCATAATTTTTATTTAGGTGGATTCCTTGATTCCACTTTATGTTAATTAAATGACTTTTAATTCACTTGGGTAAACTCCAAATACTATTTTCCCATGATTTAAAATAATCATTCTTATTAGGGATTTGTCTTTATTCAATTAGAATTTGGTTAATGCCATTTTATTTAATTTAAAAATTCGTTATCCATTATTTTATTTGGATTTGGATTGTATTCATTCCATTTGCTTATGGTCTTGGCCAAGTTTTAATTTGGTCTTTAAATATCCCTCATTTAATAATTTCTTTCTTTATCTTATAAAATCCATATCTTTTTATTTATAGATCCAAACTTGGTGATTCCAATTTGTAAAATCTTATTTAATATTTGTTTATCCTTTTAAATATTTTTAGGATTATTTGCTCACCATTTGGTATGGATTTTAGATAGGTGCTTCATTGGCTTTGGAAATTCAATTACCTTATCTTATTAAATTTATAAGATTTTATCTATGGCCCAAAATTGAATGAAATCAATTTCTATGGATTTAGAACATTTTTATTTGTCAAACTTGTTCATTTTTATAAGTTGGTTGACAAACTTTTATTTGGATCAAATCCATGGTCTTAGAGATATCTTGGATATGCTTTTATTCTATTAAGGTTTTAGGGCTTTGGTTTATTTTCCAAATATTTAAATTTCCAAATGCATTTATGAAGAATGCATTTCACTTGATTTGAATTTAGTTGGATTCAAACATTAACCAAAGTTTGTTCAAGGTGGGATTTTAAGTTTCCATTTAGAAACAAAAGTTTCTTTTCACCCTAATTTTCAAAAATTATTTATTTTGTTTATTTATTTTTCACATCCCAAGATTTGGGAAATCTTGGGATGTGACAGGCTACCACCCTTAAAATAAATCTCGTCCCGAGATTTGGGAAGGCTAAGGGTTACAAGTGGGCTCCAAAACAACTAGGGTACTACCACCCTTAAAAATTTTCCACCTATATTACTTCATGGCTTGATTGGGGTCTTGATGATACTTCTCTGGGCAAACATCTGCATAGTGTCCTTTGTTTCCACACTTGAAACATGTGACAAGGCTGAGATCCTTCATAGGCTTTATCTTGTGCTTCATATTTTCTAGACATTTGCTTGCATAATGTCCTTGGTTACCACAATTGTAACATGTGACAAGATTGAGTTCTTCACGTATCTTCTGTGGACAAGTTGACACATAATGGCCTAGCTCTTTGCAGTTGTTGCACCACACTTGGTTTATCTCCTTATATTTTTGTTTCTTCTCTGGACATTCATTGGCATAGTGTCCCATCTCTTTGCAATGGCAACAGTGCACTTGACTCTTGTCTTTCTTCTTCTTGGGATTCTCCAAAGCTAAGAGTGCTTCTAGTTCATGTTCTTCATATCTTATCTCAAAGGTAGGAAAGTTTCCTGGTCTCCTTGATCTTTTCCTTGGATAATACATATGTCTCCTCTTTGGTCCATAAAATTGAGTCATATTGCATGGAGGTGCAAGCTGAGATTTTCCTTTGTCTTCATCCTTCTTGGTAGAAGTTGTTCTCTCATGGTAGTCTGCAATCAGTTGTTGCACTCCACCTTGTTTCCTTTGTTGAACTATGGAATAGATGGGGCATTGGATAGGGACATGATTATTTCCTTCACATAGGAAACAAGTAGCTTGAGATGTGGGGCATTGATTAGTTGGATGTTTATCTTCACAATTGGGGCATTGATCTTCATGCTCTTTAGAAGTGTGATCCTTGTATCCACAAATATTGCAAGGTTGGGTTCCTTCTAGAATATCATCCTTGCCATCCTTGTTGTCACAAACTCCTTGGGAAGAGTTGTCTCCCATGTTGATCATTTGATCTGTCACCTTATGCAACAATTGTGTTTGGGTTTCCAAAAACCTTTGCATGATTGGATCTACCTCACTGGTGTTGGCTAAAAATTGAGCTATCACTTGGTTCAACTGGGTTTGGGTTACTATGAGTTCCCTCATGTTGATCTCTTGGTTGTTGTTGTCACCATCCTTGATGTTGGAGTTCCTTGGAGTAGTCATCTGTTTGGGTTGGATTGGAATTAGAATGGCAAGATATTTCTAAGGAAATAGTTCTAATCACACATATCACAATTCACTCAAGCAATATGCAAGCAGTCACAACCAAACATTCCACTCAAACAACATGTTACAAGCACATTTTAGGCAATAAAATATATTTTTTCCTACACCACATAAGTTGGTGGGTTTGACTTAAACTATATATGGTGGTCCAACTATATGGTTCACTTGAAATCATTCCATCCTTCTTAGTTGATTCTTCTTGAATGAGATCATGGTTTCCTTGGGAAAATTTCTGGTGTATTGGTCACAAAACTTCAAAGGTGATGATGTTTCCTTCTAAGTTGTGTTTCCTTAGTCTTCAATTCTTGAGCAACATTACTTGTCTCACTTGTAGGTCTTAGTGATATTCAAGTTGAAGTCCTTGTTGATAATAAGGTTGAAATCACTTGAGTTGGTGAAGTCCTTTGCTCATGTTGAAGTCTTTGGCCATGGGGTAGGCTTTATCCATCAAGTTGAAGTAGAAAAGGTGTAGAATCAAAACCAAAAAGGTTGAGGGAAGAGTATACAAGATTGTTTGTAATTAGGTTTTCGAACAAATGCAACTCCTATTTTTCTAAGGGGTTTTGTCCAATCCTAGGTTTACAATCCTACAGGCAACACAATGCTCTAATACCATCTGTAAGGTTCCCAACCTTCAATAAGGTAGAGATCCCTGTGTTTACAATGCTAGTCCCTGGATCAATAGCTAGCATCCACATTTAAGATGTAATATCAAGAAACAAAGGTCATAATACAACTTTATAACCATGAATAAAATAATTCATTACATCTTACATAGCTCATTTGGCTATCTCATTACAATGCAGCAGAAATAACTATAGCATGGGGTCCTTCATATTCAAAGTGCCACAGGCAAACATGTTGGTTGTAGACTTGTAATCCTATTTCAACACACTTCACTAATATCAAACAAACCTGTAACATAACAAGTTACAGCCACAAGGGTCAATACATTTGAATTGTATTGGCAAGTGATACTATGGTAGTATAGTGGAGTCTATCATCTAAATGCATTTGGCTAAGTGGAGCTTAGGCTTGCATTGCTCAAAATAGATTTTTCTTATCCTTTGAAAAACACTAAGTTTTTGTTTGTCAAAATCACCCAAGGCATCTCCCAATAGAAATTGGTGATCCTTCAACCCTTTTTCAACCACAAGTTTTTAACTTAGAAATTGGGATGAGGAGATTCTTGATAGCTTGCATGTCTTGATGCTCAAATTGTCCTTTACCAGGGACATGGCTAAGTACTTAGATTCTTCCATCTGCAGAGGTTGTGCACTTTCCCCACAAGACTTGATTTTCACCAAGACAGGACCTTTCAGAAGCCTTCCCTTAGACCAAATGGACGCGCTCCAACCTATCATCCCACTACCACCAACTATCCAACTGGCTAAGTTATTGCAACCTATATGATCCAGGCAGAGCCCATATTGCCAAGTGGGTGCACTAGAAGCTTCTTAACATTTGGCCTCTCAAATCCCTTTGTTCCTGGGTGTCCATCCACAAGTGAGATACACAAGGTAAACCATAGAAATGGGCCTTTTGAACCACTCAACATAAACCATTCCTTCCATTCCACCCAGGTGATTCATTCACTTAGTTGTTTTATTAAACAAAACACAAGTCCTTGACTTAGAAATATTCCATAGTATGAATATAATCCACCCTTGTTTTCTACTAGCTAAGCTAAGCATGATAGTAGTAGGAATATTAACTTAGGAAATTTCTACTAAGGCTTCATCTACTAGGATTTCCTATGGCATAGTTTATACTTAGCAAAAATTCCATGCAAGTCCTACTTAGAAATATCACTAATGCATAGTGAAAATAATGGGACAAAAGTATGAAGCATCCCTTGCCTTTTTGGTAGATAGTATAAGTTCACTCCTTGATCTTGCAACAATCACACTCTTCAAATTCCACTACAATTCAATCAAGCAAGCAATATTTCAATCTACCATTCAAGCAAAACATCACATAAAATGATAGAAACAAAACAATGCATGCAAGCATGCTAAAGATTGTTTTATTTGGAAAAGTGGTTTCTAATAGGTTATAATCATTCTAAAACACCTATTGGTCATTTTATAAAAGTGGCAAAATCATTTGCAAAAGATTTTACTTTATAAACCATTTTTAAATCAAATCAATATTTTATGTGGTTAGAATTTCCTTTAGCAAAGCAATAAATTTTATAGGGTTCACAAAATATGTTTTCAAAACATGAATCTTTGTGTTTAGCGTCAAAGAGTTTAAATCAAAACATTTCCCAAAGGGTTTTCCTCCAAAAGCATTTTTAATATATAAACATTATTTTTATTTGACTAGAAGTGCTTTAAATCAAAGATTTATTCTTTTACTCACCAAATATGTTTTTGAAACCACAAATTGATTTCTATGGTCAGTAGGTTCAAAAAATCCATTTGCCAAAGGTTTTATCACAAAAATAATTTTAGAGCAATTTTTATATCCAAAATATGCCTACACAAGTTTCTGCAAAGACAATCATCTTATCAGAAGCAATTCACCAAACAAAGGGCATGGTTAGAAAGTACTTGTCTTGCTGATTCTATTGATATAAAGTTTGAAAATTTTGGATGTGTGGTTTGAAAGTTATGAATTTTTCAAATTGGAACATCAAATAGATCATTTCTGGTTTTTATTCTCACAGACAGGGCCACGTGGCGTGTTGCTATTCGTCTGTACCGCTTCGTGCGGATCGTGCAACGAGGGGCGTTAGATTTTAAACAGATCATGCGGCTCTGGTCAAAGGATGCCCTTTCGGTTAGTCAATATATCGTGGCCACGCGATCGCGATCTAACGGCTGGTGTTCGCTTGACCAAGAGTGAGCGGTGCTGGCGGCGGCGACTGGCGGCGGCGTGCTCTGGCGATGCGTTCTGGCTATTCCAGGAAGGAAGGGGGAGAGTGGGTGTGCTCACCGTGTTCACTGTGGAACGCAGATGCTCGACGTGCTCGGGGTTGGCGAAGGGGCGCACTAGGGCGATGGTAATTCCGTGCCGAAGTTCACGTCTGTGTCGGGCTCCTCTGGCGGTCATCGATGGCGATGTTTTGGACCATGCTAAGACAAAGTAGAGGCGCTTTAGGTGCGCACGAGGGTTGCGAGTCTGGGAGCATCAGTGAGAGGGAAAGGCTTGGTCGGAGTTTACCTGGAGAGCTCGACGGAGAGAAGACAGACGGCGGCGCTGCTTCATCGAAGACGTAGTCGAGGTTGCAGGGAAAGCGAGAGCGAGTTGGCGGCACTGGAGTGTGCGCCAGAGGCTAGGGAATGTGTTCGTGTGGTCGAGGAGTCGAGGGGTGGCAGGGAGTGGCCGGAATCGTCGCTGGAAGACGTCGGAGACAGCGGCAATGCAAAGCAAATTAGAGGCAGCCTGGTGGCTCTCTGGCAGCGGGGTTTGAGGGGAAGGGAGAGAAGACGGAGGGGATTTATCGGGCGTGATCGCGAGGATTAATCGTCGAGCCATTACCGTGAATTTACTCCGAGGAGCTAACGGCAGAAAACGGCCGGGAGGGCGTGGTCTACGCGCGGGTGAGAACGACGACGACGTGGTCGTGGGCCTGGTTAGTCAGCGAGTGAGAGAGTGTAGGGTGGGTTCCAACCGTCATCGACCTAGCGGGTTCGTTCACGAGTAAAAGAAAACGCTTCGGGAGGGAGTGTGAGTGGCTGTTGGGCCTGGACTGGGTTGGGATGCTCCTATTCCATTTTTTATCTGATTATTTTTCTTTTTCCATTTCTTTTATTCTGTTTTGATTTTGATTAATCAATTTAAACATCTTTTGAATTTCAAACTTCAACCAAACTTTATGTATATTCAAATACTGTTTAATAGTTCATTTTAGAGTCAAATTTAGAATAATTTATTTATTCTTTTTAGGGTATAATAATTATTTAAAACAAGGCCTTTGCTTTGAATTCAATTAATATCAAATATATTTTTAGTCCTTATTTGATTTCAATTTTTTTTTCACAAAAACCTTTTCAGTAAGTTTTAATCATTTAATAGGGTGTCAAATAATGCACTTTGAATTATTAGGAATATTTTTAATATGATTTGTTATTCATTAAAAATTGGGTATTTGTCTTTATTCCAATGAAATTAAATATAGTTTTAATTCCATAATTTTTATTTAGGTGGATTCCTTGATTCCACTTTATGTTAATTAAATGACTTTTAATTCACTTGGGTAAACTCCAAATACTATTTTCCCATGATTTAAAATAAACATTCTTATTAGGGATTTGTCTTTATTCAATTAGAATTTGGTTAATGCCATTTTATTTAATTTAAAAATTCGTTATCCATTATTTTATTTGGATTTGGATTGCATTCATTCCATTTGCTTATGGTCTTGGCCAAGTTTTAATTTGGTCTTTAAATATCCCTCATTTAATAATTTCTTTCTTTATCTTATAAAATCCATATCTTTTTATTTATAGATCCAAACTTGGTGATTCCAATTTGTAAAATATTATTTAATATTTGTTTATCCTTTTAAATATTTTTAGAATTATTTGCTCACCATTTGGTATGGATTTTAGATAGGTGCTTCATTGGCTTTGGAAATTCAATTTCCTTATCTTATTAAATTTATAAGATTTTATCTATGGCCCAAAATTGAATGAAATCAATTTCTATGGATTTAGAACATTTATATTTGTCAAACTTGTTCATTTGTATAAGTTGGTTGACAAACTTTTATTTGGATCAAATCCATGGTCTTAGAGATATCTTGGATATGCTTTTATTCTATTAAGGTTTTAGGGCTTTGGTTTATTTTCCAAATATTTAAATTTCCAGATGCATTTATGAAGAATGCATTTCACTTGATTTGAATTTAGTTGGATTCAAACATTAACCAAAGTTTGTTCAAGGTGGGATTTTAATTTTCCATTTAGAAACAAAAGTTTCTTTTCACCCTAATTTTCATAAATTATTTATTTTGTTTATTATTTTTCACATTACAAGATTTGGAAAATCTTGGGATGTGACAGAAACAACAATTTCAACAACAATGCCTATAGGACTAATTTTGGTGGTAACAACAATTATAGGCCTTATCCTCCTAATAATGGCAATTCCTATGGAAACTCTTACAACAATGCTAGAAGTGCCCCCTCTAAACTCGAAATCATGCTCAAAGACTTTATTAGTAAACAAACTGCTTTCAACAAGACCGTGGAGGAGAAACTTTTAACTCTTGAGAAGAATATTTCCTCTTTATCTGAAGCACAATCCTCCTTGATTAATAAAATGGCTGCTAAACCTGAAACTATGGAAAATACCTTTGCTACTGCTCATGCCATACAAGTTACTATTGATGAAAATGTTAGACTGTTAGCTCAACTTCATGCTAAGTGGGAAAGGGAAGCTGAAATTGATAGAAACAATAGTGTGTGCACTATCACCACTAAACCACAAGTAGTCCCTATTCCTCCTCCTACTATTCCTAAGCCTATTGAGCCTACTACTAGTGATGCTAAGTTTGATTTTGATATAGATGGTTGCTATATTTCCGAAGTAATTATGTTTTTGCAAAAGCTTGCTAGAAGTCCTGATGCTAGTGATATGCATGTTGCTTTCACTAAACATATTATAGATGCTCTTGTGAAAATTAAGGAAGAGAAGCTAAAACACAAAGCTTCTATTCCTAGGAAAGTAGAAGATAGTTGGGAACCCATTATTAATGTGCAATTTAATGACTTTGATCTCAAAGCTCCATGTGATCCTGGTTCTAGTGTCTCTATTATGCCTAGGAAGATTTATGAAATGCTTGATTTGTCACCTTTAGAATATTGTTATTTGGATGTCCCACTCAATGATAATGCTAAGAAGAAACTCATGGGGAGTATTAATGATGTTCTCATTATGATTAACAATGCTTATGTCCCTGTGGATTTATATGTTTTCGATGTTGAATACAATGCTTCTTGTCCTATTACTTTGGGAAGACCTTTTCTTGGAACAGTTGGTGCCATCATTGATATGAAAGAAGGCACCATTAAATATCATTTCCCATTCAAGAAAGGTATTGAACACTTCCCTATAAGGAGAGATAAGTTGCTTTTCGCTCCTCCCTTGAAAGCAAAGTTTGATGTTAATGCTTCCTCATTTGAAAATACTTGATTCTTCTTGCTTCTTGTGCCTAACTTAAAGGCGTTAAAGAAAAGTACTTTTTGGGAGATAACCCAGGAGTTTCCTTGAGTATTGGAAGTTACTACTTCAATAATAACCTCTCCTATTTGATTTTTGTGCCAAGAATGACCTCTAATGAGAGGGAAGTAAGATTTGGGGAAGTTGCTGTCCTGAGACAGATTTCTGTTCTCCACCATAAAAATTCGTGAGGAGGCTCTGTAAATCGGATTGAGCTGAAAATTTACGAATAAATCCCGTAGTATGTTAGATAACTTTCGTTAGTTCAACACTTTTTGATTTTAGCAACATAAGATGTTCTAAAAAATCGTTTTCTACCTGCTGGTCTGTTTTGACAGATTTCTGCCATTATTTTCATTTGCTTCTTATTGATTTCTTTTTGAATTCTCTTTTGGGGAATTGAGATTTTTGAAGGAGTTGGTACATTAGCTTGTATTTTTAGTGAAAAGTCTTGCTGTTCCAAAGCTTTGCCTAAGGTCTAATATCTTTTGAATACACTAATGTTGCTAATGAAGATTGTGTGAAGTTTTGTTTGAAGGAAAATTTTCAGGTATAGAGAGAGAATGATGTAATGAGATGAAGAATGGACAAAAGAACAAGATTGGGGATGCCACCCCGGTGTCACCCCAATAAATATCCAAGAGGTACAAGTATCAAAGCTTGGGGATGCCCAAGGCATCCCCTTCTTTATCAATAAAAAGCTAAGGTCTATCTAGAAACTTCGTTTTTATTGTTTCATGCACAGTTGTCTTGTTCTTGGAGCGTCTTAGTTTTCATTTGGTTTTATTAGTTGTTTAGTTTTCTTGAATAAATTAGTTTGGACCCCCGTTCTCGCTGTGTTGTTTTGCAAATAAGTTGCTTGGTGTTGGAAAGGAGTAGGAAGTTCCTGCTTGAAAGTGCAAGAGGAACTTTCATTGACTGTGACTTAGACTTCAGCATGACATGATAGGTGTTGTTTTGACCTTATGCTCAGTGATTATTGTTGTAGCATGTCTTGTTCCAAACAATTGGGATTGCTTAGTGTGCCTTGAAAGAATTATGCGTTGTTTTAGCATGCAAACGCATAGTATTGTGGTAGTCTCCTTTGATGCTTTGTTTGGGTTGACTTGGCACATGCTCACAGCATGTTATTACTATGACAAGTCACCATAGCCTCTATGATCATTTAGTCCTTGACTTGTAGTACCACTCTATGCTTTGATTAGTAATGTTTTGTTGCTCTGCATGATTATGGCCATTATTGCTCTCTTAGTTGGTTGCTCCTAGTCTTTTGCTAGCCTCCACTTATATGAGTAAGATCCACTCATGCTTCCAACTCCCAAGAAACCAAGTTATTCCAAAGTGTCCACTATAAATTCCTATGCATGGTGTGTTACACCATTCCAAGTATTTCAACTATATTCCAATTAAAAACTATTTTGTTATGTGAAAACTTAGTGATTAAAGCCCTCACAAACTTGATGGCACACTTTATATTCTTTGCCCCTAATAAACTTGAACCATTGTGTCATCTATGTTGTATATGCTTGCAATTATACGTTGGAATTAGCAGAACCGTGCTGTCACAGGGAATGTTTTCAACATTGCACTTGTATTTTATACTTAGTTGATATCATGCTCTTTTGTCTATGGATGTCACCAGTGTGAAATAAAGAGGGAACTTGTAAGTCCATGGAGTATGTATTTTGTGTTAGAGAAACGCCTGGGTCGCTAGCCTAAGCCATGCCTAATCATGGTGGAAACTTGCAGCATCACCATAGTGAGCTATCTATGAAGCATCATCAATAAAAATCTATGCATATAGTAAATAAAAAGATCGCTGAGATGCTCATTGTCTGCTTGCCTTGTCATTTTGGTTATGGGATAGCTCCTGTACCATGTGCAAGGGGTACCCCATTGGCGGTTCTCTATGATATGCATGTACTTACAATGACAAGAACTTACAAGTGACTGAAGTTGAGTAGCATGAGGTGTGGCCCTCGTATTCAAGGGACTTGAGATTGCCAACTATTAGTTTGTCAAGCATATACTCCATCTTTGTTCACTTTAACCTTAACCATTTCAAGATGCTTATGATAGAGGCAATGAGGGCTGAAAGCTAACAAGTACCATAATTTTTGGAAGCTCTTTTTGAAAATTGAAATCCCTACTTCCTTTATGAAAGGCCTTTATTCCACCATTATTCGAGTCTCCACCTTCTACCTTTAGGCACCATTAAGAGAGCATAGTTATCATTCTGTGTGAAGTGTCCCAAAACTTATTGATTGATTCATATGGTGATATTACTTGTTCTTGTGCTACTTGTTTCTAGTCACCCTTGTGAACTTTGAAGGTGTCCTATGCATCTATTTGCTACTCTATGAGGGATAAGTTGAATGCCATTATGCTATGTTTTCTGTATGTGAAACAAACAAACGTTTTTCAATGCATGTTATTCATGATCTTTGTTTGTAGCCTTTCATGTTGCATGCATAGTTACTATGTCCTATTTTTAGAACTCCATCTTTCATGCACATGTTTAGAGTTCTTTGTTCCCAGCTTTCAATGCTTGCAAATGGTTTGATCTTGGTTTTGATGGTGCATGTCACCTTGATGGCTCAATTGATGTGGAACCTGTTAGGAACCCCAAGAGCAAGGTATGAAGCAACACAGCAGCAAGTCTTCCCTCGGTAAGAAACCGAGGTTATCGAACCAGTAGGAGGAAGGAAACATCACACAGGTGTTGCAAGCAACTCGGAGACATGCACAACACAAACTCAAGACTTTGCCCCAACTAACAGTGAGGTTGTCAATCTCACCGGTTGTTGTGACAAAGGATTAAGCGTATGGTGTGGAAGGTAATGGTATTTGCAGCAAGTAAACAAGTAACAGTGAAAGATGTATCAATGGTAAAGATTGGATCGGGGTCCATAATTCACTAGAGGTGCTCTCCTTAGATAAACAACATGGCATGAAGGGTAAACAAATTACAGCGGGGCAATTGACAGGAACTGAGCAAGGCATAACAATGCAATACTAGTCAGAAAGATCCTATGAGATTCGATTGGGCAATACAACAATATACATAGACCGCCATCAAACTGCATCTATGACTAGAAGTCCACCTTCAGGTTATCATCCGAACCCCCTCCAGTATTAAGTTGCAAGCAACAAACAACTACTTTAAGCAAAGTGTGTAAGGTAAACAGTCCACATGTTCCATGAACAAGAGACTGTTGTTTTCTCCCTAGTAGCAACATCACATCTACAACCGAAGATATTTCTGTCACTTCCCTTGGAAACTAGAGGCATGAACCCACTATCGAGCATAAATACTCCCTCTTGGAGTCACTAGCAACTACTTGGCCAAGATAGATACTAACAACAGAGAGAATGCAATATCACAAACAACACAGACATGATATAATCTTAAAGACAAAACCATTAATCAAACCAACATAATAATCTCAATATCCATCGGATCGCCTAACATGCATGATTACAAATAGATTATATCTTGATCATGAATGGAGCTCACAAGATCTATACATGAAAGCACAAGGAGGAGATACAACCATCTAGCTACTACATGGACCCATAGTCCAAGGTGGAACTACTCACGCATCATACCAGAGAGAAGGCCTCCGAGATGATCTCCCCTTCGGCAGGGTGCCGAGAAGAACTTCAGATCCCCCCTGATATAGGGACGACGGTGGCGGCGGCTACAGAAGGTTTCGTGGAATATTGATCGGATACTTAGGGTTTCTTCATTGGGGGCTTCTTATAGGCGAAGGGGGAGGCCAAGGCGGTGGCTAGGGGCCCCACACCCTGCTTAGGCGCGGGGCAGGGCCCACCCGTGCCTAGGGGGGTGTGGCTGCCCTGGCACGCCTCTCCGTCTCCCCTATGGACTTCTTGTTCCCCATGGAAAGTTATTGACTTTGACGTTTGTCCCATCCAATTCCGAGAATATTTCCTTACTAGATTTTCTGGAACCAAAAACAACAGAAAACAGGCAACTGGCACTGTTAATAGGTTAGTACCAGAAAACATGTAAAAAGCACCTCAGAGTGTAGACAAAGCAAAGCAAAGTAGATACTAAACAAGCATGGAGCATCAAAAATTATAGATATGTTTCCGACGTATCAAGCACCCCCAAGCTTAACTCCTGCTCGTCCTCGAGTAGGTAAGTGATAAAAGAATAATTTTTGAGGTGACATGCACCCTCACAATAAAGATCTAACCATTTGCAAGCATTGAAAGCTGGGATCAAAGAACTCTAAACATGTGCATGAAATATGGAGTTCTAACAATAGGACATAGTAACTATGAATGCAACATGACAAGCTACAAACAAAGATCATGAATAACATGCATTGAAAAACGTTTGTTTGTTTCACATACAGAAAACATAGCATAGTTTCATTCAGCTTGTCCCTCATAGAGTAGCAGGTAGATGCATAGGACACCTTGAAAGTTCACAAGGGTGACTAGAAACAAGTAGCACAAGAACAAGTAATATCACAATATGCATCAATCAATAAGCTTTGGAACACTGCACATAGAATGACAACTATGCTCTCTTAATGGTGCCTAAAGGTAGAATGTAGAGACTCAATAGTGGTGGAAGAAAGGCCTTTTATAAAGGAAGCAGGTATTTCAAGTTTCAAAAAGAGCTTCCAAAAATTATGGTACTTATTAGCTTTCAGCCCTCATTGCCCCTATCATAAGCATCTTGAAGTGATTAAGGTTAAAGTGAACAAAGATGGAGTATATGCTTGATGAAGTATAAGTTGGCAATCTCAAGTCCCTTGAATACGAGGGCCACACCTCATGTTACTCTACTTTAGTCACCTGTAAGTTCTTGTCATTGTAAGTATTTGCATATCATTGAGAACTTCCAACGGGTTATCCCTTGCACATGGTACAGGAGGTTTCCGATAACCAAAATGACAAGACAAGTAGACAATGAGCATCTCAAAAATCTTTTTATTTACCATATGCATAGCTTTTCTATTGAGGATGCTTCATAGATAGCTCACTATGGTGATGCTGCAAGTTTCCACCATGATTAGACATGGCTTAGGCTAGCGGTCCAGGCGTTTCTCTAACACAAAATACGTACCCCATCGACTTACAAGTTCCCTCTTTATTTCACACCGGTGACATCCATAGACAAAAGAGCATGATATCAACTGAGTACAAAGTACAAGTGCAATGTTGAAAACATTCCCCGTGATAGCACAGTTCTGCTAATTCCAACGTATAAGTGCAAGCATATACAACATAGATGACACAATGGTTCAAGTTTTTTAGGTGCAAAGAATATAAAGTGTGCCATCAAGTTTGTGAGGGCTTTAATCACTAAGTTTTCACATAACAAAATAGTTTTTAATTGGAAGATAGCTAAAAACAAGAATATACTTGGAATGGTGTAACACGCCATGCATAGGAGTTTATAGTGAACACTTTGGAATAACTTGGTTTCTTGGGAGTTGGAAGCATGAGTAGAGCTTACTCATACAAGTGGAGGCTAGCAAAAGACTGGGAGCAACCAACTAAGAGAGCAATAATGGCCATAAACATGCAGAGCAACAAAGCATTACTAATCAAAGCATAGAGTGGTATTACAAGTCAAGGAATAAATGATCAAAGAGGCTAATGGTGACTTGTGAGAGTCATAACATGGTGTGAGCATGTGCCAAGTCAACCCAATCAAAGCATCAAAGGAGAATACCACAATACTATGCTTTTTGCATGCTAAAACAACGCATAATTTCTTCAAGGCATACTAAGCAATCCCAATTGTTTGGAACAGGACATTCTACAACAATAATCACTAGGCATAAAGTCAAAACAACACCTAGCATGGCATGCTAAAGTCTAAGTCACAGTCAATGCAAGCTCCTCTTGCACCTTCAAGCAAGAACTTACTACTCCTTTCCAACACTAAGCAATTTTATTTGCAAAACAACACAGCGAGAACAGGGGTCCAAACTACTTTATTCAAGCAAACTAAACAAACTAAGCAGATGAAACGAAAACTAAGACGCTTCAAGAACAACACAACAGTGCATGAAACAATAAAAACGAAGTGTCTAGACAGACATGAGCTTTTTATTGATGAAGAATGGGATGCCTTGGGAATCCCCTAGCTTTGACGCTTGTACCTCTTGGATATTTCTTGGGGTGACACCGGGGTGGTATTCCCAAGCTTGAGCTTTGTACATTCTTCATCTCATTACATCATTCTCTCTTTACACCTGAAATTTTTTCCTTCATACAAAACTTCACACAATCTTCATTAGCAACATTAGTTTATTCAAAATAGATTAGACCTCTAGCAAAGCGTTGTAACAACAAGGCTTTTCACTAAAAACACAAGCTAATGTAGAAAATCCTTCAAAAAATATCAATTCCCCAAAAGAGAACTCAAGAAGGAATCAATAAGAAGCAAATGCAAATAATGGCAGAAATCTGTCAAAACAGACCAACAGGTAGAAAACGATTTTTTCGAACATCTTCTGTTGCTCAAATCAAAACGTGTTGAACTAACGAAAGTTATCTAACATACTAGGGGATTTATTCGTAAATTTTGAGCTCAATCCAATTTACAGAGACTCCTCACAAATTTTTATGGTGGAGGACAGAAATCTGTCTCAGGATAGCAACTTCCCCAAATCTTACTTCCCTCTCATTAGAGGTCATTCTTGGCACAAAAAGCAAATAAAAATGATAATGAGATGTTATTATTGAAGTAATAACTTCAAAGACTCAAGGAAATCTTGGGTTATCTCCCAACAAGTACTTTTTTTTAACGCCTTTAAGTTAGGCACAAGAAGCATGAGATGATGCTCACATAAGAAATATGAATTGAAGTGAAAGAGAGCATCAAGAAGCAAATTCAAAACACATTTAAGTCTAAACCTCTTCCTATGCATCGGAATCTTGTACACAAATAAATTCACAAAGAACAAAGTGACAAGCATAGGAAGATGAAACAAGAGCAACTTCAAAACTTTCAACACATGGAGAGGTGTTTCAGTACCATGAAAACTTCTATAACCATATTTTCCTCTATCATATTAATTTTCAGTAGCCTCATGAATAAACTCAACAATATAACTATCACATAAGACATGCCTTTCATGAGCTACAAACACATGATTTCTATCAAGCTCAAAGATAGTGGGATTAAAACCTCCACAGGTTTTATCCAAAGTAGATATTTCAAAAGGATCCACATGAACATAACATTCATCCTCCTTTGGTAAGCATGGGGGACAATCGAATAATGTAAGGGATAAAGAGTTACTCTCATTAGAAGGTAGGCATGGGTAGATAATCCATTCTTCCTCCTTTTGTTCATCACTCTCCTCCTCTTTTTCATCTAATGAGCTTCCAGTTTCAACAATTTCTTCTTCCATAGGCTCCTACAAGGCATTAGTCTCTTCCATTTGTGGAAAACGCCTATTAAAATATTCAAGATTATATCTATTTTCTTCCTTGTAATTATAAAAGCAAAATTTAAGTATCTCCAAAGCCTCATTTTCATAAGGTGCATCATCAGTATTTTCAAGCAAACTGGCAAGTTCAATTGCACCCTTGAAAGCAATAAATTATTCAATTTGTTCCACATCATCAAAATCATAATTTAATTTAACATAAGAAGATATGGTAACATTATCATTATACTCACATTGAAAGGGTAGGTTGTTTATACCTCCCGCAGCAACAAGATTTATCAAAGCAATAAGTAACATTATAAGTGGAGCACACCTCTCTAGCAATAGTATTCAACTTATCAATTTGTTCCCATAAGTGTTTCCCTTTTTGTGACAAACGGTGTTCCTTATAAAAATACTTTTTTTCTTCCGTGAACCCACCTTGACAATAAGAACTAGTTTCAAAGAAACCATCCATTGATAGAAAGCATGACCAAGCAAGGCAATAACAGTCTAGCAACTAGAGCAGGAACTATTTTTTGTGTTTTTGAACAAAGGAAACAAACCAAACTAGACTAATTTTTTGGAGTTTTTGAAAAGAGGCAAACAAAACCAAGCAAAAGAAACTAAGCAAACTAAAAACAAAGTAAAGAGAGAGGAAGTGGAGGACTCCCCTAGTGAAGACGTCCTTAGCCTCCCTGGCAACGGCGCCAGAAAACTTGTTGATGGCTCAGTTGATGTGGAGCCTGTTGGGAACCCCAAGAGCAAGGTGTGAAGCAGCACAACAGAAATCTTCCCTCAGTAAGAAACCGAGGTTATCGAACCAGTAGGAGGAAGGAAACGTCACACAGGTATTGCAAGCAACGCAGAGACCTGCACAACACAAACTCAAGACTTTGCCTCAACTAACAGTGGGGTTGTCAATCTCACCGGTTGCTATAACAAATGATTAAGCGTATGGTGTGTAAGGTAATGGTAGTTTGCAGCAAGTAAACAAGTAACAATGGAAGATGCATCAATGGTAAAGATTGTACCGGGGTCCATAGTTCACTAGAGGTGCTCTCCTTAGATAAACAACATGACATGAAGGGTAAACAAATTATAGAGGGACAATTGACAGGAACTGAGCAATGCATAACAATGCAATACTGGTTAGAAAGATCCTATGAGATTCGATTGGGCAATACAACAATATACATAGACCGCCATCCAACTACATCTATGACTATAAGTCCACCTTCAGGTTATCATTCGAACCCCCTCCAGTATTAAGTTGCAAGCAACAGACAACTGCTTTAAGCAAAATGTGTAAGGTAAACAGTCCACATGTTCCATGAACAAGAGACCGTTGTTTTCTCCCTAATAGCAATAACACATCTACAACCGAAGAGATTTCTGTCACTTCCCTTGGAAACTAGAGGCATGAACCCACTATCGAGCATAAATACTCCCTCTTGGAGTCACTAGCAACTACTTTGCCAAGATAGCTACTAACAACGGAGAGCATGCAAGATCACAAACAACACAGACATGATAGAATCATAAAGACAAAACTATTAATCAAACCAACATAATAATCTCAATATCCATCGGATCCTCGCAAACATAACATGCATGATTACAAATAGATTAGATCTTGATCATGAACGGAGCTCACAAGATCTATACATGAAAGCACAAGGAGGAGATACAACCATCTAGCTAATACATGGACCCATAGTCCAAGGTGGAACTACTCACGCATCATACCGGAGAGAAGGCCTCCGGGATGATCTCCCCTCCGGCAGGGTGCCGGGAAGAACTTCAGATCCCCCGATCTAGGGACGACGGTGGCGAAGACTACAGAAGGTTTCATGGAATATTGATCGGGTACTTAGGGTTTCTGCATCGGGGGATTCTTATAGGCGAAGGGGGAGGCCAAGGCGGTGGCCAGGGGCCCCACACCCTGCCTAGGCGCGGGGCAGGGCCAACCCGTGCCTAGGGGGTGTGGCTGCCCTAGCACGCCTCTCCGTCTCCCCTCTGGACTTCTTGTTCCCCACGGAAAGTTATTGACTTTGACGTTTCTCCCATCCAATTCCGAGAATATTTCCTTACTAGCTTTTCTAGAACCAAAAACAACAAAAAACAGGCAACTGGCACTGTGGCAACTTGTTAATAGGTTAGTACTAGAAAACATGTAAAAGCACCTCAAAGTGTAGACAAAGCAAAGCAAAGTAGATACTAAACAAGAATGAAGCATCAAAAATTATAGATACGTTTCCGACGTATCACACCTCAAAAATTATTATTTTTATCACTTACCTACTCGAGGACGAGTAGGAGTTAAGCCTGGGGATGCTTGATACGTTGAAAGCGTATCTATAATTTTTTATGCTCCATGCTTGTTTAATATCTACTTTGCTTTACTTTGTGTACACTTTGAGGTGTTTTATATCTTTTCTGGAACTAACCTATTAACAAGTTGCCACAGTGCCAGTTGCCTGTTTTCTTCTATTTTTGGTTCCAGAAAGGCAAAAAATCAATATTCTCGGAATTGGAGGGGACAAAAGCCAAAGTCAATATTTTACCGTGGGGGACACGAATCCAGAAGACAAGACGGAGAAGCAAACTAGGGCGGCCAAACCCCCCTAGGCGTGGATAGGGGTGGGTCCGCGCCTGGAAAGGGTGTGGCCCCCCTGGTCGCCTCCCGGTCTTGCCTCTTCGCCTATAAGAAGCCCCCGATGCAGAAACCCTAAGGACCCGATCAAAACTCCACGAAACCTTATGTAGCCGCTGCCACCGTAGTCCCTAGATCGGGCGGATCTGAAGTTCTTCCCGGCACCCTGCCGGAGGGGAGATCATCCCGGAGGCCTTCTCTCCGGTATGATGCATGCAGCCCCGTCGATGGACAGGTTCCATGTGACCGACCGAACAGGGCCCCCAGATTCCAAAGGTCCCCGTTTAGCTAAAGCCCATTAGAGTATTCTCATCTGGCCTAACTTACGGTGGCTTTCCGTTGACCCAGTCGGCCAGTCTAGCAATTCCTCTCCGGATCGATCAGCCATCGATCATCAGATCGTTTTGTTCGACGCGGTGGTTCCCATGGAGGCCGGCTCGCCATCGTCCACCGTGGAATCGCCCATCATCAGTCGATCAGATAGTCCAGGCGGCCATGCCCTAGACTGGACTGCTGGTGATTGGCGCTCATGTGTGGCGTATAGATTCAGTAGATCGGATCGCCCATCCATCTACTAGATCCATCGTTGTTCTTCTTTTCTAGTTGAACCTTAGGAATTGACGCCTCACCTAGTACGTACTATATATATATTGATTTTTTTGCTTGGGCAGCATATAGATTGATTTTTTTGCTTTTGAAGCAGACGGATAGACCGATGCATTCCTTTTTTTATAAGAAGGACCGATGCATTTCTTTTTTTACAAGATAGACCGATGAATTCCTGAAGTCTGAACCTGCGTTGTTTCCGGAATTCTGGTCCTTGCCGGCGTGCCCCCCGCTTCGTCGTTCGCCCTACGAGGCTACCGATCAGGTATAACCGCCGCAACTCGACAACTCGTCTATCTTGTCATGTTGAATTGTTTGAATTATTTTTCTAGTATGTTTGATCCAATATATTGGAATGATCTTGATTATAAAATGATTAATATTTTGGTGCACAAGGGTCCTAAAAGTGACATATCTATTGAGCATGCTCTCCTAGAGGCTCATAGTATAGAAATACTTGATATAATTAAACATTGTATGAAATAGCATATTATGAAATTATATAATTAAAATAAACATATGATTTTTTTTACTAGCTATTGAGTTTGAACAAAAATTAGGCCCCATTTTGTAAGTCGCACCGGGGCCCCAAATCCTGGAGACGGGGCTGATGCGTGAGTAGTTCCACCTTGGACTATGGGTCCATGTAGTAGCTAGATGGTTTTATCTCCTCCTTGTGCTTTCATGTATAGATCTTGTGAGCTCCGTTCATGATCAAGATCTAATCTATTTGTAATCATGCATGTTGTGTTTGCGGGGATTTGATGGATATTTAGAATACTATGTTAGATTGATTAATCGTTTTGTCTTTATGATACTATCATGTCTGTGTTTTATGTGATCTTGCATGCTCTCCATTGTTAGTAGCTATCTTGGTCGAGTAGTTGCTAAAGACTCCAAGAGGGGGTATTTATGATCGATAGTGGGTTCATGCCTCTAGTTTCCAAGGGAAGTGACAGAAATCTCTTCGGTTATAGATGTGTTGTTGCTACTAGGGAGAAAACAACGGTCTCTTGTTCATGGAATAATTGGATTGTTTACCTTACACACTTTGCTTAAAGCAGTTGTCTGTTGCTTGCAACTTAATACTGGAGGGGGTTCAGATGATAACCTGAAGGTGGACTTCTATTCATAGATGCAGTTGGATGGCGGTCTACGTATATTATTGTATTGCCCAATCGAATCTCATAGGATCTTTTTTTCTAGTATTGCATTGTTATGCCTTGCTCAGTTCCTGTCAATTGCCCTACTGTAATTTGTTTACCCTTCATGCCATGTTGTTTATCTAAGGAGAGCACCTCTAGTGAACTATGGACCCCGGTCCAATCTTTACCATTGATACATCTTCCACTGTTACTTGTTTACTTGCTACAAACCATTACCTTCCATGCCATATGTTTAATCCTTTGTTACAACAAACCGGTGAGCTTGACAACCTCACTATTCATTTGGGCAAAGTCTTGAGTTTGTGTTGTGCAGGTCTCCGTGTTGCTTGCAACACCTGTGTGACGTTTCGTTCCTTCTACTGGTTTGATAACCTCGGTTTCTTACTGAGGGAAAACTTGCTATTGTGCTCATCACACCTTGCTCTTGGGGTTTCCAACGAAGCGTCCCACAATAGTGCTAGGCGTCATCACCTGCCCAGGCATGGGGTGGGCCCACCCGCGCCTAGGGGGTGTGGTGGCCCTGGCGCGCCTCTCCGTCTCTCCTCTGGACTTCGTGTCGCCCACGGTAAAATACTGACTTTGGCTTTTGTCCCGTCCAATTTCGAGAATATTGATTTTCTGCCTTTCTGGAACCAAAAACAGAAGAAAATAGGCAACTGGTACTGTGGCAACTTGTTAATAGGTTAGTTCTAGAAAATATATAAAAACACCTCAAAGTGTAGACAAAGCAAAGCAAAGCAAAGTAGATACTAAACAAGCATGGAGCATCCAAAATTATAGATACGTTTCCGACGTATCAATCCACAAGAGTACAAATGTTTTCGGATGGGAAATCTTTGTCCAGGTTTCATTAGTATATGAAATTATTTCATAGTGACATTGCTAACAGATGAATTGCATTAATATATGTTCTAGAATTCTTAGTATAGAGCAGCTGGATTCATACTTTGTGACAGAACTAAGATTTCAAAGAAAACATTGCCCTCTTGTCTCACTGCATAATTAACAAATTGTCAAGCTTATGGAGAATTCATCGTATACATATGTGACTGAAACCTCGATAGTTCATATTATGCAGAAGTGCAGTTTCAGTTGCAGGTTACACTTGTTATTTCTTCATTTCTAATCCTTAGGTCTTTGTGTGAAGAGAGTGTGTGATACCCAAATAAATAATCTTCCTCTCCTTCTTGTAAATAGGAGTATTTAAAGCTAACTATTTAATAAATAATTTAATGGTTTTAGTGGAGGATTACATGACTCTATTCATTTGAGGTTAGACTAGATTAATTGTGCTTTACTCTTGATGACTATGTTGATGGATGATATATTTGCACCAAGAGGCAATTGGCATGACCAAATCTAGCGATGATGTTTGAATCCTCTCCAGTAGGGACTTGGATCCTTCAGGAGCAAGGAGAAAACAACATCGACAGGCGAAAAAGACAGATCAAGGGATCCTTGTGTGTAGTTTGTAGTAGATGTTTCTAAATATATACTCCCTCTGTATTGATGAATCTCTAAAATATTAGTTCCAGCCCTTCAGCCACGAAATGTAATAATGCACTACGAACAATCCATCCAGTTTGATATATTAAAATGGAAACATTGAAAATTTTCATGCCAACTTAATGCTTATTAATGTTTTTAAATATTCTTCAATTTACTATTGATTTCGTTGCAAACAATTTAAATCGTAAGTTGTGATTTATTCTCCTTCTCTTTTGAGAGGATTGCTACACAGTCGAAACAAGGGGACTAAATCTGAATAGAAACCTATTTTGAAAGGTTAAAAAACTAAAGATTGTAAACAAATTAAATCTATTGTTTTTTAACATATATTGGTTTAATTTATAACCGTTGCAATGCACGAGCACTCTGCTAGTAACTAATAACTAACAATCCAAGTCAACATTTTTTCTTTTGTGGCAGTGAGTTAATAAAGAGATAGATAGATAGAGTAACTAGATATGTTACTATAATATCACACATATTAATACAAAATGAGTCTACATCCTAATTAATGTGACATTGCATACCACACATAAATTATTTCCCACTATAGAGATATTAGCATAGACTAGTAACATGTTGTAACATCCCAGCATTTAGGAACTAACAAAGGGTAGATTTAGGAATCTGTGAAATTTCATGCATTCATCTGTAAAAATGTGGGTAAATTTTTCGCCAAATAAAAACCTAAAGTGATCAAAGTTTCTTTCACTCTTTAAGATTAAGAATAGTCTTGAAGAATGATCGTTATAAATTTTGATAAGATCTTTGAGGATTAGTGAGTTTTGGGAAATGAAATTTGAATTTAAACTTGAGTGTTGGATTTATAATTTAAAAGGATTTAGAATTATATTTGAGTAATTTGATTAAGTCCAGAGTTAACAATTAGTAATTCAAACTTTAAATAAAGAACACAATTAAGAAAAAGAATATTCATTCCATAATTTTATTCAATAAATAAGTTACAAAATGTAACTTATGAACATGATCAAGAATCTTTACAACAATAATGAAATAAAAGAAGAACCTTTATATATTGAGTAATAGTACAATCTTTATTACAAAAGAATAACATAAAGATTACAAAAGGATAAAAGAAATATTACAAGTGACTATTCTATAAAGAAAAAGAAAACCTAATCTAAATTCTTGAATCTTCAAGTTTTCTACCTGCAAAACAAAACACAAACTAAAGAAAGAAAATTAATAATTAAAATATGTACTCTTAGAATTGACAGTGAGTTGCACTGTTCACTTTTTCATCATTGAGTAATCTTTAAAGGGGCAAGTTTCACCAATATGAAAGAACTAAATCTCTCATAATTTAAGCCAGAAGTCAAATAACCCCAAACAGCAAGGAGGGGCAAGTTTCACCAGACAAGTAAGGGTAACCAGATAAAAGTAACTTTAATATCCAGAGCATTTCCACAAGGTGCAACAGACACACAAGCAGCACACACACCAAACTGCATGGTGTGTGCTGTCAGCACAACGTTAACACCTCCAATACAAAAAACTGCTCAGCACAGCCGTGGGAAATCAACCCAACACCATTCCCTGCTTCATACACATCAAACACAGCAGCCAAACCAAGCCAAACAAGATCACACCAACCAAACCTTTGATCATCTCACCAAGATGGTGACATAAGGACGGGGTAGATAAGGTGGATAACAAGCACAAGGTCAAGCCACTAGGACCAGGAGGTGGAGAGATAGATCAAGGACAAGCCCAGAAACTGGAGGTACCAGGAAGAGCACCAGATCAAGCTAGCCACAAGATCAACAACTTGCAACCGCAACAACAACAACCAAGTTTGGTGAGTAATAAAAGACCATCACATGATCTATCTGTCTAAGTTAGACAAGCATTCATGAGTTGTCTCATACTCAACTTCTCAGAAAAACACCCAAGTGGGGTGAATCCATCATTGAATTTTTAAACACTAAAAGCAACCAGAAAACTATATAGATCCAACTAGGATCTTAGAACCACATCATTGATCCTAGCTATCAGGCTATAACTTAAATTCTAGGAATGTATATAGCCAAGAACTAAATTTCTAGGCACACCTCTTAAATAGGAGTAGCACCTTAGAATTCCTACATCTTATGGATCTATATAACTTAATAAGCCTACAAATCATTTTTATAACTTTGACTCAAGAATCAGTAGCTGGTATCACTACCAGAACCAATCCATGAGAAACAACAAGATAAGGGCCTAGTCCCTAAACCTCAGACCAACATCATAGGTTCTAGGGATGCAAGGAAAGAAGGTTCCACTTATCTATAAAGCCAAGCTAATCTTAATCTTGAACAAAATCAAGCCAAGTAATAGAACCTAATCTTGTGTGCCATATTAGAAATATGTCATAAGAACAGTTTCTAAACTAAGCAGGTTAAGCATCCAACTTTCACAGTAACACTCACAGCCAACTATAAATCATTTTCTTGATATTAATCATAGGAATCATTTCCAGATAGATCCCTATACATATCATCACTGTAAAATACCAATTGATCTTAGCTATATATGAATTCTTAAGCCAACTGTACAGATACAGTGATTGCATCACACAAAAATCACTGTCATTAACCAAGTAATGACAGTAGTGAGCTCTCAAACCACTAGAATCTCCAAGCAATGATTCCAGGCAACCTTATCATCTGAACCATATCAAAATTAACCAATGGAACCAATCTGATAAGCAACTAGCATCACCAAAACTAACCAGAAGGAGTAATCCACTTCAAACAACTACTTAGTATGCTTAGGTATCATCAATACATGATCCAAATCATCAGATATTCAATCAATAGAGGGATATGAACCCTAAACAGAACAAAAACCCTAATCAGGACATAACCACGAGCCAGGAGTAGCCACTACCAACACATAGCATAGGGTGGCCTAGCACAGAGGACACAAGAGGAAGAAGAACAACTTACTGATGGATGTTCCTGTGGGCGAGAAGAGGAAGCAGAGGTCATCGATGAACACGGCGGCACAGGGAGCACCCCAAGGGGGTGCTGTGACCCACACCACGCCGAGGCAGTGACCACATCCACGCCTGAAGGCAAGGAACACCACCACAACACACGGGAGCAGCGGTGGCGACAGCACCAACGCCACGTCAAACCCTAGGGTTCAGGGCGGAGCTGGTCTGGCCACAGGAGGGCTCTAGATCCAAATCGGGTTGGACAGGAAGGTGGAGCATGGTCGACAACCTCGCCCTGCACCACGGCAGCGGCCAGGAAGGACCATGGCGGCGAGCAGCGCACGGCGGCGGCGCCATCGACCACAGGGTCGAAGAGGAGAAGAGAGAGGAGAACGCGAGAAGTCACAGAGAGAGTTGGGTTGGTTGGGCCAGGACCCCTTTGGGGTGTCATTTTGATTCTACCCTATTGGGCCACAAGGGCCCAATAAACCAACACAAGCAGCCCATTTACCTAAAGGCAGTTTTTAATAATTAAGAAAAGACCAAAATTCCCCTAAATATAAATAAATTATAGAAAGTAAAGTAAAAATCCAAAAATTATAAATAAAATATTTTTGGATTCACAATAATCCAAACTATCCAAATAAATTAAGAAATAAAATTTTAGACATATAAATTTTATTAAGAATTTTGTAATATATATATTCCTTCTGGAATTTTATAAATTATTGAAAGATTAAAAAACTAAATAAAAATCACTTTCATTATATAATAATATTATAGTATTTTAGAAATATACTAAACAAATATTTAATATCAATTTTTGATATTTACATAATAATTCTTAAAAGAATTAGTAAATAAATAAAATTCAAATAAAATGAAATAAAATAAAAGAATACAATATTCAATAAATATTAAAAATTTATATTTATAAATTCTTTATTATTAAAAAGAATTTTTTATAATTTAGATAATGGGGGAGAATACACACAAATCTAAATAATGCATTACATTACTTTGCATAATCATTTTGCTTCTTTAAATATTGTCCTTACCGGGCAATAATGATGTTTTGTAGACATAGAAGCTCAAGGTCCAGTGCAAGCATCCGACTTCACTACCTTGCAATCACAAGGCAAGTTCATCACTTGCTCATGTCCTTTGAAGAGTCATTATCAAAGTATTTGCAAATCGTGTGTTATCTTATATACTCCAAAGAAAGAAAATATTATTTTTACAAATAAAGAAATCTTAGATATCATCCTAAGTGATGATATAATGGAGCAATAGAATTTAGGGTTCTATTTGCAATAGTGATGAACAATTAGGGACTTAATAACCCATGACATTAGTGATTCTAGCGCCGTATATCACGCGTTAGCCATGAGATTTGGAATGGGACATAGAAGTCAGCTATATCTTCTTCCTCTCGCATCTAGCCGGATGTGCAGGTCATGGCTGTTATCCTCGTAGCATGCATATTAATTGGTAATTCATAGAGGATATGCAGCATATGGGTGGGAACCCTCAACGTCCCACGATAGTTCTGGCATCTAACGGTCTGTATAAACCATTGCCGTAATTCATTATGTGGGCATGGTGTACACCAAGGAGGCATGCAAGATCGCGAAGGGGGCAGTGATCGGCTTGGATCA
This sequence comes from Avena atlantica, assembly GCA_910589765.1. Classification (NCBI taxonomy): domain Eukaryota; kingdom Viridiplantae; phylum Streptophyta; class Magnoliopsida; order Poales; family Poaceae; genus Avena; species Avena atlantica. The sequence goes on along the minus strand of OU342738.1, from coordinate 196,394,350 downwards.
CCTACTGGACCCCACATCATGGAATTGTGGACGGGAAAGTACGCCCGGTTGTGCAACAAGGAGTTGATCTCTCATGGGTAAAGTAACGCACCTCTATAGAGTGTGAGAATTGTAACTTGTTACTCCCTGTTCCGGGAAGGAGCTACGAACGCGCCAGGAAAGGAAATCCATGAAAGTTCTGGTCAACCTGTGAGGGCTGATGGTCATAGATTTTCATAATAAAATCAATCTTTGAAGAAAGATTTACAAAAACTGCATAGTACCAAAGACTTATAGTCTGAGGTGGTAGTTAGAGCATCAAACTAACGACCTTGCATATAATGAACTTGATGGGTAACGCTGTTACTCATCCTTTCCTTTGATCCCTTGATTAGACTCTGAGGATCCCGAAGATACGCCAATGTATGCAGCCGAATGCCAAGAAGATGTGTTCTACGAGGAGCCTGAGGTGCCAGGAGGTGTTGAAGGAGTGGATTATGAAATCCTCTATGGTGTCGATGAGAACAAGTCCAACTAATTATCCTAGTTAGTAGTAACCGACGAAGCCGGGCAGCATGAACCATATAGAATAAGCTGCTGAGCTCAACTCCTAGTTGGAGTTGCTACATTTGAATTCCGCTGAAAGACTTTATATTTTGGTTTGTAAGTTGAATCCTTTTGAAATCTTGAACTTCTGGTATTGTAATAATAATAATGTGTGAATGTTTGTAATATGGACCCGCAATGATAAACTTAGTAAAGGGTATTACCTGTAGGAGTGTGTAGCAATGATAAAGAATTCTCTAAAAGAAATATAATGGGTACTCAAATGAGAATATTCCGTTATATGTTTTAGTGCGATAATTCTTTGTTATGATGCAACATATTATTGGTTACTAATAAAAGTATTTTTTCTTGTATACAAATCTATGGCACCAAAGTTTCCAAAACAGACTTTGGTAAGGAAAGAAGAGACTCTTGATGATTATAAAGGATCATTCACAGACCAACTTCGTCAACTTTTAAATATTTTTAGTTGTCCAATTAGAATTCCAGTGAAAACTATAACCTATTATGATGGCCAGATGTTATCCAAGTATCGTGTGAGTATCCAACATCCAGAGGAGCTTGGATTGTATCACGATTTACCTATAGGAGAAGGTAGGAGTCACTTAGCAGCCTACTGTTGTGGAGGCGATAGCTAATCTCCGGGAGCATAAAGCCAAGGAGTTAGAGGGTAGCACATTTTTGTGATATCTCATGATTTTATAGACTCGGAGCCTGTACCGGATCATCTTACTTTAGTTAAGAAGCATCCTAAGTTAGCTTCCAAGTTTATGGATGGATATAGAACACTCGTTGCGTCTTTTTATAAGACACATTAAGTGGTTGTTGAAGATAAAAATGACATGTTAGAGGACCTAACTGATCCGGAAAGGAGGAAGCAGTTAGCATTTCAGTTGGAGAAGGAAGCGAATAGTAGTACAAAACCTATCTTTAAGGATATACCTATAGATCATGAATCTTTTATACCATATCCTTATTCACCAAGGCCTGAACCTATATATGATCCTACTGTGGATATGAGGTATGCAGTACCACAGGGTTCAGAGGATGGTTCTGATTCAGAACTTCCTATTAAGAATTCTGATGGTTGGAGGATGGGATCATCTGAAGGATCTTAGGAACACCAGATGTCCAGAGATAGTTCTAACAGAAATGTGGGACAATCTAGTTGGATGGGTGCAAGAATTAACCCTAGTAACAGTAGTAGAAATGTCATGTTCATAAATAATCAGGATGAAGAAGAATATCCTGAGGAGAGAGTGTTTGAATCATCAACACCTTCTCCAAACTCTGAGAATATACATTATCTAGTGTTCAACTATCTTGCCCAAAGGAGCACCTGGGGACCAGCAGGATCTGTGGATTCTGTTGACGACTCAAGGAATGAAGCTCAGGAGATGAAAGCGGGAGATGATGTTGAATATGTTTATCAAGACTTTCCAGCTGAACTGGAGGGAGTCAATTGTCACATCCCAAAATTTTCCAAATTTTGTAATGTGAAAAATAAATAATTGCTAAAATTTAGGGTGAAAAGAAACTTTTGTTTCTAAGTGGAAACTTAAACTCCCATATTGAACAAACTAGAGTAATGTTTGAATCCTACTAAATTCAAATCAAGTGGAATGCATTCTTCATAAATGCATCTGGAAATTTAAAACACTTGGGAATTAAACCCAAACCCAAAAGCCCTAATGGAAGAAAAACATTTCCAAGTTATCTCTAAGCCTATGGATTGGACCCACATAAAAATTGATCAAACAGACATTTCAAAATGATCAATAATGACAAATAGAAATATCATAAAACCATATGAATTGGTTTCACTTAAATTGGAGCCATAGATAAAATCTTATGAATTTAATAAGATAAGGAAATTGAATTTCCAAAGCTAATAAAGAACCTATCTAAAAATCCATACCAAATGGTAATAAATTAATCCTAAAGAGAATTAAAAGGATAAACAAATACTAAATAAAATTATACAAATTGGAATCACCAAGTTTGGATCTATAAATAAAAAGATATGGATTTTATAAGATAAAAAAAGAAATATTAAATGAGGAATATTTAAAGGCCAAATTAAAACTTGGCCAAGACCATAAGTAAATGGAATAAACATAATTCAAGTTCAAATGAAATAAATGAATAAATAATATGGAAATAAAATAATATGGCCTTAACCAAATTCTATTCCATTGGATTAAGACAAATTCCCTAATAAGAATGATTAATTAAATCATGGGAAAATAGTATTTGGAATTTACCCAAGTGGATTAGAAGTCATTTAATTAACTTAAATGGAATCAAGTAAATCACCTAAATAAAATTTATGGATTTTAAAACTATAATTGATTTCATTGGAATAAAGACAAATACCCAATTTAAATGACTAATAGAGCACATTAAAAAATATTCCAAATAATTCAAAGTTAATTATTTGACACCCTAATAAATGAATAAAACTTACTGAAAAGGTTTTGTGAAAAATTGAAATTAAATAAGGGTTAAAAATATATTTGATATTATTTGAATTTAAAGCAAGGGCTTTGTTTTAAATAATTAATATACCCTAAAACAGAATAAAAGAAATATTCCAAATTTGACTTTAAAATGTATTAATAAATAGTATTTGAATATTCACAAAGTTTGGTTGAAGTTTGAATTCAAATAGTTGTTTGAAATGATTAAACAAAAATCTAAACAGAATAAAAGAAATGGAAAAAGAAAAATAAACAGGAGAAGGAAAAAATAAACAAAGCCAGCCCAACCCAACCTGGCCCAGTCTAGCCCAGCAAGCCCATCTTCCCACCCCCGCAGTGAATCGTTTTTCACTCAGTAAGTCACCCACTCAGTCGCTGACTGCAAGGTCCCACTCCTCCTCTCTCTCACTCGCTGACGCCAGGCCCCACCGCCAGATCATCATCTCCCTCACCCGCCCGCTGACCACGCCTCGCCGGCCGTCCCTGCCGTTACCTCTCCGGCTTAATTCCGCGATAAAGGCTCAGTAATCAATGCTCGAGACCACGCTCGATTGATAGTGTCACATCCCAAGATTTTCCAAATCTTGTAATGTGAAAATAAATTAATAAAATAAAACTTTGTTTGATTTTCAGAGTCAGAAGAAACTTTTTTGAATTCAATTGGAACTTCAAATCCATTTGAAAAAAAATCCTAAAAGGATTTAAAAGGTTAAACATTTCATAAAGGGAAACAATTGGAAATTATTATTTTAAAAACAATCAAATGAAAAGATTTGTTTTCAAATGAAATAGAAGTTTATAAATAAGGTTTATGTTATAAAGCCAAATTAATCCTTGGCCAAGCTTTGGAAATTAAAAACACTTTATTTTAAAATAAAGTAGCCAAGGTTTATTTAAAAATAATAAAGGATTGTTTAAATAAAATAATAAGGATTTAATAATCCAAACTTTATTAAAGTAAAGACTTTTTACATTTTAAATAAACAATAAAACCTATTTATTTATTTCAAATAAGTTTACCAAATAATTTATTTTCTCAAATAAAACTTACTGAAGAGTTTTGGTTTATTTTGGATTCAAGATAATAATTTAACAAATCCTATGGGAAATAAATGAATAGGGTCTATTCATTTAATTATTTATGGACCCTATATAACAAATGTTATTTTAATTTTAAATAAGTTTCAAGTATTCTTTATTTCCAAATAAAACCTACTGATTAGATTAAGAAAGTGTTTAGAATTCAAATAAAGAGTTTATTAGATGAATCAAATCATATTAAATAATAAAGGATCCTCTTATTTAATTAATAAAAGGTTATAAAAATATTATTTTAATTAATAATTGGTTTATGTCGATAAACAGCACCAAAAACCCATTACAAATGTTTGAAATTGTTTGAATCATTTGAATGTACGAATGTTTGTGAACATCAAAACAGAAAATAGTTTCAGAAAAAGAAAAGACTACAGAATAAAAAAATGGAATCAGACTCGACCCACTAAAACTGGCCCAACAACCCAACCCAGGCAGCCCACTAAGCCCACCAACCAGCCCAGCTTCTTTCCCCGCAGAAAACGATTCGCACCACGTTTCAGACCCGCGCAGTGTATGACAAGTGGACCTCCCCCACTCTTCTATTCCCACTGACCGTTGGACCCCCTTTTTCCACTGTTCTCCTTCTTCCCTGCACGACCCCTTCTTCCTCCTCTCTCCCGTTTCTGCCTGTGATTCCGCGGAGTAAATTCTCGTTAATGCTGTGATGAAACGCCCCTGCGATCAAACCCATTTAAACGCCAGCGCCTTCTCCGTCTTTCCCCTCTGTCTCCTCCCCAAAGCTCGCCCCCAGGCCGCTCCATTTCCTCCCCGAACGTCCTCTGCTCCGACGAGCTGTCGCAGCAATTCCGGCCAACTCCGACCACCCCTCTGCCTCTACTTCACGCGAGTGGACTCCTCTCGACCTCACGCATCTCCTAGTACTCCCAGTTCGCCCGCGGGTGCACCAGAACCCCGACTACGACAAACCCCCGACGACCGCCGCGTCTGCCTCTTTCTCCGACGAGCCCCACAGGTAGATTCTGGTCGCCCCTCTCCTCCCCGAGAACACGATGATGATCTCCAAGCTCATACGAACCTAACGGCACTTCCCGTTTGTCTTAGGGCGCCCCCAATCCTCGCCATCGTCAAGCACAGAGCGCCGCCGTGTCTGCTTCTTCTCCGGCGACGTCTCCCAGGTGAACCAGACCGCCCCGCGCCTTCTCGTTCACGCACACACCTTCGCCGTGTCCTGGCGCTCCTGACTATAGGTTTTGTTTACCTCCTGGTGATCTGCAGCATCATCCTCGACAACAACCAGAGAGCATCGCCGCTCGCAGCTTCTCCGACGAGCAATTAGCAGCAACCCCTTGCGCCCCTCGCGTAGCCAACCCCACCACGAGCATCAGCAGGTCTCTGCGAGCCTGGTAAGCCCTGCCAGCCTCTCCCTCGTTTCCTGTTTCGCCAGCGCCGCCACTATCTGACCATCGCCGCCGCTAGCCACCGCCGGCGCCGCTCGCAAATGGTCGAGCACGTTAGCGCCGTAGGATCACGATCCGACGCTCCCGATAGATCACTTAACCGCGAAGGGGTACGTGATCTGGACCATGCGATCTAACTTGATCCAACAGCTAGCATCGCCCGATCCGGCCGAACCGGTACCGACCAGTAAGAACACGCCGCGTGTCACCTAATTCGTTTTAAAAGAAATTTGAAAACAGATTTATTTGCAAACTTCAAACCCTTGTAACATTCAAACCACACGTCCAAATTTGGCAAATTTTATATCAATGAAATCAGGAGAACAAGCCCTAGCTAACCATGGCCTTAGTTTTGAAAATAGTATCTGTTAGCTTGTTTGAATTTACAGAAACATTTGTGTACTTGTTTAGAGTATAAAAATTGTTTAAAATTTATTCTAGGATTAAATCTTTTGCAAAATGGATTTGTGTGACCTTACTGACCCTAGGAACCAACCCCTAGTGTTAAAAATGATTTTTGTGAAATTTAAGTTGAATTATTTAACTTAGCCATTTTCTAGCCAAATAAACCCATTGATTTTATTATGGAAATGTTTTTGCAAGAAAAAAACTTTGGGAAAATGTTATGAACCAAACTTACTGACCCAAAACACCAAGCCTTGCCAAGGGCAACTCACTTGTTGAAAGATATAAAGTTTTACTTTGAAAAGAATAATTTTCACCACATGAAATGATAAATGGATTTTAAAATGGATTTTGAGCAAAACCCTCTAACTAATGACTTTGCCATTTTGGTAGATGACCAATGTGGACCTTACAAAGTTTATAAGCCTAGTAGAGACCATCCTTGCAATAGAACCAACCTTTGCATACTTATGCAAGACTTAGAACCCACTGCTTGGTGTGTGTGAAATATTGTTTGAATATTGGTTTGGAATGTTACTTGATACTATGCTTGTTTGAATGATTGTAGTGGATTTAGCAAGTGTGAGATCAAGGAGTAAAATCCTCATTCCCTACCAAAAAGGCAAGTTACACTATCATACAAAAGACCTACTATTTTCATTATACTTAGTGGATTTTGTTAACATGCATGAAAATGTTTATACTTATGCTATGCTAATCCTAATAGGATTCCCTATACACTCCTTAGTAAAAATATTGAAGTTGTACATGCTTAGCCATGCTATGTTTTGAAAAGAGATACATGTTGAGATTTTACAAAGGTTGAAAAAAGGACTTGTGTTTTACATAATAAAACAAGGACTCAATGAACCACCTAGGTGGTGGACACTTTATGTTTTTGGAGAAGGTGGCAACAAAAGGAACCATGTCTATGGCAATCACTTTGTGTTGTGCTCCAAATGAAAACCACCTAGGAAACTTAGAGATTGAACATGTTTCTCCAATTGTGGCTTTCGTGTACAACCACATGCTATTATGGCTCTGGCTTAGTCAACTACATTAGGAAGAACCATACATTGTCTTTAGTTACTGGACATGGGGATCTGGAATGCTTCATGGGGGCTGAAGACAAGCTAGCAATGATGTATGGAAGGACCTTTTGGAAAGACTTCGTCACACTCTCAGTCTGCCAGTACTCCATCTTGGTGAGCACTAATCCAGTAGGCCACTGGTGGCAACAAGATGGGAATGTGTCATGTGGGTAAGGTGTACTCCTTCTGCAGAAGTTAATAAAATCTAAGTACTTAGCCGTGTCCCCGGTTATGGACAATACTGAGCAACTAAAGTTTGAATCATGGGAGATCTCGACATTCCAACTTCTAATATAAAAACTTGATGCCCTTGTGTGTCTACCAAGGAATTCAAAGAGATTTTGTTAAGCTTGTTGCACTTGGGGTTTACCAAAGTGCTCAAGAGCATGATGTACTTGGGGTTACCAAGGAACTCATGAGGTGTTGATAAAACTTGAAGCACTTGGGGTTACCAAGTAGCTCAAGGGATTTTGACAAGGACTTGAACACTTGAGTTTCTACCAAGGAGTTCAAGGAACTTGGAAAAGAAGATTTGACAAAGGACCAAAACCATTTTGAAAAGTTAGGATAAACCTTGCTTTATGCAAATGAGCCTAAACTCTACTTAGCCAAATATGCATGTAATGATAGGATCCACTTATATTCCACATAATAGTGAAACTTGCCAATACAATTCAAATGTATTGACCCTTGTGGCTGTAACTTGTAATGTTGCAGGTTGATTGATTTTAGTGAAGATTGTTTGATTAGGATTACAAAGTCTACAACCAACATCTGCCTGTGGCACATTGAAGATGAAGGACCCCATGACTATAGTTATTCCGCTGCAATGTAATGTAATAGCCCAATGAGCTATGTATGATGTAATAAAATTATGTTATTCCTGGTTATAAAGTTATGTTATGACCTTTGTATCTTGATATTACATCTTAACTATGGATGCTAGCTATTGATCCAGGGACTAGCATTGTAAAACACAGGAGGGAACTACCATATTGGGTAGGGACCTCTACAGATAGCCTGCTTCTACTCTCCATTTCCCCCAACCAACGTCACCAGAGAGCCACCGGGCTGCTCCAATTTCGTTTCGCACCACCGCGGTCTCCGGCGAGCTTCACGAACGATTCCGGCCACTCCTCGCCGAGCCTTGCCCCCTCGACCACTCGAGCCTGCTCCCCTCTCCCGTGCGCACCTTCCCGTGCCCTCCTCTCTCGTGCGTGTGCCCCGTATCCACGATAATGACTTTAACTGAGCTCCGCTGCCGTCTGCCTCGACTCCGGCGAGTCCTCCTGGTAAGTGCAGACCACCCCTGAACCTCTAGTTGATACTCCTGTAACCACCACACTCACACGCATCTGACTGTATCTTCCTCTTTCCTTCTGGTGACCTACAAGCTCGCCCCCGACGACGACAGACCTCACCCGATGCCAGGCACCTCTCCGGCGAGCAATCGTCAACGCCTCCGTGCTCCCCTTGGCCAACCAAAGCATCGACAAGAATCAGTGCTTCACGGCGATTCTGGTAAGCACCCTCACTCTTCCCCGCGCGTCCTAGTTCGTCGGCAGCGTCACCATCAGAGCCGCGCCGCTGCATGCCATCGTTGAGCGCCGCCAGTTTCTGGTCGAGGCACTAGGAGCCGTCAGATCCAGATCGGAGCGATAGGGTAGTTTCACTTAACGAAGGGGTATGCGATGATCAGAGCCGCACAGATCTCTTTTAATCCAATGGCCTGTATCTGTTGATCCACGCGAACCGTTTTTGCCCAATAGAATCACGCCACGTGGCCTAGGTTTAGATTTAAAAACCAGAAACTATTATATTAGATGATCAAACTTGTAAATTGCATAACTTTTGATCCACACGTCCAAATTTTGCAAATTTTATATCAATGGAATCAGCAAGACAAGTACTTTCCAACCATGCACTTTTTTTAGTAAATTGCTTCTGTTAAATTGATTGTTTTTTCAGAAACTTGTGTAGGCATATTTTGAATATAAAATTCATTCTAAAATTATTTTTGTGATAAAACCTTTGGCAAATGGATTGTTTTGAACCTACTGACCATATAAACCAACTTGTGGTTTCAAAAACATATTTTGTGAGGCAAAATAATAAATCTTTGAATCAAAGCATTTCTAGTCAATTAAAAATGTTGTTTATATGTTAAAAATACTTTTTGGAGAAAAATGTTTGGGAAATGATTTGGATTAAACTCTTTGACCCCAAACACCAAGTTTTAGTATTAAAAATGTATTTGGTGAACCCTATAAAGATTATTGCTTTGCTAAAGGCATTTTCAACCACATAAAATAATGCTTTGGTTTAAAAAGGGTTTGTAGGTAAAATCTTTTGCAAATGGTTTTGCCACTTTTATAAAATGACAAATAGGTGTTTTCAAATGTTTATAACCCATTAGAAACCACTTTTCAAAATAACTAATCTTTTGCATGCTTGCAAGCATTGCTTTGTTTCTATTATTTTATGTGATGTTTGCTTGATCGGTAGATTGAATTCTTGCTTGCTTGATTGAATTGTAGTGATTTGAATAGTGTGAATATTGCAAGATCAAGGAGTGAACTTATATTCTCTACGAAAAAGGCAAGTGATTCTTCATACTTCTGTCCCAATATTTTCACTATGCATTAGTGATATTTCTAAGTAGGACTTGCATGGAATTTTTGCTAAGTATAAACTATACCATGGGAAATCCTAGTAGATGAAACCTTAGTAGAAATTTCCTAAGTTAAGATTCCTACTACCATCATGCTTAGCTTAGCTAGTAGAAAACAAGGGTGGAATATATTCATGCTATGGAATATTTCTAAGTCAAGGACTTGTGTTTTGTTTAATAAAACAACTAAGTGAATGAATCACCTGGGTGGAATGGAAGGAATGGTTTGTGTTGAGTGGTTATACAAGGCCCATTTCTATGGTTTACCTTGTGTATATCACTTGTGGAATGCCACCCAGGAACAAAGAGATTTGAGATGTCAAATGTTGAGAAGCTTCAAGTGCAGCCACTTGGCATTATGGGCTCTGCCTGGATCATATAGGTTGCAATAACTTAGACAAATGGACAGTTGGTGGTAGGGGATGATAGGTTGAAACGCGTCCATTCTGGTCTAAGGGAAGGCTTCTGAAAGATCTTGTCTTGGTGAAACCAAGTCTTGTGGGGAAAGTGCACCACCTCTGTAGAGTGTAAAATCTAAGTACTTAGCCATGTCCCTGGCAAAGGACAATTTGAGCATCAAGACATGGAAGCTATCAAGAATCTCCTCATCCCAATTTTCTAAGTTAAAAACTTGTGGTTGCACAAGGGTTTATGGATCACCAATTTCTATTGGGAGATGCCTTGGGTGTTTTTGACAAGCAAAAAACTTAGTGTTTTCAAATGATAAGGAAAATATATTTTGAGCAAAGCAAGCCTAAGCTCCACTTAGCCAAATGCATATAGATGATAGATACCACTATTCTACCATAGTATCACTTGCCAATACAATTCAAATGTATTGACCCTTGTGGCTGTTACTTATTATGTTGCAGGTTTGTTTGATGTTAGTGAAGTGTGTTGATTAGGATTACAAGTCTACAACCAACATGATTGCCCGTGGCACTTTGAAGATGAAGGACTCCATGCTATAGCTAATTCTGCTGCATTGTAATAAGATATCCAAATGAGCTATGTAAGATGTAATAAATTATTTTATTCCTGGTTATAAATTGTATTATGACCTTTGTTTCTTGATATTATATCTTAACTGTGGATGCTAGCTATTGATCCAGGGACTAGCATTGTAAACACATGGATCTCTACCTTATTAAAGGTTGGGACCTCTACATCAATGCGCTCAGGTTGAGTAATGACTCAAGTCCTGACACTTCAGATACTAAGTATGTTCCTTCTGGAAGGCCATCTGTTCCACAAACTATGCGACGAACGTCACGTCAACACGGTTAGACATCAGGCATGTATGATGAGCGTAGTTACTACTATAAGTAGACAACTATTTAGAGGTATCGAGTACCGTGTATTGTAAAAGTAGTGTATGATTATACCTATATGGTATATGTTGTAATGACTTTGTATTATTATGATATTGTAATGTATAATATGTGAAATGCATATTTGGATTTTATTTGGATTTTCATTGTGAGACTAGTTTTGTGTGTAAAGTCGAGCTCAGAACACATGTGCATGATGTAATTATGAGTATTCGCTTTATGTGCAGGACTAGGGGGGTCATGGATATAGGTGTAGATACCGAATCTGAACAGCAGCAGATGGAACGTGAGGCCAAGGAGAAGGCCGATGCAGATGCAACAAATCAGGGAGCATTACCACCACTACCACCAATGAGGCCGTTAATGGAGCAGAACTTTATGCAGTGTATGCAAATGATGCAAGAGACCGAGAACAAGTTCATGGAGGAGTTGCTGGGACGAGCAAATCAGAGGGCACCGGAAGGTGGAGGAGTGAGTCTTTCTGACTTACAAAATGCAAGGCCGTTACCTTTTGCATCAACTCCTGAACCAATGGATGCAGAAGATTGGTTAGCAGATACATAACGAAAGCTGAAGACTGTAGGTTGCAATGATGAGGAGAAATTGAGGTATGCAACTCATCTCCTGACTGGACCTGCAACATCATGGTGGGAAAATCAGTTAGCCATGCAACAACCAGGAAGGGAGTTCACCTGGGAGGAGTTCAAGCAGCGATTCCGTGAATATCATGTTCCGGGGAGTGTTATGGAGTTGAAGCGGAGAGAATTTGAAGAGCTTAAGCAGGGATATACTAGTGTCATGAAGTATATCCGGGAGTTTAGTCAACTATCTCGTTATGCTAAGGAGGATGTTAACACAGAAGAGAAGCGGAAGAAGCGTTTCCTGCGTGAGTTAAATCCATTTGTGAGGATGCAGTTAAGGTTGGCTAATAAGCAAACTTATCAGCAGTTGCTGGATGCAGCTATCACTTTCGAAGATGACTACAAGAATGTCCAAGAGGATAGGAGAAAGAGAGCCAAGAAGGAAACCAAGAGAATTCAGGCAAGTAAACCTAAACCCAATCTGGAGTTCAAACCCCGGAACAAGGCCTATGGCAACAATAACAATAACAAGGGCAATGGTGGAAATCAATCCAATCCTAGGAGCAATGTTATCTGTAATAACTGTGGAATTCCAGGGCATTTCTAGAGGGAATGCAAGAAGCCTGTAGTGATCTGTTACGGTTGTGGTAAGAAGGGCCATATTAAGCCTGATTGTCCGAGCAAACCACCAGGGGTTGTCCTACCAGGGGAGGAGGACAAGCCAGTGGAGGAAATGGACAGCCCAATCGAGGAGGAAATAATGTCAAGAACAACAATGGCAAGAGGAACAGACCTACCGGGAAGCTGAACTGTGCAACCCTAGAGGAGGTGGATAATTCAGAGAATGCAGTGATAGGTACGCTCAATATCCTTACTAATCCCGGCAAAGTTCTATTTGATACTTGTGCAACTACTTCATTCATTTCTGAAGAATTCTGTGATAAATTCGAGATTAGAAGGGCAATGTTAGAAAACCCTATGACCATAGTTACGGCAGGGGGAAATGTGATTGTACGCCACATTAAACAAGATCAGGTTATCTCGATCTGTGGTTGTACATACTTTGCAGACCTTTACGTAATTCCTTTGAAGGGAATTGCAGTAGTGCTAGGGATGGACTAGATGATGGAACATGGAGCTTAGATAAATTGTGAGGAGAAAACTATCTCAATCAAAACTCCAAGTGGATCAAGGATAGTTTACCAAGCAGATAAGCACAGTCATATCATGGTGGATCTGCAGTTGAACTCAATGAAAGAGGTCAGATTGGAAGATATTCCTATAGTAAATGAGTTTCAAGATGTTTTTCCAGCAGAGCTACCTGGAATGCCACCAGATCAGGAAATAGAATTCACTATTGACCTAATTCCAGGAACAACACCAATAGATCAAGCACCCTATAAGATGGGACCTAAAGAATTAAAAGAACTCAAAGAGAAAATTGATGAGTTAGCCAGAAAAGGATGTATTCAGGAAAGTGTATCCCCATGGAGAACACCGGTGATCTTTGTAGATAAAAGGGATGGTGGAAGAAGGATGTGTGGAGATTATAGAAATCTAAACAATGTTACCATCAAGAATAAGTATCCTTTACCAAGGATCCAAGATTTGTTTGATCAAGTGAAAGGAGCCGGAGTATTTGCAAAGATCGACCTAAGATCTGGATACCATCAAATAAAAATCAAGCCTGAGGATGTTGCAAAGACAACATTTGTCTCAAGATATGGACACCATGAGTATCTAGTAGTACCATTTGGTTTGACCAATGCACCAGCAATATTCATGAATCTGATGAACAAAATCTTCATGCCATATTTGGATAAGTTCGTCATAGTCTTCATTGATGATATTCTGATATATTCCAAGGATAAGGAAGAGCATGCTGATCATTTGAGAATAGCATTGCAGATCTTAAGAGAACATAAACTTTATGCTAAGTTCAGTAAGTGTGAATTTTGGCTAGATGAGGTAGAATTCCTTGGCCATGTGATCAGTAAAGATGGAATTTCTTTAAATCCATCCAAAGTTCAATCAGTACTAGAGTGGACTGCACCAACCAATGTGAAACAAATTCGAGGTTTCTTGGGGATGGCTGGTTATTATCGGAGATTCATTGAAGGTTTATCGAAAATAGTTGGACCAATGACCAAAATGTTAAGAAAGAATACACCATTCATTTGGGATGAGAAGTGTGAAGCAAGCTTTCAGGAGTTGAAGACCAGGTTAACCACAGCTCCAATATTAGCCGTTCCAGAAATAGGGAAAGACTTTACAGTATATTGTGATGCATCTAAAGAAGGTTTGGGTTGTGTGTTAATGCAAGATCGGAAAGTGATTGCTTATGGTTCAGCACAACTGAAACCACATGAAGTCAACTATCCAACTCATGATTTAGAGTTAGCAGCAGTAGTCTTTGCGCTGAAAAGATGGAGACATTTTGTTTCTGGAGCAAAATGTGAGTTATACACTGACCATAAAAGTCTTAAATATTTCTTCACCCAAAAGGAATTGAATATGAGACAAAAGCGTTGGTTGGAACTAATCAAAGATTATGATTTAACAATCAATTATACTCCTGGAAAAGCAAAGTTGTAGCAGATGCTTTAAGCAGAAAGAGTGCAGACATTCAGCCTAGCAATCGGGAGCTACCAAAAGAGTTACAAATGGACTTGGAAATATTAGAGCTTCAATTCATCAAAACAAAGGTTTTTGGAGGATTACCTACTATGCAAGTAATTGAAGAGCAGGACAATGATCTTAAGCACGAAATTTTTAGACATCAAGCAGAAGATCCTTTCATTGCGGAGGAAATTCGGAGGATATCTCAAGGGCAAAAATCAGTTTTTTGCCTTGGATATTATGAGTCTTTGTGGTTCCAAGATCGTCTTTGTGTTCCAGATGTAACTGAGATTCAAGATATCATACTCAGAGAAGCACATGAAACACCATATTCTATACATCCAGGAAGTACTAAGATGTATATGGATTTGAAAGAACTATTCTGGTGGAATAACATGAAAAGGGACATTGCTAAATATGTATCAGAATGCCATACTTGCCAAAGGGTAAAGGCTGAACATCAAAGTCTAACAGGACCATTGCAACCCTTGGAAATTCCCGAATGGAAATGGGAAGAAATCGGTATGGACTTCATCACAGGATTGCCCATGACACCTAAACAGAAGGATATGATATGGGTAATTGTGGATAGACTTACCAAAAGTGCACCTTTTATTTCGATAAATCAGAAGGATAATGCCGAGAAGTTAGTAGAAGTTTACATCAAATAAATAGTAAGTAAGCACGGAGTGCCCAAAAGAATTATATCTGATAGGGGATTAGTGTTTACTTCCGCATTTTGGAAGCAATTACATGAAGCACTTGGTTCAAAGTTAGACTTTAGCACAGCTTATCATCCAGAGACAGGGGGTCAAACAGAAAGAACAAATCAGATACTAGAAGACATGTTAAGAGCTTGTGCATTAGATTTTGGAGGTACATGGGAAGATCATCTACCATTGGCAGAATTTTCCTACAATAATAGCTATCAGAGTAGTCTGAAGGCAGCTCCATATCAGGTTCTGTATGGAAGGACATGTAGATCACCAATATGTTGGTATGAGCCTAGAAGCAGCAAGGAATTTGCGCCAGACTATATCAAGGAAAAACAAGAGATCATTGATAAGATCAAGGATAGACTGAAAATAGCTCAAAGTAGGCAGAAAAGTTATGCTGATCAAAGTCGAAGATCATGGCATCCAGAAGTAGGAGACATGGTATATTTGAAAGTAAGTCCAATGAAAGGGGTTAAAAGGTTTGGGGTTAAAGGAAAATTGAGTCCAAGATATATCAGGCCATTCAAGATACTAATTCAGAACAGAACTATGGCTTATGCTTTAGAGTTACCCTCGAGATTGGCTCAAGTTCATAATGTTTTCCATGTGTCAGAACTTCGTAAATGTTTGAAAGTTCCAGATGATGCAATCACACATCAAGAGATAGAATTACAAGTAGACCTGACCTATGTTGAAAAAACCTATAAAATTTTGGAAGAAAATTGGAAAAGATTGAGAAACAGGGCCATCAAATACTGCAAGGTACAGTGGGAACATCACCCCGAAAGGGAAGCCACTTGGGAGAAAGAAGAGGATTTAAGAAAAGCCTATCCAGAACTATTCAGGTACACTTCAACAAACTTCCGGATGAAGTTTAATTTAAGGGGGGAAGTCTGTAACATCCCAGCATTTAGGAACTAAAGAAGGGTAGATTTAGGAATCTGTGAAATTTCATGCATTCATCTGTAAAAATGTGGGTAAATTTTTCGCCAAATAAAAACCTAAAGTGATCAAAGTTTCTTTCACTCTTAAGATTAAGAATAGTCTTGAAGAATGATCCTTATAAATTTCGATATGAACTTTGAGGATTAGTGAGTATTGGGAAATGAAATTTGAATTTAAACTTGAGTGTTGGATTTATAATTTAAAAGGATTTAGAATTATGTTTAAGTAATTTGATTAAGTCTAGAGTTAACAACTAGTAATTCAAACTTTAAATAAAGAACACAATGAATAAAAAGAATATGCATTCCATAATTTTATTCAATAAATAAGTTACAAAATGTAACTTATGAACATGATCAAGAATCTTTACAATAATAATGAAATAAAAGAAGAACCTTTATATATTGAGTAATAGTACAATCTTTATTACAAAAGAATAAAATAAAGATTACAAAAGGATAAAAGAAATATTACAAGTGACTATTCTATAAAGAAAAAGAAAACCTAATCTAAAGTGTTGAATCTTTTGGCATGAAGTGGGAGGAATGTCTTCCTTATGATGAATTCTCTTACAACAACAGCTTCCAGAAGAGTCTAAAGATGGCACCATTTGAGGCTCTCTATGGTTGCAAGTGCAGAACTCCGATTGGTTGGTCGGGTGCAGGAGAAAGAATTTGGTTTGGCCCTGACATTGTAACTCAAGCGGAGGAGAAGGTGCACATCATTCTTGAAAATCTGAAGATTGCTCAAAGTCGCCAGAAGAGCAATTATGACAGGAAGCACACGGACATGGTGTATGCCCCTGGTGATCTCGTTTACCTTCGTGTCACTCCCATGAGAGGCACACACCGCTTTGGTATCAAAGGAAAGCTGGCTCCTAGATACATCGGTCCTTTCAAAATTCGTGGAAGAAGAGGAGAAGTTGCTTATGCTCTTGAGCTCCCGGAGAAACTCAAGGTCCATGATGTTTTCCACATCTCTCAACTCAAGAAGTGCTTCAAGGATCCCGGCAGGACCGTGGATCATGAGCTAATCAATCTCCAAGAAGACCCGTCTTATCAAGAACACCCCACAAAAATCCTTGAAGTCGCAGAAAGAAGGACTCGCAACAAGTCCATCAAGTTCTGCAAGGTGCAGTGGTCGCACCATTCCGTTGATGAAGCCACTTGGGAGCGTGAAGATGATCTCCGTGCCAACTATCCTACCCTCTTTGAGTCTTCTTCTTCTTCCTAGAATCTCGGGGCGAGATTCCTGTTTAGTGGGGGAGAGTTGTAGCATCCCATTTGTCTAACAACTGTAATACCACTTGGTTTAGTAATATAATGGCTACTTCCTAGACATAATTGTTGCATCATCATCATATCATGCTCATGTCATCATGTCACCTTGCATTTGAGCATCATATAAAACCCTTTTTGTGTTGGTTCTTCTCTCATATGCATTGTCAATTGTAATTGCCTCTTGATATTGTATTTGGTTATTGATATATTGTTTAAATGCCCCAAGTTGAGTTGGGGGCATATCTTTTATTCCACTCCACCACCTTTCTTTCACCACCTTAAAATTCCACCACCCTAGTCATATATGAGCCATTGTTTCTTTGGCTATTTAATTCTAGCTCATATGTGATGGTGTGGATCCATTCTATGTCTACATGTCCATATATGAAGTATGTTGTTTTCACAATAACAATTATATGGAGCCTCATGGCCACCTTGCTTTCCATGTGAGTAGAATCTTCCTTTTACCTTCCATATGGGTGTTTTGGCTAATTGAGCTTGTTTGAATATAACTGTGGCCAAATGAACTTTTAGTGGAACATACACACTAGCATGGCCTATATATTCAATTATGCTTGATTCCACCATTCCCATATAATCATCAAGCTTGTATCTAGTGGGTTGGTTTTTGTTCAAATAGTGATGTGCATGCATGTGATAAATTCCCACATGAACTATAGTTGTTTTTACAACTAATAGAAGTGGCTATTCACATTCTTGCATGTCCCATGCAACATCACCATCCCCTTCTTCCTTATCCTTCATGTGAGTTTATTTGAGCATTGTTTTCAATTGTTTTTGTGTGGGTTTAATCTCTTGGGCACCCCCATGCTACCTAGTGTTTTCCCCCTCTCTCTAAATCCTCCACCTAAGATCCTAACCCTACACCTAATCCCTCACCTAACCCTAGTGACACTCTACCCCATCTCACCTCTCTCATGAACCCTAACCCGAGCCCCTCTAATCTAACCCTAGTTCCTCCCTCTCTCTTGGCCCCTCTCTCTCTCACCTAGCTCGGCCCCACCTAGTCACCCTGGACCCATCTACCCCTCTCTCTCTCCACCCCAACCCTAGCTACCACCCTAACCCGAGCCACCCCATCTCTCTTTTGCTTAAAGAGGGCACCCCCCATGTGCCTATCCCCTCTCCCCTTATCACCTCAACCACCCCATCTCGCCACCACCCCAGATCGAGATCGGAGACCCTAGGAACCCCTCTCCCTCCTTCCTCCTTCCCCAAGCATGGCCATGGCCACCCCATGCCCCTCTAAACCCTAGATCGGCCAGGCCAGAAGAAGGGCGGTTGGAGCTGTGCTAGAAGGTGTCCCAGGCGTCCAGGAGGTTCATCTCGTTCCCCTGCATCACGTTGTACCGGAGATCGCCACTGAAACTCGCCGGAGAAGCCTCGCCGCCGCCGTGCCCGTGAGCACCAGGAGCTCCGGCCAGCCAGCTACGCGTAGGATCGCGGCCACCCCGGGCTCCTCCGACCTCGCCGTCGAGTTCCTGGTGAGCTCCTCGATCCCCTAGACATGGTCCCCTCCCCTCTAGTGCACCGTAGCGTCGCCGCCATCCGTCGAACACCCCGCGTGCGCTGCCGCGCGCCGCGCTCTGGCGACAGCAGCAGCTACTACAGCTTTTGCCTCTGTTCCTCGTCGAAGCCCGCGCGCTGCAGCCCTCCTCCGTACTAGCCACCTGAACGAAACTTGTAGCCGGTAGCGCCCTCTTCAACTTTGGTTTTTGCGGCTTGGCAAGAATCGCCGTGGTTCGCTCGCCATCGTCGCCGGAAGGCGGCCAGATCCGTCGCCGGCAGCGTCGCGTCTGTCAGCGCGCAGTGTCAGTTCCGACAGCCGCTGCGCGTTTTCCACAGGGGCCCCTGCCGTTTTTCCCGCCTCAACCCGCACCCCATCTGTCCCACCTGCCAGCCCCTGCGGGAGTTTTGCAAAAAGGCTCCTCCCCTTTTGGCTTTGCAACCCGCGCAGTCCCCAGACCGCCCACGTGTCGCCTCCTCGCTGGACCATGTGTATGTTGTGGCCCTGCGGTTCCCTGGCCCACCTGTCATCGGCTGTGGCTAGACTAACCCTGGGTGAGAAAAGTTTTTGCGTGCGCGTGTTGTCCCAGTCAGCACCGACCCCACCTGTCACTGGCTGTGGGTAGAATCTGACTGAGTAACAAAAGTCCAGGAATCTTTTCTGTTTCAAATTCAAACCTTTTCAAATTATTTCAAATTCAATTCAGATTTCAAATCTGTTTAAATACAAACTAATCCATAACTTTCAAATGGTTTAGAATTTGAATTCAAACTTAATATGAAAAATGTTTTATTTTTGAATGTTAATTCAAATCTTTAATCAAATATTTTCAAAGCTAATTCCAACTAGTCAACCTTTGACTTTGACCCTATTTAATAATTTTGACTTTAAAATAAATTTAAATTCATAATTCCAAATAATACAAATAATATATGTTTTTGAATCAGAAAATGTGAGGATTTCAAATATGCCATCCAAAATATATTTTGCACATTTTAAATTTCAAGTTGACAAAATTACAAGAAAATGCCCTTCCCCTTAATTATTTAATAACTTTTGATTTATAACTCCAAATTTAACAAATGATATGTCTAAAATGATCAGCTCGACGAGACCTTTCTGTTTATGCATTCCATGTTATGAATTGCAGCATGCATCATATAAATATAAAGTATACAGCAACTTATTTGAGTATAAAATGTGGCCAAAACTCAATAAAATGATTTATTCTTGTATTCCACACCTCACCCATGCCATGCTACTTTATTGCCATGCAAATTGTGCATCATTCATCATGGCATGATTGTTTGCTTGTCACATTTTATTCATATGCTTGTGCACTTTATTTATATTGGCCCTTGTTTGTTTGGTTCTTCTTCGATTAGACGCTGAGCAGGGGATATATCAAGAGACCCAGGAGCACTACCCAGATCCTTCTCTCGCTTCAACTCAGCTGCCAGGCAAGCACTACCACATGCTTGCATACATATAGTACCTATTGCCTCTATCTTATTCTTGCATCATCGAGTCGCGATTGCATTAAAATGAATCCCAAGTATTGCATAGCCTTTACTTTTAAACCCCACCGAAGCTTGTCCCTCCACCCCATGAGCCATTACTACAGGAGTTGTTTGAGCCATGCGAGTCGTAGAACAGCATGTGTAGGGTATGTGAGGGTCTGATGGATAACGAGGTATCTAAACAACTTAACCTGAGTAGTAATGGGATAACTAATGAAAGTGGCACCGGTGAGCAATATCTGCTATTTGGTTTTTCCTGCTCACTTGTGTCCCGTAGGACCCCGAGTACTTGATTCCTGTTCCTTGATTATTCGCGCTATCCACATCCGGGAGGCTTATGGGACCCCCCTGAGCCAGAGCTTGATTCATTCTTATTTCTTGGGGCCACAAACTAGTTTGAGGTTTTATTTACTATCCTGTACTTATGCCATGCTTTACTGCTTTAGTTACGATTGTGCGAGGAGCACCTGTACTGTTTAGGTAAGCGGAGTGTTTTCGCGGTATCGACAAGCCCAGTCACATTTTCGGGTTCCCAGTCGTTTACAGCCATTGGCGCAAACCTTGAGTCCGTCTCGGAGTCAGCTAACTTCGTTGCGGGTGTACTCAATGGGGTGGCCCCCTGAAATATTTCTGAATTCTGTGATTGCTTTGTCGTGAAGGCCTCGTTGGGTTTTGATTTGGTTTTTCCGAGGTTGATCGAGTGTGTGTTGCTATTTGTGCACCCCTGCAGGGTAAAACTTTCTGAAAGCCGTGTCCGCGGTTATGGACGACTTGGAGCACAGTTTCTCGATCATAGACAAGCATAACTAAAGTACCGCTTTTAACTTGACTAAGTAACTGACTAGTAAATAGTGCAACACTCATGGAATGGATAATAAAACTGCCAACGGATGGGGGGGTTGTTCGTCCGCTTCCTCGTGGTAAGCGAGGAGGAGGATGGATCTGTTGATATTACTGTTATAACTGTTGTCATTAATTCACGGACATCCGTCTATCTTTGGTTAGGCGGATGGTTAGCGAGTATCTATAGAATTGCTAGGGATTATCTTTTGCTGCAATTGCGTCACCCCAGGTTGTGTTCCCTTTAGAGGCATAAATACTTGCTGAGTACCCCTAGGGTCTCACACGATAAATTATTTGATTCAGATGAACAGATACACTCACAAGATGGATACTGGGTGGAGGAGGCGGACGATGTGGGCAACGATCGTTCGGTGTAGAGATTCCGGGAACGGGGATCCGTGATATCTGTGGGCGGGATGTGCTTATTTATGGGGCATCTTATGCTGATTTGCTTCTTATCCGTACTCGGATCTTGTTTGCCGCTTCCGCCTGATACTCTGATGTTTGATGTATGAGGAGATATCCTAAACTATTATATATATCTAGGACATTTGAATCTTGCCGTATGGCGTTGCGATATTTCCTTTCTTTTTAGATGGAATGGCTCTGATGTACTGTTGTATGGTGGCTTGCATACATACTCATTTGTGTATGTAGTTGATCCCTTCGCCTGCCGATTACGCCGCCCGTTCTTGTCCCGATGTTTGGAAATGGTTGGGACGGCCGAAAGGTCTACCTGTGAGTGGCATTTGGGCCCCACCGTACTATTTCAACCATTTCCGCTCATCCAGGCTTGTAACTAGGAGCGTAATTCACCGAGGTAGTTACAATTGGTATCAGAGCCATCCCGCCCTTCAGGGTCTCAGCCAAATGGTCGTTGTCAGTCTAGCAAATATTTTGGTAGCTATGTATACTAGGGAAAAACAAAACGCGAGAGTAGGACTGCTTCCACTTTTCTTCTTACCCACCCACCCACCCTTTTCTGGTAAGGAAGTGTAACGTTTTCAATGCTCTCCTTAAAAGTTCAAACTAGGATTCACGTGTTCTGGGTTTCCGTAGTACCATAGGTTGTGTGTTTGTGTGTGTGTATGTGTGTGTTATTCCTTGTCTATCTGTTGCATCCAAGTTGTTATCTAATCAGCCTTTGGTTATCAACTGTTGGTACATTCCATACCGACAGGCTTTTGCAAACCGACGCGATCTATCGG
The DNA here is from genome assembly GCA_910589765.1 of Avena atlantica. NCBI lineage: Eukaryota > Viridiplantae > Streptophyta > Magnoliopsida > Poales > Poaceae > Avena > Avena atlantica. Next base: position 196,372,070 of record OU342738.1, on the reverse strand, counting down.
ATTCGTTGTATACCGCCGCGATCTGTCTTACTCTTTGTTATCCGATGTTATCTTGTTTGGGGTGTTCGTTTCCGTAGTTACTAATCTTTAGGTTCATCGTGAGAAGAAGGGGTTAGGATATGTGTTCTACTTATTCATGTGCGGAGTAATGATTTGAGTGCGGGATGGAGTCGCGACCATACCACTACTATTATCATTCACTTTTGTATATTGAATTGGTAGAGTCACTAATCTTGATTCGTTAAGTGATTTTGCGCATCTATTGGTATTTTAATGCCGAAATTTGTGGAAAATTTTTCTTTGATATATCTGTGTACCACACTCCTTTTCAGTCGTGTGCGATATGCTTAATATCTTCTAGGTGCTTTGAACTTTGTTGATATTTTAATATCATCTTAGTAAATTGTATCCTTTAATCTTGGTTAATTCCATCTTGGTACTATTTTGGATTATTATTATTCTCCATTATAATACTGACTTGTGTTTTATATCAATCACAGGATGGCTCCACCACGCCGTTCTGATGAGGACATACCACCTGAACTGGGTTCCGCGTTGTCAAACATCGCCAATGCCTTGGCAGCAATGCAGCAGAACCAGCAGCGTTTTGAAGAGAGTGTTCGGAGGAATGAGTTTGCTCCGCTACCTCCACCTCCCAAGCGAGGAGACATCAAAAGCTTCCTGAAGTTCAACCCACGCCAATTTGATGTTTCTGATCAACCACTTGATGCTGATGATTGGTTGCGTGACATGTCAAGGATACTGGAGACTGCTGATGTTCCTGAGCAAGAATGGGTAAAATGTGCTACTCACCTTCTGAAGGGAGATGCAGCTCTCTGGTGGGAGAATTACCTGAAGGCAAACTGCATTGGTTTTCATCCTACTTGGGAACAGTTCACTGGAGCGTTCAAAGAGCAGTATCTGTCAGAAATTGTCATGGAAAGGATGAAGGAAGTGTTTCTCAACCTCAAGCAGGGAAATGACAATGTCAATACCTACATCAGGAACTTCATGAATCTTTCTCGTTATGGTGGCGATGAGATCTCTGATGACAAGAAGAAGCAAAAGAGGTTCCGGCAAGGGCTCAACGCATCGATTAAATATGCAATCACACATGCAAGGCCGGCGTCTTTTCTGGAACTTCAGCATACAGCTCTGCAGGAGGAAGCAAGTAGGCAAGTGTTTGAGGAGTCAAAAAACACAACCGTGATGCACCAAGCTCTTCAGCTATGTCAGCTCCTTCTAAGCGTCGTGTCTGGGTTCCTAACACCCGACCGTCGCTCCCGGCTCCACCAAGACCTTCAAGCTTCGCGGCAAGGCCAACAAACTTCCTCACTGCTGCTCCCAGGGGCTACAACCACCACTACCCTGGAGCGCCTGGCGGAGTCCCTGGCTACGTTGCTCCACGTCCACCTAGTGCTTGTTTCACGTGTGGAGACTCTGGGCATCAAAGCTGGAACTGTCCGATGAAAAACAAAGCTCTTCCGCCACCACCTCCAAGATCTGCGGCAAGCTCTCCTATGGTTCGTGCACCACCACCTCGGGCTCTCAACATCAACACCAAGCCCGGGTCTACTGTTGCTCGTGCCAACTGTGTCAACGCCGCTCAAGCTGAGCATGCACCTGGAGTTGTGATGGGTATGCTTCCCGTTAACTCAGTCCCTGCACGAGTTTTGTTTTATTCTGGTGCATCGCATTCTTTTGTTTCTATCAAGTTTGCTTATGAGAATGGGTTAGCGTTGGTTCCTCTCCTCAAGCGGTTAATGGTCCTTTATCCTGGAGCAAATATGGCAGCTTCTAAAATCAGCCATGGCAATCAAATTGAGATCGGTGGCTCTTTGTTCTCGGCATCCTTAATTGTTCTGGGAAATTCTGACATTGATGTCATCTTGGGCATGGATTGGTTGACAGAAAATGCAGCTGTGATTGATTGTGCTGAACGCTCGGTTTCTCTGAAGATTCCTGAAGGCCATATAGTCTATTCTCCAAGTCTGACTCCTGCTATCCAGCTTTTCTCTTTGGCGGCTCTGAATGATGATGCTACGAAAGCTATTCAGAGTGTTCCGGTGGTCTGTGAGTTCCCAGATGTTTTTCCTGAAGAGTTGCCGGGTATGCCTCCGGATCGTGAGGTTGAGTTTGTAATTGAGCTTGAACCTGGAACGACTCCTATCTCCAAGCGGCCTTATAAAATGGGTCCTGCTGAGTTGGCTGAACTCAAACGTCAACTTGATGAACAAGAGAAGTTGGGTTTCATTCAACACAGTACTTCTTCTTGGGGTAGCCCAACAATCTTTGTGAAGAAGCGAGACAGGACTGATAGACTTTATGTTGACTATCGGGCTCTCAATGCTAAAACCATCAAGAATAAATATCCCCTTCCGCGGATTAATGATCTCTTCGATCAGCTAGCTGGAGCTGTGGTATTCTCTAAGCTGGACTTGAGAAGTGGTTATCACCAAATAAAAATTCGCAAGGAAGATGTTCCTAAAACAGCTTTCACCACCCGCTATGGCCTGTATGAGTACACGGTCATGTCTTTCGGTCTCACCAACGCACCTGCTACCTTCTCGAGGCTTATGAACTCGGTTTTCATGGAGTATCTTGATAAGTTCGTTGTGGTCTATCTGGATGACATCCTAGTCTATTCTAAGTCAAAGGAAGAACATGAAGAACACCTTCGGTGTGTCCTAAACAAGCTTCGTGAGAACCACTTGTATGCAAAGTTCTCAAAGTGTGAGTTTTGGCTGCCTCAAGTAACCTATCTTGGTCACGTCATCTCTGCCAAGGGCATTGCAGTCAACCCGGAAACTGTAAATACAATTGTTGAATGGCTTCCTCCTGTTAATGTCAAAGAAGTGCGGAGTTTCCTTGGTTTGGCTAGTTATTTCCGTCGCTTCGTTCAGAACTTTTCGAAGATAGCGAAGACTCTTACCGATCTCCTCAAGAAAGGCAAGAAATACCTTTGGACTCCTGCATGTCAAGCAAGCTTTGAGACACTCAAAGAGAAGCTCACCTCCACGCCAGTCTTGGTTCCTCCGGACACCTCTAAGCCTTTCCAGATATTATGTGACGCCTCTTTTCAAGGATTGGGTGCGGTCCTTATGCAAGAAAAACAAGTTGTTGCTTATGCCTCTCGACAGTTGAAGACGTATGAGATCAACTATCCTACACATGACCTCGAGCTCGCAGCAGTTGTCTTTGCTTTGAAACTATGGAGGCACTACTTGCTTGGCAACCGTTGTGAAATCTTTTCTGATCACAAGAGTTTGAAGTATATCTTCACTCAGCCTGATCTCAACCTTCGACAGAGGAGGTGGATTGAAGCAATCAATGATTTTGATTTGACCATCAACTACACTCCGAGCAAAGCTAATGTCATGGCCGATGCCCTCAGCCGCAAAGCTTATGTCAATAATCTCATGATGGAAGAACAATAACCTCTCTTGTGCGAGGAATTCCGTCAGCTCAACCTTGAAATTGTGGAACAAGGGTATCTCCTAAACCTTCTAGCAACCCCTCTCTTGGAAGAAAAGGTTCGCTCTCGTCAGCTTGGTGATCCGCACACCAGAAAGATCATCTCCAAACTTCAGCTTCTGAAGTATGAGTCCTTCCACGTCGATGATCAAGGCACGCTTTTCTTTGAACACCGGATGTTTGTTCCGAACTACCCGGGTTTGAGAGAGCAAGTTCTCAAGGAGGCGCATGATTCTGTTCTTTCTATCCACTCTGGCAGCACAAAGATGTACATGGACTTGAAAACACAATATTGGTGGCCGGGTTTGAAACGATATTGTGCCAAGTATGTCTCGGAGTGTGATGTTTGCCGTAGAGTGAAAGCTGTCCATCAGAAACCTTTCGGTCTTCTACAGCCATTGAAACCCCCGGAATGGAAATGGGAGAAAGTAGAGATGGACTTCATCACTGGTTTTCCAAGGTCGCAGAAGGGCAACAATGCAATCTTTGTTGTCATTGACAGGCTTTCTAAAGTGGCTCACTTCTTCCCCGTCAAGGAAACAATTTCTGGAATTCAGTTGGCTGAGCTCTATATCAACAGAATTGTCTCTCTGTATGGGGTTCCGCTTGAGATCAGTTCAGACCGTGGAAGCATCTTCACTTCCAAGTTCTGGGAAAGTTTACAAAATGCTTTGGGAACAAAGTTGAACTTCAGCACAGCTTACCACCCTCAGTCGCAAGGACAAGTTGAAAGGATCAATCAGATTCTGGAGGATATGCTTCGTGCTTGCGTCATCTCTTTTGGCATGAAGTGGGAGGAATGTCTTCCTTATGCTGAATTCTCTTACAACAACAGCTTCCAGAAGAGTCTAAAGATGGCACCATTTGAGGCTCTCTATGGTTGCAAGTGCAGAACTCCGATTGGTTGGTCGGGTGCAGGAGAAAGAATTTGGTTTGGCCCTGACATTGTAACTCAAGCGGAGGAGAAGGTGCACATCATTCTTGAAAATCTGAAGATTGCTCAAAGTCGCCAGAAGAGCAATTATGACAGGAAGCACACGGACATGGTGTATGCCCCTGGTGATCTCGTTTACCTTCGTGTCACTCCCATGAGAGGCACACACCGCTTTGGTATCAAAGGAAAGCTGGCTCCTAGATACATCGGTCCTTTCAAAATTCGTGGAAGAAGAGGAGAAGTTGCTTATGCTCTTGAGCTCCCGGAGAAACTCAAGGTCCATGATGTTTTCCACATCTCTCAGCTCAAGAAGTGCTTCAAGGATCCCGGCAGGACCGTGGATCATGAGCTAATCAATCTCCAAGAAGACCTGTCTTATCAAGAACACCCCACAAAAATCCTTGAAGTCGCAGAAAGAAGGACTCGCAACAAGTCCATCAAGTTCTGCAAGGTGCAGTGGTCGCACCATTCCGTTGATGAAGCCACTTGGGAGCGTGAAGATGAGCTCCGTGCCAACTATCCTACCCTCTTTGAGTCTTCTTCTTCTTCCTAGAATCTCGGGGCGAGATTCCTGTTTAGTGGGGGAGAGTTGTAGCATCCCATTTGTCTAACAACTGTTATGCCACTTGGTTTAGTAATATAATGGCTACTTCCTAGACATAATTGTTGCATCATCATCATATCATGCTCATGTCATCATGCCACCTTGCATTTGAGCATCATATAAAACCCTTTTTGTGTTGGTTCTTCTCTCATATGCATTGTCAATTGTAATTGCCTCTTGATATTGTATTTGGTTATTGATATATTGTTTAAATGCCCCAAGTTGAGTTGGGGGCATATCTTTTATTCCACTCCACCACCTTTCTTTCACCACCTTAAAATTCCACCACCCTAGTCATATATGAGCCATTGTTTCTTTGGCTATTTAATTCTAGCTCATATGTGATGGTGTGGATCCATTCTATGTCTACATGTCCATATATGAAGTATGTTGTTTTCACAATAACAATTATATGGAGCCTCATGGCCACCTTGCTTTCCATGTGAGTAGAATCTTCCTTTTACCTTCCATATGGGTGTTTTGGCTAATTGAGCTTGTTTGAATATAACTGTGGCCAAATGAACTTTTAGTGGAACATACACACTAGCATGGCCTATATATTCAATTATGCTTGATTCCACCATTCCCATATAATCATCAAGCTTGTATCTAGTGGGTTGGTTTTTGTTCAAATAGTGATGTGCATGCATGTGATAAATTCCCACATGAACTATAGTTGTTTTTACAACTAATAGAAGTGGCTATTCACATTCTTGCATGTCCCATGCAACATCACCATCCCCTTCTTCCTTATCCTTCATGTGAGTTTATTTGAGCATTGTTTTCAATTGTTTTTGTGTGGGTTTAATCTCTTGGGCACCCCCCATGCTACCTAGTGTTTTCCCCCTCTCTCTAAATCCTCCACCTAAGATCCTAACCCTACACCTAATCCCTTACCTAACCCTAGTGACACTCTACCCCATCTCACCTCTCTCATGAACCCTAACCCGAGCCCCTCTAATCTAACCCTAGTTCCTCCCTCTCTCTCGGCCCCTCTCTCTCTCACCTAGCTCGGCCCCACCTAGTCACCCTGGACCCATCTACCCCTCTCTCTCTCCACCCCAACCCTAGCTACCACCCTAACCCGAGCCACCCCATCTCTCTTTTGCTTAAAGAGGGCACCCCCCATGTGCCTCTCCCCTCTCCCCTTATCACCTCAACCACCCCATCTCGCCACCACCCCAGATCGAGATCGGAGACCCCAGGAACCCCTCTCCCTCCTTCCTCCTTCCCCAAGCATGGCCATGGCCACCCCATGCCCCTCTAAACCCTAGATCGGCCAGGCCAGAAGAAGGGCGGTTGGAGCTGTGCTAGAAGGTGTCCCAGGCGTCCAGGAGGTTCATCTCGTTCCCCTGCATCACGCTGTACCGGAGATCGCCACTGAAACTCGCCGGAGAAGCCTCGCCGCCGCCGTGCCCGTGAGCACCAGGAGCTCCGGCCAGCCAGCTACGCGCAGGATCGCGGCCACCCCGGGCTCCTCCGACCTCGCCGTCGAGTTCCTGGTGAGCTCCTCGATCCCCTAGACATGGTCCCCTCCCCTCTAGTGCACCGTAGCGTCGCCGCCGTCCGTCGAACACCCCTCTAGTGGACCATGTGTATGATGTGGCCCTGCGGTTCCCTGGCCCACCTGTCATCGGCTGTGGCTAGACTAACCCTGGGTGAGAAAAGTTTTTGCGTGCGCGTGTTGTCCCAGTCAGCACCGACCCCACCTGTCACTGGCTGTGGGTAGAATCTGACTGAGTAACAAAAGTCCAGGAATCTTTTCTGTTTCAAATTCAAACCTTTTCAAATTATTTCAAATTCAATTCAGATTTCAAATCTGTTTAAATACAAACTAATCCATAACTTTCAGATGGTTTAGAATTTGAATTTAAACTTAATATGAAAAATGTTTTATTTTTTAATGTTAATTCAAATCTTTAATCAAATATTTTCAAAGCTAATTCCAACTAGTCAACCTTTGACTTTGACCCTATTTAATAATTTTGACTTTAAAATAAATTTAAATTCATAATTCCAAATAATACAAATAATATATGTTTTTGAATCAGAAAATGTGAGGATTTCAAATATGCCATCCAAAATATATTTTGCACATTTTAAATTTTAAGTTGACAAAATTACAAGAAAATGCCCTTCCCCTTAATTATTTAATAACTTTTGATTTATAACTCCAAATTTAACAAATGATATGTCTAAAATGATCAGCTCGACGAGACCTTTCTGTTTATGCATTCCATGTTATGAATTGCAGCATGCATCATATAAATATAAAGTATACAGCAACTTATTTGAGTATAAAATGTGGCCAAAACTCAATAAAATGATTTATTCTTGTATTCCACACCTCACCCATGCCATGCTACTTTATTGCCATGCAAATTGTGCATCATTAATCATGGCATGATTGTTTGCTTGTCACATTTTATTCATATGCTTGTGCACTTTATTTATATTGGCCCTTGTTTGTTTGGTTCTTCTTCGATTAGACGCTGAGCAGGGGATATATCAAGAGACCCAGGAGCACTACCCAGATCCTTCTCTCGCTTCAACTGAGCTGCCAGGCAAGCACTACCACATGCTTGCATACATATAGTACCTATTGCCTCTATCTTATTCTTGCATCATCGAGTCGCGATTGCATTAAAATGAACCCCAAGTATTGCATAGCCTTTACTTTTAAACCCCACCGAAGCTTGTCCCTCCACCCCATGAGCCATTACTACAGGAGTTGTTTGAGTCATGCGAGTCGTAGAACAGCATGTGTAGGGTATGTGAGGGTCTGATGGATAACGAGGTACCTAAACAACTTAACCTGAGTAGTAATGGGATAACTAATGAAAGTGGCACCGGTGAGCAATATCTGCTATTTGGTTTTTCCTGCTCACTTGTGTCCCGTAGGACCCCGAGTACTTGATTCCTGTTCCTTGATTATTCGCGCTATCCACATCCGGGAGGCTTATGGGACCCCCCTGAGCCAGAGCTTGATTCATTCTTATTTCTTGGGGCCACAAACTAGTTTGAGGTTTTATTTACTATCCTGTACTTATGCCATGCTTTACTGCTTTAGTTACGATTGTGCGAGGAGCACCTGTACTGTTTAGGTAAGCGGAGTGTTTCGCGGTATCGACAAGCCCAGTCACATTTTCGGGTTCCCAGTCGTTTACAGCCACTGGCGCAAACCTTGAGTCCGTCTCGGAGTCAGCTAACTTCGTTGCGGGTGTACTCAATGGGTTGCCCCCCTGAAATATTTCTGAATCCTGTGATTGCTTTGTCGTGAAGGCCTCGTTGGGTTTTGATTTGGTTTTTCCGAGGTTGATCGAGTGTGTGTTGCTATTTGTGCACCCCTGCAGGGTATAACTTTCTGAAAGCCATGTCCGCGGTTATGGACGACTTGGAGCACAGTTTCTCGATCATAGACAAGCATAACTAAAGTACCGCTTTTAACTTGATTAAGTAACTGACTAGTAAATAGTGCAACACTCATGGAATGGATAATAAAACTGCCAACGGATGGGGGGGTTGTTCGTCCGCTTCCTCGTGGTAAGCGAGGAGGAGGATGGATCTGTTGATATTACTGTTATAACTGTTGTCATTAATTCACGGACATCCGTCTATCTTTGGTTAGGAGGATGGTTAGCGAGTATCTATAGAATTGCTAGGGATTATCTTTTTCTGCAATTGCGTCACCCCAGGTTGTGTTCCCTTTAGAGGCATAAAGACTTGCTGAGTACCCCTAGGGTCTCACACGATAAATTATTTGATTCAGATGAACAGGTACACTCATAAGATGGATACTGGGTGGAGGAGGCGGACGATGTGGGCAACGATCGTTCGGTGTAGAGATTCCGGGAACGGGGATCCGTGAGATCTGTGGGCGGGATGTGCTTATTTATGGGGCATCTTATGCTGATTTGCTTCTTATCCGTACTCGGATCTTGTTTGCCGCTTCCGCCTGATACTCTGATGTTTGATGTATGAGGAGATATCCTAAACTATTATATCTATCTAGGACATTTGAATCTTGCCGTATGGCGTTGCGATATTTCCTTTCTTTTTAGATGGAATGGCTCTGATGTACTGTTGTATGGTGGCTTGCATACATACTCATTTGTGTATGTAGTTGATCCCTTCGCCTGCCGATTACGCCGCCCGTTCTTGTCCCGATGTTTGGAAATGGTTGGGACGGCCGAAAGGTCTACCTGTGAGTGGCATTTGGGCCCCACCATACTATTTCAACCATTTCCGCTCATCCAGGCTTGTAACTAGGAGCGTAATTCACCGAGGTAGTTACAAAGGCAGCTTTTAATAATTAAGAAAAGACCAAAATGCCCCTGAATTTAAATAAATTCTATAAAGTAAAATAAAAATTAAAAAATTATAAATAAAATATTTTTGGATTCACAATAATCCAAACTATCCAAATAAATTAAGAAATAAAATTTTAGACATATAAATTTTATTAAGAATTTTGTAATATATATATTCCTTCTGGAATTTTATAAAATTATTGAAAGATGGTAAAAATAAATAAAAATCACTTTCATTATATAATAATATTATAGTATTTTATAAAAATACTAAACAAATATTTAATATCAATTTTTGATATTTACATAATAATTCTTAAAAGAATTAGTTAATAAATAAAATTCATATAAAATGAAATAAAATAAAAGAATACAATATTCAATAAATATTAAAAATTAATATTTATAAATTCTTTATTATTAAAAATAATTTTTTCTAATTTAGATAATGGGGGAAAATACACACAAAGCTAAATAATGCATTACATTACTTTGCATAATCATTTTGTTTCTTTAAATATTGTCCTTACCGGGCAATAATGATGTTTTGTAGACATAGAAGCTCAAGGTTCAGTGCAAGCATCCGACTTCACTACCTTGCAATCACAAGGCAAGTTCATCACTTGCTCATGTCCTTTGAAGAGTCATTATCAAAGTATTTGCAAATTGTGTGTTATCATATATACTCCAAAGAAAGAAAATATTATTTTTACAAATAAAGAAATCTTAGATATCATCCTAAGTGATGATATAATGGAGCAATAGAACTTAGGGTTCTATTTGCAACAGTGATGAACAATTAGGGACTTAATAACCCATGACATTTGTGATTCTAGCACCGTATATCACGCATTAGCCATGAGATTTGGAATGGGAAAGAGAAGTCAGCTGTATCTTCTTCCTCTCGCATGTAGCCGGATGTGCAGGTCATGGCTGTTATCCTCGTAGCGTGCATATTAATTGGTAATTCGTAGAGGATATGCAGCATGTGGGTGGGAACCCTCAACGTCCCACGATAGTTCTGGCACCTAACGGTCTGTACAAACCATTGCCGTACTTCATTATGTGGGCATGGTGTACACCAAGGAGGCATGCGAGCTCGCGAAGGGGGCAATGATTGGCTTGGATCACCTACTGGGCCCCACATCATGGAATTGTGGACGGAAAAGTACGCCTGGTTGTGCAACAAGGAGTTGATCTCTCATGGGTAAAGTAACGCACCTATGCAGAGTGTAAGAACTTGTTACTCCCTGTTCCGGGAAGGAGCTACGAACGCGCCAGGAAAGAAACTCCATGAAAGTTCTGGTCAACCTGTGAGGGCTGATGGTCATAGATTTTCATAATAAAATCAATCTTTGAAGAAAGATTTACAAAAATTGCATAGTACCAAAGACTTATAGTCTGAGGTGGTAGTTAGAGCATCAAACTAACCACCTTACATATAATGAACTTGCTGGGTAATGCTGTTACTCATCCTTTTCTTTGATCCCTTGCTTAGACTCTGAGGATCCCGAAGATACGCCAATGTATGCAGCCGAATGCCAAGAAGATGTGTTCTACAAGGAGCCTGACCTGTCAGGAGGTGTTGAAGGAGTGGATTACGAAATCCGCTATGGTGTCGATGACAACGAGTCCAACTAAGTATCCTAGTTAGTAGTAACCGACGGAGCCGGACAACATGAACCATATAGAATAAGCTGCTGAGCTCAACTCCTAGTTGGAGTTGCTACGTTTGAATTCCGCTAAAAGACTTTATATTTTGGTTTGTAAGTTGAATCCTTTTGAAATCTTGAATTTCTAGTATTGTAATAATAATAATGTGTGAATGTTTCTAATATGGACCCGCAATGTTTCTGTTGTACCACTCTGAGGGATGTGATATTTACAGAACGGTGTTCTATGGATGTCATGTCAATGACTATAGTGTACTACACATGCAGTGGTATGCTGGGTCACCACACATGTGCATCTTACTACTCTATGTTACTTTGCATTATGACCAACCTTATTAGTTACTCTTAGTTTGCGCCTCTCAGACATAGCACGTGTGAGACCGTGAGTGTTTTGGTCATTGCGAGTTGACAGTCTCGAGATCCAGTATGAGCAAGTTTCGTAGTTATATTCTTTCCTATCAAGAATTGACCCTCAACACAATAAATGAAAAGAACGGAGAAAATCCGGATCCTATGGATCATGGTGATAAGCATGGTGCGAAACCTCCTTTTCCGAACGCTCTCATATGGCCATTGAAGCAAGGATATAGTTAACTGAATAGACTTTGAAGATGACACTCGCTCTCATGGCAAGGGTTTGTCTCCTCGGGATGATGATGTTCGTGATGGTGACTATCGTGACAACTCTATAGATGATGACGTTGATACGGAGGACTATGATGAGAAGTGGTTTTTTTGGGATGCATAACATCACACTTTTTCTCTTTTGGTGTCTTGATGTCAATGAGGAGAAGAATCAAACATAAGCATTCTTTTAAATATAGAACTAGATCTATAATATCCATGGACTTTGGAACTCACATAAACTAGATATGACTGCACATGGTTTAATTGGATTTGGACATAGCACTGGACAACCTTGGAACTCATGGTTGGGTAGTCCAGGATCCAATGGAATTGTGTTGCGCTGCTGCCTCCTGTGTCTTTATCCCTATCGAGCCCTTTCTAAATCCTTGCCTCCTCGTCGTCGACACGTCGCCCTCATCTCCCCTACCTAAGAAATCCCATCCTCCCCTTCTTTCCCGGTCATCCCTAAAGTATGACATCCCTCACCAAATCAACACAACCACCCTCTCGCTATATTCTTTGTCCATCAGTGCTGCTCCTACCCAAACAACCCCCTCGTTGACCCCTCATACGTCGCCCACCATTACAATTTCCGATGCCCCTATTCCTGCCAGCCACCACCACCATGCTCCTAATGACCACGACATGTGTTATCCACAACGGATCTGCCTTCTATGGGCTTGACGAGGCGGCATGAGCGACTCCTCGGCGCTGGCGCCGGCAGACGCCCAATTTTTTCAAAAGACGGTGTATCTGGCGCCCTCACAGGCGGCTTGGTGCATGGTGACGCCGAGGGCGAGGCTGCATCATGGTGGCCTCGATGGAGAGAAGCGTTACTCCACCGTCTCCGGTGTTAGGGTGCATATACGGGATGAGACCGGCAAGCTTGTAGTAGGGACCATAATAAAAGCATAGCTTTGATTTTGCAAGAACTGGACTAAGATGCAAAGAATTGGAGCTCTATAGGTACAACAATGGAGGAGATAGAAACAACAAAAGGGAAGATACCGAGATAATAGGATGAGGCGAAAGGTGAAAGACATGTTTTTAATAGATAGTGGGATCGACACAATGTTACATGCCACGCCACGTTTAGCAAGAAAACTGTGCATGCAAAGCCATTTTGGTTTTACAAGCACGGAAGTCCATTTGGACTTGGATGTTGTTGGATTTATCATGTGTAGATCTAGGCGGATTTGGATGTTATGCATTTTTATGTAGACTTGGATGTGGACTAAGCCAAATATATTTGGACAATAGTTGTGTTTTGGACTTGGACACATATCCATTTCTTAATGTAACAATGAATAAAGGTTTTATAGACAATAATCTATCAAGTTATACCAATAAACAAATTCTAAACATGCCATCCAAGTAAGTTCACGAAGTGGCTAGTTACTTTAGAAAGGTAAGTTATACAAGACGAAGCTCATAGCACTTGAGGACCATTCAATTTCCAACATTTATATATACTTTTGTATCATCTATGATAAAACCCCGTGAAATTTCACTTCATTTTCCTATCATTATGTTGGTGAAGTTGTGTGTTCCCAAATGGCTATAAATGTTTTGTACCTCTGCAAAAAGGACATTGTTGGGACTTTCATAGGCCGATGTTGTTGTTGGACATTGATATACATAGTCGTTGAGTTTTCCTAACTTTTGTCTTACACTATCGACGAAAAGCAAAACATATCAATTGGATTTGCTATTATCCTAGCAGCCCCAAAATTATTAGAGCCAGTTGTCGCCCAAGCTCCATTTCCAAACACAACGCATTCTAGCGAATATTGATCATGCTAAAACTACGTGATTCAAGATTTGGCTGTACTTATTTTTTATTTGTTTGACAACAAGACTCATGACCATTATTTTTGAACTTATGGATTTGATAGACTGTGAAGGACACCAAAAATTCTATATCTATACTCTATATAGTATACCAATAGCATGTCATAGTGACCGTTGGATCCTTCTAATCGAACGGCTTATAATCAACACCTTAATCTAGAGGACCGTGTGGCAACATACTAGTCATTGGATAGCCTAATCCGACGGTCCAAAGTGCAAGGATTCACGGTCAAACCCCACTATGATGCCAACATGTTACTTTTTGGAGCAGTCCGTACTCAGGTGCACTTGATTCTTTCGATGCTGTCTAGAAGCATTCACCAATCTGACGTGATTTTTTTTACGGTGCAACCATACATAGCGCTTGGTATTCTTTCAACTTAGTACTTTCTTTATTCTTTGGTCTAGGCCGTATTAAGTTTGACCAGACTAAGACGAGCGTTTCATAAATTGAGCGTGTATCATTTTTTTACTATCATCGATCTGATTTTACTTTCGCATGTTTTGGCAATGTTTTGCCTAAGCCTTGCCTAAACCCACGATAAGTAAATCAGATTGGAGGTTGTACTTGAAATTATAAAAACCGATATTTCATGGCTACCTATTTGAAATCTTTATGATACATATAGTTACACATAAACATGTATTTTTATAGTTTGTCTAGAAACTTTATGAGATTAGCAAATTACAAATGTTCTGTGTATAGGTGAGTTATAAGAGAAAGCACGCATATGAAACTATGGATCTTACTTAAAATAATGACTCAATGAATATTGAATATCTAATTAGATATACACAATAATATGTAAATTTTACAACAATGCTTAAACTCGTGCCATTACTAGTACCACTAGTGTCTATAGACATTATGACATGATGAAACATTCAAACCCAAAGCCCAAATAAGTTTGCAAACAACAATGTTCTAGGTCTCCTTTGATCTAGAGGATCTCTATAATCCAGAGATAGGGAAAACACAACATTAAAATGACATGTCTCATTGATTATTTTAGAACTGAAAAACTACACTATTAGCACCAAAGAGTGTTTGACACATCATAGAAAAACAAATAATTGCAGCAAGAGCTTTTAATCATTGAGTGGATGCAAAAAAAATTCTCCATAATAGAGTACAGAAGAATCCATTGAAACAAATCCTGTAAATCACGCCCCATATATTGGATAAATAAAATATTGAAATCCTAAAAAATTTCAATAAAAATTCTTTGAATCAAAGAAGTTTCGCACCTAAGCCTGAAAACCAGGAAGGGTGCCAGGCTAAAACTGCCATATCACCAGGAAAGCGAACTAGCGAGATTACGCTTTGCCCTTGACGGGAGAAAAAACAGAGAATTCTTCTAGACGGGCCTTCAAGCTGTAAGCCGCCACCGCGCCGTCGCAGCGTAACTACCCTCCTCTCGCTCTCCGATGGCGATCTCCCACCTCACCCGCCGCCTCCTGCGCCCCCCGACCGTCGCCGCCAGGTTCCTCCCAGGCACGAGCTTCCCTAATCCACACGCCCGCGCGTGCAACCCCCTCCTACTACCCCACCCCCACCGCCGCTTCTCCACAGCCCCGGAGTCCACCCCCGAAGCCGCCACCGGCACCGGCACCGCCCCAACACCACCGTCTCTGGAATCTATGAAGCACCAGGAGATCGAGGGCCCCACGGTGGAGCGCGACACGTCGCCGCTCGCCGACGAAGCGCGGGCGGAGCTCGACGCCCTCCGCCGCGCCACGCAGCGCCTCAGCGCCTCCCTCGCGATCCTCGGTGGGACGCACCTCGCCGCAGGAGCGTGGATCTTCTCTGGTGCCGCGCCCCTCGGGGTTGAGTCAGCCGCAGCGGTGCAGGGCGTGGCGGCGTTCGCGTTCCCCTTCACGGCTGCCCTGGTAATGCGCCGCGTCATCAAGCCCGTCGCCTTCTTCCAGAAGATGGAGGCCAATGGGAGGCTGCAGGTCCTCACGCTTTGCCTCCAGGCTACGAAGAACGTCAACCTCATGCTGCTCCGGACGCGGGTGGTCGCCATCTCTTGCGCTCTCGGGGTATCAGTAGGGTCGGTAGCTGCGATCTTGATGCGGTAAGCTTATGCTCGGCTCTAACAAGGAAGTATGATTGGTCTGAGTGTTGGAGGAATAAGAATAGACCGGCAATATGCGATTAGACCTTGTAACACTGAATTTCGGTGCTTTTGGATATTCAAGAATGCTTGGTATATGTATTATGTATACGGGGACCAAAGGAGTATTAAAGTGGCCGTTTGAATTGTTGCTCGTACAATGATATTCCTCTTAGGCTTAGATCAAAACAGTTCTGCAATCTTATCATCTTCAGTTTATTTACGTTGAACTAGCTCCATTTCCTAGTTGATAACTTCTTTGTAAATTAGGTGATTATACCCCTGCATTTTACATCCCAGTTGCTTACTGCTTTACTCTCGCATTGCTGAACTGACTTTTGGAATCTTCATGATTTGGCAACTTGGATAAAATCTTAAACGGCTATTTTTGCCACGGTGGTATTTAGTTGCGAGTGTACTTGCAAGTTTCTGTTCCCAGTTATGGCTTGACACCATTAGAAAATCATGCCTTCAGACTTCAGGTCAAATCCAAAGCTCAGCTTTGAAAATTAACCAGTTAATTGGGTTTTATCGAGTGTGGTTTGCGAGATGTTGAGTAAGTTATGCCTTACAAGATTTTAAGCATTTTGGAAATAAGAGTGCATCAATAAAAGATTGTGAATTTGGGCTGCTTTTGGATAATGGAATGCCCATGTCTAAATTAAATTTACATATTTCTCAGTAGTACCTGTTGTTTCCTCACTTATAGTTGCATGTACATGTATATCCATTTCTAGCAATACTATGTTTCTCCTGTTATTTTCACTCTTGTTTTGCTAACTATGTGTCCATGGATGGCACACTTTTATTTTGCCTCGTTATCAAGTAATTTTTGATGGAACTTAGATAGATCAGCTTTGGCTTCATGTCTTATTGCCACTTGAGCTGTACTAGGTCTAGCTTGCCTACTGCATGATTATATTGACAAGTTTTTGCTGGGGAATCTTAATCATGTAATGGATTGGATTCAAACCGGTCACACCACATTGAATTCATATTGTTTGTTTATGAGGTGGTTATTAGAGATGAACTGTTTTATTGCGGAATCTTAATCATCTAATGGATTGGATTCAATCCGGTCACACCACACTGAATTGATATTGTTTATGAGGTGGTTATTACTTATTAGAGACGATCTGTAAAGTTCTTGTCTTGTTTAACTACAGCTCCAGTTAGTTCAGCTTCTTCCAGTATGACCTGGGCAATGGAATGCAGACACGTCTTGATATTTTTGCCTAATGATCCATGTAAATGGTATTGTAGGTGGGATAGCTTGAATTGACCGATAAGTTGTTGATTATTCTTGCCTGCCCACAGCATGAAACTTTGCTGGAACCTATAGCTGCTGTCAATGATTCAGTGTTGTTTTTGAGTTCTTGACCTGAATTCGGATCTAGTTTTTGCAACAACAAAAAAACTTCTTTTAGAATCTTCTGATTAGTATAATTGAGACTTTCCATTCTCCACCTTGACCTCATGCATGTATGAAGCACGGTTTACCTTAATGTGCTTCGGAGTCTAACCTAATTACTACCAAGCAAACTGTGTTTTTGTCAAATAGGTGCAAAACACATTATAGACTATAGAGACCTGAGTGAAGGTTTGCATTTGGCTACAGTTTGATAAAGTTTTTTTTTATTTTAGAGACCTCTTGGTACCTGAGAAGTTAAGATTTGCGCCATACAAGTGGTCTCATCTCTAAGTAAATGAAAATCTGGTAATTGTGTAACAAGCCAATAATTTCGGGAAAATAAAGCCGATGACGATATGTAGTTTTTCATCAAAGTCTGTATACACTATGTTGCCTTTGTTCAAGTTGCGGTGTAGCTTATGTCCAAGTGGCAATGTTTTGTACTCCCTCCGTCCCAAAATAGATGTCTCAGATTTGTCTTTTTTTTTTGAGGAAGAGATTTGTCAAAATTTGAATGAATCTAGACACTATTTAGTATAAAACACATCAGGCATCCACTGTTAGTTTCTAATGTTGCAGGTGTAATCGTGTAAAAGCCTGTTCCTCTGGAATGATGAAGATTCACCTGCATTACTGTGACTGACAGATAGTAGGACGTAACCTCCATTCATCTTTATAAATAGGCGTTCAGAGTGAAAGGAAGCTGTGGATCACTCACCTGCAACTTCCAGTTCATGTAGTTTTCAGTTACACTATCATCTTTCATTCTGTCAGAACCCTGAGTTATCAGTGACCTGTATAATTCTTCGGACCTAGTTTTTTGCTATCCCAGTTGAGCTCCGGATCGAAGCGTATGGAAGCATTGCCATTTTTTCCTTCCTGCACTTGGATTGGGGGGAGGGCGGAGGGGGGATCAGCCGTGTCGTTTCTCAGATGTTGCATACACAAACTAAGAAACATCCCACAAAGATTATCACTGTTAATTTTCAACTGGGGGTTGCACGGAGTTTGCTGGAGCCACCTTTCCCTGAGTGTGAACCTGTCTAGCGTTTGCCTGCAAAGTGAAGATGGTCTGGAGATCTATTCGTCCTTGTCTTTGGGCTGAGAAAGTCATGTATCCTGATGCTTCTTCTTGTCTTTGGCTAACAGGGAGTATCATCTTTTATACAGTAGCTTGGTTGGATCCCGAGAGCATCTCATTTCTTTATTCTTTACTTTTTTGGGCGTGGGATTACTTGTAGTAAAATGCATTACTTATTTTACAAACTTGTATGTTGTTGTCAGATTAATATTCCAATCTTTTTTCCTGCATGTGTACATCATCATAGGAATTGACAGTTCACAATGTTTGTATAGTTGGATAATAAAAAAGCACATAAGCGTTCCCTCGCCACAATGATAGGATTTTGAAATGTAGTAATGGGGCAAGGAATTCCAAAGAGGAGCTTATGTTTCCTCCATATTTTGGAGGCTTACAAAAGCAAACTCAAACGTATGTCATTGTGTTGTTGAAGAAGGAAAAATAATCGGATTCCAAGTTCCTCTATAAATATCCATAGGTATCTCGCCTATTTGCTCAAATTCCTCGTTGAAATTTTCTCAAGGATTCCAAGTTGTTCTCGGTGGGAGAAACATCTTCCTCTAAATTCGTGTGTAGTTTCCTCTGTGAAGCATCGAACATCTGTTTTTTACTCTTGTGAATCCCAATTCCTCCGGGGTTCTTCATCATTTTTTTTCGATTTCTGCATTTATTTTCGTACCATCCAAAGTAGACCCTAAATCCCTTTCAGAAGTCTATGATGATATCACCCTCGTTCTCTAGTCAAGAAAGAGGACTTCCACGTCTTGCAATTTTTGCATACTTATATTTCTTTCTCTTTTGGATGCTCACATTTTAATTTGTCTGTCGCAAACAATCCTCCTTCCGAAAAAAAAACCCCTCACGCTCTCGCGACTGGACGCCTCCCGCGCGGGCGTCTGGTCGCGCCGCCGCTGCTCTCCTCCGTAGCTCCCCCACCTCCTCCCTCACCGCCGTCGTCGGCGTGCGTCCGCGGGCAAGGCCCGGGCGGCGACGGCGACGACTTCCTGCCCTTCCCCTTCCGGAGGCGTCCGCGCGTGGGGTGGCTCGGCTCTGGGTGGTGCTCCATGGCTCTGGCGGCGGTCCGACGCGGCTTCAGGCTGCTGCTTGGAGGGTGGTGTCGCAGCGGCGCGCCAGTTGGTGGCTGGTTCAAGCTCGGCCGCCGGCCGGTGATGCCCTACAGGCCCAGATCTGGGCCCGATCTGGGTCAGTTTGGGTCAGGCTTGGCGGCGCGCGGTGAGACAGTTCCTCTGCAGGCGGCGGTCCGGCGCGTGGCCGAGAGGGCGGCGGGGTGACGGCGTAGGCTGCTGGTGGAGTGCTCCGGCGGCGCGGGTTAGGGCTGGACCCAGATCTGGGCCCCTCGGGCGTGGGTGAGCCGCCCTGTTGGCGGGTGCTGCACCTACTGGAGATGGAGGCGGCGTCACCGCTAGGACTTGGGACTGCGCTATCGTGCCTTACCTGTTGCAGCGGGGTGACTGGGGCTTCACGGGTCCATTCTGGGCCCGGCCGGGCCCGCCGAGGCCTGGTGTGCCCCGGATACCCTGTCAGGTCGACTACCACCTCTTGGTGGTGGAGGTTGGTCCCTCCCGCACGGCTTCGGTGCTGCGGTACCTCGTCTCGCGACGGCGTTGTCCTCCGTCTTGCAGGACGCACTCCAAGGTCCTCGAAGAGACGACGAGGGTGTTTTTGAGAGCGTGGTGGCGCAGGCTTGTGGGTGGCAAGGTTGGTGGTGGTGCTCCGGTGTGCCTCGGGGCGCCTTGGTAGGGAGGGGATCGGGAGAAATCCTTGTCGGCTTAGCCGACACTGCCGAGGTGCCGCTTTCGAGTGGCGCCTTTCCTTCTTGGAGGGCGTCGTGGAGACCCCTCTCCCTATGTGCCCCGAGTACCGGGGGAAACCCGAGGACCAGTTCACTGGTCCGGGTAGCTGCGTCGAGCGTCGGCGCCTCCCTCCGCGAGGGTGCTGCTTGGTACGGGTGCATCGGAGGGCTTGGAGCGTGGTGGGACATAGCCGATGGGCGCAGCGGTCTCGGATCGCCCTTGTTTAGTCGACTCACTGCCATTTGTGTTTCTTTTTTTTGTGGACATGTTTGTCCATGCTTCTTGTATCATGTTGCGTCTGTTCTTTTGGGCGTTGTGCTGTCTCGCCCAACAGCGGTCTCATCTGGTTGCTTTATTTATAAAGCGGGGCGAAAGCCTATTTCGATGGATGTTGCAAATAATCCTTAATATTGAGCTGACAGACCAAGAGGCTTGTAATTTGTTCGGTTGAGAAATTGAGTGGCACGCATGTTTCTCAAAGGAATTTGGACACGGTTTCTGAAGTTGTCTAAATGATCATGCTAGTGAGTAGTCGAATATGGCAGCTCTGGAGAGCCAGCTTGCGCATTTTATTTACAAATTCAAAAGAATTCACAAGTGAGGTTATAAAATAATCGTTCATAATTATAAGATGTGTTTTAGCTTTTCTCTGAACGCATGTACTGTATATACATTCCAATATGCATATTCGCTCATTTTAATCCGTATATAGTGTTTATATTAAAATAAGTTAAATATTTTATAATTATGAACGGAGAGAGTAGTAGAAACCATCACGACAGAATGAAAACAAGTTAACACGATGTGATCGAATTCAATCTTTGAATAAATTAGGCCAAGCAGATGGCAAACAATAATACAATATCCATCGATCCCTCTCTCCAAGGGAAGAACATAATATAACAAGAAAGCACCAAATTAATCAGACCGGTGCACAACAATTCGCCAAAAAGGAGGAGAAAAAACAAAACGAAATCAAGATAGATCAAAACACACGCATGCATCCATCAGAATGCAGGCGCGTGCTCTGGATTGAGGCGTACTGTATCTTCTTCCCCTTCCTCCTCGTGGCAGCGAATGGATGAATGCGCGCTTACTGCAGGTAGTAGGCGAAGAAGGAGAGCACGGTGGCCCCGAGCACGGCGCCGACGGCCGGGACGGCGGCGGCGGAGCCGGAGGTGACGCCGGGTGCCGGGGCGGGGGCCTCGGCAGCGAGGGCCACGGTGGCGGAGGCGGCGACAAGGACGGCGCAGGCGATCTTCTTCATCTCCATCCCTTCTTGGTCGGTCGATGTGGTGTTCTCTCGGACGAATGCACGTACGAGAGCACCGGTGCCGGAGAAGAACGGAGGCGAGGAAGACTGCTGCTCTCTGGGTTGCTGCTTTGCCTGAGGAGGGAAGGGAGCGCGGGGGCCGCCATTTATAGGAGGTTTAGTGGGCTAATCTTGGGGAGTGGTTGCCTGCATGTGGAGGCAGAGACTCGGACCGAGACGAACGCGTCGCGCGGCTGGTTCGGTTTGATCGTTGAACGCGTCTGCGTGTGGAGGCATTTCGAAAGCGCATGTTGGCGTTGACGAAGCATAGTTTCGTCTCGGTGATGGTTTACACGTGTTGCAGCTATGGATTACGGTAGGAGCATTGTCCGTTTATCGAGCAGAATGAAACACTTGGTAGGTACGATTCACTATCCAGAGTCTTGTTAGACATGGGTCATATACTTGCTGTCTTGCTGAGAAACAACCGTGAAGTAAAGACTACCCTCTAGTGGAGTTTCCCATGCTCGAAATAAGGTAAATCGTCACCTTCCCAAGGTACAATGTATCGAGACTTAAATAAAGTAGCCGTCCTTGTAGTTGTGCGTGTGACTCGATTTAGTTATCGTATTCGGAGTTCATAAAATTTTAGCCATTTAGAGTCGATTTAGTACTAAACTTGATTTGCCAAAATTGAGATGACACGTATACCACACGTGGACTTACAAGAGAGAAGTTGCCCTTGAAATTTGCACTTAGTCCCTCCCACATCTAAAAGTTAGAACTGCGCTCCTAGAAGTTTACAAATCGCCCCCTCCTTATCTACTCCATTAACCATCGGCCCCCTCCTTATCTACTCCATTAACCATCGGCCGTTTCAGATTTAGACAATTCTGTTCTGTTCGAACGAGGGAAAAAAGGATGCGATAGAGAGGAAGGCATGGAAGGCGACGACAACAGCAATCACTTGACCAGAACGTATTGCGATTGTTTGAGAAGGGGAGACGACACTGAGGCACCACCAGCTGTCACATTGATCGCGGCGCCGATGGTCCCCATCTGTCACCATGAAGGGGAACCGCAGCCTTGTTTCAGACCACTTCTAGAAATTACACCCACCAGGCTACATTAATAAAGAAAAGAAATCCAGCTAAAGTCCACATGATGGAAGGAAACCCATATAAAATTGGAGGGAAATCAAATTGAGCCCATTCTACCAACCTTGTGGTTAGGGCACTTGAAGAAAGCCCTGTCCTGACTTCCATGGATGTCGGTCTCGAAGGTGAACTTCTTTACATAGAGAACATTACATCGGTCACACTTGACAATGGGGGTAAGAACATGGTACTCCTTCGTACCTGAGCTCGAATCACGAGGGGCGCTCACCATGCTTGAGCTTCAACCACGGGAGCCGCTTACCAGAGAGGAGGTCAGGACTGAAGACATGAAACGAACAAATGAATAAATTAGTGTTAGGGATTAGAGGAAGCGGAGATCTATGAGCAAAAGATATATATATTAACAAATATAGGGGGTTTTCGCATATTTTACCTGACAGGATATTAACTAACTGTAATAGTACCATGTGAGGGATAAATGCAAACTTCCAGGATAGCTGCTCTCCTATAAGTGGGACTAACGTGCATGTATCGTTCACGTCAAACCAATTTCGATGAAAAATCTAGTTTACAACTAAATCGAGTCTAAAATGACAAGTACATTACTAAGATCATACAAATTCCGAGTACTCGGTGATTAAATCGATCCACATAAGTACAAGACTGCATTTTTTTTTGCGGGTAAGTACAAGACTGCATTTAACTCATGTATCAATCTCTCTTGCATTAGATAAGCACAACACGAAGCGAAGTTAGACTTCCATTCATTTCCGAGGATACATCTGTCGGTTCTGTTTATCGAGATATTCCTTTGTACCTGTGCTGCCCTGGAAGGAGATATGGAACCTAGTTCGCGTCGTGCCTACCTGCAACACCATGTTTTAAGCTGGCAAGAAATGAGCCAGCAACTTGCCGTTCTAATGAACTTAGTTTTTGCTTATTCAAAGCCTGCAAAACAAGAATAATACGTACTTACTTAGTACAGAAAGCCAATTCAAACCTATAGACTATGGTGCGCCACCGGTGTCATGGGGACCTGTACCTAGCCTGTCCGGCAGCCCAGCCGAGCACCAACGGCCAACGGGGCGGATGATGATAGTCCCATGTGTGTCGTGGGTTCAACACCATGTTCTCACTAATGATTTCGTGTATCTGCTACGATGCCAAAAACACCTGGCACAAGAACCCTCTCTGTGTGTATCCGTTCATTATTGCATTGCTTTCCGCTTCATTATATGCGAATGCGATGAATTCAGTGAGGCTTTGTTCGTTTCATCCCACCCCGGCCGGGATTGGGAGAAAATCCCCGTGGGTCAGCCGGGATCGGACCCGCGGTGGTTTTATCCCGGCCTTCTCTTGTGGCTTGTTCGGTTAAGCCCTTCCGGAATTCTACCCCGTCCTATTCCACCCCGATCCCGTTCATTTTCGGAGGGAAAAAAACATCGGCCCTCGTCCCGTGGAACGAATCCCCGGAGCCAGTACCAGACCCTCCAATCTTTCTATCTCGGCCCGACCTTATTTCTCTCTCGCGTGATTTGGATTGGCCGCCGCCGGCGACGACGGCCGAGGGGGAGGAGGGACGGCGGTGGCGCAGACAATCGAGCTAATCAAATGCGCGTGCTTCTATCTTCCTCCTCCTTTCCAATCGAGCGGCCTGAGATCGACCCGGATTCCCTACTTCCCTGCGAGCTCGGCGGCAACCTCGACACCTCTGTCGTCCTCTCCATCTGCGGCGGATTCGCACAGGTAATCACTTTCCCTTCCTCCTCCCTCCCCCTCCATAGTTCCTAAGGTTCTTGCCTGTTCGTCTTCTTGCGGAGCTAGATGTCGCGGTAGTGGCAGGTTAAGTCCGCTGCAGCCATGGATTTTGACGGCGTGGTTCTCCAAATATCAGTATCATCTGATTTTTCGTTTCCTGACCCTTTTAACCGCAGCTAGTTTGTAAGTGTCAAAGTTAAATCGAGCTACCTTGTACTACAAGACTACTGGTACCTATATTTTCATGCAAGATTCAACGATTGATACCTGTATTTTCTCTAGCAAGTTTATGTTGAGCACTCTGTCGATCTATGCCCTAAGCTGAGAATTATTCGGTATTAGTTTCTTTCTGCAGGTGAAGTCAGTTAAATTTACCTGAGAAAATTGAGCATAATGTGCCTTCAAATGGATGATGATGTACTGACATTTTACATAAAACACTTTTCAGGTGATTGTAGTCGTAGTACAATGTAATTTCAGATGATTATTTTTACTGCAGGTATTAATCTAAGCCTGGCTGCTTCGATTCGCATATGTACTACTTAGCTCGCTGCAGTAGACGATTACTTTCTAAGTTGAGAACTTTTCTTCCTTTTGATATGACTAGTTTAAGAAAACATGGAATCCTAGTACTCCTTCCGGTTCATATTAATGGTCTCAACTTTTTCTAAGTTCGTATGTATCTAGTTAATTATTTAGGCTAGATGCATTCGTATCTAGACAAAGTTGAGACTATTAATATGGATCAGAGTGAGTATTGAAATGTTATTTTTTTAGGAGCTCCCAACTGCTTTCATTGAGTAGACGGAAGATGTTACTTGTGAAGTAGTAGGCTCTTTCTTATTATTACTTACTTACATTTTTCTGATTGGAGAAGTAACCTGAGAATTATTATATCATTAGTTTCTTTCTACATATGAAGTCAGTTAAATTTTCTTTAGGGCTAGATGCATGTAAACAATGACTTTAAAACACATGGAGTAATATTTTTTTGGATGCATGTCCAACATTTTCTTCCATGTGGCTACATGTTGTACAGTGCATCACAAAACACTGCAATGTCCAACATTCTTTCATGTGGACTTTTTCTTCTGTTCAACTAAACATATTCTAATATTGATCTTTTCTTATTGCTATACATGGCCAAATGCAAAGACCTGAAGTTCTACATGAGGAAGCTTCAGAAGAAGAAGAAAGGCAAGGGTGTCATGATAATAAATTTGGGTTGTGCTTTAGTGGAAGGATTGCATATTATTCACTGTATTTTATGGTTTGGTACATGCATTTTGATGCTAGATATTAACTGGTTATTTATGGTTTGCGTGCAAATGTTACAATACTACATTGTTGTTAGCCGCCAAGACTCCTGCATGATGATTTATCTTTCTTGTTACATAATTAGGTAGAGTAGTAAATCACGATTGAATAGTTGAAAATGCCTTTTTTTCTCTTCTATTTTCCAATCAACAAGTCAATTATTTGTTCATTCACTTGGACTTGCATACAAATATCCTATGTGTCCTTATATGTTTTCGAGAACCAATATTCAAGCAAATGATCTCTTTTAAATAACATATGTATTTGTCTTCTGAAAGAGATTCCATGAGTATCTCTCATAATCATATTTGAATCTTTTGTGTGTGAAGATGATTTTAGAAATATCATGGACATGTAATGGAGAAAGATAGGTAGCGTGATGACAGAAGACTCGGGGTGCACGGGTTGCAGTTGCTACCTCCGTCAGAAATGTTATTGGAAAAGCTCTCCTCTAGGGTGTAGAATTTTTTATGCAAAAATGAGTTTAACCAATGTGAAAAGGAATATGTTATTTTTTCATGAAACCTCCAGAAGATCTAGTAGTTCTATGAAATGCCAAGAATTTTGGATTGTGGAAAACATGAGAAGCCAAGTTTTTGTATATGCTTTATAGTTTGTGATTCTATTATAATTCAAGCAAAAGTTCATGAGTTGATAGAGCAGAATAATGGAATTGATGTCGGTTCATGAATCATGAGTATCCAATTCTTTCTTTATTTTCTTTTTTCCTTCCTTTGTTGTACATATAGAACTTTTGTTATTTGGAAATAAATTGATGTGGGCTTTTTGCCTCATAGTTCTTTGTCCAAAAAATGGATTGATCAGAAGTGGATGATGCACATTGTGCATGCAATCCAAAATAATAGAGCTGCCGCTAGACTAGGAGCTATCGGTATAGGCATACAGCAGGTACAATACAATGGTACATGTAACATATATTCAACGCATGGTTCAGGTTTGACGTATATATATTGATATATGCCTCTGGGGCTTAACCGAACAGGCCAAATCACAAATGGAGGTTGGTGAGATTAAGAGGGGGTTAACTGGGGATTTGGATGACATGAGGGGATCACCCAATTCCCGTGTGGATTGGATCCCTGCAGGGTTTAATTCCATAGGAACCGAACAAAGCCTTAGGTAGCCAGAAACTCTTTTGCCTGAAACGCGTATCAGGTTGAAGAGCAGTGCAGGTTGAATGGCATGTTCCCATCATTTTCGTTAGAAACACATGGTGCAGCATCTCAACGCTTATCGCAGATTAAGTAGTGTGCTATTTTTTTTGCAGGGGATTTTTATTTGACAATCAATACCACGATATATTAAAGTACTGAATAGTATATGGTAAGATACATACACTGTTTCCAACAATTACAAAATAAATCCTAAAAGAAAACGAGCAAAATTTGAAAGCCTTCAAAATCTTCTTGCATAACACAATCTTGCGCTCATCTGATGGCAGCCCAATTAACATCACATAGATGTCAAACAATAGACCTATAAATATCAATGAGAATTCTCCCTTAATTTTAATTTGAGCCGCAATGACAAAGCTACATGCACGCGCGCAATCATTAGAGTAATCAGACAACATTGGCAAAAGTACCACTACCAGTATTCCAGGAAAAAAAACCAAACAGCCTGATCGACGTAGCTGGGGAGTCGAGCATACGAATCTCCATTGTCGAGGACGTAGCAGCCGGGATAAATATTGCAAGGATAAAACTCCTCGTGGCAACCATGAGAAAAAGTCTAAGATCGATCTAGTGAAGCAAGATCTAAAAAATTGTACCTATAGAACTTCGATCTTACAACACCAACATTGACGCCGGGAAGATCTCGTCATCGAACGAAGGGCCGAAGTTTATTTATTGCGAACAATGACATCTCCATTGACCTAGACGTCAAGAAGATGTCTACCAAAACCCTAATCTAATCTTTGAAAAACACTACTTTTACTGAGAACTCCACCCATAGACCGGGTTCCCCCTCCTCTGACCGGCTTCGGGTTCCCCACCCCTTGACCCGGCGAAGCCGGTCGAAGGAGGGGGAACCGATCTATGGAGGAAGAGAAGGTGTTGGAGGCTAGGGCTAGGAAAGGCGACGGCTGGAAAAAAGGTCACTTTTTTGCGGGGGATTAAGTCGTTTGAAGACAGAAGAAACTACAACATGTGTCTCATCATCGAGGATTTACATCTTTTTCCGTTAAGACAATAATACATCTTATCTAAAAACAATGGTGATATTGGAGAGCTACATGACGTATCAACTCACTTAGTATCTAGCCACCTCGTCGGCCTCGTCCTCGCCATCTACGATCGGGAATCGACGGGTCCCTGCCTCCTCCCCTTGCCGCTTCGGCGTCGGGAGGCGATGGGGACCTCAGACCTGCACTCCGCGCTATAGAAGAGTCTCTAAAGTTAGAGTTTGTTCAACCGACATCGTCATTATGGTGGCTATGATGATGTTGTGCGAAACAATAATAAGTTATTCCCACCTCCTCATCCACCTCGTCGACGGCGTTCTCGCCGATGGCATTGAGGAGATCAAGGATTCATATGGTCACTGATTTCATGGAGTGGTGGATCTCATTTAATCTACGCGTGTTAGAGGTTTGGTGTTAGAAGATTCAGATCAATTCACGAGTTCAAAAGCTACAACTTTGGCTTTGGGGGTGATGGTCCTTAGGGTAACGTGCACGAGGACTTCCCGACTGTCATCAATAATGTCAGGCTGGCTTGTGTAAGGGAGATGCGGCAGCGGTGTGTCGACGGCTCGCTCTGGCGGCAATAGTGGTTGTTGGGTGGTTCAAGGACCTCGATGTAATTTCATTATGTTTTAGGTGCTTTGACTTCCTATGAACTCATGGAATAGATTTGGATATTTCCTAGCAAAAAATAAAAATAAAAATAGTGGTGATTTTTTGGAAGCGGCTCTGGAAGCTTTGTTCGGTTGCTAAGGTGTGTGTGTATTTTGGTGAAGAGTTCTTAGTGGAATATTACCGGACTATGGAACTCTTTCACGGCGGCATGCCATGGAGAATAGCACCCGTGGAATATGAAAGGCGGAGTTTGAGACACTAATGCATGTGCTTTTGGAATGCATCCATGCCAAGTTGTTTGGACATCATAAATATTTTTTTGCTGATTAAATTGCCGAAGCTTTACCCATCAACATAGGCAGAAGAAATAATCTATGATCCGAGATTTACATAGAGGGAGAGAGCAGTAATCACTATGGTGATGTATTCAGTTTGTACTTCGAGAAACAATGTGACACGGAGAAGCGGGTTTGATCCTGCTAAGTCAATGGAGTTCATTTCTAAAACTTTGGAAACATTGGAATTACCAAGGGACAAGATTCTATCCAAACCTGCTCATCCAACATGTACCTGGCAAAGTGATGCAACCCATTATATGGCGATCACCATGCTACCCATTGAATCAATTCATGCTACTCCAACAAATACACTCAAGGTGAATTCCTTTCATCACATGTCCTTCTTTGATCCTCACTTAAATGGGATGCTACTTGAACCAATTACGCATCCTATGACTAAGTCCATACCCATGATCATGATGCCAAGAGGAGACACGAATGTCGCCCAAGGGTCCAAGAAACCCAAGAAAGAAGCATCGAGGAGAAGGCGGGAAAAGGTACAAGCAAACCAGCTGCAGATTCGGCACGCCAGACAAGCTGGCATAGAACCCGGACCGCCGGTCCAGTCGCCAAAATATCATGGGCTTGCCGAATGCCTATACTGAAGCTCAAACCAGTGCTGATGCATGTAAAATGCATACATGAACTTTGTAATTTATTATCATATATTATAACATATTTGCATATTATACAGTGTCAATACCATGTTTTATATTGATTTCGGGATTTTCCAAAGATCCCCTTTATTTTATTTCTAACCCTGTATGGCAAAAAAACTTCGGTTAGTTTTTTTGACTTTCCAGGAGCTATGAAACTCAAAACGGAGCTATGTCAATAGGATCTATTAGACAAGTTTCATAAGAATCCAACGATCTAAAGTAGGACCTGAGGGGCCCAACGAGCTGAAAATGGCAGCCCATATACTACATGCTTCATCACTCATGCTATCTCAACGGTTGAATCTCTGATGCTGTCGATTCCACCACCTTATCTTTTTTGAACTAAAACCATATATATATATACCCCTGGAATCCTTTCTCAAGAAACACGGAGGCGGAAATAAAAAACTAGAATCACCTCCTGAAGGAAGATTGGAAAGGGAACGATACCAGAACCACCTTAGGTAGCCTCTCCTCCTTCACCAACGCCTCCATGTTGTTCTTCACCATGAGAGGGGAGTATTCCACCACCTGGACTACGTGGTGGTAACTTTATCCGATCTCTCTATGTATGATCATTATTGAAATCCATATGATGTGTCTTGCATGATTATGGATCTCTATGTGTAATTCCTATGGTGGATATTATGGTATGAGATGATACTTGTTATGCATTATCGTTGTGTTGAGACTTTATGGTTTTTCATACTTTGGAAATACATCTATGATACTTGTAATGGTTTGATATATGTATAATGCCTTACTTACCCATGTTATGAGGTGTTTGACCGTGCCAAGTGTAGGTATATGGGGGAGATGCGAAAGAAAAATTTATAAATAATTGGACTAGTGTATAGAGTGTTTTTCATTAAGGAGTATGATGTATGTAGATGAGAAGTGGCCAAGTGAAATATGAGGAGTATTTTCCAATGATAATGCGAGACATTTGATTCAAAATTCATGCTAATATGATTAACAATTTTAATACAAACATCCAAGGCTAAGCTAAACAAGCCTCCGCATTCATAGAATTTACCAACTAAAGTTTCATACTTTGACAATATAAATTTATTGGACTCAAAAATAATCTTGTAGCCATCTCGACACAAAAAAGATCCACTAACAATATTTTTATTTATTGAGGGAACATAATGCACGTTCTTCAAGCCACGGTATTTTCGAAGTGAAGTTTAGATTGACCGTACCAACACCACGAATAGAGGCATGGGATGGAAGGAATATGGCTGAGAGGCAATAATAAAGTGGTTATTATCTTATTCCATGTTTATCATAAATGTTTATTCCTCATGCTATAATTGTGTTAACCATAGACATTAATACATGTGTGTTTACTAAACAAAGAAAAGGTTCCTAGTAATGCCTCTCATCATAATAGCTTGTTGATTAATTGATGATCAAGGTTTCCTGATCACAACGAGCTCAAAATGTCGGCCCCTATACTACTTGCCTCATCACTCGTGCTATCTCAGCCGTCGAAGCTCTGATGTTGTCGATTCCATCGCCTTCTCTTTGTTTTGAC
Source organism: Avena atlantica (assembly GCA_910589765.1). NCBI lineage: Eukaryota > Viridiplantae > Streptophyta > Magnoliopsida > Poales > Poaceae > Avena > Avena atlantica. The sequence goes on along the minus strand of OU342738.1, from coordinate 196,341,371 downwards.
CTAAAACCATCTCTATATATACCCCTAGAAGCCTTTCTCAAGAAACATAGAGACGGAAATCAAAAACTAGAATCGCCTCCCGGCGGAAGATTGGAAAGGGAACGATACCAGAATCGCCTCCGGTAGCCTCTCCTCCTTCACCAATGCCTCCATGTTGTTCTTTACCATGAGTGTCGTGGTATTGTCGACTAGTACGCCATGGAGGGGTCCTCACAGAGCGTGTTTAGAGAGGTAGGGGAAGGATACAAGTTGGCGGGTATGAGGTCACACGGCTCACCCAGGTTCAGATCCCACAACAGTGGCAGAATCCTACTCCTGCTATAAATCACTATAATGGAGATACACCGAGTTACAGGAATTGGTTCGTTGTGCGAGGTGTGTCAATTGATTTGAGTTGTTCCCTAAAGGCTCCCAGAGGTCCAGCTTATGAAGGTGCCAGAACCTAGGGTTACAGGGAAAAGTCCTAGCCTGACAGGTTACAAAGTCCTACACTAATACTAACTAGTCTTTGTGTCTTGCACTCCAAGGCTCCGCGTTGATCGGTGACTGCATAATAGCCTTCCTTTATCCGGCATGGGCCTCCCTTCTGGATCCGTCTAACTGGGCCGCCCAGCAGGCCATGGGCCTTGCTACCAACTGTGGGCCACCCGGGTTAGCCGGTTTAGAGACATGCATTGATGATACCCATTTAGAATATGCCCAACAGTATCCCCCGAAGAACTCCAAGATCTTGTGCCATCTTGCCTTTCAGTTTGAATGCTCCGTCTAGGTGATGCCGAAAATTCGTCAAGCAATATCTTGTAGTCCTCCCAAGAACCCTGCAATATTCTCCGTCTTCAATACATAAGCTAGAGAATCACTTAGTCTTCCATCTTACTCTTCTCATAGCCGGACAGGATCCGTCCATGTCGGAATCTTCAAATGGGACTGTTTGTCTTCTCCTGTTAGTGAGATGACATAGGCTGTAGCCTATATTACCTCGAAACTCACATATGGAAGTTAACATAATCAAAGCGATTTTCCCGCGCATGAAATCCTAAATGTCAAGCGTCAATGGGGGGGCATGGTGAAATCTCCGCGCACGTTAAGTTTGCTCCCACGTCGTCCACGCGTTGACCATTGGATCATTTTTTTAAGTTTATGACAGTACAACCCCTTTGGAGGGTCCTACTGCCTCTCAAAATATATTAATAAGACCACAAAAAGGGTCCGATCGGAGTTTTACAGATGTATAATTTACAGCCTTGTATCAACAGCCATTGGTAACACACTAAGAAAAGACTACAAAGAAGCTAAAAACTCAGAAATGATAGGATGCAAAGAACTCTTGGTCCTATGAATAAGAAGCCCAAAGTCATTTTTGAATCTGGACTTCCATGAGTTGGCATCTGGGAGTACTCTATTGAAGCATAGATTATTCCTTTCTTTCCAAATACTCCAGGCTGCTACAATAAACACTTCCATAAACATGGGCTTATTCCAATTTTGTTTGGCTTCAACTAATTTGACAGGAACCTCATCATTATTACAATTTATGTTCAACTGAGACCAACATTGAATACTGAAGGAGCACTCAAAGAATAGATGTTCCAGAGTTTCTTCGACCTGTAGAGTGCAATATAAGCACTTCTAGTTGTCCCCTTGAATTCTGTACTGTCTTGTCTTCATCATATCTTTTGTATTAAGTCTGTTGGAAAGCAGTAACCAACAGAAAAACTTCATTTTTGGCACACATTTCAATTTCCAAATCCACATAAATGCCCGATGAATCTCAATTTCCCTATAGCAGAATTTGTAGTACAGACTAGCCTTGTATGCTTCAGAACCCCAACAATATTTCCATTTATCATGACCATGCTCTCTGAGGTTAGTGCCAGCAAGCAGAGTCTGCATTTCTCTTACTTCTTGCATGGCCCGTGGAGAGATTGGTAATTGAAATAAAGCAACCAAAGAATTAGAAGTTAAAAACTTCCCTGGAGAAATGTCCTCGTCATGCACAAAGGAGAATGCTCTAGGAAACTTCTCAGAAGCCAGATCATCAGATCATAAATCTTTTCAAAGCAGAATGGATGTTCCATCTACAATCTCACAAGTAGTGATGCCTCTGTATGTTGGAGAGAGAGTTATGACATCTCTCCACCAGAGTGAACCACAAGATTCAACAACATGGGGAATCTTCTCAGTGTAATAAGCATTCCATATGAGGTGCACCCAAGGTACATCCTCCCTATTATAGAATTTGTGTAGGAATTTCAGTAACAAAGCATCATTCTGTACTTTCAAATTGATCACACCTACTCCTCCTTTCTTCTTTGGTCTACAGACTCTTTCCCAAGCAATTAAAGAATTGCATTTTTCACCAGCCTCTGTCTTTTTGGCCCAAAGACAAGTCTTCTTATTTTATCCATATGTTCCAGAATCTTAGGATTTATCTTCAGAGTACACATGGCATAGATACCAATAGAGGTGAGAAGAGAGTTTATTATAGTCACCCTGCCAGTATATGTCATCATCATGTAGTTTGTTGTTAGGCTTCTTTCAATCCTGTCAATCAGTGGCATAAGATCAGTGATAGTTGGCTTTGTGGTACCCATTGGCAAGCCTATATATGTGAAAGTCATTTGACCAATCACACAGCTTAGAGCAACAACAAGAATCTGAGCTAAATCCCGAGAAACATTAATAGGAATCATTTGAGATTTGTGGTAAATAATGTGCAGACCAATAGAAGCAGCATATGTATCCAAGATCCCTTTCATAATGTTCACCTTCTCCACTCTAGCAGGCATGATAATAATTGTATCATCAGCATACTGAATCACTGGATAATCCATGTCAAAATTTGAGGAAAAAGGGGCATTAATTTTTTGTTCTCTATAAGCTCTATTAATAGCAGACTGCAGCAAATCAACAGCCAACACAAAAATCAGAGGAGAAACAGGATCTCCTTGCCTAACCCCTCTTTTACAGTGAAACTGTCTGCGAGGCACACCATTAAGCAAGACAAATCCAGAGGCAAAAATAGTCTTAATCCAGCTGATCCATTTGGGGTCAAAACCCATTTGAGTCATGATTTTAATCATAGCAGCATGGTCCACTGTATCAAAGGATTTAGCAAAATCTAACTTGAGAACAATAATTTCCTTATTAGAGGCCTCACAGTGATAAATATATTAAAAATCCCAAGCCAGACCGTCCTGAATAGTTCCCCCCTTTAAAAATCCATATTTATTTTTATGCACAATCTTCAAAATTAACTTCTGTAATCTATTTGCGAGGAGCTTGGTCACAATCTTTAAGCAATAGTTGAGTAGAGTTATTGGTCTGAAGTCATTTACACCTTCAGGGCTCTGGATTTTAGGGATTAGTGTGATATAACCCATGTTAATGCTTTCCATATTTAGCTTTCCATCATGAAATTCCTGGCATACACCATAGATATCTTCCTTAATAATGGGCCAACAAGATTTTAGGAAATCGCCATTAAAACCATCTGGACCAGGGGCTTTATCAACAGGCATCTACTTGATGATAGTGTCAATTTCTTCAGTTGTAAATGGAATAGATAGAGCATCAAGACCATCAGTGAGTTGGATAATTGATGGTATATCAAAGAGCATAGGAGGATCAGTGCAAGTGCCCAGCCTCTCTTTATAAGCATTAAACAACAACTTCTCTTTATCCACATGAGCAGCCACTTCATGTCCATCATTGTCCTTCAAAACGGGAATATTATTTTTCCTGAATCTATCAGATGCTAAAGCATGAAAGAACTTTATATTTTCATCACCAAATTTAGTCCATCTAATGGTGCACCTCTTCTTCTAATACTGCCTCTGATAGTCCAAAATATTTAGCAAATGTTTCCTCAAGATCTTTGTAACACCACGGCTTTAGATAATCATTATTTAGGGTTGATTGTGAATTGCATGAGCATCATCTCTTTAAACTTTGCATTAAAGAAGAATAAGCAAAACCCTAAACTCTAACCCTTTCTTCTCTATTTGAGATCAATTCAAATAGTTTTGATTTTGAAAACTACCAAATTTATTCAAGCACAAATGGACTAGTAGGGCTCCACGGTATTTTAATGTTTTACAAACCCTCTGGTAATTTTTGAATGATTCAAAAACATTTTGGAAATTAAAATACAAAGAGGAAAACACAAATCAGGAAAAGAGAAATGTTTTTCAGAAAAAAAGAGCAGCAACCGCCTTGCCAGGCCCAGCCCAGCTCCCTTCTCTTCTCTCCTCTCCTCTCCTCTCTGCCGCCCACCTGCGCAGCCGCCAGCAACCGCCGCGGCCCATCCTCGGCCCACTCTGGCCCGTACCCCTTCACGTCTTTTCTTCTTCCTCCCGCCGGCAAGCTGCCGCGTGTCCGACGCGCTGCCGTTGATCTCCTCTGCGCTACGATGCATGCCGCCAACCGCCGAGCCGAGGATAAGAATCGCCGTGATCCACTCTCTCTCTCTCCATACCCGTCTCTCTCCTTCTCGTGCTCTCTATAGATTTTCCCCAAACCCGCTGGAAACCTAGCTTGCAACGTCGGCGAGCCCTGCCATCTCCGACCACTTCTTCGCTATTTGAGACCACTATAGGCTTCGCCTCGTCACGCTGATGCTTTCCCCTGAAGGAATCGAGCAGGGGCACTGCGAAACGTCGCCAACGACCGCGCCTTCCCCGACTCCGGCCGTCGCTGTCTCCGACGATTCCGGCCGTGTCCGGCCTTCTCCGGCCTCGCTGATCCCTCCACCGCCACCGTGGTGAGCCTCCACACCTCCCCGTGCCCTCAGCATCCTTCCTCTTTCTCTCTAGCATCTTCCCCATGAGGACCCGCCGCCGCCGCCGTAGTTAGTTGTCGGGCCGCCGTCTCCAGCGACCATTCGAGGGCAGCGCCACCGCTATCAGGCCCCCTTGCTCTCCTCTTTCCAACGCTTCCATCTGTGCAGCCCCGCACGCTCTCCTCCGCCGTGGCCATGGTCGTCTGAGCGCCGCCGCCGTTGAGCCTCCGTGGCGTCTGCGTGACGTGACAACTTGGCACCGGCCCCACCCGTCAGTTGCTGTGGCTAGTTTCTGCCTAGGTGAAAAATAACAACCGCCCCCCTGCTGTCCCACTTTGCCTGCATGGAGGCTGAGGTGGCCAGAGGCCCACCTGTCTGTGTCTGTGGCTAGCCCAGCCTCGGTGTAAAAAGGGATTTCCAGATTTATTTAAATTAAGAAAAAGTTTAAGAATTTTAGAAATTGTTTGAATATTTTAAATTCAATAACTTCTGATTTATAAGTCAGAAAAATACAAATAATATATCAAAATGTTCAGAAAAATGAAACCTAGCTATTTAAGCTATCATCATGCATTGATCAACAACTAAAATGACAAGTTTAATTAGAAGAACATAGTAACCCCTCTCATATACATCCGGAGTTTTCCCGAATTAGGGTTTGTACCCCTCGGAACCCCATTTAAGTTGTTGAGCAGGTTCTAGGGTTACATTCCAATGCAAATTAACTTGTCATATCATCATCCTTGATTTTTCATTGCATAGATGCCATGTGTTGATTGGTTCCATCTCTTTCTGGTGTTTGGTTCTTTCCGGTAGAATACGATATCGAGATCGAGATCGAAGCCCGAGGACAACACCATCGAAGATCGAAGATCGACGAACAATACTTGGCCAACTCTAACCAAGTCAAGTTCAAGGATCCCGAAGATCTGCTTATCTGCTATCAACTGGCAAAGGCAAGCATAACCCCACCATGATATAATCCTACGATTTCGAAAGCATTTCTATTCCTGCCATGTTGCATATGATTCTACTGTGGTATTTTATCGATATATAGAGTATCCTATCTATTTCCTTACTCCCTTTTGAGCTTATATTACCTGATCCACTGCTCCTAGCATAACTAGGTTTGGCTTGTGTGCACTGTTAGAGCTCTTATTCGTGTCTGCTTAGCCATGCATAGCTGTTTAGTATGGTCCATCCAGATGATGTATCAGATGCAGAGAATATAGTATGATAGGAGAACGTGATGAGATGATATCAGAGGTGATATGAGTTTAAACATGCTAAGGCTTGTATGGGAGGCCACGGTGGGATGTGGTTTTTCTAGTCCCATGCTCGCCACCACTAGGACCCGATGTTCTTGCCTCTTGAACCAAGACGAGCGTACAACCACACGGGGCCTGGAAAACCCCATGATTGTCTATCTTGTCTAGTAGATTCCATGAGTCACATAGTTCGGGCGTTCCATTCGACATATGCATAGAAAATATTTTGAAAGATTTGCCGGGTGAAGTTGGTGCATTCATAACAGGTAGGTAAGCGTGGCCGGGGTTGCTTGGGGTCGATGGAGCCCCTGGTGAACCAACCTCGCCTCACATCTTTAAGTACCGGCTTCAGGATTTGACCCGTAAAGGCGGAACCATAGTTATTGCATGACTCATGGTCTCGGCGAAAGCAATGTAAAGGTCGTGTCCAACCACACCCTCTATCAGCACACCAAGGAAGTGTGTCAAGTGGCATTAAGAGTCGGTTGGTACGTGTGGGTAAAGTTGTACACCCCTGCAGGGTAATAATCTTTCGGAAAGCCGTGTCCACGGTTATGGACGACTTGGGAACGGACGTGATGATCATAGAGAACTTGAACCTAATCGTAAAACTTGGCAAATCAACGTGTGATTAAGGATGCTTCTGAAGGGTTTCGCGGCATAGTAAATCAAAATTTTCTACGGAGCGAACAGAGGGAAAGCCAAGATCTAATCTAGGAGATGCAAATAACGAGAGAGATTGGATTAGATCTTCATACCCTTGAAGATTCGCACAGCGGAACGTTCGTCGGAACGTGGGTGATGTAGTCGTACTCGCTTCTCCTCCTCGCGATCCGATCCGATCTAGCACCACAAGTGGCGGTGCCTCCGTGAGATGCACACGTGCAGCACCTCGACGTCTCCTCCTTCCTCGGACCAGCGAGTATGGTGGAGAGATAGATTGGATCTACAGCACGACGGCATGGTGTATATGGTAGAGAATTTCTGCTGCAGGGCTTCGCCTACAAACAGTCGGGAGGGAGAGAGGAAGGTAGCAAGGCTGCTAGGGCTTGGAGGAAGGTGTGTGGGGGAGGGGGCGCACCACCCCTCTATATATAGAGGGGGGGCGGCCAGCCCTTGCCCCTCCTCCAAGCCTATCTCTAGTTTAAACAATTTAAACTCTCCCTTATCTAGAAATCCTATCTCTAGTTTAAACGATTTAAACTCTCCCTTATCTAGAAATTCTATCCCGAGATTTAAACGAGTCAAATCTCTCTAGAATCGGCTGGGCCCTATGGGGCCTTGTGCCCCTGGCCCAATGCGGCCAGGACACTCCCTCATAGGCCCATGCCCCCTCCCGGAAGGTGGGGCCACGTTGGTCCCCTTCCGGAAGGTTCTAGAAGCTTCCGGTACAATACCGATTAACCCGGAACAATTCCGAACTCCAAAAACTGCACTGCCTTATATGAATCTTATTCTCCGGACCATTCCGGAACCTCTCGTGATATCCCGGATCCCATCCGAGACTCCGAACAAAAATTCATAAACCAATTATCCAATCTATCCTAGCGTCGAGATACGTTAAGTGTGTGACCCTGCGGGTTCGAGAATATGCAGACATGATCTTCTATCAATAATCAACAGCGGGGTCTGGGCACCCATATTGACTCCCACACATTCATCGATGATCATATCGGATGAACCACGATGCCAGGATTCAATCAATCCCATATATATATTCCCTTCGTCTCGCGATATTTTACTTGCCCGAGATTCGATCGTCGGTACCGTCATACCTAGTTCAATCTCGTTCACAGCAAGTACTTTACTCGTTCCGTAATCCGATATCACTTTGTGATTAACTCCTTAACCACATGCTTGCAAGCGGTGTTGATATCGATTACCGAGTGGGCCCGAAGTATATCTCTCCGACTTGGGAGGGACAAATTCCATCTCGATACATACAACCCAACAGATACTTTCCGATCACCTGAGAGACACCTTTATGATCACCCTCTCATAGGATGACGTTTGATGACCTCAAAGCTTTCTTCCGATACCAGGGAGTTGCATTATCTCATGGTCTAAGGAATACAATATTTGACATAGGAAAAGCTTCGCAAAGACGAACACGATGACACGATCTAATTGCTCTGCTTTGTTTGGGTCTATCCACCATATCATTCTCCCAATGATATGATCTCATTATCAATTGACAACTCATGTCTATGGTTAGGAAACCTTAACCATCATTGATCAATGAGCTAGTCCATAGAGGCGTACTAGGGACACGGTGTTGTTTACAAACCACACAAGTATTAAAGTTTCCGCTTAATACAATTCTAGCATGGAACATAAACTTTATCATGAACAAGAATTATAATAATAACATCTTTATTATTGCCTCTAGGGAATAATTCCAACAGCTTCCTCATGGGTACTTGGGGGTGATCCTAGTTCAGGAGATGATGATGATTTGGTGGATATCAAAAGATGTTGATCAATATTTCAGAGATGTCGCTCTCTTATCCCCTTTTTAAATACTCTAACTAGACGAGCTTCTTCTTCCTCTTGTTTTATAAACAAAAGTGGCTTTATGCAAAGCAACTCCACCAGCCATAAGTCTTGCGGAGTACACCCTGTACTCACCCTTGCTTTGTTGATACTTTTGGCAGAGTAAGTGTTCCCTGAAGATGAGTTCTGTACTACATCGACATCGACGAGTAGCTTGGGGTTCCCGGCCGGCAGCCTGGACTCTATGGGCTGGGACGTCATAGTTATGCTTCAGGCATCTTAGGCCATTTGTTAAGTTTGTTATTCTTAATATCATAATTTGCCTTCCGTTGTTTGGTGTTTGTGGTCAGTGACCTCTGCTTGTAATAATTTGGTTCTCTGCTCAGATATGAGCTTGCTGTAATAAATTTTGTGTCGTAGGGTCACTGCTGTGTTACCGATTCTTCTCTGGATATTCTAGAGCTCAAGGTTAAGCTTATGTCAAATGGAGGTCTAGGATTTGTTTAGCCCTGATCCCGGGTTGTCACAGTTCTTGGTAGCAGAGCAGTACCGACCGTAGGAAAACCTTGCTATTGGTCGATGTTGAGTCTAGTGTTTGTGAAAACTATTTTAAAAGCTGAAAAGTATTTGCGAAAACTCTAGTATGCTTCTTTTTCTCCTTATCCAGTTTCTCTCTAACTCTGGGTTATCTTATCTGGTGTTGGCTTTGGAAAAGTTTTGATATCTCTTCTAGTTTTTCAAAGCTTAGGTGCCTTCTTGGCATGTCGTTTCCCAACCAGTTGACCTAGTGTTAAGTTCTCTAGAGTTGTGCGTGTTGTGAATCCCTTGCTTCCCTTTGTTCTTGTTCACATGAGAGATTCCTTTCTATCATGATCTCTCTATCCTTTGGACTCACAATATTATATTGTTGATCCACAATGTTCTGTTCTAGGCCTCGAGGTTTCCCTTCGCCTCGTGTGCCTCCTTTCTATTTGTTTGGTACTTCAGAAGATGTTTCTTCTTTTGGAAGGTACCTCCTGATTACTATCCTGTAGTGTATGCTATGTCACTCAAGTAGTAGTTACTTCTTTTCCGGGTTTTAACCCTTGGACTTGAACCTAAGATCCCCAATTGTGCTGGATTCTGGTGTTGTAAATCTTGTACATGAAGCTGACCTTTAACCCAATACCCTTTCTTTGACCCCTATTGTTAATGTTCACACATTACCTAAGGATGGCTGGTATTACAATCCTAGCCTTCAAGCTTGTGGTTATTGTTGCGAATGAATTGTGACAACAAAGGACTTCCCCTACCACATGCTATGGCATGTGTTCTTTAATGGAACCAAAAAGATCACGACAAGAGTACTCCTCGAGAGTCTCGCATCTATACTCATGACTCTGCCACACCTTACCTTTTCTATACATTGGTTTTCGGAGGATTGATAATCTATGCATCCACATCTTGGGATTCTATCCTGAGCATGTTCCTTTCCCCTTGTTGTTTTCTGACCTTTGTTTACCAGTTGGTAGCCAAGTAGTAAATGTGCATCGGTGTATTTCGATGTAATATACTCTTGTGGTCCGTCAAGACAAACCATTTAGGAATGTCTAGGAGAAACAAACTCCAGTACCTCGTCATATCTAAGACCAGGTCAAAGTGTTGTAACCCGTAGATCAAGAGGCATTGGTTGTCTTCCATCTGTTCTAACTTAAAGTATACCACTCTTCTATACTAAGAGGTCGTGTTAAGTTTCATGTCCCCTTAATGAAGTGATGCTCTTACACATAGTTACCCACCCTTCCTCAAGCTTCCGTGATCGTGAGTGATGCGTGTGCGTAATGATGTGGTCATTTGAGATTCTTAGCAATTATTATTGTTCTGAACTCTAAGGACATTTGAGTCATTCTTTGCGTGATTGTTTAACCCTGTCACTAAGCAAAGGATGATTGTGCCACTAGGTCCGCTATTCTGGTACATCTCTTCCATCAAGGAGTTAGGCTTGTGCCGAAGCTCTGAGATTGTGTCTTCTTGCCTTACAAAGCAAGTTTCCTCTCGAACAAAGTGACATATCGGTAGTTTGTGATATTCCAGATGTTTACTAGAAGTATCCCCATGTTGCCACATGACCGTGTTGTCAAGTTCTTGAGCAAGTAAGTTCTATGAACTGTTCCTATCTCCAAGGATCCGTACTGGATACCCCTGAACTAGTTGGTTGAGCTTAAACAACAACTTGGAGAGTTGTAAGACAAAAGTTTATCCGACCCAGTTCCTTTCTAAAAGGGATGTCTAGTTTTGTTCGTTTTGAAGAAAGATAGCATTTCCTTTGTGGATATGTTATCTTCCCCCACCTTTGATTTGATTTGGGTTATCGTCAAATCAAACTCAATTCCAAGGACTATCTTGATGGTGTTTCTACTTGTGATGTTTCACCTGAGTACATCTTCATGTTCTTTGGTCTGACCAATATTGTTGTCTCGTTCAAGCAACAAACGAGTCCATCTTCTTGGAGTGCTTCGATAAGTTTGTTGTTGAGCCCATCGATGACATCCTTATATTCTCCATGTTAGATTCGATTCATATGGAACATTTGGCATTAATGTTGGAAAAATTCGAGAACCATCTTCGAGTCATCTCGAAGTATGTGTTCTGGATGTTAGAAGTGACCTTCTCTAGTTCACGTGCAAATGTTGAAAGATGTCGCCGTGGATTCGAGTAGAGTTATCTCTGTTCCCTAAAAGACACATGTGTGTTTCATTGTTAGTACCTTATGTGTGAGCAGTTGTCTCTCGACAAGTTGCTAAATACATGGGTCTAGCTATCTAGCTCAGTATTTTGGAGCTTGACACTGTAGTCCATATCTTGAGGATCTAGTGACTTTACCTTTGAGGTAAATGTTGCAAACTTTCTATTCGGACATGCTGAGTCTAAAATATCATCTCGCCTAACCAAAGCTGAATCTCAAGCAGCAATGATGGTTGGTGTTCCTGAAGGTTTTGACATAGGTCTCTTTGTAAATCTGGCAAGAATGATGTAATGGTTAACACACTTAGCCGGAAGGACCTTTGTCATATCCTTTAGAATCAGCAGTAACAACCACTCCTCATGAGGCTTCTTCTATGAGTTATTATAGGAGTTGTTCTTATGGTTTCCTCTGTATCCGAAGTCCGACCTTTACTTGATGTTTGATTTCTCGAACATCAAGGAGAACATTTAAAGTAGTGTTGCTAAATGTCTCTCGGTCGATCCTCCAGACCATTTTATGTTGGCAATCATTTGGATGTGCCAAGTAAATGAAGTCTGAGAATGAAGTTTCTTTCTTCTCGTGTCTTAACTATTCATCCTAGTGCTGTAAAGTAATATCATGATCTTGGCAAAGATTTTGGTATACCTAGACGAATAAAGAGTTTCCTTCGTCTTCTCAACCATGTTCTAAGAGCGGCTATGATTTTGGTAATTAATAGTTCCTCTTGGTACATGTTTCATGTGGCTCTTATGAGTCCTCTCCACCAAGATACCTTTCCGTCTTGGCCTTCTGTTGAATGAAAAAGTGACCCTTCTGTGTCAAAAGTAGTTCAACAGCTTGGTTTTGTTGATCCATATCTTGGCAACCTGAAATCTCTACTTAAGCTGTTTAGTAGAGGTTCTCTATCGAAGTCTATGGTCATGTTCTTTCTGTTGGAAGCTTTCCTTTCCAGAAGCTTAAACTCTTCTATGAGGTCCATGGTCTCAATACTTATGAAGACCATCTATCTAACAACTTGAAACCTTCTCCTCTTGTTTCCTTTGTTACCTTGGCGTGTTTCATGTTTGTCATCTCAGAGTTGTTTTCGAACATTCCATCCATGAGTTGACCATGAGATACTCCATGTGTTGTTTAGTGTGTTTCCCTATTGTCTTTAGAGTGGCCCTGTTTCTTTCTCTCTCTGTCTCTCTTCCTACCCTTGGAATCTCGGGTCGAGATTCGCGTAAGGGGGATAGAGCTGTAACACCCCAGCTTTAGATAATCATTATTTAGGGTTGATTGTGCATTGCATGAGCATCATCTCTTTAAACTTTGCATTAAAGAAGAATAAGCAAAACCCTAAACCCTTCCTCTCTATTTGAGATCAATTCAAATAGTTTTGATTTTGAAAACTACCAAATTTATTGAAGCCCAAATGGACTAGTAGGGCTCCACAGTATTTTAAATGTTTTACAAACCATCTAGTAATTTTTGAATGATTCAAAAACATTTTGGAAATTCAAATACAAAGAGGAAAACACAAATCAGGAAAAGAGAAATGTTTTTCAGAAAAAAGAGCAGTAGCAGCCTTGCCAGGCCCAACCCAGCTCCCTTCTCTTCTCTCCTCTCCTCTCTGCCGCCCACCTGCACAGCCGCCAGCAACCGCCGTGGCCCATCCTCGGCCCACTCCGAACCGTACCCCTTCGTGTCCTTTCTTCTTTCTTCTTCCTCCCGCCGGCAAGCTGCTGCGTGTCTGACGCGCTGCCGTTGATCTCCTCTGCGCTACGATGCACGCCGCTGACCGCCAAGTCGAGGATAAGAATCGCCGTGATCCACTCTCTCTCCCCTGTAGGGTTCGCAGCATAGAAAACAAAAAATTTCCTACGATGTGAACTATAAACCAAGATCTATCTACTAGATACAAACAATGGGCGGATGTATATCCGTAGAGAACATACCCTTGAAGACCGACAAAGCTTAACGAGTTCAACTCGTGGTTGATGTAGACGATCTCTTGCCGATCTCAAGATCGAGAGGAAGTCCTAGCGCCGCAAATCAGCAGCGCATCCGTGCTCGCACACACATTCGAGGCACCGAGCAACCTCCGCCTCCTCGCTCCAGCGATGCAGTGGAAGCACAACTCTTTCTTGCCGAATAGCCACCGGGAACATGTATCTCGCTAGTCCGAGACCATGGGGGATAAATTCTAGAGGGGGAGAGAGATCCTTCACGAGGAGGTGTGAGAGACAAGTGAGGAGGGGGGCTCCTTTTATAGGAGGAGGGGGGGCACCCAAGGGGGTGGCCGCCGGCCATGGGGGCTGCCCCCTCCCCTCCTTCATTCATGTGGGTGGACACTCCACTCACAAAATGCCCTTTAAATTCCCTCCACTCAAAAGTCCACTCAAATTCCCATTAAATTTCCACCAAATTTAATGCAAACTCTCATTAAATAAAACTCTTTTATTTTTATTCAGAATTTTGTCAATTACTTTAATGACAAACATTCAAAAATAACCCCTTGCTAGAATTCTATTTCACATGCATAACCACTTTATGCAATTTCACCCGAAAACCTGTTTCGGTATCTAGTGAAATAAATTCCTGCGCTTGTTCATTCTTTTGGCATGAAACATTTGCTCCAATTGGATGTCAATGTATCTTAAGTGTGTCACCCTATGGTTCGTGAATAATGCGGACATGATCGAGACCCCTCTCGGATCAATAATCAGAAGCGGGATCTGGAGACCCATACTGACTCCCACACATTCAACGATGACTTTCTTGTGATCGTCGGAACCTTTTACGCTAGTATCTTAACCCTTTGTTTCACGATATATTACATGTCCGAGATTCGATCATCGGTATCTCCATACCTAGTTTGATCTCGTTACCGACATGCACTCTTTTCTCGTTCCTGTGATATAACATTCTAGTGATCAAATCACTTGCTTGCAAGCTAATCAATGTGATATCACCAAGAGGGCCCAGAGTATATCTATCTGTCATCGGGATGAACAAATTCCACTCTCGATCCATGAGCCTCAACATAACACTTTATTAGTTCTGAATCCATATTTATAATCACCCTGTTACAGTGTGACGTTTGATGTTATCAAGAAACTCTTCCGGTGTTAGTGATTGACATGATCTCATGGTCTAAGGATTAGGATCACTTCGTAAGTTGTTATAGCAATATAAACTCAATGACTTTCATCGTAATGCTATACTTCGGATGAATGTTCATCACACCATTACACTAATGTTGTGATCCCGTTATTAACAACATCCAATGTCCATGATCAGGAAACCTTGATCATCTTGTTAATCAACGAGCTAGTTTATGAGAGAGGCATAACTAGGAACTTTCTGTTTGTTTATTAAACACACATGTATTAACGTTTCCGTATTAATACAATTATAGCATGCAAAATAAACATCTATCATATACTTGGAATACACATAATAAACACTTTATTATTGCCTCTCAGGGCATATTCCCTTCATCCCCATACCCGTCTCTCTCCCTCTCGTGCTCTCTGTAGATTTTCCCCAAACCTGCTGGAACCCTAGCTTGAAACGTCGGCGAGCCCTGCCATCTCCAACCACCCCTTCGCTATTTGAGACCATTGTCGGCTTCGCCTCGTCACGCTGATGCTTTACCCTGAAGGAATCGAGCACGGGCGCTACGAAACATCGCCAACGACCGCGCCTTCCCCGACTCCGGTCATCGCTGTCTCCGACGATTCCGGCCGCGTTCGGCCTTCTCCGGCCTCGCTGATCCCTCCACCGCCACCATGGTGAGGCTCCGCACCTCCTCGTGCTCTCAGCATCCTTCCTCTCGCTCTAGCATCTTCCCCACGAGGACCCGCCGCCGCCGCCGTAGTTAGTTGTCGGGCCGCCGTCTCCAGCGACCATTCGAGGGCAGCGCCACCGCTATCAGGCCCCCTTGCTCTCCTCTTTCCAACGCTTCCATCTGTGCAGCCCCGCACGCTCTCCTCCGCCGTGGCCATGGTCGTCTGAGCGCCGCCGCCGTTGAGCCTCCGTGGCGTCTGCGTGACGTGACAACTTGGCACCGGCCCCACCCGTCAGTTGCTGTGGCTAGTTTCTGCCTAGGTGAAAAATAACAACCGCCCCCCTGCTGTCCCACTTTGCCTGCATGGAGGCTGAGGTGGCCAGAGGCCCACCTGTCTGTGTCTGTGGCTAGCCCAGCCTCGGTGTAAAAAGGGATTTCCAGATTTATTTAAATTAAGAAAAAGTTTAAGAATTTTAGAAATTGTTTGAATATTTTAAATTCAATAACTTCTGATTTATAAGTCAGAAAAATACAAATAATATATCAAAATGTTCAGAAAAATGAAACCTAGCTATTTAAGCTATCATCATGCATTGATCAACAACTAAAATGACAAGTTTAATTAGAAGAACATAGTAACCCCTCTCATATACATCCGGAGTTTTCCCGAATTAGGGGTTTTACCCGTCGGAACCCTGTTTAAGTTGTCGAGCAGGTTCTAGGGTTACATTTCAATGCAAATTAACTTGTCATATCATCATCCTTTCTTGAGCATTGCATAGATGCCATGTGTTGATTGTTTCCCTCTCTTTCCGGTGTTTGGTTCTTTCTGGTAGAATACGATATCGAGATCGAGATCGAAGCCCGAGGACAACACCATCGAAGATCGAAGATCGACAAACAATACTTGACCAACTCTAACCAAGTCAAGTTCAAGGCTCCCGAAGATCTGCTTATCTGCTATCAAATGGAAAAGGCAAGCATAGCCCCACCATGATATAATCCTACGATTTCGAAAGTATTTCCATTCCTGCCATGTTGCATACGATTCTACTGTGGTCTTTTATCGATAGATAGAGTATCCTATCTATTGCATTACTCCCTTTTGAGCTTATATTACCTGATCCACTGCTACTAGCATAACTAGGTTTGGCTTGTGTGCACTGTTAGAGCTCTTATTCGTGTCTGCTTAGCCATGCATAGTTGTTTAGTCTGGTCCATACAGATGATGTATCAGATGCAGAGAATCTAGTATGACAGGATAACGTGATGAGATGATATCAGAGGTGATATGAGTTTAAACATGCTAAGGCTTGTATGGGAGGCCACGGTGGGATGTGGTTTTTCTAGTCCCATGCTCGCCACCACTAGGACCCATGTTCTTGCCTCTTGAACGAAGACGAGCGTACAACCACACGGGGCCTGGAAAACCCCATGATTGTCTAACTTGCCTAGTAGATTCCATGAGTCACATAGTTTGGGCGTTCCATTCGACATATGCATAGAAAATCTTTTGAAAGATTTGCCGGGTGAAGTTGGTGCATTCATAACAGGTAGGTAAGCGTGGCCGGGGTTGCTTGGGGTCGATGGAGCCCCTGGTGAACCAACCTCGCCTCACATCTTTAAGTACCGGCTTCGGGATTTGACTCGTTACGGCGGAACCATACTTATTGCGTGACTCATGGTCTCGGCGAAAGCAATGTAAAGGTCGTGTCCAACCACACCCTCTGTCAGCACACCAAGGGAGTGTGTCAAGTGGCATTAAGAGTCGGTTGGTACGTGTGGTTAAAGTTGTACACCCCTGCAGGGTAGTAATCTTTCGGAAAGCCGTGTCCACGGTTATGGACGACTTGGGAACGGACGTGATGATCATAGAGAACTTGAACCTAATCGTAAAACTTGGCAGATCAACATGTGATTAAGGATGCTTCCTCATGGATACGATGGGGTGATCCTAGTTCAGGAGATGATGATGATTTGGTGGATATCAAAAGATGATGATCCATATTTCAGAGATGTTGCTCTCTTATCCACTTTTAAAATACTCTAACTAGACGAGCTTCTTCTTCCTCTTGTTTTATAAACAAAAGTGGCTTTATGCAAAGCAACTCCACCAGCCATAAGTCTTGCGGAGTAGACCCTGTATTCACCCTTGCTTTGTTGATACTTTTGGCAGAGTAAGTTTTCCCTGAAGATGAGTTCTATACTACATCGACATCGACGAGTAGCTTGGGGTTCCCGGCTGGCAGCCTGGACTCTATGGGCTAGGACGTCATCGTTATGCTTCAGGCCTCTTAGGCCATTTGTTAAGTTTGCTATACTTAATAGCATAATTTGCCTTCCGTTGTTTGGTGTTTGTGGTCAGTGACCTCTGCTTGTAATAATTTGGTTCTCTGCTCAGATATGATCTTGCTGTAATAAATTTTGTGTCCTAGGGTCACTGCTGTGTTACCGATTCTTCACTGGATTTTCTAGAGCTCAAGGTTAAGCTTATGTTAGACGGAGGTCTGGGATTTGTTTAGCCTTGATCCCGTGGTGTCACAATCTGCCTAAAGTTTGCTTCAGGGATTGAAAGCAACCTCCTATCTTCAATCTCATCAACCTGCTTCAGAGCGTTAATTGTGTTATCAATACATACAGTCAGCTTTGAGATGGATTTACTCTAATGTTTCAGGTCATACCTTAATCTTTTTAGCTTAGAATTAAGATTGGCTGCAAAATTATTTTTGTGAGTTGGTTTAGACCAGCTCTCTTTGACCACATGGAAGAATCCCTCATGAGCAAGCCAAAAGTTCTCAAATCTGAAGAATTTGCAGCCAGGAATGCTTGTCTGAATAGTGACTGCTAGAGGCACATGATCTGATATAGGTTTCCCTTGAGCAACTACAAAAGTGTTAGGAAAAGAAGCATTCCAGTGAAGAGATGAGAAGAACCAATCAATTTGCTCAAGCAAGGGATCATCCTGCATATTACTCCAAATGTAGATTCTTCCTTTAATTGGAATTTCAATCAAATCTTGTTTCCTAATAAAATCATTAAATAGAAGCATGTCATTACAATTTCCTCCAGGTTTATTCCTGTTATCTTGAGATCTGATAAAGTTAAAGTCCCCCATCAATAACCAATCCTCATTTGCTGGAATGTCCAACTCAAATAACCATTTTATATAATCCTCCCTCTTATCACCAACACATGGCCCATAGATTTTAACCAATGTTAAAGCTTGATTGGATTGAGTGGAAGTGAATTGGATAGCTAAAGCAAATAACTCAGCATGTATAACCAGACCAGAAAACAAGAAACTGTTCCAAATCACAATGATTCCACATGAAGCACCATCATAAGGCATATGCACAAAATCATCAAAACATTTGGGACAACAAGACTTAATAAATGCCATATCAAAATCACTCTTTTTTTTGTCTCTTGCAAGCAGATAATGGAACATCCACTTAATTTGATTGCATTACTTACATCTAATTGTTTGTCTTTGGAGTTCAACCCTCTTACATTCCAACACAGAACAAACCACTGTTTTAAGAAATTCATTATTACAGACCAGAACTTGATTAAGTAGAACTAGAAGGTGCTTCCTCCTCAACAGAAGACAACAACTTCCGAGGGGACAACTCTATGACAGGGACACCACACAGATTGGTGCCAATTTGTTGTAGCACATGAATTGGAGTTGGAGGAGGCACATCAGCAATTGCCACTTCCTTGCCCTTCTGCTTGTCAGCCTTGTCCTCTTTGGTCTTGTCTTAAGCTCTTTGACTGTAGGCTTGACTCTTGGCTTCACCTTGGACTTGGTCTGCTTGGCATAAATGATAATGTGCACCTTGAAGCCATCCAATTTGTTTGTCCTAGGGCTCCTCCTCACATGAGTAGTGACAGTAGGAATAATGTTGTCAATACTGTCAATGCCATGAATAGAATAAACAATGGTATTAATTGCAGAGAAAGGAACCTCAATGAGATTAGGCTCATCACTCTCAATTGTCAGTCCTGCTCTCTATGACACATTCCTATCAACTTCCATCTAGCCCAACTCCAGGGGCCTCTTCCCAGATGGGAAAAACATCTGCTGCAAGGAGTTCCCTGAATCTCTGACAGCCTTGTACAGTACAGGCTTAATCTGACAGACTTGGTGATAAATATTTGCAGCCAGAGAGACTTGTGCCACAACAATTGAAGAAAATGGAACCAAGCCCAAAGCAAGAGATTTAACAAAATGCAGGCTATCAATCTGTGTTGCAGTGAAGGTACAATTAAAGAACTTAGGTAACACAATATCCTGAACAACCAAATAGTTTCCATGTACCAAAATTGAATCTGAAAACATAACATGGTTCATAGACAGAACAGATTCAGAAGATGAAGAATCATCCAGATCCATACTAGTGCCATCAGAAGCAATGACATGTTCATGCCAGGCTTGGAGAGGACTATCTGCCACATTATTAGCTGGAGGAGCTACACCAGCTTAAAAAGAAACACCCTCCTCAACAAGCATAGTTTGATAATTAACAAGGGGAAAATCATTAGAAAAATTAGCAGCCTGGGCCAATTGCTCATTTTGTTCAAACACATGATGCTGAACATGCTCATTCTTCTCATTCTCCTGCATATTCTGCTGCACATGCTGATGGCCATGGTTATTAGCTTGGTAGTGTGGCCCTCCATTTTGCTGCAGCCAGGCAGCCAATTGCTGTTGATAAATCTGTTCATCAGATTGTTCTAAGCCATAAAATGGATGAGGATTACCATCTTCAGGCTCAGGATCCTCATGAGGAGGGGGAAGATCATGAATGTGAGCATTCCAGTCACTACTCCTTAGAATATACACTGACACAGTCCATGAGTTCCTAACACCACCTAGCTGAGTAACCATAATGCTTTTTGGAATAAACTTAGGGTGAGTGACTGACACTTTGGCTAACACATATTTTAGATGTTCTCTAGGCCTGTGCCACACAACTAGTATCCCAAAATCATCAACAACACGATTTATGTAATGGCTTGTCTGATAGTCAGCTGGAAAACCTAAGAAAATCACCCAGGTTTCCCTACCATAAGATGCAAGTCTCCTGTTTCTAGCTTGATCATGTCTAACAAAAGTGACAGAGGTATCCTCATCTATCTACAGTGTAGTTCCTATATAGTATCAGCAGTGAATGAATCTACCAGAGTGAAAGACCCAATGCCAAAAGGATGATCATCTTGCATATGAACAGTGTGGCCAGCTTCATTCAGAGCATCAGAAATTGTGTCCCTGAGATCTCTCCTAAACTGAATAGGGATGAATCTATTTGGCTCACCAATGACCACATTATCATGATGCAGAGGAGGGATGAGGTTTACAACAAGCACAAAACGCACCCGACGATCAGCAAGACCATGGTCAATTGACATACCATCGAGGATGAATTCCAGTGGGTTCACTGGAAAATTCTCCATTGTGCCGCTAGCAGAATGAATAGGTGCAGATGAGGTCGAGGAAGATGAGGAGGCAAATGGCACTAGAGTATCTGCTGCCTCTTTTGTAGCACCTACCTCAACTGTTTTTCCTTTAATCACCCAGATTTTGCAACAACTTAAATGTGTCTTATTCTCCACGATATTCTGTCTCTTCGGTTTCCAAACTTGCCTCTGCACAGAAGGATAAACACGGGCTTCAATGAGCAGGCCATAGCCCAATGCCCCAGATTCTTGCAGCGTTTGCATCTCCACCCAATCACACAGGCACCAGAGAGGTGGTCCAGACCCAGGCATTTGGTACATGCCAGTTTTGGAAAAAACTTCACATAGTTAGGACATTTACGGCCCAATTTCCTGCAGTCCAAACAGATGCCCGGGAAGGCAGCAGACATATGATCAAAAAGCCCACATTCTGAACACTGGCCCAAGAATTCAAAAATGAGGTTCGCCGGCAGGAGAATTGGAGATCTCAACGACAGCGTATCAGAAATATCATTATCAGAGTATTTTGCCTCTCTCATATCAATAATCCTTGACAAAGTTACTTTAGGCCACTTTTTGCACCAGTCACGGAAATAATTACTACAAACATAAACGGAATTTTTGGGCACTCACTTTCCTTAGAAATCGGATCCAAAAAACTTCCAAACATGATCATTCCAGATCCAGCATTTGAATTTTGAGAAGAAGCCTGTTGATTAATCTAAAACCCAAATATTGTAAGCTCAACTGAAGAGGATCCGGAGACATCAGCCTTATCACTCTCATGAAGAAAATTGAGAGAATGATTAAACTTTGTTGGACTACACATCAAAATTCTCACTTTTGAGAAACCACCTCTTTTGATTATCCGAGAGCACATCTCTAGGAGTGACTCCACGATAGATATTGAAATGGCAAACAAAATCAGGCTAGACACGATCTTTCAGTCCATACACAAAATTCCTAACACGATTGGAGGCCATAGAAAACCGAAAACGATGATCACTCAATTCAAAAACTCTGAAGCCATTGCAATCACCACCAATACAACACTGGAGAGCCAATCCAATAGACTCCTCAAAGAGATCAAATGATGCATATGAGAACGAAACCACCAAAAATAATTCCTTGGCGCGGGGGGAGGGGGTGAAATGAACCGGGGATCCAAACTTGCGACGAACCTGATCTGCAAAAGCCAAACCTGGGGAGAAATCCCAGTGAAGCAAACTGTCCATGTTGAAGGCCTTGAAGAGAGGAGAAGATATATCAGATCAGAAGGACCCATTGGACACCGGAGAGGGAGATCATCGGCAGAGAGGGTGGGTGGAGGTGGGGCGACGGGAGGTGGGAGAGGAGAGCCATCATTTTTTGTGTTTTCTGTATACCATTGGATCATTTAGCACGAATCTTGATGCTGGGGCTATATATTTTTCACTGCGTAGGTCATTTTCTTTTATCCGCATTTGCTTCTACATCGTCTTCTTCCTCTTGCCAAGAACCTCCTCGAGATCCTCACATGAGAAACCCTAGCCACCACTCCAACTCCCACCTCCCTTTCCTTACAAATGGCGAGAAGCATCACACCCGCGCCCATGGACGCGTCCAGCGAGGCTTCGGTGAAGCCATACAACACGGTGCAGATCCCGCTGAAGAGGGTGGTGGTGCCACTCTCCACGGTGGTGGAAACCACCGGCAACGACCAAATCCCAGAGGCGCTCGAGCCGCTGGGAAGGAAATGGACTCCCACAAGGGAGTGTGGAGGGGCTCAGATATCACCGCCGAGGACATCAAAGAGATGGTCACCAAGGGGTACCTCCCGACGATAAAGGGTTTGGCCTGGCGGCCGGCGCCAACCGAAGAGGTGGTTCTTTCTCCCCAAGCCGGAGAGAAGGTATACCTCAAGGCTCGGCTGGTGTGTGGCATCACCCTTCCAGTCTCCAACTTCTGACTCCAAGTTCTCCAACACTTCCGGGTTCTTCCTCATAACCTCTCTCCCAATAGTAGCTTAACACTTAAAAATTTCGTAGCTTTATGCGAGGGATTCCTAGGGATTAGGCCTAGGTTAAACTTGTTCATATATTTATTTACCGTCAATAGGGTAGCCAGAGTGAGGAAGGATGAGCTTAGGAACTACGGAACAATTAGCTTCAAGATCCGGCCTGGCTGGCAGTTTCCCGACATCAACACAGGTCCTGCAAGAACTAGCAGCGAAGACACTTGTACGACCCAGATATCCCTCTGGCCGGCCGAGAAGGCTCATACCTAGACTTCACTGATGGGGTCACTGTCGAAGATGCCACATGGAGGTCCCAAGCCCTCCTTCCCTCCGTCGACGAAGCCTCCCGCACCGTAAGGCGGATAGAGTGGCGCGTTGAAATGGGTTTGACTAGCTTGGACCTAGCCATGTGCTGGTTTGTAATGCAGATCCAGCCCCTCTAGCACCATGAGAAGCTGATGTGCCAGTACACGAAGGACAAGAGGGATACCCTCCAGATTTCCGAGGATAACTTCTCAAGTGACTCCATCAAGATCTGCCTCAAGGACATCGTCAAGGTGAAGGACCGGAAGCGTGGCTTCACCATCACCTATGACATGTTCGAGGACGACAAGTGCCAAAAGGTAATTTCTGATTCTTTTATTGTCTGACATATACTCTAGTTTTCTGCCTTTAATGCATATGTCCATCTAACACCATGATCACTTAACAACCAGGGGACTTGGAGGAGACCTGTATGGCTCCCCAAGTTTATGACCCCAATATGAAGGATGTCACTGTCGTGTCCGACGACGATGTTCCGACGGTGCTGAAGCGAAAGAGCTCCACCTCTGATGCTGCTGCCGGAGGCAAGAATAAGAAGACGGAGAGTGGAACCTCCAAGAAATCCACTGCCTCCATGGAGGTGGAGAAGAGAAAGACGGTTGGCATCCCTTTAACCAAGGCACCAACTGTTGTGTAAGTCTCTTTTCCTTCGACTTCATCGCTTGCATTGCTTCTTCCTGTACTTATACTAGTCATTTTGTACGTTTCATGAAAAAGACTAATATGAGTTTGAAGAAGACCTCCAAGACTGATGGGGCTTCTAAAAATATTTGTGACATGCTAACCCAAGCTTCTCCCGCCATTGCTCCCCTTACTCCTGCCATGCAACCGTCTGCCGCTCCTGCCGGATCTTCGACTGTGGAAACATTTGAACCCTTGTAGCATCCCAATTGTCTAACAATTGTAATGCTACTTGGTCTAGTAATATAATGGCCACTTCATATATATAATTGTTGCATCATAATTATATCATGCTCATGTCATCATGCCACCTTGCATTTGAGCATCATATAAAACCCTTTTGTTTTGGTTCTTCTCTCATATGCATCATTAATTGTATTTGCCTCTTGATATTGTATTTGGTTATTGATATAATGTGTAATGCCCAAGTTGAGTTGGGGGCATATCTTTTATTCTACTCCACCACCCTTTCTTTTCACCACTTTATAATTCCACCATCCCATTATCCATGAGCTTGTATTTTATTTTCTTTTGGTATTTAATCTAGCTCATGGGAGATAGGATGGATCTACTTCTATAAATTCTTTTGCTTGGCTTTATTACACTTTTGGAAATGCATCAGAATAATGCCATGTTAATATTATTGTTTTCACAAGAATACACATGGCATTAATTATTTTGCATGGGCCATGCAAGTACCACCACATTCTAGTCTTTTGGGTTTTTATTTGAATCTTTGAGTGGATCATCTCCCATCCCTCTCTCTACCTCTCCTTTTGGCTTGATCTTGTTTGATCTTACTTAAACACTATCATCACATCAACCTCTCTCCAATCCTCACCACCACTTCCCTAGGCCCTCAATCTTTAACCTTCTCTCTAAAACTCAAACCCTACACCAATTCCACCTATTCTTGCATGATCTAGCTAGATGTATACAAGCATTCAAACCCTAAGCCCCTCTCTTCTCACCCTCCCCTTCACCCATGCCGAGGTGCCCCTCTCCCTACCATGCTGTCCCCACCTAGCTACCCCCTCTCCCTGGCCGAGCTACCCTCCTACCCCAACCCTAGCACCAACCCTAACCCGAGCCTAGCTCCTAACCGAGCTCCACCTCTCTCTTCCTCTCTTCTCTCTCCCTGCCTTGAGGGCCCCTCCAGCCCGAGCCACCTTCCTCTCCTCCCGCCCTGGCCTACCTGGCAGCCTCCATCACCTACCCCTGCCCCTGCCGTCCAGCCCGAGCACGTGAGAGGAGGAGAGAAGAAGAAAAGGTGGCACCCGAGCCACCTTATCTACCCCCTGCCACGGCTCCTCCCCCTCCCTCCTTTTTCCTCCTCCCACACGGCTTCTCCTGCATCTCCAGATCCACCCCAGAGCCCCTGCCTCTCCCCTCCTTCTTCTCACCGACGCCAACCCTCTCCCGTCGGTCACCGCCAGTAGCGCCGCCGCCCCCTCGTTCCAGCGGGTGTGCATGACGTGGAGGTGGTCGAGGTGATAGAGAGGGCTCCCCTGATTCACCCTGGACGCGCCGACGCGAAGGAGCAGCCCCAGGAATGCTGCACCCCGCCGGGCCCGACGAGAAACCCTAGCTCCTGGTGCGCCTGCAACGCCGTCGCCCTGCTGCTCCCCGATCCGATCCAACCTCTCCGTCGAACTCGCTGTGAGCTGACCCACCTACCTGACATCCTCTCCCTCGCCAACCCCCTCTGGTCTCGCCGTTCGTTTCGCAAGCACGCTCTGTGCGCCGGTGGCAGCTGCTTCGGCTCGTCACCGCGCCACAGCACGCCTCACCTAGTGCCCCTGTAACCTCCTGACAACAACACCCGCTCACCGCACTGGTACCGCCCCTCTGCGCGCGCGCCCCGCATCGCGGGTTCGATTCCCCGCCTCGCCGCGCCGTGCGCTGGCGTTCCGTCTTAGCCGCAGAGAAGAACAACAGTAGCCGCCGCGCGTTTTGCACATACCCCCCCAAACCTTTTTTCCTCAACCCGCAACCCATCGAGCCCCACCTGTCAGCCGCGGTTGAGCATTTACGAAAAGCGCCCAGAGTCTCCGCCCCTCAACCCGCAGTCCCCACTATGCCGCGTGGCACCCCCTGGTCGCCCGCTGTCGCGTGGGCCTACGAAGCCTCCGGTCCCACATGTCTGTCTCATGGGCTAGATGAGCTCGCGGTGAGAGAGGTCGGCCGCGCGCCGATTTCGCCCAGTCAGCATCGGCCCCACCTGCCTGCGGCTATGGCTAGCTACGGCTGGGTATAAAAAGTTCCGCAGTTTATCTGTTTAATAAAACAATTTCCGGAAAATGTTTATATATGAATTTAAATCTGTTTTTAAATATTTTTTAAAATATAAATCCAAATAATACAAATAATATATGTTTTGAAATCAGAAAAATATGAGGAATTCAAATATGCCCTCCAAAATATATTTTGGACACTTTAATTTCCAAGTTGATTAAAATTACACTAAAACGCCCTTTTTCCTTAATTAATAAATAACTTTAGTTTTATAACTCCAAATTTGACAAATAATATGTCTAAAATGATTAGCTCGAAGAGACCTTTCTGTTTATGCATACCATGTTCTGAATTGCAGCATGCATCATATAAATATAAAGCATACAACAACTTATTTGAGTATAAAATATGATTAAAACTCAATAAAAGGCTTTATTCTTGTATTCCACACCTCACCCATGCCATGCTACTTTATTGCCATGCAAATTGTGCATCATTCATCATGGCATGATTGTTTGCTTGTCGCATCTTATTCATATGCTTGTGCACTTTATTTATGTTGGCCCTTGTTTGTTTGGTTCTTCTTTGAATAGACGCTGAGCAGGGGATATATCAAGAAAACCAGGAGCACTACCCAGATCCTTCTCTCGCTTAAACTGAGCTGCCAGGCAAGCACTACCACATGCTTGCATACATATAGTACCTATTGCCTCTATATTATTCTTGCATCATTGAGTCGCGATCGCATTAAACTGAATCCCAAGTACTGCATAGCCTTTACTTTTAAACCCCACCGAAGCTTGTTCCTCCATCCCATGAGCCATTACTACAGGAGTTGTTTGAGCCATGCGGGTCGTAGAACATCATGTGTTTGGTATGTGAGTGTCTGATGGATAACGAGGTACCTATACAACTTAACCTGAGTAGTAATGGGATAACTAATGAAAGTGGCACCGGTGAGCAATATCTGCTATTTGGTTTTTCATGCTCACTTGTGTCCCGTAGGACCCCGAGTACTTGATTCCTATTCCTTGAATATTCGCGCTATCCACATCCGGGAGGCTTATGGGACCCCCCCTGAGCCAGAGCTTGATTCATTCTTATTTCTTGGGGCCACAAAGTAGTTTGGGGCTTTATTACTATTCTGTACTTATGCCATGCTTTACTGCTTTATTTAAGATTGTGCGAGGAATGCACCTGTACTGTTTAGGTAAGCGGAGTGTTTTCGTGGTATCGACAAGCCCAGTCACACTTTCGGGTTCCCATTCGTTTACAACCATTGACGCAAACCTTGAGTCCGTCTCGGAGCCGGCCAACTTCGTCGCGGGTAGCTTAATGGGGTGGCCCCCTGAAATATTTCTGAATCCTGTGATCGCTTTGTCGTGAATGCCTCGTTGGGTTTTGATTTGGTTTTTCCGAGGTTGATCGAGTGTGTGTTGCTATTTGTGCACCCCTGCAGGGTAAAACTTTCTGAAAGCCGTGTCCGCGGTTATGGACGACTTGGAGCACAGTTTCTCGATCATAGACAAGTATAACTAAAGTACCTCTTTTAATTTGACTAAGTACCTGACTAGTAAATAGTGCGACACTCATGGAATGGATAATAAAACTGCCAACGGATGGGGGGGGGGGTTGTTCGTCCGCTTCCTCGTTGGTAAGCGAGGAGGAGGATGGATCTGTTAATATTACTTTTATAACTGTTGTTATTAATTCACGGACATCCGTCTATCTTTGGTTAGGCGGATGGTTAGCGAGTATCTTTAGAATTGTTAGGTATTATCTTTTGCTGCAATTGCGTCACCCAGGTTGTGTCCCCTTTAGAGGCATAAAGACTTGCTGAGTACCCCTAGGGTCTCACACGATAAATTGTTTGATTCAGATGAACAGGTACACTCACAAGATGGGTACTGGGTGGAGGAGGCAGACGATGTGGGCAACGATCATTCGGTGTAGAGATTCCGGGAACGGGGATCCGTGAGATCTGTGGGTGGGATGTGTTTATTATGGGGCATCTTATGCCGATTTGCTTCTTATCCGTACTCGGATCTTGTTTTCCGCTTCCGCCTGATACTCTGATGTTTGATGTATGAGGAGATATCCTAAACTATATATCTATCTAGGATATTTGGATCTTGCCGTATGGTGTTGCAATATTTCTATTTCTTTTAGATGGAATGGCTCTGAGGACTGTTGTATGGTGGCTTGCATACATACTCATTTGGGTATGTAGTTGATCCCTTCGCCTGCCGATTACGCCGCCCGTTCTTGTCCCGATGTTTGGAAATGGTTAGGACGGCCGAAAGGTCTACCTGTGAGTGGCATTTGGGCCCCACCGTACTATTTTAACCATTTCCGCTCGTCCAGGCTTGTAACTAGGAGCGTAATTCACCGAGGTAGTTACAATTGGTATCAGAGCCATCCCGCCCTTCAGGGTCTCAGCCAAATGGTCGTTGTCAGTCTAGCAAATATTTTGGTAGCTATGTATACTAGGGAAAAACAAAACACGAGAGTAGGACTGCTTCCATTTTTCTTCTTAACCACCCACCCACCCTTTTCTGGTAAGGAAGTGTAACGTTTTCAATCCTCTTCTTAAAATTCAAACTAGGATTCACGTGTTCTGGGTTTCCGTAGTACCATAGGTTGAGTGTGTGTGTGTGTGTGTGTGTGTGTAATTCCTTGTCTATCTGTGGTATCCAACATGTTATCTTTATCTGCCTTTGGTTATCAACTGTTGGTACATTCCATACTGACAGGCTTTTGAATACCTGCGCGATCTATCTGACTCCTTGTTAACCGGTGCCATCTTCTTAAGGGTGTCCTTCCTTCTAGCAACTCCACATTCTGTGAAACCATCAGTTGCTAATCGCTATCTGATAAGTGTTTTTGCGCATCTATTGGTATTTTAATGCCGAAAAATGCGGAAAAAATTTCTTTGATACATCTGTGCTTCCACACTCCTTTTCAGTCGTGTGTGAAACATTATCTATCTCCCTTTTATCAGCATGTCCATGCTAACTCATTCTTTTGTCACCGGCGCTTAATCCTAGAGTTTCATTTCATCTCCAATTCTCTTGGGCTAATTACATAACATGTGTCGATCCGATGCTGGTGATTGTAATTTGGTTCTCGGCATAGCTATATGACATTTATCTTGAGTGGAATATGGAAAATGCAATCACCACGATCCTCCAAATGGTGACGGTTATCTCCTGTGATTTTGAGTACACCGCGATCATATCTATGCATATTCAAGCATCTTTGGCAATCCAGAGTTTCTCCAAGCACTACGGCGGTTTATCATCTGTCCATCATGCTGCACATCCTTTTGAACCCCATATCTGCACAGTTCTCCTGGTTACGAGGGAATTGCATATTTTCGTCTCTGATAGCTTTGCTTAAGGTATGAGCTATCATCGTTTCTTTATCCAAGACCTCTTTATCTTTGTAACCGGTGATCCGATCGACAATGTGAACCAGGTGACATCTCTTTTTCTTCCGAAGGACCAGTTAACCTATTCTGTCAGCGCATCTTCTTCAATAGGAATCCTTACTCGTAACGTTGATCTTTCAAAGAGCGTTGAGCTCAGAAAGTGTTTCGAGCATTTGTTCGTTCTCCCGCCTCTTGAACTTGGTATTCTGGGAATATCTTGTTAATCCATGGTGGTATATGTTGATAATATGCTTGCCTATTCGATATCTATGGAAGGACATGGAAGATCATCTGTGTCTCTTTCTCTCGAGCTTCGTGAGCACTGCCTGTGTGCAAAGTCTCAAAGTGAGAATTCTGACTTTTTGAAGTCCCATATCTCGACCACATCCTTCTGCTAAATACATTACTTCAACTCTGGAATCAGCAAGTCCATTGTTAATTCCATCCTCCATCTTCAACCAATCCGGAGTTGTTCCTTGTTGGCAAGTTATCATCGTCGTTCCGCTGAAGTTTTCCTCAAGGCTGCTAAATCTCTCTCAATCATTTCAAGAAGAACATGGAGTTCTTTCACCTCAATCTCGTTAAGTAATCTCTTGAAACCCTCTCGCTCTATCGTCTATGCTCAATCCACCGGAGGCCATGAAGACCTTCCAGATCTTGTATTCCTTCTGTTCAAGTGGTGCTATCTTTTTCTATATCTGTGAAATTTTGCAGTTGTCTCCGTGATCTTCCTTTATATCTTTCCGGTGGCTTGGTACTTCCGACATGACGACAACATCATCATCTTTATCTATCTATGAATCCGGCGAATCGTTTGCATCTATCCTTGTTTTCTAACGGAATTCTATGAGTTTTTGCCAACACCTTCAGTCTGTTTCGGTAGTTGGGTTGCATGATTTTCTTATTCATGTGCGGAGTAATGCTTTGAGTGCGGGATGGAGTAGCTACCATACCACTACTCTTATCATTCGCTCTTGTACATTGAATTGGTGAATTTATGTGATTTCACTCATTACACGGAAGTTAGAAGTGGCCTTTATCCCTTGATACTTTTACTTCCGTCCTTGTTTTTCCGGAGTGCTCTCTCGAAGAAAGTAATCAATAATCTCTTCTTGGTGGTCTGTCTATTCTAGGTGGAGCAAAATCATCAATTATCTGGTGGAAACAAACGCAAACCTTTTTCTATCCTCGTCTTTCTACCGATGCTCGATATCCCCAAACAAGATTAAAGGAAACTATCTCTCTCTTTGTTTCATCAATCCTTTTGCGGTGGTAAAGCCAATTATGGTTGATGCCATCAGCCGCAAATCTATTGCGTTAGCCTCAAGGCTAAAGAAAGCAATAAGTATCTCTACAATAAACTCCAGATCCTCCATATTCTTTGCTTCT
Organism: Avena atlantica; assembly: GCA_910589765.1. Classification (NCBI taxonomy): domain Eukaryota; kingdom Viridiplantae; phylum Streptophyta; class Magnoliopsida; order Poales; family Poaceae; genus Avena; species Avena atlantica. The sequence goes on along the minus strand of OU342738.1, from coordinate 196,310,818 downwards.
CGGGATTCCACCATGATCTGGCTTCACATCCATCTCTGGAAGTTATATCTGCGCACCTAAATTGCGTGATCCTTTGGGTCTTACCGGCGCAACAAGAATCTAATCCGACGATGTCTAACTAAATCTTTGTGTTGATATCAAGGGACTTTATTGTTTGAAGGCAATATTGTTTCCGAACTTCATTTCTCAAATCCGAGAGAAGATACGATGCTATTGTCATAGTGGTTCAAACCTCTCCAATCTAGCTCTTTTTCTTCCGGCGATATAAAGATTCATCCTCTCTCGTATCAGTAAATATTTAATCTTAACGGTGTGTATTTCTGTATCCATGATACATCATCTTTTCCTTTTCTTTCACAAGTGGTTATATTCTTTTATCATGATTCTTGGGAAAACCGGAGCTATGCCCATCCTATCCTTCTTGTCTCACGACAATCCTTCAACTCTTCTAACCCGTTGTTCCTCAAGCAAAACGCATGACTCGCAACAAGTCCATCAAGTTCTACAAGGTGCAGTGGTCGCACCATTCTGGTGATGAAGCCACTTGGGAACGTGAAGATGAGCTCCGTGCCAAGTATCCTACCCTCTTTGTGTCTTCTTCTTCTTCCTAGAATCTCGGGGCGAGATTCCTGTTTAGTGGGGAGAGTTGTAGCATCCCAATTGTCTAACAATTGTAATGCTACTTGGTCTAGTAATATAATGGCCACTTCATATATATAATTGTTGCATCATAATTATATCATGCTCATGTCATCATGCCACCTTGCATTTGAGCATCATATAAAACCCTTTTGTTTTGGTTCTTCTCTCATATGCATCATTAATTGTATTTGCCTCTGGATATTGTATTTGGTTATTGATATAATGTGTAATGCCCCAGTTGAGTTGGGGGCATATCTTTTATTCTACTCCACCACACTTTCTTTTCACCACTTTATAATTCCACCATCCCATTATCCATGAGCTTGTATTTTATTTTCTTTTGGTATTTAATCTAGCTCATGGGAGATAGGATGGATCTACTTCTATAAATTCTTTTGCTTGGCTTTATTCCACTTTTGGAAATGCATCAGAATAATGCCATGTTAATATTATTGTTTTCACAAGAATACACATGGCATTAATTATTTTGCATGGGCCATGCAAGTACCACCACATTCTAGTCTTTTGGGTTTTTATTTGAATCTTTGAGTGGATCATCTCCCATCCCTCTCTCTACCTCTCCTTTTGGCTTGATCTTGTTTGATCTTGCTTAAACCCTATCATCACATCAACCTCTCTCCAATCCTCACCACTTCCCTAGGCCCTCAATCTTTAACCTTCTCTCTAAAACCCAAACCCTACACCAATTCCACCTATTTTTGCATGATCTAGCTAGATGTATACAAGCATTCAAACCCTAAGCCCCCTCTCTTCTCACCCTCCCCTTCACCCATGCCGAGGTGCCCCTCTCCCTACCATCCTGTCCCCACCTGGCTACCCCCTCTCCCTGGCCGATCTACCCTCCTACCCCAACCCTAGCACCAACCCTAACCCGAGCCTAGCTCCTAACCGAGCTCCACCTCTCTCTTCCTCTCTTCTCTCTCCCTGCCTTGAGGGCCCCTCCAGCCCGAGCCACCTTCCTCTCCTCCCGCCCTGGCCTACCTGGCAGCCTCCATCACCTACCCCTGCCCCTGCCGTCCAGCCCGAGGACGTGAGAGGAGGAGAGAAGAAGAAAAGGTGGCACCCGAGCCACCTTATCTACCCCCTGCCACGGCACCTCCTCCCTCCCTCCTTTTTCCTCCTCCCACATGGCTTCTCCTGCATCTCCAGATCCACCCCAGAGCCCCTGCCTCTCCCCTCCTTCTTCTCACCGACGCCAACCCTCTCCCGTCGGTCACCGCCAGTAGCGCCGCCGCCCCCTCGTTCCAGCGGGTGTGGATGACGTGGAGGTGGTCGAGGTGATCGAGAGGGCTCCCCTACTTCACCCTGGATGCGCCGACGTGAAGGAGGAGCCCCAGGAACGCTGCACCCTGCCGGGCCCGACGAGAAACCCTAGCTCCTGGTGCGCCTGCAACGCCGTCGCCCTGCTGCTCCCCGATCCGATCCAACCTCTCCGTCGAACTCACGGTGAGCTGACCCACCTACCTGACATCCTCTCCCTCGCCAACCCCCTCTGGTCTCGCCGTTCGTTTCAGCAAGCACGCTCTATGCGCCGGTGGCTGCTGCTTCGGCTCGTCACCGCGCCACAGCACGCCTCACCTAGCGCCCCTGTAACCTCCTGACAACAACACCCGCTCACCGCACTGGTACCGCCCCTCTGCGCGCGCGCCCCGCATCGCGGGTTCGATTCCCCGCCTCGCCGCGCCGTGCGCTGGCGTTCCGTCTTAGCCGCAGAGAAGAACAACAGTAGCCGCCGCGTGTTTTGCACATACCCCCCCAAACCTTTTTTCCTCAACCCGCAACCCATCGAGCCCCACCCGTCAGCCGCGGTTGAGCATTTACGAAAAGCGCCCAGAGTCTCCGCCCCTCAACCCGCAGTCCCCGCTATGCCGCGTGGCACCCCCTGGTCGCCCGCTGTCGCGTGGGCCTACGAAGCCTCCGGTCCCACATGTCTGTCTCATGGGCTAGATGAGCTCGCGGTGAGAGAGGTCGGCCGCGCGCCGATTCCGCCCAGTCAGCATCGGCCCCACCTGCCTACGGCTATGGCTAGCTACGGCTGGGTATAAAAAGTTCTGCAGTTTATCTGTTTAATAAAACAATTTCTGGAAAATGTTTATATATGAATTTAAATCTGTTTTTAAATAATTTTTAAAATATAAATCCAAATAATAAAATAATATATGTTTTGAAATCAGAAAAATATGAGGAATTCAAATATGCCCTCCAAAGTATATTTTGGACACTTTAATTTCCAAGTTGATTAAAATTACACTAAAACGCCCTTTTTCCTTAATTAATAAATAACTTTAGTTTTATAACTCCAAATTTGACAAATAATATGTCTAAAATGATTAGCTCGACGAGACCTTTCTGTTTATGCATACCATGTTCTGAATTGCAGCATGCATCATATAAATATAAAGCATACATCAACTTATTTGAGTATAAAATATGATTAAAACTCAATAAAAGGCTTTATTCTTGTATTCCACACCTCACCCATGCCATGCTACTTTATTGCCATGCAAATTGTGCATCATTCATCATGGCATGATTGTTTGTTTGTCGCATCTTATTCATATGCTTGTGCACTTTATTTATGTTGGCCCTTGTTTGTTTGGTTCTTCTTCGAATAGACGCTGAGCAGGGGATATATCAAGAAAACCAGGAGCACTACCCAAATCCTTCTCTCGCTTCAACTGAGCTGCCAGGCAAGCACTACCACATGCTTGCATACATATAGTACCTATTACCTCTATCTTATTCTTGCATCATTGAGTCGCGATCGCATTAAACTGAATCCCAAGTACTGCATAGCCTTTACTTTTAAACCCCACCGAAGCTTGTTCCTCCATCCCATGAGCCATTACTACAGGAGTTGTTTGAGCCATGCGGGTCGTAGAACTGCATGTGTAGGGTATGTGAGTGTCTGATGGATAACGAGGTACCTATACAACTTAACCTGAGTAGTAATGGGATAACTAATGAAAGTGGCACCGGTGAGCAATATCTGCTATTTGGTTTTTCATGCTCACTTGTGTCCCGTAGGACCCCGAGTACTTGATTCCTGTTCCTTGAATATTCGCGCTATCCACATCCGGGAGGCTTATGGGACCCCCCCTGAAGTCCAAAGATAGGAACAAGAAGATCCGGGACATGACCGAGGAACTGAAGTCCAAAGATTTCGAGCTAGAGCAGCAGCAGATGGTTATTGAGAGGCTTCGTTCCCAGAAGAGGGCTCTCAAGGCCAAAGTCGATTCCTTGACCACTACGATTGAGGAGAACAAGACCGCGATGGAGAACGCAGGTCTTACCTTCGTCGAGGAGGAGATTGTTATTGATGAGTAGACTTGACTACTCGCCTACCTTTCATATTCATACTTGTTATTGTGAACTTGTTATTGGACCATCCGACATGTGGATGGCTTGCCACTTGTGTGTTTTATTTCATGAACTTATCATCTGGTTGTTGAGTTTTATCCTTATGTTGCATGTAATGTGTTTGCTTGTGATGTATTGTGCATAAAACATCTAAGGGTATCTCATTCTTATTTATTTGAACAAACCACAGATGCCTCCCCGTCGCGCAAACCCCAACCCCAATAACATCACCTCGGAAATTCAAAAAATGATGAATGCGCAAACACAGCTTATGCAAATGATGACGACATTCATTCAAAACCAGAATAACAACAACAACAACCCCAATAACAACAACAACAACCCACCGGGTTTCGATATGCTCACCAGATTTCTGCGTTTGAGGCCAGCAAAGTTTTCGGGAACAACTGATCCCATGGTGGCCAATGACTGGCTACGTTCCGTGAACAAGGACTTAGTGACCGTGGGCTGCACGGATGCTGAAAAAGTCAGATTCGCAGCACATCTGTTGGAAGGACCAGCCGCCACATGGTGGGACAACTTCCAAATCACCACTCCTATTGATGAGGTGACTTGGGCTATCTTTGAAGATGGCTTTCGCACTGCTCATATCTCATCAGGAATGATGAGTCTGAAAAAGAAGGAGTTTCACAACCTGAAACAGCGCCACCGCAGCGTGGCAGAATACATAGAAGAGTTCAACAATCTGGCGCGCGCGCTATGCACCGGATGAGGTTGACACAGATGCCAAAAGGAAGGAAAAATTTCTGGAAGGCTTGAATGATGAGCTGAATCTACAGTTGTCTGTGGCATATGTTCCAACTTATCAGTCTTTGTGTGACAAGGCTGCTATTTTGGAGAGTAAAATGAAGCAGGTCGAGAGTAGAAAGAGGAAACACTCCGACAAACACAGCTCGGGATCGTCTCACAAACGATCTCACTATGATGACAGTGGCAACTCAGGATCCCATAAACATGGGAAATTCAGCAAGCACAACCACAACCGTCATGACAACAAGCATCACCGCAGTCATGACAAGGACAAGTACAAGAACCACAAGGGTGGACATAAGAGCCACTATGGTGGAAATGGTAGTGGAAGTGGAGGCCAACCTCCTAAAAAGGACATTAGTCAGGTTGAGTGCTTCAAATGCAAGAAGCTGGGGCATTATGCTAATGAGTGCCCTGAGAAGAAAGTTGAAGGACCTAACAAGCCAAATCCTTTTCAGAAAGGACAGGTTAACCACATCAATGTGGAGGAGGTCTATGAGGAGCCTGATGCCATGGCTGGTAAGTTCAGACTCAATTCAATTTCAGCATTTGTACTCTTTGATACCGGTGCATCTCATTCATTCATATCAAAGGCATTTGTTGATAGAAATGGGTTTGCATCAGAAAACATTGGGTGTCCAATAAAGGTTAGTTCTCCGGGGGGAGATATGATAGTAAGCCTTGGATGCCGGGATCTCATCATAGAGTTTGGTAAGCATAAGTTTCCAGTAAGCCTGATAATCCTAGATTCCCAAGGACTAGATGTAATTTTGGGAATGGATTGGATGGCTAAGTATGAAGAAGTATTAGATTGTGCAAATCGTACAGTTACACTCACAACCCCCGAAGGAAAAAGAATAAAATTCAAGTCAAACTTTGAATCCAAAGGAAGTAAGCTGAATTCTCTTAAGGGGGTTAGCATGGACAGTGTGCCAATAGTATGTGAGTATCCGGATGTGTTTCCGGAAGAGTTACCAGGAATGCCACCGGATAGAGATGTGGAGTTTTTGATAGATTTGGTGCCAGGTTCTGGACCAATAGCTAAGAGACCATACAAAATGTCAGTTGATGAACTGAAAGAGCTCAAGAAAAAACTTGGAGAACAGTTGCAGAAAGGGTTTATTCAACCAAGTTCTTCATCTTGGGGAGCCCCAGTATTGTTCGTGGAGAAGAAAGATAGAACACAAAGATTATGTATTGACTACCGTTCTCTCAACGAGGTTACCATCAAGAACAAATATCCTTTGCCAAGAATCAATGACTTGTTTGATCAGCTAGAAGGAGCATGTGTATTCTCGAAGATTGATCTCCGGTCAGGTTATTTTCAACTCAAGATAAGAGAGCAAGACATACCAAAAATAGCATTCACCACAAGGTATGGATTGTATGAGTATACTGTGATGCCTTTTGGATTAACCAACGCTCCGTCATACTTCATGAATATGATGAACAAGGTGTTCATGGAATTTCTTGACAAGTTCGTTGTCGTTTTCATCGATGACATCTTGGTCTACTCCAAGAGCAAGGAAGAACATGAAAGACACTTACGCTTGATACTTGAGAAACTGAGGGAACATAAACTCTATGCCAAATTCAGCAAGTGTGAGTTCTGGTTAGAGAAAGTTGGTTTTCTTGGTCATGTGATGACGAAGGATGGTGTGGCAGTTGATCCTGCTAAGGTTTCAGCTGTGACAGAATGGGAATCACCCAAGAATGTGAAAGAAGTTCGTAGTTTCCTCGGCTTAGCAGGTTACTACAGAAGGTTCATTGAAAATTTCTCGAAGGTTGCTAAGCCAATGACGGAATTGCTAAAGAAGGACAAGAAATTTGCTTGGTCTGAAGGTTGTGAAGTCAGCTTCCAAGAGTTGAAGAAGAGACTTGTGACAGCACCAGTTCTATGTCTGCCAGATTTGGAAAAGGATTTCCAAGTATATTGTGATGCGTCTCATCAAGGTTTGGGTGCCGTACTTATGCAAGACGGTAAAGTCGTAGCCTATGCTTCGAGACAACTCAAAACTCATGAAGTAAACTATCCTACTCATGATTTGGAGTTGGCCTCAGTCGTCCATGCACTCAAAACATGGAGACATTACCTTTTGGGAAAACGATGTGAAGTATTCACCGATCATAAAAGCTTGAAGTACATCTTCACCCAGAAGGAAATCAACATGAGACAAAGAAGATGGCTAGAGCTTATCAAGGATTACGACTTAAGTTTGCAATACCACCCCGGTAAAGCAAATGTAGTAGTAGATGCTCTAAGTCGTCAGACGTTTGTAAATGGCCTTACCAAAGGTGATTTGCCAGAAGACTTGTGTAAGCAATTCAAAGAACTCAGATTGGAAATTGTGCCTGAAGGACATCTCATGTCTTTGGATGTTCAACCCACTCTATTGGACAAGATCCAAGAAGCTCAGAAGACCGATAAAGAAATTGAAAAGATTAAGGAAAATATTAGTCTAGGGAACGCTAAGAGTTTCCATATAGACGAACAAGGTACTTTATGGCACGGGAAACGTATATGTGTTCCACAAGATCCGGAGTTGCGGAAACTGATCCTACAAGAAGGTCACAACTCTCCATATTCTATTCACCCAGGAAACACCAAAATGTACATGGATATGAAAGAAAGATTTTGGTGGAACAATCTAAAAAGGGACATCGCCGAGCATATTGCTTTGTGTGATGTGTGTAGCAGAGTAAAAGCGGAGCATCAGAAACCAGCAGGTTTGCTTCAACCACTGCCTATTCCTGAATGGAAGTGGGAAAATATTGGTATGGATTTCATTACCGGATTACCAAGGACCAGGTCAGGGTATGATTCTATATGGGTAGTAGTGGATCGCCTAACTAAGGTGGCTCATTTTATACCCGTGAAGACAACATATACAAGTGCCAAGTTAGCAAAAATCTACATGAGCAGAATCGTATGCCTTCACGGTGTGCCTAAGAGTATTGTGTCAGATAGAGGAACTCAGTTCACTTCTCACTTTTGGAGACAGCTTCATGAATCTTTGGGAACAAGATTGGAATTCAGCACTGCTTTTCATCCTCAAACTGATGGACAAACAGAAAGGACTAACCAAATTCTTGAAGACATGTTGAGGGCATGTGCCTTAGACTACGGAGCAAGTTGGGATGAAAGCTTGCCTTACGCAGAGTTCTCTTATAATAACAGTCATCAATCTAGTATTGGAATGGCACCATTTGAGTTACTCTACGGAAGTAAGTGTACCACCCCATTGTTATGGAATGGTGTGGGAGAAAGAAGCTTATTTGGACCTGATCTTATCAAAGACGCCGAAGAGAAAGTCAAATTGGTTAAGGATAGGTTGAAGGTAGCACAGTCCCGACAGAAAAGCTACGCGGATTCTAAGCGTAGAGAAGTCACCTATGAAGTTGGGGATAGAGCTTATCTTAGAGTATCACCACTTCGTGGAGTGAAAAGATTTTGAGTCAAAGGAAAGTTGGCACCAAGATATGTTGGGACATTCAAAATTCTAAGTCGCAAGGGAGAAGTTGCATATGAAGTTGAATTGCCAGAATCTCTGTCAGCTGTCCATAATGTGTTTCATGTGAGTCAGCTCAAGAAATATCACCCAGAGATGGAAGAATCATCTTTGAAGGATACCATACCTTTGGAAGAAGTCCAATTAGAAAGTGATCTCACCTATGAGGAAAAGCCTGTCAAGATTCTTGAGACCGCAGAAAGAGTCACAAGGACAAAAACTATCAAGTTTTGCAAGGTGCAATGGAACCATCACTCCGAAGAGGAAGCAACATGGGAAAGAGAAGATGATCTTCGGAAAGAGCACCCTCACCTATTTGCTAGCCAATCCGAATCTCGAGGGCGAGATTCATCTTAAGGGGGTTAGATTTGTAACATCCCTAAATTCATATTCCAAAACTCATTCATATCATCTAAGCATTCATCATAATTTAGGGTTCTTCTAAAAAACAGAAGCTTGTGCTATGATTTCATGTGAGTAAAATTTCACTCATTAGACCATCACTTTTTGAAACTTAAATGTTAAGGAACTTGTTTGCTTGCCCCACTATTGGAAAGATTGAGTGTAAAAGTTTAACCAAAATGTTCAAATTAGAAATAATTCCCAAAACCTCTTTTCCAAACATTTGCAAATGATGCATAGTCTCTGTTTGTTTGAAATCCAAGTCTGACCAAGCCCTTGCAAGGAAGCCCCACAAGTTTTGACCTATTTCTAAGACCAATTCACCCCTGCAAAACCCCAGGAGAATTTGAATTCAAATTGTATTTGAAACCATTTGAAAACATAACCAGAAAATCGAATTAGAAAAGAAAAAGACTAAACAAAGGAAAAGGGCCGAGCGCCAGGAAACTGGCCCAGCAGAGGAACGAGCCCAACTAGCCCACCCGGGGATTCCTTTTTCTTCTTTCACGCGCAAACGCACGCGTTCAGCCGCTGACAGACAGACCCCACCCTCATTTCGCACACGTCGCTGATAAGCGGGCCCTGTCCACCCTGTCATCGTCTTCCCCAAACCCCGTCCGCGACCACGTCGCAGCTGCAGTGACTGCCGGTGATGGCGCGACTTAATTGGGCATTTAAACTCAGGAGTTTCCTGTCGAGGCACCGGCTATAAGATCCCCACATCCCCACGATCATTTTCCCCCAGTCAATCGCACGCTCACGCCACCAGGCTGCCCACGACTCGCTCGAGACCGCCGCAGACAGAGCCAGCTCCGGCGACCGATTCAGGTGAGCCCCGTGCGCCCCTTCCCCTCTGGATTGTTAGATACACTTAGTAATCCTCTTGCGCACCTTCTAACCACAACAGAGCATCCTGTACTGCCCCAGGTCGACGTGTTCGCTTGACGCCGTAAGCACCCGACGACCACCCCAACTCCGGCGAGCAATCTCAGTAAGTTCCGAGCGCCCCTTGCTTTCTTATTCACCCGAGCGTGTTCGCAATTGTCCTGCGCATCTCCTAAACCCATTGGTTCGTGTTAGGGCGACGTAGAACCTCGGCAACGACTCCGAAAACACCCACCCGACGCCAGACGCAACTCCGACGAGATCTAGAGCCCATCTCCGAGTGCCCCTCCGCAAGCCAGTACCACGATGAGCTTTAGCAGCCTCCGACGAACCTGGTAAGACCCCTCTCCCTCTCGCGGACGATGTAGAACGCCGGCGCCGCCGTAGTCAGACGCGCCGCCGCTAGTCAACGCTGCCAGCGCCGCCCGTTTGTGGTTTGATGGTTTGGTCCGTTGGATCTGCATCGTAGGGCTAGGATAGATCTAGGCCGAAGAGGTACGCGCGCGTCTGGATCGTTAGATCTAAGTTAGATCCTACGGCCTGCGACTGCTGATCCGCGTGAAGCGGTACGCACCAGTAAGGTTGCGACGCGTGGCAGGGTTTAATTCAAAAACAGAATTTAAAACCTGATTTAGATCCAAACTTCAAACTACTATAACTTTTCAATGCCACGTTAGAATTTTACAAATTTTATACCGTTGGATTCAGTGAAACCAGACCTTTCTGAATGTCCAATTTATTTAACAAATAGTAACCATTAAAATGACTTTAATCGTGGAATCTTATTTAAAGCTATTTTGAGTATAGATTTGTTTTGATAATTAGTTTTAATGTTAAATAAGTTTGTTATGGCAAATTTTTGTGTCCTGTTATGTTTCAGTATCATACACATCCTTAGTAAAATTTCCAAAATCACCACTTAGTAAAATTCTTGCATGCATGCATTCATATTATTTTTGATTGAATAAATTGTGTGAAATTGAATGCTATAATTTTTCTTGTTGATTTTGCTAGTGATTGTGATTGTGAAGAGTGCTACTCTCCCCACTACCAAGGAAAGTGATATTTTCATGAATATGTCTATCCTATATTTTGTACTAGCATTAGATATTTTGCTAAGTCTTGCATGCTATCTTTGCCTAATGTCAAGATGGGAAATCCTAAGTAGTGTAGAATGGTAGATTTGCTAGGGAACTTTCCTAAGATAAGTTACCATAATATGCTTAGCCTAGATACTTAGCAAACAAGGGTGGTGAACATCTATAATTAATATGATGAAAATATTTCTAAGTCAAGAGACTTATGTTTTCCTAATAAAACAACTAAGTCAAATGAACCTCCTGGGTGGAATGGAAAGATTGGGTTATGTTGAGTGGTTACACAAGACCATGGACTTGGGTTGTGTATCTCACTTGTGGTATGCCACCCAGGCACAAAGGGATTTGGAGGCCAAGTGTTGAGAAAGCTTACAGTGCAACCACTTGGCAATATGGGCTCTGCCATGATCATATAGGTTGCTAGAACTTAGTCACTTGGACAGTTGGTGGTAGTTGGGATGATAGGTTGGAGCGCGTCCATTTTGACTAAGGAAAGGCTTCTGAAAGGTCCTGTCTTGGGAAACCAAGTCTGGTGGGGAAAGTGCACAACCTCTGCAGATGGAAAACCTAAGTACTTAGCCTAGTCCAAGGCAATGGACAATTTGAGCATCAAGACATGGAAGCTACAAGAATCTCATCACTCCAACTTCTAAGTAAAAATTTGTGGGTGAACAAGGGTGAAGGATCCCAATGTCTATTGGTGGTTCCTTGGGAATGTTTTGGACAAAGAAAAACTTTGTGATTTCAACTAATAGGTAAAACCTATTTTTATGCAAAGCAAGCCAAGCTACACTTAGCCAAAATGCATATAGTAATATAGTCCACTTAAAATATACTAAGGTATCACTTGCCAATACTATTCCAAAGTATTGACCCTCTGTGGCTGTAACTTGTGATGTTGCAGGTTACTCCGATGATGAATAGGAGTCATGAGTCTACACTCAACATGCTTGCCTGTGGCACATGAAGATGAAGACTTATGTTTATTTACTTATTATATAAACTCTTGTATTAGGCCTTTGGCCCTGAGTTGTAAAAGACTATGTTTTATCTCTGGAATGAATGTAATAAACGACCTTTGTATCTGTGTACTTCATCTTAAACTGTGGATGCTAGCATTGATCCAGGGACTAGCATTGCAATCACAGGGATCCTTTCCTTTATAAAGGAGGGGTCTAACAGATGGTATCAGAGCACTGTGTTGCCTGTAGGATTATGACCCTAGGATTGGAAAACCACTAAGGAAAAAGTTTTCAACTACTTCTACACTTGTCTATTCTTCTCGTAAAACTTTTCTAATCTCTTTTCAACTTCCTTTGTAGATGAACTCCATCAACGAAGCCGTGAAGAAAGGACCACTCATGACCATGACCTTGGAGTGTGAAACTGAGTTTCCCAATATTCTCAAGGACCTCATGGTGGCAATGGAAGCACATGGTGCAGCTGTGTACAAGGGCTTTCCAGTGATGGATGAAGGAGTGGAGTATTGGTGGGTGCAACTTCACTTGTACAAAAACAAGGAAGACAACCACAAAGAAAGGGGATTCTACATGTACACCAACACTACAATGCACACCACATTCTTTGAGTCAGCCAGGGATGCAGCTTGGAGGACTATCAAAGAACTAAGTGCTAGAGTCAAATGCAGAATGCTCAACCTCCAAAAGGACTTAGAGAAAGAGAAGGAGCTTACTCAAGAGTTGGAAGCCACCAACCAAGAGATAAGGGGAGATGTTATAGACTTAGTGATAGAGTCAAGAGAGCAAGATTGGTGGATTGCCTCTAGGAACATTGTGTTTGCTAATAGATCCCGTGAGATTGGATTGTAAGGGCACTTCGTTAGTTGGACCACCACTTATCACCTTATTTCCAAAAATGATGCTTTAAATAAGTATGGACCTTGATTGATGTAATGGACTTATGTATGCATGACTTGTGAGATGATTGTGTTCTATGGATATGTATGAATGTTTGTATTGATTTACCTTGAATTGTGTTGTCCTAACTTTTTCATTCTTATAAATAGATGCCTATTGCCATCAGCACTGTTGAGGAGTTTCAGGTTACTCGTTTTGGTCCCCGTATCATTGAGCTTACCACTTTGCTCGATCTCCCTCTTCCCACCATCACGGTGTACCCACTCACCAAGTTCGAGAGGAAGGACCTCTGGGGCTTCAAGGTGAACCAGCCCGGACGCCGGACTGAGCCTACTACGGAGGCCATCGTCTTCAAGCTGATGCACGACGACAGGGAGAGAGGCATGGAGGTAGTCATGCAGGACCTGATAGGACGACTGTTAGGCCGTCACTCCCGACAGGTTAGGGGCACCCACTTCCACGTCTTCGGAAGACGTGATGTTGATGGGGAGTCCATCGACTTTGAGGACGACTCGAGGGGCACGACAGAGCCGATAAGTCTCTACCTCCAGGACTTAGAGACTCTTCTCAGACACGTAGATACGGACAGGACGAACGTCATGCTCGGAAATGACGAGCTTCAGGTGCAGCTTCGCGAGAAGGACAAGCTTTTTGCACAGCAGGATGAGATGATCAAGGAAATGGAGACAAAGTTCGAAGACCAGGACCGCAAGTTCAAGAGTCAGGAGAAACGCGTCCAGGATAGGAACAAGAAGATCCGGGACATGACCGAGGAACTGAAGTCCAAAGATTTCGAGCTAGAGCAGCAGCAGATGGTTATTGAGAGGCTTCATTCCCAGAAGAGGGCTCTCAAGGCCAAAGTCGATTCCTTGACCACTACGATTGAGGAGAACAAGACCGCGATGGAAAACGCAGGTCTTACCTTCGTCGAGGAGGAGATTGTTATTGATGAGTAGACTTGACTACTCGCCTACCTTTCATATTCATACTTGTTATTGTGAACTTGTTATTGGACCATCCGACATGTGGATGGATTGCCACTTGTGTGTTTTATTTCATGAACTTATCATCTGGTTGTTGAGTTTTATCCTTATGTTGCATGTAATGTGTTTGCTTGTGATGTATTGTGCATAAAACATCTAAGGGTATCTCATTCTTATTTATTTGAACAAACCACAGATGCCTCCCCGTCGCGCAAACCCCAACCCTAATAACATCACCCCGGAAATGCAAGAAATGATGAATGCGCAAACACAACTTATGCAAATGATGACGACATTCATTCAAAACCAGAATAACAACAACAACAACCCCAACAACAACAACCCCAATAACAACAACAACAACCCACCGGGTTTCGATATGCTCACCAGATTTCTGCGTTTGAGGCCAGCAAAGTTTTCGGGAACAACTGATCCCATGGTGGCCAATGACTGGCTACGTTCCGTGAACAAGGAATTAGTGACCGTGGGCTGCACGGATGCTGAAAAAGTCAGATTCGCAGCACATCTGTTGGAAGGACTAGCCGCCACATGGTGGGACAACTTCCAAATCACCACTCCTATTGATGAGGTGACTTGGGCTATCTTTGAAGATGGCTTTCGCACTGCTCATATCTCATCAGGAATGATGAGTCTGAAAAAGAAGGAGTTTCACAACCTGAAACAGCGCCACCGCAGCGTGGCAGAATACATAGAAGAGTTCAACAATCTGGCGCGCTATGCACCGGATGAGGTTGACACAGATGCCAAAAGGAAGGAAAAATTTCTGGAAGGCTTGAATGATGAGCTGAATCTACAGTTGTATGTGGCATATGTTCCAACTTATCAGTCTTTGTGTGACAAGGCTGCTATTTTGGAGAGTAAAATGAAGCAGGTCGAGAGTATAAAGAGGAAACACTCCGACAAACACAGCTCGGGATCGTCTCACAAACGATCTCACTATGATGACAGTGGCAACTCAGGATCCCATAAACATGGGAAATTCAGCAAGCACAACCACAACCGTCATGACAAGAAGCATCACCGCAGTCATGACAAGGACAAGTACAAGAACCACAAGGGTGGACATAAGAGCCACTATGGTGGAAATGGTAGTGGAAGTGGAGGCCAACCTCCTAAAAATGACATTAGTCAGGTTGAGTGCTTCAAATGCAAGAAGCTGGGGCATTATGCTAATGAGTGCCCTGAGAAGAAAGTTGAAGGACCTAACAAGCCAAATCCTTTTCAGAAAGGACAGGTTAACCACATCAATGTGGAGGAGGTCTATGAGGAGCCTGATGCCGTGGCTGGTAAGTTCAGACTCAATTCAATTTCAGCATTTGTACTCTTTGATACCGGTGCATCTCATTCATTCATATCAAAGGCATTTGTTGATAGAAATGGGTTTGCATCAGAAAACATTGGGTGTCCAATAAAGGTTAGTTCTCCGGGGGGAGATATGATAGTAAGCCTTGGATGCCGGGATCTCATCATAGAGTTTGGTAAGCATAAGTTTCCAGTAAGCCTGATAATCCTAGATTCCCAAGGACTAGATGTAATTTTGGGAATGGATTGGATGGCTAAGTATGAAGGAGTATTAGATTGTGCAAATCGTACAGTTACACTCACAACCCCCGAAGGAAAAAGAATAAAATTCAAGTCAAACTTTGAATCCAAAGGAAGTAAGCTGAATTCTCTTAAGGGGGTTAGCATGGACAGTGTGCCAATAGTATGTGAGTATCCGGATGTGTTTCCGGAAGAGTTACCAGGAATGCCACCGGATAGAGATGTGGAGTTTTTGATAGATTTGGTGCCAGGTTCTGGACCAATAGCTAAGAGACCATACAAAATGTCAGTTGATGAACTGAAAGAGCTCAAGAAAAAACTTGGAGAACAGTTGCAGAAAGGGTTTATTCAACCAAGTTCTTCATCTTGGGGAGCCCCAGTATTGTTCGTGGAGAAGAAAGATAGAACACAAAGATTATGTATTGACTACCGTTCTCTCAACGAGGTTACCATCAAGAACAAATATCCTTTGCCAAGAATCAACGACTTGTTTGATCAGCTAGAAGGAGCATGTGTATTCTCGAAGATTGATCTCCGGTCAGGTTATTTTCAACTCAAGATAAGAGAGCAAGACATACCAAAAATAGCATTCACCACAAGGTATGGATTGTATGAGTATACTGTGATGCCTTTTGGATTAACCAACGCTCCGGCATACTTCATGAATATGATGAACAAGGTGTTCATGGAATTTCTTGACAAGTTCGTTGTCGTTTTCATCGATGACATCTTGGTCTACTCCAAGAGCAAGGAAGAACATGAAAGACACTTACGCTTGATACTTGAGAAACTGAGGGAACATAAACTTTATGCCAAATTCAGCAAGTGTGAGTTCTGGTTAGAGAAAGTTGGTTTTCTTGGTCATGTGATGACGAAGGATGGTGTGGCAGGTTATCCTGCTAAGGTTTCAGCTGTGACAGAATGGGAATCACCCAAGAATGTGAAAGAAGTTCGTAGTTTCCTCGGCTTAGCAGGTTACTACAGAAGGTTCATTGAAAATTTCTCGAAGGTTGCTAAGCCAATGACGGAATTGCTAAAGAAGGACAAGAAATTTGCTTGGTCTGAAGGTTGTGAAGTCAGCTTCCAAGAGTTGAAGAAGAGACTTGTGACAGCACCAGTTCTATGTCTGCCAGATTTGGAAAAGGATTTCCAAGTATATTGTGATGCGTCTCATCAAGGTTTGGGTGCCGTACTTATGCAAGACGGTAAATTCGTAGCCTATGCTTCGAGACAACTCAAAACTCATGAAGTAAACTATCCTACTCATGATTTGGAGTTGGCCTCAGTCGTCCATGCACTCAAAACATGGAGACATTACCTTTTGGGAAAATGATGTGAAGTATTCACCGATCATAAAAGCTTGAAGTACATCTTCACCCAGAAGGAAATCAACATGAGACAAAGAAGATGGCTAGAGCTTATCAAGGATTACGACTTAAGTTTGCAATACCACCCCGGTAAAGCAAATGTAGTAGTAGATGCTCTAAGTCGTCAGACGTTTGTAAATGGCCTTACCAAAGGTGATTTGCCAGAAGACTTGTGTAAGCAATTCAAAGAACTCAGATTGGAAATTGTGCCTGAAGGACATCTCATGTCTTTGGATGTTCAACCCACTCTATTGGACAAGATCCAAGAAGCTCAGAAGACCGATAAAGAAATTGAAAAGATTAAGGAAAATATTAGTCTAGGGAAAGCTAAGAGTTTCCATATAGACGAACAAGGTACTTTATGGCACGGGAAACGTATATGTGTTCCACAAGATCCGGAGTTGCGGAAACTGATCCTACAAGAAGGTCACAACTCTCCATATTCTATTCACCCAGGAAACACCAAATGTACATGGATATGAAAGAAAGATTTTGGTGGAACAATCTAAAAAGGGACATCGCCGAGCATATTGCTTTGTGTGATGTGTGTAGCAGAGTAAAAGCGGAGCATCAGAAACCAGCAGGTTTGCTTCAACCACTGCCTATTCCTGAATGGAAGTGGGAAAATATTGGTATGGATTTCATTACCGGATTACCAAGGACCAGGTCAGGGTATGATTCTATATGGGTAGTAGTGGATCGCCTAACTAAGGTGGCTCATTTTATACCCGTGAAGACAACATATACAAGTGCCAAGTTAGCAAAAATCTACATGAGCAGAATCGTATGCCTTCATGGTGTGCCTAAGAGTATTGTGTCAGATAGAGGAACTCAGTTCACTTCTCACTTTTGGAGACAGCTTCATGAATCTTTGGGAACAAGATTGGAATTCAGCACTGCTTTTCATCCTCAAACTGATGGACAAACAGAAAGGACTAACCAAATTCTTGAAGACATGTTGAGGGCATGTGCCTTAGACTACGGAGCAAGTTGGGATGAAAGCTTGCCTTACGCAGAGTTCTCTTATAATAACAATCATCAATCTAGTATTGGAATGGCACCATTTGAGTTACTCTATGGAAGGAAGTGTACCACCCCATTGTTATGGAATGGTATGGGAGAAAGAAGCTTATTTGGACCTGATCTTATCAAAGACGCCGAAGAGAAAGTCAAATTGGTTAAGGAGAGGTTGAAGGTAGCACAGTCCCGACAGAAAAGCTACGCGGATTCTAAGCGTAGAGAAGTCACCTATGAAGTTGGGGATAGAGCTTATCTTAGAGTATCACCACTTCGTGGAGTGAAAAGATTTGGAGTCAAAGGAAAGTTGGCACCAAGATATGTTGGGCCATTCAAAATTCTAAGTCGCAAGGGAGAAGTTGCATATGAAGTTGAATTGCCAGAATCTCTGTCAGCTGTCCATAATGTGTTTCATGTGAGTCAGCTCAAGAAATATCACCCAGAGATGGAAGAATCATCTTTGAAGGATACCATACCTTTGGAAGAAGTCCAATTAGAAAGTGATCTCACCTATGAGGAAAAGCCTGTCAAGATTCTTGAGACCGCAGAAAGAGTCACAAGGACAAAAACTATCAAGTTTTGCAAGGTGCAATGGAACCATCACTCCGAAGAGGAAGCAACATGGGAAAGAGAAGATGATCTTCGGAAAGAGCACCCTCACCTATTATCTAGCCAATCCGAATCTCGAGGGCGAGATTCATCTTAAGGGGTTAGATTGTAACATCCCTAAATTCATATTCCAAAACTCATTCATATCATCTAAGCATTCATCATAATTTAGGGTTCTTCTAAAAAACAGAAGCTTGTGCTATGATTTCATGTGAGTAAAATTTCACTCATTAGACCATCACTTTTTGAAACTTAAATGTTAAGGAACTTGTTTGCTTGCCCCACTATTGGAAAGATTGAGTGTAAAAGTTTAACCAAAATGTTCAAATTAGAAATAATTCCCAAAACCTCTTTTCCAAACATTTGCAAATGATGCATAGTCTCTGTTTGTTTGAAATCCAAGTCTGACCAAGCCCTTGCAAGGAAGCCCCACAAGTTTTGACCTATTTCTAAGACCAATTCACCCCTGCAAAACCCCAGGATAATTTGAATTCAAATTGTATTTGAAACCATTTGAAAACATAACCAGAAAATCGAATTAGAAAAGAAAAAGACTAAACAAAGGAAAAGGGCCGAGCGCCAGGAAACTGGCCCAGCAGAGGAACGAGCCCAACTAGCCCACCCGGGGATTCCTTTTTCTTCTTTCACGCGCAAACGCACGCGTTCAGCCGCTGACAGACAGACCCCACCCTCATTTCGCACACGTCGCTGACAAGCGGGCCCTGTCCACCCTGTCATCGTCTTCCCCAAACCCCGTCCGCGACCACGTCGCAGCTGCAGTGACTGCCGGTGATGGCGCGACTTAATTGGGCATTTAAACTCAGGAGTTTCCTGTCGAGGAACCGGCTATAAGATCCCCACATCCCCACGATCATTTTCCCCCAGTCAATCGCACGCTCACGCCACCAGGCTGCCCACGACTCGCTCGAGACCGCCGCAGACAGAGCCAGCTCCGGCGACCGATTCAGGTGAGCCCCGTGCGCCCCTTCCCCTCTGGATTGTTAGATACACTTAGTAATCCTCTTGCGCACCTTCTAACCACAACAGAGCATCCTGTACTGCCCTAGGTCGACGTGTTCGCTTGACGCCGTAAGCACCCGACGACCACCCCAACTCCGGCGAGCAATCTCAGTAAGTTCCGAGCGCCCCTTGCTTTCTTATTCACCCGAGCGTGTTCGCAATTGTCCTGCGCATCTCCTAAACCCATTGGTTCGTTTAGGGCGACGTAGAACCTCGGCAACGACTCCGAAAACACCCACCCGACGCCAGACGCAACTCCGACGAGATCTAGAGCCCATCTCCGAGTGCCCCTCCGCAAGCCAGTACCACGACGAGCTTTAGCAGCCTCCGACGAACCTGGTAAGACCCCTCTCCCTCTCGCGGACGATGTAGAACGCCGGCGCCGCCGTAGTCAGACGCGCCGCCGCTAGTCAACGCCGCCAGCGCCGCCCGTTTGTGGTTTGATGGTTTGGTCCGTTGGATCTGCATCGTAGGGCTAGGATAGATCTAGGCCGAAGAGGTACGCGCGCGTCTGGATCGTTAGATCTAAGTTAGATCCTACGGCCTGCGGCTGCTGATCCGCGTGAAGCGGTACGCACCAGTAAGGTTGCGACGCGTGGCAGGGTTTAATTCAAAAACAGAATTTAAAACCTGATTTAGATCCAAACTTCAAACTACTATAACTTTTGAATGCCACGTTAGAATTTTACAAATTTTATACCGTTGGATTCAGTGAAACCAGACCTTTCTGAATGTCCAATTTATTTAACAAATAGTAACCATTAAAATGACTTTAATCGTGGAATCTTATTTAAAGCTATTTTGAGTATAGATTTGTTTTGATAATTAGTTTTAATGTTAAATAAGTTTGTTATGGCAATTTTTGTGTCCTGTATGTTTCAGTATCATACACATCCTTAGTAAAATTTCCAAAATCACCACTTAGTAAAATTCTTGCATCCATGCATTCATATTATTTTTGATTGAATAAATTGTGTGAAATTGAATGCTATAATTTTTCTTGTTGATTTTGCTAGTGATTGTGATTGTGAAGAGTGCTACTCTCCCCACTACCAAGGCAAGTGATATTTTCATGAATATGTCTATCTATATTTGTACTAGCATTAGATATTTTGCTAAGTCTTGCATGCTATCTTTGCCTAATGTCAAGATGGAAATCCTAAGTAGTGTAGAATGGTAGATTTGCTAGGGAACTTTCCTAAGATAAGTTAAATAAGTATGGACCTTGATTGATGTAATGGACTTATGTATGCATGACTTGTGAGATGATTGTGTTCTATGGATATATGAATGTTTTTCTTGATTTACCTTGAATTGTGTTGTCCTAACTTTTTCATTCTTATAAATAGATGCCTATTGCCATCAGCACTGTTGAGGAGTTTCAGGTTACTCGTTTGGTCCCCGTATCATTGAGCTTACCACTTTGCTCGATCTCCCTCTTCCCACCATCACGGTGTACCCACTCACCAAGTTCGAGAGGAAGGACCTCTGGGGCTTCAAGGTGAACCAGCCCGGACGCCGGACTGAGCCTACTACGGAGGCCATCGTCTTCAAGCTGATGCACGACGACAGGGAGAGAGGCATGGAGGTAGTCATGCAGGACCTGATAGGACGACTGTTAGGCCGTCACTCCCGACAGGTTAGGGGCACCCACTTCCACGTCTTCGGAAGACGTGATGTTGATGGGGAGTCCATCGACTTTGAGGACGACTCGAGGGGCACGACAGAGCCGATAAGTCTCTACCTCCAGGACTTAGAGACTCTTCTCAGACACGTAGATACGGACAGGACGAACGTCATGCTCGGAAATGACGAGCTTCAGGTGCAGCTTCGCGAGAAGGACAAGCTTTTTGCACAGCAGGATGAGATGATCAAGGAAATGGAGACAAAGTTCGAAGACCAGGACCGCAAGTTCAAGAGTCAGGAGAAACGCGTCCAGGATAGGAACAAGAAGATCCGGGACATGACCGAGGAACTGAAGTCCAAAGATTTCGAGCTAGAGCAGCAGCAGATGGTTATTGAGAGGCTTCATTCCCAGAAGAGGGCTCTCAAGGCCAAAGTCGATTCCTTGACCACTACGATTGAGGAGAACAAGACCGCGATGGAAAACGCAGGTCTTACCTTCGTCGAGGAGGAGATTGTTATTGATGAGTAGACTTGACTACTCGCCTACCTTTCATATTCATACTTGTTATTGTGAACTTGTTATTGGACCATCCGACATGTGGATGGATTGCCACTTGTGTGTTTTATTTCATGAACTTATCATCTGGTTGTTGAGTTTTATCCTTATGTTGCATGTAATGTGTTTGCTTGTGATGTATTGTGCATAAAACATCTAAGGGTATCTCATTCTTATTTATTTGAACAAACCACAGATGCCTCCCCGTCGCGCAAAACCCAACCCTAATAACATCACCCCGGAAATGCAAGAATGATGAATGCGCAAACACAACTTATGCAAATGATGACGACATTCATTCAAAACCAGAATAACAACAACAACAACCCCAACAACAACAACCCCAATAACAACAACAACAACCCACCGGTTTCGATATGCTCACCAGATTTCTGCGTTTGAGGCCAGCAAAGTTTTCGGGAACAACTGATCCCATGGTGGCCAATGACTGGCTACGTTCCGTGAACAAGGAATTAGTGACCGTGGGCTGCACGGATGCTGAAAAAGTCAGATTCGCAGCACATCTGTTGGAAGGACTAGCCGCCACATGGTGGGACAACTTCCAAATCACCACTCCTATTGATGAGGTGACTTGGGCTATCTTTGAAGATGGCTTTCGCACTGCTCATATCTCATCAGGAATGATGAGTCTGAAAAAGAAGGAGTTTCACAACCTGAAACAGCGCCACCGCAGCGTGGCAGAATACATAGAAGAGTTCAACAATCTGGCGCGCTATGCACCGGATGAGGTTGACACAGATGCCAAAAGAAGGAAAAATTTCTGGAAGGCTTGAATGATGAGCTGAATCTACAGTTGTATGTGGCATATGTTCCAACTTATCAGTCTTTGTGTGACAAGGCTGCTATTTTGGAGAGTAAAATGAAGCAGGTCGAGAGTATAAAGAGGAAACACTCCGACAAACACAGCTCGGGATCGTCTCACAAACGATCTCACTATGATGACAGTGGCAACTCAGGATCCCATAAACATGGGAAATTCAGCAAGCACAACCACAACCGTCATGACAAGAAGCACCATCACCGCAGTCATGACAAGGACAAGTACAAGAACCACAAGGGTGGACATAAGAGCCACTATGGTGGAAATGGTAGTGGAAGTGGAGGCCAACCTCCTAAAAATGACATTAGTCAGGTTGAGTGCTTCAAATGCAAGAAGCTGGGGCATTATGCTAATGAGTGCCCTGAGAAGAAAGTTGAAGGACCTAACAAGCCAAATCCTTTTCAGAAAGGACAGGTTAACCACATCAATGTGGAGGAGGTCTATGAGGAGCCTGATGCCGTGGCTGGTAAGTTCAGACTCAATTCAATTTCAGCATTTGTACTCTTTGATACCGGTGCATCTCATTCATTCATATCAAAGGCATTTGTTGATAGAAATGGGTTTGCATCAGAAAACATTGGGTGTCCAATAAAGGTTAGTTCTCCGGGGGAGATATGATAGTAAGCCTTGGATGCCGGGATCTCATCATAGAGTTTGGTAAGCATAAGTTTCCAGTAAGCCTGATAATCCTAGATTCCCAAGGACTAGATGTAATTTTGGGAATGGATTGGATGGCTAAGTATGAAGGAGTATTAGATTGTGCAAATCGTACAGTTACACTCACAACCCCCGAAGGAAAAAGAATAAAATTCAAGTCAAACTTTGAATCCAAAGGAAGTAAGCTGAATTCTCTTAAGGGGGTTAGCATGGACAGTGTGCCAATAGTATGTGAGTATCCGGATGTGTTTCCGGAAGAGTTACCAGGAATGCCACCGGATAGAGATGTGGAGTTTTTGATAGATTTGGTGCCAGGTTCTGGACCAATAGCTAAGAGACCATACAAAATGTCAGTTGATGAACTGAAAGAGCTCAAGAAAAAACTTGGAGAACAGTTGCAGAAAGGGTTTATTCAACCAAGTTCTTCATCTTGGGGAGCCCCAGTATTGTTCGTGGAGAAGAAAGATAGAACACAAAGATTATGTATTGACTACCGTTCTCTCAACGAGGTTACCATCAAGAACAAATATCCTTTGCCAAGAATCAACGACTTGTTTGATCAGCTAGAAGGAGCATGTGTATTCTCGAAGATTGATCTCCGGTCAGGTTATTTTCAACTCAAGATAAGAGAGCAAGACATACCAAAAATAGCATTCACCACAAGGTATGGATTGTATGAGTATACTGTGATGCCTTTTGGATTAACCAACGCTCCGGCATACTTCATGAATATGATGAACAAGGTGTTCATGGAATTTCTTGACAAGTTCGTTGTCGTTTTCATCGATGACATCTTGGTCTACTCCAAGAGCAAGGAAGAACATGAAAGACACTTACGCTTGATACTTGAGAAACTGAGGGAACATAAACTTTATGCCAAATTCAGCAAGTGTGAGTTCTGGTTAGAGAAAGTTGGTTTTCTTGGTCATGTGATGACGAAGGATGGTGTGGCAGTTGATCCTGCTAAGGTTTCAGCTGTGACAGAATGGGAATCACCCAAGAATGTGAAAGAAGTTCGTAGTTTCCTCCTCGGCTTAGCAGGTTACTACAGAAGGTTCATTGAAAATTTCTCGAAGGTTGCTAAGCCAATGACGGAATTGCTAAAGAAGGACAAGAAATTTGCTTGGTCTGAAGGTTGTGAAGTCAGCTTCCAAGAGTTGAAGAAGAGACTTGTGACAGCACCAGTTCTATGTCTGCCAGATTTGGAAAAGGATTTCCAAGTATATTGTGATGCGTCTCATCAAGGTTTGGGTGCCGTACTTATGCAAGACGGTAAAGTCGTAGCCTATGCTTCGAGACAACTCAAAACTCATGAAGTAAACTATCCTACTCATGATTTGGAGTTGGCCTCAGTCGTCCATGCACTCAAAACATGGAGACATTACCTTTTGGGAAAACGATGTGAAGTATTCACCGATCATAAAAGCTTGAAGTACATCTTCACCCAGAAGGAAATCAATATGAGACAAAGAAGATGGCTAGAGCTTATCAAGGATTACGACTTAAGTTTGCAATACCACCCCGGTAAAGCAAATGTAGTAGTAGATGCTCTAAGTCGTAAGACGTTTGTAAATGGCCTTACCAAAGGTGATTTGCTAGAAGACTTGTGTAAGCAATTCAAAGAACTCAGATTGGAAATTGTGCCTGAAGGACATCTCATGTCTTTGGATGTTCAACCCACTCTATTGGACAAGATCCAAGAAGCTCAGAAGACCGATAAAGAAATTGAAAAGATTAAGGAAAATATTAGTCTAGGGAAAGCTAAGAGTTTCCATATAGACGAACAAGGTACTTTATGGCACGGGAAACATATATGTGTTCCACAAGATCCGGAGTGGCGGAAACTGATCCTACAAGAAGGTCACAACTCTCCATATTCTATTCACCCAGGAAACACCAAAATGTACATGGATATGAAAGAAAGATTTTGGTGGAACAATCTAAAAAGGGACATCGCCGAGCATATTGCTTTGTGTGATGTGTGTAGCAGAGTAAAAGCGGAGCATCAGAAACCAGCAGGTTTGCTTCAACCACTGCCTATTCCTGAATGGAAGTGGGAAAATATTGGTATGGATTTCATTACCGGATTACCAAGGACCAGGTCAGGGTATGATTCTATATGGGTAGTAGTGGATCGCCTAACTAAGGTGGCTCATTTTATACCCGTGAAGACAACATATACAAGTGCCAAGTTAGCAAAAATCTACATGAGCAGAATCGTATGCCTTCACGGTGTGCCTAAGAGTATTGTGTCAGATAGAGGAACTCAGTTCACTTCTCACTTTTGGAGACAGCTTCATGAATCTTTGGGAACAAGATTGGAATTCAGCACTGCTTTTCATCCTCAAACTGATGGACAAACAGAAAGGACTAACCAAATTCTTGAAGACATGTTGAGGGCATGTGCCTTAGACTACGGAGCAAGTTGGGATGAAAGCTTGCCTTACGCAGAGTTATCTTATAATAACAGTCATCAATCTAGTATTGGAATGGCACCATTTGAGTTACTCTACGGAAGTAAGTGTACCACCCCATTGTTATGGAATGGTGTGGGAGAAAGAAGCTTATTTGGACCTGATCTTATCAAAGACGCCGAAGAGAAAGTCAAATTGGTTAAGGATAGGTTGAAGGTAGCACAGTCCCGACAGAAAAGCTACGCGGATTCTAAGCGTAGAGAAGTCACCTATGAAGTTGGGGATAGAGCTTATCTTAGAGTATCACCACTTCGTGGAGTGAAAAGATTTTGAGTCAAAGGAAAGTTGGCACCAAGATATGTTGGGACATTCAAAATTCTAAGTCGCAAGGGAGAAGTTGCATATGAAGTTGAATTGCCAGAATCTCTGTCAGCTGTCCATAATGTGTTTCATGTGAGTCAGCTCAAGAAATGTCACCTAGAGATGGAAGAATCATCTTTGAAGGATACCATACCTTTGGAAGAATTCCAATTAGAAAGTGATCTCACCTATGAGGAAAAGTCTGTCAAGATTCTTGAGACCGCAGAAAGAGTCACAAGGACAAAAACTATCAAGTTTTGCAAGGTGCAATGGAACCATCACTCCGAAGAGGAAGCAACATGGGAAAGAGAAGATGATCTTCGGAAAGACCACCCTCACCTATTTGCTAGCCAATCCGAATCTCGAGGGCGAGATTCATCTTAAGGGGGTTAGATTTGTAACATCCCTAAATTCATATTCCAAAACTCATTCATATCATCTAAGAATTCATCATAATTTAGGGTTCTTCTCAAAAACAGAAGCTTGTGCTATGATTTCATGTGAGTAAAATTTCACTCATTAGACCATCACTTTTTGAAACTTAAATGTTAAGAAACTTGTTTGCTTGCCCCACTATTGGAAAGATTGAGTGTAAAAGTTTAACCAAAATGTTCAAATTAGAAATAATTCCCAAAACCTCTTTTCCAAACATTTGCAAATGATGCATAGTCTCTGTTTGTTTGAAATCCAAGTCTGACCAAGCCCTTGCAAGGAAGCCCCACAAGTTTTGACCTATTTCTAAGACCAATTCACCCCTGCAAAACCCCAGGAGAATTTGAATTCAAATTGTATTTGAAACCATATGAAAACATAACCAGAAAATCGAATTAGAAAAGAAAAATACTAAACAAAGGAAAAGGGCCGAGCGCCAGGAAACTGGCCCAGCAGAGGAACGAGCCCAACTAGCCCACCCGGGGATTCCTTTTTCTTCTTTCACGTGCAAACGCACGCGTTCAGCCGCTGACAGACAGACCCCAGCCTCATTTCGCACACGTCGCTGACAAGCGGGCCCTGTCCACGCTGTCATCGTCTTCCCCAAACCCCGTCCGCGACCACGTCGCAGCTGCAGTGACTGCCGGTGATGGCGCGGCTTAATTGGGCATTTAAACTCAGGCGTTTCCTATCGAGGCACCGGCTATAAGATGCCCACATCCCCACGATCATTTTCCCCCAGTCAATCGCACGCTCACGCCACCAGGCTGCCCACGACTCGCTCGAGACCGCCGCAGACAGAGCCAGCTCTGGCGACCGATTCAGGTGAGCCCCGTGCGCCCCTTCCCCTCTGGATTGTTAGAGACACTTAGTAATCCTATTGCGCACCTTCTAACCACAACAGAGCATCCTGTACTGCCCCAGGTCGACGTGTTCGCTTGACGCCGTAAGCACCCGACGACCACCCCAACTCCGGCGAGCAATCTCAGTAAGTTCCGAGCGCCCCTTGCTTTCTTATTCACCCGAGCGTGTTCACAATTGTCCTGCGCATCTCCTAAACCCATTGGTTCGTGTTAGGGCGACGCAGAACCTCGGCAATGACTCCGACAACACCCACCCGACGCCAGACGCAACTCCGACGAGATCTAGAGCCCATCTCCGAGCGCCCCTCCGCAAGACAGTACCACGACGAGCTTCAGCAGCCTCCGGCGAACCTGGTAAGACCCCTCTCCCTCTCGCGGACGATGTAGAACGCCGGAGCCGCCGTAGTCAGACGCGCCACCGCTAGTCAACGCCGCCAGCGCCGCTCGTTTATGGTTTGATGGTTTGGTCCGTTGGATCTGCATCGTAGGGCTAGGATAGATCTAGGACGAAGAGGTACGCGCGCGTCTGGATCGTTAGATCTAAGTTAGATCCTACGGCCTGCGACTGTCGATCCGCGCGAAGCGGTACGCACCAGTAAGGTTGCGACGCGTGGCAGGGTTTAATTCAAAAACAGAATTTAAAACTTGATTTAGATCCAAACTTCAAACTACTATAACTTTTGAATGCCATGTTAGAATTTTACAAATTTTATACCGTTGGATTCAGTGAAACCAGACCTTTCTGAATGTCCAATTTGTTTAACAAATAGTAACCATTAAAATGACTTTAATCGTGGAATCTTATTTAAAGCTATTTTGAGTATAGATTTGTTTTGATAATTAGTTTTAATGTTAAATAAGTTTGTTATGGCAAATTTTTGTGTCCTGTTATGTTTCAGTATCATACACATGCTTAGTAAAATTTCCAAAATCACCACTTAGTAAAATTCTTGCATGCATGCATTCATATTATTTTTGATTGAATAAATTGTGTGAAATGGAATGCTATAATTTTTCTTGTAGATTTTGCTAGTGATTGTGATTGTGAAGAGTGCTACTCTCCCCACTACCAAGGCAAGTGATATTTTCATGAATATGTCTATCCTATATTTTGTACTAGCATTAGATATTTTGCTAAGTCTTGCATGCTATCTTTGCCTAATGTCAAGATGGGAAATCCTAAGTAGTGTAGAATGGTAGATTTGCTAGGGAACTTTCCTAAGATAAGTTACCATAATATGCTTAGCCTAGCTACTTAGCAAACAAGGGTGGTGAACATCTATACTTAATATGATGAAAATATTTCTAAGTCAAGAGACTTATGTTTTCCTAATAAAACAACTAAGTCAAATGAACCTCCTGCGTGGAATGGAAAGATTGGGTTATGTTGAGTGGTTACACAAGGCCATGGACTTGGGTTGTGTATCTCACTTGTGGTATGCCACCCAGGCACAAAGGGATTTGGAGGCCAAGTGTTGAGAAAGCTTACAGTGCAACCACTTGGAAATATGGGCTCTGCCATGATCATATAGGTTGCTAGAACCTAGTCACTTGGACAGTTGGTGGTAGTTGGGATGATAGGTTGGAGCGCGTCCATTTTGACTAAGGAAAGGCTTCTGAAAGGTCCTGTCTTGGGAAACCAAGTCTGGTGGGGAAAGTGCACAACCTCTGCAGATGGAAAACCTAAGTACTTAGCTTAGTCCAAGGCAATGGACAATTTGAGCATCAAGACATGGAAGCTACAAGAATCTCATCACTCCAACTTCTAAGTAAAAATTTGTGGGTGAACAAGGGTGAAGGATCCCAATGTCTATTGGTGGTTCCTTGGGAATGTTTTGGACAAAGAAAAACTTTGTGATTTCAACTAATAGGTAAAACCTATTTTTATGCAAAGCAAGCCAAGCTACACTTAGCCAAAATGCATATAGTAATATAGTCCACTTAAAATATACTAAGGTATCACTTGCCAATACTATTCCAAAGTATTGACCCTCTGTGGCTGTAACTTGTGATGTTGCAGGTTACTCCGATGATGAATAGGAGTCATGAGTCTACACTCAACATGCTTGCCTGTGGCACATGAAGATGAAGACTTATGTTTATTTACTTATTCTATAAACTCTTGTATTAGGCCTTTGGCCCTGAGTTGTAAAAGACTATGTTTTATCTCTGGAATGAATGTAATAAACGACCTTTGTATCTGTGTACTTCATCTTAAACTGTGGATGCTAGCATTGATCCAGGGACTAGCATTGCAATCACAGGGATCCTTTCCTTTATAAAGGAGGGGTCTAACAGGATTTATTACTATTCTGTACTTATGCCATGCTTTACTGCTTTATTTAAGATTGTGCGAGGAATGCACCTGTACTATTTAGGTAAGCGGAGTGTTTTCGCGGTATCGACAAGCCCAGTCACACTTTCGGGTTCCCAGTCGTTTACAGCCATTGACGCAAACCTTGAGTCCGTCTCGGAGCCGGCCAACTTCGTCGCGGGTAGCTTAATGGGGTGGCCCCCTGAAATATTTCTGAATCCTATGATCTCTTTGTCGTGAATGCCTCATTGGGTTTTGATTTGGTTTTTCTGAGGTTGATCGAGTGTGTGTTGCTATTTGTGCACCCCTGCAGGGTAAAACTTTCTGAAAGCCGTGTCCGCGGTTATGGACGACTTGGAGCACAGTTTCTCGATCATAGACAAGTATAACTAAAGTACTGCTTTTAATTTGACTAAGTACCTGACTAGTAAATAGTGCAACACTCATGGAATGGATAATAAAACTGCCAACGGATGGGGGGAGGGGGGGGGTTGTTCGTCTGCTTCCTAGTTGGTAAGCGAGGAGGAGGATGGATCTGTTAATATTACTGTTATAATTGTTGTTATTAATTCACGGGCATCCGTCTATCTTTGGTTATGCGGATGGTTAGCGAGTATCTTTAGAATTGTTAGGTATTATCTTTTGCTGCAATTGTGTCACCCAGGTTTTGTCCCCTTTAGAGGCATAAAGACTTGCTGAGTACCCCTAGGGTCTCACACGATAAATTGTTTGATTCAGATGAACAGGTACACTCACAAGATGGGTACTGGGTGGAGGAGGCGGACGATGTGGGAAACGATCATTCGGTGTAGAGATTCCGGGAACGGGGATCCGTGAGATCTGTGGGCGGGATGTGTTTATTATGGGGCATCTTATGCCGATTTGCTTCTTATCCGTACTCGGATCTTTTTTTCCGCTTCCGCCTGATACTCTGATGTTTGATGTATGAGGAGATATCCTAAACTATATATCTATC
Organism: Avena atlantica; assembly: GCA_910589765.1. Lineage (NCBI taxonomy): Eukaryota > Viridiplantae > Streptophyta > Magnoliopsida > Poales > Poaceae > Avena > Avena atlantica. Next base: position 196,280,656 of record OU342738.1, on the reverse strand, counting down.
TAGGATATTTGGATCTTGCCGTATGGCGTTGCAATATTTCTATTTCTTTTAGATGGAATGGCTCTGAGGACTGTTGTATGGTGGCTTGCATACATACTCATTTGTGTATGTAGTTGATCCCTTTGCCTGCCGATTACGCCGCCCGTTCTTGTCCCAATGTTTGGAAATGGTTAGGACGGCCGAAAGGTCTACCTATGAGTGGCATTTGGGCCCCACCGTACTATTTTAACCATTTCCGCTCGTCCAGGCTTGTAACTAGGAGCGTAATTCACCGAGGTAGTTACAACCCTCTGTCATGGAGGTGGATAATACTCCCTCGCAGGAGGTACCAAATGTTGCAGAGATGGTTGTCATTCCCGGTGGCTAGGCGATGCAGGAAAGCACCTCCTCCCAAGTGTCTGGAGCTCTAGCTAAGGATGCCACCGAAAGAGGAAAGGAGCTGGTGGTGGGAAGTGGATCTGCTGGACCACGAGCCAGGCAGATACCTCCAAGCCTATAAGCCCGAAAATTGTTCCAAGGCCATCTGCCTTGGCTCCTGGTGTGGCACCGACCTCTCCGACATATGGTCTCGAGGAGCGGCTTAAGCAGGCGGAGATCCTCTGGCTAAACACAGTTGCTTTTGGCAAACTATACTCAGAGGCCGCCTATAACCTCAATATCATTGCCTTCGTAAGACTTTTATAGTTTTGCATTTCACATAAAATATACCATAGTAGCCCCCAAGGACTTAGAGGGAAAACCATAGGTCTTTTGTTCTGAGTACTCTAAGAGTGACTAAGCAAGAAACTTTGTACTGTAGCCCCAAAGTATGTAGTTTGAATGAATAATTCTGACTATATACTTTCAGAGTAGCATACATAGCGTTTATAAAATTCGATACTATATCCCCCAAGCCTTTAGTTGAAATAGAGATTCTTCTGACCAGATGCTTAAAAGAGGACTAAGCATAGCTTTGAGTTTAATAAATTGCACTGTAGCCCCCGAGCCTCTAGGTAGAACTAAATAATTCCGACTAGGTGCTCCAAGTAGACTAAGTACTTTTGTTTCTACAGAATGAGAATGCCTGGAAGGTCTGCGCCAATGAGAAGTTCGCCAAGATCCGCAAGGAGCTGAAAGCTGAAAAGGGTAAAACCTCCTTCTTGAAGGAACATATTACCAAAAACAAGAGTCTGTTTTCTTTTAAGTTTCTTTCTCAACTTGGTCTTGTGCTTTCACTTTCCGACTACTCATTATTCTTCTTATTTCTACGACTTATAGAAGTTGTCGCGAAAGCCAAGGACATTGTCGAGCAATCTAAGCATATCCAGGAGCTCGATAGTGAGAATAAAATTTTGAAGAAGGAGAGGGCTGATGCGCTCAAAATGCATGAGGAGGCACTGGCGACTGTGCAAGAATCTGCCCACACCGAGATAAACCACCTAAAGGAAGAGATCGAAACCCTCAAGGAGCATAAGAAAGATACCAATGAGCAAAATGCGCGCAACCTTGAGGCGTACAAGACTCTTTGACAGGAACGGGACTCCTTGGCGGATGTATGCCAACAAGACGAGAGCAGCATCTTTGGTAAGATTCCTTCATCTTCATTTTCTACAAGCTAGGTACTTTGAACTGATTTGTTGAAATCACGACTTCTATGTCTTTGTCGGAAATGCAGATCCCATTGGCTTAGCCAACTTGGGTGAAAATTCTCCATCGCCAAAGGATTGCATGATTCTTGCCGGGAACTTCATCAACACTACCATCGCCCAGGCCAAAGAGATTGCCAAGCTCTTGAACATCAATATCAAAGCAGTGGACTCGGAGATCCTCCACCGAGCCCTCGAGCGTATTATAATCTGGAAAGGTTCTTGTTCCTGGGATGCCACTAGGATGTCCTTGGCTTTGGTCAAAGCTCACTACGACTAAACCGACATCGACATTGACATGGTGACCGCTGGTATACCCGATGTGGCCGAGGAGGGACACAAAATCGATAACGATGCAATCTGGTCCTCACTCGCTGGCTACGATACCAGGTGTTGGAGATATGCCCTAGAGGCAATAATAAATGTAGTTATTATTATATCTTTGTGTTTATGATAAATGTTTACATTCATGCTATAATAGTATTAACAAGGAAACATTAATACTTGTGTGATTTGTAAACTAAATTAGAGTCCCTAGTAAAGCATCTTTATAATACTAGCTTGTTGGTTAATAAATGATTGTGGTTTCCCTATCATGAACATTGAGATGTTATTAACAACAAGATCATATCGTTAGGAGAATGATATGATGGACATACTCCTATAGATAAGCGTAGCATAAAGATCAAGTCATTTTAATAAGTTTAATTGCTATATGCTTTCTGATACATAGTAACCTAATTCCTTCGACCATGAGATCATGCATATCACCATCACCGGAAGGATGCTTTGATGACATCAAACACCACACCGTAACTAGGTGGCTATAAAGGTGACATTGAGTGTTCGGAAAGTATTGATTGAGACACATGGATCAAGAGTGGGATTTGTCCATCCATATGACGGATAGATATACTCTGGGCCCTCTCGGTGGAATGTCATCCAATTAGCTTGCAAGCATGTGACTGGCTCACAAGGGATCACATATCACGGGAACGAGAAAAGAGTACTTATCAGTAACGAGGTTGAACTAGGTATGCAGAGATACCGACGATCAAAACCTCAGATAAGTAAGTTCTCGTGAGAAAAAGGGAAATTGGTATCGTATGTAAGTGGTTTATTCGATCGCAAAGTAATCGTAGAAATATGTGGGAGCCATATGAATTTCCATATTCCTCTATTGGTTATTGTTCGGAGAAGTGTCTCGATCATGTCCGCATAATTCACGAACCGTAGGGAGACACACTTAAGGATTCGACGTTGTTGAGTAGTTATGGAATGATGAGTAAGAGACCGAATGTTGTTCGGAGTCTCGGATGGGATCCGGGATATCACGAAGAGATCCGAAATGGTCCGGAGAATAAGATTCATATAAGGAAAGTCCTGTTTCGGGGTTGGAGAATGGTTCCGGTGTTTTCATCGGGAATGTTCTAGAAGGTTCCGGAATGTCCGGCACTCCGAAGGGGAAGGGTACATGAATGTGTCATAACAAGTTGGAATGGTTGCATCATGTACTAGGTGACATCGCTGAGCGAAATAAAGGGATAAATCAAATCCTAGTTTGAAAAGTCAAACGCCAATTTGAAAAGTCAAACGTCTATTTTGCTTGGTGGAGGGAGAGTAGGAAACCTACTTAGGGTGGAGTTCCTCTCTCTCTCCACCTGCCGGCCTTGGAAGCCGAGTTGGGGAGGGACTCCCCTCCCCTTGGCCAGAGCCTCCCACCTATATAAGGAGGGGCAGGGCTGCCCCTCCAAACACACAAGTTGCCCCCCGCAAACCCTAGCTCCAAGCCGCCGGCGCCGCCACCTCCTGCTGCCGCCGCCTAGGGCAAACCCTAGCCGCTGACTTGGGCTTCCCCAAGCCCTAGTTGTTGGCCTAGCCCTCTCTCCTTGGTGTGTCTAAACCCTAGATCACCGAGGCTCTCTCATAGTCCACCATACTCGCTCCGGCTTAAGGCGAAGCCCTGCGAGATCTCCCCTCTACTTCCGGTACCACGCCGTCGTGCTGTTGGAATCGCGAGGAGAGTGCTAAAACCTCCAGTGCCTGCTGGAACAAGGGAGAGGAAGGTCTTCGTCGAGTACCAAACGTGTGGCCGACTGCGGAAGCACTGGCGGAATGCAGTGCCGGAAGGATCGTCTACGCGATCTTGAGATCGGAAAGAGTACGACTACATCACCCACGAGAATCCGCTCTCATTAAACACTTCGGAATCTTCGAGGGTGAGTTATTCCATCGACTCGTTGCTACAATCTAGTAGATAGATCTTGGCTTGTTTGTTTGTATGCGGTAGAAATTTTCTGTTTTCCATGCTACGAACCCCTACAGTGGTATCAGAGCCAAGTCTATATGTAGATCTGTTGCACGAGTAGAACACAATGGTCATTGTGGGCGGTGGTGCTTTTATTATCAATTGCTTCTTGTGTACTTTGCATCTTGCGGTATGATGGGATGAAGCGGCCCGGGCTAACCTTACATGACAGCATTCATGAGACTTGCTCCACGCTCAACATGCAACTTGTATTGCATAAGTGGCTTTGCGGGTGTCTGTCTCTCCCATTATAGTATAGATCCAATTTACAACAGGCACTTGATAGTTCAAACATCAACGTTGTGGTTCTTGTTCGTAAGTTAGATCGACACTTATTGAAAGCCCCAAACCACGTAAAATATGCAAAGAAATTAGAGGCGTCTAACTTTGTTTTGCAGGGGTGTGTTGTGATGTGATATGGCCATGATTGTGATTATATTTGATGTATGCAATGTTCCTTATTGTAAGTTGGCAACTGGCAGGAGCCATATGGTTGTCTTTAATTTCTGTTAAGACCCGCGTGTCTATTCAAAGTAGTTGTAATAGTTGAAGATGGTGGACGACAACCATGGAGCAGCGTCATGGACCTTGATGCAATGCCGATGATGATGGAGATCATGTTCGTGCTTGAAGATGGAGATCGGAAGCACAAAGAAGAAAGGCCATATCATATCACATATTATGAATTGCATGTGATGTTAATCCTTTATGCATCTTGTATTGCTTAGTTAATGACGGTAGCATTATAAGATGATCCCTCATGCACATGAATTTCAAGTTCTAAAGTGTTCACCCTTAGTAAGCACCGTTGCTAAAGCTTGTTGTTTCGAAGCACCACGTGATGATCGGGTGTGTTAGATTCCGCAAGTGTATACAACGTGAGCAAGCCAGATTTGCTCATGCGTAAGCTAAGGTTTGATCTTGACGAGCCTAGCATGTACAGACATGGTCTCGGAACACGGATCACCGAAAGGTAAAGCATGAATCATATTGTAGATATGATGAACATGTCGATTGTTCGCCATTGAAGCTACATCAACTCTCGTGATGATCGGTGTTGATATGGTGGATTTGGTTCGTGTGATCACTAAAACAATGTGAGGGATATTGTTTTGAGTGGGAGTTCACCTAGATTAATTTAACTATTAATTAGAACTCAATTTGTCATAAACTTAGTCTAAACTATTGCAAATATGTTGTAGATCAATGGCGGCCCCTACCATCAATTTTAATATGTTCCTAGAGAAAGAAAAGTTGAAAAACAATGGAAGCAACTTCGCGGATTGGTTCCGCAATTTGAGGATTGTCCTCAATGCTGGTAATTTGACCTATGTGCTGGATGCGCCGCTGGGTGACCCTCCTACAACTACTGCTACCGATGAAGTAAAGAATGTTTACCTCGCTCAGAAGACTCAGTACTCCACAGTTCAGTGTGATATCTTGTATGGTTTAGAATCGGATCTTCAGGAAAGGTTTGAGAATTCAGACCCACATGATATTGTCCGTGAACTCAAATTGATCTTTGAGACTCACGCGGCAGTTGAAAGCTATGAGGCTTCTGAAAAGTTCTTTAACTGCAAGATGGAAGAGGGCAGCTCCGTCAGTTAGCATGTGCCTAAGATGTCTGGGCACGCAAACAAACTTCAAAGCTTGGGTATAGTGATTCCTAATGCTTTGGGGATTTACCGTGTCCTCCAATCACTATCACCAAGTTACAAGAACTTTGTGATGAACTACAATATGCAAAGCATGAACAAGCAGTTGCCAGAACTCTTCTCCATGTTAAAATCTGGAGAAGTGGAGATCAAGAAAGAGAACCAAGTGTTGATGGTCAATAAGACCACCAAATTCAAGAAAGGCAAGTCTAAGCAAAAGGGACACTTCAAGAAGGGTGGTAAGAAAGTTACCGCACCGACGAAGAAGACCAAGGATGGACCCAATCATGATACAGAGTGCTTTTACTGCAAGGGAGAAGGTCACTGGAAGCGGAATTTCCCAAAGTACTTGGCGGATTTGAAGAACGGCTACATCAAGAAGAAAGGTATATCCGATATACATGTTATTGATGTGTATCTCACTAGTACTCGTAGTAGTGCCTGGGTATTTGATACTGGTTCGGTTTCTCATATTTGTAACTCGAAGCAGGTGCTGCAGAATAAACGGAAGCTAGCGAAGAACGAGGTGACGATGCGCGTGAGAAACGGATCAAAGGTTGACGTGATCACGGTCGGCACGCTACCTCTTCATCTACCATCGGGATTAGTTTTATACTTAAATAATTTTTATTTGGTGCCTGCGTTGAGCATGAACATTATATCAGGATCTTGTTTATTGCGAGACGGTTACTTGTTTAAGTCCGAGAATAATGGTTGTTCGATTTATATGAGTAATATGTTTTATGCACATGCACCTTTGATAGATGGTCTATTCTAATTGAATCTCGATAGTGGAAATACACATATTAATAACATTGAAGCTAAACGTTTGAAATCGAGCGATAACTCAACCTATATGTGGCACTGTCGTCTTGGTCACATTGGAGTGAAGCGTATGAAGAAACTCCATTCCGATGGACTTCTTGAATCACTTGATTTCGAATCACTTGAAAGATGGGAAGCATGTCTGATGGGTAAAATGACTAAGACTCCATTTTCTGTTATGATGGAGCGAGCTACGGACTTACTGGAAATCATACATACCGATGTGTGTGGTCCAATGAGTGTAGCATCGCGCGGTGGTTATCGTTATGTTCTTACCTTCACGGATGACTTGAGTAGATATGTGTATATCTATTTCATGAAACATAAGTCTGAAACTTTCGAGAAGTTTAAGGAATTTCAAAGTGAGGTTGAGAATCAACGTAACAAGAAGATTAAATTTCTACGTTCTGATCGTGGAGGTGAATATCTAAGTTACGAGTTTGGCGAGCATTTGAAGAAATGCGGAATACTTTCACAATTGACACCGCCGGGAACACCACAGCGTAATGGTGTGTCCGAACGTCGTAATCGCTATCAATTTGGGGTTATGCATTATAAACAGCCGCATTCACTTTAAATAGGGAACCATCTAAATCCGTTGAAACGACACCGTATGAATTATGGTCTGGGAAGAAACCTAAATTGTCGTTCCTTAAAGTTTGGGGTTGCGAAGCCTATGTAAAGAAGTTACAGCCGGACAAGCTTGAACCCAAAGCGGAAAAATGCGTCTTGATAGGATACCCAAAGGAAACTATTGGGTATACCTTCTATCATATATCCGAAGGCAAAATCTTCGTTGCCAAGAATGGATCCTTTCTAGAGAAGGAATTTCTCTTGAAAGAAGTGACTGGAAGGAAAGTAGAACTCGACGAGGTTGTCGAACCTTCTCTCGAACTTGCGAGTAGCACATCACCGGAAGAAGTTCCTGTGGTGCCTGCACCAATAAGAGAGGAAGCTAATGATGATGATGGTGAAACTTCGATTGTAGTTGCTACGGAGCCTCTCAAGTCAACAAGAACTCGTACCACTCCTGATTGGTATGATCCCGTTATGAGTGTCATGTTGGTGGATAACACCGATGACCCTGCGACATATGAGGAAGTGATGATGAGCCCAGATTCCAATAAATGGCAAGAAGCCATGAAATCCGATATTGGATCCATGTACGAAAACCAAGTATGGACTTTGGTGGACTTACCGGATGGCCGGAAGGCTGTCGAGAACAAATGAATTTTTAAGAAGAAAACAGATGTTGATGGTAATGTTACTGTCTATAAAGCTCGACTTGTCGCAAAAGGGTTTCGACAAATTCAAGGAGTTGACTACGATGAGACTTTCTCACCAGTAGCAAAGCTAAAGTCTGTGAAGATTATGTTAGCAATCGCTGCATATTATGATTATGAGATATGGCAGATGGATGTCAAAACAACACTCCTCAATGGAGACATTGATGAAGAGTTGTATATGATGCAACCCAAAGGTTTTGTCGATCCTAAGGATGCTAACAAGGTATGCAAACTTCAACGGTCCATATATGGATTGAAGCAAGCATCCCGAAGTTGGAATCAAAGTTTTGATAAGGTGATCAAAAGTTTTGGTTTTATACAAACTTATGGAGAAGCTTGTATTTACAAGAAAGTGAGTGGGAGCTCTGTAGCATTCTTAATACTATATGTATATGACATATTGTTAATTGGGAATGATGAAGACCTTCTTAATAGTGTCAAGGAATATTTAAATAATAGTTTTTCAATGAAAGATCTTGGCGAAGCAGCTTACATATTAGGCATAAAGATTTATAGAGATAGATCGAGACGCCTAATATCATTGTCATAAAGTACATATTTGGACAAAGTTCTAAAGAGGTTTGGAATGGAAGATAGCAAGAAAGGGTTCTTACCCATGTTGCCCAATACGACCTTGAGTAAAACTCAAAGTCCGACAACGGCAGAAGATAGAGAAAGGATGAGTAAGACTCCCTATGCCTCAGCCATAAGATCTCTAATGTATGCCATGCTATGTACTAGACCCGACATTGCATATGATGTTAGTTTAACTAGCAGATATCAAAGTGATCCAGGAGTGGATCATTGGACAGCGGTCAAAAACATCCTTAAGTACTTGAGAAGAACTAAGGATATGGTTCTTTCTTATGGAGGTGATTAACAGTTCGTTGTTAATGGTTACACCGATGCTAGTTGGAACACCGATCCGGATGATTCTAAATCTCAATCTGGATACGTATTTACTTTGAATGGTGCAGCAGTTAGCTGGAGGAGTGCAAAGCAAAGCGTTGTGGCGAGATCTTCAACTGAATCGGAATACATGACTGCTTCAGAGGCTTCGCAAGAAGCGATATGGATGAAAGAGTTCATTACAGAGCTCGGTGTGGTTCCAAGTGTGCTGGACCCAATGTCTATCTACTGTGATAACATGGGCGCCATAGCCAATGCGCAAGAACCAAGGTCACACAAGAAGCTGAAGCATATCAAGCTACGTTTTCACGCTATTCGAGAACATGTCCAAGATGGTGACATAAAGATTTGCAAAGTACACACAGATCTGAATGTGGCGGATCCATTGACTAAACCTCTCCCGAGGGCAAAACATGACCAACACCAAACTGCCATGGGAGTTCGGTATATTACCATGTAATCTAGATTGGTTGACTCTAGTGCAAGTGGGAGACTGTTGGAGATATGCCCTAGAGGCAATAATAAATGTAGTTATTATTATATCTTTGTGTTTATGATAAATGTTTACATTCATGCTATAATAGTATTAACAAGGAAACATTAATACTTGTGTGATTTGTAAACTAAATTAGAGTCCCTAGTAAAGCCTCTTTATAATACTAGCTTGTTGGTTAATAAATGATTGTGGTTTCCCTATCATGAACATTGAGATGTTATTAACAACAAGATCATATCGTTAGGAGAATGATATGATGGACATACCCCTATAGATAAGCGTATCATAAAGATCAAGTCATTTTAATAAGTTCAATTGCTATATGCTTTCTGATACATAGTAACCTAATTCCTTCGACCATGAGATCATGCATATCACCATCACCGGAAGGATGCTTTGATGACATCAAACACCACACCGTAACTGGGTGGCTATAAAGGTGGTATTGAGTGTTCGAAAAGTATTGGTTGAGACACATGGATCAAGAGTGGGATTTGTCCATCCATATGACGGATATATATACTCTGGGCCCTCTCGGTGGAATGTCATCCAATTAGCTTGCAAGCATGTGACTGGCTCACAAGGGATCACATATCACGGGAACGAGAAAAGAGTACTTATCAGTAACGAGGTTGAACTAGGTATGCAGAGATACCGACGATCAAAACCTCGGATAAGTAAACTATCGTGAGACAAAGGGAAATTGTTATTGTATGTAAGTGGTTCATTCGATCGCAAAGTAATCGTAGAAATATGTGGGAGCCATATGAATTTCCATATTCCTCTATTGGATATTGTTCGTAGAAGTGTCTCGATCATGTCCGCATAATTCACGGACCGTAGGGAGACACACTTAAGGATTCGACGTTGTTGAGTAGTTATGGAATGATGAGTAAGAGACCGAATGTTGTTCGGAGTCTCGGATGGGATCCGGGATATCACGAGGAGATTCAGAATGGTCTGGAGAATAAGATTCATATAAGGAAAGTCCTGTTTCGGGGTTGGAGAATGGTTCCGGTGTTTTTATCGGGAATGTTCTAGAAGGTTCCGAAATGTCCGGAACTCCGGAGGGGAAGGGTACATGAATGTGTCATAACAATTTGGAATGGTTGCATCATGTACTAGGTGTCATCGCTGAACGAAATAAAGGGATAAATCAAATCCTAGTTTGAAAAGTCAAACACCAATTTGAAAAGTTAAACGGCTATTTTGCTTGGTGGAGGGAGAGTAGGAAACCTACTTGGGGAGGAGTTCCTCTCTCTCCACCCGCCGGACTTGGAAGCCGAGTTGGGGAGGGACTCCCCTCCCCTTGGCCGGCGCCTCCCACCTATATAAGGAGGGGCAGGGCTGCCCCTCCAAACACACAAGTTGCCCCCGCAAACCCTAGCTCCAAGCCGCCGGCGCCGCCACCTCCTGCTGCCACCGCTGCCTAGGGTAAACCATAGACGCCGACTTGGGCTTCCCCAAGCCCTAGTTGTTGGCCTAGACCTCTCTCCTTGGTGTGTCTAAACCCTAGATCATCGAGGCTCTCTCATAGTCCACCATACTCGCTCCGGCTTAAGGCGAAGCCCTGCAAGATCTCCCCTCTACTTCCGGTACCACGCCGTCGTGCTGCCGGAATCGCGAGGAGAGTGCTACAACCTCCGCTGCCTGCTGGAACAAGGGAGATGAAGGTCTTCGTCGAGTACCGAACGTGTGACCTTCCGCAGGAACGCAGCGCCGGAAGGATCGTCTACGCGATCTTTAGATCGGAAAGAGTACGACTACATCACCCACGAGAATCCTCTCTCTTTAAACACTTTGGAATCTTCGAGGGTGAGTTATTCCATCGACTCGTTGCTACAATCTAGTAGATAGATCTTGGCTTGTTTGTTTGTATGCGGTAGAATTTTTTTGTTTTCCATGCTACGAACCCCTACACTAGGGTCGCCCGGTTGGTTAAGGAGGATCTCTTTGTGCCTTTGGAGATCATTGACAATGACCAAGCAACCTCCGAGTCCTTAAAACCATAGACCTTGTTGATGAACAAGATGGCTCTCCTACCTCCGACGATGCAGCCTCGAAGTCTCCTACACCACAAGAATGAAAAACTCTTTGTAAATATTTGTCTTTTGGTTATGTAATATGTGGAAAACAATGATGTTGTAAGGCGGAAAACTTGGCTTCAAGCCTCCAACTATTTATAATCTAGTTCCAGTATGTACAGTTGTATATTTTTAAGAAAGTGTTGGCTTATCCATTATTATGGTTTTTTGCTTGACCTTTCATGAGTTGAAAGACCCTTAGCCAGAACTTATGCGCTCAGGTGATGATGCCTAATGGCACCATCAAGAACCTAAGCAAAAAATCATAGACTTAGAGTGCCGAAAGTCACTACTCCATAATCCACAACAGATAATGTGTAGACCAGAAAATTTAAGCTAACGCTCAGAGGCGGAATTTTCACAAGTGCAAATGCAAAGCTTGTGCATAAAGGGTTTTACATGATCCAAAAATGAACACTAAAGGAGATTTTTAATATGCGGCCCGAAAGTTCAAACGCCAAGGCATCACGGGGTCTGAGTTGCGTGTAATCTCGTAGAGGGGCTATAGTATTTTCGCCAATTATCGCGAGGGGCCAAATGGGGGTAAATACAAATCTAACGGCCAAACGATCGTTTGAACCAGTCAAAAAAGGTTGAACTCAAATCCCATTGTTAGGTCAACGCTTCTTGCCCTGCCTAGTCGGTATTTCCCGTTTTCCTTTGTAGTCGTGGACTGGTTTACCCCTGCGAGGACTATATCTTCTTCTCTGCTTTGCTCTTATCCCCTATTATTCCCCTCTCCATTACCTTGCTTAGCTCCGACTACTGGCCTTCAGATCGGAGCTTGCCGTTTCTCTTCTTGCATCCCCGCCATGGCCGATCAACCACCCACGCCCTTAATCGAAGCTCATCACTGTCGACCTCGCCTCGTATTTTCTAGTCAGCATGTCAGAGCTTCGCGTCCCTTCCCTAGCCTCTCGCCGCTGCCTAGACCTTCTCGCACGTTGGAGCACGTCCGACCTTGGGTGGTTGCATGCTGTCGCACACCCGAGGCATGGTAGCCCTGGCAGAGCAGTTCGATGACAACGCTCTCATGGCCACTGTGCTAGGCATGCATCCCACCGTGTCGTCGATAGACTTGCTGTCGGCTTTTAGGTCCCATTTTGGGATCAGACGAAAAGTGGTCAATATTGAGGTTTGCGCTCCGCCATTCGATTTCTATGCCCGGTTCGCCCATAAATCAGACAGCGAGCGTGTTCTGCATTCTTCCCATTCTTTCGAGTGTTGTGGGAGAAAATGAGCTTCATGCGTTGGCATCGCACCTATGGGTGGGACGATCGCTTGGGGCAGATTCGTTTCTTCTCTAAACTCAACTTGGACGAGATCCGTTTGGATGCTTGGGAACCGGAGGCCCTCAAGAAGGTCGTCAGTAGCCTTGGAAGCGAGCTGGTGGAGATTGTGCTACCGAGCGACAAATGGATCATCGAGGTAAAGGCATGGCTAAAAGATCCAGACACCGTTCCTAAGATGTACGAGGTGGAGATTCCAAGCAAGGCAAGACGACAGCTTTGCTGGAAGCACCCGGTGATCATCGACCTGCAGGAGGTTCTAGATCTGGTACATGGCATTCAGGACCCCGACGAGGCGGCCAGAAAGCGTCCTCTCGCCTGCAGTGTTGGCCAGGAAGGATCGATGGCACAGGACCACCACCGTCCCACGACAGAGCACACGGTTTTGGTGGGGGGATCGGGCATGGACAAGTTGGTGGTTCTGATTTCCCTCAAGTGAAGACAGAGGTTTAGTGAATCTGGAAGATTGCTGACCTAAGAGTCGAGCATGTAGTACGCCTTATGTAATAATTTGAACTGCTGTAGTATGTGTGGCTACTAAATTTGTAATGTGTGGATACTGAATTTGTAGTATGTGTGGCTAATGATTTGTAGTATGTGTGAATAATGAACCTGTAGTATGTGTGGCTAATGAATTTGTGTGAATAACCAAGGTTAGCCTCATGAAAAGAGGGTGGTCTAGCAATGATCAATGTCACCATTGTCGGGAAAATGCTGCTGGTGAGCGATCCGAAAGGCACGAAATGTTGTTGGTTTGTATGCCTCAAAGAATTTTTACCTAGATTTGTTCTAGCTGGTGCGTGATTCTGTATGGAACTTGCATGAATAAAGCACCCAAGATCAGTGCATAAAATGCTGTCTGAATCTTGTCTGCCTCGGATAAGTATGACAGTAAACTGAATTCAACCGTCGGTAGTAATTGAATAAATAGATACATCTTGATAGTATTTGGTTACTTCCGAACTAATTACATACTACAGTATGTGATATCTGCTCAAAAGGGGGCTATTGAATCTACAAAAGACATTCTATAGAGTTAGTCTGAACTTAACTGTTCTACACTGAAGAAACTGCAGATCCCCACCATAAAAGTTGGCTAGCCAATTGCCTAGAGAGGACGTAAGTTTAGGGATCATTCAACCGCAACTGATCTTTTTTCCTTCCTGCCAAACTTCAAGAGATATGCAATGTTCATGCACTAGTTGATGTGCTTGAACCAGTCCCGGTTCAGCATGAACACCCACGCCGCTGCAACGATTTCTTTGAACGTGAACTCTGGCTTCTCGTGGCAGGGATCGTAGGTCCCTATGAATCTGCTGAATTTCAGCACTGAGCTGTTTCCTGTCATCGGCTCCAGCTGTCGAACACTCCAACAAGCAGAGTATAGATGGATGCATGTTGCTGCGGTATGGCCGCCGACGGTGTGTAGGATGGATCATCTTTGCCGCTGACGGCGTGCACCTAGATTGCCCCACTACGGCAAGGTCGCCCGCGCCGAGGCATGGAGGCGAGAGTTTGTTGACCTTAGCTCCACCCTATTCGGGGGTTTGTTTCCTCGGTGGCAAGCTCGCAGGAACGCTTTGGAACGTACCTTCTTTCTCATGCGCAGAGCACACGAAAATTCCACTGTGCGCTTTCTCCACGACGCCCGGTTGGCCCTTATCGACGCCACCGCGACCTTCTGCGGTGAACCAGTATACCACTGCATGATGTAGTACACTATAGTCGTTGACATAAGACCAATGAAACACCGTTCAATAGTATTACATCCCTCAGAGTGGTACAACAGAAACACAGCAGGTCCAAGACATGACTATAGGTTACAACTCGACTCTTTACATAAGATCCAGAGAACACTCTAGGTTAAATAGAGAGAAAGAAACTTCTTACAAAGAAGAATCAGAAATAATCAACTCATAACCAACATACTAGTAGACTAGCATCTGAACTATAGGGCTTGCATTGCTGCTATTGCAATGCTCTACAGAAGTGGGTTCTATGGCTAGGTATTATATTCCTATCTAATCAACAACTTAGTCTTCACTTAAGTAGATGTATATGTTGACTTTCTTGACTTCATTGAAGAGCTTTAGCTTTTTATGATGATTCCTGGAGCATAAGTTGATATAGACGTCGGCTGTATTGGCTTCAGAATCTAGCAAGGGTTAAGAAGATACGTTGAGTACGAGCGTACTCGGCAAGTTCACTAAAAAGTAGTGTTTGATGCACTATATCTACATCCACAGACCATAGGTCGTAGGCAATGCATGTTTTCGTAAACATTTCTTCAAAAGGTTGCTTTTATTCTGAAAAGCTATGCCCGTCAGCCTTCATGGGTTTACCAGAACTTTCATGGAGTTCCTTTCCTGCCGTGTTCGTAGCTCCTTTCCGGAACAGGGAGTAACAAGTTACAGTTCTTACACTCTGCAGATGTGCGTTACTTTACTCATGAGAGATCATATCCTTATTGCACAACCGAGCGATCTTTCCCATCCACACTTCCTATGGTGTGGGGCCCAGTAGATGATCCAAGCCAATCACTGTCCTTATCCGTGACCTCGCATACCCGACGGATTGCACATCAGGCCTAGGATAAAACTTGTTTCCATTATCAGCCTAAGGTGTACAACCCTCATAGATACCAGAAGTTGTGGGACGTTGAGGGATCCCACCCATAACCTGCTAACCCTCTACAAGAGGAGTTGCAACAACGACCCGGTCATCCGTTGGCATGCGAAAGGGAGCCGATCCAGCTGACTTCTCCGTTCCATTCCAAATCTCATGGTTAGCGCGTAATATACGGCGCAAGAATCACTGGCGACATTGGTTGTTAAGTCCTAGGTAATATGTTCCTTTACCACCGGAACTTTCATAGTAGGTTATTACCTCATGTTACATAACCTATAATCATATTATTATGAAAATAGTGTTTTTCTGACCTTCTTGAAATGCAGGTGATGACAACACTAGATTTGCAAAATATTTTACAGAAAATAATCAAAGGACATGAGCAAGTGTGAACTTGCCTTTGTGATTGCAAGATTATGCACTCACGGTCTTCGAGACGACATAAGATCCAATATCTGAAATCTGCATCATTGGTCCGGTAAGGACTAATATTTAAAGAAGCAATATGCATTTATGCATAAGTAATGCTATGCATTTTGTTAAAACTACCAAAGTGGATCCCCAAAACTTTGAATGAAGTGAGTTGAGGTGATTCTTTTAAGAGTTGGTTTATCTTCAAGTTTTACTTTACAAGTAATGGCATTTATAAGGAGCTTAAGTGTTAACAATCCAAGATATACAAGTAAATGATAAAGTAATGTGATTATGATTAATTGTTATCTGGTGAATATGACTAAATTCCATGGGTTGAGTTGTTAAGAGTTGGAGGAACTATTACAAAGTTGTTGTTTGAAGTGGCAAAAAGAATAACCTTAGAATAAAAGGTTTCTTTGATAAGGTTCAAACAATCTTTAAGGGTTAATAGAATGTGGTCGATGTCTCTTGGCGTTTGTTCGATTAGTTTGGTCTTGATATACTTTATGTCTTCTATAAAATAGACCAAAGTTAACTATAAAAAAATAAGTAGTTTATTCGACATGATGTTTATAACCTTCCGAGACTAAAGTTAACTTTAAAAGGGTAAATAAACTTAATGTGTAATTTGTTTTAACTAGCACGGTGGCCCGCGCAAATGCGCAGGCAACATCTTAAATATTTACAACTTGTTTCAAAATAAATGATGTAAGAGTTCATATATTCTAGATTGTAGATAACTTGTAGCTTCTCGAGAATAACTTAAATATTATGCACTTCTTTTCTACCAGCAAAATATTTAAAGCTTTTGCTGATGGTATATATCTTTTCGCATCATATCTATTTGGTTGTTTGCTAGAATGTTAAATCCCAAACTTGTCGTTGGGTACAAAATCGCAGCTCATTATAATTTTTTCCACGAACTCTTAATTTTTTTGAAGTTGACTAAGCGAGAAGATGAGTATTGTTTCACAAATCATTTTGAATAATATCTGAGATTCTATTTGTGAACCTACGTGCTCTAGCAGTATAGATGCATTTATGCTGGCTAAAATCTCTCTACTACTCTCTGCTACCTCAGTTAAACATGACAAATACATTATTGGTGGCATCAATTACGTAAATTTATTTAGATAGAAAATACAAACACTTGAAGAAAATTCAGTGCAGCTCGAGCATTCCTTTCATTAATCCACACTTCCTACTATTCATATGAACTGCAAATATAGTTAACAATATGTTTCTTTCTCAAGCAAAACAACTTATGTATGCTACACACATGCAAAAACCATCATTATCTCAACATTCTTTTTTATGTTCTACATACAAATATACAAAAATGAAAGTCAAGATCAATCATACCCGATAGAAAGCAGATAGGAAGATGTAAATATGGGAAAAAGTAATAATCAACGTTAGAAATTTTTTCTTATATCACCATATATAAAAAAATATGGTTATTTTCTGTGATGTATTTCTATTTTGAAACATCATTTTTCAATATTTCCTATGGCGCTTTCATCAACTACTTGTGATTCTAGATTAACCTTCCACTTCTCGTAAGCACTATGTGGGTTTTGTAAGTTCAACCAAAATTTTATTTCTCGTATTATGATGATAAATTAGTTTATTTTCCTAACCATGGTTACCTTTCTAATAATAATTCTACATTTTATGTGTTATCCATAAAACAATTCTTCTGTTCATCACCATAGAGTTTTATCAGTAACATATTTATAAACAGTTCGATCTCTAATACAATCAAAAAATATCTTAGGTTTTATGCATGAACGTGATTTGGTACTTGCACATCAAATGATTTATATTGTGTTATTTCCTTTTTTTTGTTTATGGTCATTTGCAAAAAAAAATGAATTGTATAATTGATCAAAGAAAAATTAAAGATGTCAAAGACACATAAGTACACTGCTTATTTTATTATAAAATGTACTACTCCCTCCGTCCGGAAATAAGTGACTTGAATTTGTCTATCTAAACACATTTTATTGTCTACCTACATGCGAATGCAGGCTTATGTGAGCCATCTATTTTCTTACGGAGAGAGTATTTTATATAGAGAAGATAATCGTCTGAACTCCACGGGAGATATCCACCACCTGCACATGATGCACACATCTTTTTTTTTGCAATATATATTGATTACTATGCTCAACTTCACATATGTGAAACATAAAAAAGAATCCATGCATGAATTAGCAATTTATATATACCAAAACAGCATGTGACATATACATGATTTGTACATATCATCGTATATGTAATACTCACGTTGTTGAATGATTGGTATCATGCATGTAAAAAAAAGCAAATGAAAGGATGAATGAAGCAATTACAAGTATGGAGATTATAGGTTATGCTGCATCTAAAATAGATAAAGGAATCGAAATAAAACGTACATTATATGTCACCAATACCTTGTTCTGACTTCTGAGACGCGATGCAAGAAGCAATTTTTCTTGCCCGATGCATGGAGAACCGGAGAACATGCACACCGGCGAATGCATGATGAGCTGAACTGATGATTTTTACTTGCGCGGCTGAGATCGATGATCGGTAAGGCATTGATTGTAGAGAAGCTGCAAGAGTATATGCATGTACATTGCATAGATAATAACAAATTCAATTAGGTAACCGGCCTGGCCGTACTAAATTAGATGAGCTAGCAATCAACGGAAACGTTCCTAACTACCACATATTAGGGCCAAGCCATGAAGATTACCAACAGAATTTCATGCAGGCTGTTGATCCACTGTTTAGAGAAACTAAAATCTCCCTATCCTGATCTTGACGCAGATGATTTGTCATTGTAGGTGGGCCACAGGACGAAGCAGAAGAAGTAGATGTCAGACACCTAGTGAATAGTAGGAAGTAAAAATCGAGTTCAACGACATCGAAGTTCTGCCCGCCGGACCATGGCAGTATCTCCCGATTTGCACCATACTTGCATGTCGCTGTACATGTTGTGGCATCAACCCAACAATTAGCTCGGTAGCTAGCACGGGACGTTGGTACTATAGAATATACATCCCGTTTTCCGATCTAGATGCTCCCGGCCAGCCGCTATTTTCTGTCCTTTAATTCGATTTATTGTGCTATCTTATCAATCATGGGCTCCTGGATATTATTGTCTCCTGCTGCATAACATACTGTATTGGCATCTAATGCATAGCCCCTCCGACGGCTTTTTGTTCGTGGCTGCTTCAACCGGCTGGGAGAAAGACGGCGAGCAGCTGTATAGACGCCGATTATTTGATGCGGTGGCATTGATGGGTAAATTTCTTTTACTTTAGTGTCGTATCTGTTATTCTAAAGACCTATTGGCTATGGTTTTCTCTATAATAAAATATATGGTCTGATGTTTCTGATTATTCTGGGATTTTCTACGCATTTCCCTTAATTCTGGTTAACCCATCATGTACTTTTAATATATAATAGATTATTTCCAAGTTTTTAGATTTATGATAAGTATGATTAAGGTGTGGAGTTACGTTATTCACTTTATATTTAAGTGGATGACTAGATTAAATTTTCTTTTGTTATTATGAAAATAACATGGAACTATTTAATGGAAGTATAATTCAGATGATATTAATAATTTATAGTTATGTTAAGAATGATTAAGATATAATGATTATTCACCATATTATATATGAGTGGTATACAATGTTCATTTAAAAGGGTTTTCTATTTGAATTTTAATATTTTGAAAAGAATATTTTAAAGTTATTAGTTATATTTAAGCTTGATTATGAATCCAAGTTATGGTTTTGGAATTAGTACTTAGATATTAAATATTTAAGGTTTTATATAAAATTGTGATTTTTCTTATTTAAGAATTGTTTTTAGGGAATTTACCAAAATAGGTAATAGAGAAGGATTTATTAATTTAAAACATTAAAAACTTTTTTATTAATATATTTAATATTTTTCTAGTGTAATATAATTATTCAAGACCTTAAAAATGATTTTTATTTTTTTAGGTATTATTCTTATGTTTATAAAATTCCATAAAGGATTAAATGTTTTTGAATACTTACTTCAAATTTCAAATACTTAAGTTAGTATTTTTATAAAATAGTAGATTTATTTTTATACATAAAAATGATTTTTATTAATTTTTAGGAAATTTTCTTATATTATTTTAATTTATTGAGAACTCTAGTGCCTTTAATAAATTAGTGGTATTTATTTAGTTTAATCAAGTGGTTTTATATTTTTTTTCTTGGATAAATATCATTTTTGTGATTATTTAGACTTATTAATTATATTTATAGGATTTTCCTACATTTTTTAAGGTTTGAAAATTATTAAAGGTATTGTGGTAATTTATAATCAATGTATATTACCTTTTTGTTTTTATTTGTTTGCTAATTGAACCAGGTGTACAGGATAATCTGGCCCTTAGGCCGATTCGGCCCACCTAAGCCCATCCAGTTGGGCTATTCCCAGCCCAACACCCTCTCTCTCTCTCTCTCATCCATGCACACTCACGCGCACGACCTCTCTTCCTCATTCCCCTTCTGCTCCCAATGCGTACCTCGCCGCCTACCGCTATTTCGGCCGCCATCGACCGCATTTGGCAGAGCTGCTCGCCGGCGATGCCTTGCCATCTCCTCCTCTTCCCTTCTCAATCATCGATTTGGTTGGTCCACGCCGTTGCGAGCGTGCTCGACCAAAACCCTAACCCCACGACCGTTGACTCGGCACCTGCGCCCTAGTGCTTGCTCTCCGGAGGTGTCGTCGCCGCTACTACTACTATGACTGACCGTGGTTTTCAATTGATCCTCTAGGTCTCACACTCTACTCCAACGCTGAAGGGACGACAGCTTGGGCTGCAACACTGGCGCCCATGGATGTGTCGCCATGCTGCCTCACTATGGTGGTGACGTCTCGGCTCCGGCACCGGCGGGACGACGCTGCATCTGCGCAACCTCGGTGCCGACCTTCCTTACTACTTCACTACTCTTTTCTTTCTACCTCTCCTTCTAATTTAACTCAGGTAATCCTAGTGTGACCGGCCCTCGAGCCGATGGTTTGTTCTAGTTGGATGCTATGTGGTTAGTTTTAGTATTGTAAATAAGCCTGGAGATGAATTAAGTTTATTGATGTAATCCATGTATAGATGCTATGCATCAACTAGATTGTAGTAGTTGGATTTGGAATAAGACACTTGCTGTAGTATGAGCTAAATTGTGAGTGGAGGAAAATAGTGTTGGTTGAGCTAGTGTTTGTGTTTCTCCCAGACCAAACTGATGTGTTCTATTCTGAATTATGTGCTCTGGTGATACTAAGTTAGTTAGTGGTTCTCTAATGATTACTATGTGATTTGTATTACCAAATCCTTATTCTGTCCTTCATACATGATAGTAATTTCTTGTATCAGTTTTATTTGTGCTAATAAACTAAATGTTGACTGCTTATCCATACTAGAAGTGTATATTATAAAGATAGATAGATATACTCTATTTGTCCTATTTATAATTTCTTCTTTGTTGGTGATCATTTTCTAAACTGGATATGTTACCAGGGTGTATATATCTTCTAAGCATCCTAGCTTGATGCGGTTTATTTCTGGCTATGTTTTGAGTTTTTTCAGTACTTGTTTGATTACACAAAGATACGGAATACATAATTAGGTTAATTCTAAAAATTTCCTTGCTGTGACCTAGTATTTGAGTTATCTATATTAACATTTCTGCACAGAGCATAACCACTTCCCAACTTTGCTTGCTGCTGCTTGTAACTTGTTGTTGTGATGCCTCTTTCTAGATAGTACACAACAATCTATTCTGTGTATGATTTGCTGTCATCTAGACTAGTGGTGCCTCTTTGGTCTCCTGGCTACTGCATGTATGCGATACTTGGCTTTAAGCAACTGTTCTAGCTGATGTGGTACCTCCTTGGAGGATGCACATGAACTAGATCATATATATATCCATGCTATAACATTGTTGGTTAGAAGTTTGGACTTTCCTTAGCGAATGATATCTTAAATTGAGGCTTAAGCTTTGTAGAAGCAAATTATGAATGGATTCTTGCTTGAGGTTTTAAGAAAGGATATGTTTTATAGAACTTTTCTACAATGAAACACAATCTATATACATGATTCCTAGAACAGCTGTTAGGAAAATGATGTGGCAAGATAAAGTAGTGGTTTATGTTAGTGTAGATGTCACTGTGGTGCCTCAAATTTGAGTATGCACAGTGGTGAATCTTAATTAGCATAAACTACCGCTGAAAATACTACTATGATGTAACCTGAGTGGTATAGTAGGGAGATAGGGCTTATAGCTAGTGATGCAAAAGTCTGAAGCTATAGTGGCATACTTGGATAGCTCAATCTACTGTTTTAAACTGGGTGGCTAAGAATTAAGATATGACTACCAAGGGTGCATAACCTGAGAAACTAGTGGTGATAAGAACAAATGCTACAGTTTATAATCCTAGCTCAATGATGATACTGGTGTAGCATTACTACCCAGTCTGAGAGCCTTCTCTCCCATACAACTCCATGCCCAGAAATAAAAGGACAAGAACAGACGTTGCATGAGCTAGTGGGATAGCAACCTGTTGTGATTGCTGAAGCTTGACTGTAACTTGTGGTTACTTGTTGATCTTGTGATTCTGCTGATATGGATCTGCTCCCCTGGATTTTCCCTTGGCCTGCTCCTCCTATGGTTGCTGTGATCCTTCTCCTTCTTCTTGTGAGTATGGTTAACTCAACTAGCTACCCATGATTGGATGATTTGATAACTTGGTAAGAAAGTGTGCTCTTGCTGTTGTTATGGAGAACAGATAAGAACATGTAATGTTTCTTGGTGGTGTTCTTGCTCCGTGCTAATGTTGTGTTGCGGCTGTGCCTTGGTCTTTTATGTGTTAAGCTTGCTCTCTCTAGTGCTGACAGCACAACACTTGCATGGGTGATAGAGCTGCTATCAAGTGGATCCCTTTGGGTGCAAGTTTGCATGAATGAAACTTGATGGTGTGGATGAGCTTAGCTGATTCTGATATTTATCCCTATTTTGGATACTTCTCCACTTGGTGAAACTTGTGCCTTGCCTGTGATGCATAGACTGAGGCCACTACTAGATAAGAACAAACCCTATTCATTTGGTGAAACTTGCCCCTTCTAAAAACAACTCAGCTAAATGAGGAGATAAAACAGTGCACTACACTGTTGATAACTGAGAGCAATGAACCAAACTAACCCTCGTTATTCCTTATTTTCATTCTTTTGTTTTTTGTTATATTTTGTGTTGTTTTGCAGGGATCAAGAATCAGGAAAAGAATCTTCAGGACATGAAGATTTATATTAGACTTCTTTATTATTTTTGTAATTTCTCTTCTTTTGTAAAGTGTATTATATATTTATTTATCTTTGTAATAAAATTTGTAATATTTTCCTATTGTTGTAATTTCTTCCTTTTACTTGAGTATTGTAAAGACAAGGTAATATATATATTTTCTTGCAATTAAGAATTCTTTTATTGTAACAACAATGAAACATTGTATTCTATAATAAAGTGTTCCATTATTCTTGGAACTAATTAAATAATTATTATAATTCATTTCATTCAATTTTGTTTATTAATTAAGACTTGTAATTATTGTATCTTTTCATAAATAAGAGTTCACCTCTTATTTCTTATTACAGTTTAATTTCCAATTATTATAGTATTCAAATCTATCAATTAAATATTCAAATTTGAATTCTCTTCCCCTAAAACACAAAAGTACAATAGAGGTCATGTCGAAATCCATCGCACCTGTCCTGATGTTTCCATCAGAACAAGAGATATCTCGATCCCTCTATATCTCCTTCAGTTTTGCACGAAAATTCCCCGGATTTTCTTATGCATGAATGCAATGCACACACATGTGTCCTCTCTATTTCTAGGTGCTAATCCTGGGGTGTCACAGACTCTCCCCCTTAAAATAAACTTCGTCCTCAAAGTTCGGATACTCTCACGTTTTGGAATGAGGAATTGACTTATATTGATTACGACATTTTTCAACTCCATGGTAACCTCAAGTGGAAATAATTGTAGTATCCCATATCTAGATCTTTTCCTTGAATTCTCATAATACTTGACAATCTCCATCTTGTTTTCTCTAATACCCCAAAGTTCCTTTTTACTATCATCCCTACAGGAATATGTCCTTATTATAAATTCCTTAATTAGGGGTCCCTTCTTTAGTTCCTTATTCTTATTAGGTATCCTAATCCAACTCATTTACTTGATTATCGAACTTCCTTACTATACTATGTAAGGTCTAGGAAGTCTCACTAAAACAGGGTTTTAAATTCTATTAGAAAATAGTTGCGGCCAAAAGACTAGATTTTTTTTGATTTGTCATTATATGGTTTTTACTGGTAGTCCTTCCGAAGATTGGTGTTGAACACATTTAGTCCATACCCATCGGAATTTCGTGTTCCTCTACACATGTCCAATTGGATGTGCTCTATTCCCTTTTAAGGATCATTTAAGAGTTGTTTTTATTAGAATGAGTCTATTGGAATGAATCTATTCTATATTATTTAATATTTTATCTTATCAAGCTTTAGATAATCTTTTGTTATTGCCTTAAGTACTTCTTTAACTTCCAATTAACTTAAGGTCTGATCACTACTATCTTGAAGTAACTTCGATCTTTCATCCAGACATACTTCCAAAAGTACTTTTATAATGATGACTTGTTTTACCTTATGAAAATAAGGCTCAATGTTGTCATAAGTTAGTACTTCTTCTCCAACCTTTACTTAGAGATTTAGATAACAATACTTCCATTTTACTGTTTACTCTCCCCTTTAGGGTTTACTAATGGCCTCTAAACTACCTATATAGTAACCATTGGCTTTATAATTAGAATGTTGGTCTCTATTTAGCTGACACTTTACCTTTTTAAGGTTTCATGAAAGAACTTACGGTATACCCACACAATTGCGGATCTCCGAAATGAATCTTCCGACATTATTTGTCTTATTTATTGTTTGTACATTCTCTCTTTGATAGGCCTGATTTCACGAAAACTCTCGAAAGACAATCGCTTTAATATTATATTTCTCTGTTTCTTTCTTAAATTAGGCCAAGTTTTATGCTCTTTATGATATACTAAGATGATTTGGTTAGCTAAGTTAACCAAATACCAACTGCGAATCAAATACCAGCTGTGGACTATTCTAGGGTGTATGTATTACCCTACGGGTTTTCGACGCACTTCTGGCATTCTCTCTCTGAATTATCAGATCTTGAATACCGTTTTTGGTTCCAAAACTCCTTGTTTGTACTTATTCAGGATACTTCCATGAACTTGGTACAACTACTTCAACAACTTCTTAGCAACATTACCTATTTTGGGTGAAATTAATTTCATCACTTCTTGTTGTTCCATACATCTTCTACACTAACCTTCCTTCTTATTGCTGGCTAGTAATGATCTGAACTTGAACCATCCATCGAATTGTGTTGATACTTCTTATACTTGGCTTCATTCTTCATGTAAATGTTCCTCTTGATCTTTGGAACTCGTCACTCCCTTACACGAATTCCCTTTTCTATCTAGGTCTATAACATCAAGTAGGAACTGGATGTTGCAACATGCATTTGCACACCAAGTCAAACTTCATGTACAGATCTAGTCAATCAAAAAGACCCAAGAAAAACCAATGAATTCAAATGTGGTACATATAACACACACATTATTCTAAGCCTGTAATATAGTAATTGAGTATAATATCTCTAGAATTCAGGCTTAGTTGTGTAGTATATGACACCTCCTCATACAGGTTTACATCGTGATACTTAGCATTTAGGGTTCCAACTATTCTTTGTCTCGACAGTTACCCAAATTACTCAATTACAACATGATAATTCTAAACAAAGTGGTCTCAATTTGGTTTTGACTAAACTTTTGTCTCACTTTTGGAATGATCAACTGTAACTAACTTTTCTTTATTTAGTAAACTAAACTCACATAATCTCTCAGAAAGTCTAACCATAACCTATTAAATGACTTCTATCATGGTTCTACTTTGTTCTATACTTACTCTACTTCATGGTAATTTACTAATTACTTTTCATATTTATACTCTCATCATGGTTTCAGATCTAATCTCACCATGATCTTGTGATGTTTTACCTCTTTATCATGATTCAAGAGCTAATCTAACCATGATGTCTCTGTTTCTCATTATACTATCATTGAGTCTTAACATAATTTCACTTCATCACATAGAATTCTCAAGTGAATCCCACATGATTTACAACCCATTACAACTATACATACTCTAATGGTCTTCATTATGTTGTCTATTGTTATCAATTAACAATAATATTTTTGAGTCTTACTTGAATTATATGGTTAGGATACACCATTTAAACTACTCCATATGATATCCTAAACTTAGTCATAATCTATATTACTATTTTAGATTACTTAAGCCATATTAATGGTGTTCTACCATCTTGGGATTAGCACTATACCAAGAAAACATGGATAACGAATTTTAAGAAAGATGACCAAAGCATCCAACTTAAGTGTGACAAGATTATCCTCAAGTGGATACTCATCACAAGTCTAGAATATTTGGTTTAGATAAGATGGCTTCTATAGTCACTATCCAACCTACAGATCTTCCTAAAAGGGTTTTAATCCTAAGGTCAAAGCATATGCTCTGATACCACCTGCGATGACCCAGCATACCACTACATGATGTAGTACACTATAGTCGTTGACATAACACCAATCAAACACCGTTCACTAATATTACATCCCTCAGAGTGGTACACCAGAAACACATCAGGTCCAAGACATGACTATAGGTTACAACTCGACTCTTTACATAAGATCTAGAGAACACTCTAGGTTAAACAGAGAGAAAGAAACTTCTTACAAAGAAGAATCATAAATAATCAACTCATAACCAACATACTAGTAGACTAGCATATGAACTATTGGGCTTGCATTGCTGCTATTGCAATACTCTAGAGAAGTGGGTTCTATGGCTAGGTATTATATTCCTATCTAATCAGCAACTTGGTCTTCACTTAAGTAGATGTATATGTTGACTTTATTGACTTCATTGAAGAGCTTTAGCTTTTGATGATGATTCCTGGAGCATAAGTTGATGTAGACGTAGGTTGTATTGGCTTCAGAATCTAGAAAGGGTTAAGAAGATAGGTTGAGTACGAGCGTACTCAGCAAGTTCACTAAAAAGGAGTGTTTGATGTACTATATCTACAGCCACAGACCATAGGTCGTAGGCAATGCAGGTTTTCATAAACATTTCTTCAAAAGGTTGCTTTTATTCTGAAAAGCTATGCCCGTCAGCCTTCACGGGTTTACCAGAACTTTCATGGAGTTCCTTTCCCGCCGCGTTCATAGCTCCTTCCCGGAAAGGGAGTAACAAGTTACAGTTCTTACACTCTGCAGACATGCATTACTTTACCCATGATAGATCAAATCCTTGTTGCACAACCGGGCGATCTTTCCCGTCCACACTTCCTATGGTGTGGGGCCCAGTAGATGATCCAAGCCAATCATTGTCCTTCTCCGCGACCCCGCATACCCGACGGATTGCACATCAAGCCTAGAATAAAACTTGTTTCCATTATCAGCCTAAGGTGTACAACCCTCATAGATACCACAAGCCATGGGACGTTGAGGGATCCCACCCATAACCTGCTAACCCTCTACAAGAGGAGTTGCAACAACGGCCCGGTCATCCATTGGCATGCGAAAGGGAGCCGATCCAGCTGACTTCTCCGTCCCATTCCAATGTAGAGGTCCCAACCTTTAATAAGGTAGAGATCCCTGTGTTTACAATGCTAGTCCCTGGATCAATAGCTAGAATCCACAATTAAGATGTAATATCAAGAAACAAAGGTCATAATACAACTTTATAACCAGGAATAAAATAATTCATTACATCTTACATAGCTCATTTGGCTATCTCATTACAATGCAGCAGAATTAACTATAGCATGGAGTCCTTCATCTTCAAAGTGCCACAGCCAATCATGTTGGTTGTAGACTTGTAATCCTAATCAACACACTTCACTAACATCAAACAAACCTGCAACATAATAAGTTACAGCCACAAGGGTCAATACATTTGAATTGTATTGGCAAGTGATACTATGGTAGTATAGTGGAGTCTATCACCTATATGCATTTGGCTAGGTGGAGCTTAGGATTTCTTTGCTCAAAATATATTTTCCTTATCATTTGAAAACACTAAGTTTTGTTTGACAAAATCACCCAAGGAACCACCAATAGAAATTGGTGAACCTTCACCCTTGTTCAACCACAAGTTTTAACTTAGAAATTGGGATGAGGAGATTCTTGATATCTTCCATGTCTTGATGCTCAAATTGTCCTTTTCCAGGGACATGGCTAAGTACTTAGATTTTACACTCTGCAGAGGTGGTGCACTTTCCCCCCAAGACTTGGTTTCACCAATACAAGATCTTTCATAAGCCTTCCCTTAGACCAGAATGGACGCACTTCAACCTATCATCCCCTACCACCAACTGTCCATTTGGCTAAGTTATTGCAACCTATATGATCCAGGCAGAGCCCATAATGCCAAGTGGATGCACTTGAATCTTCTCAACATTTGACATCTTAAATCTCTTTATTCCTGGGTGGCAATCCACAAGTGAGATACACAAGGTAAACCATAGAAATGGGCCTTGTGTAACCACTCAACCAAAAACTACCAAGCAAGTCCCTTTCCACCCAGGTGATTCATTCACTTAGTTGTTTTATTAAACAAAACACAAGTCCTTGACTTAGAAATATTCCATATCTTGAATATAAACCACCCTTGTTTGCTACTATCTAGGCTAAGCATAATACTAGTAGGAATCTTAACTTAGGAAAATTCTACTAAGGTTTCATCTACTAGGATTTCCCATGGCATAGTTTATACTTAGCGAAAATTCCATGCAAGTCCTACTTAGAAATATCACTAATGCATAGTGAAAATAATGGGACAAAAGTATGAAGCACCACTTGCCTTTTTGGTAGATAATATAAGTTCACTCCTTGATCTTGCAATAGTCACACTCTTCAAATTTCACTACAATTCAATCAAGCAAGCAATATTCAATCTACCATTCAAGCAAACATCTCATAAAATAATAAAAACAAGGCAATGCATGCAAACATGCCAAAGATTGTTTTATTTGGAGAAGTGGTATCTAATAGGTTATACACATTTGAAACACCTATTGGTCATTTACAAAAGTGGTAAAACCATTTGACATTAAGTTAGTGAAAAATGGCCACTTTAAATCATTTTTGTTTTGCTAGAGAGGATTTAAATCCAAAGAATATTTCTAGTGTTTACGAAATATATTTTTAACACAAATGTTAGTGTTTTGTGGTCAAGTGTTTAATATTAAAATCATTTTCAAAAGGTTTTATCTATAAACCATTTTTATACCAAATCAATATTTTATGTTGTTGGAAATACCTTTAGCAAAGTAATAATTTTTATAGGGTTTACCAAATATATTTTTAAATCATAAAACTTTGTGTTTAGGGTCAAAGAGTTTAATTCAAATCATTTCCTAAAGTTTTTTCTCCAAAAGCATTTTTAACATATAAACAACATTTTTATTTGACTAGAAATGTTCCAATTCAAAGATTTATTCTTTAACTTCACAAAATATGTTTTTGAATCCACAAGTTGATTTCTATGGTCAGTAGGTTCAAAACAATCCAATTTCCAAAGATTTTACCTTAAAAATATTTCTAAAATTATTTTTATATTCAAATTATGCCTACACAAGTTTCTGCAAAAACAAACAATTTAACAGAAGCAATTTACTAAACAAAGCACATGGTTGAAAAGTATTTGTTCTGCTGATTCCATTGATATTAATTTATAAAATTTGGACGTGTGGATCAAAAGTTATGAATTATGCAAGTTTGAACATCTATCAGAATAGTTTCTGTTCTAAAAACAAAAGGCTGGCCACGTGTCTTGTCCTGATTGGTCCATACCGTTTCGGTTGGATTGACTAACACAGACCACAGGATTTCGTTTAGATCATGCGGTGCAGATGCTACCATACCGCTTCGCTAAATGAAACTATCGCAGCGCTTGGATCAAGATCGGACGGCTCCCAGCTTCCTGCCAAGAACTGGCGGCGCTGGCGCGGCGGCGAGCGGCGGATGCGCTCTGGTGGTGAGGTTTCTGGGGTTACAGGAGGCGAGAGGAGTAGGGGAGAAGCTCACTAGCATCGCCGTGGCGAGATAATGCTCGACATGTGCTCGATTGTTGAAGGGCGCTCGGGGTCGATCTTAATCGCTCGCCGGAGTTGCCTTCGGGCTCGGGTGCGGTCAGTCGTTGTCGGAGGCGACGCTACGGTGCGCGCTAAGACAAAACATGGGTGCCGTTAGATGCGCACGGTGCTGGGGATCATACGCGTGTCAACGAGAGGGGAGGGGGCGGTCAGGACATACCGAGGGAGATCGCCAGAGTTGGGGAGGTTCACGGTAGCGCTCAGACTTCGAAGTTGCCGAGCCTCTGGTGCATGTGCGGCTAAGCTGGGGCTATGGGAAGGTTCTACTGATGGTGGGGAGCAAGCTAGTGGATGCCAGGGAGTGGAGGGTGGTTTAGCTTCGCCTGAATCGGCCGAAAGGGGTCGTCGGGGCAGTGGGCTGCAAACGAAAAATCGGCGCAGCCTAGAGGCAGAGGAGAAATGGGGTCTGGGGGAAAAGATAAAGGGGGAACATGTGCTTTAAGGAGCATGGTCGTAGGGGGTAAAGGCTGCGTCAATGTCGCGTATTGAATCGACCTTTAAACGACAGAAACGACCGGCGAGGGTGTGGTCACCGCGGGGTGAGGAAGAAGGGTCTGGCAGGTGGGACTTGGTTGTCTGCGAGAGAGAGGGAGAGACAGTGGGGTCCAACGGTCAGCGACGGGGTGGGTGAGCGCCTGAGTGTTAAAACGATTCTCTCGGGGTGGGTTAGTTGGGCTACGAGTTGGGCCTGATAGGTTAGCTGGGATGGGCTCGTTGCTTTCATTTTTTTTGTTCTGATTCTTTTCTTTTTTCCTTTTCTATTATTCTGTTTTGATTTCTATTCAAATATTTCAAACACTAATTGAATTCAAACCTTTGCCAAACTTTGTGTATATTCTAATACTATTTATTATCATATTCTAAAGTCAAATTTAGAATATCTCTTTTATTCTTTTTAGGGTATATTAATTATTTAAAATAGGCCCTTGTCTTAATTCAAATAAGATTTATTAATGTTTTCAAACTCTATTTGAAATCTAAATTTTACCAAATCTTTTTAGTAGGTTTTATTTAAAAATAAATCACTTTGAATTGTTATTTAAAATATTTTATTATGTTTTTAATGTTTATTTTAAAATGGGAAATGTCTTTACTTAAATGAATTTGGATAATAATAAATCCTCATGATTTTATTTAAATAATTCTTTACAAAAATATTTTATTTTATTTGCTTGGCCAAGTTTTAATTTGGCTTTTTAAAATAGTCTTTATTTATTTATTTCTTCCTTTGCTTATAAAATCCATATCTTTTTATTTAAAGATCCAAACTTCGTGATTCCAATTTGTAAAATCTTATTTGATATATATTTATCCTTTTAAATCTATTTAGGATTATTTGCTCACCATTTGGTATGGATTTTTAGATAGGTGCTTTATTAGCTTTGTAAATTCAATTTCCTTATCTTATTAAATTCATAAGATTTTATCTAGGGCTCCAAATTGAATGAAATCAATTTCTATGGTTTTATAATATTTCCATTTGTCCTTCTTGATCATTTATAAATATTTGTTGACAAATTTTATATGGATCGAATCCATGTTCTTAGAGATATCTTGGAAATCTCCCATTAGGGTTTTAGGGTTTTGGTTTATTTTCCAAGTGTTTAAATTTCAAGATGCATTTATGAAGAATGCATTTCACTTGATTTGAATTTAGTTGGATTTAATATTCAAAGTTTGTTCAAGATGGGTTTTTAAGTTTCCATTTAGAAACAAAAAGTTTCTTTTCACCCTAAATTTCAACAATTTTTTTTGTTTATTTGTTTTTTACATTACAAAATTTGGAAAATTTTGGGATGTGACACCCAAATCTCATGGTTAACGCGCAATATACGGCGCAAGAATCACTGGCGACATTGGTTGTTAAGTCCTAGGTAATATGTTCCTTTACCACCGGAACTTTCATAGTAGGTTATTGCCTCATGGTACATAACCTATAATCATATTATTATGAAAATATTGTTTTTCTGACCTTTTTGAAATGCAGTTGATGACAACACTGGATTTGCAAAATACTTCATAGAAAATAATCAAAGGACATGACCAATTGTGAACTTGCCTTTGTGATTGCAAGATTATGAACTCACGGTCTTCGAGATGACATAAGATCCAATATCTGAAATCTGCATCATTGGTCCAGTAAGGACTAATGTTTAAAGAAGCAATATGCAATTATGCATAAGTAATGCTATGCATTTTTTTAAAACTCCTAAAGTGGATCCCCAAAACTTTGAATGAAGTGAGTTGAGGTGATTCTTTTAAGAGTTGGTTTATCTTCAAGTTTTACTTTACAAGTAATGGCATTTATAAGGAGCTTAAGTGTTAAGAATCCAAGATATACAAGTAAAGGATGAAGTAATGTGATTATGATTCATTGTTATCTGGTGACCATGACAAAATTTCATGGGTTGAGTTGTTAAGACTTGGAGGAACTATTATAGAGTTGTTGTTTGAAGTGGCAAAAAAATAACCTTAGAAGAAAAGGTTTCTTTGATAAGGTTCAAACAATCTTTAAGGGTTAATAGAATGTGGTCGATGTATCTTGGCGTTTGTTCGATTAGTTTGGTCTTGAGATACTTTATGTATTCAATAAAATAGACCAAAGTTAACTATAAAAAAATAAGTAGTTTATTAGACATGATGTTTATAAGCTTCCGAGACTAAAGTTAACTTTAAAAGGGTAAATAAACTTAATGTGTAATTTGTTTTATTTATTTCCAAGTTTTTAGATTTATGATAAGTATGATTAAGGTGTGGAGTTATTCACTTTATATTTAAGTGGATGACTAGATTAAATTTTGTTTTGTTATTATGAAAATAACATGCAACTATTTAATGGATGTATAATTCAGATGATATTAATAATTTATAGTTATGTTAAGAATAATTAAGATATATTGATTATTCACCATATTATATATGAGTGATATACAATGTCCATTTAAAAGGGTTTTCTATTTGAATTTTAAGATTTTGAAAAGAATATTTTAAAGTTATTAGTTATACTTAAGCTTGATTATGAATCCAAGTTATGGTTTTGGAATTAATACTTAGATATTAAATATTGAAGGTTTTATATATAATTGTGATTTTTCTTATTTAAGAATTGTTTTTAGAGAATTTACCAAAATAGCTAATAGAGAAGGATTTATTACTTTAAAACATTAAAAACTTTTTTATTAATATATTTAATATTTTTCTAGTGTAATATAATTATTCAAGACCTTAAAAATGATTTTTATTTATTTTTAGGTATCATTCTTATGTTTATAAAATTTCATAAAGGATTAAATGTTTTTGAATACTTACTTGAAATTTCTATAAAATACTTAAGTTAGTATTTTTTATAAAATAGTAGATTTATTTTTATAGATAAAAATGATTTTTTATTAATTTTTATGAAATTTTCTTATATTATTTTAATTTATTGAACTCTAGTGCCTTTAATAAATTAGTGGTATTTATTTAGTTTAATCAAGTGGTTTTATATTTTTTCTTGGATAAATATCATTTTTGTGATTATTTAGACATATTAATTATATTTTTAGGATTTTCCTCCATTTATTTAAGGTTTGAATATTATTAAAGGTATTGTGGTAATTTATAATCAATGTATATTACCTTTTTGTTTTTATTTCTTTGCTAATTGAACCAGGTGTATAGGATAATCTGGCCCTTAGGCCCATTCGGCCCACCTAGGCCTATCCAGTTGGGCTATTCCCAGCCCAACACTCACGCGCACGACCTATCTTCCTCATTCCCCTTCTGCTCCGAATACGTATGTCGCCGCCTACCACTATTCCTGCCACCGTCGACCGCATCTGGCGGAGCTGCTCGCCGGCGATGCCTTGCAATATCCTCCTCTTTCATTCTCAATCATCGATTTGGTTGGTCCACGCCCTTGCGAGTGTGCTCGACCGAAACCCTAACCCCACGACTGTTGGCTCGGCACCTACGCCCTAGTGCTTGCTCTCCGGTGGTGTCGTTGCTGCTACTACTACTATGACTGACCATGGTTTTCAATTCATCCTCTAGGTCTCACACTCTACTCCAACGCCGGAGGGACGACAGCTTGAGCTGCAACCCCGACGCCCATGGATGTGTCGATGTGCTCCTCACTATGGTGGTGACGTCTCGGCTCCGGCACCAGCGGGACGGCGCTGCAGCTGCGCAACCTCGGTGCCAACCTTCCTAACTACTTCAACTACTTTTTTCTTGCTACCTCTCCTTCTAATTTAACTCAGGCAATCCTGGTGTGACCGGCCCTCTAGCCGATGATTTGTTCTAGTTGGATGCAATGTGGTTAGTTTTAGTATTATAAATAAGCCTCGAGATGACTTAGGTTTATTGATGTAATCCATGTATAGATGGTATGCATCAACTAGCTTGCAGTAGTTGGACTTGGAATAAGACACTTGCTGTAGTATGAGCTAAATTGTGAGTGGAGGAAAATAGTGTTGGTTGAGCTAGTGTTTGTGTTTCTCCCAGACCAAACTGATGTGTTCTATTCTGAATTATGTGCTCTAGTGATACTAAGTAAGTTAGTGGTTCTACTGCTGGTGTTTGGTTTTTTGATGATCTAATGATTACTATGTGATTTTTATTATCTAATCCTTATTCTATCCTTCATACATAGTAATTTCTTGTATCAGTTTTATTTGTGCTAATAAACTAAATGTTGACTGCTTATCCATATTAGAAGTGTATATTATAAAGATAGATAAATATACTCTATTTGTCCTATTTATAATTTCTTCTTTGTTGGTGATCATTTTCTAAACTGGATATGTTACAAGGGTATATATATCTTCTAAGCATCCTAGCTTGATGTGGTTTATTTCTCATTATGTTTTGAGTTGTTTCAGTACTTGTTTGATTACACAAAGGTACGGAATACATAATTATGTTAATTCTAAACATTTCCTTGTTGGTACCTAGTATTTGAGTTATCTATATTAACATTTCTGCACAGAGCATAGCCACTGCCCAACTTTGCTTGCTGCTGCTTGTAACTTGTTGTTGTGATGCCTCTTTCTAGATAGTACACAACAATCTATTCTGTGTATGATTTGCTGTCATCTAGACTAGTGGTGCCTCTTTGGTCTCCTGGCTACTGCATGTATGCAATACTTGGCTTTAAGCAACTGTTCTAGCTGATGTGGTACCTCCTTGGAGGATGCACATGAACTAGATCATATATATATCCATGCTATAACATTGTTGGTTAGAAGTTTGGACTTTCCTTAGCGAATGATATCTTAAATTGAGGCTTAAGCTTTGTAGAAGCAAATTATGAATGGATTCTTGCTTGAGGTTTTAAGAAAGGATATGTTTTATAGAACTTTTCTACAATGAAACACAATCTATATACATGATTCCTAGAACAGCTGTTAGGAAAATGATGTGGCAAGATAAAGTAGTGGTTTATGTTAGTGTAGATGTCACTGTGGTGCCTCAAATTTGAGTATGCACAGTGGTGAATCTTAATTAGCATAAACTACCGCTGAAAATACTACTATGATGTAACCTGAGTGGTATAGTAGGGAGATAGGGCTTATAGCTAGTGATGCAAAAGTCTGAAGCTATAGTGGCATACTTGGATAGCTCAATCTACTGTTTTAAACTGGGTGGCTAAGAATTAAGATATGACTACCAAGGGTGCATAACCTGAGAAACTAGTGGTGATAAGAACATATGCTACAGTTTATAATCCTAGCTCAATGATGATACTGGTGTAGCATTACTACCCAGTCTGAGAGCCTTCTCTCCCATACAACTCCATGCCCAGAAATAAAAGGACAAGAACAGACGTTGCATGAGCTAGTGGGATAGCAACCTGTTGTGATTGCTGAAGCTTGACTGTAACTTGTGGTTACTTGTTGATCTTGTGATTCTGCTGATATGGATCTACTCGCCTGGATTTTCCCTTGGCCTGCTCCTCCTATGGTTGTTGCGAGCCTTCTTCTTCTTGTGAGTATGGTTAACTCAACTAGCTACCCATGATTGGATGATTTGATAACTTGGTAAGGAAGTGTGATCTTGCTATTCTTGTGGAGAACAGATAAGAACAAGTAATGTTTCTTGGTGGTGTTCTTGCTCTGTGATAATGTTGTGTTGCGGCTGTGCCGTGGTCTTTTATGTGTTAAGATTGCTCTCTCTAGTGCTGATAGCACAACACTTGCATGGGTGATAGAGATGCTGTCAAGTGGGTCCCTTTGGGTGCAAGTTTCCATTAATGAAACTTGATGGTGTTGATGAGCTCGGCTGATTCAGATATTTATCCCTATTTTGGATACTTCTCCACTTGGTGAAACTTGCGCCTTGCCTGTGATGCATAGACTGAGGACACTACTAGATAAGAATAAATACTATTCATTTGGTGAAACTTGCCACTTCTAAAAACAACTCAGCTCAATGAGGTGACAAAACAGTGCACTACACTGTTGATAACTGAGAGCAATAAACCAAACTAACCCCCTTTATTCCTTATTTTCATTCTTTTGTTTTTTGTTATCTTTTGTGTTATTTTGCAGGGATCAAGAATCAGGAAAAGAATCTTCAGGACATGAAGATTTATATTGGACTTCTTTATTATTTTTGTAATTTCTCTTCTTTTGTAAAGTGTATTATATATTTATTTATCTTTGTAATAAAATTTGTAATATTTTCCTATTGTTGTAATTTCTTCTTTTTACTTGAATATTGTAAAGACAAGGTAATATATATTTTCTTGCAATTAAGAATTCTTTTATTGTAACAACAATGAAACATTGTATTCTATAATAAAGTGTTCCATTATTCTTGGAACTAGTTAAATATTTATTGTAATTCATTTCATTCAATTTTGTTTATTAATCAAGACTTGTAATTATTGTATATTTTCATAAATAAGAGTTCTCCTCTTATTTCTTATTACAATTTAATTTCCAATTATTATTCTATTTCAAATTCTTATAGTATTCAAATCTATCAATTAAATATTCAAATTTGAATTATCTTCCCCTAAAACACAAAAGTACAATAGAGGTCATGTCGAAATCCATCGCACCTGTCCTGATGTTTCCATCTGAACAAGAGAGATCTCGATCCCTCTATAGCTCCTTCAGTTTTGCACAAAATTCCCTGGATTTTCTTATGCATGAATGCAGTGCACACACATGTGTCCTCTCTATTTCTAGTTGCTAATCCTAGGGTGTTACACCTTCTCCATTGCCACAGCCACCTCTGCAGATGCAGCATATTCTGCAAAATCAACCGTCTCGGGTGGTAATGGAAGATCGGCCTCGTAGTACAGCCGCATGGCCTGCCTTAGAGGGACCAAATAGCCAAGCTTCAGTGGCGGCCGCGGCCAGCGGGGCGTTGGCTTCTGTTTAGGTGGGGCCATAGCTAAGATTCCTAATAGTGTATCTTATTTATTCGAAACTAGTTCGACTAACTGCTGAATCTTTCTTTCCCTTCTTAGCATAAGAGTGCTAAGTGCGATGACCCAGCATACCACTTCATGTGTAGTACACTATAGTCGTTGACATGACATCCACAGAACAACGTTCCATAAATATCACATCCCTCAGAGTGGTACAACAGAAACATTGCGGGTCCATATTACAAAAGTACACACATTATTAGTATTACAATACCGGAAGTTCAAGACTTCCTAAATATTCAACTCATAAACCAACATATTAAGTGTTTCAGCGGAATTTAAAAGTAACAACTCCGACTAGGAGTTGAGCTCAGCATCTTATTCTATAGAGTTCATGCTGCTCGGCTCCGTGGGTTACTACTAACTAGGGATACTTAGTTGGACTCGTTATCATCGACACCATAGCGGATTTCGTAATCCACTCCTTCAACACCTCCGGATAGATCAGGTTCCTCGTAGAACACATCTTCTTGGCATTCGACTGCATACATTGGCACGTCTTCGGGATACTCAGAGTCTAAGCAAGGGATCAAAGGAAAGAATGAGTAACAGCGTTACCCAACAAGTTCATTATATGCAAGGTGGGAAGTTTGATGCTCTAACTACCACATCGGATTATAAATCCTTGGCACTATGCAATTTTTGTAAATCTTTCTTCAAATATTGATTTTTTTCTGAAAAACTATGATAATCAGCCTTCACAGGTTGACCAGAACTTTCATGGAGTTCCTTTCCTGCCGCGGTCGTAGCTCCTTCCCGGAATAGGGAGTAACAAGTTACAGTTCTTACACTCTGAAGAGGTGCGTTACTTTACCCATGAGAGATCAACTCCTTCTTGCATAACCGGGCGTACTTTCCCGTTCACAATTCCATGATGTGGGGCCCAGTAGTTGGTCCAAGCCAATCACTGCCCCCTTCGCGACCCCGCATGCCTCCTTGGTGTACACCATGCCCACATAATGAATTACGGCAATGGTTTGTACAAACGGTTAGATGCCAGAACTATCGTGGGACAATGAGGGTTCCCACCCATATGCTGCATATCCTCTACGAATTACCAGTTAATATGCATGCTTCGAGGATAGCAGCCACGACCTGCACATCCGGCTTCATGCGAGAAGAAGAAGATACAGCTGACTTCTCTGTCCCATTCCAAATCGCATGGCTAACGCGTAATATACGGCGCTAGAATCACTGATGTGAGGGGTTATTAAGTCCCTACTTGATCATAATTTTGCAATTAGAACTCTAAGTTCTATTTCTCCATCATATCACCACTTAGGATGATATCTATAATTTCTTTATTTGTGAAAATAATATTTTCTTTCTTTTATAGCATATATGATAACACACAATTTGCAAATACTTTGATAAAGACTCTTCAAAGGACATGAGCAAGTGATGAACTTGCCTTGTGATGGCAATGTAGTGAAGTCTGATGCTTGCACTGGACCTTGAGCTTCTATGTCTACAAAAACATCATTATTGCCTGGTAAGGACAATATTTAAAGAAGCAAAATGATTGTGCATGTAAAGTAATGCATTATTTAATTCTATATGCATTTTCCCTATATAAGGTGCCTTTTAATAATAATAAAACATTTATAAATATTATTTTTTAATATTTATAGCATATATTGAATTATTTTATTTTATTTCCTTTTTTGACTTTTATTAATTTAATAATTCCCTTAGGAATTATCAATTATACATTAAAAATTGTTATTAAATATTTATTTAGTATTTTTCAAAAATACTATAATATTAATATATAATGAAAGTGATTTTTATATATTTTTATCATCTTTCAATAATTTTGTAAAATTCCATAAGGAATATATAAATTACAAAATTCTTATAAAAATTTAAATGTTTAAAATTTTATATTTTATTTTATTTGGATAGTATGGATTATTGTGAATCCAAAATTATTTATAATTTTTGGACTTATATTTTATGTTCTAAAATTTAGTTAAGTCCAGGGGTATTTTGGTCTTTTCCTTTTTATTAAAACGGGCCTGAAAAGGTTTATGGGCTAGTTATACTTATTGAGCCCTAGTAGCCCATTAGTCATGGACAAGAGAACCACCCCGAAAGGTTTGGCCCAACTCAGCCCACTCCTCAATGCCTCTCTCTCTCTCGAGCTTATCCTCTCCTCCTCTGACCTCGACCTTGTGGCCGGCGATGCCGCCACCGGCGATTCCCGCCACCGTAGGCCGTTCTGGTCGCCGCCGTGGTGCAACAGGGGGTTGTCGACGACGCTCGTTCGTTCTATCCAATTGGATTAGAGCGTAGGGTTCTCCTGCAATGGATCGATGTCGTCCCGAACCCTAGGGTTTGGGGGTTGGCATGGATCCAGGTGCTGCAGTGGTCGTCGTGCGTCGAGGTGATGCCTTGCACCTCCAGGCGTGATCAGGGTCGCTGCCGTGGCGCCGTGCGGGTTGTAGAACCCCGTCTGGGGTGCTCCCCGTGCCGCCATGGTCGTCGGCCCCTCTGCTTCCTCTTCTAGTCTTCAGCGAGGACCTACAGTGAGTTTGATTCTTTTCCCTTGGTGCTCTCTGTGCTTGCTGATCCGAGGCTAGATGCTAGTAGTGTCCTTTCTGGCTACTGTATGATTCTGATTAGGATGACATATCTATTTAGGGTTCTTATCCTGGGTTGATCATATACTGGATGAATTGGATCATGTTTGGATGAATTGTAAACATGCTAAGTGGTTATTGGCCTGAGGCTTGTTGCTTAAGATGATCTATAATGTTGCTAGTGGCTTATTAGATGATTCTATGCTTGGATTTCATCTGATTCAGATGATATAGTTGCTTGGGAATTAACATGTGGTTTGAGATCATTATGATCTCAAACAGTGAAGTTTAACATAGGAATATCCTTGTTATGATTCTTGTGTTAACAGGAAAATGACTAGTAAGTTGATTGTCTGAATTTATTATGATTTCATGTCTATCCTGATTCATAATGGATTGTTCTTGTGACACTATCATGGTATGGCACACAAGTTTGATTCTAACCCATTGATTGGGTTGTTTTAGGCTTAAGACAAACTTGGCTTTGAAAGATAATTGAGAATGTTCTTCTCTGAATTCCCTAAGACCAATGATGTTGGTCTGAGGCTTAGGTATTCAGATCTTATCTAGTTGATTTATATAGATAGTCCTGGTAGTGGTACCAGCTATTCTTTCTTGAATCAAAGCTTGGAAAAAAAATGATAGTTAGCTTGATCATGATCTGGATCCAAAGGATCAGTTTCTAAGGTGCTACCCTTTCTTTAGGGATGTGCCTAGAAATAGATCATAGATATATTTATGATTGAATTGTAATATATAGCCTAATTCAGAGCAATGATGTTGCTCTGAGCTCTGCTGGATCCAGGTACTTTGTTGTTTGCTTTTAGAGTTTAAAATCCCTATGCTGGATTCACCCCACTTGGGTGCTTTCTGAGGGTTGGTTTTATAAAACAACACATGCTTCTCCCTGGATGATATGATTAGATCATGTGAAGGTTTTATGAAACTCACCATAGAATCTAATGTTTGTGGAGTAAGGTGGTGATGATCTTGATCTGGTTTTGCTGGGCTCCTGTGCTTGATCTTGAGCTAGGATCCTCCTCCTAGCTCCTGGATTTGTCCTTGAGCTAGCCTGCTCCTCCTAGCTCCTGGACTTGGCCTTGCTGTCCACCTGATCCTTCCCCCTCCTTATGTCACCATCCTAGTGATGTTTGTATGATCTTTGGTGGTTTGGTTTAGCTGATGTGCTTGGTAAACAACTGTCTAGGCTGACTGTTCTTGTGTGCAAACAGTGGAGTGATGCACTAGTGCCTCTCCACGGATGTGCTTGTGGTTTTGTGAGTTTGGGGCTGTTCTGTGGGGTTGACAACACACCACATGCATGTTGGTGTGTGTCCTACCTGTGTGCTTGCTGTGCACTTGTGGATATGTTTAGAATTTTGAAACTTACTATTATCTAGTTACTTTCTCCTGGCTGGTGAATTTGTCCCTCTTGGCTGTCATTTGACTTCTGGCTTTAAATTTATGAAAGATGGATTCTTTCATATTGGTGAAACTTGCCCCTTTTATAAATTTCTCAATGATGAATTTGTCTAGTGCACTTCACTGA
The DNA here is from genome assembly GCA_910589765.1 of Avena atlantica. Taxonomy (NCBI): domain Eukaryota; kingdom Viridiplantae; phylum Streptophyta; class Magnoliopsida; order Poales; family Poaceae; genus Avena; species Avena atlantica. Next base: position 196,239,247 of record OU342738.1, on the reverse strand, counting down.
CATGTCTAAGAGAAAATAATACTAACTCTAACCTTTTATTTCTCTATATATTTTCAGGTATAGATATAAAGATGAAGATTTAGTTTAGGTCTAGTTATAGAATAGTTATAGAATAATCCAATGTAATTTTCTTATTCTTTTGTAATTTTCTTTTTATTATTTTGTAATCTTATTTTTATTCTTCTGTAATAAAGATTACATTATTATTAAAAAAGAATATTCTTATTCTTTATATATTTGCTTCTCTGAATTGTGTGGATGATTTCAATAGGTTATAATTTTGTGACTTGATTATATATTGATGATATGAAATAAGTTTCATATTCATTATTGTTTTTCTTTGGATAGAATTTAAGTTATAATATTTATTTCTTAATTAAATTAAGATTCAAAACTTATCCCTAATTTATTTGAATTATAATTCAAACACTCAAGTTTAAAATTCAAATTCATTTTAAAAAACACATAATTCCTTAAAGATCATATCAAAGTCTATAGCAATCACCCTTTAAGACTAAACCTAATATCAAAGTATGAAAGAAACATTGATCACTTAAGGTTTTTATTTGGCGAAAATTTTACCCACATTTTCACAAATGAATGCATGCAACATTCCATATTCCTAAATCTACCCTTCGTTAGTTCCTAAATGCTGGGATGTTACAGACTTCCCCCCTTAAATTAAACTTTGTCCCGAAGTTTGTGGAGATGTACCTGAATAGTTCTGGATAGGCTTTTCTTAAATCCTCTTCTTTCTCCCATGTGGCTTCCCTTTCAGGGTGATGTTCCCACTGTACCTTGCAATATTTGATTGCTCTGTTCCTTAATCTTTTCCAGTTTTCTTCCAGAATATTATAAGGCTTTTCAATATAGGTCAGGTCTGCTTGTAGTTCTATCTCTTGATGTGTGATTGCATCATCTGGAACTTTTAAACATTTACGAAGTTGTGACACATGGAAACCATTATGCACTTGAGCCTATCTTGATGGTAACTCTAAAGCATAAGCCATAGTTCTGTTCTGAATTAGTATCTTGAATGGCCTGATATATCTTGGACTCAATTTTCCTTTAACCCCAAACCTTTTAACCCCTTTCATTGGACTTACTTTCAAATATACCATGTCTCCTACTTCTGGATGCCATGATCTTCGACTTTGATCAGCATAACTTTTCTGCCTACTTTGAGCTATTTTCAGTCTATCCTTGATCTTATCAATGATCTCTTGTTTTTCCTTGATATACTCTGGCGCAAATTCCTTGCTGCTTCTAGGCTCATACCAACATATTGGTGATCTACATGTCCTTCCATACAGAACCTGATATGGAGCTGCCTTCAGACTACTCTGATAGCTATTATTGTAGGAAAATTCTGCCAATGGTAGATGATCTTCCCATGTACCTCCAAAATCTAATGCACAAGCTCTTAACATGTCTTCTAGTATCTGATTTGTTCTTTCTGTTTGACCCCCTGTCTCTGGATGATAAGTTGTGCTAAAGTCTAACTTTGAACCAAGTGCTTCATGTAATTGCTTCCAAAATGCGGAAGTAAACACTAATCCCCTATCAGATATAATTCTTTTGGGCACTCCGTGCTTACTTACTATTTATTTGATGTAAACTTCTACTAACTTCTCGGCATTATCCTTCTGATTTATCGAAATAAAAGGTGCACTTTTGGTAAGTCTATCCACAATTACCCATATCATATCCTTTTGTTTAGGTGTCATGGGCAATAAAATTTTCTCTGATACCCATATCATATCCTTCTGTTTAGGTGTCATGGGCAAATACCCTTTACTAGGTTTCCAACCTAAGGTCAAAGAAATTTTCTCTGATACCAACTGCGGAAACCCAGCATACCACTGCATGTGTAGTACACTATAGTCGTTGACATGACATCCACAGAACACCGTTCCGTAAATATCACATCCCTCAGAGTGGTACAACAGAAACATTGCGGGTCCATATTACAAAAGTACACACATTATTATTATTACAATACCGGAAGTTCAAGACTTCCTAAAGATTCAACTCACAAACCAACATATAAAGTGTTCTGGGGAATTTAAAAGTAACAACTACGACTAGGAGTTGATCTCAATAGCTTATTCTATAGAGTTCAAGCTTCTCGGCTCCGTGGGTTACTACTAACTAGGGATACTTAGTTGGAATCGTTATCATCGACACCATAGCGGATTTCGTAATCCACTCCTTCAACACCTCCGGGTAGATCAGGTTCCTCGTAGAACACATCTTCTTGGCATTCGGCTGCATACATTGGCACGTCTTCGGGATCCTCAGAGTCTAAGAAAGGGATCAAAGGAAAGAATGAGTAACAGCGTTACCCAACAAGTTCATTATATGCAAGGTGGGAAGTTTGATGCTCTAACTACCACCTCGGATTATAAATCCTTGGCACTATGCAATTTTTGTAAATCTTTCTTCAAAGATTGATTTTATTCTGAAAAACTATGGCAATCAGCCTTCATAGGTTGACCAGAACTTTCATGGAGTTCCTTTGCTGCCGCGTTCGTAGCTCCTTCCCGGAACAGGGAGTAACAAGTTACAGTTCTTACAATATGCAGAGGTGCGTTACTTTACCATGAGAGATCAACTCCTTGTTGCACAACCGGGCGTACTTTCCCGTTCACAATTCCATGATGTGGGGCCTAGTAGTTGGTCCAAGCCAATCACTGCCCCCTTTGCGACCCCGCATGCCTCCTTGGTGTACACCATGCCCACATAATGAATTACGACAATGGTTTGTACAATCCGTTAGATGCCAGAACTATCGTGGGATGATGAGGGTTCTCATCCATATGCTGCATATCCTCTACGAATTACCAATTAATATGCACGCTTCGAGGATAACATCCACGACCTACACATCCAGCTTCATGCGAGAGGAAGAAGATATAACTAACTTCTTTGTCCCATTCCAAATCTCATGGCTAAGGCGTAATATACGGCGCTAGAATCACTAATGTCAGGGGTTATTAAGTCCCTACTTGATCATCATTGTTGCAATTAGAACTCTAAGTTCTATTGCTCCATCATATCACCACTTAGGATGATATCTATAATTTCTTTATTTGTGAAAATAATATTTTCTTTCTTTTATAACATATATGACAACACACAATTTGCAAATACTTTGATAAAGACTCTTCAAAGGACATGAGCAAGTGATGAACTTGCCTTGTGATGGCAAGGTAGTGAAGTCTGATGCTTGCACTGGACCTTGAGCTTCTATGTCTACAAAAACATCATTATTGCCCGGTAAGGACAATATTTAAAGAAGCAAAATGATTATGCATGTAATGTAATGCATTATTTAATTCTATATGCATTTTCCCTATATAAGGTGCCTTTTAATAATAATAAAGCATTTATAAATATTATTTTTTAATATTTATAGCATATATTGAATTATTTTATTTTATTTCCTTTTTATTTGACTTTTATTGATATAATAATTCCCTTAGGAATTATCAATTATACATTAAAAATTGTTATTAAATATTTATTTAGTATTTTTCAAAAATACTATAATATTAATATATAATGAAAGTGATTTTTATTTATTTTTATCATCTTTCAATAATTTTGTAAATTCCATAAGGAATATATAAATTACAAAATTCTTATAAAGTCGAAAATTTTATATTTTATTTTATTTGGATAGTATGGATTATTGTGAATCCAAAATTATTTTATTTATAATTTTTGGACTTATATTTTATTTTCTAGAATTTAGTTAAGTCCATGGGTATTTTGGTATTTTCCTGTTTATTAAAACAGGCCTGAAAAGGTTTTTGGGCTAGTTATACTTATTGGGCCCTAGTAGCCCATTAGGCATGGACAAGAGAACCACCCCGAAGGGTTTGGCCCAACTCGGCCCACTCCTCACCGTCTCTCTCTCTCGAGCTTATCCTCTCCTCCTCTGACCCCGACCCTGTGGCCGGCGATGCCGCCACCGGCGATTCCCGTCGCCGTAGGCCGTTCTGGTCGCCGCCGTGGTGCAACAGGGGGTTGTCGACGGTGCTCGTTCATTCTATCCAATTGGATTCGAGCGTAGGGCTCTCTTGCAATGGATCGATGCCGTCCAGAACCCTAGGGTTTGGGGGTTGGCATGGATCCAGGTGCTGCCGTGGTCGTCGTGCGTCGAGGTGATGCCCTGCACCTCTAGGCGTGATCAGGATCGCTGCCGTGGCGCCGTGCGGGTTGCAGCGCCCCCTCTGGGGTGCTCCCCGTGCCACCATGGTCATCGGCCCCTCTGCTTCCTCTTCTAGTCTTCAGCGAGGACCTACGGTGAGTTTGATTCCTCTTCCCTGATGCTCTCTGTGCTTGCTAATCCGAGGCTAGATGCTAGCAGTGTCATCTCTAGCTACTGTCTGATTCTGATTAGGATGACATATCAATTTAGGGTTCTTATCCTGGGTTGATCATATACTGGATGAATTGGATCATGTTTGGATGAATTGTAAACATGCTAAGTGGTTATTGGCATGAGGCTTGTTGCTTAAGATGATCTATAATGTTGCTGGTGGCTTATTAGATGATTCTATGCTTGGATTGCATCTGATTCAGATGATATAGTTGCTTGGGAATTAACATGTGGTTTGAGATCATTATGATCTCAAACAGTGAAGTTTAACATAGGAATATCCTAGTTATGATTCATGTGTTAACAGGAAAATGGTTAGTAAGTTGATTGTCTGAATTTATGATGATTTCATGTCTATCCTGATTCATAATGGATTGTTCTTGTGACACCATCATGGTATGGCACACAAGTTTGATTATAACCCATTGATTGGGTTGTTTTAGGCTTAATACAAACTTGTCTTTGAAAGATAATTGAGAATGTTCTTCTCTGAATTCCCTAAGACCAATGATGTTGGTCTGAGGCTTAGGGATTCAGATCTTATCTAGTTGATTTATATAGATAGTCCTGGTAGTGGTACCATCTATTCTTTCTTGAATCAAAGCTTGGAAAAAATGACAGTGAGCTTGATCATGATCTGGATCCAAAGGATTAGTTTCTAAGGTGGTACCCTTTCTTTAGGGATGTGCCTAGAAATAGATCATAGATATATTTATGCTTGAATTGTAATATATAGCCTAATTCAAAGCAATGATGTTGCTCTGAGCTCTGGCTGGATCCACCTGCTCCTCCTAGCTCCTGTACTTGGCCTTGTTGTCCACCTGATCCTTCCCCCTCCTTATGTCACCATGCTGGTGATTTTTGGTTGTTCTTTGGTGGTTTGGTTTGGCTGATGTGCTTGAACTGCTGTCTAGGCTGGCTGTTCTTGCGTGCAAACAGTGGAGTGATGCACTAGTGCCTCTCCACGACTGTGCTTGTGGTTTTGTGAGCTTGGGGCTGTTCTGTGGGGTTGACAACACACCACATGCATGTTGGGGTGTGTCCTGCCTATGTGCTTGCTGTGCACTTGTGGATATGTTCAGAATTTTGAAACTTACTATTATCTAGTTACTTTCACCTGGCTGGTGAATTTGTCCCTCTTGGCTGTCATTTGACTTCTGGCTTTAAATTTATGAAAGATGGATTCTTTCATATTGGTGAAACTTGCCCCTTTTTATAAATTTCTGAATGATGAATTTGTCTAGTGCACTTCACTGACATGTCTGAGAGAAAATAATACTAACTCTAACCTTTTATTTCTCTATATATTTTCTATTTGTTTGCAGGTACAGATATAAAGATGAAGATTTAGTTTAGGTCTAGTTATAGAATAGTTATAGAATAATCCAATGTAATTTTCTTATTCTTTTGTAATTTTCTTTTTATTATTTTGTAATCTTCTTTTGATTCTTCTATAATAAAGATTACATTATTATTAAAAAAGAATATTCTTATTATTTATATATTTGATTCTATGAATTGTGTGGATGATTTCAATAAGTTATAATTTTGTAACTTGATTATATATTGATGATATGAAATAAGTTCCATATTCATTATTGTTTTTCTTTGGATAGAATTTAAGTTATAATATTTATTTCTTAATTAAATTAAGATTCAAAACTTAACCCTAATTTATTTGAATTATAATTCAAAAACTCAAGTGTAAAATTCAAATTAATTTTAAAACACACATAATTCCTTAAAGATCATATCAAAGTCTATAGCAATCACCCTTTAAGACTAAACCTAATCTCAAAGTATGAAAGAAACATTGATCACTTAAGGTTTTCATTTGGCGAAAATTTTACCCACGTTTTCACAAATGAATGCATGCAACATTCCATATTCCTAAATATACCCTTCGTTAGTTCCTAAATGCTGGGATGTTACATTATGATATTAAGAATACAGGTCGTGGCCAGCAACCAGATCGGGCAATGTACCAGGCAGGGTTCCATTTTAAGTATATTTATGAGTGTGTCCTTAGTTGTGTCCAAAAAATTTGCCTGTGCCACTATGATTGTAGAATTGTAGCAACACCATCAGAAACAGGGGAAGAGGACATGGCGTTTTACTGACTGGCGGGCCCAGCAACCTCGACCGTCGATGATGCGCATCCCAGGTTCAAAGATTAGTGCTCCCCATTATTGTGTGGATTTCCATATTCTGTCGCTCGTAGCTCTGCTCCGCTCCACTGCTCTGGTCTTGCACGCCGCCACTTCGTCCCGTCATGCAACACTCTCGTCCTCCCTCTCGACTATCGTCCTTCCGTCATCCCCTAACCGCCCTACACACCCTGTCTTGCCCCGTCTCCTTGCCTCTGTCCCCTCCCAGGCGCGTCTGGGAGCGAAAATCGATAGGTGGGTGCTAGGTTCTCGCGCAATGATGGTGGCTTTGATCTAGATCCCTCATGGAAATGGATCCTGCATGGCCGTAGATCACGAAGATGGGTCCTTCCCGGACGAAGAGCGAGGAGATGGACCCTTCAAGTATGGAGAACATGGAGGAGCGCAAAACAGGGGAAGAGGACATGGAGTGCAAAGCTTTGGTGCTCTAGAGCCCATTGAACATGCCGTACATCCTCCCTAAAGGGTAAGAACTGCAATTCCATCTCTGCATCTCCCAATTAGCGTTTCTAGTCCCGTGTTGATGGAGAGGATCTATGTTGGTGACCATAGGACATCTGCTGCATCGAGATTTCTTTTGAAGATTCGGCATGGGTGTCGGACTGAAACCTTGTCCGACGGTAGAATCGCAGTTACCAGTGGGAAACTGCATTTACCGGGCCGTAACTCAAAAAAATACAATATATGCTTGCACCACGAGATAAATACCCACCTCCCGGGAATGGCCGTGCATCATGGTGTAGCATGCGTGGAAATTGCCTCGGGCCCCTAGGCGTTCCCTAATCTTGCACCTCCTTTGGGAAAACACCGGTTTTTCGGGTTTAGAAAATGGAAAGTCAAGATTTCTCGAAATGACCATGAAATCTATAGTTGGATAAGTTTCTTGCGATGCCGAGAGGGAGCTAGGTGCCGGGTTTGGGCTCAATCCATGGAGTGGTTGAAGGAAATATTCCCTAGAGGCAATCATAGAGATGATTATATTTCTTATGTATCCATGAGTTATTGTAATGTTCCTTGAATATCCATATCAGGCAACTTGTATTGATTGGCAATTATGTGAATTGTTTGTGAAACTCTTTACTTGTATGGTTATCTAATAGTTGTCCCTAGTCGGAGTTCATGTGAGGACACACGTGAATATTAGACTAGCATATCGATTGGTTGATGACTATGTTTTGCAAGTCATAGATAGGGAGTTATCAAACCAATGATGTGGAGACATGTTATGAACATGGGGTTGGACTGACCCAACTTGAGACTGGCCATTAGACTTGCAGCTCTCTCTACACATCGTGTACGTTTTGTCCTTAGACCTGAGATTGTCGCATGTACTTGAGATGTGGATCGACCTACTTTGGGGCTATCAGACGCTGCTCGGTAACTGGGTAGTTATAAAGGTAGCTTTCGGGTTTTTCCTGAAGCATGCTGCAAGGCATGTTCAATCAAGATGGGATTTGCCCCTCTCTACTTGAGAGAGATATCTCTGGGCCCCTCGAGTGATCGGATCTAGAAATACATGGTCGTGCTATATATGGTTAAGAGTTAACCTAGTAAAGGGATTTCGAATCACAGTATCGAGAAAGGAAGGTCAGCTTGGAGCTAGACCAAATATCGTGAGGCAAAGGGAAAGACATGTACTAAAACTTGTGATGGTTCGTCTGATATAATCTTTGTATGCATTTAGGAGTTGGCACGTCTTGCTAGAGGCCGTTACCAACTATTGACAGAATAAGTGTATCCGTGTCATGTCTATACGTATATGAACCTATAGGGTCACACACTTAAGGGGCTGGAAGCCTAATGAGGATTAGATCCGAATTAGACCAGGCTTAGGCTACTAATGGGCTGCTAATGTAGAAGCCCACTAGGGACGCCTATATAAGAGAGGACGGGGCGAGATGACCAGGGTTAGACCATTCCACCCAGCCGCCTCTCCTCACACCTGTGTTGTACGCGCAGACCTAACAGTCCGGCGTCTGACGCTTCCACCCTGTACGTGTGGATACCTCGGAGGTTCTATATCTGTAGCACTTGGACAAGCCACACAAGGGGAGCTGCTCATGGGACAAGGACAAGGAGGAGACGTGGAACGTCTACACTGCCTCGACGCGCTTCATCAAGTTCCGCAACTGCACGTCTAGTGGTAATCCCGAGATCTATGAAAACAGTATTCCTGGTTTACGCGGTAGAAAATTTTGATTTGTGCTAGTGTAGCCTACCCGTATCCCTTCAGTGGTTCCATGTTCTGGGCAGCAAGGGGGGAATCTAGGGTTGAAAACCATGTTAACTCACACTCGATAGACATCTTGGTGGTGCCTTGGTTGCCAAAGGACCTGGTTTGCCTTGTTTATGATTTTATGAGGGCAGTGGGTCACATGAAAGGGCTCCAGGAGCTATTTTCACATTTTTTTATTTTTTTATTTTGTTTGGTGCTGCCCAAAAAAAGGCGAAACCCACCGGCGGACGCGACAAAGCAACGGTCGGTGCAATCTTGGACCCAAGCATGTATCCAGCCTAGGTACCCCATGGGGCACCCCAAACCATTTCTCCCTTAAAATTGAGAGTGTCTTATATGGTACATACAGTTAGAAACCGGCATTTACCGGGCCATAACTCAAAAAAATATACAGTAAATGCTTACACCACGATATAAATACCCACCACCTAGGAATGGCCATGCACCATGGTGCAGCATGCATGAAAATTGCCTCAGGCCCCTGGGCGCGCCCTAATCTTGCACCTCCTTTGGGAAAATACTAGTTTTTTGGGTTCAGAAAATGGAAAGTCAAGATTTTTCCAAATGACCACAAAATCTCTAGTTGGAGACGTTTCTTGCGATGCCGAGAGGGATCTAGGTGCCGGGTTTGGGCTCAATCCATGGACTGGTTCCATGTTCTAGGCAACGAGGGGGGATCTAGGGCTGAAGGCCATGTTAACTCAGTTTTTCCCCCCTATGCTAGTCACGAATACTCAGAAAAGCCCTTACTATAACTCACCCAGAAACCAGCACGCCCTGATTGGTCAGATAGTTGTCATGCAGATTGTGCCCGCCAACCATTCATCCTCTTTGATCTAACGACCACACAAAATTGTTACAGTACCGACAACCCAATATTATAGTATGACATGTTATTTACAACAATCACAATGCAGGACATGGCAGTTATATATATAATAATACTAACAATAGAACATCACTCGTCATCGACATCGTCGGCGGAGGCGGTGTCCTCCAATGCCGCGATGAGCAGGTGACGCAGGACGGTCGGCCATCAGCAAGGATCCTCCACTTCCATGACACGGTTCTATCCCGCGCGAGGAAGTTTTTTGGAAATGCGCGATGGAGGGTACATAGAGTTGGGTGCCAATCCTATAAGGGGCGCGAGGAGCATACTCGTAGTCTAGTCACATAAAAATTGTACATCACAAAATATCTATGTACTGGGAGTGTTTTCACGTAACAAATCACAAAATGCGCCCTCTGGCAGCGTTGGGAAGTGTCCAGTGCGTGCCTGCCGACATGGAGTTCAACATTTCATCATGTTGTGTCCGTGCAAAAGTTGCATGCGTCATGCCAACCCCTTGAACACATGACAGACGGTTGTAAGCACGCACACACCCCGGACGTGCAACCCGCAATTACTTCCTCCCTCATAGTCCCACCCCGACCCCTTTATCCATGGGGTATTAGGCGGCGTGCGCCGAAGCCCCATTGAACCGTCCATCTCATTAAAGCCAGTCCAATTAGGTCCCATCGTGTGGATTGTGGGGTTTTATTCCCTGGTTCTGCCATTCTCACTTCTTTGAGAAGGAAGCAAGCATGGCCTGGAATCTTTGACCATTCTCCCCCACCTATCACTTTATTCTTCCTCCTGCACCCACCTTCCTCCATCTGCATTAGCCATAGCTCCCCGAAAGAGAGGCGAATCGACCGTGTGCGTGGAGAGAAATGAGAGAGCTCGCCGCCAGAAACTTCTTCCTCAACCAGCTTCTCAACACCCCCCTCGCACAGAGGCCCAATCTCTCCTAGAAATGGCGCTGAATGTTCCATCAGGCGAGGGCTCCTCCCGGTATAGTCTTCTTCTTCTTCTATGTATACTTCTTCTTATTATTATTATAACTATGCTACATATTCCAGGGCGGCCATGGAACCTAAAACTAGCACGATGGTGGCGACAACGCTGAATGTTCCAGCAGGCGAGGTCTCCACCCGATACAGTCTTCTTCTCTATTTTCTTCTTCTATGTCTACGTCTTCTTCTTCTTGTTGTTACTCTGCTACATATTCCATGGCGGCCGTGGACCCTAAAACCAGCGTGATGGCAGTGGTGACGCTGAGTGTTCTAGAAGGCGAGGGCTCCTCATAGTACAGTCTTCTTCTTCTCTATTTTCTTCTTCTTCTATGTCTACTTCTTATTCTTCTTATTCTTATTCTTCTTCTTCTTCTTGCTCTGCTACATATTCCAGGGCGGTTGTGGACCCTAAAACCAGCACGATGGCGGCGGCGTCGTAGGAACCATTCGACCATGTTTCCCGGCTCAGCAAGGTAGGAAATCCCCACACTTTATTTTTGAGATTCTAAATGTGGCAATATTAGATCGTGTCTGCCCGCAAGTAGCCTCCAAGTAGGGGCCACGCGCAATCCTTTTATTCAATATTGTTCTTCGTAGACACATAGGGGTTTTTGTGATTTGAATATTGTGCTTCCCTGGAAGATGTAGTACAATTATAGAGTACCTATTTTAAATAACATGAACGATGCAGCAAGCGAAGGCCGATTGCTGTGACAAGGTGGTCACGATCAATGCCAAGATAGATAACCAACTGCAGGGTGCACTCTCCCTAACCTAGGCTAATGAGCACCTTCGAAGGCGTTTGTCTCTATATGTAGCACCCCGGGTAAAACCACTACTAGATAATCGCTATTGTTTGTACTTGTGCATCATCATGACATCAGCATGCATCTTTTTGTCTAAAACTATTTTGCTAAAAGCCCTATTTTCGTTTTCTACAAATACCCCTTCTCTAATTCAAATATAAAACCATGTTCCTCTTGGATCCTTATTTTTTTGCCTAAAACATATTTGTAAATGTTTTGTTTTAAATAAAAGAAAAGGAAATAAATGATATAAATATTTTGTTAGGGGGAGGCAGCCGGCCAAGCCCAAAGGCCCAACCAGCCACCTACCACCCCTCTAACCCTAACCCTCTCCAAACCCTAACCCTAACATCTAATCCCCACCCATCCCCTAGCCGCCGCCACACAACACCACACACTCAGCCAAACACACGCACACCACTCATGTGAACCCACCTAATCCCCAGATCCCACCAACCGCAAAGTGCGCCCCTGGGCCCCACCCCGAACACCCCTTGCACGGGAACCCTGCTCCTCGCACGTGTCCATCGCTCGGCACCACCGCCTAGGCCTCGCCCCGCCGTCCTGCTTCCTCTCCACGGATCGCCGGTCGCCGCCCTCCCTAAAACTTTCCCCCGCGTCCACCTCGTGCCAGGAACCCCCGTCCCCGACCCGTTCGTTCGTCTGCTCTCCATCGACCTCCAAGGCACCCGCCAGATCCTCCTTGTCCTCTGCAAGAGCAGCAAGGCCCTACTCTCCACCGACCTACATTGTGGGCTCCGCCGCCTCTTCCTGCTTGACGGTAAACCGATGCCATGGCTGGCCATCTCTGCAGCCCCGACGCCCCATCCCGTGCTCGCCCGGCCACCTCGAGCAACCGCCGCTTTCCCCTTCCTCGGGATCATCCCCGACGCCTCTGTCGGGTCATCGTCTCCCTCTTCCCCGCGTGCTCGCCACCGGCGCCGGTGTCGCTGTCGAGCCGCCATCGACCTTCCTCGCCCGCGCGTCGCCAGGGACCCCCTCGGTCTACTCTCCTGAGGCGCCCAGGTCCCGTGTCACCTCCCCAAGAACCCATGCAGTCTCCCACCGTAGGCTGGTCGTCCTTCCGTGTCTCCTTCAGCACAGACGCCCCTGCCTCTATCGACCTCCATCATGCGTGTACGTGTTGTATGCCTGAATAGGTCCATAAAGGCACGCAAAGACCCAAGTTCATCCCGAGACGCTGCCTTCGAAGCCGCCAAGATCATCGTGTTATTTCCAAGATCTTCCCTGTGCCCGACACGAGATGAAAACCCGAAGATCCACGCAAGGCCATCGGTTCCCGATCCTTTCAAGATCGACACTGAAAAAGCCGGGCCCGAAGGTCGTCGACACGAAACATCAAGACCTCCTTCACAGAACCCTCAAGCTCCACTTTTGGAATCCGAAGACCCGTTCCCGGTGTCCGAAGAGCCGATCCCGGAGTCCAAGACCGACCCCAAATCCCTCTGAGTCCCAAGATCGTCGAGCCCCTATGTGTGACCCCTATTCAAGACCCCTATTTTTATAAATGACATATGTACCTATTGCATATAATTGTTCCTACTCGCATACATATCATGTGGGTTGGGGGCTTTTGTCGACACACCTAATAATTAAATATAAAACCATATGTGGGCTTTTCTAGTCTAATATTGGTCCCAATTAAATTTGTGTAGCGAACCGATGACATGTTTTCCTTGTTAAGACAACATTTAAATTGCGGGGTATCTAAACAACTAGAACCATATATTTAATTGTCGGGACCCTCGGTGTCGCTTAATATTTCCTAATTGCATCGCATCTTTGCCATGTCATGCATCATACATGCATCATGTCCGATCTTCTGTTGTAGTATTAAATAGTGCATCCAGTGTTTCTTCTAGTGCTTTGCTTCTTCACGGATTAGGCCGATGAGTTGATGCGAGTGTCGACCCAATCTTCGGATGAACCTTCGGCAATGTTTTCAGGCGAGCATTCTCCCCCTTTCTACCTATTTTACATTTCTAGTCTTTATTTCCTCCTATTGATCTATTGCTATCTGGGTTGCGATGCTCTAGTTTTCATACCCGTGATATCCCTTGCAACCTTATATTGCCTTGGACACATCCTATTACCTGTTGTTTGGTAGTGTTGCCTACCAAAACCCACCGGCGAGCAGCGACGGGTAACACGAAGAGTCGGGAGGCTCCCAGAACTGCTGGTGGGCCCTGGTCCCTCGGGCAACGGCCCGCAAAGCTCCGGCACGCGTTCTGGCTTGGTTCGAGGGCGTGCCACCTGACCTATACCTGATCAGGAAGGTGAAAGATTGCTTCGATTGGTTTCCTGCATGGCAAACAAACATGTGTAAAATTCGAGCCGTAACCGGCTCTCAGGTTTCCCTGTGAATCGGCTCCTAGAGCCGATTATCCCATGGTTCTGCATTAGATCCAATATAACATGGGGTTTCTGCTTCATCAATACAAGCTAAATCGATCTACAACAGTTTAACGTTTTCACTACATGACTGGAACATCCTACACGTAATTGAGCCTGGTAGATACAAAAGATAATAGAAAATTAATCCTAGAGAAGGCCTAAAAACCAACGTAATCATCAATTCCCGGAACACCCCCTCCTGGATTGATAAACCATATCTTACATACTACTGGATCGTTCAACCCGTTTGCAAGGCCTGATCATGTGGATATTAAACTAAACCTTGGAAAACAAGGCACAACTATAACAGATCAAATCGACTTAAATAAAGATCAAGCAAGATGCCACCCTCGCACCCGGGAAAAGGTGCAAAGGCGGCGATATAAGTATAGGCAGCATAACTGAAACAATCGTAGCGAAAAGTACTGATGCTAACCCAGACAAATCTATGATAATGGTGTTACTCGCCATCAACAAGGCTTCAGTACGAGTAATACCAGATAATGCATAAGTAGATACTGCCTAGATCGCAAGATGCGATCTAGGCAGCATGGCACTTACCCGAGAAAAACCCTAGAAACAAGGGGTGGCGATGCGCCGAGATTGTGTTTGTTGTGAACGTGATTGTCCTCCTTTTCTCGATAACCTTAGGTACATATTTATAGTCCGGAGACTTTCTGTCTTTGGAATAACTCTACAACTCTATCTCTTACCTAACTTTAAACGGAACCTACTACAATATAAAGATACACGGGCAATTTAGCCCAAACCAACACGCGAGGCCGATTCAACAACACGTTGTATATACGTATCTTCTAAGCCCATCTTGATCACGGCCCAACTCCTCCTTTGGTCAAAATATGGCGATAACACATGCCCCCCTGGTTTTGGCAATAATAATTCCAAAACCACTATGTTCTCTTTTTTTTTCTTCTTCTCCCCCCTCTCTCTTTTTTTTGTATCGGGTTGCGCGTTGACAGAATGCGTTGCAGAACAGGATCGTCACGCCACCCCCTCATCATGATGCCTTGTCTTCTCCACTTCCCCGCAGTGCATGATTTGACAACTTCGGCAGTACATCCTGGGAAACCGCTATAGCATTGAACCGCTTCATACTATTCCCCTTATTTAACTTCACCCAAGCAATCCACAGTCCTCATCTTCCTCCAGTAACCAAAAGAAACCCCTTCTTTCCCCTCCGCCGAAAAAACCCTCTTTCTCCGCCATGGCCTCCTCCACTTCCTCTGGCCTGTCCTCCCAAGCCTCCAACTTGATGAGCGACCGAGAGCCGACGCCAGAACATCCGCCGATGGCGGCGTACAACGCTCTCGCCCCACAATGGTGGGACGAGAGAGACTGGGACTTCGCCGCTTGGTCGGAGGACGACGCGTCCATGACCGACGGCGAGGAGGATCTGCAGTTCCTCGCCGATGGGGAACTGGAGGCGGACAGCACCGACGACGCCATGTCCTGGGATGGCGTCGACTCTTCCGACGAGGAGGAGGAAGAGGAGGGCACCTCCTCCGAGGAGTACCAGCCGGTTAAGTACTTCCGCGCCGGGTCCGAGGACACCGAAGACGAAGACGAGGACGAGGAGGCCCCCGCCGGCTTCCTCAGCAGCAGCAGTGAAGACGACGCCGGTAGCAGCGCCGAGGACAGCGAACAAGACGGCGGCGATGACAGCGACGACGACCTCGGCCTAGATTAGGAACAAGTAGTAGTAGTAATAGCAATAAGCTCCCTTTTGTAATCAATCAGCCTTCTGTAAGCAATCAGCTTTTGAATGAATGCAAATTTGTTTCTCGAAGATTGCTTTTGTCGCCCCAATTTCGTAGATAACCAAAACAGGTCGATACTCCAGGAGCCGATAACTCTGTATCGGCTTTTACCATACTACACTTATTCCGTTAACTAAGTCAAAGCTCAAAGAGCCGATGGACATCGGCTTTCCCCAAAAACGTTGACAAGGTCAAAACTTGGTCGCGTATTTAGGCAAGCCTAAGCGGCTGCTCTCCAGTCTCAAACGGTAACCTGCGACCTTCTTCAAAAAGGGCGACCTAGATCTTCAGTCTCCCACTGACCAGATCGAGCTCACAGCGACAAGAACCCTCGCTCCCCCACTGCTTAGATCCATCTCCGCCGGCGAACTAGATGGCGGAATCGTCCAACACCAACCCAGAGGTCTCCGGACTGAAGGTACGCCTACCCCTCGTAGTCTGAACACGATGCTAGACTTAATGGCGAACACCTGAATTAATGCCTTATTCCACCATTGAATTTTCTAGGTTTCAGACATTCTGTTGCCGCACCCTTCTCTCCCAAACTCTCTCTATCTTGGCCCTCGCACAGAATCCAGCCCTGCTCATCTGATTTCTTGCGAAGCAAATAGAATCCCCTTCGTAAGCCAAGACCTAGATCTGAACTCCTGGGCCGACTGTCTGCGAGCCTGGCCTAATCCCCCTGAACACTGGGTCTCCTGGTTCAGTAGAGTAGCTAGAGCTTACCAATCTCAATGGGAAACTACAGGGATAGCCGATGCCTTGCACTTATCATTGTCTCCTCTTGAGAAACATGAGAACCTTTTGAAAACCATCGGCTACTTCTGGTCTGACGCTCTGAACTGCTTTATGTTCGGTCATGGCCCTATGTCACCAACCTTGTTAGACGTGGTGATGATCACTGTCCTGGATGTCACCTCGCCCAGCCCCTCTGCTTTTAAACTGCCCAAAGTCCCCTATAAGCTGTCTTCTAAAACAGACTGCACGAACTGGGGTGCCTACCTCCAACGCCATATGAAAACAAAGGGCCCTGTCTCAGAGAAAGAACATACAGCCTTTCTCAACTTCTGGCTGGAGCATTTCATATTCTGTGGCCCTTCCCTGGCTCCAACCAAGAACTATCTCTCCCTAGCCCACGAACTAGCCAAAGGTACTCAACTTGGCATCGGCAAACTGTTCCTTGGAGAGGTCTATCGATATCTCCAGCTGATGTCCGTCAAGCTGTTCTCAGGCATAGCAATCAAAACAGGCGGTCCTTGGTGGTTCATTCAGTTATGGGCTCAGCTGTACTTTCAAAACCACATCCCAGACTTCCCGCTTCTAGCGAGTTGTACCTTTCCCGATGTTAAAGGGAAGCAGATCCGATGCACTAGTTATGGCCAAGCTTTGTACAGGCTGCTAGGCAGTAAACTATCTCCTAAGGAAGCAGCCAAGTGGTTCAGCACTTTCTTCCAAGGCCTGGACAATCCTACCTTCTTCCCCTATATGGAAGAATCTGAACATTTCGAAAATCCACTCTCCTTCAGGCTAGATAACTTTGCCGATGACACCAGCACTCGGCAACTCTTTTCCATTGTGATCCGTCCCTGTTTCCTTCCAGTTGGCATGAGCACCTCCAACAGAATTATCAAGCCTGGGTATGAATTCTACCAGCCGGTCATGGTGGCCCGGCAATTTGGCCTTGGGCAAGTACCTCCCCATCTCTTTCTCCATCATCTTACGGAGTGCAGAGCCGACCTGCCTGATCCTCTCACCAGTCAGAGGTGTTACTCCTTCTTTGATGCTCTGACCATCCCTATTCCAAATGACCTCACCTTCGCTTCATCAACTGACGGCTTCGAAGACTGGTGGATGATGTGGAAAACCCACGCTTTCAGGAAAGCTCTGGGACCGCTGTTGAAACAACTTGATGCCGATTATGACGTCCCCGTGGAACAGGTACCACTACTTGTAAATTTTCTCAATGTAGCTCATAAATGACTCTCCTACTAACTCAATTTCTCCCTTTGCAGCAACAAGACGGCCCTGAACCTACACACAGTGACGGCTCTCCCTTTGAGTTCTTTCCACCAGCTCCTATGGTTCTTTTCTGCAAAAACTCGCCGCCTTTGAAAAAGGTCATAATGCAGAAACAGCCGATAACACCTCAATCGGCTTCTAAGAAGCAAGGAACTTCAACACCAGCTGCCCCCCGAGTTCCAACTAAGACAAGAACGACTACGAGGAATGTAGCTGCCAGGAAGACCTTGAGGCACCGGAGTCCTCCTCCAGAAAGCTCGCATGTAGGCTGACCCATTTCTTGGTCGACTCTCCTTATTCTTTCATTATTGCAGACGCGCTCATGTCTAACATCCTTCCTTCTTTTGCAGGCTTCCATTGAAGATTCTTCCCACGAGGACGAACAACCCGATGAGGGAGAATCGAGCCCAACGGATTCTGAGAGGACCATCACCCCGAGCCAGCCAGATGTGCCACCATCGGCTTCTAGGAAAAGGTCTGTTCCTGAGCCTGCTGCCCCCCGAGCACCAGTCGAGGCCGGGCCAGCATCGGGTCCCAAGAGAGCTCGTAAAGGACCACCAGTTTCTTCATTGAGCCAAGAGGTTCCGAAAAATCATCATCCTTTATGCTCCTGCCCCTTACTCCCTTTTTCCTGCCGATTTTACATTGGTAAATCACCTTTCGTGCAGACAACTGATGCTTCTAGTGGGAAGGCCAGGGCCGCGCCGACACCTTTAGCCAAACCAGACCTGGCAATCCCCGAAAATGCAGATGAAATAGCTACCAATTTGGTAACGCCTCCAGATCCCAAACACAAACCGATCGCTTCGTCGTCTGCCAACCCTTCGGTCTCAGGAAAGGTATGTTAACTTCCTTCAGCTTATTCTCCCCTGTTGGACGCATACTAACGTCTTTTCGGGCTGCCAGGGATATAACATTTCAGGCTTGTTGACATTTGATCCTAACTCGATCGATCCAACTCCCTTTGTCGCCACCGATGAACCACCAGCCAGGGCTGTCCTACCTCAATTCCAACGACTTAGAGCCTTACTGTCTTCCCCAATCGAGGAGTTGATCGAGGGTTCTGAAGAAGTAAAGGGCGTTCTTGCTGAAATCAAGGACCAAATCCCAGTGGCACTGCAGGTGAAGCTTTGGCCCGTCGTAACTCTGTCCTTCTACGGGTCCAGGGTGAAGCTAGCTCGTGAAAGGATCAACCTGCGCCGCGCTCAACTTCTGCTGAAGGCCAACATTGCCGACAGATGTCAGCAGCTCAATGAGAAGAAAGCGTCCTTTGATGCCAAAACTGACACTTCTGTCAGCACAGCTGAGCTAGCATCTTTGAAAAAGGAGCTGGAAGATCTTGAAGAAAAGGTCCGAGCGACGAAACAGCTCATTCGCGACAAGGAAGCATCCATCGCCCGCTCCCAAGATGAAGCAGAAGGCCTCAGAGCTCAACTGAAGACTGACCTGGCAGAGATACGCACCCTGAACCAACAGCTTGTGACAGGCGAGGACGAGGATGACGAAGCCGAGATCGCCGAGGTGGACCGTGTTCGTGCTGACGCCCTCCACGCCTTCGAGGCATTTCTTCAGTAGTTTTTTTACGTAAACTGGCATTGGGTTGTACCAGTTTTGAACCTCTAAAGTCGATGACCAAGCATCGGCTGTATACTTCTATTGGCCGATTTCATGCATCGGCCCCCATATCTCACTGCCCATCATCCCACGTGCTTGGGAGCTACATAATAAAAAAAAATTATTGGCCGATTTCGTGTATCGGCCCCCATATCTCATTGTCCATCATCCCACATACTTGGGAAATATTTCTTGAGATGTTGACCGTTGACAGCTACTGGGAATTTCACGCCGTCCAGTTCTTCCAGCATGTATGCGTTCCCTCTTAAAACCTGATCGATCCTGTATGGCCCGTGCCAATTTGGAGACCATTTACCATATGCTGCATCCTTGGTCCCTAATGGCAACACCGCTTCCCACACCAGATCGCCAACGTGGAACTCCTTAGGTCTCACCTTTTTGTTGTATGCGCGAGCTACTTTGGCCTTGTTCTCTTTGATTTTCTCAAGTGACCACAGCCTAAGCTCAGTCAAATCTTCAACACTGTCACTCATCAAAGCTGCGTATTCTTCAGCCGTTAGATCGTTCTGAAAAGTGACGCGTCTCGATCCAGCCGTAATTTCCCAAGGCAATACGGCTTCTTGTCCATAGACAAGATGGTACGGCGAGGTTTTTATCGCTCCATGACATGACATGCGGTAAGCCCATAAAGCCTCTGACAACACCTCATGCCAACGCCTAGGGTGCTCATCGATTTTCCTCTTGATCAACTTGATAAGGCTCTGGTTGGACGCTTCAGCTTGCCCATTTGCTTGAGCATAGTACGGAGATGATCGAATCAGCTTAATCCCTGTATCCTCACAGAACTTTCTGAACTCGTGGGAAGTGAAAACCGAACCTCCATCGGTCGTGATAGTCTGGGGAATCCCAAACCTATGAATGACGTGCTCTTTCACAAAATCGACAACATCCTTTGAACTTACTGACTTCATAGGGACGGCTTCCACCCACTTGGTGAAATAATCCGTGATGGCTAAGATCCACATGTGGCCCTTGCTTGACGGAGGATTGATCTTTCCGATCATATCCATGCCCCAACCTCGGAAGGGCCAAGGCTTGATGATGGGATTCATTGCTGACGCGGGTACCATCTGGATTTTTCCAAATCTCTGACATGCTTGACATCCTTTGTAGTACTTAAAACAGTCCTCGAGCATGGTAGGCCAATAAAACCCTGATCGCCTGATCAACCACTTCATTTTATGAGCCGATTGGTGAGTTTCACAGGCGCCTTCGTGTACCTCGTGTAGGAGCCGATTGGCCTCGGCTGTTCCCAGACATTTGAGCAATAACCCCTCAAGAGTCCTGTAAAACATGTCATCCCCGATGAGCACATACTTCATGGCCTTGTATCTTATCCGTTTAGGTGCCCCCCGAGCCGAATCCTTCAAGTAATTGAAGATATCGGCTCTCCAGTCGTCTGTGTCCAGGAATTGCACCTGAACATCGGCTCCCTCTGCTACATCCTTGTAGCCTGAAGCCATTTGTGCAAGATCGTTGGCTTCGGTATTCTGCGATCGCGGGATCCAGGTGAAGTTTATGTATCGGAACTGTGCCATCAGCTCACGGCATTGCATCCATAATGGGAAGAGCGACTCACTCTCACACTTATATTCCTCTGTGAGTTGAGAAATAACCAGCTTGGAGTCTCCAAAAATTTCCACTGCTTCCGCTCCAGCTTCAATGAGCAGCTCCATTCCCTTGCGTATCGCCTCATACTCAGCGACATTGTTGGTGCGAGGGGCAGATAACCTGATAGAGAAGGAAAATGTTGCCCCCCGGGGTGACACGAGGAGCATGCCAATGCCGCACCCATCGTCACAAACTGACCCGTCGAAGAACATAGCCTAGGCTTGTATAGACAGTGCTGCTATATTGGTGTTGATCCTTTCAGCGATAAGGTCGGCCAATGCCTGCCCCTTAACTGCTTTAGCGGGTTGATACCGGATGTCAAACTCCGATAATGCAAACATCCATTTACCTAGTCGGCCTTTCAACATAGGAGCCGACAGCATGTGTTTTATGACGTCTGATTTGCAGATGATGATAATTTCTGCTGATAGCAAAATGTGGCGTAGCTTGGTGCAGGTGAAAAACAGGCAGAGGCACAACTTGTCGATCTCAGAGTACCTTGTCTCTGCATCCAGCATCCTCCTGCTGATGTAAAATACCACTCGCTCCAGCCCGTCATAAACTTGCACCACCACTGAGGCGATGGACGTGTCCGCTACTGACAAGTAAATATAGAACGGCCTGTCTGGCTGGGGCGGGACTAAAACCGGCAGCTTCGTTAAATATTCTTTGATTTCATCGAAGGCCCGTTGCTGTTCTGTTCCCCAGCGGAACTCCTCGTCAGATTTAATCTTTACCAGTCCCATGAACGGCTCTATCCTTCCTGACAGATTGGAGATGAACCTTCTGACGAAGTTGATCTTGCCGATGAGAGACTGTAGCTCTTTCTTCGTGGTAGGTGGCTTCATTGTTCGCACGGCCTCTTGACTCTTTAGACCGATCTCAATCCCGCGTTCGTGGACCAAGAAACCCAAGAACTGACCGGCCGTTACCCCGAAGGCGCACTTCTTTGGATTCATCCGTAATCCGAATTTTCTCGTTCGGTCCAGTACGCGTTGCAGATCGCCCAAGTGTCCTTCTACTGAGGCAGACTTGACCACTACGTCATCGATATAAATTTCCACCAGTTTGCCGATCAGATCATGGAAAATGTAGTTCATGGCTCTTTGGTACGTGGCACCGGCATTTTTTAATCCAAACGTCATGACAACGTACTCAAACAACCCCACCGAGCCTGGTACTCTGAACGCAGTCTTGTGTATGTCTTCTGGAGCCATAAAAATTTGGTTGTAGCCGGCATTTCCATCCATAAAGCTCAAGATCTTATGGCCAGCCGCTGCGTTGATTAACGTTTCTGCCACTGGCATTGGATACTCATCTTTTGGGGTAGCTCTATTGAGGTCCCGAAAATCTATGGCGACACGCCAACGGCCATCCTTTTTCTCCACAGGTACGATACTAGAAATCCATTCAGCATACCTGCATGGCCTGATTAAATCGGCTGCCAACATCTTCTCGACCTCCTTCTTGACTTCTTCCAGAATTTCGGCCTTCATCTGCCGTGCCCGCTGCTGGAATGGCCGAAATCCTTTTTTAAGCGGGAGTCGATGCTCGATGATGCTCCTGTCTAACCCGGGCATCTCTGTGTAGTCCCAGGCGAAGCAGTCTGGATATTGTTTTAACAGGGCTATCATCGGATCCCGCAGACTCGGATCCAACCTTTTACTGATAAAAGTTGGTCGTGGCTTATCCCCAGGACCAATGTCGATCTCTTCTAGTTCATCAGCAGATGTAAAACCATACCCTAGCTTTCCGCCACCTGCCAAATCGATGCTAAGCACAGGGCAAACCGTAGGTGAGGTTAACAAAAATAATTTGGGCCGATTGCCCGAATCGGCCCCCTTTTTTATTGCATTAGTCAAGGATGGTTTACCCCTTACGGTTTTAACATGGCTGGGAATCTCCCTGCTACAACTGCACGATCTGCTCGTCGTAAGATTGCTGCTTTTTTTGTTTTTTGTGGCCGATCGCAGGGATCGGCCGTACCACGCACCGTCGTGGACTTTGCTACTCCGTCAGGCCGGTGGATAAGACCAGCCTCACCCCGTTTTTTGTAGCCTCGATGCGTTCACAGCCGTCTAGACTGATTCCAGAGATCGGCTCTTGGTCTTCTGCTTCCCAGACGTTCATGCCAGCAATGGAGACCTCGACAGAATCGTCTGCGTGAATGACCTCTACCTCATCTTCATCCCACTGTATCAGGCACTGGTGCATCGTGGATCGTTCAACCCGTAGTAGGACGGCGTAGGTGCTTTTGCTGTCCACGACGAAGAATGACGTAGGGACGGTTTTTCTGCCCACGGTCAGGTCCACGTTCAGTACACCTCGTGTTTCTGAAGTCTGGCCGTTGAAGTCGCTCAAAGTGACGTTGGTTTTGATCAGATCTGCAGTGGAGCGTCCCAGACGCCGTAGCATGGAGTATGGCATTATGTTGACTGCCGCCCCGGTGTCTACCAACATCTTGCTAACAGGTTGCCCATTGATGTACCCTCGTAGATACAGTGCTTTCAGGTGTTTGTAACCCTTCTCACGTGGCTTCTCAAAGATAACTGGCCGTGGGCCGCAGTCGAACTGTGCCACTGGTAGCTCGTTGGTTCTTGGCGCGCAGAACTCTAATGGGAGTATGAATACCATGTTTGTGCCAGCCGATGTCTTTGCATCGGCTTTTACCGGTTTGGGGCGCCACTCTTTCTTTTTCGGGTGATCTTCCATTTCCAAGGTCTGCCTAACTTTAACGGCCAGATCGGGCCGAGCTTTCTTTAGAGCGTGGAGGTACTGTGCTTCGGCTTCCTCCAAATTGCGCAGCCGCTGCACTCTACGCTTTTGGGTGTGCCTGAGTCCGTCGGGACACCATCTTGGACGGTGATACCTGTCTTTCTCTTCATCACCCACTGGCTCCTTGAGACCTTGTGCTCGGGATGCTCCCCTGCGTCTGCTCTGTGGTGGGAGAGGCCCTAGGCGTTTGAACACTGACACTGGCTCTGTGTCCTCCTGCTGCTGTCCGCATTCCGGGCAGTTATCGATCGTAGGCAATCGGCTCATTCCCGCGTCCCAGCAATACTTGAAGAACGGGCAATCCCAATGTTTGTCTGCGCCTTCCTTACCTTTTGGCGGTCCCCTAGCGAGGTGCTCATATCCTTCATCTTCTCCGTCGCGCCGGCGACGTTGGTCATATTGCCGCTCATACTTGTTAAGGAGATGCGTGGAATGTGGTTTCTGATATCGCACACTTTTTACTTGTTCCTCAGTTAAGTACCGCCTGTCGTCGTAGCTGGGCCGGTCGCGTGGACCAGCCTCATCTCTTACCCTGCGATAGCGACCGCCTCCCTCCTTGTACGTCGCATGGTGGTATCCTGGTCCTGCCATGTTGACATCGAACGAGAAATCCACCTGGCGCCTCATGGAGTGGCTGTGTTCTACCATGTTGACGCCGGGGAATGGGTTGGTGTCTACTTTCATGGCGAATTGTCCCAGGATGAGACGGCCCTGCTCTATCGCCGCTTGGATCTGGCGGTGTAGCTCTTTGCAGTCATTGGTGGTGTGGGTGAACGAGTGATGCCACTTGCAGTATGGTCTTCCGTTCATCTCTTGAACCGTAGGGATCTTATGGCCTTCAGGTAACTTCAGCTGCTTTTCTTTCAGCAGTAAATCGAATATTTGCTCAGCTTTGGTCACATCGAAGTCGAACCCTTTTGCAGGCCCTTGCTGTTTCACCCATTTGCAGGATACGGGATCTGCGCCCCGAGCCCATTCAGCCACGGCCACCTCCTGGTCTTGCGTTGGGTCTTCTTCTTCTGTATCGACCAGGCCTATCGGACGTTTGAACTTGTCCTGGTACAACTCAGGGTGGCGCTGCTCATACATCGTCAGCTTCTGGGCCATGTGTGCCAACGAGTTATACTCTACTTGGAAAGCCATATCTTTGATGGGCGCTGCGAGACCCAACGCTTCCAGCTCGACTGCTTCCTTCTCAGTTAAACGAGCTGAGTAACATCGGTTCTTGACAGTCCTGAAGCGTTGGATGTACTCGGCTACCGTTTCTCCTCGCTTTTGCCGCACCTGTGCCAGGTCTGCAATGCCAGCCTCGGTAGCTTCTGAATGGTACTGAATGTGGAACTGCTCTTCCAGTTGTTTCCAGGTCTGGATCGAATCAGGTGACAGCGAGGTGTACCACCCAAAAGCTGGTCCTGTCAAAGATTGCGCAAAGAACCTTACGCGTAACTGATCGGATGCTGATATCATGCCTAACTATGCTAGGTATCGACTCACGTGCTCGATCGAGCTTGACCCTTCTGATCCGCTAAATCTCGAAAACTCGGGGAGCCGATACTTGGGCGGCTGCGGGATCAGGTCAAACTCGTTGGGGTACGGCTTTGAATAGCCGACTGTCCTTCTCTTCGGCACGAAGCCGAACTGGTCTCTCAGGATGGTACGGATTTGTTCCGTTGTTTGGGTTGCAGGGGCTATATTCTCATGGCTCGTTCCAGTGGCATACTTGGCTAGCCACGCCTGTTTATCGGCGTCCATCCTAGAGATTCCTGCTCCGGGCACACTTGCTCCCGAAGCTCCTACCCCAACAACCCCTGCTGTTGCAATCTGGTTTGTGCGCGTCAAACTGTTGGAGTCTGGCATGTAGGTGCACACGTATCCATGTGGGATTTCTTTAGGTGGTTCACACAGGAATTGGCAATCGCCAGGGTCGCCTCCAAGCTTGTAGACGATGTACGCTGGTGCCCCTGGTGGCTCTGGAGCTGCAAGTGTGAATGGCAGCGGTGGCCTGGCCTGGAGCGGTCTTTCTCCCTGGTGAGTTCCTAGAGTGGGCCCCGAAGGAGAGTACTGATGTTTCATGATCTCCTGAACCACGCGAACTGCTACCCGCTCGAAAGCGTTTACCAAGCTCTCAGAATGGCGGTGAAGAGAATGAGCCACCATGTAGTTAACTTCCTGGCGCAGGGCTCTGGTGCGGTCCTCTGAAGGAACAGACAGATCTACCTCATCGAGAGCACCCTCGGGTGAGAAACCTTTCCACCTGATCCCATGCTTACGAGTCCTCTCAAAAGAGCCGATGAGATCGGCTTCGAAGAGAGCTTTGACGTCATCATACTTCGCCTTGAACTCCTCAGGCAGCTCATCGTACGTGACCGGTCTGTCGTCCATCGCAGCGTCGGATGTTGATGTAGACGTTGTTTAAATGTCCCACTGGGCGTGCCAGAATGTGTTGCCTACCAAAAACCACCAGCGAGCAGCGACGGGCAACACGAAGAGCCGGGAGGCTCCCAGAACTGCTGGTGGGCCCTGGTCCCTCGGGCAACGGCCCGCAAAGCTCCGGAACGCGTCCTGGCTTGGTTCGAGGGCGTGCCACCTGACCTATACCTGATCAGGAAGGTGAAAGATTGCTTCGATTGGTTTCCTGCATGGCAAACAAACATGTGTAAAATTCGAGCCGTAACCGGCTCTCAGGTTTCCCTGTGAATCGGCTCCTAGAGCCGATTATCCCATGGTTCTGCATTAGATCCAATATAACATGGGGTTTCTGCTTCATCAATACAAGCTAAATCGATCTACAACAGTTTAACGTTTTCACTACATGACTGGAACATCCTACACGTAATTGAGCCTGGTAGATACAAAAGATAATAGAAAATTAATCCTAGAGAAGGCCTAAAAACCAACGTAATCGTCAATTCCCGGAACACCCCCTCCTGGATTGATAAACCATATCTTACATACTACTGGATCGTTCAACCCGTTTGCAAGGCCTGATCATGTGGATATTAAACTAAACCTTGGAAAACAAGGCACAACTATAACAGATCAAATCGACTTAAATAAAGATCAAGCAAGATGCCACCCTCGCAGCCGGGAAAAGGTGCAAAGGCGGCGATATAAGTATAGGCAGCATAACTGAAATAATCGTAGCGAAAAGTACTGATGCTAACCCAGACAAATCTATGATAATGGTGTTACTCGCCATCAACAAGGCTTCAGTACGAGTAATACCAGATAACGCATAAGTAGATACTGCCTAGATCGCAAGATGCGATCTAGGCAGCATGGCACTTATCCGAGAAAAACCCTAGAAACAAGGGGTGGCGATGCGCCGAGATTGTGTTTGTTGTGAACGTGATTGTCCTCCTTTTCTCGATAACCTTAGGTACATATTTATAGTCCGGAGACTTTCTGTCTTTGGAATAACTCTACAACTCTATCTCTTACCTAACTTTAAACGGAACCTACTACAATATAAAGATACACGGGCAATTTAGCCCAAACCAACACGCGAGGCCGATTCAACAACACGTTGTATATACGTATCTTCTAAGCCCATCTTGATCACGGCCCAACTCCTCCTTTGGTCAAAATATGGCGATAACAGGTAGATAGTTGGACTTGCGTGTCGTAGTTTCTTGCTCAAGTGATGTTTCCTGTTGTCAAGTACCACAGTTGTTGGAAGACTACCATATGCTTAATGGTGGAGATGATCATGGATTTAATTACCGCTTAATAACTAATATTGAAAGTAGGTAAATAATGCAGAGGCACCGGTGCGTAGTAGACAATATTTGGTTTTTAACCGCTCACTGGTGTCCCGTAGGACCTCGAGTTCTTGACACCTGTTCCGAGATCGAGCGCGCTAACCACAGGTGGGGTGTGTGGACACCCCCATCGATTAGTACCTGATTTCAAAGTACTATACCAGGGGCCACAAAGTAGTTTGCGGCTTTATTACTATCATGTACTTATGCCATGCTTTACTGCTTTATTTACAATTGCGCATGGAGCGTCTGTATTGTTTTGGAACCAATGTGGAATGTTTTCACGGTATCGACAAGCCCAGTCACATTTTTGGGTTCCCAGTCATTTACAGCCATTGTCACAAACCTCTGAGTCCGTCTCGGAGACCGGCCGACTTCATTGCGGGTAGCTTAGTGGGGTGGCCCCCATGTGCTTGCTTTGGGTCTGGGAAACGTCGTGTCTGAAACCCCGTCGACATACCGTTATGTGTATGTTTTGTGACCTTGTACCTACCTGATCTAACAACAAGCATGTAGGTGCGTGCGGAAACTTTGGTGCACCCCTGCAGGGTTAAATCTTTTCGAGAAGCCGTGTCCGCGGTTATGGACGACTTGGAGCACAGTTCTCGATCATAGACAACTATAACTAAAGTTTACTGTTATAATATGACTTGTATCTGATATGACTAGTAAGTTTGATAACCACCACGGAAAGAATGGATAAAACTGCCAAACTGTGTGAGTTCCTCGCTTGACTTCCTCGTTTGGTCTCGAGGGGGAAATAGCAGGATGGGTATGTTTGGTGGTAGTATCAGGATGGTTTTCGAATAGGTATTTCTTATCTCTCTCTGATAGTCGATAGTGTATCGAGTCTATATAGGTTGTTTAGCGCATGCTTCGTTGCCGCTTCAGTCCACCATACCTATATAGGCGAGGACCGCCGAACTCTAGTATCGCCGTGTACTGGCCTCAGTACTGACCGCTCTCTTTTTCTTTGCCCTTTGTCGGCACCCCTTTTGTTTAAGAATGTTTTGGGACCGACGTCGTTAGCAGGGTTACCCTTCCGGCTTGGCCTGGGCAGGGTTATGGACGCCATTGGTTATTCTTCAGGGCTCTTAGCCCCATTTGCATCTTGTCCGTAGTCGGACGCTGTATCATTTTCAAGTTGATTTGGATCTGTGTATTGTGTATCTGTAGTCTTGACTCATGGAGTCGTTGTTGTATATATCTGTTCTGTGGGTTCCATCGTGGACTATTGTGTAATGATATTACTTCGTTTTCCACCCGCACGCAAGTGCCTGGTGGGCACCTTTGAATCGTTTCTATGAGGGTTTGGCTGGAATTGTTAAAACTTGCATAGGGCCGATTCCGAGGGTGTTACAGAGTGGTATCAGAGCTCAGCAGTTACGATACCTCACTGGTCTAGCCTGTAGGATAACCTAGCTAACGGACGTTGTAGAGTGTCAAAACTATTTTGGAAAATCGGTTGGATAGATCTGATCAGGTATGCTTTTACTCCTTATCCATCTTCTATTCTCCTCTTACCTCAACGTGTTTTGAATCTTCTCTCTTATCTTTTCTTCAAGTTCAGGAATTCTCATGGTTGGGTTTCCGTCGTACCTTTAGGGTTTAGCTTCCTCCACTTGTAACGGTGCTTCGACATCCGGTCTTCATGCTATCTGATGAATCTTTCATCTTCTGTACCTTTCAGTTGACCCAAAAATCCACTAAAAAATTTATTTGTATCTTCCGGTGTTCTCCGACACGATCATCTACATCAGATCTGATGAGTACCTGCATTCCCCACTTGTTTTCGAACCTTTCTTTGTCGAGATCTACAATCTGAATTCTAAGAGTTAGTTGCATAATTCTCCTATTCATGTGCAGAGTAATGTTTTTGGTGCGTGATGGACTGATCACCATCCGACTACTCTTATCATTCGCTCTTGTATATTGAATCGGTGGATTAAGCAATTTTACTACTTCCACAGAACTTAGAGGTGGCCTTACGTTTTGAGACCTCTGACTTCGTCTGTGTTTCGCCGGAGTGTTCGCTTGACGAATGTGAGAGACGACCCTTGTTGGTGGTGTCGCTGATTTCAAGATAGAAAAAGAATCATTGTTAGTGGTGTCGTGAAGATCTACACGAAGAGAGAAGATTCAGATCACCAGCCTTCTTCCCTATACCATGAGGCGGATCTCGAGGGAGATATCCATTGTTAGTGGTGTCGAATTGTAGCACCCCGGGTAAAACCACTACTAGAAAATCATTATTGTTTGTACTTGTGCATCATCATGACATCAGCATGCATCTTTTTGTCTAAAACTATTTTTCTAAAAGCCCTATTTTCGTTTTCTACAAATACCCCTTCTCTAATTCAAATATAAAACCATGTTCCTTTCGGATCCTTATTTTTTGCCTAAAACATATTTGTAAATGTTTTGTTTTAAATAAAAGAAAAGAAATAATATAAATATTTTGTTAGGGGGAGGCAGCCGGCCAAGTCCAAAGCCCAGCCAGCCACCTACCACCCCTCTAACCATAACCATCTCCAAACCCTAACCCTAACATCTAATCCCCACCCATCCCCTGGCCGCCACCAACAACACCACACACTTAGTCAAACACACGCACACCACTCACAGTAACCCACCCAATCCCTAGATCCCACCAACCGCACAGCGCGCCCCTAGGCCCCACCCCGAACACCCCCTGCACGGGAACCCGCTCCTCGCTTGATGTTCCCGCAAACCCCGCCTCGCACGCCTCCATCGCTCGGCGTCGCCGCCTAGGCCTCGCCCCACCGTCCTGTTTCCTCTCCGTGCATTGCCGGTCGCCGCCCTCCCTCAAACTTTCCTCGCGTCCACCTCGCGTCGGGAACCCCCGTCCCCGACGCGTTCGTTCGCCTGCTCTCCATCGACCTCCAAGGCACCCGTCGGCTCCTCATTGTCCTCTGCAAGAGCAGCAAGGCCCTCCTCTCCACCGACCAGCATCGTGGGCTCCATCGCCTCCCCCTGCTTGTCGGCAAACCGATGCCATGGCTGGCCATCTCTGCAGCCCCGACGCCCTAGCCCGTGCTCGCCCGACCACCTCGAGCAACCGCCGCTCGCCCCTGCCTCGGGCCCGTCCCCGACGCCTCTGTCGGGTCATCGTCTCCCTCTTCCCCGTGTGCTCGCCGCTGCGCCGGTGTCGTTGCCGAGCCACCATCGACATTCCTCGCCTGCACGTCGCCAGGGACCCTCCTCGGTCTACTCTCCTGAGGCGCCCAGCTCCTGTGTCATCTCCCCAAGCTCCCCCTGCAGTCTGCCATCATAGGCTGGTCATCCTTTCGTGTCTCCTTCAGCACAGACGCCCCTGCCTCTCTCGACCTCCATCATGCGTGTACGTGTTGTATGCCTGAATAGGTCCATAAAGGCATGCAAAGACCCAAGTTCGTCCCGAGATGCTGCCTTCAAAGTCGCCAAGATCATCGTGTTATTTCCAAGATCTTCCCCGTGCCCGACACGAGATGAAAACCCGAAGATCCACGCAAGGCCATCGGTGGCCGATCCATTCAAGATCGACATTGAAAAATCCAAGCCCGAAGGTCGTCGACATGGAACATCAAGACCTCCTTCACGGAACCCTCAAGGTCCACTCTTGGAATCCGAAGACCTGTTCCCGGTGTCCGAAGAGCCGATCCCGGAGTCTGAGACCGACCCCGGAGTCCGAGACCGAACACAAACCCCTTCGAGTCCCAAGATCGTCGAGCCCCTATGTGTGACCCCTATTCAAGACCCCTATTTAATACATGACATATGTACCTATTGCATATAATTGTTCATACTCGCATACATATCATGTGGGTTGGGGGCTTTTGTCGACACACCTAATAATTAAATATAAAGACCAAATGCGGGCTTTTCTAGTCTAATATTGGTCCCAATTAAATTTGTTTAGCAAACTGATGACATGTTTTCCTTGTTAAGACAACATTTAAATTGCGGGGTATCTAAACAAATAGAACCATATATTTAATTGTCGGGACCCTCGGGGTCGCTTAATATTGCCTAATTGCATCGCATCTTTGCCATGTCATGCATCATACATGCATCATGTCCGATCTTCTGCCGTAGTATTAAATAGTGCATCCAGTGTTTCTTCTAGTGCTTTGCTTCTTCACGGATTAGGCCGATGAGTTGATGCGAGTGTCAACCCGATCTTCGGATGAACCTTCGGCAATGTTTTCAGGTGAGCATTCTCCCCCTTTCTACCTATTTTACATTTCTAGTATTTATTTCCTCCTGTTGATCTATTGCTATCTGTGTTGCGATGTTCTAGTTTTCATACCCGTGATATCCCTTGCAGCCTTATATTGCCTTGGAAACATCCTATTACATGTTGTTTGGTAGATAGTTGGTCTTGCGTGTCGTAGTTGCTTGCTCAAGTGTTGTTGCATGTTGTCAAGTACCACAGTTGTTGGAAGACTACCATATGCTTAATGGTGAAGATGAACATGGATTTAATTACCGTTTAATAACTAAAATTGAAAGTAGGTAAATAATGCAGAGGCACCGGTGGGTAGTAGAAAATATTTAGTTTTTAACCGCTCACTGGTGTCCCGTAGGACCCCGAGTTCTTGACACCTGTTCCGAGATCAAGCGCGCTAACCACAGGTGAGGTGTGTGGGCACCCCCATCGATTAGTACCTGATTTCAAAGTACTGTACCGGGGGCCACAAAGTAGTTTGGGGCTTTATTACTATCCTGTACTTATGCCATGTTTTACTGCTTTATTTACGATTGCGCGTGGAGTGTCTGTACTGTTTTGGAACCAATGTGGAATGTTTCCATGGTATCAACAAGCCCAGTCACACTTTTGGGTTCCCAGTCATTTACAGCCATTGTCACAAACCTCTGGGTCCGTCTCAGAGACCGACCGAATTTGTTGCGGGTAGCTTAGGGGGGTGGCCCCCATGTGCTTGCTTTGGGTCTGGGAAACGTCATGTCCGAAACCCCGTCGACATACCGTTGGGTGTATGTTTTGTGATCTTGTACGTACCTGATCTGACAACAAGGGTGTAGGTGCGTGTGGAAACTTTGGTGCACACCTGCATGGTTAAATCTTTTCGAGAAGCCGTGTCCGCGCTTATGGACCACTTGGAGCACAGTTCTCGATCATAGACAACTATAACTAAAGTTTACTGTTATAATATGACTTGTATCTGATATGACTAGTAAGTTGGATAACCACTATGGAAAGAATGGATAAAACTGCCAACTGTGTGAGTTCCTTGGTTGACTTCGTCGTTTGGTCTCGAGGGGGAAATATCAGGATGGGTATGTTTGGTGGTAGTATCAAGATGGTTTTCGAATAGGTATTTCTTATCTCTCTCTGATAGCCGATAGTGTATCGAGTATCTATAGGTTGTTTAGTGCATGCTTCGTTGCCGCTTCATTCCACCATACCTATGTAGGCGAGGACCGCCGAATTCTAGTCTCGCCGTGTATTGGCCTCAGTACTAACCGCTCTCTTTTTCCTTTGCCCTTTGTCGGCACCCCATTTGTCGCCGTGTATCTGTTCTGTGGGTTCCATAGTGGACTATTGTGTAATGATATTACTTTGTTTTCCACCCGCACGCAAGTGCCTGGTGGGAACCTTTGAATCGTTTCTATGCGGGTTTGGTAGGAATCGCTAAAACTTGCATAGGGCCGATTCCGAGTGTGTTACACTATAGAAGGAGATCACGCTTGATTTTTTACTTCACATCAATAGGCTCAAAGCAGAGCACGAGGAGCTGTAGAGGGTGATCAATAAGGCTCCTACAAAAGGCAGCATTAAAGGAGGTCACTCTTCCAGCTTGGGGATTGGTGGCAAGAAGAAGCCTGGGGGCTGCTGGTACCTGTGGACAGCAAGCCAAGAAGAAGACCTCTTCTTAAGTGTGTTAATGTATCAAACTAAATCTTTTGCTGGAGTCTTGTTGACTCCCTGTTATGTGTTCTGTGATTGTGATATTGCAATGTGGAGGGTACTTGTTGTGGATCATCTATGTGGTACTCTAAAT
Organism: Avena atlantica; assembly: GCA_910589765.1. Classification (NCBI taxonomy): domain Eukaryota; kingdom Viridiplantae; phylum Streptophyta; class Magnoliopsida; order Poales; family Poaceae; genus Avena; species Avena atlantica. The sequence continues at coordinate 196,205,797 of OU342738.1, read as the reverse complement.
TGGTTGAGCTTTTGTCTTTGTATTTGCTGTTTTCTCTTCTGGGTGATTACATTATTTACATCACCCCACATCTATACTTGCTCCTGGTTTCTTAATGAATAACAACAGAACTTGGAAGATCCTGAATTGGAATATCAGGGGAATCAATTCTGATAAAAAATGGTTTGCTCTCAGAAGCAAAATTGAGGAGTCTGGCTGTGACATTATCTGTCTCCAAGAAACTAAGCGAGAGGATTTTGATATCTCCTACATTAAAAAATTCTGCCCCTCCAAATTTACCAACTTTGAATTTCTTCCCTCCAGAGGTGCATCTGGAGGTTTGATCACCATTTGGAATGGCTCCCTATTCTCTGGACAACTTTCTTTCCTCAATGAGTTCTCTATCTCCATTACCTTGACATCTCTCTTGTCCAATAAATCCTGGATCCTCTCCAACATTTATGGGCCATGCTTACTTGAAAAAAGTCTGGATTTTTAGACTGGTTTGGCAGCATTGATATGCCTGATGATGTGGATTGGCTTATTGTGGGAGATTTTAATTTCTGTAGACAGCCTTCTGATAGAAACAAATTGGGAGGAGATGTGAATGGTATGCTTCTCTTTAATGAAGCCATTAATAATTTGGGTCTCATTGAATTACCACTTAAGGGTAGAAAGTTCACTTGGAGTAACATGCAGAAGGATCCTCTATTGGAAAGATTGGATTGGTTTTTTACTTCTGCTGTCTGGACTCAGAGTTTTCCCTCCACTTTTGTTGCTCCTCTTGCTAAGCCCACTTCTGATCACCTTCACTGTGTCATTACCATTGGCACAATGATTCCAAAAGCTCAGGTGTTCAGATTTGAAAACCATTGGTTACATCATAAGGAGTTTAAAGCTATTGTTCAAAATGCCTGGAACATTCCTGTGGGTTTTCTGGATTCTGCAAAAAAAATGCTAAATTCAAAAATGTGAGAAGAGGGCTGAAGCTTTGGGCTAAACAGCTACCTTGCCTAAAGGCACAAATCTGTAATGTTAATGCCACCATTGACTTGCTTGATATCATGGAGGAAATGAGAACTCTTACTGTTCATGAGTGGAATCTTAGGGATATCCTGAAGGATCTTATTATTTCTCTTTTACAAAACCAGAATACTTATTGGAAACAGAGAGGAAAAATTAAATGGGTTAAACTGGGGGATGAGAACACCAAATTCTTTCACTCCAGAGCTACCATCAGTTTTAGACATAACTACATTTCCATGCTCAAAGATGATTCTGATCTTGAGATCTATGATCATGATGGAAAAGCAAATCTTCTTTGGAATTCCTTTAAAGATAGAATGGGCACTTCTGATAAGCCTGAAATGCATTTCAATCTTAATGACTTGGCTGGGGACTGCTTAAGCCAGGAGGAAAGGGAAGCTTTGGAAAAGCCTTTCTCTGATGAGGAGATTGATGAAGTCATCACAAATTTGCCTAATGATAAGTCCCCTGGCCCTGATGGTTTTAATAATGAATTCATGAAGCTTTGCTGGCCTATTATCAAGGATGATGTGAATCATCTACTTGTTGAGTTCTATGAAGGGAATGTCTCTTTGGAGAGCATTAATTCTTCTTTCATCACCCTCATTCCAAAAATTGCTGCTCCTTTGACTCCTGCTGATTTTAGGCCTATTTCTTTTCTAAATAGTGTCTTTAAGATTATCACCAAGATTCTGGCCAATAGACTGCAAAAAGTCATTCTTAAACTTGTTCACAAGAATCAATATGGTTTCCTCAAGCAAAGATCTATTCAAGACTGTTTAGGTTGGGAATTTGAATTTCTTGATTAGTGCCACAAGTCAAAGGAGGAAATTTTAATTCTAAAGTTGGATTTTGAGAAGGCTTTTGACAGAATTGAGCATTCTGCAATCATCAATATCCTTAAAGCCAAAGGTTTTGGAGTTAAATGGATTTCTTGGATTCAGATGATCTTTGGGTCTGCTTCTTCCTCTGTGCTTTTAAATGGTGTACCTGGGAATTTTTTTTACTGTAGACGGGGTGTCAGGCAAGGAGATCCTTTGTCTCCTCTGTTGTTTGTGCTGGCTGCTGATCTCCTTCAAAGTATCCTCAATAAGGCAATGAACCTGGGTCTTCTTTCTTTGCCCACTGAGAATGTTTTCTGTCCTAACTTCCCTGTGGTTCAGTATGCAGATGACACTTTAGTAATCCTTAAGGCTGATTCAGAGCAACTCTTGTGTCTTAAAGCAATCCTACATACTTTTGCTCTTTCCACTGGACTCAAAGTCAATTATTCCAAGTCCAGCATGATGCCAATTAATATGGATTCTGAGAGGCTTGGGCATTTTGCTAATACCCTTTCTTGCCTCACTGGTTCCTTGCCTTTTACCTATCTTGGTCTGCCCCTGAGCTTGAATAAACCTGATGTGGAACACTTCTTGCCTATTGTTCAGAGAGTTGAAAGAAGGTTGTGTGGAATAGTTGACTTTCTGAATTATGGGGGGAAATTGCAGTTAGTTAAATCTGTGTTATCTTCCCTTCCCATATATTAAATGAGTTGTTTTGATCTCCCTGTCACTATCAAGGAGCAGTTGATTAAATATATGAGGCAATGCTTGTGGAGAAAGAAAACTTCTGATGTTCAAGCTAGAGGTACTGCTCTTGTAGCATGGAAGAAAGTTTGTAGACCCAAAAACCAGGGAGGATTGGGAGTTCTTGATCTTAATGTTCAAAATTCTGCTCTTCTTTTGAAGAATTTGGATAAGTTTTATAATCATAAGGATATTCCCTGGGTTCACTTGGTATGGAATACTTACTATTGTAATGATAAGCTACCTCGAAGAAGTGTTGAGGGATCCTTTTGGTGGAAAGCTCATCTAAAACTGATTGACATTTTTAAAGGACTTCCAAAGTACTTGGTTGGAAATGGGAAATCTACACTATTCTGGACTGATATGTGGAATGATAGTTGCCTCCAGCATAAGCTTCCTCACCTACTTTCATATGAAAAAAACCCTCACATTTCTGGCAGTGAGTTCCTGCATACTGCAAATACTCAGGATCTCTTTTATCTTCCTTTGTCCCAACAAGCGTATCAGGAATATTAAAGTCTTGAACAAATTCTCAACTCTGGCAGGGAAGGGGAATCTGATCGTTGGTCTTACATTTGGGGCAGTAATTTTTCGTTCAAAAAGGCATACTGCTCGTTAGTCGGTTACCAACCGGTTCAGCCACATTTCTCTTGGATTTGGAAATCTTCTTGTCAACAAAACCACAAATTCTTCTTCTGGCTCTTTCTGCTTGATAGACTCAACACAAGAAATCTTCTGAAAAGGAAATGTTTTTCTCTGGCATCTTATGACTGTGTCTTCCAGGGCTGCCATAGTGAAGAAACTAGTTTACATTTGTTTTGGGAATGCTCATTTGCAAGAGCCTGCTGGGCTGAAATCTCACAGGTCAATATGGCTGATCAAAGCATCTTTGAAGTTCTGGCCAGTATTAAAAAAGACCTCAAGGTCCCTTTTGCAATGGAAATTCTGATACTTGGAACTTGGAGCATCTGGATTTGCAGAAACAATGAAATTTTCAACAATCAACATGCGTCGGTGGAGACCTGGAAGGCTATTGTAGCCCAGGAATTAAGATGGGTCCTTTATAGAATTAAGAAGAAGTATTATCAGGGCCTTAAGGATTGGATTGAAACCAATTTAGACAGGAGATAGCTGATTAGAATGTTATCCCTCTTTTTTGAGGTGGAATATGTTTGTAAATATTCTTTTGTAACTCTCTATGATATATAAAAAATTGCAGTGGGGTTTTTTGCCCTACTATTTTACCCTCAAAAAATGTGCCTTTCACCAAACGCATTACAGATGCTCTTATTAAAATTAAGGAAGAGAAGTCGAAACACAAAGCCTCTATTCCTAGGAAAGTAGAAGATAGTTGGGAACCCATTATTAATATGCAAGTGAATGACTTTGATCTCAAAGCTTCATGTGACCTTGGTTCTAGAGTCTCTATTATTCCTAGAAAGATTTATGAAATGCTTGATTTGCCACCTTTGGAAGATTGTTATCTGGATGTCCCACTTAATGATAATGCTAAGAAGAAACTCATGGGGAGTGTTAATGATGTTCTTATTATGGTTATCAATGCTTATGTCCCTGTTGATTTCTATTTGGATGTTTAATACAATGCTTCTTGTCCTATTACTTTGGGAAGACCTTTGCTTAGAACTGTTGGTGCCATCATTGATATGAAAGAAGGCACCATTAAATATCAATTTCCATTCAAGAAAGGTATTGAACCCTTCCCTATGAGGAGAGAGAAGTTGCTTTTTGCTCCTCCTTTGAAAGCAAGGTTTGATGTTAATGCTTCTTCATTTGAAAATAATTGATTCTTGCTTCTTGTGCCTAAGTTAAAGGCGTTAAAGAAAAGTACTTAATGGGAGATAATCCAAAAGTTTTCTTGAGTCTTGGAAGTTATTACTTCAGTAATGACCTCTCCTTATCCTTTTTGTTTGCCTTTTGTGCCAGGAATAACCTCTAATGAGAGGGAAGTAAGATTTGGGGAGTTGTTGTCCCGAAACAGATTTTTGTGCTCCACCGTGAGGAATCTCTATATGTCAGATTGAGCTGATATTTTCTAAATAAATCCCCCAGTATGTTAGCTAACTTTCTTTAGTTCAACACTTTTTTATTTGAGAAACAGAAGGTCTTCGAAAAAATTGTTTTCTACCTGCTGGTCTATTTTGACATATTTCTGCCATTATTTGCATTTGCTTCTTATTGATTCCGTTTTTGGTTCTTTTTAGGAAATTGAGATTTTCAGGGAATTTCTACAGTAGCTTGTGTTTTTAGTGAATTTTTTTGCTGTTCTAAAGATAAACCCGAAGGTCTATTATCTGTTGAATACACTAATGTTGCTAATGAAGATTGTGTGAAGTTTTGTATGAAGGAAAAATTTTAGGTGTAGAGAAATAATGATGTAATGAGATGAATAATGGACAAAAGCTCAAGCTTGGGGATGCCACCCCGTGTCACCCCAAGAAATATTCAAGAGGTACAAGCATCAAATCTTGGGGATGCCCAAGGCATACCCTTCTTCATCAATAAAAAGCTCAGGTCTTTCTGGACACTTCGTTTTTATTGTTTCATGCACTATTGTGTTGTTCTTGGAGCGTCTTAGATTTTGTTTGGTTTTCTTAGTTTGCTTGAATAAAATAGTTTGGAACCCCATTCTCTCTGTGATGTTTCAAATATGTTGATTGGTGTTGGAGAAGAGTATAAAGTTCATGCTTGAGTAGTACAAGAGGAGCTTGCTTTGACTGTGACTTAGACTTTATCATGTCATGCTGGGTGTTGTTTTGACATTATGCTTACTGATTATTGCTGTAGCATGACATGTTCCAAACAATTGGGATTGCTTAGTGTGCCTTGAAGGAATCATGCGTTGTTTTAGCGTACAAAAGTATAGTATTGTGGTATTCTCCTTTGATGCTTTGTTTGGGTTAACTTGGCACATGCTCACACCATGTTATGACTATGAACAAGTCACCATAACCTCTATGATCATCTAGTCCTTGACTTGTAGTACCACCATCTAGTAATTTTTTGTCACTCTACATGATTATGTCCATTATTGCTCTCTTAGTTGGTTGCTCCCAGTCTTTTGCTAGCCTCCACTTGTATGAGTAAGCTCTACTCATGCATCCAACTCCCAAGAAACCAAGTTATTCCAAAGTGTCCACTATAAATTCCTATGTATATTGTGTTACACCATTCCAAATATATTCTTGTTTTCATTTATATTCCAATTAAAAAGTATTTTGTTATGTGAAAACTTAGTGATTAAAGCTCTCACAAACTTGATGTCACACTTTATTTTTCTTGCCCCTAATAAACTTGAACCATTGTGTCATCTATGTTGTATATGCTTGCACTTATACGTTGGAATCAGCAGAACCATGCTGTCATGGGGAACGCTTTCAACATTGCACTTGTACTTTGTACACAGTTGATATCATACCCTTTTGTCTATGGATGTTGTCAGTGTGAAATGAAAGGGGGGCTTGTAAGTCTATGGAGTTATGTATGTGTGTTATAGAAATTCCCGGGCCGCTAGCCTAAGCCATGCCTAATAATGGTGGAAACTTGCAGCACCATAGTGACATCTATGAAGCATTCTTCTTATAAAAAAGATAGAAAAAAAGAGATTGAGAAAAAGAAAAAATATGAGAAAAGAGGAAAGAGAGAAAAAAGCACCATATTCCCATGGTAAATAAGAAGAATGTTGAGATGCTCATTGTCTTCTTGCCTTGTAATTTTGATTATGGGATAGCTCCTATATCATGTGCAAGGGGTACCCCGTTGGCGGTTCTCTATGATACACATGTACTTACTATGACAAGAACTTGCAAGTAACTAAACTTGAGTAGCATGAGGAGCAACCCTCGTATTCAAGGGATATGAGATTGCCAACTTATACTTTGTCAAGCATATACTCCATAGTTTGTTCACTTTAACCTTAATCACTTCAAGATGCTTATGATAGAGGCAATGAGAGCTGAAAGCTAACAAGTACCATAATTTTTGGAAGCTCTTTTTGAAACTTGAAATCCCTGCTTCCCTTTATGAAGGGCCTTTCTTCCACCATTATATTGAGTCTCCATCCTGTATCCTTAGGCACTAGTTAAGAGAGCATAATTGTCATTCTTAGTTCTATGTGCATTGTCCCAAGACTTATTGATTGATTCATATTGTTGATATTACTCGTTCTTGTGCTATTTATATCTAGTCACTCTTATGAACTTTGAAGGTGTCATATGCATCAATTTGCTACTCCATGGGGGACAAGCTGATTGCCACTATGCTATGTTTTCTGTATGTGAAACAAATAAACGTTTTTCAATGCATGTTATTCATGATCTTTGTTTGTAACCTTTCATGTTGCATGCATAGTTACTATGTCCTACTGTTAGAACTCCATCTTTCATGCTCATGTTTAGAGTTCTTTGATCCCAGCTTTCAATGCTTGCAAATGTTTTGATCTTGGTTTTGATGGTGCATGTCACCTCAAAAATTATTCTTTTTATCACTTACCTACTCGAGGACGAGCATGAGTTAAGCTTGGGGATGCTTGATACGTCGGAAACATATCTATAACTTTTGATGTTCCATGCTTGTTTAGTATATACTTTGCTTTGCTTTATCTACACTTTGAGGTGTTTTATATGTTTTCTAGTACTAACCTATTAATAAGATGACACAGTGCCAGTTGCCTATTTTCTTCTGTTTTTGGTTCCAGAAAGGCAGAAAATCAATATTCTCGGAAATGGACGGGACAAAAACCAAAGTCGATATTTTACCGTGGGGAACACGGAGCCAGAGTAGGAGACGGAGGGGAGGAACTAGGGGGCCACACCCCCTGGCGGAGCGGGCTAGGGTTAGCCGTGCCTGGGGGGTGTGACCACCCTGGCCGCCCCCTGCCTCGCCTCTTCACCTCCACGAAACCCTTTGTAGCCGCCACCACCATCATCCCTAGATCAGGGGGGATCTGAAGTTCTTCTCGACACCCTGCCAGATGGTAGATCATCCCGGAGGCCTTCTTCTTCATCATGCTAGCCTTCGATATGAAGCGTGAGTAGTTCCATCTTGGACTACGGGTCCATGTAGTAGCAAGATGGTTGTATATCCTCCTTTGTGCTACCATGTTTAGATCTTGTGAGCTTCGTTCATGATCAAGATCATCTATTTGTAACCATGCATGTTGTGTTCGCGGGGATCCGATGGATACCGAGATTACTATGTCAGATTGATTAATGGTTTTGTCTTATTGATTCTATCGTGTCTGTGTTGTTTGTGATCTTGCATGCTCTCCGTTTCTAGTAGCTATCTTGGCCAAGTAGATGCTAGTGACTCCAAGAGGGGGTATTTATGCTAGATAGTGGGTTCATGCCTCTATTTAATCTAAGGGAAGTGAAAGAAATCTCTAAGGTTGTAGATGTGTTGTTGCCACTAGGGACAAAACAACGGTCTCTTGTTCATGGAACAAGTGGATTGTTTACCTTACACACTTTGCTTAAAGCAGTTATCTGTTGCTTGAAACTTAATACTGGAGGGGGTTCGGATGATAACCTAAAGGTGGATTTCTAGTCATAGATGTAGTTGGATGGCGGTCTATGTATCTTGTTGTATTGCCTAATAGAATCTCATAGGATCATGAATGTCTAGTATTGCATTGTTATGCCTTGCTCAGTCCTGTCAATTTCCCTCTTGTAATTTGTTTACCCAGCATGCCATGTTTGTTTATCTTAAGGAGAACACCTCTAGTGAACTATGGACCCCGGTCCAATCTTTACCATTGAGACATCTTCCACTATTACTGTTTACTTGCTGCAAACCACTATTACCCTCCACACCATACAGTTAATCCTTTGTTACAGCAAACCGGTGAGATTGACAACCTCACTATTCATTGGAGCAAAGTCTTGAGTTTGTGTTGTGCAGGTCTCCAAGTTGCTAGCAACACCTTTGAGTCGTTTCCTTCCTCCTACTGGTTCGATAACCCCGGTCTCTTACTGAGGGAAAACTTGTTGTTGTGCTCATCACACCTTACTCTTGGGGTCTTCCAACAAAGCGCCTACCACGCTCTATTAGTGGCGTCCTCTTTGTGTCCCTCGATGGTGAAGATGTTGTGCGGGCTCGCCATGGATTCTACAGAGGAGGATCTCGAGGAAGAATCGCTTACGGCGGAGGGAAATGCCTATATTGCCAAGGACCCATCGCTGTGACGAGAAAATAGAGGCGCGAGCGATGAAACATGGCTCGAGCATGGCGAATGCGTGGAGCAGGCGCACTGTGTGGTGGACAAGGTGCGAGAAATGGGCAGCGTAGTTGCGGAGGGAGAGCTCTGTGGCGGCGGCACTACGGGTAAGATGAAGGAGTTGGGAGCGAGGGAAAGTGAACGAGGGTTTCCCTCGCTCCCCTACTTATCGACACGGATCATGAACGGTCGCACGATCGTGTGTGCAAGGAAGTTGCGCTACTTGCGCATGTATCATGTCATGGCAGTCGTGGAGCAGGGCCACACATGCGATTACATGGCGTAGAGGATACGCCGCCCACAATTACCATCGCGGTGAACGAAGAGGCACTACGATATTTGAACGTTCGCAGGGATAACTATCCCCGCGTCATTAATTACTTTAATGGCTCAAAAAATGAGGCAACACGTAATGATTATTGACACGTAGGATGGGAGAAGCTTACGGAGGAAGGAAAAGAAGTAACCCGGACATATCAGAATAACCCAGTCGACGAGGCAAATCTCGGATGAAGACAAAAAGAGTCGGATCAAGTATGAGATCACGAATAATGTTGCAGAAGTACAGAAAGATTATCCGACTAAAGGACAAGTCAGCAACACGGATAAAAGATCTGGATAACGTGAACCTGTTGTGGCCTAGCAGACTAAAGAATTTAAGACCGCACTAGCTTCGGGGACTAATGTTGGGGGGATGACCCCATGTAGGGTCAAGCTAAGGTAAAAGGTCAAAGCCCACTAAGGTATAAACTGGGTCAAGGCATGCCCCGGCCGAGTTAAATAAGGGCCGGACGAATAAGGGTCGGGTTACCATGAGTAAAACAACTCTGTCTTGACTCGGCCAACATACAAGGTATGTCGGCACGGTGTCTAGCATGTTATCTATTTGCAGGTGCGGGCTTGGCCGGGTCATATTGTACGAGGCTGAGTCAACAGATGTCTTGCTCGAGAAGGAGAGAGCGAGCCCCAAGGTCAACACTGTTCTCTGTCTCTCGCTCAAGAATCCACACAGTGCCAGGAGCTACAGACAAGGACCAGAGGGGCAGAGGGACATAGGAGATGTCACGGAGGTGATAGTCTTAGAGTCCAACGATCACATTTCGTGCGATCTAGGTCTTTGCTGTTGATAGAAGGGCGACAGGGAAAGATAGGCGCTGAATTACCTCTTTAGGAAGAGAATATTCCACGAATATGATCTCCATGTCAGCCCTAGAAGTAACCTGGTCACCCCTTTATAAGGTGAGCCAGGGACTCCTAGAGGGGGGATCGATTCATTTTACACTTAGAGAGTTCTAGAGAGCTTCTTCCTCCTCTCTGATATAGCTCAAGGAGAAAGTGTAAACATTGTTGATCAAAGGAAAGATCGTTAGAGTATTCTATTTGTGTAGAAAACACTACATCATCCCTCCCTGGATTGCACTAGTGCACATTGGCCCCAACTTTAGCCTACCCATGGCATATGCCATGCCACCACGATGACAGTGTGGCACCCCGAACCTATAGACTATGGACTGGAAGAACTTGATGGCGGTGGCACCAGTTTGGTTGGTGATGGGCGTAGCATCGATCCACTTGGTGAACCTGACGACTTCCACCAAGAGAAAGACGTATCCTACAGGCGAGGACTTTTGCAGCTTGCCAACCATGTTGAGTCCCCACTGCACAAAGGGCCATGCCAGCGGTATTGGTCGTAGTTTTGTGCCTAGTGCATGCGGCTTATCTGCGAACCATTGGCGGGCGTTGCACTTTTCGACTATGTCCTTGGCGTCATGCATTTTTGTTGGCTAGTAGAAGCCAACCCGTAAGGCTTTGGCGACCAGGGCGTGACTGCAAGCATGGTTCCATAGATGCCGTCATGTATATCGAGGAGTATGCTCCTTCCGTCACCGTTGGTGACGCATCGCTGGAGGATGCCGATAATGCTTCGCTTGTAAAGCTCGTCGTTGCTGATGGTGAAGGCCTTGGAGCGGCAAGCAATGTTCCGCGCATCCGTCGGGTCATCTGGCATATTTTTTCTCAACAAATATGTGACGTCGGATGAGTCCATGACTTCTCAATTGCTAGGACCTGCATGAGGTTCACAAGTGGTATCTTCGACTCCTCTTCTGCTGGTGCGTCGGGGTTGTCCGGTGGCGTAGCCCCCAAGCCTGTTTTAGCCGCAGGTGCATTCTTGGGATTCTTGCATTTTATGGAGCGCTCGTGGATTTTCTCCAAGAAGATACCTGGCAGGACTGGTGCGCAGGTGGAGATAATATTTGCGATCTTGTCAGCCTCCTCGTTGCTTTCTCGGTCGACGTTCCGGAGTTCGAAGATGTCGAAGTCTCCTTTGAGTGTGTTGTAGAGGTCACGGCAGGCGATCATGTTGTCGCTGACAGCGTCACATTGGTTCATCATCTGCTGGATGACGAGGTTGGAGTTGCCGTAGATAACCAGTCACGTGGCGCCGCAGACTTTGTCCATCTGCATGCCATGGATCAGTGCCTCGTACTCATCGTCGTTGTTTGATGTGCGGAACCTCATCTACAACACGTATCCCATATTGTCCGCTCGAGGGGACATCGAGATTACTCCGACTCCTACTCCTTACCCACGCTTGTGAATTGTCCAAAGCTGAGACATGTCCAGGGTGTCAGGTAGCTGCAAATCCATCCAGTAGACAAGTAAGTCCGGCAGCACATGCGGCTTGTTGGCGCTCCTCCTCTCATAGATGATGTCCCGTGGGGACAACTCGATGCCCTAGAGGGACACTCGCCCCATTGCTTCGGGGTTGTTGAGGATGTGTGATAGTGGCGCGTCGTTGACAACCACTATTTGGTTCTTCTGGAAGTAATGGCACAGTCGACGCGTGGTCATGAACATGCTGTAGGCTAACTTCTGGTAATGAGGGTACCTATTCTTTGTTGGTGTCAGTACCTCGCTGAGGTAGTACACTGGGCGTTGTACCCTGTGCCTTTTCCCTCCTCGGGTCGTTCAACCAAGAGTATCTTGTTGATCACCTAATACGTTGCGACGATGTATAGCAGCATGGGCTCTCTCTCCTTCGGTGTCACCAGCACAGGAGATGTAGAGAGCAGACGCTTGAGGTCTTCAAATGCTTCATCGGGTTCGGTCATCCACTCGAATTTTTCTTACTTGCGGATAATCCGATAGAAGGGAAGAGCCTTCTCACCCATGCGGCTGATAAACCTGCTAAGTGTTGCGATTCGTCCAGCTAGCTGCTGGACTCCTTTAACGTTCTTCGGCTTCTCCGTGGCCAGTATGGCCTTGATTTTCTTCGGGTTGGCCTCGATGCCTCTCGCGGAGATGAAGTACCCGAGTAATTACCCAGATGGGACTCCAAAGGCACATTTTTACGGGTTTAGCTTGATCCTATAGCGATCAAGGTTGTCAAACGTCTCGTGGAGATCTTTACCACTATGTCGTCGACATATACTTGTATGTTTTGACCAATTTGATTCTTCAGGAAGCCCTGCATGCACCTTTAATAAGTTCCACCTGCGTTTGTTGAGCTTGAAAGGCATTGTATTGTAGCAAAAGACCCCGAATAGCATAATGCACACTATCTTTTCCTGATCCTTGACTTTCAATCGAATCTGGTTGTAGCCTAAGTAGGCATCAAGGAATGAGAGATATTCGCATCCCGTGGTGGAATCGATGATTTAATTGATCCACAGTAATGGGAAGTGATCCTTCGGTCAATTTTTATTGAGGGCACTAAAGTCCACGCACATCCGCAGGATGTCCGTGTCCTTCTTGGAGAATAGCATGGGGTTAGCTACCCAGGTGTTGTCCTTGATCTACCTTATGAAATCAGCATCGAGGAGTCTGTTGACTTTGATGCCAATTGCTTCAGCTCTTCCTTCAGATAGTCGATGTATCGACTGCTTGACTAGCCGCGCATCTGGGTACACATTGAGTGCGTGATCGGCGAATTCCCTGGGAACTCCTAGCATGTCCGCACGACACCAGGAGAAAATTTCCCAGCGCTCATGGAGGAACTCTATGAGCGCAAGTTCCTATGCGGGACTCAGGTTGTTGGTGATGAGGGCCATCTTGGTGGGGTCTGTCGAGTGGACCTGTACCACTTTGGTGTTGACTGTGGAGTCGAAGGATAGGTCAGGAACATTTTTCTTGGTTATGGGAGGAAGGCTGGTGTCTGTTGACTCCTTCAGCCTTGTGAGTTCCTCCTGCATGCCGAAAGACTGGAGTGTTGAAATCTCTATTGCAGTTATCGGATTTGGTGAAGCTGCCTGGGATGGTGATGACAACGTTGGGTCCTGGCATCTTTAGCAGGAGATATGCATAGTGCGATACTACCAGGAATCGTGTGAATGACATGTGGTCGAGGATAGCGTGGTACTGCGAGGGCCAGTCGACCACCTCGAACTCAAGCCGTTCATATATGAAGTTCTTGGGGTTGCCAAAGATGACGTCTAGCCATATTTTTCCCAGGTGGTAGACCCCTTTCCTTGGGACTGTGCCATGGAAGGTTGTATTGGATGCCTCTAGGCTGGTGAGCGGGATTTGCATGGCCGCTAGGGTGCTGGCAAACGTGAGATTTATGCCGCTGCCGCCATCCATGAATACACGACTCATCTCAAACCCGCCGATCTGGGCCTTGAGCACCAGGGCGGAATTACCTGGGTGAGGAACGTGACGGGGATCTGGCATCTTTAGCAGGAGATATGCATAGTGCGATACTACCAGGAATCGTGTGAATGACATGTAGTCGAGGATAGCGTGGTACTGCGAGGGCCAGTCGACCACCTCGAACTCAAGCCGTTCATATCTGAAGTTCTTGGGGTTGCCAAAGATGACGTCTAGCCATATTTTGCCCAGGTGGTAGACCCCTTTCCTTGGGACTGTGCCATGGAAGGTTGTATTGGATGCCTCCAGGCTGGTGAGCGGGATTTGCATGGCCGCTAGGGTGCTGGCAAACGTGAGATTTATGCCGCTACCGCCATCCATGAATACACGACTCATCTCAAACCCGCCGATCTGGGCCTTGAGCACCAGGGCAGAATTACCTGGGTGAGGAACTTGACGGGGATGATCAGAGTGGTCAAAGGTGATACATGACTCCGAGTCGCTGAGGTACTCAGGTATGGCTGGTGGAGAGGTGACGGCCGGGTTTATCTGGCGGGTGATCGTCTTCTGGATCCTGTTGGACGGATGCCCATTTTGTATCAACATGGTACCAAGCGTTTGTGGGTATCGCTCTGCTCCATTTTTTTGGTCCAGCATAATCGCGGGCTGCGCGGGTCCTTCGGTGATGGGGGCGCCATATGCGATGGGCCCATGGCAGAACCGAACACCTGATTCATTGCGTCACGCTGCAACTGGGCGTATCCCTCGTGGAGCTTCTGGAACTCCCGGTAGTTCTTGAGCAGGTGGATGGATTTATTTTTCCCATCCTGTTTGTTGATGTAGAAGTGAATGCTACAGGAATTCGACAACTTATTGATTGCAGGCGGCTCGTCGTCGCGAGAACGATGTTGCCATGATTGCGTGGTCTTTCCACAATCGTGGTAGCTACCGCTGTTGTATCAGCTGCCACAGTTCCCATCATCGCAGCAATCAGCGTAACCGTCCATGACCATGTCAATTTCCTCGCGATCCTCGTAGACGCGTGCTCTTCTCTTCCCCCGGTGGTCGCGTTTGCGGCCGAGGTCGTCCTCGTCATCCTAACATGTTCGATTGACGGCATCTTCACCATCGGCCCAGCGGTTGGCGATGTCCATCAGGTGATCGATGGTTTTGGGCTTGATGCGACCCAGTTCCTCTCTGAGCTCGCGATGCTTTACGCTGCTGTTAAAAGCGTCGATTGCCCTTTCCTCCGATATGTCCTCAGTGGAGTTTTTGATGATGGACCAATGTCTGGTCTCTTGCAGGTGCCCTTGAAGTTGCGGATGAAGATGTAGACCAGCTCTTCCCAACTACGGATGGATCCAGAGGGAAGGTTGTTGAGCCAGGACTTGGCCGCCCCCTTCAGCTGTAGCTGAAGGCACTGCATGGCTGTATTCTTGCTCCCACCATGCAGTTTAACCGACGATATGTGTTTCGTCCAACCAGATCTTTGGCTCCTGCAGGCCGTCAAACTTTGGATTTTCCGATGGGAGCTTGAAGCCTTTAGGCATCCGCGTCTGTCGTATGGCTCGGCTAAAGCATGTGGCGTCGCAGAGCTCTGTATCTTCATCTTCTGACTCCGTGGAATACACGTGTTTTGCGCGTGATTTGTTAATCTTGTGTTGTGTGAGTTCATCACGAGTGTCGCAGTTGCGGCTCCTCCTCCGCGGGCTGCAGCATTGCCACGATAGATTGGGATCCTCCTCGTTGGATGAGGGCGTGTGGTTTATCATGAACTTCACCGCAGCCTTTTTATTTGGCTCCGGAGTATCTTCTCCAGTTAATACGGATCCGACGAGCCCGCGGCCTACGGTTGCGGATTTATGGACGGTGGATCGCGGATCCCCGACTGGTGGTTGATTGGCGAGCAGGTACGTAGTAGCTTCTATGACCGCGGCTTGCGGTGTTTGGGGCATCATGTTACCCTGTGAATCCATTGACATGAAGGACATGCCGAGTGCCTTACTGGCCTCGCGTCTGGCGCCTGGGTCCATGCGCTCCAGCTGAGAGAGACTTTTGTAGGCGGCGTGGCCGTCATAGCCCTTTGAGGAGGACTCGCTGATGGAGGAAAGCGCGGCTCGTCAAACGCTTGATTCATCGGCTGCCATCTGAAATTGTTCGAGCTCTTTGTGATGCACAACCTGTCGGTTGTGCTCCTTCACGAGGAGCCAGTGGTATCCCATCATCATGTCGCGTGAGGCGTCCAACAGCAGAGGGTTGCCCCACACAGCATCTCGGGCCCTCTCCCACTCGGCGTCTTTGAGGTGGATCTGCTGCCGAGTCTCCTCATCAGCGTTGGTGGTGTTAGGGTTGAGAGTGGCGGTCCCATCAGGATTCAAGTGAGCACTACTGTTGGTGTTGGTGTTCGGAGGAGGACTTCCGTTCGCAACATTAGGAGCCTGTGGATTGGCTCCATTGTCGACGTGGGCATCGACGATGACCGCACACATGAAGTGATGGGGGAGATCGTTTCTCCCACAGCTCTCAGATCCGGAATTGTAGGTTCCTTCCTCCATAGGAGGGTCACATAGATTCGAGTTGTAGTTGTTGTTGTCCTCCGAATCGTATGTCAGTGAGGGTGCGCTGAGCATAACGATGGGTGGTACCCACGAAGCAGGTGCGATGGTCGGAGGCACCACTCGCTCGGGGAGGCAAAATGTGCCCACCTGGCCGACCTGGAAGCATAGGCTCCCAAGCATCATGTCGACTCTATCTCCTATGGATTCGAAGTCCAGGCGAGTCGCTGGTGAGTGAACGGTGAAGTCGATGGTGCCGAAGAGGAGGTGATTCTCTGTTGCGAAAGAGTCGAATATCGCGGTGGATGGGGCCATCGCGACCGCAACATCAGCATCCCAAGTTCCCACAGACTGCGTCAATTGATGAGGGTGTAGGGTTTTTTGCATGGAAAACAAAAAAATTCAATCGCAAGAACACATAAAACCAATATCCAATCTATGGCAAAGCCAAGATCTAATCTACAAGATCGGTGCAGCGAGATTGAAGAGAACTAACCCTTGTAGATCCAAAGCGTTTAACGAGATCGGATCTCGTGGTTTATGTTGTCGATCACTTGTTGATATCAAGATCGCGTAGACAATCCTTCCAGCGCCGCGTTCCGGCAGCGCTTCCGCACTCGGTCACACGTACGAAGTCGATGAAGACCTTCCTATCCCTGTTCCATCAGGCATCAGAGGTATTAGATCCCCTCGGAATCCTAGCAGCACGACAGCATGGTGGTGGTGGAGGAGGAGAGAAATCTGCAGGGCTTCGCCTAAGCCGGAGCAGTCGATGGAGGAGAGAGGGAGAGGCGGCTAGGGTTTGAGGCTCAAGGGACAAGGTACAAGGGGGTGCGCCCCCACCCCTCTTTATATAGAGGGGGGCTGCAGCCAAGGGTTCCCAACCCTTGGCTGAGTCCTTCCCCAACTCGGCTAAGAGGGAGAGGGGAAACTTGCCCCTCAAGTTTTCCCTCCTTCCTTATTTAGAGTTTTTGTCCCTTTCCTTGTGTTGGACGGTTGGACCCTTTGGGTCATGGTGCGGCTAGCCCATGGCCTCCACAACATACCCTCGGCCCATTTCCCCCTCCCGGGGTGGTGGGCCCACTAGTGGCCCCTTCTAGAACATTCTAGAAGCTTCCGGTCAAAACACCGAAAACATTTCTGAACCCTGGAAAATGACTTTCCTTATATGAATCTTATTCTCCGGACCATTTCGGATCTCCTCGTGATGTCCTGGATCCAATACGAGACTCTGAACAACATTCGGTCTCTAACTCATACTCCATATCTACCAAACAACATCGAACCTTAAGTGTGTCACCCTACCGTTCGTGAACTATGCAGACATGATCGAGACACCTCTCCAGTTAATAACCAATAGCGGTATCTGGAGATCCATAATGGCTCCCACATATTCAATGATTACTTCAGAATCAAATGAACCATTAACATACGATAACTAATTCCCTTTGTAGCGTGATACTTTACTTATCCGAGGTTCGATCGTCGACATCTCCATACCTAGTTCAACCTCATTACCAATAAGTACTCTTGTACTGTGATATGACATCCCTTGTGACCTAGTCACATGCTTGCAAGCCAATTGGATGGCATTCCACCGAGAGGGCCCAGAGTATATCTATCTATCATATGGGTTGACAAATCCCACTCTTGATCCATACGCTTCAACACATACTTTAACAATATCCAATGCCACCTTTATAACCACCCAATTACGAAAGTGGCGTTTGATGTCATCAAAGTACTCATCCGGTGACGGTGATTAACATGATCTCATGGTCGAAGGATTAGGTTACTATGTATCTAAAAGATTGTAGCAAAATGAACTTAATGACATGATCTTATGCTATGCTTACTTTGGGTGTGTGTCCATCACATCATTCTCCTAATGATATGACCTTGTTATTAATAACATCCAATGTCTATGATCAGGAAACCATGATCATCTATTAATCAACAAGCTAGTTTAACAAAAGGCTTACTAGGGACTCTTTTATGTTTACAAAATACACAAGTATTAATGTTTCCTATTAATACAATTATAGCATGGGATGTAAACATTTATCATAAACACAAAGATATAATGATAACCACTTTATTATTGCCTCTTGGGCATATCTCCAACACTCTCCCACTTGCACTAGAGTCAATAATCTAGTTTGAAAAACTTTGTACATTTCAACACCTATGGATTTCTGGTGTTGTATATACACGATTGCTAGTGGTAAACATAATCTTCGGATCTGACACTTCCAGGTCCATGTGTATTTGCATGCCTTTGCTTCTCTACGCATCACTCATTCTCCAATGTGATGACATTGTATAAACTTGGTCCTTTGGTGATACCTTTAGTTCCTTGGGGTTAAATCATGTCGATACAATTGTCATACAATATATCTTCATAGTATCAGCCCGTAGTGAATCACACCTAGTTTGATAACAAACTACTTGGCAAAATGCCCTCTTTTGCTGCTACAATAGAAGTCATATACTTAGCCTTTTGTTGTAGTATATGTCACAATGTCTTAACTTTGGAACTCATCCAAATACGTTATGGAACTTTCTTTCCATTACATTGTGCCACCCATAGTTAAACTTTAGATAAACTTAATTTTGTATCTTTCAACAAAACTAGTATCAATGTAACACTTTACAATGAACTATCTATCTATTTGTCACCTCTACATAAATAATATATTCTTAGTTCTTCCAAAGATCATAAGAATATCATTTACTATTGTTTGACCTTCTATTGGAGCAGACTGGATAGGCAAATATTAGATACACGTGGAGCATACCCATGTTAGTACCCCTGACGGTGAAGCCTAGAAGGATTTCGGGTGGCCCAAGCCCAAGAAGGATTCGACTCCTTGGAGGAAATGTTTTATTTAGATAGAAACTCAAAAGGAAAAACCCTAAACCTGTAATCGACTCGGCCTATCCCCGGGACCTGGCCTATCTATATAAAGGCCAGGAGGGAACTGCGAGGAGAACATCTAACAATCCTAGCATACACACCGCCAGATCTAATCTGCGCACCCCTATAATCTTCGGCTTCACCATCAATCGAGAGCAGACAAACAGGAATAGGGTTTTTCCTCCGGAGGCCTAAACCTGGGTAAATCCTTTGTCTTGTGTTGCTTGTCGGTTAGCCGTTCCGCGATCTCCAGCGTCCCCTCCTTCTCCAAAACTCAAGTCCATAATAATGAGCATTGACAAGTCGAACCCTCGTCATCTATGCAACAAACCCCATCGTTTGTATCAAAGCCAAGTTTATGCGTAGATGCTTTGTACGGTTAGAACACATAGGGATGTGGGTGTTGATGATCATGTTATTACAAAATTTCATGTACTTTGGATATTAGGGGCATAGTGGGATGAAGCGGGCCGAACAAACTTTACATGTTCTCGCACATGAGACTTGTTCCACGCTTTACATACAACTAGTTTTGCATAAGTGGATAGGGTGTGTCTGTCTATCCCACTATAATAATAATATCTAATTTACAACGATATGCTATTCTTTTCTAAAAATCCCACAACCGCGTAAAATATGCAAAAATAAAAAAATAGGTGTCTAACTTGATTTTGCGGAGCATTTGATGTGATATGGTCATTGATGAAAAACTGTGATGTGATCTGGTTCTGAGTGATTGTAATCAAAAATCTATTCCAAATTAATAGAACAACCCATTTAAAAAAGCATGTGTCCCTGTCTATTTGGTGTTTTTAGGGCATCTTCATCGGGCCGACGCATCTGGTCGCCCCCAAACAATCCGTTTTGTCCGTTTGGATCAGGCCGCGATTGATTTGGGGAGGGGGTCCGGCCTGTTCGGCCAGCCGCGCCCAGTAGCGCGACCAATTTGTTTGGCCTAGGCACAATTTTTTTTTTTGCAAATTCAATCATAAACCAACTGGAAAAATTCATATTTAATTTACATTTAAAATATAAAAAACAGAAATTAAACTAGCCTACCCTAGCTACTGATCTTCGCGCGCCGGAGCTGCCTCGTCCATCTACGCGTCAAGGTCAATATACTCCGGCGGCGTCCAGAGGTTGGGCGACGGCAGGGCCGGAGTGGGAGTGGGCGTAGGTGGACTGATCGCCCGCACAGGCCGCGATGCCCAACTGTGCGGGAGGTGCGCAATCTCCATCCCCACCTCCGGCGCAATAAGAGGCACCCATCCCGGCAGCGGCGACGGTGGAGGCAGCTGGCCGTTCGCCTGCGTCACCATGCCGGTGAGCTGGACGGCTTCCTCGAAGCCGACCCACTGGGCTTCCTCCTCCCATGCGCTGGCCGTGATGTCCTACTCGATGAATGCGTCATCGTCGTAGCCCCGCGCCAGCACCTCGCGGTACTCCGGGGGCAGGTTCGCAGCGACGTCATCCACCGCCTCCTGCTTGACAATGATGTCATGGTCGTCCTCCTCGTCGTTGTCGTCCTCGCTGTCGAGCTCAGCGTCGGAGTGGTTGATGGCGTCCTCGTCATCCGAGTCGATGTTGGGGACGGGGTAGACCTCCCCCGGCATCAGGTCGTGGCGGATGGTGGTGGCGCGCCGCATCTTGTGCTCCCACTCGAGGAACTATTTCCAGTACGCCTCGGATTAGTAGCCAGCCTCCTACCGTTGGGTCGGCGGGAGGCTCCTGATCCGGTAGTGGATCTCCTTCTCCAGCCCTTTGCCCTTATTGGGCACGAGCGGCACCGGGACACTGTCCCGATTGAGGTGCCAGCCGGTGGGGAGGGACACATCGCTGTTCCTGATGCCCCAGCCCTCTCTCTAGCGGTGCTCGCACTCTGTGATGCGGAAGTACTACCGCGCGCGGTGCTCCCCCTCCCACGGTGGTGGGTGAACCTCCACGGGGCGACCCCGGAAATCCTCCGTCCACGACGAAGGCGGCAGGGATGTGCCGCGGAGGAAGGCCGACAGCCGGGAGCGCTGGCTGCTAGAGCCAGACGCCTCATGGTCGTTCTTGCTCCTCCCCGTCTTCAGCCATGACGGCGTCTTCATCGTTGATGGTGGCGACGACGGGTAGGGTTTGCGATGGCGAGAGGTGAGGAGGGCGGCACCAACGGCGCATGGTTAAATAGGCCAGCCGCCCGTGAACGCGCGCAACTTCCCGCTCCTTCGCCATCAATGCCGACGCGGGAACGCATGCGCCCAATGGGTCAGCGCGTCGTCTCGTTGCCATTGATGGCGCAGGCTGCCGCCGGTCAGCCTTCCACGCAGCGCCTCTGAAGCCGGTAAGTGATGGCTGACGGGTGGGCCAGTGGACGAGTCCGCGCGTCCAGGCCGACGAAATCGTTACCCAGATTAGATGCACGGATGGATCGAGCCAGACACGTTTGTCCAGATGGGTCGGGCCGCTGGGACGTCACGCACGTCCCGCGTGATCGCACGGCCTAGTTCGCGCACCCTCGGATGGGATACGCCGGCCCGGTGGAGATGCCCTTATGCCCACCGATTGATTTAATTTCATTCTTGTCTAAAATAATTATGTGAGAAAGAACAAATATGTAATCAGAGGAAGCACGCGGCGGAAATAAAGGTAAAAAATTATGCATATTAGTCGTCGATCGAAGAGGTAGCAAGACGAGACAAATATTGCATTCATGAAAATCCACAACGACACCGCACTATGAGTAGTCGAAGAGGTACTGTTCCTTTCGACTTGTGTGATCATGAGTGCCACGGTTCTGTTGTGTAATTTCGCCTTGTCTCCCAGGACCGATCGATGTCCCGAGATACTAGCGCGCTCTGCTTAGCACGTCTTGGCATACGCCGTCCGCGTACGCGCATCGGTGCATGGCGCGTCATCCGTGATCATGCACCCATGCTCCGCAGAGCGCTCAACCTGCACCAGGCTTGGCGATCATGCATCCATGCTCCGCGACCACCACAAATTTTATCATATAATAACACGGAAGTTTTCTCTGCTCTGCCCCACGGTGATTGTCCTCTGTTACCGATCTAGACCGACACATATCCGATACAGTGCCGAGGCGTCACACCGATCGCGTCTAATCCGCGAAAAAGAAAAAAACAATTTCAGCTCTGGCGAGTGGCGACCGAGCAACAGCAAACGCCGTCGACCGAGCCGAACATCAACGGCCACGACACGACCGAGGAGTAGCGGCCGGAACAGATGAGGCTTGGATAGCTGGTCTGTCGACGAACCGCCGAAACGGACAGCTTCTCTGCCTGCAGCTGAGCCCTCCTTTTCGCTGCATCGCGTCCCGTGCATCAGTCCACGGATCACGGATCCGACGCATGGTGGCGCCGAACGTCGACTGGCCCCGTTCATACGGCCGGTTCGGATTCGTGCCCGCCGCCCGCGGCTCCTATGTTCATCGAACGGTACGTTGTACCTACAGCCGAGCCGTGTGGGCAAAACGGCTGATGCATAAAAATACTGTACTCTAGCACTATTAGAATCTTCTTCGGTACGTACTACTCGATCAACAGCGTGAATCAGATGATACGAAATCACATGATTAGACCAAGGGACACTGTTTCCGCCAGCGAATGAACGAGCGGCGGGCCGTGCTGTCGCTGAGACTAATCTGTAGTGCAAAACGAGACGTTTGTCTCCCCCCCCTTCCGCTGGTCGGACTATAGGTGTACCTAGAAGATTCTTCCAGGGCGATGGGCGATGGCTACCACGCTCTGGCCTCTGGCAGACGGAAGGTTCCGCCACATGATTGAATTCGCGCTTCATGATCGCACACTCGGTCAGTCTTTCCTCGGTCTCCGCCGAAAATACGGAGCCATCTTCCACGAGGACAAGTGTATGTGCCAAACCATGTCAAAAAAAAAAAGTGTATGTGCCAAACCTCGCGCGTAGGCATTCGCAAAATTGCAATACTACAAAACTTGGCCGACCCTTTCTCCAGCCTTGGTCGTCTTCCACGCAGTATACATTGGGTTCACGGCACTGAACGTAGTAACAACGTAGACTTTTGAACGTTCAATACGACGCACATGTGGTCCTGTGACATTTCGTAGCCGGGTCGATCGGTACGACCCAGTTTTCACCACCATTCAGATCGTGCTACCTGGTTTTTGAAAGTGACGTTCTGATCGTACACGTTCCAGGTAGGTGCTACAGAAAAGTCTTAACAGACCACTAGTCAATTCGCAAAAAAAAAGCAAAAACATACTACTACTCCGTAGTCATCACAATTATTTCTTCAAGGAAAAACTTGAGCCGCCATCGATGGGTCGGTTCAAATAGTCTTACACTGGGCCAGTAAACTACGGAAACCAGTCGACGAAACTTGCGTACGCACCTACGCTACATCACACATGCCGACCGGTGTGGCGTCGGTTTTGGCTTAGCTGTTCTAGGAGCCGTGAAGGAAACGCACTTCGGTTGGCCGGCCGCGTCCGCGTCCGCGTCAGGCCGGTTGGGCCGTGGGCGTCAGCACTCAGCACCGAGTGGGGGCAACCAGAACCAGGCAAGGGTATCGCGTGCGCTAGTCGAGACCGCCTCGCCTCGCGCCACCTCCGCCACCCGCGCGCCCAACGTGTCGCGCCGCAACGCCCACGCGTCCCGGGAGCCGGGACCGTGGAGAGTACCCCACGCCCCATGCCGCGCCTCGATATATACCCATGTCCATGCCGTCTCGTTTCACTCACCACCTCGACCGATAACCAGCCTGCCATCCGCGCATAGTGCCAGAGCATCTCATCCTAGCCGCGCAGCCAGCCTCCCCTCCCGCGTCTCGCATCTCCGCAATGGCATCTCGCGCCGCCGTGGTCGTGGTGGCCGTCACCGCGCTGCTGTTCGCGGCGGCGTCCGCGCAGGAGATGGACATGGGCATGCCGCCGGCTCCGGCCCCGGTCACGGGCGCGGCCGCCGGCGCCGCGGCCTCGGCCCTTGCCGTGGCGTGCTCCGCCGTGTTCTCCCTTCTCGTCGCCGGTGGGCTCATGCACTAGGCAAGCGGTAAGGAGGTGGCGGTGGTGCGCTGATGGTTCGTTGCTGCTCGTCGGCGACGGACCCGGTTTACTTGTCTTCTCGGGTTCAATTAGGGAGTACTAGTAGCGGCGAGTCGTGTTCGTCTGATCGGGCGTCTGTGAGCGTTCTATTATTACTTACTTATTCTTTTGTATCATACATTGTTGCGTGTATTGTGTGTACCTCCCGTGTCGTTGCTTCTATGAATAAAGAGGACGGTGGTTCCCGTTTCACAATTGGCCTAATTTCCGGTGTGCGTGTTTTATGTTCAGTCGTTTGCATCTGAGATCTTTCCTTGACGTCAGCGGCGCACACACCATTCGCGTGTGTTCATACAGCGAAGCAATCTGAAGTCAGCAATCTCGAGTGTCGTCGGTTCTATGAATAGAATTGGCTCTCACACAAAGTTCAAAAAAGAAGAATTTGGTTCTCATCCGACCCTTGTGCTGAATTATATGCGTGTGCTTGTTACTCTGTTCGTTGTTTGCATTTGAGATCTTCCCTCAGACGCTCACTGCGCCGTCATCATCGTACGTTCGCTTATGTTCATACAACAAGCAATCTGAAGAAAGCAACCCGTCACCCTCGCTATTCCCACAGCGATTTGGAACTAGCACTATTCCTCGGCACTATTAGAGCATCTCCGACAGTGCGCGCGCCTTTTTTCTTCTCAATCCCACGCGTCGGGCGCGCGCGCTTCGGCGCTGTAAAAAATTTGTGACGCGTCGTCTACGTCTATAGCTCGCGCGCGAATATCCAGCGGCTAGAAAATTTATCCCGCGCGTCCGCGTCTTCCATTTCCACCACACTGCCGCCGCGAAATCCCGCGGGCCCCGATGTTCCTCGCCGCCGCCGTAGATCCACCTCGCCCGCGCCTCCTGCCGACAGTAGCCGCCGCTGCGCCGCGTTGTACCGACCGGGCCTTGTCGCCACCGACGGGCACAAGCCGGCGCTTCTCCCCGCCTCGCCCACGCCCTCTCCTCTATATACCCCGCGTCGTCGTCGCCATGTCGTCGTCTTCGAGCTTACTGTCGACATGGCGCGGCCAAGATGCTCGCCGATTTGATCGCAAGGTATGCGCCTCCGTCGGCCGGCTGCCATGATTTTGTCTATATCTTAGCTATTATAGTTAGTTGTAGCTAAGTAATTTCATATGTATGTTTGTAGAGTTCATTATACGATTCATCGTGACGAGTATGACCAAGAGAACATATCCTTACTATTAGCATATTGCGCTGTTAAGAAGCCAAAATTGGTGGATCGGTGTTCGGTAGACAGAAGTTGTGGAGAGAAAGGATTGAAGGGCATGAGAAGTTGATGCGGTCGTATTTCAATGAGAATCCGATATTTCCTGAAAGCTATTATCGGCGGCGTTTTCGGATGAGCATCAACTTGTTCAAGCACATCACAACGGAGGTGACCAGGTATGATCAGTTCTTTGAGCAAAGGAGAAATGTCGTCGGAGAACTTGGTCATAGCACATATCAAAAGGTGACCGCCGCCTTGCGTATGTTGGCATATGGTATACCGGCGAGTTGATGATCATTTGGCCATGGGAGAGAGCACTTCTATCTTGCGTGTGAAGCGCTTTGTTGTTGCAATTGTTAATGTTTTCGGATCCACATACTTGAGATCCCCCAATGCTCAAGACACGGCAAGGTTTTTGGAGTTTAACGCCGACCGGGGGTTTCCAGGTATGCTTGGTTCCATTGATTGTATGCATTGGAGTTGGAATAATTGTCCAGCGGCATGGCATGGACAATTCAAAAGGTACAAGAAGGATGCCACCATAGTCCTTGAAGCGGTCGCCGATCAAGAGACTTGGATATGCCATGCATTTTTTGGAATGTCCGGGTCTTGCAATGACATCAATGTTCTTCAACGATCACCACTAATGACAAGACTTGCAATGCGGGAAGGTCCATTGGTGGAGTTTGAAGCAAATGGCCACAAGTACAACTATGGCTACTTCCTCGTCGACGGCATATATCCAAAGTGGCAAACATTTGTGAAGCCGGTTATTCAACCACGAGGTAAGAATCAAACCCAATTCCACAATGCACAAGCGACGGCTAGGAAAGATGTAGCGAGAGCATTTGGGATTTTGCAAGCTAAATTTGCCATTTTGAGAGGGCCGGCTAGATTTGGGGACAAAGAATGCCTTTGGTATATCATGACCGCTTGTGTCATCATGCATAACATGATTATATAGGACGATCGTGGGAAAGATGTGGATCATATCCACTACAAGATGATGGGGATTCCCGTGCAAGTGAGGAGGTCCGCATATAGGATTGCCCGGTTCATTGCCTCGTACCATGCCATTCGCTCCAACGACACACATGATGAGCTCCAAAAAGATCTCATGGAAGAATGGTGGAATTGGCATGGACAACAATAGTTGCATACTTGTTGTATTTGTTTGAAAACTATGTTGTATTGTTGTATGTTGGTCCGTAAACTTGTTGCATTTGGTGTGAACAATTTCATGTACTTGTTGTATTTGTTGTGAACAATTTGTTGTATTTGCATGGTACATTTTATTTGTGAATTTAGATGGTTGTTTGATCTTCCTTGATGCATACTTGTGTGTGTTTGTTGTTTGCACCGCGCTGCGCGCTGCATAATGGAGCGCCCGGCGGAGGAGTTTTTTTACCACGCCAACACGCGCTGCAAAATAGAGCATCCGGCGGGGCAAATTTCAGCGCAGCGCGCGCTATCCGTTTACAGTGCGGCGGAAGCGAGGTTTAGCGCGCCGAAATATAGTGCGCCTGTTGGAGATGCTCTTAGGCCATTAAGCCATGTACAATGCAAGGTGCTTAGAGGGTGCTTAGAAAAATAAACCAATCAGTTTCTTTAGCACATGTGCTTATTTGTATAGGAGAGGTGCCTAGTTAGACGTCTATCTAGTACAATTAAGCACCGGTGCTTAGTAAAAAACTGGTTTATTTTTTAAGCACCTTGCTAAGCACCCTGCGTTGTAGATGCCCTTAGAGTGTGTACAATGGGAGGTGTTAATGTTAGGTTGATCTATCGCCCCAATCGAGCCCAATGGCTCGACGGGATCTCCTTGACCGTGTCCTGATCGGGGACGCTCAACCTCTTCATGGTTGGTGTCTCCCTGTGGCAGCTCTATATATAAAGAGGCGGGGGCTAGGGCATCTGAGGTGGGGGCCAGGCCACGCGGTACGAGGTTCACCGTGTTGCCTCTCACCCTACCCGACATTCCAATCCAATCTAGGTTAGCGCTAGTCACGGGAAGCTCCACCATCGCTGCCACTCTCGCCGCAACCATTTTCCATGGCCTCCGGCTCGAGCTCATCGAGCACCGGCGCCGCCACTCTCGCCGCAGCCCTTTTCCATGGTCTCTGGCTCGATCTCGTCGAGAACTGGCAAAGGTATCTCTCTCCTTCCTCTCTCAGATCACAATGAGCCAAAGGCAGAACATTCTACTGATTCAGAGCAAGTCTAGGATCTAGATTTTTCGAGTAAAAGACCAAAAAGACAGAAACCCTAGATCCCGAAAAGTACAGTGCGCCGCCCACGGCTGCGCCGTTCCTCTCGATCCAGATGAGCATCCATGTGAGTCATCTAGAAGTAAGAACAAACCACACCCGGGGAAAAGAAAAGCAAAAGAAAACCCCGAATCTGAATCGAAACAGAAAAGGAAAAAGCCTAGAGGAAAAAGAAAGGAAAATCCTCCACCGCCGGCATAAGGCACCACCACTAGGACACTTGACGGCGGCGCTCCCACCCATGGGTGGATGCGCTCGTCGGCAAGGAGCTGATGGCTCAGTTGATGTGGAGCCTGTTGGGAACCCCAAGAGCAAGGTGTGAAGCAACACAGCAGCAAGTCTTCCCTCAGTAAGAAACCGAGGTTATCGAACCAGTAGAAGGAAGGAAACGTCACACGGGTGTTGCAAGCAATGCGGAGACCTTCACAACACAAACTCAAGACTTTTCCCCAACTAACAGTGAGGTTGTCAATCTCACTGGTTCCTGTAACAAAGGATTAAACGTATTGTATGGAAGGTAATGGATTGCAGCAAGTAAACAAGTAACAGTGGAAGATGTATCAATGGTAAAGATTGGACCGGGGTCCATAGTTCACTAGAGGTGCTCTCCTTAGATAAACAACATGGCATGAAGGGTAAACAAATTACAGCAGGACAATTGACAGGAACTGAGCAAGGCATAACAATGCAATACTAGACAAAAATATCCTATAAGATTCGATTGGGCAATACAACAATATACATAGACCGCCATCCAACTGCATCTATGACTAGAATTCCACCTTCAGGTTATCATCCGAACCCCCTCCAGTATTAAGTTGCAAGCAACAGACAACTGCTTTAAGCAAAGTGTGTAAGGTAAACAATCCACTTGTTCCATGAACAAAAGACCATTGTTTTCTCCCTAGTAGCAATAACACATCTACAACCGAAGAGATTTCTGTCACTTCCCTTAGAAACTAGAGGCATGAACCCACTATCGAGCATAAATACCCCCTCTTGGAGTCACTAGCAACTACTTGGCCAAGATAGCTACTAACAACAGAGAGCATGCAAGATCACAAACAACACAGACATGATAGAATCATAAAGACAAAACCATTAATCAATCTGACATAATAATCTCAATATCCATCGGATCCCCACAAACACAACATGCATGATTACAAATAGATTAGATCTTGATCATGAATGGATCTCACAAGATCTATACATGAAAGCACAAGGAGGAGATACAACCATCTAGCTACTACATGGACCCATAGTCCAAGGTGGAACTACTCATGCATCATACCAGAGAGAAGGCCTCCTGGATGATCTCCCCTCCGGTAGGTTGCCGGGAAGAATTTAAGATCCCCCCGATCTAGGGATGACGGTGGCGGCGACTATAGAAGGTTTCGTGGAATATTGATCGGGTACTTAGGGTTTCTGCATCGAGGGCTTCTTATAGGCGAAGAGGTGAGGCTGGGAGGCGGCCAGGGGCCCCACACCCTACCTAGGCGCGGGGCAAGGCCCACCCATGCCTAGGGAGGGTCTGGCCGCCCTGGTTTGCGTCACCGTCTCGTCTTCAAGATTCGTGTCCCTCACGGTAAAATATTGACTTTGGCTTTTGTCCCGTCCAATTCCTAGAATATTGATTTTCTGCCTTTCTAGAACCAAAAACAGAAGAAAACGGGCAATTGTCACTATGGCAAATTGTTAATAGGTTAGTTCCAGAAAAGATATAAAAACACCTCAAAGTGTAGACAAAGCAAAGCAAAGTAGATACTAAACAAGCATGGAGCATCAAAAATTATAGATACGTTTCCGACGTATCAAGCACCCCCAAGCTTAACTCCTTCTCATCCTCGAGTAGGTAAGTGATAAGAAGAATAATTTTTGAGGTGGCATGCACCATAAAAACCAAGATAAAACCATTTGCAAGCATTGAAAGCTGGAAACAAAGAACTCTAAACATGTGCATGAAAGATGGAGTTCTATCAATAAGACATAGTAACTATGCATGCAACATGAAAGGCTACAAATAAACATCATGAATAACATGCATTGAAAAACGTTTGTTTGTTTCACATACAAAAAACACAGCATAGTGTCAATCAGCTTGTTCCTCATAGAGTACCAAATAGATGCATAGGACACCTTCAAAAGTTCACAAGGGTGACTAGAAACAAATAGCACAAGAACAAGTAATATCACAATATGCATCAATCAATAAACTTTGGAACACTACACACAAAATGGCAACTATGCTCTCTTAATGGTGCCTAAAGGTAGAAGGTGGAGACTCAAATAATGGTGGAAGAAAGGCCCTTTGCAAAGGGAAGCAGGGATTTCAAGTTTCAAAAAGAGCTTCTAAAAATTATGGTACTTGTTAGCTTTCAGCCCTCATTGCCCCTACCATAAGCATCTTGAAGTGATTAAGGTTAAAGTGAACAAACTATGGAGTATATGCTTGACAAAGTATAAGTTGGCAATCTCAAGTCCCTTGAATACGAGGGCCACACCTCATGCTACTCAACTTCAGTCACCTGTAAGTTCTTGTCACTGTAAGTATTTGCATATCATAGAGAACCGCCAACGGGGTACCCCTTGCACATGGTACAGGAGCTATCCCATAACCAAAATGACAAGGCAAGCAGACAATGGGCATCTCAGCGATCTTTTTATTTACTATATGCATAGCTTTTTATTGAGGATGCTTCATAGATAGCTCACTACGGTGATGCTGCAAGTTTCCACCATGATTAGGCATGGCTTAGGCTAGCGTCCCAGGCGTTTCTCTAACACAAAATACAAACTCCATGGACTTACAAGTTCCCTCTTTATTTCACACCAGTGACATCCATAGACAAAAGAGCATGATATCAACTGAGTACAAAGTACAAGTGCAATGTTGAAAACGTTCCCCGTGATAGCACGGTTCTGCTAATTCCAACGTATAAGTGCAAGAATATACAACATAGACGACACAATCGTTCAAGTTTATTAGGGGCAAGGAATATAAAGTGTGCCATCAAGTTTGTGAGGGCTTTAATCACTAAGTTTTCACATAACAAAATAGTTTTTAATTGGAAGATAGCTGAAAACAAGAATATACTTGGAATGGTGTAACACACCATGCATAGGAGTTTATAGTGGACACTTTGGAATAACTTGTTTTTTTGGGAGTTGGAAGCATGAGTAGAACTTACTCATACAAGTGGAGGCTAGCAAAAGACTGGGAGCAACCAACTAAGAGAGCATAATGGACATAATCATGCAGAGCAACAAAGCATTACTAATCAAAGCATAGAGTGGTACTACAAGTCAAGTACTAGATGATCATAGAGCCTATGATGACTTGTCATAGTCATAACATGGTGTGAGCATGTGCCAAGTCAACCCAAACAAGGCATCAAAGGAGAATACCACAATACTACGCTTTTGCAAGCTAAAACAACGCATAATTTCTTCAAGGCACACTAAGAAATCCCAATTATTTGGAACAAGACATGCTACAACAATAATCACTAAGCATAAGGTCAAAACAACACCTAGCATGTCATGCTAAAGTCTAAGTCATAGTCAATGCAAGTTCCTTTTGCACTTACAAGCAAGAACTTACTACTCCTTTCCAACACCAAGCAACTTATTTGCAACAACACAGCAAGAACGGGGGTCCAAACTACTTTGTTCAAGCAAACTAAACAACCTAAGCAAAGAAAACGAAAACTAAGACGCTCCAAGAACAACACAACAGTGCATGAAACAACAAAAACGAAGTGTCTAGACAGACCTGAGCTTTTTTATTGATGAAGAAGGGGATGCCTTGGGCATCCCCAAGCTTTGACGCTTGTACCTCTTGGATATTTCTTGGGGTGACACCGGGGTGGCATCCCCAAGCTTGAGATTCTGTTCATTCTTCATCTCATTATATCATTCTCTCTCTACACCTGAATTTTTTCCTTCATACAAAACTTCACACAATCTTCATTAGCAACATTAGTGTATTCAAAATATATTAGACCTCTGGAAAAGCTTTCGAACAGGAATACTTTTCACTAAAAACACAAGATACTGTAGTAACTCCTTCAAAAAGCTCAATTCACCTAAAGAGAACTCAAAAAGGAATCAATAAGAAGCAAATACAAATAATGGCAGAAATCTGCCAAAACAGACCAGCAGATAGAAACAATTTTTTCAAACATCTTATGTTGGTCAAATAAAAAAGTGTTGAACTAACGAAAGTTAGATAACATACTGGGGGATTTATTCCTAAATTTTGAGCTCAATCCGAGTTACAAAGACTCATCACGAATTTTTATGGTGGAGGATAGTAATCTGTTTCGGGACAGCAACTCCCCAAATCTTACTTCCCTCTCATTAGAGGTTATTCTTGGCACAAAAATCAAACAAAAAGGATAAGGAGAGGTCATTACTAAAGTAATAACTTCCAAGACTCAAGGAAACTCTTGGGTTATCTCCCAACAAGTACTTTTCTTTAACGCCTTTAAGTTAGGCATGATAGCTTGAGAAGATGGTCACATAAGAATTATGAATTGAAGTCAAAGAGAGCATCAAGAAGCAAATTCAAAACACATTTAAGTCCAACCCACTTCCTATGCATAGGAATCTTGTATGCAAATAAATTCACAAATAACAAAGTGATAGGCATAGGAAGATGAAACAAGAGCAACTTCAAAACTTTTAGCACATAGAGAGGTGTTTTAGTACCATGAAAACTTCTACAACCATACTTTCCTCTCTCATAATAATTTTCAGTAGCATCATGAATAAACTAAAAAATATAGCCATCACATAAAGCATGCTTTTCATGATCTACAAACTCATAATTTCTATCAAGCTCAAAAACAGTGGGATTAAAACCTCCACGGGTTTTATCCAAAGTAGATATTTCAAAAGGATCCAACAGGAACATAACATTCATCCTCCTATGGTAAGAATGGGGGACAATCAAATAATGTAAGGGGTAAAGAGTTACTCTCATTAGAAGGTAGGCATGGGTAGATCCATTCTTCCTCCTTTTGTTCATCACTCTCTTCCTCTTTTTCATCTAATGAGCTTCCAGTTTCAACAATTTCTTCTTCCATAGGCTCCTGCAAGGCATTAGTCTCTTCCATTTTTGGAAAGCACCTATTAAAATATTCAAGAATATAGCCATTTTCTTCCTTGTAATTATCAAAGAAAAACTTAAGTATCTCAAAAACCTCATGTTTATAAGGTGCATCATCAATATTTTCAAGAAAACTGGCAAGTTCAAATGCACCCTTGAAGGCAATAAATTCTTCAATTTGCTCCACATCATAAAAGTCATAATTTCCTTTAACATAAGAGGATATGGTAACATTATCATTATACTCACATTGAAAAGGGATGTGTTTATACCTCCTACAGCAACAAGCTTTATCAAAGCAGTAAGTAACAGTATAAGTAGAGCACACGTCTCTAGCAATAGTATTCAACCTATCAATTTGTTCCCATAAGTGTTTCCTTTTTTGTGACAAACGGTGTTCCTTATAATAATACTTTTGTTCTTCCGTGAACCCACCTTGACAATAAGAACTAGTTTCGAAGAAACCATCCATTGATAGAAAGCATGACCAAGCAAGGCAATAACAGGCCAGCAACCAGAGTAGGAAATAATTTTTTGTGTGTTTTTACAAGAGGCAAATAAAACCAAGCAAAATAAAATAGGCAAACTAAAAACAAAGTAAAGAGAAAGGAAGTGAAGTACTCCCCTTGTGAAGACATCCTTAGCCTCCCCGGCAATGGCGCCAGAAAACTTGTTGTTGGAGCTTGACGGGGAGGAAAAGGTTGAAGCTGTTCTATATATGTCCCAGGCAACGGCGCCAAAAAACTTGTTGATGGCTCAGTTGATGTGGAGCCTGTTGGGAATCCTAAGAGCAAGGTGTGAAGCAACACAGCAGCAAGTCTTCCCTCAGTAAGAAACCGAGGTTATCGAACCAGTAGGAGGAAGGAAACGTCACACGGGTGTTGCAAGCAACGCGGAGACCTGCACAACACAAACTCAATACTTTGCCCCAACTAATAGTGAGGTTGTCAATCTCACCGGTTGCTGTAACAAGGATTAAACGTATTGTATGGAAGGTAATGGATTGCATCAAGTAAACAAGTAACAGTGGAAGATGTATCAATGGTAAAGATTGGACCGGGGTCCATAGTTCACTAGAGGTGCTCTCCTTAGATAAACAACATGGCATGAAGGGTAAACAAATTACAGCAGGGCAATTGACAGGAACTGAGCAAGGCATAACAATGCAATACTAGACAAAAAGATCCTATGAGATTCGATTGGGCAATACAACAATATACATAGACCGCCATCCAACTGCATCTATGACTAGAAGTCCACCTTAGGTTATCATCCGAACCCCCTCCAGTATTAAGTTGCAAGCAACAGACAACTGCTTTAAGCAAAGTGTGTAAGTTAAACAATCCACTTGTTCCATGAACAAAAGACCGTTGTTTTCTCCCTAGTAGCAACAACACATCTACAACCGAAGAGATTTCTGTCACTTCCCTTGGAAACTAGAGGCATGAACTCACTATCGAGCATAAATACCCCCTCTTGGAGTCACTAGCAACTACTTGGCCAAGATAGCTACTAACAACAAAGAGCATGCAAGATCACAAACAACACAGACATGATAGAATCATAAAGACAAAACCATTCATCAATCTGACATAATAATCTCAATATCCATCATATCCCCGCAAACACAACATGCATGATTACAAATAGATTAGATCTTGATCATGAACGGAGCTCACAAGATCTATACATGAAAGAACAAGGAGGAGATACAACCATCTAGCTACTACATGGACCCATAGTCCAGGGTGGAACTACTAACGCATCATCCCGGAGAGAAGGCCTCCTGGATGATCTCCCCTTTGGCAGGGTGCCAGGAAGAACTTCAGATCCCCCCGATCTAGGGATGACGGTGGCGGTGGCTACATAAGGTTTCATGGAATATTGATCAGGTACTTAGGGTTTCTGCATCGGGGGCTTTTTATAGGCGAAGAGGCGAGGCTGGGAGGCGGCCGAGGGCCCCACACCCTACCCAGGCATGGGGTAGGGCCCACCCGCGCCTAGGGAGGGCCTGGCCGCCCTGGTTTGCGTCTTCGTCTCTTCTTCAAGATTCGTGTTCGTCACGGTAAAATATTGACTTTGTCTTTTGTCCTGTCCAATTCCGAGAATATTGATTTTCTACCTTTCTGGAACCAAAAACAGAAGAAAACAGGCAATTGGCACTGTGGCAACTTGTTAATAGGTTAGTTCCAGAAAAGATATAAAAACACCTCAAAGTGTAGACAAAGCAAAGCAAAGTAGATACTAAACAAGCATGGAGCATCAAAAATTATAGATACGTTTCCGACGTATCAGGAGCCCAGGGGCTCTGTTGATCGCTGTTGTTCTCTCCATGTTCCGATGCTTCATCAGCTAGGAATGAAATCAATAGGTGGGGAAGAGAAGAAAGGGGCTCACGTTAGAGGGGAAGGTTCTCATCGCCGACCAAATTCCGGGCGGCGTGGCCTCCTCGCCACGTGTGGGGCGATGCGCCGCCGCCACTGTGCGCGAGCCAGACAAAAACAAGGGACGGGGTCAAATGGGATAAGGGTTACGGGGGCACTGCGCCTCTGGCTTTTGTCCACGCGAGAAGGGCGCGCGACCGTTCGCTTGATCGGATGGCTGAGAGCGCGCGAGAGAGAGGGCAGGGCGGTGCGGTAT
Source organism: Avena atlantica (assembly GCA_910589765.1). Lineage (NCBI taxonomy): Eukaryota > Viridiplantae > Streptophyta > Magnoliopsida > Poales > Poaceae > Avena > Avena atlantica. The sequence goes on along the minus strand of OU342738.1, from coordinate 196,170,625 downwards.
AGGTATTCCATTCGACATGGACTACGAAAAGAAGCGAAAGATGCGTTGAGGTCGTAAATGGAATCTAAGCGGACATTGAAGATGTTGGCGACATCTCCTTGGAGCTAGCTGATGGATCGACGATCCTAATTACAGATGTCTTATATGTTCCTTCTTTACACAAAAACTTAATAAGTGTATCTATAGGGGTTCGTAGCATGGAAAACAAAAATATTCTACCGCATGCACACAAACAAGCCAAGATCTATATACTAGATTGTAGCAACGAGTCGATTAGAGTACTCACCCTCGAAGATTCCAAAGCGGTTAACAAGAGCAGATTCTCGTGGGTGATGTAGTCGTACACTTGCCAATCTCAAGATCATGTAGACGATCCTTCCGGCTCTGCGTTCCGGTAGCGCTTCCGCAGTCGGTCACACGTTCGGTACTCGATGAAGACCTTCCTCTCCCTTGTTCCAGCAGGCAGCGGAGGTTGTAGTTCTCCCCTCGCGATTCCGGCAGCACGACGGCGTGGTGTCAGAAGTAGAGGGAAGATCTCGCAAGGCTTCGCCTAAGCCGGTGCGAGTTATGGTGCATCTAGGGTTTCCAGCGATCTAGGTTTAGAAGGCCGGAGAGGAGGAGGTGGTGTCGGCGGCGGCGCTATGGCGGTGACGCATAGAGTGGGGAGGGCTAGGTGTTGTGGTCTTGGGGAAGCCCCCCCTCTATTTATGAGAGGGGGGCAGCCTTGGGAGAGGGGAGTTTGAATCCATACCCAAACCCAAGTTGGATAGAAGGAAGGACTCTTTCCTTCTTCCACTAGGAAACTATTGTTCCAGTTTGACTTTTCAAACCTCCCTTTTGACTTTCAATTTAGAGCTTTTATTCTCTCTCGCAAATGCCCAAACCAAGTGACCTAGGATATGATCCAATCATTCCACTTACCCATGACACATTCATGGACCATTCCCCTTCCGGTCTGGTGAACCTTCTAGACCCTTCTAGAACCTCTCTAATGAAAACATCGAAATCATTCCCGAACTCCGGAATCGGACTTTCCTTATATGAATCTTATTCTCCGGACCATTCCGGATCTCCTCGTAATATCCCGGATCCCATTCGAGACTCCGAACAACATTCGGTTTCCCTACTTACATTCCATATCTACTAAACAACATTGAATCCTTAAGTGTGTCTCCCTACGGTTCGTGAATTATGCAGACATGACCGAGACACTTCTCCGATCAATAACCAATAGAGGAATCTGGAAATTCATATGGCTCCCACATATTTCTACGATTACTTTGTGATTGAATGAACCACTTACATACGATACCAATTTCCCTTTGTCTCGTGATAGTTTACTTATCCGAGGTTTGATCGTCGGTATCTCTGCATACCTAGTTCAACCTTGTTACCGATAAGTACTCTTTTGTTGTTCCCGTGATATGTGATCCCTTGTGAGCCAGTCACATGCTTGCAAGCTAATTGGATGACGTTCCACCGAGAGGGCCGAGAATATATCTATCCGTCATATGGATGGACAAATCCCACTCTTGATCCATGTGCCTTAACACATACTTTCCGAACACTCAATGCCACCTTTATAGTCACCCAGTTACGATGTGGTGTTTGATGTCATCAAAGCATTCTTTCGGTGATGGTGATTAGCATGATCTCATGGTCGAAGGAATTAGGTTACTATGTATCAGAAAGCTTATAGAAAATGAACTATTGAAATGACTTGATCTTAATGCTACGCTTATCTATAGGAGTATGTCCATCACACCATTCTCCTAATGATATGATCTTGTTGTTAACAACATCTCAATGTTGATGATCGAGAAACCATGATCATCTATTAACCAACAAGCTAGTATTACAAAGAGGCTTTACTAGGGACTCTAATTTAGTTTACAAATCACACAAGTATTAATGTTTCCGGTTAATACTATTATAGCATGAATGTAAACATTTATCATAAACACAAAGATATAATAATAACCACTTTTATTATTGCCTCTAGGTCATATCTCCAACAGTCTCCCACTTGCACTAGAGTCAACTAATCTAGATTACATGGTAATATACCGAACACCCATGGCGGTTTGTTGCTGGTCATGTTTTGCCCTCGGGAGAGGTTTAGTCAACAGATCCGCCCCATTCAGATCTGTGTGTACTTTGCAAATCATTATGTCACCATCTTGGACATCCTCTCGAATAGCGTGAAAATGTAGCTTGCTATGCTTCAGCTTCTTGTGTGACCTTGGTTCTTGCGCATTGGCTATGGCGCCCATGTTATCACAATAGATAGACATTGGGTCCAACGCACTTGGAACCACACCGAGCTCTGTAATGAACTCCTTCATCCATATCGCCTCTTGTGAAGCCTCCGAAGCAGCTATGTATTCCGATTCGGTTGAAGATCTTGCCACCACGCTTTGCTTTGCACTCCTCCAGCTAACTACTACACCATTCAAAGTAAATACATATCCATATTGAGATTTAGAATCATCCGGATCGGTGTTCCAACTAGCATCGGTGTAACCATTAACAACGAGTTGTTCATCACCTCCATAAGAAAGAACCATATCCTTAGTTCTTCTCAAGTACTTAAGGATGTTTTTGACCGCTGTCCAATGATCCACTCCTGGATCACTTTGATATCTGCTAGTCAAACTAACAGCATATGCAATGTCTGGTCTAGTACATAGCATGGCATACATAAGAGATCTTATGAATGAGGCATAGGGAGTCTTACTCATCCTTTCTCTATCTTCTGCCGTTGCAGGACTTTGAGTTTTACTCAAGGTCGTATTGGGAAACATGGGCAAGAACCCTTTATTGCTATCTTCCATTCCCAACCTCTTTAGAACTTTGTCCAAATATGTACTTAGTGACAATGATATTAGGCGTCTTGATCTATCTCTATAAATCTTTATGCCTAATATGTAAGCTACTTCGCCAAGATCTTTCATTGAAAAACTATTATTCAAATAATCCTTGACACTATTAATAAGGTCTACATCATTCCCAATCAACAATATGTCATCTACATATAGTATTAAGAATGCTACAGAGCTCCCACTCACTTTCTTGTAAATACAAGCTTCTCCATAAGTTTGTATAAAACCAAAGCTTTTGATTACCTTATCAAAACATTGATTCCAACTCGGGATGCTTGCTTCAATCCATAAATGGACCATTGAAGTTTGCATACCTTGTTAGCACCTTTAGGATCGACAAAACCTTTGGGTTGTACCATATACAACTATTCATCAATGTCTCCATTGAGGAACGCTGTTTTGACATCCATATGCCATATCTCATAATCATAATATGTAGCGATTGCTAACAAAATCCTCACAGACTAGCTTCGCTACTGGTGAGAAACTCTCATCATAGTCAACTCCTTGAATTTGTTGAAACCCTTTTGCGACAAGTCGAGCTTTATAGACAGTAACATTACCATCGGCATCTGTTTTCTTCTTGAAAATCCATTTGTTCTCGACAGCCTTCCGGCCATCCGGTAAGTCCACCAAAGTCCATACTTGGTTTTCGTACATGGATCCAATCTCAGATTTCATGGCTTCTTGTCATTTATTGGAATCTAGGCTCATCATCGCCTCCTCATATGTCGCAGGGTCATCGGTGTTGTCCACCAACATGACACTCATAACGGGATCATACCAATCAGGAGTGGTATGAGTTCTCGTTGACCTGCGAGGTTCCGTAGTTACTTCAACCGAAGTTTCATGATCAACATCATTAGCTTCCTCTCTTATTGGTGTAGGCGCCACAGGAACTACTTCCGGTGCTGCGCTAATTTCAAGTTCGAGAGAAGGTTCAACAACCTCGTCGAGTTCTACTTTCCTTCCAGTCACTTCTTTCGAGAGAAACTCCTTCTCTAGAAAGGATCCATTCTTAGCTACGAAGATTTTGCCATCGGATCTATGATAGAAGGTATACCCAATAGTTTCCTTCGGGTATCCTATGAAGACACATTTTTCCTCTTTGGGTTCAAGCTTGTCGGGCTGTAACTTCCTTACATAAGCTTCGCAACCCCAAACTTTAAGGAACAAAAATTTAGGTTTCTTCCAAAACCATAATTCATGCGGTGTCGTTTCAACGAATTTAGATGGTGACCTATTTAAAGTGAATGCGGCTGTTTCTAATGCATAACCCCAAAACAATAGCGGTAAATCTGTAAGTGACATCATAGAACGAACCATATCTAAGAGAGTTCGATTATGACGTTCGGACACACCATTACGTTGTGGTGTTCCTGGCGGTGTAAATTGTGAAAGTATTCCGCATTTCTTCAAATACTCGCCAAACTCGTAACTTAGATATTCAGCTCCACGATCAAATCGTAGAAATTTAATCTTCTTGTTACGTTGATTCTCTACCTCACTTTGAAATTCCTTAAACTTCTTGAAAGATTCGGACTTGTGTTTCATGAAATAGATATACCCATATCTACTCAATGTTGGGGATATGCTATATGGGTATCCTCATAGCATGTCTCTTATCCGGCTAACCCGGGTGGTCCACAGTTGGTAGCATGGCCCATGGCCTGCTGGGCGGCCCAGTTAGATGGATCCAGAAGGGAGGCCCATGCCGGATAAAGGAAGTCTACGATGGAGTCACCAGCGTACCCGGAGCCTTGGAGTACAAGACACACAAGACTAGTAATAGACGATGTAGGACTCTGTTACCTGTCCGGCTAGGACTTTTCCCTGTAACCCTAGGACCTGGCGACTATATAAGTCGGGCCTATGGGAGCCTTTAGGGCACAACTTCAGACAATCAAGTAGCGATTAGCACACACCTCACACAGCGAACCTATCTCTGTAACTCGGTGTATTGCCCTTATAGTGATTTATAGCAGGAGTAGGATTCCGCCACCGTCGTGGGATCTGAACCTGGGTAAGCTGTGTTACCTCGTACCTGTCAACCGTCCGCCTTCCCCCACGTCTCTAAACATGCACTATGAGGACCCCTCCATGGCGTACTCGTCAGCAATACCGTGATAGTTGGCGCCCACCGTGGGGCAAGAGGCGCTTCAGGCTCTTCAGCGGGCGAGGAGCAAGATCTTCGCGGGAATCGGCAAAACCGTAGCCATTGGTCGTGTTCTCTTCTCCGGCAATGTTACGATCGTCCCTCCCGACGAGTTCTGGATCCTGGCAAAGACGAACCCTATGTGGTGTTCGATCGTTCCTACCAGAGACATCCACCTCTTCATTGGTGAAACCGACTCGGGCACTAGTTCCCTGGGAGTCAAAGGAGCATCAAGACCCGCACGGACCGCCTACGGGCATGATATGTTCGCGGAAGGATCGATGTCGGATCTCTCTTCGGAGTTTGCCGGCAAAGATCTGAAAAATTCAAGGCCCATCCAAACCGCCCTTGTGCAGGATATAACGGTGGAAGATCGCTACAAGTCCGCCGGCTTCGCCCGTGCGTCTAGACAACAGAGATCCAAGTTCATCGGCGTGGTTACCATCTTCGATCTAGAATGTTGCATTCAGAGAGAGGGCGAAAAACCCCGTGATTACCTTGTCAGGTGGCTCCATATACGAGCCGATCTGGCCCACTACCCCAATGATGATGCCATGTATCACTTTGTGGAAGGACTAGACCATGGCACGCTTCTCCGGCATTCTCTACGACGGCAGATGGCGTCGGGACGCCTTACCTTTGAAGGCATGGTGAACACCGTCAACAACTACGTGGAGGCCGAAGTGGCAGCTCAGACAGCGCTTGCGCTCATTGACGGAGCCCCTCCGATTCAGCCACCGCCTCCGGCCGCCATCGCCGCATCTGCGCCGCCACCTCCAGTCGTCGTCGCTGCTGTTGCACCTCCACCCACCGTCATCGAGGAATTACTGGCACCCTCCGACTCTGTGATTGCCGACTTCAGTGCAGATTTAGAGGAGATAGATTTTAGTCCAGAGGAACTAGACTCCTCCATGCAGGAGATGGAGGAGGAGTACACGCGCGACGAGCAAGCCAACAACGTTGTCACGTCTCGAGAGGTGTTCGTCACCATTGGGACGGCGATGGATGAAGATCAACCCGGACGAGCTCCGCCTATAGCTCTGGACAAAGGGAAGGGACCACTTGTTGCTGACAACATTGATCGTGCAAAGGTCATGCCCCCTCCGCCTAATCCAGTGCAACAGCCGCAGGAACTCGGCACCGGCCCGAGCAACAAAAACACCCCAAACTTGCCGCCTCCGGCATCTACATCTGTTGCTGCCCAAGTTACTCCAGCTGATAGAGTGATGTACGGAAATCTCCTCATCGAGCCACTGACCGTAGCTCATATCCGGAACGTGACCCGGCTTGACGAGAAGCGCCAGCAGTTGCTGGAGGAGGCGCAGGCCATCGCGGAGCAAGGCGCTAAGCTAGATCGAGATATGGTTAACGCGCAGAAATCCATAGAGAAAGATAGAGCAATGGAAGCCAAGTACAAGACTCTGCTGCAGCAGCAGAAGGCCAAGAAAGCTCCGGCTCGCGTCATCAACGATCCTGGTGTACGGCGAAACCTAGGATGGGCTCCCCCGAAGCTGGCACAGGACAAGCCATACATTGACAGTGAAGGCAGGCAGGTGATGCCCACTCCTCTCCTCAACCTCGCCGTCGCCAAGACCCTTCTGGAGCAGGATAGATCACCCGAGGCGGTGGACCAGGTCTATGACCTAGTGTCCAAGGCGGTGAAACAGCAGGAAAAGTCCACCTCTCAAAGGCTGGAGTCCGAACCAGCGTTTTGCTAGTCTAGCCAGCATAAGCCGCCAAGGGAAAAATCTCCTCTTGATGTCGGTTCCCAGACGGGTTCATCAGAACGAAGACGAAGGGATGCGCGCAACAGGAAGGATGCTATCCCCATATCCTCCGACCACGGAGAAAAGGCCCTACCTCGTCGCCCATCACCACCGCCCCGCTCCCCCCCGACATCGTGAAGACCCCAAGGCTCACCATCGTACGGATATGCCCCCTCCAAGGTAGAGCGGCATCGTCATCCGCGACAACGCGGAGCAGACCCGTCATGACGGAGAGCGCAACCAAGGACACAAGAGCAGGTCGCGCCATGACCCTCCGCGTCCGGCAAGCAACCGCGACAAGCGTGAGGCGTCGCAGGAGGGTAATAGCAAGAAGGCTAACCCACCGCCACCTCTGCCTCCGTCGCCACCTAGCAGTCACCATGGTGGAGGAGGCCCGCGTCATTCACGCAGCCCATCCCCTGTTGACAAGAAGAAGAAAAACTCGGAGCCGTACGATGCACGTTCGTAGATTAATAAGATCCACGAGGACCGGGAAGGACCATACCTAGGACCACGTTGCTTTGGACCTGCGATACAGTCCGCAACTTACCCCAAAGGTTTCCGGATTGACAGGACCATCAAGACCTATGACGGCACCGCTAAGCCAACTACATGGTTGTAGGATTACGGCAATGCAATAGAGATTTCCGGGGGTAACCCCAACATTGTCGTCTCCCATTGATGTTGGCGGGCACAGCCCGTCAATGGATTGATGACTTGCCGGAGAAATCTATCCGCAATTGGTTGGACATGCAAGAAGCATTCACTAAGAACTTCGAGGGTACGTACAAATGTCCCTGCACTGTTGGCGATCTACAGCGGTGCATGCAAGAGAAAGATGAGACATCTCGCGCTTACCTCTCCCGCTGGCTGGATATGAAGAATTCCTGCGCAGGAGTGCACGCTCAGACCGCCATGGCCGCCTTCATCGATGGGTTGGAAAGGGGCACGTTTCTCCGACATAAGCTGAAGCGCTTGCAGGACAATCACCAGCTTGACTTGAACCAGATGATTCAGTTGGCTAGTGAGTTCGTAGCTGCCGACGACGATGCTCGTGGCTCTCGGCCGACAACGGCCGTTCCAACTCAAGCTCGGAGGAACAGCAGCACAAAGCAGAAAACCGCTCCAGAAGAAAAGCAAACTCCCGACATGGTCGCCATGACCTTTGCAGAACGAGGTGATGGCGGACAACGTGGTCGAGGACGGGGAGCTGGTCGTGGGCAGCAGCGAGGAAGAGAAACTACCTCGGCAGCGCTCCATCCCCAAACATACGGAGAGTACCGCAATATGTCGTGCCTCGTACACCTCGATGTCAACGGCAAGTCCACCCATACCAATTGACACTGCAAGTTCGTCAACGACCTCAAGGAGGACCCGGAGTCAGGCTACAAGCAAAGTCAAAAGAACAGACCGCGAGGCAAGGGCAAGGGGAAGAAGAAGGAGGAGGATTCCAAGGATTCAAGTGACATGGACGAGGATGTTGACCCCAGGCATGCCGCCAAGAGCGACGACAAAGGCAAGAACCCCTTCGTGAAGAAGGCGCCAGTCTACCACACTTTCCTTGGCACCCCCACCGTCCGACAAGAGAAACCTCTATGAGGATACTGATGGCCACTCTACCCCCAGTTACCCAGTACCTGCGCTGGTCAGAGGTTCCAATTACTTGGGACAGGAAGGATTACCCAGACCTCATCCCTATGGAGAACCAATACGCCATGGTCATCAACCCCTTGATTGACGGCATGGAGTTCACCAAGTGTATGGTGGATAGTGGAAGCAGCATCAACATCATGTACCTGGATACACTGCAGAAGATGAACTTGATGGATACAAACCTAAGGCGGACCAACACCATCTTCCACGGCGTAGTTCCTGGTCGGGAGGCTCGGTCCCTTGGGTGCATCACACTTCAGGTTGCCTTTGGCGATGTTAATAAGTACCGCCAAGAGCGCATGACCTTTGAGGTGGTCCCCTTCAAGAGCGTGTACCACGTCATATTCGACCGCGACATATTCCACACCTTCATGGCCAAGCCATACTTCGTCTACAACAAACTCAAGATACCTAGACCAAACGGTGTCATCACCGTATCGGGAAGCTTTACCAAGGCAAGGGACTGCGATATTAATGAAGCGGCCTTCGTGGAAGCTGTCCTCTACAGCGAAGAATTCAAAGAGATCCAGAGCGAGGTCGATGACTCAGAGATGCCCGCGTCGAAGAAATAGATCTCCGACTCCGCTCCAACATTCAAGGTCTCCATCGAGACCAAGCCGGTGGAACTTGTGGTAGGAGATGCCTGCAAGACCACCGCCATTGGGACGAACCTGGACCCTAAATAGGAAAGCGCGCTCGTCGAGTTCCTCCATGAGAATAGGGACATCTTTGCCTGACAACCTGCCGACATGAAAGGTGTACCTAGGGAACTTGCCGAGCCCAACTTAAACATTGATCCAAAATGCAAACCAGTGAGGCAACCTCTACGATGCTTTGGAGATAAGAAGAGACGCGCCATAGGCAAAGAGATAGCTAGGTTACTTAAGGCTAGTTTTATCCGAGAAGTCCGTCACACCCAATGGGTGTCCAATCCTGTACTTGTCCCCAAAAAGGGAACCAAAGAATTAAGAATGTGTGTTGATTACACCGGCTTGAACAAGGCATGCCCCAAAGATCCGTTTTCTTTGCCTCGCATTGACCAAGTCATTGACTCAACAACTGGCTCGGAACTTTTGTGTTTTCTCGACGCATACTCAGGATACCACCAGATCAAGATGAGGAAGTCAGACCAATTGGCCACTTCGTTCACTATGGAACGTTTTGCTATGTTATGATGCCCTTTGGGCTGAAAAACGCAGGTGCTACGTACCAGCGGACAATGCAACGTTGCCTTCACGACCAAATTGGTCGGAACATTCACGCCTATGTGGACGATATCGCGGTGATATCAGAGTACTAGGTGATGCACTTTGACGGATCAAAGCTACTCAATGGCTCGGGGGCTGGTGTATTGCTACAGTCACCAACTGGCGACAAGCTACACTACGTTCTGCAGATCCACTTCGAGGCTACAAACAAGAGTATGAAGCACTCATTCATCGATTACGCGTAGCCAAGGATATTGGTATCAAGCGCATAGTTTGCTGTGGAGATTCAGACTTGGTTGCAAAGTAGGTGGCTGGCACCTAGAATGCGTGGAACCCTATGATGGCGGCATATCGCGACGAAGTGGACGAGATAGGAAAGTATGTATCTAGGGAGCAAAACAAGGCGGCTGATCTGCTGTCTAAGCTTGGATCAGGGCGCAAACAAATTCCGGCAGGAGTTTTCCTAGAGCATATGCGGACACCATCCGTGAAGGGAGCCGACATCGACAACCCGGATAGAGTTGACTCTTTTGTCCACATTGTGGCAAAGGTCCCTCCGGCTTGGACAAAACCGTTCATGGAATATCTCAAACACGGAACTTTGCCCAACGACGAGGTCGAAAGACGGCAAATAGTACGACGAGCAAAGGGTTATACCATAATCAATGGACAACTCTACAAAAGGAGCACTACTGGTTTATACCTTACGTGTGCTTCCCAGCTAGAAGGTATTGAAATCCTACGTGAAATCCATCTCGGAGATTGCGGGCATCACGCCGCTCCTCGATCGTTGGTCGCGAAAGCCTTCCGGCAAGGATTCTACTGGCTGACCGTGAAGGCGGACGTCGACAAGCTGGTTGAGACATGCATGGGATGCCAGTATTATGCCCGACAACCACATGTTCCTGCTGAAGAATTGCGAACAATACCAATAACTTGGCCGTTTGCAGTCTAGGGGCTAGACATGGTGGGACCGTTACAGATGGCACCATGTGGGTTTACGCATCTGCTAGTAGCAGTTGATAAATTCACTAAATGAATATAAGCTAAACCCATTAGAAAGCTTGATGGGTCAACTGCCCTTAGGTTTGTCCGAGATCTAGTGGTGGGATTTGGTCTCCCACATAGCATTATCACCGACAACGGTAGCAACTTATCACTCGGAGAAGTGGAGGCTTATTGTTGGGAGAAGGGCATCCGACTTGACCTTGCATCTGTGGCACATCCATAATCCAATGGTCAGGTTGAGCGAGCCAATGGATTAATTCTGCAGGGAATAAAGCCACGTCTTGAGGCACCGCTACATAGAGAAGCTGGAGCCTAGGCAGAAGAATTTCCATCTGCGTTGTGGAGTTTACGAACTACACCCAACAGATCCACCGGCTACACCCCTTACTTCACGGTATATGGAGCAGAAGCCATCATACCTTCCGACATACTTCACGATGCACCAAGGGTTGCCGCCTACGACAAACATGACGCTGAAGAATCCATATGCCTAGATGTGGACCTTCTCGAGGAGGAGCGCGTTTTGACATGCCAAAGATCCGCCATCTACCAGCAGAAGCTACGCAGCTATCATAGTCGCCGCGTTCGGCATCACTCGTTTAAAGAGGGGGATTTGGTGCTCCGACTTAAGCTGAAGAAGTCACAACAATTATCCCCGCCATGGGAAGGACGGTTCATCATAAGAAAGGCGCTACTCAATGGGTCTTACTACCTCGTTGACAATCGTGAACTGAAGGATAGACCCAACAAGGATCATAAGCGTAAGCTACGTGACCCGGATGATGACTACCCGGAGCTTGATCGGCCATGGAACATAGCACAGCTACGTCCTTTCTACACTTGGCATTTTTTATCTAATTGTGTACCTCTTATATGATCAATGAAATAAATCTCTTTGGTTCACTCATATTTCTGAGTCTTTTACCTCCTTTAGTGTTCATTTTTGGATCATATAAAACCTTAATGCACAAGCTTTGCGATTGCACTTGTGAAAATTCCACATACGGGTGTTAGCTTAAGTTTTCTGGTCTACACATTCTTTGTCGTTTTTATGTGGATTTTGGAGTAGTGACTTTTGGCACTTATTGTCGGTTATTTTGTGCTTAGGTTATTGACGGTGCCATTGGGCATCATCTCCTGAGCGCATGGTTCCGACAACGAGTCTTCCGACTCACGAAAAGTCAAGCATAAGAACCAAAGTAATGGATAAGCCATCACTTGCTTAAAAAATATATACATGCTGGAACTAGTTCTTAAGTAGCAGGACATACATCATTGTTTTCCGCCTTAAGTTAATACATAGTTTTTCCGCATACACATCATAGAGGAAACAAATATTACAATTTGTTTTTCATTCCTCTGGCGCAGGCGACTTGGAAGCAACATCATCGGTAACAGGAGAGTCACCCTCGAAGTCGGCAGTGTGAAGGGACTCGGAGGATCTTTGGTTGCCGCCATCGATGGTATTCATCGGAACAAAGACGTTGACGTCGACTAACTCGACAACTCTGGTGTCATAACCCGCGAGTGACGACAAGATAGATTCATGATTTATCTCATTGCCTTCGTCATCTACGTCGGGAATGCCAGAGGTTACCGTGTCGATGTCAGCATCCTCGTAGTGTGCCTTTACCATGGACAGTGCCATCCTTGCACCGTCCCGTGCACATGAAGCTTTCCAGCTTGTGATACGTTCGGGGGCTCGGCGCAGGATCTCCAAGAACTTCGCCACAGAGTCCGATGCCTTGATATTGATCAGGAGGGGCTTGGAAATCTCGTGGCTTGCACAATGGCGGTGTTGATAAAGTTGCCGGCAAGAACCATGCATTCCTTTTTCGGAGGAGGCGACCGGGTTAAACCCATAGGAGCTGTGAAATTCAGACAAAGGAGCACATGAGTTAAAAAAATTAGAGTATCTAGACTATAGAAATCCAAGACGGAGAATCACTTACTGAAGATGCTAGCCTTAGCTTGCCAGAGGGTATCCGCCAAGGAGTCCCGTTCTTGTTGGAGGAGTTTGTACGCTTCATGATGGCGTTGATTCTGCTCATCGGCAGCTTTTTCTGATATCTTAAGATCGAGATATCCTCCTTCAAGTGGTTCATCTCCTCGATGGCGGAGTCCTGCAGGGCTTTCATTGATTCTTCATGCATCTTCAGCATGTCCTTCCTCTCCTGCTTAAGGATATTGTTCTCGCTATCCAACTCCTGAATATGCTTGGATTGCTCGACAATGTCCTTAGCCTAGGCAATGGTTTCTGCAAGTCGGAGAAAACAAAGTACATAGTGAGTACTTAGAGAATACACAAGTTCAAGTCGGAATACAAAAAAGAAAGGAAAAACAGATGCTTGCTCTTGATGATCTGTTCCTTCAAGAAGGCAGTTTTACCCTTTTCGGATTCCAGGTCCGCACGCATCTTCTGGTACTTGTCGTTGGCCATGCCCCTCCGAGCATTCTCATTATGTGGGAAAAAAGAAAAGTTAAACGTTGTTTGGTCTACTTGGAGCATCTAGCCGGAAAATTTCCACCTAGACGCTCGGGGGCTACAGCAAGAGTTTTTAACTCAGCAATATGCTTAGTCTTTCTTTAAGCATCTAGTCAGAACTAATTCAGTTTTCAATTAGAAGCTTGGGGCTACAGTATAAAGTTTTTAACTCGGATGTATGCTTAGATTCTCTTTAAGCATCTAGTCGGAACTAATTCAGTTACAACTAGAAGCTTGGGGGCTACAATATTGAAATTTATAAACACTGCGTATGCTACTCTTAAAGCATCTAGTCAGAATAATTCATTCCACCTATATGCTTGGGGGCTAAAGTGAGAATTTTTCTAGCTTAGTCACTCTTAGAGCATCTAGACGCAAAGACCTATGGTTTTCCGTCTACATCCTCGGGGGCTACAGTGGGATATTCATATGAAATACAAAAGGCAAATAAAACTTGCAAGTTCAATGATCTTGAGGTTGGTAGCACTCTCAGCCAGCATCTTGCCGAAGGATACACTGTTTCCTTGCAAGATCCCTACTTGCCGAAGAAGCTCCTCTAGACCGCACGTCGGAGATGTCGGCGCCACACCAGGAACCAGAGCAGTGCTACCGGTGTAAGTACCGGATAGACTATCTCGGATAGTCTATGGTTTTCTTGGGTGTGGGGGCGTCGCCTTCTGCAGAAGTACCACCTTCCACCATCGCCTTACCGCTACCGATGGCATACTTAGCCGGAGCTTCAGCCATTTTGTGTGCGGCACTCTCCTGTGTCGTCTTCTCTTTGACAAAAGCAAGCTCGGTAGAGGCACCTAAGTCCACTTCCATAGCGGAAGGGCCAGCTGCTTCCTTAGTTTGAGAGCTTGTCGGAGCGGACGCGGGCTTGACAGTGGGAGTGACAGGGGCGATGGCGGGAGATGCGTCGCGATGCAGCATGTCCTTCATGGTTCTAGAAGCCCCCGATGTTTTGGAGGTCTTCTTAAAGCTGGTCATGGCTTTCTTCCTGAAACGTGCAAAAAGCATAAGTACAGGAACAAGAAAGATAAATGAACAATGTCGGAGTGAAAGAAGCTTATACAAGAGGGGGTGCTTTGGCAAAGGGGATCCCAATAGTCTTTCTTTTCTCCGCCTCCAGGGCGGCGGTAGTATTTTTGGAGGCTCCACCCTCCGTCTTCTTCTTATTGCCTTCGTCGGCAGCGCCAGAGGTGGAGCTCTTCCGCTTTCGCACCAACAGAGCATCGTCGTCGGACACGATGGTGACTTCCTTCATCTTTGGATCATAGATTTGAGGAGCCATGCTGTCCTCATCTATGTCGCTAAGCTGTTAAGGTGAAGAACCTCCGTGTTAGATGAGATGGTAATGGCTAGACGGAAGAACTGGAGTATATGTCATACACGAAAAATAAACAGTTACCTTTGGGCACTTGCTCTCTATGAACATGTCGTAGGTGATGGTGAAGCCACGCTTCTTGTCCTTCACCTTGACGATTTCCTTGAGGCGGAGCTTGACGAAGTCGCTCGAGAAATTGTCCACGGAGATGCGGAGGCTATCCCTTCTATCGTTGGTATACTCGTGCATCAGCTTCGAGCGGTGCTGCAAAGGCTGGATTCGCCTGATGAACCAGCACATGGCTAGGTCCAAGCTGGTCAAACCCGTTGCTACGAACCACTCTATCCGCCTTATAGCGCGGGAAGCATCGATGTCGGAGGGAAGGGAGGCCTGGGATCTCCATGTCAAAGTTTTAGCGGCTGCTCCATCGACGAAGTCCGGGTACATTACTTCTCGGACGGACAGAGGGATATATGGGACGTAGAAGTAAGTACGCTGATAGTTCTTGCAGGACTCATGGCCGACGATGTCGGGGAAGTGCCGGCCAGGCCGGATCTTCAAGCTAATAGTGCCACAATTTCTAAGTTCGTCCTTGCTGGCTCCGGCTTCGCGCTTGACGGTGAAGAAATATATGAAGAGGTCTAGCCTAGGCTTAATCCCTAAGTAACCCTCGCAAAGCGCCGCGTAATTTCTAAGTGCTAGGATACTATTGGGAGAAAGGTTTTGTGGTTGTACTCGATAATGATTCAAGACGGCAAGGAAGAAGTTAGAGATGGGCAGGGAGATGCCGCGTACCATCTGTGCTTTGAGGTACACCTTTTCTCCGGCTTGGGGAGAAGGTGTGACCTTACCGGCCGGCGCCGCCCGCCAGGTGAGCCCCTCCGTCGCGGGGAGGTAGCCTTCGACGATCAACTCTTTGATGTCGCGGTCCGTGATGTACGAATCGTGCCAGTCGCCTTTGTGGGAGTCGTTTTCCTCCTCCAACAGCTCCAGCGCCGCTGGATTATGGTTGCCGCTGGTGGCCTCGACCACCGCGGAGCTGGGGATGACCAAGCCCTCTGGAGGCACGACGACGGAGCTCGCCGGCTTCACCGCGGCTTCGCCCGACGTCGCCATCGAAGGAGAAGAGCTACTGCTGGCCATTACGAGCATTTGGACTGGCGAGATTGGGAGTTAGGGTTTTTCGTGCGAGGCGCGGAGATCTAGAGGAGACGCTTGCCTAAGGAAGAACAAGATGCAGGGGAGAATGAGGTGAAAAAGTAAATTTTCCACCGCAGTTACTATTTATGATACCCAGCGTCAAGATTCGTGCAGCTTGATCGAACGGTTGCCGCGTAGACGACGTGTGCGGAGACGTGCACGGAAATTTCGCCACGTACTAACCGTCACCGGCAACGGTTCGTATCGCTCGCGCGGTAAAGGTGTACATGATTGCGTTCTCTGCATGTGTGAGTTATGAGGCGTTGCTGACCTAAGTCTACGTTGCCCTAGCTGACATAGGCAGATGAACCATCACATCAGAAGATTCCGGCATGGACGGATCCAGTCCGGCTATGGAAGAGTATGATGGAAGATTCAACAATTCTCCGACTTACAGGTTGAATACGGAGAAAACCTTGTAGGGTTCTTTGGGAGGCCTACAAGATACTGCTTGATGATTTGCCGACATCCATCTAGACGGAGCATTCAACGTGAAGAGGCAAGACGGTGCAAGATCTCGGAGTTATCCGGGGGCTACTGTTGGGGATATGCTACATGGGTATCCTCATAGCATGTATCTTATCCGGCTAACCCGGGTGGCCCACAGTTGGTAGCATGGCCCATGGCCTGCTGGGCGTCCCAGTTAGATGGATCCAGAAGGGAGGCCCATGCCAGATAAAGGAAGGCTATGGTGGAGTCACCAGCGTACCCGGAGCCTTGGAGTACAAGACACACGAGACTAGTAATAGACGGTGTAGGACTCTGTAGCATGTACGGCTAGGACTTTTCCCTGTAACCCTAGGACCTGGCGACTATATAAGTCGGGCCTATGGGAGCCTTTAGGGCACAACTTCAGACAATCAAGTAGCGATTAGCACACACCTCGCATAGCGAACCTATCTCTGTAACTCGGCGTATTGCCCTATAGTGATTTATAGCAGGAGTAGGATTCCGCCACCGTCGTGGGATCTGAACCTGGGTAAGCTATGTTACCTCGTACCCGTCAACCGTCCGCCTTCCCCCACGTCTCTAAACATGCACTGTGAGGACCCCTCCATGGCGTACTCGTCGGCAATACCACGGCACTCAAGTCATCCGTGAAGGTAAGAACATAACGATAACCACTATGCGATGCTACACTCATTGGGCCACACAGATCGGTATGTATGATTTCCAATAAGTCCGCAGCTCGCTCCATCATACCAGAAAATGGAGTCTTAGTCATTTTACCCATGAGACATGCTTCGCATCTTTCAAGTGATTCAAAATCAAGTGACTCAAGAAGTCCATCGGAATGGAGTTTCTTCATACGCTTCACTCCAATATGACCAAGACGACAGTGCCATATATAGGTCGAGTTACCGCTCAATTTCAAACGTTTAGCTTCAATGTTATTAATGCGTGTATTTCTACAATCAAGATTCAATAAGAATAGACCATCTATCAAAGGTGCATGTGAATAAAACATATTACTCATATAAATCGAACAACCATTATTCTCGGACTTAAACAAGTAACCGTCTCGCAATAAACGTGATCCTGATATAATGTTCATGCTCAACGCAGGCACCAAATAACAATTATTTAAGTATAAAACTAATCCCGATGGTAGATGAAGAGGTAGCGTGCCAACCGCAATCACATCAACCTTTGATCCATTTCCAACGCACATCGTCACCTCGTTCTTCGCTAGTTTCCATCTATTCTGCAGCACCTGTTTCGAGTTACAAATGTGAGCAAACGAACTAGTATCAAATACCCAGGCACTACTACGAGTACTAGTGAGATACAAATCAATAACATGTATATCGGATATACCTTTCTTCGTGATGTTGCCGTTCTTCAAATCCGCCAAGTACTTAGGGAAATTCCGCTTCCAGTGACCTTCTCCCTTGCAGTGAAAGTACTCAGTATTAGCCTTTGGCCCAGCCTTGGTCTTCTTCGCCGGCGCGGTAACTTTCTTGAAGTTTCCCTTTTCTTAGACTTGTCTTCCTTCTTGAATTTGGTGGTCTTATTGACCAACAACACTTGGTGCTCTTTCTTGATCTCCACTTTCGCAGAATTTAACATGGAGAAGAGTTCGGGCAACGACTTGTCCATGTTTTGCATATTGTAGTTCATCACAAAGTTCTTGTAACTTGGTGGTAGTGATTGGAGGACACGGTGAATCTCCAAAGCATTAGGAATCACTATACCCAAGCTTTGAAGCTTGATTGCGTGCCCAGACATCTTAAGCACGTGCTCACTGACAGAGCTGCTCTCTTCCATCTTGCAGTTAAAGAACTTTTCAGAAGCCTCATAACTCTCAACTACCGCGTGAGCCTCAAATATCATTTTGAGTTCACGGACAATATCACGTGGGTCATGGTTCTCAAACCTTTTCTAAAGCTCTGATTCCAAACCATACAAGATAGCACACTGAACCGTTGAGTACTTATTCTTCCGAGCGAGGAAAACATTCTTTACCTCATCGGTAGCATCAGTTGCAGGT
Source organism: Avena atlantica (assembly GCA_910589765.1). Taxonomy (NCBI): domain Eukaryota; kingdom Viridiplantae; phylum Streptophyta; class Magnoliopsida; order Poales; family Poaceae; genus Avena; species Avena atlantica. The sequence goes on along the minus strand of OU342738.1, from coordinate 196,152,450 downwards.
GGGTCACCCAGCGGTGCATCCAGCACATAGGTCAAAAATTACCAACATTGAGGACAATCCTCAAATTGCGGAACCAATCCGTGAAGTTGCTTCCATTGTTTTTCAACTTTTCTTTCTCTAGGAACGCATTAAAATTGATGGTAGGGGCCGCCATTGATCTACAACATATTTGCAATAGTTTAGACTAAGTTTATGACAAATTGAGTTCTAATTAATAGTTAAATTAATCTAGGTGAACTCCCACTCAAAACAATATCCCTCACATTGTTTTAGTGATCACACGAACCAAATCCACCACATCAAAACCGATCATCATGAGAGTTGATGTAGCTTCAATGCCGAACAATCAACATGTTCATCATATCTACTATATGACTCATGCTTTACCTTTCGGTGATCCGTGTTCCGAGACCATGTTTGTACATGATAGGCTCGTCAAGATCAAACCTTAGATTCTGCATGAGCAAATATGGCTTGCTCCCATTGTATACACTCGCAGAATCTAATACACCCGATCATCACGTGGTGCTTCGAAACAACGAGCTTTAGCAACGGTGCCTACTAAGGATGAACACTTTATAACATGAAATATTTGTGAGAGGGATCATCTTATAATGCTACCGTCGCGAACTAAGCAATACAAGATGCATAAAAGGACTAACATCACATGCAATTCAAAATATGTGATATGATATGGCCTTTCTTCTTGTGCTTTCGATCTCCATCTTCAAGCACGAACATGATCTCTATCATCACCGGCATGGCGTCAAGGTCAATGGCGCCGCTTCATGGTTGTCATCCACCAGCATCAACTATTACAACTACTTTGAATAATAGACACGCAGGTCTTAACGGAATTAAAAGACAACCATATGGCTCCTGCCGGTTGCAGACTTATAATAAGGAACATTGCATACATCATATATAATCACAATCATGGCCATATCACATCACAGCACACCCCTGCAAAACAAAGTTAGACGCCTCTAATTTTCTTTGCATGTTTTACGTGGTTTGGGGCTTTCAATAAGTATCATTCTAACTTACGAAAAAGAACCACAACATCGGTATTAGTATTGTCAATCACCCGTTGTAAATTGAATCTTAACTATGTTGGGAGAAACAGGCACCCACAAAGCCACTTATGCAATACAAGTTGCATGTCAAGCGTGGAGCAAGTCTCATGAACGATGTCATGTAAGGTTAGCCCGGGCCGCTTCATCCCACCATCCCGCAAGATACAAATTACACAAGAAGCAATCGACAACAAAAAGCATCAACGCCCACAATGACCATTGTGTTCTACTCACGCAACAGATCTACATATAGACATGGCTCTGATACCACTGTAGGGGTCCGTAGCATGGAAAACAAAAAAATTCTACCACATGCACACAAACAAGCCAAGATCTATCTACTAGATTGTAGCAATGAGTCGATTAGAGTACTCACCCTTGAAGATTCCAAAGCGGTTAACGAGAGCAGATTCTCGTGGGTGATGTAGTCGTACACTTGTCGATCTCAAGACCGCGTAGACGATCCTTTCGGCGCTGCATTCCGGCAGCGCTTCCGCAGTCGGTCACACGTTCGGTACTCGATGAAGACCTTTCTCTCCCTTGTTCCAGCAGGCAGTGGAGGTTGTAGTTCTCCCCTCGCGATTCCGGCAGCACGACGGCGTGGTGTCGAAGTAGAGGGAAGATCCCGCAGGGCTTCGCCTAAGCCGGTGCGAGTTATGGTGGATATAGGGTTTCCAGCGATCTAGTTTTAGAAGGCCAGAGAGGAGGAGGTGGTGTCGGCGATGGCTAGGGCGACGGCGACGAGCCGGCGGTGGTGCTAGGCGGCGCGGCGGCGGCGGCTGGCGGCGGTGGCGGCGTCTAGGCGGCGGCGCATGGGGTGGGGAGGGCTAGGTGTTGTGGTCTTGGGGCTGACCTCCCCCTCTATTTATGAGAGGGGGCAGCCTTGGGAGAGGGGAGTTTGAATCCATACCCAAACCCAAGTTGGATAGAAGGAAGGACTCTTTCCTTCTTCCACTAGGAAACTATTGTTCCAGTTTGACTTTTCAAACCTCCCTTTTGACTTTCAATTTAGAGCTTTAATTCTCTCTCGCAAATGCCCAAACCAAGTGACCTAGGATATGATCCAATCATTCCACTTACCCATGACACATTCATGAACCATTCCCCTTCCGGTCCGGTGAACCTTCTAGACCGTTCTAGAACCTCTTCGATGAAAACATCGAAATCATTCCCGAACTCCGGAATCGCACTTTCCTTATATGAATCCTATTCTCCGGACCATTCCGTATCTCCTCGTGATATCCCGGATCCCATCCGAGACTCCGAACAGCATTCAGTTTCCCTACTTACATTCCATATCTACTAAACAACATTGAATCCTTAAGTGTGTCTCCCTACGGTTCGTGAATTATGCGGACATGACCGAGACACTTCTCCGATCAATAACCAATAGAGGAATCTGGAAATTCATATGGCTCCCACATATTTCTACGGTTACTTTGCGATCGAATGGACCACTTACATACGATACAAATTTCCCTTTGTCTCGTGATAGTTTACTTATCCGAGGTTTGATCGTCGGTATCTCTGCATACCTAGTTTAACCTCGTTACCGATAAGTAATATTTTCTCGTTCCCGTGATATGTGATCCCTTATGAACCAGTCACATGCTTGCAAGCCAATTGGATGACATTCCACCGAGAGGGCCCAGAGTATATCTATCCGTCATATGGATGGACAAATCCCACTCTTGATCCATGTGTCTCAACCAATACTTTCCGAACACTCAATGCCACCTTTATAGCCACCCAGTTACGGTGTGGTGTTTGATGTCATCAAAGCATCCTTCCGGTGATGGTGATTAGCATGATCTCATGGTCGAAGGAATTAGGTTACTATGTATCAGAAAGCTTATAGCAAACGAACTATTGAAATGACTTGATCTTAATGCTACGCTTATCTATAGGAGTATGTCCATCACACCATTCTCCTAATGATATGATCTTGTTGTTAACAACATCTCAATGTTCATGATCGGGAAACCACGATCATCTATTAACCAACAAGCTAGTATTACAAAGAGGCTTTACTAGGGACTCTAATTTAGTTTACAAATCACACAAGTATTAATGTTTCTGGTTAATACTATTATAGCATGAATTTAAACATTTATCATAAACACAAAGGTATAATAATAACCACTTTTATTATTGCATCTAGAGCATATCTCCAACAGTATCGCGTTTGGACAAAGTAAATTATGAGTGTCATTTTGGACATGGCCAGTGTGCCATTTGGTGTAATAAAGATTGTGTGGGTGTTGCTTTCCTTCACAATGAGCTTTATTTATTATCCATTCATAAAAAAGTATATTCTGTGTGTAATGTGAATGAGAATGTTTCCGCGTCGGATAAAGATCAAAAGAAAAGAAAGAGAACTCATGACTCATTGAAATTATGGCATTGTCAATTAGACCATATTTCGAGGGGAATAATAGAAAGACTAGTTAAAAATGATATTATTCCTCCATTAGAGTTATCCGCCATAGAACAATGCATAGATTGCGTTAAAGGAAAGTATGTAAAGCAAATAAAAAGGGTGCAAAACGAAGCACCGAAACACTAGAAATCATTCACACTTACATATCTGGACCATTTCCTGTGAAAAGTGTGGATGGTTATGACTCGTTCATAACATTCACAGATGATTACTCCCGTTATGGTTATATTTATCCAATTAAAGAAATATCAGAAGAATTGGATAAATTTAAGGTATTCAAAGTTGAAGTAGAGAATCAGCACAGTAAAACAATAAAGATAGTAAGGTCTGACCATGGAGGGGAGTACTACGGTCGACACACCCCATATGGCCAAGTTCCTGGATCTTTTGCAAGGTTCTTACAGGAGACTGGCATAGTGGCCCAGTGTTCGATGTCAGGCGAGGCTCAGCAAAATGGAGTAGCTGAAAGGTATAACCATACCCTTATGGATATGGTGCGCATCATGATGAGTTACTCCACCTTGCCGTTGGGATTATGGATGAAGGTGTTAAAAACCGACATTCATATTCTCAATAGAGTACCAAGCAAGTCGGTGCCCAAAACACCGTATGAGTTGTGTACATGAAGAGTTCCCTCGCTACAACACCTAAGGGTGTGGGGTAGCCCAACTGACACGAAAGTATTTAATTCAAATATTGCAAAGCTTGAACCTAAAACAGTCAGTTGCCATTTCATTGGCTATCCTGGAAGATCAAAAGGTTTATTTTTACTGTTCAGACAGATGCACAAAGTTTGTAGAAACAATACATGTTGTCTTCTTAGGGAATGAAATGATGAGGGGGAGCATGGTAGCTCAGAAAATTGATCTTGAGGAGAAGAGGGTGCATGCACCTAATCCGATGACTAGGTAACCATTCTTCTCGCTACCTATTGTTCTTGTATCAACAACCCTGGAGGTTGTGGTGCAAGCACCTGTTGCAACTCCACCCATGACAACAATGAGTGAGGATCCGTAACCTGTCCATTAGGAGCCGACTGAAACCATTGTTGAGCATGAAAGGGATCAGCAACAGCCACCTCCAGAAGATACGCCACATGTTAAGACACATGATGTGCCGGTATATGAGGCCCTAGAAGGTCCCAAAGAGTTAAAAGATCAGCAATTCCTACTGATTATAAAGTGTATAACACAGAAAGAGTTCAAATGGAGAATGATTCCACTTCATTTTAATAAGCCATGAGTATCCCGCACTCATCGAAATGTCTAGATTCTATGGAAGATGAGATGAGGTCGATGAGTTCCAACGAAGTTTGGGACTTAGAGGAAATTCCTAAAGGATCCAAAATAGTAGGCTGTAAATGGGTCTACAAAACAAAGTATGACTCTAGAGGGAATATGGAGAAGTACAAAGCATGGCTTGTGGCAAAAGGATTTACACAAAGAGATGGAGTACATTACAATGAGACTTTTTCTCCAGTCTCATGTAAGGATTCCTTCAGAATCATAATGGCACTAGTTGCACATTTTGATTTAGAGATGCATCAAATGGATGTAAAGACGACGTTTCTAAACAAAGATTTAGAAGAAAGAGTCTACATGAAACAACCCAAGGGTTTTTTCATGGGAGGCAAGGAAAACATGGGATGCCACCTAAAGAAATCCATTTATGGATTAAAGCAAGCTTCTAGATAGTGATATCTAAAGTTTAATGAGACCAATAAGAAATTTGGATTGTTGAGGACAACTGCGTTTACGCAAAGTTTAAAAGTGGAAAATATATTTTCCTAATTCTGTATGTGGATGATATCTTGCTTGCTAGCAGCAATGTCAGTCCGCTACTAGAAAAAAAGAAGTTCTTGTACTCAAACTTTGATATGAAGGATCTTGGTGAAGCTTTATATGTTTTGGGCATAGAAATACACCGAGATGGGATAAATGGGGTTTTAGGACTACTGCAAAAGGCATACCTAGAGAAGATTCTAAAGAAATATAGTATGCATGCGTGCAATACCACACCTACTCCTATAGTCAAGGGCGACCGTTTTGGGAAATTTCAATGTCCAAAGAGTCAATATGAGATCGATCAAATGAAATCAGTACCATATGCTTCGGCTGTTGGAAGCTTACAGTATGCACAAGTGTGCACTCGCCCTAACTTAGCTTTTATCACCGGGGTACTCGGTAGATATCAAGAGAATATAGGCATAGAGCACTGAAAGATGGTAAAGAAAGCTTTGCGTTATGCGCAAGGCACAAAAGACCTCATGCTAACATATAGAAGGTCTAATTCCCTAGAGATAAGAGGGTATTCAGACGCTGATTTTGCGAGAGATAGAGATGATAGAAAATCCACGATAGGATACATCTTCACTCTCACAGGAGGGTATATTTCGTGGAGAAGCTCCAAACAGTCAATAGTTGCATCATCCATGATGTATGCAGAATTTATAGCATGTTATGAGGCCACGGGGCAGGCGATATGGTTAAAGAAATTTACACCCGACTTGAAAGTGGTAGATTGCATTGACAAACCACTAAAGATATACTGTGACAACGATCCCGCAGTATTCTATGCTCACAACAACAAGTCGTGTAATGCTTCCAAACAAATAGAGATAAAGTATTATGTTGTGAAAGATAAAATCCAGGATCACACTATAAGTCTCGAGCATATAAGTACAAAGGATATGCTTGCAGATCCGCTAACGAAATTCTTACTACCCAATGTGTTCAAGGAACACTTAGCCGGCATGGGTTTAAGGGAAGCCTATGATTCCTGGATCATAAGAGGCCCAAAAAGGAACATAATATGTTTCAAAACAGAGAGGTATATTGTAGCTATCTGATTCTATCTGCAATTGAGCTATGACGATGAAACATGCTCTATGTACCAAACCATGATGAAACAAGTAAAGTATAAAGAATAAATTTAAAAGTAAAGTTGATATCAAGGAGGAGAATGTTAGGTTGATCCCTCACCCCGATCAAGCCCGGCTTGACGGGATCCCCTTGACCGCGCCCTGATCGGGGCGCCCAACCTCTTCATGGTTGGTGGGCCCCTATGAAAGCGCTATATATAAAGAGGTGGGCGGCGGGCACGCGGTACGAGGTTCACCATGTTGCCTCTCGCCCCACTGACATCCCAATCCGGTCTAGGTTAGCGCTAGTCACGGGAATCTCCACCACCGTGATATGTCATAAACATATCTATAATTTTTTATGTTCCATGCTTGTTTAGTATCAACTTTGCTATGCTTTGTCTACACTTTGAGATATTTTTATACATTTTCAGGGACTAACCTATTAACAAGATGCCATAGTGCTAGTTGCATGTTTTCTGTTGTTTTTGGTTTCAGAAAATTTAGTAAGGAAATATTCTCGGAATTGGACGGGACAAAAGCCAAAGTCAATATTTTACAGGAACGAACACAGAGAACGAAGGGAAACCGAAGGAGTGCCACGATGCCTCCACACCCTAGGGTGACGCGGGCCCTCCTAGGGCGTGCCGCCACCTGGTGTAGGCGCCTCGGGTGCCCCTGCCTTGCCTCTTCGCCTATAAAAGCCTCCGAATGCAGAAACCCTAAGAACCCGATCAGATCTCCACGAAACAGTCTGTAGCCGCCGCGACCATCGTCCCTAGATTGAGGGGATCTGAAGCTCTTCCCGGCACCGTGCCTATAAGATCTCACCCAATAAGATAGAGATCCCTGTGATTGCAGTGCTAGTCCCTGGATCGTTTTTCCAGCACCCACAGTTTAAGATGAAGTACAGAGAAACAAAGGTCATTATTACATCGCAAATCCAGGAGTACAATAGTTCTTACAACTCACTTATCCCAAGTCTAACTTATTTAGAGTTCTCAATACAAAGCATAATAATTGAGTCTTCATCTTCATGCGCCACAGTCAAACATGTCGAGCGTAGACCCGTAACCCTACTCACCATCAGAGTAACCTGCAACGTGATAAGTTACAGCCACAAAGGATCAATACAGTTGGAATTGTGTTGTCAAGTGATACCATAGTTGTATAGTAGAGCCTAACAACTACATGAATTTGGCTTAGTGTGGATTTGGCTGGCTTTGCAAAAATCAAGTTTTATCCTACTAGTTTGAAAATACTAAGTTTTGCTTTACAAAACACTAAGGTACCACCAATAGACATTAGTGAACCTCTACCCTTGTTCAACCACAATTTTAAGTTAGAGAAACTGGGATGAGGAGATCCTTGAACCATTTCAATGTCTTTGACACTCAGAATTGTCCATAACCGGGGACATGGCTAAGTACTTAGGTTTACCCTCTCGAGAGGTGGTGCACTTTCCCCACAAGACTCGACATGCATCGAGACGAGACTTTTAAGAAGTAATCCCTCGGACCACCACAGACATGTTCCATCTTATCAAATATACCAGCTTCTGTCCGTCTGGATGAGTTCTTACAACTTAGTTGGTCAAGGCAGAGCCCATATGCCATGTGGTTGCACTGTAAGCTTCATGGCACAAACATCTCAAATCTCTTTGTTCCTGGGTGGCCATCCACAAGTGTGATACACCAAGGTAAACCATAGAAATGGGCCCTAAGTAACCACTCAACACAAACCATACAAGTCCCAATCCACCCAGGTGTTTCATTAACAATAGTTGTTTTCTTAGTAAAAAATATATAAGTATAAACTTCCATACCATCATAATATGAATTTCCACCCATGGATTCTAATATCAAGACTAAGCATTCTAACATACAATGTCTCCTAACTTAGGAAAAAACTACCAAGATATAATCTATAGGACTTCCATAGCATAGCAATATAATTAAAACTATCGTGCAAAGTCCTACTAAAATAACACTAATGAAATAGGTAAAATAATAGGACATATTATGAAAATATCACTTGACTTGGTAGCTAGGAGAGTAGGTACAATCCTCATATTCACAAACTTCACAATCCACACAATCTACACATCAAATCAAACAACAAAAATACACAATTTAAAATAGGCATTCAAAAATAGTATGGATGCATGCATGAATGCAATGAGATGAAAACCACACTTTTAAAACCAAAGTGTACAGTACATAAGATAAAGTACACTTTCTAAAGGCTAAAGATCACAAGATCCACCTAAAAATAATATTCACAATAATTTTTATAGTCAAAATAGCCCTAAAAATGTATCTGCCAAAAACTCAAAATTTACAGAAACAAGTGAACAAATTAAGGCCACAGTAAAAAACATCACATTTTTATGAATCCATAGACACCAAATTTGCATTTTTCTGAATTGTGGATCAAAAGTTATGAATTTTACAAGTTTAAACATCTAACAAATCATTTCTGGTTTTTATCTGAAAAAACCTATCCACGTGGCGCAATCCTATTGGCCGGTACTGCTTCGCGCGGATCGGGCGCGTGCGCCGTTAGATCTAAGTTAGATCGTGCGGTTCAGATCGGCCATTGCCCCTTTGCGCTAACTTCTAATCCTAGCCTTTAGATCTGGATCCAGTGGATCGGAGCGCTCTGGCCAGGAACTGGCGGCGCAGATGGCCTGCGCGGCGGTGGCGCGTCTAGCGATGGCGCACTGGCGGTGCAAGGGGGTAAGGGAAGGGCACAAGGGTGTTACCGAGGTCGCATGGATGAGGCGGTTGCGGTGGAGGTCACATTAGAGGGAGGGGCGCACGGGTTTGGCCGGGATTCCTCGTCGGAGTTGCTCCTGGTGTCGGTGGTTCGCGGGTGTAGACAAAGGCGAGCTTCTGGGCCACGAGCAAGCAAGTGGCGGGCGTCAGTGAGTGCGTACGAAGATGACGAGCAAGATAGTGTGAACCAAAGGGCAATGGGGGTCGAACCCTACCGAAATTTGTCGCCGACGTGCGTCGAGGCGGCGGTGGCTCGAGCAGAAATACGCGAAGCCTGGCGGCTCTTTAGGGTTGCGGTGTGGGGGGAAATGGAGAGGGGGCCATGGGGAATAAGTAGCGGTGTCGAGGGGGGAATCACGCCACGAATCAATCGCAATAACACGAATTCAAGCGCTGAAGAAACGGCCGAAGAGCGGGTCTACGCGTGGTGATTTGGGGATGACGAAGTCGACGTGGCAGTAGGGCCAACGCGTCAGCGAGTGGGTGCGGGTGTGCGCGGTGAGAAAAGAGCAGAGGGGGAATGGGATGCCGGGTGGGCTGCTGTGTTGCGTGTTGGTCCGCGTCGGTTTGGGCATGTAGGGCTTTTTTCTAATCTTTTTCCTTTTCTTTTTTTGTTTCTATTTTCTATAAACATTTGAACTATCAAAACAACTCCAAATCAAATCAAACTTTCACCAAAACTTTGAGGGGTGAACCTAGTGTTCAATAATGTTTTAAACACATTAAACCACTACAAATATTTTAGGTAAAATAAAAAATAAAAACACCATCTCCACATTGCATATAAAGGGAGGGTTTTAAATAGGGTTTCGCTAGGTTTAAAATTTTTAAAATTTATGTTCAATGCACACATGCCATGATGATATGAATGCAATGTTGAATGTTTTGGTTTAATGAAAATTGGGATGTTACACTGCCGGAGGGGATAGATCATCTCGGAGGCCTTATTCATCACCATGCCAGCCTCCGGTATGATGTGTGAGTAGTTCACCCTTGGACTATGGGTCCATACAGTAGCTAGATGGTTATTTATCCTCCTTTGTGCTATCATGTTTAGATCTTGTGAGCTCCGTTCATGATCAAGATCATCTATTTGTAATCATAAATATTGTGTTTGCAGGGATCCGATGAATATTGAGATACTATGTCAGATTGATTATTGATTCTATCATGTCTTATTGATTATAGATTCTATCATGTATGTGTTGTTTGTGATCTTGCATGCTCTCCATTGCTAGTATCTATCTTGGCCAAGTAGATGCTAGTGACTCCAAGAGGGAGTATTTATGCTCGATAGTGGGTTCATGCCTCTAGTAATCTAGGGAAGTGATAGGAATCTCTCAGGTTGTAGATTTGCTTTTCCTTTAGGGAGCAAACAACAATCTTTTGTTCATGGGAAAATTGTATTGTTTACTGTACACACATTTCTTAATGCAATTATCCGTTGCTTGCAACTTAATACTAGAGGGGGTTCGGATGGTAACCTGAATGTGGATTATTAGTCATAGATGCAGTTGGATGGCGGTCTATGTATATTGTTGTAATGCCCTGTCAAATCTCATAGGAATCATGATGTCTAGTATTTGCATTGTTATGCCTTGCTCAGTCCTGTCAATTTCCCCGTTGTAATTTGTTCACCCAGCATGTTATTTATCTTAAGGAGAACACCTCTAGTGAACCGTGGACCTCGGTCAAATCTTTACCATTGTTACATCATCTACTATTAACGTTTACTTTCTACCAGCAACCATTACCTTCCACACTATACGTTTAATCCTTTGTTTTTAGCAAACTAGTGAGATTGACAACCTCACTATAAGTTGGGGCAAAGTCTTAAGTTTGTGTTGTGTAGGATTCCAAGTTGTTAGCAACACCTTGGAGTTGTTTCCTTGTTCCTACTTGTTTGATAACTTTGGTTTTGTAACTGAGGGAAAACTTGCTATTGTGCTCATCATACCTTCCTCTTGGGGTATCCCAACGAAGCTCTGCAATTGACTGAGCCACGTCAAGATTTTTTGGCGCCGTTGTCGGGGATTTAAGGACAGCTTTACAAGGGGAGTCTTTCACAACCACTCTCTTTACTTTGTGTTTGTTTTTCTTAGTTCCGTTTGCTTTGTTTTTCTTGCTTCTTTTTATCAAAAATTACAAAAAATAGTTTCATTTGGTTTGCTTTTTCTTATCAAATACAAAAAATTAGTTCCTACTTCAAGTTGCTACGATGTCTAATGTTGCTCCAATCACTATTTCACCTGTGGAAATGATCTTTACTTTCAAACAAGGAAGTGAAGAGAGTTTCAAAGAAGTTTGGTCTAGAATTTCTGATTCACATGTGGAAGGGCATGTATGCCCCCATGTGTGGTTTTGGTAATTAATGACAATCTCTATGGACTAATGTGTAAATTGAGTTTCACTTGTAGGTTTGTCCATTGGCATCTCTTAGGCCATGTGTTGGTCTCAAGGTTGGAAGATGAAGAAATGTCCAAGGGTTTTGTGCCCATTGGAATCATGAAGAAAGAAGGAGCTTGAAGGTTTATCAAGACAGGTGCAAAGAGTTGCATCAAGATGGATCAACCTCAGGAAGGGATGAAGAAGGGCGAGATCAAGATGCGCCATCTCTAGAAGATCTCATGCTTGAAGCTTGACATCCTCGTGCTCATGGAGTTATGAATAAAAGTTCAAATAAGAGGTTTCCCCATGGAGTATGGGGGAGCAATTTGCAAGTCTTCATCTTCATCAAGCAAGAGCATCCAAGAAAGGTGTTCTAACTATAGAAGAACAAGACGGTCTACATCAAGTTCAAGTGGGATGCTCAAGGCAAAGGTATGTTCTTGATAGGGCTTATCTTTTGCCGGTCTCGTGTTGTTAGTTGGGAGACCGGGTTTAGGATAGATAGTCGTTCTATCAAGAGGGGCTCTCAAGCGGGTGTCTCGTTTGCATCGTTCGGAGAGAGCTCAAACCTTTGCATTCATAGCATCATCTTTCTTGGTTGTTATTTGGTTCTTGTCCATGAGAGGATCTAGAGCTTGTGGTCATCATCATAACAATCTCTAGTTCATCAAATAAGGATTTCACTTGCATATCTTATTGCGGTTTGTGATCTTGCGAGTTTTCTGGCTCCACATCTTGGGGGATACTTCACATATATATTCATGGTATTTTCTCCCCAAAGGTGATACCCAATATTTCAAACAAAATTGGTTCCGGCTCCACACCTTGGAGGATTCTATTCGTCGTTATCTTTCCAACAAAATTGGTTTCATCCCGTTTGGAGTACGGATGCAAAAGTTATTGCATTTCTGGTTTTCTGGTTTCTGGAATTTCCCTGACCGGAAGTTCCGCTAGGGCATTTTTGCCGCAGGAAGTTCCGGTGGAAATTAAGGTTCTTCTTCCGCTCATGTTCAGTATTCTCTCTGTTTGGTTTGTTGTATTTGTTGGAATTTGGGCCGGAAGTTACAGCGGTAATACCGCCCCCACCGGAAGTTCTAGCCAGGGACCGGAAGTTCCGATCGGGCCTAGTTGCCGCCGGAAGTACCGATTAAAAATCCGCCTCTTGTTCCGCTCATGTTCAGTAACCTTCTGTTTTGGTTGTGTCTATTTGACGGAACTTCTATCGGAACTTCCACCGGAAGTTCCGCTCCCATCGGAAGTTCCAATGGACCGGCGGAAGTTCCAACCAGGGCTCGCGTTTTCAGATTTTCGCATCATAGTTTTTTGACCATTGACTGTGTGCCACCAAAACTTTCGAGCTCCCATCAGAAGTTCAGGCTAGGATCGCGAATGCCCATTACGGGCAGATCTGGGAGCCCTTTAAAAGGGGCTCCTCCTCCCCTTCGTGGGTACCAACTTTTCTTCTTGGTTCTTAGCTTTCTCTCTCTCCTCCATTGATGACCTTGAAGAAGCTTTCCCTCTCCCCTTTCCCTTCCTATGATTCTTGCATCTTTTTGAGGGATTTGAGAGAGGAGATCTAGATCTACAATCCCCCAAGCTAAATACCTTCTTTGTGAAGGAATCATTGGGATCTAGATCTTAGAGAGTTTTGTGTTCTCCTCTTGTGTTCTTCCTCCCTTATTCCCCCAATAGCTTTTGTAGCTTTGTTGGAATTTGGAAGTAAAGGACTTGCCCTTGCATTTCATGCATAGGTTTGAGTTCTCCTTAGAGATTCGGCGAGTTCAAGCTTGTGGGCTTGTTACTCTTGGGTTCCTTGGAACCCTAGACGGTTGTGTGGTTGGTTTGTTGACCTTTTGTTGTCATGTAGCCTTTTGTGGCATTGTATCATTTTGTGGCTTTGTTGTTGGGAGCCTCCAATTGAGTTGTGGAGTAAGCCCCAATCTTGTACGGGTTCGGTGACCACCCTCAAGAGTCCCATAGTGGAGCGAGTGCCCGCCTTTTGTGGTGCGCACTCGGGAGAATAGGGTGAGCCTTTTGTGGCGTCGGTGAGTTGCGTGCTTCCGCATCCGGGGTGAGGCCTTGTGTGGCATTGGGTGAGCATCGAGCCACCACACCTCGAGGTGTGCCATTTGTGGCGTTCGGAGTGGCCATCGCACCTCTCCAACGGAGACGTAGCTTCTTTTGAAGTGAACTTCGGGAAACAAATCTTCGTCTCCGTGTCCATCGGTTATCTCTCAACCGAGCCCTTTACTTATGCACTTACTTTGTGATAGCCATCATGCTTGAAGTATTTATCAAGCTATCACCTTGTTGCTTGTATTGCTTAACATAGGTTGTTGGTGCACATAGGTGAACCTAGTAGTTAGGTTTTGTGCTCAATAAATTAAACGTTAGTTTTATTCCGCATTTATTTTAGCCTAAACCGTAATATTTTAAAAAATACTATTCACCCCCGCTCTAGGCGACGTCCTTTGCACTTTCAACATGGAAAAACTAAGCCTAAAATGACTCTAGGCTTAGTTATTAGCAGTTTCTACCATGGTCTTGCTCTTTGTTATAGATATGCTTTGGATGCTATAGCAGGAAGATATTTTTTCCAATGTAATGAGGATGAAGCTTTGGATGCCATAAATAATTTGATTACAATTTGTAATTTTCCTAGCAAATTTGATTCTTCCTTTATAAACATCTATGCTAGGTTGAACACTCTTGAGACCAGTACAGCTAGTTTAAAAGATTGCTATAACATGCTTAGAGAGCATCATGATTATGTTCCAATAAATTCTGATCCTTCAAAATGGTTTCCTACAATAAAAGTTGTTATAAACAATGAAACTATTGATGCTCGTTGTGATATCATGTCTGAATTTTATCTTATGCCTAAAGATGTTTATGAGTCTTTGAATCTTTGGGGACTTTCTGAAGGAGGAGAAGAAATATCTCTTACCAATAATGCAACTATATTACCCATTGGAGTAGATGAAGGAGTGTTTACAAAGATCTTAGGGAAAGTGGTGTCTACCGATTATCTTGTTATTGAATGTGTAGGAAAAGGACAAATTACACTTGGAAGATCCCTACTGAAACTCCTTGGAGCAATAATAGATGTGGGAAAAGGCACTATGCATTTTGCTTCTCCAACAAGCAATCATACATTCCCAATAAGAGTAAAGCTAAGAAAGGTAGGGGCAAGAAATTTAATGTTAATGCTTCTTCATTTGAAAATACTTGATTCTTGCTTCTTGTGCCTAACTTAAAGGCGTTAAAGAAAAGTACTTCTTGGGAGATAACCAAATAGTTTTCTTGAGTCTTGGAAGTTATTACTTCTGTAATAACCTCTCCTTATCCTTTTTATTTGATTTTTGTGCCAAGAATAACCTCTAATGAGACATAAGTAAGATTTGGGGACGTTGATGTCCCGAAACAGATTTTTGTGCTTTACTGTAAAAATTCGTGAAAAATCTCTGTATGTCAGATTGGGCTGTAATTTTCTGAGTAAATGCCCCAGGTTGTTTTATAACTTTCTTTAGTTCAACACTTTTATATTTGAGCAACAAAAGGTCTTAGAAAAAATCAGTTTTTACCTGCTGGACTGTTTTGACAGATTTCTACCATTATTTGCATTTGCCTCTTTATCGGTTTCTTTTTGAGTTATTCTTGATAACTTGATCTTTTAAAGGAATTTATACAGTAGCTTGTGTTTTTAATGAAGGTTTTTCTATGTTGAGACTAAACCCAAAGGCCTTTTTTTTATTACACTAATGTTGCTAATGAAGATTGTGTGAAGTTTTATATGAAGGAAATTTGCAGGTGTAGGGGAAGAATGATATAATGAGATGAAGAATAGACAAAAGCTCAAGCTTGGGGATGCCACCCCATGTCACCCCAAGAAATATTCAAGAGGTAAAAGCATCAAAGCTTGGGGGATGCCCAAGGCATCCCCTTCTTCATCAATAAAAATTTCAGGTCTCTTTCTAGGCACTTCGTTTTTATTGTTTCATGCACTGTTGTGTTGTTCTTGGATCTTCTTAGTTTTTGTTCGTTTAGTTTGCTTGAATAAAGTAGTTGGATCCCCTCTTTCGATGTGTTATTTCAAATAAGTTGATTGGTGTTGGAAAAGAGTAGAAATTTTCATGCTTAATTGGTACAAAAGGGAGCTTGCTTTGACAGTGACTTAGACTTTATCATGTCATGCTAGATATTGTTTTGACCTTATGCTTAGTGATTATTGTTGTAGCATATTTCTTCAAAAGATTGTTTAATGTGCCTTGAAAGAATCATGCGTTGTTTTAGCATACACAAGCATAATATTGTGGTATTATCCTTTGATGCTTTGTTTGGGTTGACTTGGCACATGCTCACACCATGTTATGACTATGAACTAGTCACCTTAGTATCTATGATCATTTAGTTTTTGACTTGTGGTACCACTTTATGCTTTGATTGATAATGTTTTGCCGCTCTGCATGATTATGGCCATTATTGCTCTCTTAGTTGGTCGCTCCTAGTAAGAGTCCACTATAAATTCCTATGCATGGTGTGTTACACCATTCCAAGTATATTCTTAATTTATCTATCTTCCAAATTAAAGTTGTTATGTGAAAATTAGTGATTAAAGCTCTCACAAACTTGATGGCACATTTTATTTTTCTTGCCCCTAATAAACTTGAACCATTGTGTCATCTATGTTGTATATGCTTGCACTTATAAGTTGGGAATTAGCAGAACCGTGCTAGCACGGGGAACGCTTTCAACTCCTGTAAATATCTACCTAGTTGATATCATGCTCTTTTGTTTATGGATGTCGACGGTGTCAAATAAAAGGGGAGCTTGTAAGTTCATGGAGTTATGTATGTGTGTTAGAGAAACGCCTAGGCCGTTAGCCTAAGCCATGCCTAATCATGGTGGAAACTTGCAGTGTCATCATAGTGAGCAATCCATGAAGCATCCTCATAAAAAATATAGAAAAGAGAGAGAGAGAGAGAGAGAGAGAGAGAGAGAGAGAGAGAGAGAAATATGCACCATGCTCATGGTAAATAAAAGGATTGCTGAGATGCTCAATGTCTGTTGCCTTGTCATTTTGATATGGGATAGCTCCTGTGTCATAGGGAAAGGGGTACCCTGTTGGCGGTTCTCTATGATACACCTATACTTATAATGATAAGAACTTGCTTGTGACTAAAGTTGAGTAGCATGAGGAACGGCCCTCGTACTCAAGGGACATGAGATTGCCAACTTATGATTTGTCAAGCATATACTCCATACTTTGTTCACTTTAACCTTAATCACTTCAAGATGCTTATGATAGGGGCAATGAGATCTCAAAGCTAACAAGTACCATAATTTTTGGAAGCTCTTTATGAAACTTGAAATCCCTGATTCCCTGTGAAGGGCCTTTCTTCCTACCTTTATATTGAGTCTCCATCTTCTATCTTTATGCACCAACTAGGAGAGCATAGTTGTCATTCTTAGTTCTATGTGCATTGTCCCAAAACTTATTGATTGATTCATAATGTTGATATTGCTTGTTCTTGAACTATTTGTATCTAGTCGCCCTTATGAACTTTGAAGGTGTCTATGCATTTATGTTTTGCTACTCCATGAGGGACAAGCTGAATACCACTATGCTATGTTTTCTATATGTGAAACAAACAAACGTATTTCAATGCACTGTTATTCATGATTCTTTGTTTGTATCATTTCATGTTGCAACATAGTTGCTATGTCTTATTGTTAGAACTTCATCTTTCATGCTCATGTTTAGAGTACTTTGATCCCAGCTTTCAATGCTTTGCAAATGGTTTGATCAAGATTGTGATGGTGCATGTCACCTCAAAAATTATTATTTTTATCACTTACCTACTCGAGGACGAGTAGGAGTTAAGCTTGGGGATGCTTGATACGTCATAAACGTATCTATAATTTTTTATGTTCCATGCTTGTTTAGTATCAACTTTGCTATGCTTTGTCTATACTTTGAGGTATTTTTATACATTTTCTAGGACTAACCTATTAAAAAGTTGTCGCAATGCCAGTTGCATGTTTTCTGCTGTTTTTGGTTTCAGAAAAGCTAGTAATAAAATATTCTCGAAATTGGACGGGACAAAAGCCAAACTCAATATTTTACCGGAACGAGCACAGAGACCAAAGGGAAACCGAAGGAGGGCCACGAGGCCTCCACACCCTAGGGTGGCACAGCCCCCCCTAGGGCACGCCACCGCCTGGTGTGGGCGCCTCGGGTGCCCCTGCCTTGTCACTTCACCTATAAAAGCCCCCCGATGCAGAAACCCTAAGAACTCGATTAGATCTCCACGAAACAGTCTGTAGCCACCACCACCATTGTCCCTAGATCAGGGGGATCTGAAGCTCTTCCCGGCACCTGCCGGAGGGGAGAGATCATCCCCGAGGCCTTCTTCATCACCATGCCAGCCTCCGGTATGATGCGTGAGTAGTTCACCCTTGGACTATGGGTCCATACAGTAGTAGATGGTTGTTTCTCCTCCTTTGGGCTATCATGTTTAGATCTTGTGAGCTCCGTTCATGATCAAGATCATCTATTTGTAATCATACATGTTGTGTTTGCGGGGATCCGATGGATATTGAGATACTATGTCAGATTGATCATTGATTCTATCATGTCTTATTGATTATTGATTCTATCATGTCTGTGTTGTTTGTGATCTTGCATGCTCTCCATTGCTAGTAGCTATCTTGGCCAAGTAGATGCTACTGACTCCAAGAGGGAGTATTTATGCTCGATAGTGGGTTCATGCCTCTAGTAATCTGGCGAAGTGATATGAATCTCTAAGGTTGTAGATATGATGTTGCTACTAGGGAGAAAACAATAATCTTTTGTTCATGGAATAATTGTATTGTTTACTTTACACACATTGCTTAATGCAATTATCCGTTGCTTGCAACTTAATACTGGAGGGGGTTCGGATGATAACCTGAAGGTAAATTATTAGTCATAGATGCAGTTGTAATGCCCAATCAAATCATGATGTCTAGTATTTGTATTGTTATGCCTTGCTTAGTCCTGTCATTTGCCCCGCTGTAATTGTTCACCCAGCATGTTATTTATCTTAAGGAGAACGAACACCTCTAGTGAACTGTGGACCCCGGTCCAATCTTTACCATTGTTACATCATCTATTGTTACCATTTAATTTCTACCAGCAACCATTACCTTCCATACTATACGTCTAATCCTTTATTTTTAGCAAACCAGTGAGATTGACAACCTCACTATTAGTTGGGAAAAAGTCTTGAGTTTGTGTTGTGCAGGATTCCAAGTTGTTAGCAACACCTTGGAGTTGTTTTCTTGCTCCTACTGGTTCGATAACCTTGGTTTCATAACTGAGGGAAAACTTTCTATTGTGATCATCATACCTTCCTCTTAGGGTCTCCCAACGGAGCTCTGCAATTGACTGAGCCACGTCAAACCACCGCCACTCTCGCCGCAACCCTCTGCCATGGCCTCCGGCTCGAGCTCGTTGAGCACCAGCGAAGGTATCTCTTTCCTTGCTCTCTCTCTCAGATCACAATGATCCAAAGGCAGAACATTCTACCGATTACATCTACCCTAGTAGATCCTACAAAGAATATAATAGTTAAGAGAAGTTCTTATAAAAATAAACCAACCATTTTGCTAAGCATTGATGCTTATTTTTATAGAAGAGGTGCCTAGTTAGGCATCTACCTAGTATAAATAAACACCGGTGTTTAAATAAAAACCGATTTATTTTTCTAAGCATCATTCTAAGCACCTTGCATAGTACAAGCTCTTAGTGTTTGGAACTAGCACTATTCCTCGACACCTCCACTAGCATTTCCACAATGGTTTTTTCCAGGGTTTTTTATCCGGACGGCGAAAATTCGTCCACCCGCGTTAGCAACACCATTTTTGTTATATTTGGTCTATCTTTCATCCGGTGTTCCGCGATTCGGCTCTCCCGTGGCACACAGCCTTCTCCCCACCTACCTGTCGCCGCCGGCGATGCCCTGCGCCGCCCCACCGAATTCACGACAATAGAAAGATCCACTGCCGCCGCAGCTTCCCCTTCCCTTGCTACTCGCCTTGTTTCGCCTTCTCCGGCGTTGCCGGAAGCTCCACTCCGTTTTGAGGTTGTTCCCATCGCACCTGTGAAGTGTTCAGTGTTTTGCCTGCTCGGTCATGGATGTTCGAGGAAGAACCATCGTAGCCGCCGAAGATGAAGAGCATACGTGGATCCTTGGTGGCCTAGCAGACTGTACACGTAGGCTGCAGCACTGAAGCATGGAGGCTCAGCGAAAGGACTTTGTAAGTGCAAAGCAAGACAACGGACGGAGGGCTACTGAATGTTGTGGTCGTCGACAACCCGTTGCATAAAAGGCCCTGTTCCGGCGGTGTTTTAGGATGAGACAGAAACTCTTTTTCGAGATCGTGTATGCCATCTGTGAGGTCGACCCCTACTTCGTATGCAAGAAGGACTACACCAGCATGGTAGAGTGTTCCTCACTGCAGAAGGGCATGGTGGCGATAAGTGCTTGCATACGGAGCTCTAGGTGACCGTGCCGATAACTATCTCCGCATGGCCAAGTCCACCGCCATCAATTGTTTGTACAGGTTCTGCACGGGAATGATTGCAGTGTTTGGGCCACTAAACTAGAGATCGCACACTGCTGAAGACACTGCTCGGATCCTTGCAGTCAATAAAATTAGAGGATTTACTGGGGTGCTTTGAAGCATTGACTGCATGCATTGGCACTAGAAGAACTCTTCATTTGCTTGACAAGGAATTTACAAAGGCCACAAAGGAGGTTGCAGTGTGATATCGAGCCAGTTGCTACACATGATCTTTGGATTTGGAACTCCTTCTTTGTCATGGTAGGATCGAGCAATAACATCAATGTCCTCCAGTCCTCTATCGTCTCCGCCAAGCTTGTTGGGGGTCATGCTCCTTCGGTGGACTTTGAGATCAACAGACACCACTACAACAAGGGATATTATTTTTTAGATGGAATCTATCCAAGATGGTCAACATTTGTGAAGACTATCTCAAGCTCCATGCTCTCCAAACATTCCTAGTTTTCCAAGAAACAAGAAGCTTGCAGGAAGGACGTGGAGCGAGCATTTAGTGTGCTCCAACATAGATTTTTAGTTGTCTGGTTTCCTGCTATAACCTGATCGAAATATCAGATGTGAAAAGTGATGAACTATTGCGTGATATTGCTCAACATGATTATTAGGAACGAGCGGAAGCATCCAATGGATGTGGTCGACCAGGAGGAGTCATACTACATACAGAGGCCTCTTGCAGAGCCTGATCACCAGGTGTCGGCATAGTGGCATGCATTCATCGCCATGTGTCAGAAGATCTGGTCGAGCACATATGGATACACGGGAGCAACACATAGCTACAGGATGATCTAACTGAACTATGCCGTTGTGTTTTTCATTCTATGCCGAACTATGATGTGTTTAATTTTATGCCAAACTATGCTTTATATTCATTTTAATATTAAAATGTGTAAATTTAAGCTGAATTGTGGTGAAAATATCGCTAAATTTTCCAAAAACACTCCTACCTCAAAATCCCACCTGGGTAAGCGAATGTGAATTCCCAATACCAAAATTTCTAAAATTTCCATCCGGCGCTAAATAGCGTCGGATTTCGTTTAGAAACGCCAACGAGTGGAGGTGCTAATTGCTGTGTTAAATGTTCCCTTGAACTCGTTTGTTTGCACAGCTACCGTTTAGGTTGAAGTTGCGCTCTAGAATGACGGAGCGGGCCCATCGTGGATCGTTAATGATCTAGGGTCTCATATGGTGAAATTTCGTTAGCTGGTGCTGGTGCTGGTGGGTTTTGTTTTAATCTTGTGTCTGCTGCGTGTCGCTTTGTTTTCGTCTTCGTTTTGATTGTCGCGTCTACAACAGCTACAAACTTGCCTTCACAGCGAGTATCAGGGTCATCGTACAGACTACAGTGGCACAGTGCGTACGAACGGTGTCATCTTCAACTCTGGAATCCGGCTACTCGACACCAAGTTCCAAACAAGGCCTCGTTTTTCCTGTTGGACTTCCGTTGAAAAACTTCATACTAATTCGCTAGTATTGAATTCTATATGCCCCTGAAATTTGAATGCACGAGGCAGGAACTGATAAACCGAGAGACCTACGGAAGTAAAGTTCTTCCTCCGGGGATTATCATGTGCTCCAGACTGAGCAACTGAAATCTTATCATGTGCTCCGGACTGAGCAACTGAAATCTGGAACAGGTTGATGTGCTGACGAAGCGAGACCGAGACGCCCAATTCGTGTCAATAACTAATACTGTAGATGTGACCTGCACTCTTCCCCTGTATTTCAAAATTTCTCATTTCCTGTACCTCAAACCAAGACCTAACCCTCGCGACCTTGGTTCCAAACCGACGGCCAAAGCACAAATCCACGACTTGCAGAAGTACTACCGATCTGCGTTGCTCTGTTCTACTCGTTTAGCCACAACAAATTATTTACTCAATGGATCAAAGTCGAGAAATGGAAGGAACTACCACACTAGGAGTATATACAGTGCCTTTCATACATAGGCAATGTAACGATGCACTACTGTTCTGTTGTTCTACACGAGTACTTGTAGCCCAAAGGGAACATAAAGATTGCTCGCAGCAAAGACCACGCGGGCTGATCAGAGGCATACCATCTTTTCTGCTGTCCTCGGGTTTACAGTGCTCTTGTAACTTTTTTGAAGATTTCTGGTAGAAAAATCAATTTCTGCAATGAGCAGGGAGATAATAGAAACTACTCGTAAACTGGAAGATTTGATCAAGAACCCACTGTTTTTGCGGCCAAGGAGTACCTGTGAATTATTCGTCGGAACCACCACGAACTGAAGAGAGTCATGGTTCCCCTAAGTACCTTTTTCTGTGCTCCTTCCTTCTTGATGTTCTGAATGTTCAGTAGAAAACAAAATTCATCAAATGCCTGGTCAGAGGAAAGCAACTTTGATTTATTTACAAAAGAATGGTACTGGAAGAATTGCATCCAACCAAAACAAACCTTAATTTGATGGTTCGATGTCTTCCCTACAGATGTAACCGGCTGAGCAAGTATGCCAACCTGGAACGTAACCAGAATTTCTATCAGAAACCAGATGTTAAGATTTGCATGATAAGACCAATATAGTACCAACCCGAAATTTCTTGTACGATCTAGACTTCCATCGCTGGCATGAAAATGAATCACTGCCACTGGCGCCGGCTCTTCCAAACTACCATCGGTGTAGGCGTGCTGAAGGACATACATCACCGCAGGAGTCAAAACAAAGGAGCAAAAGAGCATAGGAAAACTGACTATTGGCAACACAAAACCACTAAAGAGTTTATCTTGCAAAGTTCATTGCATGAGTCAAGCTACAACTTTTCTATTCCAATTTCAAGGCCACCAGACAGTCACTATTTTCCACGTGCCTTTGATAAAAATACCATTCACTTTTCCTTCCCAACATTCTACATGGCCTAAGCTAGCACTGATTTCAGAAAGCTTAATGTTGTCACTCTTATGTAGAGGTGCTAGTTCAAACTACAGTACAATAACAAATTATTTGCACTGACTCACTATAATACTTTAACTACACTTCATTCAAAAATGATGCTGCACATTAAGTAGGAGAACGTAACAACAGGCAAAATATCATTCTGGAGCAGTGGATCAAGATGCAAAAGGGCAGGTAACTGGTCAAGTTTCAGTTGAGAATTCACACATTTATAGGATGCATATGAGATAACAAATTTACATCTGAACCCAAATTGGTGTATGTATACTGTACCTTGTAAAAACATCGACCACCAAAA
The DNA here is from genome assembly GCA_910589765.1 of Avena atlantica. Taxonomy (NCBI): domain Eukaryota; kingdom Viridiplantae; phylum Streptophyta; class Magnoliopsida; order Poales; family Poaceae; genus Avena; species Avena atlantica. Next base: position 196,129,075 of record OU342738.1, on the reverse strand, counting down.
GGACACGTGTCCCTTCCAAAGTCAAAGTACCTACAATCAATAGACCTGCAATAAAATATAAGTATGTGGATTAGACAATTGAAAATTAATTTACCACTGCTCTGGCATAACATACAATGGCAATGTTCTCTAGGTTACTATGAACTAGTAATTATATAAGGGATACTTGCAACCATTAGATCTGCTGTGACTGTTACTAACCAAAGAATTTCTGTACTTCCATCTCAAAAAAATAAAAACCATAGTAACCACATGAGGATGTGCCTGATGGTAAGACTAATTGAAGAAGGAAGTTATCTTACTTGAGCTTGGCCTTGTAACCATCAATTATATCCTGTTTTTCCTCCTTTGAGGAGTACCATGTAGCACTAGGAATGACATAGTATGAGACCTTGCGGCATATTGGACAAGCCTTGACTGTAGAGTCGATATCCATGGCAGATGTAACAGAGCTGCTGCGCCACTTCCTAATGCATGTGATACAGAAGGCATGATCGCATTCCGGCAGAAGTCCAAACCTCTTTTCAGCAGCTGTGTGCTTTGAAAGCACACGGTCCAAGCACACACTACATTCTATCTCTTCACTCTTTTTCAAGGTCTCAAGACGATTGCTATTTCTCTTGCAGAGCTTGATATGAGCCCCCCTTTCGCTGGGACGGTAGGGATGCAAGCACTGTTTTCCACACGTCGTGCATAGATCCCCATGGATCTGAGGGCACCCTTTCCCATAGGGACAAGTTCCAGCTGCAGCGGAAGAGCATATGGGCAGATGAGCAAGTGGATGAGGTGCTTGGTTTTGTGCAGTTAGTGTTGATGACAAGCTGTTCCCATCCTCTTGAATGTAATCTTCATGATCAAATCTCGAGCCAGGTCGATGAACATATGCTAATCCAGATCTCTGCATCTCCTGTGCCTGGATGATCACATCTGGGTGTCTCTCGCAGAGAGGACATCCATTTGAACCGGAAATCTGGGAAGAGTTGGATGGTGCAAGTGCTGCAGTGGTTGATGGTGGGGGGTATTCAAAAGAAACTTCAGCATGCTCATATCTGCAACGGCTACCATAGGAGCACACACCATTCTGGTAAAATGTGCAAACCTGCATGAATAACATCACAGTAATGAACACTAGGCTGTGTTATTATAAGTCAGTCTGTGAGGGCAAACTGGTCAGAAGATTATTAAATATGTAAGTTCGTATGTTACATCATTTGGTTGGTCATTCCAGTCATGGGAGAATTGGCAGTGCTCTCCTTTAAAGCATGCACCATTCACGAAGAATTTGCAAATGGACCTGATGGATGCAGAAAACAACAAACAAACCTGTAAGTGATTCCACAGATATTAAAGATCAACATCAAGCAGAACACAGAGACAAATCAGAAGCAGAGCTGGGAAAACGCTTTACAATCGCTGGAATTGGCTACTCGTAGTGCTAATTGAAAACTACACTTTCATAAGCCATAGGCTTATGACCTTCCCATCGTATGTGGTATGCATATAGTAGAACCACACAGTACTGATATGCTACGACAATAGACACAGTCCTTAATAGAGATGCCTAAGCTAGATAATAATATACCAGGAATCAATTGCTTATCATTCAGACAGCATAGTATCCCACAGGCTCATGTGCTGGGACTCACTAAGCGCGTAGAGCCCAAATTATTCTATTCTCCTACATCGTTGTAACTTACAATTTTGCTCTAACTCATTTATAAAGAATTCAGATTTTCAGCACCATCATTCTCTTCAGACAAGCAAAGTGTCCTACGGTCTCATGTATTCAGGACTTGCTGTTTGTCTAGATCCTACTTTATTTTTTGTCTACTACATCATTTCTACCTTACAATTTTGCTCTTATTAAATTACAAAGAATTCAGACATAATTTTCAACACCATCATTCTCTTCTGTCGATGCCCATGCACCAGTAGGGGATTATACCCTAAAATACGTCCTGTTTCTACAGAACTTACCATCCCCTCTGTTTGCCCCAAATAAATTGTATCCAGCTGTTGGATTGTAGGCATGGTAACAGTGTACCACCACCGGAATCACAACAGAATTTGGGCGGTTAGAAAACCCAATCAACAGATAAGTGATGCACAGTGAGAACCTGAGGTCCATCACCATACGTACTTATCACTCGCATTGAGAAAAAAATCACCATACGTGCTCTAGTGCCCCCACAGCCAAAACCATATAAGATTAGCAATGATCCCTCTGAGTTCAACCTGGCTACCTCAATTGAAAATTTAGGCACAGAATCGCATCCAGTAGTGCCCTGTTTCTACATAATCACCATCCCCATCCTTTCGCCATATAAATTGCATCCTGCTGTTGGATCGTAGGCGCAGTGCCAATGTACCACCACCTGAATCCGCAACAAAACTTGGGTTGAAGCGAAAACCTAATCAACACATAGTGGCGCACAGGGGGATCCCGAGGTCCATAACCACACGCGCCCTAGTGTTTCCACAACCAAAACCACACTAGGAGTACGATATTAGCACCGACCCCCTCCGAGTTCGATTCAGCTACATCCCTGGTCACAGACTTCCTAAAACCTAAAATTACATGCTCTTTCAAGCCAGTGCCAGCTAAATTACCTCAAATCACCAACAACAAGCAGGAACCTGACTCAATTCATGACCTCCTGACCTCCCTACGGTGATAGTACAAGCTAAATCCAACACAAATTCGCGACGCAGCGGCATAAACACGATTCCGCCTCCAAGCTTAACGCCGCTGCCTAAATCAGTTCGAATCGCCCGCGAGGAAAGGGCGCGAGTTAGGGAAGATGAGGAATCGCAGTACCTGTTCGCCATGGCCGCCGAGCCGGATCAGACCCGACGGAATTGAGCCGGGCGACCAGCGCAGCGTAGCCTGCCTGCGCCCTGTCCACCGGGGCCGTAGCGCCTGCCGGAACGCCTAGGGCTTGACCTGTGCCGTGCTTGGCTTCCTTGCGTCTCCTTCGCGCTTCCGCAGCTCCGCTTTGCTTTGGGTGGTGGTGCCGCTGCGGGGAATGGTTTTTTCCTAATAAACGGAACGGGAGGGGGGAGACGGGCGGGCACGCGTGACCGTTCTACCCCTGGGACGTGAAGACAGTGGGCGCCAACTGTTTGGGGCAGGATGGTAAATAACATGGACGCGGGAAGGCGGGGAGAGCGTGGCGCTATGCTCCCGCCGGTTTGCGTGGGGAACCACTTTTCCGGAGGCAGAGGCCAAAGTGACGTCGTGAGGCCGCCCGCGATAAGGAAGCGTGATTAAGCTGGTGAAACACGTGGTTACATGGGTAGTGACCAAGCAGGGCAGCTGGAAGCTCTCATGGAGTGCATGGGTAACACTTGTTTCTTTTTGTCCACGGGAGCACGGCACCCGGTCTCCATTTTTGTTTAAACTATTTTACATTTTTTTAGAAAACGTTTCTGAAATGCAGGAGCTCGAGCTCAGAGATCCATTGATAGGAGTTGATATACTCTATTTTAAACAAAACAAAAAATCCGTTGTCGGGTCTTTGGGATTTTAAACTAGACCGCTCCTCTTCTTCCGTGTGATCGGGCGACACAGGAGGGCCAAGCCCTAGCTGCAGTTGGGGACAGACCACCTCCTCTCCTCTTCCCCCGCCTCTATCGAATGACGCGGCCAAGCAAAGCTCGCGCCGCCACGACTTGAGCGGGGTCTCTACATCTCTCTTATGGCGCCTCCTTGTTGCGTAGTCGGCCTGGGCGGCGACGGCGGTACTTGATGGCGCGACGCGTGCGGCAGTGCGCAGAGCACATGGTGGAGGCTATGACGTGTGGTGAGCTTCCCGTAGCCGTGGTAGCGCATGGTGGCTGGGCTTGATCTAGGCATGTGCGGGCCGCGACCTCGGGGGACATGGCGGCGCGAGGAGCTTCGAGTCCGGCGTGCTGCGTGGGTGCGATAGCCATGGTGGTCGGTCGGCGTGGGGGGCTCCTCCCCCGAGCCCATGCCGGCTAACAGCGAGGCTGGTGGTGACCAACGCCCTTCTTCTTCGATGGTGATACATGTGATGCATCTTGCCTCTCTGATGGTGGCTCAAGGCGGCACACAACTGCATCCTCGTCTCCAGTCAGTCTTGGGGTCATGGTGAAGGACTAGGGTGATAACTCAATGCAGTGAGTTTCAAGGCGGACCACGACGATGACTGCATGTGGGGTGAGATCTGGGCACATGGCTTAATAGGATTGATAGGATACTCATACCAACAAGTTGCAACTTCTTTTTCGGAAGCTTATATGAAAAAAAACTCTGAGGTTAAGTGTGCTTGGCCTAGAGTAATTTGGGGATGGTTGACCGACCGGAAAGCTGTAGGGTTCGCAGCATAGAAAACAAAAAATCCTACGATGGAAACTAAGTACCAAGATCTATCTACTAGATACAAGCAACGGGTGGATATACATCCATAGAATACATACCCTCGAAGACCGAATAGCGTTAACGAGGTTGTACTCGTGGATGATGTAGTCAAACGCTTATAGATCTGAAGATCGTGATAAAGTCCATCTAGTCCAGCCGATCCAGCACCATCAAGTCTAGCATCGCAAAGCAGTGGTGTATCTGTGATCGCACACACGTCCGGGGTACCCCGACAACCTCCGCGTCCCCGCTCCAGCGAAGCAGTGGAAGCAAAAAAATCCTTCCAGAAAAAGCCACCGGGAACATGTATCTCGCTGATTCGAGACCATGGGGAAATTCTGAAGGGGGGAGAGAGATCATTCACGAGGAGGTGTGCTTTGAGAAGAGGAGAGGGAGGCCTTTTATAGGGACAGAGGGAGCACCCAAGGGGAATGGCGCCCAACCCATGGTGGCTGCCCCCACCTCTTCCACATTCATGTGGGTGAAGCTCCCACTCAAAATGAAAAGCATCCACTCACATAAACATGCCTCCACTCAAAAATCCACTCACATGCATTAAATTTCCACCAAATTTAATACAAGCTCTCATTTAAATAAAACTCTTTTATTTATTTATTCAGAATTTTGTTAATTAATATAATTAACAAACATTCACATAAAACCCCTTATAACATTTCAATTTCACATGCAGAACCAGTTTCAGCAATTTCAACTGAAACAGTTCCGGTGTATAGTGAAATAAATTCCTGCGCTTTCCTTTTTCTTTCACTAGCATATTATTTGCTCCAAATGGTGTCGGTATCCCTTAAGTGTGTCACCCTATGGTTCGCGAATAATGTAGACATGATCGAGACCCTTCTCCGATCAATAATCAGCAGCGGCACCTGGAGATCCGTACTGACTCCCATATATTCAACGATGACTTCTGTGATCGTGTGAACCTTATACGCATGTAACTCAATCCCTTTGTCTCGCGATATATTACATGTCCGAGATTCAATCGTCGGTATCTCCATACCTAGTTTGATCTCGTTATCGACATGTAATATTTTCTCGTTCCCGTGATATAATATTCTAGTGATCAAATCACTTGCTTGCAAGCTAACTAATGTGATATCACCGAGAGGACCGAGAGTATATCTATCCGTCATCGGGATGGACAAATTCCACTCTTGATCTATGAGCCTCAACATAAACCTTCGTAGCAATGAACCCATCTTTATAATCACTCGGTTACGGTGTGACGTTTGATGTTATCAAGATACTCTTCTGGTGTTAGTGATTGACATGATCTCATGGTCTAAGGACTAAGATTACTTCATATGATGTTATAGCAATATAAAAACAATGGCCTTGATCGTAATGCTATACTTTGGATGAATGTTCATCACATCATTCCAATAATGTTGTGACCTCATTATTAACAACATCCAATATCCATGATCAGGAAACCTTTGATCATCTTGTTAATCAACGAGCTAGTTTATAAGAGAGGCATAACTAGGAACTTTCTATTTGTTTATTAAACACACATGTATAACCGTTTCCGTATTAATACAATTATAGCATGCAAAATAAACATTTATCATAAATAAGGAATACGATAATAACCATTTTATTATTGCCTCTCGGGCATATTCCCTTCAGTCTTCCACTTGCACTAGAGACAATAATCTAGTTTGAAAAACTTTGCGTATTGAACACCTATGTCTTTCTGGTGTTCCATATACGCGATTGCAAGTGGTTAACATAATCTACAGATCTGACGCTTTTAGGTCTGTGTGTATTTACATGTCTTTGCGTCTTCACGCATCACTCATTCTCCAATGAGATGACAATGTATAAATTTGGTCTTTTGGTGAGACCTTTAGTTCCTTGGGGTTAAAACATGTCGATACTATTGTCGTATAATATATCTTTAGTGTTAGCCTGTTGCGAACCACACCTTAGTTTGATAACAAACTACTTGACACAAATGCCCTCCTTTGCTGCTACTATAACAGTCATATACTTAGCCTTTTTGTTGTAGTATCCGTCATAATGTATTAACTTTGGAATTCATCCAAATCTATCATGAAATCTCCTTTCCATTACATTGTGCAACCCATAGTTTAAACTGAGATAAATTTTATTTGTATCTTGTGACAAAACTAGTATCATTTTTCAATGAACTATTTGTCTCTTATACAAATGGAATATATTCTTAATTCTTCCAAAAGATTATAAGAATATCCTTACTATCGTCCAATGATCATTCTATGATTCATTCTGGTGTATGATCATAACACTTAGAGCATAGGACATATCTGGATGTGTACATATCATGGTATGATTGATCAAAACATTCTTGTGATTTCACTCATCAAGTGTCAAAGCACTTGAATCTTGTTTCACTTATCAAGTGTCGATACACTTGAATCTTGATTTAATTTTTTCCATGCGACAAGATCCTTTTCTTGTCGTTTCTATATTGAACCCCTTCAATATCTCATATATGTATGTTTGGCACGACCATATTAGCGTCACTGTCTATCCATGTAGACATTCATGCTAAATATTCGGGTTTTGTCTAAGTCTTTCATCAAAATGAAATTCTTAACCTTTGTCAATAAAAGATACATCATTTCCAATCAATAAGATGTCCTCCACATAATATATTAGAAATATGTGTCAGCAATCCCACTTAATTTCTTGCAAATGCAAGCATCTTCATCGTCTCCAGATAAAAACTCTTTTAACAGTTTCATCACGGTGAAGATTCTAACTCCGCGATGCTTACTTCAACCATTGAAGTTTGCATGCCCTTTTTAGCATCCTTTGAATTAACAAAACCCTTTGGATCGTGTCATGCACACGTCCTAGGTAACCATTCTTTTAGAAGAACTTTGTTTTGTTTATTCATCTACCATATACCAAATTATATGTAGTGATTGCTACTTTAATCCGTCCAGACTAAATATCACTATGAAAGATCAAATCTTGTCATAGTCAACTCCTTGAACATTGTCGTAAAAAACTTTACGACATGTCGACTATTTCATAGATGTGAAACATCCATGTTTCTTTATAGATCCAAATACGACCGATAGGTTTTTACACCTTTTCAGAGGGTCTTCCAAGTTCAAAAAACTTGATTTCTCGTATATGGAACTATCACGGATTTTATGGCTTCAAGCCATTTGACAGAGTCAGGGCCCACCATCGCTTCTTTTCATGTAGTCGGTTCATCATTGTCAAATAATAATGATTTACTCTCAAATCTCAGCATTTGATTGTTTATCCGACCTACTTGGTTCAATAGGAACTTAGACCTCCGTGACCACAACCTTTGAGGCACATATAGCTAAGGTTCGTTAACCTTATCAAAGTTCTATTGTCCTCCCACTTAACTTTTGCGAAAAATTCCTTTTTCAAGAAACTTCACGTTTCAAGCAACAAACCCTTTTGTCCTCGGTGTTATGGAGGAATACCCAATGATTATTCGAAATAACCTACAAAGAGATGCTCATCCGACTTTGGTTGTAAACATCTTATTTATGCTTAGTATACCAAAATTTAAGAAAGGACAACTTGGGTTTTACCCCAAACCATAACTTACGAGGTGTCATTTCAACGGATCAAGATGGAGCTCTTTCAGTGAAAATGCGGTAGTCTCTAAAGCTTTTAATCTTTTGAAACATAATGGCAATTTTATAAATAACACCTTTGATCCAACCATGTCGAACAAGGTTTCATTACAAATCTCAAACACTCCACATTCCTATGGTGTTTTGGGAGATATAAATCTAGGTGTTTTGCTAAACTTGCAACTCAAATAAATCCCTTTATGATAAAATCATAAATCATTTATTTTATTTTTACACTTGCAACTCAAATAAATCCACCCATAACATCTACACATTGATGGCTCTCCTCTCCACCCACCCCTCCCTCTCTTCCTCTCCACCATACCAGGCAGCCATGGCTTTCTCTAAGGTGATCTTCTCCCTTGGATCTTCCTCTCTCTGTGTGTTCTTTGGTCATCATGGATTTGATCTATTAGGACTTTTCTCACGGCCGAAGAGTGGAGCAGCAGGTACGTCATTGTTTTCATTCACCGGTGCACCCTGTTCCGGGTTCCCCCTCCTCGGAATTCTTTCTGGTAGCTCAGTTCTTGGATTTTAATTCCCCCCTCACGGTTGGCAATGTGGCTTTAGCGTTGGAATCTTGTCTTGGTGGATCTACAAGTCTGATGAAGGTGTTCTGGTTGAATGAAAGAAGCTTTAGATTTGCAGTGGCTTCAAATCGGACTGGTCATTTTATTCATGCCTTGGAATTCTATAAATGTGTTGATTTTCATTGTCTTTTCCGACTCTTTAATGGAAAAAGGCCAATTGCTTCCACGGTTTTTGATCGTCTGGATTATCATGATCACTAGAATGAAGAGAAGGGCCGAGCTAGATCAATCCCTTTCTATCTTCAAAATATACCTTTAAATTTAAAAGGAGGGTCTCCTTCTAAATCGTTGACTATCAGACCTAACTTGGAGCTTCTCAGATCTTCGGCTCATAATCAGGATGAGGTTACTACTTTTACCAAGGATCATATCAAGATTGGCAGCTTTGAATTTGCTTTGGGATCTGAAAATTCTTTGAAACGTTTGAGCCAGAATCACGTGCCAACCTTTTCAAACTCCCTACCGTTACGTTTTGGGCAAGGTAATATTCAAGCCTTCTTCTCTCACGAGATTTTCTCGTTGAAGCACATTGGTGATCTTATCCAAGCGGGATATTTGCCCTCGGGAATTGTCTGGTACGTTCAGCTTTTTAAAACCACATGCACTTGTTGTTTATCTTTAAATCATTCTTTTAAGAAATGCAATGGTCAGCTGAGATGTTTGGGTTGCTTACAATTAGGCCATGTTAAAAAGAAGTGTTCTCGTTTCATTAGAAAAAAAAGTTGGCAGTTGAAAGTTGTTCCGCAAAAGGTTTCTATCTTATCTACGGCTAGCCCCATGAAATCTCAAAAAACTCAGTATCCTTGAGATTGCACTCCTGCTTCTCTTTTCTGCATTAGGTGTCTGACAGTTGGGCACAATTCTTTTAGCTGTTTCTCCACCCCACGTTGTCAGTTCTGTTGGAGGTATGGTCACTCGATTACAGGTTGCAAAAAAATATAAATGACTTCCACGTAAATTTTGGCGACGTAAAGTGTTTGTTGAGCAACAAATTGTTTTTTGTAATCCTTCTGAAACAATAGCTGGTCATCCTATTGACGGCGCCTCTCCTCCTACACCAAACCTGAAGTTTTCTCTTGCCAGTGACATGGCAAACTACCACTGCAACCCTCTCGCCTTTGTTCCCCGTGGTATTTCCATTGACCATGGTCCACCAGGCCGCAGGGCGCGAAGCGATCTGGCTCTTAGCGCAGAAGCACCTCTAAACCATGATACCTATGATATTGCAGAAACAGATGTGCAAGTGCCGATTCAGCTGCGCTACCATGCAAGGATTCAGCTCCGTCGCCGTTTGAATCGTCAAGGTTTTCAGGTTTGATGTATGGAAGATTATCCAATAGGTCTAGGTTTGTTCAGCTTTAGTACATCGATGATCATAGATGTTGTTGTTGGTGGATCTTATAATATTGATGGTTGGATTAGCATTACCTTTGTTAAACATGATCAAGGTTTGAATATGAGGGTAGCTTCTCTAGGAGAGGAAAAGTGGGTTATGTTTCTGAACTTCCCCCTAGACTATCAGACTGAGTATTGGATTGAAAAGGTTATTTCTCTGTTTGGAAAATTATTGTTGTGGTTTAACAACTCTAGGGAGGACCATGCTTGTATTTTGGTTAAAGCTTGGATCATGAATGATGCACTTGTTCCTAAGAGTCTCGTAATGCATGGGAGGCCATCGTAGATCTTGGACTACTCCTGTTTACTTGTTGTGTAGTGATCAGTGGATGTCTCATATGCATGTGATTCTTGAAGATACTGAAGATGACGCACTTGTGAATGGTGACCCTCACCCTTTTTATGGGACTCACACATTTGCTGAGCAGCGCTTTCAGAGTCGGTTTCAGGGATGGCTACAGCAGCATGGTTATATTGGTAACAATGGGAACAATAATGGCAATGTTGGAGGTCAAAACAGAGTTGCAGGATACACTGATGGGCAGATCAGAGTTACTGGTTCTGGACTCAGAGAACAAAGCTCTGGAAGGGATAGTACTGCAAGACTTGTTCAAGAACCTTTGAGTATCATGCCAAACAGGGAGCAGGTGAATTATCAGGCTATACTTCGTGAGCAAGGTGTTCCATTTTCGGATGGAGTTCACCCACCTTTTAATAGCTTATCTGATAGCCCCTTTTCTGCTTGGAATGATATGGTGTCTGATTTCAATGATAGCTCTACTAAAACTCTGCAGATAATTGCTTTTGATGGGGATGTTGCTGAATCCTCATCTCAAGGAGCTGCTAGAGACTTAAGCTCGAACAACACATTTGATATGCATGATGAGGAAATTCCCCCTTCCTTCACTATTGCAAGAACTGTTCTGAATAACTGGCAGCTGCCAAATTTGTTCATTGGTGCTACATCATTGTTTGGGCCAATGCTACCATCTGCAAGTCTGATCAAAACTTTCTTCTCCGATGGAACCTTTTCAGTTTGTGATAAGCAGGACGACGACTCTCTGAAGGATAGAAGAGTGGCAAGAAATTTATGTTTTGATGACTCCCCTAGTCTTGCCACAAATTTGCTTTGTGGGCCATTTGCAGAGTGAGGTGATTAATGAGTTAGAGGTGGACTCTTCAGGGGACAGTGTTCAGAGGACTATAAAGGCAAGAAAAGGGAAAGTAAAGGCACCTACTCAGGTATCTATTGTTAGAAGAAGCCCTAGGAACGATACTTATAATGGCTTTAAGGTTGACATGCCCACAAATTCAAGGAAGAGGAAGTCTAAGGTTAAGGAGAGAGTGATTCCTTCTATTTTGGTGGAGACTTTCAGTTCTGATAGCTCTAATGTTTCTGAAGTGACAAATCCATCTTCCCCAATCCCACCACCTACTCCTATCTCAGTGCTACAGCAGATTGGAACTGTCATATGTGGGATACCTCCAGAGGAGCTGGAGAAGGACAAACTAGAGAAAGAGGAAGACTGATGTTGGATATGAGGATACTAAAGCCTAGCTCTCTTAGGCTTTTAGTTTTTATTTGTTTTTAGTCTATTTTTATTATTATGTCCTGGACCTTTTTATTCTCTTGTGGCAGACAGTGTCACCGTTTGTTAATTCAATAATTCTGTCATGAACTCTACATTAAGGCAGTGGCATGTCCTCTGTTGGAATATAAGAGGGATAAACTCGGATGACAAACATAATGCTTTATGTTCCCATATTAACTCCTCTAGTTGTTCCATAATTTGTTTGCAAGAGACTAAGAGAGACCATTTTGATCATTCTTATATTACAAAATTTTGTCCAGGACGTTTTGATAAGTTTGCTTATTTTCCATCTGAAGGAAATTCTGGGGGTCTCATTGTAATTTGGAATAGTGTTGTTTTCATAGGGGAAGGTAGTAGAAGGCATTTGCTGGGCAACTACCATTAAATTCCATTCCACACAATCTAGCTCTGCTTGGTTTCTAGTTAACATTTATGGTCCCTGTGCTGGTGAGAAAAGGGATCAATTTGTACAATGATTATATGAGTTGAACATTGCTGACTCAGAAGAGTGGTTACTTATTGGTGACTACAACTTTTATAGATCACCTATGACAGAAATAGAGATGGGGGAATATTGAGGATATGTTTACTTTCAATGATATTATCAGAGTGCAAAATCTGGTGGACTTACCTTTACAAGGTTCTGCTTTTACTTGGAGTAATATGTAGATGCAACCATTGCTTGAAAGGTTAGACTAGTTTCTAACCTCAAATAATTGGACTACCTCTTTTCCTATTACCACTGTTAAGGCACTGGTTAGACCAGTATCAGATCATGTTCCATGTCTTGTCTCAATTCAAACATCTATTCCTAGAAGCAAATTATTTAGATTTGAAAATTTCTAGATCAATCACCCTGGTTTTAAAGAAACTATTTCAGCAGCTTGGCAACTGCTAGTGAGGAATTCCAATATTGCATCAGCTTTAAATGCAAAATTTAAAAATGTGAGAAGAGCTTTAAAGAAATGGAGTAAATCTATCTCTAAATTATCTTTGCTCATTGAAAATTGTCAAAAAGTACTACAACGGTTGGATGATTTGGAGCAGGTTAGGCCTCTGACTAGACCAGAATGGAATTTTAGGATTATTGTTAAAAATCACATTGCTAGATTGAAATCCTATCAGCAACAGTATTGGAAGAAGGATGTACTGAGAGATGGATTAATTATGGAGATGAAAATACTAAGTTTTTCCATCAAATAGCTGCTGAAAGGCATAGGAGAAATGCTATTGCCACACTTACTTTGTCAGATGGCTCTATTGTTCAGGATCATGATGAGAAGTCTCTAGCTCTATTTCAGTCCTACAAAAATAGACCTTGTATCTCTGAACACTGTACTATGAGGTTTGATTTGCAAGAACTATTTAATCATAGGGAGGATATTGAAATTATTTCTAGACCCTTTTCAAAGAGTGAAATTGATAAGGTTGTCTCCAAATTACCTATAGATAAAGCTCTAGGCCCTGATGGTTTTAATGGCTGCTTCATAAAAAAATGCTGGGATATTGTGGCTCCTGATTTTTATAACCCGTGTCAGTCTTTTTCTGAAGGAAACACTTTCTTGGACAGTATAAATAGTTCCCTGATTACTTTAATTCCCAAGAAACCTTCTCCTGCTGTAACTAATGATTATTGGCCAATTTCTCTTCTAAACATATCACTGAAATTTTTAACTAAATTCGGCAGACAGATCGCAGGACTGGATCCTGAAAGTGGTTAGTGTTAATCAATATGGATTCATTAGGGGAAGGACTATTCAAGATTGTCTAGCTTGGGCCTTTGAATTTATCTATCAATGTCAAGCTTCTAAAAGGGAGATCATAGTTCTGAAATTGGATTTTGAAAAGGCATTTGACATGATTGAGCATGACACCATTTTGGATATTCTTAAGTATATGGGGTTTGGGGAATTATGGATAAAATAGATTAAAGGAGTTCTATCTTCTGGACACTCTTCTATCCTTTTAAATGGAGTTCTAGGTACTTCCTTCCATTGCAAGAGAGGAGTGAGACAGGGGGACCCTCTATCTCCTCTTCTTTTTGTTGATACAACATAACTCTTACAAGCAATAATTAACAAAGAGCTTCAAGAAGGAAAGCTTCATTTACCTATACCTTATGGAAATTCTTTTCCTGTTAACCAATATGCAGATGACACTATCTTAGTGATGCAGGCTTGTACAACTGAAGTTGCTCACTTAAAAAACATTCTGTTGGATTATGCTACCTCTACTGGTCTCAAAATCAATTTCCAGAAATCCAGTCTCATTCCTACAAATATTACATCTCAAAAAGCTCAAGAACTTGCTGATATCATGGGATGTACTGTAGCATCTATGCCTTTTACCTATTTGGGCCTTCCTATGGGTATTACAAAACCCTCAGTCACCGATCTCATGCCATTGGTGGATAGGATTGAAAGAAAAGTGACTACTGCCACACTGCTTCTATCTCATGCAGGGAAACTTGCTTATGCAAATGCCATATTGACTTCTATTGCTACCTACTCTATGTGTACAATTGAGCTTCACCCAAAGATTATTCAATATGTGGACAAGCTAAGAAGGAGATGTATTTGGAGAAAAAATACAGAGGAGGGAGTTAAATGTTTACCTTTAGATGCTTGGGATATGGTTTGCAAACCTAAAAAGAAAGGTGGTTTAGGGGTTCTAAATACAAAAATTCAGAATCAAGCTCTACTGATGAAATTCTTAGAGAATTTTTACAATAGAAGGGGCATTCCTTTGGTGCAATTGATCTGGGATACCTACTACCAAAATATGGTTCCTCACTCAGCTAATCCATGTGGCTCATTTTGGTAGAAATCAGTGATGAAATTATCTCATATCTTTAGAGGAATTACTTCTTGCATGGTTGGACAGGGTAACTCTGTCTTGTTCTGGAAAGATGAGTGGAATGGTACTATTCTACAGGAAAAGTATCCTCGGTTATTTTCTTTTTCTCAAGATTCTGACATTTCAGTATTAGGTTATTATAATACAATGAATTTGGCAGATCTTTTTTATCTACCACTTTCAGCTGAAGCTTTTCCAGAATATCAATAGCTATAGGAGACAAGCTCTGCTGAATTATTTTCTACTGATAATGATGTGTGGAAATTTGCTTGGGGATCAAAATATACTTCAACTCAATTCTATAGTTTCTGCCATCGTTTGATTACTCCACCTGAAACATTTTTATGGATTTGGAAATCTAAAGTCTGGCCAAAGTTAAAGGTATTTGCTTGGTTATTATTGTCAGACAGATTGAACACTCGAAATTTGTTGAAGAGGATTTTTTTTAATATTGGACAGACCTTCATGTGTCCTCTTTGCAATACTGGACAAGAAGAAACTCTAGATCACCTTTTCTTCTTGATGGCGCCCAGCACTTGTCGTGGGATGCTTCGTTGGAAACCCCAAGGTATGAAGCAGCATAGCAGAAAGTTTCCCTCAGTATGAAACCGAGGTTATCGAACCAGTAGGAGGAAGGAAACGTCACACAGGTGTTGCAAACAACACGGAGACCTGCACAACACAAACTCAAGACTTTGCCCCAACGAATCAGTGAGGTTGTCAAGCTCACTGGTTTGCTGTAACAAAGGATTTGTAACATCCCTAAAATCATGTTTTCAAAGATTGCATATCATCCATGCATGCATATCATTTAGGGATAAATTTCAAAGTCATTTCAAAGAAAACAGAAGCATTAAGTGCTTATTATTTTATGTAAGCAAGCATTGATCCAATGCTACTCTCTAGAGAGAGGATATTTGTTTCAAACCAAGATTTGTTTGTTCAAAGGTTGGTTTGGTTGAGTTCCAAGCTTGGACAATTTTTTCCAAAACAAATTATGGTTTTAAAACCCTTTTCAAATCTTTATCAAATCTTGTGCTAAGGCACTGTTCTTGTTAAAATTTTCAAAGGAACCAAGCAAGTCCAGCAAGACAGCATGGTTTTATACCCAAAAATATGAAGGTTTCACTTTATAAAAGTCTAGAAAGATTTAAAATTCAAATACATTTGAATTCATTTGAAAAGGTTTCCGGAAAATCAATTTAGAAAAAGAAAAAGGATTAGAAAACAGAACTGGGCTTGGCATCACTCATTCGGCCCATCAGACAAAGCAGCCCACCCGGGGTTTTCCCTTTCTCTCTGTTTCTCACCGCAGCAGCACGCACCCACCCGCTGACAGGCCGACCCCACCCTGTCCCGTCAACTTTGTCCTCAATCAACGCGCGCCCGAGCCGCTCTGCCGTTACCTCGCCGCAGTCACTGCCCGCTTAAATCCCATTGATGCAGGGAGTAATCCCCGACCCGCTCCTGGATATTTAATCTCCTCTTCACCACGGACATTTCCCCTCACCCCACTCGCTCGCTCCGCCACCAGGCTGCTCGGATTTCGCCAAACCTCGCCGCTGTCCCGTCGAACTCCGACGTTTAATTCCGGTGAGTACCGAGCGCCCCTCGTCTCCTGCTTGACACTATCAAGTTCGCCGTGTCTCTGTGCTTCTCCTGATGCTTTTGTTTTGCCCGCGCATGACCCAGGTCGTCGTCCCCAACAACCTCTGCAAACGGCAGAACTGTCGTCTAACTCCGATGAGCGATTTAGGTAATACCAGGCCGTCCCGTGCTTTCTGCTTGACCCTATCTTGTTCGCCAGTTTGTTGTGCACACCCTGATGCCTTCAGTTCGTGTTAGGGCGGTCCACATCATCGGCAACGTCGTCGACTGCAAGAACCCGACGCCGCCCACTACTCCGACGAGCCCTAGAGACCTCCACAACACGCCCCGTCCACGCCAGCAAGAGGTTGAGCATCAGCGCAACCTTGCGAGTTCGGTAAGCCCCTCCGTTGACCCCACTCCCTCTGTAGCCACCGGAGCGTCTCTGACAGAGCGCCGCCGCCGCGCCACCGTCGTCAGCGCCGCCGATCTTTGGTCGTTTGATCTGTAGTCGTTAGATCTAGATCTAATGCATGTGATAGATTCACTTAACAAAGGGGTACACGTTAGATCTGGCCGTACGTTTTCAGTTAGATCCAGTGGTCCACGTTGATCGATCCGTGTGAATCGGTATCAGCCAATCAGAGCACGCCGCGTGTCCTGTGTTTAGATTTAAAAACAGAATTTAGATCTATTAGTGATTCAAACTTGTAAAATTCATAACTTTTGATTCCCACGTTTAATTTTTGCAAACTTTATATCATTGGAATCAGGAGAGAAAATCATATCTGTTTATGAAATGTGTTTAATGTTTTGCCTCTGTAAAAATGGTTATTTTTGCAGAGACATTTGTAGGCATAATTTGAGTATGGAAACAATTTGAAAAATGTTTTAAAGATCAAATAAAGTTTATTTTGAGTATCTTGGACTTGTTTATGTTTCAGTACTGTATACTTGTCTTGTTTGGTGTAGAAAAATCATCACATGGCATTTGCATGCATTCATATATTTTTGTTTGTATATTTTTGATATGTGATTTTGGTGTCATTATTTTATGTGTAGATTTTGGTGCTAATAGTGATTGTGGTTGTGAAGATTGTTGCTACTCCCCAAACTACCAAGGCAAGTGGTGCTTCATGTTTTATTCCTATATTTTTACCTATGCATTAGAAATATTGTGTATAGGACTTGCATGAATATTTTGCTAAGTAACTATATGCTATGCTTGGGAAATCCTAGTAGTTGTAGAACTGTTAGAATTTCCTCTAAGTTAGGATGCTTACTAATGCCATGCTTAGCCTAGCTACTAGCAAACAATGGTGGATTATATTCATGCTATGTGAAATATTTCTAAGTCATTGACTTATGCTTTTGCTTAATAAAACAACTAAGTGAATGAAACACCTGGGTGGAATGGAAAGAATGGTTTGTGTTGAGTGGTTACACAAGGCCCATTTCTATGGTTTACCTTGTGTATCTCACTTGTGTAAAGCCACCCAGGAACAAAGGGATTTGAGATGCCAAATGTTAAGAAGCTTCTAGTGTAGCCACATGGCATTATGGGCTCTGCCTGGATCATATAGGTTGCAATAACTTAGCCATTTGGACAATTGGTGGTAGTGGGATGATAGGTTTGGAGCACGTACATTTGGTCTAAGGGAAGGCTTCTGAAAGGTCCTGTCTTGGTGAAAATCAAGTCTTGTGGGGAAAGTGCACAACCTCTGCAGATGGAAGAATCTAAGTACTTAGCCATGTCCCTGGTATTGGACAACTTGAGCATCAAGACATGGAAGCTATCAAGAATCTCCTCATCCCAATTTTCTAAGTTAAAACTTGTGGTTGAACAAGGGTGAAGGATCACCAATTTCTATTGGTGATTCCTTGGGAAGTTTTTGTCAAAGAAAAACTTAGTGTTTTCAACTAATAGGTAAAACCTATTTTGAGCAAAGCAAGCCTAAGCTACACTTAGCCAAATTCATGTAGTATCTAGATGCTAATATTATTCTAAGGTATCACTTGCCAATACTATTCCAATGTATTGACCCACTGTGGCTGTAACTTGTGATGTTGCAGGTTATTCTGATGATGATTAGGGGTTATGAGTCTACACTCAACATGCTTGCCTGTGGCACATGAAGATGAAGACTTATTTTATATTGTTAAGATTGAACTCTTGTATTAGGTCTATGGCCATGGAGTTTGTAAAAGACTATGTTTGTCTCTAGAATGATATGTAATAATGACCCTTGTTTCTGTGTACTTCATCTTAAACTGTGGATGCTAGCATTGATTCAGGGACTAGCATTGCAATCACAGGGATCCTTACCTTTATAAAGGAAGGGATCTTACAGATGGTATCAGAGAACTGTGTTGCCTGTAGGATTATGACCCTAGGATTATATTAGAAACCACTAAGGAAAATTTTTCAACAAACTTCCACACTTGTCTTATTCTTCTCATAAACTTTTCTAATCTTATTTCTCATCTCTAATGATAGAAGGATGCTTTGATAGCCTTTAGTCTAGAGAGTGAGAGTTGTAATGTACTTAGATAGTTGTACCACCACACTTATCATGTTATTTCCAAAATTTTGTCTAAGTTAGGTTGAACCTTGGATGCTTGTAAAGAATTTATGTATGCCATGACTTGTGTGTTTATTTGCCAATGATATGCTTGTGCCACCTTGTCTTGTGTATTTCTAGTGATGTTGTTTCTAACTTTTCTCTATCTTATAAAATAGATGTCTAATGTTACAATCAGCACGGCTGAAGAGTTCAAGGGAACTCGTTTTGGCACTCGTCTTATTGAGCTCACTAGTGTGCTCAATCTTCCGCTTCCTAGCATCATGATGCTTCCCCTCACCAAGTTCGAGAGGAAGGACCTTTGGGGCTTCAAGGTTACTCGGCCAGGACGCCAGAATGAGCCAGCCACGGAGGCTATCACCTTCAAACTTACGCATGATGACAAGGAGAGAGGCCTAGAGGTAGTCATGCAAGATTTACTTGGGCGTTTGTTAGGGAGACACTCTCGGGAGATTAGAGGTACTCACTTCCACGCCTTCGAAAGACGCGACGAGGATGGTGAGGCTATTGACTTCGAGGATGCTGCTAGAGAGACGGCAGAGCCGATTTTTCTGTACCTCCAGGACCTAGAGGTTCTTCTTAGGCACCTAGATACTGATAGGACCAACGTCATGCTTAGCAATGAAAAACTCCAGGTGCAGCTTCGTGAGAAGGACAAGCTCTTCGCGGAGCAAGATGAGATAGTCAAGGAAATGGAGGCCAAGTTTGAGAGTCAGGATAGAAAGTCCAAGAGTCAAGAGAAAAGAGTCCAAGATAGGAATAAGAGGATTCGAGAGATGACTGCAGAACTAGAGGCCAAGGACTTCGAGCTCGAGCATCAGCAGGTTGTGATTGAGAGACTTCGTTCATAGAAGAGGGCTCTCAAAGCCAAGGTGGAGGCCTTGACTACCAATGTCGAGGAGTACAAGACCGCTATGGAGAATGCAGGTCTTACACTTGTCGATGAGGAGGTTGATGCATGTCACATCCCAAAATTTTCAAATTTGTAATGTGAAAAATAAATAAACAAAATAAATAATTGTTGAAATTTAGGGTGAAACGAAACTTTTGTTTCTAAATGGAAACTTAAAATCCCATCTTGAACAAACTTTGGTTAATGTTTGAATCCAACTAAATTCAAATCAAGTGGAATGCATTCTTCATAAATGCATCTTGAAATTTAAACACTTGGGAAATAAACCAAAACCCTAAATCTCTAATGGAAGAAAAACATTTCCAAGTTATATCAAAGACTAAAGATTTGATCCATATAAATTTTTTGTCAACAAACATTTATAAATGACCAAGAATGACAAATAGAAATAATATAAAACCATATGAATTGGTTTCACTTAATTTGGAGCCATAGATAAAATCTTATGAATTTAATAAGACTAGCAGAAGTGCCCGTGCATTGCACCGGGATAAAAAGTTTCTTCATATATGTTTACATACTCAATTTTACTATAATTTTTATTTAGTATACTATAACACATTTTCCGTGCTTCACTATAAAACCAAAACAAATGTTACTACTAAAAAGGATCGGTAGAATTGTATAGAAAGAAGATGCTAACATTTAAATTATACAAGTAGGATCACAATCCACTATAGCACATTTGCCATGCATCATTGCAAAATCGGAACAAATCTTAGTACTAAAAAGGATCAGTAGAATGACATTCAAATTATACAAGTAGGATCACAATCTCCTAAGCGATTTATTTTTTAATACACTTTTGCAGTTGCAAAAATATTTATAAATTGTAGGCACTCAAATCAAAGCAACTTAGCCAAGAGCATTGAGAACTTATGCACTTGGTGAAAAACAATGGATCTATGTATTATGTGTCGTACGACCAAAACTAATGCAAACACCAAGTGAACACATGACACTACTGCTGGTAATAGCAATCATACTAGAAGTTGATGTATCCGGTGATAGACTGAAAATCAGATAAAGAAACTGAATGCCTTTGAAAAATCTTCATCTCTCGACAGTGAATTCTCTCAGTCCAGACACACTAAGCCCACTGTCGCTTGGTTATTTTCTCCTATCTGTTTCAGACTATGCGCGGCAAGATCCATCTTTTCGTTTTGTGCTCACCAACCGGGCTGTTGACAACGAGTCATTGCATCATCCCCATATTCTTGCATTCCACGAGCATCACACATCAGTATGCAACTTGCTTGTTGCTTGTACCGAAAGAGAGAGAGGTGATATTTAAGGTGGTAGATTTTTTACTAAATTTTCAATGTGGGACTAAAATCCAGGGTTGAACCTGTGTTAAACATGAACGCTGGCCAGCCTTTCACGATTTTACATACAACCAGCTATCTGGGCTTGCGGATGTGATGTATAAATTGGACCAGAGATATTATGGATTGTTGTAGAATTCTGTTTCAAACGCGTGTTCTCTGGCCTGAGCGGATGCCAGATGGAGCAGGTAGACAGAGGCTGCATCGATTATTTCTCACACGTATGACAGATGGAGCTCATTCTTATTCCTCTCTTTCTCTTTTTTTCCCCTGGTAGTTGAGCGTTGACCCATCTCCTCAAACACAGATGCGTCCAGACCGAAGGTCACCCGCGTCGTTCCTCACCGGCACTCGCCCGTGCCGCCCGCTGGCCGGAGGTCGCCCGCGCCATCCCTGGCCAGAGGTCGCCCCGCACCATCCCGGCCAGGGCTCGCCCGCGCCGCCGCTTGCCCCGTGCCGTCCATAGCCGCTGCTCTCTTGCTAACCGGAGCTTGTCCCGCGCCGCCCTTGGCTGGAGCATGCCCCGCGTCATCTCTGGCCGGAGCCCGCCAGAGGGGCGGGCGACGACCACGCGGCCTCTACGTCGACGGGAAGACGTGCGGGACGCTAGCGAGCACGGCCGGCGGAGGCGGAGGACGGCGGTGCTCGCGGGGAGGCCGGGGAGAGAGCGAGAGGGGGCGGCGCGACACTGAGATCAGGGGGTGCTCCGCAGGGAGGTCGGGGAGAGAGCTAGAGGGGGCAGCGCGACACTGTGAGCAGGGCGCTGGTGGCGAGGTCGCGAGCGAGGAAGAAGCGGAGCGGGGATGCAGGGTGCGGGAGCGGGGTAGGTGGTCGCGTGTAGCGCGTGACCGAGGTGGGTCCTTTTTAGCGCGTGGCCGGGGTGGGAGATCGGTTTCTTTTTTTTCCAACGCAACTGTTCAGTTTTACTTAGCGGTGGCAGGGGCTGTAAAACTTTCGAAAAGACAGGGGCAAAATTGTCCAAGTGACGGACGGTGGACAGAAACGTTGCGTTCTTTATTATTAGGTATAGATAAGAAAATTGAATTTCCAAAGCTAATAAAGCACCTCTCTGGAAATCCATACCAAATAGAGAGCAAATAATCCTAAAGACACTTAAAAGGATAAACAAATATTAAATAAGATTTTACAAATTGGAATCACCAAGTTTGAATTTATAAATAAGATGATATGGATTTTATAAGATAAAGAAAAAAATATTAAATGAGGAATATTTTAAGGCCAAATTAAATCTTAGCCAAATCCATAAATGGATTGAGTATAATCCAAATCCAAAGGAAATAATGGGATCAAGGAAATCTTCCAAGTGAAATTTATGGAATTTAAACCATATTTAATTTCATTGGAATAAAGACAAATACCCAATTTAAATGGTTAATAAATCATATTAAAAAATTCCAAATAATTCAAAGTGAATTATTTGACACCCTAATAAATAAATAAAACCTACTAAAAAGGTTTTGTGAAAAATTGACATTTAAATAAGGGATGAAAATTTATTTGATCTTAATTGGATTTAAAACAAGGGCCTACTTTAAATAATTATTATACCTAAAAAGGATAAAAGTATTGTTCTAAATTTGACTTTAGATTGTATTGTTAAACAGTATTAAAACATACCCAAGATTTGGTGGTGGTTTGAATTGAATTAGAGTTTGAATTGTTTGAATAAAAATCAAAACAGAAATTCAAAACAGAAAAAGAAAAGCATTCAGTATAAAAAAATGAAACTAACCCAACCCACTGCCAAGGCCCAGTCCAGCCCAACTCGCAGCCCACCTTCTCACCCCACTCGCGAACCGTTTTCACTCAACCGCGCACCCGCTCAGTCACCGACGCTTGGACCCCACTCTCTCTCCCTCTCTCTCGCTGTCAACGGGACCCACTGCCACCTCATCGTCGTCCTCCCCACGTGCTGACCTCGCCCACTCCTCCTACTGTTTCTGCCGGCGATGAATGCCATTGAATTGGCATAACCCCGCGAGTAAATCTTCCAAGCGACCACGCGCCTTTAAACGCCTCGCACTTCTCTCCATTCCCCCCAGACACTACTCCCCCTCGGCCACCAGGCTGCCCCAATTGGCTGTTGCAAACTTCTGCTCCGACGAACTTCTCCGACCGATTCCGGCGAACCGCAACCTCCCCACTGCCTCTAGCCACCACGAGCTTAGTCCCCTCTTCCGTGCGCATCTTCCAGTGAGTCCCACTCACCCGCGCGCGTTCCCTAGCCTCGGCAACCTCAACAATAGAGCGTCGCCGCCTCCTGCCTCAACTCCGGCGAGTCCCCCAGTGAGTACAGACCACCCCGAACCCTCTCGTTGATGCTCCCATGATCCCCAGTAACGTACACATCTAATCGCATGCTCTGTTTGTCTTAGCGCGCTCTCAAACCCCGCCTCCGATGACAACCAGACGAACCCGACGCCGCCACTGACTCCGACGAGCAATCGTCGCTGCTCCAGTGCGCCCCTCGACGAACTGAGGCCACCTTGAGCTTCACCGCAACCACACGAGCACGGTGAGCATCCTCACTCCATCTCTCGCTTCCTAAATCATCGCCAATGCTACCGTCCGAGCGCGCCGCCGCCACTTGCCGCCGCCAGCGCCGCCCGTAGATGGTCAATGCCTGTGAACCATTGGATGTAGATCTAGTGACCACGATAGAAACTAAGCGAAAGGGTATCCTGTGATCTGTGCCGCCCGATCCCCTTTTAATCCAACGCTCCACAAAGCTCAATCCGCGCGAACCATTATTGTCCAGTAAGGAAGCGCCACGTGGCCAGACTCAGGATTTAAAATAGAAATTTGATCTAATAGATATGCAAACTTGCAAAATTCATAACTTTAATTCTACATGTCCAAATTTTGCAAATTTTATATCATTGGAATCATAAGAACAAATACTTTGCAACCATGCACTTTGTTTAATGTTTTGCTTCTGGAAAATTGGTTGAAATTGCAGAAACTTGTGTAGGCATAATTTGAATATAAAATTTGTTCTAGAAATATTTTTAAGATGAAATCTTTGCTAATTGGTTTGTTTTGAACCTACTGACCATAGGAACCAACTTATGGATTTTAAAATGTATTTTGTGAGACTAAGGAATAAATCCTTGATTTAAACCATTTCTAGCTATATAAAATTATTGAATATGAGTTAGAAATAATTTTTGAGTAAAACCTTTGGGAAATGATGTGATTCAACCCTTCTGATCCTAAACACCAAGTTTTGAGATTTAAAAACATATTTGATGAACCCTATGAAATTATTACTTTGCTAAAAGATATTTTCAACAACATAAAATATCATCTTAGCATAATATTTTGGTTTATAAGGTGAAACATTTTGCAAATGGTTTTACCACTTTTGTAATTGACCAATATGAGCTTTAAAATGCTTAGAGCCTAGTAGAAACCACTTTACCAAATAAAACCATCTTTTGCATGCTTGCATGCATGGCCTTGTTTTTTTATTTTATGTGGTGAAATGGTTTGAATGCTAGTTGAATATGTGTTTGCTTGATTGAATTGTACTGAAGTTAGAAGAGTGTGATATTTGCCAGATCAAGAAGTGAACCAACATTCTCTACTAAAAAGTCAAGTGACACTATCATCCAAGTCCTACTATTTTCATTACACTTAGTGGATTTTTGTAACATGCATGATAGGACTACTATATTTTATGCTATGCTAAATCCTATTAGGGTATCCTTATATCTTCCTAGTGAAAACATTGTAGTTGTAGTATGCTTAGCCCTGCTATATATTTGGTATGGGATACATGATATGTTTATATGAAGTGTTGGAAAGATATATGTTTTATATAATAAAACAAGTACTCAATGAACCATCTGGGTGGAAAAAGGATACTCAAGATTGGACAAGGTGGCAACAAAGGGAACCATGTTTATATGGCTATCTTTTTGTGTGTACACTAGAAGAAAACCACCCAGGGACTTAGATATTGAACATGTTTCTCGTACAGTGGCTTCCGTGTACAGCCACATGCTAAATGGGATCTGGCTTAGTCAACTACATAGTGGAAGACCCATGCATTGGCATCTTCAGGTTAACTAGAATTGTGTATGGGAAATATATCCCTACATTGGTGCCTGGTAGACAAGCTAGCATTGTGTATTGGGAGGACTTCTATGGAAAGACTTTGTCACATTCTCGATCTGCCAATACTCCATTTTGGTGAGTACTTACCCAGCGGCCACTGGTGGCATCAAGACGAGATTGTGTCATGTGGGTAAAGTGTACAACTTCTCAGAAGATCAAATTATAAGTACTTAGTCGTGTCCCCGGTTATGGACAACTCTGAGCAACTAAGGCCTGAAGCTATGGAAGATCTCGACATTCCAATTTCTCAAAGTAAAACTTGATGGTGACAACAAGGGATTTGAAGCACTTGGAGTCTTCCAAGGAGTTCAGAAAGATTTTCAAAATATCAAAACTATTTTGAAAAGATAGGACAAAACTATATTGCTTTCTGCAAATGAGCCTAAACCCTACTTAGCCAAATATGCATGTAATGATAGGATCCACTTATCTATACATAGTAGTGAAACTTGCCAATACAATTCAAATGTATTGACCTTGTGGCTGTAACTTATAATGTTGCAGGTTTGTTTGATGTTAGTGAAGTGTGTTGATTAGGATTACAAGTCTACAACCAACATGTTTGCATGTGGCACTTTGAAGATGAAGGACACCATGCTATATAGATATTCTGCTGCATTGTAATGTGATAGCCAAATGAGCTATGTAAGATGTAATGACTTATTTTATTCCTGGTTATAAAGTTGTATTATGACCTTTGTTTCTTGATATTACATCTTAACTTTGGATGCTAGCTATTGATTCAGGTACTAGCATTGTAAACACAGGGATCTCTACCTTATTAAAGGTTGGGAACCTTACAATGCAGAGGAGTAGTGATGACTACTCATTTATCTTATATTTACCATGATTTTGATTATTGAGTCGCAATGATCATCCAACATGTGGATGGCTTGCTATTGGTGTGTTTGATTTTCAAACTTGTTGTCTATGATGTTGAACTTTTGTTATTTTGATGCATGTTTGGTGATTGTTTATGTGATGTATTGTGCATGTTAAGCATCTATGGGTATCTCATTCTTATCCTTATGAAAACCACAGATGCCTCCTCGACGTGCCAATCCCAACCCGAACAACAACAATGTCACCCCCGAGATGCAGCAGCTAATGACAGCACAGACACAGCTGATGCAGATGATGACTACTTTCATACAGAATCAGAACAACAACAACAACAACAATCAGAATAATCCACCAGGTTTTTGACATGCTCACCAGATTCCTAAGACTGAGGCCAGCAAAGTTCTCAGGAACTATTGATCCCATGGTGGCAAATGATTGGCTACGTTCAGTGAATAAGGATTTGGCAACTGTCGGCTGTACCGACGAGGAGAAAGTCAGGTTTGCAGCACACTTGTTGGAAGGACCAGCAACTACTTGGTGGGATAACTTCCAGATCACCACTCCCATTGAGGATGTGACATGGGCTATCTTTGAAGATGGTTTCCGTACAACTCACATCTCATCCGGAGTGATGAGTTTGAAGAAGAAATTCCATAACTTGAAGCAGCGCCACCGCAGCGTGGCTGGATATATTGAGGAGTTCAACAATCTGGCGCGTTATGCACCGGATGAAGTTGACACTGATGCCAAGAGGAAAGAGAAGTTCCTCGAAGGACTGAACGATGAACTGAATCTGCAATTATCTGTGGCCTATGTCCCCACCTATCAGTCTCTTTGTGACAAGGCTGCCATCTTGGAGAGCAAGATGAAACAGGTTGAAAGCAGGAAGAGGAAACACTCTGACAAGCACAGCTCGGGATCGTCTCACAAGCGTTCCCATTATGATGATAGTGGGAGTTCTGGATCCCACAAGCATGGCAAGTACAACGGCCACCACAACCACATCCGTCATCATGACAACAAGCATCACCGTAGTCATGACAATGACAAGTACAAGAATCACAAGAGTGGATACAAGAGCCACCACAATGGAAATGGAAGTGGTAGTGGAAGCCAGCCTGTCAAGAAGGATCTCAGTCAGGTTGAATGCTTCAAGTGCAAGAAGATGGGGCATTATGCAAATGAATGCCCAGAAAAGAAAGTTGAAGGACCCAACAAGCCCAACCCTTTCAAGAAGGGACAAGTGAACCACATCAATGTGGAAGAAATCTATGAGGAGTCCGATGCTGTGGCTGGTAAGTTCAAACTCAATTCTGTTCCAGCACTTGTTATTTTTTATACTGGTGCATCACATTCATTCATATCAAAAGCATTTGTTGATAGAAATGGATTTCCAACTAAAAACATTGGGTGTCCAATAAAAGTAAGTTCTCTAGGTGGAGATATGATAGTAAGTCTTGGATGCCGGGATCTAGTAATAGAGTTTGGAAAGCATAAGTTTCCAGTGAGTCTGATAATCCTAGATTCCCAAGGACTGGATGTAATTTTAGGAATGGATTGGATGACCAAGTATGAAGGAGTACTAGATTGTGCTAATCGAACTGTTGCAGTCACAACCCCGGAAAAGAAACGGATAAGATTCAAGTCTAACTTTGAATCAAAAGGAAGTACGCTAAATTCTCTTAAGGGGGTTAGCATAGACAGTGTGCCAATTGTGAATGAATATCTGGATGTATTTCCGGAAGAATAGCCGGGAATGCCACCAGATAGAGATGTGGAATTTCTGATTGATTTGCTGCCAGGATCAGGACCAATAGCAAAGAGACCATACAAGATGTTAGTTGATGAGTTGAAAGAACTCAAGAAACAACTAGAGAACAGTTGCAGAAAGGATTTATTCAACCAATTTCTTCATCCTGGGGAGCACCAGTCTTGTTTGTGGAAAATAAAGATAGAAGTCAAAGGTTATGCATAGATTACCGATCACTCAATGAGGTGACTATCAAAAACAAATACCCTTTGCCTAGAATCAATGACTTGTTTGATCAGCTAGAAGGAGCCTGTGTGTTCTCAAAGATTGATCTCCGGTCAGGTTATTTCCAACTCAAGATAAGAGAACAAGACATACCTAAGACAACTTTCACCACTAGGTATGGATTGTATGAGTATACCGTGATGCCATTTGGTTTGACCAATGCACCAGCTTACTTGACAAGTTTGTTGTCGTTTTCGTCGATGACATTTTGATCTACTCCAAAAGCAAAGAAGAGCATGAAGGACATTTGCGTTTGATACTTGAGAAGCTTAGAGAGCATAAGCTGTATGCCAAATTCAGCAAGTGTGAATTTTGGTTAAATGAAGTTGGATTTCTTGGACACGTTGTGTCAGGAGATGGTGTAGCAGCTGACCCCGCTAAAGTGTCAGCTGTAACTGAATGGGAATCTCCAAAGTCAGTAAAAGAGGTTCGTAGTTTCCTTGGCTTGGCAGGATACTACCGAAGATTTGTTGAGAATTTCTCCAAGGTAGCTAAGCCAATGATAGAGTTGCTAAAGAAAGACAAGAAATTTGCTTGGTCTAAAGGATGTGAGCTCAGTTTCCAAGAATTTAAAAGGAGATTAGTGACAGCACCAGTCTTATGTTTGCCGGATTTGGAGAAGGATTTCCAAGTGTATTGTGATGCGTCTCATCATGGATTAGGTGCAGTTCTAATGCAAGAAGGGAAAGTTGTGGCTTATGCCTCGAGACAACTCAAAACTCATGAGGTAAATTACCCTACTCATGATTTGGAGTTAGCCTCTGTTGTCCATGCACTCAAAACATGGAGACATTATCTTTTGGGAAAGCGATGTGAAGTGTTCACGGATCACAAGAGTTTGAAGTATATCTTCACTCAGAAACAAATCAACATGAGACAAAGAAGATGGCTAGAACTCATCAAGGACTATGACTTCAGTTTGCAATACTATCCCGGTAAAGCAAATGTTGTAGCGGATGATCTAAGCCGTAAGGTTTTTGTGAATGGCCTTACTAAGGGAGAGTTGCTAGATGATCTGTGTGCTCAATTTAGAGATCTCAGATTGGAGATTGTGCCTAAAGGACATCTCATGTCATTATGTTCAACCCACTTTGTTGGAAAAAATTAAAGAAGCCCAAAAGACAGACAAGGAAATTGAAGAGATTAAGGAAAAGATTGGCAAGGGAAAAGCCAAAGGATTCCATGAAGACGAACAAGGTACCTTATGGTATGGAAAACGTATTTGTGTTCCGCAAGATCCGGAGCTTCGGAAACTGATTTTACAAGAAGCGCACAACTCACCATATTCCATTCATCCGGGTAACACCAAAATGTACATGGGTATGAAGGAAAGATTTTGGTTGAATAATCTCAAAAAGGACATCGCCGAACATATTGCTTTGTGTGATTTATGTATTAGAGTGAAAGCGAAACATCAGAAAACCAGCAGGATTGCTACAACTACTACCTATTCCTGATTGGAAGTGGGACAAGATTGGCATGGATTTCATCACTGGATTGCTAAGGACCAGGTCAGGATATGATTCTATTTGGGTAGTAGTGGATTGCCTAACTAAAGTGGCTCATTTCATACCCGTGAAGACAACCTATACAAGTGCAAAGTTAGCTAAAATCTATATGAATAGGATTGTATGTCTGCATGGAGTACCCAAGAGTATTGTGTCTGATAGGGGAAATCAATTCACTTCTCATTTTTGGAGGCAACTACATGAGTCTTTGGGAACGAGATTGGAATTCAGCACTGCTTTTCATCCTCAGACTGATGGACAGACAGAAAGGACCAACCAGATTCTCGAAGATATGTTGAGAGCATGTGCTCTAGACTATGGAGCTAGTTGGGATGAAAGTCTGCCTTATGCAGAATTCTCTTACAATAACAGCTATCAAGCCAGTATTGAGATGTCACCATTTGAGTTTCTCTATGGGATAAAGTGTACCACCCCATTACTATTGAATGGTGTGGGAGAAAGAAGTTTGTTCGGACCAGAACTAATCAAAGAGGCTGAAGAGAAAGTCAAACTAGTTAAGGATAGATTGAAGATAGCACAGTCTCGACAGAAAAGCTACGCAGATCCTAAGCGTAGAGAAGTCACCTATGAAGTGGGTGATAGAGATTATCTTAGAGTGTCACCACTTCATGGAGTGAAGAGATTTGGAGTCAAAGGAAAATTGGACCCAAGAATGTTGGACCATTCAAGA
Organism: Avena atlantica; assembly: GCA_910589765.1. NCBI lineage: Eukaryota > Viridiplantae > Streptophyta > Magnoliopsida > Poales > Poaceae > Avena > Avena atlantica. The sequence goes on along the minus strand of OU342738.1, from coordinate 196,099,011 downwards.
TTCTAAGTCATAATGGAGAAGTAGCTTATGAGATTGAATTGCTAGAATCATTGTCCGCCGTTCACAATGTGTTTCATGTGAGTCAGCTTAAGAAATGCCATCCAGAGATGGTAGAGACTTCTTTGAAGGATACCATACCTTTGGAGGAGGTTCAATTGGAAAGTGATCTCACTTATGAGGAAAAACCTATCAAGATTCTTGAGACTGCAGAAAGAGTTACTCGGACAAAGACTATCAAGTTCTGCATAGTTCAATGGAACCATCATTCCGAAGAAGAAGCAACATGGGAAAGAGAAGATGATCTTCGGAAAGACCACCCTCACCTATTTGCTAGCCAATCTGAATCTCGAGGGCGAGATTCACCTTAAGGGGGTTAGATTTGTAACATCCCTAAAATCATATTTTCAAAGATTGCATATCATCCATGCATGCATATCATTTAGGGATAAATTTCAAAGTCATTTCAAAGAAAACAGAAGAATTAAGTGCTTATTATTTTATGTAAGCAATCATTGATCCAATGCTACTCTCTAGAGAGAGGATATTTGTTTCAAACCAAGATTTGTTTGTTCAAAGGTTGGTTTGGTTGAGTTCCAAGCTTGGACATATTTTTCCAAAACAAATTATGGTTTTAAAACCCTTTTCATATCTTTATGAAATCTTGTGCTAAGGCACTGTTCTTGTTAAAATTTTCAAAGGAACCAAGCAAGTCTAGCAAGACAGCATGGTTTATACCCAAAAATATGAAGGTTTCACTTTATAAAAGTCTAGAAAGATTTAAAATTCAAATACATTTGAATTCATTTGAAAAGGTTTCCTGGAAATCAATTTAGAAAAAGAAAAAGGATTAGAAAACAGAACTGGGCCTGGCGTCACTCATTCGGCCCATTAGACAAAGCAGCCCTCCCGGGGTTTTCCCTTTCTCTCTGTTTCTCACCGCAGCAGCACGCACCCACCCGCGGACAGGCCGACCCCACCCTGTCCCGTCAGCTTTGTCCTCAATCAACGCGCGCCCGAGCCGCTCTGCCGTTACCTCGCCACAGTCACTGCCCGCTTAAATCCCATTGATGTAGGGAGTAATCCCCGACCCGCTCCTGGATATTTAATCTCCTCTTCACCACAGCCATTTCCCCTCACCCCACTCGCTCGCTCCGCCACCAGGCTGCTAGGATTTCACCAAACCTCGCCGCTGTCCCGACGAACTCCGACGTTTAATTCCGGTGAGTACCGAGCGCCCCTCGTCTCCTGATTGACACTATCAAGTTTGCCGTGTCTCTGTGCTTCTCCTGATGCTTTTGTTTTGCCCGCGCATGACCCAGGTCGTCGTCCCCGACAACCTCTACAAACGGTAGAACCGCCGTCTAACTCTGGTGAGCGATTTAGGTAATACCAGGCCGTCCCATGCTTTCTGCTTGACCCTATCTTGTTCGCCAGTTTGTTGTGCACACCCTGATGCCTTCAGTTCGTGTTAGGGCGGTCCACATCGTCGGCAACATCGTCGACTGCAAGAACCCGACGCCGCCCGCTACTCCGACGAGCCCCAGAGACCTCCACAACACGCCCCCGTCCACGCCAGCAAGAGGTTGAGCATCAGCGCGACCTTGCGAGTTTGGTAAGACCCTCCTTTGACCCCACTCCCTCTGTAGCCGCCGGAGCGTCTCTGACAGAGCGCTGCCGCCGCGCCCCACCGTCGTCAGCGCCGCCGATCTTTGGTCGTTTGATCTGTAGCCGTTAGATCTAGATCTAACGCATGCGATAGATTCACTTAACGAAGGGGTACTCGTTAGATCTGGCCGTGCGTTTTCAGTTAGATCTAGTGGTCCACATTGATCGATCCGTGCGAATCGGTATCAGCCAATCAGAGCACACCGCGTGTCATGCGTTTAGATTTAAAAATAGAATTTAGATCTATTAGTGATTCAAACTTGTAAAATTCATAACTTTTGATTCCCACGTTCAAATTTTGCAAAATTTATATCATTGGAATTAGGAGAGAAAATCCTATCTGTTTATGCAATGTGTTTAATGTTTTGCCTCTGTAAAAAATGGTTATTTTTGCAGAGACATTTGTAGGCATAATTTGAGTATGGAAACTATTTGAAAAATGTTTTAAAGATCAAATAAAGTTTATTTTGAGTATCTTGGACTTGTTTATGTTTCAGTACTGTATACTTGTCTTGTTTGGTGTAGAAAAATCATCACATGGCATTTGCATGCATTCATATATTTTTGTTTGTATATTTTTGATATGTGATTTTGGTGCCATTATTTTATGTGTAGATTTTGGTGCTAATAGTGATTGTGAAGATTGTTGCTACTCCCCAAACTACCAAGGCAAGTGGTGCTTCATGTTTTATTCCTATATTTTTACCTATGCATTAGAAATATTTTGTATAGGACTTGCATGAATATTTTGCTAAGTAACTATATGCTATGCTTGGGAAATCCTAGTAGTTGTAGAATTGTTAGAATTTCATCTAAGTTAGGATGCTTACTAATGCCATGCTTAGCCTAGCTACTAGCAAACAAGGGTGGATTATATTCATGCTATGTGAAATATTTCTAAGTCATTGACTTATGCTTTTGCTTAATTAAACAACTAAGTGAATGAAACACCTGGGTGGAATGGAAAGAATGGTTTGTGTTGAGTGGTTACACAAGGCCCATTTCTATGGTTTACCTTGTGTATCTCACTTGTGGAAAGCCACCCAGGAACAAAGGGATTTGAGATGCCAAATGTTAAGAAGCTTCTAGTGTAGCCACATGGCATTATGGGCTCTGCCTGGATCATATAGGTTGCAATAACTTAGCCATTTCGGCAGTTGGTGGTAGTGGGATGATAGGTTTGGAGCGCGTCCATTTGGTCTAAGGGAAGGCTTCTGAAAGGTCCCGTCTTGGTGAAAATCAAGTCTTGTGGGGAAAGTGCACAACCTTTGCAGATGGAAGAATCTAAGTACTTAGCCATGTCCCTGGTATTGGACAACTTGAGCATCAAGACATGGAAGCTATCAAGAATCTCCTCATCCCAATTTTCTAACTTAAAACTTGTGGTTGAACAAGGGTGAAGGATCACCAATTTCTATTGGTGATTCCTTGGGAAGTTTTTGTCAAAGAAAAACTTAGTGTTTTCAACTAATAGGTAAAACCTATTTTGAGCAAAGCAAGCCTAAGCTACACTTAGCCAAATTCATGTAGTATCTAGATGCTAATATTATTCTAAGGTATCACTTGCCAATACTATTCCAATGTATTGACCCACTGTGGCTGTAACTTGTGATGTTGCAGAATATTCTAATGATGATTAGGGGTTATGAGTCTACACTCAACATGCTTGCCTGTGGCACATGAAGATGAAGACTTATTTTATATTGTTAAGATTGAACTCTTGTATTCGGCCTATGGCCATGGAGTTTGTAAAAGACTATGTTTGTCTCTGGAATGATATGTAATAATGACCCTTGTTTCTGTGTACTTCATCTAACTGTGGATGCTAGCATTGATCCAGGGACTAGCATTGCAATCACAGGGATCCTTACCTTTATTAAGGGAGGGATCTTACATGATTAAACGTATGGTGTGGAAGGTAATGGTTTGCAGCAAGTAAACAAGTAACATTGGAATATGTATCAATGGTAAAGATTAGGCCGGGGTCCATAGTTCACTAGAGGTGCTCTCCTTAGATAAACAACATGGAATGAAGGGTAAACAAATTACAGCAGGGCAATTGACAGGAACTGAGCAAGGCATAACAATGCAATTACTAGTCAGAAAGATCCTATGAGATTCGATTGGGCGATACAACAAGATACATAGACCGCCATCCAACTGCATCTATGACTAGAAGTCCACCTTCAGGTTATCATCCGAATCCTCTCCAGTATTAAGTTGCAAGCAACAGACAACTGCTTTAAGCAAAGTGTGTAAGGTAAACAGTCCACATGTTCCATGAACAAGAGACCGTTGTTTTCTCCCTAGTAGCAACAACACATCTACAACCAAAGAGATTATTGTCACTTCCCTTGGAAACTAGAGGCATGAACCCACTATCGAGCATAAATACCCCCTCTTGGAGTCACTAGCAACTACTTGGCCAAGATAGCTACTAACAACGGAGAGCATTCAAGATCACAAACAACACATACATGATAGAATCATAAATACAAAACCATTAATCAAACCAACATAATAATCTCAATATCCATCGGATCCCCGCAAACACAACATGCATGATTACAAATAGATTAGATCTTGATCATGAACGGAGCTCACAAGATCTATACATGAAAGCACAAAGGAGGAGATACAACCATCTAGCTACTACATGGACCCATATTCCAAGGTGGAACTACTCACGCATCATACCGGAGAGAAGGCCTCCGGGATGATCTCCCGTCCGGTAGGGTGCCGGGAAGAACTTTAGATCCCCCCGATCTAGGGATGATGGTGGCGGCGGCTACAGACGATTTCGTGGATATTTGATAGGGTACTCAGGGTTTCTGCATCGGGGGCTTCTTATAGGCGAAGGGGGAGGCCGAGGCGGCGGCCAGGGTGGCCAAACCCTAGCCAGGCACGGGCCCACCTGTGGCCGCGCCTGGGGTGTGTGTGGCCGCTCTGGCTCACCCCTCCGGCTCCCCTATGGACTTCTTGTTCCCCATGGAAAGTAATTGACTTTGTCGTTTGTCCCGTCCAATTCCGAGAGTATTTCTTTACTAACTTTTCTGAAACCAAAAACAGCAGAAAACAAGCATCTGGCACTGTTGCAACTTGTTAATAGGTTAGTACCAGAAAACATGTAAAAGCACCTCAAAGTGTGGACAAGTAAAGCAAAGTAGATACTAAACAATAATGGAGCATAAAAAATTATAGATATGTTTCCGACGTATCAACATCCCCAAGCTTAACTCCTGCTCGTCCTCGAGTAGGTAAGTGATAGACAGAATAATTTTTGAGGTGACATGCACCCTCACAATAAATATCCAACCATTTTCAAGCATTGAAAACTAGGATCAAAGAACTCTAAACATGTGCATGAAAAGATGGAGTTCTAACAATAGGACATAGTAACTATGCATGCAACATGAAAGGCTACAAACAAAGATCATGAATAACATGCATTGAAAAACGTTTGTTTGTTTCACATGCAGAAAACATGACATAGTGGCAATAATCTTGTCCCTCATAGAGTAGCAATATAGATGCATTGGAAACCTGCAAAGTTCACAAGGGTGACTAGAAACAAATAGCACAAAAACAAGTAATATCACAATATGCGTCAATCAATAAGCTTTGGAACACTACACACAAATGACAACTATGCTCTATTAATGGTGCCTAAGGGTAGAAGGTGGAGACTCAATAGTGGTGGAATAAAGGCCTTTTTGACGAAGTATAAGTTGGAAATCTCAAGTCCCTTGAATACGAGGGCCACACCTCATGCATACTCAACTTTGGGTCCAAGTAAGTTTTTGTCACTGTAAGTATTTGCATATCATTGAGAACCGCCAACGAGGTACCCCTTGCACATGGTACATGAGCTTTCCCATAACCAAAATGACAAGGCAAGCAGACAATGAGCATCTCAGCGATCCTTTTATTTACTATATGCATAGCTTTTTATTGAGGATGCTTCATAGATAGCTCGCTATGGTGATGCTGCAAGTTTCCACCATGATCAGGCATAGCTTAGGGTAGCGGCCCAGGCGTTTCTCTAACACAAAATACAAACTCCATGGACTTATAAGTTCCCTCTTTATTTCACATCGGTGACATCCATAGACAAAAGAGCATGATATCAACTGAGTACAAAGTACAAGTGCAATGTTGAAAACGTTCCCCGTGACAACACGATTCCGCTAATTCCAACTTATAAGTGCAAGCATATACAAAAAAGTTGTCACAATGGTGCAAGTTTATTACGGGCAAAGAATAAAGTGTGACATCAAGTTCGTGAGGGCTTTAATCACTAAGTTTTCACATAACAAAATAGTTTTTAATTAGAAGATAGCTGAAAATAAGAATATACTTGGAATGGTGTAACACACCATGCATAGGAGTTTATAGTAAACACTTTCGAATAACTTGGTTTCTTGGGAGTTGGAAGCATGAGTAGAGCTTACCCATACAAGTGGAGGCTAGCAAAAGACTGGGAGCAACCAACTAAGAGTGCAACAACGCATACTAATCAAAGCAAAGAGTGGTACTACAAGTCAAGGACTAAATGATCATAGAGGCTAATGGTGACTTGTGAAAGTCATAACATGGTGTAAGCATGTGCAAAGTCAACACAAGCAAATCATCAAAGGAGAATACCAAAATACTATGCTTTTGCATGCTAAAACAACGCATAATTTCTTCAAGGCACACTAAGCAATCCCAATTGTTTGGAACAAGACATGCTATAGCAATAATCACTATGCATAATGCTAAAACAACACCTAGAATGTCATGCTAAAGTCTGAGTCACAGTCAATGCAAGCTCCTCTTGCACTTCAAGCAAGAACTTACTACTCCTTTCCAACACCAAGCAAACTTATTTGTAAAACAACACAGCGAGAACGGGGGTCCAAACTACTTTATTCAAGCAAACTAAACAACCTAAGCAAAGCAAACGAAAAGTAAGACGTTCCAAGAACAACACAACTGTGCATGCAACAATAAAAAACGAAGTGTCTAGACATACCTGAGCTTTTTATTGATGAATAAGGGGATACCTTGGGCATCGCCAAGCTTTGACGCTTGTACCTCTTGGATATTTCTTGGGGTGACACCATGGTAGGATCCCCAATCTTGAGCTTTTGTCCATTCTTCATCTCATTGCATCATTCTTTCTCTACACCTGAAATGTTTCCTTCATACAAAACTTCACACAATCTTCATTAGCAAAATTAGTGTATTCAAAAGATATTAGACCACTGGCAAAGTTTTGGAGGATCCCTTCTCATCTGTAAGATCCCTCCTTTATAAAGGAAAAAGGATCCCTGTGATTGCAATGCTAGTCCCTGGATCAATGCTAGCATCCACAGTTTAAGATGAAGTACACAGAAACAAAGGTCATTATTATAGTCATTCCAGAGACAACATAGTCTTTACAACTCCAAGGCCACAGGCCTAGTACAATAGTTTGAATAAGTAAATAGATAAAAGTCTTCATCTTCATGAGCCACAGGAAAACATGTTGAGTGTAGACTCATGACTCCTAATCCTCATCAGAGTAACCTGCAACATCACAAGTTACAGCCACAGTGGGTCAATACATTGGAATAGTATTGGCAAGTGATACCTTAGTATATTATTGGTGGACTACATACTATATGCAATTTGGCTAAGTGTAGCTTAGGCTTGCTTTGCTAAAAATAGGTTTTGCCTATTAGTTGAAAACACTAAGTTTTCTTTGTAAAAACTTTTCCCAAGGAACCACCAATAGACATTGAGGTCCTTCACCCTTGTTCACCCACAAGTTTTACTTAGAAATTGGGATGAGGAGATTGTTCATAGCTTCCATGTCATGATGCTTAAGTTGTCCTTTTCCAGGGACATGGCTAAGTACTTAGATTCTTCCATCTGCAGAGGTTGTGCACTTTCCCCACAAGCCTTGATTTTCACCAAGACAGGACCTTTCAAAAGCCTTCCCTTAGACCAAATGGACGCGCTCCAACCTATCATTCCCACTACCACCAACTGTCCAAATGGCTAAGTTATTGCAACCTATATGATCCAGGCAGAGCCCATATTGCCAAGTGGCTGCACTAGAAGCTTCTTAACATTTGGCCTCTAAAATCTCTTTGTTCCTGGGTGGCTTTCCACAAGTGTGATACACAAGGTAAACCATATAAATGGGCCTTGTGTAACCACTCAACATAAACCATTCTTTCCATTCCACCCAGGTGTTTCATTCACTTAGTTGTTTTATTAGGCAAAACACAAGTCCAAAGACTTAGAAATATTTTCATCATAGCATGTATATTTCACCACCCTTGGTTGCTACTAGCTAGGCTAAGCATGGCATAGATAAGCATCTTAACTTAGAAATTTCCTAGCAATTCTACACTACTAGGATTTCCCAACATGGCATATAAGCAAAATATAACATGCAAGACTAGCAAAATATTTCTAATGCTTAGTAGAAAACATAGGGATAAAAATATCATGAAGCACCACTTGCCTTGGTAGTTTGTAGAGTATCTACACTCCTCACAATCACAATCACAATCACTATTGGCACCAAAATCTACACATAAAATCATAGCAACAAAATCACATACAAAATAAATACAAGCAAAAATATATGGATGCATGCAATATGATATGTGATGATTTTATAAACACAACAAGACAAGTTCACAGTACTGGTTCATAAACAAGTTCAAAACTTGCCAAACCACATTTATTTAAACACTAAAACATTTCTCAAATAATTTATATACACAAAATAGGCCTACACATGTTTCTGTAAATAAAACCATTTTAACAGAAGCAAAACATTAAACACCTTGAATATTTAGAAAGAGCTTGTTCTCCTGATTCCATTGATATAAAATTTATCAAATTTGGACGTGGGAATCAAAAGTTATGGCTAAAACAATTTTAAACAACTAATAGATTCAAATCCTGATTTTAAACCTAAACTCTAGCCACGCGTCATAATCTGATTGGTGCGTACCGGTTCGCACAGGATCACGCTCACAAGCCGTTAGATCTAACTTAACCTGCACGGTCCAGATCTATTCATACCGTTTCGATAAGTGATCTAATTATACGCGCTGGATCTAGATCCAACGGTCATCGACCAAGCAACCACAGATGGGCGGCGCTGGCGGTGGCATCTGGCGGCGGCGAGCTCTGTCTACGACGGCGCGACGCTATAGGGGGTTCTGGGGGTCGTCGGAGGCGCTTACCAGGTTCGTAGAGATGCACTGATGCTCAACCTGGCGATGGCTTGGCAAGGGGCGCACGGACATGGCTGCACGGGCTCGTCGGAGTTGCTGGAAGCGTCGGGCTCGGGTGGACGGCGACGTTGGAGACGCTCCTGGTAACCCTAGCATGAATAAAAGGCATCAGGAGATGCACAAGGATACGTCGAACACGTTCGTGTGAATCAGAGGCGAAGGGGAACAAGGGGCTCACCGAATTTAGTCGCCGGAGTTGGAGACGTCGTCGGGAGCTTGCTGCGCTTGATGGAGTCGATGACCTGGGGCGGTATAGGATGAACCAATGGTGTCAGAAGGTGCGCAAGGAAGTTGCAAATCTTTCTGCACGGACTAGAGGAGAAGGGGCGCACGGGGCTCACCGGGATTGGTCGCCGGAGTGAGCTCTGTCTGCGGCGGTGCAAGGGTGATTACGGGCAGCCTGGGGGCGCTCTGTGCTCGAAGTCTGGGGGGGAATGGAGAGGGGGAAGAGGGGGTTTAAGTAGGCGAGACGGGGGCGTGATTTACTCCTGCAATCAACGGGAATTGACGACGCGAATCAAAACAGGAAACACACGGCGTGAATTAGGGAAGAACACGTCGCCGAGGTGGAGACGATGACGCCGTGTGAGCCGTGGCTGTCAGCGAGAGAAACAGCGAGGGGGTGGGGTCCTGGCGTCAGTCACTCGGTGGGTTCGTTCACAAGTAAAGAAAAACAGTTCGCGGGGGGTGGGGGGTGGGGTTGCTGGGCTAGTTGGGCTGGTTGGGCCAGATTCGTCTGATTGCTTATTTTTTTCTCTTTTAAACTTTTTCTTTTTCTGTTTGCTTTTCTAAACTAATTTCAAAACTCCAATTCAAATCTGTTTGAATTCAAAACTTCTCTAGTCTTTTGTACTATAAATCTTGTGCTCAAATAAGTGTCAAACACAACTGTTCACTCAAACCTACTTGGGTCATTTGAAAAATCAAAATAAAGCCAAGCCATTATGGGATATAATAATTGGCATATCTTTGGTTTTACTTCATACTTTGTTTGGAAACTTTATTCAAGCTTTTGAAATCACTTAAGTTTGAATACAAAACACTACTGAATGAATATTTGCACTTCACTCAATAGCAAGTAGCCCAAAGGCTAGAGTGTTCATACATAAAATAATGAGCAATATATGCTCTTGTTTTTTAAATGATTTTGAAATGAAACCCTAAATGATCATGGATGCATGGATGATATGAATTAGTTTGAAACATGATTTTAGGGATGTTACAAATCTAACCCCCTTAAGGTGAATCTCGCCCTCGAGATTCGGATTGGCTAGCAAAATAGGTGAGGGTGGTCTTTCCAAAGATCATCTTCTCTTTCCCATGTTGCTTCCTCTTCGGAATGATGGTTCCATTGAACTTTGCAGAACTTGATAGTCTTAGTCCGTGTGACTCTTTCTGCAGTCTCAAGAATCTTGATAGGTTTCTCTTCATAAGCGAGGTCACTCTCCAACTGAACCTCTTCCAAAGGTATAGTATCCTTCAAGGAAGTTTCTTCCATTTCTGGATGACATTTCTTAAGCTGACTCACATGAAACACATTATGAACAGCTGACAAAGATTCTGGCAATTCAATTTCATAAGCAACTTCTCCTTTATGACTCAGAATCTTGAATGGTCCAACATATCTTGGGGCAACTTCCCTTTGACTCCAAACCTCTTCACTCCACGGAGTGGTGACACTCTAAGATAAGCTCTATCACCAACTTCATAGGTGACTTCTCTATGCTTAGGATCTGCGTAGCTTTTCTGTCGGGACTGTGCTATCTTTAATCTGTCCTTAACCAGTTTGACTTTCTCTTCAGCCTCTTTGATAAGTTCTGGTCCGAACAAACTTCTTTCCCCCACACCATTCCATAACAATGGGGTGGTACATTTTCTCCCGTAGAGAAACTCAAATGGTGCCATCTCAATGCTCGCTTGATAGCTGTTGTTCTAATAAAATTCTGCGTAAGGCAGACTTTCATCCCAACTGGCTCCATAGTCTAGGGCACATGCCCTCAACATGTCTTCAAGAATCTGATTAGTCCTTTCTGTCTGTCCATCAGTTTGAGGATGAAAAGCAGTGCTGAATTCCAACCTCGTTCCCAATGACTCATGTAATTGCCTCCAAAAATGAGAAGTGAATTGGGTTCCTATATCAGACACAATACTCTTGGGTACTCCATGTAGACATACAATTCTACTCATATATATCTTGGCTAACTTAGCACTAGTGTAGGTTGTCTTCACGGGTATGAAATGAGCCACTTTAGTTACGCGATCCACTACTACCCAAATAGAATCATATCCTGACCGAGTCCTTGGCAATCCGGTAATGAAATCCATACCAATTTTGTCCCACTTCCAATCAGTAATAGGTAGTGGTTGAAGCAAACCTGCTGGTTTCTGATGTTCCTCTTTCACTCTACTACACACATCACACAAAGCAATATGTTCTGCGATGTCCTTCTTGAGATTATTCCACCAAAATCTTTCTTTCATATCCATGTACATCTTGGTGTTACCCGGATGAATGGAATACGGTGAGTTGTGTGCTTCTTGTAAAATCAGTTTCCGAAGCTCCGGATCTTGTGGAACACAGATACGTTTTCCATGCCATAAAGTACCCTGTTTGTCTTCATGGAATCCTTTGGCTGTTCCCTTGCCAATCTTTTCCTTGATCTCTTCAATTTCCTTATCAGTCTTCTGGGCTTCCTTGATTTTGTCCAACAAAGTAGGTTGAACATCCAAAGACATGAGATGTCCTTCAGGTACAATCTCCAATCTGAGGTCTCTAAATTGGGCACACAGATCATCTGGCAGTTCTCCCTTAGTGAGGCCATTCACAAAAACCTTACGGCTTAGAGCATCTGCTACAACATTTGCTTTACCGGGGTGGTATTGCAAACTCAAGTCATAGTCCTTGATGAGTTCTATCCATCTTCTTTGTCTCATGTTAATTTCCTTCTGGGTGAAGATATACTTCAGACTCTTGTGATCTGTGAACACTTCACATCGCTTTCCCAAA